>CM028134.1:510250000-512750000 GCA_016271365.2 Neoceratodus forsteri | reverse complement strand
TTTTTGCAATTTACTATTTGATTATTAATAACTTGGCAATACCTTCATATAGGGTTGAAGTCCGAGAGTGCTTGAGCAGGGATCATAGTGATTGAAAGGATTCTAGGAGTTCAGCCTTTGGGACTGGGGCAGATTAGTTGTTGTAGAACATTTTTACTTTTTCTCAAAATACTGTTTAAGGTTTAATATTGGTTTTGTTACATTACTGGGGAGGGTTAGTTTTTTTTTTTGGGGGGGGGGAGTAAAGGAATTAAGGCCTATAGGGAAATGAAACATCAGAGGTTTTAATGTCAACTTTCTTTTAACACTACCCAGTTTAAAGAATTTAGATCTTTACGTCTTTATTACTTAAAGTAGCTTCGTGGAATATAACAGGCATTCATCTCAGAGTTAAAAGAATGCAGATTCTTCACTATTTATATGCATTGGGCTATAACCTGGTTCTGCTGCAAGAAACACATTTGTTAACTTCAGTACTAGATCTTACTAAAAAATGGACTTATACAGGTTTTTGGAGCAGGAAAATACACTTGGAAAGGAGGTGTAGCTATTTTGGTAGCTTCCTCTTTAAATTTTTCTCTGATTCAAATTGCCCAAGATCCGGAGGGTAGATACATTATTGTACTAGGGCATTACAACCAGTCATATGTAGTTATTGGATCTATTTATAGACCTAATGGCAACACCTCTTCTTTTTTATGGAAGCTTCTTCTGGCCCTATCTACCTTTCTGTCAACTAGGTTACTGTTAGGAGGGAACTGGAATATTCCTCTGGATTGTGCATTAGATAGTTCTAGTACCTCTAATGTATCTATCCAATCAGACATGCAAACAATTAATAAACTTTTAGATATTTGTAATTTGGCCGACCCATGGAGAATTTTTAAACCAGGAGTCAAAAAATATTCCTTCTACTCTCCAGTTCACAGTTCTTACTCGAGAATAGATTTCTTTCTAATCTCCGGACTTGAATTAAAGATGTAGATGAGGCAAACATAATAGGGTAAATCCCTTTCGGATCATTTTTTAATTGAATTATATATCTCACTACTACAGCTCCACCTAAGATAATCAATCTGGAAACTGAACAATACTTTATTGAGACAAGATTATATTATAAATTATATTAACTTTGACATTAAAAACTTTTGAAAAGAAAATTCTAAATCTATCAAATGTTTTGATACTACCTGGGCAGCCTTTAAATGTTATATTAAGGGAGACTTTATCAGGTTTGCATCAAAGCAAAAAAATCAATGTCAGAAAAAATAAAACTTTAATCTTTAAAAATTGATGCCTTGGAAAATAAAACGTATTTTTCTTTAACGGACCAAGAGAAAACAGACTTAGGAAAAGTTAAAACAAATTATTGTCTTTAACCAAAGAAAAAGCTGAATTTACAATTAAGATACATAGATCTGGGAGACAAACCCAGCAAATTATTAGCTAATAGACTTAAATAGCAGAAACAATCAGGATATATAGAATATATTATCTCAAACAATACCAATGAAGTGAGGACCAATCCAAATACATAGTATCAGAGTTCAATGAATGTTATTCTCAATTATATGGCCCAATGGTTAACTAATCTTCAAGGACAGAAATCCAGAACTAACTGGAGAAATCTGAGTAACCGAAATTAATGAGGGCTCAATCTAATGACTTATGTAAACACATTGAAAGGGGTGAAATTGAGAAAGTAATTGACAAGCTAACTTTAAGTAAATCCCCAGGTCCCAACGGATTTACTGCAAACTTCTATAAAACTTTTAAGTTATCACTGATTCCACTCTTACAGGAAATTTATAGCTTTATTCTGGACAATAGTTTGATGGAACAATCATTATTAGAAGCGCTCTCTTAATATTAGTCCCAAAACCAGGTAAACCACGAAATTGAGTGGGGAATTATAGACCTACTTTTTTTTAATTAACTATGATCTAAAAATTGTGACTTCTATTTTAGCCCAAAGAATTTAAAAAATATGAACCCACTGATTTCCAGGGAACAAGTGGGTTTTATTTCACACAGATGAGCCTCAGATCACATTAAGAAACCTTCCCATGTTTTCTCCATGTCCAGGGACTCTGATGCCACTTTATTTATTTATTTATTAACGAGATTTACCAGATAAGCATACTGAGCAGGAAAAAACACTTGTTTCCAGATGCGACCTGGGTGTACATAACATATCAGTGCTAAAATTAACATTTGAATTCAGTAGGCATTGTTACAATAAAATATATACATAACGTTCATACTTAGGTACAGTAGGCTCAAACACAGGTGAAACAAAACAATTCCAAGGATGATTACAGTCAGGACAATTAAGCAAATGAATGCAGGTTACAACTTTGTTTACTTAGTACATACAAGCAATGAGGGCAAAGAAGATAGTCAAAACCTGCAGTGGTCAAGGATGGGGAGGGCATAGGGGATGGGGGTAGTTAGGATAGTATGAAAGTTTGCATGTGCCCCCATTAAGTACCAAGTGGACACTTAGTTTTAGCTGAGCTATCCTGCAGGTTACAGTTGCAAGTGTCAGAGAAGTGGGCCTGAAGGATAGTGGACATGGTCCTAGGGGTGGAGCTAGCCTGCCTGATTACACTTGGGAGGTGATTCCAGAGAGTGGGCATTCTGTATTTGAAAGCCAATTGGCCTTTAGAGGTGCACATGAAAGGGATGTGAAGTAGATTTGAGTCAGAGCCCCGCAAAGAGTAGGCCGGTGATGGTTGCGTTGTTAGAGCAGAACTGAGATAGATGGGGAGGGAGTTTGACCAGTGCTTAGCTACGAGATTTGCACAGTGGGAGCTGTCACCTAGTGTGCAGCAAGGGGAGGCCTAGGGTGGCATATGGTGACAGTGGTGGGTGGGTAGGGGGCATTCTAGGATGAGGCGGCAGAAGGAATGGAAAGGGGTCCAAGTTTGCTAGGGTGGATGGAGAGGCTGCTCAGAGACCATATCGCCATAGTCGAATATGGGAGAATCATTTTGTGTACAAGCTCTCCCCTGACAGGGGTGGTTAGGCACCCTTTGTTGCGGTAAAGGGCACCTAGTTTTGGGTGCAGTTTTTTCTGGAGGGAGTCTATGTGGACAGAGAAGTCCAAGTGATGATCCAGCCATACTCCCAGGTATTTAAAGGAGGTGCAGGCTTCCAAGGTGGTACCGTCCAGTGTCTGGAAGAAGGGTAGAGCAGCTAACCTGGAGAGTCTGTGTTGTGTGCCGAAGGTTATGGATACGGTCTTTTTGGCATTAAGGATGAGTTGATTAGAACTTAGCCAAGTTTGGACAGCGTTGAAATCTTGGTGAAGGGTAGATTTTAGAGTCTCCGCTGAGGGCCCGGAGGTGTACAAGATGGTGTCATCCACATACATTTGAATAGCTGAGTTAGGGCAGGATTGCGGGAGGTCATTTAAGAATATTGAGAAAAGAACTGGGCCCAGGACGGATCCCGGGGACCCCATTGTGACTGGGAGCGGGGGGGGGGATACTTGGTTGCCAAGCTTGACTGACTGAGACCTACCAGTGAGGTAGTCGTGGAACCACCTGATGGCTTGATTTGATAGGCCAGCATCTTGCAGTTTGGCGATGAGCTTAGGGTGGGAAATGGTATCGAAAGCTTTGGCCAGGTCAATGAATATGGCCGAGGTGATGAACCCTTATCCATACCTGAGGCAATATCGTTGGAGAGTCTAAGGAGCACGGTTATGGTGGAGTGTGATTTCCGAAAACCTGACTGGAAGGGGGTGAAGAAGGAGGTGGTGTCAAGAAATTGTGTGATTTGAGCGAGGGCTATTTTTTCTTGTAGTTTGGCCAGGGTGGGGAGGAGGGAGATCGGGCGGTAATTCCCTGGATCTGCTAGGTTACCTCCTTTTGGCAGTGGTATGACTAGAGCCTTATTCCAGACTGCTGGAATTTGCGCTGTGGAAAAGGAGCGGTTTAGTAGGTCGGCAAGGGGAGTGGAAATGGCCGGGGCAGAGAGATATAAGAGTTTTGTGTCCAGGCTGAGTGGGCATTTCCCTTTATTGGGGTCAAGAGAAGTGAGGGTGGCTAGAACTTCAGGCGGGGAGACTGGCTTGAAGGAGAATAAGGTGTGTGGGTGGGAGCAGGGGGCACGAGGGGTTCAGGTATGGGTGGCAGGGTTGCCATTTTAGAGAGTGGGGTTTTAGCGCAGCTGGTAAAAAAGCGGTTGAAAGTAGAGGCAACTTCCTTTGGCTCGGATATGTTTTTGCCACTTTGGCACTGGCGTCCCTGGATGTGGAGAAGCATTCTATAGGGTTAGTCATGCGTTTCTTTTCCAAACTCTTTTTTTTAACCAGGAGTGACACACTAAGCTGAAAGTTTGTTTACAGGTGCGACCTGGGAGTACAAAGAAGTTAAGTGATTTGCTCAGGGTCACACAGTATGCAGGTGGGGGCTGTGGGATTCAAACCCAGGTCTCCAGGTTTGCAGCTCACAGCTTTAAACCACTACGCTATACTGTCTCAGTTTTAAGTTCGGTTTTCAGTGTCTTTTATTAATTAGCTGAGAACTCTCTATTTATCCTCCACAACCAACATTTTCTGTAACAACATTATCTCTGGTATGATCTCTCTACACTGTGGAACCTCGTCAGGGCTACTCACTATCCCCAATTCTTTTCAACTTTTATTTAGAGCCACTACTGTTCTTTCTAAGCACAAACCCATAATGTGAAAGGGTGACCACAATGCCTCTCGCTCCCTTATGTTGTGTTACCTTTGTACAGGGCATATGTACTCTGGGCTGTAATTATTCCTGTGTTCTGTCTGTGTGCCTGTTGGGCTGGCCACCCACCTGTGTGTTAGTTTTGTGAGTAAACTCAGCCCTGGTACACATGTACTGTATCTTTAAATCTGTGTTGCAATAAAGAAACCCCAGAATTGTATAGCTTTGTTTATTTAGTAAAAGTAATTTCCCCATTCTGACTCCATTTTTTCCCAGGACATAACAATAAAAGCCCTACCCCTGGATATGTTAGCACTCCTTGTGCCTGTTCCAACGCTCCACTCACGGTTGCGAGTAATTCGATTGTGTTTTTTTTTTCCTCTCCGGACCGGACCCAGAGGGTCGTAGTTGGCGGGATAGTCTCATCCCCAAGGAGGGTCATTAGTGGGGTCCCACAGGGATCAGTCCTTGGGCCCCTCCTGTTCAACGCCTACGTCTCTGACATAAGGACAGGTATCAGGAGTGAGTTGAGTCTCTTTGCGGATGACTCAAAACTGGGGGCGGTGGTGGATGGGGAGAAGGGGAGGGTGGCCCTACAGGGGGATCTGGAGGCTCTGGAAAGATGGTCTAGAAAGTGGAAGCTGAAGTTCAATGCAGGGAAATGCAAGGTACTGCACCTGGGGGCCAGAAACCCGGGCCAAGTGTACACCCTGGGGGGCAAATGCTACAAGTCTCGATGGCTGAGAGGGACCTGGGGGTGGTGGTGGATGTCAAGATGAACAACTCGGAGACTTGTAGTAGGGCAGCAGCCAAGGCCAACAGGATGCTGGGATGCATCACTAGGGGGATCACCTCCAGAAGGAGGGAAGTGATACTCCCTCTGTATAACTGCTTGGTGAGGCCGCACCTCGAGTACTGCGTGCAGTTTTGGAGGCCACACTTAAAGAGGGACATTAAACTCCTGAGAGGGTCCAGAGGAGGGCAACCAAAGTGATTTGGGGCTTGAGGGACAGGACCTATGAGGAGAGGCTCGAAGAGCTAAATATGTACACATTGGAAGAGAGAAGGGACCAGGGGGACATGATAGAGGTCTTCAGGTACATGAAGGGGGTAAATAGGGGAGGAACAGTCAGGGTGCTTCGAAGGAAGGAGGAGGGGGCCACTAGACGGCATGGGTGGAAGCTGGAGGGGGGAAGATTCAGGGGAGAAAGGAGAAGGAGGTGCTACTTCATTGAGAGGGTGGTGAAGCCATGGAATGTGCTGCCTAGGGGGCTGGTGGAGGCAGAGATGGTGGAGGGGTTCAAGAGGGGGTGGGACAGGTACAGGGGAAGGGTTCTGGAAGCAAAATCCAATGCAGCAAGAATATCCAGAACTGGGAAGGGAAAAGCCAGAGAAGGTGAGGGGGGCAGCAAGGTCAGCTCCCAGGGTGGGGGCTGACCAAACGAGCAGACGCGAAAGACCACTAGGCCTATTCTGCTGGCATTTTAGTATGTTAGTATAAGAGAGACAGGAAAGTCTGTAGCAGTTCTAATGCACAAGGAGTATTCAGCCATTTCCTAGTTTTTGACAGCAGCTGAAAAGCGAAGTACTTGGGGCCGAGGAGCGGCCAGACACCAGCGGTAGAAAGCAACACCCGGTTACGTTTTTCCCCATGGCGGTTTGGCTGAAAAAGCTGCGCTCTGAGTCCCCTTCCATCAAAATAGTGAGTACAACCATGGGGACTTGCAGCTTTGTTGGCACACATTGGAGGGAATATTTGAGGAGCGCACTTCAGGAATAGTTTAGTTTCAAATAGGCAGGGTATTTTTTTATAATTAAAGGAGTTGCTGTACCTGCCTTTAAGTGGACATGAAATGAGGTTCTCATGTTGCCAGACGCTTTCCTAACCCTGTCCCCTCAGAATGCTGCTATAGAGCCAGCCGGCTATTCTTATTAATTATTTATGGTGCATTTCTGATGAGGGCAGAGTTTTGGAGACTGACTTCATTTTAAACGTTGGTAAGTGCTATTTTTTTATTATCATAAAGCTGCACAGTAAAATATGACCATATGGAATGATTATAGAAATACAGAAAGTATTATAAATGTACATAACTGCATATTTCTCTGTTGTTAGAGATAATGGGTGGAGCTACAGTAGTCACATGCTTAGCTACCTGTATAAAGGGTTGTTTCTCTAGATAGACTTCAGATCATGGCAAGGTGTGGAAGGTAGCACACCTGGTACAACTTGTCTCTGCTAGTTGTAGGACTGGCTATGGACTTTTGAATGATTTACTTTATTCTTATTTTCTCCTTATAATTTTGTCGCCTAAGTTTGTTTTGTTTTCATGTTCTGCTATTCCTGCTGAACTTGAAAGGAAGCAAATAAAGCAGTATTTTTTCGAACAGTATTCTACTGCCTTCTGGTCATGGGTGGCTCTACACCAGGGCCCGCCAGGGCACGTGCCCTGGTAGAAAAATGCTGTGCCCCAGTTGGTGCCCCATATGGTGCAGAGCTTTCCCCATAGTAACAATGTATCAGTGCCCTGGCTGCCATCTGTTGTGCCCCAGCTGTGCCCCGGTAACCATTTGTGGCTAGAGCCACTACTGCTTCTGGTCCATCATTATCTCACACCCCATGACACGTGGTGACAGTCGTGGGATAACTGAGGAGGGTCTGACCAAGACCCAGGTGAACTAGATGCAACAGAAGCAGACAGCAGACTTTGCAGTGTGAGGTGCAGTAACAAGATATATGTCCAAAACATTCCAGATACCTTTGGCTCCTGGTAGTGACCCAGTGGTGAGAAGAAAGGAGGGTAAAACAAAAGGTATCAAGATGGAAGGCGACAAGAAGGAGGAACAGGCACAGGCCACAGGGGGTGAGCCTGAGGAAAATCCGCCAGTGGAGTCAAATGAATTGTTGAGGTGGCTGTGTGTCCGGCAGATGGAAATGGAGAAGCAATGAGAAATTGATCGTAGAGCCTAAGAGGCCAGATGGACTGACACACTAAGGGCCATTCAAGCACTGGGTACAGCAAGACCACCGGTGCCCCCGTAGGTGGACAAAAATATATAAAAATGGTAAAACTGGTTGAGACTGACGATATAGAGGCCTATTTATTAACATTCGAGAGGGCAGCAGCTGCATGTACATGGCAAAGGGATCAGCGCCTAGTAAGATTAGCTCCCTACCTCACAGGAAAAGTCCAGCTTGCATATAGTCAAGTTGAAATAGTGCAAGCAAATAACTATGACATGGTGAAAGCAGCTATACTGAAATGTTATGATATAAGTACCGAGACGTATAGGCAGAGATTTTGGACTTATAAGTTTCATACTGCAGATTCCCCACCAGATGCCTACACACAACTGAAAGACCTCTGCACAAAGTGGTTACTGCCTGCTACCCGAACAGTGGACCAGATATTAGAGGCCATTATACTGGAACAGTTCATTAGGGAGCTCCCACAGGATGTGCAAATGTGGGTGAAAGAACATCGACCTGAAGCCTCTGATGTAGTAATCAGGTTGGCAGAGAATTATATTACAGCCCGGCCTCATCACCAGTGAGCATCTCACCAATGTACATCAACAACGGTAAGACCTTCTACTGTTGTCTAAACACTCTTAAGGTGTAGGGTAAACAACAAAAATAATAATAATACAGATTCTTGTCTCGGAGTTTGCCAAGAAACATTTGTAAACAAGCAAGGAGTACTTGAAATTATTTGTTTTATGTTTCACAACAAACATTTCCCATATTTTTTTTTATAATGATATAATTAAATACCTTAGCAGCATACCAGGTACTCATTAGTTACAATGTAGGAGTAAAAAGTCAGATATGGCAATCAGGTCAGTGATCACTAGGGCAAACTTATTGTTGTGTTTTGGTTTTTTTTTAAATAAGAAAAACAAAACAAAACCAAAATGCCTAGTGCGTTTGGGTAGGTTTACAATTATAAGTTGTACCACTAATAGTCAGGATATGAAAATCCTCAGTGTGCGTGTATGTGTGTGCTATTAGTCCCTGTATAGGGAGTCATTAATGAGTACCTGGTATGCTGCCAGGGTATTTAATTACATCATTATTTAAAAAAAACGTGGGAAATGTTTGTTTCGAAACATATAACAAATTATTTCAAATTGAAAGGGTGAGATTTAAAAATCACTGGGATGTGCATGAACTGCACATTATTAACTACGGTACCTGGTTGAGAAATGGCTATTAGACCACTGGGTTGGGCCAGGGTTCTGCTTTAGGCACTCAATATTAAGTGTTACAAATTATGAAGCATCATAGGGTTAAAAACCTTAAGATTTAGTGGCCTTTATCGCCATATAATTTTGGATGCAAAATTCCTGATTATTATTAAAATGTAAAGAGGAGTTCAGATCAAGTCTGACTTTTAGAATTGATCCAAAGCAATGATCATAATGTTCCATAGGACCTCACTACCCTTTTGGACAATGAACATGTCTTTTAGGACTTTAGTGTGAATTCCACAGGATGCAAATTATATTATGTGGTCTTGCGAGGTATTTTACCTCAACAATCTGTTTTGGATTAAGTTTTTATTTGCAATAAAATGTGCAGTTTGGGCTTGTAAGAAGACCCATACTTTGTTGTAATCTCTGTTGCTATGCTGTCATCTGTAGTATTTAGCTGTCTGCAACCCATTGTAGCGCTCTCGAGACACTACTGTAACTTCCCTAGAAGGGCAGAGAGTGGAGCGCGGGGAGAAATAGAACAATATCTTAGAGAACCTAAGATCTACAATTCTGGAGATTATGTACATTCTTCAGGAGTGGTGAGAAACCCATCTCCCCTGTGATTTTCTTTGTCACATGCTTGGCATAAGTAGTATAATAAACTTTATTAGTACTCCTTGCTTGCTTACAAATGTTTCTTGGCAGACTCCGAGACACAAGAATCTGTATTATTATTATTTTTGTTGTTTACCCTACACCCTAAGAGTGTTTAGACAACATAATGGCGACTGCAAAATGGAGTCTAAATGTTTTTGCCAAGTTTCATTTTAATTTCTTCTATAAATTAAAACACTGGGTAAAAATCCCCAGTAAAAACAAGCTAAAAAGTGTATAATGTTTAAAATTTTTCGGTCAGTTGTGTGTTCTACAGTGCAAACAAGTGTACCTTTTGGATGTTTTGTTTGAGATATTTAACATATTTATCTACTGATGCTCCATTAGCAGTGGCAGTACACAGGTCCAGAAATAAATGTTTTGGGAGTCTCATGGACCATTCAGTCATGATTTTAAACATGGGGTATGCTGTGTACCTGCAAAGGGTGTCCCTCTTATTGCCATAAGGAGTAAAGGCAATAATTAATTCCCGTCCTTTTGGGTTTTCTGAACAAGTTTGAATAACATAACTTTAATTTGCCTGTTATTCCATTTCACCTGTCCTGATGACTATGGGTTGTAAGGGATATAAAACTTTTGTTTTAACCACAACAAATTTAGAATTTTCTACATTACTTTGGCTATAAAGCCAGATTTTTGTAATCAGAATTTACCTTTAGAGGTAAAACCCTACCTGGTGAATAATTGGTTTACCAAGACATTTGCAGTCACTTTGACCATGTTGTTTTGTTTTGGGATAGCTTTGAATTATTTGGAATAAAGGTAGGTGATCACTAGTGCAAACTAGTTACTCTTAGTGGTTGGCAAAAGGCTAATGTAGTTAAACTAAATATTGTTCCAGGGGCCTTTTGCCTCTGGGGTAACAATGCATTTGTCCTGCCGTGGTCGCCATTATGTTGTCTAAACACTCTTAGGGTGTAGGGTAAACAACAAAAATAATAATAATACAGATTCTTGTGTCTCGGAATCTGCCAAGAAACATTTGTAAACAAGCAAGGAGTACTAATAATGTTTATTATACTACTTATGCCAAGCATGTGACAAAGAAAATCACAAGGGAGATGGGCTTCTCACCACTCCTGAAGAATGCACATAATCTCCAGAATTGTAGATCTTAGGTTTTCTAAGATCTTGTTCTATTTCTCCACGCACTCCACTCTCTGCCCTTCTAGAGAAGTTACAGTAGTGTCTCGAGAGCGCTACAATGGGTTGCAGACAGCTAAATACTATAGAAGACAGCATAGGAACAGAGATTACAACATAGTTACAGATATGAGAAACAGTATGTTTTGATCCTAAGTCATTCTCTATTGGATAATGACTTAGGAGACACAATTACTAATGAGTATCATATGAGACAGAATATGCTTCCATTAGCATTATAGCTTAGACAAAAGAAATGCTGACAAGTCAAACTACATTTCTTGCTTATGTACAATATAAAACATAGAGACATAACAAAGCTGTCTCTCTCTGTGTCAGCTTGCTTAGAGACAAAGAGAACTGCTGACAGGCCTATTACATGGCATATCTGAGTGTAAAATACACTACATATAATTATATGAGAATATAAGTATAAAATAATCACTGATGATCCCTCTGAGTCATCTTATCAGTGATTAGATACTGTAGATTATATTATGAAATATATGTAAAAGACAAACATAATCTAGATAAATGTATTATAGTGAAGTATAATAAATCATGCATGACAATATTAGCATATCTTAGCAGCAAAGCACATTCCTAGCACTCATATCTACTGTATATATAAGTGCAAAATAGCAGTATCACAGTACAATATACCAGAAATACAGTGTGAGGTGTATGTGAGATGTATATGGGTGATAGGGGGTATAACCCAGGCACAACACTACTACTGCTAATAATACTACCGGTGGGCAAAGTACTGTAAGTCCTAACACTGGGGCCCGACCTGTCACCCATAAGACCAACAGATATAACCCTGACATTGTTTGCCATAAATGCCACAGTAAAGTCCACATAGCTCATTTTTGCCCATGAAAAAAGACAGAACTAGCGCATCTGGCTCTTGCTAACTGGGGACACTATCTTATCCCAGTTCAAATAGGCAACAAGACTGTAACTGGCCTTTTGGGCTCTGGAAGCAAACAAACCCTGGTTCATGCTAGTTATGTCGACATTAAACCTAGAATGGGAGGTCCTACAACTGGGGTAACCTGTATCCACGGATATACCCATCACTATCCATTGCAAGATGGTGTACTTCAGGTCCAAGGGCAGAGCCAAGTTATGAAGGTGGGGTGGTTCCACATCTTCCTATAACAGTCATCATCGGCCATGACCACCCCCATTTTGAGTCTTTATAACTATGTCTGTATGTGCCATCACCCCTCGAGCTGCTAGTAAAAAGGAAAAGGACTGGCCAGAACTTTTTCCATTTGACCAGGACCTGTTCAGTCCTGTGGGTAAAGACAGAAACTCCAGAGCATGGAAGAGGAAAGAAAAACAACATTGGACTCTAAATAAAACACAAAAAGACATTAAGTCTGATGTTACAATTAACAATGTTGATATTGTTAATCATGTAAAGAAGAGGTCAGATGAGTTTAAAATGTTGCAGAATAATGATGGTATTCTAAAACCTTTTTTCTTACAGGTGGGAAAGGCTAAGCCTGGACTGGTTACATTTACACTAAGTAAGGGGCTGTTATATAGAGTATGTGTGAACCCACATACAGGAGAAAAGGTTGATCAACTGATGGTACCAGATCTGCATAGAAATAAACTGTTGGAAAATGCACATGGCATTCCTCTAGCAGGACATCTAGGGAGGGACTGAACATTAAATTGGTTGCTTAGATGATTTTTTTTTTTGGGCCAGGCATTCACAAAGACATTGCAGCATATTGTAAAAGTTGTCCTGAATGCCAGAAAGTAGCTAGACTGGGAAGAAAATATATAGTACCCCTCCAATCAATGTCCCTATTTACCACACCTTTTGAGAGGGTGGCCATGGATATTATTGGACCCCTGCCTAACAATGTAAAGGGCAATTGTTTCATTTTAGTGGTTTGTGATTATGTGACCAAATGTCCAGAGCCTATCCCTCTCAGAACCGTGACAGCCCCCAGGATAGCAGAAGAACTTGGTAAAATCTTTAGTAGAATGGGCATCCCTTGAGAAATCCTCACTGACAGAGGGAGAAACTTTTGTGCTAGCATGTTGAAGCGCTTGTACCAGATCCTAGGTATAGAAGCTCCCCATACCACCCCATACCAGCCCCAGACAGACAGACTGGTTGAGCGCTTTAACCAAACATTAAAGAAAATGCTACAGAAGTTCGTGCAGGAGGAGGGGTGAAGTGGGATGTCTATCTGCCATACCTTATGTTTGCTTATAGGGAGTTGCCACAGACCTCTATGGGTTTCTCCCTTTTTGAGCTATTGTTTGGACAAAACCCTAGAGGTCCTTTGGACATAATCAAAGAAGAATGGGAGGAAGGGACAATGGGGCAGGTTGGAAATCCAATGGACTACTGGTTTCAGTTAAGGCAAAAACTGAGCCACTATGTGCAGAAAGTACATCAGAATAATCAAGACAAACAGGACACACAAAAGCAGCACTATGGTAATGGGACCTGGGTGAAAGAGTTCAGTGAAGGGGAAAAGGTATTATTACCTTTACCGTCATGTGATAACAAGTTACTGTATATATGAAATGGCAAGGTCCACATACGATTACTAGATGGGTGGGTAACATAACTTATGAGGTGTTTATGCCAGATAAAACCCACAAGAAAAAAATATGTCATGTTAACCTACTGAAACCCTGAGTTGACAGAGTTTCCCCCTTGTGCAGCTATGTGTATCCTGAGCCTTCTGAAAGTGAGTTACAAATGGCTTACCAGTGGTTAGATGGGATGGGAAACCTGAAAGACATTAAAATAAACACCGGGCTTACAGCTGACCAAAAATCTGAACTACACACTGCACTAGACTACTATCGTAGGACATTTACCGTGGTCCCTGGGAAGGCTAAGGGGGTGGAGCATCATATCACTGTCACGACCGCAACCTATTCGGCAGAAGCCATACCAGCTCCCTAAAAGGATCCGGGAAGATGTCACTTGGGAGGTCCTTAAAATGCAGGAGTTGGGAATCATTGAGCCTTCCCACAGTGAATGGAGTTTCCCAATGGTAGTAGTGGGAAAGAAGGAAGGGGGTGTATGGATATGTTTGGATTTAAGACACCTAAACGCTATTTCAAAGTCTGACAGTTATCCGATGCCCCAGATTGATGACATTTTGGATCATTTAGGGTCTGCCTGGTACATTAGTACCCTGGAATCTTACAAAGGGGTACTGGCAGATTCCTTTAGATCCAGATGCCAGAGAGAAAAAACAGCCTTCAGTACACCCTTGGGTCTCTTCCAATTCACTGTACTGCCTTTCAGGTCGCATGGGGCATCAGCGACCTTCCTGAGAATTATGGATCAGATACTAGCCTCTCATGCTGCATATTGTGCTGCATACCTAGATGACGTGGTTATATTCAGTTCTACTTGGGAAAACCATGTTCGCCATCTAACACAGGTAATGACCGCCATTTCCGAGGCTGGCCTAAACATTAACCCCACAAAATGTTCCTTAGCAATAGAGGACATGAAGTATTTAGGCTTCCAGATTGGTGGAGGGCAAATATGGCCCAACATTGGTAAAGTAGATACAGTGGAAAAATGTCCCAAACCCAAAACTAAGAAAGACGTAAGCTCTTTTCTTAGCCTTGCCAGCTATTATCGGCAGTTTCTACCTAATTTGACCACAATAGCCAGTCCTTTAACTGACTTTACCAAAAAGAGAAACCCTGAAAAAATGGAATGGACTTCAGCATGTGAAGAAGCATTTCAGAGTTTAAAAGCTAGACTTTGTACCTCCCCTGTATTGCGATCCCCTGATTTTAATCTCCCCTTCGTTGTGTAGACAGACACCTCCAATCATGGTATAGGAGCTATTCTTACACAAGTAATTGATGGTGAGGAGCATCCGATTATATATATAAGTAGAAAACTTCATGAAAGGAAGACCCACTATTCCACAATCGAGAAGGAATGTCTGGCTGTTTGATGGGCTATTGAAGCTCTTTGGTTCTACTTATGGGGTACCAAATTTGAACTTTGGACAGATCACAACCCATTGTGCTGGCTTCACGTTATGAAGGACAAGAATCCATGCACAATGAGGCGGTACCTATCGCTACAACCCTATAAATTTGTGGTGAGGCACAGGAAGGGTACTGCACATAGTAATGCAGACTTTCTGTCGAGATACGGAACGAAGGAGAATCAACACCTGTTACCAGACCTCGGGGAAAATGATTTGTGTAATAAGGAGGAAGATCTTCCTCTACTTGTTTAGCATAATACAATAAAAAGGGTCCTCGAGATGGAGCCTTAGGAGAGGACGGGCTATGGCTCCATCTCCTCTCTCCAAGAGATCTGATAACAGGTATACGTAGATGGATTTGAATAAGGAATAAAACCTACAGGTTTTGTTTTAGGTGGGGAGGAGAATGTGAAAGGGTGACCACAATGCCATTCTTTCCCTTATGTTGTGTTACCCTTTGTACGGGGCATATGTACTCTGGGCTGTAATTATTCCTGTGTTCTGTGTGTCTGTTTGTTGGGCTGGCCACCCACCTGTGTGTTACTTTTGTGAGTAAACTCAGCCCTGGTACATATGTACTGTATCTTTAAATCTGTGTTGTAATAAAGAAACCTCCGAATTGTATAGCTCTGTTTATTTAGTAAAAGTAATTTCCCTGTTCTGACTCTGTTTTTTCCCGGGACATAACAATAAAAGCCCTACCCCTGGATACATTAGCACTCCTTGCGCCTGTTGCAACGCTACATTCGCGGTTGCGAGTAATTCAATTCTGTTTAGTTTTTTTTCTCTCATAGAGAAGAGAGAGAGGCAAGGGCTGGAGCAGTTCCAAGGCACAAGGAGTAGTCAGCCATTTCCTTATTTTTGTCAGCAGCTGAAAAACGAAGTACTTGGAGCCGAGAAGCGGCCAGACACCAGCAGTAGAAAGCAACACCAGGTTATGCTTTTCCCCGCAGTGGTTCGGCTGAAAAAGCTGCGCTCTGAGTCTCCTCCTGTCAAAATGGTGAGTACAACCATCGGGACTTGTAGCTTTGTTGGCACACATTGGAGGGAATATTTGAGGAGTGCACTTCAGGAATAGTTTAGTTTCAAATAGGCAGGGTATTTTTTTTATAATTAAAGGAGTTACTGTACCTGCCTTTAAGCGGGCATGAAGAAAAAATTACTCACCTTAGTAATGTTGTTTGTTCTAATGGAGTCTTGCTGTATTCTGACAAATTGCAGTGAGTCCCAACCTTCGAACTGCCCCGGAGATGAAAGAGTTAACTTTCCATGCCAGGCATGGAACGCTGAGCTCAAGCTCGGTTGAGACTCTGTCTGTTGCTGTTTGAACTCAAACCGTCAGATCTTTACGAGCTAAACTCACTGAGGGTCCTGTGTGGAAGCTGTAAACCTACACTAGCCAACTGGCTATTAAATATAATAAAATATTTTTTGGTCCCAAAACAAAGACTCAAGTCAGGAAACCCAAAACATGAAATAACACAACACCCAATCACCCAAAGAAAAAGGGGGTGATAATAAACAAGGTGGGGCACCTCCTGAATGCCAACACTGCTACTGCCCACCCACATCCCCAAAACAAAGGTTCTGAGAGGGTAAGGCAGGGGGGGAGGTCAGAATACAGCAAGACTCCATTAGAAGAAACAACATTACTAAGGTGAGTAATTTTTTCTTCAAACAACATGAAGTCTTGCTGTATTCCGACAATAGCAGACTACCAAGCAGTACCTCCATGGAGGAGGGACAGAACCTACTTAGGAAATAGGCTCTGAAGCACTGCTGTGCCAAACCGAGCATCACTCCTAGCCTGGATATCCAGAGAGTAATGCTTGGTAAAAGTGTGAACTGTTTTCCAGGTAGCTGTTTGACATATCTCTAAGATAGGAATATCCCTGGCAGCAGCCAGAGATACAGCTGTACCTCTGGTAGAGTGAGCCCTCAGGCCTGAGGGTGGAATCCTACCCAGTTTCTGATAGCAAAATTGAATACAAGAGACAATCCACCTGGCAATTGATCTTTTAGTGGCAGGTTTTCCTTTACCAACCTCACCATAAGTGAGGAACAGTTGGAGGGAGTCAAACCTCTGACCCTTGGTACGTTCTATGTAGTAGCTAAGGGCTCTTTTCACATCCAGACTGTGCAATCTCCTCTCACCAGAGGAGGAATGGTCAGTGAAGAACACAGGAAGAGACATAGATTGGTTAAGGTGGAAGTCTGAAACCACCTTAGGTAAAAACTTCCTGTTAGTCCTGAGGACCAAGTTATCTCTATGAAAAGAGATAAAATCAGGCTCCACTGACAGGGCTTGTAACACGCTTATGCGCCTGGCAGAAGTGATGGCCACTAAGAAAACAGTTTTCCAAGTCAAGTACTTAAGCTCTGCTGAGGACAAAGGCTGAAAAGGAGGTTGCATAAGCTGAGCAATGCAAACATTAAGGTCCCAAGCAGGGGCAGTGTCCCTGAATGGCGGATTGGTATGAAGCAATCCCTTGAAAAACTTGGAGAATACAGGGTGAGCTGAAAGAGAAGAAGGCTTACCTGCTGAAAGAAAAGCAGAGACAGCTGCCAGGTGCACTCTTACTGTAGCTGGTCTGAGTCCCAAGCTATTCAGATGAACCATATAGTCAAGGACTGTGGGCAGGTCAGCAGACTCTGGGGAAATATGCTTACCAGAGCACCATATAGAGAATCTTTTCCATTCGGAATTATAGGTAGTTCTGGTGGAAGGCTTCCTAGAAGCCTTCAGAATATCCATGACACCTTGAGAGAGGTGTAAATCAGCAAACTCTAACTCTTCAAGAGCCAGGCCTTGATATTGAGAGATTTGAGATTCGGTACCAAACCCTCCCCTGAGCACAGGTTAACAGGTTGTAATTCCTGGGAAGAGACAGGGGAAGGTGGACTGCTAAGGACAACAGGAGAGGGTACCAGGGCTGTCTGGCCCAGTCTGGAGCAATCAGAATCACCTTGCATGATTGAGACCTGATTTTTACTAGCACCTTGAACAGGAGAGGGAAGGAGGAAAAAACATACAGGAACTTCCCTTCCCAATTGAGAACCAAGGCATCCAGGGGGATTGAGCCCAACACTGGGGTCCTGCAGCAAAACAGGGGAAGTTGGTGATTGTCCGGGGCTGCAAAAAGATCTATCTGTGGGATGCCCCATCTGGAGAAGTTCACCTCCAAAACCAGGGGATCCAGTGACCATTCGTGATGGCCCTGGGATATCCTGCTGAGAGCATCTGCCAGGACATTGTCCTTGCCTAGGAGGTGTACTACTGTAAGGGAGATGTTCAGGGAAAAACCCAGAGACCACAACTTCATTGTACAAGGCCGTAGACCGAATGCCCCCTTGCTTGTTGATATACCACATTGTGGTGGCATTGTCTGTCCTGATCTGAACAACCTTGTTCTGAACAGACCTGGAAAAAGCTTGAAGTGCTAGAAACACTGCTCTGAGTTCCAACAGATTGATGTGAAGCAGAGATTCCTGAGGAGACCACAACCCCTGGGTGGTCAGGTCTCCCAAGTGGGCCCCCCACCCCAAGAGGAAGGCATCTGTAGTAAGGATTAGAGAATGAGACTGAGTGACAAAGGGAACTCCCTGTCTTAGACTGTCCTGATCCTGCCACCACTGCAAAGCCTGGATCAGGGTTCGAGTCACTGGTACCAGTTTGGTCAAAGGGTCCTTTTTCTGAGACCAAAAGGCTCTCAAGTGGAACTGAATGTCCCTCATCTGAAATCTTGCTCCCTGCACCACTGCTGTGGAAGCAGCCATGTGACCAGGAGCTGCAGAAAATGCCTTGCTGGTCGGGACACCTGCAGGGTGACAGAAAGAGGCCAGTGTGACAAGGGTCCTTGCCCTGTCCAGGGGAAGGAAGGCTCTTGCCTTTTCTGTATCTAGCTCTGCGCCTATGAAGGTGAGGAGCTGAACAGGCTCTAGAACTGACTTTGAAAAATTCAGAAGGAAACCTAGAGAGGTGAGCAGTTGCTGAGTTATCTGTAGGTGTAACTTGACTTGGTCTGGGGACTGGCCTACTATGAGCCAGTCGTCCAGGTATGGGAAGATGGCAATCCTTTGCCTTCTTATGGAAGCAACTACTACTGCCAGGCATTTTGTGAACACCCTTGGAGCAGAGGTTAGGCCGAAGGGCATTGCTCTGAATTGGTAATGGCCTGAGGGCAGCTTGAACCTGAGGTACTTCGATGGGGAGCTTCTGATGAGAATATGGAAGTAGGCATCCTTGAGGTCCAGGAGACTAGCCAGTCCCTGGCCTTAGAAGAGAGAGAATTATTCCCAGAGTCACCATTTTGAACTTTGGCTTTAAAAGGTGCTTGTTTAGATATCTGAGATCCAGGATGGGCCGCCATTCTCCTGTCTTTTTGGGGGTGAAGAAGTACCTGGAGTACAATCCTTTCCCTATGTGTAGGGGTGGAACCCTTTCTACAGCTCTGAGAGCCAAGAGGGAATAGACCTCTGCCTCTAGGGCAAGTGCCTCTGAAGGATTTGCAGGTGGAAAGGATCTGGTTCTCATCTTTGGGAATTTTTTGAAGCTGAGAACCAGTTCCTGGCTTCCTACTTCCAGGACCCATTTGTCTGACGTTAAGGACTTCCAGTCCTGGACAAAGTAAGCCAGCCTGCTCCCTAAAGGTGGTGGAGAACTGGCCCTGGCAAACCCATCAGGGTGCCTGTTTGGCAGGGGGTTTAGGCTGAGGGGTGGAAGCAGGCCTGCTTGTACCCCTTCTGCCTCTCCCTCTAAAGAACCCCCTCTGAGCACAGGCAGAAGAGGAGGCCTGAGCTTGGTAGAAAGGCCTATGAAAAGGCCTGCCCCTGCCCCTGGGATGCTGCCTCTGAGGAGTGGCTTGCCTTTCCTTGGCCTCGGCACTCCTAAGGTGGTCCTGTATTCATCCATTTTCTTCATGTAGTTCTCTGTTTGCTCCCCAAACAGAGCGTTACCCACAACAGGAAAATCCATGGCCTTAGTCTGGGTATCCTGAGACAGGCTAGTACATCTGAGCCAAGCCGTGCTACGAAGGGCCACAGATGTAGCCATGACTCTAGATGAAACATTATTGGAGTCCACTGCAGCATGGAATTGCATCTTGGATGCCTCAATACCATCAGCAGCCACCTGCTCCAGCTCCTTGGCAAGCTGGCCAGGGACCTGCTTAGTTAAGGCCAATACAGTGTCCCATCTAGATTTTTGATATCTAGCTATATAGGCCATGTAATTGGCCTGCCTGAGTCCCAAGGATGCTGCCATGTACTGTTTCTTTGCCATGGCATCAATCCTCCTGGAGTCCTTATCTGGGGGTGTGATGCCAAGGGTATATTAGCCTTATCACAGGCTGCAGCCTGCACTACCCCAACATGGCTGCATTGCTGGGTAAGGAACTCCGTATCTGAGCCTGACAGAGTATACCTCTTGTCCATTCTTTTATCCACAGGAGGTATAGAATTAGGAGTCTTTAAAATCTTAAATGTCTGTTTCCCAAAAGACTTGTGTAAGGGAATAGACAGCCTCCTGGACTCTGGGATATCCATCATTTCCACATAGTCAGGCTCTTCCTGGTCATCCACAGCTTCTTCCATAGGAAGCTGAAGGGTTTCGGCCACTTTTGTTGTAAAACATGAAATGGGAGGGGGACTCAGAAAGCCTAGGAGGAGACACTCCTGAAGGTCTGTCTGGGGAGATGTCCAGGTCAATGGGCACATCCAAACTTTCAAAACCACATTCACTTTCCTCATACTCTCCTTCCTCCTCCTCCGGTTCATAAAATTCCTCTAAATCATAATCTGGAACTGGTGGAACCGGCCGAACCAAGCACCTTCCTGATGGTGCAGGTTCGGTCGGAACCGAGGATAGCGATTGAACAATTTTTATCGCTTTGGCTATTTCATCAGCGGTTGGAGAAGAAACTTTTGGATCTACACCAGCTGATTTATCCCTTCTTGATCTCTTAACCGGAACCGACTCCTCAGAATCGGTTCTCCTTTTGTCCAAAGAAGTCTCGCCCTGGTCAGAGGGCACTCCTTCTGGTTCGGTTTGAACCGAACCGGGCTGGCCATCCGGGTCAGTGGACTTTTTGGCCTCCCTTTCCCTGAGCCTACCAACTCTCTTTTCTAGGGTAGCTGCAGGAAAATTTTTACAAATCTGGCAGTCTGAATCGAGGTGGTCAAACCCCAGACAATAAACATAGGTGGTGTGGGGGTCAGCCTTGGCAAAGACTTCCCCACACACAGTACAGTGTTGAAACCCAGTGGGTCCAGTTTTTCTTTTGAGTTTCTCAGACATAGTGCCAGTCCTAACAAAACTTACCCTTTTAATGGCACTCCGCCAGGCAAGACACTCTTATCGGTTCCTGACCGTGTTACGGGTCATGGAAAAAACCGCAGTAAAATCTGTTTTTTTTAGAACCGATAAGAACCGGTAACCACACTCTAACAGTACAAATAAAGATTTTTTAAACAACTTGATCGGTTCAAACCGAACCGATGAACTGTTTACAAGTTCCACACAGAATAGAAAACAATATAAACCTATCTAGTACTCACGAATACCACAGACAGAGACTGAACCGACAGGTTGCGGTTTAAATTCGGTTGAAAACCGAGAAAAGCGTTACTTTAAACGACAAACTGAACCGAGCAAAGGAGAAATCTCCGGAGCGACTGTTCAGTGAGGCGGAGTAAAGAATCTGATGGTTTGAGTTCAAACAGCAACAGACAGAGTCTCAACCGAGCTCAAGCTCAGCGTTCCATGCCTGGCATGGAAAGTTAACTCTTTCATCTCCGGGGCAGTTCGAAGGTTGGGACTCACTGCTATTGTCAGAATACAGCAAGACTTCATGTTGTTTGAAATGAGGCTCTCATGTTGCCAGATGCTCTCTTAACCCTATCCCCTCAGAATGCTGCTACAGAGCTGGATGGCCGTTCTTATTAATTTTTTATAGTGCACTTCTGATGAGGGCAGAGTTTTGGAGACTCTAACTTCATTTTAAACGCTGGGAAGTGCTGTTTTTTTATCATAAAGCTGCACAGTCAAATGACCACATGGAATGATTATAGAAATACAGAAAGTATTATAAATGTACATAACTGCATATTTCTCTGTTGTTAGAGATAATGGGTGGAGCTACAGTAGTCACATGCTTAGCTACCTATATAAAGGGTTGTTTCTCTGGATAGACTTCAGATCGTGGTAAGGTGTGGAAGGTAGCACACCTGGTACAACTAGTCTCTACTAGTTGTAGGACTTGCTATGGACTTTTGAATGATTTACTTTATTCTTATTTTGTCCTTATAATTTTGTTGCCTAAGTTCATTTTGTTTTGATGTTCTGTTATTCCTGCTGAACTTGAAAGGAAGCAAATAAAGCAGTATTGTTTCAAACAGTATTCTACTGCCTTCTAATCCATCATTATCTCACACCCCTGTGACCAGGAGCTCCTGCCACTCTTGAGGACTGACCTTTTCTTAAATCTGTTGCAACAGTTCTTCTATTTCTAAGCCTAATCTATCCTTTACTATTTCTAGTCCATAAGGTTGGCCACCTATGGGCACCCCCTTCCCTTTCTGGACTGTGCTATAGTGTCCTCTTTAATTTTCCTTTCCCCTCTCAGGTCCTCGTACAGGGAGGTTATTGTGGTGGCCTCCAAGTGTATGTAAAACAGATTGTGTTTATTGTTGTTGGATTTAGTATATAATAGCACTATGTTATAAAATACCTTAACATACATACCTTATGTTTATGAAACCTGTAAATATTTAAAATACCATGGCACTTGGTGTTTTGATAATGGTAAAAAGTACTACGTGTCTATTATAGAAATTAAGCTAGCTGTGCTGTTTAAAATGCTTTGAAATTAATGTAAACTGAAAAAGTCTAAATGTCATGGTGATTTGCATGTATCCCATGATGCATTACATTATGGAAGTATGTATGATTTGAAACTTGATTTCTTGCCGATGCTTTTTGGGGTAACTGTTCTTTCAGTGATTCTGCATTGAGGTTCGTTGTGTATAGCTTGTTGTGTTTTTCTTCTTTTTGGGCCCCCACTATGTAAGCAAATGAGGGCTTGCATAAGGGTTATGGGTACATGTTAGTTAGGAAATGGGATCAGAGGTCAGTGTCAGTAGGTGCCGGCTAAGTGTAGAGAAAGGACATTCATAGTCTGTTGCTGCAAAGTGATGTACTGAAGAAGAAATATGCCATTGCAAAAGGTTATTTCTTGTATTTTCAATAAACTTCACACAGATTGTGTGTTGAACCTGAAGTTCGGTGTCTGGTCCATGTATTATCCCACAACTCCTCCACAGACCTGGTGTTAGCAGTGGGATAACTTGCTGGAAGCATCTGGACTGGCTGAAGAGCGAGTTTTCTGGTGGATATCGCCCAGACATCCCAGGTGGACCGAAGCACCAGGAGTTGCCAGAGGAGAACCCGGAGAAGAAAGTCCACAGAGTTCTGACCAGAACCATGGCTGACAGATGGAGAAAAGCTGCTGCCTGGACTGGACCTGAAAGCTCGGAGGAAGGCCAAGCCTGAAGACGACGAAGAGATGCAGGTCAAGGCAGACTGGAGGTGTGAGAGACAACACCCAGGAGGTGGAGACCCTGATGAGGATGGTCCACCGGATGAGTGGACAATGGCTGGAGGCAGACCGACTACGCAGAGAGGCGAAACACTGGTGCCAGGTGCTCGAGAGATTCCTGCTGGAGAGCATGGACAAAGAGTCGGAAGACGATTTTTCATGGGCTCAGTTTGAGGAGGACCTCCTGACTGAGCAGAATAATCCTTTGTCTCCTATGTTACCTGTTGGAGGTCAGAGATGCAAGCATAGAACTTGAATGTGAGACCCCAGGTACGACTGTACCTAGTGATATTGTGCTGGGGTTGAAGACTCCAAGCAAGCAAGCAAGCAAGAAGAAGCCTACGAGGCTGAAGGGACTTCTCTTGTATTGATGCAGCTAAATCTATTAACAGTATTGACTGGGGTATACTGCATGCTAAAAATACTAATATTGTCAAACTGTTACAGTATGTTAAAGTTAAGGAGGGAAGAGATCATTAAAAAAAATGTCACCCTTGGAAAATGGGAGACTCTCACTTAGGTTACAAGGTATTAGATGGTAACAGATGGCTGAAAATAGCACAGTGATTAGAAGGATATTTACTAAGACACCCCGGAGTTAAAAGGTTTAGGAGCCTGTTTTTTTAAATTGCAGGGTATTCAGCATGAGAGGTTCCTTGGGGTCCTGTAGGTTTCTGTAGAGACCTACCTGGAGATAAGATGACCAAGGATGTGGGGTCATAAGTTATAAAAGGTTGACGTAGGAGAGTAGAAACTACTATTGCTCCTTCCATATTCCCGCAGACACTTTGTGTAAGACAGAAGGGTCAAGTTGGTTGCAGGCAAGGCCAGAGGTGGCTCTGCAATGGTCCCATTCTGTAGGCAAAAGTGTAGCATGTTTGATCAGGGGGTGGGCCTGATGTCAAAGAAAGAGATACCCAAGGGCAGACAAGGAGTCTGAGGTGGTACATGTGTTTTATTCTTTTCTGAGTGAAAACCTACAAAGGAGAAGTTGGTGGAAAATGGATTGGAACCTGTGTTAGGGTAACACCTTGAGTGTATAACCTCAGGTGTCTATATAGACATATATATATATAAGATGGAATGTTTACCATTAATAGGGGCCCTAAGACAGAGCTTCTGAAGATGGATGGGTAGAAACTCCATCCCTTCCTGGGACAGGAAGGTGGTAAGCAGTCTACAATAACTGCTTCCCTCTTAAGGTGGGGATATGTGACCGGGAGCTCCTGCCACTCTTGAGGACTGACCTTTTCTCAAATCTGTTGCAACAGTTCTTCTATTTCCAAGCCTAATCTATTAGTTACTATTTCTAGTCCATAAGGTTGGCCACCTATGGGCACCCACTTCTCTTTCAGGACTATGCTATAGTGTCCTCTTTAATTTTCCTTTCCCCTCTCAGGTCCTCATACAGGGAGGTTATTGTGGTGACCTCCAAGTATATGTAAAACAGATTGTGCTTATTGTTGTTGGATTTAGTATGTAATAGCACTATGTTATAAAATACCTTAATGCATATACCTTGGCCCAGAGATTCAAAAGGGTTGCTTGTGGCTCAACAGTGTTGTGCCATCATAACCACTGATCTTGACATCATATTCAAATGGGAAAATTGCGTGGCACAAATCCCGATGCGCCGGAGCACATCAGTAATGTATGCAGGCGCAGGTGGGGGCGTGCCCATGCATACCCTGCACAGCCCGACACTCAGCCCAGGATGTGCAGAGCCAGGCATGCACAACCTCTACCTGCGCCAGCACAAAGTTGATCCCAAAAAAAAAAGGAACAACTGATGGCCACCCACAGGTGAGCTGCCGAATTTCACGGCGCAACATGGCAGCTGCCACCTTTGGGTGGTCACCCGAGCTCTGGTGGCACCCCCCCGCCCGATTGCGGGCATTTGCAAAAAGAAATAAGAAAACTGTCCAATATCCCTGGTGGTCCAGTGGACCGCTGTCTGCCTGATCACAGGCATTTGTAATAAAAATAATAATTATGTGCAATATCCCTGGTGGTCTAGCGGTACCCCCACCGCCCACTGAGCCCCACCACCTCGCTCCCGGTCAGCGATTGGGTGGCACCCACCCACCTGCCACCCTGCCGACTGACACCAATCAGTGAGACTGTATGCCATTGGTCCTGGCGCTGACCACCAGGGATGTGCACATTATTTATTTTATTACAAATGCCTGCGACATAGGCAGCGGTCCACTGACCACCAGAGATATTGGAAGATGTCTACTTATTTACAAATGCCCATGATTGGGCAGACAGCGGGCCACTGGACCACCAGGGATATTGGACAGTTTCATCTTTTTTTTTTTCAAATGCCAGCAATCGGGCAGACAGCGGTCCACTGGACCACCAGGGATACCGGACAGGGTTTCATCTTTTTTTTTACAAATGCCCACGATCGGGCAGACAGCACTCCACTGGACCACCAGGGATATTGGATGTAATTCTTCTATTTTATTACAATGCCCGCGATCGGGCAGTCAGCAGTCCACTGGACCACCAGGGATGTTGATAATTCTTATTTAAGTACTTAGTCTGTGATCGGTTGGGCAGGTCCACTGGACCACCAAGGATTATAGAGATGTTATATATTTACTTAGCCTGCAATCGGGCTGTGGAACACATTGCCGGCTGCTGTTTGCTGTTGGTCCCCGACGGCTCCTGCCTGGCAGGGCGCCAGGCGCAAGTCGTTGGGGATCGGCACACCTGCATGCAAATGGTGCCATGATGACATGCGAATGGCCCCATGTGTGCCTTGCATACATTATGGCCCCATTTGCATGTCAAGTTTTGAATATCACAGTTGCTGTGCATAGCGCAATGGAACTTGAGCTAAGCGCATCCCATGCTCCACTCTGGCCACTTGTGCTGGTGCAGTGCCACTGCGCCATGCACACGGCGGGTGGCCAGGTGCAATATTCAACAATGCTGTACCATGGTGCAGCTCCATTGAATATCACCCAGTCCATACCCCTGCACAGCCAAGTTGCGCTGCACCCAAGCTTGCGCCACAGCCTGGCGCAGTTTGAATATCTGGGCCTTTATGTTTATGAAACCTGTAAATATTTAAAATACCATGGCACTTGGTTTTTTGATAATGGTAGAAAGTACTAGGTGTCTATTATAGAAATTAAGCTAGTTGTGCTGTTTAAAATGCTTTGAAATTAATGTAAACTGAAAAAGTCTAAATGTCATGGTGATTTGCATATATCCCATGATGCATTACATTATGGAAGTATGTATGATGTATTTCTTTGAAACTTGATTTCTTGCCGATGCCTTCCGGGGTAACTGTTCTTTCAGTGATTCTGCATTGAGGTTCTTTGTTTATAGCTTGTTTTGTTTTTCTACTTTTTTGGGCCGCCACTACGTAAGCAAATGAGGGCTTGCATAAGGGTTATGGGTACATCTTAACTAGTGAGTGGGATCAGAGATCAGTGTCAGTAGGTGCTGGCTAAGTGCAGAGAAAGGACATTCATAGTCTGCTGCTGCAAAGTGATGTACTGAAGAAGAAATATGCCATTGCAAAAGGTTATTTCTTGTATTTTGAATAAACATCACACAGAGATTGTATGTTGAACCTGAAGTTTGGTGTCTGGTCCCTCTATTATCCCACAACCCCGTGACAAACACGTATTACTTTGGGCAAAATGCAACAAAAAATGTCAGCTTTCACTGATGACATTTTACTCCATGTTTCAAATCCTAGTACTTCCGTTAAGAAAACTCTGAGAACTATACAAGAATATATCACATTTTCCAACTACAAGTTAAATTTAGATATTACTAGGCTAGGTCTCTCTTGATGACCCACTAAATTAAAATATTTAGGCATCTACTTAACACAGGATTAATCCCAGTTTTTCAGACTGAACCTGGATTATAAACGATATGAAAAGATGGCTAAAAATCCCACTTTAATTTTGGGGGAAAATGAGTATAATTAAAATTAATATTTTCCCTACAATTTTCCACCCAATAAATATGATGAACACTTTTACTCCCTTATCATGGTTCATTTGGTAATCTTGAATTTTCTTTAGGGGGAGGGGAGACACAAAGAATAGCCTTAAAAAGTTGTTTCTCCTAAAGACTCAAAAGGTAGTGGTAGTGGTGGTGGGGTGAAATTACCAAACTGTATTTCATAATATATGGCAACTCAAGCCAATAAATTTATAAAATGGCAAGAAAAAATTTAGAAATCTCATTGGCCAAGAGACATCAACTGACTGTACATTAAATCTCTTTATATGCACAGTCATCCTGGTCCTAAACTACATCACACAAGAAAAAATTACTCACCTTAGTAATTATGTTTCTTCTATTGGAGTCTTGCTGTATTCTGACAAGTGCAGTTAGCCCCAGCCTTTAAACTGCCCCGGAGAACAAAGGATTAATCTTTCTATGCAGAGCACAGAATGCTGAGCTCAAGCTCAGTTGATGTCTCTGTCTGTTTCCCTTTGAAAGCTCACCGTCAGATTCTTACAAGCAACACTCTAATAGCTATTTTATAGGGAAATTGTAAAATATTTTTAATAGCCAACTGGCAACAAAAAGTATCGGATTACCAAAAGAAGACTCAAGTCAGGAAACTCAAAACCCAAACCAAACAAGAATATAATAAAATAAACACCCAAACAAAAGAAGAGGGTGTAAAAGGGGCACCCCTGAGGTGCAACACTGCACCTGCCCACCCACTTCCCAAAACCAGGTTCTGAGAGAGTAGGCAGGAAGGGAGGTCAGAATACAGCAAGACTCCAATAGAAGAAACATAGTTACTAAGGTGAGTAACTTTTTCTTCAAACAACTTGAAGACTTGCTGTATTCTGACAAGTCTGAACTACCAAGCAGTACCTCCATGGAGGAGGGACAGAACCTACTTTGGGAATAGGCTCTAGTACTGCTGTGCCAAACCGGGCATCACTCCTAGTCTGGATATCAGGAAGTAATGCTTGGAAAGGTATGGACTGTTTTCAGGTGGCTGCTTGAAAATTTCTAAGAGGGATATCCCTGGCGGCAGCCAGAGGCGCTATACCTCTTGTAGAGTGAGCCCTCAGGCCTGAGGTGGAATCTTTCCCAGTTTTTCATAGCAGAACTGGATACAAGACACAATCCATCTGGCAACAGTTCTCTTGGTGGCAGGTTTGCCCTCCCACTTCTCCATAAGTGAGGAACAACTGGAGGGAGTCAAACCTGTGACCCTTGGTACGCTCTATGTAGTAACTAAGGGCTCTTTTAACATCTAAACTGTGTAGCCTCCTCTCTCCTGAGGAAGAATGATCAGTGAAGAAAAAAGAAAGAGACACAGACTGGTTTAAATGGAAGTCTGAAACCACTTTGGGCAAGAACCTTCTATTGGTTCTAAGGACCACTTTATCCCTGTGAAAGGAGATAAAATCAGGTTCCACTGACAGGGCTTGAAATTTACTGATGCACCTGG
This sequence comes from Neoceratodus forsteri, assembly GCA_016271365.2. NCBI lineage: Eukaryota > Metazoa > Chordata > Ceratodontiformes > Ceratodontidae > Neoceratodus > Neoceratodus forsteri. The sequence goes on along the minus strand of CM028134.1, from coordinate 512,721,247 downwards.
CAGAGGTAATGGTTACCACGAACACAGTTTTCCAAGGCAATTACTTAAGCTCTGCTGAGGACATAGGCTCAAAAGGAGGTTGCATAAATTGAGCAATGCAAACATTCAAATCCCAGGCAGGGGCAGGGTCTCTAAAAGGATTGGTGTGAAGCAATCCTTTAAAAAATTTACAGAACACAGGATGAAAAGATAGTGAGGAAGACTTCCCCACACACAGAAATGCAGAAACAGCTGACAAGTGTACCTTGAGAGTAGCTGGTCTGAGGCCAATGCCATTAAGATGGACCATATAATCCAGAACCGTAGGCAATTCAGCAATATCTGGGGAAATATGCTTCTTAGAACACCCAATGCTGAATCTCTTCCATTTGGAGTTGCAAGTCTTTCTGGTGGAGGGCTTCCGAGAAGCTTTGAGAATATTGAGAACCCCCTGAGAAAGATGCAGATCTGCAAACTCTAACTCTTCAAGAGCCATGCCTTGAGATTGAGAGACTGAAGATTGGGGTACCAAATCCTCCCCTGAGAGGATGTTAACATGTTGTAATTCCTGGGAAGAGACAGGTGAAGATGGACTGCTAGAGACAACAGCAGGGGGTACCAAGGCTGTCTGGCCCAGTCTGGAGCAATCAGAATCACTTTGCAAGGTTGAGACCTTATTTTGACTAAAACTTTGAACAGGAGTGGGAAGGGAGGGACGGCATACAGAAATTTCCCTTCCCAATTCAGAATCACAGCATCCAGGGGGACTGAGCCCAGGACTGGAGATCTGCAGCAAAAGAGAGGAAGTTGGTGATTGTCTGGGGCTGCAAAGCGATCTATTTCTGGAGTGCCCCACCTGGAAAAAATCACTTTCAACACCTGATGGTCCATGGATCATTCGTGATGGCCCTGAGAGTTCCTGCTCAGTGCACCTGCTAGCACATTGTCCTTCCCTGGAAGGTGAACTGCTACCAGAGAGGTCTGCAGGGAATAAGCCAGGGACCACAATTTCATGGCTTCTGTGCACAAGGCCATGGACCGAATGCCTCCCAGCTTGTTGATGTACCTCATGGTGGTGGTGGTGTCTGTTCTGACCAGAACCACCATGTTCTGCACTGACTGAGAGAAAGGCTTTCAGGGCCAGAAAAACTGCCCTGAGTTCTAGGAGATTGATATGGAGAAGAGATTCCTGGGGGGACCACAGTCCCTAAGCAGTGAGGGCCCCCAGATGGGCTCCCCAGCCCAGAAGAGATGTGTCCGTGGTAAGGACCACTAAATAAGGCTGAGTGGCAAAAGGGACCCCTTGTCTTAAATTGTCCTGATCCTGTCACCATTGAAGGGCTTGGATCCCCAGCCCAGAAGAGATGCATCCGTGGTAAGGACCACTAAATAAGGCTGAGTGGTAAAAGGGACCCCTTGTCTTAAACTGTTTTTTTGTGTTTATCTGTGTGTGCCTTAAAAGACCAGCACAGACTGTGTCAGGAAGTGCTTACATCATAGCTACTTATCAGCCAATAGCTTTGGAAGAGTCTTACAAACCTGAGAACAACAGTATTATAAGCAAGTGTTTTATAGTAAACTCATCAGAACAGCTAATATTCTTCAGGTGAAGCTACCTCTGGCTGGAAGCTGCAATATTGAACATAGGATTTGCAAGAAAGCAAGTTGTGCTCACAACAGAGGGAGGTGAATCTTACAATTGTCTTTGGTTTGTAGCAGATATTCTGCAGGTGGAGGCTACTTCTAACTGAAAGGTGAAATAAGGAACTTAGAATTATCAGGTAAAGACAGTCTTTCAAGCAACAGAGGGAGGTGGATCTAGCTTTACTTTTGTTACAATTCTTAAGATTTTCAGTGCAGGAAGAGTTTAAAGCACAGCTGACTTATTTTGGGGCTGACTGCTTTCAAAGCACAAACCACCAGGCTGTTTTGGGGCTGGGGAGGTTTACCTGTGTCAGGCTTGGATGTCTGGATTTTTCTCTGTTTGATTAGCAGGGTATTTTCTCTGTCAAATTGTTGTGTAGGGCATCTTGCTGACAGGAAGGCACTCATCGCAGCGGTGGGTCAGAGCTTTTAGCTGATTGTTTCGTGAGGGCACAGTTTAATGCTGTGGATCACAGGGGTTTGGCTTCACTGGGGACTGGGGTTCCACCTGGAGGGACACCAGCCTATACTGGCAGGATGGTCTGCATCTGTCCAGGAAAGGAACAAGTCTTTTGAGCAATCGGTTTAAATGCTTCATTGGTAAGCTTTTAAACTAGTCAAGGGGGGAGGCACTGATAAGCAGCAGGAAAATCCCAGCCTCTCTCTCTACAAAACAGGGTACTAAATGAGAAAAAGACCGAGGTAGCAAGGTCCGTGGGAGATGCTGCAACAGAAGGTAAAGCCATCAAAAAATGGAGAGCAATGAGTACCAATGCCCATAGTCTAAGTAACAAGCTTCCTGAATTAGTGGCCTTGATGGAGGAGCAACATCTGGATATCGTGGCAGTCACAGAAACATGGTACACACAAAACCATGACTGGGACGTAAATATACCGGATACACTATCTACAGGAGGGACAGGGAGGGTAAAAGAGGGAGGAGGAGCTCTTTACATAAGGAAGGAATCAAAGCAACAGAACAAAAGGGTAAACAGGAGGAGAAGAAGCACTGTGGGTAAATTTGGAGACCAGACAATGGCACCACAATCTGCACAGGGTTGTATACAGACCCCTTCTCAGGGGAGAAATGGACAGAAATGATAGAAAGTATACTTAGAATGGCAGAAAAAGGGAGATATTGCTGATGGGTGATCTGAATATGCCAGATGTTAACTGGAGTGCAGTTGCAGCAGCCACTTCAAGAGTGGAGTTATTCTAGATGCCCTACAGGGGCATGCCTTAGACAACTAGTATTGGAGCCCACTCGAGAGGGAGCAATCTTAGACCTGGTTCTCTCGAAATGGAGATGAAGAGGATCACAGATGTAGAAGTGGGTAGCCATCTGGGAACTAGCGACCATCGAACAGTATGGTTCACAATAAACATAGCAATAAGTCAAGCCATACAAAGGCAAAAGTACTGGACTTTAGGAGGGCTGACTTTGCCAAAATGGTGAGTGCCTAAGGAATGCACTAGCAAATGGGCAGGAAGGAGGGTGGAAGAACAATGGGAATAATAAAACTGCCATCACAGAGGTAACAAGCCTTTGTGAAGCAAATAAAACAAAATGAAGTAGTAGAAACCACTATGGTTCTCAAAGGAAGTGGCAGTGAAGGTTCAAGAGAAAAGAAAGCATTCAGGAAGTACAAGGAATCACAGAAGGAGCAGGACAGAGAACTGTATCAGTTAAAAAAAGAAGCTGGGAAGGCAGTCAGAACAGCAAAGGCCCAAACCGAGGAAAAGATAGCCAACTCAGTTAAGAAGGGGATAAAACCTTTTATAGGTACATCAGGGAGCGAAGGAAGACCAAGGGAGGGATAGTGAGGCTTAATAAAGGGAGGGAGGGTGGGCAGAGGGTGACTGTGAAAAGGCAGAGATACTAAACAAATATTTTTGCTCAGTATTTACAAAGAAGAGGGGGAGGTACCTAAAACAAACAGTAGAAACACTCTGGATACAGAAGTTGATACCAGCCCATTTACAGAAGAAAGGGTTCTGAAAGAACTCTTAAAACTGAGGTGGACAAAGCAATGGGGCCTGATGGGATTCATCCCAGAATTCTAAAAGAACTAAGGGTAGAACTAGTGACACCACTGACTACCCTCTTTAACAAATCATGGGAGGATGGGGTGGTACCCGAGGACTGGAGGAGGGCAGATGTGATTCCCCTTCACAAAAGTGGGAGCAAGGCAGAAGCAGGAAACTACAGACCTGTTAGTTTAACCTCAGTAATAGGAAAATGATGGAATCACTTCTGAAGGAAAGAACTGTCAGTGTCTAGAGGCCAGAGGGGCACAGGACCCTAGGCAGCATGGATTCTGGCAGGAAGGTCATGCCAGACAAATCTGATAGATTTCTTTGACTAGGTGACCAAAGTAGTAGACCAGGGAGGGGCTGTGGACATGGCCTACCTAGACTTTAGCAAAGCATTTGACACAGTCCCACAAAAGATTAATATACAAGTTAGCCAGCCTGGGAGTGGGTCTCAAGATGACAGCCTGGGTAAAGAATTGGCTGGAGAATAGGACACAGAGGTAATAGTAAATGGAGTCCACTCTGAAGAAAGGGGGGTTACTAGTGGGGTACCGCAGGGTTCAGTATTAGGACCGGTCCTCTTCAATGTCTTTATAAGCGACATTGCAGAGGGACTGGAAGGAAAAGTATGTCTCTTGGCAGATGACACAAAGATCTGCAACAGAGTTGATGCACAAGGTGGGGTGGAAAGGATGAGAAGGGACTTGGCAAGGTTAGAGGAATGGTCAAATGTATGGCAGCTTAGATTCAATGCTAAGAAGTGCAAGGTAATGCACCTGGGAAACAAAAACCCAGGGGAAGAGTACACAATGGGGGTGAGAGACTAACAACAACAAAAATGGAAAGGGACCTGGGGGTAGTCATATCAGATGACCTAAAGGTGGGCAAGCAATGTGAGAGGGCAGCAAGGAGGGCTGGGGGGATACTGGGATGCATAAGGAGAGGCATCACCAGTAGAAAACAGGAAGTTATTATCCCTCTGTACAGACAGCTGGTGAAACCTCATCTGGAGGACTGCGTGCAGTTCTGGAGACCCAATCTCCGCAAAGACATAGACAGGATGGAAGCTGTCCAGAGGAGGGCAACTAAAATGGTGCAGGGTCTGCACTGGAAGACATATGAAGAGAGACTGAAGGAGCTTAATATGTATAGCCTCGAGGAAAGGGGGGACATGATAGAAACTTCAAGTACCTCAAGGGAATCAACAAAGTCCAAGAGGTAGCATCTTTCAAAAAGAGGTGTGCAAGAACAAGGGGCACAATTTGAAGATGGGGGCAGCTCAGAGGTAATGTAAGGAGTATTTTTCACAGAGGGTTGTGGATGCATGGAGCGGCCTTCCGGAGGAGGTTGTGGAGTCAAAAACAGTGGTGGAATTCAAGCATGCATGGGACAGTCATAAGACAATTCTAGGGGGTGGGGTAGGAAGAAGTAGGCTGCTGGTTAACTAGGATCTGCAACTTATCCATTAGGTAGGGAAATGGGAAGACTGGGTGGGCCAAGCGGTCCTTATCTGCCGTCAAATATTATGTTTCCACGGATCAAGGTCAGAGTCACTGGGATCAGTTTGGTAAGGGAATCCTTCCTCTGAGACCAAAAAGCTCTCAGATGGAACTGAATATCCCTCATCTGGAATCTTGCCCCTTGGACCACTGCTGTTGAAGCTGCCACGTGGCCCAAGAGCTGGAGGAAATGCCTTGCTGGCCGAGATACCCAAAGGCTGAAGGAAGAGGCTAGTTCTATAAGAACCCTTGCCCTTTCCAGGGGAAGAAAGGCTTTGCTCTGACTGTGTCCAGTTCTGCCCCTATAAAGGTAAGAAGCTGGACTGGTTTGAGAACTGACTTGGGAAGGTTGAGAAGAAATCCTAGAGAAGTGAGCACTTGCTGGGTCGCTTGCAGGTGAGACTTGACTTGGTCTGGAGATTGGCCCAGTATTAGCCAATTGTCCAGATATGGAAAAATGGAGATCTTTTCCCTTCTTAGAAAGACAACTACTACTGCCAGGCACTTTGTGAAAACCCTTGGGTCTGAGGTTAGGCCAAAGGGCATTGCTCTGAACTGATAGTGGCCTGAGGCAACTCGAACCTGAGGTACTTTCTGTGGGAGCACCTGATGGGAATGGGAAAGTAGTCATCTTTGAGGTCCAGGGAGGCTAGCCAGTCCCCTGACCTTAGAGAGGGAAGGATTATTCCCAGAGTTACCATCTTGAACTTTGGTTTTAAAAGATGTTTGTTTAGATATCTTAGGTCTAAGATGGGTCGCCACTCCCTTGTCTTTTTTGGGGTCAGAAAGTACCTGGAGTACAGCCCATTGCCCCAGTGTAGGGTAGGTACTCTCTCTATGGCTCTTAAGGCCAGAAGAGATTAAACCTCTGCCTCTAGGGAAAGGGTTTCTGAGAGATTTGCAGGTGGAAAAGATCTGGCTCTCATCTTTGGAAATGTTCTGAAGCTGAGAACCAATCCCTGACTTACTACTTCCAGGACCCACTTGAGTGATGCAATAGACATCCAGTCCTGGACAAAGTGAGCCAGCCTTCCCCCTACTGGAATAGGAGAGTCGACCAGGGGAGGCCCATCAGGGTGTCTGCTTGGCAGGGGCCTTAGGCTGAGGACTGGATGCAGCCCTGCTCATCCCCCTTCTGCCTCTCCCTCTGAAGAACCCCCTCTGTGAAAAGGAAGAAGAGGCCTGTGCTTGGTGAAAAGGCCTGCCCCTGCCCCTACACTGCTGCCTTTGAGGAGTTGCCTGCCTCTCTTTGGCTTAAGCACTCCTGTAGGTGGTCCTGTACTGATCCACTTTCTTCATGAAATTCTCTGTCTGCTTCCCAAACAAAGAATTACCCACTACAGGAAAATCCAAGGCCTTAGCCTGGGTATTCTGCGAGAGACTAGTACATCTGAGCCAAGCCGTTCTCCAAAGAGCCACAGATGTAGCCATGACTCTTGATGACACATCATTAGAGTCCACAGCAGCATGAAACTGAACTTTAGATGCCTCAATCCCATCTGCAACCACCGCCCCCAGCTCCTTCGCTAGCTGGGGGGAGGCCTGTTTAGCCAGTGCCAGTACAGTGTCCCACCTGGACTTCTGGTACCTAGCTGTATAGGCCATATCATTCGCCTGTCTGAGTCCCAAGGAATATGCCATGTACAGCTTTTTTGCCATGGCATCTATCTTCCCAGAGTCTTTGTCTGGGGGGTGTGAAGCCAAAGGAATGCTTGCCTTATCACAGGCAGCAGCTTGTACAACCCCAACATGGCTGCATTGCTGACATAAAAACTCTGTTTCTGAGCCTGAGAGTGTATACCTTTTGTCCATTCTTCTGTCCACAGGAGGTATAGAATTGGGAGACTTCAGAATTTTTTGTCTCTGTTTCCCAAAATATTTGTGGAGGGGAATCGACAGTCTTCTGGACTCTGGGATGTCCATCATTTCTACAAATCATGCTCCTCCTGATTCTCCATTGTCTCTTTCATAGGAAGCTGGAGGGACTCAGCCACCTTTCTGAAGAACATAAAGTGGGAAGGGGACTCAGAAAGCCTAGGAGGGGATACACCTGAAGGTCTGTCTGGAGAGATGTCCGGTTCCACAGGCACATCTAGACTTTCACCATCACCACCATCATCTTCAAACTCCCCTTCCTCCTGAAACACCGGTTCATAAAATTCTTCCAAAGTATAGTTGTGAACCGGGGGAACCAACTGAACCGAGCCCCTGCCAAAAGGTGCTGAATCGGTCAGAACCGGTCGAAGCGATTCCACAATCCGAATCATTCTGGGCATTTCTTTGGCGGTCGGAACATGGACTTCTGGATCTGAACCGGATGATTTCTCTTTGCGCTTTCTTTTAGTCGGAACCGACCCCTCGAGATCAGCTCTCCTTTTGCCCGAAGTAGTATCACCCTGGTCAGAGGGCACTCCTGGTTCGGTCGGAACCGAACCAGGCTGGCCATCCGGGTCAGCGGACTTCTCAGCCTCCTTTTCCCTCAGTCTACCTAGTCTCTTTTCAAGGGTAGATTTGGGAACATTTTAGCAAATTTGGCAGTCTGAATCGAGGTGGTCAAACCCCAGACAATAAACACGGGTGATGTGGGAATCGGCCTTAGCAAAGACCTCCCCACACTCGCTGCAGTGTTGAAACCCAGTGGGCCCAGTTTTTTTCTTGGGTTTCTCAGACATGGCCAACCTAACCAAACTTACCCTTTTTTTGGCAACCGCCAGGCAAGACTCCCTTATCGGTTCCTAACCGTGTCACGGGTGTTGGAAAAAACTGTTTCAAAACACGTTTTTTTTTAGAACCGATAAGAACCGGTAACCACACACTAAAATTTACACAAGAATTAAACAAAGGATCGGTTTGGTCAAACCGATCCACACTTTTTACAAGTTCCACACAGAAACACAGTACAAAACTATCTAGTACTCATGATACCACAGACATAGACTGAACTGAGTTATGCGGGAAACTTTTTTTGGTTGGAAACTGACGAAAAAACTACACTTAAACTGACTTTCGAACTGAGCTGCAGGAGAAATCTCCGGAGCGACTGTTCAGTGAGGCAGAGTAAAGAATCTGACGGTTAGCGTTCAAAGGGAAACAGACAGAGATATCAACCGAGCTCAAGCTCAGCATTCTATGCTCTGCATAGAAATGTTAACTCTTTGTTCTCCGGGGCAGCTTAAAGGCTGGGGCTAACTGCACTTGTCAGAATACAGCAAGACTTCAAGTTGTTTAAAGAAGTTTCATCCCTAAATTCAATTTAATTGTGAATGGGTCTGCCTAATCATCCTGTAAATTCCTAAATTCAGTGATCCCTCAACTATCTCCAAGGGATCATCCACAACTTCCATTATGTGGCACGGCTGTCAGAGAGGCTCCCCCTCCACTTTGGAGCACAATCTGGTTGTGGAACATGTTGGTCAGGCTGTGGGGTCTAGCAGTACCAGTGCCGTCATCTCTTGGTTGCCATTTCTTCACTTGCTGTACCCACTGATGCACCTTGTTGCCTCCACCTCCCCTTACAACAAATGAACTCCTGCAACAGGCTTGCACAAACACAGTTGAATCCCCTGTATGGAAACAAGTTCCCTGACTCACAGCAGGGGCTCACAGCAATGGAAGGTGGCTCCTTCCCTCTCTTGGCTGGGATGCACTGCCACTAGAAGTCCACCCAAGCTACTATGGTGTTAGCAACTCAAGGGCACTCCTGAATCCAGGTCCCCAGCACAGCAATGCAATATGCTACCACTGGGCCACTAGGAAGTCTGACAGAAATGTTTAATTTCCCTACAGCAAAGCAAACATAAAATCAGTGTTGCTTTTGACTGTTTTTCAAATCATACCATGTTTTGGGTCATACTAGAAGCTGAATTAAGTTATCAGTCTTATGCAGGAGCAAGCTGCTTTCTTCCCCCTAAATGCAGGAGGTAAATTACAGCCACATCAATTTGTATTTATATTGACTTTAGTTGACATGTATTTTTTAATCTTGCTTTCTTCCCTTAGCTTGGTGCTGCTCCCCTTCCTTAGCTCATTGCAGGCTCCCTCCACTTCAGTATATCCTCCCAGCCCCAACACCAATCAATGATTCAAGACTCAAGAGTGCCATAGGAAGGGAAGCCTTCATGGAGACAACCAGGATTTTCTCCCTCGATCCCTCCTTCCCATCTATGCTATGCAGTGCCACAGCAAGCAATGTTCACATGCAGCCTTCCTCTGCAGAGACAAATCTCCATAATTTACTACAGAGATTGCTTTTATTGGTGGTGGTGGTGGTAGTGGTAGTAGTAGTAGTAGTAGTCTTTATTTATATATGGTGCCCTTCCCTAGAGGTTCAGGGCTCCATTACAATAATATACAGCAGCAGTCAAAACTTAATATCAACCTATACATCCAAGCTAAAATCATACAATAACAGAACCTTTCAATACAGACATAAATACAAATTATACTGTAAATGGTGACAATATTATTGGATATTTGCCCAAATGCCTGCACAAAAAGTCCCACTTAAAGGCCTCGACCGAGCAAGCCTCCCTCAAAGGAAGCAGCATAGCGCAGTGGTTTAAGGCTCTGAGCTGCCAACCTGTGAGACCTGGGTTTGAATCCCACAGCCCACACTTGCAGACTGTGTGACTCTGAGTAAGACACTTAACTTCCTTGTGCTCCCAGGTCACATCTGTAAACAAGCTTCAGCTTAGTGTGTCACTCCTGGTTAAACAAACAAACAAACAACAACTTCTGCACAATGAATTCTAGAGGGCCAGGCCTTGAACTTCAAAGGCCCGGTTTCCTGAGGCCTTCAGCCTTGCCCTAGGAACTGCCAAGGAAGCCCTCCTCAGTGGAGTGAAGAGGAACATGCAGGTGTGTGAAGACACAAGAGCTCTATCAGGTAGCCCCAGGCTCACCCTGTGTAGAGCCTTATAAGTTAGTAGTCCCACTGTAAAGAAGATATGCAACTTTACCGGCAGCCAGTGCAGGTGTCTTGGAGCCAGAGACACATACATGACCTCGACAGGCCCGTCAGCAACCGAGTGGCTGCATTCGACAACACCTGTGGGTACAACAGCATACATCAATTGAACCTATGATAGAAAGCATTGCAGTAATCAAGCCTCAGAGTCACAAATGCATGAACCAGTGTGGTCGGATCATTAAAAGGGATAAGGGATTTAATCTGGCTGATGTTTTGCAGATGGAAAAAAAACATTCCAGATTACTGCCACTGATGTTCTGCAAGATGGAAAAAGTCTTTCCAGACTACTGCCAAAACCTTAGCCTTCAGTGTTGGACCCTCATCCAGAATGACTCCCAGATTTTTTACCTCAGTGGCAGCTAAAAGCCTGGAGGGACCAAGCTGAAGCTTGATCTCCCCCCACTATAGCCCAGCTCAATCACTAGAAATTCAGTTTTCTCAGGGTTCAGTCTCAACCAGCTCGATGATATCCAGTTTTGTATGTTGGCCAGGCACATGTTAAGCACATAAACTACACTGGATGTCCCAGGTGCAAAGGACATGCAGAGCTGGGTATCATCAGCACAGCAATGAAACCCAAGCCCATACTGCCTAATGATCTCACCCGGGGGAGCATATACACTGTCAACCACATGGGCCACAGAACTGAACCCTGGGGTATGCCACAGGACAGAGCCATTGAGTGTTAGGAAAACCTTACCAACTCTACCCTCTGAGTCTTGTCCCTGAGATAGGACTCAGAACAGGAGATGACACTGCCAGCAAGTCCTGCATACTCTCTGAGCTGGTCCAAAAGCAGCCCAAGGTCCATGGTGTCAAACACTGATGAGAGATCAAGGACGACAAGAACTGACCATTCTCATATATCTTTCACCCTAAGCAGGTCATTGTGTACCCTAACTAGTGCAGTCTCTGTGCTCTGCCTGGACCTAAATCCAGACTGGAGAGGCTCAAATATGTCAAAAGCTGAGAAGTGTGCCTCAAGCTGAAGTGCAACCACCTTCTCAATAACATATCCCAAGGAGAGGAGGTTAGAGACAGGTCAATAATTCACCAGGATGTCTGGGTCCAAACATGGCTTCTTCAGAAGAGGTTTCATCAATGCTCTTTTCAGTGCCACTGGAAACACCCCCTCTGCAAGGATTTCTGGACAATCTCAGCAAACACCAAGCCCAGATGCTCACCACAACTCACGAGTGATCACATCGGGCTGTATTCAGATTACAAAATGTGGTTACAGCCGCAAGATCACCTCACACACCTCTTTTATCGTCACTGGTCAACCCCCCCTCCCCCAATAGAACATTGACCGCATCCCTGACTCAGAGGCTCTACTCTGCTGGGCTGTATTAGCCCATCTGAAGTGATCCCGGACCTAATGGAGGACACCCTGTCTGAGAAGAACCGAGTGAACTCATCACATTTTGCAAGTGAAAATGCTCTCACAGGCTCCCGATGGGCTGCATGAAGAAGTAGATCCACAGTCTGAAAGAGCTGAGCTGGTCGGTTCCTCACAGCAGCAATCTCTGTAGACAGGAATTGCACCTTTCTATGAGTGACTGCCTTCTGACACTCATCACAGTGAGACATCAGAACCAGTCTGTCCTCCTGGGCCCTGGATCTCCTCCAAAAATGCTCCAACTTTAGCCCCCTGGTTTTCAATGCCTTCAACTTACTGTCAAACCACGGTCAGCTTAGGCAAGACACCAGTGAGCATACACAAGCCAGCACTACAAGGTCAAAGGCCTGCACTCCCTGGCCAGCCACCCCTTCTTGCAGGTACCTAGTTTCCCTCCCAAACCTGGGTCACCAGTTGTCCAGATAGGCTCATCCAAATATAAAATCTACAGAAATATGACTGTTTACCTGTTCTAGCCGTCCTTAATGTATTCTCCAAAAAATATTTGTCTTCATTAGATGTCCTAGGGAAAAAGGTACTTGTAAAAATAGTTTTCATCTGACCTCATTATACAATAAAACATAGATAAATTACTAAAAGAATTGTACTTAACATTTACCAAATCTACAGAATTTATAGTGTATTTACATTTTATGAAACAAAATATAAATATGGAAAATCATTTTTTAAGTGATTGTTTTTATTAAAAATGAAAGTTATTCACAGTAACTTCGGATCATCAATAATACACTTTTTAGTCTTAGGCCAGAGACAGTAAGACCCTGCCAGAGTAAAACTTTCAGTCAGGGTGCCAGCAATGGCGCATGCATGACATCACTCGCCATTTTCAATACCTGTTGACAACGCTCTAGCTGCCTCAGTTCTGTTACCAAGTAGAGAGAAAAAAACAATATGTAAGTACCCTGCTTGCAGTAGAACAAAGAAAAGAAAAACAATATAGACTGTGAAAACAAAATCTGAATATAAATGACTGTCATAACACATTGGTATATTTGATTATATTTTTATAGATAACTAGTATTCTTATTGTAGCTTAATATTTTTATGGTTTTAGTGATATTTTATTATCTGAACAAAAAGACTATAATCTGTAGTGGCAGAATAAAGGAATATTTTCGGACAGTTCTGGTTTTGTAAAAAAATACACAAAGAAGAATAAAATGTTAAAACAAAAATGGAATACAAGAAAAAATTACTCACCTTAGTAATTGTGTTTCTTCTAATGGAGTCTTGCTGTATTCTGACATTATGCAGTTAGCCCAGCACTTGAACTGCTCCAGAGAGGAAAGAGTTAACTTTATGCCAGAGCATAGTACGTTGAGCTCGAGCTCGGTTCAAACCTCTGTCTGCTGCACTCTGAAGTGTAACCGTCAGATTCTTACGAGCTAACACTAAGTACCCCCACTAAGTGGAAATTGTAAACATTTTTACTAGCCAAAAGGCAACCAAATATTTTGGATCCCCAAAAGACTCAAGTTGAGAAACCCAAAACAAAAACCAGGTAATGAAAAAAACGATTATCAAATAATAACCATAACTCACTCCCCCTGATTAAAAAGGGAGAGTGCCAAGTACACCCCTGAGGAGCAACACTGCGCCTACCATTCCACTTCCCACAAACCAGGTTCTAAGAGGGGAGGCAGGGAGGGAGGTCAGAATACAGCAAGACTCCATTAGAAGAAACACAATTACTAAGGTAATTTTTTCTTCAAACAACATGAAGTCTTGCTGTATTCTGACATTATGCAGACTACCAAGCAGTACCTCCATGGAGGAGGGAATCAAACCTGTTTTAGGAATAGCCTCTTTAGTACTGCTGTACCAAACCGAGCATCACTCCTAGCCTGGCTATCCAGAGAGTAATGCTTGGTGAATGTATGGAATGTTTTCCAGGTGACTGCTTTGCATATCTCTAATAGGGGTATATCTCTGACAGCAGATAGAGAAGCAGCTGTACCTCTAGCAGAATGCGCCCTCAGACCTGAGGGGGGTATTTTGCCTAGCTTTTCATAGCAGAATTGTATACAAGATACAATCCACCAGGCAATAGTTCTCTTAGTAGCAGGTTTGCCCTTTCCCACTTCCCCATAAGTGAGGAACAACTGGAGGGAGTCAAACCTGAGTGCCTTAGTATGCTCCATGTAGTAACTAAGAGCCCTTTTAACATCCAAACTGTAATCTTCTCTCTCCTGAAGAAGAATGATCAGTGAAGAACACAGGAAGAGGCATGGATTGGTTCAGATGAAAATCTGAAACCATTTTGGGTAAGAACCTCCTGTTGGTTCTGAGGGCCACCTTATCTCTATGGAATGAGATAAAATCAGGCTCCACTGACAGAGCTTACAATTCACTGATACATCTGGCAGAGGTAATAGCTACCAGAAACACAGTTTTCCAAGTCAAGTACTTAAGCTCTGCTGAAGACAATGCTCAAAGGGGAGTTGCATAAGCTGAGCAATGTAAACATTACGGTCCCAAGCAGGAGTAGGATCCCTAAAGGGGGGATTAGTATGAAGCAATCCCTTGAAAAATTTACAGAAAACAGGATGAGATGCCAGTGAGGAGGGTTTTCCCACTGACAGAAAAGCAGACAAAGCTGACAAGTGTACTTTGGGGGTTGCTGGTCTGAGGCCTAGGTCATTAAGATGAACCATGTAGTCCAGTACTGTAGACAAATCAGCAGTATTTGGGGATATATGTTTCTTGGAACACCAGATGCTGAATCTTTTCCATTTGGAGTTATAAGTTTTTCTGGTGGCAGCTTTCGAGAAGCTTTGAGAATGTCCAGAACCCCTTGAGACAGATGCAAATTTGCATACGGCCATGCCTTGAGATTGAGAGACCGAAGGCTGGGCTACCAAATCCTCCTCTGGGAGCAGGTTAACAGGTTGTGATTCCTGGGAAGAGATGGGGACGATAGTCTGCCAGCGACAGCAACAGGGGATACCAAGGCTGCCTGGCCCAATCTGGAGCAATCAGGATCACTTTGCAAGATTGTGACCTTATCTTGACCAGGGCCTTGAAAAGGAGGGAAGGATACAGAAATTTCCCTTCCCAATCCAGAATCAGAGCATCCAAAGGGACTGAACCCAAGACTAGGGGTCTGCAACAGGAAAGAGGAAGTTGGTGATTGTCTGGGGCTGCAAAGAGCTCTATCTCTGGAGTGCCCCACCTTGAAAATATCACTTTTAGCACTAGGGGGTCCAGGGACCATTCGTGATGTCCCTGTGAAATCCTGCTCAATGCATCTGCTAGCACATTGTCCTTCCCTGGAAGGTGGACTGCTACCAAAAAGGTCTGTAGAGAATAAGCCAGAGACCATAATTTCATGGCTTCTGTGCACAGGACTGTAGACCGAGTCCCTCCCTGCTTGCTGATGTATCACATGGTGGTGGTGTCGTCTGTCCTGACCTGAAACACCTTGTTCTATACTGATTCTGAGAAGGCGTGCAGAGCCAGGTACACTGCCCGGAGCTCCAGAAGATTGATGTGGAGAAGAGACTCCTGAGTGGACCACACTCCTCGAGTTGTGAAAACTCCCAGGTGCACTCCCCACCCCAGGAGAGATGCATCCATGGTAAGAACCACAGAGTGAGATTGAGTGATGAATGGGACTCCTTGCCTGAGGTTGTCCTGATCCTGCACCCATTGGAGAGACTGGATCAGGGTCTGAGTCACTGGAATAAGGCTGGTTAAAGGATCTTTTTTCTAAGACCAAAAAGCCCTCAAATGAAATTGGATGTCCCTCATCTGAAATCTGGCCCCTTGAACCACTGCAGTGGAGGCTGCCATGTGGCCCAGAAGCTGAAGAAAATGTCTTGCTAGCTGAGACACCATCAGGTGGAAAGAGGAGGCCAGCTCTATAATGGCCCTTACCCTTGCCAAGGGGAGAAATGATCTTGCTTTGACAGTATCTAATTCTACCTCTATGAAGGTCAAGAGTTGTACTGGCTTGAGAACTGACTTGGGAAGATTGAGGAGGAATCCTAGAGAAGTGAGAACTTGCTGGGTCACTTGTAAATCTGACTTGACTTGGTCTGGAGACTGACCCACTATGAGCCAGTCATCCAGGTATGGAAATATGAAGATTTTTTCTCCTTAAAAAGGACACTACTACTGCTAGGCATTTTGTGAATACCCTTGGAGCTGAAGTTAAACCGAAGGACATTGCTCTGAACTGGTAATGGCCTGAAGGCAGTTCGAACCTGAGGTACTTTCTGTGGGAGCACCTGATGGGAATGTGAAAGTAGGTATCCTTTAGGTCCAGGGAGGCTAGCCAGTCCCCTGGCCTTAGAAAGGGAAGAATTATTCCCAGAGTCACCATTTTGAACTTTGGCTTTACTAGATACTTGTTTAGGTATCTTAAGTCTAGGATGGGCCACCACTCCCCTGTTTTTTCTCGGGGTAAGAAAGTATCTGGAATACAGATCTTTGCCCCTGTGAATTGTAGGAACTTTCTCTATGGCTCTGAAAGCCAGCAGAGATGAAATCTCTGCCTCTAGGGCAATGGTTTCGGAGTTGTTTGCAGGTGGAAAAGACCTGACCCTCAGCTTTGGAAATTTTTTGAAACTGAGGGCCAGTCCCTGGCTTGCTACCTCTAGAACCCACTTGTCTGAGGTAAAAGACTTCCAGTCCTGGGAGTAGTAAGTCAACCTGCCTCCTACAGGGATTGGGAGTCGACCCAGGCTGACACATCAGGGTGTCTGCTTGGCAAGAGCCTTAGGCTGAGAGAAGGATGCAGCCCTGCTCATCCCCCCCTCTGCCTCTCCCTCTGAAGAACCCCCTCTGGGAAAAATGAGAGGAGGCCTGTGCCTGGTAGAAGGGCCTGTGAAAAGGCCTGTCCCTGCCCCTAGCTTGCTGCCTCTGAGGAGTTGCCTGCCTTTCCTTGGCCTGTGCACTCCTATAGGTGACCCTGTACTGATCCGTCTTTTTCATATAATTCTTTGTTTGCTCCACAAACAAAGAATTATTGACAACAGGGAAATCCATAGCCTTAGCCTGGGTATCCTGTGATAGGATAGTACATCTGAGCCAAGCTAGTCTCCGAAGAGCCACAAATGTAGCCATGGCTCTTGATGACACATCACTAGAGTCCACAGCAGAATGAAATTGGATTTTTGATGCCTCAATCCCATCAGCAGCCACCTCTTCCAGCTCCTTGGCCAGCTGGGGGGGAGGCCTGTTAGCCAGTTCCAGTACAGTGTCCCATCTGGACTTCTGACACCTGACTGTGTAGGCCATGTAATTAGCCTGCCTGAGTCCCAAAGAAGATACCATGTATTGTTTCTTTGCCATGGCATCCAGCTTTCTGGAGTCTTTATCTGGGGTGTGTGAAGCCAAGGGTATGTTAGCCTTATCACAGGCTGCAGCCTGCACAACTCCAACATGGCTGCATTGCTGGTACAAGTACTCCATACCTGAGCCTCACAACATGTACCTCTTGTCCATTCTTCTGTCCACAGGAGGTAAAGAATTTGGAATTTTAAGCAACTTAAGTGTCTGTTTCCCAAAGGATTTGTGAAGGGGAATATACAACCTCTTGGACTCTGGGATGCCCATCATCTCCACATAGTCAGGCTCCTCTTGCTCCTCAACAGCTTCTTCCAAAGGCAGCTAGAGGGTTTCTGCCACTTTCCTGTAAAACAGGAAGTGGGAAGTGGACTCAGAAAACCTAGCAGGGGAAATACCAGAAGGCCTGTCTGGGGAGATGTGTGGTTCTATGCGCCCATCCAGACCTTCCACACCATCATCATCATTATCTTCCTCCAAATCCGATTCGTAAAAATCTTCAGGGGAATAATCCTGAACCTGAGGAACCGGCTGAACTGAATGCCTGCCCAAAGGCGTCGGATCAGTCGGAGCCGGACGGAGCAATTCAACTATGCTAATCGCGCAGGCAATCTCTTTGGCGGTCGGATGATGCGGGTCTGAATCCGAACCGGCCGATTTATCTTTCCTTTTTCTTTTCACCGGAACTGACCCCTCAGGATCGGCTCTCCATCTGCCTGAGGGAGTATCGCCCAGGTCAGTGGGCGCTCCCTCAGGTTCGGTCGAAACCGAACCGGGCTGGCCATCTGGGTCAGTGAACTTCTCGGCCTCCTACTCCCTAAGCCTGCCCAATCTTTTATCCAGGGTGGCTTTAGGGAAATGTTCTCAAATTTGGCAGTCTGACTCCAAGTGGTCAAAACCCAGACAGTAAACCCAGGTGGTGTGGGGACTGGCCTTAGCAAAGGCCTCCCCACACTCACTGCAGTGTTTAACCCCAGTGGGCCCGGTTTTTCACTTGGATTTCTCAGACGAAGCCATGCTAACACTTACCCTTTTTGCAGCAACAGGCAAGACCCCCCTTATCGGTTTCTAACTGTGTTACAGGTATTTGAAAAAAACGATGAAACATGTTTTTTTTTTAAACCGATAAGGAGCGGTACCTCACACAAAATCCTGAAAGAAAAAGACAAATGTACACACTAATACAGGAACCGGTTGAAAAGCTATTTTACAATTTCCACAAAATTTTTCTAGGCAAGTCCACTACCTATGCACTTACTGTACCACAGACAGGGATCTGAACCAAAAAACAAAGAAAAGTATCGGTAAAACCGACGTTTTTAGACTGGACCAAACCGGTCCAGTGAGTGAAGGAGAAATCTCCGGAGCTACTCTTCGGTTAGACGGAGTAAAGAATCTGATGGTTACACTTCAAAGTGCAGCAGACAGAGGTCTGAGCCGAGCTCAAGCTCAACGTTCTATGCTCTGGTATAGAGTTAACTCTTTCCTCTCCGGAGCAATTCAAGTGCTGGGGCGAACTGCATAATGTCAGAATACAGCAAGACTTTATGTTGTTTGAAATGCCTGTCATAACAAATTGGTATATTTCATTACACTGTTATAGATGTTTTTATTTTAACTTAATAGTTTTGAGTTTTTGTTAAATTTTGCTATCTGTACAAATATACTATATTCTGTAGTGGCAGAAGAAAGGAATATTTTTAGACATTTCTGATGCTGTAAGCATTATTGCACAAAGAAAGTACAGTTATGTAAGAACTTACTGTAACAGTAGATCTTCAAGAGAGGATCTTGCAGTAGATAATTACATATAGGACTGAAGCCGGCAGGTGTCAGTACCCTACGGAAAAATTTCTAGCTAGCAGTCTCTGGCGGGGGACCGCCCCCACGTCAGGTGACCAACATCATGCAATGTCACTATAAAGGGGCGGTCCCCCATGCCCGCCTTCCAGTTCTTCCCACCAAAGGCGAGATGAGACAGATGCGGATATTTCCCATCCTGGAAAAAGAGCTGAAAAAGCTTAGGGAGATGGAGGGCAGGATGGTGTTACCCACTGCAAGAGCCTCTCTCGAAGATCTACTGTTACGGTAAGTTCTTACGTAACTGTACTATCTTACTTCAAGAGGGCTCTTACAGTAGGTAATTACATATAGGACTGAGTCCCAAGCAGTCTGGAACAAGGAGAAGCAAACAGGAGGAGGAAAAACTACTAAGAAGTAAACTCTCTGGCTGTGAAGGTCTTAGGAAAGGAGACCTTGCAGAACAGCCAACCCAAAGCCTGCTCTACGGTGAGAGGCAATGTCCAAACTGTAATGTTTCGTAAAGGTATGGATGGAAGTCCAAGTTGCGGCTGCACAGATGTCTGCTGTTGACACATTCTTAAAACAGGCAGCAAAGGCCGCGACCCCTCTGGTTGAGTGGCCTCTGACTTGACCCGGCAAGGTCTTGTTGTACTTGTCATAACAGAAAGTGATACAATTAGCCAACCATTTAGACAGGCATTGCTTGGAGACAGCATTGCCTTCCCTTTTATGAGCAAAAGAGACAAACAGTTGATCAGTCTTTCTGAGATCCTTCGTCCTGGTGGTGTAGTATCTCAGAATGTGGTGAACATCCAGAGTATGCAAGTGGTACTCTCCTTGATTGGAGTGTTGCATAAAGAAAGCGGGTAACTCTATGGATTGGTTCAGCGTAGATTCCACTACCACCTTGGGGAGAAACTTAGGGTTGGTACGCAGAGCCACACGTTCCTTGTAAAAAATCAAATATGGGATTTTACACATCAGGGCCTGAACTGCAGAAATCCTTCGAGCAGAAGTAATGGCTACGCGGAAGAGAGTCTTCCACAAGAGAAACTTCAGGTCTGCTGAGGCTGCCAGCTCGAAAGGAGGCAGAGTAAGCGTCTCAAGAATAAAATTCAGATCCCAAGGACGGGCAGGAACCCGGATAGGGGGTCTCGAGTGGAGAACCCCTCTAAGAAAGGACTTACAGACCTCCAGCTTAGCAAACGTCCTGTCTGCAAAAGGGACATGGTAGGTAGAAATGACCGCCATGTGAACCTTCAAAGATGAATGACTGAGACACAGGTCAAAGAGGTGTCACACATAATCCAAAAGCCGCCCAACAGAGCACGAGAAAGGCTCAAAATCTTTAGAAGCGGCCCAGATAGTGAACCGTTTCCATTTCATGGCATAGGTAGATCTAGTGGAGGTTTTTCTGGCCTCCACCAGGATCTCAGTCACTCGGGGGAAAACCCCAAATCGAGCTGGAGCTACATCTGCAGGAGCCACGAGTATAACTGAAGGGACTTGAAGCCTAGATGGACCAAGGTCCCCTGATCCTGGGTCAGCAAAAGTTGTGACAGAGGAAGAGGAGGTTCCTCTCCACACTGTTGCAGAAGAGAGAACAAAACTTGCCTGGGCCAGAAAGCAGCAATCAGAATCATGCGAGCTCCCTCTGAGCTGAGTTTCTGTAAGACCCTTGGAATCAAGGGAATTGGGGGGGAAAGCATAGACGAATCTGCCCTTCCAGTCTAGAAACAGAGCGTCTCTCCAAAAAATGCTGCACCCTGGAGCGAGCAAGCAGAAGTTGGGAAGTTTTGCATTTAGAGGGGATGCGAACAGGTCTACCTGTGGTGTTCCCCAGCATAGGAAGATATCGTCTGCTACCCCCTGATCCAGTTCCCACTCGTGAGCGTGAGCAGATGACTGACTGAGGTGGTCTGCCAACATGTTCTCGACCGCCGGGACATGAATGGCCGTGAGGTGAAGTTTGTGCTGCACAGCCCAATCCCAAAGTTGCATTGCCTCCCTGTAAAGAGGGTAAGAATGAGTTCCTCCCTGTTTGTTGATGTACCAGACCACACACATGTTGTTCGCCTGGACAGCCAGATGCCCGGGAAGCAGATGCAGAGCCTGAAGAGCACACAGCACAGCCCGAAGCTCGAGCACATTGATGTGGAGAGATTTATCGAGCTTGGACCAGGAGCCTTGGGTCCTGTGCAGTCGGAGATGGGCTCCCCAACCCTCGCCTGAGGCGTCCGTAGTCAGCGTCTGGAAGGGGGGAGAAAGACAGAAGGGAACTCCCCGGCAAAGGTTCTCTTGAACCAACCACCATTGCAAGTCCCAAGCCATGGGAGTGGAGAACAGAACCAGTTGATCTAGGTCGTCCACCAGCTGATCCCACTGAGACCAAAGCATCCACTGAGAAATCCTCATTTGGAGCCGAGCGCGAGGGACTGTCAGAATCGCAACCGCCATGAGCCCGAGAAGGTGAAGGACTGACCTTGCGCTGACTCGCCTGTGGCTGGTCAACAG
Source organism: Neoceratodus forsteri (assembly GCA_016271365.2). Lineage (NCBI taxonomy): Eukaryota > Metazoa > Chordata > Ceratodontiformes > Ceratodontidae > Neoceratodus > Neoceratodus forsteri. The sequence continues at coordinate 512,700,096 of CM028134.1, read as the reverse complement.
GTTAACCTGAGCTTGTAGTGTGGCCGCCCTGTCCAGTGGCAGGAAAGCCATGCCGGAGAGTCGTGTTCAGGATTACTCCAATAAACTGGAGCCTCTGGGACAGGATCAAATGGGACTTGGTCAGGTTGATGGTAATACCCAGGCAGGCAAAAACCTGCAGAGTAAGGGAAAGGAAGCACAGAAGTTCCTCCCTGGATGGGGCCACCAGGAGCCAATCGTCCAGGTATGGGAAAACCTGCACCCCCTGGGTATGCAGGTAGGCCGCTACCACCGACAGACATTTGGTGAACACTCGGGGCGCCGAGGAGAGGCCAAATGGGAGGGTCTTGAACTGGTAGTGGTCCCCCTGGAATGCAAAACAAAGGTATCTGCGGTGGGAAGGGCGCATAGGGATACGCAGGTAAGCATTCTGCATATCCAGAGCGCACAGCCACTGTCCCAGCCAAAGAAGGGGCAGGAGACCCTGAAGAGAGAGCATCCTGAACCTTCCGTACTCCACGAACAAGTTCAGGGAGCTGAGGTCGAGAATTGGCCTCATGTCTCCTGACTTCTTTGGGACCAGGAAGAAATGGGAATAGTACCCCGTCCCCTGAAGAGGGAGGTAGACAGGCTCTATTGTCTCCTTCAAGAGAAGGGTGGAAATTTCTTCCTGAACCAGAAGAAGATGTTCTTGTGAGTATGACGACCGGGGGGGGGTTCAAGGAGGTTCCCGAAGAAACTCTATTGAGTGTCCTTCTGCAATCAGCTGGAGCACCCAAGTGTCTGAAGTTATCCTCTCCCAACCCGGAAGATGGATGGAGAACCTCCCTCCCACCGGTTCCTCTGGGAACCCCAGAGGCTGTGGGAGAAGAAAGGAGTCAGGTGGTGTGAGGCAGCGTCGCCGCTGAAGCCTCCGCTGCTTTTGTGTGGGGGGGCTTGGCAGCTGGAGGGACCCAACGTTTATTGGCCCGCTTCCCCTGTGGTTTCGCCTTTTGCTGATTATGTCTGCGAAAGGGATGATGCTGCATCTGAGGGGGTTTGTACATGGAGTCCACGGACTTCAGAGCAGTCCCCTTCTCCTGCAGATCGGTGATGATGTCCTTGACATCGCCACTGAACAGCACCGAACACCTGAAAGGCGTGTCCTGGATAGCAGACTACACTTCTGGGATCAATCCTGAGACACGGAGCCAGGCATGATGCCGCACCCCACGGTGAAAGCTGAGCTTCAACCAGCTGCATCCACTGCATCGTACGTGGCACGGAGAATGTGCCGACTGGCCGAATGTGCAGAGTAGACTAGACCAGCCACTTCCTGCTTCATCTGAAGTCAGGAAGGGAGTCCAACTTAGATCCCACCTCACTCAGAATCACCTTCTAGTAATCCCCAATGTGGCGACATATTTCAGGGCCCTGATACCCAGAGTGGAAGAAGCGTAGACCTTCTTTATGTACTGGTCCAGGAGGCGAGATTCCTTGTTAGGTAGCGATGAGCTCAAGTGCTTGGGGTTAGCTGTCTGACTGCGAGCAGCACTAATCACGACCAAATCAGCTTGAGGGTGAGAATTAAGGGAGTCAACACCCTCAGGAGCCTGATAAAGTCTATCCGACTTCCTAGGAAGAGGGGCTATGGCCGATGTTTGCTTCCAAATGATGGAAACAAGGTCAGCATGAGGCTCAATCCAGGGCAGCACCAAGGTCGGAGCGGTCTTGGGCAGATCCAGGTGTGCAGCGAGTCTCTTATGCTGTGGATCTGGTTCCAAGGAATGCCACTGATGAACCTCCTGGATTTTACGCAGCCGGTCCGTGAAAGAAGGATCCTCGGGAGGAGACTTTGGAGGAGTCCTTGGCATGGGCTTGTCGGAGAGCAAGGCTCATTGTCTGGGACGGAACAGCCATCTGAGTCACCCGAGGTGTCCGAGGAGGATGAAGAGGAAAAAGACGTCACCTCCCGGTGCAGGGGAGAAACAGACCCCTTGGGAAGCCCTCTGGGAAGCGTATCCAGCCCTGCCCTGGAACCAGAGGGCTCGCCTCTGGTATCTGGAGGAGGGCAGGGAGTCTCTTGTCTCAGACGTACGGGAACCGGAACCGGTACCATCATCAGGAGATGACTCTCTACCTCCCTGGTGAGTTGAGCCTTGGCCTCAGCCCACCAGGAGGCTAGAGTCTCCTTCAGATCCACCGGTGGCTGGGGGGCAGTGGAGGAGGAGGAGGATATGGATATTGGGCATATCCGTAGTATGCGTATCCATACCCCGATGGTGGGTAACCCGGTGTTGGGTAGTGAGGCACCGTGTACTGTGGCATCGGATAGGCCGGCGTGGAGTACTGGGGCACCAGATATTGTGATCCTGGGTATGACGGGGTCGGATACCCAGGGGCCGGGTGGTCTGCCGGGGCAGATGGCCCGGGAAGGCGCCCAGCAGGTGGGTCTGGAGCAGGAGGCCCGGCGGGCGGCAGGCCCGTTGTGGGGACGGCATCTGGGAGAGGAAGAGAGATGTCGCCCAGCGATGGTAGGACCAGCGTTGGAGCCAGCGTCCAAGGAACTGACGTCAGGTCATCCGGCCCAATGGGAGGGAGACCTGACGGTAGCGAGGTAAGATCCCCGGCATCACCCCAAGAAGGAGGGAGAAATCCCAGGGGTCAGACTGAGGAGGCGCTGGGTCCTCAGTGCAGCAGGCTGTGCGGAGCCCGGACGCTTGGACAGCTTGGGGGTCCGGTGGAACACGCTTGAAGCGCCCAATGTCTGGACTGATTGGTGGAGTCCGGACGGACGTTGGAGGAGCCGATCTGACTTAGCGGACCTGTTGCCTGAGGCAGGTCGCGATGGGGCAGTGGTCTGGTCGGGTGGAACAGGGGCTGTGTGCTGCCCCGCAGGGTCGAACAACTTAGTGGCCTTCTCCGGGCAGGTGTCAGAGGAGCTGACGTCCGGCTTACTGGAGCCACTCACACCAGTAGGCCGTGCAGCGCGGTCTTAATGGGGAGCGGAGGCCTTAGCCCAGAGACACCAAGAGCCCGTGCACGAGCCAGATGGGTGGGCCAACGCCGTTCTTGCAAGCCTCCAAGATGGCCATCACAGAGCAGTCCCCCGGGAGGGGGACGTTACCTCCAGCCGAAGTCGCGGTGGTTGAGGAGTCCCAGTGCTTCTCCTCATCTTTCTTCTTACAATGGCCCTCAGGGGAAGTTGAAGCCTGATGGAACTTTTTCAGCTTTTTCTCCATGGAGGTCATCTTCTTTTTAAGGATGTGGGCCTCCAGGGACTGCTGCCTCCGTCTGCGGGTGGCGGCACTGAACTTCAGGCAATGCTAGCACTTCTCCATGGGGTGATCCGGGCCCAGACAGAAGAGGCACTGGGAGTGACCGTCCTTGTGCAGGAGTTGGGCGCCGCATGAGTTGCACTTATTCTTGTGCTCGGAGGGTGTAGGAGACGACATACACCGCTAGAAAGGCTGACTAAAAGTCAAATTAAATCAAGAAAAACCGACGGTAGAACTACCGACGACAGACGGACGAGCAGTGAACTTTACCGCGAGGTGCTTTCACAAGCTAACGGCAGGAAAGAACTGGAAGGTGGGCATGGGGGACCACCCCTTTATACTGACGTCACATGATGTCGATCACCTGACATGGGGGTGGTCCCCCACTAGAGACTGCTAGCTAGAATTTTTTCCGTGGGGTCCTGACATCTGCCGGCTTTAGTCCTATATGTAATTACCTACTGCAAGAGCCCTCTCGAAGTAAGATCTATATGTTAAAACAGCAGAAAAGGGATTCCATTAAACTGAAGAAACAACATCTTCAAACCCATTTGTTTTTCTCTGCCATTATATGCTGGACACTAAGGGTTGAAAAGATTACATTTATTTCCACAACACCAGAAACACTTTTTCACAGTTTTAACAGTCTGAACAAAGAAAAATACAAGAAGCAGATGTTTTCTTTATGTTGTTTAAAGGAACCATTATCTACAGTGGCTAACACAGTTTGAAAGCCCATGAAAAGTTCTTTCAAATGAGGTATTGGGCTCCCTGTGGCTGGAAGTGCTCCAGAGATATAGATGAAGAAGTCTTTTTAAATTTTATACTACAGTACATTGCAACAATCTGTAGAACACTGTGATGTTCTTGAGGACCAAACTCTGCTTGACTCAGTGTAACTAGGTACAGCTTGTTCCTCAGTGACATCACAGTATTTCAAAAATGACAGCAATGTACAGTAGTAATATTGAACAGACTCAGTTGTCTGTATCTCTGGAGTGCTTCCGGTAAAGATGAACCCAATACATCATTTAGAAGAACTTTTCATTGACTTTCAAACTATGATGGTCACAGGCCATAAATGCGTCACTTTAAAAATGAAACGCGCTGCCGCTACCTTCCACCATTTTAAAGACTTCAAAACAAACATGCATTACTAATGTCCATGTGTCTCAGGTGTGTATTAATGAAGTTATGGACAAAAGTTATCAGCTGAAATCTAGACAGATAGATAGATAGATACTTTACCACAATCCGCACAGGGGTTGTATACAGACCCCCTTCTCAGGGGGAGGAAGTGGACAAGGAAATGATAGAAAGTATACTTAGAATGGCAGAAAAAGGGGAGATATTGCTGATGGGTGATCTGAATATGCCAAATGTTAACTGGAGCGCAGTTGCAGCTGCCACTTCGAAGAGTGCAGTTATTCTAGATGCCCTACAGGGGCATGCCTTGAACAACTAGTACTGGAGCCCACTCAGAGGAGCAATATTAGACTTGATACTCTCAAATGGAGATGGAGAGAGATCACAGATGTAGAAGTGGGTAGCCATCTGGGAACTAGCGACCATCGAACAGTATGGTTCACAATAAACACAGCAATAGAGTCAAGCCATACAAAAGACAAAAGTACTGGACTTTAGGGAGGGCTGACTTTGCCAAAATGGGTGAGTGCCTAAGGAATGCACTAGCAAATGTGGGAAGGAGGTGGAAGAACAATGGGAATAATAAAACTGCCATCACAGAGGTATGAGCCTTTGTGAAGCAAATAAACAAAACAAGGCGATGTAAGAAACCACTATGGTTCTCAAAGGAAGTGGCAGTGAAGGTTCAAGAGAAAAGAAAGCATTCAGGAAGTACAAGGAATCGCAGCAGGAGCAGGACAGAGAACTGTATCAGTTAAAGCAAAGGAGGCTGGGAAGGCAGTCAGAACAGCAAAGGCCCAAACTGAGGAAAAGATAGCCAACTCAGTTAAGAAGGGAATAAAACCTTTTATAGGTATATCAAGGAGCAAAGGAAGACCAAGGAGGGATAGTGAGGCTTAATAAAGGGGAGGGAGGGTGGGCAGAGGGAGAATGTGAAAAGGCAGAGATACTAAACAAATATTTTTGCTCAGTATTTACAAAGGAAGAGGGGAAGGTACATAAAACAAACAGTAGTAACACTCTGGATACAGAAGTTGATACCAGCCCATTTACAGAACAAAAGGGTTCTGAAAGAACTCTTAAAACTGAAGGTGGACAAAGCAATGGGGCCTGATGGGATTCATCCCAGAATTCTAAAATAACTAAGGGTAGAACTATTGACACCACTGACTACCCTCTTTAACAAATCATGGGAGGATGGGGTGGTACCCGAGGACTGGAGGAGGGCAGATGTGATTCCCTCACAAAAGTGGGAGCAAGGCAGAAGCAGGAAACTATAGACCTGTTAGTTTAACCTCAGTGATAGGGAAAATGATGGAATCACTTCTAAAGGAAAGAATTGTCAGCATATCTGAGGCCAGAAGGGCACAGGACCCCAGGCGCATGGATTCACAGCGGAAGGTCATGCCAGACGGTTGATAGATTTTGACTGGGTGACCAAAGTAGTAGATCAGGGAGGGGCTGTGGACATGGCCTACCTAGACTTTAGCAAGGCATTTGACACAGTCCCACACAATTAATATATAAGTTAGCCAGCCTGGGAGTGGGTCCCAAGATGACAGCCTGGGTAAAGAATTGGCTGGAGAATAGGACACAGAGTAATAGTAAATGGAGTCCACTCAGAAGAAAGGAGGGTTACTAGCGGGGTACACTGAGGGTTCAATATTAGGACCAGTTCTCTCCAATGTCTTTATAAGCGACATTGCAGAAGGACTGGAAGGAAAAGTATGTCTCTTTACAGATGACACTAAGATCTGCAACAGAGTTGATGCACAGGGTGGGGTGGAAAGGATGAGAAGGGACTTGGCAAGGTTAGAGGAATGGTCAAATGTATGGTAGCTTAGATTCAATGCTAAGAGTAAGGTAATGCACCTGGGAAACAAAACCCAGGGAAGAGTACACAATGGGAGGTGAGATACTAACAACAACAAAATGGAAAGGGACCTGGGGTAGTCTATCAGATGACCTAAAGGTGGGCAAGCAATGTGAGAAGGCAGCAAGGAGGGCTGGGGGATACTGGGATGCATAGGGAGAGGCATCACCAGTAGAAAACAGGAAGTTATTATCCTCTGTACAGACAGCTGGTGAGACCCCATCTGAGTACTGTGTGCAGTTCTGAGACCCAATCTTCGCAAAGACATAGACAGGATGGAAGCTGTCCAGAGGAGGGCACCAAATGGTGCAGGGTCTGCACCGAGGACATATGAAGAGAGACTTAAGGAGCTTAATATGTATAGCCTCGAGGAAAGGAGGGAGGGGGGACATGATAGAAACTTTCAAGTATCTCAAGGAATCAACAAAGTCCAAGAGGGTAGCATCTTTCAAAAAGAGGTGTGCAAGAACAAGAGGGCACAATTTGAAGATAGAGGGGCGGCTCAGAGGTAATTTAAGGAAGTATTTTTCACAGAGAGGGTTGTGGATGCATGGAATGGCCTTCGGAGAGGTTGTGGAGTCAAAATCAGTGGTGGAATTCAAGCATGCATGGGATAGTCATAAGGCAATTCTGGGGGTTGGGGGTGGGAAGAAGTAGGCTGCTGGTTAACTAGGATCTGCAGCTTATCCAGTAGGTAGGGAAATGGGCAGACTGGGTGGGCCAAGCGGTCCTTATCTGCCGTCACATTCTATGTTTATTTCTATAGCGCCCCTTTCCGGAGACTCGGAGTGCTTCACAATTAAAATACAAATACAACAACTTTAAATTACACATAAAATATGAAATCAAAGCCAACACCATTACCCAACCAACATAATAATAAAACTATCTATCCAACCAATTTCAGTCAACTCAAATTTATCTAAAATGAAAAATTAAAAGCCTGGCTAAGTCGATATGTTTTTAGTCCTTTTTGGACGGTATCCACTGAGGGTGCCTCCCATAGCTGTTTAGGTAATAAATTCCATAGAGTAGGTGCAGACACCGAGAATGCTCGCTCACCAGAGTGGCGCAATCTAACCCTAGGAATATCCAGGAGACAATCCTCAGTGGAATGGAGAGCCCGGGACGGACGGTGAGGCACAAGGAGATCTTGCAGGTAGACTTGTCCCCCTTCATGTAAGGCTTTGTAGGTCAGAAACCTGACTTTGAAGGCAATCCTCGACCTAACCGACAGCCAGTGCAGTTTGCGGAGGGCGGGTGTGATACGATCACACCTATGCGTACCCGTCAATAATCTTGCCGCCGCATTCTGCACCAGCTGCAGTTGGCGGAGGTTTCCTCCAGATAGCCCTAGGCATAAGGGCATTGTAATAGTTCGGTCTAGATGTTACAAAAGCATGTATTAGTGAGGCTAGGTCTTCGGGGGTAACAGGTTCCGAATCCGGGCAATGTTCCTCAGGTGACAGAATCCACTCTTAACAGCGGCGGACACCTGAGCATCAAGTGTCAAGCCGCTGTCAAGAATCACACCCAGATTCTTCACCTGTTCGATGGGGTCAGCGGCACCCCCCCAGTACAAGACTAGGGGGTCTCCAAAAGTCCCCCCCCCCCACGATGACCCGGATCCACCACCAGCACCTCTGTCTTGTCTGGATTGAGTCTCAACCAGTTATGAGACATCCAATTCCAGATCTCAGATCTGCATAGCAGTAAAAACCCAGCCTATACCGCCTGATAATGTCTCCCAATGGCAGCATATACACTGTGAACAATAAGGGCAACAAAACTGACCCCTGCGGAACACCACAGGTAAGAAGCTTCGGGCTAGATGAGGCCAACCCCATCACTACCCTCTGCACTCTACCTTTTAGGTATGATCTGAACCATCTGATGACCTTTCCGGACAGGTCACACCAGAACCGCATTTGGTCAAGTAGCACCTCATGGTCCACAGTATCGAATACTGCTGAGAGATCCAGGAGGACCAAGATGACGATCTCACCTGTCTCTTGTCATTAGGAGATCATTAAGCACCTTCACCAGGGTGGTCTCTGTACAATGCCCAGTCCTAAACCCAGACTGGAAAATCTCATAGGTGGAGGAGGAGAGGAGATGCTCCTCAAGCTGACTTGCCACCACTTTTTCTTTAACCTTCCCTAAAAATGGGAGGTTAAAGACCGGCCTGTAGTTGGTGAGACAGTCCAGGTCCAATGAGGGTTTCTTTAATAGGGGACTAACCAAGGCCTCTTTCAAGGCTGATGGGAAGACCCCATTCCTCAAAGAACTCTGGATGATCTCGTCAACAACAGGTACAAATCAGGTCCATACACCCAACCAAAAGTTGTGTCAGACCTGGGTCCAGATCACAATGTATTGGCTTCAGTCTCGAGACAACCTTCACCACCTTCTCCACCTCAACTGGATCAAACTCAGCCCAGACAGGAAAAGTGTTCTGCAACACCTCAGAGTGAACCCCACTATCCCTTTGAGTGACACTGGAGGAGATCTCAGCTCCGATAGCAGGCACTTTGTCGGAAAAAAAACAGAGTGAACTCCTCACACCTAGTGCTAGAACCTGCTCCCCCCACACGGAGGCAGGCAGGACATAATAACCTATCCACCGTGTGGAAGAGTTGAACTGGTCCGTTCCTTGCCGCAGCAATCTCCCTTGACAAAAATTCTGCCTTCTTACAGGAGATTGCCTCTTGATAATCCTTATTATGGGATATCAGGGCCAGTTTGTCCTCCATCAGGCCAGAGTTCCTCCACTGTCTCTCTCTAACCTCTGACCCTTAATCTTTAACACCCTGAGTGTCCCATCAAACCAGGGAGGTCTCTGACAAATAGATAAGGGTCGGACACGGACAGGTGCGATTGAATCAAAGTCTGCAGTGATGGCCCCATTGTATGCCGCCACCGCCTCCTCTGTTCCAATTGCACAAGCAGTCCCTACACTGGATAGGTCCAGCACCGCTAATAACCCTGATGGGGACAAACCCCGCAAAGGACGGTAACGGACCATTTCCACAAAGGTAAGGGCTTCGGGGGGGGGCCCCAAACCTGAATCTCACGGCGCTATGATCCGACCAAACTACCAGATCAACTCTAAGGTCAATGATCTCAAGACCTAATGAAAACACCAAGTCCAATGTGTGGTCGCATGAGTTGGTCGCTGAGGCAGGGGTTGAAAAATTTGTGGGGGATGCATAAGTCCAGGACTTATGATACATTTTTTGGGTAAATCCATATCAGGATCCAGTAAGTCACAACATTTCATATTATTACGAAAAAAAATAATTATTTATTTTTTCCCCCTTTTAGGATGCTCCAGTGACAGTCAGTGAAAGGTTACAGAGAGGCAGAGAGAATATTATAAGACAGCAATAGTACTGCAGCTTGCTTCAGGCTGATTTTCTTCTGTTTCTTTTGATGGACATTTGTGACCAGAGGAATGGATAGTACCCAGACTACTGTCAAGCCAGTACTTTATTGATGGCAGTGGATGCATCAATTGGTCTTACTTTACCTGCCAGCTTAGCTAGTCTATTACAAGCCACTAGTCTAGCCTCTCAGTGTTACTTAGTGCTGGACAAACTGTACTGTATAGTAGCCGATGTTTGACTGCTTGACCTAGCTACTGAGCAAGACTGCTGCAGTTTTCCATTTCTGCCCTACTGACAAACTCTGCCCCTTCCCCCCACTGGTCACTCTGCCAATTATTAATTTCTCTGCCCCACTTGTAATGCTGTCTCTCTAAACACCTTACTTTCTTCTCTGCCTTACCTACAAACCCTTTCCTTACACCCCCTGCTGCTGCTGTCCTCCTCCAACATCCTGGTGCCAATGCACAGACATCCCCCCATTAACTCCTCTTCTAGCTCCAAATAATTGCCCTGCAGTTACCACCTTTTTACCTCATGCTTTGTCTTTCCGCATTGCCTGCCCCCCACTGAGCTTGCTATTGTACTCTAGCTGTATTTAATCCTCTCTGTTTCCCCTCCTTGTTCCACAGACAGCCCATCTGCGGGCTTCCCAAGCTGCTCCTGTGGCCTTGGCTCTCTCTGAGCACGCCACAGCTAACAGACCACCCGACTGACCCCCGGACAGATTCAGGTATGCACCGGACCTCCGAAACTCATGGTTTTGAATGCCACTGTTTTGACTGGATGCCCAGTGGAGGAACCAGGCACTGATTGGCAGCTTGACTCCTTGGCTGATTTTCCAACGCCTGGCGCTTCCTGATCTCAGGGAAATCTCTTTCTGTGCTGTGTTCTGGACAGAATTTTTTCACCTCCTCCCTCCTCCTCACAGTATTAAATAGACCCTTACTCCACCCCTTCCTCAGTCTAGCAGCAGATTGGTCACTCCGCTGGTGCACATTTTCATGCTATTGGCCTCCCTGTCTTCAATACCTGACTTGACCCACTTTCTCACCGCCCCTTTTTAAAGCAGTCCCACCCACAGGATCACACATTTGCTCTCAACCTTTTCTCCAGCCACTCCATCTAACTCCTCTCAATTACTGCTCTACCTGCCCTATTGTTAGGGACCTCACCCTAATTCGACTATATACCCTTCCAACTATAAACCAGCTAGCAGTTAAGCAGGCCAGCAACACCAGACAAACTACCATGGGGTGCAACCACCTACTACTACTCCTCACTACCTCTTTTGGCATTGCTGGTACCATACACGTCCTTTTGTTCTGCAAATTTTGGACTCCCCGCTGTTCTGTCTGACCCTTTGTATGAATGCCCTTTATTAATCCTTGCTTCCCTTCTCTCCCTCAGCCGAGGAACTGCCACCCAGGCTCCCAGCTCCTAAGCCACGGGATTTCCGGCTACTGGGTGGTCGGTGCTCCTCTAGCCGATGCTCGAGCCTGCAGACACGGACCCAAGGTCCTACAAGGTACGGCAACCTGCCACAACCAACCGAATTGCGAGCGTCCTCTTAGACCACGCTCTGATTGGTCCCTGGCGGAAGCCGGCTTCTGCTCTTTGATTTTAAACCTTAAAAATGTTTATGTTGGGACAAATGTTAAAAAGCCGAAGTGTTAACCCTGTCTGTAATTGAAAGGACTTGAATTGTGGTTTGGGAAAGAAATCCAGTGTTTACAGCCCTTTCCCTGCATACGTGCACTGGCTCTAGACACTTTTGGGTGCCAAAGTAATACACGTCCTTTTGTTCTGCAAATTTTGGACTCCCCGCTGTTCTGTCTAACCCTTTATGTGAATCCTCTTTATTAACCCTCACTCTCCTTCTCTCCCTCAGCTGAGGAACTGTCGCCCTGGCTCCCAGCTCCTAAGCCGCGGGATTCCCGGCTACCGGGCGGTCGGCGCCCCTCTAGCCGATGCTCGAGACCGCAGACACGGACCAAAGGCCCTAAAAGGTATGGCAACTGCCGCAACTTTTTCAACCGCCCCCTTCCCCCACCTCCACTGATTATTAAATACAGTACCTCCTGCCTAAATATTAGTCCACGTCCCCTGGCGCAGCGCCCCACCAATAGAGACTTAGCTCGTGATCCCCCTCTTCTTTGTCCAGCCTTCGGGATCCAACTCTCAGGGCCTCGCCTTACTAAAACGCATAGGCTCTCCTTGGCTGTGCCTTCACCATGAAATATTTTTTAAATGCTATCAAATTCGGGTTGACCTAGATCAGAAAGCTATTGATAAGCTGCATTAATCCAGCAACCCCACTGGCCCCTGGGCTAACTGAGTGGCTCCTTTTTTGAGGTACCATCATGTCGGGCCCTATATGGCTCCTTATACTGCCCCTTTTTCTGCTGATACCAGCTGCCCAGCATTGGACACCTGAACTACCATCATGTTTAGTCTACAATGGCACCTTGTGCTGTATACCGCATGGCAACTTATCCTTTAATTGCCTCTGTGATTCCAAGTACCAGTACCTCGAACCCTGCTCTTGGACCACACATACCAGCAGTACTTATAACACTCCCCCACCACAAGGCCCACCTCCCACCACGCAGACTTCTATCTCCTCCCTGCCTATTGTGGTAGGGGTACTAGCTCTTGCTACAACAGATCAGCTCTTCAATGGTGGCTACTTTCCAGTCCCTAAAAACATCAGATCTACCAGATGGGAGAAAGGCAGGAATTACAAGCTTATAATTAGCGCTCTTAGAAAACCCTACTTATCCTTCTGCTATGTTCAGGCAACGTAGAACTCAACCCTGGCCGCCCAGAAGCTATTGCTTTGCCAGCAGAACTAGCAAATTTAAAAGGAATAAGCTTCGTCATATTAACGTATGTAGCCTCCTTAAAAGATAACCTTAATACAAACCTGGGTAAATCATACCTCTCCTGACATACTTGTGATTTCCAAACTTGGCTTAGACCCAGCACCACTGATAGAGAAGTAAACATACCCAACTATGCCTTGTTCAGAGCTGATAGGCATGCCAGAGGAGGAGGGGTAGCTATTTACGTTAAAGACAAATTTTCTGCCTTCTTCGAATGCCTAATTCTCAAAGTGGAAATTACACAGACTACTGCACTCTACGTAATAGGATGCTACAGACCACCGTCTGCTGGCCTACAGCTTGTGTCATATCTAAGTGACAAGTTGGTACAGGGGCTGCCAGAAACTATTATTTAAGGAGAGCTCAACTTTGACTGGCTCTCTAACCCAGCAGCCCCCCTTGCATCCTTCTGTGAAGAACATGGGCTGACGCAACTTATTACTGAACCAACACGCCCAAACGTGAAGAACCCCAGTAAAAGTACACTTTTGGATGTGCTAATGGTGAGCAAACCTCATCTCTTCTCCCACGCTGATGTCTTCTTCTCAGATGCCAGCGACCATTGTTTTATTTCGGGAGTAAGATCCACCAACAACCCAGCACCCATCAGCAAGTTCTCTATGAAGAGATCCAGGCGCAACTTCAATGAACATGCCTACCTAAATGAGCTTAAGTAGTCCCCTCAGTGGCAAGATTTCTATCTGGCCAAAACGATTACGTCAGCTTACAATATCTTCCACAACATTCTATCAAGGGCCCTTAATAAGTATGCTCCCCTGATTAAAGTTCGAACTAGGACCAAAACCTGTAAATGGTTCACCCCTCAGATCAAGTCCTTGCTTCTAGAAAGAGATAAGCTCTGGAAAAAAGCACGCAGACTGAACACTGCAGAGGATTGGAACCAGTTCAGGAGACTCTGAAATTTATGTACCAAAACAATCAAGAATCGAAGGCCACCTTCTTCAAATCGAACTCGACTCTGCCACAGAGTCCAATCAAGCTCTGGAACACAATCAATGATCTGCTAAGCCACTCCCCAGGAAATTCACTCCCGACCAAGATTACCTCTGGCAACTTGACTATAACCGAAAAGATGGATATACTTGACGCATTCAATAACCACTTTGCTACTGCAGGCATGGCATTTGATAACTCCCCTGCAAACATACTTCGCTCCCAGACTGCCAGCCAACTGCCTGAAACTCTGATAGCTTCGCCGCCTTTCTCGCTTCAACCTGCCCCACTGAAAAAGGTAGAGGACCTCTTGCTTCAGTTGGATACTAGAAAAAGTGCTGGGGTCGACACCCTTGACCCTTACTTCCTAAAAATTGCCTACCACATACTAGCAATACCCGTCACCCACCTTTTTAACTTATCCCTGTCTCAGGGCACCTTACCACCTATATGGAAGACAGCACATGTCATACCACTATTCCAATCAGGTGACCCTGGCGATCTCAATAACTACAGGCCAATTTCTCTCCTTCCGGTCCTGTTCAAGCTCCTAGAGAAAATTGTAAATGCACAGCTGAGGACTCACCTTGAGTCTAGGGAACTGCTAAATCCTATGCAGTCCGGATTCAGAGCTAAACATAGCACTATCTCAGCCCTCTCCAAAGTTACTAATGACTGGCAGCGTAATCTTGAGAGCAAAAACTTTAATTTGTGCTGTTTTCCTTGATCTAAGCAAGGCTTTTGACACCGTAGACCATAGTCTGCTCCTCTCCTCCCTTCAAACCATAGGTGTGGACCCCTCCTCTCTGCGTTGGTTTACTGACTATCTTACAGGGCACCTTCAACAAGTTAAAGCCGAAGGAGGCCTGTCCCCCTTTAAAACTCTGCAAAGAGGTGTACCTCAAGGTTCTATATTAGGGCCCTTACTTTTTGCAATCTACATTAGTAACATCGACTACTGTATAAAAGAAGCCAACATCCATCTGTTTGTAGATGATACAGTCCTCTACAGGAGTTGCCCAACACCTGAAGCTGCCTGCAATGACCTACAGTCAGAATTCAACCTTTTGCAAAGCCAACTCCTCCAAAAAAAGCTACTCCTTAATGCCAAAAAAACTAAAGCGATGGATCTCTCCCCTTTTATCCGTACAGCTAACCCTGTGTCCAGTGGGGCAGTTCCCCGAATTACCACAGTTCTAGGTGAAAAAACTAGAATTTGTTACAAAATTCAAGTATCTGGGAGTTTGGATAGACCAAAGACTCTCCTTCATTGAACATGTTGAGGACTTGCTAAAACGACTTCGGCAAAGGCTTGGACTGTTTTTTAGAATCAACCAATTTCTCACCAGAGATGCCAAGAAACTACTGGTTCAATCCATTTTCCTATCATTGGTTGATTATGCTGATTTCCTCTACAGCCAGTGCACCAACTCTTACATGGCTAAACTGGACACACTCTACCATCGAGCACTGAGGTTTATAACGGGACTCCCCTTCGACATGCATCACTGCACCCTATATACGGCAGTGGGGTGGACATCACTAAAGTTCAGGCACCACAGAAACGCCGCTCTCTGGACCTATAGAGCTATCTCTAATAAGCTGGCTTACTATATCTCCTGCTGTCTTCCCCTGAGTATAATTGGGAAGGCACGTTAAGAGATACTCAGCTATTACACTTAAAATGGCAAGCAAAATCCCACTTCAGCAGGGCAGCCATAAGCGTGCTACCTACCTTATGGAACGATCTACAAAAAACCTCAAATTAAGCACTCTAATCGGTATAAATGCCTTCAAGACGCTTTATTTCCATACAATCCACAGAAGTATGTAACTGCTTCACCCACTCAGACCCAGTACCAGTGTCTGCACTGGTATATATCCACGCCCAGACCCAATTTTAAGTACTGACCCCCCAGCTTGCTCCTCACCAGCCTAATTGTTCTCTCTCTTATCCCCCTGTCTTATCTACACTAGGTCCGTCCATCCCCTTATTCTTCCTTTCCCAGCCTCGGATAGGAGCTCACTACCCTGGGTTGTGACATCCTACCATGCCCCGTACTTTATAGCATTCAATCCCGGGGCTCACACATACTATTTTACTCCATCCACCTTCTCTACATCCCATTTTACCAACTCCTCTCTGTGCACCATGCCCTCCTAGCCTTTCTTCCCCTACCTCCCTCCCTTCCCCCCTACCTTCACCTCTACCTGGTGTATATTTTTATTTTATTTTTTTTCTTCCGTTACTTCCTCCTGCAACTTTAGATAACCTGCTTTATCTTCCTATAGACACTTCTATGTATGTAAATACCATGTAATCTGTACAATATCTGTATAATTCTATGTACGTATGAACTTCTTTTTCTTCCTCTCTGTAAAGAGTATTATCTGTATTGCCTTGTAAATACCTGTGTTGACCTGTATATACAATTGTTCATGCTCCACCCAGGTCCATCTTGCAAATGAGCTTCTGCTCAACGAAGAACGCCTGGTTAAATAAAGACTTGATTGATTGATTGATTGATTGAGTGGATCAAATTCAGAGATGGATGGTCCTGCAGTCATGATAAGCAGCTGATTCTCGAAAGACTGTTGTGTCAGGGTATGTTCGTAATTTGTTTTTAATGAAATTAGCTTTTGAAAATCCTCTTTCACATTCACTTGTGGAAGGGGAAATCATGAGCAGAATCTCAATAGCTTTTGCATAGGGCCCTTCGTGGAGTCTGGGCCACGTTCACCAATTTTCATTTGTAACACCAACTGGTACATAGTTATGAGAGGTTTGGTTCGGAATCGAGAAAGGCATAACTTCAGCTGCACCCACTCATCTATAGCAGAATCTTTATCAAGTTCTGAGAAGTGAGAAGAGAAAGGGCTATCTGTGATGAGTTCAGTTAGTTCAGCATTGTCAAATGTTGCTAGATCTTCCTTTTCCAGTGGCCAGTTGTGAAAATTCAAAATCTGAAGTAAAGACAATGGTTTCTCTGAGAGAACACCAACCTGTTCTGGATTACGTGACAGTATCGTTAACAAATGTGTGAAGTTCAGCTTCACTTCCAGGTGTTCCATGAACTTTTGTTTTGCCAAACATACGTTCTTCTGCGTTATACTGTTCCTGGAATTTTTTTAAAGATATTTTCCAGGAGTACTTTTAAGTGCTTCTAGCTGCAGAATGGTTTTCTCTATATGTTCTGGTATCTCAACAATTAAGTAGTCTGCCAACTGGAAAGTTTTTGATAATCTAGCAACAATTGGCAAAAAATCTAATAAGAAATAAAGAACTTTAATGAAATGCATAGAGGTCAGTTCCTTGAGGTACCCCTTAGCTCTGATAGCATCGTCTGCCCTGTTGCCATCCACAAATCTGTGCTCCAGATACACTGTCACAATGTCCAGGTTTTTTTCTAATGCCACAACTGCTCTCTCTTTGCTTGCTAGCCACCTAACTTGCTTTACAGCCATGAAATGTGCAAGATGCTCATTGAGAACTTCAGCAATTTCTTTAAGTTCTCTCCTGCGCTTTGGAGACCAAAAATAAAAACTGAAAATGCCTTTTAAACACTCTTCAAATTTGGCCATGTATTTGAAATGTTTATTTGCATCCAAAATGGCAAGCTCAAGTTTGTGGGCAACACAATGAATGCCAATAATGTCTGGCAAAAGTGATTTGAGTCTAGTAATGACTCCTGTCCTTTCACCAAGATTAACTGACGCACCATCAAAATTAGCACATACAGTACAAGTACTGAATGTGCACTGCCTGTCAGTTCTGGTAATGGCAAACCCACTGATTGTAAAGCTTTCTCAATAGCATTAAATACACCCTCAGCACTTGCAGTTTCAAGTGGTAACACAGATATTAGATGTGTGACTGGCAAACAGTTAGCACCTACATATCTCAGGTAGACAATTTCTTGTTCAACGATGGAGTGGTCTGTACTTCCATCTGCAAGAATACTCACAAAGGAGGCATTTTTTACCTCTTCAATTATTGCTGAACATATTGTTTTAGCTATGTTGTCCACAAACAAGCGGCAACCTGCTATATTCATGTAGTTGTTGCCAACATTTAAACCATTTTTATGCTGGATCTCACAAATGATTTCAAAATCAGAAAAAGGTTTTCCATTCTTTGCCACGGTGTATGCAGTTTTAAATAAAATTTTGTATTTCTCAACTTCTTTTGGTGTCATGTGTCTTTTTTGAAATGACTGACCCAGAGCAGTTTCTAACAGACGAATGGGTGGTACTTGAGCGGTGTCCTTTAAGTAATGTTTTGTGCAACTGATGTGTTCCCTCGTCAAATCATGCCTCTTTATGGGGTCTAACTTAAGATCTCCTGAACCTTTTACCATAGCTGAGTTAGGATCACAGATTTGGGGGTAGGCTTTACAATATATGCAGTACATTACAGATTTTTCTTCACTGTAATCCAGCCATGGAAATCTTTTTTTCCAATCAGGATGGAAATTCCTGACCCTTTTTTCTCTGTCATATCTTTGATCCTTGGTAAGGCCATCGTCAGAACTTTTACATTTAGCAGGACTGGATGTTGTAGCACTACTAGTACTTGCTCCACCAGATTTTGAGAAACCAAATTTTAATAGGCAAATTTTGCCAAGAGAAATTGCTCTGGGTAAGATTAGAAGACTAGTTTTTGTGATTTAGAAATGCTTACTTTAATGAGCAAGGATGGAAATACACGTGAGGCACTATTATGGCCCAGAAATAGTATTGGCTTAGGTTAGGAAGTTAGGGCAGACAGACAGAACACAAATGACTAAATGACTGACAATAACATGAGATGATGCTAAGGGGTGACACTATGAAATGTTTTATTTATCACACAAGGGAAAAGTGGTGTGCTTCTGCAAACTTTGTGATTTCAGTGACACACTGATAACTTCAGAAAAATATTTTGTGACTGTACTCTTGACGGGTCTGTCTCAAAGTAATAGATCTGGCTGTTGGACACACTGAGATGACGCAGGCTTTGCTTCAGCCCAGAAAAATATTTAGTGACTCTAGTGACTTCTCTCTCAAACTAATATAGACACAGGTTTTGCTTCAGCCCAGAAAATATTTAGTGACTTCTGTCTCAAAGTAATAGACGCAGGCTTTGCTTCAGCCCAGAAAAATATTTAGTGACTCTAGTGACTTCTCTCTCAAACTAACAGACACAGGTTTTGCTTCAGCCCAGAAAAATATTTAGTGACTGTAATGACTTCTGTCTCAAACTAATAGACACAGGCTTTGCTTCAGCCCAGAAAAATATTTAGTGACTGTAGTGACTAAAATCTGTCTCAGACTAAAGTAATAGACGACAGGCTTTGCTTCAGCCCAGAAAAATATTTAGTGACTCTAGTGACTTCTCTCTCAAACTAATAGACACAGGTTTTGCTTCAGCCCAGAAAAATATTTAGTGACTGTAGTGACTTCTGTCTCAAACTAATAGACACAGGCTTTGCTTCAGCCCAGAAAAATATTTAGTGACTGTAGTGACTTCTGTCTCAAACTAATAGGCTTTGCTTCAGCCCAGAAAAATATTTAGTGACTCTAGTGAGTTCTCTCTCAAGCTAACAGTCAGACGACACATACTTTGCTTGCCCAGAAAAATATCTAATGACCGACTGTAAGAAAGTGATTCTGACTTAAACAAAAAATAGTCAGACAGTAACATAGACTTTGCTTCAGCCCTGAGTATTTACTGACTGACTGTACTGACTCCAACAATTACATAGCTGTACTCTGACTTATCTCTGGTTTGACAGTTGGTTTACTTGCTTCAGCACAGAATAATGACTGTAATCACTATAAGACTTATGTAATTTGCAGTCTATTTACCAAATTTAGCTCCAAATTAATTTAAAACTGCAGTTTGCTTTAAAGTCACAGTTCAATTAACAATAAAATTAAGCACTGTTCTTTGAAGTAATTGTGTGTGGATAATAGCCAAGGCCCCTGGAATTCTGCGTTTCTGCGGTTGTGGAATTTGCCACAGAATTTGCATCATGCCGCAGAATATATATAGTGCCACAGAATTCATTGTTTTTGGTGAATTTTCATATAAATATACTGTTTTTCCATAGTGTCAGGCTTTCTTTCCCACCTCGTCTATCCTGAAGCCCCTCCTCTATGCTCAGCATATGATGTCACCGATGACATCATATATTTGGTCAATGACAGGACTGCATTCTGCCAGAGAAATGAATAAATCATGCCGCAGAAATCAGAAAATGCTGCCGCAGAAGTCAAGGAGCCCTGCCGCAGAAATCAGAAAATCTTGCCGCAGAACACCAGGGGCCCTGATAATAGCCCACCTCTGCACCCCAGCAGCAGCTGAAAGAGTGGATCTCACAAAAAATAAAGGTGCTTGCTGCAGTGCTAAGAAAAAGAGCACAGAAAAATAAGGACACAGATTCTTTTTCTGCAACCCAAAATGACAGACAGACTACTAGTAAAGTTTGACCTATAACAAACTGAAGGTCAGGAGTGTCTGTCTCCTAGAAAATTCCCTGTTTTGTTGCAGCCTTTATATTTTGTGCCTTATCTATAACACCAGTATTTTTTTCACTAAATAGAACTGGAGGTGGTAACATGTCTTTTTTATTTTTAACTCCCCGTTGCAGCGGGAAAATAAGCCCTTAGCTTCAACTAGGTAGCGCTCTACAGCTCACAAATCTGTAATAAGCTACTAAATCTTCAGGAAAATAAAATTTTTGCTCGCAACAAGTATCTTTCATGAAAAGGTAGCCCCCAAGTTTGTATAGTTAGAGGGGGATTGTACTGAAATCGAGTTAGAGCACAAATCTGCAGTGACTGAATAGCAGCACGTCTGTTCAGTTCAGTGAGCAGCTCCGGAGTGATGGCGCGCTTGAAAATTCCCACACAAGCGCAGATCAGCCACAGACCACATGATCGTAGACTCTGTCACACATGTGATCTCCTGTGGTTGATCTCACGGTGTCATCACCGCGAGACTGCTGATGTGCTCTGCTGACAGGTGAAGTTCTCCCAATGCTGCCTTAACCCCGCCCCTCGTTCCCGGAGCTCTTGGGCTGGAGTCCCCATCCCCTGGCACATTCCTGAGCCTGGATTTTAGCCGAGGAAGAGAGAGGTAAGTGTGCCCGGTGGGGGGAGCTCCTCGGAGATGCGCAGTGACACAACGCGCATGTGCAGCAGCAGGAAACACAGCAAGTCCGTCGGACTTCACAGCATTGTGAAGTTCAAGTCCTGCTGCTGTACAAAAGCATCTCGGATGTCAGACTTGGGGATTTTTCATGCCCTGTGAGGTAACATTTTGCGTCAGGCCCAGACCCTCCATGCTCCTAAGGCGATCACTACCAAATATGGAGAGCCCGTCTTCTACCCAGGCATTGAAGTCCATAAGAGTCAACCATCTTGGGGACTCAAACACCAGGTGAGTGTCGAGCTCCCCATCACCCTCAAAAATTCACCCTCCCTACCTGGGGAACGATAGAGCAGGAGGATCCTGTAACCCGCGCCTGGACCCCACCGCATGGTAACACATTCGAAAGACTCCATGGACAGCACCATGAGACCCAGGTCAGATTTAAAACAAATGGCCACCCCAACCCCCCCACCTATGTGATCCTTCCTTGGGCTGTGTATCACGGAGTACCTAGCTGGCACTGCCGCCTTTAAAATGGGAGCTGCGTTTTCATCCAGCCAGGTTTCCGTGATGCAAGCCAGATCTACCAAGGCAATCAAGTCCGCCATTATGGCAATCTTGTTCCTCATCAACCTGGCACTGCATAACACAGCCCGAGTAGGATGAGGGGAGACCGCTGGATCAGCTACCTGCCCACAACTTTCCGTGGAGCCCTTGGGTTTGGGCACCAAACAGGGTGGACCCCTCTCTAGTGGCCATTTTGCCCCAGGGTGTCTCCTTGACTTCACCACCCATATCCGTGACTCTCTGGCAGCCACCTGGACAGGTCCCCCTCTGGAACCTCTCCTCCGAGCAATTCCTAGAGCCCGACATCTGGGAGCTCAAATGGGCAGAGGTTCCGAAGGAGGGCCGCTGAGTAGCTGCGCCTTCCCAGACTCTTACCCAGGCATATATCTTAAAATATAATTCCCCCCACCCCAAAAACAATTTACAGTGAGACAGTTATAAACCACTAATAGAAGCACCAGACAGAGGCTTAAAAGGGCAGAGTCTTATCAAAAGTCACGTTTAAATAGATGC
Organism: Neoceratodus forsteri; assembly: GCA_016271365.2. Taxonomy (NCBI): domain Eukaryota; kingdom Metazoa; phylum Chordata; order Ceratodontiformes; family Ceratodontidae; genus Neoceratodus; species Neoceratodus forsteri. Next base: position 512,678,404 of record CM028134.1, on the reverse strand, counting down.
AAATGCAAGTCTCTGGAGAGCTCTCACCTCACCAGAGCTAAAACTGCCCCCCAAGCACCATCTCTCACACAGGTTCGGGAGGCAACATGAATACAGCAGCATAAACAAAGCAAATGTCCAAAGTCAAATGTGCAACAATTTACCAGGAACTCTCACTGCCAGCTAAATAAAAACAGAAGGGAGATCAAAAGTCAAAAAGTCTGACTGTCCCTTCAATTAGGAAAAAGTCATGCACTGATCTAGCTGATATCCAGCAATGGCTTCAAATTCTGGAGACACTGGTCAAACAGCCATCCCCCGAGGAGAGCACACACTGAGTTAGGGCTGTAACTAGGCCCAGTGTACAGAGAATAATACATGGGTAGGTGTGTGCAACCAGACCTTTATACACACCTGAGGTGTGGGATGCTACATAAACACTGAGAGTGAAGCCCAAGGGGTTTATAAAAACATCCCACACCAAGGGTGTGTATAAAATTCTGTGTTACACACACCTACCCTTGTTTTTGTTTTTATAATTACTGTCCCACATTTTTAAAAGGGACGAGTTTAGAGAGACAGAGACAGTTTAGTTAAATAACTCACTGTTTATGTAAGTCTTATAATCGTGTGTCTTGTTAATACAACAAGAAACATAGAAGATCTTTATGTATTTATCTCTGACTACCATGCATACTATTCACAGCAACGAATGTCTGAAATAGACACTAAAATCTTTAAACATATTTAACTAGAACAAGGAGACCCTTAAAACTGGGTCCATCTCTGCACTGCCTGTGTTTTCATGTGGGGAAAGAAATTAATTTTTTTTTTTTTTTTTGAACTTTCTTTTATTTAACTTCAGATCAAATGTGTTTACCAACAATTGATATAAAAGTTAATACAGGGGTCTCTGAGATCATACATTCACATATACATATCATGAGCTATTTCTTACATTCTTAAATATTTTTGTCTGGGTATTACACAATTCCATCATTCCTAACCAACTCATTCTGGTAAACTCTGCAACAGTAGAGATATTCACTAGCCACCATTTCATTTCATATTTTGCCATTAAGTTCCCAGATCAGCTCTTGGTGCCCTAAAAGAAAACATCTAGGAGACCTTTCAAAGAGATACCAGATATATAAAAAATAATACCTCTTACAACCATATGTGGTTCTTACATATTAATAAATAAAAAAAAGGGTATAAAAACACAAAAAGATGAGTGAGACCTTGTTACATTACTTCAGCTGTCCAGGAGGGTAATAAGAAAAAATTACTCACCTTAGTAGTGTTGTTTCTTCTAATGGAGTCTTGCTATATTATGACAATTGCAGTTTGTCCCACCATTAGAACTGCTCCGGAGGTGAAAGGGTTAACTACCATTCTAAGAATGGAGTTTAGAGCACGAGCTCGGTTAGAGAAGCTCTGTCTGGATAATTTCAAACTGAAACTGTCAGATCTTTACGAGCAAAAACTCACTAAGGTTCTGTGTGGAAGCTGTAACCTACACTAGCCAACTGGCTACCTAAATATTAACACATATTCCTGGTCCCAACACAGAGACTCTAGTCAGTGAACCAGAAAATAATAAAATAATAAAATAAGGTAGAATAAAACACCACACCCCAAAACCCCAAAAGGGGTGAAAAACATATAATGGGCATAACCGGTGCCCATACTGGACTGCCCACCCCATACCCAAGTAGAAGTTCTGAGAGGGGCAGGCTGGGGGGGAGGTCATAATATAGCAAGACTCCATTAGAAGAAACAACATTACTAAGGTGAGTAATTTTTTCTTCAAACAACATGAAGTCTTGCTATATTATGACAATTGCAGAATACACAGCAGTACCTCCATGGAGGAGGGACAGAAACTACTTAGGGAATAGGCTCTGAAGCACGGCTGTGCCAAATCTAGCATCCCTCCTGGCCTAGATATCCAAGGGTAATGCTTGGTGAAAGTGTGTACCGTTTTCCAGGTAGCTGCTTGACATATCTCTAAAATAGGGATGTCTCTGGCAGCAGCTATAGAAGCAGCTGTACCTCTGGTAGAGTGAGCCCTCAAGCGTGAAGGGGAACCTTCCCAGTTTTGATAACAAATTGGATACAAGAGACAATCCACCTGGCAATGGATCTCTTGTGGCAGGTTTACCTTTCCAACCTCACCAAAAGTGAGAAAAGTTGGAGGGATTGAGACCTATGACCCTTAGTACGCTCTATATAGTAACTAAGGGCCCTCTTAACATCTAAACTGTGTAGCCTCCTTTACAGCAGGAGGAATGGTCAGTAAAGAACACTGGAAGGGAGATAGATTGGTTAAGATGGAAGTCTGAAACCACCTTAGGCAAAAACTTCCTGTTAGTCCTAAGGACTACTTTACCCTGTGAAGGAAATAAAGTCAGTCTCCACTGACAAGGCTTGTAACTCACTTATGGCCTGGCAGAAGTGATGGCTACTAGAAAAACAGTTTTCAAGTCAAATACTTGAGCTCTGCAGAAGACAGAGGCTCAAAGGAGGTTGCATCAACTGAGCAATGCAAACATTAAGATCCAGGCAGGGCCGGGTCCCTGAAAGGTGGATTAGTATGAAGTAATCCCTTGAAAACTTGGAAAAAACAGGGTGAGTGGAAAGAAGAGGGTTTCCTGCTGAAATAAAAGTAGAGACAGCTGCCAAATGAACTTTCAGGGTAGCTGGTCTCAGGCCAAAGAATTAAGATGGACCATATAGTCAGAACCATGGCAAATCAGCAGATTCCGGGAAATATGCTTCCCAGCACCAGATGGAAAACCTTTTCCATTTAGAATTATAAGTGGCCCTAGTGGAAGGCTTCCTGGAAGCCTTCAGGATGTCATGTTTACCTTGAGAAAGGTGTAGGTCAGCAAACTCTAACTCCTCAGAGCCAGGCCTTGAGGTTGAGGGATTGAGATTTGGATACAAACCCTCCCTGGGCACAAGATAACAGATTGTGTCTCCTGGGAGGCACAGAGGAAGATGGACTGTTAAGACAGAAGGAGTGGGTACCAGGGCTGCCTGGCCCAATCTGGAGCAATCAGAATCATCCTGCAAGGCTGGGATCTGATTTTGACTAGCACCTTGAATAGGAGAGGGAAGGGAGGAAAAGCATATAGAAACTTCCCTTCCCAATCTAGGAGAAAGGCATCCAGAGGGACTGAGCCCATCACTGGGGGCCTGCAACAAAACAGTGGAAGTTGGTGATTGTCTGGGGCTGTGAAAAGATCTATCTGAGGGGTGCCCCATCTGGCAAAAACTATCCCCAGTACTTGGGGATCCAGTGACCATTCGTGATGGCCCTGGGAAATCCTGCTGAGAGCATCTGCCAGGACATTGTCCTTTCCTGGGAGGTGAACTGCTATGAGGGAAGTGTTCAGGGAATAAGCCAGAGACCATAACTTCATTGCTTCAGTGCACAAGGCCGAAGACCGAGTGCCCCCTTGTTTGTTGATGTACCACATTGTGGTGGTGTTGTCAGTTCTGACTTGTACCACTTTGTTCTGAACAGATGCAGAAAACACTTGAAGTGCTAGAAAGACAGCTCTGAGTTCCAGCAAATTGATGTGGAGCAGAGATTCCTGAGGGGACCACACTCCCTGAGTGGAGAGGTCGCCCATGTGAGCTCCCCATCCCAGAAGGGATGCATCCATAGTGAGGTCAAGGAATGCACAGAGGGATGAAGGGACCCCCAGTCTTAAATTGCTCTGATCCTGCCACCACTGAAGGGCCTGGATCAGGGTTCGAGTCACTGGGACCAACTTGGAAAGGAATCTTTCTCTGAGACCAAAAGGTTCTCAAGTGAAACTGAATGTCCCTCATCTGAAATCTTGCTCCTTGCACTACAGCTGTGGAAGCAGCCATGTGCCCTAGGAGCTGTAAGAAGTGCCTTGCTGGTCGAGAGACCTGCAGAGTGAAGGAGGAGGCCAGGGCACTAGGTTCCTTACCCTCTCTAAGGGTAGGAAGGCTCTGGCCTGCTGTGTCTCAATTCTGCACCTGAAGGTGAGTACCTGAACAGGTTCCAGAACTGACTTTGGAAGATTGAGCAAGAAGCCCAGAGGGTGAGCAGCTGCTGGGTAACTTGCAGGTGTGATTTGACCTATTCTGGAGACTGGCCTACAATGAGCCAGTCATCTAGATAGGGAAAAACAGCAATCCTTTGCCTTCTTAAATGAGCAACTGCTACTGCCAGACATTTTGTGAATACCCTTGGGGCAGAGGAGAGGCCGAAGGGCATTGCTCTGAACTGGTAGTGACCTGAGGGCAGTTCGAATCTGAGGTACCTTCGGTGGGAGCTTCTGATTAGAACATGGAAATAGGCATCCTTGAGGTCCAGGGAAACTAGCCAGTCCCCTGGCCTTAGAAAAGGTGAAATCATTGCCAGAGTCACCATTTTGAACTTTGGTTTCAAAAGGTGCTTGTTCAGATATCTTAGGTCTAAAATGGGCCGCCATTCTCCTGTCTTTTTTAGGGTAAGGAAATATCTGGAGTACAGACCCTTGCCCTGGTGTGGGGAAACCCTTTCTACAGCTCTGAGAGCTAGGAGGTTGAGACTTCTGTTTCTAAGGTAAAAGTCTCTAGAGGGTTTGCAGGTGGAAAAAATCTGGCTCTCATCTTTGGAAATGTTTTGTAGCTGAGAACCAGACCCTGGCTTACTACTTCCAGGACCCATTTGTCTGATGTTAGAGACTCCCAATCCTGAGCGAAGTAAGCCAGCCTGCCCCCTACAGGTAGTGGAGAACCGGCCCTGGGCACCCCATCAGGGTGCCTGTTTGGCAGGGGCTTTAGTCTGAGTGGTGGGAGCAGACCTACTTGCACCCCGTCTGCCTCTGCCTCTGAAGAACCCCCTCTGAGCATAAGCAGAAGAAGCCTGGGTTTGGTAAAAAGGCCTGTGAAAGGGCCTACCTCTACCCCTGGGGGTCTGCTTCTGAGGAATGGCTTGCTGCTCCTTGGCTTGTGCACTCCTATAAGTTGTTCTGTATTCATCCATCTTCTTCATGTAATTCTCTGTTTGCTCTCCAAACAGAGAATTCCCCACCACAGGAAAATCCATAGCCTTAGACTGGGTATCCTGTGACAAGTTAGTACACCTGAGCCAAGCTAACCTACGAAAGGCCACAGATGTAGCCATGACTCTAGAGGATACATCATTAGAATCCACAGCAGCATGGAATTGCACCTTGGAAGCCTCAATACCATCAGAAGCCACCTGCTCCAGCTCCTTGGCAAGCTGGCCAGGGCCTGTTAATAAAGCCATGACAGTGTCCCATCTAGATTTTTGGTATCTTGCCACATAAGCCATGTAATTTGCTTGTCTGAGTCCCAAGGACGCTGCCATGTATGTTTTTAGCCATGGCATCAATCTTCCTGGAGTCCTTGTCAGGAGGATGTGAAGCCAGGGAATGTTAGCTTTATCACAGGCTGCAGCCTGAACTACTAACATGACTGCATTGCTGTGAAAGAAAGTCTGTATCAGGACCTGACAAAGTGTACCTCCTGTCCATCTTTTTGTCAACAGGAGGCACAGAATTAAGGAGCTTTTAAATTTTTATTGTTTGCTTCCTAAAAGACTTATGTAAGGGGATAGATAATCTCTAGACTCTGGGATATCCATCATTTCCACAAAATCAGGTTCCTCTTGCTCATCCACAGCTTCCTCTAATTGGAGCTGGAGGGTTTCAGCAACCTTTTTATAAAACAAAAATTGAGAAGAGGACTCAGAAAGCATAGGGGGAGATTCTAAAGGTCTGTCTGGGGAGATGTCCGGTTCAATGGGCACATCCAGACTCTCAAAGTCACATTCACACTGTTCATAATCCTCCTCCCCCCTCCTCCTCTGGTTCATAAAAATCTCCAATATCATATTCTTGAACCAGTGGAACCGACCGAACCAACCTCCTACCAGACAGTGGCAGTTCGGACAGAACTGGAGAAAGTGACTGTACAATTTGTATAGCTTTTGCTATTTCTGCAGCAGTTGGAGAAGGAATTTTGGACTCCATACCTGCTGATTTTTTAGTTTTCTTTGCTGGAACTGGCTCCTCAGAGCCAGCTTTACGTTTGCCCGAGGAAGTCTCGCCCTGGTCAGAGGGCACTCCCTCCGGTTCGGTTGGCACCGAACCGGGCTGACCATCCCCTTCTAGCCAGCCTGCCCTCGAGGACACACAGACCGGAGGGGCTCCGAGCCGCCAGCGGGCGGGCGGCCACCGCACAGCCGAGAAGGGAACCAGGAGGCCGGAGGAGAAAGCCAGAAAGCCAGCCTGCCCTCGAGGACACACAGACCGGAGGGCTCAGGCCGCCAGCGGGCGGCCACCGCACACCGAGAGGGGAACCAGGAGGCCGGGGGAGAAAGCCAGAAAGCCGGCCTGCCCTCGAGGACACACAGACCGGAGGGGCTCCGAGCCGCCAGCGGGCGGGCGGCCACCGCACAGCCGAGAAGGGAACCAGGAGGCCGGGGGAGAAAGCCAGAAAGCCGGCCTGCCCTCGAGGACACACAGACCGGAGGGGCTCCGAGCCGCCAGCGGGCGGGCGGCCACTGCACAGCCGAGAAGGGAACCAGGAGGCCGGGAGAAAGCAGAAAGCCAGCCTGCCTCGAGGACACACACAGACCCGGAGGGCTCCGAGCCGCCAGCGGCGGGCGGCCACCGTACAACCGAGAAGGGAACCAGGAGGCCGGAGAAAGCCAAAGCCGGCCTGCCCTCGAGGACACACAGACCGGAGGGGCTCGAGCCGCCAGCGGCAGGCGGCCACCGCACAACGAGAAGGGAACCAGGAGGCCGGGAGAAGCCAGAAAGCCGGCCTGCCCTCGAGGACACACAGACCCGGAGGGCTCGAGCCGCCAGGCGGGCGGCCACCGCACAACCGAGAAGGGAACCAGGAGGCCGGGAGAAAGCCAGAGCCGGCCTGCCCTCGAGGACACACAGACCGGAGGGGCTCCGAGCCGCCAGCGGGCGGGCGGCCACCGCACAGCCGAGAAGGGAACCAGGAGGCTGGGGGAGAAAGCCAGAAAGGTACGGGATAGCTGCACAGCCAATCGGAAGGCGACCGCCGACTTTGCCAGCCTCTGATTGGTGCGCCTTCTCCCATTGACTTTTGCTGTATCTTTGCACCACCAAAACTGGTCGAGATTACTTGTCTTTTATTGAAAAGTTTAATTTCTCTAAAAAGAGCTGTTTTATTGTGTACTTCTGTGAAATGCCTACTTACCTGTTTAACTAGTGATTACAGTCTTTTGGGTCAATTTTGTGTTGGGCTAGACGCTCAGGCCTAACCCCCCACCCTCCCAGCCTTTGTTGTGCAAATTTTACAATTTAGCACCTCTTGCAAACCACTGCCTGCAAGTGCTACTCCGACTGCCCTCTCCTCCTGTCCCTCCCTTCCTGGCCGGCCTGCCCTCAAGGACACACAGACGGAGGGCTCCGGGCCGCCAGCCCAGGCGGGCGGCCACCGCTGGCAGAAGGGAACCCAGGAGGCCGGAGGAGAGAGAAGCCAGAAAGATCACGGGATAGCTGCACAGCCAGTGATAGGGCGACCGCCGACTTTGCCCAGCCTCTGATTGAGTGCCTTCTCCCATTGACTTTTGCTGTATCTTTGCACCACAAAACTGGTGAGATTACTTGTCTTTTATTGAAAAGTTTAATTTCTCTAAAAGAGCTGTTTTGCTGTTTTATTGTGTACTTCTGTGAAATGCCTACTTACCTGTTTAACTAGTGATTACAGTCTTTTGGGTCAATTTTGTGTTGGGCTAGACGCTCAGGCGTCTACCCCCACCCTCCAGCCTTTGTTGTGCAAATTTTACATTTAGCACCTCTTGCAAGCCACTGCCTGCAAGTGCTACTTCTGACTGCCCTCTCCTCTGTCCCTCCTTCTGCTGGCCTGCCCTCGGGGACACACAGACGGAGGGCTCGAGCCGCCCAGCCCAGGCGGGCGGCGGCCACCGCACAGCCGAGAGGGAACTAGGAGGCCGGGAGAAAGCCAGAAAGCCGCCTGCCCTCGAGGACACACAGACCGGGAGGGCTCCGAGCCGCAGCGGCGGGCAGCCACCACACAGCCGAGAAGGAACCAGGAGGCCGGGAGAAAGCCAGAAAGATGCAGGATAGCTGCACAGCCAATCAGAAGGCGACGCCGACTTTGCCAGCCTCTGATTGGTGCGCCTTCTCCCATTGACTTTGCTGTATCTTTGCACCACCAAAACTAGTCGAGATTACTTGTCTTTTATTGAAAAGTTTAATTTCTAAAAGAGCTGTTTTGCTGTTTTATTGTGTACTTCTGTGAAATGCCTACTTACCTGTTTAACTAGTGATTACAGTCTTTTGGGTCAATTTTGTGTTGGGCTGAGCGCTCAGGCTCCTAACCCCCACACCCTCCCAGCCTTTGTTGTGCAAATTTTACAATTTAGCACCTCTTGCAAGCCACTGCCTGCAAGTGCTACTTCTGACTGCCCTCTCCTCTGTCCCCTCCCTTCTAGCCGGCCTGCCCTCGAGGACACACAGACCGGAGGGGCTCCGAGCCGCTAGCGGGCGGGCGGCCACCGCACAGCCGAGAAGGGAACCAGGAGGCCGGAGGAGAAAGCCAGAAAGATACGGGATAGCTGCACAGCCAATCGGAAGGCGACTGCCGACTTTGCCAGCCTCTGATTGGTGCGCCTTCTCCCATTGACTTTTGCTGTATCTTTGCACCACCAAAACTGGTCGAGATTACTTGTCTTTTATTGAAAAGTTTAATTTCTCTAAAAGAGCTGTTTTGCTGTTTTATTGTGTACTTCGTGAAATGCCTACTTACCTGTTTAACTAGTGATTACAGTCTTTGGGTCAATTTTGTGTTGGGCTAGATGCTCAGGCGCCTACCCCCCCCACCCTCCAGCCTTTGTTGTGCAAATTTTACAATTTAGCACCTCTTGCAAGCACTGCCTGCAAGTGCTAGTTCTGACTGCCCTCTCCTCTGTCCCTCCTTCTAGCCTGGCCTGCCCTCGGGGACACACAGACCGGAGGGCTCAGGCCGCCAGCGGGCGGCGACCACCGACAGTCGAAGGGAACCAGGAGGCCGGGAGAAAGCCAGAAAAATACAGGAAAGCCGCAAAATTTTGCCTGCCTCCCACCCCTTCAGGGTGCTTCTTTATACACACCTTCCGCCAAATCTCATCCCCGCCCATAGCTATTCTCCTAGCCAATTCCCGAGCTCATTTCTTCACATCTCCTTAGTTTCTTTAACCCTTCCTACCCTCCACCATGCTACTGCGCCTAATACTGCTGCTTTGCCTCTCACCTTCCTTGGATCCAGAAGAGATAACTGTTGGAACCCATACCGAGGTGCTTAGGGCGACCACTCAACACTGTCCCCCTCTACTGTCCCCAGTGGATGCCCCTAAACTCTACATACTTATACTACCGCTTCTGCATACTAATCATTGGGAATCCCAAAAAGGCTCACAACCAGTTTGGAACTCCTCTATCCCTTGCTACCATACTGGCAATACAATTACTCCCTCGCCTGTCCATTAAGCTGGTAATCTATGATAAAATCGATAATAACCATGCAGCAGGATCATCACCACTATATATTGGATCCCAAGAAAGAAGAAAAAACTGCCTGACTGCTCACTACTCCTATAACGTTGGTGCCTCATCAAGCTAATCTTCTTCTGCTGGTCTGTGTTGGCACTGTGAAATCAACCCTGGCCCCACTGAAGCTCGATCTCTCCAACTGACCTAACCTCCATAAATGGATTAGTTTTCTTCATCAATGCCTGCAGCCTCCTAAAAGTTCTCATCAATACAGGCCTGGGTTGCACACACCTGACTTTCTGGTTATATCTGAAACATGGCTCAAATCAGCAACAAAGATAGTGAAATAAACCTTCCCAACTACCAGCTCTTCAGATCTGACCATCTATCCAGGGGCGGTGGGTAGCCATCTATGTCAAAGCAAACCCTCTGCATCCTGCCTCAATTCTACATCACAACCAAAGGAATTCGAATGCTTGTCAATTAAAATAACCCTTCCCAACACATCATCCTTTCAACTGATTGGTTGCTATAGGCCCCCTCTGCAGGCCTCAAACTCCTATCCCACCTAGGATCTATACTTAATCTGGGCCCTGAAGACACCATCATCTTAGGAGACATGAACTTGAATTGGCTGACTAATGCATCTGCACCCTGGTAACCTTCTGTGACACCTATGGATTCTCTCAATTAATCAAAGAACCAACAAGGATCAACCCAAAGAATATTCTCACACAGCACACTCCTGGATATTATATTGGTAAATAAACCTCATCATTATCCCTGTGCAGGAGTACTATTCAGTGACATAAGTGACCACTGTCCCATAGCTGCCATTAGATCAACAATCAAGCCACCCAATCCTGCAAAATTCCTCCCACGAAGGTCAAAAGAACTTTAATATTTCAGGATATCTCCATGATCTGTGCCACACCACACGTTGGCAAGAATTCTATCTCACAGCCTCAATAGAGACAGCTCTTCAAATCTTAAATGATATAATCACAAGTGCCTCAATTCACATGCACCCTCACCAGTGTCAGAACCAAACTCAAATCCTGTCGCTGGTTCTCTGCCGACCTTAAATCCGCTTGCTTGCCAGAGACAAACTCTGGAAAAGGGCAAGAAAGACAAAGGACCCAAATGACTGGCTTCAATTCAGAAAAGCCAGAAACTCCTGCACAAAACAAGTAAGAAAAGCCAAGGCAGCCTTCTACACAGCTGAACTAGATCCTCCTATAACAACCCTTCAGGTTCTGGGGTACCATAAAGGGCATCCTAGGTCAAACTTCTACCCTGTCTTACCACCCAAAATTCAATTAAATAGTATTGAAATCACCGATAAGCAAAATATCTTGAATGCCTTTAACGATCATTTCCTACAGCTGGCCTGGCTTTGACTCCTCTCCTGCAAACCTATTAAGATCATCTCTAAACCTACAATCTACTGAGGGTCAAAACGTTGCTTCACATTCTCATTCAAACCAATATTCTTCAAAAGTAGAAGACCTTCTACTCCAGCTAGATACCACCAAAAGTGCAGGTGCAGACTCCCTGGACCCCTACTTTCTAAAGTAGCTCTGCATGCCTTAACACCCCCCTCACCCACCTCTTCAATCTATCACTTGCCACTGGTTCTATCCCTCAATATGGAAAACAGCTCAAGTGTTTCCATTACTAAGGCAGGTGATCCCATGGACCTCAATAATTATAGGCCCATCTCCATCTTACCAGTACTATCAAGATGCTTGAGAAGCTGGTAAACTCTCAGTTAACTGCCTACCTTGATACCAACAATCTCCTAAATCCAGCTCAATCTGGGTTCAGATCTATGCATAGCACCATCTGCACTAGCAAAAGTCACAAATGACTGGCAGACTGCCCTAGACAAAAATAATAATACCTGTGCTGTGTTTCTGGATCTAAGCAAAGCCTTTGACACTGTGGATCATGATCTTCTAATCTCCTCTCTGAACTCCATAGGCCTTGACTCACTCTCTCTTAAATGGTTCAGATGCTATCTCTCCGGAAGATTACAACTGGTAAAAAAATGAAGGAGATCTATCTACCTCTAAACCACTCCTAAGAGGTGTACCGCAAGGCTCCATCCTGGGTCCCATCCTTTTTGCCATTTATATCAACAATATTGATTCCAATCTCTCACTTTCTAATATCCACCTTTTGCAGATGACACTGTACTATATGTGAGCAATCCTCACCATCAAAAGCCTGTGAGCTCCTACAGTCTGAATTCTCCTCCTTCAGCACAACCTATTAGAAAAGAAATTATTACTAAATGCCAAGAAAACCAAAGCTATGTTCTTTGCCACCAAGAACTGTTCTTCCACTATCCCATCATTCACCCTCCACAACTCTCTACCATCCTTGGTGAAAATCTGGAATATGTTGACAAATTCAAATACCTAGAGTATGGATAGACAATAAACTAGACTATACTACCCACGTTGAAGAGCTCCTAAAAAGCTAAGACAAAGACTTGGTCTATTCTATAGGATCAAACACTACCTGACCAAAGATTCCAAACAAAGATTAATCTAGCATAATTCCTGTCCCTCATTGATTATGCTGACTTCCTCTATGGTCATTGCTCCCTCTCCCATCTAAACAAATTAGACACCCTGTATCATAGAGCTATTAGATTCATTATTGACCTTCCTCTAGCACCCATCATTGCTCTCTACAATGCAGTCAGTTGGACATCCCTGCAACATAGAAGAAAAAAAATGCTGCTATCTGGATCTACAAAGCTCTGACAAACAAGCTCCTTCCTACATCTCAGACTGCTTCAACGGATCACATCCAGGCCCTACACCTTGAGGATCAACAAACTGATCCTGCTGAAGATTCCTATCACCTGCACCGGTATGGAAGAGCTGCAATCAGTTATTCCTGGCACTTATCTGAATTCTATCCAAAAGTCATTGAAAATGGATACACTGATTCCTCTTACATCCTTCAAAAGCTGTATACCAGCCTAATCCCAGATCCGTGCACTTGCTTCCACAAGGCCTAGTCCTCCCACACCCCAACCCCTCCCACACCCTCTCTCCTCCACCCCTCTTTTAAAGCTCCTTCCTATTCTTCTATCATTCATCTGGTCCTTTCCCCATCAAACCTCACACATATGCCCACCCATGTACCATTATCCATGCCTTATCCCTACTAGACTGTTTGTTTCTCTCCTTTATTAGGTTTTAGGTTTATTGTCCTTTGCCTTGTATATATGTAAATATTTGTACATCTATCTCACTCATAAATGGTTGTATTTGTGCTTATTCAATATCATGTTTTTGTATACAATCTGTAACCTTTTTGTTATGACCACTCAGGTCCATCTTGTAAATGAGCTATGCTCAATGCTGTTCGCCTGAATAAATAAAGATTTTGATTGATTGATTGATTGATTGTCAGCAGACTTTTTGGCCTCTCGTTCCCTGAGCCTGCCCACTCTCTTATCCAGGGTGGCTGCAGGGAAATTCTTACAAATCTGGCAGTCTGAATTGAGGTGGTCAAACCCCAGACACTAAACACATGTAGTGTGTGGGTCAGCCTTGGCAAAGGCTTCCCCACAGACACTACAGTGTTGAAACCCAGTGTGTGAAAGTGTGCTGTTAAATCTCCAAATACCTGTCTAATTCTGTTTCACAAGTCTACTGCAGTAGCACTCTCTGAATATCTTTACTGTCCTTTCCTTCGTTCCCCTTTTAATTCCCTTTTTCCAGGCAGGCCACCTGGATAAGAAGGCCCTTTCTATCACTTTCATTTCATTAAAAAGACAGGTATGGAGCTTCAGTACTTCAATGATAGGCTACAGTGTATAGACCTGGGGTTTAGCATATTTGGGCTAGTAGTTCCTCTTCATGTTTAAGCAATGCCCAGGAAACAAATGTGAATGCCAAATATGGGAATTCTCCTCACAGTACAAGCACTTAGTTTATTTAGGCAGAGAAAATAAAGATAGTAAAAGGATTCAGAGTCTGCCTGCTGGTCACCCAATCCCTTAGTGTGTTGTTGTAAGGTTCCCTAGCTATGCCTTAGCAACACTATTTTGACCTCAAAACAGTTTACTTTTCCTTACTGTTTAACTTTATTATTTTTGGTAAGGTAACATGGAAAGGCAAAATGCCAGCAGCACAAATGGTTTTAAACATAAGCAGATTTGAAATTAAAGGGACTGCTTTTGTTTGCTTGTTGCAATGTAGCTTACACTCCAAAAGAAACTCCTAAACAAAAATATGCAGTATTTCAGATATTGTAAAATAAATAATGGTCCCTTTTCAGTTTTACTCCTTTTCATAGCAGTCCGGCTCCTGTTAATATTAGAGAGTAAAGCTTACCACATAATGGATATTCAGGCCTTTAGCCAGAGTAGTCCTTGCAGCCATTTGCACTTGTTGCTCTTGCTGTTTTCCTAGGAGGCAGCCGCCCATTTCTCACTATGGTTATACTGTGGATAGGTTGAGGGAGGGCTAAACTTGGTAAGAGTACTGTTTTTAGTTAAACCTGTATTATATTTCATTTCAGGGATGTCAATGTTTTGTAATAAAGATATATTGAATGTCCCTTGGCTTAGAATGAAATAAAATGTTTTATAAATGAAAATTTGTATTAAAAGAGTATAGAGGCGGAGTCTGGAGTGATCACCTGATGATTCCCTAGGATAAAAGGAGACTCATTCTTGTGATACCTTCAGATTCGTTTGAGGATCAGCCAGTACTGATCCATTTGAGTCTGCACTTACAGACTAAGATAACTGAAATCCCAGGCGGCCTTTTCGTTTGCTGATATTGCCTGTGGAAACATTCATTTATTTTTGTACCTTTTATGTTTCTTTCTGTATTCCTGCAAAGTTAATAGTTATATATTTTCTTTTTTTTTGCTGTTACTTTAATAAAGCTTTAGGCTTGGCACTTTTTTTTAGCCTTGCCACATTACCTTTTTGTGTCAGTGTCCATCATTACACCCACAGCCTATGACACAGTGGGCCCGGTTTTTCTTTTGGGTTTCTCAGACATGATGCCAGCCTAACCAACAAACTTGCCCTTTTAACGGCAGTGCCAGGCAAGACACCCTTATCGGTTCCCAACCGTGTCACGGGTCGTGGAAAAAACGTAATGAAATCCGTTTTTTTTAGAACCGATAAGAACTGGGAACCGCACTCTAAAAGCTTTAAAATGCTTAAACTTTAAAGTTTTAACCAACCTGATCGGTTCAAACCGAACCGATAAACATTTACAAGTTCCACACAGAAATAAAAACCTGTCTATTACTTACAATACCACAGACAGAGCTTGAACCGATCGGTTTGCGGTTAAAATAATAATACTCGCGGTTGAATTTAACCAAGAAAATACTGTTTAAACAGAGAAATGAACCGAGCAGTAGGAGAAATCTCCGGAGCGACTGTTCAGTGAGACGGAGTAAAGAATCTGACAGTTTCAGTTTGAAATTATCCAGACAGAGCTTCTCTAACCGAACTCGCGCTCTAAACTCCATTCTTAGAATGGTAGTGAACCCTTTCACCTCCGGAGCAGTTCTAATGGTGGGACAAACTGCAATTGTCATAATATAGCAAGACTTCATGTTGTTTGAAATAGAGCTTTCTTACCCCAGTTCTGCTCTTGCCAACCAGGGGTGGCGACCCTCAACTCAACCCTGTTGAGACTATCCCTCGCCCCACCATCATATGGCTCACTCTGGCCCTTCAAGAAATGACATCTGCCCGGACCAGTGCCCCTGCCCACCGAATTCAGGACTACCACTCCTGCCTTGATCTCCAGCCACTCCGAATTAGCTCTGGAGGAGCCGTTCCAAGACTGGGATTCCCTGTTTTCTTTCTTTATATTCATAAAAGGGTAGCCATCTTGTGTTAAATTTGTCCGTGGATAGCCTCAATTGGGCCGTGATAGCCTCCATTCCCTGAATTGCCTCAGTGTTTCTAAACCAGGCTTGCTAGGAACGAGAGGGAACCATAGTCCAATTCTGTGTGATAACTTTGAGGGCTACTCCAATCAAAATGTAAAAAAGGTATTTTCCTGCTGAACTCTTGATTTCCTCTGGGGGGAGTCCCAGCACCATATTTTCAAATTTCAGTGGAGTAAGGAGGGATAAGATTGAGGTCACCTCCCCAACGATATTGCTCCAAAAAAAGGTGATTTTTGGACAATCCAAAAAAATATGATAGTGCGACCCTAATGAGTCACACCCTCTCCAACATTTGTCAGAGAAGAGCTTATTATAATGAGCAGATATTATTGGGGTTCTAAAAAAACAGATATTAATTTTCCATCTGAATTCACTCCATGAGGGTGAGTTGGTAGTTTTATGTACCCCTTGCCAGATACTTTTCCATTCCCGCTCTGACAAAGAGAGGCTTGCCTCTGAGTCCCACCTCCCCTCCACCCTCTGTACTGCCGCCATCCCTCTATCTTCCATCAGTATTCTGTAGATTTGTGATATGAATGATCTGGTGCCCCAGAAATACTTTTCTGATGAGTCAGTATAATGGGAGCAGCAGGTCTTTGGGATACCTCAGTGAGACCACTTATGTTGGAGATATAATGAGTACACTGACAATATCTAAAAAGGTCAGTACTACCCAGATGGAACTCAGCTTGCATTTGTGCAAAGGATTTCAGCTGCTCCCCCTCTACAAATTGCCTGGGGTATTTCAAACCTAGAGTAACCCATCTAAAGAAACAGGGGCCCCGAGCCGAGGCTGGGAATCCTGGAAGAAATGACAGAGGTAGGTACTCCCAAATTGGGCGGATTATTTCCCAATTCTGTCTAGTTTCCAGCCATTGGGACACTGTATGCTGGGTGAAAACATTATGAATGTTTTTCAAATCTTTCAACTGAACCCTCCACAGCAGGATATTTAAAGGGGTGGGGACACTCTCCCTGTCCTCTATTTCCAGCCAGCCATGATGCTTTCCTGTTTTCAACATCTTAATGACCAGGAGCACTTGAGCGGCCAAGTAAAATTTAGAAAAGTTCGGGAGACCCTTTCCTTCCTTGTCCTTCTCTTCTAGTAATACATCCCATCTAATTCTCGGCCTTTTGCCAAGCCATATGAACTCTGATAGTTTTTTCCTGAGATCCTTCCAGTCCTTTTTGGGTATCTGAATGGGGAGATTAGAAAACAGAAAAAGGTACCTGGGTAAGACGTTCATTTTGATCGCCTCCAATCTATTAGTAAATGTTAGGGGAAGAAGAGACCACCTATGGAGGTCCGCCCAGACTTGTTGCGCCATAACCTCATAATTATGTTTATATATTTGATTGAGGTTTATGGGTATATGGATCCCAAGGTATCATATTTTGTGAGTGACCCATTTGAAGGGGATTTTGGCCCTTAATTCTGGGTCTGGGTCTGGGTCTGGGGCTGGACCAATCGGTAGGACCTCCGACTTCTGCGTGTTGACCTTAAAGCCCAATATATCTCCAAAAGATGACAGGAGTTTCATGAGATGTGGGGTGGCCGACTGGGGGTTACCTATAAATATTAGGGTATTGTCTGCATATAGGGAGATCTTATGGGAGGAGTTTTGGATGTCTATACCTTGAATCTCTGCATGATGTCTAACTGCCTGAGCGAGTGGCTCCATACTAAGCGCAAAGAGCAGAGGAGACAGAGGGCATCCCTGTCTGGTACCCCTAGTGATGTCGAACGGGGGTGAAATGGCCCCATTAACCCTCACTCTAGCCTGTGGATGTTGATAACAGGCTCTTATCCCCTGAAGGAAGTTACCTTGAAACCCCATTTTAGTTAGGACTTCAAAAAGATAGGCCCAATTCAGCCTATCAAAGGCTTTTTCCATGTCGATAAACAGAGCAAGGGCAGGTTTGCCCCTCTAACCTCCACAGCTCACGATGTTAAGGAGTCGCCTGACATTGTCAAACATATGATGGTGGGAAATAAAACCCGTCTGGTCAGGATGAACCAACAGCTCCACGTATCTTTGTAGGCGGGTGGCCAGAATTTTGGTGAAAATGTTGTGGTCCTGATTAAGAAAGGCTATAGGCCTAAAACCTTCACACTCGGTGGTACCCTTCCCCTGCTTAGGTATAACTGTAATTACAGATTGCTCCCAACTGGCTGGACTCCCGCCCTCCCCCAAACAAGAATTAAACACCTCCGTCAGCAGAGGTGCCAGAGGTTCCGCCAGTTCTTTGTATAATTCCCCACTAAGTCCATTGGGGCCAGGAGATTTTCCGGATGGTAGCTGACGAATAACTTTGAGGGTTTCTTCAGTAGTAATGGGCAGATTCAATTCTCCCATCACCTTCAAGGGCAACCAAGGCAGCCTGAGGGTAGCCAGAAAGGCCTGGGTATTCTCCTGTGTATCCTTGGGGGTTTTGTTTTCTAAATATAGGTTTTGGTAACACTTTTGGAATTGTTGGGCTATTTCCGTGGGGAATACAAGTTTACGTCCCATCGGTCCTTGTTCTAAAATATAAGGGACGTACCTTTCCGCTTGCGCCTTTCTCAGTCTGAAGGCCAATAGCCTCGAAGCCCTCCTCCCAACCTCATGGTATTTTTGGTTTGTGAATCTTAAACAGCCCTCCGCTTTCTTGTTTTCGAAACCTGTAACGCCTTTTTAGCTTTCTGTAGCTCAGCCTGAGCCTTCATGTTACGTGGATCTTGTTTGTGTAACCCTTCTAACTCTGCTATCTGCTGCAATAGTTTAGAGTGTGTAAGTTGAGATAATTTTTTTTGGTAAGCCGCAAAACTAATTATCTCACCTCTCAGGACCGCCTTAAGCGTGTCCCATCTAAGAGATGGGGGGTGTCCTGATGATCGTCGGGCCGAGTTGAAGTCTACTATCGTTTGTTTTAGCTTGTTCAAGAAAGGCTTATTGTTCAAAGGTGATTTATTAAGTCTCCACAATGTCTGCTTTTCCTTTGGCCTTAGGGATAATTGAACAGAGATTGATGAATGGTCTGACAATGTTATATTGTGTATATCGGATTCATCCACTAGATGCAGCGAAGTGGTGTGAGGGAAAAATAGGTCTATCCGACAATATGAGCGTTGGGCCGCTGAAAAAAAAGTAAAGTCCCTACAAGGGGATGATGTGCTCGCCAAATATCTACTGATCCTAGTTCTTTAGTTAGGGCATTTAAGGATTTGGATGCAGCCTGGGAAGAGGAGGGAGTCGGACTAGATCTGTCTCTTTGCAGGCATGGGGTTGGGTTAAAGTCCCCCCCTAAAATTAGTATACCGGTTGGGAAGTCTGTTATTTTTTTTAAACACTAGTTTGAAAAATTCCTCCTGATTGCTATTTGGGGCATAGACATTCACAAAATGAAATAGCTTGCCATACGAGGTTAGCGACAGTCATATATCTGCCCTGCAGACCCCCCTCTGAGGAATCAATTCTTAAATTTAAACCCCTTCTCCATAAAATTGCAACCCCTGCCTTCTTGGCATGAGGGTGAGAGGCTGCCACAATGTCTTCCACCCAGGCCCTCCTCAACTTCAGGTGCTCTGCTGCAGAGAGTGTTTCCTGTAATAGGACCACATCACTCTGCAGTCTCAATCTGTAATAGTCTGATGCGCTTGACGGGGATTAACCCTTCACATTATAACAGCATATTTTTAAGGAAGCCATAAGTAAGGCCCTAGAAGAAAACGTAGTCTGATAAGGCTGTAGTAATATCTAGGCCCCAGGTAGCATCCACAGGAGTCTCTAAACCAACCCTCTCTTAACCCTCCTAAGAAAGACGCCTCCAGTAGCCCCATCGTCCGCCCCGATCTCTGCAACTCTACCAACAAGGTCTCACTCAATAAACACTGTACCTCAAACGTTGAGTAAAACTGATAACTAATAAACATCATTAGTTTGTAACAAACATAGAACAATAATAATGCAACAGTGAACTGTGTTTGTGAAGCGCAGTGCACGCCCCCCCCTGCAACAATACAACCCCCTCAGGGAGGGGAAGGGTAAGCGGCCAACCTCAGATTAAGCGAGAGACCTAACAGGGATCTCCTTGGGTCACTTCCTAGGTATAAATCCAGGTCCCCTGCTAAAGGGAGAACCTGGGCCCACTATTAGTGGAGCGTGCTTAACAAGGCACTGCGTGTCTCTTACAGGAGACTAAGAGCCTCGTTGTTTTTTTTAGGCTCTTCGAAAGCTGCAACCGAATAGATGAAGATCCCCCCCCCCACCGTCCCATATTCAGATGATTAGGTTTCCAAAATATACCCCTCCTCCCATCCGAGTGTAAGCTCTGAAAAGAAAAGCAAGTACTTCATGCATTCAGCATATGTCATAGATCTCCTGTTAAAAGTACCATAGTAAAATGCTGCTTGATAATAACCCTCGTCCCCCTCCGCCCCTCCAATTAGTAAGAGACGGCCTTACAAAAACCTCCTACTGATTATACTAAGCAGTCTGTTTCACCCTGTAAAAAAAAAAGAGCAAACTGTCACTGTCAAGCTCCAGCGGAGTATAGTGCTCTCGAACTCCCTCAAATGAGGGGGAAGTCACTGAGCCTTCGGACCCTGGCTGCAACCCCTGAGGAGACTGAATGACAATTAACCAAGGCAGATGGGTTGTCCTCACGTTCGCAAAGTCACTGCATCTCTAACGGCCAGGGACCTCCATGAGGATAAAAAGTCAAAAACAAAGTCCAAGGGAAGCAAAAGGATTCGCCCAAAACCCTCACAACAATACATGGCAAAACCCCAGCCTGTAATTGGGACTTAACTTTACCCTGCATAGCGTCTCTCATGAGTTGCCCTGTTTGGTTCTCGTCACTGGAGCACCCTCCTTATTCCTGCTGTCAACGCGCTTGAGTATCTTCGCGAGGTCTTGAATCACCGCTGACAGAAACACTCCTCGATGGAGCCGCTTTGTATCTCACTCAGCCACTTGCCAGGTACTTTTCAGTAGCATAGACTCCAGAATTGACAACTCCAAGCCCAGGACTTCGATTCCCCACTCTTTTAAGAGTGGCGCCGCTTCAACTAGGTTTGAGAATGTCTTGATCCCATCAGCCAAGTGCACTCTTAATTTAGCTGGAAAGACCAATTCGGCCTTGATATTGTTTCTCTTTTCCTTGATCTCTTTTAGGATTGCTCTCACTTTGATTCTCTCAGCTTGCAAGGTAGGGGAAAAGTCTTGCTCAAAGAAAATATTGGCACCTTTTTATGTGAGATCTCTGAGCCACCAAGCCTCTCTCAGAATCCACTCCTTTGATTGAAAATGCACCATTCTGATCACCCAGGAGCGAGGCCTAGCCACAGGAGCAGTGGGTTTTGGGGTCAGCGATCTATGTGCTCTGTCGATTGCCATATTTAAATCTGGGGGGATAGAGAGTGTTGATCTTAAAAGCTGTTGCATAAAGCCTATTGGTGTAGGGAAGCCCTCTTCCACTCCCTCTGGGACACCGTGAACCCGAAAGTTGTTGCGGCGGGCACAGTTCTCAGTATCCTCCAACCGGTGAAAAGTGTCCTTGTCTCTTTGTAAAAGGTAAAGCAGAATTCTTTCTTCTGTATCTTGAGTTTCAGATATTTCAGTTATTTTAGCTGTGTGGTCTGCCACCTTCGAGTCGATGTTCCGGACGTCTTGGCATAGGTCCGCTAAGGAGGACTCGATTTTTTGCACAGAGGTTAGTATTTTCTGTAGAGTGTGCTCAGCTTTCCTTGAAAAGCCCGAGTCCTCCTCCTCCATGTCGACTGAGGAGTCCGAGAGAGCAGGGTCCCAGCGGGAACGTGTCAAGAAGGCCTCCATCTCCTCTCCCAGAGTCAGTTGCTTCATTTTAGTTTGCGAGTTCAGATTTTTCGTATTTCTGGCTCTGTGCTTTTTAACAGACATCTCCCCTTGCCTTTCCCTGCGATAATACTTAGATAGACTCACAAAAAAGGAGAGGATTACAATAGATTAATGAGACGGTGGAGAGAGCTAGCTGAGTTAGGCTCCCATCCGCTCGGTGACTTCATCGGAAGTCCAGAAATTAGTTATTCTGCATCATCGAGTTATAAAGATAAGAAACTGTGTATGAACTAGTTCGATTCTATGTACTTCCACTCAGGGACATAGGCAAACAAGATCTATTGTAGTGATGCTGATACCCGACCTCCATAATTCTACTGTTGTCATGGGATTTATTCCCCATTTTGTGCTGCCTCCCAAGCTATCCACTGACCCCAAATTTTCCTGAAACTGTCCTCTCGAAGATTTAATCTAGGTGTTATGGACTCCATGTCCATAACATTATTTACCCTGTTTACCCATTCAGACCAAGTAAGCGAGTCCGCCCTTAGCCAGTGTGCGGTTATACATTTGAAAGCCGCTGCTGTGAGTGCCAGGGCTAACCATCTGTTTGATAGAGGGAGATTTATCAACGTGGGCAAGCCTGGGACCCAGTTAGTGGACTGGGCCGGTATAGTGACTGACAGGATGTTCTGCACAGAGTCTTTCACCTTCTGCCAAAAGTGAAAGATCTTTGGGCAGCTCCAGAATATATGCCGATGTGACCCCACCGGGCCACAGGCCCTGCAACAGGTGTCGGTGTCGGTGGTTTGAAAATGTTTAGTGATAGTCGGGGTCCTAAAAAAATGGACCAAAACTCACCAGTAAAATCTCCTCCAGGTCTGGGAGGTCACCCGCCAACCCAGCTTTAACCTACGCTGCCAGTGTTCCTGCCATATCTGTCCAGGGAATTCCTGCCCTCATGCTTTCCTAATACTATCTAATGGTTGTGAATCCAGTGGTCTCAACTGACCATAAAGTTGCGAAATGCAATGCATGCTTGAGCCTGGAGTAATCAGCTCTTGTATATAACTCTCTCAATGATTGAGTCCACAGGAAAGAGAGACAATGTGCTTGCCCTCCCCAGTGAAGTGACGGACTTTCAAGTATCTGTGAAAATCCTTATCTTGAAGGCAAAATTTAAGTTTCATCTGTTGGAAGGATGCACAAATGGCTCCCTCCAAAAGCTGTGAGAAGCAAGTCAGCCCATTAGAATCCCAGTTTACATAACCTGAATTCAGTCGGGAAGGGGGGAGGAAAGACACATGATGTCGTATAAGGAAGAGGGGCCCCAGATCCATAGTTGATTCTAACAGGCGTCTAACTTTTCCTTGGGTTCTCAGTGTATGTTGTGTCCAGGGGTTTCTGGTCATTGCTGGGATCAGGTCCCTTTGATCAGTCAGAGCCAAGGAAAAGAGGGGAGTACCCAAACAATAAGCCTCCTCCACTTGGTAACAGCCTGAGACAATGCACCGCTGCTGTGCCTATGTGTCCACCCCCTGTAACTGACATGCCAAATAATAAAGATAAAGGTCTGGCATCACCAGGCCTCCTTGATCTCTAGGGAGAGAAAATATTTTTTGTGAAATCCGAGGTCTATGACCGCCCCAGACAAACTGGGAAATCCCCTGGGCCATAACCCACCAGTATGCTGGAGGGATAGGGAGGGAAAGGTTGGTGAAAAGAAATAAGTACCGTAGTAAAAGATTCATTTTAATTCCATCTATTCTACCAGCTGTGGTCAAGGGTAGCAAGGACCATCTGGCTAAGTCTTGTTTGGCAGTCTCCCACATTTTGTTATAATTAGATTCATAGTTTTGCGATGTCTACATTTATCTGTACTCCCAGATATCTGATTTGGTTATTCTTAGCCCAGCTGAAGGGAAATGTAGAAGCAAATTCTGGGAAACAGGTACCAGACAACTTCAAAGCTTCAGATTTCTCATAATTAAGCTTATATCCAGATAGGTCACCAAAGGACTCCAGCAGGGTTAACAGCCGGGGGACCGAGGTCCCCGGGGAACTCAAAAAAAAAAAAAAAATAGAAAAAATGGAATCATCAACGTATAGGGCTAACTTTTGTTCCCTTTCACCCGCCATCATCCCCCAAATATCTGGATCCTGATGGACTGCCACAGCCAAGGGCTCCAGACAGATTGCAAATAACAGCGGTGACAGGGGACAGCCTTGACGGGTGCCTCTGTGTAAGGGGAAGAATCTCGAATTGACTCCATTCATCCCCACTTAGACCTGAGGGTAGATGTACAAACTAGACAGAATCTTCAAAAATTTAGCGCCAAATTTCATTCTCTCCATGGTTGTTTTTAAAAAATTGTCAATTGACCTGATCGAATGCCATATCGGTGTCCATGGAGATTGCTATCAGGAACTCTCCCCATCCCCACTGTGAGGAGATGATATTTAAAAGTCTCCTGATGTTGTCAGACAAGTATCTGCCCACCACAAAACCTGTCTGGTCTGGAAGAACAACCCGTGTAACCACCCACTGCAAACGACCCACCAGTGTCCCTGTGAAAATCTTCATATTGACACTTAACAGGGAGATGGGGTGGTAGGAAGCACAGAGCTAAGGGTTTTTACCCTCTTTTGGCAAACCTGCTATTTGAGCTTGTCTCCATGAGGAAGGCACCTCGTCCCCTGCCTGTATGTGATGAAAATAATCTAGTAAAGGAGATGTCAGCTCTTCGCTGAAGTGCTTATAGAATTCTGAGGGTAGACTGTCCAGCCTGGGGGATTTCCCAGTCTTCATTTCATTTATCATACCCAACACTTCCCCAGCTGGGATATCCCCCTCCAAAGCCCACCTACTGCTCTTATTAATGGTCAGGAGATCTATCTGCCTGAAAAAAAAACATCAATTTGTCTTCATAATGAACCCCAGTGGGTCCATGACTAAAATCTCCCCTCCTCCTGGGCGTCGAATTTGTATGACTGCTCTGGAGGTAATTTGTTTTCTGATGGCTAGAGCCAGAAGGCAACTAGCCCTATTGCCTCCCTCGTATTTCTGGCCCGCACGTCGCAGGAGGCCCTGATAGCTCTCTTGACATCTAGACTGTGAAGTCTCCTTTCACCAGAGGTAGAATGCTCAGTGAAAAAAACAGGTAGGGTAATTGTTTGGTTCAAGTGGAAATCAGAGACCACTTTAGGGAGAAATGTCCTCATCATTCTCAGGACCACCTTATCCCTGTGGAATGAGATGTAGTCCTGTTCAATGCAGGAAGCCTGGAGCTCACTGATTCTTCTTGAAGAAATCATTGCCACTAGGAAACTGTTTTCCATGTGACATATTTCAAATGAGCAGAAGACATGGGCTCAAAGGGAGGTCCCATGAGCTTAGCTATACACACATTCAGGTCCCATGCTGCCATCGTTTCCTATGAGGGGGTGCAAATGGGCGAATACCTTGAAGAACCTCTTGATGATAGGATCTGAAGCCATTGACACATTCCATCCAGCTGATATGTAAACAGATGCTCAGCCAGGTGGACCCTGAGGGTACTAAACTGCAAGCCCAGTGAATGTAAATAAGTGAGGTAGTCAAGAACAGCTGGGACCCCAGCTTGTGCTTGTGCCAGTTTCCTGGTTGAACACCAAACAGAAAACCTTTTCCATTTTGAGGCATAGGTTTTCCTAGTGGAAGGCTTCCTGTAACCCCTTAGAATGTCAAAAACACTTTCAGAAAGATGCAAGCCTGCATATTCTAGGTCTTCAAGAGCCAAGCCTTGAGCCTGAGACCTGAGGTTCAGATACAGGAGCCTCCCCTGGTTGGAAGTTAACATATTGTGCCTCCAAGGAAGGTGTATTGGCTCAGCTGCAGACATACAGAAAGGCAGACCATCCAAGGGGACTGTTCCCCAAATTGGTGGTCGCAACAGTATTGTGGCAGGTGGTGGTTCTGGTGGGATGTGAACAGTTCTATCTCTGGGGTGCCCCTCCTCCTGAAAATCACTTCCACCATTTGCCTGTTCAGGGTCCATTCGTGATAGGTCTGATTGCTTCGACTCAGAGAATCTGTGAGGGTACTGTCCTTCCCTGGCAGATGGATTGCCTATTGGAAAACTCCCAGGGAGAATGCCAGGCTCCATATTTTCATGGCTTCTCTGCAGAAAGGACCTGACCTTGCACCTCCCCGCTTATGTAGTACATTGTGGTGGTATTGTCTGTTCTGACCTGTACCACCTTTCCCTGTACTAGTGTTGTGAAGGCTTTTAGTGCCAGAAATACTGCCCTGAGTTCCAGCAGATTTATGTGCTGGAGTAACTCTGCACATGACGAAGTGCCCTGGGTTGTGTGTTCCCCCAAATGGGCATCCACCCCAGTAGAGATGCATCTGTTGTGAGAACAGCTGATGTGGACTCTTGCTGAAAAGGAACCCCTTCTCTTAGGTTGGATTCCGCTTTCCACCACTGAAGTGCCTGTAACAAGGTTTTTGTTACTGGCAACGTCTTTAAGAGAGGATCTCTTCTTTGGCACCAATGTGCCCCTAGGTGAAACTGGATGTCTCTCATTTGGAGCCTGAAGCCTAGGACTGTGCCTGTGACTGCAGCCATGTGGCCCACGAGCTGTAGGAACTGCCTTGCAGTTTTTGGCTTGTGCAGGCTGAATGACTCTGCAATCAGCTGGATACTTCTTACGCTGTCCAAAGGCAGGTAGGCCCTGCCCTGCAGGGTGTTGATCTCTGCCCCTATAAACTGCAGCACCTGTGCAGGTAGGATGACAGATTAATTGTGGTTAATGAGGAACCCCAAGGATTCCTGAAGCCTCTGGGTGATCTGCAGGTACTGTCTGACTTGCTGTGTTGATTTTCCTACCACCAGCCAGTCATGCAAATATGGGAACACTGAGACACCTTGCCTTTGAAGGTGTGCCACCACCACTGCCAAGCATTTTGTGACCACTCTTGGAGCTGAAGTGACGCTGAGTGGTAGGGTTGAATACTTGTAGTGACCTGATGGGAGCCTGAACCTGAGGTACTTTCTGTGAGACTCCCTTATGGGGATGTGAAATAAGCATCTTTTAGGTCCAGAGATGCCAACCAGTCTCATTCTGGAATGTTAGCAGAATCAATGCCAATATTACCATTTTGAACTTTGGTTTTGTCAAATGCTTGTTTAGTGCCCTGAGGTCTAAGACAGGCTGCCACTCACCATTTTTCTTTGTGGTAAGAAACTACCTTGAGTAAAACCCCTTTCCTTTCTGCTGAGCTGGGACAGGTTCCACTGCCCTTGACAGTAGCAGGTTTCGAACCTCTTCCTCCAGCAACTTCTTTTCTACGAGGGAGGATGGTCTGAACACTCTGGTTCTCAGAATAGGAAGGGATTTGAAACTCAGAGACAGTCCCTAACTCACTACCCCCAGGACCCACTTGTCTGTGGTGATTTTTTGCCAAGCCTGGAGGTAATGAGCCAGCTTGCCCCCAACAGGTAGAGAGGAGGCAGCCTGTGAAAGCACATCAGGGTGTCTGCTTAGTCTGGGGCTGAGGCTGGGTTTGACATCCCCACCTGGAGTCTCTTCTGCACCTACCTCTGAAATACCCTTGCTAGGGACACTGTTGGTATTGGGGTGCAGCCATTGTCTGGAAAAAGGGCCTGCTGTGAAAGGACCTGCCCCTGCCTACCCTTCCATAGGGCCTGATGGACGAAAGGCCTTCTCTTTAGATGAATTGCTTTTGAAGGTGGCTTTGTATTCATCTACCTTCTTCACACAAGCCACTATTGTGTATCCAAAAAGGGAATTACCTTCCAGAGGGAAATCCATTGCCTTTGCTCGAGTGTCCTGGGTAAGATTTGTGGCTCTTAGCCAGGTGAACCTCCTTTGGGCAACAGTACTGGCCATCCACCTGGCTGCGGTATCATTAGTATCAGCAGCCATTTGAAACTGATACTTGACTGCCTCCAAGCCTAACAGTTTCTGCGAGGTCATCCAACAAGGGTGATGAGGCCTTATCTGCCATAGCCACAACAGATTGCCACAATGACTTTTGATACTGAGCCGCATAGGCTTGAAAATTAGCTTGCCTGATGGCCAAGGAAGCTGACAAATATCCCTTCTTGGCCATACTATCTATCTTTCTGGACTCTTTTTCTGGTGGGTGAGAAGCCAGAGGCACCTTAGCCTTGTCAAAGGCTGCCGCCTGCACCACCCCCTGGTGGTCATGGTGGAAAAACAGAAACTCTGCACAGTCCCTGTCCAGCTGGTATTTCTTGACCAGGCTCTTATCGAGAGGGAGGACAGAGTTGAGGGTTTGTAAAATCTTCAAGGCATCCTTTTTGAAGAATTTATTCACTGGTAAGAGGAGCTTTTTGTGGGAGTTACCCCCATCATCTCGAGGTATTCCACCTCCTCCTCATCTTCAGTTTCCTCACTTGTCGTGATGTCCAAGGCATCAGCCATTCTTCTAACAAAAGTTAAGTGTGAGGAATAATCTTCAGTGATTCTGGAAGGAGAACCAAAGTCCTGCTCGGGGGAAACCTCAGGTTCAATGGGTTTCCCCTTGTCCTCCTCCTCACACTCACCATAATCCTCCTCTTCAACAAATGAGGATTGACCGAAGTGCCAGCCTGTCTAGCTGGGGTCTACACAGATGACTGCTGGCCAGTGGAAAAGAGTCCCTGCAAGGCTTGTACTAACTTGAAAGCCTGTGCCATCTCCTGAGGAGAAGGGAGAGCCAGAGCACCCACTGAAGTCCCCTTTTTTCAGTAGGGGTTTCTGTGTGCTTTATTTTCTTAGTCTTTTTTGAGGGAACCGGGGAGTCAGCCAGTTCAGCAGGCCTCTTAGTCATTTTATCACCCGTCTCGGGGGTTGAATGAAGCACTGCAGTGGTTTCACCCACAGCAGAAGAGGGTGTCAGCTGGTCAGAGCCTGAGGGACCCTTAGGCGGAGGAAGTTTTTTTCTTTAGCCATTCTAGGCATTTCTCCACTGTTTTCACTGAGAAAGTTTTACAGATTTCACAGCCTTCTTTTAGGTGATCATAGCCAAGACTGGCAACACATAAACTGTGCTTGTCTGCCTTAGCAAATACTTCCCCATAATCAGAGCAATTTTTAAAACCAGGTTCACCGGTTTACTTTTTAGTTTTTTTGACATTTTATCAGGAACCAATAAAAAATGTAAACCGCTAAATAGTTTGCAAGTTTTAAATAATATTTAACAGTTGTGGTCGGTTCCGAAACTGATAAGGAACCGATAGGAACTGTGAACCGAAGAAAAAGTGAAATGAGGTTATCGATTCAGTAACCGATAAAGCGGTTACAAAAATAAAAGTTTTAAAGTAAAATTAAGCTAAACTAATGGAGTTTTTTAGTCAGAAAACTCCAAAAAGAATTAAACTAACTTGGTTCCCCACCAGTTATACCAAACCGGGAGGAACTGATAAAAATACCCAAATTAACACTAAAAGTAAGGTTTTGCTAAAAATACAATAAGTAAAAGGAAGCAAATGAAAATATATATATATATATTTATTTTTATAAGTTTCTTCACGTTTCAGGTAGAAGTTGAGAAGAGGAACTCCGAGCGTCTAGACTTGACAAGCGGAGAGTTAAATTTGAGAGGGTTTAGAACTAAGGCAGTTAGTTTAAGGCAGCATTTGAAAAGTTGTCACGTGCAAAGGGTTCCATCATTTGCATGTGTTCCATCCTCTCAGGGAAGTTCTATCTTAAAGGGTCACTGCAGAAGTTAGGAATACCTGAGTATTACTAAGGTTAGAACTGGTACAGGATCCCTCCTACTCTGAAATAGAGGTACTGGTGGTAGAATGGATGGGCTGCAGAAAAATGTATCCTGGAAGAAAGGGAGCAAAACTACATCTTGCTCTAACGATAGAATGACCTGATTCAGAGTGACCATCTGGAAGAAACAATTACTCACCACAGTAATCTTGTTTCTTCCCAGGTATTCTTCTATATTCACAACTCTCTGCAGTCAGCCTCCTAAGCAGAGCTGCCCCGAGAAACTGGAACTATATGCCTATAATAGAACTTATCGTTGGCTTGTGCCACTTATTCAAACTGCTGCCCTTGTCAGCTGCAATGTTCCACCAACATATCAGATATCTAAGGAACATACAAGGCAAACTAAACTAAGACTATCTAAATATACTTATCTAATTATAACACAACTAAGCTGTCCATGACAGCAAGAAACACCCTTAATATTACTGCAATCCTAAACCCCCCATGAGTGCCAGAATCACCTGGGGAAAAAAATGGAATTAAATATTTCCCACTAGGTTAAAAACTACACATGCCAGTGTTTGGGACTTTACATTAAAACACTCGGTCAGGAGTGCAGAGGCTCTGGATCTGGAAGGGGAGGCAGGGTGGGAGAGTTATGAATACAGAAGACTACCTTGGAAGAAGCAAGATTACTATGGTGAGTATTTTTTTCTTTTAACCCCAGGTATTCTTTTATATTCCTAACTCTGCAGACTTCAAAGCAGTACCTTTGGAGGTGGGCAGAGAACCTACTTAGGAAAGAGGCTCTGCAAGACTGCCATGCCAAACTTGGCATCACTTCTGGACAGTGTGTCCAAACTGTAGTGTTCAGTAAATGTATGCGCTGTCCTCCAGGTAGCTGCTTTACAGATTTCCACTAAAGGATCATCTCTGGATGCTGCTACAGCAGTAGCCACAGACATTGGCAGCTATTTCCAGATATTTTGTGAAATTTCTAAAGAGTTTCTCTCTGCTGCCTCTACTTTGGAAATGCAGAAAGCAGGAGATTTCTATAGAAATATCACAGAAATTTTGGGAAATAGGTGGCAATGTCTGTGGCAACTAGACCTGTGCCCCCAGTTGAATGAACCCTCAGCCGTGCTGGGGGTTCCTTGCCGACGTTTGAATAGAAAATCTGAATCCATTGGACTATCCAGCAAGAGACTGACCTCTTAGAAGCTGGGGTGCCCTTATCTACATCCCCATAGGTAAGGAATAACTGTTGTTTGTCATGTCTATGATCCCTGGTGTGGGTCATGTAGTAACTTAATGCCCTTTTGACATCCAAACTATGGAGTCTGCGCTCACCTGAACTAGTATGTTCGGTGAAGAAAACTTGTAATGTAATGGACTGGTTTAAGCGAAAATTAGAAACAACCTTGGGGAGGAATTTCCTATTGGTTCTCAGTACCACTTTGTCGTTATGGAAGGAAAGAAAAAAATACTCACCTTAGTAATGTTGTTTCTTCTAATGGAGTCTTGCTATATTATGACAGATGCAGTTTGTCCCACCATTAGAACTGCTCCGCAGGTGAAAGAATTAACTTTCATGCAGTGCACGGAACTTAGAGCATGAGCTCGGTTAGAGAAGCTCTGTTAGGGTGGTTTCAAACCGAAACCGTCAGATCTTTACGAGCAAAACTCACTAAGGCTCTGTGTGGAAGCTGTAACCTACACTAGCCAACTGGCTACTAAAATATTCACACATTTTCCTGGTCCCAACATCAAGACTCAAGTCAGGGGACCAGAAAAATAAGATAAAATAACTAAATAAAACACAACACCCAAACATAAAAGGGGGCATCAATAAGTGCCAACAGTGGACTGCCACCCCATACCCGAAGTAGAAGTTCTGAGAGGGGCAGGCTGGGGGGAGGTCATAATATAGCAAGACTCCATTAGAAGAAACAACATTACTAAGGTGAGTAATTTTTTCTTCAAACAACATGAAGTCTTGCTATATTATGACAGATGCAGACTACACAGCAGTACCTCCATGGAGGAGGGACAGAACCTACTTAGGGAATAGGCTCTGAAGCACGGCTGTGCCAAACCGAGCATCCCTCCTGGCCTGGATATCCAGGGAGTAATGCTTGGTGAAAGTGTGTACTGTTTTCCAAGTAGCTGCTTGACATATCTCCAAGATAGGGATGTCTCTAGCAGCAGCTAGAGATGCAGCTGTACCTCTGGTAGAGTGAGCCCTCAGGCCTGAGGGGGGAACCTTACCCAGTTTTTGATAGCAAAACTGGATACAAGAGACGATCCACCTGGCAATGGAGGTCTCCCTTTCCCAACCTCACCATAAGTGAGAAATAGCTGGAGGGAGTCAAACCTGTGACCCTTGGTACGCTCTATGTAGTAACTTAGGGCCCTCTTAACATCTAAGCTGTGCAGCCTCCTCTCACCAGAGGAAGAATGGTCAGTAAAGAACACTGGAAGTGAAATAGATTGGTTAAGTGGAAATCCGAAACCACCTTAGGCAAAAACTTCCTGTTAGTCCTGAGGACTACCTTATCCCTGTGAAAGGAAATAAAGTCAGTCTCCACTGATAAAGCCTGTAACTCACTTATGCGCCTGGCAGAAGTGATGGCTACTAGAAATATAGTTTTCCAAGTCATATACTTAGCTCTGCGAACAGAGGCTCAAAGGGGTTGCATCAGCTGAGCAATGCAAACATTAAGATCCCAAGCAGGGGCAGGATCCTGAATGGAGGATTGGTATGAAGCAATCCTTAAAAACTTGGAAAATACAGGGTGAGCAGAAAGAGAAGAGGCTTCCTGCTGAAATGAAAGCAGAGACAGCTGCCAAATGCACTTTCAGGGTAGCTGGTCTCAGTCCCAAAGAATTAAGATGGACCATATAATCCAATACAGTGGGTAAATCAGCAGATTCCGGGGAAATATGCCTCCCAGAACACCATATGGAAAACCTTTTCCACTTGGAGTTATAGGTAGCCCTGGTGGAAGGCTTCCTAGCAGCTTTCAAGATTTCGAGAACACTTTGAGAAAGTTGAAGATCAGCAAACTCTAACTGCTCAAGAGCCAGGCCTTGAGGTTGAGGGATTTGAGATTCGGATACCAAACTCTCCCCTGAGCACAGGTTAACAGATTGTGGTTCCTGGGGAGACACAGGGGAAGATGGACTGCTAGACAGAAGGAGTGGGTACCAGGGCTGCCTGGCCAGTCTGGAGCAATCAGGATCATCCTGCAGGGCTGAGACCTGATTTTGACTAGCACCTGAACAGGAGAGGGAAGGGGGAAAGGCATAGAGAAACTTCCTTCCCAATCGAGGAGAAAGGCATCCAGGGGACTGAGCCCAACACTGGGGCCTGCAACAAAAAACGGAAGTTGATGATTGTCTGGGGCTGCAAAAGATCTATCTGAGGAGTGCCCCATCTGGCAAAAACTATCCCCAGTACTAGGGGATCCAGTGACCATTCGTGATGGCCCTGGGAAATCCTGCTGAGAGCATCTGCCAGGACATTGTCCTTGCCTGGGAGGTGAACTGCTATGAGTGATGTGTTCAGGGAATAAGCCAGAGACCACAACTCCATCGCCTCGGTGCACAAGGCCGAAGACCGAGTGCCCCCTTGTTTGTTGATGTACCACATTGTAGTGGTGTTGTCTGTTCTGACCTGTACCACCTTGTTCTGAACAGATGCAGAAAACCTGAAGTGCTAGGAAAAACAGCTCTGAGTTCCAACAGGTTGATGTGGAGCAGAGATTCCTGAGGGACCATAACCCCTGGGTGGAGAGGTCACCCATGTGAGCTCCCCATCCCAAGAGGGACGATCTGTAGTAAGGGTCAAGGAGGGACAGAGGGATGAAAGGCACCCTTGTCTCAGATTGCTCTGATCCTGCCACCACTGAAGGGCCTGGATCAGGTTAGAGTCACTGGGATTAATTTGGATAGGGATCTCTTCTTTGAGACCAGAAAGCTCTCAAATGGAACTGAATGTCCTCATCTGAAATCTTGCTCCTTGCACTACAGCTGTGGAAGCAGCCATGTGTCCTAGGAGCTGCAGGAAATGCCTTGCTGGTCGAGACCTGCAGAGTGAAGGATGAGGCCAGGGCCACCAAGGTCCTTACCCTTTCCAGGGAAGGAAGGCTCTGGCCTGCTTTGTGTCCAGTTCTCGCCTATAAAGGTGAGTACCTGGACAGGTTCCAAACTGACTTTGGAAGATTGAGAAGAAAGCCCAGAGAGGCAAGCAGCTGCTGGGTAACTAGCAGGTGTGATTTGATCTGGTCTGGAGACTGACCCACAATGAGCCAGTCGTCCAGGTAGGGAAAATGGCAATCTTTTGCCTTCTTAGATGAGCAACTGCTACTGCCAGACATTTTGTGAACACCCTTGGGGCAGAGGTAAGGCCGAAGGGCATTGCTCTGAACTGATAATGGCCTGAGGGCAGTTCAAATCTGAGGTACTTTCGATGGGAGCTTCTGATAAGAACATGGAAGTAGGCATCCTTGAGGTCCAGGGAAGCTAGCCAGTCCCTGGCCTTAGGGAGGGTAAAATCATTCCCAGAGTCACCATTTTGAATTTTGGTTTTAAAAGGTGCTTGTTCAGATATCTTAGATCCAAGATAGGCCGCCACTCTCCTGTCTTTTTTGGGGTAAGGAAGTACCTGGAGTACAGACCCTTGCCCTGGTGTAGGGGAGAAACCCTTTCTACAGCTCCGAGAGCCAGGAGGGTTGAGACTTCTGTTTCCAAAGCAAGAGTCTCTAAAGGGTTTGCAGGTGGAAAAGATCTGGCTCTCATCTTTGGAAATTTTTTGAAGCTGAGAACCAGACCCTGGCTCACTACTTCCAGGACCCACCTGTCTGATGTTAAAGACTCCCAGTCCTGGACGAAGTAAGCCAGCCTGCCCCCTACAGGTAATGGAGAGCCGACTGGGCATCCCATCAGGGTGCCTGTTTGGCAGGGGCTTTAGGCTGAGGGGTGGGAGCAGGCCTGCTCTGCACTCGTCTGCCTCTCCTCTGAAGAACCCCCTCTGAGCATAGGCTGAAGAGGAGCCTGGTCTGGTAAAAGGCCTGTGAAAAGGCTGCCCTACCCCTGGGGGTGCCTCTGAAGAGTGGCTTGCTGCCTTGGCTTGTGCACTCCTATAAGTGGTTCTATATTCATCCATTTTCTTCATATAATCTCTGTCTGCTCCCAAACAGAGAATTTCCCACCACAGGAAAATCCATAGCCTTAGACTGGGTATCCTGTGACAAAGTAGTACACCTGAGCCAGGCCAATCTACGAAAAGCCACAGATGTAGCCATGACTCTAGAGGATACATCATTAGAATCCACTGCAGCATGGAATTGCACCTTAGATGCCTCAATACCATCAACAGCCACCTGCTCCAGCTTCTTTGCAAGCTGGCCAGGGACCTGTTTGGCTAAGGCCATGACAGTAACCCATCTAGATTTCTGGTATCTCGCAACATAAGCCATATAGTTTGCTTGTCTGAGTCCCAAAGATGCTGCCATGTATTGTTTTTTGGCCATGGCATCAATCTTCCTGGAGTCCTTGTCAGGAGGATGTGAAGCCAGGGCAATATTAGCTTTATCACAGGCTGCAGCCTGAACTACCCCAACATGACTGCATTGCTGTGAAAGAAAATCTGTATCAGGACCTGACAAAGTGTACCTCCTGTCCATCTTTTTATCTACAGAAGGCACAGAATTAGGAGCTTTTAAGATTTTTATTGTTTGTTTCCTAAAAGATTTATGTAAAGGGATGGACAATCTCCTGGACTCTGGGATATCCATCATCTCTACATAGTCAGGCTCCTCTTGCTCATCCAAAGCCTCCTCTAGAGGAAGCTGGAGGGTCTCAGCAACTTTTTTATAAAACAAAAAATGAGAAGGGGACTCAGCAAGCCTAGGGGGAGATTCACCTAAAGGTCTGTCTGGGGAGATGTCCGGTTCAATGGGCACATCCAGACTTTCAAAGTCACATTCACACTGATCATAATCATCCTCCCCCTCCTCTGGTTCATAAAACTCTTCTATATCATATTCTTGAACCGTGGAACTGACTTTTGCCAGATAGTGGCAGTTCGAGGAACTGGGGACAGTGACTGGACAATCTG
Organism: Neoceratodus forsteri; assembly: GCA_016271365.2. NCBI lineage: Eukaryota > Metazoa > Chordata > Ceratodontiformes > Ceratodontidae > Neoceratodus > Neoceratodus forsteri. The sequence goes on along the minus strand of CM028134.1, from coordinate 512,643,302 downwards.
TATTGCCCTGGCTATCTCTGCAGCAGTTGGAGAAGGGATTTTGGACTCCACACCTGCTGACTTTCTAGTTCTCTTTGCTGGAACTGGCTCCTCAGAGTCAGCTTTACGCTTGCCCAAGAAAGTCTGGCCCTGGTCAGAGGGACTTCCTCCGTTCGGCTGGCACCGAACCGGCTGGCCATCCGGTCAGCGGACTTTTGGCCTCTCGCTCCCTGAGCCTACCAACTCTCTTATCTAGGGTGGCTGCAGGAAATTTTGCAAATCTGGCAGTCTGCATTGAGGTGGTCAAACCCCAGACAAAAAAATATAGTGGTGTGTGGGTCAGCCTTGGCAAAGGCTTCCCCACAGACACTACATGTTGAAACCCAGTGGGCCCGGTTTTTCTTTTGGGTTTCTCAGACATAATGCCAGCCTAACCAAAAACTTGCCCTTTTGATGGCAGTGCCAGGCAAGACACCTTATCAGTTCCAACCGTGTCACGGGTCGTGGAAAAACCGTAATGAAATCCGCTTTTTTTAGAACCGATGAGAACCGAATCAGAGACTTCTAACAAGCCTTAAAAGGCTTCAAAACAAAGTTTAAATACAATTCGATCGGTTCAAACCGAACCGATAAACATTTACAAGTTCCACACAGAAACCTATCTATTACTTACAATACCATAGACAGAGCTTGAACCGATCGGTTTTCGGTTAAAATGAATAATATCGCGGTTGAATTTAACCGAGAAAAGACGCTTTAAACTGAGGAAATGAACCGAGCAGCAGGAAGAATCTCCGGAGAGACTGTTCAGTGAGGCGGAGTAAAGAATCTGACGGTTTCGGTTTGAAACCACCCTAACAGAGCTTCTCTAACCGAGCTCGCGCTCTAAGTTCCATGCACTGCATGGAAGTTAACTCTTTCACCTCCGGAGCAGTTCTAATGGTGGGACAAACTGCATCTGTCATAATATAGCAAGACTTCATGTTGTTTGAAGGTAGTCCTTCTCAACACACAAGGCATGAAGTTCACTAATTCTTCTAGCTGAAGTAATTGCAACCACACAAACAGTTTTCCAGGTAACATATTTTAGATGTACTGAGGACATAGGCTCAAAAGGTGGTTTTGTGAGCTGAGCAATGCATATGTTCCGGTCCCATATTGGTACTGGTTCCCTAATGGGTGGGCGCAAATGGCACAGACCTTTAAAGAACTTTTTGAAAATGGGATTGGATGCCAGGGACGTACTGTTCCCAGCAGAAATGTGGGCAAAGATTGATGCTAGATGCACTTTCAGGGATCTATGTTTTAACCCTTGACAGCAGAGGTAGGTGAGGTACTCCAGGACAGCTGGAATCTCCACTACTGTGGGAGAAATGTCTTTGGACCCATACCAAATAGAAAACCTCTTCCATTTTGAAGCATAGGTTTTCTTAGTCGAAGGCTTTCTATATACCTTCAAGATATCCAGAATGCTTTGAGAGAAATTTGAGTTTGCATATTCTAAGTTCTCAAGAGCCATGCCTCGAGTCTGAGAGACCTGAGTTTTGGGTACAGAATCTTGCCCTGGCGAGAGGTCAACAGATTGTCCCTCCTCGGTAAATGTAGTGGTTTGGCTACAGACATGGAGAGTAGTATAGGGGTACCCTGGCTTCCTGGCCCAGTCTGGTGCTATCAGCATCACCGATGCAGGTTGTGATCAGAGTTTGATCAGGACTCTGAAAATAAGAGGGAAGGGAGGAAAAGCATACAGACTTCTCCCTGACCAGTCCAGTGCCACAGCATAAAATAAGATTGTTCCCTTGGCTGGTGGTCTGCATCAAAAGAGGGGCAGATGATGATTCTCTTGGGCTATAACGAGATCCACCTCTAGTGTGCCCCGTCTCCTGAACACTGAGTCCAGCACTTGCCTGTTGATGGACCACTCGTGATGTGCCTGATTGATTCTGCTCAGGGCATCCACTAGGGTGTTGTCCTTTCCTGGCACATGAATGGCCTGTAATGAAGCCTTCAGTGAGTAAACCAAACTCCAGACTTTCACTGCCTCTGTGCACAGGGGGTCTGACCTTGTCCCCCCTTGCTTGTTTATATAGTATATTGTTGTGGTGTTGTCTGTCCTGACTTGCACCACTTTCCCTTGTACCAGATGGGCGAATGTTTTCAAGGCCAGAAACACTGCCCTTAGCTCCAGCAGATTAATGTGCAGGAGTGACTCTGTAATGGACCAGGTTCCATGGGTGGTATGTTCCCCTAAGTGAGCACCCCACCCTAACAGAGAGGCGTCGGTTGTAATAATGACTGATGAGGTTTCCCTGTAGAATGATACCCCTTTCCTGAGGTTGTCTGCTTCCTTCCACCATTGGAGGGCCAGTAGCAAAGTTTTTGTTACTGGAACTGGTTTCTTCTTTGGCACCAGTGTGCTCTGAGATGAAATGGTATGTCTCTCATCTGGAACCTGGCTCCCAGAACTGTGCCTGTTGCTGCAGCCATATGCCTCAGAAGTTGCAGAAACTGCCTTGCTGACCGTGGCTTGTTCAGCTTGAATGAGGCAGCTGATAATGTTTTGCACCCTGTCCTGAGGGAGGAGAGCTCTTCCCTTTACTGTATTCAGTTCTGCTCCTAAGAAATGCAGGACTTGTACTGAAGTGAGAATGGATTTCTCCTGGTTTACCAGGAATGCCAGAGACTGTAATAAGTTTAGAGTTACTTTTAAATGGTCTTGTGCCCGCTGGGGTGAATTTCCCACCACCAGCCAGTTGTTGAGATAAGGGAAGACTGATGCACCTAACCTTCTTAGGTATGCTACCACTACTGTCAGGCACTTTGTAAATACCCTTGGTGCCGAAGTGAGGCCGAAAAGTAGAGCTAAGAATTGGTAGTGTCGTGATGGAAGTCTGAATATGAGGTGTTTCCTGTGAGATTCCCTTACTGGGATGTGAAAGTAGGCATCTTTTAGATCCAGAGATGCTAGCCAATCCCCTCCTGCTGGATTACTGGCAAACTCATTGCCAGTGTGACCATTTTGAACTTTGGCTTTATTAAGTGCCTGTTCAGTAGTCTGAGGTCTAGAATAGGCCGCCACTTCCCATTTTTCTTTTTGGTAAGGAAGTATCTTGAACAGAAAGAAACCTCTTCCCTTCTGCTGAGGTGCAACACACTCCAGTGCTTTCAACTGGAGGAGACTTTGAATCTCCTCCAGAAGTTTTTTTCTCTAGGAGGGAAGCTGGTTTGAACACTCTTGTTCTCAAGGGAGGAAAAGACTTGAATCTTGGGGACAAACCCTGACTCATTACCTCCAGGACCCACTTGACTGTGGTGATGGACTGCCAAGCCTGGAAATAGTGAGCCAGTCTACCCTCTACTGGTAGAGGGGAGGTGGCCTTGATCATTAAGTCAGGGGTTATATTTTGCCTGTGACTGAGCTTGGGTAGTTTGGGAACCTCCACTAGAGCCCCTTCTACCTCTGCCCCAGAAATACCCAGTCTGCTGTGGGTATTGCTGATACTGGGGGACAGCCTGTGCCTGATAAAAAGATCTACTATAGGCTATCCTACCTCTGCCTCCCCTTTCATAAGGCCTATAGGAGGAAGAAGGCCTCTCCTTTGAGGAACTGCTTTTATAGGTGGCCTAATATTCATCCACCTTCTTCTTGTATGCTTCAGTCTGTTGGCCAAATAATGAATGTTCCTCTACAGGGAAATCCATAGCCTTGGCCTGGGTATCCTGTGTGAAATCAGTAGCCATTGCAACCTCCTAAGGGCTATGGTAAGGGCCATTCATCTGGCAGCATTGTCACTGGCATCTGCTGCCATTTGAAATTGATGCTTAGCTGCTTCCAGTCCAAGCCTGACTGTCTCAGTCAAATCATCAGAGAAAAGTGAAGAAGCCTTCTCTGCCATGGCCAACACAGACTGCCACAGTGATTTCTGATACTGTGCTGAGTAAGCTTGGTAATTAGCCTGTCTTACTCCCACAGAAGCAGTCAGGTATCCCCTTTTTGGCCATGCTGTCTATTTTTCGAGAGTCCTTCTCAGGTGGGTGAGATGAAAAAATTACTCACCATAGTATTGTTGTTTTTTTTTTAGTTGTTTAACCAGGAGTAGCACACTAAGCTGAAACCTTGTTTACAGGAGCGACCTGGGAGCACAGGGAAGTTAAGTGATTTGCTCAGGGTCACAAAGTATGTAAGTGGAAGTTGTGGGATTCAAACCCAGGTCTGGTCTGATGGATGTCACCAGATTTGCAGCTTAGAGCCTTAAACCACTGTGCTATACTGCTTCACATTGTTTCTTCTAATGGAATCTTGCTGTATTCTGACAATATGCAGTTAGCCCCAGCACTTGAACTGCCCCGGAGAGGAGAGAGGTAACTCTATGCAGAAGCACAGAATGTTGAGCTCGAGCTCGGTTTTCAGACCTCTGTCTCTGGTACTTACCAGTGTAACCATCAGATTCTTACAAGCAAACTAAGTACTAAACTATGGAAATTGTTTACCATATAGCCAAAAGGCAACAATTTGGGTTCCAAAAAGACTCAAGTCGAGAACCCAAGAAAAAAGGTAGTGACAATATATATCTATATAAACAGAACAACAACAACAATAAAACTACCCCACCCTTAAGAAGGAGGGTACAACATACACCCCTGAGGTGCAACACTGTACCTGCCAGCCCACTTCCCAAAAACTAGGTTCTGAGAGGGAAGGCAGGGAGGGAGGTCAGAATACAGCAAGACTCCATTAGAAGAAACAACATTACTATGGTGAGTAACTTTTTCTTCAGACAACATGAAGTCTTGCTGTATTCTGACAATTGCAGACTATCAAGCAGTACCTCCAAGGAGGAGGGAGAGAACCTACTTTGGGAATAGGCTCTGAAGTACTGCTGTGCCAAACCGAGCATCACTCCTAGCCTGGATATCCAGAGAGTAATGCTTGGTAAAGGTATGGACTGTTTTCCAGGTGGCTGCTTGACAAATTTCTAAGAGAGGGATATCCCTGGCAGCAGCCAGAAAGGCTGTACCTCTTGTGGGAATGTGCCCTCAGGCCTGAGGGGTGGAGTTTTTCCAGTTTTCTAGCAGAATTGTATACAAGACACAATCCACCTGGCAACAGATCTTTTGGTGGCAGGCTTGCCCTTTCCCACTTCGCCATAAGTGAGGAACAACTGGAGGGAGTCAAACCTGTGACCCTTGGTACTCTCTATGTAGTAACTAAGGGCTCTTTTAACATCTAAACTGTGTAGCCTCCTCTCTCCTGAGGAAGAATGAACAGTGAAGAAAACAGGAAGAGACATAGACTGATTTAAATGGAAGACTGAAACCACTTTGGGCAAGAACCTTCTATTGGTTCTAAGGACTACTTTATCCCTGTGAAATAAGATAAAATCAGATTCCACTGCCGGGGCTTGCAATTCACTGATACGCCTGGCAGAGATAATGACTACCAGGAAGACAGCTTTCCAAGTCAAGTACTTAAGCTCTGCTGAAGACATAGGCTCAAAGGGGGGGGGCTGCATAAGTTGAGCAATGCAAACATTCAAATCCCAGGCAGGGGCAGGGTCTCTAAAAGGAGGATTGGTGTGAAGCAATCATTCAAAAAATTTACAGAACACAGGATGGGAAGATAGTGAGGAAGACTTCCCCACAGACAAAAACACAGAAACAGTTGACAAGTATACCTTGAGAGTAGATGGTCTGAGGCCTAGGCCATTAAGGTGGACCATATATTCCAGAACTGTAGGCAATCCAGCAGTGTCTGGAGAAATATGCTTCTTAGAACAACCAAATGCTGAATCTCTTCCATTTGGAGTTATAAGTCTTTCTGGTGGAGGGCTTTCGAGAAGCCTTAAGAATATCCAGAACCCCTTGGGAAAGATGCAGATCTGCAAACTCTAACTCTTCAAGAGCCACGCCTTGAGATTGAGAGACTAAAGATTGGGGTACCAAATCCTTCCCTGAGAGGATGTTAACAGGTTGTAATTCCTGGGAAGAGACAGGGGAAGATGGACTGCTAGGGACAGTAACAGGGGGTACCAGAGCTGTCTGGCCCAATGTGGAGCAATCAGAATCACCTTGCAAGGTTGAGACCTTATTTTGACCAAAACTTTGAACAGGAGTGGGAAGGGAGGAAAGACGTACAGAAATTTCCCTTCCCAATTCAGAATCAGGGCGTCCAGAGGGACTGAGTCCAAGACTGGAGGTCTGCAACAAAAGAGAGGGAGTTGGTGATTGTCTGGGGCTGCAAAGAGATCTATCTCTGGAGTGCCCCACCTTGAAAAAATCACTTTCAACACCTGAGAGTCCAGTGACCATTCGTGATGGCCCTGAGAGATCCTGCTTAGTGCATCTGCTAGAACACTGTCCTTGCCTGGAAAGTGAACTGCTACAAGAGAGGTTTGCAGGGAATAAGCCAGGGACCACAACTTCATGGCTTCTGTGCACAAGGCCGTGGACCAAATGCCTCCTTGCTTGTTGATGTACCACATGGTGGTGGTGGTGTTGTCCGTTCTGACTTGAACCACCTTGTTCTGTACCGACTCAGAGAAAGCTTTTAGGGCCAGGAAAACTGCCCTGAGCTCTAGGAGATTGATGTGGGGAAGGGATTCTTGGGGGGACCACAGCCCCTGGGCAGTGAGGGACCCCAGATGGGCTCCCCAGCCCAGAAGAGAAGCATCCGTGGTAAGGACCACTGAACAAGGCTGAGAAACAAAAGGAACACCTTGTCTTAAATTGTCCTGATCCTGCCACCATTGGAGGGCTTGGATCAACGTCAGAGTCACTGGGATCAGTTTGGTAAGGGAATCCTTCCTCTGAGACCAAACAGCTCTCAGGTGGAACTGAATATCCCTCATCTGGAATCTTGCCCCTTGCACCACTGCTGTTGAAACTGCCATGTGGCCCAAGAGCTGGAGGAAATGCCTTGCTGGTCGAGACACCTGAAGGCTGAAGGAAGAAGCCAGTTCTATAAGAACTCTTGTCCTTTCCAGGGAAAGAAAGGCTCTTGCTTTGACAGTATCCAGCTCTGCTCCTATAAAGGTAAGAAGCTGGACTGGTTCGAGAACTGACTTGGGAAGGTTGAGAAGAAATCCTAGAGAAGTGAGCACTTGCTGGGTCACTTGCAGGTGAGACTTGACTTGGTCTGGAGACTGACCCACTATTAGCCACTCATCCAGATATGGAAACATTGAAATCTTTTACTTTCTTAGAAAGGCAACTACTACTGCCAGGCACTTTGTGAAACCCCTTGGTGCTGAGGTTAGGCCAAAGGGCACTGCCCTGAACTGATAATGGCCTGAGGGCAACTCAAACCTGAGGTACTTTCTGTGGGAGCACCTGATGGAAATGTGAAAGTAGGCATCTTTGAGGTCCAGGGAGGTTAGCCAGTCCCCTGGCCTTAGAGAGGGAAGGATTATTCCCAGAGATACCATCTTGAACTTTGGTTTTAAGAGATGTTTGTTTAGATATGTTAGGTCTAGGATGGGTCGCCACTCCCCTGTCTTTTTGGGAGTCAGAAAGTACCTGGAGTACAGTCCTTTGCCTCAGTGTAGGGTAGGTACTCTCTCTATGGCTCTTAAAGCTAGGAGAGAAGGAACCTCTGCCTCCAGGGCAAGGGTTTCTGAGAGATTTGCAGGTGGAAAAGATCTGGCTTTCATCTTTGGAATTTTTTCGAAGCTGAGAACCAGTCTCTGGCTTACTACTTCCAGGACCCACTTGTCTGATGTAACAGACATCCAGTCCTGGACAAAGCAAGCCATCCTGCCCCCTACTGGAATAGGAGAGTCGACCCGGGCAGGCTCATCAGGGTGTCTGCTTGGCAGGGGCTTTAGGCTGAGGAGTGGATGCAGCCCTGCTCATCTATCTTCTGCCTCTCCCTCTGAAGAACCCCTCTGAGAAAAGGAAGAAGAGGCCTGTGCTTGGTAAAAAGGCATTTGAAAAGGCCTGCCCCTGCCCCTAGACTGCTGCTTTTGAGGAGTTGCCTGCCTCTCCTTGGCCTGAGTACTCCTGTATGTGGTCCTGTACTCATCCATTTTCTTCATGTAATTCTCTGTCTGCTCCCCAAACAGAGAATTACCCACCACAGGGAAATCCATGGCCTTAGCCTGGGTATCCTGTAAGAGGCTAGTACATCTGAGCCAAGCCATCCTCTGAAGAGCCACAGATGTAGCCATGACTCTTGATGACACATCACTGGAGTCCACAGCAGCATGAAACTGAACCTTAGATGCCTCAATCCCATCTGCAGCCACCACCTCCAGCTCCTTGGCTAGCTGGGGAGAGACCTGTTTAGCCAGTGCCAGTACAGTGTCTCACCTGGACTTCTGGTACCTGGCTGTATAGGCCATGTAATTCGCCTGCCTGAGTCCCAAAGAAGATGCCATGTACTGCTTCTTTGCCATGGCATCAGTCTTCCTGGAGTCCTTGTCTGGGGGTGTGTGAAGCCAAGGGAATATTTGCCTTGTCACAGGCAGCAGCCTGCACTACCCCAACATGGCTGCAGTGCTAATATGAGAACTCTGTGTCTGAGCCTGAAAGTGTATACCTCTTATCCATTCTTCTATCCACAGGAGGTATAGTGTTAGGAGACTTCAGGATTTTTTGTGTCTGTTTCCCAAAAAATTTGTGAAGGGGAATAGACAGTCTCCTGGACTGTGGGATGTCCATCATCTCTATATAATCAGGCTCCTCTTCATCTTCCACAGCTTCCTCCATAGGAAGCTGGAGGGTTTCAGCCACCTTTCTGTAGAACATAAAGTGAGAAGGGGACTCAGAAAGCCTAGGAGGGGAAACACCTGAAGGTGTGTCTGGGGAGATGTCCAGTTCCATAGGCACATCCAGACCCTCACTTCCATCATCATCCTCAAATTCCCCTTCCTCTTCAAATTCCGGTTCAAAAAAATCTTTGAGGGTATAATCTTGAACCGGGGGAACCAACTGAACCGAACCTCTGCCAGAAGGAGCCGGATCAGTAGGAACCGGACGGAGCAATTCCACAATCTGAATCGCTCTGGCTATCTCTTCGGCGGTCGGAACATGAACCTCTGGATCCAAACCGGTCGATTTGCCTTTGCGTTTTCTTTTTGTCAGAACCGATCCCTCGGAATCAGCTCTCCTTTTTCCCGAAGAAGTATCGCCCTGGTCAGAGGGCACTCCTTCTGGTTCAGTCGAAACCGAACCGGCTGGCCATCCGGGTCAGCGGACTTCTCAGCCTCCTTTTCCCTCAGTCTACCTAATCTCTTCTCAAGGGTAGATTTGGGAACATTTTTACATATTTGGCAGTCTGAATCGAGGTGGTCAAACCCCAGACAATAAACACAGGTGGTGTGGGGATTGGCCTTAGCAAAGACCTCCCCACATTCACTGCAGTGTTGAAACCCAGTGGGCCCATTTTTTTTCTTGGGTTTCTCAGATATCCCTAACCTAACCAACTTACCCTTTTTATGGCAACCGCCAGGCAAGACTCCCTTATCGGTTCCTAGCCGTGTCACAGGTATTGGAAAAAAACGCACTAAAACACGTTTTTTTTTTTTAGAACCGATAAGAACCGGTAACCACGCGCTAAGTAAAACACACAAAACACAATATTTCACTATCAAATGGCTGGTTCAGCCGAATTGAGCCGCACTTTTACAAGTTCCACACAGGAAAAAACACAACAATTCCTATCTAGTACTCATGGCACCACAGATAGAGACTGAACCGATTATGTGGATACTTTTTCGATTTAAAAAAACGACAGAAACTGAAACTTTATCCGACTTTCGAACCGAGCTGAAGGAGAAATCTCCGGAGTGACCATTCGGTGAGGCGGAGTAAAGAATCTGACGGTTTAAGTTCAAAACACTCCAGACAGAGACTTCGACCGAGCTCGAGCTCAGCATTCTATGCCCTGCATAGAAAGTTAACTCTTTGTTCTCCAGGGCAATTCAAAGGTTGGGAATCACTGCAATTGTCAGAATACAGCAAGACTTCATGTTGTTTGAATATATCCCTATGAAAGTAAGAAGTTGTACTGGTTCAAGAACAGACTTTGGAAGATTGAGGAGAAACCCCAGAGAACTGAGCAAGTCTTGAGTGATTTGTAGAGCTGACTTAACCTGGTCAGAGGACTGACCTACAATTAGCCAGTTGTCCAGATTTGGGTAGATGGAAATACCCTGACTTCTGAGAAAGGCAGTTTGTGAACACCCTTGGAGCTGATGTTAGGCCGAAGGGCATGGCTTTGAACTGATAATGGCCTGAAGGCAACTCAAACCTGAGGTACTTTCTGTGGGAGCACCTGATAGGAATACGGAAATAGGCATCTTTGAGGTCCAGGGATGCTAGCCAATCCTCTGGCTTTAGAGAGGGAAGAATTATTCCCAGAGTCACCATTTAGAATTTTGGTTTTGTTATGTGTTTGTGCAAATACCATAAGTCTAGGATGGGTTGCCACTCCTCTGTCTTTTTTGGGATAAGGAAATACCTGGAGTACAGACCTTTGCCCCTGTGCTGAGTAGGAACTTTCTCTACAGCTCTGACAGCCAGTAGAGAAGAAACCTCTGCCTCTAGAGCAAGGGTTTCTGAGACTGATGCAGGTGGAAAAGACCTGACCCTCAATTTTGGGAACCTTTTGAAACTGAGGGTCAGTCCCTGGCTTACTGCCTCCAGGACCCACTTGTCTGAGGTAACAGACTTCCAGGCCTGGAAGTAGTAAGCCAACCTGCCTCCCACTGGAATGGGGGAGTCAACTCGTGCTGACACATCAGGGTGTCTGCTTGGCAGGAGCCTTGGACTGAGAAGAGAAAGCAGTCCTGCTCATCCCCCTCTTGCCTCTCCCTCGAAAGAACCCACTCTGTGGGAAGGAAGTGGAAGCCTGAGCTTGGTAGAAAGGCCTGCCCCTGCCCCTAGACTGCTGCTTCTGAGGAGTGGCTTGCCTCTCTTTGGCCTGTGCACTCCTGTAGGTGGTCCTGTACTCATCCATTTTCTTCATATAAGCCTCTGTCTGCTCCTCAAACAGAGAGTTACCCACTACAGGGAAATTCATAGCCTTAGCCTGGGTATCCTGCAAAAGACTAGTACATCTGAGCCAAGCATGTCTCCTGAGAGACACAGATGTAGCCATGACTCTTGATGCCACATCACTGGAGTCCACAGCAGCACGGAATTGTACTTTGGATGCCTCAATTCCATCAGCAGCCACATCCTCCAGCTCTTTGGCTAGCTGGGGAGAAAAGCCTGTTTAGCCAGTTCCAGAACCGTATCCCACCTGGACTTCTGGTACCTGGCTGTGTAGGCCATATAGTTAGCCTGTCTATTCTCTTATCTACAGGAGGTAAGGAGTTCGGTGTTTGTAAAATATTTTTTGCTGGTTTCCCCAAGGACTTGTGAAGAGGGATGGACAATCTTTTAGACTCTGGGATGTCCATCATCTCAACAAAATCAGGCTCTTCCTCCTCCTCAGCAGCTTCAACCATTGGGAGCTGGAGGGTTTCAGCCACCTTCTTGTAAAACAAGAAGTGTGAAGGAGACTCAGAAAGCCTGGGAGGGGAGACATTAGAGGATCTGTCTGGGGAGGTGTTCGGTTCAATAGGCACATCCAGACCTTCAAAATCATTATCTTCATCTTCATCCTTGGGATACTCTTCGTCTCCCTCCCACTCCACATCATAGTAAGCATCTGGATCGAAATCCAATCGAGTTGGATCCGACCGAACCGACCACCTAATCGGCGGTACCTGTTTGGACAGAACCGGGCGGAGCGACTGAACTATACTAATCGCTTTGGCTATTTCATCAGTGGTTGGAGTATGCGGTGCTTGATCTGAACCGGCTGACTTTCGTTTCCTTTTTTGATGGAACCGATCCCTCAGAGTCAGACCTCCTTTTGCCCAAGGAGGCATCACCCAGGTCAGTAGGCACCTCCTCAAGTTTGGCTGCAACCGAACTGGGCTGGCCATCCGGATCTACGGACTTCTCAGCCTCCCTTTCCTTCAGCCTACTTAACCTTTTTCCAGAGTGGCTTTAGGAAAATTCTTGCAAATCTGGCAGTCTGTTTTGAAGTGGTCAAACCCCAGACAGTAAACACAGATGAGGTGGGGGTCAGCCTTGGCAAAGGCTTCCCCACACTCAGCACAGTGTTGAAACCCAGTGGGACAGTTTTTTTTCTTGGCTCTCTCAGACATGGCCAACCTAAACAATTACCCTTGAAAGCTTTTAAGCCATGAAATAAATCTCCTATTGGTTACAAACCGTGTTATGGGCTTTGGGAAAAAACAGAGAAAGCCCATTTTTTTTTAAACCGATAGGAACACCACTCTAAATCCCAGAAAAACACCAATAAATCAAATATAAGCAAAAAGGCTGGTTCCTAATCGGACCGACCAATGAGAAAACGAAACAAAACAATTTCCACAGAACATTAAGTAAACACAAGTCACCACCTATCTACCACACTACCTGTACCGTAGACAGAGGCTGGAAATCCAAAAAATAATAAACCGGTTTAAAAAATTGAACGCTTATTCAAACTCTACCGAACCGAGCAGAGGAGAAATCTCCGGTGCTACTTCACTGTTAGGCGGAGTAAAGAATCTGATAGTTACACTGGTAAGTACCAGAGACAGAGGTTTGAAAACCGAGTCAAGCTCAACGTTCTATGCTTCTGCATAGAGTTAACTCTTTCCTCTCTGGGGCAGTTCAAGTGCTGGAGCTAATTGCATATTGTTAGAATACAGCAAGACTTCATGTTGTTTGAAGCTAAAGGCACCCTTGCCTTCTCACAGGCTGCCTGCTGGACTATCCATTGATGGTCAAGGTAAGAAAACGGGAATTCAGTCCCTTGTCTGTCCAGCTGGTACTTTTTATTTGTCGTCTTGTCCAGAGGTGGGACAGAATTTGGAGTCTGCAGATCTTAAACAAGTCTTTTTTAAAGAACTTGTTAATGGGGAGTAGAATTTTTTCTGTGGGTGTTAACCCTATCATCTCCATATATTTGACCTCTTCCTCATCCTCTATGACCTCTGTGGTAGCCAGATCAAGGGCACCCACTATTTTCCTTACAAAGGAAAAATGACAGGAAAAATCCTCTGGTCTAGGAGGAGAACTGAATTCCTGCTCTGGTGAGATCTCAGGCTCAAAAGGCGCCCCTTCATTCATTTCAGATAAATCATACTCCTCAAACTCCATCCTCTCCTGAGTTGGGTTTGGGCCAGAAGAGGGACCAGCCAGGATTTGAACCAGTGCTGGGAGGGTTGGAGTAGGTATAAAACCCTGCAATGCCTGCATGACCTGGGCAATCTCCTCTAATGATGGCAGGTTGCGAGGCACATATGAAACCCCCTTTGGTTTATCAGGCAGGGGTTCAACATGCTTTGTTTTCTTAGTATTTTTGGTGGGAACTAGAGAGTCAGCTGGATCACCCATCCTTTTCCTAGTAGCTGTTACGCCCTTGTCAGGGGTGCTCAAAGTAAACACAGCAGTTTCACCCATAGGCTCAGAGGGTGTGGGTTGATCAGAACCCGAAGTACCTTCTCCAATTTTCTTTGGAGTCTTTCCATCCTCTTTTCAACTGTTTACTGAGGGAATGATTTGCAGATATCACAATCTGCTGAAAAACGGTCATTCCCCAGGCAGACTACACATAATTTGTGCTTATCTGCCTTTGCAAAAATGTCTCCACACTTAAGGCAGTTTTTAAACCCTGGGGATCCAGTCTTTTTCTTTGTTTTTTCTGCCATCGTTCAACCGATAAAGAAAAACAGAAGAATTTACTCATTTTTTTTTTTTTTTTTTTTTAATGATGTCGGTTCAGGAACCAATGAAAGTTCTGATACTGAACTGGGAACCGCAAAAATCGAACCGGGTTAGCGGTTCACAGAAACTGGGTTAGCGGTTACAAAATATAGTAATCTGTTAAAACAAAAAACTCAAATAAGCTAAAATAAATACCTGCGACAATAAAATTAAGCCCCAGAAAGGGTACTATGACAGAGTCCTCAATGGTTGTTCCAAACCATGAGGAATTGAGAAAAAAAAAACAAACAACTAAAACAATATTAAAATAACGCTAACTAATGGTACGATTATAAACAGAAATAAAGGTAGTAGTGAGAATAATAATATAAGAAACTACTTATATTCAGTGATGAACCACAAGGAACGACTGAGAGGGACATGTCAGAGGCATCTTGACTTGTCAAGCGGAGAAATAAATCTGATACGTGGGTGGAACATTGCAGCTGATAAGGGCAGCAGGTTGAATAAGTGGCACGAGCCAATGATAAGTTCTATCATTAGCATATAGTTCCATTTCCTCCAGGCAGCTCTGCTTAGGTGGCTGACTGCAGAGAGTTAGGAATATAGAAGAATATCTGGGGTTAGAAAGTACAGATACGTAAGAACTTACCATAACAGCAGATCTTCAAGAAGAACTCTTGCAGTAGGGTAATAACCATTAGAACTTTGCCACCAGGCATCACCTCAGTTCGCCCACCAGAGACCTGGCTAGCATAAAGGATGGGGAAGAGAGGAGGTTCTAACATCCCCCATAGAAAAGAAAATTTATATAACCAAGGGGGAAGGTAGGAGGGAAAGCATACCTGCTGCAAGAGCTCTTTTTGAAGATCTACTGTTACGGTAAGTTCTTACGTAACTGTACTATCTCTCAACGAGATAGAGCTCTAGCAGCAAGTAATTACTGTTAGGACTGAGTCTCAAGCAGTAGAAGGATACAGTCCAGGTAAGATGGGCGGTGGTTATAGAAAAAAACACCAGTGCTCTTAAGAGAGCAGTCCTTGGAGGACAGCAAGGCCAAAGCCGGCCATCCTTCTAGAAGCAATGACCAAACTGTGGTGTTCAATGAAAGTATGGACGGAACTCCAAGTGACAGCTGCACAGAGATCAGTTGCAGAGACATTTCGTAGGGATGCAAATGAAGTGGCAACACCCCTAGTGGAATGACCTTTAACCAGTCCCAGTAAAGGTTTGTCGTTCTTTTGGTAGCAGAAAACTATACAACTGACCAACCATTTGGATAATGTCTGCTTAGTCACTGGTGCCCCTAACATTCTCTTGGTGTAAGACACAAACAACTGGTCTGACTTCCTTGATGACTGAGTATGATCAACATAAAAACAAAGAATTCTGTGAACATCCAGGGTATGCAACAAGGCTTCCCCTGTATTTGAGTACACTGGGTAACAAACTGGGAGATGAATGTCCTGGTTAAGGGTGAACTCGGACACCACGTTCGGGAGGAACTTAGGATTAGTACAAAGGGATACCCCGTCCCTGTGAAAAATCAAATAAGGCTTTTTATACATCAGAGCGTGAAGCTTGGGCAACCTCCGGGTTGAAGTAATGGCAACTAAAAACAATGCTTTCCAAGACAGGAAGTATAGCTTGCAACTTGTGGCTGGCTCAAAAGGAGGCAACGTAAGTTTTTCTAACATGAATATGAGATCCCATGGGTGAACGGGGTCCAGCCAGGGTGACTTAATGTGCATTATACCATGCAAAAAGGTGTGGGACACATCCACTTGCACCAGGGTCCTGCCATCCACTGGTACATGTTAAGCTGACAGTGCAGAAAGGTGTACCTTTATGGACGAATAGCAGAGTCCCGTATCAGACAGGGAAAGGAGATACTCCAGGACTGAACTCACTGGACAGGTGAATGGATTCAAGCGACGGGACATCCCATAGGCAGAAGCGCTTCCATTTCATGGTGTATGTGGCTCCCAGGAAAGCAAATGAGGAGACAGGGGTTGAGGAATTGGAGGCTCTTTGCCAACTGCTGGAGCAACAGGAACTAAATCTGTCGAAGTCAGAATGGCGCTATGAGAATCATGACAGCTCATTCCGCTTGTAGCTTGAGTAGTACTTTCTGAAGCAGTGGGAAGGGAGGGAGGGAAGGCATACAGGAATCTCCCTGTCCAAGAGAGGGACAATGTGTCTCACTGAAAAACACCAGGCCCTGGATCTAGCGAGCAGAAATTGGGCAGTTTGGCATTGAGTAGTGACACAGACAGGTCCAGTACTGGAAGTCTCCGTCTTTCGAAAAGCCGTCTGCCAAGTCCTGTAGTAGCTCCCACTTGTGAGCTTGAGACCAACAGCAGCTGAGGCTGTCGGCTAGGGTGCTTTGTACTCCTAGAAATGGAAATTACGTACTTACCGTAATTATTGATCTTCTTGGACAGTCTCCATCACTCATTCACACTAGTGGGATCTAGGACCATGTGGGAGCCTACAATTTTCTGAAGGGTTGGCACCGAGACAGGCATGCGTGGCACCACGAGACTAGCTTGCGCCTGTGAAGGCTATCTCGGCGTGAACCCTCCAACCGGCTCAGTAATTTTTCAACCGAGAAGGTGCAGCGTAACTAATGAGAATAACTCATCCTGAGTTTCTGGGCCTGAGAGGGCCCAGATGGCCTTTGCAAGAAAGGTCAAAGAACAATGTCCTCAGAGTCTGAACCATAGGATCATGAAGACCAAGAAAGAAAATGAGTGAACCCAGGGGATGGTGGGTGGGCATGGAATGACTGTGGAGACTGTCGAAGAAAATCAATAATTACAGTAAGTACGTCATTTCCATATCTTCCTGGACTAAGTCTCCTTCACTCATTCACAATAGTGGGAGAGTACCGAGCTAAAACCAACAACCCTGAGTAGGGTGGTAGGAGATAGGGTTCACTCAGAAAGGACAGCCAAGGACTGTCCTGCTAATAAAAAGAGCTATCTTGTGAAGAGCATCTAGTACATAGTGCTTACAAGATAAGCATTCGAGTTGTAACTCACCACTTTGCAGACAACTACAATGGGCATTAAATGAAAGTCTGCCAGGAAGCTGCAACCACTCTAGGAGAGCGGCAAGAACCTGGCCTCACAATTTGGTCTAGGACCAAAATTAATAGTGTCAAAGACATGTACTAATGTAATGTAAAGGGACCTCAGGAACTGAAAGAGTCGGAGGTAAAGTCTACTGGTTCAGGGTAGACCAGAAAGTGCAGATGGAAACCCCACTATCAAGTATGGTTGATCTGTAAACAACAGGTCCAGGAGCACTTGAAGCCCTTACTTGGTGAGCAAGGGGGTCCAGGTGGGGTTAGCCCATCAAGGAGAATGGTCTCCACTTAGTCACAGGAACCTTCCTGATGGAAGGTCAAGCACAACTTAGAAGCCTCTTGTGGTGGTCTAGTAGAACCAGATCCTACCCACTGCATATTCCAAAAGGAATCATCTTGCCCCTGTGTGCACAACTGTAGTAGCCGTCTCTGAACTCAGGGAAGAAAGAAAAAAGTGTACAGGAGGACGTGTCCACTGCGGAAAAAAACATTCCGACAGAACAAAACGGGCTGGATTTCTAAGGCAAATAGAGGCAGATGTGCGTCAAGGAGGGACACAGCAGGACCAAGTTAGGTCTAACCCATTTGTTGAAGTGACTGAAAGAGGCAGTGACTCAATGCGGTGAGGCACTACCCACTCTGGCTTCCCTGAAGGGAGCAGAAAAGGATTCTAGTTTGTTTGCTGAAAAACAAACATCACACCTCCATCACGCACTTGGAGAGGATAGCTTTATGAGCGACTGGCATGGACCAGTGTGCAGGAACCAAAGGTGTGAATATTTGAGAAGCCACCTCAGAAAAAAGACCTACTTGACCTTCCACTAAAAGAAGGAGAAAATCGCCTGTTAAGTTAAAACAAGCAAGGAAGTAGGAACCTAAGTTCTGACTCAGTGGAGAGTCACTTCTGTTGCTGCAAGGCTCTACTCAAGAGAAGAAAACCTGATAAAAAGAAAGGGGAATTAACAGACTGAGCAGTTGCCTAGGTCTAGGAAATGTCTCTGAATGAGAGAAATCTCTGTTAGAGAAAGAGATGACCCATGCCGCCGCCGGATCGGACTCCCCCTAGGGGAAGAAGAAGTCAGGTACTCTTTACCATACTTTGGAGACGAGCCCTGAAGGAGGCTGAACCTGACCAGATCCAAAAGGGGGTATCGAGTAACTTCGGCTAGGCCCTGTGCTGTGATAACATTTTTTTTTTTTTTTAGTCCGAGCCTAACAAGGCTTTTAGGTTGCTATTTCGCAAGGATTGTCTTAATACAAAATGACAAAGATGTTCTCCATCTGAGTCCAGAAGGAGCCTGAGCGTCCATACTGAAATCATGACCGGACTAATAATCACAGCTGGAGAGATGTTAACCACCTGTGCCAAAGAAGCTACTGAAGGGGCAATATCACAAGGAGGCTATATACCCCATCAAAGGAGCGCAAGAGCCAGAGTTGCTCCCAACCAATAAATTAGAATGTTCCACAGACTGTAACTGTCTTGACGATTGAAAAAGTATAGATGCAGAAGTGTATGGTCCACAGACGCAGTGTGAAATACTACAGTGGACTCCATTACTGAGGAACTACTGAAAAGATTTTCAATCACGGACTCTGATGATAGAGAGGACGTGCCCTTCTATATATAAAATGAGTCATCTGCTGTATTACTGACCAGAAGGACAGGGAAAGACCCATCTAGATGCACTTCTACCCCAGAAGGACCTCCAAGAGAGGTCCACGTCAGAGCCACTAGAGACTCCGCCATCAGGAAGGATGTCAAGGAACTTGGTACTACGTAGGGAGCCAAGAAAGTGCTGAGCAGAATGAGATTCCGCTGGCACAGCAGTACAACAGAGTTCCATCAGCAGAAAACCACTGGATGACACAAGATCCCACATAGACCGCCACTCACTAACGTGTGGAAAAAATAATCCGCAGAACAGGAGTTAATTCTGCAGAAAACATCCCGCCACAAGTTCTGCGGAAAGGAAGTCCAAAAAGGAAAAATGTGTCACTAATTCTGCCATACAGCACCTACTAGCATCCGTGCAGCACCATCATCACTCATGGCACAGGAGGGCACCAAGCAGTGCCTATGCCAACCTGGGCGATACCCGAGGGCACCCACGGCAGTACCTGCAGGCACCCCAGGCACCCCCAGCACCCATGTAACAATGGCACCCAAGGGCACCCCCGACACCCATGGTACCATGGCACCCATGGCACCATGGTATCCATGACACCCATGGCAAGAATGGCACCTGAGGGCATAATTGGCACCCATGGCTCACCTTGGCACCAGTGGCACCACAGTGCTACCCATGGCACCAGTGGCACCCAGCAGCGCGCGAGGGCAGCTCACGGTGCCACCTGTGGCACCCATAGGAAAAGCCCCAAGACCACCCATGGCACCCGCAAGCACCACACCCATGGGTCCCCAAGCGCACTGTGGGGTACTACACTGCCTGCAGGTGCCCAGTGTCACCAACCATGGGTGCACAGCACCACAGACACCCACGGCACCACTGACGATGCCAACAACCAACGGCAGCAATAAGAGCACCCAGGGCACTGTATGGAGCAATGGTGCCGACCTACGGCTCCGACTAAGGCACGGCGCCGATCAAGTCACCACGACTCGGCGAAGGAAAATGCCAATAGTAATCCTGAGAAGGAGAAGGAAAAGGTGGTGCCTGCAGCCGCCCTATGGAAAAAGGTAGGCATGAGGGGATGACACAATGGCAAAGACACCAAGAGGGCACCTCGCCCATCGTGATCCAATCGAACCAGCTCCGGTCTAACGACTCCAAGGCCCGGAGGTTCCAAAACCAGAAACAGAGCCAGAAAAAAATGGAAAGTCAAACCCCCTGTTCCATTGGAGCGGCCCAGAGGTGAAACTGCCCACTGGAGCTCCAACAAGGACAGAGATGGAGCTCAGAGTCAAGAATGCAGCCGTTAGGAGCGGGGCCAAGAAGAACCCATCAAAGTTGATTCAGGCCCATAAACCCCTCCCGACGAACAATCCGCGTGAAGACCTAAGAACGGGCAACCTCAAGCGGCACCAATTCTTCTTCCCCCCACGAGGAAGAAGAGCTCGGGGTTAACCAGGGCCGGATCCCCAGAACCACTAGATTTGTGCTTTGGAGGACTGTCCTCCTCCCCGAGCACAGGACTGTCAGTAGTCGGACCCCCCCCCCCCGTTAATTAAGGGCAGCGGACCGACACAGCCCTCTGCCATAAAAACTTTCAAATGAAGTCCTCCCTACCATCACCGCCACTATCTAAGGACGACTCCGTTGATGGCAGGAAAGAATTTATTTTTCTTCTTCTTCATAATCTTTTCTTGTTCATAAAATAAATTACTACTTAAAATATTTAAATAAACGTTAAAAGCTGCTGTCGTATAGATGAAAACTTAGACTCCGGCAAGACGAGCGACATCAACATCCAAGCGCACTTGATGGCAGGAGAAAAGGAACTGAGGTGGTTGGAGGGTCGATGAAGAGATAGCCTACACAGGTGCAAGCTAGTCTCACGATGCCGCACATGCGTGGTCCTGTCTCGGTGCCGACCCTTCAGAAAATTGTAGGCTCCCACTTGGTCCTAGCACCTCTGGCGCCATCCCACTAGTGTGAATGAGTGATGGAGACTTAGTCCAGGAAGATCATGAACCACTGTGAGTTCCTGGTTGTACTCTACTGCCCAGTACCAGACTCTCATGGCTTCTCTGCAAAGGGGATAAGAATGTGTGCCCCCTTTCTTGTTGATGTAGAAGACCACTGGCATGTTGTCTGTCTGGATCAGTAGGGGGGCCTGGAAGGAGGACTGTCTAGAATGCCTTTAAGGTGTACATAATGGCTCTCATCTCCAGCACACTGATGTGGAGGTTGCATTCCAAAGGAGTCCAAGTCCATCCTGTCTGATAGTCTTTAAAATGTGCACCCCATCCTAGTCCCAAGGCATCCATTGTCAGGATCTGCTGGGGACGGAATTTTGAAAGGAACCCCAAGACTCTAGCAGGGAGGGGTAAGCCACCACTCCAAAGTCTGATGCACTGCCATGAAGATCCAGACTGGCTGCTTGAGATCATCCAAATGCTGGTCCCATTGTACTGGGCGGTTCCACTGGAGAACCCTCATGTGTAGACCAGCTAAGGGTATTGTCACAATGGCAGCTGCCATGTGGCCTAGCAGTTATAGGACCATTCTGGCTGGAGTCTGGTTTGTGAAAATGACCCATCGAGCCAGTGCTCTTAGTTGATCTACAATGTATGGGGGCTCTCCCCTGGACAGTGTCCAAGATGGCTCCTATGTATTGTAATTTCTGACTGGGCCAGGGGGATGACTTGGGAAGATTCAAGGTAACCCCCAGGTCATGGAATAGTTGGAAGGTACTTTCCAGTGTGTGTGACACAGCTGTTCCATTGTAGGAGCTGTGAGGAGCCAGTCATCGAGGTAGGTGTAGATATAATGTCCCTGCCTCCTGAGAGCTGCTGCCACCACCAGGCACTTGGTGAACACCCGAGGTGAAGGGGAAAGGCCAAACGGCAGCGCTCAGGACTGGTAGTGCTTTTCCTGGAAGGTAAAACAAAGGTATTTTCTGCGGGACGGCAGGATTTTGACAGGCATATATGTGTCCCTGCACAACCAGAGAGCAGAGTCAGTCCCCTTGGCGAAGCATGGGCAGCAATCCTAGCAGTGTCACCATCCTGAACCTTTTGTATTCGATAAAATTGTTCGGCTGACTGAGATCCAGGATGGGATGAAGGACTCCTGTCTTTTTTGGGACTAGAAAGAAGTGTGAGTAATATCCCCTTCTTCGATGTGGTGGCACTGTTTGGATTATTTTCTTGCTCAGGAGGGCTTAGCTTTCTGCCTGAATGAGGCCTGCATGGGATGGGTAGCAATGGGTGGGAACTGGTTGGTTGTCTGGAGGAGTTTGGATGAATTCCAGTGCCTAACCCCTTTCTGTAATCTGGAGTACCCACTGATCCTCAGTGATACTGGACCAACCTCTAAGGTAAAGGAAGAATCGTCCTCCTACTGCCTCTCCCTGATGCTCCGCCAGGGAGGAAGAGTGGGCAGGGAGTCATGCAGCGGTTGTTGGAGTGGTCAAGGGAACTCTGGCATTTTTGGCATTCTTAGGTCCTTGTGTCCCTGAGGACAGGGGGGTTCCTTTCCCCTTGTAACCCCCTCTTTGTTGTTGTCATCTTCCCTGCTGGCCTTGTTGCCTGCAAAAGGAATGGCGTCCGGATGGCGTTGGCTCAGACCTATACATTTTGTGGACCTCAGAAACTGCTTTTCCTGAGTTCTGCAGTCCAGTGATCATCTTTTCAGCCTCCTGGCTGAAAAGAACTGGTCCTTGGAAAGGGACATCCAGGATAGCATTCTGCAAATCCTGACAGAAGCCTGAGACCCTCAGTGAGGAGTAGCACCATAGGCATATGCCTGTGGCAGCTGCTCTAGAGGCAATATCTGCCGAGTTGTATGAGAACCTGAGGATATACTTGCCAACATCAACACTAGACTGGAGAATGGCTAACAGCTCTGTCTTATTAGCAGAGTCAGGCTGTGACCGAGCCAGATCCATGGCCTTATTCCAGATGGATTTCTGATACATCACCATGTGTGCTAGAAAATTCAATGACCAGACTGTGCAGGTGGTCGAACAGTACACCTTCCTGCCAAAATGGTCCATCTTCCAGGATTCCTTATCTGGTGGATGGGAACTCATATGTTTCAGCTGTTGAGTCCTCCCATGAGCTGCCGTGAGAATCATCAAACCCGCTTTGGGTTCACTCAAATGTGGCTCCTCCCTAGGGGTCCTATATAAGAGGTCAGCCTTCTTAGGAACCACTGAGGTCGTGGAAGGGTTTCTCCAAGCTATTTTCAATAATGTCCTGGAAGGACTCCACTAATGGTGGAATGACTAATGGTTTGGGGTCAGTGGCCCCTAAGAATTTTAACAGGCAGCATCTCTCGGGGTCTAAATCCTCCGTCTCCAACTGGTTAAGGAACTGAATGTGTCTCATCACATCTAGGAAGGAGAGATCATCCAGAGGAGATCTTGTGGAATCCCTCCTTGGGTGCAAGGATGGAAGAGACAACACGCCCAAATGTGAAGAACCCCAGTAAAAGTACACTTTTGGATGTGCTAATGGTGAGCAAACCTCATCTCTTCTCCCACGCTGATGTCTTCTTCTCAGACGCCAGCGACCATTGTTTTATTGCGGGAGTAAGATCCACCAACAACCCAGCACCCATCAGCAAGTTCTCTATGAAGAGATCCAGGCGCAACTTCAATGAACATGCCTACCTAAACGAGCTTAAGTACTCCCCTGAGTGGCAAGATTTCTACCTGGCCAAAATGATTACGTCAGCTTACAATATACTAACATACTATTTGCCAGCAGATTAGGCTTTATGGTCTATCGAGTCTGCTCGAACCTTAGATCCTTAGTTGGGTGCCGAGGCCCTCCCATCCCTTGTGCTCCAGAAACCCCTATCATCCATCCCCACCCCTGGGACAGGCATCATCTGATACATCCACTTTCTGTGTCTGTCCCACCCCTCTTGAAGCCCTCCACTGTGGATCTCTGAACAGCTCACCAGGCAGTGCATTCCAGGATCCACCACCTCTCAGTGAAAACCTCCTCCTTTTTCCCCTCACCCTTCCACCTTCCAACTTCAAACCATGCCCTCTGGTGATACCCCCTGCTTTAGTCTAAAGATCCCTCCATGTTTACCCTATTTATTCCCTTGAGGTACTTGAAGACCTCAATCATGTCCCCCCTGTCTCTCCTCTCCTCCAATGAAAACAGGCAGAGCTCCTCAAGTCTGTCCTCATATGTCAAATCCCCTAGCCCTCGTATCATCTTAGTTGCCCTCCTCTGTACCCTCTCCAGGACTGTATGTCCCTCTTCAAGTGTGGTCTCCAGTACTGTACACAGTACTCAAGGTGTGGTCTAACCAGTCCATTGTACAGCGGCAGAATCACTTCCTTGCTCCTAGAGGTGATCCCCATTACGATGCATCCCAACTTCCTGTTTGCCTTGCTAGCCGCTCTCCTGCACTGCTCAGAGTTATTCATACATGCATTCACCATGACCCCTAGGTCTTTTTCCCCTATTGAGGCCTCCAGCGCCTCCCCTCCCAGGGTGTACCTGTGTTTAGGGTTTCCCCGACCAAGATGCAACACCTTGCACTTCGTGATATTGAAATTTAATTTCCATGTGTGAGCCCAGCTTTCCAGGGTGTCCAGGTGCCCTTGCAGGGCCAACCTCCCCTTTTCTCCCTCAACTACTGCTCCCATCTTGGAGTCATCCACGAAGAGACTCATTTCACACCCTATACCCTCCCTGATGTCCGATATGTATGCATTAAACAGGATCGGACCCAGGACCGAGCCCTGCGGTACCCCACTACCAATCTCTCTAGGGTTCGAGAGCTCCCCACAGACCACTACTCTCTGGGTGCATCCAGCTAGCCAGTTTTCAATCCATCTGACCATCAAAGGCCTACTCCTAACCCTATCAGTTTCTCCACCAGACCATTGTGGGGACAGAGTCAAACGCCTTGCTGAAGTCCAAGAATAATACATCCACAGGCTTTCCCCTGTCCAGTTCTGATGTTACCCATTCATAGAACTCCACAAGATTGGTTTGATATGATCTACCTGGCACAAACCCATGTTGCCGACTATCCAGACCTCCCACCTCCTCCAAATACACCCCCAATCGTTCCTTTAGTATACTCTCCATTAATTTTCCCACCACCGAGGTCAAACTGATGGGTCTATAGTTACCTGGTACTTCCCTCAACCCCCCTTTATGGATTGGCACCACATGTGCCTCTCGCCAATCCCTAGGTACCCTCCCTGTCTCAAGTGGCCTGTTGAAGAGCTCTGCCAGGGATGCAGCCAGTATGTCCGCCAATTCCCATAGTACTCTTGGATGAATGCCATCCGCCCAGGAGATCTGTCTTCTTTAGGGCCTTGAGGGCTAACCACACCCTTTGGCGGAGATAGCATCATCCGTCCCTCCACCTTACTGGCCTTTTATCCTTATCCAGATGTGACACCCCTGGGGTACCTCTCCCTCCCTCTTGCTCCATTTCTATTGCTCCCCTGATCCCACTCACTGACGCTTCTATCCCCTTCGTGCCTTGCTTTGTTGATATCCCATCCCCCTCCCTAGTGAACACAGAGGCAAAGTACTCGTTAAATACCTCTGCCTGGTCCCTCGCCTCTTCCACCCACCCTCTTTCTGATCTCAATCTGCTGAGATGGCCCTTAGTTTTTCTCTGCTCCCCAATGTACCGGAAGAACCCATTTTCCCTTCATGTATCCCCTGTGCCAGCCGCTGCTCTTTACTGGACTTTGCTCCCCTCACCATACGGGTGACTTTTCTAGATTCAAGATGGTACATTTCCTTATCCCTATCCCCTCTTGTTGTTTTATATTTTTTGTAGGCCGCCTTCTTTTCTCTGACTGCTACCTGTACCTCACTGGACCACCAGCATGGTTTATGTGACCTTGCTCCCTTATGTTTCAACTTAGTGCAGATCCTGACTGCCTCATGAAGTCCCCATTTTATGACCTCCCATCTCCTTTCCACACTTGTCATTGATATAATCCCCTTCAAGTGATCCTTGAGAATATTTCCCATGCCCACAAAGTCTGCCCCCTGAAGGCCACTGCCAGTGTCCTAGATCTCACCCCCTTCCCCCCATTCTTATGTGAAACCAGACAGTATTGTGGTCGCTCCCAGTCAGGGGGTCCTGTACAACCAGGTCCCTTACCAGATCCCCATCTGCCAGAACCACGTCCAGGACATGCCCCTCCCTTGTGGGCTCCATCACATGCTGTGTTAAGAACACATCCTGGAAGCCGTCCAGCAGCCTCTGCTCCTTGGCCACCTTAGAGGACAAGGTTCCCCAGTTTGTACCTAGCATATTAAGGTCTCCCATCAACACCACTCCTTCCCCTTTTGGTCCACACTGGGCAATGATGTTGTCCAGCAAACCATCCTCTAGAACATCACTCATCCCGGGGGCCTATATACTATACCCAGCTTGACCTTATCTCCTGCTCGGGATCGTAAGGTGACCCATAAGGCCTCCATGTTTCCCTCTGCCTCTTCTACCCTAGCAATTTCTATGTCATCTCTAATGAACATAGCCACTCCACCCCTCTGCCCTCCTTTCTATCCTTCCTAAGCATAGTGTACCCCACACGCTTAGGTCCCAGTCATGGTTTTGTTGGCCCACTCCGTGACCACCGCCACATCCACCCCCGAACAGCATGGCCTGGAACTCTGGCAACTTGTTTCCAAGCTCCTGGCATTTACTGACACCAACCCCACCCTTATCCTAATCCTCTTTGTCGAACCCCACCCAGATTCTTATACTTCCATCCTTCCTCTGCTCCTCCTGAAACCTCCACCCCCAGTCTGTTTCCCCTCCCCCTTGGGCTTGAAGGCTACTCCCTCATCTGAAGGAGGGCTTCTGGTCAGCCCTCCCTTATCCCTCCCCCCACAAGTTTAAACCCCACCTTTCTTGAATGTAGTCAGCCATCCCCTGTTTAAGGACTTCTTCCCTAATGGGGCAAGATGAAGCCTGTCCTTGGTATATAGTCCTTATCCTCCCAAACTCCATTCCAGTTCCCTAACACCCCAACCCACTCTCTTCACCCACTTCTGAGCCAGTCATTGACCTCTGTGAGCTTCATTTTTCTCCACTGGGGCCTTTGGTACTGGCAATATCTCGAAAAGAAATGTTGCATCCATTATCCAACAGACTCTGGCAAGTTCTTGGAACCTTGCTTGGATTTCCAAAACGCTATTTCACTCTAGATCGTTAGTTCCCAAATGCAACAGGAAATCCGGTTTTCCTCCACAATCCCTAACCATTTCATACACCATGAACTTTGCTCTGTGCACTGACAGCCCAGAGATACTCATTACCTTCACCTGGCTATGGCATCCACCCCCCTGTCCCTCCCACTGGATACCCCTAATCATCGAGTCTCCCAATAACAGAACCTTAACACTGCCATCATCCTTATGGTTACCTCCACTATGCCCTCTCAGCCCCCATCCCCCTTTATTCATGATCTCAATTCCATGGGAGTCTTCCTGCCTTATTAGAGACCCTTGTCACCCTCCCTTCTGCCTCCTCGTTATTTTGCCCACTTAACTCAAACCCCTCCGAATAGGTGTCCCTTAACCTCTCTTATCCAAACCATTTATCCGGCCCTGATGGTTTCCCTTCTCCCACACCACCATCCTCCCCTTGTAATAGTACCCCTGCCTCAGAGGCTCTCTGTGGGTCCCCTTTAGCTAGGGGCCCCATCCTTGGTACTGACCCCCCTGCTGAAGGGGGGCTCCTCTCCCACCTCCTTGTCTCCCAGTTTCTCTCCAATCATGCTCTCCTCCCTCATGTCTGCAATATGTTGCATGTCCCCCATTTGCTTAACATTTATGTTTCCCCTTCTCCCTCTGGGACTATTTCTGTCCTTTCCATTGGCGGTCTGTGATGCCCTATGGGTATCCGACTCCCTCCCGGCCTCTGTATAAGTTTCCTCATTTCCACCAACCCCTTCCTCCCCCTCTAGGTTGCTTAGTAGCTCAAATTTATTGTGACACTCTATGCCAGCCTCCATCAAGTAACCCGAGTTTCCCATGACTGCACCTCTAAACTGTCCCTCTTCTTCCCCTCTTGCTCTGTTCACCTTAGGAGCTCCCTTCCCACAGTCTGCTGTTTTAGGCTTCTGCACAACAGCCCCTCCTGACTCTTCCCCCTCCACTCTCTTTGTATTCAGAATGTTCACCCCGTATGCTTTCCCCTTAGCGTCAACATCCCTATCTAAGGGTCCTCTGTCCCTAATATCCCCCCTCCTGCTTGCTATACCATAACGTCCTGTAATTTCAGAGCGATGCCCCAGACTCCCCTCAGCCCCACCCTTCTGCTGCCCATATCCACACCCCTTATCCTTGGACACTCCCCCAGCTTACTCCTTAACCAATATACCTCACTCCTGATACAGGATAGCCTCCAGGCCCAATTGAGAATTATTGCCATCCCACAGCCTGTGCAGCCTACAACCCTTCCGAAGATGTCTGCCATGGTGGAATATGGCCACCCTGTTTATCCCCCTCTGTTTATAATGGCACACCCCCTTTTCTTAGTCCCTTTCCCCTGGAATACAGTTTCTCTCTATACTGACTGCAGTTATTTACAAACCCAATTTCAACCCCACCAATAAAGTTCCCAAGTCTCACAAACACATACAGTCCAGTGTGTGTTCAGTCCCACTAACAGTGTGTGTATGCAGACATCAGGTACCGTATGATGTCACAGGCTCACCAGCTTCTGTTGCTTCGAATTTCAGTCCCAAACAGAAATACTCAGCCCTTCAATCCCAACCCCCAGTGGCTTTTCAGTATTTAAGAAAGCCTACAAAACAGGGTGGTTGGGAGGGCTCTTACCAACACCAGGCAAACAACACATTTAAATTTCACTCTAATTATCATTGCCAAACAACTGTTCCCAAGCATCAAAAGTTACAATATCACAGCCCAAGTAACAGTTCTAACTCAAGGTAATAATTTTTAACACATAGAACTAATTTCACTTACAAAACTATTCAAATATTTCAGTTAAAACAGAATATAACCCCAGACCTCTGTCCTTACCAGCCTCCTGCTTATGTTCCCAAGTGAACAATGAAAGACAAGGTAATTCCTGTTAAAGACAAGGTAATTCATGTTTAATGTCCCTTCCCCCTAACACGAGGCAAACAACACATTTAAATTTCACTCTAATTATCACTGCCAAACAACTGTTCCCAAGCCTCAAAAGTTACAATATCACAGCCCAAGTAACAGTTCTAACTCAAGGTAATAATTTTTAACACATAGAACTAATTTCACTTACAAAACTATTCAAATATTTCAGTTAAAACAGAATATAACCCCAGACCTCTGTCCTTATCAGCCTCCTGCTTATGTTCCCAAGAATATCTTCCACAACATTCTATCAAGGGCCCTTAATAAGTATGCTCCCCTGAATAAAGTTCGAACTAGGACCAAAACCTGTAAATGGTTCACCCCTCAGATCAAGTCCTTGCTTCTAGAAAGAGATAAGCTCTGGAAAAAAGCGCGCAGACTGAACACTGCAGAGGACTGGAACCTGTTCAGGAGACTACGAAATTTATGTACTAAAACAATCAGAGGATCAAAGGCTACATTCTTCAAATCCGAACTCGAATCTGCCACAAAGAGCCCAATCAAGCTCTGGAACACAATCAATGATCTGCTAGGCCACTCCCCAGGAAATTCACTCCCGACCAAGATTACCTCTAGCAACTTGACTATAACCGAAAAGGTGGATATACTTGACGCGTTCAATAACCACTTTGCTACTGCAGGCATGGCATTTGATAACTCCTCTGCAAACATACTTCGCTCCCAGACTGCCAGCCAACTGCCTGAAACTCCGATAGCTTCGCCGCCTTTCTCGCTTCAACCTGCCACACTGAAAGAGGTAGAGGACCTCTTGCTTCAGTTGGATACTAGAAAAAGTGCTGGGGCTGACACCCTTGACCCTTACTTCCTAAAAATTGCCTACCACGTACTAGCAATACCCGTCACCCACCTTTTTAACTTATCCCTGTCTCAGGGCACCTTACCACCTATATGGAAGACAGCACATGTCATACCACTGTTCAAATCAGGTGACCCCAGCGATCTCAATAACTACAAGCCAATTCCTCCTTCCGGTCCTGTCCAAGCTCCTAGAGAAAATTGTAAATGCACAGCTGAGGACTCACCTTGAGTCTAGGAACTGCTAAATACTATGCAGTCCGATTCAGAGCTAAACATAGCACTATCTCAGCCCTCGCCAAGTTACTAATGACTGGCAGCGTAATCTTGAGAGCAAAACTTTATTTGTGCTGTTTTCCTTGATCTAAGCAAGGCTTTTGACACCGTCGACCATAGTCTGCTCCTCTCCTCCTTCAAACCATAGGTGTAGACCCCTCCTCTCCGTTGGTTTACTGACTATCTTACAGGGCGCCTTCAACAACTTAAAGTCGAAGGAGGCCTGTCCCTTTAAAACTCTGCAAAAGAGGGGTACCTCAAGGTTCTATATTAGGGCCCTTACTTTTTGCAATCTACATTAATAACATCGACTACTGTGTAAAAGAAGCCAACATCCATCTGTTTGCAGATGATACAGTTCTCTACGTGAGTCACCCAACACCTGAAGCTGCCTGCAATGACCTACAGTCAGAATTCAACCTTTTGCAAAGTCAACTCCTCCAAGAAAAGCTACTCCTTAATGCCAAAAAAACTAAAGCGATGGTCCTCTCCCCTTTTATCCGTACAGCTAACCCTGTGTCCAGTGGGACAGTTCCCCAAATTATCACAGTTCTAGGTGAAAAACTAGAATTTGTTACAAAATTCAAGTATCTGGGAGTTTGGCTAGACCAAAGATTCTCCTTCATTGAACATACCGAGGACTTGCTAAAACGACTTTGGCAAAGGCTTGGACTGTTTTTTAGAATCAACCAATTTCTCACCAGAGATGCCAAGAAACAACTGGTCCAATCCATTTTCCTATCATTGGTTGATTACGCTGACTTCCTCTACAGCCAATGCCCCAACTCTTACATGGCTAAACCGGACACACTCTATCATCGAGCACTGAGGTTTATAACGGGACTCCCCTTCGACACGCATCACTGCACCCTATATGCGGCAGTGGGGTGGACATCACTAAAGTTCAGGCGCCACAGAAACACCGGTCTCTGGACCTATAGAGCCATCTCTAATAAGCTGCCTTACTATATCTCCTGCTGTCTTCCCTAGTATAATTGGAAACAGCGTATGAAGTTACTCATCTATTACACTTAAAGTACCCAAAGCAAAATCCCGCTTATTGAGGCAGCCATAAACATTTTCCACCTACCTTATGGAGCGATCTACAAAACCCTCAAATTAAGCACTCTAATCGGTATAAATGCCTTCAAGATGCTTATTCCATACAATCAGAGAAGTATGTAACTGCTTCACCCACTCAGACCCAGTACCGGTGTCTGCACTGGTATATAGCCACGCCTAGACCCAATTTTAAGTACTGACCCCCGGCTTGCTCCTCACCAGCCTAATTGTTCTCTCTCTTATCCCCCTGTCTTATCAACACTAGGCCCATCCATCCCCTTATTCTTCCTTTCCCAACCTCGGATAGGAGCTCACTGCCCTGGGTTGTGACATCCTACCATGCCCCGTACTTTTATAGCATTCAATCCCAGGGCTCACACATACTCCTTTTCTCCATCCACCTTCTCTACATCCCATTTTACCAACTCCTTTCTGTGCACCGTGCCCTCCTAGCCTTTCTCTCCCTACCTCCCTCCCTTCCCCCCTACCTTCACCTCTACCTGGTGTATATTTTTATTTTTCTTCCGTTACTTCCTCCTGCAACCTTAGATAACCTGCTTTATCTTCCTATAGACACTTCTATGTATGTAAATACCGTGTAATCTGTACAATATCTGTATAATTCTATGTACATATGAACTTCTTTTTCTTCCTCTCTGTAAAGAGTATTATCTGTATTGCCTTGTAAATACCTGTGTTGACCTGTATATACAATTGTTCATGCTCCACCCAGGTCCATCTTGCAAATGAGCTTCTGCTCAACGATGAACGCCTGGTTAAATAAAGACTTGATTGATTGATTGATTTATTGAAGTAGTCTTCTGATGAATTGTAGGAGGAGGAACCTCTGGTGAATTCCTCTGTCGACACAGACCGTCGTCCACTAGAACTACTCCGGCATCTAGAGGAGGATCTGGACCACGGGTGAAGACCGTGCCATCGTTGTTCGGGAGACTCCTGTCCATTGCCCCCTGGGGCCATGTGGGCTAGTGAAGGTGATGTGTGTGGAGGAGTCAGATGCTAAGCGGCAGACAGAGCCCCCCACAGGGGTGGAGTTGCTTGACTCCTGGCCTGGGCAAAAGGCCCTTTGATAGTGTTCCACCAGCTGGTGAAAGAACACTGACCTCAGCCAAGGGGATGATGGGGCCTGGCTGGGGCTCTGGCTTTGGGGTAGGGGCGCCCAAGGGGCCTGGGGTCGGACCCTGCGGTATTGTCCCCCCTGTTGTCAGGTCCAACAGTGCTGCTTTATCGGAAGTCAGGTCCGATGGTATGTCATACCCTGCCGTTGGGTGCCATGGTGTCTGGTTGTTGGGCTCCCAAGGGGGAGGAAGAGTTGGAGGGGGTGACGCCTGGTCCGTGGTTCCCTCAGAGGCAGGCGTCAGGTCCCTGGATGTCAGGTCTGAAGTCTGATCCTTTTCAGAGCCCTACAGATCAGACACTGGCTTGGAGGGTGTCAGGTCCGGCTCCGTAGTGGAGCCCAAGGGCATTGAGCACTGACATTGGTCCGGAGCCCCAGCTGATGACAGTTTGGAAGTCGAGTGCAGTTTCTTGTGGCGCTCATGTTCCTGATGCCTCTTGATGTCGTTGGACTCTTTCATCCTGTCTGATGACCCAGAAGCTATGGCTTTGCAGATGGCAGGCTCTGACTTGTCACCTGATGAAGAATGGGCCGATCCTGCTGGCTGGGACCCTAGCGTATGCTTTTGGGGCCTGATAGCCAGGGAAACAGGGGGCCTGGGAAGGCCCTAGCCCAGAAAACTCCCTGTCAGATGTCTGAGTAAAATCGGGAGGCTTCCTCAACAGTAACCCCAGGAGATCCAGGGAAACCGGATGGGCTGAGTCTGACCTCGCATTGGAGGCAAACTTTTGGAAGCCTTATGTGGAGGTCTGGGATGGGGTTCTGACCTGGACCTGTCTTTGTCCCAATGATGGTGCTCCCTGCTTGATTTCTTCTCTCTGGGGGAGAAATCCTTGGTGGAGGAGTAAAACAAACTGTGCCCTGAGTGGGTCTTCTGCATAGCAGCCACTTGTTGTTCAAGGAGGTATGCTTTTAAAGTCTTCAGGCGGCGGAAGTGAGTCCTCCTGTTGAAGCTGAGGCAATGCAGGCAGGCATCTGGCTTATGGTCAGGGCCTAGGCACAGCAGGCAGGCCGAATAGCCATCTTTTGCTGGGATTTGCTTGTCGCACATGCACTTTGATTTTTGCCACACTGTGGAAGAAGTTGGTTGGGTAGACATACATGATGAATTTGGTATTTCGATGAAGAAAACGATAACTGCATAAAGCACAAAAATGGCATTTGACTGGAAGCAGGAGGCCTCCATGGAGCTGAGATGCACAGGGCAATGGGAGGAGAAAAACTGAGTTGGTGCCGGAGGACCACCCCCTTTATACCACTGGTGACATTGGGGCGGGGTCAACGTCAGGGGAGTGGTCCCCCGCCTTGGAATACTAGCTAGAATTTTTCAGTGGGGTGCTAGTCCCTGGTGGCATAGTCCTAACGGTTATTACCTGCTGCAAGACCTCTAACTCTAAGTAAGATCTTGCACTTCCGCATGAACTGGTTCAGATTGAGCAGCTCTAGTATGGGGTACCAGACCCCCCTGTCCATTTCAGAACCAGGAAGTACCTGTACACACAGCCCTAACTGGCCAGGGTGTCTCGGATATGAGCTATGGTTCCCTTTGTGAAGAGCAGAGGGATGTCCTCCCAAAGGGCAGATAAAATGCCCTGTGACATCCTGGACTCCTGAGGAGTGAAGGGTCGGCAAGGTGGGAGAGCCTGTAAATCTAGAGGCAGCCCTCTGCCTACCACGTCTAGCACCCTCTTGTCCATTGTGATAGCAGACCAACATGGCATGAAGTGACTCAGTCGACTCCCAATGAGAAGTGCAGACAGGGAGAGGACGGGTGGAGGGACAATGCTCCCCAACCCATCATGGTGCAGTATTTGTGGATGCACCGGCCACTGTGGACAGAGGAGCATCACCACCCCTCCCCCCACCTTTCTTAGGACCCAGAGCCCCAGACTTGGGTTTTGAGTGTCAAGCCTGGTACTGCCCATGTTGAGGCTGCTACTGGGGAGGCCGTGACTGAAAGAACCTATGCTGAAAAGCCAGATTCTTAGGCTTCTTTTTGTGGTCCTGCTGGGACAATGCCACAGAGTCAAGGGCAGTATTTGAGTTCTTGATTCAGGTAAGATGTCCTTCCACCACAGGGCCAAAAAGAGTTCATGCCCCAAAAAGGGACATCAGTCAACGTATGTTGGTTGTCTGCCATAAAAATGGGTACGTGCAGCCAGACACTATGATGCATGGAGACAGCCACTGCCTTTGCACAGGCACAGGAGTCACCCATGTTCAAGGCCATCTGAAGGTGGTGCTTAGCCAGCAACTGACCCTAGTCTTTGATCAACTTCACTGACACCTGCTGGTCAGCAGGGAGGCAAGGGAGGATTTCATCAAGGGCACCCACCAGGGAATGCCCAAAGTTGGCCATCAAGACAGTATAACTCACCTGACAGAGACCCAAAGACGCCGTAGTGTAGACCTTTGCAGTACAGTCAATATTTCTGAACTTATTATTCAGAGGCTTGTCCATGTCCCCTTGGCACTCAGATTTCCAGAGGGCTGAGTCAGAAACCAGTCCTTCAGCCGAAGGGTGGTCCAAAAACCCAGAAAAACATCCGTTAGGGGCCGTGCATTTTCGGACCATATGGTTGGAGGGTGCAGGGCTGGATGCCGTCAGAGCTCCAGGGCCAGTTCCAAAATAGCTTAAACCAATGGAAAGGCAACCCCCAAGGATTCGTCTCTGTCCAAAATGTCCATGAAAGGGTACTTGGCCTTTTTATGGACTAGCTCTAGAGGGACATGCATGGACTTTGATATTAATTGGATGTGTGCCCCAAATGACACTGATCCATTCCTCGACCAAGCCCCGGTCAATGAGGTGAGTCCCAGAGGAAGCCAAGAAAGAGAGGTTTGAGTCATCCAAGGACTTCTGAAAAACAGCCCTTGACCATTTCTCTCTGCAGACCACCCTACTGTTTTCTGGCTGGGTGAACTCCACCAACAACTGGCCTGACAAACCATGGCCGAATCGGCCTCCTTGGACGCAGCACCCACTTTTGGTTGTAGTGGTGGAGGCTCCACATAAAAGGGTGGAGAAGCAGTTCTGGGAAGCAGCTGCATGGCGTGGACCAGAGAAGGCATGACTTGTGGCTGCCAGGCAACCAAGGGTCCCGGGGTAGAGCCCTACTCCATCCTGCAATAGCCTACTGTTGCCAGAAGATCTTCTTGTAGAACCAGCACATCTTGCGACAGTGCCTTTCCTCACCCAAGGATGAGCAGGATGAGGAGCGCTGATGGCCATGCCTCCAAATTGAGTGAGGTTGAGAGTGCAAGTACCTCAATCGAGACCTCAACCATCAATCAGACAATCAATGTCAAGGTGAATCTTCCCACTGATTGTGGTGCACCATATGCTTGGCCATATTAACCATGACAGGCTTGGAAGGCTCAACTGCTGGCAGAGGCTCTCCTAAGGTGAACAGTTCGGGGACACCGATTAGTCCACATTCGCCTCAGTGAGGACCGAGAGCACCAGGGTCTGCACGATCTACTCTTTGATCTCTTCCGCAACCAGTTGACAAGCTCAATGAGAATTTCCATGGCCTGCTCAACTGGAATTGAATTCAAGAAGCCTGACGGGAATACCAAGGAGTTCTCAACCTTCCCCCGATAAAGGAGTCTTGACCAGAATCAAGCGGTCAGGGGAGAGGCACGTGATGGCCACCTGAACAGACGTCTTTTCTCATGCTCCTGCTCCACTCCTTAGCAAACCAGATTCTGGGACATTTTCAGGCACATTTAAACTTAAAACTGGCATACTCCATTTCCAAAAAAACACCTAGATCCTTGCAAAGCCCAAAACTGATGGGAATGGAGACTGAAATGCGACACAGCTTACCTCGCTACACTCTGCCAACCACTCCGACTTGAGACAAAACAGCGAAGCGCTCAAAGGCATTTCCTGCAGGGGCACCAGCCGACGCAAGTCTCCAGGCTGCATTAACTGAGTTCTTAGAAGGAATTTCCCCCCTGAAAGAAACTCTTGATTCTTTAGCTACCTCGATTCAAACTATCACCTCCTCACTGGCGCTACTGACTCAGCGTACCTCAGATAACAAGAGCCACATATCCTCTCTCGACGACTGGAGAACGAGGACCGACCCTGAAATAACTCAACTCCGACACCAAATTAAAACTATGGAATTAAAAATGGAAGGCCGCAAAGGGAGGTTAAGGAGGAATAACTTACTAATTCTAGGTCTTCATGAAGGTGAAGAGGGATTGTCGTCCATCCTCTTCATTCAAAAATGATGCAACAAACTGGTGGGCCCTTCCCCTAATGGTCCAGATTACATAATTGAACGGGTCCACAGATCTCTGAGGCCTGTACCACCATCTGGATCTCCTCCGCGACCTATAATTTTCCACCTTTTAAAATTCCGGAACAAGCAGCATATCCTTAGCAAAATCTGGGATATACACGAATTGCTGTGGGAGGGCTGGAGGATCCGAATAACCCAGGACTTGCCAAAATCTGTGCAGCAGAGGAGGACCGAGTTTCACCCAACAGTGTCAAAGCTCATCGTGGCGGGGATCCACTTCAAGATGAAATATCCCACAATGCTCCAGGTGCTTCACCACAGCAATTGGCATAACTTTAAATCTGCTGAGCAAGCTGCTGGTAGCCTGAAAGATTTATATCCTGATCCTTTTAAGTGACGGTAGCAGCTTGTGTTACAAGAAGTACACCTGATCCTAATCTTTTGCACCTAGGAATCAAGGTGGTGTAAATGCGGCACACAATGCACTGAACTAAATTCCCAATGCAGTATGTGAAGAGCTGTAATGCCAATGCTCTGACCCTTTTTTTCAAAGCACTGTCTTAACCGGATTTATACTTCAACTATTTCATATTTAAAGACTTTCAGTTAAGCTTTTGTACTATGGCATGTTACCACATTAAACCACGAGCGCTCCACCGAACTTAAACGGCTTGTGTTGAATTGCGAACACGATTGTTCTGTTCTGTGGACATTCATACTGGACATGGACATACCTGATACAGTTCTCTGGCAGCCTTTAAAGAAGTAATCAATATCGATCTAGCTATCGAAAGTTTTTGCAGGGGCCCGCTATTTCCACATTATGTGTTTCCAGAAGCATTTAAGTTGTTCCTGGCTCTGGAAGATGATGTTTGCGTAGCGCCAAGCCTGCTTTATTTGATGTCCACTACATTGACTGTCTCTTTATCTATTGACTCTAATCACCCTACTGAAAGTCTCAGTAGTTCACTATATTCCAGGCTTAACCCTTTTACAATTTCTGGTATGAATAGAATGCCTTGCATAATTATATTGTTCTGTTTAATTGGCTTTTCACATACCTTCTTGACTACATAGAAGAAAATGTCATTTGTATAATCCAAAAGAAAAAATTACTCACCTTAGTAATGTTGTTTCTTCTAATGGAGTCTTGCTATATTATGACAGTAGCAGTTTGATCCAGCTCTAGAACTGCTCCGGAGGTGAAATGGTTAAAACCATTCCAAAATAGAATTTTGGCCACGAGCTCTAAGAAGCAGCTCTATCTGTGTTATTTCAAACCTGAACTGTCAGATCTTTACAAGCCAAACTCACTAAGGTCTGTGTGGAAGCTGTAACCTACACTAGCCAAATGGCTACCTAAATAATACAACCATTGCTGGTCCCAACACCCAAGACTCAAGTCAGGGGACTAGAAATACTAACACAATTCTAATCATATGAGAATAAAACATAAGTATAATATAATAAACACACACACACACACACACCCAAACCCCAAAAGGACAAAAATGCTAACAGGGCATAAAAGGTGCCCACACAAGTTGCCGCACCCCACCCAAGTAGAGGTTCTGAGAGGGCAGGTTAGAGGTTCAATATAGCAAGACTCCATTAGAAGAAACAACATTACTAAGGTGAGTAATTTTTCTTCAAACAACATGAAGTCTTGCTATATATGACAGTAGCAGAATACACAGCAGTACCTCCATAGAGGAGGGCAGAACCTACTTAGGAATAGGCTCTGAAGAACAGCTGTGCCAAACCGAGCATCTCTCCTGGCCTGGACATCCAGGGAGTAATGCTTGGTAAAAGTGTGTACCGTTTTCCAAGTAGCAGCCTGGCAAATCTCTAATATAGGGATGTCTCTGGCAGCAGCTAGAGACGCAGCTATTCCCCTGGTAGAATGAGCCCTCAAACCGGGGGGGTCTGCCCAGTTTCTGATAACAAAATTGGATACAAGAGACAATCCACCTGGCTATTGATCTCTTAGTGGCAGGTTTGCCTTTCCCAACTTCACCATAGGTAAGGAAAAGTTGGAGGGATTCGAACCTGTGACCTTTGGTACGCTCTATATAGTAACTAAGAGCTCTCTTAACATCCAGGCTGTGCAACCTCCTCTCACCAGAAGAGGAGTGATCAGTGAAAAATACTGGAAGGGAGATAGATTGATTAAGATGGAAATCTGAAACCACCTTAGGCAAAAACTTCCTATTAGTCCTAAGGACTACCTTATCCCTGTGGAAAGAAATAAAGTCAGTTTCCACTGACAAGACTTGCAACTCACTTATGCATCTGGCAGAAGTGATAGCCACTAGAAAAACAGTTTTCCAAGTTAGGTACTTAAGCTCTGCAGAAGACAGAGGTTCAAAGGGTTACTTAACTGGGCAATGCAAACATTAAGGTCCCAAGCAGGGGCGGTTCCAGAAAAGGTGGATTAGTAGTGAGTAATCCTTAAAAACTTGGAAAACACAGGATGAGAGGAAAGAGGGATGACTTTCCTGCTGACACAAAAGCAGATACAGCTGCCAAATGAACTCTCAGGGTAGCTGGTCTGAGACCCAAGGAATTAAGATGTACCATGTAATCTAACACAATGGGCAAATCAGCAGATTCTGGGAAATATTTTCCCAGCACACCAAATGGAAAACCTTTTCCATTTAGAACTATAAGTAGCCCTAGTGGAAGGCTTTCTAGAAGCCTTTAGGATCTCAAGAACATCCTGAGAGAGGTGTAAATCAGCAAACTCTAACTCCTCAAGAGCCAGGCCTTGAGGTTGAGGGATTTGAGGTCCGATACCAAACCCTTCCCTGGGCACAAGTCAACAGGTTGTGATTCCTGGGAGGCAAAGGGAAGATGGATTGTCAGTGACAGAAGGAGTGGGTACCAGGGCTGCCTGGCCCATCTGGGGCAATCAGAATCACCCTGCAAGGCTGAGATCTGATTTTGACTAGTACTTTGAATAGGAGAGGGAAGGGGGGAAAAGCATAGAGAAACTTCCCCTCCCAATCCAGAGGAAGGGCATTCAGGGGAACTGAGCCCAGCACTGGAGGCCTGCAACAGAACAGAGGAAGTTTGTGATTGTCTGGGGCTGCAAAAAGATCTATCTGAGGGGTGCCCCATCTGGCAAAGACTATCCCCAGCACTTGAGGATCCAGGGACCATTCGTGATGGCCCTGGAAAATCCTGCTGAGAGCATCCGCTAGGACATTGTCCTTCCTGCAAGATGAACTGCTATGAGGAAGTGTTCAGGGAATAGGC
This sequence comes from Neoceratodus forsteri, assembly GCA_016271365.2. NCBI lineage: Eukaryota > Metazoa > Chordata > Ceratodontiformes > Ceratodontidae > Neoceratodus > Neoceratodus forsteri. The sequence goes on along the minus strand of CM028134.1, from coordinate 512,603,931 downwards.
CAGAGACCACAACTTCATTGCCTCGGTGCACAAGGCCGAAGACCGAGTGCCCCCCTGTTTGTTGATGTACCACATTGTTGTGGTGTTGTCTGTTCTGACTTGTATCACCTTGTCGTGAACAGATGCAGAAAATGCTTGAAGAGCTAAAAAGACAGCTCTGAGTTCCAGCAAATTGATGCGGAGCAGAGATTCCTGGGGGGACCACACTCCCTGAGTGGAAAGGTCGCCCATGTGGGCTCCCCAACCCAGAAGGGAAGCATCTGTAGTGAGAGTCAAGTCGTGAGTAGGGGGAATGAAGGGAACCCCCAATCTTAAATTGCTCTGATCCTGCCACCACTGGAGGGCTAGGATCAAAGTTCGAGTCACTGGGACCAACTTGGAAAGGGGGTCTCTTCTCTGAAACCAATAGGTTCTCAAGTGAAACTGAATGTCTCTCATCTGAAATCTTGCTCCCTGCACAACAGCTGTGGATGCAGCCATGTGCCCCAGGAGCTGCAGAAAGTGTCTTGCTGGTCGAGAGACCTGCAGAGTGAAGGAGGAGGCCAGAGCCACTAAATTCCTTACCCTTTCTAAGGGAAGAAGGCTCTGGCTAGCTTTGTGTCCAATTCTGCCCCTATAAAGGTGAGTACCTGGACTGGTTCCAGAACCGACTTTGGTAGATTTAGCAGAAAGCCCAGGGAGGTAGAAGCTGCTGGGTGACCTGCAGGTGAGATTTTACCTGTTCTGGGGACTGGCCTACAATGAGCCAGTCGTCTAGATAGGGAAAAACAGCAATCCTTTGCCTCCTTAAGTGAGCCACTGCCACTGCTAGACACTTTGTGAATACCCTTGGGGCAGAGGTAAGGCCGAAGGGCATTGCTCTGAACTGGTAATGACCTGAGGGCAGTTCGAATCTGAGGTACTTTCGATGGGAGCTTCTGATTAGGACATGGAAATAGGCATCCTTGAGGTCCAGGGAGGCTAGCCAGTCCCCTGGCCTTAGGGAGGGTAAAATCATTGCCAGAGTTACCATTTTGAACTTTGGTTTCAAAAGATGCTTGTTCAGATATCTGAGATCTAATATGGGCCGCCATTCTCCTGTCTTTTTTGGGGTAAGGAAGTATCTGGAATACAGACCCCTGCCCTGGTGCAGGGGAGGAACCCTTTCTACTGCTCTGAGAGCTAACAGGGATGAGACCTCTGCTTCCACAGCAAGGGTCTCTGAAGCACTTGCAGGTAGAAAAAGTCTGCCTCTCAACTTGGGAAACTTTTTGAAGCTGAGAACCAGACCCTGGCCTACTACTTCCAAAAACCCACTTGTCTGAGGTTAAAGAAGCCCAATTCTGGCTGAAGTAAGCCAGCCTGACCCCTACGGTACAGGAGAATCAGCCCTGGGCACCCCATCAGGGTGCTTGCTTAGCAGGTGCTTTAGGCTGGGGGGTGGGAGCAGGTCTGCCCACCCCTCGTCTGCCTCTACCTCTGAAGAAGCCCCTCTGAGCATAGGCAGAGGAGGCCTGAGTCTGGTAAAAAGGCCTGTGAAAAGGCCTACCCCTACCCTTGGGGGTATGCCTTTGAGGAGTGGCTTGCCGCGCCTTAGCCTGGGCACTCTTGTAAGTAGTCCTATATTCATCCATCTTTTTCATGTAGTTCTCTGTCAGCTCCCCAAACAGAGAATTCCCCACCACAGGAAAATGCATAGCCTTAGTCTGGGTATCCTGTGACAGACTAGTACACCTGAGCCAGGCCAACCTACGAAAAGCTACAGATGTGGCCATGACCCTAGAGGAAACATCATTAACATCCACAGCAGCATGAAACTGAACCTTAGAAGCTTTAATGCCATCAGCAGCCACCTGTTCTAGTTCACTAGCCAGCTGGCCATGGGCTTGCTTGGCTAATTGCATCACAGTATCCCATCTAGATTTCTGATACCTAGCTACATAAGCCATATAATTTGCTTGCCTGAGTCCCAGAGGCTGCCATATACTATTTTTTCCATGGCATCAATCTTCCTGGAATCCTTGTCAGGAGGATGTGAAGCCAGGGAATATTAGCTTATCACAGGCAGCAGCCTGAACTACTAACATGACTGCATTGCTGAGAAAGGAATTCTGTATCAGGACCTGATAATGTGTACCTTCTGTCCATCTTTTTATCTACAGGAGGCACAGAATTAGGAGTTTTAAAATTTTTATTGTTTGCTTCCTAAAAGACTTATGTAAAGAATAGACAATCTCTAGACTCTGGAATATCCATCATTTCTACAAAATCAGGCTCCTCTTGCTCATCCACAGCTTCTTCTAAGGGAAGCTGGAGGGTTTCAGCAACTTTTTTGTAAAACATGAAATGAGATGGGGACTCAGACAGCATAGGGGGAGATTCTAAAGGTCTGTCTGGGGAGATGTCCGGTTCAATGGGCACACCCAGACCTTCCCAGCCACATTCATACTGTTCATAATCATCCTCCCCCTCCTCTGGTTCATAAAATTCCTCAATATCATATTCCTGAGCCACTGGGACCGGATGAACCAACCTTTTGCCAGATAGTGGCGGTTCAGACGGACCCTGAGACAGTGACTGGACAATTTGTATGGCTTTTGCTATCTCTGCAGCAGTTGGAGAAGGGGTTTTGGACTCCAGACCTGCTGATTTTCTTGTTTTCTTTACTGGAATTGGTTCCTCAGAACCAGCTTTTCTTTTGCCCGAGGAAGTCTCGCCCTGGTCAAAGGGCACTCCCTCCGGTTTGGTTGGCACCGAACCGGGCTGGCCATCCGGGTCAGTGGACTTTTTGGCCTCTCGTTCCCTGAGCTTGCCCAATCTTTTTTCCAGGGTGGCTGCAGGGAAATTCTTACATATCTGGCAGTCTGACTGGAGGTGGTCAAACCCCAGACAATAAACACATGTGGTGTGTGGGTCAGCCTTGGCAAAGACTTCCCTACAAACATCAGTGTTGAAACCCAGTGGGACCGGTTTTTCTTTTGGGTTTCTCAGACATAATGCCAGCCTAACCAGAAAATTTGCCCTTTTAACGGCAGTGCCAGGCAAGACACCCTTATCGGTTCCTAACCGTGTCACGGGTATTGGAAAAAACCATAATAAATCCGTTTTTTTTAGAACTGATAAGAACCGGGAACCGCACTCTAAAATATTAAATTTTTAGTTTTAAATGAGTTTTAAACCCAACTGATCGGTTCAAAACCGAACGATAACTTCAAGTTCCACACAGACAAAACCTTCAATTTACTTACGGTTACCACAGATAGAGCTTGAACCGAACGGTTTTGCGGTTAAAATAAACTATTCTCGGTTGAATCCAACCGAGAAAACACTTTTTAAACCGAGAAATGAACCAAGCAGTAGGAGAAATCTCCGGAGCGACTGTTCAATGAGGTAAAGAGGTTCTGTAAAGAATCTGACAGTTCAGGTTTGAAATAACACAGATAGAGCTGCTTCTTAGAGCTCATGGCCAAAATTCTATTTTGGAATGGTTTTAACCATTTCACCTCCGGAGCAGTTCTAGAGCTGGATCAAACTGCTACTGTCATAATATATCAAGACTTCATGTTGTTTGAAAGGGTTGCTATACTTGTTCTTAAAGTTGAATACATAGGTATTAGAATATTAGTTTATTATTAAATTTTGGTGGATCTTTACTCGAAGGGGAGTGGAGCGGAGGTGGGGGTTAACTACTGTTCAGGAAGGAATGCTACTATTGCGGCCCAGTACCGCATAATAATCTGGTGATAGAGACCAGAAATAGACAAGTTTTTGGGGAGGGAGGAGATTTGTGATGAAAATATCTGTAATGGAGAAGAGGGGATCGGGGAGGCGGGGAGGGCTCAGATACCACTCCATAAGATTGCATGGTTTATACAGCAATGCACGTATATATAAGGACAACCTATAAAGAATCGAAATAGTATGAAATATGTATCATGGAATATTAAAGGGGCATGGACTAATAGCAAGCGACACCAGATATTAAGACACTTGCAGATCTTACAATGTCAAATAGCTTTCCTCCAAGAAACACACCTCTTGGCCTCAGAGAATCTTCTTTTCAGACGTCACTGGGTGGATCACAGCTATACTGAGGGAAACTCTACCAACCAATGAGGGGTAGCTATCCTCTTCCTCTGGGGACTAAAAAATTTCCAGTCATGTGAGGTTATTGAGGATCCTGAAGGAAGGTACCTCTTCTTGCATGGTATTCTGGATCACACAGAACTACTTGTGGGCTGTATTTATGGGCCAAATATCCCATCACTAAAATTTTTTTCTGGCTTAATAAATATTCTTTCCCCATTCATACACCTCCCCTTAATTATAGCCGGAGACTGGAATGTCACTATCACCCACAATCTGGACAGGTTGAATAGACGGGTCACTATGCCGTCCGCTACACAACGTGCTTTACAGGAACTCCTAACTATGGGAGGTCTCAGTGACCCATGGAGAACCTTTCATCCAACAAGTCATAAATACACCTTCTATTCCCCAGTTCATAATAAGTCCTCTTCCCAAATCGACTATTTCCTAGCCAGCATGGAAGCCCTGCCAACTATTTCTGATACCAGGATAGCACCCAAAGTACTGTCAGACCACTCTCCAGTTTGGCTCATATATAATCCCTGCTTGAATGCTAGACGGGACAAAATATGGAAACTAAATACACAATTGCTCAAGCATCCCTGGATCCTAGAGAAGCTGTGATCACTCATTAAGAGCTTCTGGCAGGATAACGTAGGCTCTATTGCCGAGGTAGATAAAATATGGGGGGCCCTTAAATGTGTATTTAGGGGAGAATGTATTCGGATCGCCTCTACCCAGAAAAGGAAGAAGGAAGCTTCTCTTTGAATTCTGTTGGCACAGAGAGATGTACAAGAACATAGTCCAACTTTACAGAGCTTAGACCATGAACAGATTGAGCTCACTAGATTAAGGCATTAGTATACAGATTTGTTAAGAGAAAAATCTGAATATACACTGCTAGACATGTTCCACTTATATAGACCAGGGGGATAAAGCTGGACATTAGCTAGCTTTGCGGCTCAGAGAACAAGAGTCTTCCCACCTAGTGAAGGTTATCTCTTCACAAATAGATGGTTCCCTTAAAACTACTCCAACAGAGATTGCCCAAGAGTTCGATAGTTTTTACTCGCAGCTGTATGGCCCTCCCTAGAACATTCCCCCCAAACCAGACATTCAAGAATACTTGAGAACCATCCCACTCCCATGGCTATCCCTTAAACAACAACACTTTTTAACTCTCCCAATAACTCAAGAAAGCAATAAGACACGACAGGGTGTGGGTTGTTGATTGATAAGAGCATGCCCTCAGGTGCGTTGTTAGGCACGAGGCGCTTGCGCCAAGTGACTACAGCAGCTGGGTAGAGCTCTTATCAATCAACAACTCACACCCTGAAGTATCTTATTGCTCTTATAAAATGGGTAACAACTATTTCTATAACAATTAATCAAAACTCTGGACACATTATTAAAGATTTAATAATAGTATGTTATTTTATTTAAATATGGTGAAAAATAGTCCCCAGACTTGGGTAGAAGAGCGGTAAAATTGATTGAATAGCAGCTCACTAAAAAATGCTAAACCAGTGAATTGAAGGGACAGCAATGCATTATATGAGCAGTTTGGGTCTGCCTCTACCTACAGTATGTAACTGTGTTTCTCACCTTTTCTCTTTGTTTATATAGAGAATAATGGATATGGAAGTGTGTGTTATGAATATTTTTTTCCACACCCGAGGTGTGTGATGACCCCGTAAACCTTGAGAGCGAAGCTCGAGATGTTTATGTAGTCATCACACACCGAGGGTGTGAAAAAAATATTCACAGGCACACATTTCCATATCTTTTATTCTCTATATAATTACTGGTGCATGGACTTTGTGTGTAGAAGTACTTGGGCAAGAGAGAGAGAAAGAGCACGGCCCGAGAGGTGTTCGTTTCGGACAATTACATGCCCCCAAATCCACAAAGAGAGAAGTGCTTTGTATAAAAAAAAATTGTAACTTGTGGGTGCTCAGCAAATTTTTGTCTCAGTTTCGAAAAACAGAAGCCGCCGAGTGTAGACTGAGGAGAGCGAGTGACTCAGCGGCTTCAGAAGGCAAAATTCAAGCGCGAACGAGTGTTGCTATAGAAATCAGGTTGATAAAGGGGGTCACCAGTAATTATAAATTATTACTGTATTGTCTACTTTCTTCATTCTGTTTTTTTAATTCTATTTTTTCCCTCATTCAAGACATAGAATGTTTATCATGGAATGTTTACCATGGAATACAGGGATTCAAAATTATGCTCAATTCAGCTGGTAGAATGTTACTCTCCCAACATACTGTACACACAGACAACAAAGGCCTGTTTTAGAGCCAGTGACTCAATTATCTCACTGTCAAGGTATGCAGAAGAGATTTCCCTGATGAGCAGGTAAAGACAGAAGGGGAATTTTTCACAGTGAGTAAATAATACTTAATGTTTCTAATTTGTTTATGTGTGTAAGGAGAGTGTGATGATCAGGGAAACAACATTTAATTAATTTGTTTTATTTTTTATTTAAAGTAGTTTTATTTTTAGGGCCCAGTTGAAGGTTTTTACAGTGTAAAGGCAGCAGCCACGTCTGTGATGGAAGATCAGTTCTGGTTGCATATGAACTGATGGAAGACATCAGTTGCTCAATGATATTGCTGCCCATTCACCTATGGAGGTTAAGGTATTAGGGAAGTAGTGCCACCTTTCAGTTTGTTGACAGGTAAGGACATGCCTTTTGACCAATCAGGGTGAAGGATTTCTTTTACCCATTTTATAATCAGAGATATTAACTGCCATCCAATCCCTTGCATCAAACAAATCCCCAGGCCCAGATGACTTTCCTGCCAATATTTATAAATCCCTGGCTGACGAGCTGGTCCCCATCCTAGCCCAAATGTTCTCATACATGTGTGAAAAAGGCATATCTGACCCTTCTTTGTTGATGGCTCTTGTAATTGTCTTACCTAAACCTAATAAACCCAAAGATAAAGTAACCAATTATCGCCCTATATCTCTTATGAACAGTGACATGAAAATCCTCGCTAAGATTTTAGCTTGCAGGATTACGCAAGTCTGGGAAGGGCTTATAGGGCCTGAGCAAGTAGGGTTTATGAGGAGAAGGTCATCTACAGATCACCTGCGCAAGTTGGAGCATATTTTCTCTGTGTCCAGGGACTCCTCTGACCCTATGGCTTTGGTGTCTCTGGACGCGGAGAAAGCTTTTGACTGGGTGAATTGGGATTTTTTATTCCTGTTAATGGAGAGATTTGGCTTCCCCAAAAGCTTTATTAAGTGAATACAAATCCTGTGTACTGACACAAATGCTAAAGTATACTGTAGTGGAGTACTCTCTAAAGGGTTCTCCCTACACTCGAGTACCCGGCAGGGATGCCCCCTTTCTCCTCTCTTATTTAATATTTACCTAGAATCATTAATTAGATTCCTAATTTCCTCCCCTCACATTCAAGGTATTCCACTAGGCCCTCCTGAGGTTAAAATCTCTCAGCCTATGCAGATGATATCCTGTTGCACTTATCCCAACATATTACCTCGACACCAGAAACTCTCTGTATCATTTCCCATTTTGGTAGATATTCTAACTACAAACTAAATCTAGATAAAACCACTCTCCTGCCTTTAAACCGCCATGTGCTCCCTACAAACTATGTATCCCTGGGGTTGGGATGGACATCTAAGTTCACCTATCTTGGGGTGATGCTTATACTAAATCAGTCCTTGAGGTGGAAACTTAATCTAGATAGCATAATAGTAGCCATCACATGTGACCTAGATAGATGGGCTATCCTCCCTATGTCTTTACAAGCTCGAATTAGTGTTATTAAAATGAATATTCTTACCCGTGTATTCTATCTCATACATAAGCTTAATCTCAATATCCCACCCACATGGTTTAAGAAACTCCATGCACTCATACCTCGCTTTCTTTGGAGAAAAATGCGCCCACGCAGATTACATGTCAAGCTTGGCACTCCAAAACACCTCGAGAGGCTTAAACTGCCTAATTTCTATTTATACTATCTAGCTAGCCACATTTCTAAATATGCTCGCTGGGCTATAGGCCCTGCACCTTTGAACTCATTGACATATGTGCCCATTTGGTTGCAGATCGAAAGGAACTTGATTGCATCAACTGGGATCTCTTCAGAGGCACTATACTTTCTCTCCCTGAATAGACTACCCCTGCAACTGAAAAACACGGTCATAGGCACAGATGTTAAAGTACATACACAACTCTGTAGATCTATGAAATACAGAAATACACATGATGCTCCTCAACCGATATGTCAGAATCCAAATTTTAAACTTCAAGGGGTTACTATTCGTATGCCAGAATAAATGGAGAAACATATCTCTGATTTTTTACTGGAGGGAGGGATACCTGAAAGTTCAGTTTTGTTATGGTTTTGTTGGCTCCCACAATCACAAATTTTCAAAATGTATCAAATCTGTCATATGTTGATAAAGTGGTTTGGTACTGCAGAATGGGGGCATTAATCAGAGAGATTTTCTCTCTCCACATCCAATCCCTTGCATGGTCACCCCACTCGGTATCGCAGTTAGTAGCCTTTCTATTCCCCTACATTCATCCTAATATAACTGGAAACTCTTATTATTGGGATAGGGTACTGCCCACATTGCCCAAAGATTGGGACCGCATCTGGCTAAATCTTCACCAATATCTTACTAATGATAGGTTATGCCTTACCCAATTTTACATCCTTCACAATATCTACTTCACCCCAGTGCACTTAGATAAAATGAAGAAACTTCCCACTGCAACATGTACAAGATGTGCATCTGCAGAGGGCTCTCTGTTTTCACATTTTCTGGGAGTGTAGCAAGGTAACCCAGCTGTGGGAGAATATAAAGAATGCAATGGACCCTTTATTGGGACTAAGGGAATACTTTTCCCCCAAAGTTTGTATTGTAGGAACCCTCTCAGCAATCCCTATCAAGGAAAGAAGGTTTCATATTTCCTTAATCTCAACGGTTAAGCGACTGGTCCTGCGCCACTGGCTTGACCAAAACAAAATTTCATATTCCGAGTGGCTAAATGAAATATTATACAGTTTGAGAGTTGAAAAGAAAAAATGACTCACCTTAGTAATTATGTTTCTTCTAATGGAGTCTTGCTGTATTCTGACAATTGCAGTGATTCCCAACCTTTGAACTGCCCCCGGAGAACAAAGAGTTAACTTTCTATACAGGGCATAGAATGCTGAGCTCGAGCTCGGTTAAAGTCTTTGTCTGGAGTGTTTCAAACCTAAACTGTCAGATTCTTACGAGCCCAACTAAACTAAAAATTCTTTGTGGAAATTGTAAAAATTCCTACTAGCCAACTGGCTGAAAAAAGTTTTGGATTCCTAAGGAAGACAAGTCAGGAAACCCAAAGACCAAAAACCAATCTACTACAAATAACAATAATAAATCAGCACCCAAACAAAAAAGAGGAGGGTGCAAGCAAAAAACACCCCTGGGGTGCAAAACTGCACCTGCCCACCCACTTCCAAAAACAGATTCTGGGAGGGGAGGCAGGGAGGGAGGGAGGTCAGAATACAGCAAGACTCCAATAGAAGAAACATAATTACTAAGGTGAGTAATTTTTTCTTCAAACAACATGAAGTCTTGCTGTATTCTGACAATTGCAGACTACCAAGCAGTACCTCCAAGGAGGAGGGAGAGAACCTACTTTGGGAATAGGCTCTGAAGTACTGCTGTGCCAAACCGAGCATCACTCCTAACATGGATATCCAGAGAGTAATACATAAAAGTATAGACTGTTTTCCAGGTGGCTGCTGGACAAATTTCTAAGAGAGGGATATCCCTGGCAGCAGCCAGGGAAGCAGCTATACCTCTGGTGGAATGAGCCCTCAGGCCTCAGGGTGGAGTTTTTCCCAGTTTTTCATAGCAGAATTGTATACAAGACACAATCCACCTGGCAACAGATCTTTTGGTGGCAGGTTTACCCTTTCCCACTTCTCCATAAGAGAGGAACAACTGGAGGGAGTCAAACCTGTGACCCTTGGTACGCTCTATGTAGTAACTAAGGGCTCTTTTGACATCTAAACTGTGTAGCCTCCTCTCTCCTGAGGAAGAATGATCAGTGAAGAAAACAGGGAGAAACATAGACTGGTTTAAATGGAAGTCTGAAACCACTTTGGGCAAGAACCTTCTATTGGTTCTAAGGACCACTTTATCCCTGTGAAATTAGATAAAATCAAGTTCCACTAACATGGCTTGCAATTCAGTGATACACCTGGCAGAGGTAATGGCTACCAGGAACACAGTTTTCCAAGTCAAATACTTAAGCTCTGCGGATGACATAGGCTCAAAGGGGGGTTGCATAAGTTGAGGAATGCAAAGATTCAAATCCCAGGCAGGGGCAGGGTCTCTAAAAGGAGGATTGGTGTGAAGCAATCATTTAAAACATTTACAGAACACAGGATGGGAAGATAGTGAGGAAGACTTCCCCACAGACAAAAACGCAGAAACAGCTGACAAGTGTACTTTGAGAGTAGCTGGTCTGAGGCCTAGGCCATTAAGATGGACCACATAATCCAGAACCGTAGGCAATCCAGCAGTGTCTGGAGAAATATGCTTCTTAGAACACCAAATGCTGAATCTTCTCCATTTGGAGTTGTAAGTCTTTCTGGTGGAGGGCTTTCGAGAAGCCTTGAGGACATCCAGAACCACTTGGGAAAGATGCAGATCTGCAAACTCTAACTCTTCAAGAGCCATGCTTTCAGATTGAGATATTGAAGATTGGGGTACCAAATCCTTCCCTGAGAGGATGTTAACAGGTTGTACTTCCTGGGAAGAGACAGGGGAAGATGGACTGCTAGGGACAGCAACAGGGGGTACCAGGGCTGTCTGGCCCAATCTGGAGCAATCACAATCACCTTGCAAGGTTGAGACCTTATTTTGACCAAAACTTTGAACAGGAGTGGGAAGGGGGGAAAGGCATACAGAAACTTCTCTTCCCAATTCAGGATCAGGGCATCCAGAGGGACTGAGCCCAAGACTGTAGGTCTGCAACAAAAGAGAGGGAGTTGGTGATTGTCTGCAGCTGCAAAGAGATCTATCTCTGGAGTGCCCCATGTTGAAAAAATCTCTTTCAACACCTGAGGGTCCAGGGACCATTTGTGATGGCCCTGAGAGATCCTGCTCAGTGCATCTTCTAGCACATTGTCCTTGCCTGGAAGGTGAACTGCTACCAGAGAGGTTTGCAGGGAATAAGCCAGAGACCACAACTTCATGGCTTCTGTGCACAAGGCCGTGGACCGAGTGCCTCCTTGCTTGTTGATGTACCACATGATGGTGGTGTTGTCTGTTCTGACTTGAACCACCTTGTTCTGTACTGACTGAGAGAAAGCTTTTAGGGCCAGAAAAACTGCCCTGAGCCTAGGAGATTGATATGGAGAAGGGATTCTTGGTGGGACCACAGCCCCTGGGCAGTGAGAGACTCCAGATGGGCTCCCCAGCCCAGGAGAGAAGCATCCGTGGTAAGGACCACTGAACAAGGCTGAGCAACAAAAGGAACACCTTGTCTTAAATTGTCCTGATCCTGCCACCATTGGAGGGCTTGGATCAAGGTCAGAGTCACTGGGATCAGTTTGGTAAGGGAATCCTTCCTCTGAGACCAGAAAGCTCTCAGGTGGAACTGAATATCCCTCATCTGGAATCTTGCCCCTTGGACCACTGCTGTTGAAGCTGCCATGTGGCCCAAGAGCTGGAGGAAATGCCTTGCTGGTTGAGATACCTGAAGGCTGAAAGAAGAAGCTAGTTCCATAAGAACCCTTGCCCTTTCTAGAGGAAGAAAGGCTCTTGCTCGGAGTGTGTCCAGCTCTGCCCCTATAAAGGTAAGAAGCTGGACTGGTTCTAGAATTGACTTGGGAAGGTTGAGAAGAAATCCTAGAGAAGTGAGCACTTGCTGGGTCACTTGCAGGTGAGACTTGACTTGTTCTGGAGACTGACCCACTATTAGCCAATCGTCCAGATATGGAAAAATGGAAATCTTTTGCCTTCTTAGAAAGGCAACTACTACTGCCAGGCACTTAGTGAAAACCCTTGGGGCTGAGGTTAGGCCAAAGGTCATTGTTCTGAACTGATAAGGGCCTGAGGGCAACTCGAACCTGAGGTACTTTCTGTGGGAGCACCTGATGGGAATGTGAAAGTAGGCATCTCTGAGGTCCCTGGCTTTAGAAAGGGAAGGATTATTCCCAGAGTTACCATCTTGAACTTTGGTTTTAAGAGATGTTTGTTTAGATATCTTAGGTCTAGGATGGGTTGCCACTCCCCTGTCTCTTTGGGGGTCAGGAAGTACCTGGAGTACAGTCCTTTGCCCCAGTGTAGGGTAGGTACTCTCTCTATGGCTCTTAAAGCTAGAAGAGAAGAAACCTCGCCTCTAGGGCAAGGGTTTCCAGAGATTTGCAGGTGGGAAAGATCTGACTCTCATCTTTGGAAATTTTTTGAAGCTGAGAACCAGTCTCTGGCTTACTTCCAGGACCCACTTGTCTGATGTAATAGACATCCAGTCCTGGACAAAGTAAGCCAGCCTGCCCCCTACTGGAATAGGAGAGTCGACCCAGGTAGGCCCATCAGGGTGTATGCTTGGCAGGGGCTTTAGGCTGAGGAGTGGATGCAGCCCTGCTCATCCCCCTTCTGCCTCTCCCTCTGAAGAACCCCCTCTGAGAAAAGGAAGAAGAGGCCTGTGCTTGGTAAAAAGGCCTTTGAAAAGGCCTGCCCCTGCTCCTAGATTGCTGCCTTTGAGGAGTTGCCTGCCTCTCCTTGGCCTGAGCACTCCTGTAAGTGGTCTTGTACTCATCCATTTTCTTTACGTAATTCTCTGTCTGCTCCCAAACAGAGAATTACCCACTACAGGAAAATCCATGGCATTAGCCTGGGTGTCCTGCAAGAGGCTAGTACATCTGAGCCAAGCCATTCTCCGAAGAGCCACAGATGTAGCCATGAGTCTTGATGACACATCATTAGAGTCCACAGCAGCATGAAACTGAACCTTAGATGCCTCAATCCCATCAGCAGCCACTGCCTCCAGCTCCTTGACTAGCTGGGAGGAGGCCTGTTTAGCCAGTGCCAGTACAGTGTCCCACCTGGACTTCTGGTACCTGGCTGTATAGGCCATGTAATTCACCTGCCTGAGTCCCAAAGAAGATGCCATGTACTGTTTCATTGCCATGGCATCAATCTTCCTGGAGTCCTTGTCTGGGTGTGTGTGGAAGCCAAGGGAATATTTGCTTTGTCACAGGCAGCAGCCTACACTACCCCAACATGGCTGCATTGCTGATATAAGAACTCCATATCTGAGCCTGAAAGTGCATACCTCTTGTCCATTCTTCTATCCATAGGAGGTACAGTGTTAGGAGACTTTAGGATTTTTTGTGTCTGTTTCCCAAAAGATTTGTGGAGGGGAATAGACGGTCTCCTGGACTCTGGGATGTCCATCATCTCTACATAATCAGGCTCCTCTTGATCTGCCACAGCCTCCTCCATAGGAAGCTGGAGGGTTTCAGCCACTTTTCTGTAGAACATAAAGTGAGAAGGGGACTCAGAAAGCCTAGGAGGGGAAACACCTGAAGGTCTGTCTGGGGAGATGTCCGGGTTCCACAGGCACATCCAGACCCTCACTTTCACCATCATCATCCTGAAATTCCCCTTCCTCTTCAAATTCCAGTTCAAAAAAATCTTCAAGGGTATAATCTTGAACTGGGGGAACCAACCGAACCGAACCCCTGCCAGAAGGAGCCGGATCGGTAGGAACCGGACGGAGCGATTCCACAATCTGAATCGCTCTGGCTATCTCTTCGGCGGTCGGAACATGAACCTCTGGATCTGAACCGGCCGATTTGTCTTTGCGTTTTCTTTTTGTCGGAACCGATCCCTCGGAATCAGCTATCCTTTTGCCTGAAGAAGTATCGCCCTGGTCAGAGAGCACTCCTTCTGGTTCGGTCGAACCGAACTGGCTGGCCATCCGGGTCAGTGGACTTCGGCCTCCTTTTCCCTCAGTCTACCTAATCTCTTCTCAAGGGTAGATTTGGGAACATTTTTACATATTTGGCAGTCTGAATCGAGGTGGTCAAACCCCAGACAATAAACACAGGTGGTGTGGGGATCAGCTTTAGCAAAGACCTCCCCACATTCACTGCAGTGTTGAAACCCAATGGGCCCGGGTTTTTTTCTTGGGTTTCTCAGACATGGCCAACCTTACCAACTTATCCTTTTTATGGCAACCGCCAGGCAAGACTCCCTTATCGGTTCCTAATCGTGTCAGGTATTGGAAAAACATACTAAAACACGTTTTTTTTAGAACCGATAAGAACCGGTAACCACACACAAAGTAAAACACAAAACACAAGATTTCACTATCAAATGGCCGGTTCAGTCGAACCGAGCCGCACTTTTACAAGTTCCACACAGAAAAACAGAACAATTCCTATCTAATACTCACGGCACCACAGACAGAGACTGAACCGACTATGCGGATAACTTTTTCGGTTTAAAAAAACGACGAAAACTGAAACTTTAACCAACTTTCGAACCGAGCTGAAGAAGAAATCTCCGGAGCGACCGTTCAGAGAGGCGGAGTAAAGTATCTGACGTTTTGAGTTTGAAACACTCCAGACAGAGACTTCAACTGAGCTCGAGCTCAGCATTCTATGCCCTGCATAGAAAGATAACTCTTTGTTCTCCGGTGCAGTTCAAAGGTTGGGAATCATTGCAATTGTCAGAATACAGCAAGACTTCATGTTGTTTGAAATCCATAGCTAGCATTAGAAACTGTCCTCAAACAATATAACAAGAAATGGAATAAACTAGAGGCCTTGCTACTGATGCAAATAACTCCTTAATGGAAGAATATAGCATGCCCCATCTACACATTGCTGATACTCTATCAATTGTGGATTAAGTCATTTACAACTCCAAAATTAACACTGTAGATCCAAAACAAATGCTCTATTTAACCTGTGGTATCTGAAGTGGGAGGAGGGAATAAGGTTTAAAGGGTGAGGTGGGGTTAGGGAGGGGGAGACAGTTGGGCGTATTAGGACCATTTATATTGTTACTTACCTGAACATGTCCTGTTTTTGTATTTAAGATGCTCTTTGTTTTGACTGTACAACTTAAAACTAATAAAGAGAATTACATTTAAAAAAAAGAATCAAGCGGTCAGGGAGGGGAGTCAAGGGATCAGAAGGATTTTGATCTCTTCCAGTCTGACAACCAGCGCTGGTGATGCTTGTGTTTCTTACCACGGCGGTCAGGGATCTACCCCAAGGTCTGGAAGGACTTGCACATTTCACAGAACCCCTCCATGAATGACCCTCTGACACTGGCCCCAGCCAGGAACAGCACTGAGACCAAGGAGATTCCCCTCCAGCAGCCACCACTTCCTCACCAAAGGCTGCAAGCTGAAGTGCAGACCCAGCAGCTGCCGAGGCCTTCCTCTGACCTGTAAGGCGATCTTTTGAATCCTGTTCTGAAAACCATCTGAGGGTGAGTCAATGCTTTCTGTCTTCTAGTGATTTCTGTAGCATCCATAAACAGAGGTTGTACACGGCCATTTCATACTGCCCACCCAGGCAATACAGGTATGTGTCGTGAGGGTTGGTGGCAGAGGAAGAAATTAACTTCATACTTACCATAATTTCCTTTTCTCTTAGCTCCAACATTGTCAATGGGTAATCATGACAACTGGGTATAGTGCACCCCTATGAGGGGAAATGGCACAGTCCAACCTTTAGAATGTTGGACATATAAGGATTCCATGCAACTGCAGTTCCCCAGTTACTACTTACCATGTAGTGCCATTATAGCTACACATGTTCATGTATCCTAAACCACCACAACACATTAACTATTACATTAAATAAAATGCTGTCTTACCTTCCTAACAGGCATTCGAGGAAATAATTGTTCTCCATGGGCTCCAGATCTGGTTCTTCAGTCCTTTTGCAGGGACCACCTTCAAAACATATTAGGTCTCGTACAGTCACAGACCTGTGAACTGAAGCTAACACAAAATAAGGCAGGTTCTTTGGTTTCTTTTTACTGAGTGCAGCAAATTACCTGCAACAGGAAAAACCCTTAAGAAGGGCTAACAAAACCAATTAACTTGTGGTTGCAGACTAACTGAGGAAAACCTTATGTTTTAATTATATCAGCGGTGCAGCAGAACAGACAGAGAGAGAGAGAGAGAAAACAGAGTAGGGGATTTTAACTAACTGAACCTCTCTTCCAACATATCGGATAAGATTCTCCCATTGGAGCAAGCTTCCTAAACAGGCCCCATTGACAATGGAGCTAACAGAAAAGGAAATTACAGTAAGTATGAAGTTACTTCTTCTTTCTGTAGCGCTCCACATTGTCAATGGGTAATCATAACAACTGGGTTCTAAGAAGCAGTACCCAGAGAAAAAAACAGGAGAGGGGAGAATATTATCCCATACACCTGAAAATATCAGACATAACCGGTGAACTGCTGACTGCAACACTCTGTGACCAAAGGTGTGTTAGCAGAAAAACTCTGAGAACCAATTTGTAATGCTTATGAAAGCGTGGAGAGAAAGCTACATAGCTGGCTTGCGTAGCTCTAAAAATGAGGCATTGCCTCTCTCTGCCGAGGAAGTTGCCCACGCCATGGTTGAGTAAACTTTGAAGACAGACAGATGCTTATCTTTTTTTTTTTTTAACACAACACAGGCCTTAGCAACCCAGGCCCACACCCATCTAGCTGGGGTAGCCTGGAGGCTGCTCCAATGCAAATGGACCATCTGGGTTACAACACTCAGCCACTCGTTAAGGTAGTACTTAATGGCCCGATACACAGAAACATAGAATTTGATGGCAGATAAGGACCGCTTGGCCCACCTAGTCTGCCCATTTCCCTACCTAACAGATAAGCTGCAGATCCTAGTTAACCAACAGCCTACTTCCTCTTACCCCCACTAGAACTGCCTTATGTCTGTCCCATGCATTCTTGAATTCCCCCACTGTTTTTGACTCTACGACCTCCTCAGAGAGGTTGTTCCATACATCTACAACCCTCTATGTGAATAAATACTTCCTCACATTACCTCTGAGCTGTTCCCCCCTCTATCTTCAAATTGTGCCCCCTTGTTCTTGCACATCTCTTTTTCTGAAAGATGCTACCCTCTTGGACTTTGTTGATTCCCATGAGGTATTTGAAAGTTTCTATCATGTCCCCCCTCTCCCTCCTTTCCTTGAGGCTATTCATCTTAAGCTCCTTCAGTCTTTCTTCATATGTCTTCTGGTGCAGACCCTGCACCATTTTGGTTGCCCTCCTCTGGACAGCCTCCACCCTGTCTGTGTTTTTTCGGAGATGGGGTCTCCAGAACTGTACACAGTACTCCAGATGTGGTCTTACCAACTGTCTGTACAGAGAGCCAACAACTTCTTGTTTTCTACTGGTGATGCCTCCCCATATGCATCCCAGTATCCCCCAGCCCTCCTTCCTGCCTTCTCACATTGCTGTCCCACCTTTAGGTTGTGTTGTTGTCAGTATCTCACCCCCATTTTGTGTACTCTTCCCCTGGGTTTTTGTTTCCTAGGTACATTACTTTGCACTGAATCTAAACTGCCATACATTTGACCATTCCTCCAACCTTGCCAAGTCCTTTTTCATCCTTTCCATCCCACCTTGCGTATCAATCCTGTTGCAGATCTTTGTGTCATCTGCAAAGAGACATACTTTCCCTTCCAGTCCCTCTGCAAGTCACTTATAAAGACATTAAAAAGGACTGGCCCCAGTACGGAACCCTGCGGTACCCCACTAGTAACCTCCCTTTCGTCACTGTGAACTCCATTTACTATTACCCGCTGTGTCCTGTTGTCCAGCCAGTGTTTTACCCAGGCTACCACCCTGGAACCCACTCCCAGGCTGGCTAATTTGTTTATTAATCTTTTGTGCGGGACTGTGTCAAACGCCTTGCTAAAGTCTAGGTAGGCCATGTCCACAGCCCCTCCCTGGTCTACGACATTGGTCACCCAGTCAAAGAAATCAATTAGATTTGTCTGACATGACCTTCCTGTTGTGAATTCATGCTGCCTTGGGTCCTGTGCTATGCAAGCCAGCTATGTAGCTTTCTCTCCAGCTTATGCAATTCCTTCTCTTGGGGTGAGAAGGTTGCGTACAAAGGGATGGAAGCATGCTTCCTGGTTCACAAGGAATGTCATGAGCACTTCTGGGACAAAAGAGGTAACCATCCTGAGTACCACTTGTCATGATACATAAGAAGGTAAATCTCTTCATGAGACAAATCCTGGAGTTCATCCACTCTCCTCGCTGAACACTTGGCCACTAGGAAAAAAACAGACCTTGTAAAACAACACATTCACCGAAATGATTGTGAGCATTCATATAACTTCTTGCAAGAAAAATTCAGAACCCAATTCAGATTCCCCAGAGAACTGGAGATAGAACACCAGACATGTTCTACTAAACATGCACCTATCAGGCCTTAGGCCAAAAATCTCAGGATGCTGCAAAGCAGAACCTGGTCTGATAGTGGGCTCGATGTCAACCTCTTTGTCACGCCTTCTTGTAGAGAACCCAAAAAGTGCAGAACAGCAGCCCATGAAAGCTAACCTTCCCTGCTGGCCCAAGGTAAGAAGGAGGGGTAGCCCTTACTGGAGCATGGGCTGTTGACACAGAGAATGTTTAGCATCCAGCAAGGTGTCAAGAAGTTCCTTCAGAAAATCTATATTTAGCCATCCATTTAATATGTAAAAGGGGGCCTCCGAATCTCAGGAGCCAATCCGCAAGCTGTCTTAATGCTGGCTTTTTGGGGGGGGGGGCTGAGAGAGAGAGAGAGAAAGAGACCCTGATAGCAGGTCTCTACACCAGAGGGTGGAAGGGTGTTGTTGAGCAAGATTCACCAAGTCCAAGAACCACAATCTTCTTGGCCATTAAGCAGCTAATAAGAGACAGCTCTTTAGAGCGTCCTTTATATATATTTTTTTAAACTTAAAGAAGAATTGGTGGAGTAAGCATACTCTGCTGGAGATGTACTCTTAAGGCAGAATGAATACTGTCCCCAGCTGTGGAGACCAAAGAAGATTGAGAACCTTTTCAGATCTGAGCACAGTGGCTGGGTGTGAACAGCAACCTGATGGCGACCAATCAGTTGTACAGGTTCAACTGCCACTCCATGGGATGAACATTTTTGTGGCATAGACAGCTCACCTGAAGGATCAATACTGCTACCATGAGAACTGCCAACAGGTCAGCGACCTTCCAAAAATCTCTCATGCCTACATGGACTGGTATAACGTATTTCCATGCTTAGCAGCATAGTTGAGACATAAGGGAGGCTAGGTGGATACTCTCCATCTCCTGGAGATGCTGATCCTAGACTGACTCTGTTCCCCGAGTGGGAGGCTGGCTTCTGCCTGCTCCCAACCATGAAGCTTACATCTGTTGTTAATAATTAACTCAGGGGAAACTTACTTGAACTCTATAGAAATCCTGTACGTGCACGTACCAACTCAGGGAGTGACAAAGCTGAGAAGGGGTGGGAACCAGCAAAGCCTCCAATGAGGAATCACAGGCTGACAGCAAAAAACAGTTGAATAGGCCCTCAACTAGAAGTGAACCCACGGAACTGGGAATCGCTGCCTATCCTACAGCAGACCTAGGGCAGATTCAGAGGACCGCATCCTGAAACAGTGAACTTTGACAAAAGTTACCTTCCAGAAAGGCAAACCTTCCTTGGTTTGTGGCAAAAAACTACCCCAAGGTGTCCAAGTTCTGAGACGGCTTGGAGGAGCTCTGCTCCCAGTCACCCTTAGCTATGCAACTCTAGTGGACCTAGAATGTGTAGGAACGACCTCTTGTCAGAGACAATGTCGTTACACGAATAATCAGTTTGTTCAGACAGGACAGACAATGAGCCACCAGGATTATCAACACCTTTGAGGAACTTGGTGGGTTGATGCTCGGACGAAAGGAGACACCCTGCTTGAACGTTGATCCAACATCAAAACCTGAGGGACTCTCAGTAGGACTGAGGAATATGATGGTACACATTCATCAGATGCAATGGGCATGCTGCAAAGATTTTGGAGCAGACTTGTTCAGGCACTTGAAGATGAAGAGCCTGGAAAAACACCACTTCCTGAGGACTATTAAATGAAACCATATGACCCATGACCCTGTTTGATTTAGCGGTACCTGTACTATGGTCCTGAGGAAAGATGGGGTTAGGAGCTCTGACTACATCTGGCCTTTTCTCCTCAGGAAGAACTGGGATGGAAAATATCCCTTATAAAAATGTCTGACATTGTTCTGGCCCACCTTGAGGAAAAACATCTCCTCAAGAGGCCAGTGGGCCTGCATGCTCTCTAGTAAAGGCACCAGGCTTGGTGCCGGGCCTTCTGCACGGCACCTCCAGTGTTCTCCTGATACTGTAACCTTGTTACCTGAGTAGGTTCCTCCATTCTCTGGAGCTGATTATGGGAGGAATGGAACACCCCTCGGAACTGTCTGCACCAGCCGTTACCTAGACCCCGTGGGGTTATGGTATACTTGCGCAGTTTGACACTGGAGATAGCCCTCCAAGGGGAAGTTCCGTAACTTAACTTACGAAACTTGACAAGACCAATGACCAAGTTGCATGGTCTTCATGGCTGAAAACCATAGGTGGGCCGAGCGGTCTGACACGAAAATCTTTGGTGATACCCACCTGGAAGGTGAGTCCATGGCCCTGAATTGCAGATAAGGGTCACATCTTCAGAGTGGTGGAATGAAACTGGCCATGGCAGTGACTTTATTTTGAAGGCATAAAAAAAGTACAGCCGTTGTGTGCTGATAGAGGTGGAAACTCCTCCTGCACGTGGTGACCACCACTTTGACATGACTGATATGGCCAGAGCCTTCTATAGGCAGGGTGGTGTTCTTCAGTAATACAGACTGCCTTGTCTATCAGTGGAGGAGCTTCCCACTGGGAAATCTTTACTCAATAAAGAAGGAACCTGTGACATGGTTAGGAAGATTTTTTTTTATCCACACCTCCCTAGTGTTGCTTAATAATTTTGGTCACATATTATCCAAAAAGATGCAGACAAGAGTCGGATTAACATTCGCCGTCTACACAGACTCTACCTCCTGAGCTGTAAGGGACAACATTCCTCAGCTATCCAAAAGACAAGGGCTTATCCTCCCTCCTAGTCCTGAAAAGGCCAGGTTGGGGTCTGCCTGCACATCTGTTATCGCAGCCTATGCTCACTGCGGTGAATCCTGGACGTGCCTGAATGGGCCCTCCTGACCTGAGGGGCCCGACTGGGGTCAGGTGTATCTGCGGGGGTGTTGGGGCTCACGCTCACATAGGAGACACAAAGTAATTTCTTCACAACTCTGCTGCCACTGCCAAAAACAACCAGGTGTTCTCCCTCCCCAGGCCAGGGAACTGACTGGGGGAGTGCCTCATCACCCTTGCAGGTCTTACACTGAATAATGGTCTCCAATACGTCAGGGTACCAAGAAGAAATAATTATGCCAAATAAATAATTATGAGGTAGGAAATTATAAATTTGCTCCAAATTTTTCTGTATAGGCTAAAATTCTCCACAGCATGTCTTACATTACTTGCTCAGAGACACACATCATGCAAGTGGCGGTCATGAGAATCACGCCCAGGACTGAATGTATAAGTCATGCTGCCATATATGGAAAACACACATAGAGAAAACCCTGGGTTAAACTATGTTTAAAGAGCTATCTGCTTGCTACTGCTCTCAAAAATCTGCCTGCAGTTGTAGATAACTGAACATTCTAAAGTGGCTTATGCTGCTGTGACAGTTCTAAATGACATTATAAAATGAGCTTGTAAAAATAAGCATTCTGATTGGCTAGAAACGAAGTGTCATATATGTTTTACACACAGAGAAAAAAAGTACATGTCAATAAATCAATGCCCCTAAATGGAATGTTAAGATGTGTCAGTGGAACGTTTATTTTTTAAAGGCCGCCATTGTTTTCAGTCTTGGTAAGCGAGAGAGTGAATGTCTTGATGACAATCCCGCTCCCAACCTCGTCTCTGCTAGAACTCAAAATTGGACAGCAGCAGCGTTTTATTGTGCATAAAGCATTCTTCTAGTTCGGGGAGACTGAAGCTTGCTGCCGCACAAAACTGGAAATAGACCAGAACGGGATGCCGTCTCATGGCAAACTGTGCTTCCGTCCCACTACATTTAACTAAAAAACAAATCTGCATCCCTTATTTATTTTTTTCTTTTTAATTGCGAAAGTGGCACAACCTGTTGGGGAGAACCTGTTACTTTCTCTCCTAACCACACTTGTTCTCTCCATCGGGACGTTGGGGGAGGGGGGTGCCACAACAGTACAAATGTTAATGTGTCAGAAGACAATGATGTCATCACCTAGTAGGCGGAAGGACTATTTTATCTCAAATGAACACAGTGATTTCAGTTTTTTTTCAGTTCAGAAATATTTTTTAAGGTCACAAATATAAAAAAAAAAAAAAAGAGAGAACCATTTTATAAGCGCAATAAAACACTCCAGGATGTGTGCTGAACAGATATTACCGCACTTCCAGGGCTGAAGACACTCGGCCGTTGGCCTCGTGCCTTACTATGCCCCTGGACGTGCGGTAATATCTGTTCAACACACACCCTGTCATGTCTTATTGCTTACTCATAGGCTTGAGGCAGGCCAGGCTGCTCCAGCTCTGTCAGTTGCCTGCCTGTGACAACTCTAAAAAAATAATAACTATTAGCCCTATTGTCTTATTGGGCTAAATCTCACGGAAACACCAAAAAAGCACTACAACGTACCAATGTCACACATTAACTGTAAAATAGTAAGAAACACAAAACCTGAAGCTTAGGGAAGGGGTGGGAAGCAGGAATCGACGCTAGAGCCCAGGGACCCCCCAAAGACCCTACACTTCCAATAAAAAAAGTTGTACCTACCTGTGGCACCCTGACTTATTAATTTTATTTTTTTATTTATTTATTTTTTTTTTAAATCGGGAGACCATTAAAACACCCTATTAAGGCAGTAAAAAAGTTCCCAATCCACACAGAGAAAGTGTGAATGCAGGTTATTCAATTTGAAAGCCGCAGCTTAACAGGCATGATTTTAATTTAGGGGTGCCCTCTAATAACAGGGAGCCCCAACCTGCTATGCAGGATTGCAGTCCCAAAGGAATCTTGAAGTCCTGAATATTGAAATCTTGAGGGAAGACAAAAGTATCTCTGTCCCCTATGAATGGCACAGTTAAACTGGGGAACTGCAGTTCTTATGGAATCCTCATATGCCCAACATTCTAAATGATGGACGGTGCCATTTCCCCTGGTAGGGGTGCACTATATATCCTGTTGTTATGATTACCCAGTGACAATGTGGAGCACTACAAAATAGTTTTTGCTGGCACCAGACACAACATTTGAACCCCGGCTTCCAATGCTCGATGGCAGGACTGCGTGGGCAGTTTACACACCATATCCTGGGAGGTGATAGCTTTGTGTTTCAGCAGCCAGGTACCCCATATCGCCACCCCAGGTGGAGGCACTGCGCCACATTAGGCCAGTGTAGCACATCCTCAGGTAACCCAAGCTGACCTCCTCAGTGAAGGTGGAGAGATGAAATCTGAGGGCACTGGTATAGCAGCTGCTACAGAAGTTACAAATTAGACCTTTTTCTCCTGGTTCTCATTTTGCTGCTGTACCCCAACTGCTCTCACACTGTTTAGTGCACTGCAACTAACTGACATACAAGGAAGAACATGATTAGCTACATAAAAATTCTTAATGCATATCTAGCCTTGTTATGCACGTAACGTATAAATAATAATTTGCTCTTACCTATAACTGTGTCGAATGATGCAACTTTCAGAGACAGGGCTTTCTAACTTGTCAGTGCTGTTTAACGACGGAGTTTCTGGCCTGTTCACATTCAATATAGAAGCATCCAAATTGCAAACATCTAGAATATAAATGTTTTCATAAATAAAATGTGCAACACAGGTATCAGTCACACATTTAAAGAAACATAGTCATTCCAGTTTGAGGAGCGAGGTATAAAACAGTACTCCACCAGGTAGCTGACATATTTGGTTCTGTTCCCCTTCATACCTCATCAGCACTGCAACCTTACTAATTATAATATCATGATGAACCATGAAGATCCACTCAGCTGCTACTAAACTGGTCATTTGGATGCCATTATGAGTGAGCTACAATACTGATGAGGTATGAAGGGAAACAGAACCAGACATGTCAACGTCCAGGTAAAGTAATGTTCTTCATACTACAGTGGTAGCCAATGATATGTCCAGTAAGCTCTAGGGTGGCTCATTCAAGGGGAATGATTGCTTTTGTTAAGCATAACTGAGGGATTCTTGGGGTTTGAAACAGTAATTACAAACATGAACAACTGGTCAGTTTTCATTCAACAGTTCACATAATCATGATTGTGAGTTCTCAGTACTACACTCAAAATCTGAAAAACAAAGTTTAATCAAACTGTTGCATATAGTTGGACTTGCTGTTGTAATTACTGTACTGCAAAGATACCCGACTCTTCAATATAACTTGATGCTTACAGTATCTTCTGCCTTGACAGACTAAGTGAGGAGGAGGATGTCTGGTATACCTGCATAATGATCTCCAAGGGCAGGTAATGCCAGGCAGTACCACACCGAAAGAAGCTCAGATCCTAGCTATTACACTCACAATAGGTAGCCAGAGAAAAAATCTCCTCCTCCTCCTCCTCCTCCTCTCCACAGTTTACATTCCACCGGGAGGACAAAGCAAAGGACTGGAGCAGTTCATTAATTACTGTAAGCAAGGCAAGCAGGGCTGGGAGCACATAGTTATGGGGGACTTCAATACCAACTGGCTGGCCCAGGACACAGTGACTATAACAGAACAGACTGCCACCCTGTACCTTTCACAGGTGGTAACTGAAGTGACCTGGAGAAACTACCGAACTGGCACCTCTACACTTATTGACTGACTACTCACCTCATGCCCGGAGCATGTAACTAACATAGCTGTGCTTCCAGACTCACTAAGTGATCATTTGCCAGTGATTTTTACGTGATCCAATAAGTTAAAAAAAAAAAAAAAACCCTAAGCAATCAAGAAACAGGTCACTTAAAAAAGGAAAGCTAAATAATTTCAAGCAATCCCTGAAAAATGCAGACTGGACATCACTGGACCACACTGCAGACACAAACCAGGCCCTTGAGTATTTCACATGCATATTTAATAAAGCTTGCAACATTTTTGCACCCTACAAATCATCCAAAGTGAGGGGAACAATCAACCCCTGGCTAATGGGTCCCATCATTGAGCAACTGAAGCAATGTGATAATCTATGGCACAAGACTCAGGCCACAGGGAAGACAGGCGACTATACGGCCTATAAAGAGCCTAGGAACCGATGCACCAGGCTAGTCAGGGATGCCAAGGCTAGCTACTATAGTGAATAGCTAAGTAGGACCTGGGGTAATGGCAAGCTCTTGTGGAACAATCTAAAATCATTGACCAGCAACGTATCCAAAACGCACCAAGATTTGATAATCACAGACAAGATTGAATCCAAGATGGCAGACACACAGATCGAGTGAGAGGAGGCTCGTCTGTCTGCTCTGTGCAGGGCATATTTGATTATATTGGAATACTGACTTCGGCAAAAAGGTTGTGCTTTCTTTTAAGCTCTAATTTCTCTAAAATAAGAATGAGTAAGGTAAGGAGCAAAGTAATATCAAGCTAAAAAGAAACCTTTCTATGTTGCCGATCGCTGTGCTCCTGTGACTCGCCTTCCCCTTCCGTCTCTCCTCTTGGTTTCTCCCCTCGCCACTCCCGTGGAGTTTGTGGGGCCTATCGACTTCGGTAGCATCAAGGCTATCACAAGTCCTAGCGTTCTTTGCCCTTCATTGGCGGCACCGTTTGAACACAGCATTCCTCCTTTTAGAAGACACACGGGCTGGAAAGAAAATGATCGGGACGTGCATCCAGTGAATGGTGTTGAGCGATGCGGGATTCTTTTCCTTGTTACCGTATTTCCTGCCAACCAGCTAGAGTGAAATGAATCTGACAGGAAGGATTTACAGAGGGGCTGACTTTCTGGAGACTGTGGAAGAGACAAGGAAGCAGTTTTTTTGCAGCTCTCAGTCCCTGCTCATCCCCCCTCCCCCCAAACTCTATGTTGGAATTGAGAAGATGATGTGTGCTGGCCAATTGTGGCCTAACAGATAAGTAATGGATACTGAGAGAGTGTCTACCTTTATTCAAACAGACAAACTAATCAATGTTTTATGTAAACTTGTGCTTTATTTGTAGAAGCAAGAAGAAACTAATATCTCCTGAAATAAACACAAATACAAACATATAAGCTTTGATCTGGCAAAATACACTACTTAAATACAGGAAAGAAAATAACATACATGCTGTAGTCTAGGGGGAAAGGAGAACTAGGATGAAATACACATACAATGTATTTAATTAGTCTGGATATAAATTGATAAAGGACACATTAAACAATTTTTGTTCAATAAATCAGCCGAGCGCAATTAAAAATCTACATTGTGTAGACATCAAAAACACTCCTGAAGCTCTTATTACAGATAAAAAAAAACAGACTACAAAGTACCAAAAAAGACAAAATTTGATGCAACTTTTTTCACAAGATAAAAAACCTGCAGATTCAAAACTGGCAAATAAAATAACCAACTATATTTCAAGACAACAGTCTCTTCCTCCTAAAACACCATCAATTTCACATAAGCCATTAGAAAACGTTTTGAATATGGCAGAAAATAAAGAAAGTAAAGCAAAACCTGAAGTCAAATGGCAATAATAATAATAATAAAAAAGATAAAGTAGCTGCACCTTTAATGAATGATAGCGATAATGAACAAGTGAAAAGTAAAGAAGAGCACAATGCAGCCTTAATTCATGAAATGAAAACAGGCTTTGACTATGTGAAAAACCTAATGGGGGATCTCTCCGGTCAGGTCTCAGCAATAGCAAAAAAGCTTGAGTCATTGAACATAAGAATGACTGAACTGGAAAAAAGAGTTAGTAAAGTAGAGGATGAGACAACTCCTGCATTTAAACAAATTCAAGACCATACAAGAGAACTAAAAATTCTACAGGATAAAATAGAAGATCTGGAAACAAGGGCTAGCAGAGGAAATCTGAAACTAGGAGGCATTCCAGAAAGTATAGAAGGCTTCTAATCCAGTGTCATATTTTGAAGAGTTACTAACAGAAGCTCTGGGTGGAGAATACCCTAAAAATAAAGTCACATTGGAAAGGGCAAACAGAGCCTATAAAAATCTGAACTTTAAAGGAAATGCCCCAAGATTTGTATTTGTGAAACCATTGCAATTAGGACAGGAAAGACCTTTTAAGAAAGGCTAGACTAAATAAAGGAATTCAGGTCAGAAATATGAATATACAGGTTTTTCCTGATCTGCAGCAACACGTATGCCTGAAGCAAAAGGAAGCTAATTCAGTTAAGAATCTATTATGGAGAAATAATATCAGATTTACAATGCTGCCTCCTGCCAAACTAAATGTCACCCTAAATGGGAGACTTCGAATCTTCTCATCTCCCCAAGAAGCGGAACTTTCAGTTAAGAGATTCTTATCTGAATCAGAAGACCTCTTAACAATTCATATAAAAAGAGCAAAAGGACCATCTCCTAAAAAAAAAAAAGAAGACAAAGCATGCTGAGAATGAGGTGTTTAAAGATCTCACTTGCCAAACGCAGTGGCGCTTGCGCAGTGCAGGTGCAGCAAGTGCAATAACTGCAGGGGAGTCTAAGTGAGTGTGGCAGGCTCCCCCCAACCCCCCTGGCACTTTAAAAGTTCAGTAGACCGTGTAGAATATCTGGTCATTACGACAGGAAGAGCCCTATATTCCACATTTTCATCTGGAAGGCTGCTGTATTCCTGGGAGATCTGAGCTGTGTGCAGTGGGTCTTTGGAGAGACTACAGGAACCATAACTATTATCGCTGCACTGTGTTCCATTTTTTTCCAGAGACTGTGTGAGCTCATGTTGCTAAAGTGTGATGCTGCGAAACCCCTTATTGACTTTGGGAATTAACTAAGCATGCTGGTGTATGACTTGTCACAGTATTGGGGTGCATTTTAATGCCGTGCAGATTTTATTATTTAGCACTGCTGGTTTGAGTCCCTGCTGAACTGCTGTTTACAAAGTGATTACTTGCGTGCTGCTGAAAAAGGGACCTAAAGTGTACTGTTCAGGGTATTTGTGCTGTCCTCCCAAGAGTGGAGCCGATTAATTAAGTACAGCTGCTGCCACTTCAGTAATTGCACCCTGCTCATAGCCCTGTTGCTAGATACTGACTAGCTTCTTCTACCTGTTGCTAGCTGCACCCCTCCCCCCAATTGGTGGTGGCAGCCCATTCTGTGGGGTTCAGGTGTTTAAAGATCTCACTTGCCAGATGCGGTGGCATTTGTGCGGTGCAAGTGCAGCAAGTGCAATAAGTGCAGGGGAGTCTAAGGGAGTCTGAGGGAGGTAGGGGAGTGGGAATGTTTGATTGTAATACTGTCGGTGCTGTAAGTATGTTATGTTAATCATGTGGGACGCTAAGTGTTTAGCTATTTGGGTGTGTATTCTTTGGGGTGGGGGTTGGTATATGTGGATTATATTGAATTATATAGGTTTAGCGCTGAGAACACTGCCTCATATGAGACAAGTGGTTTTTGCTTTTCAAATTGCTTAGTTGTTGATGTTGTTGTTACTGATTCATGGCAACTGTTGTTGAGTAGCCCTATGCCCATAAGACAATGTGGGAATAGAGGTTACTTTACTTGTTTGCACTATGGCATATTACTTTGTTCTAATTTTGGGCAACTGTGTTTCAACCACCTTTCTGTTAGTTTCTGGTGATGTTGAACCGAATCCAGGGCCTTGCTCTTTAGATTCTATGTCTCCCTCTCAAGTATCGTCTTTGAATAATTGTTTGAACCTGTCATGGATTTAAAATTATCCATTTGAATGTTCATAGTTTAATCCCTAAGACTGCTGAAATCGAACAGCTTCTTGCTCTATATCTGCCTGATATTGTTGCTTTATCAGAAACGTGGTTGAAGCTGGGGGTGCCCGGTAATGTGCGTCATATTGGGGGTCATAACATTTTTAGGGTAGACCATAAAGGTTGAAAAAAGGGTGGTGGGGTCTTGATTTATTATAGGGATCATTTAGAAATTAATTTTTTAAGGTCTAGTAAGGATTTGGATTGCGATACTGATTGGTTGGTTTTGCAATTTGTTCTTGGAGGAAAGAAGTTGTTAAATGTGGGATGTTTGTATAATACCCCTCAATGTGGTCTTCAAGGGCTTAAACATTTCTTGGATGTTTGTGAAGTTTACTTAAAGCAGAGTGATTCTGTTGTTGTTGGAGATATGAATTTGAATTGGAGGGCTAATGACACCATGGGGCTCAAATCTCTTCTCGCTTACGGACTAACTGTGTATAAATGTACCTACCCAACTTAATACCATCTCACAGAATCATTCTCTGTTGGATTGGGTCTTGACTAATAGAGTGGAGAGGGTAGGGGCCTCTGGTGTTTTGGCAGATTCCGTAAGTGACCACATGACCACCTTTTGTGTCCTAAATATTCGCTGTCTTAAACTCCCTCCTGCTGTGTTTCAGACTAGATCATTTAAAAGGATAGACTATTCCCTGTTGTATTCTTCTTTGAGGTTAATTGAGTGGTCATTTTTTGAATGTATTCCAGAAGTGGACATGGCACTAGATTTTTTTTTGCAGCCAACTTTTTCCCATTCAGGAATCCCTCTTCCCTTTGCAGACCATTCGGTGTAGAGGTTCTCCTACTGGATGGTTTGGTCCCAGCATTAAGAAATTAATTAAGGAGAGGGATAGTGCTTGGACTAAATTTAAATTATCTCCCAGTAGAGTTTTAATGGCTCTCTACCGTGGACTTCGGAATTTAGTCTCTCAAACTGTTAGAAATGCTAAAAAAGCTTATTTCAGGGATCGCTTTGAAGATAGCTGGGCAGATCCAAAGAAGTCTTGGAATAACGTAAATTCTTTACTTTCTCCTAAATCAACATTTGACATCCAGAAATTAAATGTTGACAACAAAGCAATTGGTGACTTGTCTAAAATTGTTAAGTTGTTGAATTCTAAATTTTCAGATCTAAGTTTAGGTCTTTTTTTCCTCAGGCTGGTAATACTAAATCATTTTCCTCTGTTCCCTTGGTAGATGGACCCAGGCTTTTGTTTAAGGAAGTAACATCAAATGAAGTTTTTCATCTTCTGCAGTCTCTCCCAAATAAAGGGACTAACTGTGGGGAAGGGTTGGATGCCTGCTTCTTAAACTTGGCTATCCCCTTTATTAAGGATCCCCTTTATTATATTTTTAATATGTCATTGGCTACAGGTGTTTTTCCCCTGTCCTGGAAGAAAGCTAAGGTGGTTCCAATTTCAAAAAAGAGCTGTGCTACTTCCATGGATGATTATAGGCCAATATCAAAACTGAATCCCCTTAGCAAACTACTTGAGTGTTTAGTGGCTAAACAAATTGATGCCTATTTGGTTATCCATGATTTGTTGTCAAGGCAACAACATGGGTTCCATAAGCACTTTGGTACGGGCACAGCCTTGGTTGGGTTCACGAACACCATCCTACATGGTTTGAGAAGGGTTTGATGACCAGGGCAGTGCTCATGGACCTAACCAAGGCTTTTGATTTGATTGACCATGATTTGGCCTGCACAGAACCAAAAGATCTGGGGTTTTCTGATGTTGCTGTTTCTTGGTTCTATGATTATCTGAGTAACAGGTGTCA
Organism: Neoceratodus forsteri; assembly: GCA_016271365.2. Classification (NCBI taxonomy): domain Eukaryota; kingdom Metazoa; phylum Chordata; order Ceratodontiformes; family Ceratodontidae; genus Neoceratodus; species Neoceratodus forsteri. The sequence continues at coordinate 512,573,027 of CM028134.1, read as the reverse complement.
ATTTGTTCAGGTAGGTTCTGTGGTTTCGGATGTCTTGCCAATTAGTTGTGGTGTGCCTCAGGGATCCATTTTGGGACACCTGTTATTTTCTATTTTTATTAATCAGCTTCCTGGAGTTTATAAGTTTAGTGACTCACTGCTTTATGCAGATGATCTTGTAATTTGTGCTCAGTCAAATTCTGTATCTGAACTTTCTTGTTCCCTAGAAAATGATTTTGGTGCTGTCTATTCTTGGCTTACTTTAAATGCTATGGTTTTAAACTTGGCTAAAACAAAAGTTATGTTATGTGGCACGCAATTTATATTGGTGGACACCCCGGAACTGAAAATATCTGATTTGCGGGGTGGTCTGCTTGAACAAGTGTCTCAATTTAAGTATTTGGGCACACTATTGGATCCCAGTTTGACCTTTTCACCTCAGATTCAGTCAATGGTTAAGAAAGTAAATCAAAGAATATGGGTGTTATACAAATTCAAGCCATTCTTCTCACAAGCAGCTAAATTAGCAATTGGTTCTCTTCTTCCATATTTTGATTACAATTCTTGTTTATATTATAACATAGGTACAAAAGAAATGCAAGCACTAACTGTGGCCTATAATAATATTTGTAGATTTATTTTAGGAGCCCCCAACAGGACACACCGGTGTAATCTTTATTCTCAGTTGGGGTGGATTTCCCCAAGTTACAGAATAGAATATTTTGTTGGCTGTCTGATGCATAAATGTTTTTACTTTGGCTCCCTTTTTCCTCTTTCTGATCTTGTTGTAATGATAGATTTGCTTCCCAGCCTGAGGTCGGCAAATGGCCCCCTATATTTTGTCCCCAGGTCTCGGCTTAGATTAAGCTCTAGAGCTTTTTCAATAGCAGCACCATTGTATTGGAATTCACTCCCACTTGATGTTAGGATTGCTCCCTCTGTTTTAACTTTTAAACAAAGGTTACGAGGTTATTTATTACATAAATCTGTTCATAACTGCAATGTGTAATTAATTTGTTTTTTTTTTTGGTTTGTATTGCTGCTAATTGTATTTGTGTATTTTTGTATGTTTTTTTGTCCGAGTCGGGCCTGAAAAGGGACCTTTGGTCCAGCGCCTTTACCTGGTTACCAAAGAATAAATGAAAAAAATGAAATTGAAATGGGTAGATGCAAGCTCAAATCTTGAAAATACAAATTCTACTCCCTCCAATTCTTCTAATATAACAGCTTCTATCTCCAGTAACCAGTTGGATGAACATGGCATAGAGAAATGACTAGATCAATAACACCTGCCTTAATAAAGATTTTTTTTTGGGGGGGGAGAGAAGAAGAATAAAAAGGAAGGGGGAGGCGAGCTGGAAGAAAAAGTATGGAATCTGGCAGCACTAAGTAAAAACCCCTTTCTCTTCTATCTTTTTTCTCTTTTTCCTTCTCTATTGTAGCTTAAGTTTTTTTCTTCTCTTTTTTCTTCTTTTACACAAATTTATATAATAGGACGCCCCTGGAAGCGGGCAGATTAATTCTGTTTTCACACGCTCGATTGGAGGGCATTTTTTTCTGTCCAATGCGTCACCTTGAAGGTTGGAAGGGAGATGGCCCTGGATGCTGGAATCAGGGTAGTGTTAGGAAGAGAGGGGAGGAGGTATTGTCTGGGGGAATGGTATACAACACTTGTTAAGGTGTTAATTAATTCATTCCAAAAAAAAGATGACAAAAAGAAATTCTACTCAGAAATTTTCCAAATTGGTGGAAAAAAATATGAAGTGCCCTACACATTTTTATACTAATTATAATAAATATAGTTAATATGGCAGAGCTAAAGGAGTCCTGTAGCTGCAGATGTGCCTCCTGGAATATAAGAGATCTTAGAAATAGAGTAAAGATGAGGAGTATGGTACAAATATGCAAAACTAAAAAAATTGAGCTATTAACTTTGCAAGAAACTCATTTTAACCAGCGAGATACAAAATATTGTATCAATTTATTAAAGGCCTGTGGCTATTCTGCCTTGTTTAATTCATCATCTAGAGGGGTTGCAGACTTCTTGAGAAAGAGTTAATCAATTATATGTAAGAAAGTTAAACTAGATAGTAATGGCAGGTATGTTTGGTTGAATTTAAAATTTAAAAATCAAGAATTTACATTTATGGCACTATATGCACCAAATGAAGACGCACCACAATTCTTTTCAGAACTTTTTTTTAACATTAACACAATATCCGGCCCCTTACATTATAGTGGGAGACTACAACTTAACACTGAATGAAATGGATAGGTCTCCAGGTAGCCAGGAATTAAAAAAAGAAGGCTCCTCAAATTATTATAAATTACATGAGAGATTTGAATTTAGTAATACAGTATAACCCCGATTATCCGAAACTCGGTTATCCGAATCTCCGGATTAACTGAAACTGTCCCATGTCCCCCGAGATAATCGGTGTTCTACTGTGTCTGTAGTGAAAAGCGTCCGAAAGCAGCTCTAATAAAGTGGTGATCTTGCTGCACTTAAAATCATTTAACTTTACTGGAGGATCCTGTGTTCCACCCGTGCAGTTAGTTTGCCAAGTAGCACACTTACCCCTTTCCTTAATTGGCACCTTTATCGCTCGCTTCAGACCTTTGCAGACCTCCGGTTACATATCTACTCATTATCAATGGGCACATGGACACAGAGAAGATTGTGGCACTGACTTTCCATAATAAAACGCATTTGGAGTGTTTGGACTTCTGGAGTTTAGTGGTGCGGAACTGCCCAGCTGGTAAGAGAGAAACGGGGAAAGCAGCGAGCACAACAGAGGGCTCATTGCCTCATAGCATTGCTCTGTACCACAGCCATCCTACACAGAAAGCATGCTGCTCACACAGAAAAGGTAAACTTTGACTTTTATGCAGTTGACTTTAAATATTAAAGCAACAGCAAAGAGAGAAACGGGGAAAGCAAGGAGTACAGCAGAGGACTCACTGCAAGTACGAGATGTGCATTTTAGTCTCTGCCGCAAACAAGGCACTTTGTACTGTAGACGCTTTTATTGATTCATTTATTCACAGTATTTACTCTATTACATGTTATATGTAGCACTACTGTGTGTTTTTATTTGTGTGATTAATATTTTTCATTACTAATTGAAAACTTGCTCTCATTGTTTGCTACATCGAGTGCTGTAGCCACAATGGAAATTTCATGGCTCCCATTTATCTGAACCCCTGATTATCCGAATAAATGTCATGTCCCCCATGGCATTCGGATAATCAGGGTTATACTGTAATAATAAGTTTACTTTTAGGGCGCCTTTCAAAAATGTCAAGATGCCTAACAAATTTTAAAACATCAATTATCAGATCATAAAATACTAAAATAAATAAAACAGAGTAAGCCTTTACAAAGTTAACTTCACCAAAGGCCTGATCCCACGGATATGTTTTTAAGGATTGCTTGAATCCCTCCACGGTTGTGCACTCCCCGTAACCGGCGGGGTAGAGAATTCCAGAGGGTTGGGGCTATGTGCATAAATGCATGGACCCCAGAAGATTTCAAACAAACCCTCTGGATCTCTAGCAACCCCTCGTTGGAAGAGAGAAGCAATCGTCCTGGGCAGTAGGGAACCAGAAGTTCTTTCAGGTAATCTGGGCCAAGTCCGTGTAGGGCTTTAAAAGTCAAAATATGTTAAAGGTGATCTGCCACTGTACTGGCAGCCAGTGCAGTCTGCGCAGCACTGGTGTAATATGACAAGATCTAAAAGTTCCCATCAAAAGCCGGGCTGCAGCGTCTGCACTAGCTACAGGCAGTGGATTTCCACCCCAGGTAGCCCTAGGTAAAGGGAGTTGCAGTAATCCAGGTGTGAGGATACAAAGGTGTGAACCAGCATAGGAAGATCACTGGATGGAACAAGGTGTTTAACCTTGGAGATATTCCTCAGATGGTAAAAAGAGGATTTCACAACGGTTGACACCTGCGAATGCAGAGTCAGACCCTTGTCAAAAATAACCCCCAGGTTTTACACCTGTTCACTGGACAGGAGAGAGACACTCCCAAGAAAAAGCCCAGAGGGTGAACCCACCCCGACCCCCCTATCCGGCACGCCGGATCCACAACCAACACCTTGGTCTTATCTGAGTTCAACTTTAGCCAGCTGAAATCCATCCACTCCTGGATTTCTACGAGACAGCTGTTAAACGCTGAGGGAGCTCCATCTAGGTCAGATGCAAAAGATAGGTAGCACTGGGTATAATCAGCACAGCAATGAAACCTCAGCTCATACCTTCTTACAATGTCTCCGAGAGGCAGCATGTACACTGCAAACAACATGGGGGACAACACTGAACCCTGAGGAACCCCACAAGACAGAGAAACTGGGTCCAAGGAATAAACCCCAGACACCACTCTCCGAGTTCTTCCAGTGAGGAAAGATGAAAACCATCTGAGGACTGTCCCCAACAGTCTGCAGATGAACCTTAGGTGATCAAGTAGCACCCCATGGTCCACAGTGTCAAATGCTGATGAGAGATCTAGAAGAACCAAGATAGAACATTTTTTTCTGGTCTCTAGCCATTAGGAGATCATTGAGCACCTGAACCAACACTGTCTCAGTACTATGTCTCTTACGAAATCCGGATTGGAGGGGTTCATAGATGTCATGGATGGTCAAATGATTCTCCAGCTGCACAGCCACTACTTTCTCAATCACCTTCCCTAAAAAGGGAAGGTTAGAGATTGGTCTGTAGTTTGTATGGCAGTCTGGGTCCAAAGAAGCTTTCTTTAAGAGTGGTGTTACCACCACCTATTCAGGGAGCCAGGAAACTCACCTGTTTCCAAGGAGCACCAGACTATCCATGCTAGGACCGGACCGACAGAATCAAGACAACCCAAAATCAGGGACATTGGTCCAGGATCCAAACTACAGCACATAGGGCGAGCACCTTGGACAATCTGCATGACATCCATGAACTCTGGTCGGTCAAAGGCACTCCAGGAAAGCCGAGGGGTAGCTGCCTCGGCCTGATCCACAGCACCACCCATACAGTGTGCCAACTAGAGTACCGCCCTAATGTCGGCCACCTTAGTCACAAAGAATCGAGCAAGATCATTGCACTCTATCTGCGAAAAAGCTTTCCGAATTTGCAGACAAGCTGGGTTGCACAGTCTGTCTGCCGTTCGAAAAAGCTGAGCTGGTCAATTCTGAGTGGCCGCAATCTCCCCGGACAGGAACTCTGCCTTCTTATGGGTGACTGTGGATTGATAGACTTGATAATGATCCATCAATCTAAGGCAGTCAGCATCAAGGGTGGATTTCCACCAGCAACGGTCTAACCTTTGTCCTAGTCACCGCATTTCCCTCAAAGTCCCATCAAACCATGGGGACTGAGGGTGAAGGGAGAAAGGGTGAACTCGGACTGGAGCAATGACATCCAGAGCCACCGAGATGACTAAGTTATAGGCCACCACGAGAGCCTCTGGGTCACTGCTTGCCACTGGAAGGGCTGATAGGTCAAGTACTGCCGCCAGGCCTTCAGAGCTTACATGTCATAAAGGGTGATACCTGACCATCTGCACAGGGGTAGGCCTATGGAGGGGGGCGCTAAAACTAAACCCCATGATGTAATGATCGAACCATCTGACAGGTTCCACCCCCAAATCACAGGCCTCGATCTCCAGGAGAAAGACTAAGTCAAGAGAGCGACCGTGTTTGTGGGTAGCAGTGGAAACTATCTGTGTGAGGCCCAGAGATGTCATCAACTGGAGGAAGTGTTGTCCAAACTGCGAGAGTTCATCATCAACCCAGGCACTAAACTCACCCAGGACCATCAGCCTGGGTGACTCAAATGCCATGTCGATGACAAAGTTCCGCAACTTCCTGAAGGAATCGCTTCTCATCGTCGGGTGGACAGTAGATGGGGGCAGTCCTACACCCTACACCTGCTACCACAGTACACTCAAATGACTCAGCCTCCCAACTGGTACATTCGTGAGGTTAAATTTGGTCTTGAAACAGACCACAATCTTCCCCACGATCCAATCTCGAGCGGTGAATCACCGAGTATCCAGCTGGAGTTAAGGCCTCCAAGATGGGGACAGAGTTCTCATCCAGCCAGGTCTCTGGGAAGCAAGCCAGGTCCACTGTTCCAACAAGATCTGCAATAACTGCAGTCTTGTTTTGAGTGAATCTGGCATTTACCTCTTTACCGCCAGTTGAATAGACACTCCGGGCCACCGAACCATCTGCCCACCAAACTTGATGGTGCCTTTGAGTATGGAAACCAACATGGGGGACCACGATCCTGGTTCCATTTTGCCCCAGGGCATCTTCTGGATCCCACCACCCTGATACAATGGCTCCGCTCATTCACCCTCCACTGTTCGCAGCCCCTGCCCTCCTCCTTCTCCTCCCCCTGTGAGCAATACCCAGCACCCTATAGCACTGGTAAGTTATAAACTGTAAAGGAGGGGAGAAAAATGGATGGAGGGCGCAGAGAGCAGAGGGTGAATAGTGCACAACCATGGGGGCAGGGCTCCAACACATTCTGATGATTAAAATGTCAACCAACATTCCCTCAACAAGTCTACTATCAGCCTAAGACAGCATACACAATAGAATAAAATTACACAAATCGCTCACTAAAAGAAATATCCCTCAAAAATCCAACCCCCATAAAAACTAACCATTCATAAAACAAACAAATCTAAATAAAACAAACTACAAAATAAGTCAACAAAATCCTCACCTCCCCTGGCCCTCCCACAGCCCAGGAGATAAACAACAATATTAAACTTTAAATCATGAAATCCAAAATAACACTTAAAAACAATATCAGTCAAAATCAACAGATACATCAGAGTATTTGGGGAAAAGTTTGGTTGTCCAGGCCCCACTGAGTCTCTCACCACTAGTGGAGACTGAGAAAACCTTCAGGAGCTCCCACCTCCTGAACAGACAGATGAAAATATCTTGAAGATTTCACCCACAGATGAAGGAATAAACTCCAAACTTCAGGTGCTCTCACCAACTGTGATTTAGTAGATCCATTTAGAGTAAGTGAGCCCTAAAAGGAAATATATGTTTATTTTTCTCCAACTCAGAGTACATTTCCATATTGATTTCATGCTCGTTTCAACATCATTTCTACATTCTATCAAAATATAGACTACGCTCTCATAACTTTCTCAGACCACGCTTCATTGACCTGGGATCTGAAGTTACAAGGTAACATTAATACAGATAACATTTGGAGGCTGGATCAAACATTATTTTAAGAACAAACAATTTTTTTAAGTTGTAAAACTATCCTTGAAAATTATCATTTTGAAAATAAAGAAGACACATTGTTATTTAGTATCTGGGATGCTATGAAGCTAATGTTAGAATTTCATTATATACACTGTACATAGAAATAAAAAATATAATGAAGAAATTCAAAGTTTAGAAAAAAAATTAAGAGAAGAAAGGGCATATATTCTTACAGAAGCAGAATTAGACTCACATAAATTATTAGCAACTAAAATGCATATAACGCCTTAATGGAAAAAAAGACTAGAGCTGTGCTCAGCAGATCAAAATCTAAATACTATTATTTGAGGGGAACCCCCAATAAATTATTAGCCTGGCAATTAAAAACTGAAGAGGCTAATAAAGTTATAGCTAAAATTGAAAGTAAGACTGGAATTATTTCAACAGATCCAGCAGAAATCATAGCAGTACTAAAAGAATACTATCAAGACCTATACACCAATGAAGAACCAGCAGGAAAAGACAATATTGAATCTTTCCTTAAAGATATTAGCTTTCCAAATTTAACAACAAATCAATTAAGGGAGTTAGAGCAAGAAATTACGGACCAGGAAATGTGTGAAGCTATTAAAAGCCTCCCAGTGAATTCTTCACCGGGACCTGATAGTTTCACAATACATTTCTACAAAACGTTTCAAGATATACTAATCCCAAAACTTAACATTATTTTTAATTCAATTACAAAAAATAATGAATTACCAAATTCATTTAATGATGCACACATTATTTTGCTTTTAAAACCAAAACAAGACCCAGAACTACCATCATCATACAGACCTATATCATTTCTAAACAGCGACTATAACATTTTTACAAAGTTTTGGGCAAACAGAATAAATAAAATAATGAATACCTTGATTGCTCAAGAGCAGATAAGTTTTATACAAGGAAGGAAACTTTCACAGGCAATAAGAAAAACTTTAGATATTATGGAATTGATTAAAGAAAAATATACAGCTATGATTGCACTGGATGCTGAAAATGCCTTTGGCAGGGTAGACTGGTGTTTTTTGATGTCCACCCTGTCAAAGATCAAGCTGGGGAAAAGTATGCTCAACTGGATCAGAGCAATATATTCTAAACCTAAAGCTAAAATTTATGCTAACACAAACCTCTCAGACGCTTTTTATCTATACAGGTGAACTCGGCAGGGCAGCCCCCATCCCCAATTTTGTTTGTTTTATATATAGAGCCTTTAGCACTTTACATAATGAAAAACATTTTGGGAATAAAATTAGGGGATAAAACCTTCACCATTTCACTTTATGTGGATGATATATTAGTATATCTTTCAAATATAAAATAATCAATAAATAAATTACTTGACTTATTTAGATAATTTGCAATTGTTTCTGGTTATAAACTCAATGTTCAAAAAACAGAAATGATGTTATTGGGAGAAACTAGTTTAACAAGTCAAGAATTAATATTTACACCACAAGATTCTTTTAGATACTTGGGCATAGTACTCTCAAAAAATCTGAATGATTTATGTAAGGTAAACTATACTTCATTAATATCTGAAATATCAAATGATATAAATAGATGGATACACATCCCCTTAACCTTAATGGGTCATGCAAATATCATAAAAATGAATATTTTGCCAAAAATTATTTTTTTATTCAAAACTCTACCTACTGCTCTCCCAAAATAATTTTTTCAGCAATGGGAAAAAAAGATGAAAAATATTTTATGGCAAAAAATAAGAATTAAATTAAAAATTGAAAAAATGTATGTCTCGAAAGAAAAAGGACTCCTTGATCTCCCCAATTTCAAATGGTATTATTAGACATCACAGTTGAAGGGACTACGGGACCTGTATCAACAACATGATCTCATTCACTGGCAGTCAATAGAATTAAACACAACAGTATACCACTTGCTAAAACAGCTTTTCGATATTCTTTTTAAAATCTTGCCTGCTAAAAATCAAATTTCTAGATACTTGATGAATTTGATTTTAATCTGGCAGGATCTTAAAAGACTAGGTCTGAAAATCAAAATCACAAGATCAATATCATTACAAATAATCCGTTGTTTAAACATTTTCAATTAAATACAATTTGGAAAGAATGTGCTGAGAAATGAATCTGTACAATAGGAGATTTGTATATAACTGGTAAAATAGCTAGTTTTGATGAATTGATAAAAGAATTTCATGTTAGCAAAAATAATTATATGCCTTATTTACAATTAAAATGTTTTATTAAAAATACTGGAACTCAGAAATGGAAATTCCTAAAACGCCCTTGGAACAATTCTTTCAAAATCAGGGAAACTGCAGAAAACAATAGGTAAAATGTATAACTTGCTGAAAGAAGCTTTACAACTAGATAGCTTAAAATTAAATACATCTTGGGGAAAAAGAACTTAGTTCAGGAATAGGAATGGAAGAATAGCAAGAAATACTAAATACTCTCTCAACTGTCTCTAGATCAATAAGATTTCAGCAAATCCAGTTTAACATTTTACATAAGTTATATTATACGCCAGCTAAACTTAATAAATTTAATTCTGTAATCTCAAGTCTTTGTCCCAGAAGTCAAAGGGATAAAGGTATAAATATATATATATTTATGATATGTCCAGTATTGAAAACATTTTGGACTGATAATATAAAACATATGGAGCTTATGCTCGGTCTTAAATTTCCGTTTGACCCAGGCGGATTTCTTTTGGGAAATATTAAAATGGTTAAAAAAAAACAAATAATTAACTCTCATTTGAAATGATGAAGGGCACTAAATACCTGACAAATATGTCAAATGGAAAATCTCATTTCTGTTTGGAATGGATGATAGTATACCCTTTCTGATAAAAAAAAAAGATAATCATAGGCAATACCACCCTACAGGACCCCAAGAATGTTGCAAATGCCTTCAAGCTGGCATTTACTGACTTGAGTTCGGTTCTACCCCAAGAGTACCTTACTAAACCACCCCCATGCAAATACAATATCAATAGCTCAAATCCTGCCAGGAATACCAGTAAACCTTTATTCTGTTTCCAGCAAGTCACAAAAAAGGCGGCCATCAAATATATTAAAAATAGTTCTTGGCAAAACTAGGATTGCTAGTGACTTGTTGGACATGAAACTAATTGCACTCACTCTCAACAAAATTGCCCTCCCTCTCACCAAGGTGTTTAATATATCGAGAACAGGAATCTTCCCAGACAAATGGAAGATTACTCAAGTTACCCCAGTTTTTAAAATGGGATAGGATGCAAATGGGTAACTATCGGCCAATTTCATTACTCCCTCCTCTTTTGAAGGCCCTTGAAAGAATAGTTGCCAATCAGGTGGTTGACTACCTAAACAAATACTGCCTTTTGTGTGATCAGCAGCATGGCTTCAGAAGAAACCACAGCACCATCATCACCTTTGTGGAATACACCAGCCAGCTGTACGATGCACTAGATACTAGCAAATCAGTAGTCTATTTTCATAGACCTTACAAAAGTCTTTGACACAGTGAACCACCATGTTCTGCTAGGCAACCTTGTGTCCCTAGGCATGTCAAATGAAACAGTCAACTGGATTGGTTGCTACCTGTCCCAAAGAACACAATGTGTTAAAATTTCTGGAGTTATATCCAACCTTAGAGACATAACCCTGGGGGTGCCACAAGAGTCAATACTTGACCCATTGCTTTTTAGTCTTGTTATAAACACTTTGCCCTCTGTCTGTCCCACCAGTATGGTGTTATATGCGGATGACTCAGTCATCTCTGTCCACAGAGTCCAAACTTCAGACATCACCACTTCCCTACAGGACTGTTTCAGAAACCTTGAGACATAGTTTACTCAGAACTAATTACTACTTAACTATAAAAAAAATGAAAATAATGCACTTCTCTCTACAGCAAAACAAGAAAAAAGCAGATCCTCTGTGTATCCTTGGCAGCAAAGGTGACGCTCTGGAATAGGTCCATACTTTCAAATACCTGGGTATCAATCTTGATGATACCCTTTCCTTTATAGGCATATAGACCATGTCATTAAAACGACAAATATCAAATTAGGGATCCTCCACAACCACAAGTACTCAATGTCCACGGAGGCTCCGAGACTGGTTACAAGAAGCTAAATTCTCTCCCCAGTTGATTACGGGCTAATTACATACAGTGCTGCTGCATACTCTGCCTTAAAACAGATAAAAACCCTACCTACTAAAATGTGGAGACTCGCCTTGGGGGCAGAGTGCCTTACCCACACCTGTCAGCTCTACAGTGAGACAGGTTGGCTCCTGCTGCAGCAAAGGTTAAGTAGCAGGTCTGCCTGCTTGGGAAGAAATCCCTGCTTGGACTTACACCTGGCTCAATGTCCAATATCTCTAAATGCACCACTTCCGTGAAAACAACCTGAAGATCAGTTAAGGGATTACTACAGGTACCCTTCAGGTGAATGACCTTTGCACAGCAGGCCTTCACCTTTAGGGGACTGCAATGGTTTAATAACCTCCCAGCTGTGCTTTTCAAGTGTGGGAAAATCGGCCCCTTTAAAAAAGACCTATGACTATGGTTGGCTCAAACTAATCATTGTGACTGTCTTAACTAACTCCTACCCCACTTGATTCACACCCATTCCACACCTCTCCCTCAGTCCATCTTACCCCATCCCCTTCTCACTTAGCCCCCCCTCCAACCTAGGCACCTCCACCCATTCGAACAAAGCCTATGACTTAACTGCTATTATTGAAACCTGATGGCATTTAAGTTCACTGACCCTAGCAAACAATATGGTGACTCCAGGTTACTCAAGGTGAGACCTTGCTGCCCCTAGCCTTTTTCTTCCTCCCCCTTTAGTTTTTCACTTCCCCCATATCCACCCTCTCCCCACCTTTTCCTCTGCTTGGACAAAGTCTAAATTCAGGCTGCTTTTTTCTTCTGCTAGGGTTACACTTTTGAGAGTCTGTTATATGAATCTCTCTGCATATGTCCACATGAATACCTTTCTGATCATGTAATTCATTGTGTCACTCAGGTACTTTTTTCTGTAAATTATGTTTTTCCTGTTATTGTTAAATTTCAAGTTATGTATTAGTTATTAAATCAGCATGCTCCCCCTTTGTGTTTGCACTTCTGTTTGACTTTGACCTTGTATGCCTGTAACCCCCTTCGACTTGGAACCTTTGCAAAGGAGCCTTCAGTGCTCAAAGGTATTAATTTGATATGTGAAATAAACAAATTAGAATAATTGCAATACTTTTTTGCAGCATTAGTCTTCTCATAATGGCACTGGAGATGTTTTTACAAGATGGTGTGCACAAAGGATTTTGAAATTTCACTGCTCATGCTTCTAACATATGTAAGCCAAGGTTTTCTTACCTAGAATTTGCTCCACAGTTAGTTTATCTGGTAGAAGTTCCTGATAAACAGCAGAGATTAGCTTTTTCCTTTCATGTGCATCTTGTAAATCCATCAAGGCAAGCACGACTCTGTCAATATTTATCAATTGCTGACCTGTAATGCAATGTTCTGTAAACAAAATAAAAATCCGAATAAGCTATACAGTATCCACTTTTTCTACCATGAATAATGAGACATTAGTACAGGAAAAGTCCAGTGGAATAAACACTGCCATGTTGGAGACTCTGGACCAATACAATTTTAAGTACAATCTTTATAAGAAGAGTCTGGGTATTCTATGACGTACCCAGTACAATTTATGAGAATTCCAAGAGTTGAGGGGATACTACAGCAAGGTTTTGCTGCTGAGAGGACCTCCTTAAAGTATCTGCAATGTTTAGCTAGGCATTCATATAAGAAATGATGCTCCCTTCTAAAAACTAAAGGAAATGTTACTCACCATAGTAAAATCTTTTCTTTTAATAGATTTAAACAGCCTGTCAAACTTGTGCATCATTTCCAGGGAGTGCACAAAACCCCAGAACATAGAATTCACTGGTCTTAAGACTTCCAGCATTAAAACAGCAGACCATTCAGCTGAAGAGGCCAAGAGACGGGATACCTAATTTGTAAAAATATTCCAATTATAACAATTTAAATTTCAGATTAAAAAGGTTTTTAGGAGACAGAAAAAACAAAAACAATCACTAAAAGATCAAGCCTTACTAACAATAAATGATTCTGAAGAACCTCATTACCGTATCATTAAAAGTGAGCAAAGGGAAGGGGTGGTTTGACTGGCTGATCTAATCCATGGCTACTCAACTATTAGGTAACAGCGATCATTCCCGTGTAACATTTAACATAAAGCTAGCCACTGACAGGATAAAAGGCTACACTGAGATGTATCTATATAATATAGCAGACATAAACAGCATCAGAAGAGACCCTGCTAAAGTTTACTGGCCATCTATACTTGACAATAATCACACAAAAGAATGCTGGTTTATTCTAAAGTACAGTATAATATAAAGACTTGCAACAAACATATAAAAAAGAGTTAAAATATATAACAAGGAATAAAACCCAAATGGTTAAATAAACATATTATAAAAGTGATTAAAACTAAAAACAAGTGTCAGGCACAGTACCAAAAACACAAAACATCAGAAGCGTTGCAAAAGTTTAAGATTGCACAGAAAAACTCAAACATGGCTACTAATAAATCACAGAGAAGGTTAGAAGTCAAGCTGGCAACATCCACATCAAAACAAAACAATAAACAGTTCTACAGTTGTTTTTGTCCATTAGTTGTTCAAATATCACATCTGCTGTGACTAAAATGAACTATCATGCAGCAGATAGTGCTCCCTGACATTATGTAACAATAGGTGTTCAAAAACAGCTGCAAATACTGATGAAAATGTGGTCCGAGACATATTAAAAGGAGCACTCCTTTTATTATTTTAAATGAGAAAAAAAGTACTTAAGCAGACTCCAATTATGGAAAGAAGGGTATCACACAAGTCAGGAGGTAAGTGGCAATTTAAAATGACATAAAAAAGTATACGTCAAAATTTTCACCGGATTGATGCACTGCTGCTTTAACTCTATGAAGAGGTCCAGTTCCAACTTATCTATAGTACAAAATATTAAAACAATCTCAGAACTGTGTAAAATGGATAATATTATTAAAAATTACTTCTGTTCAGTATGCTCACTAGCCACACCAAGTAATTTTCATAACACAATGAATCAACTACACACCAACATCACAACTGATGAAATAAAGAAAAAAAATAGATCAACTAAAGCCATTCGGAGCTCCAGAGCTAGACAACATTATCCACCAAATGTTAAAATTAATGAAAGACAACCTATGTGCACTGCTAGCAATTTTGTTTGAAAAGTCAATAAAAGAGGAAGTTGTACCAAATGACTGGAGAGTAGCCAGAATTACACCTACCCACAAGAAAGAGAGTAAGCAATCTGTGGAAAACTACCACCCCATCAGCCTAACATCTGTTCCTGGAAAAATGGAAATTACATACCTACCGTAATTCTTGATCTTCTTGGACAAAGTCTCCACCACTCGTTCACACTAATGTGAGTTCACCAAGGTGCTAGGACCCAGCGGGAGCAAACTTTTTCAAGAGGGTCGGTGCCTGAGATGGAGCCGCGAGGAAGCGGCACCATGAGCCCCGGCTCGTGTGGTAATGACCACCTGGGCATCAACCCTCCAACCACCTCAGTACCTTCTTTTCTGAGAAGGTGCAGCGTAACTAACCTAGAAGGACTAACTTAAAAATCAGACATAAGATAGTCAGAATAACCCGTGTAAGAATGGTCAACAGTAAAGTCTTCACAGCTCCGCCACTGAGAGAGTGAAGACCAAAAACAGAGAAGTGAGCTCAGGGGATGGTGGGTGGGTGTGTGAATGAGTGGTGGAGACTTTGCCCAAGAAGATCAAGAATTACAGTAGGTACGTAATTTCCATATCTTTCCAGACATAAAGGGCTGGATATTCAAACTGCGCCATTCAGAGGTGCAAGCCCTTGCGCTGCGCAAAATAGTTAACGCGAGGGTGTGTCTGGGTGATATTCAAAGGAGTTGCCTGCTGAGCAACTCTTTGAATATCTTCAACTCCCAACCACTGTGCATGGCGCAGTGGAACTTGCGCCACCGCAAGTTGACAGAGTGGAGCATTCAACTTGCGGTGGCGCAAGTACCATTGCGCCATGCGCAAAATCACGATATTCAAAAGGTGACATGCAAATGGGGCTATAATTCATGCAAGGCGCAGGGGGGCCATTTGCATCTGATTATGGCCCCATTTGCATGCCATTAGCATGCAGGTGCTCCGATCCCCGAGGACTTGTGCCTGGTGCCCTGCCAGGCAGCAGCCGTCGGGGACAGCGCCCCCTGCAGCCCAATCGTGGGCAAAACAGTGTAGAATCCCCCACCCCTCACTGGCCCGATCGCGGGCATGGTTTATTCCCCCACAGCCCGATCGCGGGCAACAATGTAACTCCCCACCGGAGCGTATCCCTGGTGGTCAGTGGACGAAAAGCCCGATCGCGGGCGGTAGTTGTGTAAACCCCTCGAAATCATCCCTGGTGGTCCAGTGGACGAAAAGCCGATCGCGGGCAGTAGTGTAGAATCCTCCCCTCCCGAATTCAGCCCTGGTGGTCTAGTGGCACATCCCGATCGCTGGATGTAAATGCTAACAAATCCCCAACATTGCCCTGGTGGCTAGTGTCCCCCTCCCCACCCACCCACGAGCCCCACCACCGCTCCCACAGCCGGCGGGCGGCAGCATCCCTCCCGCTGCCGCCGACTGACAGCCGGTAGGGCTGCACGCCCATTGGTGCAGAGAAAGAGCTATATGCAGTAGCTCATACTACATGATAGTCCAGTTTTGTGAATGAATCATTCACAAATCTGGACTGTCATAACGGTAGGGGCTGCACGCCTATTGGCTCTTTCTCTGCACCACTGGCGGTAGCCTACCGGCTGTCAGTCGGCAGGCGGCGGGGGCGG
The DNA here is from genome assembly GCA_016271365.2 of Neoceratodus forsteri. Lineage (NCBI taxonomy): Eukaryota > Metazoa > Chordata > Ceratodontiformes > Ceratodontidae > Neoceratodus > Neoceratodus forsteri. Next base: position 512,556,874 of record CM028134.1, on the reverse strand, counting down.
CAGGCGGAGGGATGCTGCGCCCGCCGCTGTGGGGAGCGGGTGGTGGGGCTTCGTGGGTGGGTGGGAGGGGGACACTAGTCACCAGGGCAATGTTGGGGATTTGTAGCATTTACATCCCGCGATCGGATGTGCCACTAGACCACCAGGGCTGAATTCGGAGGGGATTCACACTACTGCCCGCGATCGGGCTTTTCGTCCACTGGACCACCAGGGATGATTTTGGGAGGGGGTTTACACAACTACTGACCGCGATCGGGCTTTTTCGGTCCACTGACCACCAGGGATACGCTGGGGGAGAGTTCATATTGCTGCCGCGACCGGGCTGCGGGGGTATAGGACTGGTTAGGCTGCCACAGGTGGCAGCTGCTGTGTTGCGCCTCTGCAATGCAGCAGCTCACCTGTGGGTGGCCCTCAACCCAAGCTTTTTGGCTCAAAGTTGTGCAGGTGCAGGTTGGGGGTTGCGCCAGACAATCCTGCACAGCCCGCTGAATATCGGGCTGTGCAGTTTATGCATGGTTCCTCCTCCAGTTCAGCATGCATTCATTTGCATTGCGCTGTTGCTCAGCATGTTTTCTGTGGCGCAACTGCCTCCTGCTGAATATGGCAGAATGGAGCAAGTTCGGACTTGCGCAGGCGCAACCCTATTGCGCATGGCGCAACCCTTTTGAATATCCGGCCCTCAGTCTTCAACACTCATTCACACTAATGGGAGAGTACTGAGTTAAATAATCCCCCGAGACAGGCAGCAGGAGAAAAAGAGCTCACATACTTAAGACAGAAGTCCATTAAGAATGGTCCTGCCAAACGACAGATGTCGCCTGGCATGGACATCCAAGGCATAGTGCTTAATGAAAGTATGCACGGAGCTCCAAGTAGCCGCACTGCAAATAGCTGCGATGGGAACATTGCGGATTTCCGCCAGAGATGCCGTGACTGCTCTGGTAGAGTGAGCATACTCTGCCTTCCAGCTTGACCTGTGCCATAGAATAGCAGTGGTGAAGGCATGCCACCAGCCATGCTGAAATACATCTGATAGCGACAGGCTGACCCAGCCAGGTCTCACTGAAGGAAACAAACAGTTCTTGAGCCTTGTGAATTTCTTTTGTTCTATCTAGATAGAACAGCAATGCTTTCTTAACATCCAGTGAATAAAGGGTATGCTCTCCTTCATTCTGGAAGTTCGCAAAGTAGGTGGGAAGGACTAAAGGTTGGTTTAGATGGAATTCTGAGACAATCTTAGGGAGAAACTTGGGATGCGTCCTAAGAACTACTTTGTCCTTGTGAAATACAGTGTATGGGGGGTCTGTGACCAGTGCATGTATTTCAGAAACTCTGCAGACCGAAGTAATGGCCACCAGGAAGGCTGTTTTCCAAGTAAGGAACTTCAAGTTGCAAGTAGCTAGAGGCTTGAAAACTTTACGAGTGAGCATGTCTAGCACAAGGTTAATGTCCCAAGCTGCAACTGGACGCCTGATAGGAGTATTCTGCATACTAGACTTCCTAAGAAACCTCTTAACTACAGGCAACTGAGCCAGTGACATGGAAAGTACCAGCTCATGGTATGCCGAAATGGCACAAAGATGAACTTCGACTGTGGAATACTGCAGACCTGTATTTGAGACGTCTAAAAGATACTCAAAGACTTTATTCGGTGGGCAGGAAAAAGGGTTCCAAGAGGATTTTGCACACCAGACAGAGAAACGCCTCCATTTGGCTGTGTAGGTTTTTCTAGTGGCCGGCTTACGCACAGCCAAAAGAATATCTGAAACTCTACGAGAAACATTGAACCTATTCACCTCTATCTCTTCAGCAGCCAAGCGTGAAGGTGAAGTGACCTTAGGTTGGGATGGACCACGGGACCCCGGGTCAGAAGGTTCACCTGAAGGGGAAGCGTTTTTGGAGGGGGGGGTACGATAGACTGTTGAGTAGCGGAAACCATATCTGCCGAGGCCAGAAGGGGGCAATGAGAATCATTCTGCCCCCCCCCAAGACTCCAATTTGAGAAGTACCCTCTGAATTAGGGGAAGAGGAGGAAAGGCATATAGAAAGCATCTTGTCCACCGCAGCCTGAACACATCCTGACATATAATGCCAGGTCCTGAATTTCTGGAGCAGAAGAGAGGCAGTTTTGCGTTGAGTGAGGATGCAAAAAGGTCCAGGTCTGGAGTTTCCCACTCTTTGAAGAGTGACTGAATGACGGCTGAGTCGAGAGACCACTCGTGAGGATCTGTCTCTGTTCTGCTGAGAAAGTCTGCCAGCTCATTTTACACACCTGGTAGGTAAACCGCCTGAATCAAAACCTTGTGTTCCAGGCACCACTCCCACACTCTCATTGCTTCCCTGCATAATGGGTAAGAGTGTGCGCCGCCCTGTTTGCTGAAGTAGTACATCACTGCTTTGTTGTTCGTTTGAAGGAGAATGTTCTTGTGACAGAGTATGTCCTTCAAGGCTCGGACTGCATAGAGGACAGCTCTCATTTCCAGGATGTTTATATGGAGTTGGGACTCATCCTGAGTCCACGTACCCTGGGTGTGGAGATCCTGGCAGTGGGCTCCCCAACCCATCAGGGATGCATCTGTGGTAATTGAGATTTGATGATCCAGAGGGGCCAAAGGGGTATCCTTCCAGAAGACTGTCCTCCTGAGACCACCAGGCAAGCGACCTCTTCAGAGGTTCCGTCACCTTGATGAGAAAGGACTGAGGGTGAGTGGTTGGGGACCACTGAATACTGAGCATCCACTGGGAGGTTCTCATGCGGAGATGAGCTAAGGGTACAGTGAACAGTGAGGATGCCATGAGGCCCAGCATACGTTGCATCGAGATAGCTCGAACCGAGCTGCGTTCTCTGATGTATCGGGCCATCTGTAAAATATCGGTCCTTCTGTCCACTGGAAGAAAAGCCTTCACACAGGAGGTGTCCAGAAGAGTTCCTATGAAGAGGAGCTTCTGGGAGGGCTACAACTGTGACTTGTTGAAATTCAGCAGGACCCCCATGGACGTGAGGAAGTCTGAGGCCATGGCCACTGCTCCAGAATCTCTTGCCTGGAGGGACTTGCTAGGAGCCAGTCATCCAGATATGGAAACACTTGTATTCTGATTTTCCTGAGATGCACCACGAGAACTGCACAACACTTTGTAAAAACTCGAGGCACCAAGGATAGCCCAAAGGGCAGGAATCTGAACTGATAGTGTTGACCCAAGGCCACAAACCTTAGGTATTTGTGGTGCTTTGGGTGTATGAGAATATGTTGGTAGGCATCCTGCATGTCCAGGGAGGCTAGCCAATCGTGTCGATGAAGCAAAGGTAGCAGGGTACCTAGTGATATCATCTTGAACTTCTTCTTGTGAAGGAACTTGTTTAGTTTTCTGAGATCCAGAATGGGGCGCATGCTGCCAGTTTTCTTTGGAACCAGAAAGTAATGAAGTAGAAACCTGTGTTTCGTTGATCGAGCGGAACTATTTCTACTGCCCTGTTTTTCAGAAGGCCTTGTACCTCGGAAGCAAGAAGGTCTGATTGTACTGCTGACAGCCTGGGCTGTCATTTGGGAGGATGATCCAGAGGGATTTCAGAAAGATTGAGAGAGTACCCCTCACGGATTATCCAGAGAACTCATTTGACTGATGTTATGGATTTCCACTGATTGTAGAACTGAGTCAGATGTCCTCCCACCACTGAGGAGGAGTCCCCTTCGGACAGCTGAGGTGGGACCTGGGCCAGAAACTCAGAAGGTGGCACTGGGCACTGTGGGGCCTTGTGCCTTCTGCTGCGCTTTCTTTAGTGGCTGAGGGTTGTGGTTTTTGTTAAAACCTCCCCTGCCCTTGCCATGAAAGGACTAACAGTTGTGAAACTGATGCCTGTTCACACCTCCTCTGGAGGGAGAGGATGTAGGTATAGTCATCTTAATGGCAGACCTAGTCTTCTGCATGGCCTCCAGAGCTTGCTCCACCTGAGGCCCGAACAAATACATACCATCAAAGGGTAAGGCCATAACTTGCTGTTGGGCGTCGTTCGTGAAGCCCAAAGTATGTAGCCAAGAGTGGCGGCAGGTGCAGATGCAAGCGGGAGGTGGTATTGAAGGCATCCATTGCAGCTTTAACCTGTTGGTTACTGAATTCGATAACCCTAGTTATGGTGTGAAGCAACTCTGAGCTAGCTTCCGATTCTGGCAGAGCTTCCACCATTTCTTAGAGGGAATGCTAAAAATACTCATATTGAGAAAAATAGCCCTGGTAGCTGGCAATGAGCATCCCCAGGGCTGAGGCAGCTAAGACTCTCTTACCTAAGGTGCCTATCTTACGAGATTATTTGCTTATTGGTCGGGCCGTAGATCCTTGAGGAAGGATGGCCTTATCATTCAGCAAAGACTTGTGAGGCCAAAATAGGATGATCCTTGGGAGGAGCATACTTCCTATCGATGGACTTAGCCATGGAAGGAATGAGAGCCAGATTCTTCCATGCCATCTGAGAGAGAGTCTCAAAAGAGGGCTGTACCGAAGGGGTTAAATCCATAGGAATCTCCGGGACATGAAAATACTGGAGTCGTAGAAACTTCCCAGGATCAATTTCTGAAGCTTGGAGAGAAAGAGTACTGTTTAAATTTTTGAGCAGAGACTTAAAGGAGAGGTCTTCCACCACAGGCTCTGCAGAAGAATTGATCCCTGCCTCGAGGGCAGTATCATCAACATCATCACCACCCAGGCGAAGACCTGGGTCAGGCTCAAAATCATCTCCTGACAGTCCAGAGGGGACTGCATAGACAGGAAAGGAGTGAAAATCAGGAGGAAGAACAGAAAGAAGAAAGAGTCATAGTCAAAGACCCCCAAAGACTGGTTGGCGCCGCACCAGCTCCCGGCACTGAAGAAGAAGTCGGCACCACAAGGAGGGAGGCACCTGCCGAAGTGGCACCAGCATGCACGGTGCTGACAGAGCCCCCTGGTGCAGCATGTGGCACCGACAGGGCCCGTGGCATCGTGCACAGCGACGAATGATCTTGTGGCACCACAGACGGTGCTGAGAGTGTCCCAGAGGTCAGAAAACTGCGATTTGAGGTAGAGGGAAAAATGGCAGGAGACAGTGGCATCAGTGTGGACCCCTGCACCGCAGCCATGTGTGGGGGATAAACACCGGAGCACGGAGTCGACAGCACCGAAGAAGGCACTGCGAGACTAGGAAGGCCCAACCACCCTACCCGTCCCTCCAGAGCAGAATGGCCCAAAGGCCCCGGCATCGGAGTGACCGGCTTGGGCAACTGAACCAACCTCCGAGCCCACTGCTCCAAAAGAGCAGTCCACTGGTGAAACTGCTCATCAGAAGCTCCTGGGAAAGGCGGAGAGGGGCTCTGATGTCGAAGAGGTTGGCCATCGGAGACAGAAACCAGCAAATCCAATAGAGGTGGAGACCAGTGCCTGGCCCTAACAACTGACCGTCTACGCGCAGACATACCAGAGGGTGACCTCGAGTGATGCCTTTTTCCCTTCGACCTACGTGTTGAAGAGGAACTCAAGGCTGAACAGCACTGAGAATTGGACCATTTCCTTTTATGCTTTCGGGGGGACCGCTCATCCCACTGAGCATTGGACCGTCCATTGTCATCCTCCCCCCCGGTGGGCGGCGGACCGGAGCCAGCCCAGCTGACTGAACAGCTTTCATACGAAGTCTCCTTACTGTCACCTGATCCGTCAATGGAGGGCTGAAGACTTCTTGATGTACAATTTAAATATAATTGGTACTGATTTGAAATAAAACTACAAAACAATAAATTGAACTATTGCTGCTAGTGAAGTTTAACTCCCGGCGGGCGAGCGACGTTGTCACTGAAGCGCACTCGATGGTGGGAAAACAGGAACTGAGGCGGTTGGAGGGTCAACGCCGAGACAGTCATTACCGCATGAGCCAGGGCTCATGGTGCTGCTTCCTCACGGCTCCATCTCAGGTGCCGACCCTCTTGAAAAAGTTTGCTCCCGCTGGGTCCTAGTGCCTCCAGCGAACTCCCATTAGTGTGAATGAATGGTGGAGACTTTATGTCCAGGAAGATCTACTTGAATCCATAATCCAAGATCAGATACAGGATCACATAAACAACAAAGGTGAAACTGATAATGACCAATGTGGCTTTAGACCTGGATGATCATGTCTCACAAATTTTGTCTGCTTTTACAACAGAATTAGTCAGATCCTAGATGGGAGAATCAGCCGATGTAATCTTACTGGATTTCTGTAAAGCATTCAACACTGTACCACATTGGGCAATAGTCGACAAACATGTTAAACTACACATTGACAAAACTCTCATAAGACGGACAGCACACTGGCTCAGTAACCGTATGCAGCATGTATACGTCAATGGCTTCCTGTCCACAGAGGGTAGGGTGACAAGTGGAGTCCCGCAGGGATCAGTTTTGGGATTGCTTCTATTTCAGTTGTTCATTGCTGATCTAGGCAAAAACGCTGTAAACTCAATCATAAAATATGCAGATGATATAAATAAGTTGGGTGGAATAGCCAGCACTCATGAACAAACTGCCAGGATTCAGGAAGACCTCAACTCTATAAGCAAATGGGCATATAATAACGGTATGACATTCAACCTAGACAAATGCACTGTCCTCCATTTAGGAAATGACAACCATAAAAAACAATATATCTTGAGTAACACTGCTCTGTACTCAACAACTAAAGAAAAGTGTCTCTTGCCCTGTGCTGAATTTCTGAACTAACTTCTTTTCTCAAGTATAACTGACGATGAAGTAATCACTTTAAATTATATGGTTAATCTATAACCTTATTAGAAAGTGACTGTTAAGAACATCACTGCATTTTTTATGTATGCTATAAAACTCTCCTTGTTTGCCATAAAACCGTGTAATCATGATATCATAGCATGCAAATGTATCTGTTTGTATACTGCTGTACTGTTAATCTCTGTTTCTGTTCTTTGTTTTGACTTGGAGCCTTTGTAAACGAGCCCTTGGCTCAAAGGTATTAATCCCAAACTAAAATAAAAAAAAAAAAGGACTTAGGCATTGTTATAAATAATACCTTCAATTTTAAAGAGCAATGCTTGAGTAATGTATCCTAAGCAAACAGGTTACTAGGGTCTATTAAAAGATGTGTAAAAAGTAGCAAAGCATACAGTATGTTGTTATGCCATTATGCAGATCCTACGTCAGACCCCATCGTGACTACTGTACCCAGCGATGGAGTCCCTATCAAAAAACTGACATCGACCTTTTTGAAGGGGTACAACATAGAGCTACAAAAATTCTGATTGATACCAAGAACAAATCATACACAGAAAGACTAGAGTATTAGAAACGTTTTAGTCTCGAAGTTCAATGCAAACATGGAGATATGGAAATTATGTACTTACCGTAATTCTTGATCTTCTTAGAAGAAGTCTCCACCACTCACTCACACTAATGGGACTACACCAGAGGTGCTAGGACCCCTCAGAAGCCAAAAATCTTCAGAAGGGCCGGCGCCAGGATAGGACCACGCATGCGAGGCGCTGCAAGACTAGATCATGCCTTTTAGACTATCTCAGTGTCGACCCTCCAGCCACTTCAGTACCTTTTCGACTGAGGAGGTGCAGCATAAACTAACTAAAGAAAACCTAACCCTAACTTCCAGGCATATGAAGTCCCGGATGACCCATGTAAAAAGGGTCAATTCAACAATGTCTTCACAGCCCGAACAACAAGGAAGTGAAGACCAAAACAGAACAAGTGAGTTCGGGGGATGGTGGGTGGGCGTGTGAATGAGTGGTGGAGACTCCGTCCAAGAAGATCAAGAAATACTGTAGGTACATAATTTCCACATCTTCCTGGACTAAGTCTCCACCACTCATTCACACTAATGGGAGAGTACCAAGCTAAAAATAACCCTTCCCCCCGAATAGGGTGATAGGAGACAGAGCTCACTCAGAACAGAAGTCCATAAGGACTGTCCTGCCAAAGAAAGTGAACTGTCTGGCAAGGACATCCAGAACACAGTGCTTTACAAAGGTATGCACAGAGTTCCAACTCGCCACCTTGCGGATGTCTGCAATGGGTACATTATGAATCTCCGCCAGGAAAGCCGCAACCGATCCAGCAGAGTGGTGTGAACCCAGCCTTCCAACTTAACCTGCGCCATGGATCAGTAGTGTCAAAGACATGCCACTAACCAAGCAGAAATGCATCTCATGGCAACAGGCTGACCCAGCCAAGGCATGCTGAAAGATACAATATTTGCTCCAATGCATATCTCTTTGTTCTGTTGATGTAGAATGGCAGAACCCTCTTAACATCTAGAGGAATGAAGGGAGCGCTTTCCTTCATTCTGGAGTTAATGAAGTAAGTAGGGAGAAGCAAAACTTGACCAATGGTAACTGAGCCTGTGACATGTTCTCTACTGGCTCAAGATAGTCTGAAAATGCACAGAGGTGTACCTTCACTGTTGAGTATTGCAGATTGGTCCAAGAGGCACCCCAACACCTTACTTGGTGGGCAACCGAAAGGGTCCCGATGGGATGTACACCAGATGGAGAAGTGTTTCCACTTATCCGTGTAAGCCCTCCTGGTGGGAGACCTATGTGCGGCTAAGAAGATGCCTGCAATGGTCTGGGAAACCAAAAACTTTCCCACTTCCATTTCCTCAGGAGCCCAGCATGGAGATGAAGGGTGTGCAAGTTAGGATGGACTATAGGCCCTGTGTCAGAAGGTCCACTCAAAGAGGGAGTCACCTCGGGGGAACTTCTGACAGACTGTTGATCAATGCAAATCATATCTGCCAAGGACAGTCTGGGACAATGAGAATCATCCTGCCCCCCTGTGCCTACAACTTGAGCAGCACCCTTTGTATTAACTCCTTGCCTCCACAGGAGCTCTCTGAAGTTGCACCACTTGTCTCCTGTGTACTGTTAACAGTAAATCCTGGGCCTTTCTAAGCAAAATCAAGATATAGTTAGCATGCCACAAACAAATCCTAATAGCTCAAGAACCATAAGTGCTAGACACAAAGTATGAGTGGCAAAGTTATTCAGCACAAAGTTATCTTTCCAATGGTGGTATGCAAAGAATAATATGCAATTTGGTTTTTTTTCTATGCTGGTTGAAACAGCCAAAAAAATATTTTTTTTCACTAAAACAGGCAACATAAGCCATACACACCATACCATAAACAAATGCGAATAACTCCTAAAGTATACATGATATACACAAAATATCAGAGGCAAAGTTGTTCAGTACAAATTACCTTTCCAATGGTGGTATGCAAATAATAATATGTAATTTTTTTTTTCTATGCTGGTTGAAACAGCAAAAAAAAAATATTTTTTTCACTAAAACAGGCAACATAAGCCATATACACCATACCATACACAAATGCGAATAACTCCTAAAGTATACATAATATACACAAAATATCAGTGACAAAGTTGTTCAGCATAAAAGTACCTTTCCAACGGCGCTATGCAGTCAAATATATATTATATTCTGTAACACTGTATATTACAATATATAACTGACTTCTCCAGACGTTGCAAGGGGACACTGGGAGTCAGTAGCTGACTTCTGCAGGCATCCTCAGGACACACCAGTGTATTTTTACTGATGACTACAGGCGTCTGCTAGGACACAATGAGTTATGGGAAGAGGAGAAAAACGTACAGGAGCATCTTGTCTACTGCAGTGAAAATATATCCTGACAGAAAACACCAGGGTCTGGATTTTTGAAGCAGGATAGAGGCAGTTTTGTGTTGAGAGGGAAGGCAAACAAGGACTAGGTCTGAACTGCCCCACAGCACGAAGTCTGAACTGATGCATTGTGCTCGAGGTACCACTCTCACAACCTCACAGCCTTCCTGCAGAGAGGGTAGAAGGGTGCCCCACCCTGCTTGCTGATGTAATTAATCACAGCTTGTCATCTGTCCAAAGTAGGATCACCTCGTGGCAGAGGGCATCCTTCAGGAGTTTGTGTATAAGAAAGCTCTCAACTCTAAGATATTTATGAAGAGATGAGGTCCCTCCTGGCTCCACACCTGAGTATGGAGGTCTTGACAGTAAGCTCCCCATGAGAGATTTTGTCCGAGGCTCAACCATTTTGTACGGAGGATTGTGGATGCATGGTTGGACACCACTGCTTGCTGTGGAGTCCTAGCATCTGCTCCACCGAAAGGGGCCCAAATATAGTCATTTTCTGTGATGTAATGAGCCATTGGAAGATATCATTTCTCCCGTCCTCTGGAATGAAAACCAATGCCCTGGAGGCATCCAGGAGGGCTCCTAAGAAGAGGAGCTGCTGGGAAGATGAAACAGGCACCTCCCCAAAATCAGAAACCCCCTTCTAGAGAGAACAACTGAGAAGCTATAGCAACTGCCTCCTGTGCCTCTTGCCCAGATGGGCTGGCTAGGAGCCAAATGTCCAGGAAATGAAGACTTGAACGCCGAGGTTTTAGTGAACTCCTCCCTGAACAGACACAGACTGAAAGTGATAGGGTAGAAAGGATTCAGAGGTGATATACAAAAATAGTTGGATCACTTGGAAACAAAAGTTATGAGGTTAGACTACAAAAAACAGGCTTGTTTTCCTTAAAACAAAGAAGAATCAGAGGTGATGTGATGACATTTTATAAATTTGTGAATGATTAAGGTTTAATGAGAGAGATGGGTATGGTATTTCAGGATAAACCTTCAGGCATCATAGGGCACAAAATACAAGTCAGGATACACACAGCTAGAAATAATAATAGGCATTTTTCCTTCTTGAATAGAACTGGGAGATTATGGAAAAAGTGCCCGAAAATGTAGTGAATGCTAGTACTGTCAATAGCTTTAAAAACCTATTGGATAATTGGATTTTGGCTACCGAATCCAAATAGGCCCATGATTGTGGGGAATGGTATATATGGGCTACAAGCCTTCTTCCATTCTATCACCTAGTATGAGAACAGGTAATTGTTTAACATACGAAATTGCCAGCAGAAAAAGGTCCACAGGTCTATCAACTCTGCCCGGTTGTGCTGCTCTTAGGCAATATACAAAAATAGTTGGATCACTTGGAAACAAACTTTCCAAGGTCGACAAGTGGGCGCATGCCACCTGTTATCTTGGAATCAGAAGCAATGGAAATAGGAACATGTGCTCCATTCTGCTGTGGAACAACTTCTACTGCCCAGTTCCTGCACAGGCCCCGTATCTCAGAAGCAAAAGAGTGAGTGAGTGAGAGGTGGACAGACTCAGCTGTGTGGAAGGTCTGGGGAAATCTGCAAAATTGGGAGAGTATCCCTCTTGGACAATCCTGATGACTCATATGTCCACTGTAATGAATTTCCACTGGTTATAAAACTGAATTAGATGACCCTTGTACCACTGAGAGAGACATCCCCCTCAGACAGCTGAGGTGGGACCTGGGCTGGATCCACAGAAGTTGGTGCAGGGTGCGTTATAGCCCTGTGTCTTCTACTGTGTTCTCTTCATGGCTGAGGGGTTGATTCCTGATAAAGGCACCTAGGCCTTTCCTTTGAAAGGACTGCATGTTACGAGAATGTTGATGGTTCCCGTCCTTCTGAGAGGAAGCAGGCACCACCTTTTGTTTAAATGGCAGCCCTATTGTTCTGAGTAGCCTCAAGAGCTCAACCTGAGGGCCAAACAGACAAACACCTCATCATCGAGGAGGCATTAACCACCTGCTGCCAGGGGTAGCTGCCCTAGAGGCAGAGTTGTAGGCATCCATAAAAGCTTTCAGCTCATTACTGGGGCTATATGCCCCTAGTAATGTGGGAGGCTCTGACCATTGAATTGAGAGTATTCCACACAGTGTACTCGTACTGAGGAATGTAGGAACTCAAGATGTAGAAGTCTGCTTTGGTCCACAGATGAAGACTGAAATGTTATGGTGGACCCCATACCTGAGGAAAAAAATGGAAAGAAGATTTTCCATCACACTGATACAGAAGGCTTGCCTTCCAGCCCATAAAATGAGTCATCCACTGTGTCTTCGACAAAGCAGAAAAGGGAGAGACCCATCCAGATCCACTTCTATCCCAGAATAACCTCCAAAAGGTAGGTCTAGACCAGGAACATGGGAGGTGCTAGCACCTGGCTCGGCGCGGAAGAGTTCAGCGCCACTGGCGGCACCGGCACCACACCTGGCACCGGACTCAATTAATCAATCAATAATCTTTATTTAACCAGGTGGAACATCATTGAGAAAAACTCATTTACAAAGTGGGCCTGCGTAGAAGTACAGTGATAGTCATACAAAACATAGGATCACACAAAGGCAAATGGGAAAAAACAGACAATAACAATACATTCACACGTAATAGATTAACCCAACAGTAGGATAAAATATACAACATATACATGAATTCTAGATCAAGGGTAAATACAATATATATGTGAATTCTTGGCACAGGGTCATGATGCATTCAGAGTAAGCAATCTGTCTGTACACAATGCTAAGGGAGAGGTGGGGGGGAGGGTATCCACAGGAAGAACAAAGGATGGGGTAGGGGAGGAAGGTGGATGGGGGTGGTGAGTAATAGAAGATTAATTCTATTTATACACATACCTAGAGGTGTCCGGCAACAGGCGCTAGTAGGTAAGAAGGACAGGTGTCAGGAGTGACAATTGCAGGAGTCAGTAATGTGTCCTCTTAGTAATGATTTAAAGGCTGGCATTTTAATATTGGATGAAAGCTTCAAGGATCTCTGCAATTTATTCCAGAGGATGGGAAGGGAATGACTTAAAGAGGAGGACCCGAAGCAGGGTCCTATAATGGGGTATGTTAAGAAAAACAGGTTACTCACCTGTAACAGTAGTTCTACGAATGGTATATGTTGTTCATCCACACTTCTTGGCAGATACCTTGCCACTTTAAGATATGCCGGAAAGTCTTCAAGCTGGCTCTTCCCACCCACCCAGGTGATATAACCCTCGCCTCTGCCCCATGATGCCAGATATAGCCCGCTGGAAGCCAGGTTGTGCGTCAAAGCCAGGGAGGTCAGGTGGGTCAGTGTGGATGAACAACATATACCACTTCTAGAACTACTGTTACAGGTGAGTAACCCATTTTTCTAGGGACGTGGATAAGTTGTTCAATCCACACTTCTTGGCAGGCTCCTAGCAGTTCTCCAGGAGGAGGGAGGCAATGCGCACACCCCTTACTTAGGAAACAGGGACTGGAGAACTGAGGTCCCAAGACCATCATCCCGGTGTAACTCAAGGTCGATGTGGAAATGGGAAATGTAGGTGTGTGCTGACTTCAAGATAGCAGCCTTGCAGGTTTCTGGATAGGGACGTCCCCAGAAGCAGCCACTGATGCAGCAGTATGGCGGGTGGAATGAGCCTTTAGCCTTATGTGAGGCTCCCCACCTGCCAACCTATAGCAGAGATCAATGCAAGATGTAATCCATCGAGCTATTGTCCACTTGGCTGCAGGTCTGCCAGGTGCGGCATCAGCGTAGGTGACAAACAGCTGGTGAACCTGTCCCTGAACTTCAGCCATATGCTCTTTGTAGTAGGCGAGCACTCATCTCAGATCCAGAGAATGGAGCCTGTACTCGGCCTCTGACGTGTGGTAAGGGTAGAACACGGGCAGAGTCAACACCGGTTCAGGTGAAACTCTGACACCACCTTTGGAAGAAATTTTGGGTGGGGGGGCAGGACAACCTTGTCCTTGTGGAAGACCAGGTAAGGAGAATCGATAGAGAGCGCCTGTAACTCCCCGATCCTTCTGGCTGCCATGATAGTAACCAAGAAGCCGGTCTCCCACGACAGGTGGGAGATATCACACCTGTGCATCGGTTCAAATGGCTTGCCCATGAGCTTAGCCAAAACCAGCAGTAGATCCCACAGAGGTGGAGGTTCATGCACTGGAGGGGATATGTCATCTAGGCCTTTGAAAAGCGCCAGACCACCTTCTCCTGCACCACCGACTGCTTACCAGCCCATGCCCAGTAAGCAAAGATGGCTGCCAGGTGCACCTTAAGGGTCGTCGATCGAAGCCCCAGTTGAGAGAGGGACCACGGGTAGTCCAAAATGCTAGCCACCAGACAGCATGAGGGGTCCAACCCTTTGCCCTGACACCAAATGGAGAATCTCTTCCATTTGAAGGCATAGCATTTTCTGGTCGATTTCTTACTGGATGCCTCAACAATGTTGAGAACCTCGTTGAAGAGACCCAAGGTATGGAACTTAAGCCATTCAGGAACCAGGCGGTCAGTTGCAGGGACTGAAGGTCCGGGTGAAGTACCTTCCCCTGACTGACTGAGAGCAGGTCCGGGCGTGCTGGAAGCCGCCTCGGGAGCCTGGAGCTGAGGCTGAGGACATCTGGATACCAGAACTGGAGGGGCCAGTCTGGAGCTACCAGGATCACTTGCACAGTGTCCCTCCTGACCTTGAAGAGCACCTTTTGAATCAAGGGAAGCGGAGGGAAGGTACAGAAGAGGCCTGGGGTCCACGGTCTCAAGAAGGCATCCCCCTGCAGCGATCCCTGCTGAGGGGCTGGGCATGATACAGCCCCAGCTTCGCATTCTCCCTGGAGGCAAACAGGTCCACCTGTGGAGTGCCCCAGTGGGAGAACAGATCTTGCGCTACCTCCTGCAGGAGAGACCACTTGTGAGATGCTTCACCTATCCAGCTGGGAGCATCGGCCAGTCTGTTCGAGGCTCCTGCCATGTGAATGGCTAGCAGATCCACCACCAAGCTGAGCACAAGGGACCAGATGAGAAGAGCTTCTTTGCATAGGGGCAAGGAGCACATCCCGCCCTGTCTGTTGAGATAGTACATGGTCGTGGTGGTGTCTGTCTGGACTTGTACCAACTGACCCAGAACAAACTGAGCGAAGGCAGTCAGGGCCCGCCGGACCAAAAGAGCCCAAGCAGGTTGATGTGGCTTTGGGACTCCTGAGGGGACCAGAGCCCATGGGCTCTGTGCTCCCCAGATGGGCACCCCCAACCCATCAGAGAGGCGTCAGTTGTCAGGATGACCGTCGGCTTGGGGTGGACAAACAGGATTCCCCCCTGCAGATGAGCTGGGACAAGCCACCATTGAAGACCGTCCCAGATCTTCTGGGTCACAGTGATTTGCTGGTCTAGATGACCTGAGTGCTGAGACCACTGGCAAGATGGCAAGACCCCACTGAAGGGGACGCATGTGCCAGTGGGCCTAATGGACCATGCTGGTGCAGGCCGCCATGTAACCCAGAAGGTGCAGGAAGTCCTGGGCAGGACACAATTGCCCAACCTGAAATGACTGGGCAAAGGAGGAAAGGACCTCAGCCCTGTCCGCTGGGAGCTGAGTTCTGGCTCAGGGAGAGTCGAGCTCCGCCCCGATGAACTGGATCACCTGCTAAGGCACAAGTTCTGACTTGGCCTTGTTTATCAGAAGACCAAGTTATGAGCAAGCCTGGAGGACCAGATCCCTGGATAGCTCCACCTCCTGCCTGGAGGAGCCTGCTATCAGCCAGTCATCCAGGTATGGGCAGACCTGGACCCCTCAGTGCCTCAGGACTTCTGCTACCACTGCGATGCATTTGGTGAAGACCCTGGGGGCTGATGATAGGCCAAAAGGCATGGCTCGGAACTCATAGAGGGTTCCCTCTGCCCGAATGCGGAGGAACCGATAGTGAGACAGACAGATTGGGACATGAAAGAATGCGTCCTGCAAATTCAAGGAGCAGAACCACATGCCCTACTCCAGAGGTGGTATTATCTGAGTCAGAGTTACAATCCGGAAGGTGCGCGGCCTGAGACACCTGTTTAGGTCGTGCAGATCTACAATGGGGCACCAGCCCCCCTGTCCATTTTGGGACCAGGAAGTACATAGAAGCAAACCCTGGGTTTGGAGAAGGATCCGCCACCCTGAAGCTGACCTCCTTGTGGAGGAGCTGAAAGACGTCATCTTGAAGAGCTGACTGGGAGGTAACTGACCCCATAGCCCCCCATGGGGCGCGGGCTCGGCAGAGAGGGGCCTACTCAAATTCCAGAGGCAGACCCCGACTGACCACTTCCAGCACCCAGCGGTCTGTAGTGATAGCGGACCAGGCAGAAAGGAAGTGGTGGAGCTGACCTCCCACGGGGGGACCCAGGGGAGGTGTGACGGGGTTCAGGGTGGCACCCCACAACCCGTCACTGGGCAGGCTTGGAGGAGGAGGATCCGGCCAAGGGGCCATTGGGTCCCTTCCCTTCGAGCTTCCTTACAGAGAAGGCTATGGTCTTGGCTTTGGGATGCCAAGACTGAGCC
This sequence comes from Neoceratodus forsteri, assembly GCA_016271365.2. Lineage (NCBI taxonomy): Eukaryota > Metazoa > Chordata > Ceratodontiformes > Ceratodontidae > Neoceratodus > Neoceratodus forsteri. The sequence continues at coordinate 512,540,647 of CM028134.1, read as the reverse complement.
TGCAGGCCCTGCTACTGGTGCTGCTGGGCTGCTCTGGCTGCAGGAGTGGAGGGACGAAAGGGCTTATGCTTCTGGTAGTGGGCACCCTTGTCCTTTTGAGCAGAGGTCACAGAGTCCAAGTTGGCATTGGAATTCTCAATGCACTGGAGGTGATCTTCCACACCAGGTCATGCCCAGAAAAGGGATATCTACTGACTTGTGCTGGGTGTCGGCCGTGAAGGTCGAGATCCTCAGCCAAGCCCTGTGGTGCATGGCCACTGTGGCCACAACTGAATGGCACAGGAGTCACCAATGTCCAAAGCAGTCTGGAGCTGCTGCTTAGCCACCGCCCTACCCTGATCCTGGACCTGCTTGACCGATGTCTGAAGGTCAGCCTGGAGATGAGGAATCACCTCATCCAGGGAGCCCAACAGGGCGTGTGAGAAGTATGCCATTAGAACAGCTGAGCTGGCCTGGCAAATTCCCAGAGAGGTGGCAGCGAAAACCTTCTTTCCCGAATGGTCCAGCTTTTTTTGACTCCTTATCTGGGGGCTTGCCCACATCCCCAGTGTTGCCCAAGCACCTAAAGCTGGAGTCCGCCACCAACCCCTCGGCCAAGGGGTGCTCCTTGAACCCAGAAAGGGAGCCCGTGGGGACAGCATACTTTCGAGCCAACTGGGAAGACGGTGTGGGGCAAGAGGCTGGATGCTGCCACAACTCTAAAGCTGGGTCAACAATCTCCTCAGCCGCTGGAAAGGCCTCCATGGGGGAGTCCCCCCTTGTCCAGAATCTCCATGAGGGGATAGATATCTGGCCCTTTTCTGCACGGGTTCGAGCTGCATCCCGGTGGACTCTGAGATGAGCCAAAAAATGCGAAGGAGCGAGGTGGGGCTCTCGTCCACAGACAGCCCCCCCCCGGACTCCAGGTCCACAGGATGGGAGTGCAATGAAGACACTTCATACTCTGAAGAGTCCTCATAGAGCCAGCGGCCACCCGGATCACTCTCCACTCGCCGATTGGGGGTGAGAGTGACCAACAACCAGTGGGGAAGACCTTGAGCCAGCCAAGAATCCTTGATTGGCGCCCCAACTTTTGGTTGCAGAGGCGGTGGTTCCACCACAATGGGCAGAGGGGCTGGCTTCGGCCAAGCCTGGACCGACTCCTCGACCGAGGAGATGGCGGCAGGAGCCGACGTCGGTCGTTCAGGCAACAGCCATTTAATAGCCGGTGTGGAAGCTGGTGGGGTCGGCTTAGAGCCAGTCAGAATGAGCTGTTGCCACATAAGGTCCTCACAGCACAGATGCAACTTGCGATGGAGCCTCTCCTCAGCCGAGGAGGATGAGGAAGAAGAGTGGTGGCACCACTTTCCCCAATGTCAGGACCAAGTCCGACGATGTCGGCGGGATTTGCCCGACGCGGACGTGGACCAAGACAGAGATGTCGACTGTCGTCGGAGCCGGCTGTGGATCAAAGAAGGTGCCAGGGAAACCCACAGCTCCAGCAGTTCATGGTCCAGGACCAGGGACTTCGACCCAACAGGCTGAGTTGAATCCCTGGAAGGCACTGGAAGCACCAGTGTCTGAGACAAAGAGTTGTCAGCCTCTTCAGTCGACAACCTGTCAGTGGGCTCAAGAAAAATCTCGGCTGCATCAACAGGCGTCTCGGACGACTTGTCTGACGGGGACACCGCAAAACCAGAGTCCGGGCCGCAACTTCAACTGAAGTCGAGAGTCGACCCTCCTGAGAACGGGACCTTCCCCTGCTCCCAAGAGCATCAACGGTGGGTCTTATCTTTTTTCAGTTCCTTCTTTCAGGACCGAGAAGTATGAGACCCAGAAGGACCCTCCCCTTTGGTGGAGAAGGACTGACACAACTCCTGGAGGAAGCCATGTAGGAGGAACCCAATTGGAGCGGAATAAAGGCCGAAGCTGAAAAGGAGCTGACCAAGGCCTGAACCACCTCCTCCTCGAGGGCCGTGAGCTGATCAAGCTGTTGTAACTGTTCCGCAGAGCCCACAGCCATGGACACCACCCAAAAGGCACCGACGGAACCCGGGAATGGACTTATCTTCCATCGCAGCTGCGAGAGAGGAAGTTGAAGACTGAACTCGACTGAGTTTTAAAGTAAGTTTTGGTAAAGAATCCGAGGATTCAAAATCCAGGGCCTGTAAACATGCAGAGCGCTAAGGAGGGAACCTGAGCTTCCAGCAGTGAGGAAGATCTGGGGTCACAGGGTGGAGCCGAGGATTATATCACCCGGGTGGGTGGGAGGAGCCAGCTTGAAGACTTTCCGGCACATCTTAAAGTGGCAAGGTACCCGCCAAGAAGTGTGGATTGAACATCATATCCACATCCCTAGAAGAAAAAATTACTTATCATAGTAATATTTTTTTCCTTCAAAACAACATGAAGTCTTGTTGTATTCTGACAAATGCAGACTACCAAGCAGTGCCCCTTGGAGGTGGGCACAGAACCTGCTTGGGAAATAGGCTCTGCAATACTGCTGGGCCAAACCTGCATCACTCCTGGTCTGGGTATCCAGGCAGTAGTGCTTTGTGAATGTGTGAACAGTTTTCCAGGTGGCTGCTTTACAGATATCTAGCAAGGGGATATATCTGGCTGCTGCTACTGAGGCAGCAATACCCCAAGTGGAATGGGCCCTCAGACCCGAAGGGGTGGGTCCTTCCCTAGTTTGCCACAGCAGAACTGAATGCAAGCCACAGTTCATCTGGCTATGGTCCTTTTTGTAGCTGGCTTGCCCTTGCCTACTTCCCCATAGGTAAGGAACAGCCAGGGACAGTCCTGTTTATGTTCTTCAGTCCTGTCATGTAATAGCTAATGGCTCTTTTTACATCCAGACTGTGCAGCCTGCATTCACTTGAGCTGGAATGGTCTGTGAAGAACACAGGGAGTGTGATAAATTGATTAGGGTGAAAGTCAGAAACTACCTTGGGAAGAAACCTCCTATTAGTCCAGAGGACAATCTTGTCCCTGTGAGGGGCAATGCAATTGGGCTCCACTGACAGGGCTTGAAGCTTACTGATTCTACTGGCAGACGTGATAACCAATAGGAATACAGTCTTCCATGTCAGAAACATGAGTTCCGCTGAAGACAAGGGTTCAAAGGGAGGCTGCATAAGCTGACCTATGCATATATTGAGATCCCAAGCTGGAATGGGCTCTCTGTGGGGAGGATGGAGATGTAACAGCCCCTTAAAGAACTTCTTGAACATGGGATATGCAGCTAGGGAAGGGCCCTTCCCTGTTGAAAAGTAGGCAGAAACAGCTGCCAAATGCACCTTTAAGGTAGGAGGCTGCAGGTGTAGAGACTGTAGGTGTACCAGATTATCCAGCAGCACTGGAAGACCAGCCTGCTGTGGATCCAGACCCTTTTGGGAACACCAGATGGAGAACCTTTTCCACTTAGAGGAATAGGTTTTCCTAGTGGAAGGCTTTCTGGACACCCTTAGTATGTTCAAGACACTTTCCGAAAGATGCAGACCTGCATACTCTAGGTCTTTAAGAGCCAGACCCTGAGGTGGAGGGACTGGAGGTTAGGGTAGAGGATCCTCCCCTGAACTGATGTCAGCAGGTTGCATCTCCTGGAGAGGTGAATGGGGCTGGCCACTGACAGGGACAGTAGTACTGGATACCATGGTTGTGTGGCCCAGTCTGGGGCTATGAGGACCACGGTTGCAGGCTGATACCTCAGCTTGACTAGGACCCTGAGGATCAATGGGAAAGGATGAAAAGCATATTGGAACCTGTTCGAACAATCCAGAAGCAGAGCCTCCAGGGGCATTGAACCCTGAACAGGAGGCATGCAACAGTACAGAGGCAGCTAGTGACTGTCTTGGGCTGCAAAAAGGTCTATCTCTGGAACCCCCCACATCCTGAATACTGATAGGTGGACTTGTCTGTTCAGGGTCCACTCATGATGGCCTTCACTGATTCTGCTGAGAGCATCTGCTAGGACATGACCTTCCCTGGTAAGTGAACTGCTGACAGGGAGATGTCCAAGGAGTAGGCCAGACTCCAAATTATCATGGACTCTTTGCAGAGAAGAGAGGACCTTGTTCCCCCCTGTTTGTTGATGTAATACATTGTAGTGGTGTTGTCTGTTCTGACTTGTACCACATTTCCTTGCAAGAGGTTGGCAAATTCCTGTATTGCCAGGAACACTGTCCTGAGCTCCAGAAGGTTGATGTGCAACAGAGGTTCCTGAGGAAGCCAGTTCCCGTGAGCTCTGTGCACTCCCAGGTGTGCACCCCAGCTGAGCAGGGAAGCATTCATTGTCAGCACCAGAGAGGGAGCCTGCTGGAGAAAGGGGACTCCCACTGTGAGATTGTCCATGTCTTGCCACCACTGGAGGGCTTGCAGAAGGGTGGAGGATACAGGGATTAGCTTGGATAAGGAATCCTTCCTTTGGGACCAAAAGGACCTCAAATAGAATTAAATGTCCCTCATCTGAAACCTGGCTCCTGGGACCACAGCTGTGGTAGGGGCCATGTGACCTAGGAGTTGCAGGAAGTGCCTTGCTGGGCAAGGAACTCGAAGGTGGAATGATCCTGCCAGCTGACTGAGGGCATGTGCCCTTCCTGGCGGTAGAAAGGCTTTTGCCTGGATGGTGTCCAGTTCCGCCCCTATGAAGTCTAGAACCTGGACAGGAGTCAACACTGACTTTCTGAAATTTATTAAGAAACCTAGGGACTGGAGTGTTACCTGTGTGAGTTCCAGGAACTCCCTTACTTGCTGGGAGGACTGGCCTACCAGTAGCCAATCGTCCAGGTAAGGGTAAACAGAAACCCCTTACTTTCTGAGGAATGCCACTACCACTGCTAGGCACTCTGTGAACACCCTTGGTGCAGAGGTCAGCCCAAAGGGCATGGCCCTGAATTGGTAGTGGCCTGAAGGTAGTCAAAATCTGAAGTACTTTCTGAGGAACTGCTTGATGGGTATGTGAAAATAGGCATTCTTTAAGTCTAGGGATGCCAGACAGTCCCCTTGTCTGAGAGTAGGTAGTATTGTAGCCAAAGTGGTCATTCTGAATTTTGACTTTGAGAGATGCCTGTTCAAGTATCTGAGATCTGGAATGGGCCACCACTCCCCATTTTTTTTAAGGCAAGGAAGTACCTGGAGTACAACCTCTTTCCCCTGTACTGAGGTAGCACAGGCTCTACTGCTCTTGAGAGAAAAGGATGGAAACCACTGCCTCCAGCAGATTTGTTTCTGAAGGGTTGGGAGGCTTGAAGGGTCTTGCTCCCAGTTTTGGGAAAAACTTGATGTTGAGAACAAGGCCCTGACCTACTATCTCCAGGACCCACTTGTCCGAAGTGATGGATTGTCAGGCCTGAAGACAGTAGGTCAGCCTGCCCCCTATAGGGGTAGGGGAGGCAGCCCAAGCAGACTCCACAGGGTGTCTGCTTGGCAGGAGTAAAGGGGTGTGAAGTGGAAGCAGCTTGGCCAGCACCTCTCCTGCCTCTTCCCCTGAAGAACCTTCTGGGTTGCTGGGAGGAAGGGAAAGCCTGGGCCTGATGGAAGGGCCTGGGGTAAGATCTGCCCCTGACCCCTCTGGCCTGTTGCCTCTGAGAGGTGGCAGACTTCTCCTTTGCAGAAGCACTCTTGTATGCCACCCTGTAGTCATTCATTTTCTTCATGTATGCTTCTGTCTGCTCCCCAAACAACAAATTCTGTGTTAGGGGAAAACCAAAAGCATTGTTCTGGGTATCCTGGGAGAGTTTGGTACACCTCAACCAGGAAAACCACCCAAGGGAAATGGCAGATGCCAGAGCCGAGAGGCTGCATCATTGGAGTCCACAGTCATATGACAGTGGGACTTGGATGCATGTATTCCCTTGGTAGCCACCTCCTGAACGTCAGTTGCTAGTTCAGGAGAGGCTTTCTGAGCCAACTGTAGGATGGATTCCCACAGGGACTTCTGATATCTGGAGGCATAGGCCATATAAGAGGCCAGCCTTATACCCAGGGAGGAGGCCAAGTATGTTTTCTTGGCCAGAGAATCAATTGTCCTAGAATCCTTATCCGGAGAATGGGAAGCCATGGGAATGCCAGCCTTTTCACAGGCTGCAGTCAGCACAGCTCCCACGTGGCTGCAATGGCTGGACAGGAACTCAGTACCATTTCCAGCCAAGACATACTTTCTGTCCATCTTTTTATCCAGAGGAGTGACAGAAAATGGGGTCTGGAGAACCTTGAGGGTTTGTCTCTTCAGAGATTTATGTATGGGGATGGAAAGTCCGTGAGAAACAGGGAGATCCATCATTTCCCTGTAATCTTCCTCCTCCTCCTCCTCCTTCTCTCTGGCCTCTTGGACAGACAGCTGCAGGGTCTCTGCCACCTGCCTCATAAATGAGAAGTGGGAGGTTGCTTCTGAAGGAGCCCAAGGAGGGATTCATACTCCGGATGATTAGGGGAAACATCAGGCTCAGTGGGCTCCCCCTCATCCTCATCTTCAGCATCATACTCATAATCAGACTCATAATACTCTTCAGGGTCTAACGGACCAGAAGGAGTGAAACCGGCAGGCAACTGAACCGGTGGCTGCCCAACCGGTTGCTGAATCAGTTCATCGAAACCGGATTGCAGCAACTGAACGATGCGAATAGCCTTCACGATTTCCTCAGCGGTTGGCACCGCAACCGCTTGTTTGTGCGGTTCCGAACCAGGCTTTTTGGACTTCTTGGATGGTGCAGTATCTGGGGTTGACTCTGATAGTCTTTTACCCGATGAAGGCTCACCTTGGTCAGCAGAGTCAGTAACCGGATCGCCGGTTTGGTTGAACTGGACCTGACATCCTGAGAGGATTTCTCCATTCTTTCCTTCGACTTTCCCAGTCTTCTGTAGAGGGTAGATTGGGGAAAGTTGTTGCAGATTTCACAGTCTGTCTGCAAGTGGTTGAAACCCAAGCAGTACAGACAAATTAAATGTGGGTCAGCTGTGGCAAATTGCTCACCGCACTCAGTGCAATGCTGAAACCCAGTGCGACCGTTTTTTCTCTTGGGTTTCTGTGACATAACCCTTCAAATGTAAAGCTTACACCAATGGCTTAGTTAGGCCAGTTAAGCAGTGCTCAAACTGAAATTTGTATCCGATATTGGCTTAGTCAGGTCCGGATAAATGGATTTTAGAACTATTTACCCCTTGTGGCTTAGTTAGGCCGGGCAAGAAAAGAGAAGACGAAGCCTGACGACCAGTGATTCAGTGCTGGAACAAAAACCGAGAAAACTTGGTTTAGTCAGGACTTTGCACCAGTACCCAAAAGTAAAGAAACACTCTGATTTACCTCACTTTATGGGAAAAAACAAATGTTCGGTCTCCTCATGGTCCGCAGAACCAATTGGAAACTGAACAAACTTACCCAACCAGGAAACTATGCTATACCAAGGACAGTGGTTTGAAAATACACTAAAATACACAAAAGTAATAAACGGATGGTTGAAGAAACCGACGATTTAAACTTTAACCAAGAGAAGAAGAGGAGCAATCTCCGAGGCATCTTCACTGGCAGGAGGTGTAAAGAATCTGATCAGTTACTAGAATGTACTGAGGATAGTGGTTTGAAAACCAAGCCCAAGCTCAAAGTTCTATGCATTTGCATAGAGTTTAACTCTTTGTTCTCCGGGGCAGCTGAACCGGTCAGTCATACTGCATTTGTCAGAATACAGCAAGACTTCATGTTGTTTGAAACAGGTAGGAGTAGCTCCTAAGAGAATAAGTACCGGTGGTATGTGATAGAAGACTAGAAATGTAAGATGGTAGCTTACCAGTAAGGGCTCTATAAGTCCAGTTAGCTGCATTTCTAAGTCTTCTGGTTTTTAAGGACTGCCAACCCAAAATAGCATACAAAGCACAGTGGTGTGTCCTAAAAGGAGCACCGGTGATGAACCTTGGTGCCCTATTATACAATGTGTCAAGGTTCACCAGTGCTAAACTAGGACATTGGTTGTACAGTATATCTGCATAGTCCAGGAGGGTTAAAAATGTGGAATGCCCAAGTCTTAGCTTGGCTTCCCACGTTAGATGTTTAATTTAAAAAAAAAAAAAACAATCCTAATTGTTGTTTCAATTTCTTACATAATTCCTTGATGTGGACTATGTAGGTAAATTTATAATCTAGACAAAAGCTGAGGTATTTGAATTTTGCTACAGTTTCAATCGGCTCTCCTAAGACAGACATTATTTGTAGCTGGGTTCCTGGGGGAGGAACTGTTCAAGTTTAATTTAGGGAAAGGATTCATGGCCTTCATCTTCTTAGCATTCAGCAGGAGTTTAAGACTCAGTAGACTGTATTGTAAGAGGTTAAATTCCCGTTGCAAGGTACTACAAGCTAGAGCGAGTGTAGGTGCAGTGGCACAAATAACAGTATCATCGGCAAACAGTTGTACCCTTGCTTGGCCGATACCTGTATCAATACTGTTAATATAAATCGCAAAGAGCAATGGTCCTACAACAGATCCTTGGGGGACACCTCTGGGAAGTGTCTTTAGAGGGGACAGGTCTCCTTGCATCTTGATTTGTTGTTTTCTGCCCTTCAGGCAACAAGTGAACCAACTGACAACAGTACCATCTAAGCCGATTTCTTAAAGTGTGGACAACAGCAGATCGTGGTCGACTGTATCGAAGGCCTTACTTAGGTCCAGAAATAAGGTGCTGACATAGTGTTTGGTACCAAGTGCCAGAAGCCAGTCATTGGTTACCTTGGCTAATGCAGATATTGCATTATGTTTTTTCTAAAGCCTGATTGAATGGGGTTTAGTAGCTGGACTGAGTCTAGGTGATTTCTAAACTGAGCATTTATTATTTTTTCGAGTAATTTGGAAAGAACTGGCAAAAAGGAAATAGGCCTGCAATTGTTCAGGTCGCTGGGGTATCGAGAGTTGAACAGAGGGACTACATGTGCCACCTTTCAAATAGAGGGGAGTTTGCCGTAAGCTAGTGATAAATCAAACAGATGGACAATAGGTGCAGTTAGAACGTGGTAACCCACTTTTAGGAATAAGGGTTCTAGGTTATCTGCTCCTGCATTTTTTTGGTGTCTAAGCCCATAAGAAGATCTTTCACCTGTTTGTAGGTAACAGGGCTAAAGAAGATTTTAGCTTCAAATGTGGGGGCCTTGCTGTGTGTTTAATGGTGGGGTCTGGAACCTGTTGGCAAAGTTTATTTGCTGGGGATGAATCAAAGGCAAGGTCGGCCATCGCAAAATGATTATTTAAAAAGTCAAGTATACACCGCCTATCAGTGGTACTGGTATTGCCGGAATTCATTTTGGATGGAAGGGAGTTAACTGAGCGGTGTTCCTCGACTTCTCTTAGGTTTTTCCAGAAGGTTGCTGAGTCGCAGGAAGAGGAGGTTCATTTTGATTGGAAAAAGGTTGCTTTGGCGGCCCTGGTAATTTTAGTACAATAATTCCTTGACTTCCTGAATGCAGCCCAGTCTGCAGAATCCTTAGTTTTTCTGGCCTTTTTCCATAGGGCATCTCTGCTATGAAGATCCGATTTTAACTTGGGGGTTACACTTCACAGTACCATGTCGTTTGTCTACCATATAGACAATATAATAAAAATCACTCAATACATGCATCAGCCTCCTGCATAGGCATAACTCAGCAGAAAACCAAGGGCAGGATCTCTTCCTTGTGCAGGATTTCTTCAGGGGTACATGTTTGTTAATGATGCTTAGTACCAGTTTTTTGAAGATCTCAAAGGCTGAATTTACTGAGGTCGCAAAGTAAAATTCCTGCTGGTGCATACTGCTGAGACCAATTGTAAAGTTGGTGAGGTCAAAATTTTGTTGGTTTCTTCTGAATGTAAAAGTGGAGGAGGACAGTGGTTAGGGACTGAACGGGTGTAGGCTATTGCACTATGGTCACTGATATCATTGAGGAGAATGCCAGCGTGGCTGAATAAGTGGGTTTATTTACAATGATGAGGTCAAGAAGTACGCTGTTTACAGCGTCTTAAAGTTTGGGCTGGTACTTTCTGTAATGAGCTGTGTGAGCACCAGTTTGTCACACAGCTCTTTTAGGGGTTTGGAGAAGCTGGAAAGCCAGTCCATGTTTAGATCTCCCACAATGATAATTTCATTGGACTGCAAGTCCACTGGCTTGCGTATTTGATTCAAAAGTGTAATGCCTCCTGCAGAGGGCCGATACCAACCAATGATGCCAATAGATACGGAAGATGGAAGGGACAGCCTTATGTAAACCCATTCAAATTCCTTCGGGACAGATACAGTGTCAATAAGTGTTATCATGTACTTATCTCGGACATAAATTTCTAACCCCCCTCCTCCTCTGGAGGGTCTATATGCTCGATAGACATTGTAAATGGAGAGGTTGACTTCGTGGTTAGGTGTGGAGCTCTTCAGCCATGTCTTGAAAATATCCAGCACATCTGGTTCTGTATGAGAGACCCACACCTGCACGTAGTCAAATTTTCGTAGGAGGCTACACACATTTAAATGTAAAAAGGTTAAGCCTTTCAAGTGTTGTATATCCGGGGGAGTGGGGATAGGGACAGGTGGACCAGGATTAAGTTCGATATTCCCTGAACAGAATAATGGGGTTTTAAATAACTGCAAAAATTGATTAGCACGTTCATTGTAATCAGTTGCGAAAACATGTATGCTATATAAATCTTCTAGCAGTTTACATTGCTAAACAAATTGAGACACGAGCTATGCATTATCCCAACTGATTAGCAGTTTTACTTGTGAAAATGCTAATCAATTTTGCAGTTGTTTAAAACCCTGAATAACAATAGAAGGAAAAGCTTTTTGAGTGCCCCAAGGAGGAGCTTATGGAGCCTGAGTTTACTCCTTCTAGTCTGGGAAGGTGATAATGAGGGTGAAGGGTGGTCAGAGAATTTGAAGTTTAGCACTGAAGAATAAATGACCACACATACTGGAATAGATAGGGGGCTTGTAATTAGGGGACCTTTAACATAGTGGGGACTATCCTCAAAGGTTTTGCTGGTATTACTGGAGGAGCAACTAGTTAGCACAATGTGATTGTGATGCACAGGCCTGTCTGGGGATGCAGTAGGGTGCACTGGTGTAGGAGAAGGCACTGAGGAATTATGCAGGATCTCTAGGGAGAAGAAAAGCAAGGAACAGTAGCATATACATGGCGAATGTTGGATAACACTGAGTTAGCTATGCAAGGGTGTATAGCCACAAAGATCTTAAAAAACTTAAGCAGAGAGTCAGTCTATTCAAGTGAACTAGCACTTATATAGGAATTCAGTTAGTAAAGGGTATACTAGCGCTTAGAGTACTAGCACTTTAAGAGAGTGAAGAGAATCAATAGTAGAGATGGCTGGGTGGAACGGAACCCAAGCGCATTTAATAGAGGCTGGGGTGGGGGGAAGGTGGGTGGGAGAAAAATCAAGCTACAAACACTGTCTCAGCACCCTTGAGAGTCAGGGGCCAGGGCCAAAAAGCCACAGCCAATTCCTGAATTACAGAGCACTGCAGCATGCCTCTGAGTCAGGAACCCAGCGCCTGGAACCACAGCGGGTCCCAATGAACTGCCAGCCAATTAACAGGAAGCCGACAGAGAGGTAGAACCAATCTTGGGCTGTGCCTGCCACTGAAGAAGCCAATGAAGTTACCGCTTTGGAATTCTGCAGGTCTTGGATGCCATACCTTGCTGTCCAGGGAGGAATCCGAGGAGGCAGGCAGGCAGGGCTGTGAGTGTGGACTGGCCAAACCGCAGCGAGAGGCAGCCAGTCAGCGCCCGTTTGGGGTGCTTCCTAAAGATGAAAGAGAGAGAGAGAGGATTAGAGCCTGCCTACCATACACGGTCCCAGTACCGCTGCTGGACCTAGACCAGAAGAAAAAGGGGGAGGGAGGAAAGCGGTACCCATGCCGGCCCCTACATGGAAAACGAGAGGGGTAGGCACATGGAGTCAGCGTCAATGGAATTGGCACCAGACAGGGCACCGCGCACATCTTGGCCCGACTGACCCAGACACGACCCAGCGTCTCCAAGGCCTGAAGGCCCTGAAACTGGGTCCACTGGCCAGGTCAACTGGGCAGACACCATACCCCCTGCTCTAAAAGTGTGGCCCAGAGGTGAAACTGCTCACTGGAGCCCCATTGAGGACAGAGATGGGATCCGGTGATGAAGATCGTGGCCATTAAGAGCGGAATCACACAGGAACCCACCGGAGTCGGTTCAGGCCTACTGCTCTCCACCACTGACAATCCCAGCGCAGACATACCAGAAGGCAACCTTGAGCGGTACCAATTCTTCCTCCCCCAACATGAGGAAGATGAGTTAGAGGTCGAGTAGAGCCCGGTCCCTGATCGAGGTCAGGAACAGGACTGCTACTTTTGTCCCCCCCTGCATACTGCCCGTGGTTGGACCCCCCCTCCGGAGGTCGAGAGGGTCCCTGGATTGCCCTCCCCTACCCCCCATTGCTGACTACAGATTCAGAATCTGCACAGACGAGCCGCGCTGGAGGTCGTGAGGGTCCCTGGATTGCCCTCCCCAACCCCCCATTGCTGACTACAGATTCAGAATCTGCAAAGACGAGCCACGCTGGAGGTTGTGAGGGTCCCTGGATTGCCCTCCCCCACCCCCCATTGCCGACTACAGATTCAGAATCTGCACAGAAGAGCCATGCTGGAGGTCACGAGGGTCCCTGGATTGCCCTCCCCACCCCCCATTGCTGACTACAGATTCAGAATCTGCACAGGCGAGCCGCTGGAGGTCATGAGGATCCCTGGATTGCCCTCCCCACCCCCAACTGCTGACTACAGGTACGCCGACACCGCTCCTCACACGCGGGACTCGGGAGAGCTTGGCGCCATTTTTAAAAATACATTTTCAGTTGGCTCAGAAGTGAAGAGTGTTTTTTGGCTTTCTATTTCTTAAAATCAGCTCCTGGGAGCAAAGCCTCGCTGTACCTATATGCAAATTGTGTCTCCAATATTTAGAGTCCCTGCTACAAATCGCAGCTTTAAGTAGGGATACTTGTTTAATTTTACTGCGGTGCTGGAATCTGTTTTTGGCTTTCTGTTTTTTAAATCAGCTCCTGGTAGCAAAGCCTCACTGCACCTTTATGCAAATTGTGTCTGCAATGTCTGAGTCCCTGCTACTAATAGCAGCTTTAAGTAGGGATACCTGTTTTATCTTACTGTGGTGTTGGAATCTGCTCTTGTAACCTAGCCACACTGCACCTTAATGTTAATAATTACTGTGAATACTTTATTGAATTTAGTACCTCTCCCCTTGCAGTTCAGAACAGTGCTATACTTGAAATCTGCTTAAAGACTTAATTTGGTATCTCTCCCTTCGCAGTCCGGAACAGTGCTATACTCGAGATTTGCTTAAAGAATTTAATTTGGTATCTCTCCCCTCGCAGTTCGGAACAGTGCTGTACTTGAAATCTGCTTAAAGACTTAATTTGATACCTCTCCCCTCGCAGTTCGGAACATTGCTGTATTTGAGATTTGCTAAAACTTGGAATTAATTTGCTGTAGCACCACGCCACTTGCTCTCAGTACCCCCACCCCCATAGCTCGGAACAGTGCTGTACTTGAGTTCTGCTTAAACTTATAATTGATTTGCCGTAGGTCAACGCCACTCATTCTCAATACCCCCCCCCAAATACCCACAAAGTGTTTAAATCCTCTACCTTTCTCCTCTCTCTCAGATTCAGAATCTGCACAGGCGAGGCAGCGCTGGAGGTCTGAGGTCCCTGGATTGCCTCCCCACCCCATTGCTGACTACAGGTATGCGACAGTTTCTCACAGCGCGGGACTCAGGAGAGCTTGTGAGGCCCCTTGACATGGCGCCGCCCCCACTGCCTCGCCACTACCCTTGGTGAGCACCCTTTATAGGGCTCAGTAACTAATCAGTCCATTTCTTTATCTGCAGCTTATATTGTTCCACCACTAGGAACATAAGCTGCTCTCACCACTACATCAGCAGGTTTCAAATGACAATGAATCTAGCTATGCATACCTTGTTAACTCTACTCCTGATCAACATCCAGATACCTCACCAGGCCCTATACCTCTTTTACCCCCTGTATGGGAGCCCGGCTGGCAGTCACTTCCCAAAACAACACTTGAGCCCTCCGCATGTTTCCAACTCCTATCTTCTGTCCTCTTGCCTTGTCCACTATTATTGGCCTCACCCTTCCTCTCCAACCTCCCCATCCCCTCACTCCCCACTCTTAAAGGGCCCTCGGGTGGTAGCTTGCAGCCCTGCATGACATCCAAATGGCACCCCATTCGCAGGATCTTCCTGCTCCTCCTCCTGCTCACATCAGGTAATGTTCACCCTAACCCTGGCCCTGCCACAGCGAATGCATCTACCCTCCCCTCAACCACCGGACTATGTATTGCCGCCCTTAACGTCTGCAGCCTCCTAAAAAAATGGGACGCCTTCCAGGGCTGAGTCTACCAACGCCAACCGGATATTATTGCCCTCACTGAAACCTGGCTCTCCCCATTGACCCCTGACTCATATATAAACCTCACAGGGTACAATCTTTTCTGGGCGGATCGACAAGGTAAACGTGGTGGGGGGGGCTGCGCTGTATATACTAGAGAGGTCCTCCATGGACAACTACTCCCAACCCCCCAACTCCATCCTGGCCCACAGGCCATCAATTTAAAAGTAATACTAGGCACAACAAAATCCCCCCCCCACTCATCACCACAGTCTATATCCCTCCCAGGGAGCAGACGTGGGCCTTCCACTCCGTTCTGTCCTACCTGGCTACACTTCCGCCTCTAGTCGAGAAAATCGTATTAGGGGACTTTAATATAATCAACTGGATAGACAAAGCTGCCGCACCACTCATAGACGCCGCTACTGCCCAGGACCTTACGCAGCTCGTCACATCCCCCACCACACTAAACCAGCGCACTGGGTCCTCCTCACTACTGGACTTAGTGTTCACCAACCGCCCCCCAAAAATCGTCAGTACAACTGTACTCCCAAACGCCATTAGTGACCACTCCCCAGTTCTCTGCCGTTGGACGGGAAACCCCCAAACCCCACCCAGACTAATCTACCAGCGCAAACTTGGCCCATGAAAACTTGCACAACTAAAAATCTATCTCAGGTCGATGGACTGGTTCACTGTCACGAATACCTTTGACACCGACCTAGCCCTAAACCACTTCATCCTTGCCTTAACAACATCTGTAACAAAGTTGCCCCAATCATCAAAAGAGTGGCCAAAGGTAACCCAGTACCATGGTTCAATGACCACCTCCTGGATCTCATGCGTAATAGAGACTCCCTATGGCACCTCTCCAACGAGACTGGCCTGCCAGCTGACAGGCAGAAATATAGAGAAGCTAGGAACAAATGTAGATGGCCCTTGCGCAAAGCAAAAGCGGAGCATTACCAGACCTCACTCACCAACTCCTGGGACTCAGGACGAAAGTTCTGGAACAACATCAAAGACCTGCGTGGCAAAGCTACCAACTCCGCCCCCAGCCAGCTCAGGGTTGATGGGTGTCTTACCTCAGCCCGAATGGCCGATGCCTTACGATGCCTTCTCCAATCTTAGTCGGGTTCTCCTCCTAACTTCTTTGACCCTACCCTGACACCCCCACCCACCCATCTGCCCCACCCTTTGTCTGCGTGTCATCTCTCCCAAGGATGCTGAGCCTTACCTCAGGAGGGCTCTAAGTCACTCCTGATATAGCAGTGACACCTAGACCTGAAATTACCGACTCTCACTCACCGAGGTGCTCACCACCTCACCCATATTCTCAATCGCTCCTTATGCCAAGGGAAATTCCCCTCCCACTGGAAATCTGCCCATATCACGCCCATCTTCAAAAGTGGGGACCATGCCTTTACTAACAACTACCGACCCATTTCCATTCTCTCTCTCTCCCCTATCCAAGGCCCTTGAGAGGATAGTCTCTGACCAACTAACGGTCCACCTAGACAAATACAACCTGCTTAGCCCGCAACAACATGGCTTCCGGAAGGGCCACAGCACCACCACTGCCCTTCTGGAACTCACCTCGCACATCCACTTGGCCCTAGATAGAGGACATATTGCAGGAGCTGTCATCATAGATCTTACCAAGGCGTTCGACACAGTCAATCATCCACTCCTACTGTCCACTCTGACTAGTACTGGTTTCTCCCCGGATGCCCTAGGTTGGTTCTCCGACTACCTGTCAAACCGCTCCCAGCAGGTTAAGATAGGTGACACTGTCTCCAGTAGTCTACCTGTCCTCTCGGGTGTCCTGCAAGGGTCTGTCCTGGGGCCATTACTTTTCAGCCTCTTTCTAAATTCCCTCCCTAAGACCTGCCCCGGGAACCTTCTCCTCTATGCAGATGATGCCATCCTCTATACGTCCAACACTGACCCTCTACAGCTCCACCTATCCCTCCAGTCCTCCTTCAGCACCACAGAACTATGGCTTGCGGCCCATCGCCTTGTCCTGAACTATTCCAAGACTAAGGTTATGTACTTCTCCCATCCATCTAATTCAAAAAAGGCACTACGCCCACAACTTAGGACTGCCAACCACACCACCCTTGACCTGGTGGACTCCTTCAGATATCTAGGCCTAACACTTGACCCTGCACTCCCATTCCACCAGCATATCCACCTCCTTTCTACTACCCTCAACGTGCGGCTGGGGCTCCTGTATCGCCTCAAACACTGCTTTACCCCTAATGCCTTAAGGCTAGCTGTCTCCTCCTCAGTCCTCTCCCTACTAGATTATGGCCTAGTCATCTATGGGGCAGCTAACTCCTCGGCACTCAACAGACTATGTGTCTTCCTAAATAAAGCTTGCCGCCTCACTTTAGGCTGTGACCGGCTAACTCATACATGCGCACTGTACAATGCAACCAACTGGCTTAGCCTTGACAATAGGCTCAAGTTCCACACATGCCTCTTGGCAAAAAAATTTGCTTTTGGTCCCTGCCCTTCAGGTCTTGCACTAATAACAAGACCGGCCCAATCGCTTAAGTACACTCAGAGTTATGGTAAACACCTACTGTCTGTCCCCCACTGTTGTACCTCCCTATACCAGAGGTCCTTCAGCTGCAGAGCCCCATCCTGGATGAATAGTCTGCCCCCACCGATTGCAAATGAGAACAGATTAGGATCCTTCAAAACCACTCTTAGATCCCACCTACAGGCCTCAAATCTTTGTGCCTGTCCTTGACTAATACTTCATCCAACGACCGGCCTAGGCTACGGCCGGCTCCCCCTCCTCATAACCCTGCCACTTACAGAGTCCCTCTTGTATAGCTCAGCTCTGTTATACTATATTGTGTTGCTTGTTGCCATGCACCATTATGCCATGTTGTGTTGCCTGTCTGCCCTAACTTGACCTAGGTTTCCTCTGTGAGACCCACAAATGCCTCTGTAACTACTGTTTATGTAATACCTGACTATGTACTACTGTACTGCTATGTAACCTCTCTTCTCGTATTCAATACTTGTGACGTGGAACCTTTGTAAAGGAGTCCTTGACTCAAAGGTACTTCCGAATCTCCAATAAATAAATTAAAAAAAAATAAATAAATAAAAGGGCAGCGGACCGTACACAGCTCCACTGCCATCACAGCTTTCAAACGAAATCTCCCTACCGTCACAGCTACCATCTAAGGCTGACTCCATTGATGGCAGGCTGAGAATTTCTTCTTTGTCATGATCTTTTTTTTTTTAATAAGAAAAGAACACTACAATGGTAAGTTAATCAAATACTGAATGGCAACAGTTGCTGTAGTATAGACGAAGACTTGACTCCCAGGAGGCGAGCGACATCATCATCGAAGCACACTTGATGACGGGAGAAAAAGAGCTGAGGTGGTTGGTGGGTTGATGCCAAGATAGCCTATATGGCACAAGCTAGACTCACGGTGCTGCGCATGCATGGTCCAATCCTGGCATTGGTCCTCCTGAAGATTTTTGGCTCTGCAGGGTCCTGGCGCCTCTGGCCTAGTCCCAATAGTGTGAATGAGTGGTGGAGACTTTTAGTCCAGAAAGAATTACTGTTATTCTACAACATAGTATATGACATACATCTAATAACAGAACTAAACCTTACATTTAAAGACAACTCAAAAATGCATGGACATCCACTGCAAGTAGTTCCAGGCAGATTTAAAACAAATAAAAGGAAATACTTCTACAAAGAAAGGATGATCAGCCTTTGGAATAATTTACCGGAATATGCTGTAGTTGCTGAAACAAAAAACATTTTCAAGAACAGACTAGACAAATCTATTTTAGCAGACAGGAAGTTGTCATATTATTACTGAGTATAGGAGCTGCCCATGGGCATATTGTCTTTTCAGCTCTTTAATCCATCAGTGACCATTAGTAGTGACTATGACAAGAAAAGATGTTACTGCTGTGAGAAACCTTTCCTTCTGACCACATGAATTATTTTATTATTTTTTATTTAAAATTCTGGTAACTGGGAAAGGCACACTGAGCTGGAGCTCATTTCCAGGTGTGACATGGGGAGGGGAAAGAGAAGAAAATACAACAACAGTACAGAGATGATTGCATAGCAATAGGTACAATAAAATGCAGGATGCTTTTCAAAATATATACAAATAAGTATTAGAATATAGCACACGTATACCATATATATAATAAATACAAATGAGAATGTACAATGTTTTATGATCAGGCTATAGTAAAAGGAGTGAAGTGCAAGGAGATGCAGTTGAGTGGCTAGAGCATTAAGGAGAGGATTAAGTTATCGGGGGGAAGAGGGGAAGGTATGGATGGTGTCAAGGGAGATGAGAGAGGAAGGAAGCAGAATCAGGGGAGGAGAGGGGTTTTAGATGCTTTTTGAGGGATGCTGCAGTGGACAAGAGGCGGACTGAGTGGAGGAGACAGTTCCAGAGGGCAGGGAGCGTAAAGGCAAAGGATAACTTGCCTGATTGTGAATGAGGTAGAGGGAGGGCGAAGAAGCAAGGGTCTCGGGTACGAAGTGAGTAACCCGGGTTTGGTGGAGGGGTACAAGAAATTGGTGAGGTAGGAGGAAAGAGCACCAAACCAATACTTTGTGATGAAAGTGGCACAGTGGGCAAGGTGACCACTAGCAAGTGAGGTGAGGAAGACAGCCAAGTACAGGGAGCAGTGGTGTGTTTGATAGGGAATGTTTGTAGCAAAGCAACAGAAGACATTGTACAGTGGGTTCAATTTGGAGAGATATGATTGGGATGTGGAGCTGCACACAACATCAGTGTAATCTATGGAGGGCAGAATTTGTTTTTTAACAAGTTCTTTCTGGGTAGGGAGTGAAAGACAGCCCTGTCAAATGTGTGCAGACTCCCAAGCAATACCCTGGGTTGATGGGTTTAGGATTACTTTAGGAATAGGTTCTAAAGTACAGAAATCCTAAACCTAGCATTCTCTCTTGCCAGTGTGTCCAGGTAATGATGAGATGTGAATGTACAGTATGGACTATGGACCAGGTAGCAGTTTTACAATTTTCTGCCAGTGGCACACTCCTTTTAGCAGCTACTGATGCTGCTGTACTCCTAGTTGAGTGTGCCTTAATGCCATGGAAGTACATTCTCTGCCCTGTTATATCAGAAATTTATCATGGATACTATCCATCTTGATACAGTCTGCTTTGAGACTTGGAGTCCCTTTGACACCTCATCATACAGTATGGAACAAACAATTGCTGTTCTTGCTAATGTACAACCTAGAGTTCCAGGCAGTATTCGATGGTCCAATACCAGACTCTCATAGCTTCCCTGCACATGGGATAGGAATGAGTTCCCCCTGCTTGTTTATGTAGTAAACTATGCACATGTTGTCCGTCTGAACCAAAAGCGGAACCGGGGAAGAGGTGAGTCTGGAAGGCTTGCAGGGTGCACAGAACTGCCTGCATCTTCTGGACAGTTATGTGGAGAACACACTCTAACCCAGGCATACAGAACTGCCTGCATCTCCAGGACATTTATGTGGAGAACACTCTCTAACTCAGACTATGTCCCTTATGTTTGGTGGATACCCATGTGGGCTCCCCAACTGAGGCCAGAGGCATCCGTCATAAGGATCTGCTGAGGGAGTGGAATGAAAAAATGCCCCCCCCCAAAAAAAAAAATGTTGGGCTTCAGCCACCACAACAGTACCTTCCTGACTGGACCCAACACCAGCATTAGTTGATCCAGGTCATCCAGGCTCTGGTCCCATTGAACCCACAGTGTCCAATATGGGATACATGCATGCAGCTGGGCCAGGGGAACTGTGGCAATGGCTGCGGCAATGAGGGCTAAAAGCCTCAAAAACACCCTTGCCAGAATGTGACAGCTGGAGTAAAGGAGATGGGCCTGCTCCATCAGATGCTGTGCTCTACCATGAGGGTAGGAAGGCCTTCCCCTGGGTGGTGTCCAGCACTGCCCCTAAGTAGAGGAGGCACTGGTAAGAGGTCAAGAAAAACTTTGGGAGGTTGATAGTAGTGCCCAAAGCTTGGAAAAGGTTGCAGGTGTGAGAAAAAGTTTAAAGGAGAAGGTCCCTCGATGGGGCCACTAACAGCCAGACGTCCAGGTAGGGAAAAATGTAGAACACCCTACCATCTCAGGGCAGCTTCCACCACTGCCAGGCACTTGGTGAAGACCCTGGGGGCTGAGGAGAAACAAATGGGCAGAGCTCTCAACTGGTAGTGTGCTCCCTGGAAGTGGAAGTGGAGGAAGTGCTGGTGGGAGGAGGAAATAACCTTGATAAGCAGGTATGCATCCTGCATATCCAGTGACCAAAGCCAGTGCCCCTGATGAAGCAGGGGAAGTAAACCCTGAAGGATGACCATACTGAACGGTTTGTACTCTATAACCAGGCTCAGCTGGCATAAGTCCAGGATGGACCAAAGGTCTCCCATCCGCTTGGGGACCAGGAAGAAGTAGTAGTAGTACCCCTTCCCCTGCTGACACCAAAGGACTGGCTCTATGGCCTCTTTTCAAAGCAAGGCCTGAATTTCCTTCCAGAGGAGAGGTACGTGACTGGGAGGATAACCAGAATTGCCCAGAAAGTTTTCTGAAAGCCACTGTATGAACTTGAGAGTGTGGCCATGCTCGACGAGCTACAGCACCCAGCTGTCTGCGGTAATTTCCCTCCACCTGTCCAGATGCAGGGAGAAGTGACCCCCAACAGCTGCCTCCTGTGGAATGACTGGGGGGGGGGCGAACAAGGAGTCAGGAGGTGGGGCTGCTGCAACACCTCGGGTGCAACGGTAGGTGGTGGCAGAGGGAGTGAGGAGAGCTGCCCACGCCTTGCACTTGCTCTCAGCTTTGGGAGGGGGCCAAGCTTATCTGCAGGAGAAGCAACAAAAAGGAGCCCCCTGCCCTGACATTGATTGGGTATGGTATAACGGACAGAGCTGAGAGCCCATCTTGAGGTCTGGAGTTCGGAGATGTTATCCTGAATATCTTTCCCCTCCCGCCCCAAATAAAAATTTGAACCTCCTGCAGGGTGCATCCATAATATTGGAGGGGATAGCCTATGCAAAACCAGAGACCCAATATCAGGAGTGGTGCCTCATACAGATATCGATGGCTGCTGCCCAGCCCGAGGCATCTATGGCATCGTAGGCTGCCAGAGGATGCGAGTACCAATCGGAGCCCGTTTTGAGGGCCTGCAGGGTCTGCTGCTTGGTGGGTTGTCCAGAGGCTAGGACAGCCTCCCAGGCCTGATCACAGAGCAGGTTCTGGTACTGAACCATACGGACCAGATAACAGATTGCCCAGATGGCCAGAGTGGCAGAGGTGAAGGCTCGCTTGCCCATCTGGTCCAGCTGGTGGGAAGGGAGCTCAGGTGCTTCAGTCTTCTGGTGCAGTTGTGGGCCGCACTGATAATGACCAAATTGACCTTAGGTTGTTCACCAAAGTACAGCTTACCAGCCGGGGAGTGAAAAATCCTGTCAGACTTCTTAGAGACTGCCGGTACCATATGAGGGCAGTTCCAGGCAGCCTGGGTTAAAGTCCTTATAGGACTCTATTATGGGTGAGACCACCAGTGGAGGGGCAACTGGTTGACGTAAGTAAATGGCAGGCTAATGCCACTTCGGGTCCTGCTCCTCAGTCTCCCACCCCATCATGTTCTGAATGTGTCTCATGATGGCCATAAACGTGGGGTCATCTGGGGGGAATTAGGGATGTTGCCGGATGCCTCTTCTCCTTCTGAGGAATCTAGCCCCAAGGAGGAGGACTTGCTGCTGAAGCTCTGGTCAGCATCATCCGCATTGTCGTCGCCATTTTCCTGAGGTCGAAGACTGTTTGAGTGCCCCACTGACCCAGAGACTGGCCTACCCCAGTTGTACAGGCAGGCACTAAGGCATGGCCAAACAGGGGCCACGGAAGTGAGTCCCAAGAAAGGCCCTTGAAGGGAGGTCAGGACCAGAGCCCTATGAGCCAGGACCTGCATCTGCATAAAAGACCAGAGGGCAGAAATCAGCCCATGACAATCCAAAGGGCCCGGTGTTTGCCCCACAGGTGCCGGATAAGTGGGGACTGGCAACGGTCCTGCAAGAGCTGGGAATAGGTAGCCCGGCACAGGTCCCCCCAGCTCCAGATGGGGGTAAATGGGCTCCAGACTAGCAGGAGCAGGCGTTGGGTACCCAGGTGTCGGTCCTGCAGGCATGGATTACAGTAGGACGGATGGCAGACCCAGCAGAGTTGAGGGGTGGGAGAATGGGTGATGAGCCCACAGACAGTGGCTGAGGGAGTGGGGCCAACGCTTGACCTGAAGGCTATGGCAGGGGAAGGACGGGTGCAGGACCTGCGAGTGCCAGTTGAGGAAATGCCAGAGTGGCATCTATGATTGTTGGCTGTGGGAAGACAGGTGCTGGGATGGAAGGGGACCCCCTGGGTGACGGCTGAGGAGAAACTTAGAAAGATGGTTCAAACCCTACCTCTCGAACTGATCACAGCAAGTTAGGATAGACGTTGTCTACTCTGACAGCAGACCAGTTCGCTCGGGTGTCCCACAGGGCTCCATCTTGGGTCCCCTAATGTTCTGTTTATTTCTAAATCAGCTTCCTAGTTCCTGTCCTAACAAAATTCTGCTCTATGCAGATGATGCTATCCTCTTCTCCAAAGGCACAGACCCCAGGTCACTGGAGCTCAACCTACAGGACAGCTTCTCCTCAGTGGAAAAATGGTTCAAGGCACACAAACTTGTTATGAATTATAAAAAAACAAAGGCTATGATGTTCTCTAGCCTGCAGAACTCGACACCAATCACACTCATTCACCATTACCAATGATGAAGGTGCATCACTTGAACAGGTACAGCACTTTAAGTACTTGGGGGTTACACTTGACAGTACCATGTCGTTTGGCTACCATATAGACAATATAATAAAAATCACTCAATACACGCATCAGCCTCCTGCATAGGCATAAGCACAGTCTCACCCATGAAGCCCTAAACCTCCACCAAATCAAATTCACCCTAAATAAGGCATGCCACCTCTCCACCGCTTCAGAACAGCACACCCACACCTGTGACCTTTATGCCCGCGTAACTGGCTCCAGTTCAATAGAAGACTTCAGTACCAGACCTGCCTGCTGGCCAGAAAAGCAAGTCTAGGCATGCTACCCATAGGCATCCAGAAGCTGCTCACCCCCTATGAAAGAAGTCACACCACAAGAAGCTCCGGAAGCATGGTCTTCAAGGTTCCAAGATGTTGCACCTCTCTAGGAAAAAGGGCCTTTGCCCACCTGACACAAAAATTCACTAACAACCTGCCACCAAGCCTCGTTGCTATTCCAATGCTAGGCCCTTTCAAATGCAGCCTACGACCTTATCTGGTTGCCAAAGCAAGTTACGACTGTTTCCATTAAGGCCTCCAGCCCCCTGGCTGTTTGTCAACCTAAGTACCACCTGTCGCCATCTATACCCCTACTTCTTCCCTCCCTAAACTCTACCACCCTCCTCATCTACCCCCACACTGCCAGGCACCTCTCCACGCCTTACTTCTTCCCTCCCCAACTGGCCCAACCTCCTCCCCTCCCCTTCTACTCTACCTCCCCCTCATCCGCTCTCCACCACTCCCCTTCTGCTCCCATTCCTTCTTCCCCTTCTTGTACCGACATCCTGTACTGATCCTGCACTACCCCCTCACCCGGCACCCTCTGTTAACACTTACCCGCTACTGTCAGTATGCTTAGAATGAGCATCCTTTTCACCCTCGATAAGGCCCACTTTCTGGGCTGATTCCTGTATACAGTCTCTCTCTTTCCAGTTTGTCTTCTTCCTATTACCCCTCTCTTCCTGAGCCAATCTCTCCCCTTGTTCACTCTCTCTCCCTCCCTTTTTTCCTCCTTGAGTTGGCAAGTCCTATTGTATATAGTGTTTGCTTATTTCAGTCACACATGTAACCTCTTGCCTAATTTGCCTTAACTGTTGTCCCCTTATGGCCTTTCCTTAAGCTGTTGTTTTGTTTGTTATTGTAAGACCCTGACGTGGAACCTATGTAATAAGTCTGTACTCAAACATTTAATCTGAGATCTTAATAAATAAAGTAGGCACTGGGAGGTGCCAGTGTCTTGCAGCATCTCCCCCTGTGAAGGAGGGGCAGAACTGGTGGCAATTCCAGCAGAGGAGACCAGCATCAGTGGCGACGGTGTTGGGGGCGGTAGCAGCCGGAAGGTTGGCACCCACAGCGCCCGCACCAACCGAAGAGATTCCATCTGAGCCACCTGACAGAGCCTGTGGAGAACAAAACTGAGAGCCCATGGAGAAGGAGAACTGGAACAATAGGGGCTGGGTTAGGATACAAAGTACCCTATCCCGAACAGCCGCTGCTCATGAGGGAGACCGAGGCGGGCGACAGGGCCTCTGGTAGCCCTGTGGAGGACAGAATGTTTGGGTCCCTGAAGGTCAACTGCCCCCCGAAGGAGAAGGACTGCTTCACAGCCAAAGAATCCTTATGTGGGGACCGTGAGTGGGAGGCAGACTGGGGTCGGTCCCAGTCCTTGCTCCTATGTTGATGCGTCCCAGAAGATTTGTCCTGGGACTTCAATGAAGAAGAGCCCGAAGACTAGGCCAAGAAGCATAGGAACCCCTGGCCTGCAGCTCCTGTTCCACTGAGGCAACCTTCTGCTTGAGGAGGCGATTCTCCAGATCTTCTAGTGAAGTCTGCAGGTGGCCGGGTAGAACTTCTAGCAGGCCTCGCACGTCTGGACATCATGATCTTGGCCTAGGCACAAGATGCAGACAGAAAGGTCATCTTTGTCTAGGATCTGTTTGCTGCAGGCACACTTTGTGGAGTGGTTGGAAGAAGAAGAAGGTTGTAAAGACATAAATCATCTGGTAAGAACACTAAAAATTCTATGTTAAACTGAGAAAAAATAAAAATAATAAAGTGCGGTAAAACATGAGAAAATGGCAGTCAACTAGCTGAGGTGGTAGCAGAGGTCTGACATGCGCTGGTCGACAGTGTGACGGAATTGAGGAGGGTATGTGGGCCACTCGCCTTTTATCAGATTGGCTGACGTCAGGCACTGACAACAGAGATGGGCAGCCCCCTCTGGTAGACTGCTAGCTAGAAAGGTTTCCTTGTGGTCCTGGCACCTGATGACTTAGTCCTACCAGTGATGGCATGCTGCAAGAGATACCCTTGAAGTAAGATCTGATATTTTCAGAGCAGCCATAGCATACCACCTCTATACCCATCAACTAACAACTGAAAATTTTTAAAAATCTAAAAACAAATCTTGCCAGTTTCAAAGTAACTAATAAAATTCCACCTCATACAGAACTCAGTCTATGAAGGACCATACCTTTTACAACAGGAATGCATTTTCCGAGCCCTATTAGTTTCAGCCACTGAGAAACTTCTTCTGTGGTCATCTTTTCAAATGCAAGCCTGGCCTTAAAAGTACCTTGGTCCTAAAGAGATAAACAAGCATTATGAAATCAGCACAAGCAATAGTCATAACAAGCAATGATGAGCTGAAGCAATAGAATTAATCCAATTATTTCATGTGTTGAAAAAAGTATGGTAGTGCAAGGTGCACATGTGAATCAAAGTTCCAAGGGATCAGTACATGCTTAGATCCAGTGCAAGAATTTGGGTTTTAGATAAATAATACAAATATGACATAAGAAATTCCTTCATACTTTCCTTTTCTGTTAGCTCCAATGTTGTCAATGGGGAAATCATTACATATAGGTAAATTGCACCGCTACCAGGATACTGAGTGGTACATTGAACCCTGGCTGCATGAGTATTCCATCCACTGCAATAAGTCAATCCACATTTTTTGCAGTGCACTTCTCAAATACAAATGAAACCCCCATTCAACATGGTGAGCAAAACTTTTCAATCATCTTTGCATTGTTACACAAGAAAAAAAAGGAAAGGGTCTTCTTAATCTGACAGCCATACTCTGTAAGTTAGCATACAAGCATCACATTCCCTCTGGATGTTCTTCATTACTCTGCCATTTAGGATGCTTTGGCATTTCACAAAGTCACATAACACATCATTCTGAAGATCGATTGACATCTGAAGAATTGAGACTCAATGTGTACTATCAAATTACACACCTGCACAACACATATCAAGACTGAAAGGTACTCCAGGCCCATCTACTGTCTAAGAAAACATAAACCATTGTACCAATATACTGTAGTTTTAAAACATTCATACCGTTTGTTGTACACTGTTTCAGAATTCTTCAGAATCCTGGCAACTTCACTGGTCAAAATGATATCATAGAATCATAGAAATCTGATGGTAGAAAAGAAAAAATTACTCACCTTAGTACTGTTGTTTCTTCTAATGGAGTCTTGCTATATTATAGACATTAGCAGTTTGTTCCAGCTCTAGAACTGCCCCGGAGTGAAATGGTTAAAACCATTCCAAAATAGAATTTTGGCACGAGAGCAGCTCTATCTGTGTCATTTCAAACTTGAACTGTCAGATCTTTTCGAGCCAAACTCACTAAGGTCTGTGTGGAAGCTGTAACCTACACTAGCCAAATGGCTACCTAAATAATAACAACCATTGATGGTCCCAACACCCAAGACTCAAGTCAGGGGACCAGAAATACTAACACCATTCTAATAATATGAAAATGGAACATAAGTATAATAAAATACACACAGCTGCATACACACACCCCCAAAGTCCCAAAGGGGACAAAATGCTAACAGGACATAAGTAGTGCCCACACTAAGTTGCCCGCACCCCACCAAGTAGAGGTTCTGAGAGGGGCAGGTTGGGGGGGAGGTCTATAATATAGCAAAACTCCATTAGAAGAAACAACATTACTAAGGTGAGTAATTTTTTCTTCAAACAACATGAAGTCTTGCTATATTATAGACATTAGCAGAATACACAGCAGTACCTCCATGGAGGAGGGGCAGAACCTACTTAGGGAATAGGCTCTGAAGAACAACTGTGCCAAAGCGAGCATCTCTCCTGGCCTGGACATCCAGGGAGTAATGTTTGGTAAAAGTGTGTACCGTTTTCCAAGTAGCAGCCTGGCAAATCTCTAATAAAGGGATATCTCTGGCAACAGCTAGAGACGCAGCTGTACCCTGGTAGAATGAGCCTCAAACTGGGGCCTGCCCACTTTCTGATAACAAATTGGATACAAGAGACAATCCACCTGGCTATTGATCTCTTAGTGGCAGGTTTGCCTTTCCCAACTTCACCATAGGTAAGGAAAAGTTGGAGGAATTCGAACCTGTGACCTTTTGTACACTCTATATAATAACTAAGAGCTCTCTTAACATCCAGGCTGTGCAACCTTCTCTCACCCGAAGAGGAGTGATCAGTGAAAAATACTGGAAGGGAGACAGATTGATTAAGATGGAAATCTGAAACCACCTTAGGCAAAAACTTCCTATTAGCCCTAAGGACTACCTTATCCCTGTGGAAAGAAATAAAGTCAGTCTCCACTGACAAGGCTTGCAATTCACTTATGCGTCTGGCAGAAGTGATAGCCACTAGAAAAACAGTTTTCCAAGTTAGGTACTTAAGCTCTGCAGAAGACAGAGGTTCAAAGGGGTTGCATTAACTGGGCAATGCAAACATTAAGGTCCCAAGCAGGGCCGGTTCCCGAAAGGGAGGATTAGTATGAGTAATCCTTAAAAACTTGGAAAACACAGGATGAGAGGAAAGAGGGATGACTTTCCTGCTGACACAAAAGCAGACACAGCTGCCAAATGAACTCTCAGGGTAGCTGGTCTGAGACCCAAGGAATTAAGATGTACCATGTAATCTAACAAAATGGGCAATTCAGCAGATTCTGGGAAATATTTTCCCAGCACCAAATGGAAAACCTTTTCCATTTAGAACTATAAGTAGCCCTAGTGGAAGGCTTTCTGGAAGCCTTTAGGATCTCAAGAACACCCTGAGAGAGGTGTAAATCAGCAAACCTCTAACTCCTCAAGAGCCAGGCCTTGAGGTTGAGGGATTTGAGGTCCGGATACCAAACCCTTCCCTGGGCACAAGTCAACAGATTGTGATTCCTGGGAGGCACAGGGGAAGATGGACTGTCAGAGACAGAAGGAGTGGGTACCAGGCTGCCTGGCCCAATCTGGGGCAATCAGAATCACCCTGCAAGGCTGAGATCTGATTTTGACTAGTACTTTGAATAGGAGAGGAAAGCATAGAGGAACTTCCCCTCCCAATCCAGAAGAAGGGCATTCAAGGGAACTGAGCCCAGCACTGGAGGCCTGCAACAGAACAGAGGAAGTTTGTGATTGTCTGGGGCTGCAAAAAGATCTATCTGAGGGATGCCCCACCTGGCAAAAACTATCCCCAGCACTTGAGGATCCAGGGACCATTCGTGATGGCCCTGGGAAATCCTGCTGAAGGCATCCGCTAGGACATTGTCCTTCCCTGGAAGATGAACTGCTATGAGGGAAGTGTTCAGGGAATAGGCCAGAGACCACAACTTATTGCCTCGCACAAGGGGAAGACCGAGTGCCCCCTGTTTGTTGATGTACCACATTGTTGTGGTGTTGTCTGTTCTGACTTGTATCATCTTGTCATGGACAGATGCAGAAAAAGCTTGAAGAGCTAAAAAGACAGCTCTGAGTTCCAGCAAATTGATGTGGAGCACAGGTTCCTGGGGGGACCAAACTCCCTGAGTGGAAAGGTCGTCCATGTGGGCTCCCCAACCCAGAAGGGAAGCATCTGTAGTGAGAGTCAAGTCGTGAGAAGGGGAAATGAAGGGAACCCCCGCTCTTAAATTGGTCTGATCCTGCCACCACTGGAGAGCTAGAATCAGGTTCGAGTCACTGGGACCAACTTGAAAGCGGGTCTCTTCTCTGAGACCAAAAGGTTCTCAAGTGAAACTGAATGTCTCTCATCTGAAATCTGGCTCCCTGCACAACAGCTGTGGATGCAGCCATGTGCCCCAGGAGCTGCAGAAAGTGTCTTGCTGGTCGAGAGACCTGCAGAGTGAAGGAAGAGGCCAGAGCCACTAAATTCCTTACCCTTTCTGGGGGAAGAAAGGCTCTGGCTAGCTTTGTGTCCAATTCTGCCCCTATAAAGATGAGTACCTGGACTGGTTCCAGAACCGACTTTGGTAGGTTTAGCAGAAAACCCAGGGAGGTGAGAAGCTGCTGGGTGACCTGCAGGTGAGATTTTACCTGTTCTGGGGACTGGCCTACAATGAGTCAGTCATCTAGATAGGGAAAACAGCAATCCTCTACCTCCTTAGTGGGCCACTGCCACTGCTAGACACTTTGTGAATACCCTTGGAGCAGAGGTAAGGCCAAGGGTATTGCTCTGAACTGGTAATGACCTGAGGGCAGTTCGAATCTGAGGTACTTTCGATGGGATCTTCTGATTAGGACATGGAAATAGGCATCCTTGAGGTCAGGGAGGCTAGCCAGTCCCTGGCCTTAGGGAAAGTAAAATCATTGCCAGAGTTACCATGTTGAACTTTGGTTTCAAAAGATGCTTGTTCAGATATCTGAGATCTAAAATGGGCCGCCATTCTCCTGTCTTTTTGGGGTAAGGAAGTATCTGAATACAGACCCTGCCCTGATGCAGGGAGGAACCCTTTCTACTGCTCTGAGAGCTAACAGGGATGAGACCTCTGTTTCCAGAGCGAGGGTCTCTGAAGCACTTGCAGGTAGAAAAGTCTGCTTCCCAACTTGGGAAACTTTTTGAAGCTGAGAACCAGACCCTGGCTTACTACTTCCAGAACCCACTTGTCTGAGGTTAAAGAAGCCCAATTCTGACTGAAGTAAGCCAGCCTGCCCCCCACTGGTACAGGAGAATCGGCACTGGGCACCCCATCAGGGTGCCTGTTTCGCAGGAGCTTTAGGCTGGGGGGTGGGAGCAGGTCTGCCCACCCCTCGTCTGCCCCTGCCTCTGAAGAAGCCCCTCTGAGCATAGGCAGAGGAGGCCTGAGTCTGGTAGAAAGGCCTGTGAAAGGCCTACCCTACCCCTGGGGCATGCCTTTGAGGAGTGGCTTGCCGCTCCTTAGCCTGGGCACTCTTGTA
Organism: Neoceratodus forsteri; assembly: GCA_016271365.2. Classification (NCBI taxonomy): domain Eukaryota; kingdom Metazoa; phylum Chordata; order Ceratodontiformes; family Ceratodontidae; genus Neoceratodus; species Neoceratodus forsteri. Next base: position 512,510,210 of record CM028134.1, on the reverse strand, counting down.
AGTAGTCCTATATTCATCCATCTGCTTCATGTAATTCTCTGTCTGCTCTCCAAACAGAAATTTCCCTACCAAGGAAAATCCATAGCCTTAGTCTGGGTATCCTGTGACAAACTAGTACACCTGAGCCAGGCCAACCTCGAAAGCTACAGATGTGGCCATGACCCTAGAGGAAACATCATTAACATCCACAGCAGCATGACACTGAACCTTAGAGGCTTCAATGCCATCAGCAGCCACCTGTTCTAGTTCACTAGCCAGCTGGCCATGGGCCTGCTTTGGCCAATTGCATAACAGTATCCCATCTAGATTTCTGATACCTACCACATAAGCCATATGATTTGCTTGCCTGAGTCCCAGAGAGGCTGCCATATACTGTTTTTTGCCATGGCATCAATCTTCCTGGAATCCTTGTCAGGAGGATGTGAAGCCAAGGGAATAGTAGCTTTATCACAGGCAGCAGCCTGAACTACCCCAACATGACTGCATTGCTGAGAAAGGAATTCTGTATCAGGACCTGACAATGTATACCTTCTGTCCATCTTTTTATCTACAGGAGGCACAGAATTAGGAGCTTTTAAAATTTTAATTGTTTGTTTCTAAAAGACTTATGTAAAGGAATAGACAATCTCCTAGACTCTGGAATATCCATCATTTCTACAAAACCAGGCTCTCTTGCTCATCCACAGCCTCTTCTAAAGGAAGCTGGAGGTTTCAGCAACTTTTATAAAACATAAAATGAGATGGGGACTCAGACAGCATAGGGGGAGATTCTAAAGGTCTGTCTGGGGAGATGTCCGGTTCAATGGGCACACCCAGACCTTCCCAGCCACATTCATACTGTTCATAATCCCCTCTGGTTCATAAAATTCCTCAATATCATAATCCTGAACCACTGGGACCGGACGAACCGACCTTTTACCAGATAGTGGTGGTTCGGATGGACCCAGAGACAGTGACTGGACAATTTGTATGGCTTTTGCTATCTCTGCAGCAGTTGGAGAAGGAATTTTGGACTCCAGACCTGCTGATTTTCTTGTTTTCTTTACTGGAATTGGTTCCTCAGAACCAGCTTTTCTTTGGCCCGAGGAAGTCTGGCCCTGGTCAGAGGGCACTCCTTCTGGTTCGGTTGGCACTGAACCGGGCTGGCCATCTGGGTCAGCGGACTTTTTGGCCTCTCGTTCCCTAAGCCTGCCCAATCTTTTTTCCAGGGTGGCTGCAGGGAAATTCTTACATACCTGGCAGTCTGACTGGAGGTGGTCAAACCCCAGACAATAAACACATGTGGTGTGTGGGTCAGCCTTGGCAAAGACTTCCCCACAAACATCCTGAGTGTTGAAACCAGTGGGCCAGTTTTTCTTTTGGGTTTCTCAGACATAATGCCAGCCTAACCAAAAACTTGCCCTTTAGCGGCGGTGCCAAGCAAGACACCTTATCGGTTCCCAACCGTACACGGGTATTGGAAACCGTAATAAACTGCTTTTTTAGAACCGATAAGAACCGGAACCGTACTCAAAATAGTAACTTTTAGTTTTAAATGAGTTTTAAACCCACTGATCGGTTCAAAACCCGAACCGATAACCACAAGTTCCACACAGACAAAACCTTCATTTACTCGGATTACCACAGATGGCGCTGAACGAGAACGTGTTTGGCGGTTAAATAAACTATTCTCGGTTAAATCCAACCAAGAAAACACTTTTTAAACCGAGAAATGAACCGAGCAGAAGGAGAAATCTCCGGAGCGACTGTTCACTGAGGCGGAGTAAAGAATCTGACAGTTCAAGTTTGAAATGACACAGATAGAGCTGCTCTCGTGCCAAAATTCTATTTTGGAATGGTTTTAACCATTTCACTCCGGGGCAGTTCTAGAGCTGGAACAAACTGCTAATGTCTATAATATAGCAAGACTTCATGTTGTTTGAAGGACCCCAATGGCCCTTCGAGTCTGACCCTTCCTCTCCCCTGATTTCCTTTTCCACGGGCCCTCCCCTTACCCTACTTACCAACCCCATATGTCTGTCATGCCTCTTATTTTTTTTAATTTTTATTTTAGTCTTTGGTAATCGGGTAAGGCCCACTAGGCACAAGTGCCTGTTTTCAGGGGTGACCTGGGAGCACTGGGCCATTAAGTGACTTGCTCAGAGTAACACAGTATGCAAGTGGAGCTTGTGAGAATCAAACTCAGGCCTGGTCTGCTGGATGTACCAAGCTCGTTCACAGCTTGTTACTCTAACCTCTAGGCTATACTGCCAACCCTTGAATCCCTCCACCATTTCAGCCCCCACCAGCTCCTCTGATAGTTTGTTCCAGGCCTCCACCACCTTCTCCATAAAGAATCACCTCCTCACACTGCCTCTATATCTTCCTCCCTCCAATCTTAGGCTATACCCTCTAGTTTCAGCCCCCTCCTTCCTTTTAAATAAGCTCCCCTCCTTCATCTTATTGATCCCCTTCACATATTTAAAAGTTTCAATCAAGTCCCCCCTCTCCCTTCTGGTCTCAAATGGGTACAGATCCATATCCCTACACCTCTCCATAAATGGCTTCCCCTGCATACTGTACACCATTGTGGTTGCCCTTCTCTGAACCCTCTCTATCCCATCTACTGTATATCCTTGCATTGGTGCAGTCTCTAGAACTGGACTCCTCCAGATGTGGCCTCAACATTACTTTGTAAAGAGGCATCAATACCTCCCTCCTTCTGCTAGTTATGCCCCTCCCAATGTATTCCAACATTCCATTTGCCTTCCCCACAGCTTTGCTGCATTGGCTAACTACCTTAAGACTGCTTGATATTATAATCCCCAGATCCCTCTCCTGCTCTGTTTTTTTTATTCCCCCACAAAGTGTAAGCTGCACGTGGGTTTTTACGTCCCAAGTGCATCATAGCACACTTATTGGCATTGAATTTCAGTTGTCAAGTTTCCAACCACCCCTCCAGAATCTTTAGTTCCAACCTCATGGCCGCCACTGCCCACCCCCCCTGGTGTCCACCCTACTGCAGAGTTTTGTATCATCTACAAATAGGCATACCCTTCCCTCCAGCCCATCTGCTACAGGTATATCACTGATGTAGATATTAAAAAGGAGGGATCCCAATACTGACCCCTGGGACACCTCACTCATCACTCCCCTCACCCTGGAGAGCAATCTATGCCCGCCAACCAGTTTTCCATCCGCCAAGTTTTTTTCTGTCCCACCCTTAAGCTTTCCAGCTTATTTACTAGCCTTCTGTAAGGAACAGTGTTGAAGGCCTTACTGAAGTTCAAATAGGCTACATCCACCACCCCTCCCTGGTCAACCACCTGCGTCACCCAACTGAAGAACTCTACCAGGTTCATCTGACATGGTTTCCCATACATCAAGCCATGCTGCCTATTGTCATGCAGGCCGCTATCCACCAGGTAGTCCACAACTCTTTCCTTTATTACTGCCTCCATCGCCTTACCCACCACCAAGGTGAGGCTGACTGGCTGATCATTCTCTGCCACCTCCTTACTGCACCCCTTACGCAGTGGCACCACACCTGCCCCCCTCAAGTCACCCACCCTGTATCCAGGGATAAGTTAAACAGTCTCATCAGTGGGGCAGCCAGCTCTTCTCTCAGTTCCTGGAATACCCATGGATGCAAGCCGTCAGGCCTCATTGCTTTGTCTACCTTTAACCTGCCTAGTTCTTCCCTAACCCTGTCTACACTGAACAGGCTAGGATCCACCTTTTTGACTTCCTTACCCCCCCCTCAGCTCGGGTCTCCCCCCACAAAGACAGAGCAGAAGAGGCTATTCAGCTCCTCTGCTTTCTCAAAGTTCCCCTTCAGCTGTATTCCTCCCTCCCCCATCAACCGTACTATCCCCTGCTTTGCTTTCCTTCTTTCTACCACACCTAAAACAAGTTTTATCTCCCCTTTTGGCCAGTCTAGCTATTTTCTCCTCAATGTCAGCTTTAGCCCTTCTTATCTTCTGCCCTGCTATCCTCCGCTTCTCCCTATAAGCCTCCCTGTCCTCCTTCCTTTGTGTCATCTAGTATTTTCTGAATGACCTCTTCCTTTCCCTGACTGTCCCTGCCACCTCCCTTATAAACCAGAGTGATCTCCTCCTTTTTTTGTTCTTCCTCACCTTCTTAATGCATATTTCAGTGGCTTTCAGAACCCTGCTTTGATAGTTTCCCATGACTCCTCCACATCCCCTATATTCCCTTTTCCTGTCATTTCTTCCCTAAATATCCTCCTCATTCTGCTACAGTCCATCCTCCTGAAGTCCACAACCCTCCTGCTGGTACAATTTGACTTCCTCCCTGTCCTTACCCTGAACCATACGAAAAAATTACTCACCTTAGTAATGTTGTTTCTTCTAACAGAGTCTTGCTATATTATGACATATGCAGTATAACCCCAGGTTAGAACTGATCCGGAGGTGAAAGAGTTAACTTTCCATGCCAGGCATGAACCTTGAGCGTGAGCTCGGTTGAAAACTCTGTCTGTTGTTGCTCAAACTTAAACTGTCAGATCTTTACGAGCAAAACTCACTAAGGTTCTGTGTGGAAGCTGTAAATCTACACTAGCCCACTGGCTACTAACTACAAAAAACACATTTGTGTTCCTGATCCCAAAACAAAGACTCAAGTCAGATGAATCAAGAAAGAAAATTAAAACATAACACCCAGGCACCCTAAGAAAGGGTGAAACAAAGTGGGCATCTATGAAGTGCCAACATTGCGCTGCCCACCCACATCCCAAAAATAGAGGTTCTGAGAGGGGCAGGCTGGGGGGGAGGTCATAATATAGCAAGACTCCATTAGAAGAAACAGCATTACTAAGGTGAGTAATTTTTTCTTCAAACAACATGAAGTCTTGCTATATTATGACGTATGCAGACTACACAGCAGTACCTCCATGGAGGAGGGACAGAACCTACTTAGGAAATAGGCTCTGAAGCACGGCTGTGCCAAATCGAGCATCACTCCTAGCCTGGATGTCCAGGGAGTAATGCTTAGTGAAAGTGTGAACTGTTTTCCAGGTAGCTGCTTGACATATCTCTAGGATAGGGATGTCCCTGGCAGCAGCCAGAGACGCAGCTGTACCCCTGGTAGAGTGAGCCCATAGGCCAGAGGGAGGAACCTTACCCAGTTTTTCGTAGCAAAATTGGATACAAGAGACAATCCACCTGGCAATGGATCTTTTAGTGGCAGGTTTTCCATTTCCAACCTCACCATAAGTGAGGAACAATTGGAGGGAGTCAAACCTGTGACCCTTGGTACGTTCTATGTAATAACTAAGGGCTCTTTTGACATCTAAACTGTGCAATCTCCTCTCGCCCGAGGAGGAATGGTCAGTGAAATACACAGGAAGGGACATGGATTGATTAAGGTGGAAGTCTGAAACCACCTTAGGCAAAAACTTTCAGTTAGTCCTGAGGACCACCTTATCCCTGTGAAAGGAGATAAAGTCAGGTTCCACTGACAATGCTTGCAACTCACTTATGCGCCTGGCAGAAGTGATGGTTACCAAAAACACAGTTTTCCAAGTCAAGTACTTGAGCTCTGCTGAAGACAACGGCTCAAAAGGGGGTTGCATAAGCTGGGCAGTGCAAATATTAAGATCCCAAGCAGGGGCAGGGTCCCTGAATGGAGGGTTGGTGTGAAGCAACCCCTTGAAAAACTTGGAGAATACAGGGTGAGCTGAAAAAGAAGAAGGTTTACCTGCTGATAAGAAAGCAGACACGGCTGCCAGGTGCACTTTTAGGGTAGCTGATCTCAGCCCCAAAGAATTCAAATGCACCAAATAATCCAGGATTGTGAGCAAATCAGCAGATTCTGGTGGAATATGCTTGCCAGAGCACTATATGGAAAATCTCTTCCATTTTGAATTATAAGTAGCCCTGGTGGAAGGCTTCCTACAGGCCTTCAAGATATCCAATACACCTTGGGAGAGGTGTAGGTCAGCAAACTCTAACTCTTCAAGAGCCATGCCTTGAGATTTGAGGTTCGGATACCAAACCCTCCCCTGGGCACAGGTTAACAGATTGTGATTCCTGGGGAGGTGCGGGGGGGGTGGACTGCTAAGGACTTGAGGAGTGGGTACCAGGGCTGTCTGGCCCAATCTGGAGCAATCAGGATCATCTTGCAGGGTTGAGATCTGATTTTGACTAGCACCTTGAACAGAAGAGGGAAGGGGGGGAAGGCATAGAGAAACTTCCCTTCCCAACTGAGAAGGAAGGCATCCAGAGGGACTGAACCCAACACTGGGGCCTGCAGCAAAAAGGGAAGTTGGTGATTGTCTGGGGCTGCAAAAGATCTATCTGCGGGTGCCCCATCTGGCAAATACTACCTCCAGTACTAGGGGATCCAGTGCCCATCTGTGATGGCCCTGGGAAATCCTGCTGAGAGCATCCGCTAGGACATTGTCCTTGCCTGGAAGGTGAACTGCCGTAAGGGAGGCGTTCAGGGAATAAGCCAGAGACCAAAACTTCATTGCTTCAGTGCACAAGGCCGTAGACCGAGTGCCTCCTTGCTTGTTGATGTACCACATTGTAGTAGTATTGTCTGTTCTGACCTGTACAACCTTGTTCTGAACAGATGTGGAAAAAACCTGGAGTGCTAGAAAAACTGCTCTGAGTTCCAACAAATTGATGTGAAGCAGAGATTCCTGAGGGGACCACAACCCCTGGGTAGTGAGATCGCCCATGTGAGCTCCCCACCCCAAGAGGGATGCATCTGTAGTAAGGGTCAAGGAGTGAGACTGGGGGTTGAAGGGAACCCCCTGTCTCAGATTGCTCTGGTCCTGCCACCACTAAAGGGCCTGGATCAGGGTTCGAGTCACTGGGATCAATTTGGTTAGAGGGTCTGTCCTTTGAGACCAAAAGGCTCTCAAATGGAACTGGACGTTCCTCATCTGAAATCTTGCTCCTTGCACTACTGCTGTAGAAGCAGCCATGTGCCCCAGGAGCTGCAGAAAATGCCTTGCCAGTCGAGAGACCTGCAGGGTGAAAAAGGAGACCAGAGAGACCAAGGTCCTTGCTCTTTCTAGAGGAAGGAAGGCTCTGGCCTCTTTTGTGTTCAGTTCTGCGCCTATGAAGGTGAGAAGCTAGACAGGCTCTAGAACAGACTTTGGAAGATTGAGAAGGGAACCTAGAGATGTGAGCAGTTGCTGTGTTACCTGAAGGTGTAGTTTGACCTGGTCTGGGGACTGGCCTACAATGAGCCAGTTATCCAGATAAGGAAAGATGGAAATCTTTTGCCTTGTTAAGTGGGCAACTGCTACTGCCAGGCATTTTGTGAATACCCTCGGGGCCGAGGTGAGGCCGAAGGGCATTGCTCTGAACTGGTAATGGCCTGAGGGCACTTCGAATCTGAGGTACTTTCGATGGGAGCTTCTGATAAGCACATGGAAGTAGGCATCCTTGAGGTCCAGGGAGGCTAGCCAGTCCCCTGGCCTTAGAGAGGGTAAAATAATTCCCAGAGTCACCATTTTGAATTTTGGTTTTAAAAGGTGCTTGTTTAAATACCTGAGATCCAGGATGGGCCACCATTCTCCTGTCTTTTTTGGGGTAAGGAAGTACCTGGAGTACAACCCTTTGCCCTGGTGTAGGGGTGGAACCCTTTCCACAGCTCTGAGAGCCAGGAGGGCAGAAACTTCTGTTTCTAGGGCAAGTGCCTCTGATGGATTTGCAGGTGGAAAGGACCTGGCTCTCATCTTCAGAAATTTTTTGAAGCTGAGAACCAGTCCCTGGCTTACTACTTCAGGACCCACTTGTCTGATGTTAAAGACTTCCAGTCCTGGACAAAGTAAGTCAGCCTGCCCCTACCGGGTAGTGGAGAATCGGCCCTGGCCACCCATCAGGGAGCCTGTTTTGCAGGGCTTTGGGTTGAGAGGTAGAAGCAGGCTTACTTGAACCCCTTCTGCCTCTTCCTCTAAAGAACCCCCTCTGGGCATAAGCAGAAGAGGAGGCCTGGGCTTGGTAAAAAGGCCTATGAAAAGGCCTCCCCTGCCCCTGACATGCTGCCTTTGAGGAGTGGCTTGCCTTTCTTTGGCCTGTGCACTCCTACAGGTGGTCCTATACTCATCCATTTTCTTCATATAATTCTCTGTCTGCTCCCCAAACAGAGAATTGCCCACAACAGGAAAATCCATAGCGTTAGACTGAGTATCCTGTGACAGGGCAGTACATCTGAGCCAGGCCATTCTGCGAAGAGACACAGATGTAGCCATGACTCTTGATGAAACATCATTAGAGTCTACCGCAGCATGAAATTGCACCTTGGATGCCTCAATACCATCCGCAGCCACCTGCTCTAGCTCCCTGGCAAGCTGGTGAGGGGCCTGTTTTGCTAGGGCCAGCACAGTATCCCATCTGGATTTCTGGTACCTAGCAGCATAAGCCATATAATTTGCCTGTCTGAGTCCTAAAGATGCTGCCATGTACTGTTTCTTTGCCTTTGCATCCATCCTCCTGGAATCCTTTTCAGGAAGGTGAGAGGCTAGAGGAATATTAGCCTTGTCACAGGCTGCAGCCTGCACTATCCCCACCTGGCTGCATTGCTGAGAGAGGAACTCCGTATCAGAGCCTGATAATGTATACCTCTTGTCCATCCTTTTATCAACAGGAAGGATAGAATGAGGAGTTTTTAGAATTTTTACTGTCTGTTTCCTAAAGGATTTGTGCAAGGGAATAGACAGTCTCCTAGACTCTGGAATATCCATCATTTCTACATAATCAGGCTCTTCTTGGTCATCAACAGCTTTCTCAACAGGGAGTTGGAGAGTTTCAGCAACTTTCTTATAGAACATAAAATGAGAAGGGGACTCAGATAGCCTGGGGGAGGGACCCCTGAAGGTCTGTCTGGAGAGATGGGCACATCCAGACCTTCAAAATCACATTCACTCTCCTCATACCCCTCCTCCCCTTCCTCCGGTTCATAAAAATCCTCAAAATCATAATCTTGAACCGGTGGAACCGTCTGAACCGAGTGCTTCCCTGATGGTGTCGGTTCGGACGGAACCGGGGAAAGACACTGGACAATTTGAATAGCTTTAGCTATTTCCTCAGCGGTTGGAGAAAGAACATTTGGCTCCACACTAGCTGACTTTCTATGCCTTTAGTTAGAACCGGCTCCTCAGAGCTGGCTCTTCGTTGCCGAGAAAGTATCGCCCTGGTCAGAGGGCACTCCCTCAAGTCCGTTGGAACCGGAACCGGCTGGTCATCCGGTCAGCGGACTTTTTGGCCTCCCTTTCCTGAGCCTACAAACCTCTTTTCCACGGTGGCGGCAGGAAAATTCTTACAAATCTGGCAGTCTGCATTGAGGTGGTCAAACCCCAGACAATATACACAGGTGGTGTGTGGGTCAGCCTTAGCAAAGGCTTCCCCACAGAGGCCACAGTGCTGAAACCCAGTGGGTCGAGTTTTCTTTTGGGTTTCTCAGACATAGTGCCAGCTAACCAAAACTTGCCGTTAGTGGCAATCCACCAAGCAAGACTCTCTTATCGGTTCCCAACCGTGTCACGGGTCGTGGAAAAAGACGTAATGAAATCCGTTTTTTTAGAACCGATAAGAACCGGGAACCGCACTCTAAAGGACTAGAAAGTAATTTTAAACCAATCTGATCGGTTCAAACTGAACCGAAAAAGACGTTTACAAGTTCCACACAGAAGAAATAAATGTAAGCCTATCTATTACTTACAATACCACAGACAGAGCTTGAACCGACCAATTGTGGTTTAATTTCGGTCAATAAACCGAAAATTACAACTTTTTAACCGACAAATGAACCGAGTAGCAGGAGAAATCTCCAGAGCGACTGTTCAGTGAGGCGGAGTAAAGAATCTGACAGTTTAAGTTTGAGCAACAACAGACAGAGTTTTCAACCGAGCTCGCGCTCAAGGTTCCATGCCTGGCATGGAAAGTTAACTCTTTCACCTCCGGAGCAGTTCTAACCTGGGGTTATACTGCATATGTCATAATATAGCAAGACTTCATGTTGTTTGAAAGTCCTCTGATCACTTGTACCTAGACCGTCACCCACCACCACCTATATCGCACTTTCTCCATTTGTGAGGACCACATCCAGCAGATTATCTCTCCTAGTGGTCTCCCTAACCAGCTGCTGTATGAATACAACCTGTAGTGCATTTAGGATCCCCCTGCTCCTAGCTGATACTGCAGCTGGGTTCTCCCAGTCTACATCAGGAAGGTTTAGGCCCCCCACTAGCAGAAGCTCCCCCATGAGAGCCAGCCATGTAACTGCCTGAATCAGCTGTCAATCCCCTTCCTCCCCCCCACGTAGGAGGTCTGTATAATACTCGACATCTCAATGATTCTCCACTTCGTGTATCTAGTGTGACCCACAGGAGCTCTGTCTCCCCTTCCTCCTCCTCCTGCCCTTCCATTGCCCTAATGTTGTCCTTAATATAAAATGCCACCCTCTTTTTCTGTCCCTCATAAACAGTGTGTAGCCTGGGATAACTGTCTCCCAGGTATGCTGCTCTGTCCATCAGGTCTCACTTACTGCTACTACGTCAAGAGCCTCATCCCCCATGATGGCCTCCAGGTCCACCATTTTGTTCCCCAAACTCGTATTTTTAGCTGATAATCCCTTCCACCATGCACCCCCCCCCACTGCCCTCCCCTTCCAACCTTCCCTTGTTCATGCTCTTTTCCAGCATTCTATCTCCATCCTGGGGGGGGGGGAGACTGGTATCCTCCCATCTCTCCTGTCTCCCGGAGTGGTCTTTTTCTTAAACCCCCCCCCAAATTCAGTTTAAATTATACATTTTTTCGATAAACTCCCCTGACTTACTCTTTAGTACTGCTGATCCCTCCTTGTTCAGGTGCAAAACACATCAAAACACATCACCTGATCATTCATTTATCCCCACTAAATGCAAGGTTCATCACAAAACCTAGCAAAATCTACCTAGCAACAGCCTTACTAAATGATGTTGTTGAGGCACAGGTCAGGAAGCATAGGAAAACCAGGAGCAGTTGTAGAATTCACCAAAAATTATTTATTTACACTAGCAGTATCATAAAATAAACTTGTTCAGTATAACTATTTACAAAGGCAAAATAAAATAGTTTTCTTTCAGTCTCTGTGTCCCTTATTCTCCTAATCTTTCTTGCAGTTGCAGCTTAGCTCTTATATGTCTTTTCAACCCCCATTCTTAGCAAGCATCCTGATCCTGTTTTTGTAAATATCAGGCAGGAGCTGCTAGAACACATTGTGCCTGCGCTGAGAGGCCCCTTCTGCAGCTTTTGGAAAAGGCTGGAATATTTGCACTCAAGTAACCTTTACAATTTCCAACAGCTTTCTGTAATCATCTCAAAATATAATTATATGTAGTTCAACAGTAACACCATATATTTTCTAAACAAAAGTGATCCCATTCTCAGTTACATTTTCATACAATGATTTGCCCATACTTTTATATTACCAGATATGCAAGGGAGGAAAAACAGACAGCAAGGGAGGGCTGAGATACAGTGAGAGGCAAAAAACTGAGAGACTGTTGGGGTGATCAAATCCGAAGTCTCACAGAAAAACTGAGTTGCGCAACCAGACAGAGAAGAAACATGAAAGATAAAAAAAGATCCTTGCATTTAAACATCTTCTCCTTAACAAATGGGACAGGGTCCTATTCTACACTGTCACATACACCCCCTCCTTAAGAGGGAACCTGTTTTGCAAAAATAGGTTTCCAAAACTTTCTATTCTCTAATAACATGTACTGCTTTCAGACATTAAGCACGTGTACATCATCTCTCCCTTTTTATAACAGTACAGCAAACAGTACAGTTTAAACTTGTATATTTGTTTTTCAGCCTTCAGGACTCAATTCCTGATCCATATCTTGACAGAAAAGAAAAAACTACTCACCTTAGTAATGTTGTTTCTTCTAATGGAGTCTTGCTATATTATGACATATGCAGTATAACCCCAGGTTAGAACTGCTCCGGAGGTGAAAGAGTTAACTTTCCATTCAGGGCATGGAACCTTGAGCGCGAGCTCGGTTGAACACTCTGTCTGTTGTAGCTCAAACTTAAACTGTCAGATCTTTATGAGCAAAAACTCACTAAGGTTCTGTGTGGAAGCCGTAAACCTACACTAGCCCACTAGCTACTAACTACAAAAACACATTTTTGTTCTTGATCCCAAAACAAAGACTCAAGTCAGGGGATTCAAGAAAGAAAAAATAAAGCATACCACCTAAGCACCCTAAGAAAGGGTGAAAATATAGTGGGCATCTATGAAGTGTCAACATTGCACTGCCCACCCACAACCCAAAATAGAGGTTCTGAGAGGGGCAGGCTGGGGGGGAGGTCATAATATAGCAAGACTCCATTAGAAGAAACAACATTACTAAGGTGAGTAATTTTTTCTTCAAACAACATGAAGTCTTGCTATATTATGACATATGCAGATTACACAGCAGTACCTCCATGGAGGAAGGACAGAACCTACTTAGGAAATAGGCTCTGAAGCACAGCTGTACAATCGAGCATCACTCCTAGCCTGGATATCCAGGAGTAATGCTTAGTAAAGTGTGAACTGTTTTCCAGGTAGCTGCTTGACATATCTCTAGGATAGGGATGTCCCTGGCAGCAGCCAGAGACGCAGCTGTACCTCTGGTAGAGTGAGCCCTCAGGCCTGAGGGAGGGATCTTACCCAGTTTTTATTAGCAAAATTGGATACAAGAGACAATCCACCTGGCAATGGATCTTTTAGTGGCAGGTTTACCTTTACCAACCTCACCATAAGTGAGGAACAATTGGAGGGATTCAAACCTGTGACCCTTGGTACATTCTATATAGTAACTAAGGGCTCTTTTGACATCTAAACTGTGCAATCTCCTCTCGCCAGAGGAGGAATGGTCAGTGAAGTACACAGGAAGAGACATGGATTGATTAAGGTGGAAGTCTGAAACCACCTTAGGCAAAAACTTTCAGTTATTCCTGAGGACCACCTTATCTCTGTGAAAGGAGATAAAATCAGGCTCCACTGACAATGCTTGCAGCTCACTTATGCGCCTGGCAGAGGTGATGGCTACCAGAAACACAGTTTTCCAAGTCAAGTACTTAAGCTCTGCTGAAGACAATGGCTCAAAAGTGGGTTGCATAAGCTGGGCAATGCAAATATTAAGATCCCAAGCAGGGCAGAGTCCCTGAATGGAGGTTGGTGTGAAGCAACTTTAAAAACTTGAGAATACAGGGTGAGCTGAAAAAGAAGAAGGCTACCTGCTGATAAGAAGACAGACACGGCTGCCAAGTGCACTTTTAGGGTAGCTGGTCTCAGCCCCAAAGAATTCAAATGCACCAAATAATCCAGGATCGTGGGCACGCCAGCAGATTCTGGGGAAATATGCTTACCAGCACACCATATGGAAAATCTTTTCCATTTTGAATTATAAGTAGCCCTGGTGGAAGGCTTCCCAGAGGCCTTCAAGATATCCAATACACCTTGGGAAAGGTGTAGGTCAGCAAACTCTAACTCTTCAAGAGCCATGCCTTGAGTTGAGAGATTTGAGATTCGGATACCAAACTCTCCCCTGGGCACAGGTTAACAGGTTGTGATTCCTGGGAAGACACAGGGGAAGGTGGACTGCTAAGGACATGAGGAGTGGGTACCAAGGCTGCCTGGCCCAATCTGGAGCAATCAGGATCATCTTGCAAGGCTGAGATCTGATTTTGACTAGCACCTTGAAGAGAAGAGGGAAGGGGGGAAAGCATAGAGAAACTTCCCTTCCCAACTGAGTAGGAACGCATCCAGAGGGACTGAGCCCAACACTGGGAACCTGCAGCAAAAAAGGGGGAGTTGGTGATTGTCTGGGGCTGCAAAGAGATCTATCTGCGGGGTGCCCCATCTGGCAAATACTACCTCCAGTATTAGGGGATCCAGTGCCCATTCGTGATGGCCCTGGGAAATCCTGCTGAGAGCATCCGCTAGGACATTGTCCTTGCCTGGAAGGTGAACTGCCGTAAGGAAGGCGTTCAGAGAATAAGCCAGAGACCACAGCTTCATTGCTTCAGCGCACAAGGCCATAGACAGTGCCCCTTGTGATGTACCACATTATAGTGGTATTGTCTGTTCTGACCTGAACAACCTTGTTCTGAACAGATGTGGAAAAAACCTGGAGTGCTAGAAAAACTGCTCTGAGTTCCAACAAATTGATGTGGAGCAGAGATTCCTGAGGAGACCACAATCCCTGGGTAGTGAGATCGCCCATGTGAGCTCCCCACCCCAAGAGGGATGCATCTGTAGTAAGGATTAGGGAGCGAGACGGAGGGATGAAGGGAACCCCCTGTCTCAGATTGCTCTGGTCCTGCCACCACTGAAGGGCCTGGATCAGGGTTCGAGTCACTGGGATCAATTTGGTTAGAGGATCTGTCCTTTGAGACCAAAAGGCTCTCAAATGGAACTGGATGTCCCTCATCTGAAATCTTGCTCCCTGCACTACTGCTGTAGAAGCAGCCATGTGCCCCAGGAGCTGTAGAAAATGCCTTGCTGGTCAAGAGACGTGCAGAGTGAAAGAAGAGGCCAGAGAGACCAAAGTCCTTGCTCTTTCCAGAGGGAGGAAGGCTATGGCTTCTTTTGTGTTCAGTTCTGCGCCTATGAAGGTGAGAAGCTGGACAGGCTCCAGAACTGAGTTTGGAAGATTGAGAAGGAAACCTAGAGATGTAAGCAATTGCTGAGTTACTTGTAGGTGTAGTTTGACCTGGTCTGGAGACTGGCCTACAATGAGCCAGTCGTCCAGATAAGGAAAGATGGAAATCTTTTGCCTTCTTAAGTGAGCAACTGCTACTGCCAGGCATTTTTGTGAACACCCTCGGGGCCGAGGTGAGGCCGAAGGGCATTGCTCTGAACTGGTAATGGCCTGAGGGCAGTTCAATCTGAGGTACTTCGATGGGAGCTTCTGATGAGAACATGGAAGTAGAGCATCCTTGAGGTCCAGGGAGGCTAGCCAGTCCCTGGCCTTAGAGAGGGTAAAATAATTCCCAGAGTCACCATTTTGAACTTTGGTTTTAAAAGGTGCTTGTTTAGATACCTGAGATCCAGGATGGGCCGCCATTCTCCTGTCTTTTTAGGGGTAAGGAAGTACCTGGAGTACAACCCTTTGCCCTGGTGTAGGGGTGGAACCCTTTCCACTGCTCTGAGAGCCAGGAGGGAAGAAACTTCTGTTTCCAGGGCAAGTGCCTCTGATGGATTTGCAGGTGGAAAGGACCTGGCTCTCATCTTCGAAATTTTTGAAGCTGAGAACCAGTCCCTGGCTTACTATTTCCAGGACCCACTTGCCTGATGTTAAAGACTTCCAGTCCTGGACAAAGTAAGCCAGCCTGCTCTCAGTAGTGGAGAATCAGCCCTGGCCACCCCATCAGGAAGCCTGTTTTGCAGGGGCTTTGGGCTGAGGGGTAGGAGCGGGCTTACTAGAACCCCTTCTGCCTCTTCCTCTACAGAACCCCCTCTGGGCATAAGCAGAAGAGGAGGCCTGGGCTTGGTAATTGCCCCTGACATGCTGCCTTTGAGGAGTGGCTTGCCTTTCTTTGGCCTGTGCACTCCTATAGGTGGTCCTATACTCATCCATTTTCTTCATATAATTCTCTGTCTGCTCCCCAAACAGAGAATTGCCCTAACATGGAAAATCCATAGCCTAGACTGAGTATCCTTGACAGGGCAGTACATCTGAGCCAGGCCATTCTGCGAAGAGCACAGATGTAGCCATGACTCTTGATGAAACATCATTAGAGTCTACTGCAGCATGAAACTGCACCTTGGATGCCTCATTACCATCCGCAGCCACCTGCTCCAGTTCCCTGGCAAGCTGGTCAGGGGCCTGTTTTGCTAGGGCCAGCACAGTATCCCATCTGGATTTCTGGTACCTAGCAGCATAAGCCAAATAATTTGCCTGTCTGAGTCCTAAAGATGCTGCCATGTACTGTTTCTTTGCCATGGCATCCATCCTCCTGGAATCCTTTTCAGGAGGGTGAGAGGCTAGAGAAATATTAGCCTTGTCACAGGCTGCAGCCTGCACTACCCCCACATAGCTGCATTGCTGAGAGAGGAACTCCATATCAGAGCCTGATAATGTATACCTCTTGTCCATCCTTTTATCAACAGGAAGGATAGAATGAGGAGTTTTTAGAATTTTTACTGTCTGTTTCCTAAAGGATTTGTGCAAGGGAATAGACAGTCTCCTAGACTCTGGAATAACCATCATTTCTACATAATCAGGCTCTTCTGGGTCATCAACAGCTTCCTCAACAGGGAGTTGGAGAGTTTCAGCAACTTTCTTATAGAACATAAAATGAGAAGGGGACTCAGATAGCCTGGGGAGGAAACCCCTGAACGTCTGTCTGGAGAGATGTCTGGTTCAATGGGCACATCCAGACCTTCAAAATCCATTCACTCTCCTCATACCCCTCCTCCGGTTCATAAAAATCCTCAAAATCATAATCTTGAACCGGTGGAACCGTCCGAACCGAGCGCTTCCCTGATGGTGTCAGTTCGGACGGAACCGGGGAAAGACACTGGACAATTTGAATAGCTTTAGCTATTTCCTCAGCGGTTGGAGAAAGAACTTTTGGCTCCACACTAGCTGACTTTCTAGCCTTTCAGTTGGAACCGGCTCTCAGAGCTGGCTCTTCGTTGCCAAGAAAGTATCGCCTGGTCAGAGGAAGTACTCCTCAGGTTCGGTTGGAACCAAACCGGGCTAGGCCATCCGGTCAGTGGACTTTTGGCCTCCTTTCCTGAGCCTACAAACTCTCTTTTCCACGGTGGCAGCAGGAAAATTCTTACAAATCTGGCAGTCTGCATTGAGGTGGTCAAACCCCAGACAATATACACAGGTGGTGTGTGGTCAGCCTTAGCAAAGGCTTCCCACAGAGGCCACAGTGCTGAAACCCAGTGGGTCCGGTTTTTCTTTTGGGTTTCTCAGACATAGTGCCAGCCTAACCAAAACTTGCCCGTTAATGGCAATCCGCCAAGCAAGACTCTCTTATCGGTTCCCAACCGTGTCACGGGTCGTGGAAAAAAACGTAATAAAATCCGTTTTTTTAGAACCGATAAGAACCGGGAACCGCACTCTAAAGGACTAGAAAGTTAATTTAAAACCAATCTGATCAGTTCAAACCGAACCGAAAAAGACGTTTACAAGCTCCACACAGAAGAAAATAAACATAAGCCTATCTATTACTTACAATACCACAGACAGAGCTTGAACCGACCAATTGCGGTTTAATTTCGGCAAATAAACCGAGAATTACACTTTTTAACTGACAAACGAACCGAGCAGCAGGAGAATTCTCCGGAGCGACTGTTCAGTGAGGCGGAGTAAAGAATCTGACAGTTTAAGTTTGAGCTACAACAGACAGAGTGTTCAACCGAGCTCGTGCTCAAGGTTCCATGCCCTGCATGGAAAGTTAACTCTTTCACCTCTGGAGCAGTTCTAACCTGGGGTTATACTGCATATGTCATAATATAGCAAGACTTCATGTTGTTTGAATGAGCATTACTGTTCTCTTTACCAGATCTGTGTATCACTGTGAATTTAAATGGTTGCAGTGCCAGGTACCACCTTGTGATTCTGGAATTTTTATCTTTCACTTAGCTAAGCCAAGAGAGAATTGTGATCTTTTATAAGTACAAAGTCAGTTCCTAGCAAATAAAACTTCAAGCACTCCATGGCCCACTTTGCTGCTAAACATTCGTTTTCGATAGTGGATTACCTCTTCTCTCTTTCATGCAATTTCCTACTTATATACAGAACAGGATATTCTGTCCCATCCACATTTTGACTTAGGATTGCACCTAGGCCTACCTCGGATGCATCTGTTTGTAGCAAAAAATGGTTTCTCAAAGTCTGAGCTTCTTAAAGCAGGAGCTTCATAATGCAGCCTTAATGGCTTGAAAAGCTTCATCACACTCTGGGGTCCATTTCACAGTATTTGGGTACCGTTTTTTCGTGAGTTCAGTGAGGGGAGTAGCTAACTCAGCAAAGTTGGGAACAAATCTCCGATAATAACCTGCCAGCCCTAAAAATGACCGGACATGTTTCTTGGTTTTAGGAACAGGGCTGTCAGCTTCTATCTTAGAAACTTATGACCTAACATCTCCATTTCCCCAACACATAGCCCAAAATATCTGGTTTCCTGCATGCCCAATGCAAATTTGGCAGAATTAATAGTCAGACTTTCTATTTTTGATAGCTTGGATTACTGCTGGTAGGTGTTCCAGGTGGCTTTTCCAGTCTGGACTGTACACCACAACATCATCCAGGTATGTAGCACAATAACCAGTGTGAGGGGGATAAATGACATCCATATACTGTTGGAATATAGCTGGCGCACCATGTAAACCAAATGGCATGGTGGTGAACTGACAGAATCCTATAAGGGTGGCAAATGTAGTTTCATCTCTGGATTCTTTACCTAAACGTATTTGCCAGTAACCCTTGGTGAGATCGAGAGCACTGACATACTTTGTACTCCCCAGTCTGTCCACCAAATCATCTATTCTGGGCATAGGATAACTGTCAAATTCTGACACTTGATTAAGTATCCTAAACTCAAGGCAGATTCTAACACCCCTTTCTTTTTTGTTTACAATTACCATGGGAGATGACCAAGCACTCCTCGATTCTCTATAATACCCAATTCTTTAATTTTTGTATTTCCTTAACCACATCAGCTCTTAACTGCTCTGGCAACCTGTATGACTTTTGCCTACTAGGACGAGCATTCCTTGTCACTATTACATGCTCAACCCATTTTGCTCGGTCTGGTACCATGGTAAAAGTACTGTTAAATGTCTTTAGCACATTAGAAATGGCTGCAGTTTGATCTGAGGTTAAGGAAACATTCACCTTTATAGCACCAGCATTTACAGTTTGTACCAGTCTATTATAAGCTACATCAATATCTTCCTTATCAGTTTCTGGTAAAACTGGCAAGGCAGCTTTGGGCATTTTTTTTCCAGCCCATTTTTTAAGGAGGTTAACATGGTACATCTTAGAAGGATTTTTCCTGTCAGGGGTCTCAGTCTCGTAGTTCACAGTGCCAGTATGTCTAAGAAACTTATATGGCCCTTGCCATTTCATTAACAGTTTATTTTCTGTTGTGGGCAATGGCAGCAAAACCTTTTCACCTGGCTCTAAAACTTTGTCTTTTATCCCCTGGTCATAATAAACCCTTCTGCTGATTTTAGGCCTCTTTCCGATTACTGTGGGCAATTTCCACATATTTTGCCAGCTTCTTTCTTAGGACACACACATATAAGAAGTTATAGATTGTTCCTGAGTGGGGTTATCTTCCCACATTTCTTTTATCACATCCAGTGGCCCTCTTGGCTGCCTACCATACAGCATTTCAAATGCTGAAAACCCTGTTGATGCCTGTAGCACTTCTCTGTAGGCAAAAAGTAGGTAAGGCAAGTATTGGTCCCAGTCTTTCCCTTCCCTTTTACAAACCTTTTTAACATGCATTTTAGAGTTTGGTTAAAACGCTCAGCAAGATCATCTGTCTGAGGGTGATGGGTGAGGTTCTTATGGCATTGATACTTAGCAGTCTGTACAACTCCTTAAGCAATGCAGCATCAAAATTACTACCCTGATCAGTAATAATTTCTTTAGGTATGCTCATTCTTCTGAAAATTTTGTCAAGCTCTGCTGCAACTTTTGGGGCTGTAACAGTACGCATTGGAACTGCTTCTGGGTATTGAGTAGCATAGTCACATACTACCAGGATAAATCTATAACCCCTTTTACTTTTGTCTAAAGGACCAACCACATCCATTGCAATTCTCTCAAAAGGCACATCTATCAAGGGCACCTTGTCTTTTCTGGTGACTGGGGATATTTTCTGACACTCAGCACAGGAATTACAATAGGTAGCAACATCTTCATGAATTCCAGGACAGTCAAATCTACACAGCAATCTGGCAAGTGTGCGATCCCTCCCTGAGTGACCAGCCACAGGACTATTATGTGCTATCTGTAACAACTCTGTTCTATACTTCTGTGGTATAACTGATTGTTCTGTCTGTTCCTGTGTCTGAGGTTTAACCCATACTCTGTACAGTAACCCATTACATATTTTAAACATTGGTCCACCCTGTTTTGGTTTCAACCCCAGCTGCTTGAAATAACCCTAGAAAGAAACATCATTAGCTTGCTCTGAAAGAAAATCACAATCAGTTAACGATTTAGTTTCAGCATTTTCATATTTTAACCTGTTATGTCCATCAGTCATTTGCTGCCACAATTTCTTCAGGCTTCGTCTTTCTTTCTTGGATTTCTGGATCTCGGAGCTGTGCTCAAGCAAGTCTGAATCAAGATCACTGAAAGGAAAAGTGTCACCACTGTCTGAAATTTTCTTTACCTGAGTTCTTGCCACCACTGCTGCTGAAACATCAGGATTTACTCCTTCTTTGATCAATTCAGTAAATCCTGGAAAGTCATATCCAATAATCACAGGTACCGTAACGTAGGTACTACCCCCACTTTAATTTGGTGCGACGCACCGTTAATGGTCAGAGTCACTTGGGTGGTGGGGTAGTATCCAGTGTCCCTGTGGATACAGATAACACCAGTACCTGGTTCCTTTGCACAGTGTTTTCCCAGCACTTTAACGTGCACTAGGGTCTGTCTGCTTCTCGAATCGATGAGTCCCTTCACAGACTTATCCCCCACCTTCACATCTGTTAAGTACTTGCCCCAATTTGCCAAGGAGAAATCTGCTCTAGTGTGACCCTCCTTACTACAGCAGTTTCTTGCAAAATGGCCTGGCTTATTACAGTTATAGCAGATAACATCTTTGGGCCCAGATTATATTACCCCCACCCAGGGCTCCAGATAAGAGGAGTACCGACCAGTTTTACTCACCTCATTTTAGGAAATACTCTTCAGAAAATGTTTTTAATGAGCACCAGTACTCATCCAACATTTATAAATACCCCACACTCCAAAGAATAATGTTTCATAACATTACTGGTGATTCAAAGAGAGCATTTTATTTTCTTATAGATTTACAGCTATTGTATGCATACCAATTTTGTTTTGCTCACTATATTTTAAAACTGATGAGTAAATTATTCATATCTGCCAACATCATCTGGAGTATTATTGGCACCTGATCAATTCTTCTCAAAAAAACAAAAACACTAATTGTTTTTAAAAATGTACTCCTCACTCCATCTCGACATTTCTATGCATCTGTTTTTGGTTTTACTTACCTCACTTTCAAAATGAGGACTACAGTACTCATCCCAAAAAAATCTTATCTGGGGCCCCGCCCCCACCAGAGATCTTATCAGGCTTGGAGTTTAAATGGGAAAAAGAGTGTCTTATCAGTGCTTGGCTGTTACTTCACTGCTGTGGCATCTGTATGGCCATTTGGTAGTCCTCAGCCAAAGAAACAGCCTTTTCCCCACTCTCTAGTTGGTGTTCCTTTACCCACAGCTGCACATCTGTAGGCAAGATGTTGATGAATTGCTCCATGGCAAATGCGTCGATGATCTGTAGGACTGTTTTGCTCTCTGGTTGGATCCATTTTGTCAGGAGTTCTCTGGGTCAGGTGAAGGCTTCTCGAGGATTGTCAACCGAGTTGTACCTCAGAGATCAAAATCTCTGCCTGTATGTCTCTCTGGAGATGTCATACCTTTTCAGGATTTCCCTTTTCACCAGGTCATAGTTTTCTGACTGTGCAGTGTCCATACTGCTGTAGGCAAGTTGGGCTTTCTCTGTCAGGTAGGGTACCAGTCTGATTGTCCATTGCTGCTTTGGCCATTGGCAGGCTGTGGCAACTCTTTCAAGAGTTGTGAGGTATGTCTCAATATCATCTGAGGGACACAACTTAGTAAGTTTAATGGTTTTTAAGTTGCTTGCACTTTGGTGCTCACCTGGATCTGTGCTGGATCCTCTATTGATAGCCTGCAAGGCATCCAGCCATCACTGCTCCTGTTGCTGCATCTCTTCTCTCACCTGTTGCTTCTGTCACTGCATCTCTTCTCTCCTCTTTGCTTCTAAACACTGAATCTCTTTCTCTCCGCTTCTCAGTCTCTTTTTGTTGTATAGCCCACCATTTGAAAAAGTCCATCAGGCTTTCAGGTTCTGTCACTGCCTATTCTTTTTCCACACCTTGAGCTGGCTGTACAATCTCAGACTGGACTTCTGTCTCTGCTAGTTTGGCTGCCATTCTCCTGGTAACTACTCCTGGACTTGCTGTTGCAGAATCCATACCTTCCTCTGTGCTTTCTTGGTACTCCGTCCAGTACCCATGCACAAAACGCCTGTCTTAGGGTATGCACGGCGTATATCCCACTTTATACACCATCCATCATTGAGGCACAGGTCGGGAAGCATAGGAAAACCAGAAACAGTTGTAGAATTCACCAAAAATTATTTATTTACACTAGCAGTATCATAAAATAAACTTGTTCAGTATAACTATTTACAAAGGCAAAATAAAATAGTTTTCTTTCAGTCTCTGTGTCCCTTATTCTCCTAATCTTTCTTGCAGTTGCAGCTTAGCTTTTATATGTCTTTTCAACCCCCATTCTTAGCAAGCATCCTGATCCTGTTTTTGTAAATATCAGGCAGGAGCTGCTAGAACACACTGTGCCTGAGCTGAGAGGCCCCTTCTGCAGCTTTTGCAAAAGGCTGGAAGATTTGCCCTCAAGTAACCTCTACATTTTACAACAGCTTTCTCATCTTAAAATATAATTATATATATATTTCAACAGTAACACTACATATTTTCTAAACAAAAGTGATCCCATTCTCAGTTACATTTTCATACAATGATTTTCCCATACTTTTATATTAGCAGATATGTAAAGGAGGAAAAACAGACAGCAAAGGAGGGCTGAGATACAGTGAGAGGCAAAGAATTGCAAATTGTTGAGGTGATCAAATCTGATGTCTCACAGGAAAATTGGGTTGCACAACCAGACAGAGAAGAAACAGAAAAGGAATAAATGATCCTTGCATTTAAACACCTTCTTCATAACAATTGTGTCAGGGTTCTATTCTGCCCTGTCCCAAATGAAAATAAAAAAAACTTTTTCCATAAAAATAAAACCTTTTTGCACCTTTAAAACACAATGACCCATGACAGGTAATAGATGTCTTCAAAATTAATGCACTTCCCATATGCATTTAAAAACACTCAGCCTTTGTAACCAGTCTCACATATTCTGCCTAGCAACAGCTTAACTACATTAAAAAATAACCTTTTTCCATTAAACAAAAACTTTTCCCATTTTATAACCCACTTTAGGATATGCGTTTCTAGAGAACTAATGCACTACCTGGCTATAAGTGCATTCCAACTCGCTAGAAATGCATGCCCTGTCGTGGGTTGTTGTTTACAGATAACACGTGAATCCAACCGGTTTCCTTGTTCCTATACCGAATGCTTATTAATGTTATCAAACAACATTCTCCAGGGAGCCAATGGCTTCAGGGAGCATGTTTGAGCCAACAGAAAAGAAAGTTACCATAAGTATGTATGTCAATACTGCTGCTGAGACCACTCTTATGGTTTCAAGAGCCATCTCACCTGCATTCTTAGGATATAAAAATGCATGCCCCGCCATGGGTTATTATTTACAGATAACGTGAATGCAATCACATTTTCTTTGTTCCCATACTGAATGCTTATAAATACTTATATATTGAACAGCATTCTCCAGTGAGAAAATGGCTTCAGGGAGCAGTTCCGCTGGCAATGTTGCAGCCAACAGAAAAGTAAACTGCGGTAAGTATGTATGTCAATAGAGTCACTGAGACAATTCTAACAGCTGTAAGAGTCATCTCACCTACACTCCTAGAGTATGAGAACTGCAAACCAAGGGTGAGCAGTTCTGATACCCTAAGGATGTAGGTGAGACCACTCTTATAACCGTAAGAGTCATCTTAACAGCAGAATTAATATAATACTAATGGAAATAGAGCAATAATAACTTAAAAATTAAAAAAAAAACTTCCTCAAATATGCCCATTTCCAGAGCAGCTATACGTGAGGTACTGTACTCTTTATAGAATATCAGCATCCCACACACAGATGAAAGGAGTGCTCTGATTGGTTGACAGTGCTTCCTTGATCTATAAGAAAAAATTACTCACCATAGTAATACTACTTCTTCCAAGGTATTCTTCAATATGCTTGACAGGTGCAGTATGCCAGCTGGGTTCATCTGCCCCACAGGAGGAGTTAATGCGAATGACTTTTGGTATCAGCCAATCAGCGAGCAGGAAGAGAGAATGCTGCTGCCTGAGCTAGAGTGGGAGGTCAATCAGATTAATTTCGAAGCTAAAGGGCAAAAGGTCCCAATAGAACTTATCAGAACTATTAAAATATAGGAACAAGAACAATATACAAGAACTATAAAAGCACCCATAACTATAAAGTTTTAAGTATAGAGTTCAAACAGTGAAATTTTGCCCAAATTATGGACTGCAGAACTACTCAGTCAGGTTATGTAGGGAGGATGGGTGGGAGGTCAAGCATAGTGAAGAATACCTTGGAAGAAATAATATTACTACTGTGAGCAAACACAGGTTACTCACCTGTAACAGTAATTCTAGGAGTGGTATATGTTGTTCATCCACACTTGTTCGCAGTGTCCTTTCCCCTTTAAGATGTGCTGTAAAGTCTTTAAACTGGCTTCTCCCACCCACGTGGGTGGTATATCCTTCAGCTCCACCCCATGACACCAGATCTTGCCCACTGGAAGCAGAGGTTGTGCACCTGAGCCAGGGGAGGTAGGGTGGATCCGAGAAGATGAAAAACATATACCACTCCTAGAAAGATCAGTTACGCAAAGACTTTTGCTGTAACAGTGGATCTTCTATGAATGTCTCTTGCAGTAAGTCAGTTCTTCTGGGAGCTTCCCTTAGGTAGCGCTTTCACACGGTAGTTTTCTCCAGCAGTCTCTATACCAGGGACCACCCACACAACCTCACTTCCTGGGCTGCGCCTATAAAAGTGGGTGGTCCCTGGTAGTCTGCGTTCCCCACCAGTTTCAGCTCGTGAAGAGAGGGACCGAGGGAAACCGAGGTACCAAAGCCTCCCTGACCCTACATAATTTTCCCTGTTACAGAATGGCAGGGGGTCGAAGGGAGGGAAGCTACTTACTGCAAGAGACATTCCTAGAAGATCTACTGTTACGGCAAAAGTCTTTGCGTAACTGATCTTCCACGGAATGGTCTATTGCAGTAAGTCATTACTTCTGGGAGATTCCCAAGCAGTTATATGAAAGTGGGGTGGCCAGATATGGCATTCTGCCATACAAATAGTGTGGTCGTAGGACCGATAGGTGCTGAGAACAGTATATCAGCATATAAAGAGAATTTTGCATTCTGTCTTTAAGTACTCCATTATAGTATTCGTTACAGGGCTATGGCTGAAAGACAAGCCAAACTGGCTATTACTGGGCATCTTCAGATGAGGTAAGCAGATGTAAACCCGATCAGGGTATGGGATATTAGATACTGTAATAAATCAAAAGAAATTCAGCCATATAATGGAGTAATTGGTAGGTCTTGGAGGTATGCACTGGAAAAGACAGTATGTCAAAGCCTATTGGGTTCTGAGTTTTGAACAGTAACCCAAATAATACAATGTAATTATTTTGTAGTGCTACAATGTAGCAAGTTAGTACAGTTTTTTGCTATGTCTGTCAAGTCATTACAGAAATATATCCATTTTGGCATAAATAGGCTACATAAGTAGCAAACAATTATTTTTTTTTGTGAAATAAAACAATGTATTTCATATTGGAATCCAGTGGCTCAGTCAGTAGCAATATTGTACCCATTTTAGGGTAAAGACATGGAATGCAACAGAGTGATGTAGTCAGTTCCATCGTGTATTATTAATCTCATTTGCAAGGGGGTCCCAAGTATGCCAGGGCCTGCAGTCTTGCTAGGAGTAAACCTGAAATGTTAGTATGGTGGGTCCTTCATTTATGCTGCCGGGTAAACAGAAGTTTAAATAATGATCTGGATAATTACAAATTATGAGCCATTAGATCTTATCTTTGAGATTCTAATATGGTAATCTGAGAAAAAGTCATAAGGTTTGTGACCTGCCCATATTTTGTTGCCCAAGTAGCGTGGATCAGAATATTGATAAGTCTTGCAGAGTTTATAAGGTTTATAATATATATGTACTCACCACTGTTTCTGTGGACTTTATCTATGGCCAGGTGAAGACTGCATGTAGCAGTAAAAGTTTGGTAAGAATATTATGATCCGTATTATGATATTATTAAGATACATATAGATTTTTTTTTAGTATGAGAGTAGTAGCAGTCCCTGTTCGTGGGAGGGACATGAGGGTCCGGCGCACAACAGGCCGAGAGGCATCGCGATGAAATGACCATAATGGTCTAACAGTGATACCTCACAAAGTGGCTAGATGTATAATAAAGCCTCCTGGGACAGGCCTCAGTATGATTTTGAATTAAAGCCCCAGAAAAAAGGTCCCTGAGGCCTAGAAGAGGAGACTGGGGCGTAGTCTGAAGTTTTTTTAGTGACAGGAAGAGGCACCCAGCCGTCCTAAGGGGTGGTCATGGGTCGGTTTAAATGTATTCCTTGTCCTTGGCTCTTTGCCGCTGAAGTTTCCTCTTTTGTTATAGTAATTTCCAGTTTTGTATGAATAATTATACTGAGGGCTTGGTTTGTGGTACGTATATTTTACTGTTTTTAGTTGTCTGCCTGAAACTTGTGGGTTATCCAGTATTGTTTGTATCCCTGGGCCAAAGAGATGGTTGCCAGGAAAAAAAGGCACACTAGCCACTTTATGTTGAATTTCAGGTGCTAGCCCTGACAGTCAGAGCCATGCCTGATGGCGTATAAATGTACTGACTGCAGAGACTCTAGCCGAAGCGTTGGCTTATTTTTCAGGGGATGTAGGAGTAGTAGTAGGCTCTGTTCATGGGAGGGACATGAGGGTCTAGCGCACAACTGGCCAAGAAGCATCCAGATGAAGTGACCATAATGGCCTGTAACAGTGATACCTCTATTAAATATGTATACACGAACATGATAAACATGTTACCCTCCATCCTGAGGTGTGCCTATATAATACTGGCGAGGTTATCCGCAAGGCATAGGCGATAACATAATGCATTCTTAGTCAGTTCTGGGTCCCGAGTGGCGGACGCCAAATAATCTGATATGTTGATTGTAGAAAATATGAAGTTGATGTCCATGAAATAAGACCCTTTGAATAGTAGGGGTATGCCACATATTTTGCTTAATAAATATTCCCATAGTTGTATACAATGGCGTCGTTTACTGGAGGGTTTTTATTCCATAAATGGGTGTGAAAAAGCCTTGTACCCTCGTTGATAGAGGAGGCAGTCAAGAGAAATCCGTTGAAGGAATGCACCCTGCTGATGAGAATATGTAACCATGTTAATGTTCTGTTGACAGAAAATGTCTCCCATTAATAATATATCTCTATTGTAAGGCATGGTCTGTGGATGGTGGAATGTTGGCCACTGATGGTGGGATCAGCCCTGTCAATGGTGTAGAAGGAACACCATGCCCCGTAGACGGTAGAATGAAAGCCATCTATGATGATTAGTAGAAATCATGCTCAGTGAGTCATGGTGAGTCATCTGCCATTGGCGATGAAAGGAGGGTAGCATGTCCCTTTGACGGTGGAATATGTCTCATCGACAATTGATGAAGATAATGTGCCTCATTGACGGGGGGGGGGTGTTACGCCCATTGAAGAGAGAGGCTGGTTCTTTTATGAAGCCACCATTGATGATAGTCTTGGAGGAGGCCTCCATCGATGGGGAATGAAACTCCCATCGACAAAAAGTATGTAGGAGGCCTCCATCGACGGGGTATGGGTGGTCTGTCAATGAGAATCATGTAGGAGGCCTCTGTCGATGGTGGATGAGTATTCTGTCAATGAAAATCATGAAGGAGTCCTCCATCGATGGTGGCCGAAGTGTCCGTCGATGGTAATCATGCAGGAGGCCTCCGTTGACGGGGAATGAACCTCCCATCGATGAGAAGTATGTGGGAGGCCTCCGTCGATGGGGATTATGCATCCATCAACGGAACATAGTGTGAGCCTCTTCTGTGATAAAGATGATGTAGAAATGCCTGCCGTCGACAGGGTATTTGTCCTCCTTTGATAAAGAAAGTCTCCTTGATAATATATGTTTAGCATACATGACCGTTGAAAGGCGATCAGGCAAGACTTATTGTGAAGGAATGTTTCCTTCCACTCCGATGCTTCATGAAAAGGACTCAGTGTTGTCGGAGCCTGTTAATAGAGCTCCTTGAGTCATCCATCCTTAGAAAACTCTTGTTCAAGTATAGGAATATGGTGCTGTGTATTAAGCCCAGGCATCCCAAGCTGTGGGTTCAATCCATGTCATAGATCACTTCGCAGGAGAGTATTCTAGCTGTTGTGAGAGCTGAACTCGGCAGGAAAATGAAAGGAGAATACCAGGGACCACCCACTTTTATAGACACAGCCCAGGAAGTGAGGTCGTGTGGTTGGTCCCTGGTATAGAGACTGTTGGAGAAAACTAACATGTGAGAGCACCACCTAAGGGAAACTCACAGAAGTAATGACTTACTGCAAAGGACCATTCCGTGGAAGAGCTACTGTTACAGGTGAGTAACCTTTGTTTCTAGGGATGTGGATATGTTGTTCTATCCACACTGTCTTTGGGGAAAGCAGTGCAATAATGAATCTAGCAGGCATACAACCAACCTGGTTCATAACCCCCTGCCAACTCAACTGAGGCGCTGGTATTTTTCTTACTTTGCTGGATCTTTACACAGAACCTTGTTAGCATGGGTGCATGTGGTGACACACTAAGCAATTTAACAGTTATGTAGAATTACCAATACTGTTCCACCATTCACACTCAAAATGAGAAAATGTCTCAGGAAGGTTTAAGGAAAATCAAATTTACTAAAAATAGTACATAAATGCAGTACATAAAACAAATCATATATACATAATGATTACAGTCAGAAAGGAAACGGTAAATTACAAAACAAAGTGCTTTGTAACTGAATTAACTAGTTCTAATTCAGTTTCAGTTGGCAAAGGTTCACACTTGAATTAGCTTTCCATGAGGTAGTGCACACATTGGGTATGTCCTGCCACAGGTAAATAAAGGAATATACAAACCAAACTTTTGGCAACAAGGTTTCTTTACTCAGTGAGTCCCATATGTGTAGAAGGCAAAGTACAATCAAAACAAAAGGCAAAGGATGCCCCTAGTGCCTCGACTCTGGCAGGTCTTCAGTGGGGGTGCAGTTTAAGGGAACATACACCCTTTTTAACTGGAGCCCTATTCAAATTAATGTGATATCACCGTTTAAGGTTAAAGGTCCCAGGCACCCATTAACACTGCAAATTTGCTATTTCTTACAGAACTTGATATAAGGCAGGTTTAAAAATAAAATATAATCAATGCTGAGTACCTATATAACACATTTTTAGCTCAAAGTTTATATTTAAAGAATGAAGATGGAAAAAACTTATACAAAAGAGGACCCTGTCATGTCGTCATTAGGTCCTGGGGTGATTGTTATCCATGCAACCAATCAATGCTCCAATTTCAATAAAATCCAGGTAGGAAGGAGTAACCAGGACCCATAAGAAAACATTACTTACCATAGTAATCTTGTTTCTTCTAAGGGAAACTTACTGTATTCTGACAAGTGCAGTATGATCTCACCACAGGACTGCCCCAGAGCCGAAATGGTCAATAGAACCTATGCTAATAGTGGAATGTTAGGCTCGAGCTTGGTTTACAAGTCACTGTCCCTGGTTGCACTTCCTGCAACCGTCAGATTCTTACAAAGCATACAGAAGCTAATAGTACTAATAACTAATCTAAGCCTAACTAGCTATAATACCCTTACTGGGTTAAAACCTCTTAAATAACAGAGGGCATCCCCAGGACTCAAGTCAACAGATGCCCAAGAAACTAATAGGTACCCACAGGTTTCCAGCATCAGTTATACAGGCAGTGTGCAGTGTGCAGTGCCCTGTAGGTTCTAGCAGGGGAGGAAGGATGGGAGCTCAGAATACAGTAAGAGTCCCTTAGAAGAAACAAGATTACTATGGTAAGTAATGTTTTCTTCAAATCCCAGGAAATCTTACTGTATTCTGACAAGTGCAGACTACCCAAGCAGTGCCTCTGGAGGTGAACAGAGGACCCATTTAGGAAACAGGTTCTGCAGAACTGCTGTGCCAAACTTGGCATCACTCCTAGCCTGGGTATCCAGGCAGTAATGTTTAGTAAATGTGTGAACTGTTTTCCAGGTAGCTGCTTTACAGATTCCCAGCAAAGGGATGTCTCTTGAAGCTGCTATCGATGCAGCTGTCCCTCTGGTGGAGTGGGCCCTGAGCGCCTGGTGGGGCTGTTTGCCCAGTTTGCCATTACAGAATTGGATACATGCCACAATCCACCTTGCTATGGACCTCTTCGTGGCAGTTTACCTTTCCCCACTTCTCCATAAGTCAGAAAGAGTTGGGTCCTGTCCCCTCTGTGACTTTTTGCATGCTCTAGATAGTAGCTGATAGCTCTTTTAAAATCCAAGCTATGCAGTCTACGCTAAGAAGGAATGGTCAGTAAAAAAAGACTGGTAGTGTGATAGACTGATTTATGTGAAAGTCAGAGACCACCTTAGGAAAACATTTATTGTTGGACCACCTTGTCCCTATGAAAAGCGACACAGTCAGGCTCCAGGGACAAGGCCTAAATCTCACTGATCCTTCTGGCAGAGGTAATGACGACTAGGAACACAGTCTTCCAAGTCACACACGTGAGATCAGCTCATGACATAGGCTCAAAAGGTGGTTGCATAAGCTGTGCTATGCAAATGCTCAGATCCCACACTGGAGTAGGAGTTCTGTGAGGGGGTGCAAATGTAGCAGCCCCTTAAAAGAACTGTCTAAACACTGAATTGGAGGCCAGAGATGAAGCCTTACCTGCTGACAGGTAAGCCGCAACTGCAGCCAGATGCACCTTCAATGTGGAAGGCCTCAGGCCCAGAGAATGAAGGTGGGCTAAATAATCCAAGACCACAGGTAATCTTGCTTGATTATGATCCGAGCCCTTAGTCTGACACCAAATAGAGAATCTTTTCCATTTGGAAATGTAAATCTTTCTAGTAGAGGGCTTTCTAGAAACCCTAAGGACCTCCATGACACCTTCTGAAAGATGCAAGTTGGCATATTCTAGGTCCTCAAAAGCCAGGCCTTGAGCCTGAGGGACCAGAGGTTCAAATACAGGATCCTGCCATGGGACAAGGTTAGCAAGTTGTGCCTCCTGGGGAGGCTGGCTGGCTTGGACACTGATAGTGCCAGAGCCAGGGAGTGCCATGGCTGCCTGGCCCAGTCTGGAGCAATTAAGATCATTGTGGTTGGCTGGGATCAGAGTCTGATCAGGACTCTCAGCAACAAGGGAAATGGAGGGAAGGCATGAAAAAATTACTCACCTTAGTAACTGTGTTTCTTCTAATGGAGTCTTGCTGTATTCTGACTTATTGCAGTTAGTCTCAGCACTTGAACTGCTCCGGAGAGGAAGGGGTTAATTTCTATGCAGAGCATAGAATGTTGAGCTTGAGCTCAGTTCAAACAGCTGACAAGTGTGCCCTGAGGGTAGCTGGTCTGAGGCCAAGGCCACTAAGATAAACCATATAGTCCAGAACTGTGGACAAGTCAACAGAATCTGGGGTTATATGCTTCTTAGAACACCAAATGCTGAATCTCTTCCATTTGGAATTATAAGTTTTTCTGGTAGAAGGTTTTCAAGAGGCCTTGAAAATGTCCAGAACCCCTTGAGAGAGATGCTAACCTGCATATTCTAACTCTTCAAGAGCCATGCCTTGAGATTGAGGGACCGCAGGTTGGGATACCAGATCCTCCCCTGACAGGAGGTTAGTAGGTTGTTTTCCTGGGAAGACAAAGGGGAAGCTGGACTGCTAGGGACAGCAACAGGGGGTACCAAGGTTGCCTGACCCAATCTGGAGCAATCAGGATCACTTTGCAAGACTGTGATCTGATCTTGACCAGAACCTTGAACAGTAGAGGAAAAGGAGGGAAGGCATACAGAAATTTCCCTTCCCAGTTCAGAATCAGAGCATCCAGAGGGACTCAGCCCAAGACTGGGGGTTTGTAACAGAAGAGAGGGAGTTGGTGATTGTCTGGGGCTGCAAAGAGATCTATCTCTGGAGTGCCCCACCTTGAAAAAATTTGTTTTAGCACTCGGTCCTCCAACCAGGTTTTTAACTCTGCTGGGCAAGCCCAAAAGAATTGCTCCAAAAGTACAACCTGCTCAATTTTCTCCACAGTTTGCTTCCACTCCCTCCCACCATTTCAAAAACTGACACTGCTTTGTGGCAAGTTCCTCATAGTTTATGTCAGGGCTTCTTCTGAGCTTATGAAACTTAACCCTGTATGCTTCAGGAGTGAGCTCATACTTTTTAAGCAAAGCAGTTTTAAATTTCTCATAATTGCTACTGTCCTGATTGTCCATTTGGCCCAGCGCCTCACGTCCTGTACCCATAAGTAGCAGGGATATCTGGATGCTCCAGGACTCCCTGGGTATTTTAGCCTGGATACAGACCTTTTCAAACAAATTCAAAAATACATCCATATCCTCCCTCTTTAAATTCAGTTATTAATTTTGAATTTAACTTGTACCCTATCCTTGGAGTTTCAGGTTCACCCCTGCTACTTACTTCCTCTGCTGTTTGTCATTGGAGTCGTAGCTTCTCCAGTTTGATTCTCTCTGCCGCTGTTTTTCTCTTTCCTTGGCCTCTCTCTAAGGCTGCGTTCTCTTTCCTCGGCCTCTTGCTGCCACTGCTTTTCCTTCAACTCCATCACAAACTTCCTCTGCTCAAATTCCCTTTGCTACTGGGCTTTGAACCTTCTCTGCTCAAACTCCAGCTTCCTCAGTTCAAACTGAAGCCAAATTCCTTCCAGATCCAGCTTTGTGGTGACCTTCCCCTGCTGCTGTGGCACTGGGTTCCTTCTGGTCTCACTGTCCGCCTCCCTGGGACTAGACTCTGCGATAGACCCTGACACCCCCACGCACAGACTCTGGTCCTTTTCAGTCACTGGCCATGACTCGAGGCTCTGGGCAGTCACTTGCTCATCAGCTGCCACAAGAGCCTCCACGAGGTGCTTTTTGGTACGCCCCTCGCACTGGACCCCTCTTTACTGACACAACTGCTTTAGGTAGTCTGCAGTGTATTCACTGTAGATGGAAGCCATCTTCTTTCCTAACTATTATTACACTAACTTACACCCGAGAAAAAAACAGAAAAAAGGTAAGGAACATTATACTGTAACCAAATTTTTTTTCCCCAAATCTCTGCCTTGACTGTGTGTGGTTTGCTTTCAGTTTATCAATCTGATACACTGGCCTCAAATTAGAAACATAGACTTTGACAGCATATAAGGACCGCTTGACCCACCCAGTCTGCCCATTTGCCTACCTATTGGATAAGCTGAAGATCCTAGTTAACCAACAGCCTACTTCTTCCTATCCCCCACCAGAATTGCCTTATGTCTGTCCCATGCATTCTTGAATTCCCCCACTGTTTTTGACCCCACAACCTCCTCAGGAAGGCTGTTCCATGCATCGACCACCCTCTTCGTGAAAAAATACTTCCTCACGTTGTGCTTGAGCCATTCCCCCTCTATCTTCAAACTGTGCCCCTTTGTTCTTGCACATCTCAAACTGTTCATGCTTCTGCCACCAATATCTTTTTCCAAATATATTTTTATTGTAATCCATCAAAACATTACACAACAAACAATATATTGCATAAATTAATACAATTATCTTCATTAAATAAACCTTAAATATTAATATAGAAATATAGTCTTATATAACTCTCTTACAAAAATACTCAACCCCCCCAAACATTTTTTAGATAGCTCTTATTCTTTATAACCATATACAACAGTAAACCGAAGTTACTGGGCATGTGTATAAAACCTCTTATTGTTAAGTACATATGGATATCTAATGCATAGTAACAATAGGAACTGTGAGTGAAAGTACAGTAAACATACAGATATTTAATCTTAACTAATAGAGGGAAGGGATATTTTCAATAATTTCTTTCTATGTTTTCCCAGTCGGATCATCCAAATTATCATCAATAGTATATATGATTTCTTCAAATTGTAAAGTTTCCTGAAATATATATCCCCATTTATAATGCTGAAAACTAGGAATGTTGTCATTTTTCCAATTTTTCTAATATAAGGCGTTTTAAAGTCATGGTTGCCAATGATGAAATTATTTTCTCTATATCCTGAAGGGAACTACTGTTGAAATTATTGAAAAGAAATATATCCATCTGCAGTGGAATTTCCTTCTTCAGCAATATTTATAGAATTCCCTGTATTCTTTCCCACCAAGGTCTAATCCTAGGACATGACCATAAGAAAAAATTACTTACCATAGTAATCTTCTTTCTTCCCAGTGATGCTCAGACATTCATAACTTTGTGCAGTCATCCTGATGGGTTGGACTGCCCAGAGAGATGGAACACATGCAAATGATGGAATTCTTTGCACGTGAGCATCTTTCAAATACTGCCTCTACCAACTGTAGTGTTCTAAGCCCTTCAGATTTGTAAGAAGCCTGGAAGTCAGGCAACATGGAAAAATCCGACAACTAATTAATTAAAACATTTTTTAGGATTAGCCTAATAAAACAACTTACCTCAAAAAAACTCCAAGGGAGGGACTATATCCATATATAATAATGGTGTTCACCAAACAGTGAGAAAAACTATTAAGAGAGACAGAAAACCCTGTTAAAATCTGTCTAGCATAGAGAAAATGTATCCAGAAGGAATGGCTATGTGGCACTACATGAGGAATGCAGAGGCTGAAGTTCTGGAAGGGGAGGATGGAAGGGGGTTATGAATGTCTGAGCATCACTGGGAAGAAAGATTACTATGGTAAGTAATTTTTTCTTCTAACCCCAGTAATGCTCAGTCCATTCATAACTTTGTGCAGACTACCAAGCAGTACCCCCTGGTGGTGGGCACAGAACTTATTTTGGAAACAGACTTTTCAGGACTGCTGTGCCAAACTTAGCATCACTTCTGGACAAAATATCTAAATTATAATGCTTTGTAAAGGTGTGTACTGATTTCCAAGTAGCTGCTTTACAAATGTCCAACAATGGCACCTCCCTAGCAGCTGCAATAGTGGCAGCTGTTCTTCTTGTTGAATGAGCCCTCA
The DNA here is from genome assembly GCA_016271365.2 of Neoceratodus forsteri. Classification (NCBI taxonomy): domain Eukaryota; kingdom Metazoa; phylum Chordata; order Ceratodontiformes; family Ceratodontidae; genus Neoceratodus; species Neoceratodus forsteri. The sequence continues at coordinate 512,474,964 of CM028134.1, read as the reverse complement.
GCCCAGTTGGGGACTCTCTACCTGCTTTAGTGTAGCAGAATTGAATACACTAGACAATCCACCGAGAAATGGATCTTTTTGAGGCTGGTTTGCCCATTCCAACAGCCCCACATGTAAGGAAAAGTTGTTTTTTGTCTTGCCTATGGCCTTTAGTAGCTGTCATGTAGTAGCTGAGATCTCTTTTCACATCCAGGCTGTGAAGCCTTCTTTCACCAGAGCTGGCATGGTCTGTGAAGAAGACAAGCAGAGTGATTGATTGGTTTAGATGGAAATCTGAAACCACTTTGGGAAGAAATTGTCTGTTTGTTCTGAGGACTACTTTATCCCTGTGGAAGGAAATGTAGTCCTGTTCAACACAGAGAGCCTGAAGCGCACTGATTCTTCTTGCTGAAGTAATTGCTACCAGGAAAACTGTTTTCCAGGTAACATACTTTAAATGAGCTGTAGCCATGGGCTCAAAAGGAGCCCGCATCAACCTTGCTATACATACATTAAGATCCCAAGCGGGCACTGGTGCCCTGTGAGGAGGGTGCAAATGCATTAGGCCTTTGAAAAATCTTTTGAAAACGGGATCTGATGCTACAGATACCTTTGTCCTAGCAGACAAGTATGCCGATACTGCTGCAAGGTGAACTCTTAAGGAACTGGGTTGTAGACCTTGTGAATGTAAATGAGTTAGATAATCCAACACTGCTGAGACCCCTGCATCATTTGGGGTGAAGTTTCTAGTAGAGCACCAGAAAGAGAATCTTTTCCACTTAGCAGAATAAGTCTTCTTAGTTGAAGGCTTCCTGTAACCTTTCAAGATGTTTAACACAGCTTCAGAAAGGTTCAAGCCTGCATACTCTAACTCCTCAAGAGTCATGCCTTATGTGTGAAGAGAGACTTGAGATTTGGGGAACAGCAATGTTCCTTGATTGGAGGTTAGAAGATTGTGCCTGAGAGGAGCTTATTGGCCTGCTCACTGCCATGGAGAGCAGAAGAGATACCATGGCTGCCTGGGCCAATCCGGAGCTATCAATATCAGAGAAGCTGAGAGGGATCTGAGTTTCAGCAGTATCCTGAAAACTAGAGGAAAAGGGGGAAATGCATAGAGAAACTTGCCCGACCAATCCAGTACCAAGGCGTCCAGAGGGATTGTGCCTTGGGCTGGTGGTCTGCAACAATACTGAGGCAACTGGTGGTTCTGGTGGGATGCGAACAAGTCTATCTCTGGAACGCCCCACCTGTTGAAAATTACCTGTACCACCTGCTTGTTCAATGTCCATTCGTGATGGGACTGATTGATCCGACTCAGTGTGTCTGCCAAGATATTGTCCTTTCCTGGCAGATGGATGGCTTGCAGGGACACCTTTAGAGAATATGCCAGAGCCCAAATTCTCATGGCTTCTGTGCACAGGGGACCTGACCTGGTGCCACCCTGCTTGTTTATGTAATACATAGTGGTGGTATTGTCAGTTCTGACTTGTACCACTTTGCCCATTACCAGTGTAGAGAAAACTTTTAGTGCTAGCCGCACTGCTCTGAGTTCCAGCAAATTTATATGCTGGAGGGACTCTGCCCCTGACCAGGTACCCTGAGTTGTGTGCTCCCCTAGATGGGCACCCCAGCCCAGAAGGGCTGCATCTGTTATAAGGACCAGAGAAGGATCCTCCTTCTGGAAGGGGACTCCCTGCCTTAGGTTGGATTCCTTTTTCCACCGCAAGAGGGCTTGTAACAGAGGCCTTGTCACTGGAATGAGTTTTGAAAAGGGGTCTTTTCTCTGACTCCAATGAGTCCTGAGGTGAAACTGGACGTGTCTCATGTGAAACCTGGAACCCTGCACTGTGCCTGTGGATGCAGCCATATGACCCAAGAGCTGCAGGAATTGCCTGGCTGTTTTTTGACCGTGCAATTTGAAGGGGTTTGCTATGGCCTGAAGACTTTGCACCCTGTCTAGTGGTAAAAAGACCCTGGCCTGTAGGGTGCTGATCTCTGCCCCTATGAACTGTAAAGTCTGTGTAGGGGTGAAGACAGATTTATTCTGGTTTACTATGAAACCCAGGGACTTCAAAAGATCCGGTGTGAACCTTAGAGAGGTTGCGACCTGCTCTGGTGATTTGCCCACTACCAGCCAGTCATCCAGGTATGGGAAGACAGTCACTCCCTGTCTTCGAAGAAATGCCACCACAGCTGCTAGGCATTCTGTAAACACCCTTGGTGCTGAGGAAAGGCCAAAGGGTAGGGCTGCAAACTGATAATGACCTGATGGGAGTCTGAATCTGAGATATTTCCTGTAAGATTCCTTTATGGGGATGTAGAAATAAGCGTCCTATAAGTCCAGAGATGCCAGCCAGTCCCCTTTTTGGATTGTTGGCAGAATCCAAGCCAAAGTGACCATTTTGAACTTTGGCTTTTTTAGGTGCTTGTTTGAAGCTCTGAGATCCAAAATTGGCCGCCACTCCCCATTTTTCTTTGTTGTTAGGAAGTATCTGGAGTAAAAACTTCTTCCTCTCAGGGTTGCAGGGACTAGTTCCACTGCTTTGAGCTGAAGTAGCTTCTGAACCTCTGCCTCTAGCAATGAGATTTGTGCTTGGGATGGGGAAATGGAAATCCTGGGGTGTCTTCGAGGAAGAAATTTGAACTGCAGAGACAGACCCTTGCCCACTACCTCCAATACCCACTTGTCTGTGGTGATGGTTGAGCAGAGGGGGAGGAAATGGGACAGTCTACCTCCAACAGGTAGGGAGGAGGCGGCTTGCATCTCAGGGGTTCTGTTTAGGCTGGGGTTGAGGTTGTGGCTGAGCCCCCCGCCTAGAGCCCCTTCTACCCCTACCCCTTGAGTAACCCTGTGGGGGTACTGCTGGTATTGGGGCATGGCTACTAGCTGGAAGAAGGGTCTTGATAAAAAGGAATGACCCCTAGCCCCCCTTCCATAGGGCCTAGTGGATGAGGAAGCTTTGTCTCTAGCAGAGTTACTTCTATAAGTAGCCTTATATTCATCCACTTTTTTCATATAGGCCACTGTGGACTCCCCAAAAAAGGGCATTTCCTTCTAATGGGAAATCCAGGGCCTCTGACTGGGTATTCTGAGTGAGGTTTGTAGCCCTAAGCCAAGCAAACCTTCTCTGAGCCACTGTATTAGCCATCCATCTGGCTGCAGTGTCATTTAGATCAGCAGCCATCTGGAACTGGTACTTGGCCACCTCTAGCCCAAACCTGGCAGTTTCAGCCAGGTCATCTGACAAGGGTGGGGTGGCCTTCATGGACATTACCAGTACCGACTGCCACAGGGATTTCTGATACTGGGCAGCATAAGCTGAAAAGTGGCCTGTCTCATGGCCAGCAGGGCTGATAAATAGCCTTTTGGCCATACTGTCCAATTTTCTGGAGTCCTTGTCCGGGTGATGAGGACAGAGGACTTTAGCCTTATCACAGGCAGCTTGCTGTATTACCCCTTGATGATCAGGGTGGGAAAAAAGGAAGTCAGCTCCCTCCTTGTCGAGCTGGTATTTTTTATCTATTCACTTGTCAATAGGAGGAATAGAATTTGGGATCTGCAGGAGCTTCATAGCATGCTTCTTGAAGAATTTATATACTGGGAGGAGGAGGGCCTCTGTGGGTGTTAAACCCATCATATTGAGCTACTCAATCTCCTCCTCATCCTCTACTTGTTCTGTTGTGGCAATATCCAAAGCATCTGCCATTTTCCTTACGAAAGAAAAATGAGAGGAAAAATCCTCAGACACTCTGGGAGGCGAGCCAAATTCCTGCCCAGAGGAAACCTCTGGGGGAATAGGTTCGTCCTCCTCATAAGGATCAACCTCTTCAAAATAGTGTTGCTCAGGATCAGGGGGCAACACAGTAGCAGCAACCTGGGGACCCTGGGAAGGGGCAGGAGGCTGAGGATGATGCTCTGCAGAGCCTGAATAATTTTAAATGCCTGGGCTATGTCCTGGGCAGAAGGCATTACAGGCTGCGCAGGAAGTCCCTGGTTTAGCAGGAGAGGGTTCTGCATGTTTGAGCTTCTTTAATTTCTTTAAGGGAACCGGAGAGTCAGCCAGTTCTTTCCCTCTTTGTGCCCCTTTTTCACCCGTATCAGGGGCAGGGGTAGAAGCACTTGTTAATCCAACCACAACAGACTGGGGTGTCAGCTGGTCAGAGCCTGAGGGACCCCTTGGAAACTTTTTATTAAGCCTTTCAAGACACTTTTCAACAGTTTTTTCTGGGAATGTTTTACATACATCACATTCCTGGTCCAAATGTTCAAAACCCAGACAAGCCACACACATACATGTGATATCTCCCTCTTTACGCAGGAGATTCCTGTTTTTTTTTTTAATGAACTCCCTCCTGGGAAACAAAATCTCCTGCTTAAGTAAAATTCTGTCTAAAATATCCATCTTTTATGGGCAGATAAAGACACATAAAAATTTAATCAGTGATGAGCAATGTATCTGATAACTTTATATAACTAGTTGTTTATTCTTTTTAGTGCTTATTCTTGACAAAATGAAATGCATTACATTTTTGTAATGACTTTTTTCTTATGTTTTTGACACCATTTAAGGACAAACGCATGACGTTACATCATCTCGCTACTAGCAGGCCAATCTCCCTCCTAATTTGACCCAAATCTCCCTCTTAAGCAAGTTGGCAAGCCAGTCTCCCTCCTAATTTGACCCAAATCTCCCTCTTAAGCAAACTGGACATATCACATGTATGCACACATAAGGTGTGCTTGTCTGCCTTGGCAAACACATCTCCACACTTCAAACAGTTTTTAAAACCATTCTCCCCGGTTCTCTTTTTAGGTTTCTCAGTCATGGTGAAAGATAAAGTGAAAAACCCCCAACCACTAAATAACAAAGATAATGCGGTAATTTAAACAGCTTTCCCTTTTTTTTTTTTTTTGCGGTCAGCTCCAGAACCGATAAGGAACCAATGGAACTGAGGAGGAGATGAAAAATGAACCGGTTCAGCGGTTCTGTAACTGATAAAAAGCGGTTACAAATAAAATCTTTTAGGACCAAATTTTAGCGATATTGAACAGGTTCTTTAATCAGAGAACCGAAACAAAGTTAAAACTAACTTGGATCCCTCGCGGTTATACCAAACCGCAAGGAACCGAGAAAACAACAATTTAAACACTAATAAATAATGTAAACTAACAATTGATAGAGGCAGTAAAAGAAGCTAAAAATACTTATTATTTTTAATTTTTTCTTTCTTCTTTCACGTGAAAGAGGGTGACAGAGACTCCGAATGACCAGACTTTCAGGCGGAGAGAAAAATCTGAAGGGCTTAGAACACTACAGTTGGTAGAGGCAATATTTGAAAGATGCTCACGTGCAAAGAATTCCATCATTTGCATGTTTTCTATCTCTCCGGGCAGTCCAACCCATCAGGATGACTGCACAAAGTTATGAATGGTCTGAGCATTACTGGGGTTAGAAACAATGGGTTAGTATTGCACGCTGTAAACAACAATGCCAACATAAGTCTGAATAGTCTTTATTAAACTTGGTTATCTGCGTGGGAGTTAAATATGCTCTATTCAGAATACTGAATTGAATGGCCTTGTTTCTTGGTGATACATATATGCTATTATTGAATAATCTTATGTTGTCCCATTCATTTAGGGAAAGACTAATATCATTTTCTTTGTTCCATTTATTTTGATTCTGCTGAAAATTCCTTTGAGGGGAGTCCAATATGATATCATATATTCTGGACAGTAGTTTGACAGTACCCACCTTCATTTGCTTTGTTTGTAATAATTTTAGTTTACCCAGTGATGCCTCTTGTACCTTATAAATTTTCATCAATTTCTTGAATTTAGCTGTTAATGTATAGTGAAAAAGTATATCTCATCCTGTCTCCTTCCATTTTTTAGATACCTGATTATATAAGGGTAATGTGTCATCTAACAAGAGGTCTGACCATGTTTTAATATTGTTTCTTTTAAGTACGGAAAAATTAAAGTTCTTATGATTTCCCCAAATTCTTGGTATATAGTCTATTGGGTTAAATAGCCAAGGAATGGATATAATATTCGGTCTAATAATAAACCTCTTAATAAAAGGAAACCAAGAGGCCAACATATGATTAGTATTGCTGTAAATTTTTTGATCCAGCCAAATATGATGTATTTTAATTATACTACTCCCTAATAGCATCTTGTTATAAACATACAAATCTCTGTCAGGGAAAAATGACCACAAAACAAAGTTAGAAATTATATTGGCCTCTATATATTTGATAGGATTAGGACATCCTCCCCCCCGTTTCCTAGGTGCACATAATATATTCCATGCTATCCGTGGCTTGCCACCTCTCCATAAAAATTTGCTGAATATTCTCTTAATATCCATAAACCATTTGTGACTTGGACAACCTAATATATTTTTCATAATGAATATTAAGTGGAGTAATACCATCATTTTTACCATGTCTACTTTGCCCCATAAAGAAAGTTTAAATTTTTGCCAATTAGTTAACAGGTTATCTATTTTTTCTTTGGCTTTAATATAGTTAACTTTTATATTTAGTTGCTGATTATTAGTTAAGTATATATCTAAATATTTTATGTGGTCCTGCTGTTTGAAATCCTGATTTATAATATCTTCTTGATAATATGGTCCTTTAGCTAGATGCATAATAAGTTATTTTTATTTAATTGGTAACCTGAAATGTCCAACAAAAATTAGTTAGTGATAAGTATTCTTCTAATGAGGTATTTATATTCCTAAGTACCAAAAGGATATCGTCTGCAAAAACACTTATTTTCATCTGCATATCATTACAAACAAAGTCGTGAATTTTTGTGTTGTTTCTTATGGCTGATATATAGGGCTCCAATGCCAGAATAAAAAGGGTAGGGGACAGGGGGCAGCCTTGCCTGACCCCATTCCTCATTGCAAAATTTTCACTTAAATGACCATTTATTTGTAATTGAACTAATGTATTACTGAATAATTTTTTAATTAGAGTAATTAATGAATCAGGGATTTCATTAGCTGAAAGTACTTCAAAAATATAATTTCTATGTATTAAATCAAAAGCCTTACTAGCATCTAGGGCAGCCGCATAATAATTATCGTTTTTTATAAATAGGATTGGTATTTATTAAATAATTTATCACTTTAAGTTTTTTATTGACTTGAAATAAATTCCAGCTTTTCATAAGTCTATGTTGATCTCCTTCAATAAGGTTGTCCAGCAATGGCAAAATTCTATTATTAATCAATTTGGCAATTATCTTGTAGTCAGAGTTTAATAATGCAATGGGTCTACAATTATCTACCAATTCGACCGGTTTATTTTCCTTGTGAATTAAGATAATTTTGGCTAGATTCACTGAATCAGGGATCAAGTTAGACTCTTTATTTTCTAGTAGCTCTTCCACCATCCTTTTTATCCAAGGGGATAATTCCTCTCTAAAAGTGGAATAGAATTCATTAGTAAGTCTGTCTAGGCCTCGGGCTTTACCCCTTGGTAATTGATTTATTACTGTATCAATTTCATTCAATAAGAAGGGTGTAAATCTAAAAGGTTTAGATTTTCTATTTGCCCTTTGAAACAATAAGTGTATATTCTCCCTGTTAGGTATGAAATCATTTTGATATATTTTCATATAACGATTTAATAAATTATTGTGCAATATCTGAATCAGATGTTATTTCCCCACTTTCATTTTTTATATTAATAATCAAAGTTTTGTTTTTCATTTTTTTATCAAATTGGCTAATAATTTCCCCGACTTATCCATATGATGGTATTTGTATTTTTTTCATATTTAACAATGATTTAATTGTTTCTTGATTTATTAGGTCTGACTTCTTAATTTTAAGGTCCTGCCATTCTTTAAAGTATTTACTGTATCATGGTCTTTTAAGACTCATTTCTCTAATTGGCTTAATCTATCATCCAATGATAGCCTTTCTTTTGCTGTAGATCGATTTAACTTTAGTTGAAAAGGTAAAATGGAACCCCTAATTGTTGCCTTAAAGGCGTCCCATATTGAAAGTACTGTTTCTGCTCCTGTAAAATATAAAACTAAATTTCCCTCATTGTATTCTTAATAGTGTCACTAAATGAGGGATCCCTCAACAAGGAATTATTAAAAGACCAGGATTTGGTATATTTTCTTTCGGTCTCCTCAAATGCCAATTCTAATACTATCATCGCGTGATCAGCTAAGCAGATTGTGTCAATCAGAGAAGATCAAACTCTTTTACCTATTGATCTTGTAATAAAGAAGTAATCAATTCTGGCAAAAATGTTTTGCTTTCTATCATAATGAGTGTACTCTCTTGCCAATCCATCAATCCATTATTTATCACCAGATATCAATAAGGCTTTCCTGTTCCAAGAAACTATTTAATTTTATAGATGTTGCAACGTTCTGAACCATCGGTAAACTAGAGTTATCTAAATGGGGTGTTTGAAAAGCATTATAATCTCCTGCCAAGACTATATCTTGACACTGAATTGCTTGTAAACCAGCAGTGAGTTTGGCTAAAAAGGTCACCATAATGTATAAATGGAGCATAGATCGATCCTATCCTTAATTCCTGTTTATGTATTTTAATTTTAAGAATCAAAATCCTGCCCATGGAATCTTTGAAACAATCTAATACAGTTAAATCTTGTCTTTTTTTAACTAAAATGGTAACACCACAACTCTTTTTTTGTCCCAGCAGTATGATAGATAAAATTTATCCATTCCTTTTCAACTTATCAAGATCTTTGTCTACTAAGTGTGATTCTTGAATACACATTATATCAGCTTTAGTTTTTCTTAAATATGCTAATATACAAGATATTTTCCTTGGTGAGTTCAAGCCATTGACATTTATGGATACAATTTTAATATTCACGATTTTAAACATGATTTCTTTATAAATTGAATAATTACATTGACATGTTCCTTAAAATAAAAGAGATCTAATAAACCCATATTTTAAACAAACAAACATACCCTTAGTAACAACATAAAAAGAGCTATCTAAGTGAACTTCTCCCCTGCAAGACAAATAAGACTATAATATGTAAACTTCTGTCTGGAGACATCACCGTACTTTTTTAAATATGCTGATTTCTAGCTCACCCTCTCCCCCCATCTAAATAGGTTAATTAAATATGCAGCTCATTATTTAATGAGTGTAATTAGTCTTGTATGAAAGTGTGCTTAACGAGAACCAATTAACACCAATTTTCAATGTTATCTGGTAGCTCTTCCCAAGCCTGTGTCACATCTTGAAAGACATATCTAATCCCTTTAATAATGACTTTCAATTTTGATGGATAAATCATTGTGGATTTAAATACGAGGGACCACAACTTTTTTCTAATTTCATCAAAACTTTTCCTTTGTTGAATGATTCCATATGGCAAATCGTTATACACTGAAATATCAGCCCCCATTACAGACAATCTTTTCTTTACATACACTTTTAACAAACAATTCTTTCTCTACATAGTTCAAAAATGTCAAAATGACTGGTCTGGGACAGCTACTCTTGTTAGATGAATTTCTAATACCTCTGTGTATTCTTTCTATAACCCAGTCTATTTCCAATATTTCTGTTTCCATATAAGCAGCTGCAATGATTTTAAAAGAGTCTCTCAGTGATCTGGTAGAGTCCCATACCTCGGGCAAACTCAGGATTCTAATGTTATTCCTTCAAGCTCTTGCTTCTTGATCAAGTATCTTTTCTTTAAGTAATGCGCTTGAAGTTTCCAAATTTTGTAACTGACATGCAAAAGGTGCCATGTCATCTGCTATGGCTGACAAATGCAGTTTGATTTCTACTATGTCCTGTTTATTTTTATTTTCTTCCAGTAAAGTTTGTGTTGTAAGGAAATATTGTTCAAGTTTCTCCTGATGCTTTGTCATATTTTCTAATGTCATAGTTATGTAATTGACTTTCTGAAACAAAAGCTTAGCCGGGGGGGTCAGAATCATCAGTTTCTTGTTCAGAAAAATAGAACTCCACCTCAGAAGAAACACTCAGATCATCTTGTTTTTTTCCCCTTCTTCAATAGGATCTACTACAGTTTCTTTAACACACTGATCAATAGTAACAGACTTATTAATTTTTTGGGAATAGAATCTCTTACCCCTAAGTCATTCTGTGGAACACTTGAACACTGTCCCGAGGCGGTAGCATTGGCCATAACTTTTCTTTCAGGCTTGGCATTGGCCTTCACTATCATGTTTTGTCAACTTGATTCCGGTTCCAATTTGCCAGTATGTGGCTCTAAAACGAAATCTGCCACCCTCAAAAGCTCTTCTTGTAGCTCCACTGAATCTTTCTTAGCACCTTTATGTAGCTAGCCCTTCTCGGACCCATCATCCAAATTCAAAGTCGCGGGCTTTTCGAAATCAGGTTCCTGTGTCTCCGACGCCAAAGTTGGAACAGGGGTGTCATGCAGAACGTTCAGTTCAAGGTTTGCACTGGAAGATTCTTCTGTTTCCAGTGTATTTTTTAATTCAACTACTAGTATGGGAGAGGGTATAAACATTGGAAACAATTTAGAAGGACCTTCCCCCGACATAGATGTATTTGGAACTGGCTCACCTTGCGAGGATTTGGTTTCATTTAACAAAGTTTCTTGAGCTTTACGCATTTCCATATCAACTTGCCTTTTGCTTTTCTCACGAACAGTTACTACTGAGTCAGACAATTTCTTCGTTTGTCGAGGTATTCTCATCCCATACATGTTTAACAATTTGACGTTTTTTCTTTCAATAATTTCTTGCTCTGGAAGCACTTTTTTCATCGCTCTGGTAGCATAACATCTTTTTCAGTGGGGAACAGTCTGGGTGAGTGTCTTACCGCTTGTGCTCACATAGCGCTAATAACACACCATGCAGCCTCTCTCTCTCCCCTCATGGGCATGGTCTCCTTACTGTCCCTCTGCCACCAATATTTCTTGAATCTCCTGCTACCAGAGCTCTCAGATCCCACCACCGCACACCAGATCTGTTACAAACCCACTCTCAAGGGTCAAGTTCACTGAGCTCACAGTGTCCACCTTTAAGTGCAATCCGAGACAGGGAGGGGGAAACAGGGGATACCCTCTTCGAGTCACTCTAGAGTGCTCGCTGGCTTCACAACTGAACACTCACCACAAAGTCCCAGGGTCCCCTCTCTACTTTGGATAAGGGCACAATACTAGTCTCGAGTCTGGCAGCCAAATGAGAACCTCTTCTTGGTTGTTACACAGAGGGGAAGGTCCAGATGTTACAACCTCTTGGGGGTAGCATTGTAACCCTGATTCTGCCTTTGCCCACAAGGTGTGCAACAACCTGGTTCAAATCCCCATAGACCCTTTGATATTTTCATGTTCCCCCATCTTTATCCAAATTTTCCGTTACAGTCCCTTGTTCAACTTGGCACCCTATGGTGGCAAACCTTTTGGCAACAACAGTTTGTCACAGATTATTAATAACTGTGCCACAGTTCACACACAAATATGAAAATCTTGCTCAGGCAGATATCATTAAAAACAAATGTTTTTCTAAAAATACTTAATTAAGAAGCGTGCAGTTACAACTAAAATATGCACTAATTTGGTCACAGGATGCCAGAAGAAAAAATTACTCACCTTACTAATGTTGTTTCTTCTAATGGAGTCTTGCTATATTACGACATATGCAGTGAGTCCCAACCTTCAAACTGCTCCAGAGGTGAAAAAGTTAACTTTCCATGCCGGGCATGGAACGCTGAACTCGAGCTGGGTTGAAACTCTGTCTGTTGTTCTTCAAACTCAAACCGTCAGATCTTTTCGAGCTAAACTCACTGAGGTCCTGTGTGGAAGCTGTAAACCTACACTAGCCAACTGGCTACTAAACATAAGAACACATTTTTGGTCCCAAAACAAAGGCTCAAGTCAGGAGACCCAAAAATGAAAACACATACCAAGTCACCCCAAAAAGGAGGGTGCAAACAACAAGGGGGCATCTACTAAGTGCCAACACTGCACTGCCCACCCACATCCCAAAAACAGAGGTTCTGAGATGGGCAGTCGGGGGGGGGGTCATAATATAGCAAGACTCCATTAGAAGAAACAACATTACTAAGGTGAGTAATTTTTTTCTTCAAACCACATGAAGTCTTGCTATATTATGACATATGCAGACTAGACAGCAGTACCTCCATGGAGGAGAGTCAGAACCTACTTAGGAAATAGACTCTGAAGCACAGCTGTGCCAAACTGAGCATCCCTCCTAGCCTGGATGTCCAGGGAGTAATGCTTGGTAAAAGTGTGAACGGTTTTCCAGGTAGCTGCTTGACATATCTCTAGAATAGGGATGTCCCTGGCAGCAGCCAGGGAAGCAGCTGTACCTCTGGTAGAGTGAGCCCTCAGGCCTGAGGGAGGGACCTTACCCAGCTTTTCATAACAGAATTGGATACAAGAGACAATCCACCTGGCAATGGATCTTTTAGTGGCAGGTTTCCCTTTACCAACCTCACCATAAGTGAGGAACAGTTGGAGGGAGTCAAACCTGTGACCCTTGGTACGCTCTATGTAGTAACTAAGGCTCTCTTCACATCTAAGCTGTGCAGCCTCCCCTTGCCAGAGGAGGAATGGTCAGTGAAGTACACTGGAAGAGATATAGATTGATTAAGGTGGAAATCTGAAACCACCTTAGGCAAGAACTTCCTGTTAGTCCTGAGGACCACCTTATCTCTATGAAAGGAGATAAAATCAGGCTCCACTGACAAGGCTTGTAATTCACTTATGCATCTGGCAGAAGTAATGGCTACCAGAAACACAGTCTTCCAAGTCAAGTACTTAAGCTCTGCTGAAGACAAAGGCTCAAAGGGGGGTTGCATAAGCTGAGCAATGCAAACATTAAGATCCCAGGCAGGGGCAGGGGCCCTGAATGGAGGGTTGGTGTGAAGCAATCCCTTAAAAACTTGGAGAATACAGGATGAGCTGAAAGAGAAGAGGGTTTACCTACTGAAATAAAGGCAGACACAGCTGCCAAATGTACTTTAGGGTAGCTGGTCTCAGCCCCAAGGTATTTAAATGGACCATATAATCCAGGACTGTGGGTAAATCAGCAGATTCTGGGGAAATATGCTTCCCAGAACACCATATGGAAAACCTCTTCCATTTGGAATTATAGGTAGCCCTGGTGGAAGGTTTCAGAAGCCTTCAGAATATCCATACACCTTGGAGAGGTGTAGATTAGCAAACTCTAACTCTTCAAGAGCCAGGCCTTGAGATTGAGAGATTTGAGGTTCGGGTACCAAACCCACCCTGAGCACAAGTTAACAGGTTGTGATTCCTGGGAAGACACAGGGGAAGATGGACTGCTAAGGACAGTAGGAGTGGATACCAGGGTTGTCTGGCCCAATCTGGAGCAATCAGGATCATCTTGCAGGATTGAGATCTGATTTTGACTAGCACTTTGAACAGGAGAGGGAAGGGGGGGGAAGCATAGAGGAACTTCCTTTCCCAATTGAGAACTAAGACATCCAGAGGGACTGAGCCCAACACTGGGGGCCTGCTGCAAAAAAGGGGAAGTTGGTGATTGTCTGGGGCTGCAAAAAGATCTATCTGCGGGGTGCCCCATCTGGCAAATATCACCTCCAAGACCAGGGGGTCCAGTGACCATTCTTGATGGCCCTGGGAAATCCTGCTGAGAACATCTGCCAGGACATTGTCCTTTCCTGGGAGGTGAACTGCCATGAGGGAGGTGTTCAGGGAGTAAGCCAGAGACCACAACTTCATTGCTTCGGTGCACAAGGCCGTAGACCGAGTGCCCCCCTTGCTTGTTGATGTACCACATTGTGGTGGTGTTGTCTGTTCTGACCTGTACAACTTTGTTCTGAACAGATTTGGAAAAAACTTGAAGTGCTAGAAAAACTGCTCTGAGTTCCAACAGGTTGCTGTGGAGCAGAGATTCCTGAGGGGACCACAATCCCTGGGTAATGAGATCGCCCATGTGAGCTCCCCACCCCAAGAGGGATGCATCTGTAGTAAGGATCAAGGAGTGATACTGAGTGACAAAGGGAACCCCTTGTCTCAGATTGCTCTGATCCTGCCACCACTGTAGGGCCTGGATCAGGGTTCGAGTTACTGGGATCAATTTGGATAGAGGGTCTTTCCTTTGAGACCAAAAGGCTCTCAAATGGAACTGAATGTTCCTCATCTGAAATCTTGCTCCCTGCACTACTGCTGTAGAAGCAGCCATGTGCCCCAGGAGCAGTAGAAAATGCCTTGCTGGTCGAGAGACCTGCAGGGTGAATGAGGAGGCCAGAGAGACCAGGGTCCTTGCCCTATCCAAAGGAAGGAAGGCTCTGGATTTCTCTGTGTTCAGCTCTGCGCCTATGAAGGTGAGGAGCTGGACAGGCTCTAGGACTGACTTTGAAAGATTCAGGAGGAAACCTAGAGAGGTGAGCAGTTGCTGAGTTATCTGTAGATGTAACTTGACTTGGTCTGGAGACTGGCCTATTATGAGCCAGTCGTCCAGGTAAGGGAAGATGGCAATTTTTTGCCTTCTTAGGGAAGCAACTGCTACTGCCAGGCATTTTATGAATACCCTTGGAGCAGAGGTGAGGCCAAAGGGCATTGCTCTGAACTGGTAATGCCCTGAGGACAGCTCAAACCTGAGGTACTTTCGATGGGAGCTTTCTGATGAGAATATGGAAGTAGGCATCCTTGAGGTCCAGGGACACTAGCCAGTCCCCTGGCCTTACAGAGGGTAGAATAATTCCCAGAGTCACCATTTTGAATTTTGGTTTTAAAAGGTGCTTGTTTAAATATCTGAGATCCAGGATGGGCCGCTATTCTCCTGTCTTTTTTGGGGTAAGGAAGTACCTGGAGTACAACCCTTTGCCCTGGTGTAGGGGTGGAACCCTTTCCACAGCTCTGAGAGCCAGGAGGGAAGAGATCTCTGCCTCTAGAGCAAGTGCCTCTGGTGGATTTGCAGGTGGAAAGGATCTGGTTCTCATCTTTGGAAACTTTTTGAAGCGGAGAACCAGTCCATGGCTTACTACTTCCAGGACCCACTTGTCTGATGTCAGAGACTTCCAGTCCTGGACAAAGTAAGCCAGCCTGCCCCCTATAGGTAACTGAGAATAGGCCCTGGCAACCCCATCAGAGTGCCTGCTTGGCAGGGGCTTTGGGCTGAGGGGTGGAAGCAGGCCTGCTTGTACCCCATCTGCCTCTCCCTCTAAAGAATCCCCTCTGGGAATAAGCAGAAGAGGAGGCCTGGGCTTGGTAAAAAGGCCTAGGAAAAGGCCTGCCCCTGCCCCTGGTAAGCTGCCTTTGAGGAATGGCCTGCCTTTCCTTGGCCTGTGCACTCCTATAGGTGGTCCTATACCCATCCATTTTCTTCATGTAATTCTCTGTCTGCTCCCCAAACAGAGAATTACCCACAACAGGAAAATCCATGGCCTTAGTCTGGGTATCCTGTGACAGGCTAGTACATCTGAGCCAAGCCATTCTGCGAAGTGCCACAGATGTAGCCATGACTCTTGATGACACATCATTAGAGTCCACTGCAGCATGGAATTGCACCTTGGATGCCTCAATACCATCACGCCACCTGCTCCAGTTCCTTGGCAAGCTGGCCAGGGACCTGTTTTGCTAGAGCCATAACAGTATCCCATCTGGATTTCTGATATCTAGCAACATAAGCCATATAATTTGCCTGTCTGAGTCCCAAGGATGCTGCCATGTACTGTTTCTTTGCCATGGCATCAATCCTCCTGGAGTCCTTGTCAGGGGGGTGTGAAGCCAAGGGAATATTTGCCTTGTCACAGGCTGCAGCCTGCACTACCCCAACATGGCTGCATTGTTGTGTAAGGAACTCCATATCAGAGCCTGACAATGTGTACCTCTTGTCCATTCTCTTATCCACAGGAGGTATAGTGTGAGGAGTTTTTAGAATTTTAACTGTTTCCCAAAAGATTTATGCAAAGGAATAGACAGTCTCCTCGACTCTGGGATATCCATCATTTCCACATAGTCAGGCCTCTTGATCATCCACAGCTTCCTCCATAGGGAGCTGGAGGGTTTCAGCCACTTTTTTATAAAACATAAAATGAGAAGGGGACTCAGAAAGCCTAGGAGGTCTGAAGGTCTGCCTGGGGAGATGTCTGGGTCAATGGGCACATCCAGACTTTCAAATCCACATTCACTCTCCTTATACTCCTCTTCCCCCTCCTCCGGTTCATAATATTCCTCTAAATCATACTCTTGAACCGGTGGAACCGGCCGAACCATTCGCTTACCTGATGGTGCCAGTTTGGTCGGAACCGGGGAAAGCGACTGGACAATTTTAATCGCTTTGGCTATTTTTTCAGCGGTTGGAAAGGAAAGTTTTGGCTCCACACCAGCTGACTTCCTAGTCCTTTTTTGCTGGAACTGACTCCTCGGAGTTGGATCTCCTTTTGCCCGAGGAAGTCTCGCCCTGGTCAGAGGACACTCCCTCTGGTTCGGTTGGAACCAAACCGGGCTGGCCATCTGGTTCAGCGGACTTTTTGGCCTCCCTCTCCCTGAGCCTACCAACTCTCTTTTCCAGGGTAGCTGCAGGAAAATTTTTACAAATCTGGCAGTCTGCATTGAGGTGGTCAAACCCCAGACAATAAACACAGGTGGTGTGGGGGTCAGCCTTGGCAAAGACATCCCCACAGACACTGCAGTGTTGAAACCCAGTGGGCCCGGTTTTTCTTTTGGGTTTCTCAGACATAGTGCCAGTCCTAACCAAACTTACCCATTTATGGCAATCCGCCAGGTAAGACCCTCTTATCGGTTCCCAACCGTGTCACGGGTCGTGGAAAAAACCGTAATAAAATCCATTTTTTTTAGAACTGATAAGAACCGGGTAACCACACTCTAAATGACAGATTAATATATTTTAAACAACCTGATCGGTTCAAACCGAACCGATAAACCGTTTACAAGTTCCACACAGAATAGAAATCAATGTAAAACCTATCTAGTACTCACAAATACCACAGACAGAGTCTGGACAGACCGGTTGCGGTTTAAGTTTGGTCGAAAACTGAGAAAAACAATACTTTAACCGACAAAATGAACCGAGCAGAAGGAGAAATCTCCAGAGCGACTGTTCAGTGAGGCGGAGTAAAGAATCTGATGGTTTGAGTTTGAAGAACAACAGACAGAGTTTCAACCGAGCTCGAGCTCAGCGTTCCATGCCTGGCATGGAAAGTTAACTCTTTCACCTCCGGAGCAGTTCGAAGGTTGGGACTCACTGCATATGTCATAATATAGCAAGACTTCATGTTGTTTGAAAATAAAAAAAATGGAAAAATATATATGAAGAAACACCTTAAAGCTGTTAGCTAAGTTCTATCATAGTCATGCAGATGTCAAAGTCCAGAGAATCGCTGGTTTGCAAAATATGTCAGTCTTTCTGTAGCAGCCTTTGATTCTTAGTCTCTGTGCTTGTGGTCAGGAGAGAGTCCAGATGAAAAGTGTCCTACATGCCCTAAGTTGAGGGCTTTAAATACCTCCTGTAACTTGCAGTGTCAGCAATTATCTCAGTTCTAAAGAACTGGTTTAGTTACCTATCAAGTGAGTTGAAAAAAATTACTCACTGCTGTAATCTTCTTTCTTCCAAGGGGTCCTTTAGCATCAGTAACTACAGCAGTTATCTGGCTAGGTGCAACTGCCCCAGAGGTATGCCTTTAAGAGAATTTATTTAAATGAGCTTGGGCATTAGCCAATCAAAACACAACAGGGGAGTGAGGTGAGTGAGAGAGCCTGAAGGGCTTCAGAATTTTTTTGAAGAAAAAGGGGCACATGCCCCAATAATGAATCAACAGGGTTCAAAAAACATGCAGATGTCCAAAAACTGGAACGGAAAAACAATAACCTAAGTATGAAACGCACTAATGAAAAAAAAATCCCAAAATCTGGTAAAAGAACTGATATCTGAGCCCTTCTCCTAACAGGTGAACCAGGGAGAAAGGGTGGGAGCTTACTGATGCTAAAGGACACCTTGGAAGAAAGAAGATTACTGCAGTGAGTAATTTTCACTTCTTACTCCAGAAGTCCATTAGAATCAGTAACTATAGCAGACTACCGAGCAGTACCAAGTGGGAGGTGGGCAGACAACCTACTTAGGAAAGAGACTCTGCAGAACTGCCCTGCCAAATCTGGCATCTGATCTGGTCTGCATATCCAAACTGTAGTGCTTCACAAAGGTGTGCACAGATTTCCAGTAAGCTGCTTTGCAGACATACAGAATGGGTATGACCCTTGCTGCTGCCGCCGAGGTTGCAGCGCCCCTAGTGGAGTGGGCCCTGAGCCCTATGGGAGGTTGATAACCAGCCTTCTCATAGCAGAATGTAATACAAGAGACCAACTAATGGGAAATAGTTCTCTTGGAAGCTGATCTTCCTCTGCCTACATCCCAGTAGGTGAGAACAACTGAGTGGAAGAGCCTCTGGACTGCCTAGTATGCTCTATGCAGTAAATGAGGGCTCTTTTAACATCCAGACTGTGAAGAGTTTGCTCCCCAGGAGTGGATTTCTCAGTAAAGAAGACGGGCAGAGTAATGGACTGGTTCAGGTGGAATTCCGAAACAACTTTTGGCAGAAAGTTCTTATTTGTCCTGAGTTCAACTTTATCATTGTCAGGAACGATGTAATTTGGCTCAGTGCACAGGGTCTGTAGCTCTGAAATCCTCCTGGCAGAAATGATGGCCACCAGGAAGACTGTCTTCCAAGTCACAAACTTGATGTGTGCTGTGGACATAGGTTCAAAGGGTGGTTTCATGAGCCTGTCTAGGCAGAGGTTCCAGCTCCAATGAGGAACCAGTTCCCTGCCTGGAGGCTGCAGGTGCAAGAGGCCTTTGAAAAACTGTTTAAATATGGTGTGGGAAAAAAATGACTTTTTCCTTCCCGCTGAAAGGTAGGCCAAAATTGCAGCCAGGTGAAGCATGAGGGAAGATGGTTTCAAGCCTGATGACTGCAAGTGTACTAGGCAATCCAGTAACTGAGGGTCTGAAACTAAAAGGGGATTGACCTTTTTGCTCTTGCACCAGACAGAAAACCTTTTCCATTTGGCTGCATAAGTCTTCTTAGTGTTCAGTTTTTTAGCCATTCTCAGGATCTTAAGGACCTATTTGGAGTAATGAGAGGATGGAAACTAACTCCTCAAGAACCAGGCCTTGAGGTGAAGAGACTGTATGTCTTAGTACTGCACTCCTGTCTGAGGAAGGGTCAGCAGAGAGTGAATTGGCAGCAGGGGAATTGGCCTGCTGTGGGACAGGGAGAGAAGGAGAGGGTACCAGGCTTGCCTGAGCCAATCCGGGGCCCCCAGTATCACTGAAGCAGGATGTTGTCGGAGTTGCAGCAATACCATGAGTATCAGGGGAAAAGGAGGGCATGCATATAGGAACCTCCCTGACCAGTCCAGTATCAGGGCATCCAGAGGAAGCATTCCTGGGACTGAGGGCCTGCAACAGTACTGGGGAAGCTGGAGGTTGAGGGAGGAGGAAAGAAAAAATTACTCACCTTAGTAATGTTGTTTCTTCTAATGGAGTCTTGCTATATTATGACTATTGCAGTTTGCCCCAGCCTTAGAACTGCTCCGGAGGTGAAAGAGTTAACTTCCATGCAGAGCATGGAGCTTAGAGCGAGAGCTCGGTTCAGAAGCTCTGTTTGGCTGGTTTCAAACCAAAACCGTCAGATCTTTACGAGCAAAAACTCACTAAGGTTCTGTGTGGAAGCTGTAAC
Organism: Neoceratodus forsteri; assembly: GCA_016271365.2. Lineage (NCBI taxonomy): Eukaryota > Metazoa > Chordata > Ceratodontiformes > Ceratodontidae > Neoceratodus > Neoceratodus forsteri. The sequence continues at coordinate 512,455,252 of CM028134.1, read as the reverse complement.
CTAAACTAGCCAACTGGCTACTAATATATTAACACATTTTTACTGGTCCCAACACAAAGACTCAAGTCAGTGGACCAGAAAAATGAAGATAAAATAACTAAATGAACACAACACCCAAACATGAAAGAGGACATCAATAAATGCCAACAGAGGACTACCCACCCCATACCCCAAAGTAGGAGTTCTGAGAGGGGCAGGCTGGGGGGGAGGTCATAATATAGCAAGACTCCATTAGAAGAAACAACATTACTAAGGTGAGTAATTTTTTCTTCAAACAACATGACGTCTTGCTATATTAAGACTATTGCAGACTACACAGCAGTACCTCCAAGGAGGAGGGACAGAACCTACTTAGGGAATAGGCTCTGAAGCACGGCTGTGCCAAACCGAGCATCCCTCCTGGCCTGAATATCCAGGAGTAATGCTTGGTGAAAGTGTACTGTCTTCCAAGTAGCTGCCTGACATATCTCCAAGATAGGGATGTCTCTAGCAGCAGCTAGAGATGCAGCTGTACCTCTGGTAGAGTGAGCCCTCAGGCCTGAGGGGGGAACCTTACCCAGCTTTTGATAGCAAAATTGTATACAAGAAACTATCCACCTGGCAATGGATCTTTTAGTGGCAGGTCTCCCTTTCCCAACCTCACCATAAGTGAGAAACAGTTGGAGGGAGTCAAACTTGTGACCCTTGGTACGCTCTATATAGTAACTTGGGGCTCTCTTAACATCTAAGCTGTGCAGCCTCCTCTCACCAGAGGAGGAATGGTCAGTGAAGAACACTGGAAGTGAAATAGATTGGTTAAGGTGGAAATCTGAAACCACCTTAGGCAAAAACTTCCTGTTAGTCCTGAGGACCACTTTATCCCTGTGAAAGGAAATAAAGTCAGTTTCTACTGATAAAGCCTGTAACTCACTTATAAGCCTGGCAGAAGTGATGGCTACCAAATACAGTTTTCCAAGTCAAATACTTAAGCTCTGCCGAAGACAGAGGCTCAAAGGGGTTGCATTAGCTGAGCAATGCATCATTAAGATCCCAAGCCGGGCAGGGTCCTGAATGGGGATTGGTGTGAAGCAATCCTTTAAAAAACTTGGAAAATACAGGATGAGCAGAGAGAGAAGAGGGCTTCCCTGCTGAAATGAAGGCAGGGACAGCAGCCAAGTGCACTTTCAGGGTGGCTGGTCTCAGTCCCAAAGAATTAAGATGGACCATGTAGTCCAATACAGTAGGTAGATCAGCAGATTCTGGGGAAACATGCTTCCCAGAACATCATATGGAAAACCTTTTCCACTTGGAGTTATAGGTAGCCCTGGTGGAAGGCTTCCTAGCAGCCTTCAGGATTTCGAGAACACTTTGAGAAAGTTGCAAATCAGCAACTCTAACTGCTCAAGAGCCAAGCCTTGAGGTTGAGGATTTGAGATTCGGATACCAAACTCTCCCCTGAGCACAGGTTAACAGATTGTGGTTCCTGGGGAGACACAGGGAAAGATGGACTGCTAAGGACAGAAGGAGTGGGTACCAGGGTTGCTTGGCCCAGTCTGGAGCAATCAGGATCATTTTGCAGGGCTGAGACCTGATTTTGACTAGTACTTTGAACAGGAGAGGGAAGGGGGGAAAGGCATAAAGAAACTTCCCTTCCCAATCGAGGAGAAAGGCATCCAGGGGAACTGAGCCCAACACTGGGGGCCTGCAACAGAACAGTGGAATTTGATAATTGTATGGGGCTGCGAAAAGATCTATCTGAGGAATGCCCCATCTGGCAAACACTATCCCCAGTACTAGGGGATCCAGTGACCATTCGTGATGGCCCTGGGAAATCCTGCTGAGGGCATCTGCCAAGACATTGACCTTGCCTGGGAGGTGAACTGCTATGAGGGAAGTGTTCAGGGAGTAAGCCAGAGACCACAACTTCATTGCCTCGGTGCACAAGGCCGAAGATCGAGTGCCCCCTTGTTTGTTGATGTACCACATTGTAGTGGTGTTGTCTGTTCTGACCCTGTACCACCTTGTTCTGAACAGATGCAGAGAAAACCTGAAGTGCTAGAAAAACAGCTCTGAGTTCCAACAGATTGATGTGGAGCAGAGATTCCTGAGGGGACCATAATCCCTGGGTGGAGAGGTCGCCCACGTGAGCTCCCCATCCCAAGAGGGAGGCATCTGTAGTAAGGTCAAGGAATGGGACAGAGGGATGAAAGGCACCTGTCTCAGATTGCTCTGATCCTGCCACCACTGAAGGGCCTGGATCAGGTTAGAGTCACTGGGATTAACTTGGATAGAGGATCTCTTCTTTGAGACAGAAAGCTCTCAAATGGAACTGAATGTCCTCATCTGAAATCTTGCTCCTTGCACCACAGCTGTGGAGGCAGCCATGTGCCCTAGGAGCTGCAGGAAATACCTTGCTGGTCGAGAAACCTGCAGAGTGAAGGAGGCGGCCAGGGCCACTAAGGTCCTTACCCTTTCCAAGAGAAGGAAGGCTCTGGCCTGCTTTGTATCCAGTTCTGTGCCTATAAAGGTGAGTACCTGGACAGGTTCCAAAACTGACTTTGGAAGATTGAGAAGAAATCCCAGAGAGGAAAGCAGCTGCTGGGTAACTAGCAGGTGTTATTTGACCTGGTCTGGAGACTGACCCACAATGAGCCAGTGGTCCAGGTAGGGAAAAATGGCAATCTTTTGCCTTCTTAGGTGGGCGACTGCTACTGCCAGACACTTTGTGAACACCCTTGGGGCAGAAGTGAGGCCGAAGGGCATTGCTCTGAACTGATAATGGCCTGAGGGCAGTTCGAATCTGAGGTACTTTCGATGGGAGCTTCTGATAAGAACATAGAAGTAGGCAACTTTGAGGTCCAGGAGGCTAGCCAGTCCCTGGCCTTGGGAGAATAAAATCATTCCCAGTGTCACCATTTTGAACTTTGGCTTTAAAGGTGCTTGTTTAGATATCTTAAATCCAGGATAGGCCGCCACTCTCCTGTCTTTTTGGGGTAAGGAAGTACCTGGGTACAGACTCTTGCCCTGGTGAAGGGAGAAACCTTTCTACAGCTCTGAGAGCCAGGAGGTTGAGACTTCTGCTTCAAAGCAAGAGTCTCTAAAGGGTTGGAAGGTGGAAAGATCTGGCTCTCATCTTCGGAAATTTCTTGAAGCTGAGAACCAGACCCTGGCTCACTACTTCCAGGACCCACATGTCTGAGTTAAAGACTGCCAGTCCTGGACAGAAGTGAGCCAACCTGCCCCTACAGGTAGTGGAGGCCGACCCTGGGCATCCCATCAGGGTGCCTGTTTGGCAGGGGCTTTAGGCTGAGGGGTGGGAGCAGGCCTGCTCGAACCCGTCTGCCTCTCCCTCTGAAGAACCCCTCTGTACATAGGCTGAAGAGGAGGGCCTGAGTCTGGTAAAGGCCTGTGAAAGGCCTACCCCTACCCTGGGGGCTGCCTCTGAGGTGGCTTGCCGTTCCTTAGCTTGTGCACTCCTATAAGTGGTTCTATATTCATCCATTTTCTTCATATAATTCTCTGTCTGCTCCCCAAACAGAGAATTTCCCACACAGGAAAATCCATAGCCTTAGACTGGGTATCCTGTGACAAAGTAGTACACCTGAGCCAGGCCAATCTGAAAAGCCACAGATGTAGCCATGACTCTAGAGATACATCATTAGAATCCACTGCAGCATGGAATTGCACCTTAGATGCCTCAATACCATCAAGAGCCACCTGCTCCAGCTCCTTCTGCGAGCTGGCCAGGGGACCCTGTTTGGCTAAGGCCATGACAGTATCCCATCTAGATTTCTGGTATCTTGCAACATAAGCCATATAGTTAGCTTGTCTGAGTCCCAAGGATGCTGCCATGTATTGTTTTGGCCATGGCATCAATCTTCCTGGAATCCTTGTCAGCAGGATGTGAAGCCAGTGGGATATTAGCTTTATCACAGGCTGCAGCCTGAACTACTCCAACATGACTGCATTGCTGTGAAAGAAAATCTGTATCAGGGCCTGACAAAGTGTACCTCCTGTCCACCTTTTTATCCACAGGAGGCACAGAATTAGGAGCTTTTAAAATTTTTACTGTTTGTTTTCTAAAGGATTTATGTAAAGGGATGGACAACCTCCTGGACTCTGGGATATCCATCATCTCCACATAGTCAGGCTCCTCTTGCTCATCCAAAGCCTCCTCTAAGGAAGCTGGAGGGTCTCAGCAACTTTTTATAAAACAAAAATGAGAAGGGACTCAGAAAGCCTGGGGAGACTCACCTGAAGATCTGTCTGGGGAGATGTCGGTTCAATGGGCACATCAGACTTTCAAAATCACATTCACACTGATCATAATCCTCATCCCCTCCTCTGGTTCATAGAACTCTTCTATATCATAATCCTGAACCACTGGAACCGACCAAACCGACCTTTTGCCAGACCGTGGCGGTTCCAGAGGAACCGAGGGACAGGGACTGGACAATCTGTATTGCCCTAGCTATCTCAGCAGCAGTTGAGAAGGAATTTGGGACTCAAACCTGCTGATTTTAGATTTCTTTGCTGGAACTGGCTCCTCAGAGTCAGCTTTTCGTTGCCGAGAGTCTGGCCCTGGTCAGAGGGCACTCCCTCCCGGTTCGGCTGGCACCGAACTGGGCTGGCCATCCGGGTCAAGCGGACTTTTTGGCCTCTCTTTCCCTGAGCCTACCAACTCTCTTATCTAGGGTGGCTGCAGGGAAATTCTTGCAAATCTGGCAGTCTGCACTGAGGTGGTCAAACCCCAGACAATAAACACATGTGGTGTGTGGGTCAGCCTAGGCAAAGGCTTCCCCACAGACACTATAGTGTTGAAACCCAGTGGGCCCGGTTTTTCTTTTGGGTTTCTCAGACATAATGCCAGCCTAACCAAAAACTTGCCCTTTTGATGGCAGTGCCAGGCAAGACACCCTTATCGGTTCCCAACCGTGTCACGGGTCGTGGAAAAAACCGTAATGAAATCCTGTTTTTTTAGAACCGATAAGAACCGGGAACCGCACTCTAACAAGCCTTAAAAGGCTTCAAAACAAAGTTTAAATACAATTCGATCGATTCAAACCGAACCGATAAAGATTTACAATTTCCACACAGAAACCTATCTATTACTTACAATACCATAGACAGAGCTTGAACCGATCAGTTTGCAGTTAAAATAAATAATATCACGGTTGAATTTAACCGAGAAAAGACGCTTTAAACCGAGGAAATGAACCGAGCAGCAGGAGGAATCTCCGGAGTGACTATTCAGTGAGGCGGAGTAAAGAATCTGATGGTTTCGGTTTGAAACCACCCTAACAGAGCTTCTCTAACCGAGCTCGCACTTTAAGTTCCATGCACTGCATGGAAGTTAACTCTTTCACCTCCGGAGCAGTTAATGGTGGGACAAACTGCATCGGTCATAATATAGCAAGACTTCATGTTGTTTGAATAACTTCTTCTCCCATTGTCCCTTGGGTGGGGTTTCCGCGGGGCTGTAGGCTTAGGTTTACAGGAGTGACTCTGCCAAAAGGCCTTGTATTCATCGACCCTTTTCATGTAGTCAGTTGTTCTGGAATCAAACAACATATTCTGATCACATGGGAAGTCCATGGCCTTTGACTGGGTGTCTGGGGTTAGACTGGTAGTTCTAAGCCAAGCAAAACGTCTGGCACTTGGGTTAATATCCCAGTACTGACACTGTAGTGCAGCATGAGAGGGGTGCTGCACTTCTGAGGTGCCGTCTTTCGGATGAGACGTTAAACCGAGGTCCCATCTGCCTGGATTGGTTTTAGTTCAGGTGGATGTTAAAGATCCCATGGCACTTATGAAAAAGAGTAGGGGTAGTTTTATTACGAAGAAAAATATAGTAAATACATCCAAATAAACAACTTTTGAAACAGAGCAAGGAAACACAATTAAACAATTATAATACAGAAAGAAAAAAATAACAAGTCATACCTTGAGAAGAATAAATAAAGTAAGAAACAATTTCCTTGAAAAACTAAAAAAAACTTTCCGTAATACACCTTATAACATTTCACCATTAGTGTTTGCTCTTACCCTAAAATCCCCATTTAAACAAAGTAGAAAAAAACCCAAAAATAAATAATTTAAACCAAATTTATTCTAAACACCTTATTTATATTTTATAAAAAATGAAAAACCTTTCCACCATTGTTGGACTTGCCTATCCGTTGCCAGTGTAGTATCAGTAACATATACTTGACCCATAGCATTACAGATAAAGATCCTAACCATCTTGTAAGACATTCTATTCTGACAAAGTACCCAACTACATTTTGCCTGCCATAGATAAAATTTTAAACAAAAAAAAAAAAAATAGCAAGAGTTTCTGAGCGGAAGGTGGAGCCCAAAAAGGAATAATTGCCTATAACGCATATCTCATAATTTAAATTAACAAGCCAAGGTATATTGCATACTTTGGCCAAATAGCCCCATAATTGTGTAGAACAGGAACAAAAAAATAGATGATGCTCCATAGTTTCTTCCACATTTATACAATCCAGATAGGGACAATTCCGTTCCTCAACAGCTTTATACTTAGCGTCCCCCCTTACCTGGGTTCTACCATAAACTGATAACCACAAGTGTTCCCACATCTGAGGTGGGATTCTGGGATTTACTAATTGAGCCAAAATATATTTATTACAGTCCGGGGTACAAAATTTAAAACTCGGCTCTATTGGGTAGATTTTATCTAAAACAGTTTTATACAGTTGCTTCCCAGATTGAACCTGAATCTCTCTTTTTTGTGAGGTTCCAAATATATAATTTGGAAACAGCTGATCTAAAAAAATCAGGAACATGTAAAAAAGACCCTAATCTTGGGGGCCACCACCCCCCATGCCCTAAAATATCTTTCTAAACTTAATCTACACCATGACCCTTGCGGTGATTATGATGATCCTAAACCACAAGTAACCATTTGCGATAAGAAAAGGGTGTGAAAAAAAAACAATAGGATCTAACATACCTAATCCCCCCTTTTTGGGGGGGAGACAAGTAAAACACCTCCTGATAGGGTTTAAATGGTTTCCCCAAAGCATTTGAAAGAAAACACCATTTAATCTTACCTCTAACTGTTTTGGTAGGGGATACAACATAGTTACATAAAGTAAAAGTGGGACCAGGAATTTTTTTATTATCTGTATGCATTTAATTTTCGACATACTCCATGATTTCCAGTGGGATACTTTGGTTTCAACTTTTAATAATGATTTTTCCCAATTAAATAAGGCCATATTCTGGGGTCCAAAAGTAATACCCAATATTTTCAATGGTTCGGAGGATATATGTAAACCCTGTACTATTTGAGCCTCCCGGAATCCTACCCCAATATATAAACCTTGACTTTTTGCTATATTCATTTTAGAGTTGGATACTTTAGTAAAATCCAACACAATTTTTGAAAATTTCCGAAATTGTGAAATTTCTGGAAAAAAAAAACAGGCAGAGATCATCCGCAAAAGCTTGAGCATTTATAGCTGGTTGCAAGCCTAGTCCCTGGATACCTTTCCATTTAGGTTTATGTGTTATAAATCTTAAAAAGGATCCAAAGAGAGACATAAAGAAGAGGACTCAGGGACAGCCCTGACGCCCCCAAGCTGGGTTTTAAAATTATAAATAATTTGATTTCGTATAATTGGGTAAACTGTTGTAGATCTATAAATTAATTTCATTAATCGGATTAAGTACTCTTGAATTCCGTAATATTTCAGAACTGAAAACAAATATATATGGGAAACCCGATCAAATGTCTTTTCTTGGTCTATTGTTATTAAAGTGCCAAATGTACCTGAAAGAGAAAGATGTTCAATAACATCTTTCACTATCATTAGGGCTGATTGTATTTTCCGTGAGGGTAAACTATAATATTGAGCTGGAGATATAACCTGATCAGCAAAAAGTTTCAACCTATTGTTTAAAATGTGCGTAAACATTTTATAATCCAAATTAAGTATGGTAATAGGCCTCCAATTAGAAATGTGCTGTCTGTCACCTGATTTATAAAGATACATTAGAATACCATCTAAAACAGCTGGGGGGATTCTGTTCATTTTGAAAAAATAGAGAAAAACTACTGCCAAACAATCAGATAATTCCACCTTGAATGTTTTATAAAATTCAATTGGCAACCATCCAGCCCTAGGGATTTCTCTGATGTCATTTTCTGAATTGCTATTTTTATTTCCGAAGAATCAATACTCGTGACATTGTGTAGGAGCTCAGAAGGTATAGGAGGAATATGAATATAATTTAGGTAAGCCCCAATATCCTGAACTGTGGGATAACTATCTGGCAATAATGTTACCCAATAATCTTTTATGATAGAAAAAAGGTTGTAAACTGAACTTTGTAACACCCCTTGAGAATCAAATAAAGCTGTAATTTCTGTATTTTCTCTCATAGTTTTACATGCCTGAAAAGGATCGCCCGCTGTTTTTTTTTTATCCCATTCTGAAATAATACTTTCATGGTTTTAGCTCTATCATATTGATAGACTAACATTTCCGATTTAATTTTCTTGATTTGTTCAGAATAATTAATTTTTCAAGCATTAGCCCAAGTGTACAGTTTATATAATTGTTGTCGCAGGGAGAGATACTTTAAAAAAATCATCATTCACCTTATGTTTCCCATATTTTTTTAACCAGTCTTGGAAATCTTTTTTTGAGTCCAGCCACCATTGGCCTATTTCCGTATGTAAAAAACAAACAGAACATCTTGCTTTGATAATGGCACTTATTCCTTGATGGACCCCTAGGTCGTCCAGGGCTTTAATATTCAATTTCCATCTGGTAACAGAAAATGTACATTCAGGGATAGCGTATATCTGTACTATTAATAAAGCATGATCTGAAAATTCCACTGGACAATTTACCATTTTAATTCTAGATAAAGCCTTAGACACCGGTACATAGTCTATAGTGGACTTTAAATTCCCCTTCCTAAACGTAAAGTTTGGACCCCGTTCCTTGAATTTACTGCAATCAATCAAGTTAGCTGAGGATATTAGCTCTATCAGAGCATTGGAATTGCAATATATTTTAGCCATAGGCTTTCTAGTTTAACATTAGATGGAATTTCGTAATTAAAATCGCACAAAAATTATATTCTGAGTGGTCATTAGAGTCGGTTTGACTGCTCAGCAGTGCTACTCTCCCTGCTTTAGTCTGTGGGCTGTAAATATTAATTAACCTATAATGCTTATTTTTCCATGTCCCATCCAATAGCAAGGCTCTTCCTGGAATGATATCCACCAATTTTAGAAGATGAAAAGAAAAAGAGTTAAATACAATCCCCACACCGTCTACACTATCCTGTCCGAAGGATCAATAAGATGGTCCCTAAAACCATTCACTCTGATAGTTTCGTATATTATGAGTAGAAAAAGCCCAAGTTTCTTGTAAAAAACAGATTTCCAAATTAAGCATATGCAAGTAATCAAACACAATGTGTCTTTTCCCTGAGTTTAACAAACTGTGTACATTTATTGATCTGATTTTAAGCATCAGCAGATGAAAACGTTTTTAGGCTTTCTTGGTGATCAACTTTTTTCCTTCTTTTTTTTTTCCCTTTGTACCCTGCAAATCCTTGTTTTAGAGTCTCCATGTCTTGGTCCCTAGTATTACTGTCCCCTTCCTCTTGGTCCATATCTGAGTCCCCCTATTCTGGTGCTAGCGTTGCAAAGGGGTTTTTGGACTGTACATCCTCTGAAGAATTTTTGGATGATACAACATCCAAAGGAAGAGTAGTGGAGAGGGGAATATAAAGTGACCTTTGATTTCTTGAAGATCTACGTCTCTGAGGTGGGGATGAAGCTTCAAGAACATTATCCTGAGCTGGTTCGCTATAACACACTGGAATCAAGCACTCCCGCTGAAACTCCTGTTGTTCCAACTTAAGAGGGATGGGGAGGGGGGGGGGAAGGGATAGGGGTGGTAGTCTGGGTGGTTAAAGCCTGAACTGCAACCTGGCCCAAACTTCTTTCAGAACAAGGCTCTTTCTCTGATTCTGTTTGTAGCTGTTGTGCAGGTACCTCAGCTATATCTTGTGCTTGTTGAATTAGGAGATCAGGACTGACATTGCAAGCCGCATTTTTAGCAGCCCAGGGACAATCCTTAAATGCATGTCCTACATCGTCACACAAATCACATTTAGTGTGTGATGCGCATTGAAAGGAAATGTGTCCCACCTCCCCACAATTCCCACATCTAGGTTTATCACATGTGCTTGATATATGAGTATGGGAACCACATTTGTAGCAGGCTCTGCATTGCCCCACTTAAAATCACACCCCCGTCTCTACCTAACATAAATGAGTTAGGAATATGGACTATGCCTGAATCTGTATTTTGTAGTTTAACCTTAGATTGTCAACCCCCGGTCCAAAAGAGTTCAGTATCCAAAATAGCCTCAGGGTCACTTAATATTTCTCAACGTTGGGATAACCAATATGTTATATCTGCTACATGTACACCCTCGTTACGAAACATTACCATAATGAATTTGACAAACGGTTTAGAAAGTGGGATAACCACAAAAGGAGACCAGATAGGGGAGTAATTTACCTGGGCATACCTTTCCCAAAAGAGATCTAAAAAGTGAGCAGATCGAAAACTTATGTCGAAATTGTCCTCCCCTGAGATGTTTATGAAGGCAAACACCTCTCGAGGGGGAAAAACCTTAAAGAGTCTTTCAATAATGTTTTTCCTACAAAATGCCTGTCCGGTCTGTCCTCCATGCCCCCTTTATACCGAATTTATAACTGCGTTCCTCCTAGGAGCTGCTTCTTTTTTTATATTTGCAAACAGTTCTGAAAGCAGAGGTTGTTTAATAGCAGATTCATCCAAATTGTGCTCAATCTCAGGATCCGCACTAGTTATCGGGATTTCTTCAACCTGTCTAGCAGTGTCAGCTCCCCCCTGTTGGAGAATGCACTTCAATGGCCGCCTCAACAACATCTGTTTGTTTTGAATCTGGCATCTCTTGGTTTTTAAGAGTAACTTCTGCTTGTTCTAAACCATGTCCTGGAGTCCAAGTCAATGAAGAAGGAGTGAATGATAAATTATCGTCCCACTCCAGATCTGGTACCCAGATCCCTGCAGGGTTTTGTTTCCAACCTGACCGGGACAGTGCTCCACCCGGAGTCCAGGTTGTATCTTGCAATTCAGCCGTCTTGAGAGTCGGTACTGATACAGTTTGTAAAGGTTTCATATTTAAATGTCTGTGTGCTAAGGTTTGTGCTAGCCTTTTATCTTTCTGCATTTCTTTTTGGCTGAACTTGTTTAAGTTAGTAAAAGAAAAATGTGTTGCCGTAGCTTGTGTTTCCAAGTTGTTTGTCTGAAATCTGACAGCCGCTTGACCGTCAGGTAAGGCCACAAACCCCAAGGTTTTTTTGACAGCGTTAAATGCCCTGACTTAAGGGTGGTGTCAAGAGTTTTAATGTTATTCTGAGTGATAGGCATCTCAGCAACCTTACTAATCCCAGTTCGTTCAACTAAGGGGCTCGGCTGTAGGCACACGTTTGAGACTGCTACATTTAAACTGCCAGCCGACTGATTCCCTCTTTTTACTTTTTCAAAGTCAGTAGAGGAATGATTGACAACTGTGACTGACTCACCCTGCTCCAGCTGGGCCTCTGAGTTTGCTGTGTCAGAGGGTTCCCTGACAGGCTTCTCCTTTGTATTTGTGCTTAAAGCTAAACATGTTACTTCCTCAAGTTTAGCTTGCAACTTGACTATTTCCTGAGCGTGCCTCAATTCCTCCTTTTGTAGAAATAAATGTAAAGTCTGTTCAGCATTTTCAACTGTATCCTTAGAACTCATGGCCTTTGCCTCATTTGTTGGGTTAGCTGTAAGATCCTCTGTTGAAAAAAATTCTGTAGGAGTATTTCCTTCTTCATCTGAGTGTAACAAGGTTTCAACCAAATGCTGCATTTCCATACTTTGCACTAACTGAGGTAATTCAGACCCCTGTAGAGCTTGCACCTCCATTCTCTCCGACTGCAGGTCTGGACTGGCCATTTCCTTGGCCATAGGTTCCCCCTACTGACAGCAATGCAGTAGGGGAATTTCCACGGTGTCCTGGTCAAATTTCCCTTATTCACTAAAAATACCACCAACAGCTTAATCTGGTTCAAGGTCAGCTGGCATTCATCTGTATCCCCTTCCCCTGGGTCATGCCTGAAAATAGGCAGGATTTGTCTAGTGCACTTACCCGGTTAACAAAAACTAAATAAATAAAATAAAACGCCTCAGAGAGGTGGGGTGGGCCATGGCTCTGGAGGCGGCAGCACTGTTGTCTTCCACGCGGAACTAGTACTTAGCGGCTTCCAGGGCAGTTTTTACCACATCCACCAGTTCCTGTACCACTGTATCCAACCCAGTGCAGGTACCGGCCAGGACAGAATTCCACAGTGCTTTCTGGTACTTGGCAGTGAAAGCCAAGTAAGAAGAAAGTCTGACCAATAGGGAAGCTGTGGTGTACATTTTCTTTGCTATAAGGTCCATTTTTCTGGAGTCCTTGTCTGGGGATAAGGAAGACAAAAGGACCCCAGGTTTCTCACAAGCTGCCTACTGTACTATGTTCTCCGGACTGGGATGTACAGACAGGGACTCAGTATTGCTTTTAGATAGTCGGTAGTTTCTTTCGGCTCACTTGTCCACCCCTGCCACCGAAGTGGGGTGTTGAAGCAGTTTCATGGTGTTTTTCCTGAAGGCATTATAAATAGGCACAACTAGTCTCTTAGGAGGCTGGAGAACTTTCATTTCCCAATAATCTTCATCTTCGTGTTCATCCTGGATGGGCTTCTGGGTAGGGAGATCCAGGGTGTCTAACATGTTTTGAATACATGTAAAAAAGGAAGAGGGATCCTCCTGGTCAGCTTGAGGAGCTCCAAAAGGAAGGTCAGGAGATACAAAGGGTTCTAGACCCTCCAAATTCATGTCAGGAGCATTATAAAAACAATCACCATCATCTGCATCCTCCTCACAGACTCTGGAAGTGAGAGCTATAAAAGAGCACTTACCAGCCCCTGAAAACATAAACCCCATCTTCTGTAGGGTCTGAAAGATGTGCCAAGCTTTTGCCATGTCCTGCACAGGATGTGGCTGTATATGTTTTGTTTTTTCTGTGTGTTTCACACCCTCTGTTGTCTCATTAATAAGTTTCCCACGAGCAACAGAAGTGTGTTTTTCTGTACAGACTAGCTTTCCAGCCACTTCGTCAGCAGCTGAATCATGCTTCCTTTTTTGTATGGACACTTCACCAGTGCCTCTATTATTTTAAATTTTATGAGGCACTTCAACAGCTCCTTTGGTAGCTTTATTCTTTTTGGCTGGGACTTGGAGGCATCATCAGCCCTACAATTTTTATTATGATTAGATTTAGATGGCCCCTCATCGGTAGCCTTTGATTTTTCCTCAACCATAACACGTATAAATTCTTTTTTTTTTAGGTCTCTGTTACTGACCAAATTTGGAAAGAGAGTCAATAGTCTGTACCAAACACAACAGATGTACAGGTAACTGATAACGCTGTGAAGCCAGCCCTGTGACCTGTGTAATTCTGGTGATCTCTGACCTCCACAGAGAACCCTGCAACAACTGTCAAAGTTTTGAAAACCATGTGGTTACCTTGCAGCAAAGCCCTGCGAGGTCTGAGGTAAAAAAACAAGTGAAAATGCAAAAACTCATCAGTTCCTTCATGAATTTCGCTAAAAAAGAGGAGAACCGTCAAAATTAAGTATCCATGGAAAAATCTAATAAAAATGAAGCAGATGCGGTACAAAATAATGTTAACATAACGCAGTTGTGGTAAAAATAACGCAAATGTGCGAAAAAACACTACCGCTAATAAAAAACATAAAATCACACTTCGCACACTAAAATATTAAATTTGTGAGGAAAAGTTTACCAAGATAAATGATTAGGCAGCTGTGAACAAGAAAAGTTGAGAGGCACCTCAGGGGCAATGTTACTCAGTTAGCGGAGAAAAAATTCTGAAGTCCTTCAGGCTCTCTCACTCAGCTCACTTCCCTACTGTTTTCTGACTACCTAATGCCCAAGCTAATTTAAATGAATTCTCTTAAAGGCATACCTCCGGGGCAGTTGCACCTAGCCAGTTAACTTCTATACTTACTGATGCTAAAGGATTCCTGGGGTAAGAAAGAGCAACTACTCCATTTAGCCAGGAGATCTCACTGTTCCACTGTTTCCCAAATTCCAAGAATATCCAAAATTAAATTCTGACACATAGAATTAACAGGGATGTGACATTCAGAGATTAAGCCATTTGAAGTCTCCAAAGACAATTTCGTACCCGTAAGACAAAATTCACATTAACCTATCAGAATGGTCATTTGCTGCTCAAATCCTGGCTAAAACATCCTGGCCTTTGAAATGGCTTCCTTCCATTAAGTTACAGGGAAGATCATGTAAGGTTTATGACTATACAAGCTGATGTCATTACCTTTGTTTCAACTAGTCAGGAAATGCAATTAGCTTCTTGCCAATACAGCTGCTTTGCAGGTTACAGGACTATCAAAAATTTAAAAAACAAAAATTCCTTCTCTTCACATGTGGCATTTTCCATGTGGCAATTTTTTTTAACATGTACTGTACCAGAATATAACAGAACATAACAATACACCACACCACACCATCTGCCCTTCTAACTGACAGGGTGTATCCTACCACATCCACTATTAACCAATTGTCCGGGTAAGGAAAGACAGACACCTGTTGTCTTCTGAGATAGGCAGCCCCTACTGCCAGACACTTCATAAACACTGTGGGAGCAGAGGAAAGGTGGAAAGGCATTGTTGCAAATTGGTAGTGGCCCGAAGGCAATCTCCACCTGGGAAATTTCCTTTGGAACTGCCTGACTAGAATGTGGAAATAGGTATCCTTCAGGTCTAGAGAAGCTAGTGAGTCCACCCATTGCAGAGATGGAACCACCAGAGCCAGGGTGACCATCTTGAATTTGGGATTGAGAAAGATGTTTGTTTAGGTACCTGAGGTCTAAAATGGGTCACCAATCCCCAGTTTTCTTCTTAGGAGTATCTGGAGTAAAGACCATTTCCCCATTGGAAAGGGGGAACTCTCTTCACTGCTTCTGCAGACAGAAAGGACTTTACTTCTAACTCCAACAGTAGCTTTTCTGTAGGAATTAGAGATTTTAGAGATTTCTGACCCTGTTGAGAGGGGAACTTTTTGACCTGCAGGGTAAGACCTCGACTCATTACCTTGAGTAACCACTTGTCTGTGGTAATGAGGTGCCAGAGGGTGGGACAGCCTTCCTCCTACCGGGGTAGGGGAGGCAACCTGTCTTTTAAGTGTTAGAGGGAGGAAAGGAATTAAAAATGACTTGCCATAGTAATCTTGTTTCTTCCCAGTGATACTCAGGTATTCATAACTTTCAGCAGTAAGCCTTCTAGGTAGGATTGCCTGGACAGAATAGAACACATGCAAATAATGGAATTCTTTGCATGTGACAACTTTTTAAATGCTTCCCTATACTAACTGCCAGTGTTCTAAACTCCTCAAATTTCCTAAAAGCCTGGAAAGACAGGCCAATGGAACTAGAACACTGTAAATATTAATGATCAATGTAATTTAGGATTTGAAAAACCCCTAACCTCCTAATAAAAACCTCCAAATGGAGGGAGAAAACAACATTCAGAGAAACCCCAAAATGTCAAACACCAGAAAAGAGGGGTAAAACACATGTGAACCCTATTTTCTTCTAACCCCAGTAATACTCAGGTATTCATAACTTTCTGCAGGCTACAAAGCAGAACCACTGGAGGTGGGCACAGAACCTTATTTTGGAAACAGACTTTGCAGGACTGCTATGCCAAGCCTAGCATCACCCCTGGATTGAATATCCAGGTTGTAGTGCTTCGTAAAGGTGTGTACTGTTCTCCAGGTAGCTGCTTTACAGATATCAACCAGTGGAACTTCTCTGGCAACTGCTAAGGTAGCAGCTGTCCCTCTTGTAGAGTGGGCCCCCAATCCTGTTGGGGGCTCCCTACCAGCTTTAGTGTAACAGAACTGGATACACTGAACTATCCATCGAGAAATTGACCTTTTCGATGCTGGATTACCCTTTCCCACCTCCCCATAAGTCAGGAACAGCTGTTTTCTGTCCTGCCTATGGTCTTTAGTGGCTGTCATGTAGTAGCTGAGAGCTCTCTTTACATCCAACCTATGAAGTCTTCTTTCACCAGAAGTGGAGTGCTCAGTCAAAAAGACAGGTAGGGTAATGGATTGGTTAAGGTGGAAATCAGAAACCACCTTGGGGAGGAATTTTCTGTTTGTCCTCAGAACTATCTTATCCTTATGAAATGAAATTAAGTCCTGTTCAATGCAGAGAGCCTGAAGCTCACTGATTCTTCTTGCAGAGGTCATTGCCACTAGGAAAACTGTTTTCCATGTGACATATTTTAGGTGACCTGAAGACATGGGCTCAAAAGGTGGTCCCATGAGCTTAGCTATGCACACACTGAGGTCTCGTGCTGGCATTGGTTCCTTGTGAGGGGGATGCAAATTGGCCAGACCCTTAAATAATCTCCTAAAGATAGGTTCTGAGGCCATTGTTACCTTTGCTCCTGCAGAAATGTAAGCAGACACTGCGGCCTGATGAACCTTCAAGGTGTTGGGATGCAGTTCCAGGGAATGTAAATGAGAGAGGTAGTCAAGAATAGCTGATACACCAGTCTATACTACCATCAATTCTCTAGTTGAACACCAGATAGAAAACCTTTTCTATTTTGAAGAATAGGTTTTCTTAGTGGAGGGTTTCCTGTACCCTCTCAGAATGTATAACACTGCTTCAGAGAGGTGTAAGTTAGGATATTCTAGGTTCTCAAGAGCCAAGCTTTGAGATTGAGAGACCTGAGGTTCAGGTACAGCAGGGCTTCCTGCTAGGAGGATAACAGGTTGTGCCTCCAAGGGAGGTGTGCTGGTTTGGCTACAGATATGGAGGACAGAAGGGAGTACCCATGGCTGCCTGGGCCAGTCTGGAGCTATCAAGATTAGAGATGCTGAATGGGATCTGAGCTTGAGCAGTACCCTGAATACCATGGGGAAGGGAGGAAAGGCATACAGGTGCTTCCCTGACCATTCCAGAGCCAGGGAATCCAGAGGCAGTGTACCCCGATCTGGTGGTCTGCAGCAATACTGTGGCAGGTGGTGGTTCTGGTGGGATGCGAACAAGTCCATCTCTGGAGTGCCCCACCTCCAGAGGATCACTTGCACCACCTTGCTTGTTCAGAGTCCATTCGTGATGGGCCTGGTTGATTCGACTCAGGACATCTGTCAGGGTACTGTCTTTCCCCGGCAGAAGGATTGTCTGCAGGGATACTCCCAAAGAATAACAAAGTCCAGATTTTCATAGCTTCTGTGCAGAGAGGACCTGACCTGGTGCCTCCCTGCTTGTTTATGTAGAACATTGTGGTGAAGGTGTCTGTTCTGACTTGTACCAACTTCCCTTGCATCAATGCTGTAAAAGCTTTTAGTGCCAGAAGCACAGCTCTGAGTTCTAGCAAGTTTATGTGCTGAAGGAACTCTGCAGCTGACCAGGTACCCTGGGTTGTGTGAGCCCCTAAATGAGCACCCCAAACCAGGAGAGATGCATCTGTTGCAAGAACAACTGATGGAGACTCTCTGAAAAGGGACCCCCCTCTCTTAGGTTGAGTTCTTCCTTCTACCACTGGAGTGCTTGTAACAAAGTCCTTCTTACTGGAATGGGCTTTTCTTTGACTGCAATGAGCCCTGAGGTGGAACTGAATGTCTCTCATTTGGAACCTGCAGCCCAAGACTGTGCCTGTGGCTGCAGCCAAATGGCCCAGCAGCTCTAGAAACTGCCGTGCAGTTTTATGTTTTTGCAAGCTAAATGAATTTGCAATCAGCTGGAGATTTCTGACTGTGTCTAGAGGCAGGTAGGCCCTGCCCTGCAGGGTATTGATCTCTGCACCTATGAACTGCGGGACTTGTGCAGGAATGACTGATTTTTTGTGACTGACCAGGAACACCAAAGACTCCAGGAGCCCCTGGTTGGTCTGCAGATATTGTCTGACTTGGTCTGGTGATCTCCCTACCATCAGCCAGTCATCTAAGTATGGGAACACTGTGACCCCTGCCTTCGAAGGTGTGCCACAACTACTGACAGGCACTTTGTGAACACCCTTGGGGCTAAAGAAAGTCCAAAAGGCAGGGTTAAAAACTGGTAATGGCCTGAAGGGTGTCTGAACCTGAGATATTTTCTGTAGGACTCCCTTATGGGGATGTGGAAATACTCATCTTTTAAGTCCAGTGATGCCAACCAATCCCCTTTTTGGAGTGTTGGCAGAATCAATGCCAAAGTTACCATTCTTAACTTTGTTTTTTCCAGATGCTTGTTCAGAGCTCTGAGGTCCAATATAGGCCACCACACCAATTTTTCTTTGTGATGAGAAAGTACCTGGAATGAAAACCTCTTCCTCTGAGGTGGGTTGGGACAGGTTCTACTGCCCTTAGCAGTAGCAGGTTTTGAACCTCTGCCTCCAGCAGTTTCTTTTCTGCTAAGGAGGGTGAACTGAAAACCCTGTTTTTTTGAGGAGGAAGGGATTCGAAGTTCAGAGACAGACCCTGACGCACTACCTCCAGAACCCAGAGGAAGTGAGACAGTCTGCCTCCGACAGGGAGGGAGGGAGGGAGGAGGGCGGCCTGTGCATCAGGGTGTTTGAATTGCTTGGTGCTGAGGCTGGGCCTGTGATCCTCACCTAGAGCCCCTTCTACCCCTGCCTTGAAGTACCCTTGTTGTGGGTACTGCTGGTATTGGGGTGTGGCCACTGGTTGGAAAAAGGGCCTGGTGTGGAAGGACCTTCCCCGGCCCCCCTTCCATAAGGCTATGTGGATGGTGAAGCCTTCTCTTTATCAGAGTTGCTTCTATATGTGGCCTTGTACTCATTCACTTTTTTCAGGTAGGCCACTATTAACTCCCCAACTACAGCATTTCCTTCTAGAGGTAAATAAAGAGCCTTTGACTGGGTGTCTTGAGTAAGATTTGTGGCCCTTAGCCAGGCAAATCTCCTCCGGGCTGTGTTTGCCATCCATCTGGGCTGCAGTATCATTTCTATCAGCAGCCATTTGGAACTGGTATTTAGCCGCCTCTAGCCCAAACCTAGCAGTTTCTGCTAGGTCATCAGACAGGGGTGAGGAGGCTTTCTGAGACATGGCCAAAACCAACTGCCACAAGGACTTCTGGTACTGGGCAGCACAGGCCTGTAAATTTGCTTGTCGTATGGCTAAAGAAGCTGACAAGTACCCCTTCTTTGCCATACTGTCTATTTTCCTAGAGTCCTTGTCTGGTGGGTGTGATGCCAGAGGGACCCTAGCCTTATCACAGGCAGCTGTCTGCACAACCCCCTTGATGGTCTGGATGGGAAAATAAAAACTCTGCCCCTTCCCTCTCCATCTGATATTTTTTGTCCACCCTCTTGTCAAGAGGGGGGATGGAATTAGGGGTTTGAAGTAGTTTTAGAGCATCTTTTCTGAAAAATTTATTTATAGGAAGGAGAACTTTGGTGAGGATTAGCCCCATCATTTATAAATACTCCACATCCTTTTCATCCTCAATCTCCTCCCTTGTGGTGATGTCCAGTGCATCAGCCATTTTCCACAAAAGTAAAATGTGAGGAGTAATCTTTGGATGTTCTGGGAAAAGAGCCAAATTCCTGCTCAGGGGAATACCTCGGGTTCAATGGGTTCCCCCTCATCCTCCTCCTCACAGTCACTGTATACTTCCTCCTCAGTGAAGGAAGATCTGCCTGTGCTGCCAGACTATCCCACAGGGGTCTGGACAGGTGGCTGCTGATCAGTAGACACCAGGCCTTGTAATGCCTGAATTACCATGAAAGCCTGGGCAATTTCTTGGGGAGAAGGCATAATGGAAGCAGGCACAAAAGTCCCCTTTTTAGTAGATGGGGGTTCTGTGTTTTAACTTTTTTTTATTTCTTAGAGGGAACCAAAGGAGGGATACTGAGGCTTAATAAAGGGAAGGGAATGTGGATAGAGGGGGACAGTGAAAAAGCAGGGATACTGAACGAATATTTCTGCTCAGTATTCATAAAGGAAGAGGAGGGGGAGGTACCTAAACCAAACAAGAGAAACACTCTGAAGATGGGGGTTGATACCAGTCCATTTACAGAAGAAAGGGTTCTGTAAGAACTAATAAAATTGAAGGTGGACAAAGCAATGGGGCCTGATGGGATTCACCCAAGAATTCTAAAAGAACTAAGGGTAGAACTAGTGACAGCACTGACTACTCTCTTTAACAAATCATGGGAGGATGGGTTGGTACCTGAGGACTGCAGGAGGGCAGATGTGATTCCTCTTCACAAAAGGGGGAGCAGGACAGAGGCAGAAAACTACAGACCAGTTAGTTTGACCTCAGTGGTAGGGAAAATGATGGAATCACTTTTGAAGGAAAGAATTGTTGAATACCTAGAGGCCAGTGGGGCACAGGACCCAAGGCAGCATGGATTCACGATGGGAAGGTCAAGTCAGATGAATCTAATAGATTTCTTTGACTGGGTGACCAAAGTAGTAGACCAGGGAGGGGCTGTGGACATGGCCTACCTAGATTTTAGCAAGGCATTTGATACAGTCCCACACAAAAGATTAATACACAAGTTAGCCAGCCTTGGAGTGGGCCCCAAGGTGGTAGCCTGGATAAAAAATTGGCTAGACAACAGGACGTAAAGGGTAGTAGTAAATGGAGTGCACAGTGAAGAAAGGAGGGTTACTAGCAGGGTGCCGTAGGGTTCAGTACTGGGACCGGTCCTTTTTAATGTCTTTATAAGTGACATTGCAGAGGAACTGGAAGGAAAAGTATGTCTCTTTGCAGATGAAACAAAGATCTGCAACAGGGTTGATACACAAGATGGAGTGGAAAGGATGAGAAGGGATTTGGCAAGGTTGGAGGAATGGTCAAATGTATGGCAGCTCAGATTCAATGCAAAGAAGTGCAAGGTAATGCACATGGGAAACAAAAACCCAGGGGAAGAGAACACAATGGGGGGTGAGATACTGACAATAGTAAAAATGGAAAGGGACCTGGGGGAAATTATATCAGATGACCTAAAGGTGGGCAAGCAATGTGAGAAGGCAGTAAGGGAGGCTGGTGGGATACTGGGATGCATAGGAAGAGGCATCAATAGTAGAAATCAGGAAGTTGTTATCCCTCTGTACAGACAGTTGGTGAGACCCCATCTGGAGTACTGTGTGCAGTTCTGGAGACCCCATCTCCGCAAAGACATAGACAGACTGGAGGCTGTCCAGAGGAGGGCAACCAAAATGGTGCAGGGTCTGCACCAGAAGACATACGAAGAAAGACTAAAGGAGCTTAATATGTATACCCTTGAGGAAAGAAGGAGGAGAAGGGACATGATAGAAACTTTCAAGTACCTCAAGGGAATCAACAAAGTCCAAGAGAGTAGCATCTTCCGAAAAAGAGATGTGCAAGAACAAGGGGGCACAATTTAAAGATAGAGGGGGGACGGCTCAGAGGTAATGTGAGGAAGTATTTTTTCACGAAGAAGGTTGTGGATGCATGGAACAACTTCCCTGAGGAGGTTGTGGAGTCAAGAACAGTGGGGGAATTCAAGAATGTATGGGACAGACATAAGGCAGTCCTAGTGGGGGGTAGGAGGAAGTAAGCTGTTGGTTAACTAGGATCTGCAGCTTATCTGTTTGGCAGGAAAATGGGCAGACCAGGTGGGCCAAGTGGTCCTTATCTGCCGTCAAATTCTATGTTTCTAAGTTTCTAACCGGGAAGTCAGCAGGCTCAGTAGCCCTCTTGGTGCCTTTGTCACCCATCTCAGGGGTAGAGGCAACAACAGAAGTGGTTTCACCCACATTAACAAGGGGTATTGGCTGTTCAGAGCCAGAAGGACCCCTGGGTGGAAGAAGTTTCTTTTTCAGCTGTTCCAGGCGTTTTTCAGCAGTTTTTTCAGGGAATGTTTTGCAAATGTCACATTCCTCCTTAAGGTGCTCATATCCAAGGCAGGCCACACACAAATTGTGTTTATCTGTCTTGGCAAAGACTTCCCCATACTGTGAACACTTTTTAAAACCTGGTTCACCAGTCTTTTTCTTCATTTTTTTTCTGACATTTTTTATCGGTACTGATAAAAAAAAGTTAAACTGCTAAGTCAGATATGAATTTTAAATAAAACTTAGCGGTTGTGGTCGGTTCCGGAACCGATAAGAAACTGGAGGAACTGAACTAATGGAATAAAAGTAAACTGGGATTAGTGGTTCAGTAACCAAAAAAAAGAGGTTACAAATAAAGAAATTTTAAAACTAAAAACTAAGAACCTAACGGGGTTTTTAGCTAGAAAACCCCGACTAACTAAAAAACTAACCCAGTTCACTCCCAGTTATACTGAACCGAGAGGAACAGGCAAAAATAAAGTAAAATAACGCTAAACTAAGTTTAAATAACAGTAAACAGTAAGCATAAGGCAGCAAATGAAATAAAAGATACTTATAGTATTTTTATAAGTTTCTTCACGTCAGAATGGAAAGTAGAAGAGCGACACTCCGAGCAACCAGACCTTTCAGGTGGAGAGTGAAATCTGAGGAGTTTAGAACACTAGCAGTTAGTATAGGGAAGCATTTGAAAAGTTGTCACATGCAAAGAATTCCATCATTTGCATGGGTTCTATTCTCTCTGGGCAGTCCTACCTACAAGGCTTACTACCGAACATTATGAATACCAGAGTATCATTCAATCAATCATTCTTTATATAAGGCACCTTTCTTGAACCAAGGTGCCTGTAAAGGTTACATAAAACAATAAATACTTAAAAACAACATTAAAATAATCAACAATCATTAAAAGCTTTACTAAAAAGGTAGGTTTTCAAAGCTCCTTTAAAGCTTTGGACAGTCAGGCAGTTTCGCACCTGACGAGGTAGAGAATTCCACAGGGTCGGGACCATAAAACCAAAAGATCTTGCCCTGAAGTTTTAGTGTAACCCTGGGAACTCTAGCAATCCCTCGTACAGGATCGGAGAAAGCCGGGGGGACAGTAGGACAAAGGAGATCTTTCAGGTAAGCAGGTCCCTGATCATGTAGGGCCTTATAGGTCAGCAAACTGACTTGAAGGTGATTCATTAGAACTGAGCAGCCAGTGCAGTCTGCGGAGCACAGGCATATATGACTGGACCTAGAAGAACCAGTCAACAGCCTGGCTGCCGCATTCTGCACTAGCTGCAAGTGGCGAAGTTCAACCTCCGTAAGCCCTAAGAAAAAATTACTCACCTTAGTAATGTTGTTTCTTCTAATGGAGTCTTGCTATATTATGACATATGCAGTTTGTCCCAGCCTTAGAACTGCTCTGGAGGTGAAAGAGTTAACTTCCATGCCAGGCATGGAATCTTGAGCGCGAGCTCGGTTGAAAAAACTCTGTCTGTTGATCTTCAAACTGAAACTGTCAGATCTTTACGAGCAAAACTCACTAAGGTTCTGTGTGGAAGCTGTAAATCTACACTAGCCAACTGGCTACTAAAATATTAACACATTTTTCTGGTCCCAAAACCAAGACTCAAGTCAGGGGATCCAAAAAATCAAATAAAATAAAATAAAATACAACACCCAAACACCCCAAAAAAGAGGGGTGAAAACACAAGGTGGGCATCATTAAGTGCCAACACTGCACTGCCCACCCACATCCCAAGAGCAGAGGTTCTGAGAGGGGCAGGCGGGGGTCATAATATAGCAAGACTCCATTAGAAGAAACAACATTACTAAGGTGAGTAATTTTTCTTCAAACAACATGAAGTTTTGCTATATTATGACATATGCAGACTACACAGCAGTACCTCCATGGAGGAGGGACAGAACCTACTTAGGAAATAGAGGCTCTGAACACAGCTAGAACCGAGCATCACTCCCAGCCTGGATGTCCAGGGAGTAATGCTTGGTGAGTGTGTACTGTTTTCCAGGTAGCTGCTTGACATATCTCTAAGATAGGGATGTCCCTGGCCGCAGATAGGGACGCAGCTGTACCTCTGGTAGAGTGAGCCCTCAGGCCTGAAGGGGGAACCTTACCCAGTTTTTGATAGCAAAATTGGATACAAGAGACAATCCACCTGGCAATGGATCTTTTAGTGGCAGGTTTCCCTTTACCAACCTCACCATAAGTGAGGAACAGTTGGAGGGAGTCAAACCTGTGACCTTTGGTATGCTCTATGTAGTAACTAAGGGCTCTCTTTACATCTAAACTGTGCAGCCTCCTCTCGCCAGAGGAGGAATGGTCAGTGAAGTACACTGGAAGAGATATAGATTGATTAAGGTGGAAATCTGAAACCACCTTAGGCAAGAACTTCCTGTTAGTCCTGAGGACTACCTTATCTCTGTGAAAGGAGATAAAATCAGGCTCCACTGACAAAGCTTGTAATTCACTTATGCGCCTGGCAGAAGTGCTGGTGATGGCTACTAGAAACACAGTTTTCCAAGTCAAGTACTTAAGCTCTGCTGAAGACAAAGGCTCAAAGGGGGTTGCATTAGCTGAGCAATGCAAACATTAAGATCCCAGGCAGGAGCAGGGTCCCTGAATGGAGGGTTGGTGTGAAGCAATCCCTTGAAAAACTTGGAGAATACAGGGTGAGCAGAAAGAGAAGAGGGCTTTCCTGCTGAAATAAAAGCAGAGACAGCTGCCAAATGCACTTTCAAGGTAGCTGGCCTCAGCCCCAAAATATTTAGATGGACCATATAGTCCAGGGCTGTGCGCAAATCAGCAGATTCTGGGGAAATATGCTTTCCAGAGCACCATATGGAAAACCTTTTCCATTTAGAATTATAAGTAGCCCTGGTGGAAGGCTTCGTAGAAAGCTTCAAGATATCGAGTACACCTTGAGAAAGGTGTAGGTCAGCAAACTCTAACTCCTCAAGAGCCAGGCCTTGAGGTTGAGGGATTTGAGATTTGGATACCAAACTCTCCCTGGGCACAGGTTAACAGATTGTGGTTCCTGGGAGACACAGGGAAGGTGGACTGCAAGGACAGAAGGAGTGGATACCAGGGCTGTCTGGCCCAATCTGGAGCAATCAGAATCATCTTGCAAGGTTGAGATCTGATTTTGACTAGCACCTTGAACAAGAGAGGAAAGGGGAAGGCATAGAGGAACTTCCCTTCCCAATCGAGAAGGAAGGCATCCAGAGGGACTGAGCCCAACACTGGGGGCCTGCAACAAAAAAGCGGAAGTTGGTGATTGTCTGGGGCTGCAAAAAGATCTATCTGAGGGGTGCCCCACCTGGCAAATGCCAACCCCGGTACTAGGGGATCCAGTGACCATTCGTGATGGCCCTGGGAAATCCTGCTGAGAGCATCTGCCAGGACATTGTCCTTGCCTGGGAGATGAACTGCCATGAGGGAGGTGTTCAGGGAATAAGCCAGAGACCACAACTTCATTACCTCGGTGCACAAGGCCGAAGACCGAGTGCCCCCTTGCTTGCTGATGTACCACATTGTAGTGCTGTTGTCTGTTCTGACCTGTACCACTTTGTTCTGAACAGATGCAGAAAAAACCTGAAGTGCTAGAAAAACAGCTCTGAGTTCCAACAGATTGATGTGGAGCAGAGATTCCTGAGGGGACCACAATCCCTGGGTGGTGAGGTGGCCCATGTGAGCTCCCCATCCCAAGACGGATGCATCTGTAGTAAGGGTCAAGGAGTGAGATTGAGGGATGAAAGGAACCCCCTGTCTCAGATTGCTCTGATCCTGCCACCACTGCAGGGCCTGGATCAGGGTTCGAGTTACTGGGATCAATTTGGTCAGAGGATCTCTCCTTTGAGACCAGAAGGCTCTCAAATGGAACTGGATGTCCCTCATCTGAAATCTTGCTCCTTGCACTACAGCTGTGGAAGCAGCCATGTGGCCAAGGAGCTGTAGAAAGTGCCTTGCTGGTCGAGAGACCTGTAGAGTGAAGGAGGAGGCCAGAGCCACCAGGGTCTTTACTCTTTCTAGAGGAAGGAAAGCTCTGGCCTGCTTTGTGTCCAGTTCTACGCCTATGAAGGTGAGTAGCTGAACAGGCTCTAGAACTGACTTTGGAAGTTTGAGAAGAAAACCTAGAGATGTAAGCAGCTGCTGGGTAACCTGAAGGTGTGATTTGACTTGGTCTGGAGACTGACCCACGATGAGCCAGTCGTCCAAGTAAGGAAAGATGGCAATCTTTTGTCTTCTTAAGTGAGCAACTGCTACTGCCAGGCATTTGGTGAATACCCTTGGGGCAGAGGTGAGGCCGAAGGGCATTGCTCTGAACTGGTAATGGCCTGAGGGCAGTTCGAATCTGAGGTACTTTCGGTGGGAGCTTCTGATGAGAACATGGAAGTAGGCATCCTTGAGGTCCAGGGACGCTAGCCAGTCCCCTGGCCTTAGGGGAGGTAAAATAATTCCCAGAGTCACCATTTTGAATTTTGGTTTTAAAAGGTGCTTGTTTAGGTATCTTAGATCCAGGATGGGCCGCCATTCTCCTGTCTTTTTTGGGGTAAGGAAGTACCTGGAGTACAGTCCTTTGCCCTGGTGTAGGGGAGGAACCCTTTCTACAGCTCTGAGAGCCAGGAGGGTTGAGACTTATGTTTCCAAAGCAAGAGCCTCTGATGGATTTGCAGGTGGAAAGGATCTGGTTCTCATCTTTGAAAATTTTTTGAAGCTGAGAACCAGTCCTTGGCTTACTACTTCCAGGACCCACTTGTCTGATGTTAAAGACTCCCAGTCCTGGATGAAGTAAGCCAGCCTGCCCCCTACAGGTAATGGAGAATCGGCTCTGGGCATCCCATCAGGGTGCCTGTTTGGCAGGGGCTTTAGGCTGAGGGGTGGGAGCAGGCCTGCTCGTACCCGTCTGCCTCTCCCTCTGAAGAACTCCCTCTGGGCATAAGCTGAAGAGGAGGCCTGGGCTTGCTAAAAAGGCCTATGAAAAGGCCTGTCCCTGCCCCTGGAAAGCTGCCTCTGAGGAGTGGCTTGCCTCTCCTTGGCTTGTGTACTCCTATAAGTGGTCCTATACTCATCCATTTTCGTCATGTAATTCTCTGTCTGCTCCCCAAACAGAGAATTACCCACAACAGGTAAATCCATGGCCTTAGCCTGGGTATCCTGTGACAGGCTAGTACACCTGAGCCAAGCCATTCTATGAAAAGCCACAGATGTAGCCATGACTTTTGAAGATACATCATTAGAGTCCACTGCAGCATGGAATTGCACCTTGGATGCCTCAATACCATCAGCAGCCACCTGTTCCAGCTCCTTGGCAAGCTGGCCAGGGACCTGTTTCGCTAAAGCCATAACAGTATCCCATCTGGATTTCTGGTATCTTGCAACATAGGCCATATAATTTGCCTGTCTGAGTCCCAAGGATGCTGCCATGTATTGTTTCTTTTGCCATCAGTCCTCCTGGAGTCCTTGTCGGGGTGTGAAGCCAAGGGAATATTTGCCTTATCACAGGCTGCAGCCTGCACTACTAACATGGCTGCATTGTTGAGAAAGGAACTCCAGTATCAGAGCCTGACAATGTGTACCTCCTGTCCATCTTTTTATCCACAGGAGGTAAAGAATTAGGAGCTTTTAAATTTTTATTGTCTGTTTCCAAAAGATTTATGTAAAGGAATAGACAATCTCCTGGACTCTGGGATATCCATCATTTCCACATAGTCAGGCTCCTCCTGTTCATCCACAGCTTCTTCCAAAGGGAGCTGGAGGGTTTCAACAACTTTTTATAAAACAGAAAATGAGAAGGGACTCAGAAAGCCTAGGGGAGACACTCCTGAAGGTCTGTCTGGGGAGATGTCAGTTCAATGGGCACATCCAGACTTTCAAAATCACATTCATTCTCTTCATAATCCTTCCCCGGTTCATAAAATTCTTCTATATCATATTCTGAACTGGTGGAACCGACCGAACCGACCGTTTACCTGATGGTGCGGTTCGGACGGAACCGAGGAAAGCGACTGGACAATTTGGATCGCTTTGGCTATCTCCATAGCGTTGAGAAGAAAATTTTGGCTCCACACCTGCTGATTTTCTAGTCCTCTTTGCTGGAACTGGCTCCTCGAGTCAGCTCTTCGTTGCCGAGGAAGTATCGCCCTGGTCAAGTAGCACTCCCTCTCCGGTTCGGTTGGCACCAAACGGGGTGGCCATCGGTCAGCGGACTTTTGGCCTCTCGTTCCCTGAGCCTACCAACTCTCTTATCCAAGGTAGCTGCAGGGAAATTCTTGCAAATCTGGCAGTCTGCATTGAGGTGGTCAAACCCCAGACAATAAACACATGTGGTGTGTGGGTCAGCCTTGGCAAAGGCTTCCCCACAGACACTACACTGCTGAAACCAGTGGGCCGGTTTTCTTTTGGGTTTCTCCAGACATAATGCCAGCCTAACCAAAAACTTGCCCTTTTCGGCAAATGTAAGCAAAGGCTTATCGTTCCCAACCGTAATGGTCGTGGAAAAACCGTAATGAAACTGCTTTTTTAGAACCGATAAGAACCGGGAACCACACTCTAAATGTAATTTAATAAGTTTAACAACAACCTGATCGGTTCAAACCCGAACCGATAACAACGTTGCAAGTTCCACACAGAGAAATGTAAACCTATCTATTACTTACAATACCACAGACCGAGCTTGAACAGACCGGTTGGTTAAAAATAGAAATGCGGTTTAAAAACCGAAATAACACTTTTTAACCGACAAATGAACCGAGCAGTAGGAGGAATCTCCGGGCGACTGTTCAGTGGTAGGAGTAAAGAAACTGACAGTTTCAGTTTGAAGATCAACAGACAGAGTTTTTCAACCGAGCTCGCGCTCAAGATTCCATGCCTGGCATGGAAGTTAACTCTTTCACCTCCGGAGCAGTTCTAAGGCTGGGACAAACTGCATATGTCATAATATAGCAAGACTTCATGTTGTTTGAAGTATAGGGCACTGCAGTAGTCCAGGCGGGAGGTAACGAAGACATGGACCAAAGCTGGAAGATCCTCTGGAGGAACCAGGTGTTTCACCCGGACGATGTTCCTCAGATGATAAATAGAGGTTTTGACAACCACTGACACCTGAGATTTAAAAGTCAGACAATCATCGAATACAACGCCCAGGTTCCGCACCCGGTCTGAGGTAGTCAGCTGGACACCCCCAAGCCATAAGCCCGAGGGTGATCCAGCTAACAAACCCGCCTCACAGCGACCCTGGTCCACAACCAACACCTCAGTTTTTTCTGAGTTCAACCGCAGCCAACTCACATTCATCCAGTCTTGGATTTCGGCAAGACAGTTGTTAAAAAACGAAATGGCAGCATCCTGGCCGCGCACAAAGGACATGTACAGCTGGGTATCATCTGTATAGTAAGGAAAACCCAAGCTGTACCACCTGATAATCACTCCTAACGGCAGCATATACAGTACACCTCAAACAACATGGGTGCCAAAATGGAACCCTGCGGTACCCCGCAGGATAGGGAGACTGATGTCGAGGAAAAAATTCCAGACACCACCCTCTGAGTCCTACCCTCGAGGTAAGATCGAAACCAGCTGAGGACTGTATTAGACAGTCCACAGATAGATCGCAAACGTTCCAATAGCACACCATGGTCCACAGTGTCAAACGCTGCAGAGAGATCAAGAAGGACCAAGATGGAACAGGTCCTTCGATCTCTTGCTATTAGGAGGTCATTTAGTGCCCGAACAAGTGCTGTCTCGGTACTATGCCTTTTCCTACATCCAGACTGGGGTTAGAAACAGCTTGTCTCTGGCTTCTCCTACCCCTTCCCCCGAGGTAACCTCATAGATACATAGACAGTGTCGGCAGATAAGGGCCTATGGCCCACCCAGTCTGCCCATTTGAGCTTGTAAGTTCAGTTTGTTTTCCAAGAAGTCTGTTTCCCCTTACCCCTGACCTCTAGAATTCCTTTATGTCTATCCCATGCATTCTTAAATCCCGTGATTGTTTCAGCCCCCACCACTTCCTCTGGCAGGGTGTTCCACTTGTCCACCACCGTTCTGTGAAGAATTCTTTCTCATGTTTCCTCTGAATCGTCCTCCTCCAACTTCATCCCATGCCCTCTAGTCCTGGAACATCTTTTCACTTAAAATAGTGTTTTCCTGCATCCTGTTTCTCCCTGTAAGATACTTGTATGTCTCTATCATATCCCCTCTCCCTCCTCTCCTCCAGGGAGTACATGTTCAGTTCCTTCAACCTGTCTTCATAGGACTTGTGATGCAATCCATGCACCATCTTTGTTGCCCTCCTCTGAACCTTCTCTACCCTGTCTATGTCCTTACGTAGGTATGGTCTCCAGAACTGTACACTGTACTCCAGGTGGGGCCTCACTAGTGTCTTGTATAGCGGAATTATGACCTCCTTTTTCCTGCTGGTGATGCCCCTGCCTATACATCCCAGCATCTCTCATCTGAGAGTAGTCCATAGGCACTGGCATAGGGTAGAAGGTACTGGTGTAGTAGCCTCTGCCTCTGTTCTCTCCACTCTGAGACCTCTGGGAAGTGGAAGCCTTTTTCTTTTGCTGCATTACTTTGGTAGGTGGTTTTGTATTCTTCTACCTTTTTTATATAAGCCTCAGTTTTGTCCCCAAATATTGAATTTTTCTCTCAGGGAAAATCCTTAGCTTAATTCTGGGTATCCTGCCAAAGACTGATTGCCCTTTGCCAGGCACGGTGTCTAAGGGAGATGGCATGGGCCATGGCTCTGCCGGCAGTGTCATTCCTATCCACTGCCATGTGAAACTGGTACTTAGTGGCTTCCAATGCTGTTTTAACAGTTTCTGTCAGGTTCTGAGCTACTTTGTCTGGGTCCTGCTGGCTGATAACCAGCACTGAGCTCCAGATAGCTTTATGTTACTGGGCTGCATAGACCATGTAAGTAGATAGGTGAAGCAGCAGAGAGGTTGTTGTATAAGATTTTTCTCCCATAAAATCAGGCCTTCTAGATTCCTTTTCAGGAGGCTGTGAAGAAAGAGGTGCTTTAGCTATGTCACAAGCAGCAGCAAGCACTACCCCCTCATGATCAGAGTGAGTATACAGAAACTCTGCATTATGCCTTTCCAGTTGGTACTTTTTTCAATTTTCTTGTCCACTCCTGAAATGGAAGTGGGATTTTCAAGTACTTTAAAAGTTGCTCTGTGAAGTGATTTATGTATGGGTAAAAGCAACTTCTTGGAAGGAGGGAGACCCATCATATCTAGAAAGTCTTTCTCCACCTCCTGGTCAGTGGTCTCTTGTATAGTGAGATCCAGAGTGTCCACTATATGTTGAATGAAGGTAAAGTGATAGGAAAAATCCTCCTGCGCCTTGGTGGGACAGCCAAAATCTTGGTCAGGAGGAACGTCTGGGTCTAAGGGTTCATCCCCTAACTCATCATCATCCTCTTCATAATAAAAGCCCTGGGTATGTCTAGAGTCTGATGTGTGAGGGGTAGTAGGTCAGCAGATGAGTTAAAAATATTGCCCATAGCCTGTACTGTTTGGCATAAATGCTAAGCCTTAGCCAATTCTTCATCAGAGGGTATAGTTTTTTGCATCACTGGTGTCTCCCTTTGCTTCTCAACAGGAGGGGCAGTGATGTGTTTTTTCTTTTTGCTTCTTTTTTGCAGTCACGTCATCATTAACCTGCTCATTATGTCTCTTTTTGGCTTGGTCAGAATTATTGTTGTTGTCTGTTTTATTCTGTAGACAGTCTTTATCAGACTTTCCCTTAGCTTTATGTGAGGATGAACCCTCTTCAGAATTTTTATTTGAGGGGGAAACAGACCGAGAAGCCATAATATCCAGCCTTTTGGCTCTTTTCCGAACTGTTTCAGAACAAGATTTAGAGGTAAGTTCACAGTTACGGTCAGGATCCAAACAGTTACACTTTACACACATTTTTTAAAAGTAGGACCAGTTCTTCTTTTGCGTCTATCTGACATGCCAATTTGTCAGAAGGCCTCAAAAAAATACTCCGAAATCAGAAAAGGAACTGAAATGCGGTCAGTTCCTAGGCGCTATGGAACCATGGAAAATGGGTGCGTAAAAATGCTAAAAATGAAAAGTTTCATTTAAAATCATGGTTCCGATGACAACAGGGAACCACGAATTAAACCAAGAACTACAGTTAAGTTTAGTTAGAAAACGTTAAAAACTCTCCTCAGTTCCTGGGAACTGAAGGAACTGTGGTACAAAAAAACGCAACACTAGGAGAAATTACCTAAGAATCACTAAATCAGCACAAACAAATAATTTTACCAACTTTAAGAAAGAAATTAACTTATTCAAGCTAAGTGTGAAGAGAGAACTCTGGCGCAGTATTGTCAAGTCAGTGGAAAAATAAATCTGACTGACCTTCAACTCTAGCTCAGGCAGCACTCTTTCTTCCTGCTCTCTGACTGGCTGATGCCAAAAATCATTAGCATTAACTCCTTCTCCAGGGCAGCTGAAGCCAGCTGACGTCCTGCACCTGTCAAGCATACTAAAGAATTCCTGGAGTGAGAATAAAGGAATTTCTGCTTTCTGTATTGCTCCATGTTGTCAATAGGAAGTCATTACATACAGGTTCTAAAAGACAATATCCTTCCTAAGTAAGGAGGGGTAGAATATTGTCCTATATATGGCCCTGGAGCAGCCACCAAGGCAGTGATATGTCTGGTGGAATGAGCCTTAAGTCCTTGGACAATTCCCTACCACCCAACCTATAGCAGAGGTCAATGCAGGATGTTACACATTTGGCAATCTCCACTTTGCTGCTGGTCTGCCAGGTGCAGCTTTGGCGTAAGTTACAAACAACTGGCGAACCTCACCGCGAACTCCAGCCATGTGCTACTTATAATATGAGACCACCCTTCATAGGTCCAGAGTGTGGA
Source organism: Neoceratodus forsteri (assembly GCA_016271365.2). Taxonomy (NCBI): domain Eukaryota; kingdom Metazoa; phylum Chordata; order Ceratodontiformes; family Ceratodontidae; genus Neoceratodus; species Neoceratodus forsteri. The sequence continues at coordinate 512,422,386 of CM028134.1, read as the reverse complement.
GCATACAGTTGACTTCCAAGTTTGGCCTAGTAAAGTATACCAGCAAACTGATCACCTAGTTAAAGTGAAACTCTAATAGAACCTTCGGAAGGGGGAGGAACTTTGGCTGGGGGCAAAGGACAACCTTCTCCTTGTGGAAGACCAGATAAAGAGACTCCACCAAGAGTTCCGAGAGCTCACTAATCCTTCTGGCTGAAGTGACAGCCACCAAGAGGGTGGCCTTCCACGACAGGTGAGACATCTCACAGCTGTGCGTAGGCTCAAAATGGCTTCTCCATAAACACTGACAACACCAGTAGCAGGTCCCAAGGTGGGGAAGGTTCACAGACTAGAGGGGACAAATGGTCCAGGCCCTTGAAAAAGCACATGACCACCTTCTCCTGGACCACCATCAGCTTACTAGCCTGAGCACGGTCAATAGAGATGGCTGCCAGGTGCACCTTTAAGACCAGTCGCTCTCAAGCCCAAGAGAGAAAGACCAGGGATAGTCAAGGATGCTCGCCATGGGGCAAATAAAGGGACTGAGCTTGTTTCCCTGGCACCAGATTGAGAACTCCCTCCACTTGAATGTGTAGCATCTGCGAGTCAACTCCTTATGAGATGCCGCCACAAAGTATAGAACTCTAGCTTCTCAGGAACCAGGCTGAGAGGTGCAGGAGTTTGGTGAGCAAATTTGGACAGAGTGGCAACCTCTACTGAGGCATGCTCCTGGGGTTCAGGAGATCTGGGTACCAGAACTATCTGGGACAGTCTTTGGCTACTACAATCAACATGCTTTGTTCTTCTGAGCCTCGATCACAACCATGTAGACCAAGGGGAAGAGAAGTAAAGTGTAGGGGAGGACTGGGGTCCAGGGCCTCATGAAAGGCATCCAGCAACAGTGTCCCAGACTGTAAGGGGTGGGCACAAAAATGGAAATTACGTACTTACCATAACTGTTGATCTTCTTGGACACAGTCTCCATCACTCATTCACACTAGTGGGATAGTGCCAGAGGTGCTAGGACCAAACGGGAGCCAAACATTTTCTGAAGGGTCGGCGCCAAGACAGGACCAGGCATACATAGCACTTCGAGACTAGCTCGCGCCTGTGTAGGCTATCTCGGCATCGACTCTCCAACCACCTCAGTACCTTTTCGACCAAGGAGGTGCAGGGTAACTAATGAAAATAACTTATCCTGACTTTCTGGGCCTGAAAGGGCCCAGATGGCCCTTGCAAGAAGGGTCAAAGAACAACATCTTCACAGCCTGAGCCATAGGACCATGAAGATCAGGAAAGAAAACGAGTGAGCCCAGGGGATGGAGGGCGGGCATGTGAATGAGTAATGGAGACTGTGTCCAAGAAGATCAACAATTATGGTAAGTACGTAATTTCCATATCTTCCTGGACTCAAGTCTCCACCACTCATTCACACTAGTGGGATAGTACCAAGCTAAAACAAACAACTCTGAGTAGGGTGGCAGGAGATAGGGCTCACTCAGAAAGAACGGCCAAGGACTGTCCTGCTAATAAAAAGAGCTGTCTTGGAAAGATCATCTAGATCAGAGTGCTTACAAGATAAGCGCTTGAGTTCTAACTCACCACTGTGCAGAAAACTGCAATGGACACAAAATGAAACTCTGCCAGAAGGCCGCAACCACTCTAGGAGAGCAGCGAGAACCCGGCCCCACAATTTGGTCTAGGACAAAAATTAATGGCGTCAAAGACATGTACTAATCTAACGTAAAAGGACCTTAGAAACTGAAAGAGCCGGAGGTAAATTCTACTGGTTCAGGGTAGACCGAAAAAGCAGATGGAAACCCCCACTACCAAGTATGGCTGACCTGTGAACAACAGGTCCAGGAGCACTTGAACCCCTTACTTGGTGAGCAAAAGGGGGTCCAGGTGGGGTTAGCCCATTAAGGAGAATGGTTTCCACTTAGCCACTGAAATCTTCCTGATGGAAGACCAAGCACAACTCAGAAGCCTCTTGTGGTGGTCTAGAAGAACCAGATCCTACACACTTCATATTCTAAAAGGAATCATTCTGCCCCTGTTTTGCCTACAACTGTAGTAGCAGTCTCTGAACTAAGGGAAGAGAGGGAAAGTGTATAGGAGAACGTATCCACTGCGGAAAAACAGTGTCCAGATTTCTAAGGCAAATAGAGGCAGATGTGCGTCGAGGCGGAACGCAGCAGGACCAAGTTCAGAGTAACCCATTCATTGAAAGTGACTGAATGACGGCAGAAGTGACTCAATGCAGTGAGGCACCACTCGCTCCAGCCTTCCAGAAAGGGAGTAGAAAAGGACACTAGTTTGCTTGCTGATGAAAAAACATCACAGTTTCGTCACCCACTCGAAGTGGGTAACTTCATGAGCGACTGGCAAGGAACCAGTGCGAAGGAACCAATGGTGTGAATATCAAGAAGCCATCTCTGAAAAAAGACCTACTTGACCTACGGTCAAGAAAGGAGCATTCTGTCTGTTAACTTAAAGCAAGCAAGAAATTAGGAACCTGATTTCCAACTCACTGGAGAGTCACTTCCGTTGCTCTGAGGCTCTGATCAAGAGAAGAAAGCCTGATAAGAAAGGGAAACCAACAGACTGAGCAGCTGCCTAGGCCTAGGGAATATCTCTGAATAAGAGAAATCTCTCTTGGAGAAATTAGATGACCCATACCTCTGCTGGATCAGATTTCCCTTAGGGGAAGAAGTCAGGTACTTTTCACCGTAGTTTAGAGACGACTGCCTCAGTGGCTGAGGTGGAACCTGGACGGATCCAAAAGGATGGTATCGGTAATTTCGAGCTAGGCCCTGTGCTGTGATGATTTTCTTTTCTTTCTTTTTTTTTCACCATTAGTCCGAGCCTGACAAGGCTTTCAGGCTGCTATCTCGAAAGGACTGCCTGATGCAAGAATGACGAAGATGTCGTCCATCTGAGAGGCAGGAGGAGCCTGAGCGTCCATAACTGAAATCATGATTGGACCAATAATCACAGCTGAAGAGATGTTAACCACCTGTTGCCAATGAAGCCACCGAAGGGGCAGTATCACAAGGGGGTTATATACCCCTATCAAAGGAGCGGAAGAGCCTGTACGGCTCCTGACCATTGAATTAGAATGTTCCACAGAGTGTAATTGTCCTGACGACTGAAAAGAGTCTAGAAGCAGAAGCGTTTGGTCCACAGATGCAGTCTGAAATACTAAAGTGGACCTCATCACTGAGGAACAACTGAAAAGATCTTCCATCATGGACTCTGGTGATAGAGAAGGCTTGCCCTCCAGTCTATAAAATAAGTCATCGCTGTAGCACTGACAAGTAGGACATGGAAGGACTCATCCAGATGCACTTCTACCCCAGAATGACCCCTAAAGGGAGGTCTAGATCAGAGCCACTAGAGACTCCACCACCAGGAAGGGTGTCGAGGAGCTAGGCGCCACGTAAGGAGCCGAGAAAGTGCTCGGCGGAATGAGGGATTCTGCTGGCAGAACAGCACAAAAGCATTCCATCAGCGGAAAACTGCTGGATGTGACAAGATCCCACGCACTAAGATCTGTAGAAAAATAATCCGCAGAACAGGACATCATTCTGTGGAAAACATCTCGCCACAAGTTCCGCAGAAGAAGCGGTCTGCGGAAAGAAAAATCCACCACTAGTTCTGCTGGAGAGCACCAACTGGCACCCCCCTTGGCACCAGCATCACCCGTGGTACAGGATGGCACTAAGCAGTGCCTAAGCCATCCTGGGCGACACCCGAGGGCACCCACGGCAGTACCCACAGGCACCCCTGGCACCCATAGTACCCTCAGGAACCCATGGCACCACCCGAGGCACCTGTGGGTGCCTGCGGTGTCACCCATGGCACCTGTGGGTGCTCGCAGTACCACCCACGGGTGCCTGCAGCACAATGCCCACAGCACCACCAGCAGCGCCGGGAACCAACAGCACCAACAACAGCACCTGCTGTGGCACCAACAGACTCTGCAGCGTCGCATGGCAGCAATGGTGCCGCCCACAGTGCCAACACCAACACCAGCGGTGCTGCCTATGGCACTGATGCCAATTCTAGAGGTGCCACCATGGCGCTGCTCCATGGCACCAGACCTGCGGCGTCACCCATGGCATCGGCCATGGTGCCAGGACCAACAGCACCATGGAGAAATGCCAATGGAGAAAATCCTGAGGAGAAGGAATAAGTGGTGCCCGTGCTGACCCCTGCACGGAAAGAGGGAGGGGGGTAGGCATGAGGGGTCGACGCAATGGCAAAGACACCAAGAGGGTACCATGCACATCCTGATCCAATAGACCCGGTCCCGGTCCAGCGGCTCCGAAGCCCCAAAATCAGGAACACTGGTCAGGAAAACTGGACAGAAGTCAAACCCCCTGCTCCACAGGAGCGGCCCAGGAGTGAAACTGCTCACCGGAACTCCATCGAGGACAGAGATGGAGTCCAGAGTTGAAGAACGCGGTCATTAAGAATGGGGCCAAGGGGAACCCACTAAAGCCGGTTCAGGCCTATCATCCCGACCGACCGACAATCCCCATGCAGACTTACCAGAAGACAACCTCGAGCGTCACCGATTCTTCTTCCTCCAACAAGGAAGAAGAGCTCGAGGTGAAGCGGAGCTGGAACCACCAGATTCGTGCTTCGTGGACTGCCCCCGGAACACAGGATTGTCTATAGTCGGACCCCCCTTTAGCAAAGGGCGGTGGACCGGACACAGCCTATCTGCCATAACAACTTTCAAACAAAGTCTTCCTACTGTCACCACTACCGTCTAAGTATGACTCCATTGATGGCAGGTGAGAATTTATTTTAATTTTTCTTCATAATCTTCTTTTTCTTCTTAATAAAATAAGAAAATACTACTAAAAATGAAACGAATACTAAATGGCTAAAAGCTGCTGTTATATAGACGAAAACTTTGACTTCGGCAGACGAGCGACGTCGACATCCAAGTGCACTCGACAGCGGGAGAAAAGGAACTGAGTCGGTTGGAGGGTCGACACCGAGATAGCCTACACAGGCACGAGCTAGTCTCGTGTTGACATGCATGCATGGCCCTGTCTCAGTGCTGACCCTTCAGAAAATGTTTGGCTCCCATTTGGTCCTAGTGCCTCCAGCGCTATCCCACTAATATGAATGAGTGTTGGAGACTTGAGTCCAGGAAGAACAGCATCAACTTTCTCTTCTCCCAGGAGGCAAACAGGTCCACCAGAGGGGTGTCCCATTGGGAGAAAAGGTGACTACCACCTCATTATTCAGGAACCACTTGTTCAATGTCTTCTGCCCCGGCTGTGTATTTGTGAGCTGACCATTTACTTCCATGGCATAAACTGCCATGGGATCTGCCTCTAGGCTGCACACAAGGATCCAAGTGTGGAGCGCCTCCTGACACAAAGGGAGTACATTCTGCACTGCCTTTTCAGGTACAAAATGATCATGGTGCTGTCTGCCTGGACCTGCATGACTTGACCTCTGATCAATGGAGCAAATTCTCTCAGAGCCAGGTGCACTATATTGAGCTCCAGCAGGCTGATGTGGTGACAAGACACCCTGGGTGATCAGAACCTGAAAGCTTTGTGGTTTCTCAGGTGTGCTCCCTACTTCACTGGAGATGCAGCCGTTGAAAGTGTGAGAGAAGACTCTAGGTGGACAAATGGATTCCCTACTCCAAATGTGAGTCCAGCCACAACTGAATGGCATCCCACACTGGCTTGGTCACTATAACTGGCTGGTCCAGTGCCGCAGTGCTGGGACCACTGATGGCCCAACTCTCACTGTGGGTGGCTCATCCACCAGCAAACCCAAAGGATCATGCTGGTGGAGGATACCATGTGTTCCAGCAGCAGCAGGAGCTCCCTGGCAAGGAACAAGATCTCATCCTGAAATGATCAGACAAAGGAGGTAAGATCCAATGCTCAGTTAACAGGAAGGTTGGCCCTGGCCTCCCACACTGTCTAGTTCTGCCCCAATTAATTTTATCACCTGGGAGGGGACCAGTTCTTGGTTGACCAGAGGCCAAGTTATTGCAGGTCTACAGAGCCAGATCTCACGATCACTGATAGCGTCCTTGGACAAACCAGCTATCAGTCAGTAATCCAGACAGGGATATACCCGGACACCCTTGAACCACAGGAAGGCCACCACTGCCATGTACTGGGTGAAGATCCAGGGTGCAGACCAGAGACCAAAAGGCATAACTTGGAACTGGTACAGTACCCCCTCTGTGCTGAACTGAAGGTACTGGCAGGAGGACAGATGGACTAGGATGTGAAAGAATGTTTTCTGGAGGTCCAGGACGCAACACATGCCCTGCTCCAGACATGATATGATTTGCTTCAATATGACCATCTGGAACTTGCCCTTCATCATGAACTGATTCGGATCATGCAGCTCCAGTATGGGGCCCCAGCCCTCCATCCATTTTGGGACCAGGAAGCACCTGGACACATATCCATGGCTGGCCAGGGCATCTGGGAGTGACACCCTGGACTCTTCAGGAGCACTGAGTCAGCACAACGGGAAATCCTCAAAATGTAGAGGCGACCCTCTGCCCACCACTTCTAGCACCCACGTGTCCAAAGTAATGGCAGACCATTGTGGCAAGAAGTGGTGCAGCTGACCCCTGACTGGGAGCTAAGACAGGGACTGGATGTGCAGCAGTATGATACCTCATAACCCATCACCGTGCAGCCTTGGAGGGGTCTCCGGCCACAGAGGCCGGTACAGCACCATCACCTCTGCTACACCCCACCTTTCTGGCTTCTGGACGCCAAACGTGGGTTTCAGAAGCCAGTGCCAATACAGCCCATGCTGAGGCTGCGGTGGAAACTGCCTTTGAGTCTTCTGGGATGAAGTCACAGAATCTAGGATGGCCCTGGATTTCTCACTGCATGTGAGATTTCCTTCCACCCCAAAGACAAAGAGGTCAGTACCCAAGAAGGAGACATCAGCCAACTTATTCTGGGTATCCACCGTAAAGGTGGAAAGTGGCAGCCAGGCCCTGCAGCTCACAGCAATGACCACAGGAGATACCCATGTTCAAGGCCATCTGAAGGTGGTGGTTTGCCAGTAACTAACCCTGGTCCTGGACTAACTTCACTGGCAGCTGCTTGTCAGTAGGAAGGTGAGACAAGAGGTCATCTAATACTCACAGCAGGGAGTGACCAAAGCTTGCCATCACACCAGCATAGCTGGCCTGACAGACACACAGAGAGGCAGTGGCATAAACTTTTTTTCTCTGTGTGGTCAATCTTTTTGGACTCTACATTATGTTTGGAGGCTTATCCACATCGCCCTGGCCACCCAGTTAACGGAAGGCCAAATCCAACATCAAGTCTTCGGCCAAAGGATGGTCAGAGAACCTGAAAAGGGAACCTGCAGGAAGAAAAAAATACTTACCATAGTAATCTTGTTTCCTCCAGGGGACACTCCAATATTCATAACTCTTATGCAGTATGCCTTTAAGCCAGCTCTGCCAAGAGATGGAACATTATGGTAATGATAGAACACCATTGGCACATGCCACTAAAAATGCTGTCCCTATCAACTGCCTATATTCCAACCCCTCAGATTTCATGGATGCCTGACAAGACAGGTCCCACGAGGAAAATGGATATAACACTACAATAATAATAACAACAACAATACTAACACCCAAAAAGGGAAAAACAACCCCCCGGATGTCAGAATCACCTGAAAAGGGTAAAACCAATGAAAACACAGTTTCAACAGAAATGCCAGAGTGTGCACTCATACCACTGATTACATAGCATGGAGTGCAGAGGCCACTGGTTCTAGCAGGGGAGGCAAGGTGGGAGTGTTATGAATATTGGAGTATCCCCTGTGTCGTCGAGGCATAGGTCAGGAAGCATAGGGAAAACCAGAAGCAGTTATAGAATTCACCAAAAACATTTATTTACAGTAGCAGTAACACAAAAAATATATAAACTTCTTCATAACTATGTACGGAGGTAAAATAAAATCTTCCTTCAGTCTCTGTGTCCCTTTTTCTTGTAATCTTTCAGAAATTGCAACTCAGCTCTCTTATAAGTCATTTCAACCCCCACAATCTAAACAAACATCCTGTCCTTGAATATTTCAGGCAGAAAAAACACAGGGTGCTTCTTGAGGCCCCAACAGCTTTTGCAAAACGTTCAACATTCACACTCAAGTAACCTCTAGAGTTTACAATCATCAAGTGAACAAGTGACCATCAAACAGTGTGGCTCACGATAAACTCTGCTACAGAGTCAAGCCATACAAAAGTGAGGCTTCTGGACTTCAGGAGGGCTGACTTTGGCAAAATGGGAGAGTGCCTTAGAAAAGCACTAGCAAACAGGCTAGAAGGAGGGGTGGAGCAACAATGGGCAAATATCAAAACTGCCATCACAGAGGCAACAAACCTTTGTGTGAAGCAAATAAATCAAAATGAAAGAAAAAGCCACTATGGTTCTCAAAAGAGGTGGCAATGAAGATTAGGGAGAAAAAGATAGCATTTAGGAAGTATAAGGAAACACAGAAGGAGCAGGACAGAGAACTGTACCAGTTAAGGCAGAAGGAAGCAGGGAGGGTAGTCAGAATAGCAAAGGCACAAACTGAGGAAAAGATAGCTAACTCGGTTAAGAAGGGGGATAAAACCTTTTATAGGTATATCAGGGAGCGTAGAAAGACAAAGGGAGGGATAGTGAGGCTGAATAGAATGGATGGTGGGTGGGCAGAGAGTGACAGTGATAAAGAAGGGATACTGAATGAATACTTCTGTTCAGTATTCACAAAAGAGGAAGTGGGGAAGTTGCCTAATCCAATTAACAAAGCACTCTGGAGAGGGGTTGATCCCAGTCCTTTCACAGAAGAAAGGTTCGAAAGAACTCCTAAAACTGAAGGTGGACAAAGCAATGGGGCCAGATGGAATTCACCCCAGAATTGTAAAGAATTAAGCAGAGAACTAGTGACACTACTGACTACTCTTTTAACAAATCATGGGAGGATGGTGTGGTACCTGAGGACTGGAAGAAGGCGGATGGATTCCCCTTCACAAAAGGCGGATCAAGACAGAGGCAGGAAACTACAGACCTGTCAATTTGACCTCTGTGGTAGGAAAAGTGATGGAATCACTTCTGAAGGAAAGAATTGTTGAGTACCTAGAGGCCAGTGGGGCACAGGACCCAAGGCAGCATGGGTTCACAGCAGGAACGTCATGTCAGAAGAATCTAATTGATTTCTTTGACTGGGTGACCAAAGTAGAAGACCAGGGAGGGGCTGTGGACATGGCCTACCTAGATTTTAGCAAGGCATTTGACACAGTCCCACACAAAAGATTAGTAGTCAAATTAACCAGCCTGGGAGTGGGTCTCAAGGTGGTAGCCTGGGTAAAACATTGGCTGAACAACAGGACACAGAAGGTAATTGTAAATGGAGTCCACTCTGAAGAAAGAGGGGTTACTAGCGGGGTACCACAGGGTTCAGTACTAGGTCCAGTCTTTTTTAATGTCTTTATTAGTGGCATGGCAGAGGGACTGGAAGGAAAAGTATGCCTCTTTGCAGATGACACAAAGATCTGCAACAGGGTTGATACACAAGGAGGCGTGGAAAGGAAGAGAAGGGACTTGGCAAGGTTGGAGGAATAGTCAGAAGTATGGCAGCTTGGATTCAATGCAAAGAAGTGCAAAGTAATGCATCTGGGAAACAAAAACCCAGGGGAAGATTACACAATGGGGGGAGGTAGTAACAACAACAAAAATGGAAAGAGACCTAGGGTAATCATATCAGATGACCTTAAGGTTGGTAAACAATGTTATCCCCTGTACAGACAGTTGGTGAGACCCCATCTGGAGTACTGTGTCCAGTTCTGGAGACCCCATCTCCGCAAGGACATAGACAGGATGGAGGCAGTTCAGAGGAGGGCAACTAAAATGGTGCAGGGTCAGCAAGAGAAGCCATACGAGAAGAGACTAAAGGAGCTTAATATGTATACCCTTGAGGAAAGGAGGAAGAGGGGGACATGATAGAAACGTTTAAGTACCTCAGTGTAATCAACAAAGTCCAAGAGGGTAGCATCTTTCAGAAAAAGAGATGTGCAAGAACAAGGGGACACAATTTGAAGATTGAGGGGGGATGGCTCAGGGGCAATGTGAGGAAGCATTTTTTCACAGAGAGGGTGATGGATGCATGGAACAGCCTTCCTGAGGAGTTTGTGGGGTCTAAAACTGTGGGAGAATTCAAGAATGCATGGGACAGACATAAGGCAATTTTTGTGGGGGGTAGGAAGAAATAGGCTGCTGGTTAAATAGGATCTGCAGCTTAGCTTCTAGGTAGGGAAATGGGCAGACTAGGTGGGCCAAGCGGTCCTTATCTGCCATCAAAGTCTATGTTTCTGTGTTTCTATCTCAAAATATAATTATATAAATTTCAACAGTAATACTATATATTTTCTAAACAATACGGATTCTCAATATCGGTTACATTTTCATACAATGATATGCACATATTTTTATATTAGCACATATGCAAGGGAGAAAAACGGACAGCAAGAGAGAACTGTGAGAAAGAGAGAGAGACAAAGAATTGTGAGACTGTTCGGGTTGATCAAGTCCGAAGTCTCACAGAAAAATTTGGTTGCACAACCAGACAGAGCAGAGACAGAAAAGGAAAGATCCTTGTATTTATACACTTTCTCCATAACAAATGGGACAGGGTCCTATTCTACTCAGTCACATCCTGAAAAAAAACAAGATTACTATGGTAAGTAATTTTTTCTTTTCACCCCAGGAATACTCCAATATTTCTAACTCTTATGCAGACTAAGAAGCAGTACCTTTGGAGGGGAGTACAGAACATACTTTGGGAACAGACTCTGCAAGACAGCTGTGCCAAACCAGGCATCACCCCTAGCCTGTGTGTCCAGGCTGTAACGATTAGTGAAGGTGTGTACTGTTCTTCAGGTAGCTGCTTTACAGATGTCCACCAGTGGAACATCCCTGGAAGCTGCTATAATAGCAGCTGTACCCCTTGTGGAATGGACTCTCAACCCTGCTGGGGGATCCTTCCCAGCTTTTGAATAGCAAAACTGAATACACTGAATTATCCAGCAAGAACTGGACCTCTTAGATACTGGACTTCATTTACCACATCCCCATCAGTCAGGAACAGCTGTTTTCTCTCCTGTCTATGGGTGTTAGTGACAGCCATGTAGTAGCTAAGAGCTCTCTTGATATTAAGACTGTGCAGTCTATGTTCCCCAGAGTGTGAATGCTCAGTGAAGAAAACAGGCATGGTAATGGACTGGTTCAAATGAAAGTCCAAAGCCACTTTTGGAAGAAATTTTCTGTTTGTTCGCAGGACTACTTTGTCCCTGTAGAGTGAAATGTAGTCCTGTTCAATGCAGAGAGCCTGGAGCTAGCTGATACTTCTAGCAGAAGTGATTGCCACTAGGAAAACCATCTTCCATGTGACATACTTCAAAGGAGCTGAAGACATGGGTTAAAAGGGGGAACCCATGAACTTGGCAATATACACATTTAGGTCCCAAGCTGGCACCAGTTCCCTGCGAGGGGATGCAAGTGAGCTAGACCTTTAAAGAACCTTTTAAAGATGGGGTTTGATGCCATAGAGGCATTCTTCCCAGCTGAGGTGTAAGCAGACACTGAAGCTAAGTGGACTTTTAGAGTAGTGGGCTGCAGGCCCAGAGAATGCAAACAAGTAAGGAAGTCCAGCACAGCTGGAACCCCTGTCAGAGCTGGCACCACATCCCTGGTGGAGCACCAGATAGAAAACCTTTTCCATTCTGAGGTGTAGGTTTTCTTGGTGGAAGGTTTCCTGTACACCCTTAAAATGTCCACAACACTTTCAGAGAGATGCAAATCTGCATACGCTAGGTCCTCAAAAGCCATGCTTTGAGCTTGAGGGATTTGAGGTTCAGGTACAGGAGTCTTCCTTGACTGGAGGTTAGCAGATTGTGCCTCAGAGGAAGGTGTATGGGCTCAGCCACAGACATGGAGAGCAGCAGAGAGTACCAAGGCTGCCTGCCCCAATCTGGAGCTATCAAGATCAATGAGGCTGGTTGGGACCTGAGCTTGAATAATATCCTGCACACCAGAGGGAAAGGAGGGAATGCATACAGGTACTTCACTGACCAGTCCAGTACCAGGGCATCCAGGGGTATTGTTCCCTGAGCTGGGTGTCTGCAACAATACTGTGGCAGGTGGTAACTTTCGTGGGATGCAAATAGATCTATCTCTGGGGTGATACACTTTCTGAAAATCACTTCCATCACCTGTCTATTCAAGGTCCCTTCGGGATGGGCCTGGTTAATCCAACTCAGAGCATCTGCTAGGGAATTGTCCTTTCCTGGAAGATGAATGGCCTGAAGGAAAACTGCTACTGAATAGGCCAGAGTCCAAATTCTCACAGTTTCTGGGCAGAGAGGATCCGATCTTGTTCCTTCCTGCCTGTTTATGTAGTACATTTTGGTGGTATTGTCTCTTCTGACCTGTACCACCCTTCCCTGAACCAGTGGTGTGATGGCTTGGACTGCTAGCAACACTTCTCTGAGCACCAACATATTTACGTGCTGGAGTGACTCTGCACTGGACCAAGTGCCGTGACTGGTGTGATCCCGTAGACAGGCACCCCACCCAAGTAGAGATGCATCTGTTGTGAGAATCACTGATGGTAACTCTTTTTGAAAAGGAACCCATTCCCTGAGGTTGGCTTCCTCTTTCCACCACTGAAGGGCCTGAAGTAACGTTTTTGTTACTGGGACTAGCTCTAAGATTTGAACCCTGCACCCTTGTTTTCAAAGTCCCCAGTTGCACCACTCACCTAGAACACCTGCATATTTTACTGCAGGATTTCATAACTGTAAAGAACGCACTAACCCTGTGACACAACTAAAGTGTTATCTAAGTGCTTCTACAAACCTGAACCCAACTCCCTGCTGCTACAGCCAACAGTCTAGCTCTCTCCGATTACCCTGATCAAGACTTGAACCTGGTACTCTATGCACTTCAGGCACATACATTACCACCACACCATAGCAGCAACTAGACTCAGAGGTGATCTCTCACTACTATCTCCCCTCTTTCATCCTAGTCCCCCCATTCTTTCCTCACTTCAGCTCCACCAGCCTTCCCAACTATGCACATGCATCCCCTGCTCGCCAGTCTATCTCTTCTCCTCCTCCTCCTCCCTTTGCCTTCCACATACCCTAGTGTCCCTATTAACCCTCAGTCTCACTACTCCAGTGTTCCTACCTACCCTCCTGTCCTCCCCTCCTCCTTTACCACTGCTCCTACCCCTCCCTCCTCCTCCACACATCCCATATGCTCCTCTCCACCTCACCCCCCTTCCAGACATCACCTGTCCTCCCCTACAGCCCCCTTGCACTTCTGATCACTCAGGCCTTCTCTGCCTGTGCTACCCTACCACCCTTGTACAGCAAACCCCATTCCTTATTCTATCGCTCCCGGCGTAACCTCTCCATCTGCCTCCTCTGACCAGAGCACTTCTCCTCCTTCTGCTCCTAACAGGGAACATACACCCCAACCCAGGCCCTGCCCCCCCATCCACCCCTCAGCCCACTGGTCTGAGTAGCCTCCATGAACATATGCAGCCTGCTGAAGAAATTTGCGCCCACAGTGCTGGGCCATGGCTCACCAACCAGACATCATAGCCCTGGTTGAAACCTGGCTGTCCAAATCAACTCCTGACTCATTTTCTCCCTCCCAGGCTATACCTTATACCGGGAGGACCGAGTAAACAAGCGAGGGAGGCTGTGCAATCTACACCAGGGACACAATACCTGGACATGCACTCCCCACCCCTACCCTCATCAATGGGGCCCAGGCCCTTACCCTCAGACTCACCCCAGACCCCTCTAGGAGCCCTCTCTATCTCACCACAGCCTACGTTCCCCCAAAGAACCGGCACCCAGCCCTGATATCTTTAACGGACTACCTAGCCACCCTCCACCATAAGGCAGAACAAGTCCTAGTGGGGGACCTTAATGTAAATTGGCTCAGCACCTCCTCATCCACCACCAGAGACTCATTTGCCGCCCAAGATCTGACACAACTCGTCACCCAGCCCACGAGACTTAACCCTAAGAGTGGTACCAGCACCCTGCTGGATGTTATTATAACTAACCGACCCCATAAATCCAAAACATCCAGGTCCTCCCGGAATCCCTGGTGACCACTCTATCCTATTCCACTGGGTAGCCCCCAAACCCAAGCCCAAAGCCCAGACCACCCTCCGCAGGTGCCTCCCGCCTTGGTGGGCTGAAGAAACAAGGCACTCCTCACCCAGATAGACTGGTCCCCATTCAGCAGGCAACCAACATTGATACTGCCCTCACCTTTTTCACCCACACCTTCAACATGGCCTGTGATCTTTGCACCTTAACCAAACCCGGTCCAAAAACAGAACGCACCCTGGGTTAGCCCGGCCCTCCTACAATTACTTAGAAACCGGGATAACCTCTGGCACCTGCCACTGAAACAGGTCAACTGTCTGATAGGCAAGCATACAATGCAACCGAAATAAATGCTCATGGGCCATCAGGAAAGCCAAGGCAGACCATTACCAGGCCTCTCTACCTCCTCCTGGGGCTCAGCCCGGACCTTCTGGGATAATATTAAGCAACTCAATGGTAAAGCTTGCTCCCCTGCCCCATCCCAGCTCACTAGAAATGGCACAACCTCCACCGAGCCTGCCACCATAGCTAACTGGTTCAACACCACTTTCACTGACCTTAGCTCAGTCCTCCTAGTAATTTCTTTGACCCTCCCCAGCCAAACTCCCCTGTCCTCCAGCACCCCAGCTTCCTCCTGCGAAAGATTTCCACCCGGAAGCCAGACCCATCCTAATCAAAGCTCTCAATGGCAACAATCCGGCAGTGACTCACTGGACCCCAGCATCCTCAGGCTGGTGCTAGATGAAGTCCTTGCACCTCTCACAAGCCTAATTAACCAGTCACTCTGCCTGGGACAATTCCCACAGCTTGGAAAACAGCCATTATCACACCTATTCATAAAGGAGGCGACAGGTCATCGGCCAACAACTACCGGCCAATCTCCATCCTCCCTCCCTCTCTAAAGCCCTGGAGAAAGTGGTGGCCATTCAAATCACTGATTATCTGGCTAAGCATAACATCTTATGCCCAGAGCAACATGGCTTCGTATGGGTCACAGTACCAGCACTGCCCTTATTGAATTCTCCAACTTCCTACACGCCTCCTTGGATACCAGCTCCTAGCTGGTGCAGTGTTCATTGACCTCTCAAAGGCTTTCGACACTGTCTCCCATCCACTGCTGCTGAATGCACTCTGCCTCACTGGTCTCTCGGCTGGCCCCTGGCATGGTGTGCTAGCTATCTTGACACTCGATCCCAGTGTGTCAAGATTAATAGCACACTCTCCGACACCAGTCCCATTCTCTCTGGGGTCCCCAAGGCTCCATCCTGGGCCCCCTTCTCTTCTTGCTGTATCTGAACACCCTGCCCAGTGCATGCTGTGGCAAAATTCTGCTGTATGCAGACGACGCTGTCCTCTTTGCCACCCACCGTAATCCCATCTCCCTACAGGACTCCCTACAGCAGTCTTTCAACAGTGCGAGGCTTGGTTTAAGGAGCGAGACTCGTCATCAATCTTAAGAAACCAAAACTATGCTCTTTTCACACCCCCAAAACAAAGCTAGCAACCACCCACTCTATATCCTTCAAGCACCAACCAACCACTGGAACAAGTCTGCTCCCTACAAATACCTTGGGGTTACCTTCGATTCAGCCCTCACATTCCACAACCACATCGACGCCCTAACATCCGCCACCAACACACGGCTTGGCATCCTATTCCGCCATAAAACCTGCCTTCCACCAAATGCTCTCCGGCTAGCTGTTACATCGTCCGTCCTGTCCCTTGTAGACTATGGTCTACCAGTATACGGTGCTGCCAACACCACTGCACTCAACAAAATTCACCTAACCCTGAATAAAGCGTGCAGATTGATTACTGATGCCCCCAGGCTCACACACACCTGTCAGCTATATGTCGATGCTAACCTGCTTACCCTGGATGAACGGCTCCGATACCAGACCTGTCTCCTCACCAAAAAACCCTACTCGGGCTCTCCCCCCCTGGGGTAACGGCATCCATCCACCAGAGCCTTCCCACCATTGCAACACGGTCTTCCTAAAAGACCGCTCTAAAGGTCCCCAGAACGAGAACCAGCCGTGGCCAGAGGTCCTTCAGCTATAGAGCCCCAACCTGGTTTAACTCTCTCCCTGCCACCATCACCAATGCCATCACCATCTCCACATTCAAAACCACACTTCGGAACCACATCTTCAGCACTCGTAACTGCTCCTGTCTCTGAACATAGCCTCCACCTCTTTCTCTTGACAATGCCCCCCGGGCAGCTCTCCACCCTACCATCCCCCCTCCACCACTTCCCTGTACACCATGCCTAGGTTTAACCTGGCCAGTGCCAGCTGTTTTCAATGTTTATCTACCAGAATGCTCACTTGATACAGACTTGTGTAATACCTGTTATCAATTACATGTACCCTGTACCCAATTGTACCCAATTGTATTTGTCTGACCACTATGTGACGTGGCACCTCTGGTGAATGCCTATTGATTTTTTGCAAATCTTTGCTATGTAACCGAAACGCAATGTATGTCTTTATGTTACGAAGTACCTTTGGAAACGAGCCTCTGGCTCAAAGGTTGTAAACTGATTCTTAAATAAATAAATAAAATAAAAATAAATAAGAGAGAATCCCTTCTCTGACACCAGTGCGCCCTATGGTGGAATTGGATTTCTCTCATCTGAAACCTGGAACCTGGTACTGTGCCAGTGGCAGCTGCCATGTGGCTCAGTAATTGTAAAAACTGTCTTGTAGTTTTTGGCCTGTTCAGGCTGAAGGAGCGTGCCATCTGCAGAATAATTCTTACCCTGTCCAGAGGTAGGTAAACCCTGCCTTTCCAGGTGTTTAATTCTGCTCCTATGAGCTGCAGCACTTGTGCAGGGAGAAGGGATGACTTTTTGAGATTTATCAGAAAACCCAGTGACTCCAGAAGTCATTGGGTGAGCTGCAGATGTTCCTCTACCTATTGTAGTGATTTTCCAACCACCAACCAGTCATCCAGGTAGGGGTTAAACTGTGACACCTTGCCTTCGCAGGTGTGCCACGACCACTGCCAAGCACTTTGTGAACAGTCTTGGAGCTGAAGTGAGAACAAATGGCAGGGTTGAGAAATAAGAATTATGTACCTACCTTGATCTTCTCTTGTACAGTGGCATCCCACAGGATGAAACCCACTTTTAAAGCACTCTGCAGTATGCTGCAGCAGACCTACTGACTAAAGCAATGTAATTTCAATGGTAATTAGTCCCCTTTGTCATGCAGGAAACTGTGGCATTCACTTCATCTTAGCAGTGTCACATTTTCCTGAGTGACAAAAGGGACTAACTGCCACTGAAATTATATTGCTTTGTTCAGTAGGTCTGCTGCAGCATTCAGCAGAGTGCTGTAAAATGCTACAGAATTGGGTTTCATCCTGGGGGACGCCATTGTATCTTCACCATTCATTACTGTTGGGTGTAAGCTGGAGGCACGCACCTGTATGGGAGCTTTTCTGTATGTGTGGAGGGAGAGTCGATGCTGATGGCACTGCCCATGAGGCTGACACATTGCATGGCGCACGAGGGCTGGTCGTTAGGTGCCACAGACTCCTCCTCCATCCCAGTTCTGTCGGAGAGGATGAGACAAAGGGGAACAGAGAAAAATCAAGGTGAAGCAAGAGAGCCAAGGGATAGGAAAAGGAAAGGATATAAACTGAAGAAGGAAGAAGCCAACCAGAGGACAGAATGATTGCACTTTTTTACCCTAAGAGGCCATAGGGCCCCAACCGTTGGGAGGCAGCACAGGAAAGGGAGAAACAAGGAGAGAAAGAAAATCAACAGAAAGAAACAGCATGCATAGGGAAAGAAGGGGGGCCCTCAGCCATGCTGAGCTGGAAGACTATTGGCTTATTTTAGCCTCAAAAACCTGAAGGTATGAAGACACAGGTGCAAGGATACCATCAACTTCGGGGACCACTAGATGGAGGTCCAGAACAAGAGAATTTGAAATGGTGTTGGAGATTATAAAACATGGTGAAGTCAGACCCCGCCTTCTCACCCCTAAACCCACATGTGGGATGAAAGTCCTGGGACATTGTTCTCTACAGCTTAATACCTGATGGCTTAGTCAGGGGGGGCCCTTAGACAGGAAAAGACTGTCCAGAATGACCTCTAAGGTAGAGGGGAAGTGAGAAAGACAGAGGGGGAGGAAAATCCCTACAGGTTCTCCCACGAAATGCACTGACGCAGTTCCTACCTCAAGAATAGGAAAACAAAATGGAAAATTGTGTCAGGTAAATAAGCAACCATAGTGTACCCCAATGACAATCCCAGGGAGGCCAGGGCAAAGACCCTACTCACCACCCTCCTAGGATGGGCACTCTGTGACTTTTTAGAGAAGGAAACAGAGGACCCTGAGGTACCAGAGGGACTCTGCCCCCAACTGGCCTTGAAGAGGGGGCGAGCTGGGTGGAGGTGGAGCCCAAGAGCTGAGGCCCAAGAAAGGAAGGTGGGTGGGAATTAGTAATGAATGGTGATGATTCTAGAGAAAATCAAGAATTATGGTAGGTACATAATTTTCATATTTTCCCTTGTCAGTCTTCACCATTCATTACTGCTGGGTTAGTAACAAGCTCCCCCGAGGGGACCTGGCAATGCCCTGAGGGAACAGATTCCCTCAGCCTACTGCACGTGAGGTGCAGGAGGGGAAGACCCCATAGCCCTACTAGACCGTACACGGCCAAAGACTGGTCAGGCCGAGAAGGTGTCCCCCGTGGCGGGGGATGGAAGATGCCCCTGTAACTTCCTCCTCACCCTGTGGGAGAAAAGTCGGGTCCCCCATTACACAGAGAAAATCACTCTATGCCGGGCAATGGATGACAACCTGGATACACGAAGCCAAGCCATCCGCCTGATGCAGACTGCTATCCCTGCCAGTCTGGAGGCCACTTCATTGCCGTCATAAGATGCCCTTGCTTGGTGCCTTGCAAGTTCCAGGCCCTGTGCAGAGAAGCCAAAGGCTTGCTTAGACTCCTCCGAATCAGGCAGAGATGCCAGCATCTGTGCTACCATGCTAACATCGACCACAGGTGCCTGTTGTAGGCAGCGTGGTGAGCCTGATGTGAGCTGATACAAAGCAGCACACAAGTTGAAGAGAAAGAAAAAAATTACTCACCTTAGTAGTTGTGTTTCTTCTAATGGAGTCTTGCTGTATTCTGACTTATTGCAGTTAGCCCCAGCACTTGAACTGTTCCGGATAGGAAGGGGTTAATTTCTATGCAGAGCATAGAATGTTGAGCTCGAGCTTGGTTCAAACCTCTGTCTGCTGCACTTTGAAGTGTAACCGTCAGATTCTTATGAGCTAATACTAATACACTATGTGGAAATTGTAGACTTTTACTAGCCAAATGGCAACCAAATATTCTGGATTCCCCAAAAGACTCAAGTCGAGAAATCAAAAATCAAAAATCAGGTAGTGAACAACCTATAACTATTGAAATAAAGAAACAAAACCCACTCCCCCTCTCTAAAAAGAGGGAGTGCCCAAATGCACCTATGGGGTGCAACACTGCACCTGCCAGCCCACGTCCCAAAAACAGGTTCTGAGAGGGGAGGCAGGGAGGGAGGTCAGAATACAGCAAGACTCCATTAGAAGAAACACAATTACTAAGGTGAGTAATTTTTTATTCAAACAACATGAAGTCTTGCTGTATTCTGACTTATTACGAACTACCAAGCAATACCTCCATGGAGGAGGATTCAACCTATTTTGGGAACAAGCTCTGCAGTACTGCTGTACCAAACTGAGCATCACTCCTAGCCTGGATATCCAGAGAGTAATGCTTGGTGAAAGTATGGACTGTTTTCCAGGTGGCTGCTTTGCATATCTCTAGTAACGGAATATCCCTGGCAGCAGCCAGGGAAGCAGCTGTACCTCTAGTCAAATGAGCCCTCAAGCCTGAGGGTGGTATTTTGCCTAGCTTCTCATAGCAGAATTGTATACAAGAGACAATCCACCTGGTAATAGTTCTCTAAGTGGCAGGTTTGCCCTTACCCACTTCCCCATAAGTGAGGAACAGCTGAAGGGAGTCAAACCTGTGTGCCTTAGTACATTTCAATGCAGTAACTAAGGGTCCTTTTAACATCCAAATTGTGTACTCTTCTCTCTCCTGAAGAAGAATGATCAGTGAAGAATACAGGGAGAGACATGGATTGGTTCAAATGAAAATCTGAAACCACTTTAGGTAAGAACCTCCTATTGGTTCTAATGACCACCTTATCCCTAAGGAATGAGATAAAATCAGGCTCCACTGATAGAGCTTGTAATTCACCGATACATCTGGCAAAGGTAATAGCTACCAGAAACACAGTCTTCCAAGTCAAGTACTTAAGTTCTGCTGAAGACAAAGGTTCAAAAGGGGGTTGCATTAGCTGGGCAATGAAAACATTAAGGTCCCAAGCAGGAGTAGGATTCCTAAAGGGGGGATTGGTATGAAGCAATCACTTGAAAAATTTACAGAAAACAGGATGAGATGCAAGTGAGAGGGTTTTCCCACTGACAAAAAAGCAGAAACAGCTGACAAATGTACCCTGAGGGTAGCTGGCCTGAGGCCTAGGCCATTAAGATAAACCATATAGTCCAGAACTGTGGACAAGCCAGCAGAATCTGGGGTTATATGCTTCTTGGAACACCAAATGCTGAATCTTTTCCATTTGGAATTATAAGTTTTTCTGGTAGAAGATTTTCGAGAGGCCTTGAGAATGCCAAGAACCCCTTGAGAGAGATACAAACCTGCATATTCTAACTCTTCAAGAGCCATGCCTTGAGATTGAGGAACCGCAGGTTGGGATACCAGATCTTCCCCTGTCAGGAGGTTAGTAGGTTGTGATTCCTGGGAAGAAAGGGGAAAATGGACTGCTAGGGACAGCAACAGGGGGTACCAAGGTTGCCTGGCCCAATCTGGAGCAATCAGGATCACTTTGCAAGACTGTGATCTGATCTTGACCAGAACCTTGAACAGTAGAGGAAAAGGAGGGAAGGCATACAGAAATGTCCCGTCCCAGTCCAGAATCAAAGCATCCAGAGGGACTGAGCCCAAGACTGGGGGTCTGCAATAGAAGAGAGGGAGTTGGTGGTTGTCTGGGGCTGAAAATAGATCTATCTCTGGAGTGCCCCACCTTGAAAAAACTTGTTTTAGCACTAGGGGATCCAGAGACCATTCGTGATGGCCCTGGGAGATCCTGCTCAATGCATCTGCTAGCACATTGTCCTTTCCTGGGAGGTGGACTGCTACTGGAGAAGTCTGTAGAGAATAAGCCAGGGACCATAATTTCATGGCTTCCGTGCACAAGGCCGTAGACTGAGTGCCACCCTGCTTGTTGATATACCACATGGTGGTGGTATTGTCTGTCCTGACCTGAACCACCCTGTTCTGTACTGATTGTGAGAAGGCTTGCAGGGCCAGGTAAACTGCCCTGTGTTCCAGAAGATTGATGTGGAGAAGAGACTCCTGAGTGGACCACACGCCCTGGGCTGTCAGAGTCCCCAGGTGAGCTCCCCACCCCAGGAGAGAAGCATCTGTGGTTAGAACCACAGAATGAGAGTGAGTGATAAATGGGACCCCTTACCTCAGATTGTCCTGATCCTGCCACCATTGAAGAGCCTGGATCAGGGTCTGAGTCACTGGAATAAGTTTGGTTTGAGGATCTTTTTCCTAAGACCAAAAGGCCCTCAGGTGAAACTGAATGTCCCTCATCTGAAATCTGGTGCCTTGGACCACAGCAGTGGAAGCTGCCATGTGGCCCAGAAGCTGAATGAAGTGCCTTGCTGGTAGAGAAACCAGAAGGCGGAAGGAAGAAGCCAGCTCTATGATGGCATTTACCCTTACCAAGGGGAAAAAAGCTCTTGCTTTGACAGAGTCCAGTTCCACCACTATGAAGGTCAAAAGTTGAACTGGCTCGAAAACTGACTTGGGAAGACTGAGAAGGAATCCTAGAGAAGTGAGCACTTGCTGGGTCACTTTCAAATCTGACTTGACTTGGTCTGGAGACTGACCCACTATGAGCCAGTCGTCCGAGTATGGGAATATGGAGATCTTTTTTCTCCTTAGGAATGCCACTACAACTGCTAGGCATTTGCAAACACCCTTGGAGCTGATGTTAGGCCGAAGGGCATTGTTTTGAACTGGTAATGGCCAGAAGGTAGTTCGAACCTGAGGTATTTTCTGTGGGAGTACCTGATGGGAATATAAAAGTAGGCATCCTTTAAGTCCAGGGAGGCTAGCCAGTCCCCTGGCCTTAGAGAGGGAAGAAAAAAATTACTCACCTTAGTAATGTTGTTTCTTCTAATGGAGTCTTGCTATATTATGACAATTGCAGTATGACCGCAGGTTAGAACTGCTCCGGAGGTGAAATAGTTAACTTTCCATGCAGGCATGGAACTTAGAGCACGAGGTCGGTTGAAAACGCTGTCTGTTGTGCTAAGCGCAAACTGTCAGATCTTTATGAGCTAAAACTCACTAAGGTTCTGTGTGGAAGCTGTAAACCTACACTAGCCAACTGGCTACTAACATAAACACTCATTTTGGCCTAAAACAAAGACTCAAGTCAGGAGACCCAAAATGCAAAAACACAACACCAATCACCCAAAAGGTAGGTGAAAAACAACAAGGTGGGCATCAAAAAGTGCCAACCCTGTACTGCCCACCCAATCCCCAAAACAGAGGTTCTGAGAGGGCAGGCAGGAGGAGGGAGGTCAATATAGCAAGACTCCATTAGAAGAAACATTACTAAGGTGAGTAATTTTTCTTCAAACAACATGAAGTCTTGCTATTCATATGACAATTACAGAACTACACAGCAGTACTCCCATGGAGGAGGACAGAACCTACCTAGGAAATAGGCTCTGAAGCACGGCTGTGCCAAACCGAGCATCACTCCTAGCCTGGATGTCCAAGGGTAATGCTTGGTAAAAGTGTGAACTGTTTCCAGGTAGCTGCTTGACATATTTCTAGAATAGGAATGTCTCTGGCAGCAGCCAGAGAAGCAGCTATACCTCTGGTAGGTGAGCCCTCAGGCCTGAGGGGAACTTTACCAACTTCTCACAGCAGAATTGGATACAACAGACAATCCACCTGGCAATGGATCTTTGTGGCTGGCTTCCCTTTACCAACTTCGCCATGGAGGTGAGGAACAGTTGAAGAGAGTCAAACCTATGACCCTTGGTGCGCTATGTAGTAACTAAGGGCTCTCTTCACATCTAGGTTGTGCAGCATCCTCTCAGAGGAGGAGTGGTCAGTGAAGTACACTGGAAGTGAAATAGATTGATTAAGGTGGAAATCTGAAACCACCTTTTAGGCAGGAACTTTCTGTTAGTCCGAAGGACCACCTTATCTCTGTGAAAGAGATAAACTCCTGCTCCACTGACAACGCTTGTAATTCACTTATGCATCTGGCAGAGGTGATGGCTACCAAAACACAGTTTTCAAGTCAAGTACTTGAGCTCAGCTGAAGACAAGGGCTCAAGGGGGTTGCATAAGCTGAGCAATGCAAGCATTAAGATCCCAGGCAGGGCAGGATCCTGAATGGAGGTTGGTGTGAAACAACCCCTTAAAAACTTGGAAAATACAGGATGAGCTGAAAGGAAAGAGGATTTACCTGCTGAAATAAAAGCAGACACAGCTGCCAAGTGCACCTTCAGGGTAGCTGGTCTCAGCCCCAAAAGAATTCAGGTGGACCATATAATCCAGGACTGTGGGTAGATCAGCAGAGACTGGGGAAATATGCTTTTCCGAGCACCATATGGAAAACCTTTTCCATTTGGAATTGTAGTAGCCCTGGTGGAAGAGCTTCCTGCGGCCTTCAATATATCCATTACACCTTGGGAAAGGTGTAAATCAGCAAACTCTAACTCTTCAAGAACCAAGCCTTGAGATTGAGAGATTTGAGATTCGGTACCAGACCCTTCCTGGGCACAGGTTAACAGATTGTGATTCCTGGGAAGGGGACAGGGAGGATGGACTGCTAAGGACAGCAGGAGTGGATACCAGGGCTGTCTGGCCAATCCGGAGCTATCAGAATGACTTTGCATGATTGGGATCTGATTTTGACTAGCACTTTGAACAGGAGAGGAAAGGAGGGAAGGCATAGAGAACTTTCCTCCCAACTGAGGCTAAGGCATCCAGTGGAGTGAGCCCAACACTGGGGGCCTGCAGCAAAAAGAGGAAGTTGGTGATTGTCTGGGGCTGCAAAGATCTATCTGCGAGTGCCCCATCTGGCAAATACTACTCCCAAGACCAGGGATCAGTGACCATTCGTGGTGGCCCTGGGAAATCCTGCTGAGAGCATCTGCCAGGACATTGTCCTTGTCTGGGAGGTAACTGCTGTAAGGGAGGTGTTCAGGAGTAAGCCAGAGACCACAACTTCATCACTTCGTCACAAGGCCGAGACCGAGTGCCCCTTGCTGTTGATGTACCACATTGTAGTGGTGTTGTCTGTCTGACCTGAATACTCTTGTTCTGAACAGATTTGGAAAAAGCTTGAAGTGCTAGAAAACTGCTCTGAGCTCCAACAGGTTGATGTGGAGCAGAGATTCCTGGGGAGACCACAGACCCTGGGTGGTGAGGTCACCCATGTGAGCTCCCAGCCCAAGAGGGACCGCATCTGTAGTAAGGATTAAGAGAATGAGACTGAGTGACAAAAGGAACCCCTTGTCTCAGAGTTGCTCTGATCCTGCCACCACTATGAGGCTTGGATCAGGGTTCGAGTTACTGGGATCAGCTTGGTAAGAGGATCCTTTCTTCGAGACCAAAAAGCTCTCAAATGGAACTGGATGTCCCTCATCTGAAATCTTGCTCCTTGCACAACTGCTATGGAAGCAGCCATGTGTCCTAGGAGCTGCAGAAAATGCCTTGCAGGGAGACCTGCAGGGTAAATGAGGAGGCCAGGGAGACTAGGGTCTTTGCCCTGTCCAGGGGGAGGAAGGCCCTGGCTTCCTGTGTGTTCAGTTCTCGCGCCTATGAAGGTAAGAAGCTGGACCCGGCTCTAGAACTGGCTTGAGAGATTCAGAAGGAAACCTAGAGAGGTAAGCAGTTGCTGCGTTATCTGAAGGTGTAAATTGACCTGGTCTGGGGACTGGCCTACTAAGAGCCAATCGTCCAGGTAAGGAAGATGGCAATCTTTTGCCTTCTTAGGTGAGGCAACTGCTACAGCCAGGCATTTGGTGAATACCCTTGGGGCAGAAGTGAGGCCGAGGGCATTGCTCTGAACTGGTGGTGGCCTGAGGGCAGCTCGAACCTGAGTACTTTCGATGGGAGCTTCTGATGGGAATATGGAAGTAGGCATCCTTGAGGTCCAGGGAAGCTAGCCAGTCCCTGGCCTTAGAGAGAGTAGGATAATTCCCAGAGTCACCATTTTGAACTTTGGCTTTAAAAGGTGCTTGTTTAAATATCTGAGATCCAGGATGGGCTGCCATTCTGTCTTTTGGGGTAAGGAAGTACCTGGAGTACAAACCTTTGCCCTGGTGTAGGGAGGAACCCTTTCCACAGCTCTGAGAGCTAGGAGGGTAGAGACCTCTGCCTCTAGGCGCAAGTGCCTCTGATGGAGTTGCAGGTGGAAAGATCTGGTTCTCAGCTTTGGAAATTTTTTGAAGCTGAGAACCAGTCCCTGGCTTACTACTTCCAGGACCCACTTGTCTGATGTTAAAGACTTCCAGTCCTGGACAAAGTAAGCCAGCCTGCCCCCTACAGGTAGAGGAGAATTGGCCCTGGCAATCCCATCAGGGTGCCTGCTTGGCAGGGGCTTTGGGCTGAGGGGTGGAAGCAGACCTGCTTGTACCCTGTCTGCCTCTCCCTCTAAAGAACCCCCTCTGAGCATAGGTGGAGGAGGAAGCTTGGGCTTGGTAAAAAGGCCTATGAAAAGGCCTGCCCCTGCCTCTAGGAAGCTGCTTTTGAGGAGTGGCCTGCCTTTCCTTGGCCTGTGCACTCCTATAGGTGGTCCTATATTCATCCATTTTCTTCATGTAATTCTCTGTTTGCTCCCCAAATAGAGAATTTCCCACAACAGGAAAATCCATGGCCTTAGACTGGGTATCCTGAGACAGGGTAGTACATCTGAGCCAAGCCATCCTGCTAAGTGCCACAGATGTAGCCATGACTCTTGATGAAACATCATTAGAGTCCACTGCAGCATGAAATTGCACCCTTGGATGCCTCAATACCATCCATAGCCACCTGTTCCAGCTCCTGGCAAGCTGGTCAGAGACTTGTTTCACTAGGGCCAGCACAGTATCCCATCTGGATTTTTGGTATCTAGCAGCATAAGCCATATAATTTGCTTGTCTGAGTCCCAAAGATGCTGCCATGTACTGTTTCTTTGCCATAGCATCAATCTTCCTGGAGTTCTTCTCAGAGGTGTGGAAGCAGGGAATATTAGCCTTGTCACAGGCTGCAGCCTGCACTACCCCACATGGCTGCATTGTTGAGTGAGGAAATCAGTGTCGGAGCCTGATAAGGTATACCTCTTGTCCATCCTTTTATCCACAGGAGGTATAGTGTGAGGAGTTTTAAAACTTTTACTGTCTGTTTAAGAGATTTATGCAAAGGAACAGACAGTCTCCTAGACTCTGGAATATCCATCATTTCTACATAGTCTGGCTCCTCTTGGTCATCAACAGCTTCCTCAACAGGGAGCTGGAGAGTTCAACAACTTTTTATAAAACATGAAAAAGAAGGGGACTCAGAAAGCCTTGGAGGAGAAACCCTAGGGGTCTATCTGAGAGATGTCCGGATCAATGGGCACATCCAGATCTTCAAAACCATATTCACTCTCCTCATATTCTCTTCCCCCCCGGGTCATAAAAATCTTCAAAATCATAATCTTGAACCGGTGGAACAGCCAGACCAACGCTTACCTGAAGGTGTCGGTTTGGTGGAACCGAAACGAAGACTGGACAATTTGAATTGCTAGCTATTTCTTCAGCAGTTGGGGAGAGAACTTTTGGCTCTACACTAGCTGACTTTCTAGTCCTTTTTGCTGGAACCGGCTCCTCAGAACCGGCTCTTCGTTTGCCCGAGGAAGTATCGCCCTGGTCAGAGGGCACTCCCTCCGGTTCGGTTGGCACCGAACCGGGCTGGCCATCCGGGTCAGCGGACTTTTTGGCCTCCCTTTCCCTGAGCCTACCAACTCTCTTATCTATGGTGGCAGCAGGGAAATTGTGACAAATCTGGCAGTCTGAATTGAGGTGGTCAAACCCCAGACAATAGACACATGTGGTGTGTGGGTCAGCCTTAGCAAAAGCTTCCCCACAAACACTACAGTGTTGAAACCCAGTGGGTCGGTTTTTCTTTGGGTTTCTCAGACATAATGCCAGCCTAACCAACTTGCCCGTTTATGGCAATCCACCAAGCAAGACACCCTTATCGGTTCCCAACCGTGTCACAGGTCGTGGCAAAAACCGTAATGAAATCCGTTTTTTTTAGAACCGATAAGAACCGGGAACCACACTCTAAAAAAGGACTAGAAGATTTTAAATACAACCTGATCAGTTCAAACCGAACCGATAAAGAATTACAAGTTCCACACAGAAAAAATAAATGTAAAACCTATCTATTACTTACATTACCACAGACAGAGCTTGAACAGACCGGTTGCAGTTTAATTTGGCTAAAAACGAAAAATAATACTTTTAAACCGACAAAATGAACCGAGCAGAAGGAGAAATCTCGGGCGGACTGTTCAGTGGTAGGAGTAAAGAATCTGACAGTTTGCGTTTGAAGCACAACAGACAGAGTTTTCAACCGAGCTCGCGCTCTAAGTTCCATGCCTGCATGGAAAGTTAACTATTTCACCTCCGGAGCAGTTCTAACCTGCGGTCATACTGCAATTGTCATAATATAGCAAGACTTCATGTTGTTTGAAGAATTATTCCCAGAGTCACCATTTTGAACTTTGGTTTTAATAGATGCTTGTTCAGGTATATCAAGTCTAGGATGGGTCGCCACTCCCCTGTTTTCTTTGGGGTAAGGAAATACCTGGAGTACAGACCTTTTCCCCTGTGTATTGTAGGAACTCCCTCTATGGCCCTTAAGGCCAGAAGAGATGAAACCTCTCCCTCTAGGGCAATGGTTTCAGAAATGTTTTCAGGTGGAAAAGATCTGGCTCTCAGCTTCAGAAATTTTTTGAAGCTGAGAGCCAGTCCCTGGCTTACTACCTCCAGGACCCACTTGTCTGAGGTAACAGACTTCCAGTTCTGGAAGTAGTAAGCCAGCCTGCCTCCTACAGGAATGGGGGAGTCAACCTGGGCTGACACATCAGGGTGTCTGCTTCGCAGGAGCCTTAGGCTGAAAGGTGGATGCAGCCCTGCTCATCCCCCTTCTGCCTCTCCCTCTGAAGAACCCCCTCTGGGAAAAAGAAGAGAAGGCCTGCGCTTGGTAGAAAGGCTTATGAAAAGGCCTGCCCCAGCCCCTAGCTTGCTGTCTTTTGAGGAACTGCCTGCCTTTCCGTGGCCTGTGCACTCCTATAGGTGGTCCTGTATTCATCCATCTTTTTCATATAATTCTCTGTCTGCTCCCCAAACAGAGAATTGTTAACTACAGGGAAATCCATAGCCTTTTTTTATTTATTTATTTGATATTCAGAAAGACCTTTGAGTCAGAGACTTATTTACAAAGGTTCTATGTCATACATAAATTGCACAGGGGACGGGACTTAAGATACAGAAATACAGCACATTACATAGTAACATTAATAAAAAAACAGGTTACATGGTTGTTTCATAGTGGGCTAACAGAGAAATTTAGGTACTTTAGCACAGCCAGGAGGAAGGGAAAAAAAATGTCAGAGAGATTCTGTAGGAGGCTGATTGTCATGTTTCATAAATGCATTTTAGGTACATTGAACTGCTAATAGATTGTTTGTAAGAAGGCAAGCCAGATTAGGTTTCAAGGGCAGTCACAACTATTTGAAGCCTGCAGGTATTCCCTTAGCTTTGATTTATATGGGCCTAGCCTTCTTTCATCAGTTATATGGATAGGGAGGAAGTTTGTCCAGGAGGGGGTCCTGAAGCTGAAGGTGCACTGGTATTGGGAGGTCCGGCCATAGGGTACCCATAGTAGCCACTTGCTTGAGCTACGGGTTGTTTTGCCTAGTGGTGTTGGGAGGATAATTTGGTGTAGGGAGGGTGGGATGAGGCCTAGTAATACCTTTTTGGTCATAAGGCAGGTGTGGTACCTGATTCTGCTATCCAGGTTTAGCCAGTTTGTGCTGCTGTATAGGGAGCAGGAGTGAGTGGAACGATCACATCCTAGGATAAGTCGGCAGGCTTTGATGAGCACAAGCCGGAGTCTACTTAGGGTTGTGAAGGTCGCGGCACTGTATATTAGGATGCCGTAGTCTAGCAGGGAGAGGATCGAGGAGTTTACGGTAAGCTGTAGTGCTTCAGGGGTGAGGCAGTGTTTGTACCGGTAGAGTACGCCTAGCCTGGAGCTAAGAGCGGTTGTTAGGTGTAGGATATGTTGTTTAAAGCTGACGGCGGGTCTAAAGTGATCCCTAAGTATTTAAAGTTGTATACTTGTTCTAGGGGGGCCTGATTTGCAGTGAGGAATTTGGGGCACAGGTTTTTGTGTGGGTTTTGAGGGTGGGCAAATATCATGACTTTAGTCTTATTATAGTTGATAATAAGACGCAGGGTGGTGAGCCACTCTTCGATTTCACGGAAGGAGTGCTGGAGGGTTTGGTGGAGTTTGAGGGGGGCCGGGCTGGAGGCGAACAAGACTGCATCATCCGCATAAAGGAGCAGATTTCCGGGGCAAGAGGATGGGAGGGAGTTGAGGTATAGGCTGAAAAGTAGGGGGCCAAGTATGGAGCCCTGTGGAACACCGGATCGGACTGGGAGGCAGGGTGATAGGACAGGGCTAACCTTGACTCTCTGCGTTCCATCACAGAGATAACTGGAGAACCATTTTAGGGTGCCATCGGAGAAACCCATGTAGGCCAGGGTATTTAGTAAGAGGGCATGGTTTACTGTGTCAAATGTTTTAGATAGGTCCACGAAGATGGCACCTGTGAGGTGGCCGTGGTTCAGGGCTGAGTGGACATGGGAGGTAAATTCAAGGAGGGCGGTAGCGGTGCTGTGGCCCTTTCAAAAACCATGTTGCTGTCTGGTTAGAAGGTTATATTTATTTAGGAGTTCAGTAAGTTGGTCGGCGACTATGCGTTCTAGTGCCTTCGACGGGGGTAGGATTGAGATGGGGCGGTAATTATTTGTGGATGTTCGGTCACCACTTTTATGGATAGGTGTGATATAGGCCGACTTCCAGTGGGTGGGGAATTTCCCTTGGCAGAGGAAGCGATTGAGAATGTGGGTGAGAGGGGCCAGGACTTCCTGGAGGGTGAGGTGGAGAAGTCTATGGTCTAGGGAGTCGTGACTGTAGTGGTTTTTGCTTAAAGCTTTAGTAAGGTAGGGTTTCGCAGTCTCCGGTGTAAGGACTCATAGGTAGAAAGGCCCATGAGTGGGGGTGGAGGATAATCTGACCAGGTGGGAAATTCGAAGGATTTGGGGGCAACACATGGGAGAGATCGGTGAAAGCAGCATTTAGGGCCGTGGCTATGCTGACAGGGTCAGTGGAGAGGCTACCATCAATGAGTATTTGGTCAGGTGGTAGATTAGGGACCTTGCCACAGAGTTCCTTTATGTTCTCCCAGAACTTGCGCCCATTTCCCCAGGCGGAGGTTAAGGTGGCTTTGTAATGGTTTGCCTTGGCGGTGCGTATGGCCCAGGTGCATTTGTTTCGGGCCTCCCAATAGCGTTGCCTGTCCTGAGGCCATTGGGTCTCATTGGCCAGGTGTCATAGAGTGTCACGCTGATGTAGTAGGCCTTGGAGGTGGTCCATGAACCATGGGGCATGATTCCCCTTGGTCATAGTTTTGGCGAAAGGGGCGAACTTGTCACAGGCTGAGTTAAAGATGTTGACAAACAGTTCGAGGGCGTGGTCAGGGTTGAGTGTATTTGTAAGGGGTGTCCAGTCCCAATCTCTGAGGTGGGCCTTGAAAAGGGGTAATTTGCCAGGCCCTAGTTTACGCTGTGTAGTAATTTTAGGCGCGGTTTTGAGGTGGGTACCAGATCAGTCGCAGAGTACTGGTGAGTGGTCGCTTAGGGTGTCGGGGAGAACTTGGGTGCTTGTTATTTTGTGGGGGCGGTTGGTGAAAACTAGGTCTAGAAGGGTTGATGTCCCCGTGCGGGCATGTAGCTGGGTGGGTGTTTTGATGACCAGGGTGAGATCGAGGGCAGCAGCCTCATCGATGTAAGGCGCGGCTGTTTTGGCTAGCCAAGTTATGTTGAAGTCCCCCAGTAGTATTTTTTCTTGTTTTGGGGGTAGGGTGGCGAGGTGGGACATGATGGCTTGGAAGGCTAGCTTCTGGTCTCTGGGGGGGACATAGGGCGTAGTGAGGAGGAGAGACCTACCTAGAGTAATTTTTAGGGTGAGGGCTTGAGCCCTGGATGTTAGTACGGGCATGGGGAGAAGGTGGCCAGTGAGAGAGTCCTTGAGGTAGGTAGTGCAGCCACCCCCTCACTTTCCCATACAGTCGGTGCGATAGAGGCAGCTTCCAGGGAGGTTAACTGCCGAGTCAGGGACAGAGGGGGAGAGTCAGGTTTCACTCAGGGCAATGATGTCTGGGTTGTTCTGGAGTACCCAGCCCTGAAAGGAATCCAATTTTTTTTGCAGGCTGCAAATGTTTAGTGAGGCAGTGCGCAGGCCATTTGCAGGAGATGGGTGGGATGGTGTGGCAAGCTGGGGGCCAGGGTTTGGGTGGACATTACCTGTCAGCAGAAGAAGAAGAATGAGAGACCTGAGTCAGAAACATAGAAACACAGAATTTGACGGCAGATAAGGACCGCTTGGCCCACCCAGTCTGCCTATTTCCCTACCTACTGGATAAGCTGCAGATCCTAGTTAACCAGCAGCCTACTTCTTCCTACCCCACCCCCCAGAACTGCCTTATGACTATCCCATGCATGCTTGAATTCCACCACTGATTTTGACTCCACAACCTCCTCCGGAAGGCCGTTCCATGCATCCACAGCCCTCTCTGTAAAAATACTTCCTTAAATTACCTCTGGAGCCCCCTCTATTTTCAAATTGTGCCCTCTTGTTCTTGCACACCCTTTTTGAAAGATGCTACCCTCTTGGACTTTGTTGATTCCCTTGAGGTACTTGAACGTTTCTATCATGTCCCCCTCTCCCTCCTTTCCTCGAGGCTATACATATTAAGCTCCTTAAGTCTCTCTTCATATGTCTTCCGGTGCAGACCCTGCACCAGTTTAGTTGCCCTCCTCTGGACAGCTTCCATCCTGTCTATGTCTTTGCGGAGATTGGGTCTCCAGAACTGCACACAGTACTCCAGATGGGGTCTCACCAGCTGTCTGTACAGAGGGATAATAACTTCCTGTTTTCTACTGGTGATGCCTCTCCCTATGCATCCCAGTATGCCCCCAGCCCTCCTTGCTGCCCTCTCACATTGCTTGCCCATCTTTAGGTCATCTGATATGACTACCCCCAGGTCCCTTTCCACTTTTGTTGTTGCTAGTATCTCACCCCCATTGTGTACTCTTCCCTGGGTTTTGTTTCCCAGGTACATTACCTTGCACTTCTTAGCATTGAATCTAAGCTGCACATACATTTGACCATTCCTCTAACCTTGCCAAGTCCCTTCTCATCCTTTCCACCCCACCCTGTGCATCAACTCTGTTGCAGATCTTAGTGTCATCTGCAAGAGACATACTTTTCCTTCAGTCCTTCTGCAATGTCGCTTATAAGACATTGAAGAGGACCGGTCTAATGCCCATCTCGATTTGCCCCACTAGTAACCCTCCTTTCTTCTGAGGTGGACTCCATTTACTATTACTCTCTGTGTCCTATTCTCCAGCCAATTCTTTACCCAGGCTGTCATCTTGGGACCCACTCCCAGGCTGGCTAACTTGCATATTAATCTTTGTGTGGGACTGTGTCAAATGCCTTGCTAAAGTCTAGGTAGGCCATGTCCACAGCCCCTCCCTGATCTACTACTTTGGTCACCCAGTCAAAGAAATCTATCAGATTCGTCTGGCATGACCTTCCCGCTGTGAATCCATGCTGCCTAGGGTCCTCATTTCAGTTTCAGTTTGTTTGAGTAGCAGGTCTTCAGCATTTATGCTGTGTGTGGCTGATGGTGGGTATTGGTAGTTTCAGGGTGGGGGCAGATAGGAGGAGAAAGCAGGGGGTGGGGATTGTTTTGCTGCGGATGTGGAGGGAGGTTGGCAGGAGAGGGGGCTCAGTGGGTAACAGCATGGAAGATGACATCCAGGGGTGCGTGGATGTGTCTATATATGTGTTGTGGGGAGGGGCATTTGGGATAGTTTTGTGGTCTGGTTTTGCATGGGCTGGTAGTGCAGGTGCAGTGTAGGGGGCAGGACTGGGAGTGCCAGCCAGAATGCTGACAGAGAGTTTCAACATTTTGCCCCTTTTTCATGTCATGAGTGGGGGGTGGAGGTGCCTGAGTAAATTGCAGGAGTAGAACGATGAGGGTAAGTGGGAGCATGGTAGGGTAGAAACGTGAGGAAAATATGTGACAGGGCTGGAGAGAAACAACGGAGACAAAAACAAAAGGGAAAAGAGTAAAAACTGGTGAAAGGGCCTCTAGCGGTGGAGGAAGATAAGCTGCAGATGGGAAAGTTGTCTGATAGCCTGGGTATCGGGAGATAGGCTAGTACACCTGAGCCTAACTAGCCTCCAAAGAGCCACAGATGTAGCAATGACTCTAGATGATACATCATTGGAGTCTACAGCAGCATGAAACTGATCTTTGATGCCTCAATCCCATCAGCAGCCACCTCCTCCAGCTCCTTGGCAAGCTGGGGGGAGGCCTGCTTAGCCAGTGCCAGTACAGTGTCCCACCTGGACTTCTGGTACCTGGCTGTATAGGCCATGTAATTAGCCTGCCTGAGTCCCAAGGAGGATGCCATGTACTGTTTCTTTGCCATTGCATCCAGCTTCCCGGAGTCTTTCTCGGGGGGTGGGGGGTGAAGCCAAGGGTATGTTAGCCTTATCACAGGCTGCAGCCTGCACAACCCAAACATGGCTGCATTGCTGGTACAAGTGTAACCCCTAGATGGCGCTATCCCAGGGGCTACTACCCCTGCCTGATTTGCCACTAACAGGTTGAGGGGCCTGGATCCAATGGCGGGTGCCTCCACCCAGAGGTCAGGGTTTGCAATAGTTAAACTAACTTGGTCACAGCCCTCTGGGACACTGCAACCCCCCTTTCTTCCCACTAGTGGCCCACACAATATATCAGAATTACCTTCACAGTATACACTTACCCCCAGGTGTGGTTCCGCACTGGGACCTCCTGTGAAATGAGATACAGTGCAACAATCACAGTACAGTACTTTAACATAGACAAATACCTCAGGCAGTATAACTTTGCTGAAACAAGCAGCTCTGATTTATTTGAGGGATATAACAAGGACAGGGGGAAATCAGGTTAATTAGCTTATCACTCTAATAATCTACCTATGGCTCTGTGCACAGCCTATCCCTATCAGTTACTGTCCTGGGTACCCAAGCCC
The DNA here is from genome assembly GCA_016271365.2 of Neoceratodus forsteri. Lineage (NCBI taxonomy): Eukaryota > Metazoa > Chordata > Ceratodontiformes > Ceratodontidae > Neoceratodus > Neoceratodus forsteri. Next base: position 512,387,676 of record CM028134.1, on the reverse strand, counting down.
TAGTGGCTAGTCCAAACTGTGGCAGCTGGTAGGGCCCTTTCACACAGAGAAAAGGAGAATTAAACAGTCAGCAGTACAGTAATTCCATTTGGATTTAATGTGGCAATTCAACAGGGGCGACCTGAATTAGTACTCACGACCTCCAAATAAGATAGGGTCCTTCAATGTCAGCAGGGCTCACTTGAGGTACACAAACCTCTTCACACATCCATATAAAAGAAAGCACTATACCAGGCAGGCTGCATCTGTATCCCGATCTAATTACTGCACAATACCGGGAGAACACACAGCAGATTCAGTTCCTGACAGACAGAGTGCAATTTTCAGCAATTCCTCCAGTCTTCTACAGGGTGAGCCTGGTTTCTACTCTTCAGAGATCCTTTGATTCTTTTCACAGGACGGATTCAGTCCTAACAAGCTGTTACACAAGCTGCAGACGGAACTCTGGGCCTTACACCGTTTTTGACTAAAACTGCACACTGAAAAGCACAGGGCTCCTTCCTTCTTCACTGCCAAAGCTCAACTGAAACTCCAACCGACATAACCGGGCACTTCCTTTGAGTTCCTCCCAGTTCTTGACTGGATTGGCTGTCACTCACAATAGACTGCTGCTGTTGGTCCAAAAGGTGCTGAAGTCTAAACTACATCTCCCAGAGTCACTGCTCATACAATCCTCTTGTGGCTGGCTCAGATTATGAGTCAAGTTCTGATTCGTCAAGGCACCATTTTAGAGCTAGCTTACCCCACACTGATTGGTCCAGTTCAGCAGTTCAAAACCAGAATGGGGAACTAGGCAGACACTGTTCTGACTGCAAAAGAAAGTAGGTTAGACAAACTGTAATTTCATTATTACTCTAAATAATTTCTGGCAAACAGTTACATCTTTCAGATAGGTTCCTTTGCACTCCTAGTGACTGCAAAATGAAGTGAATTAGCAGCAGCTTGAGTGGTACTCAATCAAAGAAACACACAGTCCCCCATACAAACTAATTATGTCTGCAAGCAGACAGCTCTTAAAGAGACAGTACCAGAGGTTCTAAAAACACTCACTGATAAATGGCTTAAATGCCAAACACCATTCAGGCTTGGAGCATTCAAGCAAGCTCCTGGAAGTCTTTTGGGAACCCCCATTTGCAGGGGGGTTACACAAGTACTCTGTACCTGAGCCTGACAGCATGTACCGCTTGTCCATCCATCTGTCTACAGGAGGTAATGAATTTGGAGTTTTTAACAGCTTTTGTGTCTGTTTCGCAAAAGATTTGTGAAGGGGAATAGACAACCTCTTGGACTTTGGGATGTCCATCATCTCCACAAAGTCAGGCTCCTCTTGTTCCTCAACAGCTTCCTCCATAGGGAGCTGGAGGGTTTCTGCCACTTTCCTGTAAAACAAAGTGGGAAGGGGACTCAGAAAGCCTAGGAGGGGAAACACCAGAAGGCCTGTCTGGGGAGATGACTGGTTCTATGGGCTCATCCAGACCTTCTATTCCATCATCATCATAATCATCATCCCCCTCCATGTCCAGTTCATAAAAATCTTCAGGAGCATAATATTGAAACGGAGCCGACCGAACCGAACGCCTGCCAGAAGGTGCGGGATCGTTCGGAACCAAACAAAGCGATTCCACTATGCGAATTGCTTGGGCAATTTCCTCGGCGGTCGGATGATGTGGTTCTGGATCCGAACTGGCCAATTTGTCTTTTCTTTTTCTCTTCGATGGAACTGATCCCTCGGAATCAGCTCTCCTTTTGCCCGAAGGAGTCTCGCCCTGGTCAGAGGGCACTCCTTCTGGATCGGTCGGAACCGAACCGGGCTGGCCGTCCAGGTCAGCAGACTTCTCGGCCTCCCTTTCCCTAAGCCTGCCCAATCTTTTGTCCAGGGTGGCTTTAGAAAAATTCTTGCAAATTTAGCAATCTGAACCAAGGTGGTCAAACCCCAGACAATAAACACAAGTGGGGTGGGGATCAGCCTTAGCAAAGGCCTCCCCACACACACTGCAGTGTTGAAACCCAGTGGGCCCAGTTTTCTTTCTGAGTTTCTCAGGCGTGGCCATCCTAAACCAAAAACTTACCCTTTACTCAGCTTAAGCCAGGCAAGACACCCTTATCGGTTTCTAACCGTGTCACGGGTATTTGAAAAAAACACAAAAACACATTTTTTTTCAAACCGATAAGGACCGGTACCCCACTAAACTTTAGGAAGAAATAAAATCAAACACACTCTACAAGCAATCGGTTCAGCCGAACCAGTTGAAATATTAAATTTACAATTTCCACAAGTTTTTCTAACTATAGTCCACTACCTACATACTTACTGTACCACAGACAGGGATTTGAACCGAAAAAACAAAGTACTTATCGGTAAAACCGACGACTTTAACCGATCGAGAACCGTTAGCAGAGGAGAAATCTCCGGAGCAACTGTTCAGTTAGGCGGAGTAAAGAATCTGACAGATACACTTCAAAGTGCAGCAGACAGAGGCTTGAACCGAGCTTGAGCTCAACATTCTATGCTCTGCATAGAAATTAACCCCTTCCTCTCCGGAGCAGTTCAAGTGCTGGGGCCAACTGCAGTAAGTCAGAATACAGCAAGACTTCACGTTGTTTGAAACTCTTCTTCTCCTTCGGTCGAACTCAGCAGAATCCGGATACAGTGGTTGGTCGTGCACCAGGTGTTGAAGCCCAGAAGGAATATCTAAGGCCATTAGACTCGAAGGCGGGTAAGGCAGAGAACCAAGAGACTCCTGGGGAGTGCAATACCTCCTCCTGCAGTCCGTTGCAGCTGGGGATGAGGTGGCTGGTGACTGCCAGGTGCAGACTGATGCTTCCTAGATAGGAATACGCCAGGATGGTACCACTAGGTGGTACGCATGAAACTTGCCCAGGAAGGAGCACGTCTCCTGCTCGGTACTGCGTCTTACCACGTAGGATATATGGAGTTCCTGTACCAACCTCGAGAGGAATCCTGATATTCAGTGAAATCAGCATTGGATGAAAGGTGGACTAAAAGGTCCTCTTCCTCGGAAGAGAAAGCCAAGGAAGTCAAGGAACCTGGGTGCTCAGAGTCCTCCTGTGGCGGAGGAGACAGGCGAAAGATCTGCTCCTCCATGGCTCCAACAGACCTAGGGAAGGTCGCCGCAGTGGCCCTGAACATCTCCCAGGTTAAGAGCCCCATAGATCCCACATGTCCCGGGGGAGGTGACTGCAGAGGAATTGGGGAAGAGCACCTAACTGAAAGTGCCCAGCCTCTATCAGAGCTCTGAGACCTCGATGAAGATCCTCTAGCTTGAGGGGATCCAGGGGTTGATCCAGTCAGCATATGCTATAGATCTAAAAACATATCCTAGTTGAGCCTTGGGGGGGAGGATCTCCCCTGTGGTGTGACCAGGGTTGCATGGATCCAGAAGGGCAACCCTCAGCACTGCCCACTAAGGGCACCTCTGAGGACTCCGAGGAGGAGAACCAGGTCTATGCACTGCAACTCCTCTCCATCCCCTGCAGGGAAGTGGTAGAGGGCCCCATGCTTCACCCCAGTCCCTCAACCCCTCAGACTCCAAGGTTGCCTTCTTCCTCGACCCCAGTGCTAGGGGAACCCCTAATCCTGCAGACCCCCTGAGGGAGGCCGCAGAAGAAGAAGTCCCCATCCCAACCAAAGGGGTCAAAGCAGCACCAGACATGGCAGCTGCTGCGGCCCCAGAAGTCGAGACCACCACACCATGTTCTCCGGGACTGCTATCCACTGTGGGGCCCCCGATGCCGGGGTTGGCAAGGGGGTCCGCAGAGCCCACAGACTCCGGGGAGCATGGGAGGCAAACACTGGACCACCTGGTGCCACGTCTAGGGGGACACTAATCCAGATTGGCCAGCAGGCTGTCCTTCTTCGAAGAAGAGGAGACCACGTATACCACCAGACTAGTGACCCCAGGAGCCCCAGACCCGATGGTGTGGCGAACAGTGCAGCCACAAGACACAGCACCACCTACAGCACCTCCCTGACCCCCCACAAATGGCACCAGGATCTAGAATGGCACCGGCAGTCACTGCTGAGAGTCCGCCGGTGCTGAGCCCAGTAAACATGGGCCACAACACTGGGGTAGCCTGCAAATCCGAGGAGGTGACTGCCGTGGCGGTGCTTCTGCCCCAGCTCTGCAAGGAACTGAGGTGTTCTTCCAGCACTGCGGATAAAACCTCCTTGATGGCAAGGCTGGAATCCAAGGAGGTTTCCTCCTCCTCCTCACAGGGCCGTATAGACCCGGGAGGGGACCTGGAGGCAGGGTCAAGAGATCTTGCCATGGCATCCTTAGAACAACGCTGTCCTCTGAAAATTGGCAGGGCTCTGCCAACTTTAAATGTGCAGATTTCCAGAACGCGGCAATCCATGGAGAAACAGGCGTCGCAGCTGGCCATATCACTGTTGAGACCCAAGCAGCGCAGACAAACGTCATATCGGTCCATCACGGAGAAATGCCAGCCGCAAGGGCATGGCGCGCTTTGGATTTTCTCTTAGCCCCCAAACCAGACATGATGCAAAAAGAATCCAACAAATTCACAGGAAAAGACCCGGCGTTGTTGGCAATAAAAGTAAAAGGAACGGTCTTACCGGTATCCAACGGTGTCAGGTGAATCAGTACCAGGATGAAGAAGCAGGAAACGGCGTTGAAATATGGAACAGGCCCAATGACGCAGTAAGCACTGAAACTTGCGCAGCAGGTGTGACCTCGATGGTGGGACAAACAGAACTGGGATGGAGGAGGAGTCTGTGATGCCTAACAGCCATCCCTTGTGCACCACACAATGTGCTGGCCTCGTGGGTGGTGCTGTCGGATCAGACTCCTACCCCCCAAAACAAAGCTCCCATACAGGTGCGCACCTCCGGCTTACACCCAGCAGTAACGAATGGTGAAGATTCACAAGGGAAGATCTGGTAATTGCCTGAAGAGAGTGTAAACAGGACGTATTTTCTATGAGACTCCCTTATGGGGATGTGGAAGTAAGCATCCATTAGGTCCAGATATGCCAACCAATCTCCTCTTTGGAGTGCTGGCAGAATCAGTGACAAGGTTACCATTTTGAACCTTGGCTTTAAGTGCCTGCTTTGCAGCACCCTTAGGTCTAGGATAGGCTGCCACTCCCCGTTTTTCTTTGTTGTGAGGAAGTACCTTGAATAAAAAACCCTTCCCTTTTGTTGTGGAGGCACAGGTTCCACTGCCCAGAACAACAGGTTTTGTACTTCCTTTTCCAGCAGCTTTCTTTCTGCATTGGAAGCTGGCTTTAACACTCAGTTTCTTAGAGAGGGAAGGGATTTGAAGGTTAGAGACAAACCCTGACTCACTACTTCCAGGACCCACTTGTCTGTGGTGATCTGTTTCCAAGCCTGGAAATAGTGAGTCAGTCTGCTCCCTACTGGCAGTGGGGAAGCAGCCTGGGAAAGCATGTCAGGGGTCTTGCTTTGCCTGAGGCTGAGACTGGGAACCACGCCTGGATCCCCCTCTGCCCCTGAAGTACCCTTGCTGTAGGTACTGCTGAACTGCGGGTATGGCCATGGGTTGATAAAAAGGCCTGGCGTGGAAATGTCTGCCCCTGCCTCCTCTTCCATAGGGTCTAGTGGACAGGGAAGCCCTTGCTTTGGCAGAATTGCTTTTAAAGGTGGCCTTATACTCATCCACCATTTTTATGTAAGCTTCTGTGTGATTCCCCAAGAGGGAATGACCTTCAACAGGGAACTCCAAGACCTTGGCCTGAGTATCCTGAGTGATGTTTGTGGCTCCCACCAAGCAAACCTTCTCTAAGTAACAGTATTAGCCATCCACCTGGCAGCAGTGTCACTGGTGTCTGCTGCCATTTGAAACTGGTATTTGGCTGCTTCTAGGCCAAACCTAGCAGTTTCAGCTAAGTCAGCTGAAAGACAAGGAGGAGCTTTATCTGCCACAGCCATGACGGATTGCCAGAGAGATTTCTGATACTGGGCTCCGTAAGCTTGAAAATTGTCTTGCCTGATGGCCAAGAGCCTGACAGGTAGCCCTTTTTGGCCATGCTATCAATTTTCTGGAATCTTTTTCGGGGGGGGGGGTGCCAGAGGAGCTTTTGACTTGTCACTGGCCGCAGCTTGTACCACACCCTGGTGGTCAGGGTGAGAGAATAAGAATTCAGCCCCTTCCTTGTCCAGCTGGTACTTCTTGTCCAGCCTTTTGTCCAAAGGGGGAACAGACCCAGGTGTCTGGAGGTTTCTGAATATGTATTTTTTAAAGAATGTATTCACAGGGAGCAGTAACTTCTTAGTGAGTGTAAGCCCCATAATTTCCAAATATTCTGCTTCCTCTTCATCCTCTATCACCTCAGTGGTAGTGATGTCAAGGGCATCTGCCATTTTTCTAACAAATGTAAAATGGAATGAATAATCCTCTGAGGCCCTGGGTGGTAAAGCTACCATCTTTCTGAGGCCTAAAACTGGGACGGTCCATCCTGACCATGACCCTCTCCCCCACTGTGTCACTCCCACAAACAACGCTGCACACATTTAATTACATTTTGCTGCTTGCTCTGGCCATGCCGTCCCATAGTAATGCCAGTAGCAAACATCCAGATTAAAACAATACATCATTCTGCTGCAGCAAGTTCCAAATCATGATGTACAGAAAGTTCATTAGACGCAAACCTGCATTAAATTGTGATCGGACATTCGAGTTGCATGTATTGCTCCTCCTGACAGTACCATCCAACCCACTTACACTCATCTCATTTACTGAGCAAACTTCACTTCAGTGAGTCCCACCACCACAACAGATTGTTTTCACACACTTCCCTACAGCTGTTCAGGTTCAGGTACCTTAGTTCACTGTTGCCGGTCTCTTCTCTGTCTGGAGTACCTCTCAGTTGCTGGCAGGCAGATGTCCTTATGCGCTTGTTTGCACTACTACCCAGTCTAATCTAACAGGGAGGAACATGCTTTACTGTGCTCCTACAGACATGCTTGCAGTGCAACACAGGCATAGGGGTTGAAGTTGCAAACTGCTGTCCAGCCCGAGCAGTGCCACAGTGGTGCCGAAATAACTGTCACTCATGGATTAGCAGTCAGCAAAAAAAAAAAGGGACAAAACTGGGACAAGGAAGCAAACACCAGGGCAAAAGTGACATTTTGCAAAACTTGTGGGGATACTGGGACATGCTGCCTAAAATAGGGACTGTCCTGGGAAAATAGGGACTGTTGGTAGCTTTACTGGGTGGTGAGCCAAACTCCTGTTCAGGGGAGACTTCAGAGGAGACTTCAGGCTCTATAGGCTCTCCTTCATCTTCTTCCTCATACTCCCCATCGTCTTCCCTGTGTTCACAGGAGAAAGATTGGGTAGATTTAGCAGGGGTCTGAACTGTTGACTCTGTCCAGTAGGCAGCATCCCCTGTAAGGCCTGCAAGACTTCAAAAGCCTGTGCAATCTCCAATGGAGAGGGCATATTTTCAGTCACACTAGAAGTCCCCAGACGCTGATCAGCAGTGGGTTCTGTGTGCTTAGTCTTTTTGGTTTTCTTCAAAAGAACCAGAGAGCTAGCCAGTTCAGCAGGTTTTTGCAATGACCTTTGTACCCTTATCGGGCAGAAGTAGTGGTTTCTGTGGCTTCACCCACATCCACTGAGGGTGTCGGCTGGTCAGAGCCTGAGGAACCCTTAGGTGGAGGCAACTTCTTTTTCAGCCTTTCCAAATGTTTTTCAAGTGTTTTTTCAGGAAAGGTCTTGCAAATTTCACAGTCTGATTTTAAATGGTCATAGCTAAGGCAGGCCACATAAGAAGTGTGCTTATCTGCTTTGGCAAAAACGTCTCCATACTTGGCACAATTTTAAAACCGGGTTCACCGGTTTTTCTCTTAGGCTTTTCTGACATTTTAGTCAAATCAATGGGAAAAACACCAACTGCAATAAGATTTTAACTTTTAAAACTAAAGTTTGCGGTTGCGGTCAGTTCAGGAACTGATCGGAACCAAGAACTGATAAGAAAGGAACTGGGTTTTAGCAGTTCAGTAACCAGTATTAGTGGTTATAAAAAACTAATTTATTTAAACAAAATATGCTAAAATAAAGGAGTTTCTGTCACAAAACTCTGCTTAAACTAAAAAAATTCCTGGTTCGCCTCTGGTTATAATGAAGCAAGCAAGCAAGCAAATCTTTATTTTCAAAGTGCCTTTCGGAAACCAAGGTGCTGTACATAACATAAATAACATAAATACAAACAATATTACAATTTAAAATCATCCATACTAAGTCAGGGAAGGCCAAAGAAAATAAATATATCTTCAACATTGATTTAAAACCATTTATGGTCAGGCATTCTCTTAACCGACGAGGTAAAGAATTCCACAGGGTTGGTGCCACAAACAAAAAGGCACGAACTCCAGAAGTTTTAAGACAAACCCTGGGAATCTCTAGCAATCCCTCATCGGGGGATCAGAGAGGGCAGTTGGGAATCAGGAGATCTCTGAGGTAGTCAGGTCCCTGTTCGCGTAAAGCTTTAAAGGTAAGCAAACCTACCTTATAGGTGATCCGCCACTGAACTGACAGCCAGTGCAGACTGCACAGCACAGGCGTATATGACTGGTTCTAGAGGTACCAGTCAGCAGCCTGGCCGTAGCATTCTGCCTAGCTGCAGGCGGTGGATATCAACCCCTGACAGCCCTAGGTAGAGAACATTGCAGTAGTCAAGACGGGTAGTAATGAAGGCATAGACCAAAGGTGGAAGGTCGCCCGGAGGAATCAGGTGTTTCACCCAGGCAATATTCCTTAGGTGGTAAAATGAGGATTTAACCATGGCTGACACCTGACACTTCAGCGTCAAACAGTTGTCAAATATAACGACAGGTTACGCACTCGATCTGAGGTAATGAGCCGGACACTGTCCAGCCATAAGCCAGAGCCTTGCCCTGCACCAAAACCTGCCCCTGGGCAACCCGTATTTACCACCGGCACCTCGGTCTTATCTGGATTCAGTCTCAACCAACTCACACTCATCCAGTCTTTAATCCCGGAGAGGCAGCTATTTAGCACAGAGACCGCATCAACCTGTCTGGGCACAAAGGACATATACAGCTGAGTATCATCTGCATAGCAGTGAAAACTCAAGCCATATTGCCTGATGATATCTCCCAATGGCAGCATATACACTGCGAACAACATTGGTGCTAATATAGAACCCTGTGACACCCCACAGGACAGTGGGAGGGCATCAGAGGAATAAATTCCAGTGACCACCCTCTGAGATCTGCCTACACGGAAAGATCAAAACCATTCAAGGACTGTTCAAGACAGTCCACAAAGGAGCCATAGGGTCTCTAAAAGCACCCCATGGTCCACAGTGTCAAAGACTGCAGAGAGATCGAGAAGGACCAAGGTGGTACGAGCCTTTTGATCTCTCGCCATTAGGAGATCATTTAATACCCGGACAAGGACGGTCTCTGTGCCTGTACTTCTTCCTAAATCCAGACTGAAGAGCTTCAGGAACGTGAGTTATTAAATGATTATCCAGTTACAACATAACCACCTTCTAATAACAACTTCCCACAAAGGGAAGGTTAGAGACAAATCGGTAGTTAGCTAGGTCGGCGTGATCAGGAGGAATTTTGAGGGTGGTGAATAACACGCCTCCTTTAAGGGATCCAGAAAGGTTCCCTTATCCAAGGATCGCCATACAATTTCAGCTAGGATCGGGCAGATAACATCAATACATCCCACCAAAAGGGAGGTAGGGCCTGGATCCAAACTACAACAGGTTGGGTGCAAAGTCTGGACAGTCTTCACAATGTCCAAGAATTCTGGTCGGCTGAAATCCATCCAGACAGACAGGGTGCTCATCACCCCCCATCGACCTCTGCAACCTCTCATGGAGAGAGCTGGGCCGATTCCGGACCTGATGCTGGCAACCTTAACTTCGAAAAACCGAACTACCTCATCACACTTATTTTGTGAAAGAAACTCTCCTGGATTGGAGACAGAGTGGACTACACAATCTGTCAACAGTTCGGGAAGAGTTGAGCCAGTCGGTTCTGCACAGCAGAAATCTCTCTGGACAGGAACTCTGTCTCCTTACGAGTGATTTCTGATTGATAGCCTTTATAATGGTCCATCAATCAAAGCCTGTCAGCATCCGGGCTGGACTTCCGCCATGCCCTCTCCAGCCTTCGACCAACCCGCCTCAACTCCTTCAAGGACCCGTCATACCAAGGGGACCTTGGGCGAAGAGTGAGTGGTCGAACACGAACAGGAGCAATCAAGTCCAGGGCATCTCCCACTGCCTTATTATAGGCTGGTACAAGATCCCCTGGGCTTGTGCTTTCACACAGCAATCCCGATAGGTCCATCACCACCGACAGAAACCGGGAAAAACCAAGAAAAATCACAATTTTAACTAAAATAAACTAGCGGTTAATCTAAAAAATAAAAGATAAGGGTAGCAAATGAAAATATAAGGAATACTTATAGATATATTTATAAGTTTCATGACAAGATGTTGAGGAGAGGATATCTGAGCGTCTAGTCCTGACAGGCGAAGAGTGAATTCTGAGAGATTGGAATATAGGCAGTTAATAGGGGCAGCATTTAAAAGTGACACATGCCAATGGAGTTCCATCATTAGCATAATGTTCCAACTCAGGGCAAATCTGGCTTAAAGGCATACTGCATAAGAGTTAGGAATATTGGAGCATTGCTGGGGTGAGAATGAACAGTTACATGCGGTAACAGTAGATCTTCGAGAGAATCTCTCATCAGACCACACCTATGGAACTATTAGCCTCCAGGCACTATGACCATATGGATACTTTTCAAGCAGTCCACTAGGGGCCGCCCATGTCAGCTGCTACATAAACATGGACAGTCTCTTCTCTCCTCAGTTCTCCACTGGACATTATTTTCAGAGAACCTTCCTGTAGGGGAACCAGGAGAGAACCTAGGGCTCTGTCAACCAGGTGAGGCAAAAAGCTACAGCTAGATCATCATGGAGAAGGAGACAGCACTGATTAGAGTCTCTGGATCCTGAAGGGGGAAGGAGGGTGGGACAACATGGCCTGACAAAAGAGATTCTCTCGAAGATCTACTGTTACGGTGAGTACATAACTGCTCTATATCTTTGAGGATATCTCTTTCATCAGATTAAACTTATGGAAGAAATACCAAGCAGTACTGACCACAAACTGTCTGGGCGGCTGGAGCCTACAGGCCTAAGAATGCAGGCCTTGAAGCACAGCTAGGCCAAAACCAGCCCTTTTTCAAGAGGCAATGTCTAGATTGTAGTGTTTAGTGAAAATGTGGACAGTACTCCAAGTGACAGCTGCACAGATCTCTGCAGCAGACACATTTCAGGACCAGGCAACAGATGTGACAATACCTCTAGTGGAATAACCATGAACAAACACAGGAAGTTCTTTACTGTACTTCCTACATCAGGACATAATACAGTTTGCAAACCATTTGGACAAGCACTGTTTAGAAACAGAGGCACCCCCTTTCCTAGGTGAAAAAGGAAACAAAAAGGTACAAGAGGTAGCTTCAGGGGAGATGGAAGTACTTCTTCACAGAGAGGGTGGAGGATGCCTGAAACAGCCTCCCAGCAGAGGTGGTGGGGGAAAAACCATAACAGAGTGTAAGAAAGCATGCGATGGGTATATAGGAACCTTAGTGACAAGACAAAGGGGAGAACAAGCCAGAGATCAAGTGGGGTCTGAGGTGATGCAATAGGTAGGGAAAACCAGGCAAACTATGTAGGCCAAGCATTTCTTATCTGCCATCATATTCTATGTTTATGTGGGCTTTCAGCAGTGTATACAGTACCTGAGTATTCTATGTACATCTGAACTATGAAGCAATGCCTCCCCTGGATTGGTATGCTCAGGAAAATAAATGGGCAGGTGGATGGTTTGAAAAAGTAAACTCAGACACCACCTTTGGTAAAAACTTAGGATTAGAAGGCAAGAAAAAATTACTCACCTTAGTCATTATGTTTCTTCTAATGGAGTCTTGCTGTATTCTGACTATTGCAGTTAGCCCCAGCCTTTAAACTGCCCTGGAGAACAAAGGGTTAACTTTCTATGCAGAGCATATAATGCTGAGCTCGAGCTCAGTTGAGGTCTGTGTCTGCAGCCCTTTGAAATCCAACCGTCAGATTCTTACGAGCAAAAAACTCACTAACTATCCTATGTGGAAATTGTAAAATTTTTACTAGTCAACTGGCAACAAGAGTTTTGAATTCCCAATGAAGACTCAAGTCAGGAAACCCAAAACCAAAAACCAATCCAAATAAGAATAACAATAAAACAAACACCCAAACAAAAAGAGGAGGGTGTAAAAGAAGCACCCCTGAGGTGCAACACTGCACCTGCCCACCCACTTCCCAAAAACAGGTTCTGAGAAGGGAGGAAGGGAGGGAGGTCAGAATACAGCAAGACTCCATTACAAGAAACATAATAAGGTGAGTAATTTTTTCTTCAAACAACATGAAGTCTTGCTGTATTCTGACTACTGCAGACTACTAAGCAGTACCTCCATGGAGGAGGGACAGAACCTACTTTGGGAATAGGCTCTGAAGTACTGCTGTGCCAAACCGAGCATCACTCCTAGCCTGAATATCCAGAGATTAATGCTGGGTACAGGTATGGACTTTTTTCCAGCTGGCTGCTTGACAAATTTCTAAGAAAGGAATATCCCTGGCAGCCGCCAGGGAAGCAGCTGTACCTCTGGTGGAGTGAGTCCTCTGGCCTGAGTGTGGAATCTTTCCTAGTTTCTCATAGCAGAACTTTATACAAGACACAATCCACCTGGCAATAGTTCTCTTGATGGCAGGTTTGCCCTTTCCCACTTCTCTATAAGTGAGGAACAACTGGAGGGAATCAAACCTGTGACCCTTGGTACACTCTATGTAGTCGCTAAGGGCCCTTTTAACATCTAAACTGTGTAGTCTCCTCTCTCCTGAAGAAGAATGATCAGTGAAGAAGACAGGAAGAGACACAGACTGATTCAAGTGGAAATCTGAAACCACTTTGGGCAAGAACCTTCTATTGGTTCTAAGGACCACTTTATCCCTGTGAAATGAGATAAAATCAGGTTCCACTGACAGGGCTTGCAATTCACTGATACGTCTGGCAGAGGAAATGGCTACTAAAAACACAGTTTTCCAAGTCAAGTACTTCAGCTCTGCTGAGGACATAGGTTCAAAGGGAGGTTGCATAAGTTGAGCAATGCAAACATTTAAGTCCCATGCAGGGGCAGGGTCTCTAAAGGAAGGATTGGTATGAAGAAATCCTTTAAAAAATTTACAGAACACAGGATGAGATGATAGTGAGGAAGACTTCCACACTGACAGAAAGCAGAAACAGCTGACAAGTGTACCTTGAGAGTCGCTGGTCTAAGGCCTAAGCCATTCAAATGGACCATATAATCCAGAACTGTAGGCAATTCAGTAGTGTCTGGGGAAATATGTTTCTTGGAACACTAAATGCTGAATCTCTTCCATTTGGAGTTATAGGTTTTTCTAGTGGTGGGCTTTTGAGAGGCTTTGAGACTATCCAGAACCTCCTGAGACAGATGCAAATCTGCATACTCTAACTCTTCAAGAGCCATGCCTTGAGATTGAGAGACTGAAGATTGGGGTACCAAATCCTCCCCTGAGAGGAGGTTAATAGGTTGTAATTCCTGGGAAGAGACAGGGGAAGATGGACTGCTAGGGACAGCAACAGGGGGTACCAAGACTGTCTGGCCCAGTCTGGAGCAATCAGAATCACTTTGCAAGGTTGTGACCTTATCTTGACTAAAACTTTGAACAGTAGAGGAAAGGAAGGGAAGGCATACAGAAATGTCCCTTCTCAGTTCAGAATCAGAGCATCCAGAGGGACTGAGCCCAAGACTGGGGGTCTGCAACAAAACAAGTTCCCCTGATGACGTGCTGAGTGCACAAAACCGGTCGGGTACTTTTGTTGTGCTTCCTGATACATGTGAGGCTTTGTGGTCTGTGTTTTTGCATTTACCATTAAACGTATGCTTTTCTTCACGCCTACCACAGAGTGCTGAGTTTTGCCTTTTGGATTCTCGCTTTGTTACTCGAGCACCTGTACCAACGGAGGAGCTGTTTTTTTTGCTGTTTGTAACAAAAGAGAGGAAGTTGGTGATTGTCTGGGGCTGCAAAGAGATCTATCTCTGGAGTGCCCCACCTTGAAAAAATCATCTTCAACACCAAAGGGTCCAGGGACCATTCGTGATGGTCCTGTGAGATCCTGCTCAGTGCATCTGCTAGCACGTTGTCCTTCCCTGGAAGGTGGACTGCTATCAGAGAGGTTTGCAGGGAATAAGCCAGGGACCACAACTTCATGGCTTCTGTGCACAAGGCTGTAGACCGAGTGCATCCCTGCTTGTTGATGTACCACATGGTGGTGTGGTGTTGTCTGTTCTGACCTGAACCACCTTGTTCTGCACTGACTGAGAGAAAGCTTGCAGGACCAGAAAAACTGCCCTGAGTTCTAGGAGATTGATATGGAGAAGGGATTCCTGAGGGGACCACAGTCCCTGGGCAGTGAGGGCCCCCAGATGGGCTCCCCAGCCCAGAAGGGAAGTATCCGTGGTAAGGACCACTGAATGAGACTGAGTGACAAATCGGACCCCTTGCCTTAAATTGTCCCGATCCTGCCACCATTGAAGGGCTAGGATCAGGGTCCAAGTCACTGGAATCAGTTTGGTAAGGGGGGATCCTTCCTCTGGGACCAAAAGGCCTTCAGATGGAACTGAATGTCCCTCATCTGGAATCTTGACCCTTGGACCACTGCTGTAGAAGCTGCCATGTGGCCCAAGAGCTGAAGGAAATGCCTTGCTGGTCAGGACACCTGAAGGCTAACGGAAGAAGCCAGTTCTGTAAGAACTCTTGCCCTTTCCAGGAGAAGAAAGGCTCTTGCTTTGACAGTATCCAGCTCCACCACTATAAAGGTAAGGGGCTGCACTGGCTCGAGAACTGACTTGGGAAGGCTGAGAAGAAATCCTAGAGACGTGAGCACTTGCTGGGTCACTTGCAGGTCTGACTTGACTTGGTCTGGAGACTGGCCCACTATAAGCCAGTCATCCAGATATGGAAAAATGGAAATATTTTACCTTCTTAGAAAGGCAACGACTACTGCCAGGCACTTTGTGAAGACCCTTAAGGTTGATGTTAGGCCAAAGGGCATTGCTTTGAACTGATAGTGGCCTGAGGGCAACTCAAACCTGAGGTACTTTCTGTAGGAGCACCTGATGGGAATGTGAAAATAGGCATTTTTGAGGTCCAGGGAAGCTAGCCAGTCCCCTGGCCTTAGAGAGGGAAG
This sequence comes from Neoceratodus forsteri, assembly GCA_016271365.2. Classification (NCBI taxonomy): domain Eukaryota; kingdom Metazoa; phylum Chordata; order Ceratodontiformes; family Ceratodontidae; genus Neoceratodus; species Neoceratodus forsteri. The sequence goes on along the minus strand of CM028134.1, from coordinate 512,372,363 downwards.
AATTATTCCCAGAGTTACCATCTTGAACTTTGGTTTTAAAAGATGTTTATTCAGGTATCTTAGGTCTAGGATGGGTCGCCACTCCCCTGTCTTTTTTGGGGGTAAGGAAGTACCTGGAGTACAGACCTTTGCCCCAGTGTAGGGTAGGAACCTTCTCTATGGCTCTTAAGGCCAGAAGAGATGAAACCTCTGCCTCTAGGGCAATGATTTCTGAGAGACCTGCAGGTGGAAAAGATCTGGCTCTCATCTTCGGAATTTTTTGAAGCTGAGAACCAGTCCCTGGCTTACTACTTCCAGGACCCACTTGTCTGATGTAACAGACATCCAGTCCTGGACAAAGTAAGCCAGCCTGCCCCCTACTGGAATAGGAGAGTCGACCCGGGCAGGGCCATCAGGGAATCTGCTTGGCAGGAGCCTTAGGCTGAGGAGTGGATGCAGCTCTGCTCATCCCTCTCTCCCCCTCTCAAGAACCCTCTCTGTGAAAAGGAAGAAGAGGCCTATGCTTGGTAAAAAGGCCTATGAAAAGGCCTGCCCCTGCCCCTAGACTGCTGCCTTTGAGGAGTTGCCTGCCTCTCCTTGGCCTGAGCACTCCTATAAGTGGACCTGTACTCGACCATTTTCTTCATGTAATTATCTGTTTGCTCCCCAAACAGAGAATTATCCACTACAGGAAGATCCATGGCCTTGGCCTGAGTGTCCTGTGAGAGGCTAGTACATCTGAGCCAAGCCATTCTCTGACGAGCCACAGATGTAGCCATGACTCTTGATGACACATCACTGGAGTCCACAGCAGCATGAAACTACTTTTGATGCCTCAATCCCATCAGCAGCCACCTCCTTCAGCTCCTTAGCTAGCTGGGGAGAGGCCTATTTAGCCAGTGCCAGTACAGTGTCCCACCTGGACTTCTGGTACCTGGCTGTATAGGCCATATAGTTTGCCTGCCTGAGTCACAAGGAAGATGCCATGTACTGCTTTTTTGCCAAGGCATCTTCCTGGAGTCTGTCTGGGGGGGTGAAGCCAAAGGAATATTTGCCTTGGCACAGGCAGCAGCCTGCACTACCTCAACATGGCTGCATTGTTGGTATAAAAACTCTGTATCTGAGCCTGACAGTGTGTACCTCTTGTCCATCCTTCTGTCAACAGGAGGTACAGTATATGGAGACTTTAAGATTTTGAGTGTCTGCTTCCCAAAGGATTTGTGGAGGGGAATAGACGGTCTCCTGGACTCTGGGATGTCCATCATTTCTACATAATCAGGCTCCTCTTGATCCTCCATGGCCTCCTCCATAGGAAGCTGGAGGGTTTCAGCCACCTTTCTGTAAAACAGAAAGTGGGAAGGGGACTCAGAAAGCCTAGGAGGGGAAACACTGGAAGGTCTGTCTGGGGAGATGTCCGGTTCCACAGGCACATCCAGACTTTCACCATAGTCACCATCCTCGAACTCCTCCTCCTCCTCAAACTCCGGTTCATAAAAATCTTCAGGGGTATAATCCTGAACCGGGGGAACTGACCGAACCGAGCCCCTGCCAAATGGTGCCGGATCGGTCAGAACCGGACAAAGCGATTCCACAATCCGAATCGCTCTGGCTATTTCTTCGGCGGTCGGAACATAAACCACTGGATCCGAACCGGTCGATTTCTCTTTGCATTTCCTTTTTGTAAGAATCAACCCCTTCAGGATCGGCTCTCCTTTTGCCCGAAGAAGTATCGCCCTGGTCAGAGGGCACTTCTTCTGGTTCGGTCGGAACCGAATCGGGCTGGCCATCAGGGTCAGTGGACTTCTCGGCCTCCTTTTCCCTCAGTCTACCCAATCTCTTTTCAAGGGTAGATTTTGGAAAATTTTTACAAATTTGGCAGTCTGTATCGAGGTGTTCAAACCCCAGATAGTAAACACAGGTGGTGTGAGGACCGGCCTTAGCAAAGACCTCCCCACACTTACTGCAGTGTTGCAACCCAGTGGGTCCAGTTTTCTTCTTGGGTTTCTCAGACATGGCCAACCTAACCAAACTTACCCTTTTTATGGCAACCGCCAGGCAACACTCCCTTATCGGTTCCTAACCGTGTCACGGGTGTTGGAAAAAAACGTTCAAAACACATTTTTTTAGAACCGATAAGGACTGGTAACCACACTCCAAAGTAAAAGACAGAAATTCATTAAAAGTGATCGGTTCAGCCAAACTGATCAAACAAGTTTACAATTTCCACACAGAAATAGGTAAAACCTATCTAGTACTCATGGTACCACAGACAGAGGCTGAACCAACTAAGCGGAACAAATTCGGCTTAAAACCAACACTTTTACCGACACTTTAACCGACTTTTCAAACTGAGCTGAAGGAGAAATCTCTGGAGCGACTGTTCAGTGAGGCGGAGTAAAGAATCTGACGGTTGGATTTCAAAGGGCTGCAGACAGAGACCTCAACCAAGCTCAAGCTCAGCATTCTATGCTCGGCATAAAAAGTTAACCCTTTGTTCTCCGGGGCAGTTGAAAGGCTGCGGCTAACTGCAATAGTCAGAATACAGCAAGACTTCATGTTGTTTGAAAGATACCCTGTCTTTGTGAAAAATAAAATAAGGAGGCTCACTTACCTGCACAGGGGGTAAGAGTGAGTTCCCCCTTGCTTGTTGATGTAATGGATTACACTGATATTATTCGTCTGTACTAACAGAGGACCCAAGGACAGATGAACCTGGAAGGCTTGTAGCCATACAGGACAGCTTGCATTTCTAGACCATTTATGTGCAAAGTGCTCTCCACTGTGATCAATGTACCCTGCATCTGATGGGGCCCTAGGTGTGCACCCCATCCCATTCCAGGGGCATCTGTTGTTAAAATCTGGGGAGGAAAGGGGGATCAGGAAGGGAACCTCATTTAACAGGTTGCTGGGTTCCATCCATCACTTGAGCATGGTGCATACAGGAGAGGTTACTAGAGCCCTTTGTTCCAGATCGTTTGTGAGCTGGGCCCCACTGGACTCTTTGGGTTCACCAAGGGATCCACATGTGCAATCTGGCCAAAGGTAGTGTAATAATGGCCGCTGCCATAAGGCCCAGGGCCCGAATGAATGTCCTGGCTGAGACATAATGGCTGTCATGTACCAGTTAGGCCTGGGCAGTAAGATGTTTGGCCCTGTCCAGAGGCAGGATGACCGAGCCTTGAGCTGTGTCCAGGACTGCTCCAATTTATTGCAGGCACTGACGAGGTGTCAAAACAGACTTGGATATGTTGACAGTAACCTTCAGAGCATCGGACATCTGCCTCATTTGAGCCAAGGTGTGCAGAAGCTGATCTCTGGAGTGGGCTTTCAACAGCCAGTTGTATAGTTAGGAAAGGACATACAGGGCTTCCCTGCAAAGGGCTGCTGCCACCACTGCCAAGCATTTGGTAAAGACCAGTGGCGAAGGGGACTAGCCAAAGGGTAATACTCTGAATTGATAGTGATCCCACTAGAACAAGAAGGAAAAATTACCACAGTAATCTTGTTTCTTCCAAGAGAATGTTACTGTATTTTGACATTTGCAGTGTTGCACTCCCATTGTACTACCCCGGAGCCAAAATGGTTAACCGAACCTATGTTAGTGACGGGACGTTAGGCGCGAGCTTGGTTTTCAAACCACTGTCCCTGGTCAATATTCTGCAACCATCAGATTCTTATGGAGCAAGAACTAACGACAAGCTCCATGCTATATAATTAATAATAACTAACAATCAGCAACCCTCTAACAACTCTTCCCCTATTTCTTTCTCTAATCAACTATGTGGGCTGGTTAAGATTCAAGTCACAAAGCCCAAAAAATAGAAATTGCCCATAGGTATGAACAACAAAACAGCTGTGATGCAGTGCCCCTAGGTTCTAGCAGGGGAGAAAGGGTGGGAGCTCAGAAAACAGTAAGATTCCCTGGGAAGAAACAAGATTACTGTGGTTAATAATTTTTTCTTCAAACCCCAGAAAATCTTACTGTATTCTGACATATGCAGACGACCCAAGCAGTACCTTTGGAGGAGAGTTGAGAACCTATTTAGGAAACATGATCTGCAATACTGCTGTGCCAAACCTGGTATCACTTCTAGCCTGAGTATCCAAGATGTAATGTTTGATGAAGGTGTGAACAGTTGTCCAAGGAGCTGCTTTACAGATTTCCAACAGAGGAATATCTCTTGCAGCTGCTATAGAAGCAGCTGTACCCCTTGTAGAGTGGGTCCTAAGGCCTACAAGGGGCTCTTTGGAAGAGTTTGTGGAGCTTGGGAGGGGCCTTAGATAAGTAGCACGCACAGTAACCTTCTCGGAGTTGCTGTCTGTCTATGGCGTAGCTGAGGCTAGGGTGCTCCACACCATGGGATTCAATCAGTGGTTGAAAAACTGGTGCAGAGCTCAGGGACTTGGCTTCATTGGGGACTGGGGGTCCACCTGGAGGGATGCAGGCCTATACTGGCATGATGGGCTGCATCTGTCCAGGAGGGGAACTAGGATCCTAGGTGACAGGTTTAAATGCTTCATTGGCAAGCATTTAAACTACTCAAGGGGGAAGACACTAGAAAGGAACAGGGAAATCCTAGCCCCCCCCCAAAAAAGTCAGGGTAGTAAGTGAGGTAAACACCAAGACAAAGATGTTGATAGGGAGAAGGGCTGGGGTAAATGGAGAAAGTGACAAAGACAATAAGGACAGGGATGGGGCAAAAAGGAGTAAGGCCATCAAGAAATGGAGGCTATTGAGTACCAATGATCATAGTCTGGGCAACAAGCTCCCTGAACTGGTGGCCTTGATGGAAGAGGGATGCCTGGATATTGTAGCAGTCACAGAAACATGGTACACAGAGAACCATGACTGGGATGTTAACATACCAGGGTATATAACCTACAGGATAGATAAGCAGAGAGAAGAGGGGGAGGAGCAGCTCTCTGTAAAGGAAGGGATAAAAGCAACTGAACAAAAGAGTAAACAGAGAGGAGATGAGGCACTGTGGGTCACCTTAGAGACTGGAAATGGCACCACAATCCGCACAGGGGTTGTATACAGACCCCCATGTCAGGGGGAGGGAATGGACAAGGATATGATAGAAGGCATTCTTAGGATGGCAGAGAAAGGGGAGATAACTGTTGATGGGAGATCTGAATATGCCATATGTTAACTGGAGCACATTTTCTGCAGCCACACCCAAGAGCAGGGCCATTCTCAATGCCCTACAGGTGTCACGCCTCAGACAGCTAGCTTCGGAACCCACTCGTGAGGAAGCAATCTTAGACCTCATACTCTCAAATGGGGACAGTGAGAGGATCTCAGATCTAGAAGTGGGTTGCCATCTGGGAACACGTGACCATCAAACAGTGTGGTTCATGGTAAACTCAGCTATGGAATCAAGCCATACAAAAGTGAGGGTAGTGGACTTTAGGAGGGCTGACTTTGGCAAGATGAGAGAGTACCTTAGAAAAGCACAAGCAAACAGGCTAGAAGGAGGGGTGGAGCAACAATGGGGAAACATCAAAACTGCCATCACGGAGACAACAAGCCTTTGTGTCAAGCAAATGAACAAATCAAAATGAAAGAAAAAGTCACTATGGTTCTCAAAAGAGGTGGTGGGGAAAGTCAGGGAGAAAAAGATAGCATTCAGGAAGTATAAGGAAACACAGAAGCAGCAGGTCAGAGAGCTGTACCAGTTAAGACAGAAGGAAGCTGGGAGGAAAGTCAGAATAGCAAAGGCCCAAACTGAGGAAAAGATAGCCAACTTGGTTAAGAAGGGGGATAAAACCTTTTATAGGTACATCAGGGAGTATAGAAAGACAAAGGGAGGGATAGTGAGGCTGAATAGAATGGACGGTGGGTGGGCAGAGAGGGACAGTGAAAAAGCAGGGATACTGAACAAATATTTCTGCTCAGTATTCACAAAAGAGGAGAAGGGGGAGGCGCCTAATCCAATTAACAGAAGAACTCCTGATAGGGGGTTCGATCCCAGTCCTTTCACAGAAGAAAGGGCTCAGAAAGAACTCCTAAAACTGAAGGTGGACAAAGCAATGGGGCCCGACGGAATTCACCCCAGAATTCTAAAAGAATTAGGGGAGAACTAGTGAAACCACTGACTACCCTTTTTAACAAATCATGGGAGAATGGTGTGGTACCTGAGGACTGGAGGAAGGCAGATGTGATTCCCCTTCACAAAAGTGGGAGCAAGACAGAGGCAGGAAACTACAGACCTGTCAGTTTGACCTCTGTGGTAGGGAAACTGATGGAATCACTTCTGAAGGAAAGAACTGTTGAGTACCTAGAGGCCAATGGGGCACAGGACCCAAGGCAGCATGGGTTCACAGCAGGGAGGTCATGTCAGAAGAATCTAATTGATTTCTTTGACTGGGTGACCAAAGTAGTAGACCAGGGAGGGCCTGTGGACATGGCCTACCTAGACTTTAGCAAGGCATTTGACACTGTCCCACACAAAAGATTAATAGTCAAATTAACCAACCTGGGAGTGCGTCCCAGGGTGGCAGCCTGGGTAAAACATTGGCTGAACAACGGGACACAGAAGGTAACTGTAAATGGAGTCCACTCTGAAGAAAGAGGGGTTACTAGGGTACCGCAGGGTTCAGTACTGGGTCCAATCCTTTTCAATGTCTTTATAAGTGACATTGCAGAGAGACTTGAAGGAAAAGTATGCCTCTTTGCAGATGACACAAAGATCTGCAACAGGGTTGATACACAAGGAAGCGTGGAAAGGATGAGAAGGGACTTGGCAAGGTTGGAGGAATGTTCAGATTTATGGCAGCTTGGATTCAATGCAAAGAAGTGCAAAATAATGCACCTGGGAAACAAAAACCCAGGGGAAGATTACACAATGGGGGATGGGGAGGTAGTAACAACAATAAAAATGGAAAGGGACTTGGGAGTAATCATATCAGATGACTTTAAGGTTAGCAAGCAATGTGAGAAGGCAGTAGAGAGGGCTGGGGGTATATTGGGATGTATAGGGAGAGGCATCACCAGCAGAAAACAGGAAGTTGTTATTCCTCTGTACAGACAGTTGGTGAGACCCCATCTGGAGTACTGCATCCAGTTCTGGAGACCCCATCTCCACAAGGACATCGACAGGATAGAGGCAGTCCAGAGGAGGGCAACTAAAATGGTGCAAGGTCTGCAAGAGAAGCCATATGAGGAGAGACTAAAGGAGCTTAATATGTATACCCTTGAGGAAAGGAGGAAGAGGGGGGACATGATAGAAACTTTTAAGTACCTCAGTGGAATCAACAAAGTCCAAGAGGGTAGCATCTTTCAGAAAAGAGATGTGCAAGAACAAGGGGACACAATTAAACAGGGGGTTCAGGGGCAATGGGAAGCATTTTTCACAGAGGGGTGGTGGACACATGGAACAGCCTTCCTGAGGAGGTTGTGGGGTCTAAAACTGTGGGAGAATTCAAGAATACATGGGACAGACATAAGGCAATTCTTGTGGGGCTTAAGAAATAGGCTGCTGGTTTACTAGGATCTGCAGGTTATCCTGTAGGTAGGGAAATGGGCAGACTAGGTGGGCCAAGCGGTCCTTATCTGATGTCAAAGTCTATGTTTCTATGTTTCTTTGCCCACTTTTCTGTAGTAAAACTGGATATAGGCCACAATCCAGTAGGCAATGGTTCTTTTTGAGGCGAGTTTGCCTTTGCCCACCTCTCCATAAGTCAGGAGAAGCTGTGTCCTATCCTACCTGTGTCCTTTTCTGTGGTCCAAGTAGTAGCTTATAGCTCTCTTGACATCCAGGCTATGTAACCTTCTCTCTCCAGAGGTGGAATGGTCAGTAAAAAAAGACTGGCAAAGTCATGGATTTGTTAAGGCGGAAGTCTGATACCTCCTTCGGGAGAAACTTCCTTTTGGTCTTCAAAACTACTTTGTCCCCGTGGATTGCTATATAGTCTGGCTCTGTGGACAAGGCCTGTAGCTCACTGATCCTTCTGGCTGAAGTAATGGCTATTAGGAATACCGTTTTCCATGTCACATGTTTAAGCTCAGCTGATGACAGGGGTTCAAATGGTGGCTGCATCAACGGGCCAATACATATATTAAGGTCCCATGCAGGATTGGGCTCCCTAAGAGGGGGATGCAAGTGCAGTAGCCCTTTGAAGAATTTTCTGAATACCTGGTTAGCAGCCAGGAGTGCTCCCTTTCCAGCGAAAAGGTAAACAGAGACAGCTGCCAAGTGCACTTTCAGGGTGGAGGGCCGAAGGCCCAGAGAGTGTAAATGTGCTAGATAGTCCAGGACTACTGGCAGATCATCCTGGAGGTGATCTGTGTGTTTCAGCCCACACCAAATAGAAAATCTCTTCCAATTAGAAGAGTAAGTTTTTCTGGTGGAAGGCTGCCTGGACACCCTCAAAACCTCTAACACCTCCTTACAGAGGTGTAGGTTGGCGTATTCTAGGTCCTCAAGAGCCATGTTTTGAGTCTGAGGGACTGCAAGTGGGGTACAGTACCCTGCCCTGCGAGGATGTCAGCAGGTTGTGCTTCCTGGGTAGGGAGATTGGTTTGGACATTGTCAAGGTCAACAGTATTGAGTACCAAGACTGTCTGGCCCAGTCTGGAGCAATGAGGAACATAGCTGCTGACTGGATCCCAAACTTGTTCAGTACCCTTAGTAGCAAGGGAAATGGTGGGAAGGTGTACAGGAACTTCCCTGTCCAGTCCATCAGGAGTGCATTTAGTGACACTGTGCCCACTACTGTAGGTCTGCAACAGAACAGAGGAAGCTGATGATTGTCTGGGGCTGCAAAGAGGTCCACCTCTGGACTGCTCCATCTTCTGAATATCACTTGTAGGACCTGCCTGTTTAATGACCATTCGTGGTGGTTCTGGTTGATTCTGCTGCGGGCATATGCCAGGACATTATCTTTTCCTGGCAGGTGGACTGCCGAAAGGGGATATCCGCAGGGTGTAAGCCAGATTCCACACCTTCATGGCTTCTGTGCACAGAGGTGAGGACCTTGTGCCCCCTTTCTTGTTAATGTAATACATTGTTGTTGTATTGTCTGTCCTGACCTGAACTGCCTTGCCCTGCAACATGGAGGCAAAGGACTGAATGCCTACATAAACTGCCCTGAGCTCCAGCAGGTTTATGTGAAGCAGGGATTCCTGCTGGGACCAAGTACTGTGGGCAGCGTGCTCCCCTAGGTGGGCACCCCATCCTAGGAGGGGAGGCAACTGTTGTTAGAACTGCTACTGGTGGCATCTGGAGGAAAGGAATGCCTTCCCTGAGGCTGTCCCTTTCCTGCCACCATTGCAGCGCTTGAGGCAGGGTTCCTGTGACAGGTATGATTCTTGGCAGGGAGTCTCTCCACTGAGACCAGTGAGCTCTGAGATGGAACTGGATGCCCCTCATCTGGAATCTTGATCCTAACACTGTTGCTGTTGAAGCTGCTATGTGGCCCAGCAACTGAAGGAAACGCCTTGATGGTCTGGGGGTATGCAGCTGGATGGAATTCGCTAATTGTACCAAGCTGTCTACCCTGCCCTGTGGTAGGAATGCCCTTCCATTCAGGGTGTCCAGTTCTTCACCTATGAACTCCAGGAGCTGAACTGGTGAGAGGAGTAACTTTTTCTATTTTACCGGGAAACCTAGCATACTTAGTGTATCCTGAGTGATGGTCAATGCCCTTTCCACCTGCTGTGGGGACTTACCTACCACCAACCAGGCATCCAGGTATGGGAAGACTGTAACCCCCTGTTTTCATAGATGTGCTACCACCACTGCTAGGCACTTGGTGAACACTCTTGGAGTTGATGAGAGGCAGAAGGGCATGGCCTTGAACTGGTAATTCCCTGATGGCAGCCTGAACATGAGGTACTTCCTGTGTGACGGCCTGATAGGGATATGGAAGTATGCATCCTTCAGGTCTAGGGATGCCTGCCAGTCTCCTCTCCTTAGAGAAGGGAGAATGATAGCCAAAGTGATCATCTTGAACTTTGGCTTTGTCAAATGTTTGTTCAAGTGTCTTAGATCTAGCATGGGTCGCCACTCCTCTGTTTTCTTTTGAATAAGGAAGTATCTTGAGTAAAGACCCTTTCCCCTTTGAGACAGGCTCCACTGCTTGATCCTGCATGAGCATGGCTACTTCCCTTTCTAGTAGAGAGACTTCTGATGCGTTGGCAGGTCTGAATAGTCTTGCTCTCAACTTGGGCAAGGATTTGAAGCTGAGAACAAGACCCTGGCTCACTACTTCCATGACCCACTTGTCTGTGGTGATGGATTTCCAAGCCTGGATATAGTGAGTCAGCCTGCCCCCTACTGGGAGTAGGGAGGTGACCCTGACAGGATTCACAGGGAGTCTGTTTTGCTTGGACAGCAGTCTGGGTACTGTGTCCAGCCCTGTTGCTGCCCCTTCTGCCTCTGCCTCTAAAGTACCCCCTCTGGGGCTGATAGGAGGGAAAAGCCTGTATCTGGAAGAAAGGCCTGTAATGGGTTCTACCCCTGCATCTTTCCTGGAACTTTTGTGGAGTTGCTGCCTTCACCTTGGCTGCAGCACTCTTGTAAGTGACTTTGTAGTTATCCATCTTTTTTACGTACACAGTCTGTTCCCCAAACAGGGAAGTGGGCTCACAAGGAAAGTCAAGGGCTTTTGTCTGGCTATTTTGAGACAAATTTGTTGTTCTCAACCAAGCAAATCTCCTCAGGGACACTGAGGTAGCCATTTGCCTAGCAGCAATGTCATTGGCATCCACTGCCATGCGAAACTGGGACTTAGCAGCTTCAATGCCCCTCTTTGCTGCCTCAGAAAGATCAGAAGCCATAGGGGCAGGGCATGCATTTGCTGTCTCCAACACTGTGTTCCACAGACTCCTCTGATACCTAGTTACGGAAGCCATGTAAGTGGCTTGGCTGATAGCTAGGGAGGCTCCCAGGTATGACTTCTTAGCTATGGAGTCCATCCTTCTGGAGTCCTTTTTCAGGTGGGTGTGATGCCAGGAGAATGCCTGCCTTATCACAGGCAGCAGCCTGCACCATCCCCTCATGGACTGGGATGTCTAAATAGAAATCCAGTCCCTGATTTGGCCACCCAGTACTTTCTGTTCATCCTCTTGTACACTGGAGGGATCAACGTAAGTGTCTTTAAAAATTTTTATGGCTTGCCTCATTAAAGATTTATGTATGGGCAACAGAGGCCTCTTTGTTGCTGGGACATCCATCATTTCCATATAATCTTGCTCCTCTTCCTCTTCTGAGGACTCCTGAGTGGAGAGGTCCAAGGTCTGTGCAACCTGTTTTAAAAAGGCAAAGTGGGAAGAAGAATAATCCTCTGTTGACCTTTCTGGGGAATCAATCCCATGAGGGTCTGAAGAAACCTCGGGTTCTATGGGTTCTCCAAATTCACCCTCATCTTCATCATCAAAATCATCTTCCTCCTTCGGGAAGACGTCAGTTGATTGTTTCAAGGAACTGGAAACTGAAAGGAAACCACAGTCCGGAACCAATAACTGTGAACCAGGGCACTGAACTGATACCACAGTACTGGTTTGCAATGCCTGCAAGAGGCTAATGGCACTTGCAATAGCTTCTGTGGTGTGAACCGCTGGAACCGTCGGTTGTGGTTCCCTGATTGAGTGCTTTTCTTTCCCTCTTCTTTTTAGCAGAACTTGCTGGTTCAGCAGTAGTTTTTGCATATCTTTTTCTGGTCGAGGAACCATCACCCTTGGTCAGACAGCAGCTCACTGAGTTCAAAAGACTTCTCTTTCTGAGAAGTACAGGCCTTGTCCGTTGCTGGATCAGCAGCTTTCTCAGTCAATTTAAATGCCTACCCAGTGTTAACCAAGGAAAATTCTTACAGATATCACAGTCAGCCTTTAAATGATCAAAACATAAACACAGGACACAAATTAAATGGTGGTCCGCTTTGGCAAATGGTTCCCCGCACTCTGTGCAATGTTGAAAACCTATTGGGCCGGTTCTCTTTTTAGGCAGTAACATAACCACTAATAGTGGAACAAAACAAGCCTAAAACCGACACAGAAAAACTACTGTGAAAATGTTTTTTTTAAAATGATCAGTTTAGCAACCAAAGAAAAAAACAAGAATTACCTGGGTTTTCAACAATTAAACCAACCAGACCCTAGACAGGTTCTCTTAGATTAAAAGATAAAGAAACCCAGTTCCCTCCTGGTTAAAAGAACCGAAAAGAAACCAAGAAAACTTACCAAAATACAACTAAATCTAGACTAATCTACCTGTAAACCAAGAAAGTGCTTTTCAAAATGAACAGAAATAAATTTTACTTCAGAAAACCGCAAAAATAAACTCTTCAAGAAAGATGAAGGAGGGGTCTCCCAGGAGTCTGTACTAGTCAAGCGGAGTGAAGAATCTGATGGTTGCAGAATGTTGACCAGGGACAGTAGCTTGAAAACTGAGCTCGAGCCTAACGTTACATCATTAGCGTAGGTTCAGTTAACCATTTCGGCTCCAGGGCAGTACCATGGGAGTACAATACTGCATATGCCTGAAAACAGTAAGATTTCCTGGGGTTTGAACCTCAAATACTTTCTGTGAGGTTTGCAAATTTTGATATGAAGGTAGGCGTCGTTCAAGTTAAGGGAACAGATCCACTCCCCCGCTTGCAGCAGTGGAAGCAGGCCTTGCAGGGTAACCATTCTGAGCTTTATGTACTCTGTGAAGAAATTCAGGTTCCTCAGATCCAGAACAGGCTGCAGGTCTCCTGTCAATTTTGGGACTAGGAAGAAGTGAGAGTAGAACTCAAGTGTTTCTTTGTTCAAAGGGCACAGGCTCTATGGTCTTCTTCTGAAGCAAAGTCAGTACTTTCTACAACAGCAGAAGAATGACATGGTCTGGAGGATAGTGATCTGGCACTGGTGGATGATCTGGAGGTGTGTCTAAAAGTTCTAGAGCATGACCTTGTGCTATGATTTCCAGTACACAGGTATCTGATGTCACCTCCTTCCACTGAGTCAAGTGAAGGGAGACAACTCCCTACAACCATCCATGGATGTAATGGTAGTTGGGGGTGTACAACAAGTTACAGTAGGTAGAGCCAGTGTGGTGGCTCCTGCTGCACCACCACCTCTAAGGGCTTTTGAATGGGCACCTCGAGTAGTGGCTGGAATGGGCCATGCTCCTGCTCCCTTGCCCTTACCTTGTTATCTGGTGGCTGGATGATGTCTAGCACCAGTGAGATGAAAAGGTGCCCTCTCCCTGTTCCTTGGTTGGGTATGGTAGAGGGAGTGCATGGACTTCAGGGTTTTGCTTGAGGCCTGAAAATTAGAATGTCCTAGACACCAGAACCAAATAGTTTATATCCTCTAAAGGGGGCATTTAGAATGGACTGTTGCACACCATTCGCATACCCTGCCACCTGAGCCAGGAAAACCTCCTTAGACAGATGCCTGAGGAAGCAGATGTAGCAGAAGCATCAGAAACATCATAGACTGTGTGAGGCAGGTGCTTTCCTACATCATCCCCAGCTGTGACAGCCTTAAGTAGCTCTTGTTTGGGGGTATCCTCTGGTAAGGCTTGTGCAGCTTCCTTGGACTTTCTCCAGACAGTGTTCTAGTACTTAGCTATGTGGGCCTGATAGTTAGCAATTTTAAGGCCCAGGAAATTTGAAGCAAAAGTCCTCTTGCCTGGGCACATCCAACCTCCTGAATTCTTTATCATGAGGGAGGGAGCTCTGGTGTTTAGGTGCCTTTGACCTATCATGGGCAGCATTGATGACCTCAAGAGTCTGCCTCAGGCTGGGTGGTAAAAAATGATTTCCCAAAGGAGCCATGTACATTTTGTCTGCTTTCTTTGGTATATCAGGGGTGACATTCAGCCTATACCACTAGCAAAAGTGGCATCCTCTAGGACAGGGAGAAGAGGTGGTACTGCAATGGGGGGAGATACAGGTAACTCCAAGAAATCTATTTAATTTTTCTTGGTGGTGTCCTGCTTCTCTAAATCAAAATCCATGGCAGCCTGTAACTGCTGCATCATGATAAGGAAAGTTGGGTCCTCTCGTGGGGACCTTGGCGTGTGGACCACAGAGTCCTCACTGCAGGTGGACACAGTAGAGCTGGTGCACCTCTCAATTTTCAGCACAGTCTTCAAGTTCCTCCTTTTCATCTTACATTATTAAATCTGGAGTTCACTCAAAATCATCGTCAACCTGGTCAACAGGTAGCAGGGAATATGCCAGCGAGATCAGTGGTGCCCTTGGAGACAGGGAAGGCATAGTTCTAATTTGTGTCATCATGGGGTACTGGGTAGTAAAAAGCCACATTGATGGGCACCATGGAATGGGAGAAGGAGGCAGCAGGCATATGAGTATGTCTGTAAAAGATGATAGAACCACCTGGACGTCAACGCCCGTGTGGTAGATGGGTGTGCCAGCAGGAGCTGACAGGGGCAGCAAAGCCCTCGACGTTGATGGCGCCACACCAGCCGTACTAGGCCTGGTAGTACCAGCACCATGCCCCAACCTGGGAGTTGGGTTGACGGTCCTGGGGGATTGAGTAGCATCACTACCGTAGAAAGTCTGCTTAGTGCAATGGAGGTTGTATGGGGAGGGGGCTACCTAGAATGCACCGGGGAGGTTTTCTCGTTCCCCCCAGTGCTTATGTCTCCCAGATGACTTTTCCTGGGATTTAGAGGATCTGAACCTGGAAGAATGGGCCAGCGATGTGTCAGTGCTCCTGTGCTGGAGCTCCTTCTCCATGCAAGACTACCTGTTGCTTCAATAGGTCCTTCTCTGTCTTGAGCACCAGTTTGGTATCGCCAGGTGGCAGTATTGAAACCCCCTGCAGATTGGGCAGGCTTGCATGTTGTGGTCCTGGTCAGGCAACAGACACAGATGCTGTGAGAATCACCAGTGTAAATCTCACTGCATTCACAATACCAGACCAATTTCAATGGTTCATTCAACAACATACAGGTCATTAAAAATCACTTGTGAAAGTGATTACTTCGCTATATAGAAAAAGAAAATAAAGCAGTGGTAATTGCAGCGGCGTCTCCATCAGTAGTTCAACGAGTATGGTTGATGGCTGGAAAAGAACTGAGGAGGGAAGGGACTGCCCATGTTTATGTAGCAGCCGACATCCAGCTTCATTGTGGGCAGCCCCTGATGGATTGCTTGTGAAAGTTTCATGTAATCCTGGCGTCTGGTGACTTATAAGTTCCACAGGTGTGGCCTGATGAAGAAGATATCCTTGAAGATGATCGGCATACTTGCAGAGCATGCAGATTGAGGGGATCAGGTGGGATATTAGACCCTGCCAAAGCTCCAGTGCTGGTCCCAACAGGATCTCAGCCAAAGGAATGTCCAGTATGTCAGTGAAGTGGCATTTAACTTCCATCTGAACTAGTCAAAGGGCACATTCATGGATTGTGACATGAGCTGTAATAAAGGCCCATAAGACAGCGGCCCGTCATCAGTAGTCAGCCCTTTGACCAACCCTTGTTCAAGACTGTAAGCCCAAGAGGAAGCCATAGATGACTCCTCGGATTCAGAGGACTCATCAAAAATAATCCTCAAGCATTTGCCACCATGGGCCACCCTGATGTTCTCAAAATGGGTGACCTCTACCCAAAGCTGGCAGCAATGCAGGATCCTTGGTTGGAGCACCAAGCAAGGGTTGTGGTGGAGGAGGTTCCATCAGAAAGGGTGGAGAGGCAGATGCAGGAGACATCTGTGAGACATGGACCAGCAGATGTACGCCAAGGGGCCATAGGCCCAGGGGGTCAGAGCCCAACCCCCACAGCAACAGCTCACTGTTGTAAGAACAGCCTCTCGTAGCATCAACACATCTTGTGACGATGCCTCTCCTCACCCAAAAAAGTAAAGAAGTGTCAATGTTGGTGCCTCCCAGCTGAGTGGAATCAAGAGAGTGATCGGTGCCTAGACCTAGACCCAGACTGTCAATTCAAGGGACAATGCCAACTGGTATCCTCTGGTGGATCATGGTAGACCACATGCCTTGCCACACTCAGCAAGAGAGGCATTGGAAGCATGACCACTGCTGGAGGCAGATACTGAGGTCACCCAGCAGGACACTGATTGGGCGACACCTCCTGAGTAAGGATCAGGTGAACAGGGGTCTGGTAGACCACCTCTTAGTTGAGCTTCCCAATCACAAGCTGACTTGTTCAAGAAAGAGCATGACCACCTTCTCGACCAGAGTCAAGGTTTACAAGCACGATGGAGGTACTGAGGATCTCTCAACCTTCCCCTCGACAGAAGGCAGCTTGATCAGAGTCAAGTGGTCAGAGAGTCAAGAGAGTGAGAGGAACGTGTTCTCTCCCAATCCCATGACCTGTGATGGTGGTGCTTGTGATTTTTACTATAGTTAGATAGGCTCACCCCAAAGGTCTGGTGGGCCATTTCTTGTAAATCATCCAAAAATGACCCTCTGATGCTGGCCACAGCTCTGGGAGCAACACTGAGACCAAGGAGGAACACTGTGGATGCCACCTCCTCCTCTTCCATGACTGTTAGCTGTGCAGCCGACCTCACAGCCACCAAGGACTTTTTGGAGTCCTTTGGTTGTTTCCTCATTTGACCAAGAGCAAGACAAGCTTTCCGGTCTTCAATGAATGAGGGAAACATGGTCTTGCAAAGGCTACAGGCCACCACATCGTGCTGTGTGCCACAGCAGTAGAGACACATTTAGTGCAGGTCTGTGACCAAGAGTTTCAGCCAGCACCAGGTGAAGAACATAAATCTGGTTTCCTGTCCTTCCATCATCAATCACAACCACAAAGTGCAGCCAGAAGACACAGAAGTACCAAAGTAGACTAAAAAAAAAAAATTACTTACCATAGTAATCTTGTTTCTTTCAAGGGAATCTTTACTGTATTCTGAAGTATGCATTTAGCCTTCACCATTCAACTGCCCTGGAGAGGACAGAGTTAAAGAATCTATGCAAATAGAAGAACGTTGATAGGCTTGAGCTCGATTTTCAAACTACTGTCCCTGGTGCATTCTATGTAACCATCAGATTCTTATGAAGCATGTACAAAATTATGTTATCTATGCCATCCTAAAGAACTAATTTCCCCTTAAGAATTACAATCCTCCCTTTGAATAGGACATCAGAAAAGACTTAAGTCACAGATGCCAAAAAACAACCAACCTAAACAAGTTTAAACAACCAAACATGAACAGCTAGAGTGCAGTGCCCACCAGGTTCTAGTAGGGGAAGCAGGGCGGGAGCTCAGAATACAGTAAAGATTCCCTTGGAAGAAACAAGATTACTATGGTAAGTAATATTTTCTTCAAGCTTCAGGAAATGTTTACTGTATTCTAACACATGCAGACTACCAAGCAGTACCTTTGAAGGTTGGCATAGGACCTATTTAGAAAACAAGCTCTGCAGTACTGCTGTGCCAAACCTGGCATCACTTCTAGCCTGGGTGTCCAGACAACAGTGACTGGTAAAGGTGTGAACAATTTTCCAGGTGGCTGCTTTGCAAATTTCTAACAAAGAAATGTCTCTGGTGGCTTCTATAGTAGCAGCTGTACCCCGGTGGAATGAGCCCTAAGGCCCACTGGGGGTTCCTTGCTCAGTTTGCTGTAGCAAAACTGAATACAGGCAACAATCCAGCATGCAACAGTCCTTTTTGAAGCTGTGTTGCCTTTTCCACTTCTCCATATGTCAGGAAGAGCCGAGTATAATCCCATCTATGGCCTTTTGCATGATCTGAATAATAGCTGATAGCCCTCTTCACATCTAGGCTATGCAGCCTACGTTCCCCTGAACTGGAGTGATCAGTGAAAAAGACAGGCAGATTAATAGACTGGCTGAGGTGAAAATCAGAAAAACACTTTGGAGAGGAACTTCCTATTGGTTCTGAGGACTATGTTGTCCCTATGCCCTGAAATGTAATTAGGCTCTGTGACAAAGCCTGGAGTGCACTAATCCTTCTAGCTGAAGTAATTGCCACTAAAAAGACTGTTTTCCAAGTCAAGCACTTGAGCTCTGAAGGGGACTGGTTCCCTGTGTGGGAGATGCAAACGAATCAGTCCTTTAAAGAATTTCCTGAAAATTGGATTGAAAGCTAAAGAAGTGCCCTTAACCGCAAAGAGGTAGGCAGAGACAGCTGCCAAGTGTTTGTTAGGTAAATGTCCACGCTCACTCAAAGCACAGGTGGGCTGTTATGGACAATGCTCGCCAGCCTTAAAGACACAGTTCCACACTCAAGTCAGCTCTCCTCAAATGGGCATAAATCCAAACAGATGTGGTTATCCAAAAAATAATTTATCTGTAGCAACTTGCAGACGTTTACATTTAAACATATGCAGCAGTAAAAGAAACAGTATAATCAGAACCCCTGCGCTTCGACCAGTAGATCTTGCTGAAGAAGAGAAGTGTGAGGAAGCACTGTTGGTATGGAGCTGGCAGGAGTAGAGGCCTGGACAGCGGAAGGTGTTGAGGCAGCTGCCGATGATGGAGTACCCCCAGAAGAAGATGAAGAAGCTGTTGGTGAATGGGACCACCGCCGGGGCAGCGGTCACAATCCTTGTCTATTTTGTGACTTTTCCCCAAGGATTTCTCTCGGGCCTTCGAGGCATGGGAGCTTGACAAACCCACCTGCAACTGAGAAGGAGGGACCCTGGAGGACCCCTGCCCAGACCTGGCTACCTACTGTTCCATAAGAAATTTCTTCAAAGCCTTTTTGTGTCACCAATGGGTTGTTAAATTAAACTTCTGGCAGAGCTCACAGTCTGAGACATTGTGGTCAGGCCCAAGACAGCAGACACAGAGTTTGTGCTTGTCAGAAGCAGCAATCTTCTTTCCAGAGTGGCAGTAATGGAAAAGAGATGTGGAAGGATTGACTCTCAACATACATGAGGTAGAAGAATTTCTTGTGAAAAAGAGATTCCAAAATGTTAAAGGAAGGCGCAAGCAAAAAATGGCGTGAACTGTGATGAAGCTTCCACAGAGACCCATACAAGAGGAGTCAACGGCAGGAAAGATCTGAGGAGGGAGCGGGGTCACTTATGCCCTTATAGGGGTGATAACAATGTTAGGCTACGTCAGCGTGGGCAGCCCCAGTTGTACTGCTAGAAAATCTTCCATGTGGATCCTGCTTCACTGACGGTGAGGTTCTTATGGTGCGACCTGATGACTGAGGTAACCCTGAAGAAGATCCAGAAATCCACTGACCGCTGGCAGAGGTGCAAAGGAGGAGCACTGTCCCTTCCAGAGGAATAAAAGATCTGATGGGTTGGGGTGGAACCGAAGGATATACCACCCAAGTGGTAGGAAGAGGTTAGCTTGAAGACTTCTGATGAACTGCCTGTCTCCATGAAACAGCTAGAGTATGAACAGTGAACTGTATCCACACCCTTTGAATAAGCAGCTCAGCAGAGCATGATGCTAGCTGTTCGGGAAAATTATTTGACATGCCAAATTGGACAAAGTGGTGATCCCGTGAGCTGTCCATCTCCCAGGCATAGACTGGCATCTACAGAAAGCTAACAACAGGGTTGAGACCAAGTTCATATCCACCTTTAAGGACAGCTTTTCAGAGCAACACATCCAGCTGGGACTAGGTTTGAGGCCACCACTTTACAACTGTTCTTAGCAGTGAGGACTGGGTCATCTCTAGTGTGAACATCAAGGAACCGGTGGGAAGCTGTAGTAACCTTCTACCTGGTGAAAGGGAAGACTGACTGGGCCTCAACTACTAGGACCCAGAACTTTAGAAAGGAGAATTTTGTCAAGATGAAGGATCTGGTGACTAAGGGTCTTCCGCAGCTATTTCAACTCGACAATACACAATCAATTTTTCAGGTAGAATATTTAACAAGCTACCTAAGCTGGTGAACCACTGTCATGATATGTGGACTCTATTCTGTGTAGCCATGTTAAAAATTTGCAGTCTTATATAAAAGATACTAAAAATGTTTTGAGGATGTTAGATGAAACAGCAGTTGAAAAAGATTGTATGCTGGCAACTTTAGATATCGAGTCACTTTATACCAATGTCCCCCATGAGGGGACACTCGATGCTACAGCTTATTTTTTGAATCGGACTAGAGATATTTCTGACTCACAGACAGAAGTGATTTTGAAATTTTTAGAACATGTTCTGACTAGAAATGTATTTGTTTTTGATGGAACAATGTATCGTCAGATAAAAGGTACTGCAATGGGAGCCACATGTGCCCCCTCAGTGGCTAGTTTGTATGTGGGACAATGGGAGGATGAAGTCATCTTTAACAACCACAGCAACCCATAGTTTTATAATGTGTTGCTGTGGAGACGTTTTATTGACGACGTTATATTAGTGTGGAAAGGAACCGAAAAAATGCTACAAGAATTTGTTGAATATTTACATGGAACGAATGAGAACCTAAGATTTACATATTGCGTTAGTGATGAAGTAGCAAATTACTTAGATTTGAAAATCACAAAAGAGAATGAGGGACATGTAAGTACAAATCTTTTCAGGAAAGATACAGATGGTAACACTTTGCTTTATGTTACGAGCTGCCACCCTAAACACACAGTAGAAAACATTCCTAAGGGGCAATTTTTGAGAATTAAATGTAACTGCAGCAAGGCAGATGATTATGAAAAAGAGGCTACAGTACTTAAGTCGATTAAACAGCAGAGGTTACACACAGAAATCCATAGAGATGGGTTATCAAGCACTGTTAGAAAATATTTACCCGTGGGTAGTTTAAATATAAAAAGTAGGAGTGAAAGGTTCCATTTTGTAACAACTTCTAGTACACATAGTAAGGAAGTTGAGAAAGTAATAAGAAAACATTGGCAAGTGTTGTCCTGTGAGTGTGGATTAAGAGAATACACTTTGTCTTCTCCCATTATGTCATATAGACATGCACCTACATTAAAGGACACGTTGGTACAGAATCATTTTACATCACAGAAGGGACACACCAATAATTGGCTCAACAACAGTAAAGGATGTAAACAATGTAAAAATTGTACAGCTTGCAAGCACATAGTGCAAGATAAAGAGTTTACAGTTGTTGTTTATTTTTTTTATTTTATTTTGCTTTTGGTGACCGGGTAAGTGCACTAGGCAAACAATGCCTATTTTCAGGCACGACCCAGGAGAAAACAGTTTACAGACAAACAATAAACACGTGACTCAGCACACGAAGGCAGTACAAATCAGGATAAAAACAGTGTGTGATAAGTACATTGACATACTAAATACTGAAGGCTGAGATACTGTGAAAACAGAAGAAATAAACAGGATTGGTAACAAAAGAAAAATTCAACATGGGAAGGTAGTAAGTTACAGTACAATAAGTGCCATGAAAGTAGAGAGGGAGAGAGAGGGGGGAAAGAGATGATGAAAGAGCGTTGCAGGTATAGGTCATAAGAGGAGGGAAAGTATAAAGGGGGTAGATAGGATGGAGATGGGGAGAGGGCAAGAATGAATGAGGGTTCAAGGTGGGTTAAAACAAGTGCAGGGATGTAAGGTGTGAAGGTGTTCCCAATGTAGTTTCTTAAAGGCAGCATGGGTGTTTGTTTGACAGATGGAGAGGGGTATAGAGTTCCAGTATTTAGGAGCAGTGTAGGAAAACGCACGAGTGCCCATATTAGTTCTACATCTTGGAACACGCAGAAGGGCTTTATCATTTGATCGTAATTCATGAGTGAGAGGTTGTAGTTCCAGTGCGGAAGAAAGGGATAGGGGGAGAGCTGTTCTGGTGACAGAGTCAATTAGTGATCCAAAGGTCTGAAGACGACAGGTGGAAGAGCTAAGCCATTTTAAGTCCAGATAGAGGTGGCAGTGGTGCTTGAAACGTGGTGAGGCAGCAGCATAGCGACAGATGCTATTATAAGTGGTGTCCCATTTATGAAGGGAGGCTTTGGATGCAGATAGGAAGATTGATGAGCCATATACTAGTGCCGGTAGAAGGAAACCTTGAGCCATGGCTAGTCTTGCTTGAGGGGTAAGTGCATAACTGGCATGATAGGCACTTCCTAACTTAGCATTTACCGACTTACAGATAGTAGAGATATGAAGGTCAAGGTCAAGAGATTCATCCAAGGTGACACCGAGATATTTGAAGGATTTGGCAGAGGGTAGAGGAGAGCGTCCGCACAGGAGATGATAAGGGATTTGATTAGCTTTGAGTCTGGCCTGAGAGCCAAAACAACATTGAGTAGGATTTGCTAGAGTTGAGGACTAGTTTATTATCAGTGAGCCAGGTTTGATACTCGTGAAATCTGAGGCAAGGGGATGGTGTAGGGAGGTTGAAGTTTTTGCACTGTGGTAGATAACCAGATCATCCGCGTAGAGCAGAGATGAGCAACTCGGTGCAGTTAAGGGGATGTCATCAATAAAGATTGTGAAGAGTAGAGGACCAAGAATAGAGCCCTGGGGTACTCCAATGTGGATCGGTGCAGGATCTGAGGTTGCAGAGTTAAAGACCACAGCCTGTTGCCTGTCAGCCAGGTAGCTTTCAAACCAGGTTATGGTATCTGGGGAGAAACCAAAAGACTGAAGTTTTGAAAGAAGGAGTGAGTGGTTTACCAGGTCAAAAGCTTTAGTTAGGTCGATAAAAACTGCTCCAGTCAGGAGGCCTAAGTCCATGGAAGAGTAAATGTCACTAGTCAGCTTTAGCAGGGCAGATGTGGTACTGTGACCTTTACGGAAACCGTGTTGGGAGCTAGAAAGGAGGTTATATTTTTGGAGGTATTCAATCGTTTGTGTGGCGACTAGTTTTTCCAAGATTTTGCTTAAGACAGAGATTATAGCGATGGGACGATAGTTCTTAATTTCCTTTTGGTCTCCTTTTTTTGGAATAGAAGTGATTTTAGCAATTTTCCATACATTTGGGACTATACCATGTCATAAGGACATATTTAAGATTTTGGTTAGTGGGAAGGCTATGACAGGGGCCGCTACTTTCAAGAGCCTAGGTTCAAGACCATCAGATCCAGGGCTATTGTTTTCATGGATGGAGAGAAGTAGTTTTTCATCTTCTCTTTTTTGAATGATCCGGAACCTAAAGGGGGGCTTCGGAGGTGGTGGTTTGGTGTCACAATGGGGCAGAGCAGTGCAAGCATTTTGGAAGGAGGACAGATAGCTTGATAAATCTGAGAAATCGTGATTAAAGGTACTGGCTATGGTTAACGGGTTGTTGCAGTGTATACCGTTAAGTAACATGCTATTTGTATGGGACTTTGATTAGAGCCCAGGAGAGTTTTTATGGTAGTCCAGAATTTCTTGGAGTCACCAGATTGTATTAGCAGGTTCCCGCAGAAGGTGCTTTGGATAGACGGATGTTTCTTTTGCAAGCATTCCTCAGAGAGCGGTAATGGCAGTAATCAGATTCCAACCTTGTGGACTTAAAAAGACGCCATTTTATCTCTGGCCCTAATCTGGGTTAGTAGATCTTTTGTTAGCCACTTCGTCTGAGTACCTCGAAAGCGCCTAGTGATCCATGGAGCATGGAAGTTAATCAAAAGGAAAGTTTTTGATGTCAGACAACTTATAACATGCAACACACAAGGAGTCATTTATTTGGCAAAATGCAGTTGTCAAGCATTCTATATTGGAAAAACAGAGAGTGCTTTTAAAATAAGGGTTTTAGAACATATTCGTGCAATAGACAGACAAGATTTAACTTATGTAACGGCAACACATATAGTGGAGAATAAAGATCAAAGCGGAATACATGCCTTTAAGTTTATAGGAATAGAAAAAGTATTTTATGGGCAGAAAGGTGGTAATTTTTGCAATAAAATATTGAAAAAAGAAAATGAATGGATTCCCTGACTTAAGGCTTATAAAAAAAAACAGGAATTAATGCAACTCTGGAGTTAAAACCATATCTAGAAAATAAATAAATAGTATAATAATATAATAAAAATCCTGTCTATTATTTCTAATACTTTTGATAATCTTCTAAAGTTACATTTGGTCTTGCACTTTGAGGCCCAGATATTCAAACTTCACCCAAAAAGTGCGCAACAGTAGGAGCAAGCGCAAGTCCAATGTGCCCATGCGCAAGAGGCGTGATATTCAAAAACTGAGCCAGCCAAGATGTGCCTACAGCCGATGACTGAATATCGCACCACCTGTGCCATATTGCAACTAGGGAGGGGAAGCTGAGCATATCTGATGTGCCATAGCGCAACAAGGGATGTTCAGCTGAGCAGTCCAGAGGCGCCATAGCGCAACTAGGGATGCCCCCCAGCAGCAGGGCAGCAATGCAACAGCACAACCAGAGATGCAGAGGCCCACCACCCATGCCACAGA
Source organism: Neoceratodus forsteri (assembly GCA_016271365.2). NCBI lineage: Eukaryota > Metazoa > Chordata > Ceratodontiformes > Ceratodontidae > Neoceratodus > Neoceratodus forsteri. The sequence continues at coordinate 512,348,154 of CM028134.1, read as the reverse complement.
TGGGCAGAGGAACACATAATCATAAAAACATTACAAAATGAAGAATTAGAACAAATATTAGAATACAGATTTTTGGGGGTATGGATTGATCAAGCTTTAAAATTTGACAAACATATGTCAGATTCAATACTAAAGGTAAACAAAAGACTGGGAGTTTTTAGACGGACCAGCTTATGTATGAATAAAACAATAAGGGAAACTGTAATAAAACAACTTCTTTTACCTATACTTGAGTACGGTAACCATGTATATGGCCTGGCATCTAAAGGTCTCTTGCAAAAAATTGACTCAATGTATAATAAGATGGCTAGATTCATATTGAGAAAGGATTATAAAGTGCATCACTGTGAATTATTAGAGGAACTAGGTTGGCTTTCTCAGGAAGCAAAAAGGCAGCTCTCATGGGCAACGCAAATTTATAAAGTCATAAACCAAAAACAGCCAGAGTATTTAAGTGACAAATTGGAGACGAAAATACGTGTTTATAATTTGCAAAATATAAATTTAAGAAACTATTCTCTTCCCAAATTAAAAAATGCATATAGTAATATGCGTTTTCCAGTGATTGTAGATAGAACATGGAACAAGTTAAAATCAGTAGTGAACAAAAAATTTAAAGATGTGAAAGCATTTTCATCAAGCCTAAGGTTGGAATTAAGTACCAGGTGTGAATGTTATGGTTAGATTCGGTAATTTTAGCATAGTGATGAGTAATGTATGTCATATTGTTAAACAATAATTGTTTATAATAACTGGTCAGCAATTTATCTCGGTGTACTGACCAGGTTGATATTTTCCATAACAACCAGCTGGTTGTTATGACATTCATGAGCCATGCCAGTCAAACTATGCTGCTGCCTCATTGGCCAACATTCTATATGTGGGCGGGGCCAAACAGTCTCACAAACTGCTGGAGAAAAATTGCTGGCCTGTTATTATAAAAAATAAAAGATGGAAGGGTGTTTCATATGAGGGTGGCCACCTGGTGTGAATGCTTTGATAAACACCTGGGCTTTGCCCTCGGGCTTTATGTAGCATCCCACAACTCGGGTGTACATTAAATTCTCATATCAAACCCTTCCCCATCCATTATTCTATATGTAGTGTAATTATTATTCTTATGTCAGTTTTTGTAATGTTTGTGAATGGATTGTTTGGTTATTATTTTTGATTGCTATACGACTGCACTAAATGTAAAATTTTATACAACAGGAGCATCTTGCAAACAAGACTTTGTCCTAATGATGTATTAATGCCAACAACTTTCCTGTATAAAAATAAAGGTTTTTACTACTACTACTACACATCAGAACAGACATCGTCCCCCCACACCTCATGCACTGCACAACTGGGGGAGGGCTGGAATAACCACTGGCCCATGGAGACAAGCAACCAACCCACAGCTGGACCATGGTGCCCCATCACACCCCCCTGGCAAGCTGTGACCGGCACACAAGGAGGGCCGACCACCCTGTGCCACACCATCCCTCCAATGCAGAGCACACCCTGCCCAGGAGCAGCGTCCACCAGTGCAGGATACCCCATGCATGCCACCACCCCCACTGTGACAATGCAACCCTGTGCACCACAGAACCATGCAAGGCAGCCCCAACACGAGCACCCATCAGTGGGTGGCAGCACACAGCAATGCAACGACGGCATACACAGTGCCACCATGCACAGCCCCCCCAAGGTACAGCTGAGAGACCAACCATGCGTCGGCACACGAGGTACCCCACACGTGACAGGGCATGCCCCGGACCCCACCACCAGTGGTACAGCACCTTGCACACCCCTCCCAAGGACACACCCCGACCCAGCACTGGCCACAACAGCAAGCGCAGACACCCACAGTGGTGCGTGGAAGCATGCACCTCACTGGATGCAACACAGTGCATGGACAAACACCCACCCATACCCAAGGGCACAACAACACAGGGACGCAGTAGCGGGGCAACCAAGCCCCCAGCTTGGGCCCATGCAAACCGTGTACACATGGCCAGCAGTCCTCGGTGGCACAGGAGTGCCAGCCACCCTGCGCAGGCACTGTGGACCTGTACGCCACCATCATTTGCCAGGAGTACAAGTCACAGACAGTGGTGCACATCTCCTGCAACACACACACGCCACAGCATGGAGGTGGGGCAACAGCGGAGGCCACAGTGTCACCCAAGGCAGACATGCACCACACCAGTGACAGGAGGCAACCCAGCATTGTGACGGGTACAGTGGCTGCCCTGCATGGACAGCCACCACTGACATGCCAGCAGACCGTGTAGGTCACAGACATGCAAGGGTGTCAGCTGCACAGGCCATGGACGGGCTGACAGGTGCGCCATGGACACAGAGCATACACCATGGACCACTGCACACAGTCATCCAGTGCACAGGGAACAACACACACACCACAGACATTGACTGATAGCTACTCCCACACCATAGTCACTTCCCCACGGACACGCACATATACCCATGACTGCACCACCCTTGACGCCATGCACACCACTGCAGCTGAGCACCTACAGCCCACTGCAAATCAGAGACCACCACAGTATTCATATCAAAAGAACTGTAATCAAAAACATCCAACAAAACTATTTACAATTATGTACAAATGTGTGTGGGGGGGGAGGCCACAAACAAGGTGGGGGTGGGTAAGGGGCAGGGGTGAACAAATGGTACAGGAAAGGAGGGGTGTGAGGGTGGGTCCAGGGGGTAGGGGAAATCAGGGTCATACTTATGGTCAGTGGGAGCCCCGCTCTCCGCTCCGGCTGCTCTACCTTCCATGCCTCCGCCTGACCCCCAGCCACTCAATCCTCTGCAGGATGTCCAGTGATGCCCTGGCCACGGTGAGAATTTCCTGCAGCGCCTCCCTGATCATGCACAGCTGGCAGACACCTAGGACAAGGGAGCACAGTCAATAGGTGTAAATGCACAGCCCCATAGAGCCCACCCACTGTGCACGGCATACGGCCGTGGGACATGCCTCTGTGATGGTGTGTGACCACCCACAGTGATCATGTCCACAAGACCTGCCCAACCAGGCGCACACAGCCATGCGGACCGCTGCACACACCCATCGGCCAAGTCCTGCACAGCAGCACCATGGCTGTTTAGTGACATGGCTATGTGGTGCAAAGGCAGTGGCACAGCCATGTACCCAGTGCACGCATGGACCACCATTGATGCACTCCCAGACATGCAGTGCCACTGGACAGTGCTGACTGTAACAAGTTGCGTGCATGGCAGTGGTGTCAATGGATGGTGGCCATGCCCCCGCTGCCCACCCTGTTACACAGCATGCAATAGTAATCATGGAGGTAAGACACTCACCATCATCAGGCTGGTCCCTCTGGCGCTGTGGACCTTCGCCCCTCCTATTGGTCCAGTCCTCCAGCTGGCGCCTCCGCTCCCTCACCAGCCATCTCTCTTCTGGCCCTAAGGTGCAAACATGGAGAGGGGAACACCAATACAATCCTGTAGCAAAGTCCCACTGCCCCCATGCGTGTGCAATCCCACCCAGCCAGACCCACCCACCCCACACCCTGATAACACCACCACAGCCAACACCAGACGGTCCCCCCACCATGTTCCGGACACATGCAAACTGCTTATACCCATATGGAAGATAAAAGTGTATGGACGCTACATCTACCTGGCCGTGGCAACGTGCCCCTCCTGGCACGTGCCCGCAGGCGGGCAAGCAGGTCTGGGTCCCTCTGCCTCAGGTCCCCATACCTGTGGCGGCACTGCTCCGCCGTCCGCCCCATTCCTGTGGCCTCCTCCAGGGCATCAGCGACCTCCTGCCACACCTGGCTCCTAGACCTGTCCAGGGGTGCCTCCCCAAACAGTGGGCCAAGTGGCTCAACAATGGCAACCAGGTTTGCCATTTCAATCTGGCTCCACTGGGCAGCTCTCTCCGCCATCTCTCTTGCTCAGTAGGTTCAAATGGCGCTCTGCAGCGCCGGTTCCACCACGTGCAGATGCTGCGCCAGGCCAGCGCTGTTATTTCATCGCGTCACCGAACAGCGCGATAGTGGTGCACACATGCCTGACGATGGCGCCTAGGGGGCAAAGGTCGGGCACAGGGTCAAGGGTCTCTGGTGCACGGACAGGCACAGCGCGACTGGAACCCAATGTGTGTAGCACAATTGGGTGCCTGTGTGCTACCTCCAGTAGTGGCCTACCGCACTGTTGCCATAGTGCACCTATGATGCCCCAGTGCCACAGCGCCATATAGGTGAACATCGCTGTAGCGCCACTGGCACAATGGTGGCCGTGCCCTGCATTGCCTCCCACGCACAGCACGTCAGCAGCGGGCAGGTGCCTGCATCAGCAACCCGGGCATGCGCAGTTAGGTGTGTACTGCGCATGTCACAGAACTGCACCCTTGGCTCAGCACGTTCACCACAACTGTGCAAAGCGCAAAAGCGCAATATTCAGCCGTCACATGCAAATCAGCTAATCAGCCATTCAATGGCGCAGCACTGCAATTTACATCCACTTAAAGATGTGCCTCGCCTCATTTGCATGGGTTGCGCTATAAAAGTGCGACATTGGGCTGCACTGGCCATAGTTGGTTACTGCAGTCTATTGGTGAGTTACATGCTGTTTGGGAGTGTGGACTGCAGATTTTGGGACATGCATGGGACTGCACAGTCACAGGTAACAACTTTCATTCTCACAGGCTAAATCATGACCGAGCGAGTTGTGGGAGAGGAATAGAGTGGTGGGAGGAGGAGGAGGCCTAATTTCACCAAGGCCGAGACGGATGCCCTGTTTGAGGCCTACCTGTACCAGGAGCCGCTTCTCAGCGGACGGCAGGGAACACCACAGGCCCATGCTGCTGCATGGGAGGAAGTGGCATGTGTAGTGAACCTGCATGGCAGCCACCAGCGCTCTGAGCAAGAGTGCAAGAAGAAGATGGGCACAGACAGGAGGAGGATAAAGGAGAAGGTGGCTGCCATCAGGGCAGCACGAGCTGCGACAGGTGGGGGACAGCCGGAGGTGCTACGCCTGACCCCACAGGAGGAGAGGGTTGCTGGCAGCATGCAGCGTTGTGCCATTGAGGGTGTTCTGGGTGGTGGCTTCCAGATGGCTAGTAGCCCATCACTGCATGGTAGGTCATGGTCTGTCTATTGGGGGTGGCAGGGTAGGTCACATGCAGTAATGCGACTTTGTTTTCCCTTACAGATCCTGAGCATCTGCATGGGTCAGCGGTGGTGGGCCTGTCCACTGAGGCCAGTCAGATGGAGATGGAGGAGGGCCCATCCACCTCCACAGGTATACGTAGCTCAGTGCGACAGTAGGCCCGCCTGGCTGTCCTGACCGATGTTGTTGGAACAGGTGCGGAGGAGGCCCTGCCCGTGTCCCAGCGTGCCAGCATCCACGGATGCCAGCATGCTGTGAATCGGGCTGGTACCGGGTCCGTCACCGATGATGATGTCGCTAACACCATGGGCAGTGACACATGTGTGCCACAGGATGGCCACACAGCAGGTAACATCATGGCCATGGCTGTGGGTGGTGCCACCGTGGAGGCCTGCATGTCATCACAGTCCCAGCCTGTGCCTGTCAGCACCAGTGGGGCAGCACTGCTGTGTGTACAGGACAGTGGGACTGTTGTGGCCACTGTGGCTGCACCAGTGAGCCTTGGGGAGTGGCAGCCGGAGGGGCAGCATCAGCAGTCAGCCAATGGGCTTGGGGGTACAGTGTCAGGGGGGCAGCGTCAGTGCACTGCATGTGTACATGCCCAGGCCTGGTCCTGGTGTGCAGCGCCCACCCTCAAGGGGTATTGAACATCAGGGCCGCACACACCCTGAGGGACAGGATGCCGAGGAGGCAGATGACCTCTTGGATGACAACACCCACATACTGCAAGCATCAGTCAACCAGCAGATGCTGCTTGCGATGTCAGTGGATGCACTGCGCGTGGCTCTGGAGCGGGCAGAGGAGCATAGCAGCAGGGACACCGCTCTGATCCTGGCAGGGATGGACGGTTGCGGGAGGATGTGACCGCTGCCATTGACAGGCAGACACAGGCATTCACTGCTGTCATGGCCACAATGGGCACACAGTTATTTGCCCATGCGTCGCAGACACCACGCAGTGCACTGTCCACCCCCACTTCCCGGCATCGTGTGACACCATCCTTGTCGACACCGGGTTCAGCTGTGGGCATCCCGAGCACGCCTGGCACAGGCATGTTTGATGTGCTGCAGACCCCTGCACGAGCACTGTCGTGTTCACGCAGTGGAACCCCTGGGGGACCATCGGTGCCACTCCATGAGGCCAGTGGTCAGCCTGTCAGTGCTGGCGGGTCTCGGCGGGGCCGCCCACACATCCGTGGTGGCCGGGGCACTGTGGCGCGTGACTGACCTGTCTCCCAACGCGGCTACTGTCTGGTGCTGCGCTATGTGCACTGTGTCATTCAGCGGGCAATGCACAGGTGGGTACCTGGCCCTGCATGCGGACACACAGTCCATCTGCACACCCTCCCGGCTGCTGTCCGCAGTTGCGTGTGCATGACGATGCCTGCATTGCACTGTACACCAATGTGCAATGGTGCTCAGCATCTGACACATGCATAATGACAGGCAGTGGGCGTGGTGGTCTGTGGACATGTGTGTGGCTAGGAGTAGTGTTCTGGGCCGGTGTGCCTCCTACCATTTGTGCATGTCTGGTGCGTTGTGTGTGTGTGTGTGTGGGCATGTGTGTGTGTGTGCGTGCGTGCGTGCGTGTGTGTGTGTGTGTGTGTCCGCGTGCCATATTAGACCTCACCCATCCCTGTGGTGTGTGTGGTTCCATGTCCGGACAGTTCTCTTGATGGCATGCACCCCTGGTGTGTGTCCATGCGTGTTTGTGGGTTGTGCCTTAGTCACTGGTGGTTGCACATGGCCCCATGACTTACCTGGGTTGGCTGAAGTGCTCCTCCGTGATGGTGTCCTGGTGCAGCTGTGCCAGCCGGAGCAGTCGGGGGTCCCGTCGCCCAAGGGAGGGCTGCCCATCACCATTGTCACCGGCGGCCTCATCGTCCCCATCACTGTCCCCCTCTTCAACCTGTACAGCTATCCCACATTCGTTGCCCATGTCGTGCAGGATGCAACAGGCCAGGAATAGCCCGCAGGCCTTTGAGGGGCTGTACTGTAGGTCACCGGAGGTGTCCAGGCAACGGAAACGTGCCTTCAGCATCCCAACACCCGCCGATGACATTACGTGTGGTGGCATGTGCCTCATTGTAGCGTTAGGCGATGGGGTCGCGGGCCACCGTAGGGTGAGCAGTTAGGGACAGAGTGGGTATCCACTGTCACCTGTGTGTAGAGGGTGGAGGTTAGTTTGGTGATCAGCATCGCCTGACCGGGCCATGTAGGCTACTACCCATGTCACCTGTGACCATGCCCCCAGGCCCTATGGATTGTCCGTGTTGTTTGCATACTCATCCACTAGGTGGCAGTGGGATATCCCCACTCTCGATCTGTGGCACAGTGCCGTACTGGTGCCAGATGAAGGCATCATGTGCTCCCCAGGTGCTGGCACAGACACTGATTATGCGCCTGACATCGCACACCACCTGGCAGTTGATGCTGGCATAGCCTCTTGTGAACGAGTATGCGCGGCCCCTCGGGGCCAGGTGGTGTGCGGATGGCCACATGGGTGCAGTCTATTGCCCCTAGCATGCCAGGCATACGTGCTACCCTGTGGAACTCCTGTATGTTTGCTGTGCACTCTGCCAGTGTGATGGGGAAATGGATGTACTCAACGGCATGTGGCAGCAGTGCACTGAGGAATTGGATGAGGTGGCATGATGTGGCCGACTGGGTTATGCCTGTGGTGTCCCCAGTTGGTCTCTGGAAGGTACCCGTGGCAAGCAAGCACATGCAAGCTGTCACTTTCATCTCCACTGACAGAGCATGGCTCTGTCGCGTGGGTATCTGCATCACATCACTGCACAGCTCACTGAGCTGCCTCAGAATTGCCTGATTCAGGCGGTACCGGCCCACAATCTCCATATCACTATACAGCTCAAAGCTGGTGGCGGGCTCGGTACTGCCTGTTGGGGGCATACCGCCAAAGGGCCCTTCCACGGCTGTGCCCCCCTGCTGCCTACCTTCTCACCCCCCTCATTACTGCCTCCATCTGGATGGTGGCACTGGCCATGTCCCTGGCTTGTGTTCACCCCCTGGCAGCTGTTTCTGTATTCCCTCCGCTGTCCTGGCTGCTACTTCCCCTGCACCGGGAACACCTGACTGTGCCGGCCGCACTGCTGTGTGGCAAGTACTTCCCCCTTCTGCACTGTGGTTCCCCACACCTTCCCCTGAGCCTGTGGGTTCCAGGTGCCCTTTCCCTGGCCTGCCCTGTGTGTTCCTGCTGCCCAGTTTCTCTTGCTAGAGTTCAGCCTCATGTGCCTTTCCTGTAGCGTTCTTGTGCCTCTCCCTTGATCCTTTTTATTTTGGCTCATTTCTGCTATGGTGCAACTTCCGCTGGCTCCCCTATTGCGCATGGCGCATGTTGTTGAATATCGCACTGCGCCATTTATGCATGGCTCCTCCCCTTCAGTTGCGCATATATTCATTATCATTGCGCTGTTGCTCAGCGTGATTTCAGGGGTGCAACTACCTCCCGCTGAATATCGCAGAATGGCACATTTTCGGACTTGCGCTGGTGCAACCCTATTGCACATGGCGCAACTCTTTTGAATATCTGGGCCTGAGATTTTCTAGTTTGCTGTATGAAACTAGAATTAATTTCATTAATGGAATGTTAATATTATATAAAAATCTGCTAGTTTTGACTTAATAACTTGTTTTTAGAACATTTTGTTTAAGTTTGTTGAGACTTTGCATTCTAATATTTAAGGTAATCATGTTTTTACATGGTGACGGTGTTTTAATTGGTTAAAGATTGTGATGACCCAATGAATTTGTAGTATGTCATTATGACATCATATGTAAAATGATATTTAACAAATGTTTGTCGATTGATGTTTTAAACCTTTGATAAAGGACCTTTGTCCGAAACGCATCAGGTGGTCTGGTTGGTGCATTAAATATATAAAATTAGTAGCTCTTTGTTGGATTTTATTTTTGGGATTTGTGTGTACTCCTGCTTTTGAGAAAACTTTGCAATTTGAGCTGTGAGCACCACAGTTACCGAATGCGTGGTTCTTTTGTGATTTGCTAAGCTGGTGAATGCCTGATTGAAAAGCACTGTCTTTAATCTTGATTTAAAGATTGTGACATAGGAACCGTCACAGAATGACCTAGGGAGAGCATTCCAAACCCTAGGGCTAGCAACTGCAAAACAGCAGTCCCCTACAGGTTTTAATTGAGATATAGGGCCTCTGAGATGCCTCTAGCTACACTGGACTACATGAGGAGATATGCAAGAGGAATTGCTAACTGGCTGAGAAGCAGAAAGCAGAGCTGTGGTGGATAGGCACTACTTCCAGTAGAGAGGGGAATTCAAACAACATCCCTTGGGGGTCAGGGTGGTGGGGACCATTCTGTACATTTTTAGCAACAATTTGGAAGATGGCATCTCTAGGAGGCTGCTTATGTTTGAAGATAACACTAAGCTGTCCAGGCTGGCGAACTCCCTTGAGGATGGGGACAAACTTTAGAAGGAGCTGAATGATTGGTCAGACTCCTGCCGAAAAAAACAAAAAACAGGCAGGACATACAGACAATGTGGGGCTTCTCTTTCAGTAGTGGAATTTTCTCATTTGTTTGAAATGTCAGTGTGCCTCTAAACAGAAATGCAGGATTATTTAGATATAGAGCATTTTTCCACTCTTCAGAGAAAATTTCATTCCTTATGTTACACGGGCTGTAAAAGCTTAGAACAGGTTAAAACTGTAAGTGAAATGGTTTCTCTGGTAAAAAAAAATGATCCGGAAGTTTTCAAAACCTCTCTGGCAAGATGACGCAAGGCTTGTGACAGAGAATGTTATACAGTTCAGAATCTAGAAGTACAGTGCCGTCTCAGGGTTTTATTTAACTCTAAAAATTGATTAGCATTTTGCTCCTAAAAGTTCTAAAACATTGTGAAAATGCATAGTACTTGCTTCAGTGTGTTTAACAAATATAACACTTCTAGAAAACCTATATAAATGTTTTCTGTACAGTTAGTATCGTCCCAAGGAAAAAACTGCTAATCAATTATTTAAAACCCTGCGTCTATACTCAATACTCTTTCAGCTAGATCTCTGGCTACCTATTGGGCAGAAAGGCTATCTCCGACAAAGGAAGACATACAGTATGCAGATCGGCTACACATTCATTTGGGCATATTTTGTTCAATCAATACAGGTTCTGAAATTAGCCTTGGCTGGTTTTTGTACATGTGGCCTCAAGGTTGTAGTCTCAAATTATTTGTTGGTCCTACCCAGATATTTTGTGAGTACACTGCATTTTATTTATTTGTTAACCGGGTTGGTACACTGATCTGAAGACCTTTTACAGGCATGGCAAGGGTCAGAGACTGGCACAAACAATGGTAAAATATAGTGAGAATACAGCAGGAATCATAAGGATCATAACAGGAAATCCAGTGTAAGTCAGGCAAACAAACAGTAAAGGTGTATACAGGTAACCAGCACCAAAAAAGGAAAATTACGTACCTACCGTAATTCTTGATCTTCTTGGACGAGTCTCCACCACTCATTCACACTAGTGGGATTGGCGCCGGAGGCACTAAGACCCAAAAGCGGGAGCAAACTTTTGCTGGAGGAGTCGGCCTTGAGGCGGCGCCCTTGAGACAGCACCTTGACATAGCTCAGCTGATAATGACCATCTCGGCGACGACCTCCAACCGCCTCAGTACCTTTTTTACCAAGGAGGTGCAGCGAATTAACGAAAAGGGTAAACCCAAGATTAAAAAACGGACATAAGATAGTCCGTATGACCCGTGTAAGAAGGGTCAGCAAAGAAGTCCTCACGGCCTAAAGATTTGAGGGAGTGAAGACCAATACAGCAGTGAGCTCGGGGGATGGAGGGTGGGGTAGATGAGTGGTGGAGACTGTCCAAGAAGATCAAGAATTCGTAGGTACGTAATTTTCCTATCTTCCTGGACATAAGTCTCCACCACTCATTCACACTAGTGGGAGAGTACCAAGCTGATAATCCCCAAAAGGGCGGCAGGAAAGCCAGAGCTCACGCTACCAAGATAGAAGCCCATTAAGGATAGTTCTGCGAATCGCGAATGCCACTTCTGGCGTGAACATCCAGTGCATAGTGCTTAACGAAAGTATGCACTGAGCTCCAGGTAGCGGCGTTGCATATATCTGCAATTGGAACATTGCGAATTTCCGCTAGGGATGCCGCGACCGCCCTAGTAGAGTGAGCGTACACTCTACCTTCTAATTTAACTTGAGCCATGGAATAGCAATGACGAAGGCATGCCACTAACCATGAAGAGATACATCTAATAGCGACAGGTTGACCCAGCCGGGTGTCGCTGAAAGAAACGAACAGTTGCTGAGTCTTGCGAACATCCTTGGTTCTATCTAAATAGAACCGCAAGGCTCTTAACATCCAAGGAATGAAGAGCTCGTTCCCTTCATTTTGGAAATTAGCTAAGTAAGCTGGAGTACCAGAGGTTGGTTCAGATGGAATTTGACACAACCTTGGGAAGAAATTTAGGATGAGTACGGAGAACTACCTTGTCCTTATGGAATACAGTATACGGAGGGTCCGTAACCAGTGCATGTATCTCAGAGACCCTGCGGGCTGAGGTAATGGCCACCAGGAAGGCAGTCTTCCAGGTAAGAAATTTCAGCTCACAGGTAGCTAAGGGTTCGAAAGGCTTCCGAGTGAGCATGTCCAGCACCAGGTTAATGTCCCAGGCTGCAACTGGACGCTTAACAGGGGGTCTGGTATGGAGAATCCCCTTAAGAAATCTCTTCACCATAGGTAACTGAGCCAGAGTTAAAGAAAACCGGCTCATGGAACGCTGAGATGGCACTAAGGTGAACCTTAACTGTGGAGTATTGAAGACCAAAGTTTGATAGGTCCAAAAGATACTCCAGAACCTTGCCAGGAGGACAGGAAAAGGGATTCCAAGAGGATTTTGCACACCAGAGAGAAACTTCCATTTGGAAGCGTGACGTTGGGTGGCTGGCTTCCGAGCAGCCAGAAGGATGTCTGAGACTCTACGAGAGACGCGGAACCGATCTACTTCTATCTCTTCAGGAGCCAAGCATGAAGGTGAAGTGATTTCAGGTTGGATGGACCAACGAACCCTGAGTCAGAAGACTGATTTGCAAAGGAAGTGGTCTCGAGAGGCTGCCAACATACTGTTGAGTAGAGAAACCATAGTTGCGAGGCCAGGAAGGAGCAATGAGAATCATCTTGGTCCCCTGAGACTCGAACTTGAGGAGTACTCTGGATTAGAGGAAGTGGTGGAAGAGGCGTAAAAAGCGTTTTGTCCACCGCAGCCTGAACGCATCCTGACAGAAAATGCCAGGCCCTGGATTTCTGGAGCAGAAGAGAGGCAGTTTTGCGTTGAGTGGGGATGCAAAAAGGTCCAGGTCTGGAGTCCCCCACTCTTTGAACAGGGACCGAGCTACGGCTGGATCGAGAGACCACTGTGAGGGTCTGCCTCCGTTCTGCTGAGGTGATCTGCTAGGGTCGTTTGTATACCTGGCAGATAAACACCGCTTGAATCAGAGACTTGTGCTCCAAGCACCACTCCCACACCCTCATTGCTTCCCTGCAAAGGGGATAAGAATGAGCACCGCCTTGTTTGTTGATGTAATACATCACTGCTTTGTTGTCCGTTTGAAGGAGAATGTTCTTGTGACAAAGGACATCCTTCAGAGCTCGGATTGCATAGAGGACCGCTCTCATCTCCAGGACATTTATGTGGAGATGAGTTTCGAACTGAGTCCATACACCTTGAGTGTGGAGGGAGAGACAGTGAGCTCCCCATCCCATTAGCGATGCATCTGTGGTGATGGAGATCTGATGATCCGGGGGAGCAAAGGGGAATCCTTCCAGGAGATTGCTCTCTTGAGACCACCAGGTGAGAGACCTTCGAAGGGGCTCCGTCACCTTGATGGGATAAGACTGGGGGTGAGGAGGGTCGAGGACCACTGAGTAGAGAGCATCCACTGGGTGGTTCTCATGTGCAGTCGGGCCAGAGGGACAGTGAAGACCGAGGACGCCATGAGACCCAACATGCGTTGCATCGAGAGAGCTGTAACCGATTGGTTCTCCCTGATGTAACGGGCCATACTGAAGGATGTCGAGTCTTCTGTCTCTGGAAGGAAAGCCTTCGCTGAAGAGGTGTCTAGAAGCGTCCCTATGAAAAGGAGCCTCTGGGAGGGTTGCAGTTGAGATTTTTTCAAATTCAGCAGAACTCCCATGGACGTGAGAAGACGAGAAGTCGTTTGCACGGCTTCCAAAGTCCCTTGGCCGGAAGGGCTTGCTAGAAGCCAATCGTCCAGGTAGGGAAACACTCGGAGTCCGACTTTCCTGAGATGCGCCGCGAGAACTGCACAACACTTTGTAAAAACTCGCGGCGCCGAGGATAGCCCAAAGGGCAGGACTCTGAACTGATAATGCTGACCCAAAGCTACAAACCTGAGGAATTTGCGGTGGGTCGGGTGGACGGGGATATGCTGGTAAGCATCCTGCATATCCAGAGAGGCCAGCCAGTCGTGCTGATGTAGCAAGGGTAACAGGGTACCTAGGGAAATCATCTTGAATTTCTCCCTGGGGAGGAATTTGTTTAACTTTCTGAGGTCTAGAATGGGGCGCATCCCCCCAGATTTCTTTGGAACCAGAAAGTAATGGGAGTAGAACCCTGTGTTTACATGAATCTGAGGCACCAGTTCTATTGCCCTGTTGTTCAGAAGGCCCTGGATCTCCTGGGTGAGGAGATCTGACTGAAGGCCGACAACCTGGTTGTCGTATGGGAGGATGAGCCGGGGGTTCCAAGAAATTGAGAGAGTAACCTCTGAATTATCCGAAGAACCCATTTGTCTGAGGTTATGGACTTCACTGGTTGTAGAAGTACATCAGACGACCTCCCACTGAGGAGAAAGTTCCACCTCGGGCAGAGTGGATGGAACTTGGGCCAACGACTCATAAGGTAGCGCTGGGAGCTTTGGGTCCCCGCGCTTATGCTGCGCCTTCTTTGAGGTTGGGCAGGTTGGCTTTTGGCGAAAGCTTCCCCTGCCTCTGCCTCAAAGGACTGACGACTATGAAACTGACGCCTGTTCATGCCCCGAGAGGGGCAGGCGGAGGTCTGGCCAACTTAATGGCCGATCTAGTCTTCTGAGTGGCCTCTAAGGCTTGCTTCACCTGAGGGCCAAAAAGAAAGGAGCCATCAAAGGCAGCGCCATCACCTGCTGCTGAGCATCATTCGTGGAAGCCAGAAGCACGCAGCCAGGAATGGCGCCGATACAAACCTCGGCTGCTGGAGCGAGAAGCAGTGTCGAAAGCATCCATGGCGGCTTTGACCTGTTGGTTATTGACTCAATACTCTAATAACGGCCAGAAGAAGCTCTGACTTGAATCGAATCTGGAAGAGCTTCAACCATTCTTTCATAGAGTGCCACAGGATATACTCATACTGGAGAAAAATAGCCTTGATAACTGGCAACACGCATACTTAGAGTGGAGGCAGCAAAGACTCTCTTTACCTAATGTATCAATCTTACGAGACTCTTTGTTAATAGGTCGAGCTGTAGTAGTTTGAGGAAGAACGACCTTGCATTCTCTCGCCAGGACTACAATAGGATCCGCAAAGGCTGGGATGCCAAAATGGGACGATCCTTGGGAGCTGAATACTTTTATCAATGGATTTAGCCACTGAGGAATAAGAGCAGGGTTATTCCGATACCATTTGAGACAGCGGCTCGAGGAAGGCTGAATCGGAGGAGTCAAATCCGAGGGATCTCCAAGCATGAAGATACTGGAGTCTTAATATCTTCCCAGGATCGATGTCTGTAGTCCTGGAGAAAGAGGATCCCAGGTTCTTCAACAGAGACTTAAAGGACAGGTCCTCGACCACAGGCTCTATAGCAAAGAAAGATCCTGTTTCCTCCACTTCATCACCCAACCGGGTCTGGGTCAGGCTCAACATCATCTCCTGATGGTCCAGAAAGGACTGTTTGACAGGAAAGGAGTGAAATTAGGAGAGGAGGAAATGGCAGAAAACAAGGAGAGTCCCTGCGGCTGCCGGGCGCCGAGACGCAAAACGGGCTGAAGACGGCATCGAGAGGCGACGGGCGTCAAGAGGTATCGCTGCCCGCGCAAACGCCTGCGGCAGCCGGACGACGCCAGTGACGGCGCCAAGGATTTACGCCACGAACGGGCTGCTGGACGACGCCGCGAACGGCGCCGCCGATCCAACGGCACCACCGGGCGGCGCCAGAGAAACGCTGCGCCACCAACGGCGGAGACTACGCGCGCCGCCAACGGCGCCGCGAAGCTCCGCGGCACTCAAACGCGCCCGACACGGCCACAGACCTTGCAGAAGGCGCCGAAAAGCCCCGGAACCTGGAAAACAAGAGAAGGAAAATACCAGGAGATAAGGGCATCGGTGAGGCCCCGCCGCCGCAGCCATGTGAGGGGGAAACACCTAGGCACGGAGTCGCTTAGCATCAGAAGGCGCCGCGACTCAGGAAGGTCCAACCGCTTCTACCTGATCGCCGGAGGAGCCTGAGGGCCCGAGGTAACCGAGCCAGGCAGAAGAACCAACCTCCAGCCCATCGCCCATAAGAGCGGCCCACTGATGAAACTGTCATCTGGGCCCTACCTATAGGCGGGAGGGCTTCGATGTCGAGGACGACGATTATCGGAAGCTGGCGACCCGGAAGGAGACCGCACTAGCAACGATAACCGACCGTCCGACGCGCAGACACTACCAGAGGGCTGACCCTCGAGTGATGCCTTCTTTGACCTGTGGGTCAAGAAGAGCTTCGAGGACGAACGGCGCCGAAAGCGACCGCTTATTTTATGCCGCCGGGGACCGCCATCCCCGGCATCGGACTGACCGTAGTCGGAACCCGCTGAGGAGAAGGAGGCTGACCGACCCAGCCCGCTGACTGAACAGCTTTACACGAAGTCTACCGTCCACCTGACCTGCTCATGGTCGACTCAGCCATCAGGCCGAGACTTCTTCAAGTAAGTTAAATTTAAATATTAGAAAAATTTCACGAAAATAGAATAAAACTAAGCGATACTACTATCGTGATAATGTTACAAAAACAAACTGAAAACTATGCGCTAGTTTGAAGTTTGACTCGACAGGCGAGCGACGCCGCCACTGAAGCGCACTCGACGGCGGAAAAAAGAACTGAGGCGGTTGGAGGGTCGTCGCCGAGATGGTCATTACCGCCAGCGCTGCTCGCTGGGCGCCGGGTCTCGCGGGCGTCGCTCGTCCGACCCTCCAGCAAAAAGTTTGCTCCCGATGGGTCTTAGTGCCTCCGGCGCCAATCCCACTAGTGTGAATGAGTGGTGGAGACTTATGTCCAGGAAGATCATCTAACAAGTTGAGCATACTAAAGTTTAAAAAAAATGTATACAGGGTAATGTAGTTGCATCATCTAACAATAGGAAAGTTAAACATTAGCAGAGACAGCAGCAAACATCAAGTGGTACATAGAGATCAACAGGATATACGTTATTGGTAGAAATATAGACATCATTCAGGATGGAAAAGATGTCAGTGAGCCAATATTTAGGGTGGAAGAGGGGCACTAGTTGGGGGAGGTAAGGAGGGACTGTATGGGAGGCACAGTAATGCTAGTGGCCTGTGAACAGATGCAGATCAAGGAGGACAGGAAGTATGTTCTTAATAGGGTATTTAGATTTAGAGGGGGTCGGGGCACGTGGAGGGGTAGTTCCATAGTGAAGGTCCGGCCATGGAGAAGGCTCTTTGGTCCATTCTAGTACTTATGTTAGGATGGTTGAGTTGGAGGTGGAACAACTGGCATAGGTTGTGGCTGAAGGTTCTGGGTCAGATAAGAAGGGATAGCAGAGAGTAGGAGGGAATGTGCAAGAAATCTCCAACTGCCAAGGCCAGCAGGCAAGAGCGTCATGCTTGAGAGGGGAGCCAGTTTAGGAATTAGTACAGAGAGCAGTGGTGAGCGAGGAGAGGGGTGTAGAGGGCAAAGCAGCATATTCGATTATAGGTAGTGTCTAGGCAGTTCAGCTTGGCAGTGGAGGTAAAGTAGTACACCGGACACCCAAAATCAAGGAGGGGAAAGAGGTTGCTGCGGGCAACAACAAGGCAGGCTTCAGGTGTAAGGTGATCGATCAGTCGATAGCAGAGCCCCATCTTCTGATTAATGCACCTGATCAGTGAGGCAATGTGGTCAGAGTAGGTTAGGGACGGGTCCAGGATTACCCCCAGAAACCTGAAAGTGGGAACCGTGTCGAGGGGAGATCTATCCGGGGACTGGACAGTAAAAAGACAGCTAGAGTGCGTCAAGGGTAAAGAGTTTTGGTTTGGAGCCAAACAGCATGGTCTTTGTTTTGGAAGCACTGACCAACAGTTTGTTGGAGGAGAACCAACAATGTGCCTTGCAGAAATCAGCGGTAAGGGTGGGTCGCTTTGGAATAGTATTAGGTCATCAGCATAGTGGAGTAATTTACAGGAGAGGCCCACCGACGGGGGAATTAATGAAGAGGGAAAAGAGAAGGGGCCAAGAACAGAGCCCTGGAGGATACCCACTGAGACAGGCAAGATGGGGAGGTGGCACCACCAAGGCAGACCGTTTGTGTTCTATCAGAGAGGTAGTTAGTGAGCCAGGCACGGGAGAAAGAAAAAATGACTTACCATAGTAATCTTGTTTCTTCCAAGGGAATCTTACTGTATTCTGACAAATGCCGTATGGTCTCACCATAGGACTGCCCGGAGCCAAAACAGTTAATAGAACCTATGCAAATAGTGGAATGCTAGGCTCGAGCTCAGTCTTCAAACCACTGTCCCTGGTTGCACTTCCTGCAACAGTCAGATTCTTATGAAGCATGCATAAATAACTAAACTATCCTAATATAAAACTAATTCCCCCTAAAGACCAGCCCTTTCTTTAAACAACAGGGGCATCCCTAAGACTCAAGTCACAGATGCCCAAGAAAACAAACAATCATACCAACAGGTTTGCAATAAGATATGGACAGCTGCAATGCAGTGTCCATTAGGTTCTAGTAGGAGAGGTAGGGTGGGAGCTCAGAATACAGTAAGATTCCCTTGGAAGAAGAAAGATTATTATGGTAAATAATTTGTCTTCAACCCCCAGAAAATCCTACTGTATTCTGACAAATACAGACTGCCCAAGCAGTACCTCTGGAGGTGGGCAGAGAACCTATTTAGGAAACAGGCTCTGCAGTATGGCTGTGCCAAACCTGACATCACTTCTGGCCTGCATATCCAAGCAGTAATGCTTGGTAAATGCATGGACAGTTTTCCAGGTAGCTGCTTTGCAGATTTCCTACAGAGGAATATCTCTAGCAGCTGTTCTCCTGGTAGAGTGGCCCTGAGACCCACGGTGGGCTGTTTTCCCACCTTGCTGTAGCAAAACTGAATGCAGGCAACAATCCAACATACAATCAACCTTTTTGTAGCTGGTTTACCTTTTCTCACTTCTCCATAGGTCAGGAAACGCTGAGTATTGTCCTGCCTGTGGCCCTTTGTGTGGTTCCAGATAGTAGCTGATAGTTCTTTTAACATCCAGGCTATGCAGTCTACGTTCCCCTGAAGTGGAATAGTCAGTGAAAAAGACAGGCAGTGTAATGGACTGACTGAGGTGGCAGTCAGATACCACCTTGGGAAGAGACTTCCTATTAGTCCTGAGGACAAACTTGTCCCTATGGAATGCAATGTAGTCAGGCTCTGTGGACAGGGCCTGGAGCTCACTAATCCTCCTGGTGGAGGTGACTGCCACAAGCAACACTGTTTTCCAGGTTATATACTTGAGTTCTGCTGAAGACATGGGCTCAAAAGGAGGATGCATAAGCTGGGCGATGCATATATTAAGATCTCACACTGATGTAAGGTCACTATGTGGGGGATGCAGATGTAACAGCCTCTTGAAGAATTTTCTGAATACTTGGTTCGAAGTCAGGGATTAGCCCCTGCATGCCGATAAGTAAGCCAACACAGCTGCCGGGTGCACCTTAGCAGTAGATGGTTTTAGGCCAAGAGAGTGAAGGTGGGTCAGATAATACAGAACAACTGGCAAACCCACCTGACTGTGATCTATGTCTTTTTCTCTGACACCAGATGGAAAATATTTTCCACTTAGATGTTTAGGTCTTCCTAGTGGAATGCATTCTAGAGATCCTGAGGACCTCCATAACTCCTTCTGAGAAGTGCAGGTTGGCATACTCCAAGTCCTCAAGAGCCAGGCTTTGAGCCTGAGGGACTGGAGGTTGGGGTAAAGGATCCTGCCCTAAGAGGATGTCAGTAAGTTGTGCCTCCTGGGGAGGCTGATTGGTTTGGCTACTGACAGGGAGAGAATTGGGGGAATACCAGGGCTGTCTGGCCCAGTCCGGAGCAATGAGGATCATTGTTGCTGGCTGAGATCTGAGCTTGTTCAGTACCCTTAGTAACAATGGAAAGGGAGGGAAGGCATACAGGAACTTCCCTGTCCAATCCAGCAGCAGTGCATCCAGTGGGATTGTGCCCCTCACAGGAGGTCTGCAGCAGAACTGAGGTAGCTGATGGTTATCCGGGGCTGCGAAGAGGTCTACTTCTGCAGTGCTCCATCTCCTGAAAACAACCCGAAGGACCCGCTTGTTGAGTGACCACTCATGATGGTTCTGATTGATTCTGCTGAGGGCATCTGCCAGGACATTGTCCTTCCCTGGAATGTGGACTGCAAAGAGAGACAGAGAGAGAGAGATATCTCCAGGGATAATGCCAGGCTCCACATTTTTATGGCCTCTGTGCAAAGTGGAGTTGACCTTCTGCCTCCCTGTTTGTTCATGTAGTACATGGTGATTGTGCTAGTGTTGTCTGTCCTAACCTGCACCACCTGGCCCTGTAGTATCTTGGCAGAGGACTGCTCCGAGTTCCAGTAGATGTGTGTGTAACAATGACTCCTGGTTGAGCCATGTGCCATTAGCAGTGTGCTCCCCCAGGTGGGCTCCCCATCACAGGAGGGAGGCATCTGTGGTTAGCACCAATGAGGGGGGTTGCTGCAAAAATGGCACACCCTGTCTGAGGTTGTTCCTCTCCTGCCACCACTGTAGTGCCTGAAGGAGAGCTCCTGTAACCGGCACTAGCTTTGACAGCGAATCCCTTTTTTGATGCCAGTGTGACCTGAGAGGAAACTGAATGTCTCTCATTTGGAACCTGGCCCCTGACACTGTCGATGCTGCTATATGCCCCAGCAACTGTAGAGAATGCCTTGATGGCCTTGGGGTGTGCAGCTTGAAAGAGCTGGCTAGCTGCACTAGGCTGTCCACACTTCCCTGTAGAAGGGATGCCCTTCCCTTTACAGTATCCAATTTGGATCCTATGAACTCCAGGAGCTGAACTGGTTCTAGCACTGACTTTTTCAAGTTCAGCAAGAACCCTAAGGATTGCAGTGTATCCTGTGTGACTGCCAGAGCATCCATGACCTGATGAGGTGATTGACCTACAACTAGCCAGTCATCCAGGTAGGGGAACACTGCCACCCCCTGCCTCCTTAGTTGTGCTACGACCATAGCCAAGCACTTTTTGAACACCCTTGGGGCAGAGGTCAGTCTGAAGAGCATTGCCCTGAACTAATAATGGCCTGATGGCAATCTGAATCTGAGACACTTTCTGTCAGACTGCCTGATGGGGATGTGAAAATAAGTGTCCTTTAGGTCCAGAGATGCTAACCAATCTCCCTGCCTTAGTGTTGGAAGGATGGTTGCCAGAGTCACTATCTTGAACTCTGGTTTTGACAAATGTGTGTTTAGATATCTGAGATCCAGTATGGGTCACCACTCCCCAGTTTTCTTTGTTGTGAGGAAGTATCTTGAGTACAGGCCTTTTCCTCTTTGTGCCAAGGGAACGGGCTCTACTGCCCTTTGTGACAGAATGTTGGATACTTCCTCCTCCAAAAGAGCTGTTTCTGATGGGGTATAAGGTCTGATAACCCGTGCCCGCAGCTTTGACATGATCTTGAAGCTGAGCGCAAGACCCTGGCCTACTACCTCCAGGACCCACTTGTCTGTGGTGATGGTTTGCTACTCCTGGAGATAATACACCAGCCTGCCCCCTACCAGGGTTGGGGAGGCGACTCGAACAGACACCTCAGGGTGCCTGCTTGGCAGTGTGGCCACTGCCTCTTCTGCCCCTACCTCTAAAATATCCCCATGCAACTGATATTGGGGGAAAGTTTGAGGCTGGAAGAATGGTCTATAATGGTCCTTGTGCCCCTGCCACCTCTGGCATGGTGCTTTTGGGGTGTGGATGCCCTCTCCTTGGCAACAGCACTGTTGTAATCAGTCTTGTAATCATCCATTTTCTTCATGTAAGCCTCTGTTTGCTCTCCAAACAGAGATGTGGGCTCACATGGAAAATCCAAAGCTTCGTTTGGGTATCCTGGGTCAGGTTAGTAGTCCTGAGCCAAGTAAACCTTCTGAGAGACACTGACATTGCCATCTGCCTGGCTGCAGTGTCATTGGCATCAACTGCCATCCTAAACTGGGCCTTAGAAGCTTCTATGCCCCTTTCTGCAGCCTCTTCCAGATCAGATGCCATGGGAGCTTGGGACAGCCTTTGCTATTTCCAAAATAGTGTTCCAGAGTGTTTTCTGATACCAAAAAAGGAATTCTGCTCCTCCCTTGGCTACCCAGTACATTTTAATCCAGTTTTTTGTCCACTGGTGGCACAGAAGTAGGTGCCTGCAATATTTTGTTAACCTGTTTCCTCAGGGACTTATGGACAGGCAACAGTGGTCTCTTTGACACAGGGACGTCCATCATTTCCATATAGTCCTGTCTCCTCCTCCTCCTCAGTGGACTCCTGAGTGGGGAGGTCCAGGGTTTGAGCAACCTGCTTTATGAGGATAAATGTGGGATGTGTAATCCTCTGATCCCTTGTCAAGGGAATGAAGACAGTGAGGATCAGTAGAAATGTCAGGTTCAATAGACTCTCCATAATCCTCATCCTCCTCCTTTTCATCATAAAATTCACCACTCTGTTCCAAGGAACCGGGAACCGAGGTTGAACCCGATGTTTGAACCGGTGTCTGTATATGCAGCTGCTTTTCCTCTGGAACCAGAGTTCCAGGTTGCAGTGACTGAATAATCCTGACTGCGTTAGCAATCTCCTCAGTGGTTGGAACAGAGTTTTTTCTCGGTTGTGGTTCCTGCGCAGTATGTTTATCTTTCCTTTTCCTTTCATCTGTGGTAGCTGGTTTAGTGGCTATATCCGCGGTGTTTCTTTTCTGATGAACTTTCGCCCCTGTCACGGGGCTGTTCCTCCGGTTCCTTTTGAGGAGGAGCCAGTTTATCCGAGGCCGGATCAGTAACCTTCTCAGACATTCTTTCCTGCAGCCTTTTAAGTCGCCTCTCAAGTGTGGACTACAGAATGTTTTTACAGATTTCACAATCTGCCTTCAGGTGGACAAACCCTAGGCAGAAGACACAAATTAAATGAGGATCAGCCTTAGCGAACGGTTCCCCACACTCAGTGCAATGCTGAAAACCTGTAGAGCCTGTTCTTTTCTTGGTTTTCTGTGACACCTAAACCAGAAAAGAAAAAAAGACCTTACTTTTTTTCTCAGTTAACTTTCAACGGTAAAAACCAAGATGTATCCCGGTTAACCAATAACTACATCCATCCGACTTACCAGGGAAGGTGAAATAAACTTAAATTCTACTGAATTTCACTTCAGGAAAAATAACAGATGTTGCCCCCGTTGCGAGGAACTGAAAAGGGACAGAGAACTTACCCAATAAAAACTAAATCTAGACTAAGTCTACCTTCATACCAAGGATAGTGCTTCAAAAAGGGAAAGAAATAAACAGTACTTTCGAAAACCGATGAAAATGAAAACTCTCCAGGTAAGTGAAGGAGAGTTCTCCAGAGACATCTTACTGAGGCAAGTGGAGTAAAGAATCTGACGGTTGCAAGAAGTGCAACCAGGGACAGTGGTTTGAAAACAGTTCTCGTGCCTAACATTCCATTATCTGCACAGGTTCTATTAACCGTTTCAGCTCTGGGGCAGTCCTATGGTGAGACCATACTGCATTTGTCAGAGTACAGTAAGATTTCCTGTGTATTGAACCAAGGGCATCGAGTTTTGTTATCAGGATTTTGTGATTGACAAGGTCGAATACCTTGGATATGTCAACTAACACTGCACCAGTTAGCTTCCCTTCATCCATATTTCTTAGAATATGATCAGCGAAGAGGGCAAGAGCCATGGTAGTGCTGTGCTCCTTCCTGAAACCGTGTTGTTGAAGGAGATTGTATTTGGACATCTGTTCAGTGATTTGGTAGTTTACCGCCTTCTCTAGGAGTTTTCCAAGATGGGACAGTATGGAGATGGGATGGTAGTTGCTCATAAGACTTGGGTCACCTGATTTATGAATGGGGACAATTTTGGCCTGCTTCCAGGCAGAAGAGACAGAGGCTGTAGTAAAGGAGAGGTTAAAGATGAAGGTGAGAGGATAGGCAATGTCTTGGGCCACTAGTTTTAAGAAGGGGGGGAAACAGACCGTCACTACCAGCATCCCCACTAGATGGAAGGCTGAGGAGTAGCTGAAGTGTCCCAGGAGGGGGAAATGGTCTTAAAATAAAAAGGGGAGGCTGGGACTTTAGTCCACAAAAGTGATGAATCTGAACTGCTGTGGGTGACTGAATTCGGGTTGCCGGCATCATGATTGGCAGCAGTACTGCTGCCCCGACGGGCCGGCATAAGATCTAGCTTTAGAACAACTGCCAAGATTTTTCAAGCTAACAATAATGCAAATAAAAGTCGAAAAATTATGCAAATGTGTTAGTTGTGCCGACGCTCATACGAAAAAGGCATAAAAACAAGGGGCAGGAAAAACAAAACACAGACCCCCCCCATACACACACACACACACACACACACACACACACACACACACAGAAAAGAATCCTAGCCTCTCAAAAGCTAGCCATGTTTTAAAGCACAGTTATCTATCCCCTTGAAAAAAATGACCACAACTTAATGCAAGTTTAAATATTCTACTCCTAACCTTAAGAAAGAAACGAGAACACAGCACCGAGGAGGTGAGGCAATTCTGAGGAGCAAAAATATCCCAGCTTACTTCAAGCATTAGGTTAGAAGGCAGACTGCATATAAATACTGTTTTTACACTTATCTGAAACCTTTTATATATTTAGGCAGGCAGAGTAGCAGAAGACCCAGACCTCCATGGAAGTCAGGGTTAAAACACCAGTAAGCCAATTTACTGAACTGTAGGCACACCTTGAAATTAATAAAATGGTTTGCTGAGCGCAAACAGAATTTCTCCTTTGTGAGTTACTAAAGGGAAGAAAAACAATGAAAGCTGTGAAACGGATCAGGATTTAAGAGCATGTAGGGACTGTTTCTTGTCCATTAACTGACAGTTCAAACTGGTTGCATGATGATATTGCAGCTTTGTGACTGCACTGGTGTAGATAGAATGATCACATAATTACCCAGCAGTTACGACAAACCAGTGACAATTAGTGTTGCAGCGAAATTGAATTTTGCCAGTGAAATTCCTGCAAAATCACAAATTCTGCTGCATAAAATGTTTTACAAAATTTGTGCATTTCACCAATGAATTTCGTGGGTGCGAAATACAAAATTCTGCAGGCAAAATCATGAATTTCGGCCATGAAATTGAGCATTTCGCCTGCGAAAGGCAGGATTATGCCAGAAATCCTCAAATTACAAGAAAGGAAAGGCAGTGTGGTCTACCCAGGAATTGTTGTCTGCAGTGATATGTGTTGGGTAGAGTGCTGGAAACAGCAGCGGAAGTCCTCCCTGTCTCACAAGGGTCGATGTGCTGGCAGTCCATTGTGGGTGCTTGAGGTCTGAGTCCCTAGAGTGTTAGCAGCCCAATTTTAACAGTGGCAGGCTGCTCCCGGGCCTCAGATAGGACCATATATACATTTTAAGTTGCAGCAGGCTCCTAATTGGCTGGGGAGGCAGACAAGAAAATGGGAAGGTGTAGGGTCACCGGGGGATGGCATTATGATCTGAGTCAGGGGGAGGGCTGGAAACAGAAACTGAAGCCCTCCACAACCCCCAAGGGTTGATGCAGTGATAATCCAGTGGGCGCTCAAGAACGGAGTCCCATAGAGTGTTAGCAGCCCAATTTAAAAAGTTTCAGGCTGCTGCTGCTGAGTATCCTATATGACTGTTTGTATATGTTTTAAGGTGGACCAGCCTGTTCACTTTATATATCTTATTTTTATTATTATTCACCTCTAATACCTTGCATAGTTCTGACCTGCTCCAACAATCAAATCCATCCATTGTTCATGCAGCCTGTTTTGCTGTGCTCATGTAGCATCAAACATCAACATTGAAAGCGTGGACCACAGAGATTGTCATTTTTAATGAAATAGTGTCTTAAAATAATTCCATCCTCTGATGAGAACTCCGCGATAATGAGAGCTGACGCCGGTAGTGACACTGCTTGCCTCCCTTCATGTTTGTTATTACATGTTGCTATCTAATACTACAATTTTCAATACATAATTTGTTTAAAAAAAATACATTTCCAGATGGGACAAGGATGTTTGAACTAAACAGGCATACTCCCCAAAGTGAGTGATCCCAAGCAATCTACTCATAACCTAGTAGTAATAGCTACACTCAATATCCTTCCCAAATGTGTTGCTCTGTCTACTGTGTTGTCTAAGCTCTCCCATAGGTGTCTTTCTTTTTGACTGCAATTTGGTCTCTCTCTGCTTTCTCCCTTCCTAATACACAGGTTGGCATCTTTTCGTTGCTGTGAGCTACAGAGGCGAATCTGTCAACTTCAGAGGCAAGGTGTGGGCCGTAATGTTGTTTATATGCATCTATTTACTGTTTTTTGATTTTTTTTCCCATGAGTGAAATTCCATGTCCCGCGAAATATTCACAAAATATTTTGCGTAACAAAATTTTGCAATTTCATACATCCCTAGTGACAATGTAAAATGCTGCAGATAATGCAGGCGCTACATGTAAAAGTAACTAAATCACATTGTGATGTAAATCTTAGAAAAGGATTCACATTTTTTATTTGTTCTAACCAGTAATAATTGAAATCTTAGTTTCAAATCAATTTTGCACAACAATTTCAGCACAAAATATCCCTAATCTAGGTCAATACTTAAGATGAGAAATCAAAACATTTCAGACATACCCTTTCTGTGGTGGAAATTGATGTGGAGTCTGTTGCATTTTGCAACTCACATGCATCATACTTGTTTCTTTCACCTTCAGCTCCTGTTTTAAGGAAGGAAATAAGCATAAACATGTGGTAGAACTTTCCAAACATACTTTGAATTATAAAGGTTTGTACTGGAACAGTTATAGTTCACATTAGTTTGTGGTCATTTGAGAAAATGAGCCTATAGTTTGGCCAACTGTTGAGAGATTAGGTTGCTTCGGAGTTTCCTCCCCCTAATTTTTCTCTGTCCTATGTGCAGTAATGCTGCTGATTTACAAAAACAAAACAAAAAAAAACTAAAACAGTTTCCTAATGAATACCCTGGGTAGATGTTGAAATAGTGAGTGTATCTAACGTTCCTGTACTAGTGGTTTTTCTAGGAACTAGCTTTCTGCCTGCAATGTTTTATTGTGTATTATGCAATGTCCTGTATTTATACGTTCTGTATTGTGTGATTATGTTTTTTTTATGTTTTACTTGTCACTTGTGAAAACAGGCAGTGATGCTCATCAAGTTATCAAGTATAAAAATTAAAAATGAAATTAAAATGAAGTAATGGATCAAGCATACTTGAAGAAGAAAAAAATACTCACCTTAGTAATTGTGTTTCTTCTAATGGAGTCTTGCTGTATTGGGATATATTGCAGTTAGCCCGAGCACTTGAACTGCTCCGGAGAGGAAAGAGTTAAATTCTATGCAGAGCATAGAACGTTGATCTCGAGCTCGGTTCAAACCTCTGTCTGCTGCACTCTGAAGTGTAACCATCAGATTCTTATGAGCCAATACTAACTAACTAACCCACTATGTGGAAATTGTAAATTTTACTAGCCAAATGGCAACCAAATATTTTGGATCCCCCAAAAGACTCAAGTCGAGAAATCCAAAATCAAAAACCAGGTAGTGAACAACTTATAACAACTGAAATAAAAAAACATAACCCACTCCCCCTCTCTAAAGAGAGGGAGGGCCCAAATGCACCTCTGGGGTGTAACACTGCACCTGCCAGCCCACTTCTGAAAACAGGTCCTGAGAGGGGAGGCAGGGAAGAAGGTCAGAATACAGCAAGACTCCATTAGAAGAAACACAATTACTAAGGTGAGTAATTTTTTCTTCAAACAACATGAAGACTTGCTATATTCTGATATATTGCAGACTACTAAGCAGTACCTCCATGGAGGAGGGATTCGAACCTATTTTGGGAATAGGCTCTGCAGTACTGCTGTACAAACCGAGCATCACTCTTAGCCTGATATCCATAGAGTAATGCTTGGTGAATGTATGGACTGTTTTCCAGGTGACTGCTTTGCATATTTCTAAAAAAGGAATATCTCTGGCAGCAGCCAGGGAAGCAGCTATACCTCTAGTCGAATAAGCCCTCAGGCCTGAGGGTGGTAGTTTCCCTAGCTTCTCATAGCAGAATTGTATACAAGAGACAATCCACCTGGCAATAGTTCTCTTAGTGGCAGGTTTGCCCTTACTCACTTCCCCATAAGTGAGGAACAACTGGAGGGAGTCAAGCCTGTGTGCCTTAGTACAATCAATGTAGTAGCTAAGGGCCCTCTTGAAATCCAAACTGTGTAATCATCTCTCTCCTGAAAAAGAATGATCAGTGAAGAATACAGGGAGAGACATGGATTGGTTCAAAAGAAAATCTGAAAGCACTTTAGGCAAGAACCTCCTACTGGTTCTAAGGACCACCTTATCTCTATGGAATGAGATAAAATCAGGCACCACTGACAGAGCTTGTAACTCACTGATACGTCTGGCAGAGGTAATAGCTACCAGGAACATAGTCTTCCAAGTCAAGTACTTAAGTTCTGCTGAAGACAAATTTTCAAAAGGGGGTTGCATAAGCTGGGCAATGCAAACGTTAAGATCCCAGGCAGGGGTAGGATCCCTAAAGGGAGGATTGGTATGAAGCAATCCCTTGAAAAATTTACAAAAAACAGGATGAGATGCCAGTGAAGAAGGCTTTCCCA
This sequence comes from Neoceratodus forsteri, assembly GCA_016271365.2. Taxonomy (NCBI): domain Eukaryota; kingdom Metazoa; phylum Chordata; order Ceratodontiformes; family Ceratodontidae; genus Neoceratodus; species Neoceratodus forsteri. Next base: position 512,319,836 of record CM028134.1, on the reverse strand, counting down.
CTGACAGAAAAGCAGAGACAGCTGACAAATGTACTTTGAGGGTAGCTGGTCTGAGGTCTAGGCCATTGAGATGAACCATATAATCCAGAACAGTAGACAATTCAGCAGTGTCTGGGGATATATGCTTTTTGGAACACCAGATGCTGAATCTCTTCCACCTAGAGTTATAAGTTTTTCTGGTGGCAGGTTTTCAAGAGGCTTTGAGAATATCCAGAACCCCTTAAGACAGATGCAAACCTGCATACTCTAACTCTTTAAGAGCCATGCCTTGAGATTGAGAGACCGAAGGTTGGGATACCAAATCCTCCCCTGAGAGGAGGTTAACAGACTGTGATTCCTGGGAAGAGACAGGGGAAGATGGACTGCTAGGGACAGCAAGAGGGGATACCAAGGCTGCGTGGCCCAATCTGGAGCAATCAGGATCACTTTGCAAGACTGTGACCTTATCTTGACCAGGACCTTCAACAGCAGAGGAAAAGGAGGGAAGGCATATAGAAATTTCCCTTCCCAATTCAGAATCAGAGCATCCAGAGGGACTGAGTCCAAGACTGAGGGTCTGCAACAGCATAGAGGAAGTTGATGATTGTCTCGGGCTGCAAAGAGATCTATCTCTGGAGTGCCCCATCTTGAAAAAAACACTTTTAACACTAGGGGGTCCAGGGACCATTCCTGATGGCTCTGGGAAATCCTGCTCAATGCATCTACTAGCACATTGTCCTTTCCTGGGAGGTGGACTGCTACCAGAGAGGCCTGTAGGGAGTAAGCCAGGGACCATATTTTCATGGCTTCCGTGCACAAGGCCGTAGACTGAATGCCTCCCTGCTTGTTGATGTACCTCATGGTGGTGGTGTTGTCTGTCCTGACTGGAACCACCTTGTTCTTCACTGATTGTGAAAAAGCCTGTAGAGCCAGGTAAACCGCCCTGAGCTCCAGAAGGTTGATGTGGAGAAGAGACTTCTGAGTGGACCACACTCCCTGGGCTGTGAGAGCCTCCAAGTGGGCTCCCCAACCCAGGAGAGAGGCGTCTGTGGTTAGGACCACAGAATGAGACTGAGAAATGAATGGGACCCCTTGTCTGAGACTGTCCTAATCCTGCCACCATTGAAGAGCCTGGATCAGAGTCTGAGTCACTGGAATCAGTTTGGTCAAAGGATCTTTTTTCTCAGACCAAAAAGCCTTCAGATGAAACAGAATGTCTCTCTTCAGAAATCTGGCCCCCTGAACCACTGCAGTGGAAGCTGCCATGTGGCCCAGTAACTGAATAAAGTGTCTTGCTGGTCGAGAGACCAGAGGGTGGAAGGAAGAAGCCAGCTCCATGATGACCCCCACCCTTATCAAGGGAAGAAATGCATCTTGCTGACAGTGTCTAGTTCCATCCCCTATGAAAGTCAACAGTTGTACTGGCTTGAGAACTGACTTGGGGAGCTTGAGAAGGAAGCCTACAGAAGTGAGCACTTGCTGGGTCACTTTTAGATCTGACTTGACTTGGTCTGGAGACTGACCCACTATGAGCCAGTCATCCAGGTATGGGAATATGGAGATATTTTTTCTTCTTAGGAAAGCCACTACTACTGCCAGGCACTTTGTGAACACCCTTGAAACTGATTTTAGGATGAAGGGCATTGCTTTGAACTGATAATGACCTGAAGGCAGTTCGAACCTGAGGTACTTTCTGTGGGAGCATCTGATGGGAATGTGAAAGTAGGCATCCTTTAGGTCCAGGGAGGCTAGCCAGTCCCCTGGCCTTAGAGAGGGAAGAATTATTCCCAGAGTCACCATTTTGAACTTTGGTTATAACAGATGCTTGTTCAGGTATCTTAAGTCTAGGATGGGCCACCACTCCCCTGTTCTCTTCGGGCTAAGGAAGTACCTGGAGTACAGACCTTGGCCCCTGTGGATTGTAGGAACTTTCTCTATTGCCCTTAAGGCCAGGAGAGATGAAACCTCTGCCTCTAGGGCAATGATTTCAGAGTTGTTTGCAGGTGGAAAAAATCTGGCTTTCAGCTTTGGATACTTTTTGAAGCTGAGAGCCAGTCCCTAGCTTACTACCTCCAAGACCCACTTGTCTGAGGTAACAGACTTCCAGTCCTGGAAGTAGTAAGCCAGCCTGCCTCCTACAGGAATGGGAGGGTCGACCCAGGCTGACACCTCAGGGTGTCTGCTTGGCAGGAGCCTTAGGCTGAGAAGTGGATGCAGCCCTGCTCATCTCCCTTCTGCCTCTCCCTCTGAAAAAAACCCTCTGGGAAAAAGGAGAGGAGGCCTGTGCTTGCTAGAAAGGCCTCTGAAAAGACCTGCCCCTGCCCCTAGCTTGCTGCCTTTGAGGAGTTGATTGCCTTTCCTTGGCCTGTACACGCCTATGGGTAGTCCTGTATTCATCCATTTTCTTCATATAATTCTCTGCTTCCCAAACAGAGAATTAACAACTACAGGGAAATCCATAGCCTTAGCCTGGGTATCCCGAGATAGGCTAGTACACCTGAGCCAAGCTAGCCTCCGAAGAGCAACAGATGTAGCCATGACTCTAGATGAAACATCGTTGGAGTCCACAGCAGCATGAAATTGGATCTTTGATGCCTCAATCCCATCAGCAGCCACCTCCTCCAGCTCCTTGGCAAGCTGGGGGGAGGCCTGCTTAGCCAGTGCCAGTACAGTGTCCCACCTGGACTTCTGGTACCTGGCTGTATAGGCCATGGAATTAGCCTGCCTGAGTCCCAAGGAGGATACCATGAACTGTTTCTTTGTCATGGCATCCAGCTTCCTGGAGTCTTTATCTGGGGGGGGTGAAGCCAAGGGTATGTTAGCCTTATCACAGGCTGCAGCCTGCACTACCCCAACATGGCTGCATTGCTGGTACAAGTACTCCGTACCTGAGCCTGACAGCATGTACCTCTTGTCCATTCATCTGTCCACAGGAAGTAATAAGTTTGGAGTTTTTAACAGCTTTTGTGTCCGTTTCCCAAAAGATCTGTGAAGGGAAATAGACAACCTCTTGGACTCTGGGATGTCCATTATCTCCACAAAGTCAGGCTCCTCTTGTTCCTCAACAGCTTCTTCCAAAGGGAGCTGGAGGGTTTCTGCCACTTTCCTGTAAAACATAAAGTGGGAAGGGGACTCAGAAAGCCTAGGAGGGGAAACACCAGAAAGCCTGTCTGGGGAGATGTCCAGTTCTACGGGCTCATCTAGACCTTCTATTCCATCATCATCATCACCACCTTCATCATCATCGTATTTATCATCCCCCTCCAGGTCTGGTTCATAAAAATCTTCAGGGGCATAATCTTGAACAGGAGGACCCGACTGAACCGAACGTCTGCCAGAAGGTGCTGGATCGGCTGGAACCGAACAAAGCGATTCCACTATGCGAAACGCTCGGACAATTTCCTCAGTGGTCGGATGATGCGGTTCTGGATCCGAACCAGTCGATTTGTCTTTTCTTTTTCTTTTTGACAGAACCGATCCCTCAGAATCGGCTCTCCTTTTCCCCGAAGGAGTCTTGCCCTGGTCAGAGGGCACTCCTTCTGATTCAGTCGGAACTGAACTGGGCTGACCGTCCAGGTCACCGGACTTCTCGGCCTCCCTTTCACTATGCCTGCCTAATCTTTTGTCCAGGGTGGCTTTAGGGAAATTGTTGCAAATTTGGCAGTCTGAATCGAGGTTGTCAAACCCCACACAATAAACACAAGTGGTGTGGGGATCAGCCTTAGCAAAGGCCTCCCCACACACTGCAGTGTTGAAACCCAGTGGACTCGGTTTTCTTTCTGGGTTTCTCAGACGTAGCCATCCTAAATCAAAAACTTACCCTTTACTCGGCTTAAGCCAGGCAAGACACCCTTATCAGTTTCTAACCATGTCACGGGTATTTGAAAAAAACGCAAAATACATTTTTTTAAACCGGTTAGGACCAGTACCACACTAAACTTTAAGGAGAAACAAGACAAACACACTTACAGTGCTAAATCGGTTCAGCCTTAACCAAGGATGAAAAATATCAATTTTACAATTTCCACAAGTTTTTCTAACTTTAGTCCACTACCTACGTACTTACTGTACCATAGACAGGGATCTGAACAGAAAAAAAACATAATTACTGGTAAAACCGACGACTTTAACTGACCAAGAACCGTAAGCAGAGGAGAAATCTCCAGAGCGACTGTTCAGTTAGGCGGAGTAAAGAATCTGATGGTTACACTTCAAAGTGCAGCAGACGGAGATTTGAACCGAGCTCAAGCTCAACGTTCTATGCTCTGCATAGAATTTAACTCTTTCCTCTCCAGAGCAGTTCAAGTCCTGGGGCTAACTGCAATAAGTCAGAATACAGCAAGACTTCATGTTGTTTGAAAGGCTGTCTTTTTCAGCTCAGATCACATTAATGTCTATCATGTTTATTTTCTTGTGAAACATAGAAACATAGACTTTAATGGCAGATAAGGACCGCTTGGCTCACCTGGTCTGCCCATTTCCCTACCTACAGGATAAGCTGCAGATCCTAGTTAACCAACAGCCTATTTCTTTTTACCCCCAAGAATTGCCTTATGTCTGTCCCATGCATTCTTGAATTCTCCCACAGTTTTAGACCCCACAACCTCCTCGAGAAGACTGTTCCATGCGTCCACCACCCTCTTTGTAAAAAAAACCTCCTCACATTGCCCCCCATCTTCAAATTATGTCCCCTTGCTCTTGCACATCTCTTTTTCTGAAAGATGCTACCCTATTGGACTTTGTTGATTCCACAGAGGTACTTAACAGTTTCTATCATGTCCCCCCCTCTCCCTCCTTTCCTCAAGGGTATACATATTAAGCTCCTTTAGTCTCTTCTCATATGGCTTCTCTTGCAGACCCTACACTGTTTTAGTTGACCTCCTCTGGACTGCCTCCATCCTATGTCCTTGCGGAGATGGGGTATCCAGAACTGGATGCAGTACTCCAGATGGGGTCTTACCAACTGTCTGTAGAGGGATAACAACTTCCTGTTTTCTGCTGGTGATGACTCTACCTATACATCCCAGTATCCCCCCCAGCCCTTCCTACTGCCTTCTCACAGTGCTTACTAACCTTAAGGTCATCTGATATGATTACCCACCGGTCCCTTTCCATTTTTGTTGTTGTTACTACCCCCCCCCCCATTGTGTAATCTTCCCTTGGGTTGTTGTTTCCCAGGTGCATTATTTTGCACTCTTTGCATTAAATCCAAGCTGCCATACGTCTGACCATTCCTCCAACCTTGCCAAGTCCCTTCTCATCCTTTCCATGCCTCCTTGTGCATCAACCCTGTTGCAGATATTTGTATTATCTGCAAAGAGGCATACTTTTCATTCCAGTCCCTCTGCAATGTCACTTATAAAGACATTAAAAAGGACTGGACCAAGTACTAAACCCTGCGGTACCCCACTAGTAACCCTTCTTTCCTCAGAGCGGACTCCATTTACAATTACCTTCTGTGTCTTGTTGTCCAGCCAATGTTTTACCCAGGCTACCACCCTGGGACCCACTCCCAGGCTGGTTAATTTGACTATTAATCTTTTGTGTGGGACTGTGTCAAATGCCTTGCTAAAGTCTAGGTAGGCCATGTCCATAGCCCCTCCCTGGTCTACTACTTTGGTCACCCAGTCAAAGAAACCAATTAGATTCGTCTGATATGACCATCCGGCTGTGAATCCATGCTGCCTTGGGTCCTATGCCCCACTGGCCTCAAGGAACTCAACAATTCTTTCCTTCAGAAGTGATTCCATCACTTTCCCTACCACAGTGGTCAAACTGACAGGTCTGTAGTTTCCTGCCTCTGTCTTGCTCCCACTTTTGTGAAGGGGAATCACATCCACCTTCCTCCAGTCATCAGGTACCACACCATCCTCCCATGATTTGTTAAAAAGGGTAGTCAGTGGTGTCACTAGTTCTCCCCTTAATTCTTTTAGAATTCTGGGGTGAATTCCATCAGGCCCCATTGCTTTGTCCACCTTCAGTTTTAGGAGCTCTTTCAGAACCCTTCTTCTGTAAAAGGATTGGGATCAACCCCCCTATCCAGAGTGCTTCTCTTAATTGGATTAGGCACCTCCCCCTCCTCCTCTTTTGTGAATACTGAGCAGAAGTATTCATTCAGAATCCCTGCTTTTTCACTGTCCCTCTCTGCCCACCCACCATCTTTTCTATTCAGCCTCACTCCCTCCCTTTGGCTGTCTATGCTCCCTGATGCACCTATAAAAGGTTGCATCCCCCTTCTTAACTGAGTTGGCTACCTTTTCCTCAGTTTGGGCCTTTGCTATTCTGACTTCCTTCCCCCTGCTTCCTTCTGCCTTAACTGGTACAGTTCTCTGTCCTGCTCCTTCTGTATTTCCTTATACTTCCTAAATGCTATCTTTCTCTCCCTAACCTTCCCCACCACCTCTTTCGAGAACCATAGTGGCTTTTTCTTTCATTTTGATTTGTTTATTTGCTTCACACAAAGGCTGTTGCCTCTGTTATTGCAGTTTTGATGTTTCCCCATTGTTTCTCCACCCCTCCTTCTAGCCTGTTTGCTTCTGCTTTTCTAAGGCACTCTCCCATCTTGCCAAAGTCAGCCCTCCTGAAGTCCAGTATCCTCACTTTTGTATGGCTTGACTCTGTAGCTGAGTTTATCGTGAACCACACTGTTTGATGATCACTTGTTCCCAGATGGCTACCCACTTCTTGATCTGAGATCCTCTCACTGTCCCCATTTGAGAGTATGAGGTCTAAGATTGCTCCCTCATGAGTGGGTTCCAAAACTAGCTGTCTGAGGCATGCCACCTGTAGGGCATCGAGAATGGCCCTGCTCTTGGTTGTGGCTGCAGCAAAGATGCTCCAGTTAACATCTGGCATATTCAGGTCCACCATCAATATTACCCCCCACCCCTTTTCTGTGCCATACTGTTTTGATACTTTAAAACTTAAAAAATCTACCAATTAAGCGTTGTCTGTAAGAAATAGGTTACCTCTGCTGAGTAAATTGAATATAATGATCAATTTTCTTTTAGCCTAGATCTGTCAACTAGTTTTAAACAACAACTTTACTCACCACTACAAAGCTTGTAGTTTACATCAGGAAATCTCAATTACACAGCAATCCAAAATAAAACTACTTTTCAAGCATTTTTTTTCTTATAAATACAGATACAGTATAACTGTGAAAGCATAACCCTTGTCCTTTACAGTTCAGCTGGTCTTGATACAATTCAAGAGCTTAGATCAGAATCCTCCACTTGTAACATCACAATTAGTTTCATAGTTCATGACATCAGAGGTCAAGTAATACTGAAAGAGAGAGACAGAGACACACACACACACACAGAAGACAAATGGATACAGATATATGAGACAGAAACAGACACTATTGCAGAAGACTACACTAATTCATCATTAGCGTTCCAAAGCCACAAAAGGAGGGAAATAGAATTGTGTAATTAGAGTAATGCCCACCTCTTCCCCAGCCCCTAGCAAAATGAACCAAGGCCATGAGTCCTATCATTCTTTCTGCAAAGCAAGAGATGAGAGATATGTTTCTTGCTATTTTATTCATATATAACTTTAACTGTAGTACAAAATATAAACTATGTTTTGTTTCAGTCATGTAAGACTTAGAATTTTTTTCCAACAATTTTTGTAATTTCTCGTTGTATTAGACAAAGAAAAATGTCTATGATGGTTTTCCCATTCTGGCCATGTATTACCAAGCACATGCACTATATGTTATGAGCAAGTGCTGAGTTCATTAAAGTCTGTCTCTATGGTTTTTGCAATCAGTCACAGAAACATAGAAATTGATGGCAGATAAGGACCGCTAGGCCCATCCAGTCTGCCCATTTTCCCTACCTCCTGCAAAAGTCGCAGACCCTACTTGATCTCTGGCTTTACCTTCTCATTACTATCACTAGAGTTCCCCCATGCTGTCCCATGCATTTTTGAATCCCCCACTGTGTTTCCCCCACCACCTCTGCTGGGAGTCTATTCCATGTATCCATCACCATTTCCGTTAAGAAATACTTCCTCACATTACCCCTTAGTCTACCACCCTCATGTCATGCCCCCTACTGTAGTTCTAGAACATCTCATTTTCTGAAAGATGCTGCCCTCCAGTATCCTATTATGCCTTTTAGATATTTGTAGGTTTCTCTCATATCTCCCCTGTCTCGCCTCTCCTCCAGGTAAGCATATTTAGGTCTCCCAGTCTCTCCTCATATGACTTTTGGTGCAGGCCCTGCATCATCTTTGTTGCCCTTCTTTGAAAAGCCTCCACCTTGCCTATGTCCTTAGGGAGATGTGGCCTCCAGAACTGGACACAGTACTACAAATGAGGCCTCACCAATGATCTATACTTACAGTGGCATCACCACCTCTTTTCTTCTGCTGGTGATACCCCACAGTGGTATCACCACCTCTTTTCTTCTGCTGGTGATACCTCTCCTATTTTATTTCATTTTTGATAACCGGGTAGGTGCACTAGAAAAAAATGCCTATTCTCAGGCACGTCCTAGGAGGGTACAAGTGAGAAACAGTCCACAGAAATACAATTACCAAAATCCAAATAAGGTACGGAAGAATATAGCACAAATACATCAACAATGTCTTCCGTTTCATCAGTACAAATTAAGACAAGTCAGAAATATAGACAGCATACATCATGGGAAATACAAAAACAAAGAGGTAAATGGAAAAATGTACAATAAAAGGACAATCACATGCAGTCCAAGAATCACAACTAAAATAAAAACAGCAATAAATGTTGCATACAATTACGAGAGCAGAAGATAGGATGTAAGCTATTAAAATTAGGTAAAAGATGTAACTGGATATAGAATCAAGAATTCAAGTGTAAGAGGTATTCACAGACTAAACATGTCAGTTATAGGAAGGGATACGTCTATGCGGCAGTCTAATAGAGGAGAGGAGAGGGAGAGAGAGAGAAGCAGGGCCAAGATAGTGTTAGAAGGAAATAGGGCACAGCTTATGAAGGACTCGGTAGAGGGAGAGAAAAGATTAAGTGCAGAGGTTGATGTGGCGAGGAAAGGGGAGAAAGGCAGTTGAAAATGGTAGAAAAGGAGGATAAAAAGTGCACGAGTCAGTTACCAGGAGGTGAGTGCAGAACGACCTTTTAAAAAGTGTCATTTGTTGGGGAGAGCCTAAGACCTACAGGAAGAGAGTTCCAAAACTTAGGCGCAGCATGGGAAAAAGCCTGGGTCCCCATTTGAGTTTTACAGCTAGGTACATTTAGTAGGGATTTATCCCCAGATCGAAGATTATAACTAGGATTTATAGGTGTCAGCATGCCGGCAAGAGAGGTGGGAATGACAGTGCGAATTATATTATCTATGAGGCAGCCAAAGGATTGAGATCGGTAAGATGAAAGGGAGAAGCAATTTAAATCACTGTAGAACTTACAGTGGTGAGTAAGGCATGGTTAAGCTAAGATGTAATGACAAATGCTGTAATACGTGACATCCTACGTGAGAAGGCTAGTTTTAGCAGCACTAGCACAGACTGTTGAAACATCAGCGCTCCATCACATCTCCCTGGCCCTTAATAAGTTCTGCTGACTCCTCACAGGTGCTGCAAGGCTTACACACACCTGTGAGCTCTATTCACAGGTAGGGTGGCTCCAGCTTAAGAGCAGAGTTAAGTACCATACCTGTCTGCTGACCAAAAAAAATAACACAATCTGATGCCACCAGGAGTCCAGAATCTGCTCATGCGCCATATAAGTACCAGGCTGACCAGAATCACCCACAGCCAAATTTTCAGTGACCCTAGATGCCACACTGCACAAGGTCAATGTGCATTCTACTACCACGCACCACACTGGACCAATGCCCTTTCTTCAGCCATCTCTGATACCGCAACCATTGGTGCTTTCAAACATAAGCTCAGGTAGCACCTTGCCACAGAAGACAACTGTGACTGTGTTGGCCATTCATGATGAACAAAACAGCTTTTGTACATTTGGACCCTGTAAAACAGCAGCACTTAGTGTTCCACCTAATCCTAGGGGCATCTACCTTCACAGCACTTCATTGTTCCACCCCCCCATCTACTCCTTCCCCTCTCTGTCCCCGCCCTCATGCCCCCCCATCTGATGCTCGCCTAGCACCATTGTCTCCAACCTTCCTTAAATTTGTTCTTAACCCCTTATGCAGGCATACACTTCACTATGATGCAGCTGTGCCTGTTCTCCACTCAATTTCTCCCCCACAAGTACGCCTACCTCTCTGACGCAGGCGCCTTCTCACCAATGCCATAGTGGTGTCTAAATGTTATACCTTAAGCTGAATGCTATCCCAGCCTTGTAATTCACACCAATTTATTGGTCTACCTAGCTTGTAATGTATTGTTTTACACCAGTGCAATTTTGTACTTACTTGTAATGTAATGCCTGTAATGTAATGCTACTGTATGTACCTGTTCAGTTTTTTTTCTTGTAACTGACGTGGAACCTACAAATGAGCATCCACTCACACGTGTTCTCCAAGATATCAATAAATAAATAAAAAATAGGCAAGGGCAGGAAGTAGGACACCCTACATAATGACAGTCCTAGCGGAAGAAGTAACAGCATATCTAGTGCAATAGGCAATGCCAAGTTTGGAATTCACAGCTTTGCATGTGGAGGTCAAATTCTAGAAGGGTCAAGCATGAGCCCAAGATATTTGAAAGAGCTCACATTTTCCAGAAGGGAACCATCTGCGCAGGTAATTGACAGTTTGCCAGCACTTTTCCTTAATCTGGCAACAGAGCCGAATAACATAGACTGGGTTTTACTGGCATGTAGAACCAGCTTGTTTTGAGTGAGGCAGTTTTGGATCTTTAGGAAGTTCACTGTAAGAGTGGTATCAAGGTCAGGGATAGATTGTTGTGCTATGGCACAGAATCAAATCATCCGCAAAGAGCAGAGACGAGCAAGTGGAGGGGATTTTAGGGATGTCACTTATGAATAGAGAGAAGAGTAGGGGACCAAGGATTGAGCCTTGGGGGGGACACTAATATTTATCGTAGAGAGAGAGACTTGAGACAGCAGAGTTAAATCTGACTTCTTGTTTTCTATCAGACAGGTAACTGGTAAACCAGGAGACGACATCAAGGGAAAATCCTAAGGATAGCATTTTAGCTAGGAGAAGTGAGTGATTAAATCAAATGCCTTTGTCAGATCTATGAAGACCACCCCAGTTAGAAGACCACTGTTCATAGCAACTTTGACATCGTTAGTAAATTGAGGAAGGGCAGTGGAAGTACTGTATCCTTTTCTAAAACCATGTTGGGAGTCAGAGAGTAGGTTATACTCGAGTAAGTAGGTAATGGTTTGTAGTGAGACCAATTTTTTAAGAATCTTGCTTAGAACTGAGAGTATAGCGATTGGACAGTAGTTATTAATAGACTCAGGGTCACCTTTTTTAAATACTGGGGTGATATTAGCAGTATTCCAGATACTTTGGACAGCTGCACTACAGAGTGACAGGTTACAGAGTCATGCAAGAGGAGAAGTTAGAAGGGGGTCAGCCAGTTTTAGGAGTCTAAATTCAAGACCATCTACTCCAACACTAGTACTATCAGGGATAGTCTTAAGCAGTTTTAGGACTTCATTTCTAGTAATGGGTTGAAAATGAAACAGTGGATGTGAGAGAGACCTGCCAGTGGAGGAGCGCAAAGAGGGGGCGCTGCAGAGAAGAAAAAGAAGCGGTATAAGAGGATAGAGCTGAGAAGAGTTTATTAAAAATGTCTGCTATGGCAGACAGGTTATTGCAGTGCACACCATTTATAACCATATAATTCACTGTCTGGGTTTTTTTAGCAACCAGAAAGGTTTTAATGTGTGACCAGAACTTCTTAGAATCCCCTGTGGCAGTAGTTAGCAAGTCTTTGCGGTAGGAGCTTTTGGGCAGATGTATATGTCATTTACAGGCATTTGTCTTAGCTCTGTAGTCATATAGATCATGGAGGAGGCCAGAGACTTTATAACAAGCCAAACTTTTATCTTTATCTTTTAGTTGGGAGAGAAGGTCCCTTTTTAGCCATCTTGCTGGTGTGCCACGTATCTGACAGGAGATTTGAGGAATGAGCAGGTCTTGAAGAGCACAGAACTCTTAAGAAAACATCAAGTGCCACTTGAGCATCACTTGTAGTATAAATACAGGACGAGTCAGTCCTGGAAAGATCAGCCAGGAAAACAGATTGGTTGAAATTAGTGAAGTCACGGAGTGAGATGATTTTCTGGGGTTTGGGGGGGTTCGTGCACCATATATAGTAGATGGGGGAGTGATCAGAGATGGCATCAGAGAGTGTGCCAGCACTGGATATTCTATCCAATCTGTTGGTGAGGATCCAATCTATGAGTGTATTAGAGGTAGTGTTAGACAAGACTTGAGTGGGATCAGAGATAAGTTGATGGAGGTTAAATCCCTTAATGGTAGTATCAAGGTTTTGTTTAGATTTACCTAACCAGTAAAGGTTTATATCACCAAATATTATAACTTCATTGCGAATGATATATGTAGTCATATAGGTAAGAAGTTCAGTAAGACCTGCTATTGCACCAGCAGGGGGTTATAGGCAGCGACTATGTGAAGCTTCTTTGTATTCCCTAGACAAAGCACAGTACGTAAGGTTTCACAGTGTAAGAGGGTTGGGGAAGGGAGAACAGAAAGATTTAAGTGGGACTGGTAGAAGATAGCAACCCCACCCCCATGTTTGGGAGGTGTGTGGTCACGTTGCAAGAGACTGTAATTAGGTAGGGAACAAGCAGAGTTAGGAATAGAAGGTTTCAACCAAGTTTCAGAGAGGCACAGGCTATCTGGTATGTGTAAGGCAACCCAAGCCGCCAGGTCAGCAAAGTTACAAAGCAGGCCTCTTATGTTCAGGTGAGCAGTTTGGAGATCTTTCTCACGTAGCCAGGCAGGATCTGAGCAGGACAGGGGGCTGTGGACCTGGGTTTAATTCAATGTCACTAGCCAGGATACGTGCCAGAAGGCACAGATACCAGAGCTGTCGATGGACATATGGGGGAAGCAAGGGACAGGTACAAGTAAGGAATTTTCTTTAGACATAAGCCACTGAGAGGAGAAAGATTTTGGGGGAGAGTAGCATAGTAAGATTCAGGTGATGGTTAACAGATATAAGCTGATTAGAGAAAGTGAAATCCTTATGGTCATGCATAACGTTAGATGCAAATAAACAGCAGGGGTCAGATGCGATTCACAGCAAAAAGTGGGGGTTTATAGTAAGCAAGGGCTCAGAGTAGTAATAAAAGCAAAGGGAGCCATGATAGGTGGGGAAGGGGCATGTTTCAGAGATTGTTCCCTGCAAGGTGGATTTTTGGATAAGCAATAAGACAAAATTACTCACCTTAGTAATGCTGTTTCTTCTAATGGAGTCTTGCTGTATTCTGACTATTGCAGTGATCTCCAACCTTTGAACTGCCCTGGAGAACAAAGAGTTAACTTTCCATGCAAGGCATGGAATGCTGAGCTCGAGCTCGGTTGAAGCCTCCGTCTGCTGTTGTTTGAACCCCAACCGCCAGATCTTTACGAGCTATACTACTGGGCGTGCCTGTGTGGAAACTGTAAACTCACACTAGCCAACTGGCAACTAAATTATTAAAAGGTTTTTGGGCTCAGGGCAAAGACTCAAGTCAGGAAACCCAAAAAACAAAACACAACACACACCCAAAATAAATGAGGGTGAGAAAAAGGACACCTCTAGGTGCCAACACTGCTCCTGCCCATCCACATCCCAAAAAGGTTCTGAGAGGGGAGGCGGGGGAGGTCAGAATACAGCAAGACTCCATTAGAAGAAACAACATTACTAAGGTGAGTAATTTTTTCATCAAACACCATGAAGTCTTGCTGTACTCTGACTATTGCAGACTACCAAGCAGTACCTCCATGGAGGAGGGACAGAACCTACTTTGGGAATAGGCTCTGAAGCACTGCTGTGCCAAACCGAGCATCACTCCTAGCCTGGATATCCAGAGAGTAATGTTTGGTAAAAGTATGGACTGTTTTCCAGGTGGCTGCTTGACAGATCTTTAAGATAGGAATATCCCTGGCAGCAGCCAGGGAAGCAGCTGTACCTGTAGTAGAGTGAGTCCTCAGGCCTGAGGATGGGGTCCTACCCAATTTTTCATAGCAGAACTGTATACAAGAGACAATCCATCTGGCAATAGATCTTTTAGTGGCAGGTTTTCCCTTACTGACCTCACCATAAGTGAGGAACAATTGGAGGGAGTCAAACCTGTGACCCTTGGTGCACTCTATGTAGTAGCTAAGGGCCCTTTTCACATCCAGGCTGTGCAGCCTCCTCTCTCCAGAGGAGGAATGGTCAGTGAAGAAAACAGGAAGAGACACAGACTGGTTAAGGTGGAAATCTGAGACCACCTTAGGCAAAAACTTCCTATTAGTTCTTAGGACCACATTATCTCTATGAAAAGAGATACAATCAGGCTCCACTGACAGGGCCTGTAATTCACTGATGCATCTGGCAGAGGTAATGGCTACCAAAAACACAGTTTTCCAAGTCAAGTAACAATCCCTTGAAGAATTTGCAAAATACAGGATGAGCTGAAAGAGAAGAGGGCTTACCTACTGATAAAAAAGCAGAAACAGCTGCTAAATGTACTTTGAGTGTAGCTGGTCTGAGCCCCAAGCTATTGAGATGAACTATATAGTCCAGGACTGTAGGCAACCCAGCAGATTCTGGAGAAATATGCTTACCAGAGCACCAAATAGTGAACCTTTTCCATTTGGAGTTGTAAGTCTTTCTGGTGGAAGGCTTTCAAGAAGCCTTTAGAATATCAAAAACACCTTGAGAGAGATGCAGATCAGCAAACTCTAACTCTTCATGAGCCAGGCCTTGAGATTGAGAGATTTGAGATTTGGATACCAAACCTTCCCCTGAGAGGATGTCAACAGGTTGTAATTCCTGGGAAGAGACAGGGGAGGTGGACTGCTAAGGACAGCAACAGTGGGTACCAGGGCTGTCTGGCCCAGTCTGGAGCAATCAGAATCACTTTGCAGGGTTGAGACCTGATTTTGACTAGTACCTTGAACAGGAGAGGAAGGGAAGCATACAGAAACTTCCCTTCCCAATTGAGAACTAGAGCATCCAGGGGGACTGAGCCCAATACTGGGGGTCTGCAGCAAAAAAGGGGAAGTTGGTGACTGTCTGGGGCTGCAAAAAGATCTATCTGTGGAGTGCCCCGTCTGGAGAAAATCACCTTCAAAATTAGGGGATCTAGGGACCATTCGTGATGGCCCTGAGATATCCTGCTGAGAGCATCTGCCAGGACATTGTCCTTTCCTGGGAGGTGCACTGCTGTCAGAGAAGTTTGCAGGGAATAGGCCAGAGACCACAACTTCATTGCTTTTGTGCACAAGGCCGTAGACCGAGTGCCCCCTTGCTTGTTGATGTACCACATTGTGGTGGTATTGTCTGTTCTGACCTGGACTACTTTGTTTTGAATAGACTTGGTCAGTCAAGAGACTGATGTGAAGCAGAGATTCTTGAGGTGACCACAGCCCTTGGGTGGTCAGATCCCCCAAGTGGGCTCCCCAGCCCAAGAGGGAGGCATCTGTGGTAAGGATTAGGGAATGAGATTGAGTGTCAAAAGGAACTCCTTGCCTTAGATTGTCCTGATCCTGCCACCATTGCAAATCCTGGATCAGGGTTCGAGTCACTGGGACTAGCTTGGTCAGGGGATCCTTTCTCTGGGACCAGAAGGTTCTCAAGTGGAACTGAATGTCCCTCATCTGAAACCTTGCCCCCTGGACCACTGCCGTAGAGGCTGCCATGTGGCCCAGGAGCTGCAAGAAGTGCCTTGCTGGTCGAGACACCTGAAGGGTGAAAGAAGAGGCTAGTTTTACTAGTGTCCTTGCCCTGTCCAGGGGAAGGAAGGCCTTTGCTCTTATTGTATCGAGCTCTGCCCCTATAAAGGTGAGGAGCTGCACTGGTTCCAGAACTGACTTTGGAAGATTTAGGAGGAATCCTAAGGAAGTGAGCAACTGCTGAGTTATCTGCAGATGTGACTTGACTTGGTCTGGGGACTGACCCACTATGAGCCAGTCATCCAGGTATGAAAAGATGGAGATCTTTTTTCTCCTTAGAAAAGCAACCACTACTGCCAGGCACTTTGTGAACACCCTTGGGGCTGATGTTAGACCAAAGGGCATTGCTCTGAATTGATAGTGGCCTGAGGGCAACTCAAACCTGAGGTACTTTCTGTGGGAGCACCTGATGGGAATGTGAAAATAGGCATCGAGGTCCAGGGAGGCTAGCCAGTCCCCTGGCCTTAGAGAAGGCAGAATTATTCCCAGAGTCACCATTTTGAATTTTGGCTTTAAAAGGTGCTTGTTTAAATATCTCAGATCCAGGATGGGCCACCATTCTCCTGTCTTTTTGGGGCTAGGAAGTACCTGGAGTCCAATCCTTTTCCCCTGTGTAGGGCTGGAACCCTTTCTATGGCTCTGAGAGCCAAGAGGGAAGAGACCTCTGCCTCCAGGGCAAGGGCCTCTGAAGGATTTGCAGGTGGAAAGGATCTGGTTCTCATCTTGGGAAATTTTTTGAAGCTGAGAACCAGTCCCTGGCTTACTACTTCCAGGACCCACTTGTCTGATGTTAAAGACTTCCAGCCCTGGACAAAGTAAGCCAGCCTGCCCCCTACAGGTAGTGGAGAATCAGCCCGGGCAGACCCATCAGGGTGTCTGCTTGGCAGGGGCTTTAGGCTGAGAGGTGGAAGCAGACCTGCTCATACCCCCGTCTACCTCTCCCTCTAAAGAACCCCCTCTGAGCAAAGGCAGAAGAGGTGCCTGGGCTTGGTAAAAAGGCCTATGAAAGGGCCTGCCCCTGCCCCTGGAATGCTGCCTCTGAGGAGTGGCTTGCCTTTCTTTGGCCTGAGCACTCCTGTAGGTGGTCCTGTACGCGTCCATTTTTTTCATGTAGTTCTCTGTTTGCTCCCTAAACAGAGAGTTACCAATGACAGGAAAATCCATGGCCTTAGCCTGGGTATCCTGTGACAGGCTAGTACATCTGGCACAGATGTAGCCATGACTCTAGATGAAACATCATTGGAGTCCACAGCAGCATGAAATTGCACCTTGGATGCCTCAATCCCATCCGCAGCCACCCGCTCCAGCTCCTTGGCAAGCTGGTCAGGGGCCTGTTTAGCCAGAGCCATCACAGTGTCCCACCTGGACTTCTGGTATCTAGCTGTGTAGGCCATATAATTAGCCTGCCTGAGTCCCAAAGATGCTGCCATGTACTGTTTCTTTGCCATGGCATCAATCCTCCTGAGTCCTTATCTGGGGTGTGAAGCCAAGGAATATTTGCCTTAACACAGGCAGCAGCCTGCACTACCCCAACATGGCTGCATTGCTGGGAAAGGAACTCCGTGTCTGAGCCTGAAAGAGTATACCTCTTGTCCATTCTTCTGTCCACAGGAGGTATGGAATTAGGAGTTTTTAAAATTTTAAATGTCTGTTTCCCAAAAGACTTATGGAGGGGAATAGACAATCTCCTGGACTCTGGGATGTCCATCATCTCAACGAAATCAGGCTCCTTCTGATCCTCTACTGCTTCTTCCATAAGAAGCTGGAGGGTTTCAGCCACTTTTTTGTAAAACATAAATAGGGAAGGGGACTCAGAAAGCCTAGGAGGAGAAACACCTGAAGGTCTGTCTGGGGAGATGTCCGGGTCAATGGGCACATCCAGACTTTCATAATCACCATCACTATCTTCATACTCTCCCTCCTCCTCCTCCTCCGGTTCATAAAATTCTTCTAAAGTAAAATCCGGAACCGGAGTAACCGACCAAACTGAGCCCCTGACCGATGGTGTCGATTCGGTCGGAACTGAAGTTAGCGACTGAACTATCCTTATCGCTTTTGCTATCTCATCAGCGGTCGGAGAAAGAACTTGTGGATCCGAACCGGCTGACTTATCCCTTCATTTTCTTTTAACCGGAACCAACTCCTCAGAATCAGTTCTCCTTTTGCCCGAAGAAGTTTCGCCCTGGTCAGAGGGCACTCCTTCAGGTTCGGTTGGAACCGAACCAGGCTGGCCATCCGGGTCAGCGAACTTCTCGGCCTCCCTTTCCCTCAGTCTACCTACTCTCTTATCCAGGGTAGCTTTGGGAAAACTTTTACAAATTTGGCAGTCTGAATCGAGGTGGTCAAACCCCAGACAATAAACACAGATGGTGTGGGGATCAGCCTTAGTAAAGGCTTCCCCACACACACTACAGTGTTGAAACCCAGTGGGCCCATTTTTTTTTCTTGGGTTTCTCAGACATGGTCAATCCTAACCAAAACTTACCCTTTTTTGGCAATCCGCTAAGCAAGACATCCCTTATCGGTTCCGGTCAGAAGATGGTCTTGGAAAAAAACGTAATAAAATCTGTTTTTTTTAGAACCGATAATGACCGGTTACCACACTCTAATAAGAATAGAAAAGCTTTTTCACAAACCTGATCGGTTCAAACCGAACTGATCCAATGTTTACAAGTTCCACACAGAAATCTAATATAGAAAACCTATCTAGTACTCACGGTACCACAGACAGAGACTTAACCGACAGGTTAGATTGTAGAAATTTGGTTGAAACTGAGAGAAAAACGACACTTTAACCGACTTTTTTGAACCGAGCGAAGGAGAAATCTCCGGAGCGACTGTTCAGTGAGGCGGAGTAAAGAATCTGGCGGTTGGGGTTCAAACAACAGCAGACAGAGACTTCAACCGAACTCGAGCTCAGCGTTCCATGCCTTGCATGGAAAGTTAACTCTTTGTTCTCTGGGGCAGTTCAAAGGTTGGAGATCACTGCAATAGCCAGAATACAGCAAGACTTCATGTTTTTGAATTACTAATTAAATAACTGATGATATATACAGAAAATAAATTTAAATAATACTATTTGTGGCAAGGCAGTACAATTAGTGGTAAGGCAAAACTATCAGGAGTAAGTGTTTAAGAGAATTGACTCAGTTTACAGAGAAAAACATATGAGAAAATCAGGAGTCTTTGTGTAAGTAAATTATTAAAATTAATTGTCTGTACTCTGCCCGTGAGCAAGGCTAGAACATTTAAACTGAAAATGTAGATATAAGAGAGAGATGACTGAGGGAAGGACAATCAAACAATTATTACAGACTGACTTTCGGCTACGACAGTTGACTCTGAACCTAGAAGTTAAAAGTCTGAGGACAAATTCAGTGCTACCTATTGGGGTCTTTGTATAAGGAACCAATGGGAGTTTAGGGAGACAGAAAAACGTCATACACCATATGTGATCATTAACCATAAAAGTAAGTGCAGCCAAGAGTGGGTGGGGAGATGCCACGCAGAAAGAGTCAAGAAGAGCTCCTTCTCACGCTATGCTGTAATTTAACACTGCATCTGCCATTAAGTGTGCAATTAATTTAAATGAAAGAGCAGTAATTAAAGCAAAATAAAACGGTCAGTGGGAAACTTCCACAAAGTGTGCTAATGCCGCAGAGAAGCTGTAGCATATCCCCAGAGTCCAACAGAAATGGTGCTAAGAATTAAAGTTGATCTTGAAAACTGCTCAGTGAAGAAAGAAATGGCATCAAGATTTAAATTAGAGCTGAGCACTGCTAAATTGGGCAGGTGTATCATGCTTGCGGTGGTTACTGTGACTGAAGAGATGAGGAGGGAAGCATCATGTAGGATAACCCAGTCAAGAGCGAGAAGTCTGCAGGAGCCTTGAGGAGGAAGGAAAGAAAAAAGGTTAGTGCACAGAGATTAAAAGAAGGGAGGTAGTCAGATTGGGAGGAGGGGGAGATTGTGATACGAAGAGAGAGGGAGGTAAAAGAAAATAGTCCACCTCCAGTGACGGCCCGGTGGGAGGTGAAGAGGTGCACTGAGAGAAAAAGAATTAAGCAGACACCAATTGTTTTCCTACAGAATAGAGTTCAGGGGGGGAGAGAGAAGCTGAAAGCAGGTGCTAGATAAGGAGTAGAGTGAAAGGAGATGCAGTAGCGTTTGAGATAGGATGGGGCAGCAGAAATGGGAGCTAGGTAAGGATAGCAGTGAAAGAAAAATGCAGCATAAAGGGAGAATAGAGAAGAGTGTCTGTAGTATAGGAAGGGTGAGGAGGTTTACGAACAGTAGAATACACTAAAATGGCTGTAGAAGGTGAAAGCAGAAGGAGTTCTGATAGATTTACAGAGCCAGGCAGTGAAAGAAGATGCAGTAAAAATCACAGTTGTAACAGGGTAATAAAATTACCTTTCTTAG
Organism: Neoceratodus forsteri; assembly: GCA_016271365.2. Taxonomy (NCBI): domain Eukaryota; kingdom Metazoa; phylum Chordata; order Ceratodontiformes; family Ceratodontidae; genus Neoceratodus; species Neoceratodus forsteri. The sequence continues at coordinate 512,299,596 of CM028134.1, read as the reverse complement.
GTTCTTGTTGGAACTGCACAACAGTGAAGAGACAACAGACAAGTGGTGACCGAAACTGGAAATATGATTTAATACTGGTACATAAAGCAGACTTATTACCAACGGTGTGACCACAGGGAGAGTGCATCCACTTTTCCTTACCTACGTAGGCAGCAGTCTAGTTTAATTTCAGAGAGCATGTGTAATGCAAAGGATCTTATACCCCTGATAATGGTCATAGTAACAGCTGAGAAGATATATAAAAACTCTATAATTTGGCAAACGCACATAACCCGACTCCTAACTAGCATGGGAAAGCTTGCTTAGCTTGCAAAAAAAAAAAAGATAGCATAAAACAATGGGATCTTGTGCTTATTCCAAGGACACTTGCGGTTACAGTTCTGCATAAGCACTAAAGATGGCAGCATTGCCTAACTAATAATTATACAATATATTTTCATGGCAAAAAAACTCCATTTAATGCATCAGTTAGGGTTGTTCCACAGTGACAGAAGTGAGGAAATTCGATGTTAGGGCTCCCACCCCTTGCACCCCATGCCCATCCGGCCCCCATCAACAGGCATCAGGTGTCGTTGGGCTGCCGATCCAACTCCTCACCCCATCCCATGTGTAAACAAGCTGAGGTGGTGCAGCATAGGAGAATGGGGTAAGAGTTAGGACCGACAACCCCAACGCACACCCTGATGCCTGTTGGTGGGGGCGGGGTAGGCGTGGGGTGCAAGGGGTGGGAACCCCAACACCGAATTTCCCCACTTTTGTCGCTGAGGAACAACCCTAACTGATGCATTAAACAGAGTTTTTTGTCATGCATTTCCCTTCTTTTTGAGAATGTGCACTACAAATAGTGAAGTAACAGTAACGCAAACGCAAGCGCAAACGGTAACGCACATTGTGACGCAAATGTAAATGATAATGCAAATGGTAATAGAAACGCAAGGGCAAACGTCAATGAAAACAGAAACACAAATGCAAGCGTGTACGGAAACGCAAATCGTAACATGCACAGTCACGGTAACGCAATTAGAAATGCAAACACTTACGGGAACAGGAACGATGATGCCAAAGGAAACAGAAACGGAAATGGAAGCGCGTACGAAAATGCAAATGGAAATGCACATGGTGACGCAAAAGGAAATGCAAACAAAAACAGTAATGGAAACACAAATGTTAACAGTAACGCAAATACAAGCGCAAACGAAAACGCAAAGGGTAACGCACACAGTGGCATAGACGGGAACAGTAACACAAGCGGTTATGGAAACGCAAGTGGAAACGCTAACTGTAACAATGATGAAAATGCACAATCTTTTTTTCCCCAAAAGCTGCATTGAGAAACACAGTGAATACGAAGAATGTATGCATAATAATGGGCCGAAAATGAACACTTGGAATACTAAATTGCTTATATCTCAGGAACCGTACGACGTAGAAAAAAAATTAAAATTTCATATAATTTATTACTTTCCTGGTTAGTTTTGAGCTTAGTCACCTCATGGGGGGGCTAAGCATTTTTCCAACAAAAAGTCCGTGTCTCAAAGCGTTTCCAAGATACAGGCCCCGAAAGGGCGGACGTAATTTTAGTCTATGGGAAAACTGTCAACTTCAGAGTACCGTAACTTTGCATCCCTCTAATATTTTCTCACCAAACCATCAAAAGGCACATCTGTGGGATGTTGGCTTTTTTCCCTCCAAATTTCAGCCCAAAAGACCAAACCGGTTTTTTGCAGTAGGGTGGCAAAGATTTCCTACTCTTTTAGCCATAGTGTTGCAAAGTAGTGTCGTGATTTGCGACACTTTCACAAAAAAAAAAACACTAAAGTGTCGAATGTGTGACACTACAGTTTACAAAAATTTTAAAATCATATTTCTGGGGTGTTTAACCCCAAAATAAAGACATGGCTAGCATCCTCAGGGCTCGACTAGGTGAACACAAAAATAATTGTGTCCCTAGAGGGTCCCAATTTTAAATGCCAAGCATTTCTGTGACCACCAACTGAAAACAAAATGGTGGATTAGCAACACTACAGGGGTCATTTGCGACACTAAAAACTGCATTTGTTACTGTCAAACTTTTTGCTAACTTTTCCCATTGACTATAATGGGAAACTTGTTTTTTGAATAACTTTTGAACCGTTTAATATTTTTTCATGAAATCTTCAAAAGGCACATCGGGACCCTGGCCGCATGTTCCTTGAAGGTTTCGGACCAGTCGCGCGGACTGTGCGACCTGTAGGCGTGAGCAAAGAATGTGCAAAAAAGCATAAATACGACATTCTACAGTGCTATGTAGCTCCACAACCGTATATCTGACCGTTACGAAACCTGGCAGATTCAGAGATCTATGGTACCACTCTGTAAGCCAAATTTCAGGCAAATCCATCATATGATGGCTAAGTTATTAAGCTGCCAAATTTCACACTTTAACCTTAAATGAGGTACTCAATCTTACCTATAGTGGCACTACTGTGCCACTATAATATATCTAAAAGCATCTTCCAGTGTTACAATAATGTGAAAATGCAGTAAGGCATAATTATACTTTGCAGAAATACAGCAGAACTCAGATCCTGACACTTATGCTTGTATGATAAATGCCTGTACCCTAAGATTAGTGTATATATCCATAAAAGCATTGCTGTCTGCGAGATGGGGACCCAATCAGGAATGCTTGTCCATGGGTAACATTCCCAGGTGAGTAGTGGGATGGAGCTAAAAAGTCATTTACAAGCCCAATGCACGAGCCTTGTAAAGGAATTCGAGTTGTTCTCAGTGTCTTAGAGTGCATCGCAGACAGCAGAGGGTAAAGATTAGAAAAACAATTAAAAATGCTTGAACAACAATAAAGACTTTAAATGTGAGTTCTAACCAAGTATGTCATAAAGCAGTGCTTAAATCACCATCATGAATAAGATCATTTAGAGCATTAGTAGCCTTAGATATATTATTGCTAATATAGATTAAATGTGAGTCTTTCCTAGCTAAAAGTGACTTAAGAGAAAGGGTCAATGTGCACGTTAAATACGGGCAAATATTGAGACAAGGCGAGCAAGTATTGGGGATTAGTATCAATAACATCTGGTTCAGGGAGAGGAACAGGCATAATGACAGTATGTCCAATAAATGTTTTCTGCTGTGGAGTAAAACAAAAGTTAGATTGAGAAACATCACAAGTTTTAGAACCATAGGCGAATGACTTGTAATTAGTAACAACACAATACTGTCCGTCAGAAGTATAGGTGACTTTTACACTTGGCACCCTCCATCGCTGTAGATGTATTGGGCAAGTAAAAGACTGGTTGGTGACCTGTCAAGTGAAGGGGTGTACCTCTTCAAGGCAGCTTAGGGATGGAGCTGTTTCAGTGTCTTGCGCTGAAGATGCAGCTTGTGGAGACCGGAGTCCCTCATCTTGGTCAACATCAGTAAGATTGGACGGCAATTCTTCACCCAAAGTCAAGGTGTTCATGAGCATATCCGCAAATGGGCTTAACGATGTCAAAGACGTCACAGCGGCACAGAAAGTAGTAGCCCTTTTGGTGCAACAGTTCGTATGGGGTGCCACCCAAGCTTGGAGGGAATGGTGGTAAACCAGCATTGAAGGTAATTCAGTTCTTTCTCAATAAATATCATCAGCAAGATAGCCTATGGAGTGAATTCTGGCTAATTTATGAAATACAGCTGTATCAGGGTCAAATCGTGGTAAAGAAACAGTAGATGTCACAAACATATTGTCTTTGACAGTACAAGTTTTAGTAAAATAACAAGGTGCTTGATTAGCATATCTAGAAACATATCCACTATTTCTAACTGTTGACATAGGCAAGCAATAATACCGATAGGGTGGGCGGTATTGGGCTATACCCCCCCACCCAGGGGCATAATGAGGCCCAACGCCACAGGCGGAGGGCCTTATAGCTCCCGGATGGGCGGGTATAGCCCATACCACCCACCCTCAAGGGCATTATTACGCTCAGAAAATGGTGTGCATGTGTATTTTTTTATAGGATTAAAAAGAAGTAAAATAATTGTGTAAAAAATCAGCATGTTTTACTTTTTTGTCTTAGTTTATTAAAGTAGTCCCCCAAGTGATGGCATTGGTAGTGGGTGCAGTTTGTATAAATATCAGTAGAGGGCGCTTGGGATTTCAGTTGCTGTTTATGTGTAGGCTTGTGTGCCTGCATTGTACTTTTGTTTTCTGCTGCTGTTCAGAGGGACTGCATTGGGGTTTAAGACTTGTGAAAGTATGAGAGTGATGGCGCAGTACAAAGACTCGCGTTGCTGAATTAAGCCATTTTGGTGTTGCTGTATCGATTGGTAAAGATGCAGGCGGTCATAATGGCGTGTTGTAGTCGGGCAGCTATGAGAAGAGCTGTGTACAGCAAGGGAGAAGCATTTACTGGCACCAGGAATCATTGTAAGTGGTGACAGTGGTGCAAAAATAGTTTTTTAAATGCTTGCTTATAAATGAAGGGAGGGAGGGAGGGAGTGGGTGAGGTGGGAAGCCAAGCGGGAGTAACGGGGTTGAAAACTGTGAGCAAGGTATAGTTTGAAAGAGAATTAGCATTGGAAGAAGTAGTTTTTTGGGAACAGTGTGTTTTTGATGGAAATGGCTAAATTTTTTACATTTGAATATACAGTGGTTGTGCTCATGTCAGTTAGTGTGTTTGTTGCCCGCTAAGTGACAGAAACAAATGGCAGACATTTGAAATGGAAGTGAGGGGTTTTATCCAATTGGAGAGCAGGCTGAACACCAAGATCCTGGTGATGGGGAAGGCTAGACTGGCACTTTTAATAGGTGGGCATTTGTTGTCTGATAGATGCCCACCGAGAGAAGTGTCTCAGCCAATCAGAAGACTCAAACAGCTTTCCTCATTTTCTAAAAATGTTTAGAGTGTTAGTTAAACAGAGATAACAAGCAATAGTTTTGTAATGTGGGCAATACCATTTACTCAGCCTAATATCGTGAATAACATCTGGAATTTTTACCTTTTCCAAATCCCTGAAGAGACTGTTAACAGTAGAGATAACAAAAGAGCCATAGGCAGAGCATAAAATTTCACAGCCAATATATTGCTTGTCTGCCTCCCTGTTGTTCTGAAAAATAAGTTCATTAAGTTTATGTTTGGTATCATTGAACCCTTTGGCAATTTCCTGCATGTTGTAAACAGTGAAACGCTCTTCATTACTGAGGGAATTTGCACCATGTAAAATAGGAGGTAAAACATCATTATTAAATAGCTTGTTCAAATTTAAGTGTTTGTACTTTAATAGCAGCTATATTTGCTCTATTCTAAATGGACATACCTGAACGAAAAAGGCCAGATATAGTACTGGCTGCTCCAGCAATGCCTGAAACTGAACTGGCCGCACCAGCTATGTCAGTTACATCCCATTTGGTGCGTGAACGTGATTTAGGGTTTGGATTAGTTTTAGGAACAGGTCTAAAGACTCCTAGATGATCAGTGTCATGGGATCGACCAATAGGATCATTAGTACATGTCTAATAAGCAGCAATAATGTCTGTAAGCATCATACTGTAAAATTTAGAAGCATTGGTGGTGTGGAAAAAGCCAATCTCAGCCATATTCCAATGTGTGAGACTGAAAATAACTGGAACGTGCATAAATTGTACGTTATTAAATAGGGCTTCTGGTAAAGAAGTAGTGGTCAGGCCACTAAGAGGACCTTCCTCCTGGGGAGGGAAGTTAGGCAATTCTTCTTGGCTTGGTGGAACTACAGAAAGAAAAAGGGCTTCAGTAGTGACATAGTTGTGAAGACAGTAAGAGCGTACCTCCTCAGGGGAGAGGCGGTCACACCAAGCTGGATCAATAAGAGCGGTAAAGTTATACTGACCAGTATGTCTAGGAGAAGTCTGTCTGATAGAAAGAGTGCCAGTTTTAGAAATGTCAGTATTTGGCCAACCATGGAATGTACCTTTGGACAGACGAGCTACAGGGAGTGTCTCCCCCACAGCATCAGTTTCCCATTGGATAGAAAGTGAAGATCTATCAGGGGCAACTATAACTGCTCAAGAAAGGTGTCTGAGCCTTCAGTCACCTTTACCATTTTGTTAGGGACATTAATATGGACTCCCATAAGAGCTGAATGTTCAAGTTTGCTGAGTAGGTGTTCTACATGGTCTTTGTGAGTTTGAGGGGATACACGTAGGGGTGCAGTCAGAGTAAATGTCAGTAGTCCCACCAGCAAGAGAAAGAGGTGCAAGACAGCCATCTTGCCAGTATACCTGAAAGAAAACAGAAAAGGTCTGTTAAGTGTTGGGTACTATTCCGCCCAACGTGGGTTAGGAAAAGTTAATTTAGTCACCTTTATACAATTTGAGCTGATTAGAATGGAACCACTTGTCTGTGATCTTCTTTTGCTGTTGAACTCAGGCCTGATACACAGCAGGGGTTAGTTTGTTAACAATGGGATATGGGGCCTTCCAATTTGCTGGCAAATGAGTGACTGGGTTGTCTGTATTTCTGTATTGGAGAAGCATAACTTGGTCTCCAACTTGCCAGTCGACTTTTTTGACATGCTTATCAAAATGAGCTTTAGCATGTTATTGGGCTTTACCCATTTGATTGGCGGTGAACAGATGTGTCTTCATGATGTCATCATGAAACTTTTCAACATAATTATCTAGAGATACTCGATCTGCATATGGGTGTGGAGATCAAGCAACAGGTGCTCAGGTAATCTCATGGCTCTACCAGTCATAAACCTCATAAGGTGTACACTGAGTAGTGGTTGCAGGAGTGCCCCTAATTGCCATTAGTAACAGTGGCAAAGGGAATCCCAATCCTTGGGATTGTCATTAATGAATTTACATAACATCTGTATGATTCTTCTGTTGGCTACCTGGCCTTGAGGATTGAGGGTGGTAAGGGATATGGAATTTCTGATCTACTCCAAGCAACTGGAGTGTCTGCTTTACCAGCTCAGCTGTAAAACTAATTCTTTGGTCCGAGTCTACCTTTAAAGGCAGACCCCACCTGGAGAACAATTAGTCCACCAGGATCTTGGCAGTTGTCTTTGCCGTGTTGTTCTTAGTAGGAAATGCCTCTACCCACTTAGAGAACAAATCTGTAATAAGTGCATACTTGTTGTTCTTGCTGGAGCTATTAAGGGGGCCAATGAAATCAATTTGTATTACATTCCACTGTCCAGTTTGCCTTTGGGGCAACAATTTGGCATTTTATTTCACCGAAATTGGGTTATTCTGAGCACACACTATGCAGTTGTCCACACAGTGCTCTACATCTTTGGCCATACCAGGCCACCAAAGAAAAAATTACTCACCTTAGTAATGTTGTTTCTTCTAATGGAGTCTTGCTATATTATGACAATTGCAGTTTGTCCCACCATTAGAACTGCTCCAGAGGTGAAAGGGTTAACTACCATTCTAAGAATGGAGTTTAGAGCGCGAGCTCGGTTAGAGAAGCTCTGTCGGATAATTTCAAACTGAAACTGTCAGATCTTTGAGCAAAAACTCACTAAGGTTCTGTGTGGAAGCTGTAACCTACACTAGCCAACTGGCTACCTAAATATTAACACATATTCCTGGTCCCAACACAAAGACTCTAGTCAGGAACCAGAAAATAATAAAATAATAAAATAAGGTAGAATAAAACACCACACCAAAACCCCAAAGGGGTGAAAACATATAATGGGCATAACCGTGCCCATACTGGACTAGCCAACCCCATACCCAAGTAGAAGTTCTGAGAGGGGCAGGCTGGGGGGGAGGTCATAATATAGCAAGACTCCATTTGAAGAAACAACATTACTAAGGTGAGTAATTTTTTCTTCCAACAACATGAAGTCTTGCTATATTATGACAATTGCAGAATACACAGCAGTACCTCCATGGAGGAGGGACAGAACCTACTTAGGGAATAGGCTCTGAAGCACGGCTGTGCCAAATCTAGCATCCCACCTGGCCTGGATATCCAAGGAGTAATGCTTGGTGAAAGTGTGTACCGTTTTCCAGGTAGCTGCTTGACATATCTCTAAAATAGGGATGTCTCTGGCAGCAGCTATAGACGCAGCTGTACCTCTGGTAGAGTGAGCCCTCAGGCCTGAAGGGGCAACCTTTCCCAGTTTTTGATAACAAAATTGGATACAAGAGACAATCCACCTGGCAATGGATCTCTTAGTGGCAGGTTTACCTTTTCCAACCTCACCAAAAGTGAGAAAAAGTTGGAGGGATTTGAACCTATGACCCTTGGTACGCTCTACATAGTAACTAAGGGCCCTCTTAACATCTAAACTGTGCAGCCTCCTCTCACCAGAGGAGGAATGGTCAGTAAAGAACACTGGAAGGGAGATAGATTGGTTAAGATGGAAATCTGAAACCACCTTAGGCAAAAACTTCCTGTTAGTCCTAAGGACTACTTTATCCCTGTGAAAGGAAATAAAGTCAGTCTCCACTGACAAGGCTTGTAACTCACTTATGCGCCTGGCAGAAGTGATGGCTACTAGAAAACAGTTTTCCAAGTCAAATACTTGAGCTCTACAGAAGACAGAGGCTCAAAGGAGGTTGCATCAACTGAGCAATGCAAACATTAAGATCCCAGGCAGGGCGGGTCCCTGAAAGGTGGATTAGTATGAAGTAATCCTTGAAAAACTTGGAAAAAACAGGGTGAGTGGAAAGAGAAGAGGGCTTTCCTGCTGAAATAAAAGCAGAGACAGCTGCCAAATGAACTTTCAGGGTAGCTGGTCTCAGGCCCAAAGAATTAAGATGGACCATATAGTCCAGAACAATGGGAAAATCAGCAGATTCCGGGGAAATATGCTTCCCCGAGCACCAGATGGAAAACCTTTTCCATTTAGAATTATAAGTGGCCCTAGTGGAAGGCTTCCTGGAAGCCTTCAGGATGTCGAGAACACCTTGAGAAAGGTGTAGGTCACAAACTCTAACTCCTCAAGAGCCAGGCCTTGAGGTTGAGGATTGAGATTGGATACCAAACCCTCCCTGGGCACAAGATAACAGATTGTGTCTCCTGGGAGGTACAGAGGAAGATGGACTGTTAAGGACAGAAGGTGGGTACCAGGGCTGCCTGGCCCAATCTGGAGCAATCAGAATCATCCTGCAAGGCTGGGATCTGATTTTGACTAGCACCTTGAATAGGAGAGGGAAGGGAGGAAAAGCATATAGAAACTTCCCTTCCCAATCTAGGAGAAAGGCATCCAGAGGGACTGAGCCCATCACTGGGGGCCTGCAACAAAACAGTGGAAGTTGGTGATTGTCTGGGGCTGCGAAAAGATCTATCTGAGGGGTGCCCCATCTGGCAAAAACTATCCCCAGTACTTGGGGATCCAGTGACCATTCGTGATGGCCCTGGGAAATCCTGCTTATCTGCCAGGACATTGTCCTTTCCTGGGAGGTGAACTGCTATGAGGGAAGTGTTCAGGGAATAAGCCAGAGACCATAACTTCATTGCTTCGGTGCACAAGGCCGAAGACCCAGTGCCCTTGTTTGTTGATGTACCACATTGTGGTGGTGTTGTCTGTTCTGACTTGTACCACTTTGTTCTGAACAGATGCAGAAAACACTGAAGTGCTAGAAAGACAGCTCTGAGTTCCAGCAAATTGATGTGGAGCAGAGATTCCTGAGGGACCACACTCCTGAGTGGAGAGGTCGCCCATGTGAGCTCCCCATCCCAGAAGGGATGCATCCATAGTGAGCATCAAGGAATGCGACAGAGGGATGAAGGGACCCCAGTCTTAAATTGCTCTGATCCTGCCACCACTGAAGGGCCTGGATCAGGGTTCGAGTCACTGGGACCAACTTGGAAAGGGATCTTTCTCTGAGACCAAAAGGCTCTCAAGTGAAACTGAATGTCCCTCATCTGAAATCTTGCTCCTTGCACTACAGCTGTGGAAGCAGCCATGTGCCCTAGGAGCTGTAAGAAGTGCCTTGCTGGTCGAGAGACCTGCAGAGTGAAGGAGGAGGCCAGGGCCACCAGGTTCCTTACCCTCTCTAAGGGTAGGAAGGCTCTGGCCTGCTTTGTGTCCAATTCTGCACCTATGAAGGTGAGTACCTGAACAGGTTCCAGAACTGACTTTGGAAGACTGAGCAAGAAGCCCAGAGAGGTGAGCAGCTGCTGGGTAACTTGCAGGTGTGATTTGACCTGTTCTGGAGACTGGCCTACAATGAGCCAGTCGTCTAGATAGGGAAAAACAGCAATCCTTTGCCTTCTTAAATGAGCAACTGCTACTGCCAGACATTTTGTGAATACCCTTGGGGCAGAGGAGAGGCCGAAGGGCATTGCTCTGAACTGGTAGTGACCTGAGGGCAGTTCGAATCTGAGGTACTTTCGGTGGGAGCTTCTGATTAGAACATGGAAATAGGCATCCTTGAGGTCCAGGGAAGCTAGCCTTAGAGAAGGTAAAATCATTGCCAGAGTCACCATTTTGAACTTTGGTTTCAAAAGATGCTTGTTCAGATATCTTAGGTCTAAAATGGGCCACCATTCTCCTGTCTTTTGGGGTAAGGAAATATCTGGAGTACGGACCCTTGCCCTGGTGTAGGGGGGGAAACCCTTTCTACAGCTCTGGGAGCTAGGAGGGTTGAGACTTCTGTTTCTAAGGTAAAAGTCTCTAGAGGGTTTGCAGGTGGAAAAATCTGGCTCTCATCTTTGGAAATGTTGTGAAGCTGAGAACCAGACCCTGGCTTACTACTTCCAGGACCCATTTGTCTGATGTTAGAGACTCCCAGTCCTGGGCAAGTAAGCCAGCCCGCTTCTACAGGTAGTGAGAAGAATCGCCCTGGGCACCCCATCAGGGTGCCTGTTTGGCAGGGGCTTTAGTCTGAGGGTGGGAGCAGACCTACTTGCACCCCGTCTGCCTCTGCCTCTGAAGAACCCCCTCTAAGCATAAGCAGAAGAAGCCTGGGTTTGGTAAAAAGGCCTGTGAAAGGGCCTACCTCTACCCCTGGGGGTCTGCTTCTGAGGAGTGGCTTGCCGCTCCTTGGCTTGTGCACTCCTATAAGTTGTTCTGTATTCATCCATCTTCTTCATGTAATTCTCTGTTTGCTCCCCAAACAGAGAATTCCCCACCACAGGAAAATCCATAGCCTTAGACTGGGTATCCTGTGACAAGTTAGTACACCTAAGCCAAGTTAACCTACGAAAGGCCACAGATGTAGCCATGACACTAGAGGATACATCATTAGAATCCACAGCAGCATGGAATTGCACCTTGGAAGCCTCAATACCATCAGAAGCCACCTGCTCCAGCTCCTTGGCAAGCTGGCCAGGGGCCTGTTTAGCCAAAGCCATGACAGTGTCCCATCTAGATTTTTGGTATCTTGCCACATAAGCCATGTAATTTGCTTGTCTGAGTCCCAAAGACGCTGCCATGTATTGTTTTTAGCCATGGCATCAATCTTCCTGGAGTCCTTGTCAGGAGGATGTGAAGCCAGGGAATGTTAGCTTTATCACAGGCTGCAGCCTGAACTACTAACATGACTGCATTGCTGTGAAAGAAAGTCTGTATCAGGACCTGACAAAGTGTACCTCCTGTCCATCTTTCTGTCAACAGGAGGCACAGAATTAGGCTTTTAGAATTTTATTGTTTGCTTCCTAAAAGACTTATGTAAGGGGCTAGATAATCTCCTAGACTCTGGGATATCCATCATTTCCACAAAATCAGGTCCTCTTGCTCATCCACAGCTTCCTCTAATGGGAGCTGGAGGTTTCAACAACCTTTTATAAAACAAAAATGAGAGGGACTCAGAAAGCATAGGGGAGATTCTAAAGGCCTGTCTGGGGAGATGTCCGGTTCAATGGGCACATCCAGACTCTCAAAGTCACATTCACACTGTTCATAATCCTCCTCCCCCTCCTCTGGTTCATAAAAATCTCCAATATCATATTCTTGAACTGGTGGAACCGACCGAACCGACCTCCTACCAGACAGTGGCGGTTCGGACGGAACCGGAGAAAGTGACTGTACAATTTGTATAGCTTTTGCTATTTCTGCAGCAGTTGGAGAAAGAATTTTGGACTCCATACCTGCTGATTTTTTAGTTTTCTTTGCTGGAACTGGCTCCTCAGAGCCAGCTTTACGTTTGCCCGAGGAAGTCTCGCCCTGGTCAGAGGGCACTCCCTCCGGTTCGGTTGGCACCGAACCGGGCTGGCCATCCGGGTCAGCGGACTTTTTGGCCTCTCGTTCCCTGAGCCTACCCACTCTCTTATCCAGGGTGGCTGCAGGGAAATTCTTACAAATCTGGCAGTCTGAATTGAGGTGGTCAAACCCCAGACAATAAACACATGTAGTGTGTGGGTCACTGGCAAAGGCTTCCCACAGACACTACAGTGTTGAAACAATGGGCCCGGTTTTTCTTTTGGGTTTCTCAGACATGATGCCAGCCTAACCAACAAACTTGCCCTTTTAACGGCAGTGCCAGGCAAGACACCCTTATCGGTTCCCAACCGTGTCACGGGTCGTGGAAAAAACCGTAATGAAATCCGGTTTTTTTAGAACCGATAAGAACCGGGAACCGCACTCTAAAAGCTTTAAAATGCTTAAACTTTAAAGTTTTAACCAACCTGATCAGTTCGAACCGAACCAATAACATTTACAAGTACCACACAGAAATAAAAACCTGTCTATTACTTACAATACCACAGACAGAGCTTGAACCGATCGGTTTGTGGTTAAAAATAATAATACTCGCGGTTGAATTTAACCGAGAAAATACTGTTTAAACCGAGAAATGAACCGAGCAGTAGGAGAAATCTCCGGAGCGACTGTTCAGTGAGGCGGAGTAAAGAATCTGACAGTTTCAGTTTGAAATTATCCAGACAGAGCTTCTGTAACCGAGCTCACGCTCTAAACTCCATTCTTAGAATGGTAGTTAACCCTTTCACCTCCGGAGCAGTTCTAATGGTGGGACAAACTGCAATTGTCATAATATAGCAAGACTTCATGTTGTTTGAATGACAGTTTCAAGTCTCTGGAGGGTGTTTTCTGTCCCCTGGTGTTTACCAGTGGGAGTATCATGAACCATATGGATACATTCGGTTCATAGGGATTGTGGTGCAACCCACAATTTGTCACCTGTATCCTGCTTTTGCTACCATATGAGCTTCTGATCACTGGACAAATGAGTATTGTCAGAGTGTCTTTTGTAAGGACTACCAACAGGTAGTGGCTCTTCAATTCCTTTGTCTAGGAAGTTTTACACATGTTTTAGTTCTGGGTCAGATTTCTGTGCAGTAGAAAGGTACAGTGGAGGTTCTGGTACTGGTTTCTACCTAGCGTTAGCAGTCACTATAGCTGCTATGGCTGTTGGGTGTCATTGTTCATGTCTCACGCCCAAGAGCACCTGCTTTGGCTAGCGAGTCCACTCATTCATTTAATTCTTGGTATGGGTCAGATTTACAGTGGGTCTTTACCTTCTGAATATACAGTTTGTGAGTGAACACTTGTGTCAGGGTGTGTATATACACAAACAAATCCCTGTATTTGACAGGTGTGCCATTAGATAAGGTAACATTTTTCCTCCGCCAGAACAGTAAAAATTCAGTAAGGGATAAGCAGACCCAATTGAAGTCTGCAAAAATAATAGTATCCCTTTCACCATGGGACATAATCTCTAGTGCACAGGCCACAGCTGCCAGTTCGGTATACTGTGAGGAGATGACAGTGCACTTCCTGGAAATGCGCCTGAAATCATCTTCTTGATTCAAGATGAGCACTCCCAAGCCTGCCACCTGCTCTCCATCTACGTAGGAGGCAGAGCAGTCTGTGAAGATACGGTACATGGTAGTATCTTCTAGAACTTTAGGTGTAGCCGGTAAGAATGGTCCCAGTTCAGGTAGGTCAGGGGGTTGAAGGGCACAGACGTGGGGCTTACCTGTGTAGAGTAGGCCACGGGCCAAGATTGAAGGCATTTTGGCAGGCAGTACTTTGATGTCCCTGTCCTGCAAAAGCAAAGACCAGTGGATTAGTCTGGTATTAGAGACTTGAACCATCTTTTACTTCGTCTGAAAGCAAGAATTGGTTGGGGTGTGACAGGTATGCAAAACAACTGGTGCATATCCGATGATATACAGAAAATGCTTGACAGCCCAATAGGTTGCCAAGAGGGTCCTTTCACAGAGATTATATTTTCTCTCTACTGGGGAGAGCATCTGTGATGCATAGGCAATGGGTCTGTAGTACCCATTGCAGGTATTTATTTAACTCCAAAAATTGATTAGCGTTTTGCTCATAAAAGTGCTAAAACATTGTGAAAATGTATTGCACTTGCTTCACTGTGTTTAACAAACATAACACTTCTAGAAAACCTATGTAAATACTTTCTGTACAGTTAGCATTGTCCCAAGAAAAAAACGATTAATCAGTTATTTAAAACCCTGCATTGTACTTTTGAGCCAGCACTGCAGACACAGTCACATCAGAAGTGGCAGTTTCCAGATGAAAGGACAGATTTGGATTGGGGTTGATCAGTGCTGGGGCTGAGGCCAAGGCCTGTTTAAGCTGTGTGACAGCTTCTGTGTGAGAGCGACCCATGTCCATGGGACATCCTTCTTCAGAAGTTCATATAAGGAAGCAGCCTTCAAGGAAAAATCAGGAATGAAGTCCCTGGAGTAGTTTACCATCCCCCGGAATCATCTGAGTGTTGCCACACTGGTAGGGAGTGGCAGATCTTGCAAGCCCTGGATCTTTTCGACAGCTGGACTCCTGCCTTGGTCTGTGATGCGTAGACCAAGGAAGATAACCTCTTTTCCACACATTTGTGCTTTAGAGGGGCTGCACTTGAGGCCTGCTCTCTTAAGGAGAATCAGCAATTCATCCAAAAGGGTTGAATGTTCTTCTTTCATGGTGGTGGCCAGAAGCAAATCATCCACATACTGCAGAAGACACTGAGATGTAGAAAATCCCTGCAGTGCAACCATCATGTGGAGATCGAAGAGGGAAGGGCTATTACAGAAGCCCTGGGGAAGACAGGTCCAGGTATACTGGCACCCATCAAAGGTGAAGGCAAATTTATATTGACTTCCTTGAGTTAATGGGAGTGACCAAAACCCATTAGAGATGTCAAGAGCTGGGAACCACTTTCCGTCAGGCATCAGCAGCTTGAGTACATCAGGGGCTGATGCCACAGTTGGGGCACAGCTGGGGGTAACTTGATTAAGTTTCCTATAATCAGTTGCAAGTCTCCAAGCTCCATTTGGCTATTTCACTGGCCAAATAGGGGAACATGACAGTAGAGACACAAGTCCTAAACACACCCTGTTGCAGCAGTAACTTGATTGTCTCTCTAAGTGATGGTAAGGCTTCAGCAGGAAATGGGTACTGCTTTTGCCTCACAGGGTTAGGTCCTGGGATCTCAATGGTGGTGTGCATCCTACCACAATCATGTTTGTTGGTAGCAAACACATCAAGGTGTTTTTGCAACAAGGGTGCAAGTTCAGAAAACGGGTCATGACTTTTAAACAAGGCCAAGATGTCAAACTCCTTGTTGTTATGGGACATAGCGGCCACCACATGTGAGTCTGGGATGGTAACAGCATGACATTTTCCTTTGATCTGGAGCAATGGCGTATTGGCTAGGTCTACTACACAGCCATGTAGTGCAAGGAAGTAAATTCCTAATATGCTAGGAGGATGATGTAATGCCTTGAGGTCAAAGGCAAAATCAGTGCTGAGGTGACCTACCACCACAGGTAAGAACACAGATAGGTAGGTGTGTAGCTGTGTGCCATCTACACCTTGTGCACTGGTCTTCCAGCCGGTAGACCAGTCAGATGTGGCTGGGTTCTCATCATGGAAAACAGACATGGCTGCTTCTGTGTCCAGAAAAATATTTAGTTGGCAGCCCTTGACCGTAGCCTTTACACAAGGCCATCCATTCGTGTCGACAAGCTGATAGCACACAATCTGAACTGGGGCCTGTAATTGTCAATCCGCATTCTCAGAGTCATCATCATCTTCCTGTTCCTGGAATCGGAGGCCTGCAGGGTCTTTCTTAGCCTGCTCAATGTCTTGCACAGGATACAAAGATTGTACCTGTGACGTCACAGGCGCAACAGCAGCCTGCTTGGTTACTTCCTCCTTGGTCTTTGCATCAGCCCGGCCAGTAGCCGATGCCACAAAAGGATTCCTCCCTCGGCTGCTTGGTTGTTCAGTAGCAGAGGATAGGAAAGGGTCTCCCTGGGATGGTCACATAGCTGAGGCGAGGGCACCTACGGTGCCCGTAGACCTAGCCTCTCTTTCAGCTTGGCTTAACTCCAATAATTTATGGAGGGTCTCATTTTAGTCCTTAAGACTCCGATAGTTGGGACTGTTATGGTACTTGCTATTGGGTTGGGCACTGGGATTTTTCCAATTGCTCTGATCTCTGTTATTTCTGTTGTTCTTCCAGTTCTGGTTAACCCACCTCTTGTATGACTGCTTGTCATCAAAAGGGGTGTCCGATCATTTATTGTCACCTTCCACCGTGTAGTGGATAGGAGGATCAGAGGCCGGCTGCGCTGCAGCGAGCTGCATTGCAGGTGCCGGGACAGCCAGGGTCTGAACGGCGGCAGCAGCCTTGTTGTTTTTACCAGAGGCAAGGTTACAGAGGTGCACCTGAAATGCATGTTCCATTTTGGTAAGGATTTCTGCGAAGGTGTCAGTCTCCGGGTAAACGCTGAGTTCAACTTTTTCCCGAAGGGCCAGAATCATGTTCCGAATGTACAAATCCTTGTACTCAATCTGGTTTTTATGGGCTGCTTCTTCTGCAAGGCCTTTGCCAGCCTCGTAGGCAAGCCACAATCGTTGATGGTAAGCTGCAGGGCTTTCATTGGCATTTTGCTTAACCTTATAGGCCAAGTGAGCTCCAATGATGCCTGGGGTGTTGGCAGCTAGGAGCGCTTGTGCGATGTCATTGAAGGCAAGTGTCTGGACATTGCGAACCTCCTCTGGGAGCTTGGCCCAGAGAGTAGGCTCCATGGTCTGTCTCAGGACTTGGACCTGGTACTCCGGTTGGAGAGAAAGCTTCTCGCATAGGGAGTGCACCTGCTCCAAATGACAACTGAGGCTGTCGGTCAGACCCCTCTGTTCAATGCTTTGAGCAATTTGCTGAACAGGATGGGTGACCTGCAAGGGATTGGTCACATGGGGCATCACATTTAAGTCGATGAGACCTGCGGCACCGCGAAGGGCAGCTTCCTCCACCACAACAGCAACTGCTCGGAATGCATGGTCTTGATTAATGATGTCCTCAAACATCAAGTCGATTCTACTCTGAATCTCTCTGCGGTGTTCATCCAAAGCCATTAGATTGGTAATGGCTTCCTGGATTAAGCTGCGCACCTTCTTGTTTCCTCCTTGGAGAGGGGGAAAGTGGTGGTGCACCACAGAAGATAGGCCTTCCTCCCGGATCATGTGGGTCACAATCTTGGCGTGTGACATTGCTTCCGCCATGTTTGTGATGATGTGTCAATGCAGACGTCGTCAGTACATGAGCGCCATCTTGGGGATGGCTGGCAAATATGACAGCCCTATGAGGTGTGAACTTGGACGTGACGGGAGTAACCTCATCAAAATCTGAGTCATCATCACCAGATGACACAATAAATGGGTGTGAACTGAACCCATTTTAACATGGCCAGCGAGAACCTCTAGCTGATGGAGCAGTTTCGCCATCTTTGTTCTACACTTCTTGTGACAAACTCTTGCAGTGCCCTGCTCAATGCCCTTCTCTACCTCACGCTGCAATACTCTGGTCGTGGCGCCCAAGTTGATGTTCTCCCCAAGTTCCTTATCTGGCTCACGACTCAATCTTTCATTCTCCTCTTTCAACTCAGCATTCTCTTCTCTCAAACCCTCATTCATATCACTCAAAATATCATTTAAATAAGTTAACTGTTTCTTATCACATTTTAACCTTTCACAATCATTTCACAACATGCAAATGTCATGCTCAGAATCTTGAGTAGAACAGTGCAAGAGCCTGTTATTTGTATTGTGGAGTGACTGGGTCTCTTCCGCTAGTTTCTGTTCCCTCTTCTGTAACTCCAATGTCTGCAATCCCATCTTTTTTAGACACATATTTTGCAGCTCAAGAGAGGCACATTTCTCCAGAAGACTTTCAATGGCAGTGTTTAGAGCCACAACCAAGAGATCTTTAAGGTGATATTTCTTGGATTTATGCTTGGACTCAAGATAATGATCAGAGATCATCAATAATGGATTTTCAGCCAATTTTCATCCAGCACAAAATCAGTCCACCCTCCACGGGAGGTGAGGTAGTTTGAGACATCCAATCTCAGTTCTGTGCACAACTCAGGCATTACAAACAAGGGGGAAAACAAACAAACAAACAAACAAAGCAGTTGACAACTGGACAAGCCCTTGGCGCCGTCACCCAACGGCTTTCCGGTCCCTCATGGGCGAATGATGATGCCAAGGCGGTACACTGCTACTCACAAAGGGAGTGTACCAGGGTCCAGTGTGGGTCTGCCATGCCCAGGACCAAGACGGAACAAGAGCATTATAGAACAACCACTGTAAGCATGAGTAGGTCCAAGTAAGCAACAGGTACACTACACTACTCGACATTCAAAATTAATTTAATGGAATCCTCACTTTGTACATTCCAACCTGCACACGGTCGCCAAATGTAACGGGATAATAAAATTACCTTCTCAGGCTCTTGTTGGAACTGCACAACAGTGAAGAGACAACAGAAAAGTGGTGTCTGAAACAGGAAATATGATTTATTACTGGTATACAAAGCAGGCTTACAACCAACTGTGTGACCACTGGGAGAGTGCATCCAGTTTTCCTTACCTACGTAGGCAGCAGTCTAGTCTCATCTCAGAGAGAATGTGTAATGCAAAGAGTCTTATACCCCTGATAATTGTCATAGTAATGGCTGAGAAGATATATAAAAACTCTATAATTAGGCAAAAGCACATAACCCGACTCCTAATTAGCACTGGAAAGCTTGCTTAGCTTGCAAAAAATAAGAGATAGCATAAAACACAGGGATCTTGTTCTTCTTCCAAGGACACTTGCGGTTACAGTTCTGCATAAGCACTAAAGATGGCAGCACTGCCTAACTAATAATTATATTATACAGTGTATATATAATCTAGAAACATCTCCCGGTGTTACAATAATGTGAAAATGTAGTAAGGCATAATTATACTTTGCAGAAATACAATAGAACTCAGATCCTGACACTTGTGCTTGTATGATAAGTGCCTGTACCCTAAGATTAGTGCATATAAGCATTGCTGTCTGCGGGATGGGGACCCAATCAGGGGTGCTGGTCCATGGGTAACACAGTTTAAGGATCCAGCCCTTTTAAAAACAACCACTGTAGCATCACAAAACTACCAGCTGTTTCAGAAATCCACTGACACAGGCTGCAATAACTTCACTGACAGTTAACTTAAAGCTGAACTAGAAATGTATTGTAGGTTAACTGCAAGATTTTGGTTAAGTTTACAGTGGATTAACTTTACTAAAAGCTGATACTATATGAAATGTCTTCTCACACTATGCTGTAATTTAACGCTGCATCTGCCATTAAGTGTACAATTAATTTAAATGAAAGAGCAGTAATTGCAGCAAAATAAAGTGGTCAGTTGGAAACTTCCACAAAGTGTCTTAATGCAGCAGAGAAACTGTGGCACATCCCCAGAATCCAACAGAAATGGCGCCAAGAGCTAAATTTGGGCTGGAAAGCTGCTCACCAATGAAAAAAGAAATGGCTCCAAGATTTAAATTAGAGCTGAGCATCGCTAAGTTGGGTGGGCAGCGTACCTTGCTTGCAGCGATTCCTGCGGCTGAAGAGATGAGGAGGGGAGTAGCACGTAGAATAGCCCAGTCAGGGGCTAGAAGGCTGCAGGAGTCAGTGAACAAAGAAATGGTGTCAAGATTTAAATTACAGCTGAACACTGCTAACAGGGCTCCAGATAAGGGGAGTACCGACCTGTTTTACTCACTTCATTTTAGGAAGTACTCTTCAGAACATTTTTTTAATGAGTACCAGTGCTCCCCCAACATTTGTAAATATGCCACACTCCAAAGAAGACTGCTTCCTAACATAACTGGTGATTCAAAAGGAGTTTTTTTCCTGGTTTACAGCACTCGTATGTATCCCAATTTTGTTTTACTCACTATATTTTAAAACATGTGAGTAAATTACTCTCACTTGCCAACATTATTTGGAACATTGTTGGCACCTGATCAATTCTTATCTAGAAAAAAAAAACTACATTGCTTTTAAAATGTACTCCTCACTCCACTCTGTCCAGATATATGTATGCATTTGAATTTGGTTTTACTCACCTCACTTTCAAAATGAGGGGTACAAGACTCATCCCAAAAAATCTTATCTGGAGCCCTGACTGCTAAGTCAGTCGGGTGTACCTTGCTTGCAGCAGTTCCTGCAGCTGAAGAGATGAGGAGGGGAAGCAGCACGTAAGATAGCCCAGTCAGTGACTAGAAGTTTGCAGGAGCCTTGCACCCCAGCATCCCACTGACTCTCCCCACAGCCTTGGAACATTGTTTGGCCACCTTTAGGTCATCAGATATATTTACCCCAAATCCCTTTCCTGCTTGGTGACAGCCAGTATCCCCCCTCCCCCAATCATGTAATCCTCTCCTGGGTTCTTGCACCACAAATGCATGATTTTGCACTTTTTTTGCATTGAATCTCAGCTGCCACACTCTAGACCATTCCTCCAGTTTACCTAAGTCCCTCCTCATTTTTTCCACCCCTCCCAGAGTGTCCACCCTGTTGCAGATATTAGTGTCATCTGCAAAGAGGCACACCTTCCCTTCCCGCCTCTCAGCAATGTCATTTATGAAGACATTAAACAGGACTGACCCCTGAACTGATCCCTGTGGCACCCCACTGGTCACCCTCCTTTCCTCAGACTGAGCTCCATTTATCACCACCCTCTGTCTTCTATCACTCAACCAGTTCTTAACTCAGTTTACCACCTTGTGACCCACTCCTAGGCTGCTCAACCTGTTCACAAGTCTTCCACGCGAAACTTTTTTTAATGAAAGTACTGACTTTTATTTTAATGTCAGTTTAGATGTCACAGACTGTCTTCTGACAAATCATACAACTGGCAACTTTCAGAGTTATGTATTTTTTCATTTTTAGCTTTTAAAATGTTTGCTTGTGATCAGCTTTACTCGGTGGGGGGGAGGGGGACTGAAAGTGACTCACTCTGGTAACAGTTTTTTCCCCCAAATGATCAGAACATCCAGTACAACTCTGCATCATCTCTACCCGAGAAATGAAGACCCAGAACTCAGAATGTTTTTCAAAAGAAACTCTCTGCTGATTTTGAGCTCCCAGTGTCCATCAACAGATCTTTTGAGCTGAAGAGTCCCAGAATCTCAAGACCTATTTTGAATAGTATTCTGATTAAAACACTATTTAAAAATGTTACCAAATATTTTAAAAAGAACAACAAAGAAACAACAGAAAAAAAGCTACAGCAATCATAAAACCTCAAGCTAATAAAATATATCTAATAAAACTATTACTGAAGGACTAATTATCCTTATTATAAAAGTGGGAGGCAGGGAATGGTGACTGTACTAGCTATTCTGATCAATCTGAAGAAAGCTGTTACTACAATAACCTTTCCTTCTAACAACAATAATTGCAACAGTCAGTTCTCCTCTGTGCAGACTCCATGCAGCACTCTTGGTTAGATGGTTTTAGGATTACCTTGGGAATAGAGGAGGGTTTTAGGATTACCTTGGGAATAAGTTCTGAAGCACAGAAATCCCAAATCTGGCATCTTCTCTTGCCTGTGTATGCAGGCAGTAATGCAATGTGAATGTGTGGACTGCTGACCAAGTAGGTTGCTGTTTTCCTGGTGGGATATGCCCCAATGCCCTCTGGAGTACTTTCCCTGCCTTTGTGTTATAGTAACTTACTGTGGATACGAACACTTTTTGTTAACAGACTGCCCCTTTGAAACCTCTTCGAGGTCTCATGAAATTCCCCATAGCCTGCAGGATTTGCCATGCCTTTTCCATATACTCTTTTGAGGGCGTGTCTTAAGTTCACTGGTGGCTCCTTTCCTTCTTTAGAAGAAGGGACAGCGATATGTTTTTCTTTTCTTCGTTTTCCTAGCAGACACCATCTCCGTTGTCTGTTCAGAGGCTCTTATTTTTTTTGTAGATTCAGGGTTCCCCCTTTTGGACACCCTGAGTTCTGAACCATCTTTATCAGCTTTAGCTTTCTTTTCTGCCCCCTTTGACTGCTGCTTACTCTGAGGACCTGGACTTTCTTATGAACCTTTTAGTGACACGAAGACAGACTGAGACATCATAAATTCTTCTCATTTTTAGCCCTTTTCTTATGTGCTTTAGGGCACAACTTTTTACAGAGACCACAACTGGAAAAACTGTGGTCTGGGCCAAGGCGCTTTAAACACAGCTCCTGGCAGTATGCCTTCACCAGAAGCTGATGAACTGTACAATTTTTAAAGCCTGTAGGTCCTGTTTTCTTTTTGGGTCTCTCAGCCATGCAAAACACCAAAGACCCCCCCCCTCAACAAAAAAACCCAAACATTCTTTGTTCCCAATTAGAAAAATACAAATTTTTTTTAAAGAGCCCAACGAGCTTTTAAAAGGGCTTTAATAATAAATGGGGCTTGGTGCCCGGAAAAAGTGAATCGCAATACATTTTTACCTCAAAAGAGGTTCTTATACTGAAACAAATATAGCTGGTCTCAGTTCCCACAAAAAATGGAACCGAGAAAAAAGAAAGGTTAAAACACAAAGTGGTTAAATAAAAACAGTATTTTTTCATTAATTTTAAGATGAGAAATAGTGGTTCCTAAAAGCAGAAACCATGCTGCAAATGGCCTTCTCTGGTTCTTGGGAACTAATGGAGAACTGGAGATGAGCAAAAACACACAAAATATATACAAATAATACCCTAACTAATGCAGAGTATCATAAACAAAATACTACAAGAAATTTAAAGGGGAAATCTCCCATAGTTCCACACCAATATTTTCCCAACTCCTTATGTGTAACTGCTGTGTGCCTCCTCCAGTTTCCAGCAGTCCTATTGCTGTCCAAATCTAGATTATAAATAAAAATATACAGCCCCAAAAGTTATCAATGTGTTTGTCCTCCATTTTACCATCAATGTTGCTGGAGGATGATGTCATCAGAGCAACAGATAATGGTGCTGCACTAAATGCAGTTCCACCAGTAGACCAAACCCACAATGTTTGGTTCCCCACTTGACTAATGGAAGAACCCTTTAAAGATCAACTGCAGTTATATTATAAACATATTACAAACTTTACTCCTTTTCCCTAACATAAGGACAACCAGACCTTATTTATTACATGCAAAATGAAGAAACTGCAGTTTGTCATGTTCAGATATCATTTTAATGCTCTCTTTCTCAGAAAACCCAATTATTCCATTCAAGCAAGAATTACATCATTTTCCTTAAGTTCCTGGCAGCTCAGTATCTGGAACTTGAGGAAAATGATGTCATTCTTGCTTGAATGGAATCATCACTCACCAAAGGTTCCGCCAGCTGGTCAAAAAATGTCTGAGAGATTTTCTGTGAAACCATCAAATAGGAGAGCATTAAAATTGTATCTGAGCATGGCAAATGGCAATTTCTTCATTTCACATGTAATAAATAAGGTCTGGTTGTCCTTATGTTAGGGAAAAGGAGTAAAGTTTGTAATATGTTTATAATATAGCTGTAGTTGATCTTTAAGTGTTGTGCACATCCTGAAGTGCAGGCCTAATAGGGACTAGTACCACGTGAGTGTGATGCCGCACTGATTTGAGGTATATACAGTATTCATATAAGGAAGTGCCTGTAAGTGTTGTGTTACTGTTTCTGTTAGCAAATACAGTTTACCCAATAAATGACTCTGGGTACAACAAGAGTTTTAAGTGGTATTATGCAGCTGTTGTATTATGGTGTGTGAATGTTAACATTCTCCGTTTTGATTGACACCAGTAGTGAGAAACAATCTTGCAAATAGGCCCTTTTCCCTCTGTAACTAGGCAGTCCGTGATTGGATGGCTGCTGTAAGGCAATAAAGAATTCAGCTATTACAAGGAATAGGTTACCAGGAAA
Organism: Neoceratodus forsteri; assembly: GCA_016271365.2. Taxonomy (NCBI): domain Eukaryota; kingdom Metazoa; phylum Chordata; order Ceratodontiformes; family Ceratodontidae; genus Neoceratodus; species Neoceratodus forsteri. The sequence goes on along the minus strand of CM028134.1, from coordinate 512,275,499 downwards.
GCGTCAGCTACAGCATTTGGAAGAAGGGGTAATCTAGTGGTTAAAGCACAGGCACAACAAGCACTTGAAGACTCTGGTTCAAATCCTAATAGGGTCCCTTACTCTCTAACCCTTAAGAAGTTCCCCTAACCTCCTTGGAAACTGTGATGGCCCCTCAGGTCGATGACTTCAAAAGTGCCCCAATTCAGATAATAAATCATTAGCAGTGATGTGAGAGCTACAGCACTTCACTTTCAAGGTACTAAGGATAAGCTGTGGCAGCCCCCCCCCCAACTTTGTAATGCCAGCATTTGAAATATGATGTCCCCTCAGGAATCAGATGCTATACCTCAGCTGTTGTAGGTAAAGAAACTAATCAGTCTCTGTTTGTAGTGCTCTGTATTTGCTTAGCTCACTCCTCCCATGTCATATGCATTCTGTGTCTTGGTATTTCCAGTCAGAAACTCAGATTTAAGGAGCATTTGAAATGTAAAACAATACACTTTATAAAGTAAATGATCTAGCTCTCCACTTTCAGGCTGCTGAAAGGGGATGTGTATAAGTCAGTCTTGTGTGATCCTTTGGTAAACTGCCCAGTCTCAACTTGTAATGAATCTTCTCAAGGGTGTTCACCTGGTTCAATACAGAGTGACTGACTGACTGCTCGATTGATTGATTGGTTGGTTGATTGACTGATTCAGTCTACTGCTTTCCACAACATGTTACAACTGTCTCACAGAGAGAAATGAGCAGTACAGAGAAAAGTACAGTTACGTAAGAACTTACCGTAACAGTAGATCTTTGAGAACAGCTCTTGCAGCAGGTTACACCATTAGGACTGAAGCTGGCAGGTGCCAGGACCCTGCAGAAATTTTCTAGCTAGCAGCCTTCAGCGGGAACTGCCTCCGACGTCGGTTCCGCCCCCAGCGTCGGGTGTAGTACATAAGGAAGCAGTCCCCCCATAATCCTCAGTTCTCCCACCGGAGACTCCCGGCCGCTGAATGATATCAGAAGGGGAGACCGAGGATCTGCCATCAGATGGCAAAACAAGGCAACAGTAAATGTCCCATCACAGGAGATGGATGCTTGACTACGACCTACCTCCAGCGGGGATGGTGGAAGGGAAAGTACCTGCTGCAAGAGCTGTTCTCGAAGATCTACTGTTACGGTAAGTTCTTACGTAACTGTACTATCTTACTTCAAGAAACAGCTCTTGTAGCAGGTTACACCATTAGGACTGATTTCCAAGCAGTAATGGCAATCATGCACCATCGGGAGGAGGAAGGGTAGAAATCTCGAGATACCTCAGGCATAGGACAGAAGTCCTTGAAGGACAGCTAGACCAAACCCTGCTCTTTGCCTCGATGCAATGTCCAGGCTGTAATGCCTGATAAAGGTATGCACAGAGCTCCAATTAGCTGCAGCGCAAATAGCTGAGGTGGAAACATTTTTCAGTGCCGCAAAGGAAGTAGCCACCCCTCTAGTGGAATGACCCTTAACCGCACCCGGTAAGGGTTTATTGTGCTTCTAGTAACAGAATGTAATGCACTGGATAAGCCACCTAGACAGTGACTGCTTCGAGACAGGAGCTCCCTTCATCCTATGGGCAAAGGAGATGAAAAGTTGGTCCGACTTCGGTGTTGCTTGGTTCAGGTCAGGTAGTATCTGAGGCACCTATGCACATCAAGGGTGTGCAGAAGGGCTTCTCCTTGATTAGAGTATTTCGGAAAATACACTGGTAGATCGATGTCCTGATTAAGGGTGCGAGCTGAAACCACCTTAGGCAGAAATTTTGGATTAGTCCTTAGGGTTACCCTGTCCTGGTGGAAAACCAAATAAGGCTCTTTGCACATAAGTGCGTGCATTTCAGAAATTCTTCTGGCAGAAGTAACTGCAACTAAAAACAATGTTTTCCAGGAGAGAAAACGTAGCTCACAATCTGTGGCTGGTTCAAAAGGTGGCAGTATGAGCTGCTCCAGGACGAAGGGTAAGTCCCATGGAGGGATTGGATCCTTAATTGGGGGCCTAAGGTGGAGGACGCCCTTCAAAAAGGCATGTGCCGTGTCCAGCTGGGCCACAGTGCGTTGGCCTATGGGGGCACGGTAGGCTGAAATGGCACAAAGGTGCACCTTAATCGAAGAGTAGGCCAGGCTGGAGTGGAAAAGGGATAGCAGGTAGTCCAGTACCAGCTTCTCTGGACAGTCCAAAGGCAGAAAACCACGTGCTTGAGCCCACAAGCAAAACCTGTGCCATTTCATGGCATAGGTTGCATGGGCAGCCAGTTTTCTAGCAGCAGAAAGCACAGCTGCCACTGCTTGTGAGACCCCGTATCGCATCATGGCTATGTCTCTAGGAGCCAAGCATGCAGGTTCAAGGAACATAGGTCCGGATGGACTAAGGAACCCGCCTCCTGAGACAGTAAATGGGAGCTGATTGGCAAAGGCACTGGAGGTTCCCAGGATAGCTGATGCAACAGAGGGAACCATATCTGTCTGGGCCAGAAGGGTGCGATCAGAATGAGCGTCGCTTGCTCCCTGCGAAGTTTTAGAAGAACTCCCTGGATCAACAGGAAAAGAGGAAAGGCATATAGGAATCTGCCCACCCAGGAGAGGGACAACACGTCTCTGCAGAAAACACCAGGCCCTGGATCTAGCAAGCAAAAACTGGGCAGTTTTGCTTTGTACGGGGACGCGAAGAGGTCTAACTCTGGAGTACCCCATCTGTGAAACAGATCTTCTGCCACCTCCTGGAGTAGTTCCCTTCGTGGGCTGTGGTCTGAGTGCGACTCGGGCTGTCTGCGATGATGTTGTCCACTCCCGGAACATGAACTGCAATAAGATTTGCGCCGTGTTGCAAGACCCAATCCCACACTCTCACAGCCTCCCTGCAAAGCAGGTAGGAGTGGGTGCCTCCTTGTTTGTTGAAGTAATACATCACTGCGGAATTGTCTGTTTGTAACAGAAGTGTACCTGGTGGAATCTCAGACTGGAAGGCCTGCAGTGCGTAAAGAACTGCCCTCATTTCCAGTATATTTATGTGGAGGTGAGACTCTTGGGCTGTCCACAGGCCCAGAGACCAAACACCATCGAGGTGTGCTCCCCACCCGAGCCCTGAGGCATCTGTGGAGAGTGTCACAGTCGGGGACGGCACTGTGAAGGGGACTCCTGCCAAGAGGTTCCCTGGATGTAGCCACCATTGCCAGTCTCGAATTACGGCCTTCGTGATTCGGATTGGATGCTGCAAATGGTCTTGTCTTTGGTCCCATTGTACCCGTAACATCCACTGGGTTACCCGAATGTGGACACAGGCTAGTGGGACTGTTGCAATGGCCACAGCCATGTGTCCGAGCATGCAAAGGACCAGTCTGACTGGGAAGGTCTTCTTCACCGATAACTCCCCGATGAGGGATATGATGTGTTCTGCTCGGTCCATGGGAAGGAAAGCTTTCCCTCTGACGGTGTCCAGAACTGCACCGATGAACTACAGTGTCTGGGATGGAACCAAGCGTGACTTCTCATAGTTGATGAGAATGCCCAGAGTCTCGAACAGAGACTGGGTTCAGTGAATGGCAGACATCAAGGCCTCCAGGAAGGTGCCATGAGAAGCCAGTCATCCAGGTAGGGGAACACGTAGTGGCTCTGTCTCCTCAGAGATGCGGCTACGACCGCCATGCACTTCGTGAATACCCGAGGTCCCGATGACAGCCCGAAGGGAGGAGCTCAGAACTGATAACGGCGGCCCTGGAAACTTGAAGCGCAGGAACCTCCTGTGCGCCTGAGCGATAGGAATATGCAGATAGGCGTCCTGCATGTCCAGGGACACAAGAAATGCGCCCTGCTTCAGCATGGGAATCAGGCCCGGAAGGGTCACCATGCGGAAACGCTTGTGAGCGACCGAAAGACTGAGATCAGTGAGGTCCAGTATTGGATGGAGGTCCCCTGTTTTCTTTGGAACCAGGAAGAAGTGAGAATAGTACCCTAGTCCTCTCTGGTTCCCTGGTACGTGCTCTAAGGCTTCTTTTTCCAGAAGTGTGAGCACTTCCTGCTGTATGAGCAGGGCATGCTGACCCGAATAACAGGAAAGCAGGGGAGGTCTTGTAGGTGGGCTGTCTACGAACTCAATGTAATGGCCATTTTTGACCAACTGTAGAACCCACCTGTCGGTGGTGATCGATTGCCACCCTGAAAGGCGGCGTGCGATGCGACCCCCGACTTTCTTTGCCTGTTGATCCTGAGGAGGGCCGGGGGCCGGGAAGGAGTCATGCTGTGGCAGCGTTTGTCCCTGTGGGCTGGGCCAACTTTGAGTAACATTGGCCTCTGCCTGGGGACGATTTGGCCTGGGCCTTGCGTGAGAAAGTGCCCCTCTGCTGCTAGCCAGAACGCTGCTGTTGCCTTTGTAGCCGGCCGTGAAAATGTCTCTGGTTCCTGTGAAAGGAACTAGGCCTAGATTTGTACATGGCTTGTACAGATCGGACTGCCTTCCCTGCGTCTTGGAGTTTGGTGATAACCTTCTCAGAGGCTTCACCAAACAGCACCTCACAGTTATATGGGACATCTAGAATGTTTTTCTGAACATCCGGGGTAAATCCGGAGACACGGAGCCAAGAGTGTCTCCGGAGACAAACGCCTGAGGCTGCAGCTCTGGCCGAAGAGTCCGCAGAATCATATGCGGCTCTAAGCACTTGGTCCCCACGTCTGACCCAGTGCGGAGGAGGTCGCCATCGGGAAGTTTTTCAACCAGGTCCTGGCCCTGTTCCCACAGGGCATTCTAGAACTGAACCATATGGGTAAGATAGTTTAGTGACCTGATGGCACAAGTAGCAGCCACGTACGTGCACCTCCCCAGGGCATCCAATTGCTTGGATTCCTGTTCTGGTGGCTGAGTGCTCATATACTGTGGTCTCTGAGACCAGTCATGTGAAGCAGTGATAACCAGGGAATCTGCCAGAGGATGGTTCACCAAATACTGGTCCTCCCTAGGGGCCTTTTATAGGCAGTCAGCCTTCTTCAGCACTGCAGGAATGGAATGCGGACGTTTCCACGCAGCCTTGGTGACGTCCGCAAAGGTATCCACCAAGGGTGGCACTACCACAGGCTTCAGGTCTTTTTGCCGAAGGTAGTGGGCAAGGCATTGTCGCTCGGGATCAAGCTCCTCAGCATCCCACCACATGTTGTCCTGGATGTGCCTCATGATCTCGGCGAAAGAGGGATCATCCAGAGGAGACCTGGGAAGGTCGTGTGGGTCAGGAGAGGGAATGTTGAGTGGAGAAGGTGATCTGGAGTACTCTGAAGTATCTGACCTGGAATCCTCCCCCGATGGAGTGTACCGGCATCGTCTGGGTCTTTTGGGGCTGGGTGACCCTAAGGGAGATCTGGAGGGAGGCCGTCTCCTGTCAGTAGATCTACCCCTAGGAGGTGGATTTTGTTCCTTGGGGGATGGAGGTTGTCCTACTGGCCCCTTAGGTGGAGGAGGGGGCGTAGGGGGTGAAGAAGGAAGAGGAGTAGCAGGAGTAGTAGGAGGAGGAGGAGGACATGCGGGGATCACATCCTTCTTGATGGTGTCCCACCAAAAGGTAAAGAGGTCCTTTACCTCCACAAGGTTCACACCCGACAACGGACCTTGCGCCGGTGGCCTGTCACTGGGTCGGGTCCCCGGGGGTCTCCCGCTCTGGGGAGGGTTCCTGTGGGAGCCCGGCATCCTCGATGTCGCCCGCCTGGTCTTCGGGCTGTGTGGCGTCCTCCTTAATAGAATCCCAACGATCGCCGTCCGCTGGCGATGGGGGTGTGGTCTTCCACTCCGGGATAGCCGACGTCGGTCCCCTGGCTGACGTCTTCGGACCTGGTGAACACCTGGCCGGCGACTGGTGTCTAGCCAGTGTCACCAGCTCCTATGAGCGCCGAGCTTTAGAGTGCTTGGCCAACGTCAGGTGGTGAGCCGACGTTGGGTCTGACGTCCGTTTGAGGGATGTCAGGTCATTAGTTTTCCTGGGCGCTGGATCAGGACCTCGGGGTGGTTGGGAGACTGACCTGAAGTCGGTGTCAGATTTGTGGTGCTTACCCGACTTTGAAGAGGCCTTGGTGGGTGTTGAAGAAGCCAAGGGCCTTGAAGTCTTCAGAGGCTGGAGCGATGAAGAACCGCTGGCAGACCTGACCTGGACTGGGAGAGGTTGCGACCGAGCCCTGGAGGGAGAGCAGTCTGATCTAGAGCCGGAGCTTCGGGAGTCCGAGGCCCGTGTAGGAGACCTGGATCTCACCTTTTCCCGGTGTTTGTGGGATTTGCTTGAAGATTCTCCCCAGGAGGAAGGTTGCTGGTCCATACTTTTCAGCTTTTCTTCTAAAAGAAATGCTTGAAGTGCCTTCTGACAGCGGATCCTGGTGTGGCTGTTAAAACCCTGGCAAAAGGAGCAGGCCTTGGTGCCATGGTCCGGCCTAGGCAGCGCACGCTGGATGAATGGGGATCCTTGAAGGGGATCTGTTTGCCGCAGGCGCACTTCGAATGGTGACCCTCTAGAGATGGAGTTGGAGAGGACATCAGCTGAGCAGAGCCAAAAAAGGACAAAAATATTCGTAGTTCTGTAGTCATCCTACGCTAGAAAGGAGACCGAGAGGCCGATGCTGGTGAGTTGATGGCAGGAAAAGAACTGGGGATTATGGGGGGACCGCCTCCTTATGTACTATGCCCGACGTCGGGGGCGGGACCGACGTCGGAGGCGGTCCCCGCAGAAGACTGCTAGCTAGAAAATTTCTGTGGGGTGCTGGCACCTGCTGGCTTCAGTCCTAATGGTGTAACCTGCTGCAAGAGCTGTTTCTCGAAGTAAGATCAGCTTTTGTTTCCTGTGAATGAAATACTATTAAATGTATTATTTGCTCTACACATACAGTATTAAGGCTACAAGTACTACTCCCTGTGTGAGCTGCATGACAGAACTGCCTTAAGCCATTGCAAACTTAAACTAAAATCAGGCTAGACTGCATTGGTACCCTTATGTTTTGTTGTGCACTGTTGCTGCAGTGACATCAAGGAATGGGAAGGGCTGTATTACAAGTGACTCATTTGCACGTAAATGGAGGCTTGCTTGACATTTTACTATCTTGTGTCAGAGCCTCAAATTCTAGACATGTGTTGCAACAGATGAAATGGCTGCTCTCTTATTGACATATGTACAGTACTTGATGTAATGTATAATAAATACATCAGACATATCCAAATCATACATATACAGGAGTCTTCTCCTTTAACAAAGTATAATGTAAACTGACCAGAAGTGTAGACAAGACTTCTGGGAGACTGCTCTCTTCAGGCTGAGAAATAAATCTGATGTTAAGAGTGCATGAGTGAGCATTACCATGCATCAGAGTTGGAATTTCATTCCAAATTCCATAATTTGCATAAAATTCTTAAAGCTCCAGGGCTGCTCATTTCAGGGGAATTACTTTTTTGTTTTTAAGCATAAGTGAGAGAGGCCTATGGTTTGAAACATTAAGTTATTTAAAATGTTGAAGTGCATTAAACAGGTTGAAAAAATTACTCACTGTAGTAATATTATTTCTTCCAAAGTATTCTTCAGTATGCTTGACAGGTGCAGTATGCCAGTTGGGTCCAGCTGCCCTGGAGGAGGAGGAGTTAATGCTAATGACTTTTGGCATCAGCCAATCAGAGAGCAGAAAGAGAGAGTGCTGCCTGGGCTAAAGTGGGAGGTCAATCAATTGTTTATTTGATCAACCAAGGTATAAAAATAGCCAAGGTTATTATGAAAGATAAAATAATTTCAACATACATACATTTATTATTGTTTAAAAACAGAAAGTTAGTGCACACTTGTTCTAAAACATAGCTCCTTAAATAGAATAATTACTTGTACAAAACTTGTTAACTTTATATATGGTCAACAAATTCCTAGTGACCTAGGATAACAAGTTCAGCTGGGTATACCAAAAAAGAGGATACGAATAAATAATTAATAATTCATTCAAGGTACTTTTTTTGTCAACTTCATAAAGTATCAACAGCTTCCTAGTGACCTAGGTCAACAGGTTCAGTTGGGTATACAGAGAGAAATTAATCATTCACCCCTATTTTGCTTGATTTGATGCCAAAGCAAGAGCCCTAGACTTAATTTTTGGGCTATTTCTTTCCTTTTGACAACTGAGGTAAAAAAGGCAGCAATCTGATCAGCATCTTTTAATGTGAAGGGATGCAGAAGTATAAATACAACATTGTTGGTTGAATTATTGTAACATCTTAAGATGTTCTTTAAGTATTTGGAACAAAGATCAGAATAAATCGGACAATGCATTGTCAAGTGCACTAAAGAGCTGGGGATAGACGGATCGCATACAGTACACACACAAGATCTCTGGTTAGTTTGTTGGTGCCAGGTCTTTTGTTGAAATGGATATATTTAGAATTAATTAGGCCATAGCTTGTCTTGTTAACAATTTTTTTTTAGTAGGAATAAGTGGAAGAAAAAATGTTCTGCCATATTATGGGCAATTTTGCTGGCTCTATATTATGGGGCACATTTCAGTTGTCTGATCACCCCCATATCCTTTTTTTGTGTGAAGGCATATATTAGTTTTACATAGGATTTGTACTGGATGGAAATATTCTTCTGGAAACCCAGCCAAAGATGATTAAAGGGGACAGGAAATGTGTGGCAACTGGCAGTAGTTAGTAAATACAGGTTACTCACCTGTAACAGGAGTTCTAGGAGTAGTATATGTTATTCATCCACACTGTCTGGCAGGATCCTTGCCACTTTAATTCTTGCCGGAAGGTCTTCAAGCTGGCGCCTCCCACCCACCCGGGTGGTAAAACCCCTTAGCTCCACCCCATGACGCCAGATCTAGCCCGCTGGAAGCCAGGTTAAGTAGTCAAGCCGGGAGGTCGGTGGGTTTATGGGATGAACAAGATATACCACTCCTAGAACTCCCGTTACGGTGAGTAACCTGTATTTCTAGTGACGTGGATATGTTGTTCAATCCACACTGTCTGGCAGACTCCTAGCAGTTCTTCAGGAGGAGGCAGGCAAGGCGCACTCCCCCTACTTAGGGAATAAGGACTGGAGAACCGAGGTCCCAAAACCAGCATCCTGGCATGACTCTAGGTCAATGCGGTAATGGGAAATAAAGGTGTGTGCTGACTTCCAGGTAGCAGCCCTGCAGATTTCCTGGATAGGGACCTCCCTAGAAGCAGCCACCGAAGCAGTGGTATGGTGGGTAGAATGAGCTCTTATCCCTCTGGGAGGCTCCATGCCCACCAACCTATAGCAGAGATCTATGCAGGAGGTGACCCACCTGCTTATCATCCACTTGGCTGCAGGTCTGCCAGGTGCGGCTTCAGCGTAGGTGACAAACAGCTGGTGAACCTCTCCCCGAACTTCAGCCGTTCGCTCCTTATAAGTTAGCGCTCTTCTAGGGTCCAAAGTATGGAGCCTATATTCAGCCTCCAAGGTGTGATTGGGGTAGAACACCGGCAGAGTCAACACCTGGTTAAGGTGAAACTCCGACACCACCTTCAGAAGGAATTTCGGGTGGGGACAAAGGATAACCTTGTCCCTGTGGAAGACCAAATAAGAAGACTCGATGGAAAGCGCCTGGAGCGCTCCTATCCTTCTGGCTGACGTTATAGCCACCAAGAAGGTGGTCTTCCATGACAAGTGGGAGATATCACACCTGTGCATTGGTTCGCATGGCTTGCCCATGAGCTTAGCCAATACCAGCAGTAGATCCCATGGAGGTGGAGGTTCTCACATCGGGTGGCATATGTGATCAAGGCCTTTGAAAAAGCACCCAACCACCTTCTCCTGCGCCATGGACTGCTTGCCGGCCCGCGCCGGGTAAGCAGAAATGGCTGCCAGGTGCACCTTGAGGGTCGTTGACCGAAGCCCTAGCTGAGAAAGGGACCACAGGTAGTCCAAAATACTAGCCAAGGGACAGGAAGAGGGGCCCAACCCCTTGTTCTGACACCAAATGGAGGATCTCTTCCATCTGAAGGTGTAGCATTTTCTGTTTGACTCCTTACGGGACACCTCAAGGATGTTGAGAACCTCATTGGAAAGACCCAAGGCCTGGAACTCTAGCCGCTCAGGAACCAGGCCGTCAAGTGCAGGGATTGTAGGTCCAGATGGAGAACCTTCCCCATGTCGACTGAGATCAGGTCCAGGCGAGCTGGAAGCTGCCTCGGGAGCCTGGAGCTGAGGCTGAGGAGATCTGGGTACCAGAACTGGTGAGGCCAGTCTGGGGCTACCAGAATCACCTGTGCCTTGTTCCTCTTCACCTTGAGAAGCACCTTGTGGATCAAGGGAAATGGAGGGAAGGTGTAGAAGAGGCCCGGGGTCCATGACCTCCAGAAGGTATCACCCTGCAGCGAGCCCTGCTGAGGGGGGCGGGCATGAAACAACCTCAGCTTCATGTTCTCCCTGGAGGCGAACAGGTCCACTTGAGGGGTGCCCTAATGGGAGAACAGTTCTTGCAATACCTCCGGCAGGAGTGACCACTCGTGAGATGCAGCGCCTATCTGACTGAGGGCATCGGCCAGACTGTTGGAGGCTCCTGCCACATGGATGGCTAGGAGATCTGCCTCCAGGCTGATCACGAGAGACCAGATGTGGAGAGCCTCCTTGCACAGAGGCCAGGAGTGCATCCCATCCTGACGGTTGAGGTAGTACAGTACATGGTCATGGTGTTGCCCGTCTGGACCTGAACCACCTGACCCCGTACAAATGGAGCAAAGGCGGCGAGGGCTAGCTGAACCGCTCACAGCTCCAGCAGGTTGATGTGGCATCGAGACTCCTGAGGGGACCAGAGGCCGTGGGCCTGGAATTCCCCCAGATGGGCACCCCAATCCATCAGAGAGGCGTTGGTCGTCAGAGTGACAGTCGGCTTGCGGGGGTCAACCGGGATATCTTCCTGCATATGAACTAGGACGAGCCACCACTGCTGGCCATCCTACATCTTCTGGGTCACTGTCACTGGCTGGTCTAGAGGACTGAAGCGCTGTGACCACTGGCTGGCCAGCCCCCACTGCAGAGGGCGCATATGCCAGTGGGCCCAACAGACCACGCTGGTGCAGGCCGCCGTGAGGCCCAGAAGGCACAGGAAGTCCAGGGCAGGGTGCAAGCACCCAACCAGAAATGATTGGGCATAGGAGGAAACAACCTCAGCCCTGTCTGCCGGGAGTCGAGCTCTGCCCTGATGAACTGAATCTCCTGCAATGGCACGAGTTCCGATTTGGCCTCATTGATGAGAAGGCTAATCTGAGAGCAGACCTGGAGGGCCAGATCCCTGGACCGCTCCATCTCCAACCTGGAGGGGGCTGCTATCAGCCAGTCGTCCAGGTAAGGGTACACCCGGACCCCTCGGTGCCGCAGGAATGCTGTCACCACTGCCATGCATTTGGTGAAGACCCTGGGAGCTGGAGAAAGGCCAAAGGGCATGGCCAGGAACTCATAAAGATATCCCTCTGCTCTGAAGTGGAGGAATCGCTGATGAGATGGACGGATTGGGATGTGAAAGAACGCGTCGTGGAGGTCCAGCACGCAAAACCACACACCTAGTTCCAAGGATGGAATGATCTGAGCCAGACTGACCATTCTGAAGGTGTGTGGCCTTAGGAACTTGTTCAGGTCATGCAGATCGAGAATGGGGTGCCAGCCCCCCATCCGTGTTGGGACCAGGAAGTACCTGGACACAAACCCTTGGTCTGGAGGAGGGTCCGCCACCTCCCTGATCAACTCCTTTTGGAGAAGCAGGGCAATGTCTGCTCAACGAGCCGACAAAGAGGCTGCAGAACCCGTTGCCCCTCGTGGGGCAACGGCTCAATAGGGAGGGGGCTGATCGAACTCCACAGGCAGACCACTGCTGACCACTTCCAGCACCCAGTGGTCCATGGTGATAGCGGAACAGGCGGAAAGGAAGTGGTGGAGGGAACCCGGGGAGGAGTGACGAGGCTGGGGGTGACACCCCTCAACCCATCACTGGGCAGGCTTGAAGGAAGGACTGGCCGAGAGGTCTCCTGGGCCTTTCCCTCCAGGCTTCCTATTGGAGGAGGCGGCAGATTTGGCCTTAGACCGCCAAGGGTGAGCCTGCTGGCCCTGTTGCTGGTGCTACTGGGCCGGACATGCCGCAGGAGCAGAAGGGCGAATGGGCTTACGCTGCTGGTGGCACCCGTTATCCTTCTGGGCAGATGTGACTGAGTCCAAGGTGGCATTAGACTTCTTGATCCTCTGGAGATGGCCTTCCACCCCTGGCCCGAACAAGTCGGTTCCCAGGAAGGGAACATCTGCCAGCCTGTGCTGGGTGTCCGCTGTGAAGGTGGAGATCCACAGCCAAGCTCTGTGGCACATAGCTACTGTGGCTGCCACTGACCAGGCACAAGACTCATCGATGTCCAAAGAGGTTTGGAGCTGCTGTTTAGCCACCGCCCTTCCCTGATCCCGAACTTGTTTGACCGTGGTCTGAAGGTCAGCCGGGAGATGGGGAATCACCTCATCCAGGGAACCCATAAGGGTGTGTGAGAAATGTGCCATCAGTACAGCTGAGCTAGCCTGTCGAAGGCTTAGGGAGGAAGCAGCGTAAACCTTCCGCCCTGAGTAATCCAGCTTCTTGGATTCCTTATCAGGCAGTTTGTCCACATCCCTAGCGTTTCCGGAATGCCATAAAACACTATTGATCACCAGCTCCTCTGCAGAGGGGTGCTCCGAGAAACCGAAGAGTGAACCGGAGGGGACTGCATACATGCGGGCCATCCTGGCCGAAGGTGCGGGACAAGAAGCAGGCCGCTGCCACAACTCCAGGGCCAGGCCAACAATGGCTTTGGCCACCAGGAAGGCCTCCATAGGAGAATCTCCTCAGTCCAGTATCTCCGTGAGGGGATACCTGGCCCGTTTCTGGACGGGCTCGAGCTGCATCCCAGTAGACTCTGAGACAAGTCAAAGAATACCCAGCAATGAGGATGGGCTCTTATCCAACCATTGACCCCCAGCTGATTCCAGGTCAATGGGCCTGGAGTACAGGGAGGAATCGTTGTCAGACTCCGAGGCGTCTGCAAACAGCTGCCGAGCACCTGAGCCATCCTCCACCTGCCGAGGTCAATCGGGAGTGAGGGTGACCGACAACCTGTGGGGCAAGCCCTGACCCGAAAGAGAATCCTTGGTTGGGGCCCCAGTCTTCGGTTGAGGAGGCGGTGGTTCCATCACAATGGGCGGAGCAGCTGGTTTCGGCAGAACAACTGGCGCCGGGGTTGGCTTCTCGATGATTACGAGGGGTTGCTTCGGTTGCTCCAGTGACAGCCACTTAATTGCCACAGAAGGCAATGGAGCCAGCTTGTTACTGGTCAATAAAAGTTGCTGCCTCATCATGTCCTCGTAGCGCCGACATAACTTACGTCAGAGCCTATCCTCCGAAGAGGACGAGCGGCGGTGCCGCTTTCCATGGTGTCGGGACTGAGACCGCCGACGTCGGCGGGATCTACTCAACTTGGAAGAGGACTGAGACTGAGACCTTCAGGGTCACCGAGTGTGGGTCAAAGAAAGGCCGGGGGAAACCTGCTCATCTCCTGGTTCAAGGTCCTTTACAGGGGACTTTGGAACAGGAGGCACAGGCACGTCCTCGGTTACCACCGGGGGAACCGGTGAAGAAGGATTGTTGGCTTCTCCAGTCGATAAACCGTCTAACAGGTCGAGAAAAATCTCAACCGCGTCGATGGATGTCTCGGCCGGCTGACCTGACGGGGACACTGTGAAGCCAGCGGCCTTAGCCGCAACCTTGACTGAAGTCGAGAGCCGACGGTCCAGTGAAGGAGATCTCTCCCACTCCCATGAACGGCGACGGTGGGACTTACCTTTTGGTTCTTTTTTCTTAAACCGAATGGGATGTCCCAATGGCCCTTCTCCTTTGGTGGAGAGAGACTGGCAAAGCTCCTTAAAAGAAGCAGTATAGAAGGAGCCCAAGGAGAGCGGATAAACAGCGCAACCGAGAAGGAAGATGAAGCTGCCAGGGCCCCCTCCTCCTCAAGGGCAATCAACTGCTCCAGCTGCTCTGCGGAGCCCCTAGCTGCAAACACCGCCCAACGGACCTCCTTTGACTTCACCGGTGGGTACAGTTTCTCAGGACGCCCAAGTTGCAGTCTGGCAGCGCAGTCCTCTAGAACCGAAGCCAAGAACACAGATTGCAGGCCTGTGGATCGTGAGCAAGACCCAGTAAGTAAACACACGTGGAGTGCGGATTGGTCCAGGACATCTTCTGCCTGCAAGGGCACCGACGGAAGCCGTGAGTGAATTTGTCCATCGCAGCCGCAAGGGAAGACGAAAACTGAAGTCTTGTAAATTTTAAAACAATTTTCCGTAAATCCGAAGAGGTAGGATCCAGGCCTAAAACACAGAGCGCTAAGGAGGGAATCTGAGCTTCCAAGTGGTAAGGTAGATCTGGCATCATGGGGTGGAGCAGATGGTTTTACTACCTGGGTGGGTGGGAGGAGCCAGCTTGAAGACCTTCCGGCAAGAATTAAAGCGGCAAGGAACCTGCCAGACAGTGTGGATTGAACGACATATCCACATCCCTAGAATGCACCTATTTACAGTAATTAAATCCACACACCCAAACTATCCATATTTAACTACAACTGCATAAGCACTAATGTGAAAAATTGTGTTTTCAAAGATTTTCTTTTTATGGACAGCATTCTGTTACAGTTCTCTTCATGGAACTAGTATTTTGGAGTTTTTACTGTGCCATTGCTCGTGTACAGAATGCTAAGTATGAGCTAGTATCCTATCAGAACCATGTTCAGGGTTCTGAGCTCAAACCGTGACATAGTTAAAATTCCAGATCATGGTTCTGTGAAGAGAACTGTAACAGAATGCTGTCCATAAAAACAAAACAATAGAAAATACAGTTTTCCACATCACTTTTTATTTAGGTAAAATTAGATATGGATCATTTAGGGGTATGAATATCATTAATGAAATTGAGAACATTATAAACAGGTGACCTTATCACATCCAAACTATGGAGCTTTCACTCACTAGGAGTGGATTGGTCTGTGAAGAAAACAGGAAGTGTTACATACTGGTTCAGATGAAAGTGTGACGCCACCTTGGGAAGGAATTTTCTATTTGTCCTGAGAACTACTTTATCCTTGTGGGAGATAATGTAGTTAGGTTCAGTGCAGAGTGTCTGCAGCTCTGAAATTCTTCTAGCTGAGGTAACTGCCACCAGAAAGACAGTTTTCCAAGTGATGTACTTTAGCTCTGCTGTGGCCAGGGGCTTGAAGGTGGGGGCTCTATGAGTTTGGTTGTGAAAGAGGATCAAGGTCCAGTGAGGGACAGGTTCCCTAAGAAGGGGCTGAAGGTGTAACAGGTCCTTGAAAAATTTCTTAAAGATGGGGTAGGAAGAAAAAATTACTCACCTTAGTAATGTGGTTTCTTCTAATGCAGTCTTGCTATATTATGACATATGCAGTGAGTCCCAACCTTCGAACTGCTCCGGAGGTGAAAGAGTTAACTTTCCATGCCAGGCATGGAACGCAGAGCTCGAGCTCGGTTGAAACTCTAACTGTTGTTCTTCAAACTCAAACCGTCAGATATTTGCGAGCTAAACTCACTGAGGTCCTGTGTGGAAGCTGTAAACCTACACTAGCCAACTGGCTACTAAATATAAAAACACATTTTTTGGTCCCAAAACAAAGACTCAAGTCAGGAGACCCAAAAAATAAAAACACAACCCAAGTCACCCAAAAGAAAGGGGGTGAAAATATAAGGTGGGCATCTACTAAGTGCCAACACTGCACTGCCCATCCACATCCCAAAACAGAGGTTCTGAGAGGGGCAGGAGAGGCGGAGGTCATAATATAGAAGACTCCATTAGAAGAAACAACATTACTAAGATGAGTAATTTTTTCTTCAAACAACATGAAGTCTTGCTATATTATGACATATGCAGACTACACAGCAGTACCTCCATGGAGGAGGGACAGAACCTACTTAGGAAATAGGCTCTGAAGCACAGCTGTGCCAAACTGAGCATCACTCCTAGCCTGGATGTCCAGGGAGTAATGCTTGGTAAAAGTGTGAACTGTTTTCCAGGTAGCTGCTTGACATGTCTCTAGAATAGAGATGTCCCTGGCAGCAGCCAGGGAAGCAGCTGTACCTCTGGGAGAGTGAGCCCTCAGGCCTGAGGGAGGAACCTTACCCAGCTTTTCATAACAGAACTGGATACAAGAGACAATCCACCTGGCAATGGATCTTTTAGTGGCAGGTTTCCCTTACCAACCTCACCATAAGTGAGGAACAGTTGGAGGGAGTCAAACCTGTGACCCTTGGTACGCTCTATGTTGTAACTAAGGGCTCTCTTCACATCTAAGCTGTGCAGCCTCCTCTCGCCAGAGGAGGAATGGTCAGTGAAGTACACTGGAAGAGATATAGATTGATTAAGGTGGAAATCTGAAACCACCTTAGGCAGGAACTTCCTGTTACTCCTGAGGACCACCTTATCTCTATGAAAGGAGATAAAATCAGGCTCCACTGACAAAGCTTGTAATTCACTTATGCGTCTGGCAGAAGTGATGGCTACCAGAAACACAGTCTTCCAAGTCAAGAACTTCAGCTCTGTTGAAGACAAAGGCTCAAAGGGGGGTTGCATAAGCTGAGCAATGCAAACGTTAAGATCCCAGGCAGGGGCAGGGTCCCTGAATGGAGGGTTGGTGTGAAGCAATCCCTTAAAAAAATTGGAAAATACAGGATGAGCTGAAAGAGAAGAGGGTTTACCTGCTGAAATAAAGGCAGACACAGCTGCCAGATGTACTTTTAGGGTAGCTGGTCTCAGCCCCAAGGTATTTAAATGGACCATATAATCCAGGACTGTGGGTAAATCAGCAGATTCTGGGGAAATATGCTTCCCAGAGCACCATATGGAAAACATCTTCCATTTAGAATTATAGGTAGACCCTGGTGGAAGGCTTTCAAGAAACCTTTAGTATATCCATTACACCTTGGGAGAGGTGTAGATCAGCAAACTCTAACTCTTTAAGAACAAGGCCTTGAGACTGAGAGATTTGAGGTTCGGGTACCAAACCCTCCCCTGAGCACAGTTTAACAGGTTGTGATTCCTGGGAAGACAAAGGGGAAGATGGACTGCTAAGGACAGTAGGAGTGGATACCATGGTTGTCTGGTCCAATCTGGGGCAATCAGGATCATCTTGCAGGATTAGGATCTGATTTTGACTAGCACTTTGAACAGGAGAGGGAAGGGGGGGAAAGCATAGAGAAACTTCACTTCCCAATTGAGGACTAAGGCATCCAGAGGGACTGAGCCCAACACTGGGGGCCTGCAACAAAAAAGGGGAAGTTGGTGATTGTCTGGGGCTGCAAAAAGATCTATCTGAGGGGTGCCCCATCTGGCAAATATCACCTCCAGGACCAAGGGGTCCAGTGACCATTCGTGATGGCCCTGGGAAATCCTGCTGAGAGCATCTGCTAGGACATTGTCCTTGCCTGGGAGGTGAACTGCTGTAAGGGAGGTGTTCAGGGAGTAAGCCAGAGACCACAACTTCATTGCTTCGGTGTGCAAGGCCATAGACCGAGTGCCCCTTTGCTTGTTGATGTATCACATTGTGGTAGTGTTGTCTGTTCTGACCTGTACAACTTTGTTGTGAACAGATTTGGAAAAAAATTGCAGTGCTAGAAAAACTGTGCTGAGTTCCAACACGTTGATGTGGAGTAGAGATTCCTGAGGGGACCACAATCCCTGGGTAGTAAGGTCACCCATGTGAGCTCCCCACCCCAAGAGGGATGCATCTGTAGTAAGGATTAAGGAGTGAGACTGAGTGACAAAGGGAACCCCTTGTCTCAGATTGCTCTGATCCTGCCACCACTGTAGGGCCTGGATCAGGGTTCGAGTCACTGGGATCAATTTGGTTAGAGGGTCTTTCCTTTGAGATCAAAAGGCTCTCAAATGGAACTGGATGTCCCTCATCTGAAATCTTGCTCCCTGCACTACTGCTGTAGAAGCAGCCATGTGCCCCAGGAGCTGTAGAAAATGCCTTGCTGGTCGAGACACCTGCAGGGTGAATGAGGAGGCCAGAAAGACCAGGGTCCTTGCCCTGTCCAAAGGAAGGAAGGCTCTGGCTTTCTTTGTGTTCAGCTCTGCGCCTATGAAGGTGAGGAGCTGGACAGGCTATAGGACTGACTTTCAAAGATTCAGGAGGAAACCTAGAGAGGTGAGCAGTTGCTGAGTTATCTGTAGATGTAACTTGACTTGGTCTGGAGACTGGCCTACTATGAGCCAGTCGTCCAGGTAAGGGAAGATGGCAATTTTTTGCCTTCTTAGGGAAGCAACTGCTACTGCCAGGCATTTTTTGAATACCCTTGAAGCAGAGGTGAGGCCAAAGGGCATTGCTCTGAACTGGCAATGGCCTGAGGACAGCTCGAACCTGAAGTACTCGATGGGAGCTTCTGATGAGAATATGGAAGTAGGCATCCTTGAGGTCCAGGGACGCTAGCAGTCCCTGGCCTTAGAGAGGTAGAATAATTCCCAGAGTCACCATTTTGAATTTTGGTTTTAAAAGCTGCTTGTTTAAATATCTGAGATCCAGGATGGGCCACCATTCTCCTGTCTTTTTTGGGGTAAGGAAGTACCTGGAGTACAACCTTGCCCTGGTGTAGGGGTGGAACCCTTTCCACAGCTCTGAGAGCCAGGAGGAAGAGACCTCTGCCTCTAGGGCAAGTGCCTCTGGTGGATTGCAGGTGGAAAGGATCTGGTTCTCATCTTTGGAAATTTTTGAAGCTGAGAACCAGTCCCTGGCTTACTACTTCCAGGACCCACTTGTCTGATGTCAGAGACTTCCAAACCTGGACAAAGTAAGCCAGCCTGCCGCCTACAGGTAGCTGAGAATCGGCCCTGGCAACCCCATCAGGGTGCCTGCTTGGCAGGGGCTTTGGGCTGAGGGGTGGAAGCAGGCCTGCTTGTACCCCGTCTGCTTCTCCCTCTAAAGAACCTCCTCTGGGCATAAGCAGGAGAGGAGGCCTGAGCTTGGTAAAAAGGCCTATGAAAAGGCCTGCCCCTGCCCCTGGAAAGCTGCCTTTGAGGAGTGCCCTGCCTTTCCTTGGCCTGTGCACTCCTATAGGTGGTCCCATACTCATCCATTTTCTTCATGTAATTCTCTGTCTGCTCCCCAAACAGAGAATTACCCACAACAGGAAAATCCATAGCCATAGTCTGGGTATCCTGTGACAGGCTAGTACATCTGAGCTAAGCCATTCTGCGAAGTGCCACAGATGTAGCCATGACTCTTGATGACACATCATTAGAGTCCACTGCAGCATGGAATTGCACCTTGGATGCCTCAATACCATCAGCAGCCACCTGCTCCAGCTCCTTGGCAAGCTGGCCAGGGACCTGTTTTGCTAGAGCCATAACAGTATCCCATCTGGATTTCTGATATCTATCAACACAAGCCATATAATTTGCTTGCCTGAGTCCCAAGGATGCTGCCATGTACTGTTTCTTTGCCATGGCATCAATCCTCCTGGAGTCCTTGTCAGGGGGGTGTGAAGCCAAGGGATTATTTGCCTTGTCACAGGCTGCAGCCTGCACTACCCCAACATGGCTGCATTGTTGTGTAAGGAACTCCGTATCAGAGCCTGACAATGTGTACCTCTTGTCCATTCTCTTATCCACAGGAGGTATAGGAGTTTTTAGAATTTTAACTGTCTGTTTCCCAAAAGATTTATGCAAAGGAATAGACAGTCTCTTCGACTCTGGGATATCCATCATTTCCACATAGTCAGGCTCCTCTTGATCATTCACAGCTTCCTCCATAGGGAGCTGGAGGGTTTCAGCCACTTTTTCATAAAGCATAAAATGAGAAGGGGACTCAGAAAGCCTAGGAGGAGACACTCCTGAAGGTCTGTCTGGGGAGATGTCCGAGTCAATGGGCACATCCAGACTTTCAAATCCACATTCACTCTCCTCATACTCCTCTTCCCCCTCCTCCGGTTCATAATATTCCTCTAAATCATACTCTTGAACTGGTGAAACCGGCCGAACCGTACGCTTACCTGATGGTGCCGGTTCGGTTGGAACCGGGGAAAGCGACTGGACAATTTTAATCGCTTTGACCATTTCTTCAGCAGTTGGAGAGGAAAGTTTTGGCTCCACACCAGCTGACTTCCTAGTCCTTTTTGCTGGAACCAACTCCTCGGAGTCGGATCTCCTTTTGCCCGAGGAAGTCTCGCCCTGGTCAGAGGGCACTCCCTCCGGTTCGGTTGGAACCAAACCGGCTGGCCATCCGGTTCAGCGGACTTTTTGGCCTCCCTTTCCCTGAGCCTACCAACTCTCTTTCCAGGGTAGCTGCAGGAAAATTTTTACAAATCTGGCAGTCTGCATTGAGGTGGTCAAACCCCAGACAATAAACACAGGTGGTGTGGGGGTCAGCCTTGGCAAAGACTTCCCCACAGACACTGCAGTGTTGAAACCCAGTGGGCCGAGTTTTTCTTTTGGGTTTCTCAGACATAGTGCCAGTCCTAACCAAACTTACCCGTTTATGGCAATCCGCCAGGTAAGACCCTCTATCGGTTCCTCAACCGCGTCATTGGTCGCGGAAAAACGAATAAAACCGCTTTTTTTAGAACCGATAAGTACCGGTAACCACACTCTAAATGACAGATTAATATATTTTAAACAACCTGATCGGTTCAAACCGAGCCGATAAAACGTTTACAAGTTCCACACAGAATAGAAATCAATGTAAAACCTATCTAGTACTCACAAATACCACAGACAGAGTCTGAACCGACCGGTTGCGGCTGACAAAATGAACCGAGCAGAAGGAGAAATCTCCGGAGCGACTGTTCAGTGAGGCAGAGTAAAGAATCTGATGGTTTGAGTTTGAAGAACAACAGACAGAGTTTCAACCGAGCTCCAGCTCAGCGTTCCATGCCTGGCATGGAAAATTAACTCTTTCACCTCCGGAGCAGTTCGAAGGTAGGGACTCACTGCATATGTCATAATATAGCAAGACTTCATGTTGTTTGAAATTAAGAGTATCAGGTAGTCAAGCACTGAAGAGAGGGAGGCTTTCAGTGAGTGTGTGTGTGTGTGTATATGTCCATCCTTGCACCACATGGAAAATCCTTTCCATTTTGAGGCATAGTTCTTTTTAGTACTAAGCTTTTAAGCCAGGTGAAGAATCCTTGGGGCCTATTCTGAGTACTGAAAGTCTGGGTATTTTAACTCTTCAAGTACCAGTCTTTGAGGTGAAGAGACTCTATGATTTGGTATGTTATCCCCATTTGTGGAAGAATCAGGAGACTGTGGCTCAAAGGCAGTCCTACTGGTTGCTTGGCCAGGAACAGAGAAGAAAAATTTCTTACCACAGTAATCTTGTTTCTTCCAGGGGATATGTCAATATTCATAACTCTTAATGCAGTATGCCTTTAAGCCAGATCTGCCCAGAGATGGAATGGAATGCTAATGATGGAATCACTGGCTCGTGCCACTTTTTCAAATGCTGCCACCTATCAACTGCCTATATTCTAACCTCCAGATTTCATGGACGCCTGACAAGACAGGGCCCGAGAGGAATTTAATAATTATCTGTAATAATAATAAAACACCCAGAAACCTCCAACAGGAGGGGAAAAAAAGTAACAAAACACCTTCCCCAATGCCAGAATCACCTGAAGAGGGAAAAACCATTGAAAACACAGTTCCAAATATAAAAGCCAGAGTGTGGCACACATACCCCTGGTAATACAGCATGGAGTGCAGAGGCCATTGGTTCTAGCAGGTGAGACAGGGTGGGAGAGTTATGAATATTAGAGTAGCCCCTGGAAGAAACAATATTACTGTGGTAATTATTTCTTCTCACCCCAAGAATACTCCAATATTCCTAACTCTTATGCAGACTAAGAAGCAGTACCTTTGGAGGTGGGCACAGAACCTACTTTATAAATAGACTCTGCAGGACAGCTGTGCCAAACCTGGCATCACCCCTAGCCTGTGTATCCAGGCTATAATGCCTGATAAAGGTGTGCACTGTTCTCCATGTAGCTGCTTTACAGATGTCCAATAAAGGAACATCCCTGGAAGCTGCTATAGAAGTATCTGTACCCCTTGTGGAATAGACTCTCAACCCTGCTGGGGCCTCCTTCACAGCAAAGCTATATACACTGGACTATCCAGCGAGAAACTAACCTATTAGATGTTGGATTTCCTTTTCCCACATCCCCAAAAGTCAGGAAGAAAAAATTACTCACCTTAGTAATGTTGTTTCTTCTAATGGAGTCTTGCTATATTATGACAGTAGCAGTTTGCCCCACCACTAGAACTGCTCCGGAGGTGAAATGGTTAATACCATTCCAAAATAGAACTTTGAGCACGAGCTCTAAGAAGCAGCTCTATCTGTGTAATTTCAAACCTGAACTGTCAGATCTTTACGAGCAAAAACTCACTAAGGTCTGTGTGGAAGCTGTAACTACACTAGCCAAATGGCTACCTAAATATTAACAACCATTGCTGGTCCCAACACCCAAGACTCAAGTCAGGGGACCAGAACTACTAAAACAATTCTAAAAACATGAGAATAAAACAACAGTATAATAAAACACACACCCCAAACTCCCAAAAGGGAGAAACGCTTAAAAGGGCATAAAATAGTGCCCACACTAAGCTGCCTCACTCCCACCCAGAGAAGTTCTGAGAGAGGCAGGTTGGGGAGGTCATAATATAGCAAGACTCCATTAGAAGAAACAACATTACTAAGGTGAGTAATTTTTTCTTCAAACAACATGAAGTCTTGCTATATTATGACAGTAGCAGACTACACAGCAGTAATCTCCATGGAGGAGGGGCAGAACCTACTTAGGAATAGGGCTCTGAAGAACAGCTGTGCCAAACCGAGCATCTCCTGGCCTGGACATCCAGGGAGTAATGCTTGTAAAAGTGTGTACCGCTTTCCAAGTAGCAGCCTGGCATATCTCTAATATAGGGATGTCTCTGGCAGCAGCTAGAGATGCAGCTGTACCCTGGTAGAATGAGCCCTCAAGCCAGAGGGGATCTCTGCCCAGTTTCTGATAACAAAATTGGATACAAGAGACAATCCACCTGGCAACTGATCTCTTAGTGGCAGGTTTGCCTTTTCCAACTTCACCATAGGTAAGGAAAAGTTGGAGGGATTCAACCTGTGACCTTTGTACGCCTATATAGTAACTAAGAGCCTCTTAACATCCAGGCTGTGCAACCTCTCTCACCAGAAGAGGAGTGATCAGTGAAAAATACTGAAGGAGATAGATTGGTTAAGATGGAAATCTGAAACCACCTTAGGTAAAACTTCCTATTAGTCCTAAGGACTACCTTATCTCTGTGGAAAGAAATAAAGTCAGTTTCACTGACAAGGCTTGCAACTCACTTATGCGTCTAGCAGAAGTGATAGCCACCAGAAAAACAGTTTTCCGTTAGATACTTAAGCTCTGCAGAAAACAGAGGTTCAAAAGGGGTTGCATTAACTGGGCAATACAATATTAAGGTCCAGGCAGGGCGTGTTCCCTAAAGGTGGATTAGTATGGAGTAATCCCTTAAAAAACTTGGAAAACACAGGGTGAGTGGAAAGAGGGGATGACTTTCCTGCTGACACAAAAGCAGATACAGCTGCCAAATGGACTCTCAGGGTAGCTGATCTGAGACCCAAGGAATTAAGATGGACCATGTATTCTAATACAATGGGCAAATCAGCAGATTCTGGGGAAATATTTTTCCCAGCACACCAAATGGAAATCCTTTTCCATTTAGAACTATAAGTAGCCCTAGTGGAAGGCTTTCTGGAAGCCTTTAGGATTTCAAGAACACCTTGAGAGAGGTGTAAATCAGCAAACTCTAACTCCTCAAGAGCCAGGCCTTGAGGTTGAGGGATTTGAGGTCCGGATACCAAACCCTTCCCTGGGCACAAGTTAACAGGTTGTGAATCCTGGGAGGCAAAGGGAAGATGGATTGTCAGTGACAGAAGGAGTGGGTACCAGGGCTGCCTGGCCCAATCCGGGGCAATCAGAATCACCCTGCAAGGCTGAGATCTGATTTTGACTAATACTTTGAATAGGAGAGGGAAGGGAGGGAAAGCATAAAGAAACTTCCTCCCAATCCAGGAGAAGGGCATCCAGGGGGACTGAGCCCAACACTGGAGGCCTGCAACAGAACAGAGGAAGTTTGTGATTGTCTGGGGCTGCAAAAAGATCTATCTGAGGGGTGCCCCATCTGGCAAAGACTATCCCCAGCACTTGAGGATCCAGGGACCATTCGTGATGGCCCTGGGAAATCCTGCTGAGAGCATCTGCTAGGACATTGTCCTTCCCTGGAAGATGAACTGCTGTGAGGGAAGTGTTCAGGGAATAGGCCAAAGACCACAACTTCATTGCCTCGGTGCACAAGGCCGAAGACCGAGTGCCCCCCATTTGTTGATGTACCACATTGTTGTGGTGTTGTCTGTTCTGATTTGTATCACCTTGTTGTGGACAGATGCAGAAAATGCTTGAAGAGCTAAAAAGACAGCTCTGAGTTCCAGCAAATTGATGTGGAGCAGAGATTCCCGGGGGGACCACACTCCCTGAGTGGAAAGGTCGCTCATGTGGGCTCCCCAACCCAGAAGGGAAGCATCTGTAGTGAGAGTCAAATTGTGAGCAGGGGGAATGAAGGGAACCCCCAATCTTAAATTGCTCTGATCCTGCCACCACTGGAGGGCCCGGATCAAGGTTCGAGTCACTGGGACCAACTTGGAAAGGGGGTCTCTTCTCTGAGACCAATAGGTTCTCAAGTGAAACTGAATGTCTCATCTGAAATCTTGCTCCTGCACAACAGCTGTGGATGCAGCCATGTGTCCCAGGAGCTGCAGAAAGTGCCTTGCTGGTCGAGAGACCTGCAGGGTGAAGGAGGAGGCCAGAGTCACTAAGTTCGCACCCTTTCTAAGGGAAGAAAAGCTCTGGCTAGCTTTGTGTCCAACTCTGCCCCTATAAAGGTGAGTACCTGGACTGGTTCCAGAACCGACTTTGTAGATTGTGAAGAAAGCCCAGGAGGTGAGAAGCTGCTGGGTAACTTGCAGGTGAGATTTTACCTGTTCTGGGGACTGGCCTACAATGAGCCAATCGTCTAGATAGGGAAAAACAGCAATCCTTTGCCTCCTTAAGTGAGCCACTGCCACTGCTAGACACTTTGTGAATACCCTTGGGGCAGAGGTAAGGCCGAAGGGCATTGCTCTGAACTGGTAATGACCTGAGGGTAGCTCAGATCTGAGGTACCCTGATGGGAGCTTCTGATTAGGACGTGGAAATAGACATCCTTGAGGTCCAGGGAGGCTAACCAGTCCCCTGGCCTTAGGGAGGGTAAAATCATTGCCAGGTTACCATTTTGAACTTTGGTTTCAAAGATGCTTGTTCAGATATCTGAGGTCTAATATGGGCGCCAGTCTCCTGTCTTTTTTGGGGTAAGGAAGTATCTGGAATACAGACCCCTGCCCTGGTGCAGGGGAGGAACCCTTTCCACTGCTCTGAGAGCCAACAGGGTTGAGACCTCTGCTTCCAGAGCAAGGGTCTCTGAAGCACTTGCAGGTAGAAAAAGTCTGGTTCTCAACTTGGGAAACTTTTTGAAGCTGAGAACCAGACCCTGGCTTACTCCTTCCAGAACTCACTTGTCTGAGGTTAAAGAAGCCCAGTTCTGACTGAAGTAAGCCAGCCTGCCCCCTACCGGTAAAGGAGAATCGGCCCTGGGCACCCCATCAGGGTGCCTGCTTAGCAGGAGCTTTAGGCTGAGGGGGTGGGAGCAGGCCTGCCCACCCTCGCCTGCCTCTGCCTCTGAAGAAGCCCTCTGAGCATAGGCAGAGGAGGCCTGAGTCTGGTAAAGGCCTGTGAAAGGCCTACCCCTACCCTTGGGGGTATGCCTCTGAGGAGTGGCTTGCCGCTCCTTAGCTTGGGCACTTTTGTAAGTAGTCCTATATTCATCCATCTTTTTCATGTAATTCTCTGTCTGCTCCCCAGAGAATTTCCCACCACAGGAAAATCCATAGCCTTAGTCTGAGTATCCTGTGACAGACTAGTACACCTGAGCCAGGCCAACCTACGAAAAGCTACAGATGTGGCCATGACCCTAGAGGAAACATCATTAACATCCACAGCAGCATAAAACTGTACCTTAGAAGCTTCAATGCCATCAGCAGCCACCTGTTCTAGTTCGCTCGCCAGCTGGCCATGGGCTTGCTTGGCTAATTCCATAACAGTATCCCATCTAGATTTCTGATACCTAGCTACATAAGCCATATAATTTGCTTGCCTGAGTCCCAGAGAGGCTGCCATATACTGTTTTTTCCCCATGGCATCAGTCTTCCTGGAATCCTTGTCAGGAGGATGTGAAGCCAGGGGATATTACTTTATCACAGGCTGCAGCCTGAACTACCCAACATGACTGCATTGCTGAGAAAGGAATTCTGTATCAGGACCTGACAATGTGTACCTTCTGTCCATCTTTTTATCTACAGGAGGCACAGAATTAGGAGCTTTAAAATTTTTATTGTTTGCTTCTAAAAGACTTATGCAAAGGAATAGACAATCTCCTAGACTCTGGAATATCCATCATTTCTACAAAATCAGGCTCCTCTTGCTCATCACAGCTTCTTCCAAGGGAAGCTGGAGGGTTTCGCAACTTTTGTAAAACATAAAATGAGATGGGGACTCAGACAGCATGGGGAGATTCTAGAGGTCTGTCTGGGAAATGTCGGTTCAATGGGCACACCAGACGTTCCCAGCCACATTCATACTGTTCATAATCATCCTCCCCTCCTCTGGTTCATAAAATTCCTCAACATCATATTCCTGAACCACTGGGCAGGACGAACCGACCTTTGCCAGATAGTGGCGGTTGGAATGAACCTGAGACAGTGACTGGACAATTTGTATGGCTTTTGCTATCTCTGCAGCAGTTGGAGAAGGGTTTTGGACTCCAAACCTGCTGACTTTCTTTTTTCTTTACTGGAATTGGTTCCTCAGAACCAGCTTTTCTTTGCCGAGAAGTCTCGCCTGGTCAGAGGGCACTCCCTCGGGTCAGCAGACTTTTGCCTCTCGTTCCTGAGCCTGCCCAATCTCTTTTCCAGGGTGGCTGCAGGAAATCTTACATATCTGGCAGTCTGACTGGAGGTGGTCAAACCCCAGACAATAGACACATGTGGTGTGTGGGTCAGCCTTGGCAAAGACTTCCCCACAGACATCACAGTGTTGAAACCCAGTGGGCCGGTTTTCTTTGGGTTTCTCAGACATAATGCCAGCCTAACCAGAAAACTTGCCCTTTAAACGGCAGTGCCAGTCCAGATCACCCTTATCCGGTTCCTAACCGTGTCACGGGTATTGGAAAAAAACGTAATAAAATCCGTTTTTTTAGAACCGATAAGAACCGGAACCGCACTCTAAAATGTTAAACTTTAAAGTTAATAAGTTTTAAACCCAGCTGATCGGTTCAAAACCGAACCGATAAACTTACAAGTTCCACACAGACAAAACCTTTAATTTACTTACGATTACCACAGACAGAGCTTGAACCGAACGGTTTTGCGGTTAAAATAAAACTATTCTCGGTTGAATCGAACCGAGAAATGAACCGAGCAGTAGGAGAAATCTCCGGAGCGACTGTTCACTGAGGCGGAGTAAAGAATCTGACAGTTCAGGTTTGAAATTACACAGATATAGCTGCTTCTTAGAGCTCGTGCTCAAAGTTCTATTTTGGAATGGTATTAACCATTTCACCTCCGGAGCAGTTCTAGTGGTGGGACAAACTGCTACTGTCATAATATAGCAAGACTTCATGTTGTTTGAACAGTAGTTTCCTGTCCTGTCTATGGGCCTTGGTGACTGTCCTGTAGTAACTAAGGGCTCTCTTGACATCAAGACTGTGCAGTCTACGCTCTCAAGAGCTTGAATGCTCAGTAAAGAAAACAGGTAAGGTGATTGACTGGTTCAAATGAAAGTACGAGACCACATTTGGAAGACATTTCCTGTTAGTTCGCTGGACCACTATGTTCCTGTGGCATGAAATGCAGTACTGCTCAATGCAGAGAGCCTGGAGCTCACTGCTCCTTCTGACAGAAGTGATTGCCACTAGGAAAACTGTTTTCCATGTGACATATTTCAAAGGAGCTGAAGACATGGGTTCAAAAAGGGGACCCATGAGCTTGGCAATACAGACTTTTAGATCCCAGGCTGGCATCGGTTCCCTGTGAGGCATGTGGGCCAGACCTTTAAAGAACCTTTTAAAGATAGAATTTAATGCCATAGAGGCATTCTTCCCAGCTGAAGTGTAAGTAGACACTGAAGCTAAATGAATTTTTGAAGAAGTGGGCTGCAGGCCCAGTGATTGCAAGAGCTGGCATCATATTCCTGGTGAAGCACCAGAAAAACCTTTTCCATTTAGAGGTGTACATTTTCTTGGTGGAGTGTTTCCTGTACCCCCTTAAAATATCCAGAACACTTTTGGAGAGATGCAGGCCTGCATACTCTAGGTCCTCAAGAGCTATGCTTTGAGTTTGAGTGACTTGCGTTTCGGGTACAGGAGTCTCTCCTGACTGGAGGTTAGCAGGTTGTGCCTCTGAGGAAGGTATATTGGTTCGGCCACAGGCACGGAGAGCAGCAGAGAGTACCATGGCTGCTTGGCCCAATCTGGGGCTATCAAGATCATTGAGGCTGGCTGGAACCTGAGCTTCAGTAGCGCCCTGTACACCACAGGGAATGGGGGGGGGGGTACACATACAGATACCTACCTGACCAGTCCAGAATCACAGCATTCAGGGGTACCATTCCCCAAGCTGGGGGT
This sequence comes from Neoceratodus forsteri, assembly GCA_016271365.2. Lineage (NCBI taxonomy): Eukaryota > Metazoa > Chordata > Ceratodontiformes > Ceratodontidae > Neoceratodus > Neoceratodus forsteri. The sequence continues at coordinate 512,246,685 of CM028134.1, read as the reverse complement.
CTGCAACAATACTGTGGCAGGTGGTGACTTTCATGGGATGCAAAGAGATCCATCTCTGGGATGCCCCCTTCTTGAAAATCACTTTCACCACCTATCTGTTCAAGGTCCATTTGTGATGGGTCTGGTTGATCCGACTCAGGACATCTGCTAGGGTATTGTCCTTACCTGGCAGATGGACGGCCAGAAGAGAAACTCCTAGGGAGTAGACCAGAGTCCAAATTTGCATAGCTTCCGTGCAGAGAGGATCCGACCATGTTCCTCCATGGTCGTTTATGTAATATATTGTGGTGGTACTGTCTGTTCTGATCTGTACCACTTTTCCCTGAACTAGTGGTGTGAAGACTCGGAGTGCCAGGAATGCCACCCTGAGCTCCAGCAGGTTTATGTGCTGGAGCGACTCTGCACAGGACCAAGTGCCATGAGCAGTGTGATCCCCTAGGTGGGCACCCCACCCTAGTAGTAATGCATCTGTTGTGAGAATCACCGATAGGGGCTGTCTTTGAAAAGGAACCCCTTCTCTGAGGTTAGCTTCTTCTTGCCGACACTGAAGGGCCAGAAGTAATGTTTCTGTTACTGGGATTAGCTTTGAGACAGAAACCTTTCTTTGACACCAATGAGCCCTTAGGCAGAACTGGATGTCTCTCATCTGGAACCTGGAACCCAGGACTGTGCCAGTGGTGAGTGACATATGGCCCAGTAACTGTAGAAACTGTCTTGCAGTTTTTGGTTTGTTCAGGCTGAAGGAGCCTGCCATCTGCAGAATACTTTTTACCCTGTCCAGAGGTGGGTAAGCCCTGCCCTCCTGGGTGCGGGGTATTTAGTTCTGCTCCTAAGAACTGCAGCACTTGTGCAGGAAGAAGGACTGACTTTTTAAAATTTACCAGGAAACCCAGAGACTGCAAGAGTCCTTGGGTGAGCTGCAGATGTTCCTCTACCTGTTGTGGTGATTTTCCCACCACCAACTAGTCGTCCAGGTAGGGAAACACTGTGACACCTTGACTTCGGAGGTGTGCCACAACCACTGCCAGACACATTGTGAACACTCTTGGAGCTGAAGCGAGAGTGAATGGCAGGGTTGAAAACTGGTAATGACTTGAAGGGAGTCTGAACCTAAGGTACCTTCTGTGAGACTCCCTTATGGGGATGTGGAAATAAGAAATCTTTTAGGTCCAGGGAAGTCAGACAATCTCCTTTTTGGAGAGCTAGCAGAATCAGCGACAAGGTTACCATTTTGAACCTTGGCTTTAGCAAGTGCCTGTTTAGCACCCTTAGGTCTAGGATAGGCCACCACTCCCCATTTTTCTTTCTTGTGAGGAAGTATCTTGAATAAAACCCCTTTCCCTTTTGCTCTGGAGGCACAGGTTCCACTGCTTTTGCCAACAATAAGTTCTGAACCTCCTTTTCCAATAGCTTTCTTTCCGCATTAGAAGCTGGTTTTAACACTCTGGTTCTTAGAGAGGGAAGTGATTTGAAGCTTAGGGACAAACCTGACTCACTACTTCCAGGACCCACTTGTCTGTGGTGATCTGTTTCCAAACCTGGAAATAGTGAGTCAGTCTGCCCCCTACTAGAAGTGGGGAGGCGGCCTGGGAGGACAAGACAGGGGTCCTTCTTTGCCCGGAGCCGAGAGTGGGAACCATACCTGGAACCCCTTCTGCCTCTACCACTTAAGTACCCTTGCTGAGGGTACTGCTGCACTTGGGGTACAGCCATGGCCTCATAAAAAGGCCTGGAACGAAAATGTTGGCTCCTGCCTCCCCTTCCATATGGGCTTGTGGACGAGGAAGCATTTCTTTGGCAGAGTTGCTTCTACAAGTGGCCTTGTAGTCGTCCATTTTCTTCATATAGGCTTCTGTGTGAGTTCCAAAGAGGGAATTACCCTCAACTGGGAAATCCAGAGCCTTATTCTGCGTGAGTGAGTGTCTTGAATAAGGTTTGCGGCTCTTAACCAGGCAAACCTTCTCTGGGCAAGTGTATTGGCCATCTACCGCAGCAGTGTCGTTGGTGTCTGCTGCCATCTGAAATTGATATTTGGCAGCTTCTAAGCCAAATCTAACAGTCTCAGCAAGGTCTGCTGAAAGACTGGTAAGAGCCTTATCTGCCATAGCCATGACAGACTGCCAGAGGGATTTTTGGTACTGGGCCGCATAAGCTTGGAAATTAGCCAGTCTTATGGTGAAAGAAGCTGATATATAGCCCTTTTTGGCCTTACTTTTTTCTAGAATCCTCCTCTGGTGGATGAGAAGCAAGAGGTACTTTTGCTTTGTCACAGGCTGCAGCTTGTACCACCTCCTGGTGGTCAGGGTAGGAGAATAAAAATTCAGCTCTTTCCCTGTCTAACTGGTACTTCCTGTCCAACCTTTTATCCAACAGAGGGACAGACCCAGGTGTCTGGAAGAGCTTTATTGCATCCCTTTTAAAAAACTTATTTATGGGAAACAGTAACTTTTTGGTGGGTGTTAACCCCATCATTTATACTAGGTTCTTATACTAGGAAGTAGAATAATAGAACGCTTCCTAGCCCATTGTAACCGTTCCCCACATCAGTGGGACATACTGCCAGAATTTGATAACTATCTATCTACAAATTTTTGTTAAAACATCGACTGAACAGCTATCAATGATTTCAGAAGGCAATCTATTCCATGGCCTACTAGTTCTAGTCACAAAGGAAAAGTGCCTTGCAATATTTTTTGCTGTATTTAACTTAATTTGTATTTTGTGGCCTCTTAAACCTGCTGGTTTATCTTGTAGAGTAGTTCCGATGTCATTAAGTAATTTAGCATCATTTATTATCCTATGCATGACCATTAGATCTACTCTGGTACTTCTCAGTTGCAAAGAGTACAGTCCTGTTTTGCACAGTCTGTCCCTGTAACTATTTACTGAGCGTTCCTATTAGTTTAGTATAGCGCTTTGTATTTTTCTAAACTGTTTACCCCAACCATAAATTAGTTCCATAACTGCAAGCCATAGTCCAAATGGGGTCTTGTATACATCTTGTAAAGTGGTAGTAAGCATGTTGCACTTTTATTCACAAAACATCTTATTGTATTTCTAATCATTATATTGGCTTTCCTTATAACTATAGTTCTATGATGCCTAAAACTCATACCTTCATCTAGCCATATGCCACAATCCCTTTCCAGTCTAGTGACTGTTATTACTGTATACTGCCCATTAACCTGTATTCCTGTCTAATATTATTTTTCCCCACATGCTTCACCATACACTTATTGACAGTAAAGGGCATCCCATTATTCTGTGACCATTTTTTCATCATTTCCATATCCTGTATCAAGGTCTGCTGATCTTTACAGGTGGTAACTGGTCCTCCAAATTTAATGTCATCAGCGAATTTTATAACTTTGTTTTTTATACCCAGATGTAAATCACTTATAAAAAGTGAAAATAATACTGGGCCCAACAAAGACCACTGTGGAACCCCCCTGTATACAGTAACTGGATCACAGTGTCCTCCCAAAATCCTCACTCTTTGTGTCCTTCCTTGTAGCCATTTAATGATCCAGTTAATTAATATTTTATCTATACCTATGTTTACTAATTTCTGCACCAAACCTATGTGTGGAACCTTGTCAAATGCCTTCTGGAAATCCAAATATAGTATATCCACTGGTGTGTTATTTCTAATTTCCCTATTTGTATATTCATAGAAACTAAGTAGCTTTGAAATGCATCCCCGATTTTTCTTGAAACCATGTTGTTTTGTATCATCAACGCCCAAAATGTTTACAGTTTCCTTGATCTTTTTCTTTAGTATTAGTTCTGTGATTTTTCCTAGTATTCCGGGGTGCATCAGTGGGTTGCACATGGTGCAACAGGGTTGCGTCATGCGCAACCCCTTTGAATATCCCAGCCTATATGTTTCATTATAAATCTGTCCCCAGTTAATTTCTGGATAATTAAAGTCCTCAGATACTACGTCACCCAAAAGAGCCATTTCAGAAATGTTGCTCTCTATTGTAGTACCTATTTCCCTTAATGATCCGGGGGGTCTATAGTACACACCCATCATTAGATTTCTATCCATGAGTCCTTTTATTGTTAACCATAAAGATTCAGTATTTAATTCTGGCAACTTTGTATTAAGTGTAATGTTCATATTACTTTTCACATATATTGCTACACCTCCTCCTCTTATTTCCTCTATCCTTACAAAAGAGGTGGTATCCTTCCATCTCCCTCTTCCATTATATACCTTCTTCCTACCAAGTTTCAGTTATCATAAAGATATCAATGTTTTCCTCTGCGTAGCATTACCTCTAATTCTGCTTTTTTTTTATGTTTAAGTTCCTTGCATTCAAAGACCACATTTTTATCTCTGTCTATCCTATTTTTTTATTTTTCTCCCTGGTACTCAAGTTTACTGCTGAATGTCCCTTACTTTCACATACATTTCTCTTTACCCTTCTCCTCGAATTTACTAGTTTAAAGTTTTGTCCACATATTGCTTAAGTGATATCCCTAACTTCCTACTGCCTCTTTTACTTAAGTATAAACCAACTATGCAGTAGTATTCAGGCTTATCTATAAATTCCTCCCAATGCTGAATGCAACCGATCTTCTCATGCAAGTTTCATTGCCTAAGCTAATTATTTATTTGATGCTATTTCTCTGAGTAAAGTTTCATTTCTCTAGGAGGCGGCAGAATTTCAGAAAAGTAAATTTCGCAATTCAGTTTCTTGGCTTCTTCCTTTATTTCCATAAACTATTTTTTTTACTGCTGTTAGTCCCCGTCTTCTCATGTTATTAATTCCTGCATGAATTATTACTGATTCGGTTCCATTCCTCTCCGTTACTATATTCTCCATCATATTTTTAATGTCACTAATTTTTGCTCCTGAGAAATAACTGGAAGTGACGTACTCCTTATTACCACCCATTGTATACCTATCAGTATATTTTATTATTGAGTCGCCTAAAATATATACCATTTTCATGCTACTGTTGAATCCACTCACCTCTCCTCTTTCTGCTCCAGCATCCTCACTTTGCTCAGTTATTTCCATCAAATGTTCATTATTTTGCCCTTCTCGTTGAGTTCTGTTCCCTGCTGTGGCTGTATCATCCTCTATTTGTTCCTTGTAATTCCATCATTATCTGCAGCCTCCTGCCGAAAATGGACCAACTACAAGTCTGGGTTACCCAGCACCAGCCTGATATCTTATCAGTTGCTGAGACCTGGCTCAATCAGAGGGTTGCTGATACGGTCATTCAATTACCAGGCTATATACACTGTTTAGACTCGACAGGGTTGGCAAGTGCAGAGGCGGCAGTGTTCTCTACTTAAAGGAAAACTACACCCAAAACTTGAAAAAATATGTTGTGCAGAGTGTTTTAATTTGTATGTGAAGTTCTAGTGTTTCCTTCCCTCTGACTGGTATTAGGAGTTTTTCCCAAATTAGCCTGCTAGCTTTATGCTAGTTTTACGACCCTTGGGGATCTTCATACCTGACAGCGTAATTGTATTTCTTGTTCCCACAGTGCATCTTGTCTCATGTGACTGTGATGTAAGAGAGACCAACATTCAGAACACACATACCAAACAAACTAAATATCTTGGAAGCTTTACAAGCTGCACAAAAATTACCAGCAGCAAAGTTTTTCAGGACAGTAAAACCTTTAGGATGAGGGTGGTCACTAAGCTAAATTCTACAGATTTTAAAATATAGCCATCTCTGTTGTTGTGAACTGATTGTAATGCAATGCTTTCTGCTGGATTTATGGGCTCTGCTACATCACCATCACATGAAACAAGGTGCATTGTAGGACAAAGAAATGCAATAAAACTATTTGATATGGAGATCTCCAGGGGTCGTAAAACTACCCTAAAGCTAGCAGGCTAATTTAGGAAAAACTCCTAATACCAGTCAGAGGGAAGGAAACACTAGAACTTCACATACAAATTAAAACATGCTGCACAGCATATATTTTTTCAAGTTTTGAGTGTAGTTTTCCTTTAAAGGATCACCTCCAAAGTCAAATATTGCCTCCCATCACAACCTGTAGTACTATCCAGCTTCTAATAGTAAAAGTTTTATTAGGCATGAACAGTAAAGCTTTAACATTAGTGTCCATTTATATTCCACCCAAGGACCAAACTAGTGGCTTTAAAACTATTCGCTACATCTTATCCAACATCACAATTCTGAACTAATAATGATGGGTAATTTTAACATTAACTGGTCTGCACCTGAAATAGGCCCACTTAAATATGCCCTATCTGCACTACACATGACTCAAGTAGTGAACTCCCCCACTCGTATTAACTACCGCACAGGAACTTGCTCCATAACTGACTGGCTCCTCACTAACCGACCGGAAAGAATAACTGGTACTACTGTCCTCCCTGACTCCATGAGTAACCTTTCTCCCATCCTCTGTCACTGGTCTAATAAATCCCCCAAGGTTCCACCTAAAACTGTCACTAACAGACTGTTAAAAAGAGGGAAGCGGAGGCCTTTAAAACCCACCTAAGCCTCCAAGACTGGAGCTTCCTAAACAATGCCAAAGATATTGACTCTGCCCTAGAAGGTTTTATTCACAAATTTAATAATGCCTGGGAGGCAGTATAGCACAGTGGTTTAAGGCTCTGAGCTGCAAATCTGGTGACATCCAGCAGACCAGACCTGGGTTTGAATCCCACAGCTTCCACTTGCATGCTGTGTGACCCTGAGCAAGTCACTTAACTTCCCTGTGCTCCCAGGTTGCACCTGTAAAAAAGCTTTCAGCTTAGTGTGTCTCACCTGGTTAAACAACTAAATTAAAAATTAAATTAAATTAATAAGTCCTGTGACACATTTGCCATCCTAATTAAACAGAAGATCCGGGACTCCAGTAACACCTGGATCACTCCTCAGCTCCTGTAGACGGTGAGATGCAGAGATGAACTGTGGTTCAAAGCCAAAAGTACTGGCTTCACAGCAGATCTACAGTTATAAAGCAGCTAGAAACAATTGCACATGGGCTATTTGTAAGGCCAAAAGCCAACATTTCAGAACAGAATTGGCAAATTCCCAGGGCAACTGCAGAAGGTTCTGGGAATGTATCAAAATACTGACTGGGAAACCAAATAAAACACCGCCTATCATACTAAACATTGAGGGTACCCCTACCCTAGACCTTAAAACTATTGCCGATACATTTAACAAGGCATTCAACGACCTCAGTGGAGTCTTACCTCATGACTTCCCACCACCACCAAATGGCCTCTCCTGTACATGTAGCACTGAACCTCGCTCTTGTTTCCCTTCCCCCTTCTTCGTGAAGTTGTCTCCCTTACTAAGGCCAAAAAGTAAATCTCTAAAGCGCTAGCGAGTCAAGAGCTAGCAGTGACTGTCTCGACCTCAAACTAGTTGAACTCGCACTAGATACTATCCTTGTCCCCCTTATAAAAATTATTAACCTATCCCTAATCTCAGGTAAATTTCCTCAGCTGTGGAAAGCTGTGATAGTCACACCCATCCACAAAAATGGTGACAAAACCAAGCACTCAAATTACAAGCCAAAACCTATACTCCCTCCTCTCTCAAAAGCACCTGAATGCAGAGTTTCTGATCAATTGACAGACTACCTGGACAAATACCAGCTGCAGTGTCCACAACAACAGTTTTCGGAAGCAGCATAGCATCACTATTGCCCTAGTTGAATTTACTGGTTATATCTACAATGTCTTAGATCGAGGGCAGTTGGTGGGGGCAACATACACTGACCTCACTGAAGCCTTCACTACTGTAAATCATGTACTGTTTCTGAACCAACTAACCATCACAGGGCTCTCTTCAGAGTTCGTGGCTTGGTTTAGAAGTTCTCTCTCACAGAGGGAAAAAAAACTTGAAATCCATGCTGTCCTTTCTGATAGCCAGCCGGTCACAACAGGGGAGCCCCAAGGATCCATTCTTGGCCCTCTCCTCTTTAGTGTATTCCTCAATACCCTCCCAGTGGCTGTAAAAGACAACATATTACTGTATGCAGATGATGCAGTGCTCTACTCAAGCCACTCCAACCCCCTTGAGCTTGAAAGGTAAATGCAGGCTAATTTCTCCATAGCAGAGCAATGATTTCTCAGTTCCAAACTACTGCTGAACTTCAAAAAGATGAAAAACCATGATCTTTGCCTCTGCTCAAAATAAACACAAGTCCTACCAACTACGCATACTCAACAATCTTAACCCACCTCTTGAAATGGTACCTTGCTTCAAATATCTTGGAGGTACATTAGACTGTACGCTGTGCTATAATCTACACATCAACCTAGTTGCCAAGACAGTTAATGCCAAACTAGGCCTGCTCTACAAAAATAAATCCTGTCTGACCAAAGAAGCTGTAAAAATTGCTATCAACAGCTCTGTGCTGTCGGTTATCGATTATGGCCTCATGGTATATGAAGTCAACTCCCATGGCACTCAAGTGGATTGAATCCACCCTTAACAAGGCTTATAGGTTTTTACTTGATGCAGACCGGAGGACCCATACATGTGATCTCTACACACAATCTGGCTGGTTAAACCTCAGAAATAGAATACATTACCAGATCTGCCTCCTAGCAAAAAATCCACTCTGGGACTAACCCCTCTGGGTGCCCAGAACCTGCTAAGACTGCCTAATTCCACCAGATGCACCAAGAGCATGAACACCTTCTCACTAAAAGTCCCTTACCATCGCACCTCTCAAGGCCAGCGGTCCTTTGAATACCAGGCGCCTTCCTGGTTAAACTCCCTAAGTGAAGATATCCTGAAGGAAAACAAACTTGGACTTTTTAAAAATGGAAATGATGTACTTATCGTAATTCTTGATCTTCTTGGATGCAGTCTCCAACACTCATTCATAATAATGGCACAGCGCCGGAGGCGCTAGGACCCAGCGGCAGCCAACAATTTCTAGAAGGGTCAGCGCCGGGATAGGACTACACATGCACAGCACCATGAGACTAGCTCACACCTGTGTAGGCTATCCTGGCATTGACCCTCCAACCACCTCTGTACCTTTTCGACTGAGGAGGTGTAGCATAACTAATGAAAATAACTTATCCTAACCTTTTGGGCCTTCACAGGCCCGGATGACCCTTGCAAGAAGGGTCAATGAACAATATCTTCACAGCCAGAATCACAAGAGTGACGACTAAAGAAACAAAATGAGTGAGCCCAGGGGATGGTGAGTGGGCGTGTGAATTAGTGGTGGAGATTGCATCCAAGAAGATCAAGAATTACAGTAAGTATGTAATTTCAATATCTTCCTGGATTCAAGTTTCCACCACTCATTCAGAATAATGGGAAGAGTACCAAGCTAAAACCAACCCAACCTGAGGAGGGCGGTAGGAGATAGGGCTCACACAGAAAGGATGTCAAAGGACTTTCCTGCTAAGGAAAGGAGCTGTCTGGAAAGAACATCCAAAACATAGTGCTTATAACTCACCACACTGTAGAAGACTGCAATGGACACAAAATGAAACGCCGCCAGGAAGCCGCAACCACTTTGAAGAGCGGTGAGAACACAGCCTCTCAATTTGGTCGAAGACAAAAATTAATAGTATTGCAGACATGCTACCAATCTAGCCCAAAACATCTCAGGGCAAGAAGGTGATCCAACTGAGGCAAGCTGAAGCTACAGCAAAATGTTGGAGTATAGCTCTTCGTTCTGTGAAAACAAATCACAGAACTGTTGCAACAATCAGAGAGTGAAGGGAATGCTCCCCTCCTTCTGGAGGCAAGGCAAAAAAGTTTTACTAACTGTAAGAGCCGGAGGCAAAGTCTACTGGCTCAAGGTAGACAGAGAAAGTGCAGATGGATACCCCCACTACTAAGTATGGCTGACCTGTGAACACCATGTCCAAGAGGCACTTGAACTCCTTACTTGGTGAGCAATCGGAGGTCCAGGTGGGGTTAGCCCATCAATGGAAAATAGTTTCCACTTAGTCACTTAAGCCTTCCTGATAGAAGGCCAAAGCATGACTTAGAAGCCTTTTGTGGTGGTCTGGGAGAACCAGAGCCTACCCACTTCTTTTTCCAAAGAGGAATCATTTTGCCCCTGTTTGCCTACAATTCTAGTTGCAGTCTCTGAACTAAGGGAAGAGAGGGAAAGTGTACAGGAGGAACGTGTCCACTGCAGAGAAGCATTCAGACAGGAAAAAACAGGGTCTGGATTCTGAGGCAAAATAGGGGCAGATCTGCGTCGAGTGGGGATGCAGAAAGGACCAAGTTCAGGCTGACCCATTCATCAAAAGTGACTGCATAACGACTGAAGTGACTCAATGTAATGAGGCACCACTCGCTCCGGCCTTCCTGAAAGGGAGTAGGAAAAAGGCTCTAGTTTGCTTGCTGATGAAAACAAAAAACATCACAGTTTCGTCACCTGCTCGAAGTGCATAACTGCATGTCAGCGGGTCTCCTTCACCCTGGAGGGATCTAGAGGAGCTCCTAAGAGATGGAGCTGCAGGGAAGGTGAAACTAACACCTTCCTCCAAACAGAAAAACTCTTCCCGGGAAAGGGAGAGGAGAGCTGAGCAACTACCTCCGAAGAGTCTAGTCCGGAGCAACTGGCATGGAACCAATGTGCAGGAAGCGCAGGTATGAATACCGAGAACCCATCTCTGAACAAGGACCTACTTGACCTTTACGGTTAAGAAGAAAACATTACTTACCATAGTAATCTTGTTTCTTCTAAGGGAATCTTACTGTATTCTGACAAATGCAGTATGGTCTCACCATAGGACTGCCCCGAAGCCAACATGGTTAATAGAACCTATGCTAATAGTGGAATGTTAGGCTCGAGCTCAGTTTTCAAATCAATGTCCCTGGTTGCACTTCCTGCAACTGTCAGATTCTTACGAAGCATGCAGAAGCTAATACTAACTAACCAACTAAGTTTACTATTCCTAAATACCCCTATTAGGGGAACAGAAACTCCAACAACAGGAGGCATCTTTAAGACTCAAGTCAAAAGATGCCCAAAAACGAATGGGTACCCACAGGTTTCCAGCACCAGTGACACAGGAGTGAGAAGAGCCCTGTAGGTCCTAGAAGGGGAGGAACAGTGGGAGCTCAGAATACAGTAAGATTCCCTTAGAAGAAACAAGATTACTATGGTAAGTAATGTTTTCTTCAAACCCCAGGAAATCTTACTGTATTCTGACAAATGCAGACTACCCAAGCAGTGCCTTTGGAGGTGGGCAGAGGAACTTTTTGGAAACAGGATCTGCAGAACTGCTGTGCCAAACCTGGCAACACTTCTAGCCTGAGTGTCCAGGCAATAATGCCTGGTAAATCTATGAACTGTTTTCCAGGTAGCTGCCTTACGTATTTCCAATAGAGGAATGTCTCTAGAAGCTGCTATAGATGCAGCAGTCCCTCTAGTAGAATGGGCCCTAAGCCCTTGTGGGGGCTGCTTACCCACCTTGTCATAACAGAACTGGATGCATGAGACAATCCATCTTGTTATGGATCTCTTTGTGGCAGGTTTACCCTTGCCAACCTCTCCGTAGGTCAGAAAGAGTTGGGTTATATCCCCTCTGTAACCTTTCGTGTGATCTAGATAGCAGCTAATAGCCCTCTTGACATCCAGGCTATGTAGCCTACGCTCACCTGAAGAGGAATGTTCAGTAAAGAAAACTGGCAAGGTGATGGACTGATTAATGTGAAAGCCAGATACCACCTTAGGAAGAAATTTGTTATTCATCCTGAATACCACCTTGTCCCTGTGGAAGGCCACATAATTGGGCTCCATGGAAAAGGCCTGAATCTCACTAATCTTTCAGGAAGAAGTAATAGCCACTAAAAACACAGCTTTCTAAGTTACATACTTAAGGTCAGCCGAAGACATGGGTTCGAAAGAAGGCTGCATAAGCTGTGCTACAGTATGCAAATGTTTAGATCCGACACAGGGGTAGGGGTTCTATGAGGGGGTGCAAATGCAGTAATCCTTTAAAAACCTTTCGGAACACTGCATTAGAGGCCAAAGAGTATGGTTTACCTGCTGACAGGTATGCAGATACTGCAGCAAAATGAACCTTAGAAGTAGAGGTCCTAAGGCCTAGGGAATGAAGATGGGTGAGATAGTCAAGAACTACTGATAAGCCAACCTGGGCATGGTCGAAATTTTTGTCTCTGCACCAGAAAGAAAATCTTTTCCACTTAGAAGTGTAACTCTTTCTGGTAGCAGGCTTTCTGGATACCCTGAGGACCTCCATTACCCCCTCTGAGAGATTCAGGTTTGCATACTCCAGGTCCGCAAGAAGCAGGCTTTGAGCCTGAGGAATTGAAGGTTGGGATAAAGGATCCTGCCCTGGGAGGAGGTCAGCAGATTGTGCCTCCTGGGTAGGCTGATTGGCTTGGCTATTAATAGTGATAGGACTAGGGAATAATATGGTTGCCTGGCCCAATCTCGGGCAATGAGGAACATTGCGGCTGGCTGGGACCTGAGCTTGTTCAGGACTCTCAGTAATAGTGGTAATGGAGGGAAGGCATACAAGAACTTCCTTGTCCAATCCAAGATCAGTGCGTCCAGTGGTACTGTGCCCTTCAGTGGAGTTCTGCAGCAGTACAGAGGGAGCTGGTAGTTGTCTGGAAAAGCAAAGAGGTCTACCTCTGAAATGCCCCACCTTTTGAACGCCAGATGCAGTACTTGCTTGTTTAGGAACCATTCGTAACTGTTCTGATTTATTCTGCTCAGTGCATCTGACAGCATATTGTCCTTCCCTGGAAGGTGGACTGCTGATAGGACAATGTTTAGGGACTAAGCCAGGGTCCATATTCTCATAGTTTCTGTACACAGTGGAGTGAACCTTGTGCCTCCCTGTTTGTTGATGTAGTACATAGTGGTCATGTTGTCTTTCCTGACCTGGACCACTTTTCTCTGCAGCATGTTAGCGAATGCCTGAAGTGCCAGGAACAATGCCCTGAGCTCCAACAGGTTGATGTGCAGTAATGGCTCCTGCTTGAGCCATGTACCATGGACAGTATGCTCCTCTAGATGTGCTCCCCACCCAAGGAGGGATGCATCTGTAGTGAGCACCAGAGATGGTTGTTTTTGTAGGAATGGGACCCCTTGTCTGAGGTTTCCAAAATCTTACCATCACTGGAGTGCCTGCACGAATGTTTGAGTGACTGGGACCAGCTTTGACAATTTGTCCTTTCTTTAATGCCAGTAATGCTTGAGGTGATATTGAATATCCTCCATCTGAAATCTTGCTCCTGACACTGTGGCAGTTGAGACTGCCTTGTGGCCCAACAACTGGAGAAAATGTCTGGCCGGCCTGAGGCTGTGAGGTTTGAAAGAACTCACCAGCTGCCTGAGAGTGTCAGCCCTCAGCTGAGGAAGAAAAGCCCTTCCTCTGACTGAATCCAATTCTGCTCCTATAAATTCCAGGAGCTGTATTGGTTGCAGCACTGACTTCTGCTGGTTTATCAAGAAACCCAAGGACTGTAACAGTTCCTGTGTTAAAGCCAGAGATTGCTTGACCTGTTGGGAAGACTGCCCAATAAGAGCCAGTCATCCAGGTATGGGAAGACTGCCACTCCCTGCCTCCGTAGGTGTGCCACAACTATTGCCAAGCATTTTGTGAACACCTGTGGGACAGAGGTAAGGCCGAAAGGTATAGCTCTGAGCTGACAGTGCCCTGATGGAAGCCTAAACCTCAGGAACTTTGTGAGATTGCCTTATGAGGATATGGAAGCAAGCATCTTTTAGATCCAGAGATGCCAACCAATCCCCTTGCCTTAAAGTTGGCAGAATCATTTTTAAGGTGACCATTTTGAATTTTGGTTTCAGTAAATGCCTGTTTAGGTACCTGAGATCCAATATGGGTCACCACTCCCCTGTTTTCTTGGTTGTGAGGAAGTATCTTGAGTAAAAGCCCTTTCCTCTCTGTAAGAGAGCAACTGGCTCCACTGCCCCTACTGAAATCAGATTTAACACCTCCTTTTCCAGTAACAATGTCAACAATTGAAAAACCCTTGCCCTCAGTCTTGGTCTGAATTTGAAACTGAGTGCAAGGCCATGACCCACTACCTCCAAGACCCTCCAGTCTGTAGTGATGGATTGCCAATCCTGGAGATAGTGGGTCAGCCTGCCCCCTACTGGTCCTGGGGAGGTGACCCAAGCAGATCCCTCAGGGTGTCTGCTTAGTCTGAGGTGCTGAAAGGATGCTGGGGCTAATACGGTTAGTGCCTCTCCTGCCCCTGTCTCTGAAATAGCCTCTCTGCTGTTGATAATGTGGATATGCCTGAGGCTGGAAGAATGGCCTGTAAGGTCTGTCCCTATGACACCTAGCATTCTGCTTTTGTGGGGTAGAGACCTTCTCCTTAGCAGCAGCACTTTGATATGCTGTTTTGAATTCATTCATTTTCCTCATGTAAGCCTCAGTCTGCTGCCCAAACAGAGACAAAGGCTCATATGGGAAGTCCACGGCCTTGGTCAGATTGTCTTGGGTCAGACTGCTAGCCCTAAGCCAAGCAGCTCTTCTCAATGACATTGAAGAAGCCATGTGTCTGGCTGCAGTATCACTGCTATCTACCGCCATTCTGAACTGGACTTTGGAAGCCTCTATCCCTCTCTTGGCAGCTTCCTCCAGGTCTGTTGCCATTTGTGTTGGCACTGACTTTGTAATCTGTAGGACAGTGTCCCAGAGTGTCCTTTGGAATCTGTCAACACAGGTCATGTATGAAGCCTGCCTAATTGCCAGGGAGGAACCCAGATACATCTTTTTTGCAATAGAATCCAGCTTTCTGGAATCCTTGTCAGGAGGATGGCATTCCAGGGGAATATCTGCTTTATCACAGGCTGCGGCCTGTCCCACACCCTCATGTCTAGGGTGGCAAAACAGAAACTCGGACCCACCCTTAGCCACCCAATATTTCTTGTTCACCAACTGGTGGAATAGAAGTTGGGGTATGCAGGATTTTCATCACCTGCTTTCTCAGGGACTTATGGATGGGGAGCAAAACCCTCTTTGGAGCCTGAACATCCATCATGTCCCTATAGTCCTGTTCCTCCTCCTCCTCATCAGTTGATTCCTGTGTGGGGAGGTCCAGGGTCAAAGCCAGCTGTTTCATAAATTTAAAATGAGAGGTAAAGTCATCGGTTCCCTTGTCAGGGGAGTCAGGACGATGAGGATCTGGTGAAATATCCGGGTCAATGGGTTCACCGTAGTCCTCGTCCTCAAACTCATCAACATCATCATAATCCTCATCAAAAGTGTCCACTTCTGGGTCCAATGAACTGGGAACCAGAGTGGAACTTGAGGCATGAAAATGTGGTTGCTTTTGAACCTGAACCGGTGTTGCTGGTTGAAGCGACTGAATTATTTTGATAGCGTTGGCTATTTCCTCAGCGGTTGGAACCGGAGTACTCGGTTGCGGTTCAACCACTGAATGCTTTTCTTTTCTCTTTCTCTTACTTGCGGCTGCCGGGTTAGCAGCAGGGTCAGCAGGCTTCTTTTTGCTGGGAGAACCGTCACCCTTGTCAGTGGGCTGATCGTCCGATTCTTTTTGAACAAAAATCGGTTTGTCTGCAGTTGGTGCAGCAGCCGTTTCAGACATTCTTTCCTGCAGTCGTTTCAAGCACCTAGCAAGCATCAACTGAGGGAAGTTTTTACAGATCTCACAGTCCCCTTTGAGGTGGTCAAACCCCAAGCACAGCACACAAATAATATGAGGATCTGCCTTTGCGAACGGTTCCCGACACTGTGTACTATTAGAAACCTGTGGGGCCCATTCGCTTCTTGGTATGTGACACTGATTGATTTTTTAAACCGAAGTAAAACCAAGAAGAAAAAATTACTCACCTTAGTAATTATGCTTCTTCTAATAGAGTCTTGCTGTATTCTGACAATTGCAGTTAGGTCCAGCCTTTCAACTGCCCCGGAGAACATAGGGTTAACTTTTCTATGCATGGCATAGAATGTTCATCTCGAGTTCAGTTGAAGCCTCTGCCTGTTGTTATTCAAACAGCAACCATCAGATCTTTACAAGCAAAACTCACTAGGTGTTCTGTGTGGAAACTGTAAAATTTTTAACCACACAACTGGCAGAAATATAATGTTTTTGGTCTCAAAGGAAGACTCAAGTCAGGAAACCCAAAACCAAAAAGCAATAAAATGAAACAACATTCCACCCAAAGAAAAAGAGGGTGTGAAAGGGAAGGCACCTCTAGGGTGCCAACACTGCGCCTGCCCACCCACATCCCAAAAATCTAGGTTCTGAGAGGGGAGGCGGGGGGAGGTCAGAATACAGCAAGACTCCATTAGAAGAAACATCATTACTAAGGTGAGTAATTTTTTCTTCAAACAACCTGAAGTCTTGCTGTATTCTGACAACTGCAGACTAACAAGCAGTACCTCCATGGAGGAGGGACAGAACCTACTTTGGAAGCAGGCTCTGAAGTACTGCTGTGCCAAACCGAGCATCACTCCTAGCCTGGATATCCAGACAATAATGCTTGGTAAAAGTATGGACTGTTTTCCAGGTGGCTGCCTGACAAATTTCTAAGAGAGGGATATTCCCAGCAGCAGCCAGGGAAGCAGCTGTACCTCTTGTGGAATGAGCCCTCAGGCCTGAGGGTGGAGTTCTACCCAGTTTTTCATAGCAGAATTGTATACAAGAAACAATCCACCTGGCAATAGATATCTTGGTGGCAGGTATGCCCTTCCCAACTTCTCCATAAGTGAGGAACAACTGGAGGGATTCAAATCTGTGACCCTTGGTACGCTCTATGTAGTAGCTAAGGGCTCTTTTAACATCCAAATTGTGTAGCCTCCTCTCTCCCAAGGAAGAATGATCAGAGAAGAAAACAGGAAGAGATATAGACTGATTGAGGTGGAAATCTGAAACCACTTTAGGCAAGAACTTTCTGTTAGTTCTAAGGGCCACTTTATCTCTGTGAAAAGAGATGAAATCAGATTCCACTGACAAGGCTTGCAATTCACTGATATGTCTGGCAGAAGTAATGGCTACCAAAAACACAGTTTTCCAAGTCAAGTACTTAAGCTCTGCTGAGGACAAAGACTCAAAAGGGGGTTGCATAAGCTGAGCAATGCAAACATTAAGATCCCAAGCAGGAGCAGAATCCCTAAAGGGGGGGATTGGTGTGAAGCAATCCCTTGAAAAACTTACAGAATACAGGATGGGATGACAGAGAGGAAGACTTGCCTACAGACAGGAAAGCAGAAAGAGCTGCCAAGTGTACCTTGAGAGTAGCTGGTCTGAGACCTAGGCCATTAAGATGGACCATATAATCCAGAACCGAAGGCAATTCAGCAGAGTCTGGAGAAATATTCTTCTTAGAACACCAAATGCTGAATCTTTTCCATTTAGAGTTGTACGTCTTTCTGGTGGAAGGCTTTTGAGAAGCCTTAAGGATATCCAGAACCCCTTAGGAAAGATGCAGATCTGCAAACTCTAACTCTTCAAGAGCCAAGCCTTGAGATTGAGAGATTGAAGATTGGGGTACCACATCCTCCCCTGAGAGGATGTTAACAGGTTGTAATTCCTGGGAAGAGACAGGGGAAGATGGACTGCTAGGGACAGCAACAAGGGGTACCATGGCTGCCTGGCCCAGTCTGGAGCAATCAGAATCACTTTGCATGGTTGCGACCTCATCTTGACAAGCACCTTGAACAGGAGAGGGAAGGGGGGGAAAAGCGTACAGAAATTTCCCTTCCCAGTTCAGGATCAGAGCATCCAGGGGGACTGAACCCAAGACTGGGGGTCTGCAACAAAAAAGAGAAAGTTGGCGATTGTCTGGGTCTGCAAAAAGATCCATCTCTGGGGTGCCCCATTTTGAAAAAATCACTTTCAACACCAGAGGATCTAGGGCCCATTTGTGATGGCCCTGGGATATTCTGCTCAGTGCATCTGCTAGGACATTGTCCTTCCCTGGGAGGTGAACTTCTATCAGAGAGGTTTGCAGGGAATAGGCCAGGGGCCACAACTTCATTGCTTCTGTGCACAAGGCCGTAGACCGAGTGCCTCCTTGCTTGCTGATGTACCACATGGTGGTGGTGGTGTCTGTTCTGACCTGAACTACCTTGTTCTGTACAGATCTGGAGAAAGCTTGCAGTGCCAGAAACACTGCCCTGAATTCAGAGAGATTGATGTGAAGCAGAGATTCCTGAGGCGACCATAGTCCCTGGGTGGTAAGTTCCCCCAAATGGGCTCCCCAGCCCAGCAGGGAAGCATCTGTGGTGAGGACCACTGAATGAGACTGAGTGACAAATGGAACCCCTTGCCTCAAACTGTCCTGATCCTGTCACCATTGCAGGGCTTGAATCAGAGTTCGAGTCACTGGAATTAGTTTGGTAAGGGAATCCTTTCTTTGGGACCAAAAAGCTCTTAAGTGGAACTGAATGTCCCTCAGTTGGAATCTTGCGCCTTGGACTACTGCTGTAGAAGCTGTCATGTGGCCCAGCAGCTGAAGGAAGTGCCTTGCTGGTCGAGACACCTGAAGGCTGAATGAAGAGGCCAGTTCCATGAGGGTCCTTGCCCTTTCCAGGGGAAGGAAGGCTCTTGCTTTTACCGTATCCAGCTCTGCCCCTATGAAGGTGAGGAGCTGCACTGGTTCGAGAACTGAGTTTGGTAGGTTAAGAAGAAATTCTAAAGAAGTGAGCACTTGCTGGGTCGCTTGCAGGTGAGACTTGACTTGGTCTGGAGACTGGCTCACTATGAGCCAGTCATCCAAGTATGGAAAAATGGAAATCTTTTGTCTTCTTAGGAAGGCAACAACTACTGCCAGGCACCTTGTGAAAACCCTTGGGGCTGATGTTAGGCCAAAGGGCATTGCTCTGAACTGATAGTTGCCTGAGGGCAACTTGAACCTGAGATAATTTTCTGTGGGAGCACCTGATGGGAATGTGAAAGTAGGCATCTCTGAGGTCCAGGGAGGCTAGCCAGTCCCCTGGCCTTAGAGAGGGCAGGATAATTCCCAGAGTTATCATCTTGAACTTTGGCTTTAAAAGATGTTTGTTCAGGTATCTTAGGTCCTGGATGGGTCACCACTCTCCTGTATTTTTGGGGGTTAGGAAGTACCTGGAGTACAATCCTTTGCCCCAGTGTAGGGTAGGTACTCTCTCTATATAGCTCTGAGAGCTAGGAGAGAAGAAACCTCTGCCTCTAGGACAAGGGTTTCTGAGAGATTTGCAGGTGGAAAAGATCTGGCTCTCAGCTTGGGAAATTTTTTGAAGCTGAGAACCAGACCCAGGCTTACTACTTCCAGGACCCACTCATTTGATGTAAGAGACATCCAGTCTTGGACAAAGTAAGCTAGCCTGCCCCCTACTGGGATAGGAGAATCGACCCGGGCAGACCCATCAGGGTGTCTGCTTGGCAGGGGCTTTAGTCTGAGGGGTGGATGCAGGCCTGCTCATCCCCCTTCTGCCTCTCCCTCTGAAGAACCCCCTCTGTGAAAAAGAAGAAGAGGTCTGTGCTTGGTAAAAAGGCCTTTGGAAAGGCCTGCCCCTGCCCCAGGACTGCTGTCTCTGAGGAGTTGCTTGCCTTTCCTTGGCCTGAGCACTCCTGTAAGTGGTCCTGTATTCATCAATTTTCTTCATGTAATTCTCTGTCTGCTCCCCAAACAGAGAATTATCCACTACAGGAAAATCCATGGCCTTATCCTGGGTATCCTGTGAGAGGCTAGTACATCTGAGCCAAGCCATTCTCTGAAGAGCCACAGATGTAGCCATAACTCTTGATGATACATCATTGGAGTCTACAGCAGCATGAAACTGAACTTTCGATGCCTCAATCCCATCCGCAGCTACCTCCTCCAGCTCCTTGGCAAGCTGGGGGGAAGCCTGTTTAGCCAGTGCCAGTACAGTGTCAAACCTGGACTTCTGGTATCTGGCTACATAGGCCATATAATTAGCCTGCCTGAGTCCTAAGGATGATGCAATGTACTGCTTCTTTGCCATGGCATCAATATTCCTGGAGTCCTTGTCTGGGGGTGTGATGCCAAGGGAATGCTTGCCTTATCACAGGCAGCAACCTGTACAACCCCAGTATGGCTGCATTGCTGATAAAGGAACTCCATATCTGAGCCTGAAAGAGTATACCTCTTGTCCATTCTTCTGTCCACAGGAGGTATGGAATTGGGAGACTTAAGAATTTTTTGTGTCTGTTTCCCAAAAGATTTGTGGAGGGGAACAGACAGTCTCCTGGACTCTGGGATGTCCATCATCTCTACATAGTCAGGCTCTTCCTGATCCTCCACTGCTTCCTCCACAGGAATCTGGAGGGTATCATCCATCTTTCTGTAAAACCTGTAGTGTGAAGGGGACTTGGAAAGCCTAGGAGGAGAAACGCCTGAAGGTCTGTCTGGGGAGATGGGCACATCCAGACTTTCACCATCACCATAATCATCTTCCAACTCTCCTTCCTCCTCAAACTCCGGTTCATAAAATTCTTCCAGGGTATAATCCAGAACCGGGGAAATTGACCAAACCGAGCCCCTGCCAAAAGGTGCCGGTTCAGTCGGAACCGATCAAAGCAATTCCACAATACGAATCACTTTGGCTATTTCATCGGCGGTCGGAGTATGAGATTCTGGATCCGAACCAGTCGACTTGTCTTTTCTTTTTCTTTTTGTCGGAACCGATTCCTCGGAATCGGCTCTCCTTTTGCCCGAAGAAGTATCGCCCTAGTCAGAGGGCACTCCTTCTGGTTCAGTCGGAACCGAACCGGGCTGGCCATCCGGGTCAGTGGTCTTCTCGGCCTCCCTTTCCCTCAGTCTACCTAATCTCTTTTCCAGAGTAGATTTGGGAAAATGTTTGCAAATTTGGCAGTCTGAATCGAGGTGGTCAAACCCCAGGAAATAAACACAGGTGGTGTGGGGATCAGCCTTAGCAAAGACCTCCCCACACACACTGCAGTGTTGAAACCCAGTGGGCCCATTTTTTTTTCTTGGGTTTCTCAGACATGGCCAACCTAACCAAACTTACCCTTTTTCGGCAATCCACTTGGGCAAGACTCCTATCGGTTCCTGACCGTGTCCATAGTCTTGGAAAAAAGCGTGCCTAAAACCCGTTTTAAAACCCGATATGGACGGTAACCACACACAAAGTAAAGTACAAATTTTACCTCAAAATGATCGGTTCAGCCAAACCGATCCACAGCTTTACAAGTTCCACACAGAAAACAGAACAAAACCTATCTAGTACTCATGGTACCACAGACAGAGACTTGAACCGACTATGCGGAAACAACAATTTCGGAAGAAAAACCGACCGAAAACCGACACTTTAACCGACTTTGAACTGAGCAGCAGGAGAAATCTCCGGAGCAACTGTTCAGTGAGGCGGAGTAAAGAATCTGATGGTTGCAGTTCGAATAACAACAGGCAGAGGCTTCAACCGAGCTCGAGATGAACATTCTATGCCATGCATAGACAAGTTAACCCTATGTTCTCCGGGGCAGTTGAAAGGCTGGACCTAACTGCAATTGTCAGAATACAGCAAGACTTCATGTTGTTTGAATTACCCCGGTAAGTTTTAAACTTAAGAAAAAAACACTTTACCAAACGGTAACGGTAATTTTAATTTAACTAAATACACAAAATGACCTTGGTTCCTCCTCTGTTGGAAAAACCAAAGAGGAACTGAAAGACTTACCCAAAACTACACTAATCTAACTAACTCTACCTGTGAACCAAGGACAGTGCTTCAAAAATCAAAAAAATAAAACGGGCTTTTAAAATAAACCGGGAAATTATTTCTTCAGTTAAAGTGAAGGAGAGCTCTCCGGAGATGTCTTACTGAAGTAAGTGGAGTAAAGAATCTGACAGTTGCAGGAAGTGCAACCAGGGACAGTGATTTGAAAACCGAGCTCGAGCCTAACATTCCACTATTAGCATAGGTTCTATTAACCATTTTGGCTCCGGGGAAGTCCTATGGTGAGACCATATTGCATTTGTCAGAATACAGTAAGATTCCCTGGGGTTTGAAAGGGAGCATGCCATCCTTTAACTTGGAGCAAGCTAGGAAGTAGGAACCTGTGTTCCGACTCGCTATGGAGTCACTTCTGTTGCTCTGAGGCTCTGATCAAGAGAAGAGAGTCTGATAGAAAAAAAACAGCAGACTGGGCTGCCACCTTGGTCAAGGGAACATCTCTGAATTAAGAGAAAATCTTCCTTGGAGAATGTGATGACCCATACCTCTGCTGGACTGGACTTTCCCTAGAAGTAGAAGAAGTCAGGAGCTCTCCAACGTAGTCTAGAGACGACCGCCTAAGGCAGCTGAGGTGTAACCTGGGCCAGATCCAGAAGGAAGGCATCTGGTAGTTTTGGGCTAGGCCCTCTGCTGTGATGATATATATATATATATTTTTTTTTAACAATTAGTTAGAGCCTGACAAGGCTTTCAGGCTTCTACCTTGAAAAGACTGCCTGATACAAGAATGATGAAGATGTTGTCCATCTAAGGGGCAGGAGGAGCCTTAGTGTCCATAACAAACCAGGACCGAACCAAAAATCACAGCTGAGGAGATGTTAATCACCCATTGCCGATGAAGTCACAATAGGGGTAGTATCACAGTGGGGCTATATACCCCATCAAAGGAGTATTAGAGTCTGGAAGACTCCCGACCACTGAATTAGTGTGCTCCACAGGGTGTAATTGTACTGACGACTGAAAAGAGTCCAGATGCAGAAGAGTTTGGTCCACGGAAGAAGTCCAGAATGTTATGGTGGACCCCATATCCCTGAGGAAAAACTAAAAAGAAGATCTTCCATCACAGACTCTGCTGATAGAGAAGACTTGCCCTCCAGTCTCTAAAATGAGTCATCTGCTGTATCACTAACAAGTAGGACAGGGAGAAACTCATCCAGATGCACTTCTACCCCAGAAGAACCTCCAAAAGAAGGTCTAGGTCAGAATCACTAGAGACTCCACCACCAGAAAAAAGGTGTCAAGGAGCTTGATGCCACTTAAGGAGCCAACAAAGTGCTAAGCGGAATGCAGAATTCCTTCCGGCAGAACAGAAGTTCCACCAGCGGTAAACCACCAGAATGTCACAGGATCCCACGTGGACCTACATCCACTAGGATCTGCAGAAATTACTCTGTGGAACAGGACTTCATTCCACAGAAAACATTTCACACAACTTCCGTGGGGAAAAAAGGTCCGCAGAAGGAAAACTCCGCCGCCCGTTCAGACGGACAGTACCAACTGGCACCAAACATGGCATGTGCATCACCTGTGGCACAGGATGGCACCAAGCAGCGCTGATGCCACCAGTGGCATTGCCCGTGGCACCCACAGGTGCCCATAATACCCGCAGGCACCTGCGGCTGCCACACGTGTGCTACCACAACACCTGCAGTACTGCTTATGTGCCGGACACCCAGTGGCATCGTCCGCACCAACGGCACCACCGCTCACAGCACTACCCACAGCACTGCCCATGGTGCCACCCGACACTAACGAGCATCACGCGGCACCACCAATGACAATGCCACCCGAAGATCCTGAAGAAGAGGAGAGACCGTGCCAGCCCCTGCATGGAAAAAGGGAAGGGGGTAGGCATGAGGAGTCGACGCGATGGCAAAGGCATCAAAGAGGGCACCGTGCACATCCTGACCCAATCAACATGGCCTCAGTCCAGTAGCTCTGAGTCCCGGAGACCCAGAACCAGGAACACTGGCCAGGAAAACTGGACAGAAGTCGAACCCCCTCTCCAAAGGAGCGTCCCAAAGGCGAAACTGATCACTGGAACTCCATCGAGGACGAGATGGAATCCAGTGTTGAAGAACGGAGCCGTTAAGAGCGGGGCCAAGGGGAACCCACCAAAGACAGTTCAGGCCTACCGCCCCTCAGCACTGACAAACCTCCGCTGTAGGCACGTGCCAGGCGACCTCAGGCGGTACCGATTCTCTCCCCGAAGAGGAGGAAGAAGAGCTTGAGGTCAAGCGGAGCCCAATCCGCAGAACTGCCAGTTTTGTGCTTTGGCGGACTGTCTTCTGCCCCCCCCAAGCACAGAACTGCCCCTGGTCGGGCCCCCCCTTTGCGAATGGTGGCAAACCGGACACAGCCCCTCTGCCATAACAACTTTCAAACGAAGTCTTCCTACCGTCACCGCTACTGTCTAAGGATGACTCCATTGATGGCAGGTGAGAATTTCTTTTCCTTTTTCATAATCTTCTTTTTCTTCTTAAAATAAGAAAATAATACTAAAATGTTAATTTAAACGAATACTGAACAGCTTAATACTGCTGTTGTATAGACAAAAACTTTGACTCTGGCAGACAAGCAACATAGACATCCAAGTGCACTCTACAGCAGGAGAAAAAGAACTGAGGTGGTTGGAGGGTCGATGCCGGAATAGCCTACCCAGGCGCGAGCTAGTCTCATGGTGCCGCGCATGCGTGGTCCTATCCCAACGCTGGCCCTTCTAGAAATGTTTGGCTTCCGCTGGGTCCTAGTGCCTCCGGCACTATCCCATCAGTGTGAATGAGTGGTGGAAACTTGAGTGCAGGAAGATCTAAACTTCATGCATGTCTTGTATCGTCTAGTGGCTAAGAGTACGGGACCTAATACCTATCCACCTTCCACACTACTTGAGCCCAGTCTAGTCCTATCCAATTCTCAGGTGTCAGGCTGATAACTGTCTCAAATACCAGATTGCACCCAGCTACCCTTCTGCTTCACCTATGCACCCATTATTTTCTCCATCCTCTCCTCTCCTCACCTTCTCTTCAGTCGCTCACCCTCCTTCCTGGGCCCCTACTGCCCCTCCTCTTCTTCCTTATTGCACCCCCTATCTCCCCGCTCTCTAACTCCCCTCCCCTCAGCCTTTCTACCAGTCTTAACCACCCCCCCAACTGCAAGCAAATCTCCTCCTACCCTTCTAAGCACTTGCCCGCTAAACCAAATCCCATACCTTACACTTAGACAAAAGAACTGCCTTTAAGCAATTCTAGCTCCACGACTCCTTGTCTCCCCTTCTCTTTCTCTCTGATACCGTGTTTTTGTTCCTGTATAGCTAAAGTCCTATTGTATCGAATGACAAGTTGTGCTATTATGCTCTGTATTCCTTGCTATGCTGTTAGTCCTCTGTATAAAGTATTTGACGTGGAACCTCTGTAAATGAGCCCCTGGCACAAAGGTACTTCCGAATAATGAAATAAATAAATATGATATTGGTTTCAATATTTGCTGATGCTGCCAACCCTTCTCCACTGCTGCCTACCCCATTAACAGGATCGTTCTCATCTCTTACACTATGTATTCCTATTTCTGCCTCTACAACTATAGTGTTCAGGTTAGTCTTATCCCATTTAGAGCTAGGGCCCAATATGTTGCTACTGTTGCTAAGATCCAGCAAACCCTGTGAGCTCCCACTATCTTCTTCCAACAAAAGTAGTGGTTCGAACGTGTTTTCCATGGGCAGTGTGAAACCCACAGCTCTCCTGCATCCCTTTTTATGCTTTCTTTGCTGTATTTCCCATTCCTGGTCCTCACATTCTTGTTCTCTTTCCCTTTTTTTGTTTAGGTAGTGACATATCCTGCCTGTTGTTTGATACTGGCACTGACTATCGCAGCAATCTATCTTGGCTTAGGGACACAATTTTCATTTCTGTTTCCAAAAGTTTTTGTCTTAAGTCCTTAATTATTAGACATTATTCACATGTAAATATGAGTATTTTGTTTACAATATCAGTATTAAACTTCCTACACACAATACATCTAAGCCCTATTTGTCCTCCTTCAAGCTTCACTATATTTGAATCCATGCTGATTGCTTACCACATACGACTCTCATGGGAGTATTCGCTTGTTAGCTCCTGGTGTCCTCTTTCCCTGCTAACACTGCAGAAACATGCAGACGCACTGTGCGTGTCTTTGCAGGTGCTCACCCCGCTCGCTCAAGACTCCCAATTTATGTTGAGCTGAACCCGGAAGAGTGTTTCTGGTCACGTGACTGCCACCAGAGTACTCGCTTCTTAAAACTACAAAAAAGCTCCAAATTTGTTTTAAAAAGCAAACATTTCACCTGCACTTGTATGGTATTTGAGCCTAGTGTACTAGCACTACAAATCAGCCCCAGGACAAGATAAAACTGTTCGGTTTTGGTAAATGCACACAGGAAGTGATGACACTTTGTAGTCAACTGAACAACTACTGGACTACATTTCCCAATCTCCCAGTCTCTTGCCTAACCCTACAAAATGTTGCACAGAACAAAATTACAAAGCTCTTAGCTGGACAGTATATGGTCAGCTATGCCTCACCACTACGTTGGGTTGTCAAGCAGCATAAGCACCATACTAAACCAATTTCCAAGTACTCTGCCTCCTCTTCATCTTCTATTACCTCAGTGGAAGAGATACCCAGAGCATCCACCATTTTTCAAACAAAGGAAAAATGGGATGAATAATCCTCTGATGACCTGGGAGGAGAGCCAAACTCTTGCTCAGGAGAGACTTCAGGCTCTATAGGCTCCCTTTCATCCTCTTCTTCATATTCCTCATCATCTTGCCTGGCCTCAAACGGGGGGACTGGTTGGCTCAGCAGGGGTCTAAACTGTAGACTGCTGTCCAGCAAGCAGCAGATCCTGCAAACAAGGCCTGCAAGACCTTAAATGCCTGTGCAATCTCCTGTCGAGTAGGCAGCATGTTTATTGCCACAACAGAAGTCCCCATAGGCTGACCAGCAGGGGGTTCTGTGTGCTTTGTTTTCTTAGTCTTTCTCACAGGAACCAGAGAGCTAGCCGGTTCTTTTTAAGCCTTTCCAAACATTTTTCATGCGTTTTTTCTGGAAAAGTCTTACCGGTTTCATGATCAGTTTTTAAATGAGCATAGCCAAGGCAGACAACACAAGAAGTGTGTTTATCTGCCTTGGCAAAACCTTCTCCAATCTCTATATAATTTTTGAAACAGAGTTCACCAGTCTTTTTCTTAGGTTTTTCAGACATTTTTGTACAAGAACCCAAAAATCGCAACTGGGAGTAAATTTTAACTTTTAAAACAAAACTACAGGTTGCAGTCAGTTCGGGAACCGAGAACCGACGGAGGAAGGAACCGGGATTAGCGTTTCAGTAACCGTTATTAGTGGTTACAAAAATTACTTTTAATAAGATGATTTACTACAAAATAAAGGAGTTTTAGTCAGAAAAACTCCGCTAAGAGTAAAAAAAGCCTCGGTTCCCCACTGGTTATCTCAAACTGGGAGAAACCGAGGAAAATAAACAATTTAAGTAAAATAAAGCTAACAGTTTACAACAAACAAAAGAGAAGGGCAGCAAATGAAAATAAAATAATACTTGTATGTATTCTTTTAAAGTTTCACAGAGAGATGATGAGGATAGGATCTCCTAACATCTAGTCTTGACAGGCGGAGAGAGAAATTTGAGGGTTAGAATGCAGGTAGTCGATAGGTGGCAGCATTTGAAAAAGTGACACTAGCCAATGATTCCATCATTAGCATACCATTCCATCTCCGGGCAGATCTAACTTAAAGGCATACTGCATAAGAGTTAGGAACATAGGAGTATTCTTGGGGTGAGAATACCAAGGCTGTCTCACCCAGCCTGGTGTCACCAGGATCATGATAGCAGGCTGGGTTCTGAGTTTCAGTAGAACTCTGGGGATCAGTGGAAAAGGAGGGAAGGCGTACAGGAACTTCCCTATCCAATCCAAGTTTAGGGCATCCACTGGTACTGTGAGGCCTGCAGCAGTACAGGAGTAGCCAGTGATTCAGGCTGGAGGCATAGAGATCTATCTCTGGAGTGTTCCACCTCCAGAAATCTGTTGCCAGTACTTGTCTGTTCAGGACTCACTCGTGGTGGCCCTGCCTGATGCAGCTCAGACCATTTGCCAGCATACTGTCCTTGCCTAGCAGGTGAATGGCCGATAGCTGAATCTGCAGAGAATAGGCCAGAGACCAGAATTTAATGGCCTCTGTGCAGAGCTTTGTGGACCTTGTGCCCCATTTGTCGATGTAGAACATAGCTGTGGTGTTGTCTGTTCTGATTTGAACAGACTGGCCTTTTTTTGGGGGGCGGGGGGCAAAGTCTTTTATGGCAAGATAAACCGCTCTGAGGTCGAGGAGGTTTATATGGTAGGTGGACTCCTTGGGAGACCATGTCGCACTGATGGACTGATCTGCCAGTTGTACCTCCCAACCTGGGGGGCATCTGTAGTGAGTACTCTGGATGGTTCCCTTTGCTGAAAGGGGACCCCTTCCCTGAGATTCTGCAAGTCTTTCCACCAGTCTAAGGCTTGTAGCAAAGTCTTTGTGACTGCAATGAGTTCTGACATAGAATTATTTTTCTGGGACCAGTGAGTCATTAGGTGATACTGAATGTCTATCACTTGAAATCTGGCACCACAGCCTTGGTAGACGCCATGTGGCCTAAAAGCCTCAGAAAGTGTCTGGCTGGCCTTGGCTGCTCCAGGAGGAAACAGTCTGCTAGGTTCTACAGGTTGTGTGCTTTGAGGGAGAGCAAGGCCCTTTCTTTTTATGTGTCCAGTTCTGCCCCAATGAACTCCAGTAGCTGAACTGGTTGAAAGTGGAATTTCTGAGGACTGATTAGGAAGACAAGGGACTCCAGGGTACTCTGGGTTAATCTGAAAGAGTTTCTGACCTTCTATAAAGACTTGCCCACTATAAACCAATTGTCCAGGTAAGAAAAGACAGATACCAGTTAACTTCTGAAATAAGCTGCCACTACTGCCAGGCACTTTGTAAATACCCTGGGCACAGAAGAAAGGCCCAAGAGCATAGCTGCAAACTGGAAGTGACCTGAAGGCAATCTGAACCTGAGAAATTTTCTGTAAGACTGCCAGACTGTAATGTGAAAATAGGCATCCTTCAGATCGAGGGAAGCTAGCTAGTCTCCCATTTGTAGGGATGGAATCACCACAGTCAGGGTGACCATCTTGAATATGGGATTGACAATGTGCTTGTTTAGGTACCTGAGGTCCAAAATGGGTTGCAAGAAAAAAATTACTCACCTTAGTAATTATGTTTCTTCTAGTGGAGTCTTGCTGTATTCTGACTATTGCAGTTAGGTCCTGCCTTTCAACTGCCCCGGAGAACAAAGGGTTAACTTTTCTATGTCTTGCATAGAACGTTCTTCTCAAGCTCGGTTGAAGCACCTGTCTGTTGTTGCCCAAACTGCAACTGTCAGATCTTTACGGGCAAAAACTCACTAGGTGTTCTGCGTGGAGACTGCAAAATTTTTACTAGCCAACTGGCAAATATATAATGTTTTTGGTTTCAAAGGAAGACTCAAGTAAGGAAACCCAAAACAAAAACACATCCAAAACACAACATTCCACCCAAACAAAAAAGGGTGTAAAAAGGACACCCCTAGGGTGCCAATACTGCTCCTGCCCACCCACATCCCAAAAACTAGGTTCTGAGAGGGGAGGCGGGGGGGAGGTCAGAATACAGCAAGACTCCACTAGAAGAAACATAATTACTAAGGTGAGTAATTTTTTCTTCAAACAACACGAAGTCTTGCTGTATTCTCACTATTGCAGACTACAAAGCAGTACCTCCATGGAGGAGGGACAGAACCTACTTTGGAAATAGGCTCCAAAGTACTGCTGTGCCAAACCGAGCATCACTCCTAGCCTGGATATCCAGAAAGTAATGCTTGGTGAAAGTATGGACTGTTTTCCAGGTGGTTGCTTGACAAATTTCTAAAACAGGAATATCCCTGGCAGCAGCCAGGGAAGCAGCTGTACCTCTTGTGGAATGAGCCCTCAGGCCTGAGGGTGGAGTTCTGCCCAGTTTTTCATAGCGGAATTGTATTCAAGAAACAATCCACCTGGCGATAGATCTCTTAGTGGCAGGTTTTCCTTCACCAACTTCTCCATAAGTGAGGAACAACTGGAGGGATTCAAACCTGTGACCCTTGGTACGCTCTATGTAGTAACTAAGGGCTCTTTTGACATCTAAACTGTGCAATATCCCCTCACCAGAGGAGGAATGGTCAGTGAAGTACACAGGAAGAGACATGGATTGATTAAGGTGAAAGTCTGAAACCACCTTAGGCAAAAACTTCCTTTTAGTCCTGAAGACCACCTTATCTCTATGAAAGGAGACAAAATCAGGCTCCACTGACAAGGCTTGTAGCTCACTTATGCGCCTGGCAGAGGTGATGGCTACCAGAAACACAGTTTTCCAAGTCAAGTACTTAAGCTCTGCTGAAGACAATGGCTCAAAAGGGGGTTGCATAAACTGAGCGATGTAAATATTAAGATCCCAAGCAGGGGCAGAGTCCCTGAACGGGGGGTTGGTGTGAAGCAACCCTTTAAAAAACTTGGAGAACACAGGGTGAGCTGATAAAGAAGAGGGCTTACCTGCTGATAAGAAGACAGACACAGCTGCCAAGTGCACTTTTAGGGTAGCTGGTCTCAGCCCCAAGGAATTCAAATGCACCAAATAATCCAGGATCGTGGGCACGCCAGCAGATTCTGGGAAATATGTTTACCAGCACACCATATGGAAAATCTCTTCCATTTTGAATTATAGGTAGCCCTGGTGGAAGGCTTCCTAGAGGCCTTCAAAATATCCAATACACCTTGAGAAAGGTGTAGGTCAGCAAACTCTAACTCTTCAAGAGCCAAGCCTTGAGATTGAGAGATCTGAGGTTCGGATACCAAACTCTCCCCTGGGCACAGGTTAACAGGTTGTGATTCCTGGGAAGACATAGGGAAGGGTGGACTGCTAAGGACATGAGGAGTGGGTACCAGGGCTGCCTGGCCCAATCTGGAGCAATCAGGATCATCTTGCAGGATTGAGATCTGATTCTGACTAGCACTTTGAAAAGAAGGAGGAAGGGGGGAAAAGCATAGAGAAACTTCCCTTCCCAACTGAGGAGGAAGGCATCCAGAGGGACTGAGCCCAACACTGGGGGCCTGCAGCAAAAAAGGGGAAGTTGGTGACTGTCTGGGGCTGCAAAGAGATCTATTTGCGGGGTGCCCCATCTGGCAAATACTGTCTCCAGTACTAGGGGATCCAGTGCCCATTCGTGATGGCCCTGGGAAATCCTGCTGAGAGCATCCGCTAGGACATTGTCCTTGCCTGGGAGGTGAACTGCCGTAAGGGAGGTGTTCAGAGAATAAGCCAGAGACCACAACTTCATTGCTTCGGTGCACAAGGCTGTAGACCGAATGCCCCCTTGCTTGTTGATGTACCACATTGTAGTGGTATTGTCTGTTCTGACCTGAACCACCTTGTTCTGGACAGATGTGGAAAAAACCTGGAGTGCTAGAAAAACTGCTCTGAGTTCCAACAAATTGATGTGGAGCAGAGATTCCTGAGGGGACCACAGCCCCTGGGTGGAAAGGTCGCCCATGTGAGCTCCCCACCCAAGAGGGATGCATCTGTAGTAAGGGTCAAGGAATGAGACTGGGGAGTGAAGGGAACCCCCTGTCTCAGATTGTTCTGATCCTGCCACCACTGAAGGGCCTGGATCAGGGTTCGAGTCACTGGAATCAATTTGGTTAGGGATCTGTCCTTTGAGACCAAAAGGCTCTCAAATGGAACTGAATGTCCCTCATCTGAAATCTCGCTCCCTGCACCACTGCTGTAGAAGCAGCCATGTGCCCCAGGAGCTGTAGAAAATGCCTTGCTGGTCGAGAGACCTGCAGGGTGAAGGAGGAGGCCAGAGACACCAGGGTCCTTGCTCTTTCCAGAGGAAGGAAGGCTCTGACTTCTTTTGTGTTCATTTCTGCGCCTATGAAGGTGAGAAGCTGGACAGGCTCCAGAACTGACTTTGGAAGATTGAGAAGGAAACCTAAAGATGTAAGCAGTTGCTGGGTTACTTGTAAGTGTAGTTTGACCTGTTCTGAAGACTGGCCTACAATGAGCCAGTCGTCCAGATAAGGAAAGATGGCAATCTTTTGCCTTCTTAAATGAGCAACTGCTACTGCCAGGCATTTTGTCAACACCCTTGGGGCCGAGGTGAGGTCAAGGGCATTGCTCTGAACTGGTAATGGCCTGAGGGCAGTTCGAATCTGAGGTACTTTCGATGGGAGCTTCTGATGAGAACATGGAAGTAGGCATCCTTGAGGTCCAGGGAGGCTAGCCAGTCCCTGGCCTTAGAGAGGTAAAATAATCCCCAGGGTCACATTTTGAACTTTGGTTTTAAAAGGTGCTTGTTTAGATACCCGAGATCCAGGATGGGCCGCCATTCTCCTGTCTTTTTTGGGGTAAGGAAGTACCTGGAGTACAACCCTTTGCCCTGGTGTATGGGTGGAACCCTTTCCACGGCTCTGAGAGCCAGGAGGGAAGAAACTTCTGCTTCCAGGGCAAGTGCCTCTGATGGGTCTGCAGGTGGAAAAGATCTGGCTCTCATCTTGAGAAATTTTTGAAGCTGAGAACCAGTCCTAACTACTACTTCCAGGACCCACTTGTCTGATGTTAAAGACTTCCAGTCCTGGACAAAAGTAAGCCAGCCTGCCCCTACGGTAGTGGAGAATGGCCCTTGCCACCCCATCAGGGAGCCTGTTTTGCAGGGGCTTTGGGTTGAGGGGTAGAAGCAGGCTTACTAGAACCCCTTCTGCCCCTTCCTCTAAAGAACCCCCTCTGGGCATAAGCAGAAGAGGAGGCCTGGGCTTGGTAAAACGGCCTATGAAAAGGCCTGCCCCTGCCCCTGACATGCTGCCTTTGAGGAGTGACTTGCCTTTCTTTGGCCTGTGCACTCCTATAGGTGGTCCTATACTCATCCATTTTCTTCATATAATTCTCTGTCTGCTCCCCAAACAGAGAATTTCCCACAACAGGAAAATCCATAGCCTTAGACTGGGTATCCTGTGACAGGGCAGTACATCTGAGCCAGGCCATTCTGCGAAGAGACACAGATGTAGCCATGACTCTTGATGAAACATCATTAGAGTCTACTGCAGCATGAGTGCACCTTGGATGCCTCAATACCATCCGCAGCCACCTGCTCCAGCTCCTGGCAAGCTGGTCAGGGGCCTGTTTTGCTAGGGCCAGGACAGTATCCCACCTGGATTTCTGGTACCTAGCTGCGTAAGCCATATAATTTGCCTGTCTGAGTCCCAAAGATGCTGCCATGTACTGCTTTTTTGCCATGGCATCCATCCTCTTGGAATCCTTTTCAGGAGGGTGAGAGGCTAGAGGAATATTAGCCTTGTCACAGGCTGCAGCCTGCACTACCCCCACATGGCTGCACTGCTGGGATAGGAACTCCATATCAGAGCCTGATAAAGCATACCTCTTGTCCATCCTTTTATCCACAGGGAGGATAGAATGAGGAGTTTCAGAATTTTACTGTCTGTTTCCTAAAAGATTTATGCAAGGAATAGACAGTCTCCTAGACTCTAGAATATCCATCATTTCCACAAAATCAGGCTCTTCTAGATCATCAACAGCTTCCTCAACAGGAGTTGCAGAGTCTCAGCAACTTTCTTATAAAACAAAAAATGAGAAGAGGACTCAGATAGCCTGGGAGGGGACACTCCTGAGGGTCTGTCTGGAGAGATGTCCGGTTCAATGGGCACATCCAGACTTTCAAAATCACACTCACTCTCCTCGTACCCCTCCTCCCCTTCCCCCGGTTCATAAAAATCCTCCAAATCATAATCTTGAACCGGGGGAACCATCCGAACTGGGCACTTCCCTAATGGTGCCGGTTCGGATGGAACTGGGGAAAGAGACTGGACAATTTGAATAGCTTTGGCTATTTCTTCAGCGGTTGGAGAAAGAACTTTTGGCCCCAAACTAGCTGACCTTCTAGTCCTTTTAGTTGGAACCGGCTCCTCAGAGCTGGCTCTTCATTTGCCCGAGGAAGTATCGCCCTGGTCAGAGGGCATTCCCTCAGGTTCGGTTGGAACCGAACCGGGCTGGCCATCCGGGTCAGCGGACTTTTTGGCCTCCCTTTCCCTGAGCCTACCAACTCTTTTTTCCACGGTGGCAGCAGGAAAATTCTTACAAATCTGGCAGTCTGCATTGAGGTGGTCAAACCCCAGACAATATACACAAGTGGTGTGTGGGTCAGCCTTAGCAAAGGCTTCCCCACAGAGGCCACAGTGCTGAAACCCAGTGGGTCCGGTTTTTCTTTTGGGTTTCTCAGACATACTGCCAGCCTAACCAAACTTGCCCGTTAATGGCAATCCACCAAGCAAGACTCCCTTTCGGTTCCCAACCGTGTCAGTAAATGGAAAAAAGCGTAATAAAAATCCGTTTTTTAGAACCGATAAGAACGGGAACCGCACTCTAAAGGACTAGAAGGTAATTTTAAAACCCATCTGATTGGTTCAAACCGAACCAAAAGAGCTTACAAGTTCCACACAGAAGAAAAAAATAATAAATAAGCCTATCTATTACTTACAATACCACAGACAGAGCTTGAACCCGGCGATTCTGGTTAAATTTGATAAAATAAACCGAGAATTACACTTCAAAACCGACAAACGAACCAAGCAGCAGGAGGAATCTCCGGAGCGACTGTTCAGTGAGGCGGAGTAAAGAATCTGACAGTTTAAGTTTGAGCTTCAACAGACAGAGTGTTCAACTGAGCTCGCGCTCAAGATTCCATGCCCTGCATGGAAAGTTAACTCTTTCACCTCCGGAGCAGTTCTAACCTGGGGTTAAACTGCATATGTCATAATATAGCAAGACTTCATGTTGTTTGAAGCAGAAACAGCTGACAAGTGTACCTTGAGTGTAGCTGATCTGAGGCCTAGGCCATTAAGATGGACCATATAATCCAGAACCGTAGGCAATTCAGCAGAGTCTAGAGAAATACTCTTCTTAGAACACCAAATGCTGAATCTTTTCCAATTGGAGTTGTAAGCCTTTCTGGTGGAATGCTTTCGAGAAGCCTTAAGGATATCCAGAACCCTTTGGGAAAGATGTAGATCTGCAAACTCTAACTCTTCAAGAGCCAAGCCTTGAGATTGAGAGACTGAAGATGTGGGTACCAAATCCTCCCGTGAGAGGATGTTAACAGGCTGTAATTCCTGGGAAGAGACAGGGGAAGGTGGACTGTTAGGGACAGCAACAAGGGGTACCATGGCTGTCTGGCCCAGTCTGGAGTAATCAGAATCACTTTGCATGGTTATGACCTTATCTTGACTAATACCCTGAACAGGAGAGGGAAGAGGGGAAAAGCATACAGAAATTTCCCTTCCCAGTTCAGAATCAGAGCATCCAGGGGGACTGAGCCCAAGACTGGGGGTCTGCAACAAAAGAGAGAAAGTTGGTGATTGTCTGGGGCTGCAAAAAGATCCATCTCTGGAGTGCCCCATCTCGAAAAAATCACTTTCAAAACCAGAGGATCCAGGGCCCATTCGTGATGGCCCTGCGATATTCTGCACAGTGCATCTGCTAGGACATTGTCCTTCCCTGGGAGGTGAACTGCTGTCAGAGAAGTTTGCAGAGAATAGGCCAGGGACCACAACTTCATTGCTTCTGTGCACAAGGGCATAGACCGAGTGCCTCCTTGCTTGTTGATGTACCACATGGTAGTGGTGTTGTCTGTTCTGACCCGAACCACCTTGTTCTGTACAGATTTGGTAAAAGCTTGCAGTGCCAGAAACACTGCTCTGAGTTCCAAGAGATTGATGTGAAGCAGAGATTCCTGAGGTGACCACAGTCCCTGGGTGGTAAGATCCCCCAAATGGGCTCCCCCCCCAGCAGGGAAGCATCTGTGGTGAGTATCACTGAATGAGACTGAGTGACAAATGGAACCCCTTGTCTCAAATTGTCCTGATCCTGCCACCATTGCAAGGCTTGGATCAGGGTTCGAGTCACTGGGATTAGTTTGGTAAGGGAATCCTTTCTTTGGGACCAAAAGGCTCTTAAATGGAACTGAATGTCCCTCATTTGGAATCTTGCTCCCTGGACCACTGCTGTGGAGGCTGCCATGTGGCCCAGTAGCTGAAAGAAATGCCTTGCTGGTTGAGACACCTGAAGGGTGAATGAAGAGGCCAGTTCAATAAGGGTCCTTGCCCTTTCCAGGGGAAGGAAGGTTCTTGTCTTTACCGTATCCAGTTCTGCACCTATGAAGCTGAGGAGCTGTACTGGTTCGAGAACTGACTTTGGTAGGTTGAGAAGGAATCCTAAAGAAGTGAGCACTTGCTGGGTCACTTGCAGATGTGACTTGACTTGGTCTGGAGACTGACCTACTATGAGCCAGTCATCCAAGTATGGGAAAATGGAAATCTTTTGTCTCCTTAGGAAGGCAACAACTACTGCCAGGCACTTTGTCAAGACCCTTGGGGCTGATGTTAGGCCAAAGGGCATTCTTCTGAATTGATAGTGGCCTGAGGGCAACTCGAACCTGAGGTACTTTCTGTGGGAGCACCTGATGGGAATGTGAAAGTAGGCATCTTTGAGGTCCAGGAAGGCTAGCCAGTCCCCTTGCCTTAGAGAGGGAAGGATAATTCCCAGAGTTACCATTTTGAATTTTGGCTTTAACAGATGTTTGTTCAGATATCTTAGGTCCAGGATGGGTCACCACTCTCCTGTCTTCTTGGGGGTTAGGAAGTACCTGAAATACAATCCTTTGCCCTGTGTAGGGTGGGAACTCTCTCTATAGCTCTGAGAGCTAGGAGAGAAGAAACCTCTGCCTCTAGGGCAAGGGTCTCTGAGATATTTGCAGGTGGAAAAGATCTGGCTCTCATCTTGGGAAATTTTTTGAAGCTGAGAACCAGTCCCTGGCTTACTACTTCCAGGACCCAGCTGTCTGATGCAAGAGACATCCAGTCATGGACAAAGTAAGCCAGCCTGCCCCCTACTGGGATAGGAGAATCGACTCAGGCAGACCCATCAGGGTGTCTGCTTGGCAGGGGCTTTAGGCTGAATGGTGGATGCAGGCCTGCTCATCCCCCTTCTGCCTCTCCCTCTAAAGAACCCCCTCTGCGAAAAGGAAGAAGAGGAGGCCTGAGCTTGGTAAAAAGGCCTTTGGAAAGGCCTGCCCCTGCCCCTGGACTGCTGCCTTTGAGGAGTTGCTTGCCTTTCTTTTGCCTGAGCACTCCTGTAAGTGGTCCTGTATTCGTCAATTTTCTTCATGTAATTCTCTGTCTGCTCCTCAAACAGAGAATTACCAATAACAGGAAAATCCATGGCCTTAGCCTGTGTATCCTGTGAGAGGCTAGTACACCTGAGCCAAGCCATTCTCCGAAGAGCCACAGATGTAGCCATGATTCTTGATGACACATCATCGGAGTCCACAGCAGCATGAAACTGTACTTTCGATGCCTCAATCCCATCTGCAGCCACTTGCTCCAGCTCCTTGGCAAGCTGAGTGGGAGCCTGTTTAGCAGGTGCCAGTACAGTGTCAAACCTGGACTTCTGGTACCTGGCTGTATAGGCAATATAGTTAGCCTGCCTGAGTCCCAAAGATGCTGCCACATATTGTTTCTTTGCCATGGCATCAATCTTCCTAGAGTCCTTGTCTGGGAGGGGGTGTGATGCCAAGGGAATGTTTGCCTTATCACAGGCAGCAGCCTGTACAACCCCAACATGGCTGCATTGCTGAAAAAGGAACTCCATGTCTGAGCCTGAGAGAGTGTACCTCTTGTCCATTCATCTGTCCACAGGAGGTATAGAATTAGGAGACTTAGGAATTTTTGTGTCTGTTTCCCAAAAGATTTGTGGAGGGGAATAGACAGTCTCCTGGACTGTGGGATGTCCATCATCTCAACATAATCAGGCTCTTCCTGATCTTCAACTACTTCCTCCACAGGAAGCTGGAGAGTATCAGCCACCTTTCGGTAGAACATGTAGTGTGAAGGGCACTCAGAAAGCCTAGGAGGAGAAACACCTGAAGGTCTGTCTGGGGAGATGTCTGGGTCAATAGGCACATCCAGACTTTCACCATCACCATAATCATCCTCATCCTCTCCCTCCTCCTCAAACTCCGGTTCATAAAATTCTTCCAAGGTATAATCCGGAACCGGAGGAACCGACCGAACCGAGCCCCTGCCAGATGGTGCTGGTTCAGTCGGAACCGAACTAAGCGACTGCACAATCCTAATCGCCTTGGCTATCTCATCGGCGATCGGAGTATGAGATTCTGGGTCCGAACCGGTCTATTTGTCTTTTCTTTTCCTTTTTGTAGGAACCGATTCCTCTGAATCGGCTCTCGTTTTGCCTGAAGAAGCATCGCCCTGGTCAGAGGGCACTCCTTCTGGTTCGGTCGGAACCAAACTGGGCTGGCCATCCAGGTCAGCGGACTTCTCGGCCTCCCTTTCCCTCAGTCTACCTAATCTCTTTTCCAGGGTAGATTTGGGAAAATTCTTGCAAATTTGGCAGTCTGAATCGAGGTTGGTTAGTTAGTTAGTTAAAACCTTTATTTTTTTACAGGAATTCAGATGGAGAAACATCACATCATTAGGACAAAGTCCTATTTTCAAGATGGTCCTGTTAGGTGCAATTACTCATAAATTATAACAACGAAACATTACAATACACATAGTTCAATCATTCACAATATAATACACAGAACATCTAAACAATCATCTAAAACAATCACAATGAATTTTTAGTACAGGCATCAAACCTGTTAAAAATACCTTCAAATCATTAGTCTGGCTACAATATACAGATTTCAAAGCCCCCCACAAATCCTTAACAATAATCGGGAATCTTAAAGCACTATATGCATTTATGAACCTTGGGAATACATAGTCCCTTAAATTTATGTCTCTCAAATTATATACACATTTTCTCAATTCCAATTTATCATGAAGACTTTCAGGTTGTTGAAATTTTATTACCTTAAAAATCTGTGCTAACCAAGAGATCCTACGTTTACTTTCCCAGGTGACCCACCCAATTCACTAAGTACTGGCAATGATGTGTCCTGTAATCCTTTGTATTATGAATCTAGCCATCCTATAATATAACTGATCAACCTTAGTTAACCATCTATTTGCTGCAAAACCATATATATGATTTCCGTATTCCAAAATTGGAAGGAGAAATTGGTTTATAATTTGTTCCCTCATTAATCTATTCAAACAAAAACCAGAGCGCCTGAAGGCTCCCAATCTTCTATTTACTTTAGTTATAGTCTCTGTTATGTGATGTTCAAATTTCAATGATGAATCTATCCAAACACCCAGATATTTATAAACTGTAACCTGCTCTAATATTTCACTATTTAAGGTTTTTATATTAATCTTTGTATTTTCAAACCCTATAGGGATTTGCTGGTCAAGGTGGTCAAACCCCAGATAAACACAGGTGGTGTGGGGATCAGCCTTAGCAAAGACCTCCCCACACACACTGCAATGTTGAAACCCAGTGGCCCGGTTTTTTTCTTGGGTTTCTCAGACATGGCCAACCTAACCAAAAACCTACCCTTTTTTTGGCAATCCGCCAGGCAAGATTCCCCTATCGGTTCCTGACCGTGTTACGGGTCTTGGAAAAAAACGTAATTAAAATCCATTTTTTTTAGAACTGATACGGACTGCTAACCACACTCTAAAGTAAAGTACAAGTTTTTACCTCAAATTGATCGGTTCAGCCACAGTTTACAAGTTCCACACAGAAAACAGAACAAAAACCTATCTAGCACTCTCGGTACCACAGACAGAGACTTGAACCGCCTATGTGGAAACAATGGTAGAAACCGACCGAACTCCGACACTTCAACAGACTTTTGAACCGAGCAGCAGGAGAAAGCTCCGGAGCGACTGTTCAGTGAGGTGGAGTAAAGAATCTGACGGTTGCAGTTTGAACAACAACAGACAGTGTCTTCAACCGAGATTGTGATGAACATTCTACACAAGGCATAGAAAAGTTAACCATTTGTTCTCTGGGGCAGTTTAAAGGCAGTACTTAACTGCAATAGTCAGAATACAGCAAGACTTCATCTTGTGTGAAATCCCCCTTTTTCTTTTAAGTTAGGAAGTATCTGGAGTAAAGACCCTTTCCCCATTGGAAAGGGGGAACTCTTTCCACTGCTTTTGCAGACAGAAAGGACTTTACCTCTAGCTGCAGCAGTAGCTTTTTAGTAGCAGTTAGGGGTTTCAGTGAGTTCTGGCCCTGTTTAGAGGGAAACATATTGAACTGCAGGGTAAGACCTTGACTTACTATCTTTAGTACCCACTTGTCTGTAGTAATGAGGTGCCAGTGGGAGGGACAGCCTTCCTCCTGCTGGGGAAGGCGAGGCGACCTATGTTTTGTAGTCAGGAGATTTGTTTAGAGTGAGTGTTAGAGGGAGGTAAGGAACCAGCTCATCTCTGGTCTCTCTTACCCCTTCCGCTGAACTAACTCCTCACTTGAGAGTAGTTCAGAGGCATGGGCATTGACGTAGGGTAGAAGGCCCTGGGGTAGTAGTAGCCTTTACCTCTGTTTCCCCCACTCTGAGACTTCTGGGTAGTGGAAGCTTTCTCTTTTGCTGCATTACTTTGATAGGTGGTTTTGTATTCTTCCACCTTTTTCATGAAATCTTCAGTCTTGTCTCCAAATAAAGAATTATTCTCGTAGAGAAAATCCATAGCTTTTTTCTGGGTGTCCTGTGAAAGACTGGTTGCCCTTAGCCAGGGACGGCATCTGAATGAGATTGCCTGGGCCCATGGCTCTGGAGGCAGTATCATTAGTATCCACTGCCATGTGAAACTGATACTTAGTGGCTCCTAAGACCATTTTTATGTTGGTGCACTTGTGCAGCCAACATCTTGCGGTAGTGGAGAATTGGAGGTGTGGTCGCTGTTGAGCGAATGCAGGGCACGCACCAGTAGGACGCCCTCATTCCCAATCAGCCTGCATGCCGAATACGACACCACCCGGCGAGCACATCTTGCCAACGGGGTGCCTAACTGGCCAGCTACAGCATTCACCCAAAAAAAACACCTGTCAAAAGAAAACTGTTGCAATGTTGTTTTTTTCTTAAACACCTGTAAACAGAAAACGGTCCCTCGTAGTCTCCCTACCATCCGCACCCCCCCCCAAATTACCTCCGGAGTCCGGCGCGATGATCTTCGGTGGACCGGGAACATGTCTGCACTCTTCAAAGCCGACCGTGAACTGAGGAAATGCCGGTGAGCTGTATAATGGAACAAATAGGGTATTTTTAACTTTAATGCATATCTCAGGCATTTTTTGGAATTTTTGAACAACATTTTCAACATGGGGTTTCTGGGACCCCTCCTCATGAATTCTGTCACTGTTATGACATTAATCGGTCCTGAAAGGTTATTTCGCAGTCACTGTGCGGAATCACCTTACGGGACTGATTAACTCAAGGACAGTGGCATTGTTCATAAGGTGGGCTCTCAAAAAGCCTATGTTGCAAATCTGGTGGAAGAAATACAAAAAAAGGCTGTTTTATAGCGTGCATCAGCAAGTTAATAGCACGCACGTCAGAACTTCATGAATTTGTAATATTTTCACACCAGATTTTCAACATTGTTATTTGAGAAATCAGTGTTTGGGGCAGATTACGAAAATGACAGTGACACTGTTCATGAGCAGAGGCCCTAAAATGCCTATGTTGAAAAACTGGTGACGATACTCCATAAAATGACTGTGTTACAAGTGTGTATTGTGCAGCTGCTACATACGCTCGTAACTTTGCGAATTCACAATATTTTCACATCAAATTTTCAACACTGTCATTGTTCTACACCTCCTTGTGAACAGTACAGCTGTCATTTTTCACATCCTGGCCAAAATGTGTTTCCGCACTTGCGGCGCACAATAGCGCGGTCGCTGTGGGAAATCAGTGGTCGGGGCAGATTACAAAAATGACAGTGGCACTGTTCATGAGCAGAGGTCCTAAAATACCTATGTTGAAAATTTGATGATGATACTCCATAAAATGACTGTATTACGAGCGTGCATTGCACAGTTTGCATGCACGCACGCTCATAACGTGCATTTGTAATATTTTCACTCTGGATTTTCACCATTGGCATTTTTCCACACTTCTTGATGAGCAGTACAGCTGTCATTTTACATATCCTGCCCGAAATGTGTTTTCACACATCCGGCACAGAATAGCGCGGTTGCTGGGCAAAATCACTTTTTGGGACAGTTTGAGGAAATGACAGTCATACTGCACATGAGCAGAGGTGCTAAAATGCCTATGTTGAAAATTTGGTGCCGAAAGTCCATAAAATGACTGTATTACAAGTGTGCGTTGAGCATTTCCCAGGTACCTTTGTAACTTCACAAATTTGCAATATTTTCATGCCACATTTTCAACACTGCCATTTTTACACCTCCTTATGAACAGTACAGCTGTCATTTTTCACATCCTGCCCAACATGTGTTTCCGCACTGCACTACCAAATCCAATGTCAGCGCAACAACATTCGGCATTGACAAATGCTTATTACAGTTTGTCAGGTCCTGGGCTACTTTGTCTGGGGCCTGTTGGCTGATAGCCAACACTGAGTTCCAGACAGTTTTTTGGTACTGAGCTGCATAAGCCATATAAGTAGATAGGCGAAGTAGCAGAGAGGCTGTGGTATAAGATTTTTCCCCATAAAATCAAGCCTTTTAGATTCTTTCTCTGGAGGCTGCGAAGACTAAAAATACCATCAACAGCTTAATCTGGTTCAGTGTCAGTTGGCATCCATCTGTATCCCCCTCCCCAAGGATGAGGCTGAAAATAGGCAGAATTGTCTAGTCCTCCTTTCCCGGTCAACAAAAACTAAATAAATAAAATAGAAAGAAAGAATGGAGTGTTTTAGCCTTGTCACAAGCAGCAACCTGCGCAACCTCGTCATGTTCAGGGTATACAGGAACTCTGTATTATGCCTTTCCACTTGATACTTTTTCTCAATTTTCTTGTCCACGGCCGAACTAGAAGTGGGGTTTTCAAGTACTTTAAAAGTTGCCCTACGAAGTGATTTATGTATGAGCAAAAGCAAATGCTCTAAAAGAAAAGTACAGAGAAAAATATGCGGTTCCAATAAACGAGGAGCCACGGTATATTTTGACAAAAGACATTAAAAATGTTACCTCAGAAAAAGACTGGAACTACAGAAGGAACCATGAGGGGAAAAAAAACACAGTTATTGGGAACCGGAGGAACCATGATACAAAAAAACTGCAACAGTAAAGAAAAAATATCTAAAATTCACAAAGGCAGCACAAACACTTATACCAACTTAAAGAAAGAAATTAACTTCTTCAAGCGAAGTATGAAGTGAACACTCTGGAGCAGTGTTGTCCTGTCAGAGGAGAAATTAATCTGACCAACTTCCCACTCCAGCTCAGGCAACACTCTGTCTTACTGGTCTCTGACTGGTTGATGCCAAAAGTCATTAGCATCAACTCCTCCACCTCCGGGGCAGCTGGACCCAGCTGGCATCCTGCACCTGTCAAGCATACTGAAGAATTCCAGGGGTGAGAAAGAAAAAATTACTCACATTAGTAACTATATTTCTTCTAATGGAGTCTTGCTGTATTCTGACAATTGCAGTGATTCCCAACCTTTGAACTGCCCCGAAGAACTAAGGGATAACTTTCCATGCAGGGCATGGAATGCTGAGCTCGAGCTCGGTTGAAGTGTCTGTCTGGAGTGTTCTGAACTCAAACCGTCAGATTCTTACAAGCCCAACTAAACTAAAACTTCTATGTGGAAATTGTAAATATTCTACTAGCCAACTGGCTGAAAAGTTTTGGATTCCCAAGGAAGACTCAAGTCAGGAAACCCAAAAACTAAACCCAACCTACTTAAAAAATGACAATAATAAATAAGCACCCAAACAAAGGGGAGGAGGGTGCCAGAAAATACACTCCTGGGGTGCAACACTGCACCTGCCCACCCACTTCCCAAAAACAGGTTCTGAGAGGGGAGGCAGGGAGGGAGGTCAGAATACAGCAAGACTCCATTAAAAGAAATATAATTACTAAGGTGAGTAATTTTTTCTTCAAACAACATGAAGTCTTGCTGTGTTCTGACAATTGCAGACTACCAAGCAGTACCTCCATGGAGGAGGGACAGAACCTACTTTGGGAATAGGCTCTGAAGTACTGCTGTGCCAAACCGAGCATCACTCCTAGCATGAATATCCAGAGTAATGCCTGGTAAAGGTAAGGACTGTTTTCCAGGTGGCTGCTTGACAAATTTCTAGGAAAGGAATATCTCTGGCCGCAGCCAGGGAAACAGCTGTACCTCTTGTGG
The DNA here is from genome assembly GCA_016271365.2 of Neoceratodus forsteri. Lineage (NCBI taxonomy): Eukaryota > Metazoa > Chordata > Ceratodontiformes > Ceratodontidae > Neoceratodus > Neoceratodus forsteri. The sequence goes on along the minus strand of CM028134.1, from coordinate 512,202,619 downwards.
AATGAGCCCTCAGGCCTGAGGGTGGAGTTTTTCCCAGTTTTCCATAGCAGAATTGTATACAAGACACAATCCACCTGGCAATAGATCTTTTGGTGGCAGGTTTGCCCTTTCCCACTTCTCCATAAGTGAGGAACAACTGGAGAGAGTCAAACCTGTGACCCTTGGTATGCTCTATGTAGTAACTAAGGGCTCTTTTGATATCTAAACTGTGTAGCCTCCTCTCTCCTGAGGAAGAATGCTCAGTGAAGAAAAAGGAAAATTATGTACCTACCGTAATTCTTGATCTTCTTGGACGAGTCTCCACCACTCATTCACACTAGTGGGATTAGCGCCGGAGGCACTAAGACCCATCGAGAACAAACTTTTGCTGGAGGGTGGTGCGAGAGGCGGCACCCGTGAGACAGGCGCCCGCGAGCAGCGGCCTGGCGGTAATGACCATCTCGCGACGACCCTCCAACCGCCTCAGTACCTTTTTACCAAGGAGGTGCAGCGCAACTAACGTAAAGAGTAAACCCAACATTAAAAAACGGACATAAGATAGTCCGTATGACCCGTGTAAGAAGGGTCAGCAAAGAAGTAATCACGGCCTAAAGATTTGAGGGAGTGAAGACCAATACAGCGGTGAGCTCGGGGGATGGAGGGTGGGTGTGTGAATGAGTGGTGGAGACTCGTCCAAGAAGATCAAGAATTACGGTAGGTACGTAATTTTCCTATCTTCCTGGACATAAGTCTCCACCACTCATTCACACTAGTGGGAGAGTACCAAGCTGATAATCCCCAAAGGGCGGCAGGAGGCCCAGAGCTCCATGCGTCTAAGATAGAAGCCCGTAGGGATAGTTCTGCGAATGCGGAATGTCGCCTAGCATGAACATCCAGTGCATAGTGCTTAACGAAGGTATGCACTGAGCTCCAGGTGGTGGCGTTGCATATATCTGCAATTGGAACATTGCGAATTTCCGCTAGGGATGCCGCGACCGCCCTAGTAGAGTGAGCGTACACTCTACCTTCTAATTTAACTTGAGCCATGGAATAGCAATGCCGAAGGCATGCCACTAACCATGAAGAGATGCATCTAATAGCGACAGGTTGACCCAGCCGGGTGTCGCTGAAAGAAACGAACAGTTGCTGAGTCTTGCGAACATCCTTGGTTCTATCTAAATAGAACCGCAAGGCTCTCTGAACATCAAGGAATGAAGAGCTCGTTCCCCTTCATTTTGGAAATTAGCGAAGTAAGCGGGAAGTACCAGAGGTTGGTTTAGATGGAATTCTGACACAACCTTGGGAAGAAATTTAGGATGAGTACGGAGAACTACCTTGTCTTTATGGAATACAGTATACGGAGGGTCCGTAACCAGGGCATGTATCTCAGAGACCCTGCGGGCTGAGGTAATGGCCACCAGGAAGGCAGTCTTCCAGGTAAAAATTTTAGCTCACAGGTAGCTAGGGGTTCGAAAGGCTTCCGAGTGAGCATGTCCAGCACCAGGTTAATGTCCCAGGCTGCAACTGGGCGCTTAACAGGGGGTCTGGTATGGAGAATCCCCTTAAGAAATCTCTTCACCATAGGTAACTGAGCCAGAGTTAAGGAAGAAACCGGCTCATGGAACGCTGAGATGGCACTAAGGTGAACTTTAACTGTGGAGTACTGAAGACCTAAGTTTGACAGGTCCAAAATATACTCCAGAACCTTGCCAGGAGGACAGGAAAAGGGATTCCAAGAGGATTTTGCACACCAGAGAGAAAAACGTTTCCATTTGGAAGCGTACGTTTTTCAGGTGGCTGGCTTCTGAGCAGCCAGAAGGATGTCTGAGACTCTGAGGGCGTTGAACCGATTCACTTCTATCTCTTCAGGAGGCCAAGCATGAAGGTGAAGTGATTTCAGGTTGGGATGGACCAACGAACCCTGAGTCAAAAGACTGATTTGCAAAGGAAGTGGTCTCGGAGGCTGCCAACATACTGTTGAGTAGAGAAACCATAGTTGCCGAGGCCAGGAAGGACAATGAGAATCATCTTGGTCCCCTGAGACTCGAACTTGAGGAGTACTCTCTGGATTAGAGGAAGCGGTGGAAAGGCGTAAAGAAAGTGTTTTGTCCACAGCAGCCTGAGCATCCTGACAGAAAATGCCAGGCCCTGGATTTCTGGAGCAGAAGAGAGGCAGTTTTGCGTTGAGTGGGGATGCAAAAAGGTCCAGGTCTGGAGTCCCCCACTCTTTGAACAGGACTGAGCTACGGCTGGATCGAGAGACCACTCGTGAGGGTCTGCCTCCGTTCTGCTGAGGTGATCTGCTAGGTCGTTTTGTATACCTGGCAGATAAACCGCTTGAATCAGAGACTTGTGCTCCAAGCACCACTCCCACACCCTCATTGCTTCCTGCAAAGGGATAAGAATGAGCACCACCTTGCTTGTTGATGTAATACATCACTGCTTTGTTGTCCGTTTGAAGGAGAATGTTCTTGTGACAAAGGACATCCTTCAGAGCCTCGGATTGCATAGAGGACCGCTCTCATCTCAGGACATTTATGTGGAGATGAGTTTGAACTGAGTCCATACACCTTGAGTGTGGAGGAGAGACAGTGAGCTCCCCATCCCATGAGCGATGCGTCTGTGGTGATGGAGTCTGATGATCCGGGGAGCAAAGGGAATCCTTCCAGGAGATTGCTCTCTTGAGACCACCAGGTGAGAGACCTTGAAGGGGCTCCGTCACCTGATGGGAAAAGACTGGGGTGAGAGGTCGGGGACCACTGAGTGGAGAGCATCCATTGGGTGGTTCTCATGTGCAGTCGGGCCAGAGGGACAGTGAAGACCGAGGACGCCATGAGACCCAACATGCGTTGCATCGAGTGAGCTGTAACCGATTGGTTCTCCCTGATGTAACGGGCCATTCGAAGGATGTCGAGTCTTCTGTCCTCTGGAAGGAAAGCCTTCGCTGAAGAGGTGTCTAGAAGCGTCCCTATGAAAAGGAGCCTCTGGGAGGGTTGCAGTTGAGATTTTTTCAAATTCAGCAGAACTCCCAAGGACGTGAGAAGAAGAGAAGTCGTTTGCACGGCTTCCAAAGTCCCTTGGCCGGAAGGGCTTGCTAGAAGCCAATCGTCCAGGTAGGGAAACACTCGGAGTCCGACTTTCCTGAGATGCGCCGCGAGAACTGCACAACACTTTGTAAAACTGCATGGCGAGGATAGCCAAGGGCAGGACTCTGAACTGATAATGCTGACCCAAAGCTACAAACCTGAGGAACTGCGGTGGGTCGGGTGGACGAGGATATGCTGGTAAGCATCCGGCATATCCAGAGAGGCCAGCCAGTCGTGCTGATGCAGCAAGGGTAACAGGGTACCTAGGGAAATCATCTTGAATTTCTCCCTGGGGAGGAATTTGTTTAACTTTCTGAGGTCTAGAATGGGGCGCATCCCCCCAGATTTCTTTGGAACCAGAAAGTAATGGGAGTAGAACCCTGTGTTTCGCAGATGCGGGGGCACCAGTTCTATTGCCCTGTTGTTCAGAAGGCCCTGGATCTCCGCGGTGAGGAGGTCTGACTGAGAGGCCGACAACCTGGGTTGTCGTCTGGGAGGACAATTCGGGGGGGTTTCCAAGAAATTGAGAGAATAACCCTCGCGAATTATCCGAAGGACCCATTTGTCCGAAGTTATGGACTTCCACTGGTTGTAGAAGTACATCAGACGACCTCCAACCGGAGGAGAAAGTTCCACCTCGGGCAGAGTGGATGGAACTTGGGCCAGCGACTCATAAGGTAGCTGCAGAACTTTTAGGCCCCTGCGCTTTCTGCTGCGTCTTCTTTTGAGGTTGGGCAGGTTGGCTTTTATGGAGGCTTCCCCTGCCTCTGCCTCGAAAGGACTGACGACTATGAAACTGACGTCTGTTCACATGCCCCCGAGAGGGGGCAGGCGGAGGTCTGGCCAACAATGGCTGATCTAGTCTTCTGAGTGGCCTCTAAGGCTTGCTCCACCTGAGGGCCAAAAGAAAGGAGCCATCAAAGGCAGCGCCATCACCTGCTGCTGAGCATCATTAGTGAAGCCAAAGTGCGCAGCCAGGAATGGCGCAGTACAAATCCGCGGCTGCTGAGGCGAGAAGCAGTGTCGGCGTCCATGGCGGCTTTGACCTGTTGGTTATTGGACTCAATACCTCTAATAACGGTCAGAAGAAGCTCTGACTTGGAATCCGAATCTGGAAGAGCTTCAACCATTCTTTTCATAGAGTGCCACAGGATATACTCATACTGAGAAAAATAGCCTTGATAACTGCAATCGCATACTTAGAGTGGAGGCAGCAAAGACTCTCTTACCTAATGTATCAATCTTACGAGACTCTTTGTTAATAGGTCGAGCTGTAGTAGTTTGAGGAAGAACGACCTTGTCATTCTCTGCCAGGACTACAATAGGATCCGCAAAGGCTTGGGATGCCAAAATGGGACGATCCTTGGGAGCTGAATACTTCTTATCAATGGATTTAGCCACTGAGGGAATAAGAGCAGGATTATTCCATACCATTTGAGACAGCGTCTCGAAGGAAGGCTGGATCGGAGGAGTCAAATCCGTAGGGATCTCCGAAGCATGAAGATACTGGAGTCTTAATATCTTCCCAGGATCGATGTCTGTAGTCTGGAGAGAAAGAGTGGATCCCAGGTTCTTCAACAGAGACTTAAAGGACAGGTCCTCGACCACAGGCTCTGTAGCAAGAAAGATCCTGTTTCCTCCACTTCATCACCCAACGAAGGTCTGGGTCAGGCTCAACATCATCTCCTGATGGTCCAGAAAGGACTGTTTGGACAGGAAAGGAGTGAAAATTAGAGAGGAGGAAATAGCAGAAATACAGGAGAGATCCCTAAGGGCTGCCGGCAGCCGAAATGTAAAAGCGGGCTGAAAGCGGCACCGAGGCGCGCAGCGGTGCGAAAGAGCTGGCCCCGCAAAAGCGCCCCACTCAGGCGCCACGGATGACAACGTGCACGGGCGCGCGGGCGGCGCCCGCGCGAAGCAGCGCCCGCGGATGGCAGCCGATCGGCTCCATGACGCGGCGCCCAGCGGGCAGCACCGCCCTATCCAGCGGCACCACCGGCGGCAGATCCCAGCAGCGCCCCGCCGGATGCCTCTGAACCAAGCGGCACAGCAGGCGCCCGACAAGCCAACAGACCCTGCGGAAGGCGCGGAAAAGCCCAGGAACCTGGAAAGCTAGAGAAGGAAAAAACCAGGAGATAAGGGCATGGTGAGGCCCCTGCGCAGCAGCCATGAGTGGGAGAAACACCAAGCAGCGAGGTTGCTGGCACCCGAAGAAGCCCGCGACTAGGAAGGTCAACCGCCCTACCTGATCGCCGGAGGACGAGGGCTCGAGGCAACCGAGCCAGGCAGAAGAACCAACCTCCGAGCCCATTGCTCCTGGAAAAGCGGCCACTGATGAAACTGCTCTCAGGTCCTACCTATAGGCGAGGAGGACTCCGATGTCGAGGCGGCGATTACGGAATCGGCGACTCCGAAGAAGAAGCCGGCAACCTACGCGATAACCCGGCGTCGGCGCGCAGACATACCAGAGGTGACCTCGAGTGATACCTTCTCTTTTTGACCTGTGGGCGAGGAAGAGCTCGAGGCGAGCAGGTGCCGAGAATCGACCGTTTATTTTTATGCGGCGGGGGACCGCCCATCCCCGGACATCGGACTGACCGTTGTCGGAACCCGCTTGAGGAGAAGAGAGGCTGACCGGACCCAGCCAGCTGACTGAACAGCTTTCATACGAAGTCTCCCTACCGTCACCTGACCTGCTCATGAGTGGAGCTCCATTCGAGAGGCGAGACTTCTTCCAAGTAAATTTAAATATAAAAAATTAACTGAAAATAGAAATAAAATTAAGCGATACTACTCATGATAAATTAAAAAACAAACACAAAACTATAAGCTAGTTTGAAGTTTGACTCAGACAAGCGACGACATCGTCACAGCGCACTGGCGAGGAAAAAAAAAAAGAACTGAAAGCGGTTGGAGAATGAAGTCCACGAGATGGTCATTACCATTGAGCACTGCCGGCTCTCGCGCCAACCCTCCAGCAAAGTTTGCTCCCGATGGGTCTTAGTGCCTCCGGCGCTAATCCCACTAGTGTGAATGAGTGGTGGAGACTTATGTCCAGGAAGATCAGGGAGACACATAGACTGGTTTAATGGAAGTCTGAAACCACTTTGGGTAAGAACCTTCTATTGGTTCTAAGGACCACTTTATCCCTATGAAAGGAGATAAAATCAGGTTCCACTGACAGGGTTTGCAATTCACTGATACTCCTGGCAGAGGTTATGGCTACCAATAACACAGTTTTCCAAGTCAAGTACTTAAGCTCAGCTGAAGACATAGGCTCAAAGGGGGGTTGCATAAGCTGAGCAATGCAAACATCCAAATCCCAGGCAGGGGCAGGGTCTCTAAGGGGGGATTGGTGTGAAGCAATCATTTAAAACATCTACGGAACACAGGATGGGAAGATAGTGAGGAAGGCTTCCCCACAGACAAAAATGCAGAAACAGCTGACAAGTGGGCCTTGAGAGTAGCTGGTCTGAGGCCTAGGCCATTAAGATGGACCATATAACCCAGAACCATAGGCAATCCAGCAGTGTCTGGAGAAATATTCTTCTTAGAACACCAAATGCTGAATCTTTTCCATTTGGAGTTGTAAGTCTTTCTGGTGGAGGGCTTTCAAGAAGCCTTGAGGATATCCAGAACCCCTTGGGAAAGATGCAGATATGCAAACTCTAACTCTTCAAGAGCAATGCCTTGAGATTGAGGGACTGAAGATTGGGGTACCAAATCCTCCCCTGAGAGGATGTTAACAGGTTGTAATTCCTGGGAAGAGACAGGGGGAGATGGACTGCTAGGGACAGAAACAGGGGGTACCAGGGCTGTCTGGCCCAGTCCAGAGCAACCAGAATCACCTTGCAAGGCTGAGACCTTATTTTGACTAAAACTTTGAACAGGAGAGGGAAGGGGGGGAAGGCATACAGAAACTTCCCTTCCCAATTCAGAATCAGGGCATCCAGGGGGACTGAGCCCAAGACTGGAGGTCTGCAACAAAAGAGAGGGAGTTGGTGATTGTCTGGAGCTGCAAAGAGATCCATCTCTGGAGTGCCTCACCTTGAAAAAATCACTTTCAACACCTGAGAGTCCAGGGACCATTCATGATGGCCCTGAGAAATCCTGCTCAGTGCATCTGCTATCACATTGTCCTTGCCTGGAAGGTGAACTGCTACAAGACAGGCTTGCAGGGAATACGCCAGGGACCACAACTTCATGGCTTCTGTGCACAAGGCCGTGGACGAGTGCCTCCTGCTGACGTTGATGCACCACATGGTGGTAGTGTTGTCTGTTCTGACTTGAACCACCTTTTTCTGAACTGACTGTGAGCAGCTTTTAGAGCTAGAAAAACTGCCCTGAGCTCTAGAAGATTGATGTGAAGGGACTCTTGGGGGACCACAGGCCCTGGGCAGAGGGACTCAGGTGGGCCCCCAGCCAGAAGAGAAGCATCGTGGTAGGACCACTGAACAAGGCTGGTAACAACAAGAACACCTGCCTTTAAATTGTCCTGATCCTGCCACCACTTGAGGGCCTGGATCAAGGTCGAGTCACTGGAATCAGTTTGGTGAGGTCCTTTCTCTGAGACCAGTAAGCTCTCAGGTGGAACTGAATATCCCTCATCTGGATCATTACCCTTGGACACTGCTGTTCAAGCTGCCATGTGCCCAAGAGCTGGAGGAAATGCCTTGCTGCTCGAGATACCTGAAGGCTGAAGGAAGAAGCTAGTTCCATAAGAGCCCTTGCCCTTTCTAGAGGAAGAACGCCGCTCTTATGTGTGTCCAGTTCTGCGCTATAAAGGTAAGGAGCTGGACTGGTTCGAGGACTGACTTGGGAAGGTTGAGAAGAAATCCTAAGTAGGTGAGCACTTGCTGGGTCACCTGCAGGTGAGACTTGTCTTGGTCTGGAGACTGACCCACTAATAGCCAATCGTCCAGATAAGGAAATATGGAAATCTTTTGCCTTCTTAGAAAGTCAACTACTACTGCCAGGCACTTTGTGAAAACCCTTGGAGCCTGAACTGATAATGGCCTGAGGGCAACTCGAACCTGAGGTACTTTCTGTGGGAGCACCTGATGGGAATGTGAAAATAGGCATCTTTGAGGTCCAGGGAGGCTAGCCAGTCCCCTGGCCTTAGAGACGGAAGGATTATTCCCAGAGTTGTCATCTTGAACTTTGGTTTTAAAAGATGTTTGTTCAGATATCTGAGGTCTAGGATGGGTCGCCACTCCCGTGTCTTTCTGGGGGTCAGGAAGTACCTGGAGTACAGTCCTTTGCTCCAGTGTAGGTAGGTATTCTCTCTATAGCTCTTAAAGCTAGGAGAGAAGAAACTTCTGCCTCTAGGGCAAAGGTTTCGAAAAGATTTGCAGGTGGAAAGTATCTGGCTCTTCTTTGGAAATTTTTGAAGCTGAGAACCAGTCCCTGGCTTACTACCTCCAGGACCCACTTGTCTGATGTAATAGACATCCAGTCCTGGACAAAGTAAGCTCAGCCTGCCTACTGGAATAGGAGAATCAGACCGGGCAGACCCATCAGGGTGTCTGCTTGGCAGGGGCTTTAGGCTGAGGGGTGGATACAGGCCTTCTCATCCCTTCTGCCTCTCCCTCTGAAGAACCCCTCTGCAAAGGAAGAAGAGGCCTGTGCTTGGTAAAAGGCCTTTGAAAGGGCCTGCCCCTGCCCCTAGACTGCTGCCTTTGAGGAGTTGCCTGCCTTTTCCTTGGCCTGAGCACTCCTGTAGAGTGGTCCTGTACTCGTCCATTTTCTTCATGTAATTCTCTGTCTGCTCCCCAAACAGAGAATTACCCACTACAGGAAAATACATAGCCTTAGCCTGGGTGTCCTACGAGAGGCTAGTACAGCTGAGCCAAGCCATCCTCCGAAGAGCCACAGATGTAGCCATGACTCTTGATAAGACATCATTAGAGTCCACAGCAGCATGAAATTGCACTTTAGATGCCTCAATCCCATCTGCAGCCACCACCTCCAGCTCCTTGGCTAGCTGGGGAGAGGCCTGTTTAGCCAGTGCCAGTACAGTGTCCCACCTGGACTTCTGGTACCTGGCTGTATAGGCCATGTAATTCACCTGCCTGAGTCCCAAAGAAGATGCCATGTACTACTTCTTTGCCATGGCATCAGTCTTCCTGGAGTCCTTGTCAGGGGGGTGTGACGCCAAGGGAATATTTGCCTTGTCACAGGCAGCAGCCTGCACTACCATGGCTGCATTGCTGATACAAGAACTCTATGTCTGAGCCTGAGAGAGTATACCTCTTGTCCGTTCTTTTATCCACAGGAGGTATAGTGTTAGGAGACTAAGATTTTTTGTGTTTGTTTCCCAAAAGATTTATGGAGGGGAATAGACAGTTTCCTGGACTCTGGGATATCCATCATCTCTACATAATCAGGATCTTCTTGATCTTCCACAGCCTCCTCCATAGGGAACTGGAGGGTTTCAGCCACTTTCCTGTGAAACATAAAATGGGAAGGGGACTCAGAAAGCCTAGGAGGGGAAACACCTGATGGTCTGTCTGGGGAGACGTCCGGTTCCACAGGCACATCCAGACCTTCACTTACATCATAATCCTCAAATTCCCCTTCCTCTTCAAACTCCGGTTCATAAAATTCTTCAAGGGTATAATCTTGAACTGGGGAAACCAAGTGAACTGAACCCCTGCCAGAAGGAGCAGTCAGAACATGAACCTCTGGATCCGAACCGGTCGATTTATTTTTGCGCTTTCTTTTTGTCGGAACTGATCCCTCAGAATTGGCTCTCCTTTTGACTGAAGAAGTATCGCCCTGGTCAGAGGGCACTTCTTCTGGTTCAGTTGAAACTGAACTGGGCTGGCCATCCGGGTCAGCAGACTTCTTGGCCTCCTTATCCCTCAGTCTACCTAATCTCTTCTCGAGGGTAGATTTGGGAAAACGTTTACATATTTGACAGTCTGAATCGAGGTGGTCAAATCCCAGACAATCAACACAAGTGGTGTGGGGATCGGCCTTGGCAAAGACCTCCCCATACTCACTGTAGTGTTGAAACCCAGTGGACCTGTTTTTTTCTAGGGTTTCTCAGACATGGCCAAACTAACCAAACTTACCCTTTTTTTGGCAACCACCAGGCAAGAGTCCCTTATCGGTTCCTAACCGTGTCACGAGTATTGGAAAAAAACGATTAAAACATGTTTTTTTTTTTTTAGAACCGATAAGAACCGGTAACCACACACTAAATATAGCAAAATTCACAATCAAATGGTCGGTTCAGCCGAACCGACCACACGTTTACAAGTTCCACACAGAAAAATAGAATAATTCCTATATAGTACTCACGGCACCACAGACAGAGACTGCACCGACAATGCGGATACTTTTTTTCGGTTTAAACCGATGAAAAACTGAAAACTTTAACCAACTTCGAACCGAGCTGAAGGAGAAACCTCCGGAGCGACTGTTCAGTGAGGTGGAGTAAAGAATCTGACGGTTTGAGTTCAAAACACTCCAGACAGAGACTTCAACCGAGCTCGAGCTAAGCGTTCCATGCCCTGCATGGAAAGTTAACCCTTAGTTCTCCGGGGCAGTTCACAGGTTGGGAATCACTGCAATTGGCAGAATACAGTAAGACTTCATGTTGTTTGAATACAGGTTACTCACCTGTAACAGGAGTTCTAGGAGTGGTATATGTTGTTCATCCACACTTATTGGCAGGTTCCTTGCCGCTTTAAATCTTGCCGGAAGGTCTTCAAGCTGGCTCCTCCCAGCCACCCAGGTGGTAAAACTCTCAACTCCACCCCATGATGCCAGATCTAGCCTGCTGGAAGCCAGGTTGCGCGTCGAAGCTGGGTAGGTCGGGTGGGTTGTGTGGATGAACAACATATACCACTCCTAGAACTCCTGTTACAGGTAAGTAACCTGTATTTCTGGGGACGTGGATATGTTGTTCAATCCACACTTATTGGCAGACTCCTAGCAGTTCTCCGGGAGGAGGGAGGCAAGGCGCACACCCCATACTTAGGGAATAAGGACTGGAGAACTGAGGTCCCAAAACCAGCATCCTGGCATGACTCAAGGTCGATGTGGTAATGGGTAATGAAGGTGTGTGCTGACTTCCAGGTAGCAGCCCTGCAGATTTCCTGGATAGGGACATCACTGGAAGCAGCCACAGAAGCAGCGGTATGGCGGGTAGAATGAGCTCTTATCTCTCTGTGAGGCTCCATGCCCGCCAACCTATAGCAGAGATCTATGCAGGAGGTGACCACCTGCCTATCGTCCACTGGCTGCAGGTCTGCCGAGGTGCTTTCAGCGTAGGTGACAAACAGCTGTTGAACCTCTCCCGAACTTCAGCCGCTCTGCCTTTATAAGAGAGAGCACTTCTAGGGTCCAGAGTATGGAGCCTATATTCAGCCTCCGAGGTGTGACTGGGGTAGAACACTGGCAGAGTCAACACCTGCTTAAGGTGAAACTCCGACACCACCTTCGGAAGGAATTTCGGTTGGGGCGCAGGACAACCTTGTCCCTGCGGAAGACCAGATAAGGAGACTCGATAGAAAGCACCTGGAGCTCTCCCATCCTTATGGCTGATGTGATAGCCACCAAGAAAGCGGTCTTCCATGACAGGTGAGAGATATCACACCTGTACATCGGTTCGAATGGCTTGCCCATGAGCTTAGCAAATACCAGCAGTAGATTCCATGGAGGTGGAGGTTCTCGCACCGGAGGGGATACGTGATCAAGGCCTTTCAGAAAGTGTCCAATCACCTTCTCCTACGCCACCGACTGCTTTCCGGCCCGCGCCCGGTAAGCAGAGATGGCTGCCAGGTGCACCTTAAGGGTCATCGACCAAAGCCCTAGCTGAGAAAGGGACCACAGGTAGTCCAGAATGCTGACCAAGGAACAGGAGGAAGGGTCCAGCCCCTTATCCTGACACCAAATGGAGAATCTCTTCCATTTGAAGGCATAGCATTTTCTGGTCGACTCCTTATGGGAAGCCTCAACAACGCTGAGGACCTCGTTGGAAAGACCCAAGGCCTGGAACTCTAGCCGCTCAGAAGCCAGGCCGTCAGGTGCAGGGATTGAAGGTCCGGGTGGAATACGTTCTCCTGGTTGACTGAGATCAGGTCCGGGTGGGCTGGAAGCCATCTCGGAAGCCTGGAACAGAGGCAGAGGAGATCTGGATACCAGAACCAACGGGGCCAATCTGGATCAACGGAAATGAGGGAAAGGTGTAGAAGAGGCCTGGGGTTCACGGCCTCGAGAAGGCATCCCCCTGCAGCAAGCCCTGCTGAGGGGGCCGGGCATGAAACAGCCTCAGCTTCGCATTCTCCCTGGAGGCAAACAGGTGCACTTGAGGTGTGCCCCAGTGGGAGAACAGATTGTGTACTACCTCCGGCAGGAGAGACCACTCGTGAGATGCAGCACCTATCCGGCTTAGAGCATCGGCCAGAGTGTTGGAGGCTCCCGTCACATGAATGGCTAGGAGATCCGCCTCCAGTCTGCCCAAGAGAGACCAAGTGCGGAGAGTTTCCTTGCACAGAGGCAAGAAGCGCGTCCCTCCCTGGCGGTTTAGGTAGTATATGGTCATGGTGTTGTCCGTCTGGACCTGGACCACTTGACCCCGTACAAATGGAGCGAAGGCAGTGAGGGCTAGTCGGATCGCTCGAAGCTGCAGCAGGTTGATGTAGCATCGAGACTCCTGGGGGGACCAGAGGCCGTGCGCTCTGAGCTCCCCTAGATGGGCACCCCAACCCATCAGGGAGGCGTTGGTCGTTAGAGTGACCGTCGGCTCTGGGCGGAGAAACAGGATACCTTCCTGCAGATGAGCGGGAACGATCCACCACTGGAGAGCATTTCCCATCTCCTGGGTCACCATCACTGGCTTGTCCAGAGGACTGGAGTGCTGTGACCATTGGTGAGCCAGTCCCCATTGTAGGGGACGCATGTGCCAGCAGGCCCAACAGACCACACTGGTGCAGACCGCCATGAGGCCCAGGAGGTGCAGAAGTCCCGGGCAGGGCACAACTGCCCAACCAGAAATGATTGGGCAAAGGAGGAAAGAACTTCAGCCCTGTCCGCTGGAAGCTGTGCTCTGTCTCGAGGACAGTCTAGCTCTGCCCCGATGAATTGAATCACCTGCACTGGCACGAGTTCCGATTTGGCCTCACTGATGAGGAGGCCAATCTGAGAGCAGACCTGGAGGGCCAGATCCCTGGACTGCTCTACCTCCGACTTGGAGGAGGCTGCAATCAGCCAGTCATCCAGGTAAGGGTACACCCGGACCCTTCGGTGCTGCAGGAATGCTGTCACCACTGCCATGCATTTGGTGAAGACCCTGGGAGCTGTAGAGAGGCAGAAGGGCATGGCCTGGAACTCGTTAAGGGATCCTTCCGCTCTGAAGTGGAGGAATCGCTGCTGTGACAGATGGATTGGGATGTGAAGGAACCGCGTCCTGAAGGTCCAGAGAACAGAACCACATGCCTCGTTCCAAGGATGGGATGATCTGAGCCAGAGTGACCATCCTGAAGGTCCGAGACCTTAGGAACTTGTTCAGGTCATGGAGGTTTAGAATGGGGCACCAGCCCCCCGTCCGTTTTGGGACCAGGAAGTACCTGGACACAAACCCTGGGTCTGAAGGAGGGTCCGCCACCTCCCTGATCACCTTCTTCTGGAGGAGCAGTGCAATGTCAGCTTGATGGGCCGACAGAGAGGCTGCAGACCCCGTAGCCCCCCCGTGGGGCGACGGCTCGATAGGGTGGGGACTGCTGGAATTCCTGCGACAGACCCTTTCCTACCACTTCCAACACCCAGCGGTACATGGTGATAACGAACCAGGTGGAAATGAAGTGGCAGAGACGTTCCCCCATAGGGGGAACCCGGGGAGGAGTGACGAAGTCGGGGGCGACACCCCTCAACCCGTCATTGGGCAGGCTTGGAGGAAGAACCGACCGAGGAGCCTCCTGGACCTTTCCCTCCCAGCTTCCTATTGGAGGGAGCAAAAGACTTGGCTTTGGGGTGCCAAGTGCGAGCCTGCTGGCCCTGATGCTGGTGTTGCTGGGCCGGATGTGCCGCAGAGGCTGAAGGACGAAAGGGCTTACGCTGCTGCTGGAGGCCTTTGTCCTTCTGCGCAGACGTGACCGAGTCCAAGGTGGCGTTGGACTTCTCGATCCATTGGAGGTGACCCTCCACCCCGGGTCCAAACAAGTCGGTACCCAGGAAGGGGACGTCTGCCAGCTTGTGCTGGTTATCTGCCGTGAAGGTGGAGAACCACAGCCAAGCTCTGCGGCGCATGGCCACTGCAGCCACTACTGACCGGGCACATGAATCAGTGATGTCCAGGGAGGTCTGAAGCTGCTGTTTGGCCACCACCCTTCCCTGATCTCACACCTGCTTGACCGCGGTTTGGAGGTCAGCCGGGAGATGAGGAATCACCTCATCCAGGGAGCCCAAAAGGGCGTGTGAAAAGTGTGCCATCAGGACGGCCGAGCTGCCTGACGAAGGCCTAGCGAGGAAGCGGTGTAAACTTTCCGCCCAGAGTAGTCCAGCTTCTTGGACTCCTTATCGGGAGGCTTGTCCATCTCCCGAGCATTCCCGGAATGCCAGAAAACACTATCGGTTACAAGCCCTCTGCAGAGGGGTGCTCCGAGAAACCAGAGAGTGAACCGGTGGGGACAGCATACTTCCGAGCCATCCTGGCCGAAGGTGCTGGACAAGAAGCTGGCTGCTGCCATAGCTCCAGGACCAGGCCAACAATGGCTTTGGCCACCAGGAAGGCCTCCATGGGGGAATCCCCTCGGTCCAGTATCTTCGTGAGGGGATACTTGGCCCACTTTGAAACGGCTTCAAGCTTCATCCCAGTGGATTCTGAGATAAGCCGAAGCATTTCCAAAAATGAGGATGGGCTCTCATCCACTGACTGACCCCCGGTGGACTCCAAGTCAAGCGGCCCGGAGAACAAGAAGGAGTAATCATCAGACTCCGAGGAGTCTGCGAACAGCTGCCGAGCGCCTGACCCACCCTCCACCTGCTTATTGGGAGTGAGGGTGACTGACAACCGATGGGGCAAGCCCTGACCCGATCGAGAATCCTTGGACAGGGCCCCAAATTTAGGTTGTGGAGGCAGGGGTTCCACCACGATGGGTGGCGCAGCCGGTTTCAGCTGAATAACCCATGCCGGCTTCGGCTCCTCGACCGCTGCGAGGGGTTGTTTTGGCTGCTCCAGTGACAGCCACTTAATGGTCAGGGAAGACAACGAAGTCGGCCTATTCCCAGTCAAAAGGAGCTGCTGCCAAATTAGCTCTTTGTAGCGCCGACGCAATTTGCGCCTGAGCCTATCCTCTGAAGAGGAGAAAGACGAGGATGAGCGGTGCCGCTGCTTTCCACGGTGCTGAGACTGAGTCCACCAATGTTGGAGGGATCGGCTGGACCGAGAAGAGTTCCGAGACCGAGAACTTCGGTGTTTCCGAGGGTGGGTCTGAGAGGGGGCAGGGGAAACCCACTCCTCCCTCGGTTCAGGGGCCTTAACCAGGGACTCCGGCACAGGAGGCACAGGCAAGTTCTCGGTTTCCACCGGAGGAACCGGTGAAGAAGGGTTGTCAGCTTCTCCAGTCGACAGACCGTTCGACGGGTTGAGAAAAATCTCAACCACATCGATGGGTGTCTCAGCCGGCTTACCTGACGGGGACACCGTGAAGCTAGCGGCATTAGCCGCAACCTCGACCAAAGTCGAGTGTCAACTGTCCGGGGAAGGGGACCTCTCCCACTCCCACGAATGTCGACAGTGGGACTTACCCTTGGGGTCCTTCTTTTTGGACTGAGAGGAATGTCCCAAAGGGCCTTCTCCCTTGGTGGAGAGGAATTGGCAAAGCTCTTTGAAATGAACTGTGTAGAAGGATTCCAAGGAGAGCAGGATAAATGCCATGATCGAGGATGATGAAGATGCAGCCTGGGCCACCTCCTCCTTGAGGGCGATCATCTGCTCTACCTGTTCCGCCAAGCCCACCGCCGGACACTGCCCAACTGGCCTCCTTCGACTTGACCGGAGGATAACGTTTCTCGGGTCTCCCCTACAGCAATCGGGCAGCGCAGTCCTCCAAGACCGAAGCCAAAAAGGATTTTCATAACTCACAAGCCTGTGAGTCATGTCCGAGTCCAAGGAAATAAACGCACGTGGTGTGCAGATCAGTCCAGGACATCTTCTGCCCACAGGGGCACCGACGAAATCCGGGAGTCGATCTGTACATCACAGCCATGAAGGAAGATACAGACTGAAGTCTTGTAAAATGCAAAATAAGTTTCGGATTAACCGAAGAGTGTGAATCCAGCCTAAAACGCAGAGCGCTAAGGAGGGAACCTGAGCTTCCAAGTGGTAAGCAAGATCTGGCATCATGGGGCAGAGCCGAGAGTTTTACCACCCGGGTGGGTGGGAGGAGCCAGCTTGAAGAACTTCCGGCAAGATTTAAAGTGGTAAGGAACCTGCCAATAAGTGTGGATTGAACAACATATCCACGTCCCTAGAACTGTCATTTTTCATGTAGGTATACAGATCTTGCCAAACACGGACCACATAAATTGTTTGTTAAGAGAAAACAGATTGCCAGTAAGAGCAGCACCCATCTAATCCCAGTGGGGACTTCTAAAAAATAATGGCCATACAGCAATGAAATGGCATGAGGGCCTTGTGGTACAGATGCCAATAGCTGTATCACCACACCATGACCTTCTGGCCAAGAAGTGCCAAAACTGCTCAGTAAACTTTGGGTGGTTTGGAAGAATTTAAAACTGGCTCTATTGTTTAGCTGGTACCTAGCCTTAAAGAAAAAATTACTCACCTTAGTAATTGCTTTTCTTCTCATGGAGTCTTGCTATATTATGACTATATGCAGTTAGCCACTGCACTTGAACTGCCCCGGAGAGGAAAGAGTTAACTCCAGAGAGTCTGGAGTTCTAAAGCCCGAGAGCGCTTATGCCAAAGCTCTATCTGGTCAGTTTCAAATGAAACTGTCAGATCTTTAAGAAGCTAACACTAAGCAACAAGTCTGTGTGGAAAGCTCTACACTAGCCAAGTGGCTACCTATTAGTAGAAATAACAACAATATAAACAACAATAACAATAATAACAATGAATAATAGTATTATTAGTTACCTCCCTGACAAGCACTATAGGACCCCCCTTCCCCAAAAGACTCAAGTCCAGGAAGGGGGCCAATATATTACCATAAATAAAATAACCTAGTTCCCTAACCTTGAATAAAAGAGGGTAAGGAAAAACTACAATGGCATGACACAGTGCTTGCACCAATTTGCCACCTACCCAAGTAGAAGTTCTGAGAGGGGCAGGAGGGAGGTGGTCATAATATATGCAAGACTCCATGAGAGAAAAGCAATTACTAAGGTGAGTAATTTTTCTTCAAACACCATAGAATCTTGCTATATTATGACTATATGCAGATACACAGCAGTACCTCCATGGAGGAGGGTCAGAACCTACTTAAGAAATAGGCTCTGAAGCACAGCTGTGCCAAAACGAGCATCTCTCCTGGACTGGAGTCCAGGAATAATGCTTGGTAAAATGTGAACTGTTTGCCAAGTAACAGCTTGACAGATTTCCAGAATGGGAATATCTCTAGCAGCCGCTAGAGATGCAGCTGTACCCCAGTGGAGTGAGCCCTCAGTCCTGAGGGGGTTCTTTACCTAGTTTTTGATAACAAAATTGGATACAAGAGACAATCCACCTTGCAACTGTCTCTCTTAGTGGCAGGTTTCCCTTGCCAACCTCGCCAAGGTAAGGAAGAGTTGGAGGGATTCGAACCTGTGACCCTTGGTGCGTTCCAAATAGTAGCTTAAGGCTGTTTTGACGTCCAAGCTGTGCAGTCTCCTCCCACCTGAGGAAGAATGCTCAGTGAAAATACTGGAAGAGAGATGGATTGGATCAGGTGGAAATCTGAAACCACTTTAGGCAAAAACTTTCTGTTAGTCCTGAGGACTACCTTATCTCTGTTGAAAGAGATAAAATCTTCTTCCACTGACAGGGCCTGTAGTTCACTTATGCGACTGGCAGAAGTGAAGCCACTAGGAAAACAGTTTTCCAAGTTAGAAACTCGAGCTCTGTTGAGGACAGAGGCTCAAAGGGGGGTTGCATTAACTGAGCAATGCCAACATTCAGGTCCCAGGCGGGAGCTGGTTCTTGAAAAGGAGGATTAGTGTGAAGTAACCCCTTAAAAAACTTGGAAAAGACAGGGTGAGAAGAAAAGGGAAGCAGGCTTCCCTGCTGACACCAAAACAGAGACAGCTGCCAGATAAACCTTTAAGGCAGCTGGCCTAAGGCCTAAGGAATTTAAATGGACCAATAGTCTAGTAAAATGGGCAGATTAGCAGATTCTGGGATAATCTGCTTCTCCGAGCACCAGATGGAAAAACCTTTTCCACTTAGAATTGTAAGTGGCCCTAGTGGAAGGCTTCCTTGAAGCCTTTAAAATATCCAGAACACCCTGAGAAAGGTGTAAGTCAGCAAATTCTAACTCCTCAAGAGCCATGCCTTGAGATGGAGGGTTTGAGGTCGGATACCACACTCTCCCCTGCACAGGCCAGAAAGTCGTGGACTCTGGGCAAGCTCAGGGCAGGAGTGTAC
This sequence comes from Neoceratodus forsteri, assembly GCA_016271365.2. Classification (NCBI taxonomy): domain Eukaryota; kingdom Metazoa; phylum Chordata; order Ceratodontiformes; family Ceratodontidae; genus Neoceratodus; species Neoceratodus forsteri. The sequence continues at coordinate 512,183,959 of CM028134.1, read as the reverse complement.
TGTCAGGACAGAAGCAGTGGGTACCAGGGCTGTCTGGCCCAATCTGGAGCAATCAGAATCACTACGCAGGGCTGAGATCTGATTTTACTAGCACCCTGAAAAGAAGGGAAGGGGGAAAGCATACCTTCCCAATCCAACTGAAAGGCGTCCAGGGGGACTGAGCCCAGCACTGGAGGCCTGCAACAAAACAGAGGAAGTTGGTGGTTGTCTGGGGCTGCGAAAAGATCTATCTGAGGGGTACCCCATCTGGCAAAGACCGACCCCAGCACCTGAGGATTCAGAGCCCATTCGTGATGGCCCTGAGAAATCCTGCTGAGGGCATCCACCAGGACATTGTCCTTCCCTGGAAGGTGAACTGCTATCAGGGAGGTGTTCAGGGAGTAAGCCAGAGACCACAACTTCATTGCTTCGGTGCACAAGGCTGATGACCGAGTGCCCCCTTGCTTGTTGATGTACCACATTGTTGTGGTGTTGTCTGTCCTGACTTGAACTACTTTGTTCTGGACAGAAGCTGAAACGCCTGAAGAGCTAAAAAGACAGCTCTGAGTTCCAAAAGATTGATGTAGAGCAGAGATTCCTGGGGAGACCACACTCCATGAGTGGACAGGTCGCCAAGTGAGCTCCCACCTAACAGGGAAGCATCCATGGTGAGGGTGAGGGGAGTGGGAAAGCAGGAATGAAAAGGAACCCCTTGTTTTAGATTGCTTTGATCCTGCCACCAGTGTAGATCCAGGATCAGAGTTTGGATCACTGGAACCAATTTGGAAGGGGTCCCTGCTTTGAGACCAATAGCCCATAAATGGAACTGAATGTCCCTCATCTGGAATCTTGCTCCTTGCACTACAGCTGTGGAAGCAGCCATGTGCCCTAGGAGTTGCAGAAAATGCCTTGCTGGTCGAGGGACCCCAGGTGGAGTGAGGATGCCAGGGCAATGAGCCTGTCTACCCTTTCCGAGGGAAGAAATGCCTGGCTAACTCTGTGTTCAATTCTGCACCCAAGAAAGTTAGTACCTGAACTGGTTCCAGAACTGACTTTGGTAAATTCAGCAGGAATCCCAGGGAAGTGAGAAGCTGCTGGGTGACTTGCAAGTGGGATTTTACCTGATCTGGGGACTGACCCACTATGGGCCAGTCGTCCAGGTAGAACACAGCAATCCCTTGCCTTCCTAAATGAGCCACTACACAGCTAGACATTTCATGAGTACCCTTGGCGCAGAGGAAAGGCCGAAGGGCACTGACCTGAACTGGTAGTGGCCTGAGGATAGTTCGAACCTGAGGTATTTTCGGTGAGAAGGCCTGATCAGAACATGAAAATAGGCGTCCTTGAGGACCAGGGAAGCTAGCCAGTCCCCTGACCTCAGGGAAGGCAAAATCAATGCCAGAGTTAACATTTTGCACTTTGGTTTCAAAAGATGCTTGTTCAGGTACCTTAAATCTAAAATGGGCCGCCATTCTCCTGTCTTTTCCGGGGTAAGAAAGTATCCTGAGTACAGCCCCTTGCCCTGATGGCAAGGAGGGACCCTTTCTACTGCTTGCAGTCCAGAAGAGAAGAAACCTCTGCTTCCAAAGCAAGGGCTTCTGAAGGATTTGCAAGTGGGAAAAAAAAAAAAAAAGAAAGTCTGGCTCTCATCTTTGAAAACTGTTTGAAGCTGAGAACCAGACCCTACTGGTACAGGAGAATCGGCCCTGGGCACCCCATCAGGGTGCCTGCTTGGCAGTAACCTTAGGCTGAGGGGAGGGGGACGGTTTACTTGTGCCCCATCTACCTCTGCCTCTGAAGAAACCCCTCTGTGCAAATGCAGAGGAGGCCTGGGATTGGTAAAAAAACGTATGGAAAGGCCTGCCCCTCTGGGAGCGTGCCTCTGTGGAGTGGCATGCCTCTCCTTAGCATGGGCACTTTCGTAGGTAGCTCTATATTCATACATCTTTTTCATATAGTTTTCTGTTTGTTCCCCAAACAGAGAATTACCTACAATAGGAAAATCCATAGCCTTTGACTGAGTAACTTGGGACAGATTAGTGCATCTGGGCCATGCCAACCTACGGAAAGCTACAGAAGTGGCCATGACCCTAGAGGAAACATCATTAACATCAACAGCAGTATGAAATTGAACTAGAGGCTTCAATGCCATCAGCAGCCACCTGTTCCGACTCACTAGCCAGCTGGCCATGGGCCTGCTTGGCTAACTGCAAACTGTGTCCCACCTAGATATCTGATATCTAGCCACATAAGCCATATAATTTGCCTGACCAAAAACTTGCCCTTTTGATGGCAGTGCCAGGCAAGACACCCTTATCGGTTCCTAACCGTGTCACGGGTATTTGAAAAAACCTATTTTAAAAGCAAGGTTTTTTTAGAACGATAAGAACCGAGAACCACTCTAAAGCCCAACCAACACTTAAAGCGTTAAATTAAGCAAACCGATCGGTTCAAAACCGAACCGATAATTGAATTTCCACACAGACTTTTAATTTTGTACTTACGGTTTACCAGATAGAGCTTTTAACCGAAATGCGGTAAAATAAATACTTTGTGCCGGTTCAAATGAACCGAAAATACTCGCTTGAACCGAGAAATGAACCGAGCTGAAGGAGCTGATCTCCGGAGCGACTGTTCAGTGAAGCGGAGTAAAGAATCTGACAGTTTCATTTGAAACTGACCAGATGAAACTTTGGCATAAAAGCGCTCTCGCTTTAGAACTCAGACTCTCTGGAGTTAACTCTTTCCTCTCCGGGGCAGTTCAAGTGCAGTGGCTAACTGCATATAGTCATAATATAGCAAGACTTCATGGTGTTTGAAAGTGGCATTTTCTTTTTACCATCCATAAGTAATTAAGAGACTGAATAGGAACATCTTGCCAAAAAAAGGTCTTGACATGGCAGTCACCTATCTTGCAGTTTGGACTGTAACAAGCATTTGTCAATGCCGAATCTTTGATACACTGGAAGATGTTGGCCCCTGCACCTTGTTTATGGCTTTGAGGTACTTTAATGTATGTATCATGTTCCCCCGCTCCCTCTTTTCCTCCAATGAGTACAGTCCCACACAAAAGATTAATACACAAGTTAGCCAGCCTTGGAGTGAGCCCCAAGGTGGTAGCATGGATAAAAAAATGGTTAGACAACAGGACGCAAAAAGTACTAGTAAATGGAGTCCACAGTGAAGAAAGGAGGGTTACTAGCGGGGTACCGAAGGGGTCAGTACTGGGACCGGTCCTTTTTAATGTCTTTATAAGTGACATTGCAGAGGAACTGGAAGGAAAAGTATGTCTCTTTGCACACGACACAAAGATCTGCCACAGGGTTGATACACAAGATGGAGTGGAAAGGATGAGAAGGGACTTGGCAAGGTTGGAGGAATGGTCAAATGTATCGTAGCTCAGATTCAATGCAAAGAAGTGCAAGGTAATGCACATGGGAAACAAAACCCAGGGAAAGTACACAATGGGGGTGAGATACTGACAACAGTAAAATGGAAAGGGACCTGGGTAATTATATCAGATGACCTAATGGTGGGCAAGCAATGTGAGAAGGCAGTAAGTAAGGATGGGGATACTGGGATGAATAGGAAGAGGCATCAGTAGTAGAAAACAGGAAGTTGTTATCCCTCTGTACAGACAGTTGGTGAGACCCCATCTGGAGTACTATGTGCAGTTCTGGAGACCCCATCTCCACAAAGACATAGACAGAGTGGAGGCTGTCCAGAGAGGCAACAAATGGTGCAGGGGTCTGCACCAGAAGACATCTGAAGAAAGACTAAAGGAGCTTAATATGTATACCCTTGAGGAAAGAAGGGAGAGAGGGACATGATAGAAACTTTCAAGCACCTCAAGGGAATCAACAAAGTCAAGAGGGTAGCATCTTTCAGAAAAAGATGTGCAAGAACAAGAGGCACAATTTGAAGATAGAGGGACAGCTCAGAGGTAATGTGAGGAAGTATTTTTCTCAAGAGAGGTTGTGGATGCATGGAACAGCCTCCCGAGGAGGTCGTGGAGTTAAGAACAGTGGGGGAATTCAAGAATTCATGGGACAGACATAAGGCAGTCTTAGTGGGGGGTAGGAGGAAGTAAGCTGTTGGTTAACTAGGATCTGCAGCTTATCTGTTAGGTAGGAAAATGGGCAGACTAGGTGGGCCAAGCGGTCCTTATCTGCCGTCAAATTCTATGTTTCTATGTTTCTACATATTGAGGTCCTGTAATCTCTCCTGCTATGTTCTGTATTGCAAGCCATGTACCAGCTTGGTTGATTTTCTGTGGAGTGCCTCCACCCTGTCAATGTCCGTGTGCAGTTGTGTCCTCCAGAGTTGCACACAGTACTGTAGGATAGGCCTTACTAGTGCATTATGCAATGGCATCATCACTTCACACCCTTTGCTAGTAGCACCTTTCCCTATGCACCCCAGCATACCACTGGCCCTTTTTGCAACATGTGTGCTCTGTTTTGACACCTTAAAGTCATCAGAACTGATAATTCCTAGGTGTTTTTCTTCCTTGGTGATTATCACCACCTCCCCCTCCCCAACCTGTAACTCTCCCCAGGTTTCCCTCTTTCCAGGTGCATTATTTGTGCTTCTTCGCATTGAACTTCAGTTGCCACTCCTCAGACCGTTTTTCAAGCCCCTGCTCATTTTCTCCACCCCTTCTGGAGTATTCACTCTGTTAGAGATGTTGGTGTCATCTGCAAATACTGTAGGCACACAGACCTTTCCTTCAAGTCCTTCCGCAATGTCTGTAATGAAGGCATTGAATAGGACTGGTCCCAGGACTGATCCCTGAGGTACTCCTGTGGTCATCACCCTCCACCCGGATTGATTCCTATTACCACCACCCGTTGCCTCCTGCCCATTAGCCAGTTTCTCAGCCAGTTTCTAATCCAGTGTATCTGCTTGTGCCCTGTGGCCAGACTACCCATCTTGTTAATCAGCCTTCTATGTTGGTTGGTGTCAAAGGCTTTCCTGAAATCAAGGTACATGATGTCTAGCGCCCCTCCCTGATTCACTTCCTTACTGATGCACTAGGGTTTCCAACCCTAACGGCAACTCCAACCCTGCAGATACTGACAGGCATTGGGGGTGTGCCTTTGGGTCATCAGCCATAACACTCATGCCATTCCACCTCACAGCACCCCGCAGACACCGACACGCATTGCAGTGTACCTTGGGGTCTTTGGGCCTTACACTCACCCCATTCCATAGGGAAATAAGCTGAGATGGGTGCACTATAGGAGAATTGGGTGAATGTTCGGGCCGAAGAGGCCAGGTGCACCTTGATGCCTGTCACTGGCTGCAGGATGTGGGTGGGGGTGGAATGGCATAAGCATTACAGCCGATGACCCCAAGTCACAGCGTTGATGCCTGTCAGTTTCTACAGGGTGGGGGAGGCGTGTTTCAGTTGGAAAACCTAACGCCCTGGATGTTTGTTGGTATTTTCACTCCAAATTTTCAACATGGACTTTTTGGGACCCCACTTCATGAATGGTGGCACTACCATTTTGTTACTCAATCCTGAAAAGTGATTTTGTGCTGCAACTGTGCCATTCGGTGCCACAGGTGCGAAAACACATGTCAGGCAGAGTGTGAAAATGACAGCTATACTGTTCATGAGGTGGTGTGAAAAACTGGTAATGCTGAATATTTTGAGTGAAAACATAAAAATTTGCCAAAGTTACACACAGGCATAGCTAAATTTCAATGACCGCATGTAACGCAGACATTTTTGGGTATTTTTGTACCAAATTTTCAACATGGTGTTTTACGTATCCCACCTCATGAACAGTGACACTGCGATTTTGTTAATCTATCCCAAAAGCTGATTTCACATAGTGACCATGCCATTCTGCAACACAGGTACAAAAACCTGTTTAATGCAGGATGTGAAAAATGACAGCTGTACTCTTCGTAAGGAGGTCTGAAAAAATGGCAATGTTGAAAATCTGGAGTGAAAATATTTAAAAATTGGTGAAGTTACGAGCGTGCGTAGAAACTGCAAAATGCATGCTCTTAACGCAGTCACTGTTTGGAATTTTTTCACCAAATTTGCAACATGGGCTTTTAGGGACCCCATCTCATGAAAAGTGGCACTGCTGTTTCATTATTCAATCTCGAAAGGTGATTCCGCGCAGCAATCGAAAAATCACCTTTTGGGACCAAGTAACAAAATGACAGTGGCAGTGCTCACGAGGTGGGTCTCAAGAATCCCATGTTGAAAATTTGGAGCCAAAATTCCAAAAAATGGCTGAAATATCAACCTAAGTTGACACCTCCATTGACTGCCATTATACGGTGCCTACCTTTGATTTCTCAGTTTGCTGGTCGGCTTTGAAGAGTGCAGATGTGTTCCTGGTCCAGGAAAGATCACTGCTACCGACCTCCGGAGGTAAGTATGGAGTGGGGGTGTGTGGGAGGTGGGGTGCACAGAGGGTGGGTGGGGATGAGGAAGGGTGACTGGGAGACATTGAGGGACCATTTTCATTTTAACAGCTAATAAAAATCATTGGTGGACAGATTTCTTTATTTTACAGATTAAAAAAACAACAACATTTAGGCACACTGGGGTGGTCTCCCTGTGTGCCACAATACTGTGTGTATGGGGGATGCCGACACAGGGATTGGGCACCCCAATGTCGGCTACGGGAAACAGGTTGAGGAGGCGCATCCAACACCAGGAATCAGCATCCCAGTGTCTGTAACAAAAAAAACAAAGTACAACAAATTATTTTGACACACTGGGGTGTGCTCACAGTGTGCGACATTAAGGGGGGGGGGGGAGAGAGATGTGCCAACACGGAGATTGGGCACCCCAATGTTGGCTGTAACAAAAAGCTGCATGGCGGCTAATGTTGAGGCGGGGCCGAGAAGAAAAAATTACTCACCTTAGTAATTATGTTTCTTCTAATGGAGTCTTGCTGTATTCTGACATATTGCAGTGATTGCCAACCTTTGAACTGCCCCAGAGAACAAAGAGTTAACTTTCTATGCAGGACATAGAATGCTGAGCTTGAGCTCGGTTGAAGTCTCTGTCTGGAGAGTTTCAAACTTAAACTGTCAGATTCTTTCGAGCCCAACTAACTAAAAATTGTTTGTGGAAATTGTAAAAATTCCTACTAGCCAACTGGCAGAAAAGGTTTTGGATTCCCAAGGAACACTCAAGTCAGAAAACCCAAAAACCAATCTAATACAAATAACAATAATAAATCAGCACCAAAACAAAAAGGAGGAGGGTGCTAGCAAAAAACACCCCTGGGGTGCAACACTGCACCTGCCCACCCACTTCACAAAAACAGGTTCTGAGAGGGGAGGCAGGGAGGGAGGTCAGAATACAGCAAGACTCCATCAGAAGAAACATAATCACTAAGGTGAGTAATTTTTTCTTCAAAAAACATGAAGTCTTGCTGTATTCTGACAATTCGCAACTACCAAGCAGTACCTACAAGGAGGAGGACAGAACCTACTTTGGGAATAGGCTCTAAAAGTACTGCTGTGCTAAACCAGAGCATCACTCCTAGCCTGGATATCCAGAGTAATGCTTGGTAAAGGTATGGACTGTATTCCAGGTGGCTGCTTGACAAATTTCTAAGAGAGGGATATCCCTGGCAGCAGCCAGGGAAGCAGCTGTACCTCTTGTGGAATGAGCCCTCAGGTCTGAGGGTGGAGTGTTTCCCAATTTTTCATAGCAGAATTGTATACTAGCCACAATCCACCTGGCAACAGATTTCTTGGTGGCAGGTTTGCCCTTTCCTACTTCTCCATAAGTGAGGAACAACTGGAGGGAGTCAAACCTGTGACCCTTGGTACGCTCTATGTAGTAACTAAGGGCTCTTTTCACATCTAAACTGTGTAGCCTCCTCTCTGCTGAGGAAGAATGATCAGTGAAGAAAACAGGGAGAGACACAGACTGGTTTAAATGGAAGTTTGAAACCACTTTGGGTAAGAACCTTCTATTGGTTCTAAGGACCACTTTATCCCTGTGAAATGAGATAAAATCAGGCTCCACTGACAGGGCTTGCAATTCACTGATATGCCTGGCAGAAGTAATGGCTACCAGGAACACAGTTTTCCAAGTCAAGAACTTAAGCTCTGCGGAAGACATAGGCTCAAAAGGGGGTTGCATAAGTTGAGCAATGCAAACATTCAAATCCCAGGCAGGGGCAGGGTCTCTAAAAGGAGGAATGGTGTGAAGCAATCCTTTAAAAAAATTACAGCACACAGGATGGGAAGATAGTGAGGAAGACTTCCCCACAGAAAAAAACACAGGAAACAGCTGACAAGTGTACTTTGAGAGTAGCTGGTCTGAGGCCTAGGCCATTAAGATGGACCATATAATCCAGAACCATAGGCAATTCAGCAGTGTCTGGAGAAATATGCTTCTTAGAACACCAAATGCTGAATCTCTTCCATTTGGAGTTGTAAGTCTTTCTCATGGAGGGCTTTCGAGAAGCCTTGAGGATATCCAGAACCCCTTGGGAAAGATGCAGGTCTGCAGACTCTAACTCTTCAAGAGTCAGGCTTTGAGATTGAGAGACTGAAGATTGGGGTACCAAATCCTTCCCTGAGAGGATGTTAACAGGTTGTAATTCCTGGGAAGAGACAGGGGAAGATGGACTGCTAGGGACAGCAACAGGAGGTACCAGGGCTGTCAGGCCCAATCTGGAGCAATCAGAATCACCTTGCAAGGTTGAAACCTTATTTTTACCAAAACTTTGAACAGGAAAGCCATACAGAAACTTCCCTTCCCAATTCAGGATCAGGGCGTCCAGAGGGACTGAGCCCAAGACTGGAGGTCTGCAACAAAAGAGAGGGAGTTGGTGATTGTCTGTGGCTGCAAAGAGATCTATCTCTGGAGAGACCCACCTTGAAAAAATTACTTTCAACACCTGAGGGTCCAGGGACCATTCATGATGGCCCTGAGAGATCCTGCTCAGTGCATCTGCTAGCACATTGTCCTTGCCTGGAAGGTGAACTGCTACAAGAGAGGTTTGCAAGGAATAAGCCAGACACCACAACTTCATGGCTTCTGTGCACAAGGCCGTGGACCGAGTGTCTCCCTGCTTGTTGATGTACCACATGGTGGTGGTGGTGTCTGTTCTGACTTGAACCACCTTGTTCTGTACTGACTGAGAGAAAGCTTTCAGGGCAAGAAAAACTGCCCTGAGCTCTAGGAGATTGAAGTGGAGAAGGGATTCTTGGGGGGACCAGAGCCCCTGGGCAGTGATGGCCTCCAGATGAGCTCCCCAGCCCAGGAGAGAAGCATCCGTGGTAAGGACCACTAAACAAGGCTGAGTAAAAAAAGGAACACCTTGTCTTAAACTGTCCTGATCCTGCCACCACTGGAGGACTTGGATCAAGGTCAGAGTCACTGGGATCAGTTTGGTAAGGGAATCCTTCCTCTGAGACCAGAAAGCTCTCAGGTGGAACTGAATATCCATCATCTGGAATCTTGCCCCTTGGACCACTGCTGTTGAAGCTGCCATTTGGCCCAAGAGCTGGAGGAAATGCCTTGCTGGTTGAGATACCCGAAGGCTGAAAGAAGAAGCTAGTTCCATAAGAAAAAATTACTCACCTTAGTAATGTTGTTTCTTCTAATGGAGTTTTGCTGTATTCTGACATATGCAGTGATGTCCAACCTTCGAACTGCTCCGGAGAGGAAAGAGTTAACTTTCCAAGCCAGGCATGGAACACTCAGCTCGAGCTCGGTTGAGACTCTGTCTGTTGCTGTTTGAACTCAAACCGTCAGATCTTTTCGAGCTATACTCACTGGGTGTCCTATGTGGAAACTGTAAACTTACACTAGCCAACTGGCTACTAAATATAATAAAAAGATTTTTTGGTCCCAAAGCAAAGACTCAAAATAAAACAAGACACAACACACACACACACAAACTAAGGGGGTGAGGAAAAAAAGGGGGGCACCTCCCGAGTGCCAACACTGTTGCTGCCCACCCACATCCCAAAAACCCAGGTTCTGAGAGGGGAGGTGGGGGTGGAGATCAGAATACAGCAAGACTCCATTAGAAGAAACAACATTACTAAGGTGAGTAATTTTTTCTTCAAACAACATGAAGTCTTGCTGTATTCTGACATGTCTGAACTACAAACAGTACCTCCATGGAGGAGGACAGAACCAACTAGGAATAGGCTCTGAAGCACTGCTGTGCCAAACCGAGCATCACTCCTAGCCTGGATATCCAGAGAGTAATGCTTGGTAAAAGTATGTACTGTTTTCCAGGTGGCTGCTTGACAAATCTCTAAGATAGGAATATCCCTGGCAGCAGCCAGGGAAGCAGCTGTACCTCTGGTAGAGTGAGCCCTCAGGCCTGAGGGTGGGATCCTACCTAATTTGTCATAGCAAAACTGTATGCAAGAGACAATCCACCTGGCAATAGATTTCTTAGTGGCAGGGTTTCCCTTACCAACCTCACCATAAGTGAGGAACAGTTGGAGGGAGTCGAACCTGTGACCCTCGGTGCGCTCTATGTAGTAGCTAAGGGCCCCTTTCACATCCAAGCTGTGCAGCCTCCTCTCCCCAGAGGAGGAATGGTCAGTGAAGAACACAGGAAGAGACTTAGACTGGTTAAGGTGGACATCTGAAACCACCTTAGGCAAAAACTTTCTATTAGTCCTGAGGACCACCTTATCTCTATGGAAGGAGATAAAATCAGGCTCCACTGACAGGGCCTGTAACTCACTTATGTGTCTAGCAGAAGTGATGGCCACCAAGAAAACAGTTTTCCAAGTCAAGTACTTAAGATCTGCTGAGGACAAAGGCTCAAAAGGGGGTTGCATAAGCTGAGCAATGCAAACATAAAGGTCCCAATCACGGGCAGGGTCCCTGAAGTGAGGATTGGTATGCAGCAATCCCTTGAAAAATTTACAGAATACAGGATGAGCTGAAAGGGAAGAATGCTTGCCTGCTGACAGGAAGGCAGAGACAGCTGCTAGATGCACTCTTGGTGTACCTGGCCTGAGTCCCAAGCTATTGAGATGAACCATATAGTCAAGGACTGTGGACAGGCCAGCAGACTTTGGAGAAATATGCTTCCCAGAGCACCATATAGTAAATCTTTTCCACTTGGAATTTTAAGTGTTTCTGGTGGAAGGCTTTCGAGAAGCCTTTAAAATATCCAGGACACCTTGACAGAGATGCAAATCAGCAAACTCTAACTCTTCAAGAGCCATGCCTTGAGATTGAGAGATTTGAGATTCGGATACCAAACCCTCCCCTGAGCACATGTTAATAGGTTATAATTCCTGGGAAGAGACAGGGGAAGATGGACTGCTAAGGACAACAAGAGAGGGTACCAGGGCTGTCTGGCCAAGTCTGGAGCAATCAGAATCACTTTGCAGGGTTGAGACCTGATTTTGACTAGCACCTTGAACAGGAGAGGGAAAGAGGGAAAAGCATACAGGAACTTCCCTTGCCAATTGAGAACTAGGGCATCCAGGGGGACTAAGCCCAACACTGGGGGCCTGTAGCAAAAGAGAGGAAGTTGGTGACTGTCTGGGGTTGCAAAAAGATCTATCTGTGGGGTGCACCATCTGAAGAAGATCACATTCAAAATCAGGGGATTAAGGGACCATTTGTGATGGCCCTGAGATATCCTGCTGAGAGCATCTGCCAGAACATTGTCCTTCCCTGGGAGGTGCACTGCTGTAAGAGAGGTGTTCAGGGAAAAGGCCAGGGACCACAACTTCATTGCCTCTGTGCACAAGGTTGTAGACCGAGTGCCCCCCTGCTTGTTGATGTACCACATTGTGCTGGTATTGTCTGTCCTGATCCTAACTACTTTGTTCTGAACAGACTTGGAAAAAACTTGAAGTGCTAGAAACACTGCTCTGAGTTCTAATAGATTGATGTGAAGCAGAGGTTCCTGAGGTGACCACAACCCTTGGGTGGTCAGGTCCCCAAAGTGGACTCCCCATCCCAAGAGGGAGGCATCTGTAGTAAGGATTAGAGAATGAGACTGAGTGACAAAGGGAAATCCTTGTCTTAGGTTGTCCTGATCCTGCCACCATTGCAAAGCCTGGATCAGGGTTCGAGTCACTGGGATTAGTTTGGTCAGATGATCTTATTTCTGAGACCAGAAGGCTCTTAAGTGGAACTGAATGTCCCTCATCTGAAATCTGGCCCCCTGGGCCACTGCTGTAGAGGCAGCCATGTGGCCAGGAGCTGCAAAATGCCTGCTGGTCGAGACACCTGAAGGGTGAATGAAGAGGCCAGTGAGACAAGGGTCCTTGCCCTGTCCAGGGAAGGAAGGCTCTTACCTTTAATGTATCCAGCTCTGCCCTGTGAAGGTGAGGGCTGCACAGGCTCTAGAACTGACTTTGAGAGATTCAGAAGGAAACCTAGAGAAGTGAGCAGTTGCTGAGTTATCTGTAGGTGTGACTTGACTTGGTCTGGAGACTGACCTACTATGAGCCAGTCATCCAGGTATGGAAAGGTGGAGATCTTTTTTCTCCTTAGGAAAGCAACCACTACTGCCAGGCATTTTGTAAACACCCTTGGAGCTGAAGTTAGGCCAAAGGGCATAGCTCTGAATTGATAATGGCCTGAGGGCAGCTCGAACCTGAGGTACTTTCGGTGGGAGCTTCTGATGAGAATATGGAAATAGGCATCCTTGAGGTCCAGGGAAACTAGTCAGTCCCCTGGCCTTAGAGAGGGAAGAATTTTTCCCAGAGTCACCATTTTGAACTTTGGCTTTAAAAGGTGCTTGTTTAAATATCTGAAATCCAGGATGGGCCGCCATTCTCCTGTCTTTTTCCCATGGGTAGGGGTGGAACCCTCTGTACAGCTCTCAGAGCCAAGAGGGAAGAGACCTCTGCCTCTAGGGCAAGTGCTTCTGAAGGATTTGCAGGTGGAAAGGATCTGGTTCTCATCTTGGGAAATTTTTTGAAGCTGAGAAACAGTCCCTGGCTCACTACTTCCAGGACCCATTTGTCTGATGTTAAAGACGTCCAGTCCTGGACAAAGTAAGCCAGCCTGCCCCCTACAGGTGGTGGAGAATCGGCCCTGGCAAACCCATCAGGGTGCCTGTTTGGCAGGGGCTTTAGGCTGGGGGTGGAAGCAGGCCTGCTTGTGCCCCATCTGCCTCTCCCTCTGAAGAACCCCCTATGAGCATAAGCAGAAGAGGAGGCCTGGGCTTGGTAGAAAGGCCTATGAAAAGGCCTGCCCCTGCCCCTACAATGCTGCCTCTGGGGAGTGGCTTGCCTTTCCTTGGCCTGAGCACTCCTATAGGTGGTCCTGTATTCATCCATTTTCTTCATGTAGTTCTCTTTCATTTAGTTCTCTGTTTGCTCCCCAAACAGAGAATTACCCACGACAGGAAAATCCATGGCCTTTGTCTGGGTATCCTGAGACAGGCTAGTACATCTGAGCCAAGCCATCCTACGAAGGGCCACAGAAATAGCCATGACTCTAGATGAAACATCATTGGAGTCCACTGCAGCATGGAATTGCACCTTGGATGCCTCAATACCATCCGCAGCCACCTGCTCCAGCTCCTTGGCAAGCTGGCCAGGGACCTGTTTAGCCAGAGCCATTACAGTGTCCCATCTAGATTTCTGATATCTAGCTGTATAGGCCATATAATTAGCCTACCTGAGTCCCAAAGATGCTGCCATGTACTGTTTCTTTGCCATGGCATCAATCCTCCTGGAGTCCTTGTCTAGGGGGTGTGAAGCCAAGGGTATATTTGCCTTATCACAGGCAGCAGCCTGCACTACCCCAACATGGCTGCATTGCTGGGTAAGTAATTCCGTATCTGAGCCTGAGAGAGTATACCTCTTGTCCACTGTCTTGTCCACAGGAGGTATAGAATTAGGAGTCTTTAAAATTTTTATTGTCTGTTTCCCAAAAGACTTATGAAGGGGAATAGACAGCCTCCTGGACTCTGGGATATCCATCACCTCAACATAGTCAGGCTCCTCCTGATCATCTACAGCTTCTTCCATAGGAAGCTGAAGAGTTTCAGACGCTTTTTTGTAAAACATAAAATGGGAAGGGGACTCAGAAAGCCTAGGAGGAGAAACCCCTGAAGGTCTCTCTGGGGAGATGTCGGGGTCAATGGGCACATCCAGACTTTCATAATCACCATCACTATCCTCATACTCTCCTTCCTCCTCCTCCGGTTCATAAAAATCCTCTAAATTATAATCTGGAACTGGGGGAACCGACCGAACTGAGCCCCTAACCAATGGTGCCGGTTCGGTCAGAACCGGGGTTAGCAACTAAACAATCCTTATCGCTTTGGCTATTTCATCAGTGGTTGGAGAGAGAACTTGTGGATCCGCACTGGCTGATTTATCCCTTCTTCCAGAAGGGACTCCTCAGAGTCGGTTCTCCTTTTGCCCGAAGAAGTTTCGCCCTGGACAGAGGGCACTCCTTCTGGTTCGGTTGGAACCGAACCGGGCTGGCCATCCGGGTCAGCGGACGTTTTGGCCTCCCTTTCCCTCAGCCTACCTACTCTCTTTTCCAGGGTAGCTGTGGGAAAACTTTAGCAAATCTGGCAGTCTGAATCGAGGTGGTCAAACACCAGACAATAAACACAGGTGGTGTGGGGGTCAGCCTTAGCAAAGGCTTCCCCACACACACTACAGTGCTGAAACCCAGTGAGCCCGGTTTTTCTTTTAGGTTTCTCAGACATGGCCAGTCCTAACCAAACTTACCTTTTTTCAGCAATCCACCAGGCAAGACACCTTTATCGGTTCCTGACCGTGTTATGGATCATGGAAAAAGACGTAATGAAATCCGTTTTTTTTAGAACCAATAAGGACCGGTTACCACACTCTAAAAGTAGAACAAACTTTTTTGAACAAACCTGATTGGTTCAAACCGAACAGATCCAATGTTTACAAGTTCCACACAGAAGAAACAAAAATAAACCTATCTAGTACTCACGATACCACAGACAGAGACTGAACCGACAGGTTAAACAGATTAAATTTGGTCGAAAACCGAGGAAATCGGCACTTTAACCGACTAAATTGAACCGAGCAAAGGAGAAATCTCCGGAGCAACTGTTCAGTGAGGCGGAGTAAAGAATCTGACGGTTTGAGTTCAAACAGCAACAGACAGAGTCTCAACAGAGCTCGAGCTCAGCGTTCCATGCCTGGCATTGAAAGTTAACTTTTTCCTCTCCAGGGCAGTTCAAAGGTTGGACATCACTGCATATGTCAGAATACAGCAAGACTTCATGTTGTTTGAAGAACCCTTCCCCTTTCTAGAGGAAGAAAGGCTCTTGCTCTAAGTGTGTCCAGCTCTGCCCCTATAAAGGTAAGAAACTGGACTGGTTTGAGAATTGACTTGGGAAGGTTAAGAAGAAATCCTAGAGAAGTGAGCACTTGCTGGGTCACTTGCAGGTGAGACTTGACTTGGTCTGGAGACTGACCCTCTATTAGCCAATCATCCAGATATGGAAAAATGGAAATCTTTTGCCTTCTTAGAAAGGCAACTACTAATGCCAGGCACTTTGTGAAAACCCTTGGGGCTGAGGTTAGGCCAAAGGGCATTGCTCTGAACTGATAATGGCATAAGGGTATCTCGAACCTGAGGTACTTTCTATGGGAGCACCTGATGGGAATGTGGAAGTAGGCATCTTTGAGGTCCAGGGAGGCTAGCCAGTCCCCTGGCCTTAGAGAGCTTAGGATTATTCCCAAAGTTACCATCTTGAAGTTTGGTTTTAAGAGATGTTTGTTTAGATATCTTAGGTCTAGGATGGGTGGCCACTCCCCTGTCTTTTGGGGGGTTGGGAAGTACCTGGAGTACAGTCCTTTGCCCCAGTGTAGGGTAGGTACTCTCTCTATGGCTCTTAAAGCTAGGAGAGAAGAAACCTCTGCCTCTAGGGCAAGGGCTTCCGAGAGATTTGCAGGTGGAAAAGATCTGGTTCTCATCTTCGGAAATTTTTGGAAGCTGAGAACCAGCCCCTGCCTTACTATTTCCAGGACCCACTTGTCTGATGTAATAGACATCCAGTCCTGGACAAAGTAAGCCAGCCTGCCCCCTACTGGAATAGCCGAGTCGACCCGGGCAGGCCCATCAGGGTGTCTCCTTGGGAGGGGCTTTAGGCTGAGGAGTGGATGCAGCCCTGCTCATCCCCCTTCTGCCTCTCCCTCTGAGAAAAGGAAGAAGAGGCCTGTGCTTGGTAAAAAGGTTTTTGAAAAGGCATGCCCCTGCCCCTAGGCTGCTGCCTTTGAGGAGTTGCCTGCCTCTCCTTGGCCTGAGCTCTCCTGTAAGTGGTCCTGTACTCATCCATTTTCTTCATGTAATTCTCTGTCTGCTCCCCAAACAGAGAATTATACACTACAGGAAAATCCATGGCCTTAGCCTGGGTGTCCTGCGAGAGGCTAGTACATCTGAGCCAAGCCATCCTCCGAAGAGCCACAGATGCAGCCATGACTCTTGATGACACATCATTAGAGTCCACAGCAGCATGAAACTGAACCTTAGATGCCTCAATCCCATCTGCAGCCACCGCCTCCAGCTCCTTGGCTAGCTGGGGGGAGGTCTGTTTAGCCAGTGCCAGTACAGTGTCCCACCTGGACTTCTGGTACCTGGCTGTATAGGTCATGTAATTCGCCTGCCTGAGTCCCAAAGAAGATGACATGTACTGTTTCTTTGCCATGGCATCAATCTTCCTGGAGTCCTTGTCAGAGGGGTGTGAAGCCAAGGGAATATTTGCCTTGTCACAGGCAGCAGCCTGCACTACCCCAACATAGCTGCACTGCTGATATAAGAACTCCGTGTCTGAGCCTGAAAGTGTATACCTCTTGTCCATTCTTCTATCCACAGGAGGTATAGTGTTAGGAGATTTTAGGATTTTTTGTGTCCGTTTCCCAAAAGATTTGTGGAGGGGAACAAAAAATTACTCACATTAGTAATGTTGTTTCTTCTAATGGAGTCTTACTGTATTCTGACATATGCAGAGTGCCCTCTGACCAGGGCGATACTTCTTCGGGCAAAAGGAGAGCCAATTCTGAGGAGTTGGTTCTGGTAAAAAGGAAAAGAAAAGAAAAGATAAATCGTCCGATTTGGACCCAGAAATTCATACTCCAACCGCCGATGAGATAGCCAAGGTGATAAGGATAGTGCAATCGCTTACTTCGGTTCCGACCGAACCGGCACCATCTGGCAGGGGTTCGGTTCGGTCGGTTCCCCCGGTTCCGGATTACACTTTGGAAGAATTTTATGAACCGGAGGAGGAGGAAGGCGAGTATGAGGATGATTATGGTGATTATGAAAGTCTGGATGTGCCTACTGACCCGGACATCTCCCCAGACAGACCTTCAGGTGTTTCTCCTCCTAGGCTTTCTGAGTCCCCTTCTCACTATGACAAAAAAGTGGCTGAGACCCTCCAGCTTCCTGTGGAGGAAGCAGCAGAGGATCTGGAGGAGCCTGATTTTGTTGAGATGATGGATATCCCAGAGTCCAGGAGACTGTCTATTCCCCTACACAAATCCTTTGGGAAACAGACACATAAAATTCTTAAGTCTCCTAATTCCATACCTCCTGTGGACAGACAAATGGACAAGAGGTACACTTTCTCAGGCTCAGACATGGAGTTCCTTTTCCAGCAATGCAGCCATGTTGGGGTAGTCCAGGCTGCTGCCTGTGATAAGGCAAATATCCCCTTGGCATCACACCCCCAGACAAGGACTCCAGGAAGACTGATGCCATGGCAAAGAAACAATACATGGCAGCATCTTTGGGACTCAGGCAGGCTAACTATATGGCCTGCACAGCTAGATACCAGAAGTCCAGGTGGGACACTGTGCTGGCTCTGACTAAACAGGCCCCTGACCAGCTTGCCAAGGAGTTGGAGCAGGTGGCTGCAGATGGGATTGAGGCATCTAAAGTACAATTTCATGCTGCTGTGGACTCCGATGATGTTTCATCAAGAGTCATGGCTACATCTGTGGCTCTTCGGAGGATGGCTTGGCTCAGATGTACTAGCCTCTCACAGGATACCCAGGCTAAGGCCATGGATTTCCCTGTAAATGGTAATTCTCTGTTTGGGGAGCAGACAGAGAACTACATGAAAAAGATGAATGAGTACAGGACCACTTACAGGAGTGCTCAGGCCAATGAAAGGCAAGCAACTCCTCAAAGGCAGAAGTCCAGGGGCAGGGGCAGGCCATTCCAAAGGCCTTTTTACCAAGCTCAGACCTCCTCTTCTTTCTCTCAGAGGGGGTTCTTTAGAGGGAGAGGCAGACGGGGGATGAGCAGGCCTGCATCTACCCCTCAGCCTAAAGTCCCTGCCAAGCAGACACCCTGGTGGGTCTGCCCGGGCCGATTCTCCCATACCAGTAGGGGACAGTCTGGCTTACTTTGTCCAGGACTGGAAGTCTCTAACATCAGTCAAGTGGGTCCTGGAAGTAGTAAGCCAGGGGCTGGTTCTCAGTTTCAAAAAATTTCCCAGGATGAGAACCAGATCCTTTCCACCTGCGAATCTATCAGAGACCCTTGCCTTAGGGGCAGAGGTTTCTTCTCTCTTAGCTCTCAGAGCTATAGAGAGGGTTCCCACCCTACACAAGGGCAAAGGAGTGTACTCCAGGTACTTTCTAACCCCCAAAAAGACAGGAGAATGGCGGCCCATCCTGGACCTAAGATATCTGAACAAACACCTTTTAAAGCCAAAGTTCAAAATGGTGACTCTGGGAATTATCCTTACCTCTCTAAGGCCAGGGGACCGGCTAGCCTCCCTGGACCTCAAAGATGCCTATTTTCACATCCCCATCAGGTGCTCTCACAGAAAGTACCTCAGGTTTGAGTTCTCCTCAGGCCACTATCAATTCAGAGCAATGCCCTTTGTCCTAACATCAGCCCCAAGGGTTTTCACATAGTGCCTGGCAGTAGTGGTTACTTTCCTAAGGAGAAAAAAGATCTCCATCTTCCCATACTTGAACGACTGGCTCATAGTAGGTCAGTCTCCAGACCAAGTCAAGTCACATTTGCAAGTGACCCAGCAAGTGCTCACTTCCTCAGGATTCCTTCTAAACCTTCCAAAGTCAGTTCTCGAACCAGTACAGCTCCTCACCTTCATAGGGGCAGAGCTGGATACAGTAAAGGCAAGAGCCTTCCTTCCCCTGGAAAGGACAAGGACCCTCATGGAACTGGCCTCTTCATTCACTGTTCAGGTGTCTCGACCAGCAGGGCATTTCCTTCAGCTTCTGGGCCACATGGCAGCTTCCACAGCAGTGGTCCAAGGAGCAAGATTCCAGATGAGGGGCATTCAGTTCCACTTAAGAGCCTTCTGGTCCCAAAGAAAGAATTCCCTTACCAAACTAGTCCCAGTGACTCGAACCCTGATCCAGGCCTTGCAATGATGGCAGGATCAGGACAATTTGAGACAAGGGGTTCCTTTTGTCACACAGTCTCATTCAGTGATACTCACAACAGATGCTTCCCTGCTGGGCTGGGGAGCCCATTTGGGGGATCTTACCACCCAAGGACTGTGGTCACCTCAGGAATCTATGCTTCACATCATTCTCTTGGAGCTCAGAGCAGTGTTTCTGGCACTGCAAGCTCTTTCCAAGTCTGTACAGAACAAGGTGGTCTAGGTCAGAACAGACAACACCACCACCATGTGGTACATCAACAAGCAGGGAGTCACTCGGTCTATGGCCTTGTGCACAGAAGCAATGAAGTTGTGGTCCCTGGCCTATTCCCTGCAAACCTCTCTGACAGCAGTTCACCTCCCAGGGAAGGACAATGTCCTAGCAGATGCTCTGAGCAGAACATCCCAGGGCCATCATGAATGGGCCCTAGATCCTCTAGTTTTGAAAGTGATTTTCTCCAGATGGGGCACTCCAGAGATAGATCTTTTTGCAGCCCCAGACAATCACCAACTTCCTCTCTTTTGTTGCAGACCCCCAGTCTTGGGCTCAGTCCCCCTGGATGCTCTGATTCTGAATTGGGAAGGGAAATTTCTGTATGCTTCCCCTCTTCCCTCTCCTGTTCAAATTGTTAGTCAAGATAAGGTTACAACCATGCAAAGTGATTCTGATTGCTCCAGACTGGGCCAGACAGCTCTGGTATCCCCTGTTGCTGTCCCTAGCAGTCCACCTTCCCCTGCCTCTTCCCAAGAATTACAACCTGTTGACATCTTCTCAGGGGAGGATTTGGTACCCGAGTCTTCGGTCTCTCAATCTCAAGGCATGGCTCTTGAAGAGTTAGAGTTTGCAGATCTGCATCTTTCCCAAGGAGTTCTGGATATCCTTAAGGCTTCTCGAAAGCCTTCCACCAGAAAGACTTACAACTCCAAATGGAAAAGATTCAGCATTTAGTGTTCTAAGAAAAACATTTCTCCAGACTCTGCTGAGTTGCCTACGGTTCTGGACTATATGGTCCATCTTAATGGCCTAGGCCTCAGACCAGCTACCCTTAAAGTACATTTGGCAGGTGTTTCTGCTTTCTTGTCAGTAGGCAAGCGTTCCTCTCTATCATCCCATCCTGTGTTTTGTAAGTTTTTCAAGGGATTGCTTCACACCAATCCCCCCTTTAGGGATCCTGCTCCTGCTTGGGACCTTAATGTTTGCATTGCTCAGCTTATGCAACCCCCACTTGAGCCTTTGTCCTCTGCAGAGCTTAAGTACTTGACTTAGAAAACTGTGTTTTTGGTGGCCATTACTTCCGCCAGGCGTATCAGTGAATTGCAAGCCCTGTCAGTGGAACCTGATTTAATCTCTTTCCATAGAGACAAAGTGGTCCTAAGAACTAACAGAAAGTTTTGGCCTAAAGTGGTTTCAGATTTCCACCTCAACCAGTCTATATCTCTCCCTGTTTTCTTCACTGACCATTCCTCTTCCGGAGAGAGGAGGCTACACAGCTTAGATGTTAAAAGTGCCCTGAGCTACTACATAGAGGGTACCAAGGGTCACAGGCTTGAATCCCCCCAGTTGTTCCTCACGTATGGAGAGGTTGGTAAGGGCAAACCTGCCACTAAGAGATCTGTTGCCAGGTGGTTTGTTTCTTGTATACAATTCTGCTATGAAAAACTAGGTAGAACGCCACCCTCAGGCCTGAGGGCTCATTCCACTAGAGGTATCAGCTGCTTCCCTGGCTGCTGCCAGGGATATTCCTCTCTTAGAAATTTGTCAAGCAGCCACCTGGAAAACAGTCATATATTCACCAAGCATTACTCTCTGGATATCCACGCTAAGATTGATGCTCGGTTTGGCACAGCAGTACTTCAGAGCCTGTTTCCAAAGTAGGTTCTGTCCCTCCTCCATGGAGGTACTGCTTGGTAGTCTGCATATGTCAGAATACAGCAAGACTTCATGTTGCTTGAATAGACAGTCTCCTGGACTCTGTGATGTCCATCATCCCTACATAATCAGGCTCCTCTTGATCTTCCACAGCCTCCTCCATAGGAAGCTGAAGGGTTTCAGCCACCTTTCTGTAGAACATAAAGTGAGAAGGGGACTCAGAAAGCCTAGGAGGGGAAACACCTGAAGGTCTGTCTGGGGAGATGTCTGGTTCCACAGACACGTCCAGACCCTCAGTTTCACCATCATCATCCTCAAATTCCCCTTCCTCTTCAAATTCCGGTTCATAAAAATTTTCGAGGTTATAATCTTGAACCGGGGGAACCAACCGAACCGAACCCTTGCCAGAAGGAGCCGAATCGGTAGGAACCAGACGGTGTGATTCCACAATCTGAATCGCTCTGGCTATCTCTTCGGCGGTCAGAACATGAACCTCTGGATCTGAACCGGTCGATTTCTCTCTGCGTTTTCTTTTTGTCGGAACCAATCCCTCGGAATCGGCTCTCCTTTTGCCTGAAGAAGTATCACCCTGGTCAGAGGGCATTCCTTCTGGTTCGGTCGGAACCGAACCGGGCTGGCCATCCAGATCAGCAGACTTCTCGGCCTCCTTTTCCCTCAATCTACCTAATCTCTTCTCAAGGGTAGATTTGGGAAAGTTTTTACATATTTGGCAGTCTGAATCGAGGTGGTCAAACTCCAGACAATAAACATAGGTGGTGTGGGGATCGGCCTTAGCAAAGACCTCCCCACACTCACTGCAGTGTTGAAACCCAGTGGGCCCTTTTTTCTTGGGTTTCTCAGACATGGCCAACCTAACCAACTTACCTTTTTTATGGCAACCACCAGGCAAGACTCCCTTATCGGTTCCTAACCGTGTCACGGGTATTGGAAAAAAACTGTACTAAAACACATTTTTTTTTAGAACCGATAAGAACCAGTAACCACACACTAAGTAAAATACAAAACACAAGATTTCACTATCAAATGGACGGTTCAGCCGAACCGAGCCACACTTTTACAAATTCCACACAGAAAAACAGAACAATTCCTCTCTAGTACTCACGGCACCATAGACAGAGACTGAACCGACTATGCGGATAACTTTTTCAGTTTAAAAAGACAATGAAAACTGAAACTGTAACCGACTTTCAAACTGAGCTGAAGGAGAAATCTCAAGAGCAACCGTTCAGTGAGGCGGAGTAAAGAATCTGATGGTTTAGGTTTGAAACACTCCAGACAGAGACTTCAACCGAGCTCAAGCTCAGCATTCTATACCCTGCATGGAAAATTAACTCTTTGTTCTCCGGGGCAGTTCAAAGATTGGGAATCACTACAATAGTCAGAATACAGCAAGACTTCACGTTGTTTGAACATGTACCGCTGGCTGTGAGGTCGTGCATGTGTGCCCTTCACCCTAAGGGGGATGCATCTGTGGTAAGCGCCACCAATGTCATTTCCTTCCAAAAAGGAGTTCCCTCCCCGAGGTTCTCTCTGTCTAGCCACCATTGTATGGCCTGTAATAAGGTTTATGTGGCAGGTACCAATTTGGCCAGAGGATCCTTCCTTTGAGACTAGTGGGCTCTTAAGTGGAACTGGATGTCTCTCATTTGGAACCTTGATTCTGGTACCACAGTTGTGGCTGCCGGCATGTGGCCAAATAGCTGCTGGAAGTGCCTTGCTGGCCTGGGTCTATTTAGCTTGAAAGAGCCTGTCAGTTCCAGCATACTGTTTACACTGTCCTGAGGAAAGAATGCCCTTCCTAGCAGGGTGTCCAGCTCTGCCCTTATGAAGTCCAGGACATGAACAGGCACCACTTGGGACTTCTGGGCATTTATCAGGAATCCCAGAGACTCTGGTATAACACAACACGGAGAAACATTTACAAATTTTTAATGGAGATGAGGGAAGCCGAGAATTGCATGGCTTCAATTTACCACCCCCAGAAGAACTGGCGGATACAGTTGCCTGGATCCTGAAAACTATGAAACAGCCCACCAGAAAAAAATATGGTAGGAATGTGCATTCTTGATGTAAAAGAATACCCTTGGAAAATGTATTCCTGATCAGATTTAAAAGAAGTGGAAACAAAAACTCTAATCTGGGAAATGATGGAAAATTTCCCAATGCCCCAGCTACTGAATACATTAGCAGCTAAAATAAGATATACCTTAAAAACATTCAGAGATTAGAAACTTCTACCATGGTTATATATGAATATCTGGAAAAGTAAAACCATGTGGCAAACAGAAGATAAAGTATTTGCCCACAGATTTGATAAAAACAAAGACTCAGACTTGGTCTCAGTTAATAAATAAAGTAGGTGTTTTCATTACGTACATAGGGCTGGATTCTCAAAACACTCTGAAGGTGCAAAACAATCCACAAGTCCCCAAAAGTTCCACAGTTGTGGAAAAAAAGGGGAAATCGCACTGAATGGTATACACAAAAACTTCTGCAGCTGCTTAAGAAATACACTGGGGACTGGAAAAAAGTGCAGCTGCAGAAGTTCCTGAGGGGGGAAAAAGCCATTGAAAAGTATGGCATACCCCCCTTAAAGGCCATTATCTATCGCACCTTCTTACAGCACTCTGAGTCTCAACACATGGGTAGTTAGCTCTCTTCTCATAGGCTGATGCACAAAGGAATCCCAAAATTTCGAAATCCGATCCCTCTCCTATTCCTGCTGTTCCCAGAATCCTCAGTTTTTCATTGTGCATCTTCCCAGGCTGGTCACGTTTTCATCTGGCTCTGTGCCAAGCTCTAAGGTAAGCTAAATATTTTCTGCATTTTTACAGTGAATTTGAACTCCCAGAGTGCCGCTTATGGCACACATAGCCTACAGGCTCCCTTTTTAGCCAAGGGACTGCTTATTCTGTTAATTTGGCATAAACTGTTTAGACACAGGCAGTCTCCGAGACGCAGGGCCTAGAAGTAGCAAATGAATTAAGCCTTATTGACTGTTTACCAGAAGTTTTTTCTAGTATTGCATTCAGTTTAACCCCCCCACCCAGTTCACCTTATTCAACTGAGGAGGGGAAGGCAGTCTCTTTGTCAGCGAAGTGACCGGAGCCCCCCCCAAGTCGGTTCATCTTTGCAGCCGATGAAGGTTTAAGGCTGCCTCCTCTCCCATGGGGGCACTCCGATTGTCTGAGGGGTCGCGGTTTACCTTGCTCAACCACGACCGCCTCCATGGTATCCAAACAGTAGAAAGGCTTGTGCTGTTGTGCCGAGGGGGTTGCGGTTCACCTTGTTCAACCGTGACGGCCCCGAGGCATCCTGATACCCTTTACAGCGTCCTTTTGTGCCTGGGGGGCCGTGGTTCACCTTGTTCAACCGTGACCACCTATCGGGCCTCCCCATCTAATGCCTCTGCCTTCCCCGCCTATTTTGCCAACTTTCCAGCTGTTTTTCCGGCTAAGATGCGAGGAGGGGCTCACCTGACCTTCTAGGCAGCCCTCAGGTCCTCCCTCCTTCCCCGGAGCCCCTGGCAGTCCGCGCCGATCCCCGATGTGCTTCCAGAGCGTCTCACCCCTCCACTTCACCATATTTATCCAGGGCCATCGCGAGATTTCACCCAAGATCTCGCGTCTTCTCCGGGGAGCTCCCTTTGGAAGTAGTACCTTCCCAAAATGGCGGCGCCATCCTCCCATTTTCAAAATGGCGCCCGTATCTGGCCACACTCCTCTTAAAGGCACAGTACACCCTATGGCAAAAACAGTGCAAAATTAATTTTTAAAGGCATCTGATTCACAGATTACCTAGTGCACACTGTTTAAGGCCCAGATATATGTGCCTACTCCTCGATATCTTATTAAAGCACTCTATTTAAAGAACCAGGTGGAGGTTACCCCAGCGTTCTTAAAGGGCCGCCAGGAGAACAAAGATCAATTTGCTTTTCTTCTGTATTGATCTGCTGACATTGAATTCTAGTATGTCCCCTGAACAGCTCCATTAAATTATGTTTTTACAGAACATGTCCACCAGACGATTGTGCAGAAAGTGCCCCAACATCTTACTCTCCTCGGACTGGGGAGAATTTTGCTCGCTATTCATGGTAGACTCTGAACCCAGAGAGTTCACCCACAACTCGACCCCCACAGACAAAGATCACCTAAACGATAATGTCTCCACCGCTTCCCAAGGCGTCGTACTACAATTATTCCAAAAACTACTTGACAGAATCGATTCACTGGGAACAAACAAGAGACCCAGGTCACCTAGCAACACCCCTCTTCCTAAGCATCCCGGGGTGACCCTCCATCTCATGACTCACCGGATGCGTCGGAAGATGAGCACTCTGACAAAGGGGAGGAAGAACACGAGGAGGATATGGCCGCACGTCTATGCCCCTTTGAAGCCATCCCCGAACTTATTAGAGTAATATGTCAAACGCTCAGAAAGGAGGAGCTGGTGGAACAGCCGGACAACAGATTGGATCCCCTGGTGAGGGAGAGGAAGCAATCTTCCACCTTCTTCCCAGTATGCCAAGTACTAGAGAGCATACTAGCCAAGGAATGGGATGCCCCAGATCCCATTAAGACTAGGGAGAAGGGGACCTTCGAGAGATGGTACCCACTTCCAGCGGACAGAGAGAAGCTCTGGACAACTGCCCCCAGAGTGGATGCAAGGTCGCGTCCTTAGCAACAAGACCGTTCTGCCCTCGGAATCAGCCTCGGCCCTAAAGACCCCATGGACAGAAGGTTGATGAAATTGTGAGAAAAGTTCATGATATGATGATAATGAACATACGAGCATCCATAGCCGCCACTTATTCAGCAAGGGCTGTACTCAGATGGTTAGAGGCAGTCCAACTCAACATACTCGAAACAAGTGCCCATGGAGCCACCATGGACTATGCCATACAAGCAATAAAATACGAGGCAGCCATTATCGACAGTTTTAAGATGGCATCCAGGTCAGCAGCTTCCATCAATAGAGCCAGAAGACAGGTACGGCTGAAGCTGTGGAGCACACATCAAGAGTCAAAGTCTAGGGTCATGAAACTGCAATTCACTGGAGACAAGGTGTTGGACCCAGAATAGAGGAGTTCACAGTAAAGAAAGGGGATGACAGGGATCAAGGAGGGCGAGCCACTCTACCGTCCTTTCGAAACAATATATTCAGACATTTTTCAACAAGACCCAAAAGAGGGCACGGTCACCAAGGACAGGATAGACGTTCCTTTGGACTCAAGCCCAATTTTTTCAGCAACAGACAGAACTTTCAAGGCAACAGGGGCAGAAGCTCCCACTTCAATGGAAAGCAAGGGTTCAGGACAGTCAAATCCAACAGAGGATTCCGTCAATGAGAATCCGCCGGTCCAGGGCAAATCGGACACAGTGGGAGGAAGGCTACAGCAATTTGCAACAACCTGGGCCAACTCAATCAGCGACGAATGGGTCAAGGAGATCATCTCCCAGGGCTATGCCATAAATTCAACTCAGTCCCAAGAAGGGACAGATATAGAACTCTCACGTCTCCAGGGACAAAGCAACCTCCCAACAAGTCGGGCCATCCTTCACCAACTGCTACAGCAGAACCATAAAGCCCGTCCCAATTCAAGAAGAGATTCTCACCCTGCATCTACTCCGTATTCTTTCTAGTCCCAAAGAAGACCGGAGACCTCAGACCCATCCTGGACCTAAAATTTGTAAACAACTTTATCAGGTACCAGAGGTTCAAGATGGAAACCCTAAGATCCACCATCGCAGCGATACGCAGGGGAGACGTCTTAACCTCAATAGACCTGAAGGATGCCTATCTACACATACCTATCAGACCCTCCCACCAGAGGTTCCTCCGATTCAGCATTCTGGGATACCACTTCCAATACTGATGCCTGCCATTCGGGTTGGTGTCGGCCCCAGACTATTCACCAAGGTTATGGCACCCTGGCAGCAAAATTATGCATGGAGGGCATTCATGTGATCCCATACCTGGACGACTGGTTGATACGGGTGAGAACAGTACAACAGTCAAGGACAGCAACACGCAGAGCTCAACAGTTACTCTCCGAACACGGGTGGATAATCAACAAAACAAAGAGCCACCTGACTCCGACCACAGAATTGGATCACTTGGGGCAACATTACGACACACTGACCCGGCACAGTAAGACCATCTCAGACCGCATCCACACATTAACAGCACACTGCCAGAGAGTTATGCAGAAGAAGCAAACAACCATTTGGCATCTCATGCAACTACTGGGGTCATGGCAGCTTGCATAGACTTGCACGACTGGGCCAGATTACAAATGAGACAGTTACAACGACTACTACTAGACAACTGGAGTTACAGTCGACAAAATTACAGCCAGAGAGTAACTATTCCACCGGCAGTGCGGAAGTCTCTACGTTGGTGGGCGGATCCACACACCTTCTCTCAAGGGGTACAATTGGAGAGAGATACAACAAGAACCCTCGAAACAGACGCAAGCCTGCTAGGTTGGGGTGCTGTTCTGGACAGACAGACCATTCAAGGAAATGGTCAAACAGGGAGGCAAGACTCCCAATCAACATACTAGAGACCAGAGCCATCCGTCTGGCTCTCATACACTTCAGGGTCAACTTCAAAGACACCACGTAAAGGTGCGCACCGACAGCAGAGTAGCGATGGCATACATCAACAAGCAGGGAGGAACAAGAAGCAGAACCATGGCTCAAGAGGCAGACATACTACTGCAATGGGCAGAAAAGAACCTACTCAGTCTCACAGCAGTTCACCTAGCAGGCAACCTGAACACGAGGGCCGACTAGCTGAGCAGACAAACGCTGCAACAGGGGGAATGGCAACTCCATCCAGAAATTTTCCACGAACTCCAGAAAGGATGGGGCCCCTTCAACATCGACCTCATGGCCTCAGCAACCAATACCCAACTCCCGACCTACATGTCCAGATTCAAAGACAAGAGAGCAATAGGAGTGGATGCCATATCGACCCCATGGACATTCAGGAAGGCCTACGTATTTCCCCCAGTAGCCATGCTACCTGCGGTACTACAGAAGATCCGAAGCACAGGCAGCAATGTAGTCCTCATAGCCCCAGACTGGCCGAGGAGAACCTGGTACACCCTAATCAGAAAAACGTTATCGGACAATCCCATGAGATTACCTCGCCAACACAATCTACTCAGGCAAGGCCCGATCTGGCACGAGAACCCTCTACAGCTGAAACTGACGGCTTGGCCACTCAAAGGGCTAGACTGTTAGGACTAGGGGTATCAGGTGCAGTGGTAGACACCTTACTGCAAGCCAGAAGGAACTCCACCAACAGGACCTATAACAAACATTGGTGGGCTTTTGCTTCTTGGTGCAAGAGCCAGGACTTGAACGCTTCCCAATGTAATATTATGAACGTATTAGAGTTTCTGCAGAAAGGGTTGGAAAAGGGTTATCAGCCTCATCCCTGCGGGTACAGACGGCCGCAATAGGGGCCATAAGGGGACAGACCGATGGACATTTGCCCGGAGCCCACCACTTGGTTCAAGCTTTTCTAAAGCCGCAACTCTTATCAACCACACCCCAAGACCCTGACAGCCCCATGGCACCTCAATTTGATACTGGGCCTTTCGCCATCCCACCTTTTGATCGCATTGAGTCCATCCCTTACCCGTCCTACGATGAAGACCGTATTCCTAGTAGCTATCTCATCAGCCAACAGAACTAGCAAATTACGGCCCTGACTTGTAGAGAACCCTTTATCTGTTTCTTCCCCGACAGGGTCGTACTCCGACCCATTCCATCTTTCATCCCGAAGGTGGCCAACGCCTACCACACGTCCCAAGAGATCTCAGTCCCTATCTTCAACCACCAACTAGGGGACCCCCACAGGGAAACCCAACTCAGCCTAGACCCAGCCCGAGCAATTCAGACCTACCTGACCAGGACGGAAAGTCTTCGTCGGACAGACAGGCTGTTTGTTTTACTCAAGGCAATAAACAGGGTTTGGCTGCTTCCAGATCCACTATTGCTAGATGGCTCACGGAAGCCATAGCGAGGGCCTACAGGAGTGGAGGCAACACCCCTCCAGCTAACATCAGAGCCCACTCCACTAGAGCAGTTGCCACATCTTGGGCGGAATGCAATTCTGCGTCGGTCAGAGAAATTTGCCAGGCAGCAACCTGGGAGTCCCTTCACACCTTTCTCAGGTACTACCGATTAGACACAGGCCTAACTGGTAACTCAGAGTTTGGCCGCAGAGTGCTTCAGACAGCATTGATCCCAGTTCCTCCTTCCACCCAGGACAAAGCCTAATACTACTGTACAATCATCCCATGTGTTGAGACTCGGAGTGCTGTAAGAAGGTGCGATAGATAATGGAAGTTTACTCACCTGGTAAAGGTGATTATAGGAGCACCTTCTTACAGCACTCCGTATCCTACCCATTGCGGAGGAACATATGTGTGTATATATATATATATATATATATATATATATATAGATAGTGATACAGTTAAGGTAAACATATAGAGTGAGACATCTAGGAATGTATCTGAAACGTCTGTAATTTTTCTAAATGTATACAGTCATAGCACATACATACCACACAGTCAGTTGCTGTGTATCAGGGTGTCAAAGATTTATAACAACAATACGTAGTAAACACTAGGATTTGACATAACATCATCGTCTTGTGTATTATTCCACCAGGAAAACAGAGTGCCCTCTGTTTTTTCTTGTTTACCTAACAATTTACTTTCAGGACAAACAAACTTTGGAAGATATCACACTGAGGATTCTGGGAACAGCAGGAATAGGAGAGGGATCAGATTTCGAAATTTTGGGATTCCTTTGTGCATCAGCCTATGAGAAGAGAGCTAACTACCCATGTGTTGAGACTCAGAGTGCTGTAAGAAGGTGCTCCTATAATCACCTTTACCAGGTGAGTAAACTTCCATTCTCAGCCAGTGTTTTTTCGCAGTTACAGAAAAAATGTTGCACTCATGCACCACAGAGTGAGCCATAACTCTCCCTGAACAAAATGCAGCGTACCAAGAATTGGAATACAATTATAGTGGATGTTCAGGCACCAAGCAACAGCAAACTAGTGGGTGTATAGTAATGTCAGTTGTTAAACAAAAATGGTGTACAGTTTCATTGAAAGGCAACAAACCACAACCACTAGACCTAGTGCAGCCCATAAAGGAGCCCCAACAGGCAGTAGAGGCACAGCTGGCAACAGCCTGCAGTGAGTGCTACTGAAGCAGGCAACATAAATACCCAGGAGAGACACAACCATCAGTTTCACCATCGGTTACACACAGCCACTGTGGTGCATAGTCTTGCTGGTACCAGTGGTGTTGCAGTGGTCCCAGTTGAGGGGCTGGCTGCTGGTCTCTTTGTGAGTACTTTCTGCTGCATCTATGGCAAGACCGTCAAAGTCTGCTGCTCCAATCAGTATGGATCACCTCTTGTTGTGCCTGCTGAGCCTTTTCCTTAGCTGCAGATCCACACTTGTTAATTTTCAGCAGCTGCAGAGAAAATGTTGTGGATTTTCAGCATCTGCGGAATTTCGCAACTTGCCTGTTTTTCGATTTTGAGCAACTGCGGAAATTTTCTTTGTGAATATGCCACAACTAAATTTCTGCAGTGCTGCGAGCCTTTTTTCCACAACCGAGAAATTGCTGGCTCTCTTTGTGAATCCTGCCCGAAGAATTTAAAAATACATTCCAAAACAAATACATTTCTTGAACTACTTAAAACTTAAAGCGATTTACCAAGTTTTAATATATGAACACATATACTGCAAGGTGACTGCATATAGAACTGATTCACAATGTATTTTGATACATGCATAGCATATTTTAGCAAATTAAATCAGGTTTTCACCCTCACAAACCAGGAAGTGTCATTTTGTGTATCGGAGCCTATATTTGGTGACCTTTGACACTCATTACCTTTGCAAGGTCACCACAGGAGATCTGTGCTCTGCAATTAAAATTAGTTCTTGGTCACAGCAATTCTGTCTTGATAACAGAACTCTTGGTACTGAAGCATGCAGCACGACAATAGCAATGTCAAACAGTTCATTTTCAGGGTCCAATGATGAAAGCATTAAGTTGTCCTGCACTAACAGTGATCTTTCAGACACTGGCATAGTGCCACAGTTTGACAAGCCACTGCAAGTAGATCTCCATAGGGATGATCCTATGACAACAGCAAGAATGATGTGGACAGTAGCTCAGGCAGTCACAGCAGTAGTCCGATCCATTTCAGTACAGCAGTGAGGCAGACTTAGCAACACAGACTGTTAATATTATATTTTGCTACTTAGTGCTACGGATTGGTTCCCATTATTGCTGACAATCACATACACATTTATTTATAACACAAATCTAATACATATAATCATAAGCAGGTGGCAGGCGTCACAATCAGCATTTGATCTATCTAGCTGATATTTCTTATTCACTTTCTGTCTACCCCTGGAACAGAAGTGGGGTTCTGCAGAAATTTTAAAATAGATTTCATGAGGGACATATGGGTGGGTATCAAAAGTTTCTTAGTTGGAGTGAGACTCATCATATCCAAGAAGTCTGATTCTTCCACATCCTCCACTGTTTCTTGAATGGAGAGAGTGAAGGTGTCAACCATTTGTCTCACAAAAGAATTATGAGGTGAATAATCCTACAGTCCATGAGATGAATAATCCTTCAGTCCGGTCCCGGGGGTCCTGAGGTGAAGCAGGAACCAATGGAACCTAGGAGGGAACCAAGGGACCGACAGCCTAGAGGGCCTGTAGGATCTGTAAGACCTTAGCAATGTCCTCAGCCAATGCACTATCAGTCTGTCAGCTGACAGCTCCTTTGCTTTTTCAGCAGGAGGCGCAGCAGACATGTTTTTGTGTTCCTTTTGCAGGAACCAGCTCAGTAGCAGTTCCACGGTCTCTTGGATTTTGAAGAGTCAGGTTTTCAGTGGATTTAGGGTCCACTGGCTCTTTTGTTTATCTTTTTAGAGAAGGAAGCTTCTTCAGTGGGCTTAGAAGGAGAGGTTGGAGTAGCCATTTCTTCCAGCTTTTTGGCCCTCTTTTCAATGTTTTGGTGCAAAAGTCTTACAAATGACACAGTCAGCAATACGTGACTAGTTCCCAAACATACAATGCACAAATCATGACTGTTAGCTTTGGCCACAATTTTAAACCCAGTAGTCTTCTTTTTCTGCTTAGGTGTCTCTGACATGAGTGTCAGGCACAACAGAAAAACATACTAGAAGAAAAACAGTCAGTTCCTTGACCGAATATAAAACAATGTTAGCAAATATCAAGCGATCGGTTCCCTGACAGAATTTAAGCACGAGGAACTGGTGAAATTGCTTGGTTCCTGGCAAGAAAGGAACTGCTAACCTAAAAGTTAAAATAAATCTCGTGTTACAGTTTCTGGCAAGTAAATAATTAATGTTGTGATTAAAAAAAAAAACACTGGTAACAGTGGTTCCCCTCAGTTCCCCAGAACCGCGGAAGAACCGCTAAAAATACCAAAAATCAACCAAAACTATGCTAACTAACCTGAATAGGGGCAGCAATAGAAAAATAAAGTAATTAAAACATTACTACACTGAAAAACAATAACAGTAAAAGAAAGTTGAGGAGAGCTCTCTGAGGTGTCCAAACCAGTAGGCGGAGAAATGAATCTGAGCGCTATCAGAATGCAGAAGTTACTAGGGGCAGCAGTTTGAAACTAGCATGAGCCAGTGAGGATTCCATCATTTACATGTTTTCCATTCTCTCCAGGGCAGTTCAACACAGGGGGCTGATTGCATTAATTTAAGCATACTGAGGGATTCTTGGGGTTTGAATTAAACCAATTAGTACAGTCTTAAAAGCCTGTAGGCCCTATTCTTTCCTTAGGTCTTACACCTAAGAAACTGTTCCAAAAAGAAAAACCACAACAGCAGGTCGGTTCCGATAATAATAGGAACTGATACATTTAAATAATACTAAGAATAAAGACTGAAAGCACAAGCAAAAAGAATATCATCTTGGGTCACGAAACAAAACAGAACTGGGACTTACAGCAAGGACGGAAAAACAGCAACACACACACAAACACTTGCTACGGTTCCTTTTATTTTTTTAAACAAATGTAAAGCAGGTCCCGAACAGAAAGCTACATTCTTACAGGCCATCTCCGGTTCCTGGAACCAAAAAGGAATCAGAAACATACTATAAAATACTAAACAATAAAACACCCTAATGCAGAGTTAATCTTCATCAACCATAAAAAGTATTCAAACACAAATAAAACGTAAGTAATAGAAATGTCATGTCTCTAAAGTGGGAGCAACTTCAGGGCAATACTTCTTCTTAGGTGGAGAAATAAATCTGCCATTAGAGGGCAGAAGTGAGTGTGACCACACAGCAGAGTTTTGAATTCCAGTCTAAGATTCCATAATTGCTATACTTATTTATAAATTTATATTGCTATACAAAGTTTATAAATATGTATAGCAATATGAGGTTCCCAGTGATCAGCATTACATTATGGAATTCCATAAAACAAAACAAATAAAATATACAAAGATACAAAATCATTCATAACTGATTAAAATTGGAATTAAGTGCACACTGTAAGTGTAATGGTTAAACTAATTCAGTTTTATTTATTTGCTTTTGGTAACTGGGTAAGTGCATTAGATGGAAGTGCCTACTTTCTGGCACGACGCGAGAAAGTATAAATCAAGGAAGAGGTAAAAACAAATACATATACAGTGTTGTACAATAGAAGATTTCAAATAGTTACACAGAGGTGCAAGTTACATAGTACCTAGAGGAGGCACATATCACACAGTATAATAGGAACAAAACAGACAAAAAGGTACAATTTGCTGTTAAAGGAGAACTGTAATTAGCCCAAATCACCTTCCCCTGCAATCCTCACCCCCCGATTAAGGGTTTTGGAAATAAAGCTCCCTGTTCTGTCACTTTCCCTTACTTTATTTAATTTTGAAAAGTCCGGCATTAGCAAAATGGCTCATGCCAGCTCCATTTGGTAATAAGTGCAGTGCCACATTGCTTGGCTCCAATACAAGTGTATTGGAGCCGAGCAATCTTGCCACCCACTTTATCACCAAATGGAGCTATGGAGCATGCGCCATTTTGCGAACGCTGGACTTTTCAAAAATTAAATAAAGTAAGTGGAAAGTGACAGAACAGGGAGATTTATTTCCAAAACCCTTAATCGGGGGGTGAGGCTTGCATGGGTGGGTGATTTGGGCTAATTACAGTTCTCCTTATGATGTAGAAAACATGACAGTGCTGTTGGTAAGTCAGCAAGGAGAAAATTCCTAGGCAGAGACAGGGAACAAAATGCGTAGCTGCAGCTGAGGAAGAGTGGGGATGCGAAGAATCAAGAGGCCACAGGGAAATTTAAGTGCAGGACAGTGGTAGAATTGCATGACTCGTGAAGCTAGGGACATTTGCAAATGTCAAGGGAGGAGAGGTAACTGGAGAGGCCCTTCTTGAAAGTGGGGTGGGATTTGGAGTGCCAAAGATCAAGTGGGAGAGAGTTCCAAAATTTGTGGGCATAGAAGGAGAAGGCAAATTCACCCATCCTGGTAGAGCATTTTGGGACAGATAACAGAGCTAAAGACATGGAACGGAGGGAACGAGAGCAGTCCATGGGGGTGAGCATAGCAGTAAGTGTGGAGGGGATAGAAGAACGAATAATGTTGTCAGTCAGACAATCTAATGAATAAGACCCACGCGAGGAAGGAGACAACCAGTGGAGGTCAGAGTAGAGACTACAGTGGTGCTTAAGATGAGGACTAGATAACGCAAATCTTCAAACATTCTCATTGTTTCTAACTGAATGCACTGTGTTACATTTCCTTATGGTAAATGCACTTACAGAATTGTATTATTGTATAATGGATGTTTGTTTACTGTAAGTGTCTCTGTAACTTTGTTGTAACAAATCAGTCACAGGACCATCTTATAAATAGGACTTCGGTCCTAACGATGTGAATATTCCATCAATTTTCCTGTCTAAAATAAATATTTTTACTACATAATTTGCATAAAGTCTATACTCAGGGCAACTCAATCCAGGGGACTGGTTGCAGTTGTTAAACAACTAGTGAGGGATTCCTGGGGTTTGAAGTAGCCAGATGTCACTATGCACCAATCATGTTACTGCTGGTCATAGCACCAGTCGCATCACAACCCGTGCCATACTGCAATCCTGTGACAGCCTGTGGTGCCACCAGAACCACAACCAGAATGCTGCCCCCCAAACTCACCATTTCCATTACTTTTCCTTTGTCATCCCTTGCAGTTCCTAGTAGTGCAGTTCCCCCCGATCTACTTGCAAACCGACATCTCACCCTCACTTCTTGTGGAACCTCCTCCCTGACTCTCTTTTCCCTACAATGGCTTTCTGATGGACTTATCCCCTATTATCTCTCACTTAGCCACTTACAACCTATCACCCTACTGTACCTGTAACAGTCTGAAATGCAGGGGGTGTTGCTAAATTTCAGGCCAGGTTTATGAGGGTCATTATGCTTTGTGCATAGTCCAGCAGCCCATTGCATCATGACTCCAACCCCCTTTCCTGCAAGTTCACAAAATGTTTTGCACAGAGACAGGCTACAACACACATTGAGTCTGCACAATGGGGTTGCAAAATCACAACTGCTACTGAGCTGTCTCTCAAATACTTAGCAATAGTCCCTTAGCGATGGTGTATCAGATCCCAAATTTCTTAAAGGCTCTGAAGAGCTACTGACATTTCAGAACACCTTTGCACTTGGATATAAAACTGGTCTTACAATTCACATATTTTCTGTACATATCTTTCTTTTATTCTTTGGTACTAAAGACATGTGTCTGGAGGCAGGATTATCTTTTGACTTTATCAGCTCCTGCTATACTTCCATTCATAATACTCTGCTTGTTACATTATATTACTTTCCACATGACACTACATTACCATAAGGCGAATGATTACATCACATGTATGCAGAAAAGCAAAATGAGCAGAAGAGGCCCAAAGTACAAAAATCCTATTTTCATACTGACGTCCTTACTAAAACAAAACAGAGTCTGGCCAGAGCCGATAGGACTGTGAAGCACTACCAAGTGATGAAAGTTACATGTGCGTGAAATTATTCAACGCCCAGGTGTAACTTGGCCATATGTCGGAGGTGTTGCACCAGATTTTCAACATGGCCTGTTTTGGACCCCTCTTCATAAACAGTGCCAGTGTCGTTTTGTTCAGTTGTCTCGAAAGGTGATTGCGCAGGTCAAACATGTTAATCTACGCCACAGGTGCAAAAACACATTTTAGGTAGGTTGTGGAAAATGACAGCTGTACTGTGTTAAAGGAGGTATACAAAAATGGCAATGTTAAAAACATGAAGTTAAAATATAAAAAATTTGCGACATTAGGAGTGTGCATAGAAACTGTGCAAAGCAAACGCGTAATGCAGTGATTTTTTGGAAATTTTTCACCAAATTTTCAACACACCCTTTTTTGGACCCTCCTCATGAACACTGCCAGTGTCATTTTGTTCAATTGTCCCGAAAGAAAAAATTACTCACCTTAGTAATTGCTTTTCTTCTCATGGAGTCTTGCTATATTATAACAATAGCAGTCAGCCACTGCAGCTGAACTGCCCCGGAGAGGAAGGAGTTAACTCCAGAAGATCTGGAGTTCTACAGCGCGAGGGCGCTGTGCCCAAAGCTCTATCTGGCAGTTTCAAATGAAACTGTCAGATCTTTACGAAGCCAACATCAAAGGACGGAAAAAAGTCTGTGTGGAAAAACTACACTAGCCTATGGCTACCTACTAGTAGTAATAACAACAATATAAACAACAAAGAAACACCCAGAACCATAATAACAAAGATTGATGGTATTATGGTTCGTTTTACCACCCTTGCAAGCACATATGACCCCCTTCCCCAAGACTCAAGTCCAAGAAGGGGCAATAAAAATAACCTAAATGAACAATCTAGATCCCTAACCCAAAGGAAAACAGGGTTAGGGAAAACTAAAATGGCATGACACAGTGCTTGCACCAATTTGCCACCTCTACCCAAGTAGGAGTTCTGAGAGGGCAGGAGGAGGGTGGTTATAATATAGAAAGACTCCATGAGAAGAAAAGCAATTACTAAGGTGAGTAATTTTTCTTCAAACACCATGAAGTCTTGCTATATTATAACAATAACAGATACACAGCAGTACCTCCATGGAGGAGGGTCAGAACCTACTTAGGAAATAGGCTCTGAAGCACAGCTGTGCCAAACCGAGCATCTCTCCTGGACTGGACATCCAGGGAATAATGCTTGTAAAGGTGTGAACTGTCTTCCAGGTAGCAGCTTGACAAATCTCAGAATAGGAATGTCTCTAGCAGCGCTAGGAGGGCGCAGCTACCCCTGGTGGAGTGGGCCCTCAATCCTGAGGGTACTCTACCAGTTTCTGATAACAAAATTGGATACAAGAGACAATCCACCTTGCAATTGTTCTCTTAGTGGCAGGTTTCCTTTGCCAACCTCGCCATAGGTAGAAACAGTTGGAGGGATTCGAACCTATGACCTCTGGTGCCCTCTAGATAGTAACTTAATGCCCTTTTGACATCCAAGCTGTGCAGTCTCCTCTCACCTGAGGAAGAATGCTCAGTGAAAAATACTGGGAGGGAGATAGATTGATTCAGGTGGAAATCAGAAACCACCTTAGGCAAAAACTTTCTATTAGTCCTAAGGACTACCTTATCTCTGTGGAAAGAGATAAAATCTTCTTCCACTGACAGGGCCTGTAACTCACTTATGCGTCTGGCAGAGGTGATAGCTACTAGAAAAACGGTTTTCCAAGTTAAATACTTGAGTTCTGCTGAAGACAGAGGCTCAAAGGGGGGTTGCATTAACTGAGCAATGCAAATATTCAGGTCCCAGGCGGGAGCTGGTTCCGAAAGGAGGTTATTGTGAAGTAACCCTTTAAAAACTTGGAGAACACAGGGTGAGAAGAAAGGAGGCAGGCTTCCTGCTGACAAAAAGCAGAGACAGCTGCCAGATGAACCTTCAGGGTAGCTGGTCTAAGGCCTAAGGAATTCAGATGGACCAAATAGTCCAAAGAATGGGAAGATCAGCAGATTCTGGGGTAATCTGCCTCTCAGAGCACCAGATGGAAAACCTCTTCCACTTAGAATTATAAGTGGCCCTAGTGGAAGGCTTCCTTGAAGCCTTTAAAATATCCATAACACCTTGAGAAAGGTGTAAATCAGCAATTAGCTCCTCAAGAGCCAAGCCTTGAGGTGGAGGGACTTGAGGTCCGGATACCACACTCTCCCTGTGCACAGGCCAGTAAGTCGTGAACTCTGGGCAGGCTCAGGGCAGGTGGACTGCCAGACAGGAGCAGAGGGTACCAGGGCTGTCTGGCCCAATCTGGGGCAAATCAGAATCACTCTGCAAGGTTGAGATCTGATTTTCACTAGTACCCTGAAAGGAGAGGAAGGGGAAGGCATACAGGAACTTCCCTTTCCAATCCAACAGAAAGGCATCCAGAGGACTGAGGCCCAGTACTGGAGGCCTGCAGCAAAAAAGAGGAAGTGGTGGTTGTCTGGGGCCGCGAAAAGATCTATCTGAGGAGTGCCCCAACTGGCAAAGACAGACCCCAGTACTTGTGGATTCAGAGCCCATTAAGTGATGGCCCTGAGAAATTCTGCTGAGGCGTCCGCCAGCACATTGTCCTTCCCTGGGAGATGAACCGCTATCAGGAGGTGTTCAGGAATAAGCCAGAGACCACAACTTCATTGCTGGTGCACAAGGCTGAAGACTGAGTGCCCCTTGCTTGTTGATGTACCACATTGTGGTGGTATTGTCTGTCCTGACTTGAACCACTTTGTTCTGGACAGAATCTGAAAAGACCCAAAGAGCTAAAAGACAGCTCTGAGTTCCAGAAGATTGATGTGGAGCAGAGATTCCTGAGGAGACCACACTCCCTGAGTGGTAAGGTAGCCAGGTGAGCCCCACCCTAACAGGGAGGCATCCGTGGTGAGGGTGAGGGAGGGAGAAATGGGAAATGAAGGGAACCCCTTGTTTCAGATTGCTTTGATCCTGCCACCAGTGTAAGGCCAGGATCAGGGTTTGAGTAACTGGGACCAATTTGGTAGGGGTCCTTCCTCTGAGACCAATAGGCCCTCAAATGGAACTGAATGTCCCTCATCTGGAATCTTGCTCCCTGCACAACAGTTGTGGAAGCAGCCATGTGCCGAGGAGTTGCAGAAAATGCCTTGCTGGTCGAGAGACCCGCAGGAGTAAAGGAGGATGCCAGGGCGATGAGTCTGTCGAGCCCTTTCCGAGGGAAGAAAGGCCCTGGCTAACCTTGTGTTCAATTCTCCATGAAAGTTAGGGGCCTGAACTGGTTCCAGAACTGACTTTGGTAAGTTTAGCAGGAATCCCAGAGAAGTGAGAAGCTGCTGGGTGACTTGCAAGAGGGATTTCACCTGACCTGGAGACTGACCCACAATGAGCCAGTCGTCCAGGTAGGGAAACACAGCAACCCCTTGCCTTCTTAAATGAGCCACTACTACAGCGAGACATTTTGTGAATACCCTTGGCGCAGAGGTAAGGCTGAAGGGCATTGCCCTGAACTGGTAGTGGCCTGAGGGCAGTTCGAACCTGAGGTACTTTCGGTGGGAAGGCCTGATCAGAACATGAAAATAGGCATCCTTGAGGTCCAGGAAGCTAGCCAGTCCCTGGCCTTAGGGAAAACAATATCATTGCCAGAGTTAACATTTGAACTTTGGTTTCAACAGATGCTTGTTCAAGTATCTTAAATCCAGAATGGGCCGCCATTCTCCTGTCTTTTGGGGTAAGAAAGTATCTTGAATAAAGCCCCTTGCCCTGATGGCAAGGAGGAACCCTTTCCACTGCTTTGCAGACCAGAAGAGAAGAAACCTCTGCTTCCAAAGCAAGGGCTTCTGAAGGATTTGCAGGTGGGAAATGCCTGGCTCTCATCTTTGGAAAATATTTGAAGCTGAGAACCAGACCCTGGCCTATTACCTCCAGAACCCATCTGTCCGAAGTTAGGGACAGCCAGCTCTGGCTGAAATAGCCAACCTGCCCCACCTGGTACAGGAGAATCGGCCTAAGAGGCACCCCATCAGGGTGCCTGCTAGTAACAGCCTTAGGCTGAGGGAGAGGCAGTCTACTTGCGCCACGTCTACCCCTGCCTCTGAAGAAACCTCTCTGCGAGACAGCAGAGGAGGCTTGAAATTGGTAAAAGGCCTGAAAAGGGTCTGCCTCTACCTCTGGGAGCATGCCTTGTGGCATGGCATGCTTCTCCTTAGCCTGGGCACTTTTGTAGGTAGTTCTGTATTCATCCATCTTTTTCATATAATTTTCTGTTTGCTCCCCAAACAGAGAATTTCCCACTACAGGAAAATCCATAGCCTTTGACTGAGTATCTTGGGACAGATTAGTGCATCTGAGCCATGCCAACCTACGGAAAGCTACAGAAGTGGCCATGACCCTGGAGGAAACATCATTAACATCAACAGCAGTATGAAATTGAACTTTAGAAGCTTCAATGCCATCAGCAGCCACCTGTTCCAACTCACTAGCCAGCTGGCCATGGGCCTGCTTGGCTAACTTCTGCAATACTGTGTCCCACCTAGATTTCTGATATCTAGCCACATAAGCCATATAATTTGCCTGCCTGAGTCCCAAAGAAGCTGCCATATACTGTTTCTTCGCCATGGCATCAATCTTCCTAGAATCCTTGTCAGGAGGATGTGAGGCCAGAGGAATATTAGCCTTGTCACAGGCTGCAGCTTGTACCACACCTACATGACTACACTGCTCAATAAGGAAGTCTGTATCCGAGCCTGACAAAGTATACCTTCTGTCCATTTTTTATCTACAGGAGGGACAGAATGAGGATTTTTAAAATCTTTGTTGTTTGCTTCCTAAATGACTTATGCAAAGGAATAGACAACCTCCTAGACTCTGGAATATCCATCATTTCCACATAATCAGGCTCCTCTTGCTCATCCACAGCCTCCTCTAAAGGAAGCTGGAGGGTTTCTGCAACCTTTTTGTAAAAAATAAAGAAAGAAGGGGACTCAGACAGAATAGGGGGAGATTCTAAAGGTCAGTCTGGAGAAATGCCCGGTTCAATGGGCACGTCCAGACCCTCCCAGCCACACATATATTGATCGAATTCCTCCTCCCCCTCCTGTGGTTCATAAAAATCCTCAACTTCAAAATCCTGAACCACTGGGACTGAACGAACCAACCTTTTACCAACTGTTGGTGGTTCTACAGATCCCTGAGACAGTGACTGGACAATCTGAATGGCTTTAGCTATCTGCAGCAGTTGGAGACACAATTCTGGACTCCAAACCTCCTGATTTCTTTGTCTTTTACTTGGGACTGGTTCCTCTGAACCAGTCTTCCTTTGCCGAGGTAGCCCTGGTCAGAGGCACTCCCTCTGGTCAGTGGGTACTGAACCGGGCTGGCCATCCGGGTCAGCGGACTTTTGGCCTCTCGTTCCCTGAGCGGCCCAATCTCTTCTCCAGGGTGGCTGCAGGAAATTTTCACACCTGGCAGTCTGACAGGAGGTGGTCAGCCCCAGACAATAGACACAAGTGGTGTGTGGGTCAGCCTGGCAAAGGCCCCACAGACATCACAGTGTTGAAACCCAGTGGGCCGGTTTTCTTTTTGGTTTCTCAGACATAATGCCAGCCTAACCAAAACTTGCCCTTTTGATGCAGTGCCAGGCAAGACACCATATCGGTTCTAACACCGTGTCGCAGGTATTGAAAAACCCATAATAATTTCGGTTTTAGAACCGATAAGACGGGAACGCACTCTAAAACCCACAGTACAGTTTTAAAAGGCAGAAAACAGGCGATCGGTTCAAAACCGAACCGATAATTAATTTTCCACACAGACTTGAATTTTTGTACTTACGGTTAACAGATAGAGCTTTAGAACGAAATGCAGTAAAAGTAATGACTTTTGCGGTTCAAATGAACCGAAAACTACTCTTGAACCGAGAATGAACCGAGCTGAAGGAGCTGATCTCCGGAGCGACTGTTCAGTGAAGCGGAGTAAAGAATCTGACAGTTTCATTTGAAACTGCCAGATAGAGCTTTGGGCACAGCGCCCTCGCGCTGTAGAACTCCAGATCTTCTGGAGTTAACTCCTTCCTCTCTGGGGCAGTTCAGCTGCAGTGGCTGACTGCTATTGTTATAATATAGCAAGACTTCATGGTGTTTGAAAGGTGATTGCGCAGAGCAAACGCGTTATTCTGCACCACAGTTGCGAAAACATGTTTTGGGCGAGGTTGTGGAAAATGACAGCTGTACTGTTGAGAAGGAGGTGTGCAAAATGG
The DNA here is from genome assembly GCA_016271365.2 of Neoceratodus forsteri. Lineage (NCBI taxonomy): Eukaryota > Metazoa > Chordata > Ceratodontiformes > Ceratodontidae > Neoceratodus > Neoceratodus forsteri. Next base: position 512,141,368 of record CM028134.1, on the reverse strand, counting down.
CAATGATAAAAATGTGGAGTGAAAATATTTAAAATTAGTGACATTAGGAGTGTGCGTAAAAACTACGCCCAATGGCATAACATGATCATGTTTTAGAATTTATTTCAACAATTTGCAACATGGGCTTTGAGACCCACCTCATGAACAGTGACACTGTCATTTAGTGAATCAGTCCTGAAAGGTGATTCAGGACCGAGTAACAAAATGACAGTGACAGTCTTCACGGTGGGGTCCCAAGAACCCATGTTGGAAATTTGGGCAAAAATTCAAAAATGGCTGACATATGAGCATAGGTTGAAAATCCCATTGAATGGCTGTACAGCACACTTACCTTTAATTCTTCAGTTTGTGGTTGGGCTTTGAAGAGTGCAAATGTGTCCAGAGAACATGACAGCGCCTGCCTCCGGAGGTAAGTATGGAGTACTGGGGTGGGTGGGGAGGTGGGTGCTCAGTGGGAGGGGACACATAGCGATGATGAGGACCGTTTTCAGTTTGCAGAAACAAACCAACAACAAAGGACCGTTTGTAATTTACAACAAAACAAACATTTAGGCACACTGGGGGGCTCCTAGTGTGCCTCATGAATGCCGACATGGGGACTGGGCACTCCAATGTCAGGCACGAGGCGTGAGCAAGGGCACCAAGAAAAAGAAAGCGTGCTTCTAATTTTACAGACAAGCAAATTTAGCACATGGAATTTGGGCTCCCAGTATTGTGACTTAACATATCAAGGATGACTTAGGGAGGGCACAAAATAGTAAATGGCATTGTGCCATTTGCAACATATTGGCACCGCAGCACTGCACTTACTCACGACTCTGTGAATGTGTGTGACTCTGTATGCACAGTGCATGCATCGGAATGCGAAATAACAGCCAAAATAGTGCGGCTGTTATTCCATTACTAATCGTGGAGGAGGGTTTCAGCTCTGCTGGGCTTTCGGAAGGATACTTCCAAAAGTCCAATGGAAGGAGTTCTGCCATAGGCCATTTTCAGAGTTATAGAGTTCTCGCAAAATGGCAGTAGGCTCTGCCCACATCCCTAATGAGTGAAAGCAACTCCACATAAAATAGAAGCTAAATTTTGTCTAAATGTCTTTTGCAAAGTTGCCAAACAGGTGTCAGTACTACTTTATGAAACACTAACACAGTTCAATAATACAGTCAATTTTACCTTTTGGTTTGGAGATTTTGGGTACCATTGTTGGTGAAGTATTTGCAATGTTTAAGTGTTTTTTGCTGACACGGTATCTTTGTTCCTCTTTCAATACATCTTTTCCTGGAATCAAGGTGTCTCTCTGCATAGCTATTGCACTAACTTCACGATCCTGTGCTGGTCCCTTCCATGTCATGTTCTCCAAGTTATTACCCCAAAAAACTGTCCGTATATCTTTAGTTTCTCGAATGACCGAAGACCTATCAATTTCTCCAATTATGTTTTCTCTTTTTTCTTCTTGGTGAAATATAGGTGATGCTTCTTGCAAAACATTTACTGTGTCAAGTAGCTCTTTCTGGACACAAGGATTATTAACCCCATCATGATATAAAACGGACTGATCTTCAACACGATCTAAATTCGTGGCTGTACCTAACAGAGTAAATGGGAATGATAATTTACTTTCAGACTGATCGGAGGCGGCATGTAATTCAGCTTCCTCTTCTTTACCTTGTGATTTTGACATACTAATTTTTGACACATTCGTAGGTGTACAAGTGTTAATGTATGCAGACATGGTCCATTGTTTAAATAACCCAGGTCTCTCTTCTGGACTTCTATAACTACTTATATCTGCAGGCAACACTACTTCACTGAAATGGGTTTCTTCATCATCAACAACGCTCAACACTTCCTCTGATTTTTCCTCTTGTTTTGCTCTTTGTCTGGCTGATTCTTTTGTTTGTAATTTACTACGGTCTCCTCGACCCTGTGAAGAGTCACTCTTATTAGCATTCCTATGTTTTACCCTAGGATTTTCATAGTTGCTGCTATTGCTTTCATTGCACTCTACATGAGTGTACTTTAACAATTCAGAGCATTGCTGTTCTTTGCAATGCATTCCATTTGCACAGTTAGAACACAAATCATGTGTAAGTTCACTGCTTTTTGGCAAAATGGGGTTAATCTGATCTAACTGAACAGTTTTCAGTTCATTGAAAAGTGCTTCATTGGAAGCTAGCCCTCTGCAGTCATCTGCATTAAGTTTAGTAAATGATCTACGGTAGTGATAACGATTACGGTGACGACTATGTGTAGAAAATGTGTGCAGATTTTTCTTCTGGTGTACTGTAAAAGAATTTACTGAGAACCTTCCTGAAGGAACTTTCTGTAGTTCATGGTGGAAAAGATCATGCAGTGCTGGTGGGTCTTCAAAATTAAGGGAAGACTTGGTCAGTAACGAAGAACGCTTTCTAGAGATGGAAGAGGACTTGCTTGAAAGACTATCAGATAGTACTTCTAACTTTTGTAGTTGGTGAGAAGAAAAATGTTCAGGCCCATCAAATTCTGTGCAGGAAAGGGAAGGTTTAAGAGCTACTTGCTTTTTCACCTGGTTATGTTCAATGATATTCTCAGTCATTTTCCATTCAAAACTGCCTTCAATGAACTCAAACTCGAATGCAATTCTGGAAAGCCTTCAAAAAAGAACAAAAAAAATCATGATAAATGACAAGCTTATGTCAGTTTTAAAATGCCAGCTAGGCTATTCTAAGGATTTATTGCCAACAAATATCAACTTCTAAAAATTATGAGGCCTGTTTGGGTGGTGCTCTTAGGTCGTTCCTTGATTCAGTGTTATGTGAATGAGTGGAAAGTAGACTGTTTTGACAGCAGAACATTTTCTCATTGTGTCTGTAATTGCTCCCCCTTCTCAGAGCACTTTTAATATTTCTATCACAGGATCTTCTTTACCATATTCATATTTTTCTACTAAGCTCCCAGTAAAGTACAGCAGTAATATTGGGCGCCAAGGCGCTATTATTTGAAACATGGTAGTTCAAAATGCAAGGAATGGGCATCACAGTGTATAAATGTTTTACAGGTAACACTTATTCTAGAATATTTCAATGTATATCATTAATCTCTTTAAAAGAAAATACTTAAACGATACTTTATGGATCAAAATGTGTCCTGTTAAATCTATGATCCAGCTTGCGTTGATCCAGTAAAGGAAAAAATGACAATGAAGACATAAGGCATGGGCACTTCCAGTGACATCAGACAGGAGGGGCAGCTAATGAAAGAGCTCCACTCCCCTATTCAAGTTTAACCCTCTACAAATACATGCAAAAAATGTAAATGACATACCTACTGTAATTCTTGATCTTCCCTTCTATCTTCACCATTCATTACTGATGGGTGTAAGCCAGAGACACGCACCTGCCCGGGAGTTTTTTGGGAGACAGTGCCAAGGCACTGCATGGTGCTTGAGGGTTGGCCATTAGGCACCACTAACTCCTCCTGCACCCCAGTTCTGTTCTGCAGGAGAGAAGGAAAAATTGGGGATAGAGAAATTTCAAGATGAGCCAAGAGTGCTGAAGAATAGGAAAAAGGAAAGGATATGAACTGAAAAAGGAATAAACCAGCCAGAGTACAGAGGGAAAGTAGGACTTTGCTAACTGGTAGTAGGGCACCAGCCCCTGGACGGCAGCACAAAAAAGAGAGAGAGAAAGAGAGGGAAACAAATGAGAAGAGAAGAAAAAATTACTCACCTTAGTAATGTTGTTTCTTCTAATGGAGTCTTTCAGTGTAGCTGGTCTCAGCCCCAAGCTATTTAAGTGAACCATATAATCAAGGACTGTGGGCAGATCAGCAGATTCTGGGGAAATATGCTTCCCCGAGCTCCATATGGAAAATCTTTTCCATTCAGAATTATAAGTAGCCCTGGTGGAAGGTTTTCTAGAAGCCTTCAGGATATCCATTACAGCTTGGGAGAGGTGTAAATCAGCAAACTCTAACTCTTCAAGAGCCAGGCCTTGAGATTGAGAGATTTGAGGTTCAGGTACCAAACCCTCCCATGAGCACAGGTTAACACGTTGTAATTCCTGGGAAGACAAAGGGGAAGATGGACTGCTAAGGACAGTAGGAGTGGGTACCAGTGCTGTCTGGCCCAGTCTGGAGCAATCAGGATCATCTTTCAGAGTTGAGATCTGATTTTGACTAGCACTTTGAACAGGAGAGGGAAGGGGGGGAAAGCATAGAGAAACTTCCCTTCCCAATTGAGAACTAAGGCATCCAGGGGGACTGAGCCCAACACTGGGGGTCTGCAGCAAAAAAGGGGAAGTTGGTGATTGTCTGGGGCTGCAAAAAGATCTATCTGCGGGGTGCCCCATCTGGCAAACATCACCTCCAAGACCAGGGGGTCCAGTGACCATTCGTGATGGCCCTGGGAAATCCCGCTGCGAGCATCTGCCAGGACATTGTCCTTTCCTGGGAGGTGAACTGCCATGAGGGGAGGTGTTCAGGGAGAAAGCCAGAGACCACAACTGCATTGCTTCGGTGCACAAGGCCGTAGACCGAGTGCCTCCTTGCTTGTTGATGTACCACATTGTGGTGGTGTTGTCTGTTCTGACCTGTACAACTCTGTTCTGAACAGACTTGGAAAAAGCTTGAAGTGCTAGAAATACTGCTCTGAGTTCCAACAGATTGATATGGAGCAGAGGTTCCTGAGGGGACCATAACCCCTGGGTGGTGAGGTCACCCATGTGAGCCCCCCACCCCACGAGGGAGGCATCTGTAGTAAGGATTAAAGAGTGAGACTGAGTGACAAAGGGAACCCCTTGTCTCAAATTGTTCTGATCCTGCCACCACTGTAGGGCCTGGATCAGGGTTCAAGTTACTGGGATCAGTTTGGTCAGAGTGTCCTTCCTTTGAGACCTAAAGGCTCTCAAATGGAACTTAATGTCCCTCATCTGAAATCTTGCTCCCTGCACTACTGCTGTAGAAGCAGCCATGTGCCCCAGGAGCTGTAGAAAATGCCTTGCTGGTCCGAGACACCTGCAGGGTGAATGAGGAGGCGCGGGAGACCAGAGTCCTTGCCCTGTCCAGGGGGAAGGAAGGCTCTGACCTTCTCTGTGTCTAGCTCTGCGCCTATGAAGGTGAGGAGCTGGACAGGTTCTAGAATTGACTTTGAAAGATTTAGAAGGAAACACAAAGAAGTGAGCAGTTGCTGAGTTATCTGTAAGTGTAACTTGACTTGGTCTGGGGACTGGCCTACTATGAGCCAGTCGTCCAGGTAAGGGAAGATGGCAATTTTCTGCCTTCTTAGAGAAGCAATTACTACTGCCAGGCATTTTGTGAATACCCTTGGAGCAGAGGTGAGGCCAAAGGGCATTGCTCTGAACTGGTAATGGCCTGAGGGCAGCTCGAACCTGAGGTACTTTCGATGGGAGCTTCTGATGAGAATATGGAAGTAGGCATCCTTGAGGTCCGGGGACACTAGCCAGTCCCCTGGCCTTAGACACGGTAGAATAATTCCAGAGTCACCATTTTGAATTTTGGTTTTAAAAGGTGCTTGTTTAAGTATCTGTGATCCAGGATGGGCCGCCATTCTCCTGTCTTTTTTGGGGTAAGGAAGTACCTGGAATACAATCCTTTGCCCTGGTGTAGGGGTGGAACCCGTTCCACAGCTCTGAGAGCTAGAAGGGAAGAGACCGCTGCCTCTAAGGCAAGTGCCTCTGATGGATTTGCAGGTGGAAAGGATCTGGTTCTCATCTTTGGAAACTTTCTGAAGCTGAGAACCAGTCCCTGGCTTACTACTTCCAGGACCCATTTGTCTGATGTCAGAGACTCCCAGTCCTGGACAAAGTAAGCCAGCCTGCCCCCTACAGGTAGCTGAGAATCAGCCCTGGCAACCCCATCAGGTGCCTGCCTGGCAAGGGCTTTGGGCTGAGGGGTGGAAGCAGGCCTGCTTGTACTCCTGCCTCTCCTCAAAGAACCCCTCTGGGCAAAAGCAGAAGAGGAGGCCTGGGCTTGGTAAAAGGCCTATGAAAGGCCTGCCCCTGCCCCTGGAAGCTGCCTTGAGGAGTGGCCTGCCTTCCTTGGCCTGTGCACTCCTATAGGTGGTCCTATACTCATCCATTTTCTTCATGTAATTCTCTGTCTGCTCCCCAAACAGAGAATTACCCACAACTAGGAAAATCCATGGCCTTAGTCTGGGTATTTCTAGACAGGCTAGTACATCTGAGCCAAGCCATTCTTAAGTGCCACAGATGTAGCCATGACTCTTGATGACACATCATTTGAGTCCACTGCAGCATGGAATTGCACCTTGATGCCTCAGTACTATCAGCAGCCACCTGCTCCAGCTCCTTGGGCAAGCTGGCCAGGGACCTGTTTGCTAGAGCCATGACAGTATCCCATCTGGATTTCTGATATCTAGCAACATAAGCCATATAATTGCCTGTCTGAGTCCCAAGGATGCTGCCATGTACTGTTTCTTTGCCATGGCATCAATCCTCCTGGAGTCCTTATCCGGGGGGGTGTGAAGCCAAGGGAATATTTGCCTTGTCACAGGCTGCAGCCTGCACTATCCCCACATGGCTGCATTGTTGTGTAAGGAACTCCGTATCAGAGCCTGACAATGTGTACCTCTTGTCCATTCTCTTATCCACAGGAGGTATAGTGTGAGGAGTTTTTAGAATTTTAAATGTCTGTTTCCCAAAAGATTTATGCAAGGGAATAGACAGTCTCCTAGACTCTGGGATATTCATCATTTCCATATAGTCAGGCTCCTCTTGATCATCACAGCTTCCTCCATAGGGAGCTGGAGGGCTTCAACAACTTTTATAAAACATAAAATGAGAAGGGACTCAGAAAGCCTAGGAGGAGACACTCCTGAAGGTCTGTCTGGGGAGATGTCCGGTCAATAGGCACATCCAGACTTTCAAATCCACATTCACTCTCCTCATACTCCTCTTCCCCCCTCCTCTGGTTCATAATATTCCTCTAAATCATACTCTTGAACCGGTGGAACCGACAGAACCGGACGCTACCTGATGGTGCCGGTTCGGTTGGAACCGGGGAAAGCGACTGGACAATTTTAATCGCTTTGGCTATTTCTTCAGCGGTTGGAGAGGAAAGTTTTGGCTCCACACCAGCTGATTTCTAGTCCTTTTGCTGGAACTGACTCCTCAGAGTCGGATCTCCTTTTGCCCGAGGAAGTTCATTTGACAGAGGGCACTGGTTTGGTTGGAACTCAACCGGTTGGCCATCCGTTCAGCAGACTTTTGGCCTCCCTTTCCTGAGCCTACCAACTCTCTTTTCCAGGGTAGCTGCAGGAAATTTTACAAATCTGGCAGTCTGCATTGAGGTGGTCAAACCCGGACAATAAACACAGGTGGTGTGGGGTCAGCCTTGGCAAAGACTTCCCACACACACTGCAGTGTTGAAACCCAGTGGGCCCGGTTTTTCTTTTGGGTTTCTCAGACATAGTGCCAGTCCTAACCAAACTTACCCATTTATGGCAATCCGCCAGGTAAGACCCTCTGATCGGTTCCCAACCATGTCACGGGTCGTGGAAAAAAACGTAATAAAATCCGTTTTTTTTAGAACCGATAACCACACTCTAAATGACAGATTAAGATATCTTAACCCGATCGGTTCAAACCGAACCGATAAACCGTTTACAAGTTCCACACAGAATAGAAATTAATGTAAAACCTATCTAGTACTCACAAATACCACAGACAGAGTCTGAACCGACCGGTTGCTGTTTAAATTTGGTCGAAAAACAATACTTTAACTGACAAAATGAACCGAGCAGAAGGAGAAATCTCCGAGCGACTGTTCAGTGAGGCGGAGTAAAGAATCTGACGGTTTGAGTTTGAAGAACAACAGACAGAGTTTCAACCAAGCTCGAGCTCAGCGTTCCATGCCTGGCATGGAAAGTTAACTCTTTCACCTCCGGAGCAGTTCGAAGGTTGGGACTCACTGCATATGTCATAAGAAAAAATTACTCACCTTAGTAATTGCTTTTCTTCTCATGGAGTCTTGCTATATTAGGACTGTATGCAGTAAGCCCTTGGCTCTGAACTGCCCCGGAGATGAAATAGTTAACTCCAGTGTAATCTGGAATTCCACAGCACGAGGGCGCTATCCAAAGCTCTATCTGGTTAGTTTCAAATGAAACTGCCAGGTTCTTTCCGAAGCTAAACTAACATAGCAAGTCTGTGTGGAAAAGCCCTACACTAGCCATTGGCTACCTACTAGTAGTAGAACAACAGAACCCAACAACAACAAACACAGAATAAAACAACACACCTATTATTGTTAGGATCACCCTGACCAGCACTAATGGGCCCCTCTCCCAAAAGACTCAAGTCCAGAAGAGGGCCATCTACCACTTAACAAAAACAGAATTACCTAGTTCCCTAACCCAAATGCAACAAGGGGACTAGAAAGCTAAAATGGCATGACACAGTGCTTGCCCAAATTGCCAACCCCATACCCAAGTAGGAATTCTGAGAGGGTAGGAGGGGGGTTGTCCTAATATAGCAAAACTCCATGAGAAGAAAAGCAATTACTAAGGTGAGTAATTTTTTCTTCAAACACCATGAAGTCTTGCTATAATTAGGACTGTATGCAGATTATACAGCAGTACCTCCATGGAGGAGGGCCAGAACCTACTTAGGGAATAGGCTCTGAAGCACAGCTGTGCCAAAACGAGCATCTCTCCTGGACTGGACGTCCAGAGAGTAATGCTTGGTGAAAGTGTGGACTGTCTTCCAGGTAGCAGCTTGACAAATTTCCAAGATAGGAATATCTCTAGCAGCCGCTAGAGATGCAGCTGTACCCCTGGTGGAATGAGCCCTCAGACCTGAGGGAGGCTCTTTACCTAGTTTTTGGTAACAGAACTGGATACAAGAGACAATCCACCTTGAACTGTCCTCCTAGTAGCAGGTCTCCCCTTACCCACTTCTCCATAGGTAAGGAAGAGTTGGAGGGATTCGAACCTATGACCCTTAGTACGTTCCAAATAGTAGCTAAGAGCTCTTTTAACGTCCAAACTGTGCAGTCTCCTCTCACCAGAGGAAGAGTGCTCAGTAAAAAATACTGGGAGAGAGATGGATTGGTTAAGATGGAAATCTGAAACCACTTTAGGTAAAAACTTTCTGTTAGTCCGGAGGACCACTTTATCTCTGTGGAAAGAAATAAAATCTTTTCCACTGACAAGGCTTGTAATTCACTTATACGCCTAGCGAGTGATAGCCACTAGAAAACAGTTTTCCAAGTTAAAAACTTGAGGTCTGCAAGCCAGAGGCTCAAAGGGGGTCGCATTAGCTGGGCAATGCAAACATTCAGGTCCCATGCAGGAGCTGGTTCCTGAAAGGGAGGTTAGTGTGAAGTAACCCTTTGAAAACTTGGAGAACACAGGGTGAGAGGAGAGGGAAACCGGTTTCCTGCAGAAACAAAACAGAAACAGCTGCCAAATGAACCTTCAAGGTAGCCGGTTTGAGTCCTAGGGAATTTAAGTGGACCAAATAGTCCAATAAAATAGGCAAGTCAGCAGATTCTGGTACAATCTGCCTCTCAGAACACCAAAAGGAAAATCTCTTCCATTTAGAATTATAAGTGGCTCTAGTGGAAGGCTTCCTAGAAGCCTTCAAAATATCCAAGACACCTTGAGAAAGGTGTAAATCAGCAAATTCTAGCTCCTCAAGAACCAGGCCTTGAGGTGGAGGGAATTGAGGTCCTGATACCACACTCTCCCCTGTGCACAGGTCAGCAGGTCGTGGGTCCTGGGCAAGGTCAGGGGAGGGCGAAATGAGAGGGACAGGAGAAGAGGGTACCAGGGCTGCCTGGCCCAGTCTGGAGCAATCAGAATCACTTCGCAGGGCTGAGTTCTGATTTTTACCAGTACCCTGAAGAGGAGGGGACAAGGAGGGAAGGCATAAAGGAACTTCCCTTCCCAATTCAACTGAAAGGCATCCAGAGGAACTGATCCCAGCACTGGAGGCCTGCAACAAAACAGGGGAAGTTGGTGGTTGTCTGGGGCTGCGAAAAGATCCATCTGAGGGGTGCCCCACCTGGCAAAGACTGACCCCAGCACCTGAGGATTCAGAGCCCATTCAGTGATGGCCCTGAGAAACCTGCTGAGGGCATCCGCTTAGACATTGTCCTTCCCTGGGAGGTGAACTGCTATCAGGAGGTGTTCAGAGAGTAGGCCAGGGACCACAACTTCATTAGCTTCGGTGCACAAGGCAGAAGAGCGAAGTGCCCCTTGCTTGTTGATGTACCACATTGTTGTAGTGTTGTCTGTCCTGACTTGGACTACCTTGTCCTGGACAGCCTCCGAAAAACTTGAAGAGCTAAGAAAACAGCTCTGAGTTCCAATAGGTTGATGTGGGCGAGATTCCTGAGGGGACCACACTCCTTGAGTGGAAAGGTCGCCCAGGTGAGTCCCCAACCCCAACAGGGAGGCCTCCGTGGTGAGGGTGAGGGAATGAAGAACAGGTAAGAATGGGACCCCCTGAGTTAGGTTGCTTTGATCCTGCCACCACTGCAGGGCTAGGATCAGGGTTTTGGTCACTGGGACTAATTTGGTAAGGGGGTCCTTCCTTTGAGACCAGAAGGACCTCAAGTGGAACTGGATGTCCCTCATCTGAAATCTTGCTCCTTACACGACAGCTGTAGAAGCAGCCATGTGCCCTAGGAGTTGTAGAAAATGCCTTGCTGGTAGAGACCCGCAGGGTGAAGGAAGATGCCAGGGCAATGATTCTGTCCACTTTCCGAGGGAGAAAGCCCTGGCTGACCTCGTGGTTCAACTCTGCTCCCTGAAGGTTAGTACCTGAACTGGTTCGAGAACTGACTTTGGAAAGTTCAACAGGAACCCCAGAGATGAGAAGTTTCTGGGTGACTTGCAAGTGGGATTTACCTGCTCTGATGACTGACCCACAATGAGCCAGTCGTCCAAGTAGGGAAACACAGCTACCCTTGCCTTCTTAGATGGGCCACTACTACAGCTAGACATTTGTGAAAACCCTTGGGGCAGAAGTGAGACTGAAGGGCATTGCCCTGAACTGGTAGTGGCCAGAGGGCAGTTCGAACCCGAGGTACTTTCGGTGAGAGGCCCTGATTAAGATATGGAAATAGGTGTCCTTGAGGTCCAGGGAAGCTAACCAGTCCCCTGGTCTCAAGGAAGACAAAATCATTGCCAGAGTTAACATTTTGAACTTTGGTTTTACAAGATGTTTGTTCAGAAATCTTAAATCCAGAATGGGCCGCCAGTCTCCTGTCTTTTTTGGGGTCAGGAAGTACCTCGAGTACAGACCCTTGCCCTGATGGCAAGGGAGAACCCTTTCCACTGCTTTGCAGTCCAGAAGAGAAGAAACCTCTGCTTCTAAAGCAAGGGTTTCTGAAGGACTTGAGGGGGGAAAATGCCTGGCTCTCCTCTTGGGAAATTGTTTGAAGCTAAGAACCAGACCCTGGCTTACAGCTTCCAGAACCCATTTGTCCGAGGTTAAGGACAACCAGTTCTGGCTGAAATAAGCCAGCCTGCCCCTACCGGTACAGGAGGAGTCGGCCCTGGACACCCGTCAGGTGCCTGCTTGCACAGCAGCTTTAGGCTGAGGAGAGGAGAGGGCCTGCCTGTGCCCCGTCTGCCTCTGCCTCTGAAAAACCTCTGCAAAGGCAGAAGAGGCCTGAAATTGGTAAAAGGCCTATGGTAAGGCCTGCCCCTACCCCTGGGGCATGCCTTTAGGAGTGGCATGCCTCTCCTTAGCTTGAGGCACTTTTGTAGGTAGTTCTGTATTCATCCATTTTTTTCATGTAATTTTCCATTTGATCCCCAAACAGAGAATTTCCTATCACAGGAAAATCTATAGCCTTTGACTGGGTATCTTGGGACAGATTAGTGCATCTGAGCCATGCCAACCTACGGAGAGCTACAGAAGTGGCCATGACCCTAGAAGAAACATCATTAACATCAACAGCAGTATGAAATTGAACTTTAGAGGCTTCAGTGCCATCAGCAGCCACCTGTTCCAACTCACTAGCCAGCTGGCCCTGGGCCTGCTTGGCCAACTGTAATATAGTGTCCCATCTAGATTTCTGATATCTAGCCACATAAGCCATATAATTAGCTTGTCTGAGTCCCAAGAAGCTGCCACATACTGTTTTTAGCCATGGCATCAATCTTCCTGGAATCTTTATCAGGAGGATGTGAGGCCAGGGAATATTAGCCTGTCACAGGCTGCAGCTTGAACAACACCTACATGACTACACTGCTCAGTGAGGAAGTCTGTATTAGGGCCTGACAAAGTATACCTTCTGTCCATTTTTTATCTACAGGAGGGACAGAAAAGGATTTTTAAAATCTTCGTGTTTGCCTCCTAAATGACTTATGCAAGGAATAGACAACCTTCTAGACTCTGGAATATCCATCATTTCTACATAATCAGGCTCCTCTTGCTAGTCCACAGCCTCCTCTAAAGGAAGCTGGAGGGTTTCGCTACCTCTTATAGAACCTGAAATGAGAAGGGACTCCAGACAACAAAGGGGAGACTCAAAGGGTCTGTCTGGAGAAATGTCGGCTCTATGGGCACTTCCAGACCTTCCCAGTCACAATTACAATCATCAAAACCTTCATCCCCTCCTGTGGTTCATAAAATCCTCAACATCATAATCCTGAACCACTGGACCTGAGACGACCCCTTTTCCAACTACAGGGGTTCAACAAGTCCCTGAGACAAAGACTGGACAATCTGAATGACTTTAGCTATCTCTGCAGCAGAAGGAGAGACAAAACTGACTCCACACTTGCTGATTTCTTTGTCTTTTACTTTGACTGGTTCCTCAGAACCAGCCTTTCTTTGCCCGAGGAGGTCTCGCCTGGTCAGAGGGCACTCCTCTGGTCCAGCCGAAGCTGGACGGGCCGGCCATCGGGTCAGCGGACTTTTTGGCCTCTCGTTCCCTGAGCCGGCCCAATCTCTTTCCAGGGTGGCTGCAGGGAAATTTTACACACCTGGCAGTCTGACAGGAGGTGGTCAGCCCCCAGACAATAGACACAAGTGGTGTGTGGGTCAGCCTTGGCAAAGGCTTCCCCACAGACATCACAGTGTTGAAACCCAGTGGGCCCGGATTTTCTTTTGGGTTTCTCAGACATAATGCCAGCCTATCCAAAACTTGCCCTTTTTTTGGCCGTGCCAGGCAAGACACCCTTATCGGTTCCTAACCGTGTCACGGGTATTGGAAAAAAAACCCAGAAATGTAAAGGTTTTTTTAGAACCGATAAGAACCAGGTACCTCACTTCTAAAGACAGAAAAACAATTTTTAAGCAAACCGATCGGTTCAGAGTGAACCGATAATGAGTTTCCACACAGACTTTAATTTTTTTTGTACTTACGGTTACCAGATAGAGCTTCTGAACCGAAACCGCGGTAATTTTAAAATACTTGCCGGTTCAAATGAACCGAATAAAACCGCATGAACCGCAAAACGAACCGAGCTGAAGGAGCTGATCTCCGGAGCGACTGTTCAGTGCAAGCGGAGTAAAGAATCTGGCAGTTTCATTTGAAACTAACCAGACAGAGCTTTGGATAGCGCCCTCGCGCTGTGGAACTCCAGATTACACTGGAGTTAACTATTTCATCTCCGGGGCAGTTCAGAGCCAAGGGCTTACTGCATACAGTCCTAATTATAGCAAGACTTCATGGTGTTTGAATATAGCAAGACTTCATGTTGTTTGAATGAATGGTGAAGATACAAAGGAAGATCAAGAATTATGGTAGGGATATAATTTACATATCTTACTCTTGTCAATCTTCACCATTCATTACTGCTGGGTGAGTACCAAGCCCCCCGAAGGGGACCTGGAACTGCCCTGAGGGAACAGATTCCCTCAGCCTTCCGTGTGGGAGACACAGAAGGGGACGACCCTTTGCCATACTAGGCCACACATGGTCTACGGCTGTTCAGGCAGAGGAGGTGTCCCCCATGGCCGGGGGCAGGAGACAGAAGATGCCTCTGCAAAGTCCTCCTCGCCCTGCAGGAAAAAGAAAAAATTACTCACCTTAGTAATTGCTTTTCTTCTCATGGAGTCTTGCTATATTAGGACCATTGCAGTCATTCCCCCAGTCTTGAACTGCCCGGAGAAACAGTTAACTCCAGAGTGATCTGAGTTCCACAACATGGCTGTTCAAGTCTATCTGCTGAGTTTCAAATGAAACTGCCAGGTTCTTCATGGAGCTAAACTAACATAGCAAGTCTGTGTGGAAAAGCTCTACACTAGCCATTGGCTACCTATCATTAGAAGAATAAGAACAATCACAGAATAACAACAACAATATTTATTGTTAGGAACACTCCTTACAAGCACTAATAGGACCCTCTCCCCAAAAACTCAAGTCTAGAGAGGGCCCTCTACTACTAACAAAACAGAAATACCTAGTTCCCTAACCCAACTAGAGACTAAAATGGCATGACACAGTGCTTGCACTAATTTGCCAACCCATACCCAAGTAGGAGTTCTGAGAGGGTAGGAGGAGGTTGTCCTAATATGTAAGACTCCATGAGAAAAAGCAATTACTAAGGTGAGTAATTTTTCTTCAAACACCATGAAGTCTTGCTATATTAGGACCATTGCAGATTACACAGCAGTACCTCCATGGAGGAGGGTCAGAACCTACTTAGGAAATAGGCTCTGAAGAACAGCTGTGCCAAAACGAGCATCTCTCCTGGACTGGACGTCCAGGGAATAATGCTTGGTAAAGGTGTGAACTGTTTTCCAGGTAGCAGCTTGACAAATTTCCAAAATGGGAATATCTCTAGCAGCCGCTAGAGATGCAGCTGTACCCCTGGTGGAGTGGGCCCTCAGTCCTGAGGGGCTCCTTACCTGAGTTTTGGTAACAGAACTGGATACAAGAGACAATCCACCTTGCAATTGTCCTCTTAGTGGCAGGTCTCCCTTTGCCAACCTCTCCATAGGTAAGGAAGAGTTGGAGGATTGAACCTGTGACCCTGTACGTTCCACATAGTAGCTTAGGGCTCTTTTAACGTCCAGGCTGTGTGTTTCCTCTCACCCGAGGAAGAATGCTCAGTGAAAACACTGGGAGAAATGGACTGGTTCAGATGAAAATCTGAAACCACTTTGGTAAAACTTTCTGTTAGTCCTGAGGACTACCTTATCCCTGTGAAAAGAAATAAAATCCTTTTCCACGAAAGGGCTTGCAATTCACTTATACGTCTGGCAGAAGTGATAGCCACTAGAAAACAGTTTTCAAGTTAAATACTTGAGATCTGCAGAAGAAAGGGGCTCAAGGGAGGTTGCATTAACTGAGCAATGCAAACATTCAGGTCCCAGGCAGGGCTGGTTCCGAAGGAGGGTTAGTATGAAGTAACCCTTAAAAACTTAGAAAACACAGGGTGAGAGGAAGAGAAACAGGCTTCCTCTGGAAACAAAGGCAGAAACAGCTGTCATATGAACCTTCAAGGTAGCTGGTCTAAGGCCTAGGGAATTTAGATGGGCCAAATAGTCCATAAAGTGGCCAGGTCAGCAGATTCTGGCACAATTTGTTTCTCCGAACACCAGAAGGAAAACCTCTTCCACTTAGAATTGTAAGTAGCCCTGGTGGAAGGCTTCCTAGAAGCCTTTAAAATATCCATGACCCCTTGAGAAAGGTGTAAATCAGCAAATTCTAATTCCTCAAGAACCAAGCCTTGAGGTGGAGGGATTTGGTCCGGGTACCACACTCTCCCTGTGCACAGGTCAGCAAGTCGTGGGTCCTGGGCAAGGTTAGGGAGGGTGGATTGTCAGGGACAGGAGAAGAGGATACCAGGGCTGTCTGGCCCAGTCTGGAGCGATCAGAACCACTTTGCAGGGCTGAGTTCTGATTTTCACCAATACCCTGAAGAGGAGAGGGAAGGGGAAAAGCATATAAGAATTTCCCTTCCAATCCAGCAGGAAGGCGTCCAGGGGACTGAGCCCAGCACTGGAGGCCTGCAACAAAATAGAGGAAGTTGATGGTTGTCTGGGGCTGCGAGAGATCTATCTGAGGGTACCCCATCTGGCAACAGACCCCCAATACCTGAGGATTCAGAGACCATTCGTGATGGCCCTGGGAAATCCTGCTGAGAGCATCCGCCAGGACATTGTCCTTCCTGGAAGGTGAATTGCGATCAGGAGGTGTTTAGGGAGTAAGCCAGAGACCACAACTTCATTGCTTCGGTGCACAAGGCTGAAGACCGAGTGCCCTTGCTGTTGATGTACCACATTGTTGTGGTGTTGTCTGTCCTGATTTGAACTACTTTGTTCTGGACAACAGCTGAAAAAGCCTGAAGAGCTAAAGAACAGCTCTGAGTTCCAAAAGATTGATGTGGAGCAGAGATTCCTGGGGACCACACTCCTTGAGTGGAAAGGTCGCCCAGTGAGCCCCCCCCTAACAGGGAGGCATCCGTGGTGAGGGTGAGGGAGGTGAAGCGGTAGAAAGGAACCCCTTGAGACAGATTGCCTTGATCCTGCCACCACTGAAGGGCCAGGATCAGGGTTTTGGTCACGGAACTAATTTGGTAAGGGGTCCCTCCTTTGGGACCAATAGGACCTCAAGTGGAACTGAATGTCCCTCATCTGAAATCTTGCTCCCTGCACGACAGCTGTGGAAGCAGCCATGTGCCCTAGGAGTTGCGAAAAATGCCTTGCTGGTCAGGAGACCACAGAGGGTAAGAGAGGATGCCAGGGCAATGAGCCTGTCCGCTCTTTCCGAGGGAGAAATGCCCTGGCTAACTTTGTGTTCAACTCTGCACCTATGAAAGTTAGAACCTGAACAGGTTCCAGAACTGACTTTAGTAAGTTCAGCAGGAACCCCAGGAAGTGAGAAGCTGCTGGGTGACCTGCAAGTGAGATTTTACCTGGTCTGGAGACTGACCCACTAGTAGCCAGTCGTCCAGGTAGGGAAACACAGCAATCCCTTGCCTTCTTAAATGAGCCACTACCACAGCTAGACATTTTGTGAATACCCTGGCGCGAGGTTAGGCCAAAGGGCATTGCTCTGAACTGGTAGTGGCCGAGAGCAGGTTCGAACCTGAGGTACTTTCGTGAGAAGGCCTGATCATGACATGAAAAAGCCCCTGAGGTCCAGGGAAGCTAACCAGTCCCCTGGCCTCAGGGAGGGCAAAATCATTGCTAGAGTTAACATTTTGAACTTTGGCTTTAATAGATGTCTGTTCAGGTACCTTAAGTCTAGATGGACGCCATTCTCCTGTCTTTTTGGGGTAAGAAAATATCTTGAGTACAGTCCCTTGCCCTGATGGCAGGGGAACCCTTCCACTGCTTTGCAATTCAGGAGGAAGAAACTTCTGCTCCAAAGCAAGGGCTTCTGAAGAGTTTAGGTGGAAATTGCCTGGCTCTCATCTTTGGAAACTGTTTGAAGCTGAGAACCAGGCCTTGGCTTACTACTTCCAGAACCCACCTGTCCGAGTTAAGGACAGCCAGTTCTGGCTGAAATAAGCCAACCTGCCCCCCACTGGTACAGGAGAATCGGCCCTGGGCACCCCATCAGGGTGCCTGCTTGGCAGGAGCTTTAGGCTGAGGGGAGGGCGACTGTCTCCCTGTGCCCCGTCTACCTCTGCCTCTGAAAAAACCCCTCTGTGAAAAAGCAGAGGAGGCTTGAGCTTGGTAAAAAGGCCTGTAGAAAGGCCTACCCCTGCCCCTGGGGGCATGCCTTTGTGGAGTGGCATGCCTTTCCTTAGCTTGGGCACTTTTGTAGGTAGTTCTATATTCATCCATCTTTTTCATATAATTTTCTGTTTGATCACCAAACAGAGAATTTCCCGATACAGGAAAATCCATAGCCTTTGACTGAGTATCTTGGGACAGATTAGTGCATCTGAGCCATGCCAACCTACGGAAAGCTACAGAAGTGGCCATGACCCTAGAGGAAACATCATTAACATCAACAGCAGTATGAAATTGAACTTTAGAGGCTTCAATGCCATCAGCAGCCACTTGTTCCAACTCACTAGCCAGCTGGCCCTGGGCCTGCTTAGCTAACTGCAATATAGTGTCCCATCTAGATTTCTGATATCTAGCAACATAAGCCATATAATTAGCCTGCCTGAGTCCCAAAGAAGCTGCCATATATTGCTTTTTTCGCCATGGCATCAATCTTCCTGGAATCCTTGTCAGGAGGATGTGAGGCCAGGAATAATAACCTTGTCTCAGGCTGCAGCTTGTACCACACCTACATGACTACACTGCTCAGTGAGAGTCTGTATCCGAGCCTGACAAAGTATACCTTCTGTCCATTTTTTATCTACAGGAGGGACAGAATGAGGATTTTTAAAATCTTTGTTGTTTGCTTCCTAAATGACTTATGCAAAGGAATAGACAACCTCCTAGTCTCTGGAATATCCATCATTTCCACATAATCAGGCTCCTCTTGCTCATCCACAGCCTCTTCTAAGGGAAGCTGGAGGTTTCTGCCACCTTTTGTAAAACATAAACAGAGAGGGGACTCAGACAGCATGGGGGAGATTCTAAAGGTCTATCTGGAGAGATGTCCGTTCAATGGGCACGTCCAGACCTTCCCAATCACAAACATACTGATCAAAATCCTCCTCCCCTCATGTGGTTCATAAAAATCCTCAACATCATAATCCTGAACCACTAAGACTGAACGAGCCACCCTTTTCCCAGATGCAGGGGCTCGACAGCCTGAGACAAAGACTGGACAATCTGAATGGCTTTAGTTATCTCTGCAGCAGTTGAGAGACAATTTTGTACTCCAGACCTGCTGATTTCTTTGTCTTTTGCTGGGACTGGTTCCTCTGAACCAGCCTTCCTTTGCCCGAGGAAGTCTCGCCCTGGTCAGAGGGCACTCCCTCTGGTCTAGTGGGTACTGGACCGGGCAGGCCATCCGGGTCAGCGGACTTTTTGGCCTCTCGTTCCCTGAGCCGGCCCAATCTCTTTTCCAGGGTGGCTGCAGGGAAATTTTTACACACCTGGCAGTCTGACAGGAGGTGGTCAGCCCCCAGACAATAAACACAAGTGGTGTGTGGGTCAGCCTTGGCGAAGGCTTCCCCACAGACATCACAGTGTTGAAACCCAGTGGGCCCGGTTTTTCTTTTGGGTTTCTCAGACATAATGCCAGCCTAACCAAAAACTTGCCCTTTTGATGGCAGTGCCAGGCAAGACCCCTTATCGGTTCCTAACCGTGTCACGGGTATTTGAAAAAACCCCAATAAAGTTAGGTTTTTTTAGAACCGATAAGAACCGGGAACCGCACTCTAAAAGCCAACTAAACAGTTTAAAACATGTATTTCAACCAACCGATCGGTTCAAAACCGAACCGATAATGACTTTCCACACAGACTTAATTTCTGTACTTACGGTTTACCAGATAGAGCTTTTTAATCGAAATGCGGTAAAATAAATACTTATGCCGGTTCTAATGAACCGAAAATACTACGCTTGAACCGCGAAATGAACCGAGCTGAGGAGCTGATATCCGGAGGCGACTGTTCAGTGAAGCGGAGTAAAGAATCTGGCAGTTTCATTTGAAACTGGCCAGATAGAGCTTTGAACAGCGCCCTCGCGCTGTGGAACTCCAGATCACTCTGGAGTTAACTGTTTCCTCTCCGGGGCAGTTCAAGACTGGGGGAATGACTGCAATGGTCCTAATATAGCAAGACTTCATGGTGTTTGAAAGATGGGTTGCCTGGAAGGTGGAGGAAATCACCCTAAGCTGGGCAATGGATGACAATCTTGACAGGCAAAGCCATGCCATCCGTTAATGCAGATCGCTGTCCCTACCAGTCTGGAAGCCACCTCATTGGCGTCATACAATGCCCTTGCCTGATGCCTTGCAAGCTCCAGACCCTGTGCAGAGAGGGTAATGGCATGCCTAGATTCCTCTGAATAAGACAACGATGCTAACACCTGTGCCAGCATAGATCACAGGTGCCAGTTATAGGCAGTGTGGTGAGCCTGATGTGCTGTGATGCAAAGCACCACATGAGATAAAGAGAAAAAGGAAAATTACGTACCTACCGTAATTCTTGATCTTCTTGGACGAGTCTCCACCACTCATTCACACTAGTGGGATTGGCGCCGGAGGCACTAAGACCCATCGGGAGCAAACTTTTTGCTGGAGGTTCGGCGCGAGAGACAGCGCCGCGAGACACGGTGCCGCGAGCAGCGGCTCGAGCGGTAATGACCATCTCGGCGACGACCCTCCAACCGCCTCAGTACCTTTTTTACCAAGGAGGTGCAGCGCAACTAACGTAAAGAGTAAACCCAACATTAAAAAACGGACATAAGATAGTCCGTATGACCCGTGTAAGAAGGGTCAGCAAAGAAGTCCTCACGGCCTAAAGATTTGAGGGAGTGAAGACCAATACAGCGGTGAGCTCGGGGATGGAGGTGGGCGTGTGAATGAGTGGTGGAGACTGCGTCCAAGAAGATCAAGAATGCAGATAGTGCGTAATTTTCCTATCTTCCTGGACATAAGTCTCCACCACTCATTCGCCACTCAGTGGGAGAGTACCAGCTGATAATCCCCCAAAAGGGCGGGCAGGAGAGCCAGAGCTCACGCTACTACAGATAGAAGCCCATTAGGATAGTTCTGCCAATGCGAGATGACGCCTAGCATGAACATCCAGTGCATAGTGCTTAGAAGGTATGACACTGAGCTCCAGGTGGCGGCGTTGCACATATCTGCAATTGGAACATTGCGAATTTCCGCTAGGGATGCCGCGACCGCCCTAGTAGAGTGCGTACACTCTACCTTCTAATTTAACTTGAGCCATGGAATAGCAATGACGAGGCATGCCACTAACCATGAAGAGATGCATCTAATAGCGACAGGTTGACCCAGCGGGTGTCGCTGAAAAAACGAACAGTTGCTGAGTCTTAGAACATCCTTGGTTCTATCTAAATAGAACCAAAGGCTCTCTTAACATCCAAGGAATGAAGAGCTCGTTCCCTTCATTTTGGAAATTAGCGAAGTAAGCGGGAGTACCAGAGGTTGGTTTAGATGGAATTTTGACACAACCTTGGGAAGAAATTTAGGATGAGTCACGGAGAACTACGTTGTCTTTATGGAATACAGTATCACGGAGGGTCCGTAACCAGGCATGTATCTCAGAGACCCTGCGGGCTGAGGTAATGGCCACCAGGAAGGCAGTCTTCCAGGTAAGAAATTTTAGCTCACAGGTAGCTAAGGGTTCGAAGGCTTCCGAGTGAGCATGTCCAGCACCAGGTTAATGTCCCAGGCTGCAACTGGACGCTTAACTGGGGATCTGGTATGGAGAATCCCTTAAGAAATCTCTTCACCATAGGTAACTGAGCCAGAGTTAAGGAAAAACCGGCTCATGGAACGCTGAGATGGCACTAAGGTGAACTTTAACTGTGAGTACTGAAGACCTAAGTTTGACAGGTCAAAAGATACTCCAGAACCTTGCCAGGAGGACAGGAAAAGGGTTCCAAGAAGTTTTGCACACCAGAGAGAACGTTTCCATTTGGGCGTGCGTTTTCGGTGGCTGGCTTCGAGCAGCCAGAAGGATGTCTGAGACTCTCGAGAGGCGTTGAACGATTCACTTCTATCTCTTCAGGAGCCAAGCATGAAGGTGAAGTGATTTCAGGTTAGGATGGACCAACGAACCCTGAGTCAAAGACTGATTTGCAAAGGAAGTGGTCTTGGAGGCCGCCAACATACTGTTGAGTAGAGGAAACCATAGTTGCGAGGCCAGGAAGAGCAATGAGAATCATCTTGGTCCCCTGAGACTCGAACTTGAGGAGTACTCTCTGGATTAGAGGAAGCGGTGGAAAGGCGTAAAAAGCGTTTTGTCCACCGCAGCCTGAACAGCATCCTGACAGAAAAATGCCAGGCCCTGGATTTCTGGAGCAGAAGAGAGGCAGTTTTAGTTGAGTGGGGATGCAAAAGGTCCAGGTCTGGAGTCACACTCTTTGAACAGGGACGAGCTATGGCTGGATCGAGAGACCACTGTGAGGGTCTGCCTCCGTTCTGCTGAGGTGATCTGCTAGGTCGTTTTGTATACCTGGCAGATAAACCGCTTGAATCAGAGACTTGTGCTCCAAGCACCACTCCCACACCCTCATTGCTTCCTGCAAAGGGGTAAGAATAAACACTGCCTTGCTTGTTGATGTAATACATCACTGCTTTGTTGTCCGCTTGAAGGAGAATGTTCTTGTGACAAAGGACATCCTTCAGAGCTCGGATTGCATAGAGGACGCCTCATCTCCAGGACATTTATGTGGAGATGAGTTTCGAACTGAGTCCATACACCTTGAGTGTGGAGGGAGAGACAGTGAGCTCCCCATCCCATTAGCGATGCGTCTGTGGTGATGGAGATCTGATGATCCGGGGGAGCAAAGGGGAATCCTTCCAGGAGATTGCTCTCTTGAGACCACCAGGTGAGAGACCTTCAAGGGCTCCGTCACCTTGATGGGATAAGACTGGGGGTGAGAGGTCGGGGACCACTGAGTGGAGAGCATCCATTGGGTGGTTCTCATGTGCAGTCGGGCCAGGGGGACAGTGAAGACCGAGGACGCCATGAGACCCAACATGCGTTGCATCGAGAGAGCTGTAACCGATTGGTTCTCCCTGATGTAACGGGCCATTCGAAGGATGTCGAGTCTTCTGTCCTCTGGAAGGAAAGCCTTCGCTGAAGAGGTGTCTAGAAGCGTCCCTATGAACAGGAGCCTCTGGGAGGGTTGCAGTTGAGATTTTTCAAATTCAAGCAGAACTCCCATGGACGTGAGAAGACGAAGTCGTTTGCACGGCTTCCAAAGTCCCTTGGACGGAAGGGCCTGCTAGAAGCCAATCGTCCAGGTAGGGAAACACTCGGAGTCCGACTTTCCTGAGATGCGCCGCGAGAACTGCACAACACTTTGTAAAAACTTGCGGGCGCCGAGGATAGCCCAAAGGGCAGGACTCTGAACTGATAATGCTGACCCAAAGCTACAAACCTGAGGAACTTCATGGTGTCGGGGTGAGGATATGCTGGTAAGCATCCTGCATATCCAGAGAGGCCAGCCAGTCGTGCTGATGCAGCAAGGGTAACAGGGTACCTAGGGAAATCATCTTGAATTTCTCCTGGGAGGAATCTGTTTAACTTTCTGAGGTCTAGAATGGGGCGCATCCCCAGATTTCTTTGGAACCAGAAAGTATGGGAGGTAGAACCCTGTGTTTCGTAGATGCGAGGCACCAGTTCTATTGCCCTGTTGTTCAGAAGGCCCTGGATCTCCGCGGTGAGGAGGTCCGACTGAGAGACCGACAACCTGGGTTGTCGTCTGGGAGGAGACACAATTCGGGGGTTTCAAGAAATGAGAGAATAACCCTCATGGTATCGAGACCCATTTGTCGGTTATGGACTTCCACTGGTTGTAGAAGACATCAGACGACACTCCCACCGGAGGAGAAAGTTCCACCTCGGGCAGAGTGGATGGAACTTGGGCCAACGACTCATAAGGTAGCGCTGGGAGCTTTAGGCCCCTGCGCTTTCTGCTGCATCTTCTTTTGAGGTTGGGCAGGTTGGCTTTTATGGAAGCTTCCCCTGCCTCTGCCTCGAAAGGACTGACGACTATGAAACTGACGTCTGTTCACATGCCCCCGAGAGGGGGCAGGCGGAGGTCTGGCCAACTTAATGGCTGATCTAGTCTTCTGAGTGGCCTCTAAGGCTTGCTCCACCTGAGGGCCAAAAAGAAAGGAGCCATCAAAAGGCAGCGCCATCACCTGCTGCTGAGCATCATTCGTGAAGCCAGAAGCTACGCAGCCAGGAATGGCCACGAGTACAAATCCCTGCTGCTGAGCGAGAAGCAGTGTCGAAGCGCCCATGGCGGCTTTGACCTGTTGGTTATTGGACCCAATACCTCTAATAACGGGTCAGAAGAAGCTCTGACTTGGAATCGAATCTGGAAGAGCTTCAACCATTCTTTCATAGAGTGCCACAGGATATACTCATACTGAGAAAAATAGCCTTGATAACTGGCACACGATACTTAGAGTGGAGGCAGCAAAGACTCTCTTACCTAATGTATCAATCTTACGAGACTCTTTGTTAATAGGTCGAGCTGTAGTAGTTTGAGGAAGAACGACCTTGTCATTCTCTGCCAGGACTACAATAGGATCCGCAAAGGCTTGGGATGCCAAAATGGGACGATCCTTGGGAGCTGAATACTTCTTATCAATGGATTTAGCCACTGAGGGAATAAGAGCAGAATTATTCCATACCATTTGAGACAGCGTCTCGAAGGAAGGCTGGATCGGAGGAGTCAAATCCATAGGGATCTCCGAAGCATGAAGATACTGGAGTCTTAATATCTTCCCAGGATCGATGTCTGTAGTCTGGAGAGAAAAGTGGATCCCAGGTTCTTCAACAGAGACTTAAAGGACAGGTCCTCGACCACAGGCTCTGTAGCAAAGAAAGATCCTGTTTCCTCCACTTCATCACCCAACCGAAGGTCTGGGTCAGGCTCAACATCATCTCCTGATGGTCCAGAAAGGACTGTTTGGACAGGAAAGGAGTGAAAATTAGGAGAGGAGGAAACAGCAGAAAACAAGGAGAGTCCTCAGGGTTGCCGCGCCGAGACGGCAAAACGGGCTGAAGACGGCACGAGGGAGGCGTACGGGCGCTGAAGAGGCACGCGCAGCTCGCAGCGCCGGCGGCGCTGCTGGACGACATCACGCCAGCGTGGGCCGACGACGCGCCAAGACGGTGTGCCGCGAACGGCGCTCGACGACGCTGCTGATAGGGCGCCGCAACGGCGTAGCGACGACGCCGCCGAACGGGCGCCTCATCCAACGGCACCACCGGGCGCTCATGTAGACTGTCGCGGCGCCATGGGACGGGCGCCAAGAAGACCCAGCGGCACCGAAACGGCACCGACAAGCCAACAGACCCCTGCCAAGGCGCTGGAAAAGCCCCAGGAACCTGGAAAGCTAGAGAAGGAAAAACCAGGAGATAAGGGCATCGGTGAGGCCCCTGCGCCGCAGCCATGTGAGGGGGAACACCTAAGCACGGAGTCGCTGGCACCGAAGAAGGCGCCACGCCGACAGGAAGGTCCAACCGCCTACCTGATCGCCGAGGGCCCGAGGGCCCGAGGCAACCGAGCCAGGCAGAAGAACCAACCCCAGCCCATTGCTCCATAAGAGCGCCCACTGATGAAACTGCTCATCTGGAGTCCTACCTATAGGCGGGAGGACTGCATGTCGAGGACGACGACACCGGAAGTTGGCGCATTCAAGAAGGAGACCGCAACTAGCAACGATAACCAAGCGCCGACGCCACAGACATACCAGAGGGCTATTTCTCGAGTGATGCCTTCTTTTGACCTGTGGGCCAAGAAGAGTTTCGAGGCCGAACGGTGCCGAGAATGCGACCGCTTATTTTATGCCGGCGGGGACCGCCCATCCCGGCATCGGACTGACCGCTGTCGGAACCCCGCTGAGGAGAAGGAGGCTGACCGGATCCAGCCCGCCTGACTGAACAGTTTCACACGAAGTCTCCCTACCGTCACCTGACCTGCTCATGGTCGACTCCGTCCAGTAGGCCGAGACTTCTTCAAGTAAAATTTAATATTAGAAAAATTTAACGAAAATAGAATAAAATTAAGCGATACTACTTATCGAGATAAAGTTACAAAAAAACAAACTGAAAACTATGCGCTAGTTTGAAGTTTGACTCCCGACAGGCGAGCGACGTCGTCACTGAAGCGCACTCGACGGCGGGAAAAAAGGAACTGAGGCGGTTGGAGGGTCGTCGCCGAGATGGTCATTACCGCTCGAGCCGCTGCTCGCGGCACCGTGTCTCGCGGCGCTGTCTCTCGCACCGACCCTCCAGCAAAAAGTTTGCTCCCGATGGGTCTTAGTGCCTCCGGCGCCAATCCCACTAGTGTGAATGAGTGGTGGAGACTTATGTCCAGGAAGATCTCTTCTTCTGCATCAGTTGAACTCAGCAGAATCTGGATCTGGTGGTCAGTCGTGCACTGGGTGTTGTAGCCTGGAAGGAGTATCTAATCAGCCCCAAGGATAGGTGAGGTAGAGAACCAAGAGACTCCCGGGGTGCACAGTACTGCCTCCTGCAGTCCGCTGGGGATGGGGATGAGGCGGCTGGTGACTGCCTGGTGCAGATCGACGGTTCCTGAAAAGGAATAGGCCAGGAATGGCCCACAAAGTGGTTCGCACTGAATTTGCTCAAGAAAGAGTGCGTCTCCCACTCAGTATTGTGCCTTACCACATGGGAAATACGGATCTCCTGAACCAACCTCGAAAGGAACTAGTGATATTCTGTGAAATCAGCAACGGAGGAGAGGTAGACGGAACATTCCTCTTCCTCAGAGGAGGAAGTAAAGGAGCTCGGATGTTCAGAGTCCTCCTGCGGCTGTGGGGACAGGCAGAAGACTTGCTCATCCATAGCCCTGATGCACCTAGGGAAGTCCACCGCAGTAGCTCTGAACATCTTCCAGGTCAAGAGCCCCGTAGGACCCACATGGCCAGGGAGAACAGGAGGTAGTGTCTGCAGAGGGATTGGGGAAGGGCACCTGACAGATACTGCCCAGCCTCTGAGACCTCACAGTAGATCCCTTCTGCACAGAGGGGTCCGGTGGTTGATCCAGTCAGTGGATGCTGCAAATTTGAGAACAAATCCTGGTCGAGTCCTGAGGGAGATTCTCCCCTGTGGTGCAACTGGAGTTGCATGGTTCTAGAAGGGCAAACCCCAGTGCCACCCACTAAGGGCACCTCTGCAGTCTCAGAGGAGGAGAAGTGGGGTTCGGCACTGTGGCTCCTCCCTACCCCCCACAGGGCAGAAGAGGGCCCCTGTGCTTCACCCCAGCCTCTCAACCCCTCAGATGCCGAGGCTGCCTTCTTCTTCTTCGAGCCCAGTGCTGAAGGGGTCCCCCAATCCCACCGGCCCCCCCAAAGCAGACCGCAGGAAAGGAGGTCCCATCCCAACCACAGCAGCCAGGGCAGCACCAGGTATGGCAACTGCCTCAGCTCCCAAAGTTGGAACTATTACCCCAGCAACCTCAGAACTACTGTCTGCCATTGGGCTCCTGAAACTAATATTAACATCGGGGCCCTCGGAGACCAGAGCATCCAGAGTCACTGAGGGACGAGCACCAGAGCGTCTGATGTCACGTCCAAGGGGGCTCCTCGACTCCTCGGAGTTAGGACGCCAGTCTGGATCTGTCAGAGTTGTCACCCTCTGAAGAAGAGACCACCACACACACCATCAGACTAGCGACCCCGAGAGTCCCCCTGCAAATGACGCCGCGAACGGCACCGCTGTAGGACATACCTCCCATGGCACCACCTCAATTACCAGCATTGCAAACAGCGCCGAGATCGGAGATGGATGCTGACTGGCAGTGCCAAGGTCCTGCCAGTGCCAGGCCCAGCAGCTGTGGGCCAAAACACTGAGGGAGCTTGCACTGCCATGGCAGTGCTCCTGACATGGTTCCAGAGGGAACCAAGCTCTTCCTCCAGCACCGCGGAAGAAACTACCCCTACAGCAAGGCTTGAATGAGAAGAAGAGGTTTCCTCCTCACTGGGTCATATAGACCTGGGAGGGGACCCAGAGGCAGGCTCAAGAGTTCTCGCCATGGCATCCCTAGAGCGATGCCACCCTACAAAGGTCAGCAGAGCTCTGATGACTTTAAAAGCATAGATCTGAAGAATGCGGTGTTCGATGGAGAAGCAGGCACCACAATTATCCATATTGTGATTGGGACCCAAGCAACGAAGGCAGACGTCATGCTAGTCCAAAACGGAATAATGCCAGCCACAGGAGCACCAATGCATGGGGCCTTTGGATTTCTTCTTAGCCCCCGAAACCAGACATGATGCCTAAACAAACTCAAAATAACTACAACAATACACCCAGCACCACCGGTAAGAATTTTAAGAATAAAAGCAACAGGCTTACCGGAATCCAGTGGCGTCGGGTGAGCACTTCAGAACCGGGATGGAGGAAAAACGACAAAGGTAGGTCAAACACGGCATCGAAAATGAAGGAGGCCTTCTGACGCAGTGACTTACTGGTAATTCATGCAGCAGGTGCTACTTTGACAGTGGGAGAAAACAGAACTGGGATGGAGGAGGAGTCAGTGGCGCATAATGGCCAACCCTTGAGTACCACGCAGTGCATCAGCCATGTAGGCGTCGCTGTTGAGTGCCATCTCTCCCTCCCCCCAAAAAAAAAGAAGGCTCCCAGGCAGGTGCACACCTCTGGCTTACAACCAGCAGTAATGAATGGTGAAGATTGATAAGGGTAAGATCAACGTTCTTGCAAAATATGGCTACAGGTAGAGAGGAGAAAAATCAGAGGACTAGATCCCGCTCCACTAAGAAATTGAAACAGTGGGATGGTGAAGGATTAAGCCAAAGAACCCACGATGACAGCAGGAGTCGGTACCAGCACTAATTTTGTAGAAATAGTCAGAAACTGTTTAAAAGTTTTCTAAATAATAAACTTGTTTAATGCCTTTAAAATAATGCCTTTCTTTTGATGATACCTGTTATAGAGTTTGAGTTATGTTTGTTAACACTGAACTGCAGTTTTAGCAATAAATTTATCAATTTCTCGGATCTGCATAGTTTGGCAACCTGCTACTGAACACACATCATTGCTGGAGATCCTGTTCTTGCTTATTTGTATATAATTGTCACAGATTTAATACAGATAGACCTAACAAGCATTTGTCAATGCCGAATGTTGTCGCGCTGGCATTGGCAGTGGCGGAGGTGGAGAGGCATAACGCTGTGAGTTTTTTAATGTGTCCCAAAAGGTGATTTTGCACAGTGAGTACGCCACTGTGTGGCAGAGCTGCGGAAATGCATTTTGGGCAGGCTGTGGAAAATGGCAGCTGGACTGTTGATAATGGGGTGTGCACAAATGCCAGTGGTGAAAATGTGGCATGAAAATATTGCAGACTGACGAAGTTACAAGGGTGCATGGAAACTGCACAATGCACGCTTGCAACACAGTCACTGTCTGGACTTTCACCACCAGATTTTCAAAATAGGCATTTTAGGACCTCTGCTGATGAATAGTGTCACTGTCATTTCCTCAAGGTGTCGCGAAAAGTGATTTCGCACAGTGACCGTGCAATTCTGCACCGGATGTGCAAAATTACATTTCAGCCAGCTGTATTGTTCATAAGGAGGTATGGAAAAATGCCAATGATGAACAGCTGGAGTGAAAGTATTACAAATTCACAGTCATAAGCATGCGTGCAAACTGCACAATGTGTGCTTGTAGAACACTCATTTTATTGATTTTCGTCCCTAAATTTTCAACATAGGCATTTTAGGACATCTGCTAATGAACAGTGTCACTGCCATTTTCATAATGTGTCTCGAACATGGGCTTTCCACAGCAACCGCGCTATTCTGCGCCAGAACTGCGAAAACAGATTTTGGTCAGGATGTGAAAAATGACAGCTGTACTCTTCATTAGGAGGTGTAGAACAATGGCACTGTTGAAAATGTGGAGTGAAAATATTATGTTTGCGAACTTACTAGCGTGCATACAAACTGCGCAACACACGCTCGTAACACAGTCATTTTACGGAGTATTGTCACCAAATTTTCAACTCAGGTGTTTTAGGACCTCTTCTCATGAATAGTGTCACTGTCATTTCCTCAAGGTGTCCCGAAAAGTGATTTCGCACAGTGACCATGCAATTCTGCACCGGATGTGCAAAATTACATTTCAGTCAGCTGTACTGTTCATAAGGAGGTATGGAAAAATGCCAATGATGAACAGCTGGAGTGAAAGTATTACAAATTCACAAAGTCATAAGCATGTGTGCAAACTGCACAACGTGTGCTTGTAAAACACTCATTTTATTGATTTTCGTCCCTAAATTTTCAACATAGGCATTTTAGGACATCTGCTAATGAACAGTGTCACTGCCATTTTCATAATGTGTCTCGAACACAGGCTTTCCACAGCAACCGCGCTATTCTGCGCCAGAACTGCGAAAACAGATTTTGGTCAGGATGTGAAAAATGACAGCTGTACTCTTCATTAGGAGGTGTAGAACAATGGCACTGTTGAAAATGTGGAGTGAAAATATTATGTTTGCGAACTTACTAGCGTGCATACAAACTGCGCAACACACGCTCGTAACACAGTCATTTTACGGAGTATTGTCACCAAATTTTCAACTCAGGTGTTTTAGGACCTCTGCTCATGAACAGTGTCACTGTCATTTCTGTAATGTGTCCAGAACAGTGATTTCACACAGCAACCGCATATTCTTCGCCGGAAGTGCGAAAACACATTTCGGCCAGGATATGAAAAATGATAGCTGTACTGTTCACAAGAAGGTGTGGAAAAATGCCAATGTTGAGAATCTGGCATGAAAATAGTGCGAATGCGCAAACTTACGAGTGTGCGTTGCGCAGTTGCTACGCACACTCGTAAAACAGTCATTTTTTTTGATTTTTCCCACCAAACTTGCAACATAGACTTTTTGAGAGCCCTCTCATGAACAGTGGCACTGTCATTTCGTTACTCGGTCCTGAAGAAAAAATTACTCACCTTAGTAATGTTGTTTCTTCTAATGGAGTCTTGCTATATTCTGACATATGCAGTGAGTCCCAACATTCGAACTGCCCCGGAGATGAAAGAGTTAACTTTCCATCCCTGGCATGGAACGCTGAGATCAAGCTCGGTTGAGACTCTGTCTGTTGTTCTTCAAACTCAAACCATCAGATCTTTATGCGCTAAACTCACTAAGGTCCTGTGTGGAAGCTGTAAACCTACACTAGCCAACTGGCTACTAAACATAAAACACATTTTTTGGTCCCAACACAAAGACTCAAGTCAGGAGACCCAAAAATGAAAAACACAACACCCCCTCATCCCAAAAAAAAAAGGGGTGAAACAAAAAGGTGGGCACCTACTAAGTGCCAACACTGCACTGCCACCCACATCCCAAAACAGAGGTTCTGAGAGGGCAGGCAGGGGAGGTCAGAATAAAAGACTCATTAGAAGAAACAACATTACTAAGGTGAGAGTAATTTTTCTTTAAACAACATGAAGTCTTGCTATATTCTGACATATGCAGACTACAAAGTAGTACCTCCATGGAGGAGGACAGAACCTACTTAGGAAATAGGCTCTGAAGCCAGCTGTGCCAAACTGAGCATCACTCCCTAGCCTGGTTGTCCAGGGAGTAATGCTTGATAAAAGTGTGAACCGCTTTTCCAGGTAGCTGCTTGACATATCTCTAGAATAGGATGTCCCTGGCAGCAGCCAGGAAGCAGCTGTACCTGGTAGAGTGAGCCTCAGGCCTGAGGGAGGAACCTCACCCAGTTTTTCATAGCAAAATGGACACAAGAGACAATCCACCTGACAATGGATCTTTTAGTGGCAGGTTTCCCTTTACCAACCTCACCATAAGTGAGGAACAGTTGGAGGGAGTCAAACCTGTGACCCTTGGTACGCTCTATGTAGTAACTAAGGGCTCTTTTCACATCTAAACTGTGCAGTCTCCTCTCGCCAGAGGAGGAATGGTCAGTGAAGTACACTGGAAGAGACACAGATTGATTAAGGTAGAAATCTGAAACCACCTTAGGCAAGAACTTCCTGTTAGTCCTGAGGACCACCTTATCTCTATGAAAGGAGACAAAATCAGGCTCCACTGACAAAGCTTGTAATTCACTTATGCGTCTGGCAGAAGTGATGGCTACCAGAAACACAGTCTTCAAGTCAAGTACTTAAGCTCTGCTGAAGATAAAGGCTCAAAAGGGGGTTGCATAAGCTGAACAATGCAAACATTGAGGTCCCAGGCAGGGGCAGGGTCCCTGAATGGAGGGTTGGTGTGAAGCAATCCCTTGAAAAACTTGGAGAAGACAGGGTGAGCTGAGAGAGAACAGTGCTTACCTGCTGAAATAAAAGCAGACACAGCTGCCAGATGCACTTTCAGTGTAGCTGGTCTCAGCCCCAAGCTATTTAAGTGAACCATATAATCAAGGACTGTGGGCAGATCAGCAGATTCTGGGGAAATATGCTTCCAAGAGCACCATATGGAAAATCTTTTCCATTTAGAATTATAAGTAGACCTGGTGGAAGGTTTTCTAGAAGCCTTCAGGATATCCATTACACCTTGGTAGAGGTGTAAATCAGCAAACTCTAACTCTTCAAGAGCCAGGCCTTGAGATTGAGAGATTTGAGGTTCGGGTACCAAACCCTCCCCTGAGCACAGGTTAACAGGTTGTAATTACTGGGAAGACACAGGGGAAGATGGACTGCTAAGGACAGTAGGAGTGGATACCAGGGCTGTCTGGCCCAGTCTGAAGCAATCAGGATCATCTTGCAGGGCTGAGATCTGATTTTGACTAGCACTTTGAACAGGAGAGGGAAGGGGGGAAAAGCATAGAGAAACTTCCCTTCCCAATTGAGAACTAAGGTATCCAGGGGGAATAAGCCCAACACTGGGGGTCTGCAGCAAAAAAGGGGAAGTTGGTGATTGTCTGGGGCTGCAAAAATATCTATCTGCGGGGTGCCCCATCTGGAAAATATCACCTCCAAGACCAGGGGATCCAGTGACCATTCGTAATGGCCCTGGGAAATCAAGCTGAGAGCATCTGCCAGGACACTGTCCTTTCCTGGGAGGTGAACTGCCGCAAGGGAGGTGTTCAGGGAGTAAGCCAGAGACCACAACTTCATTGCTTCGGTGCACATGGCCGTAGACCGAGTGCCTCCTTGCTTGTTGATGTACCACATTGTGGTGGTGTTGTCTGTTCTGACCTGTACAACTTTGTTCTGAACAGATTTGGAAAAAGCTTGAAGTGCTAGAAATACTGCTCTGAGTTCCAACAGATTGATATGGAGCAGAGATTCCTGAGGGGACCACAACCCCTGGGTGGTGAGGTCGCCCATGTGAGCCCCCCACCCAAAGAGGGAGGCATCTGTAGTAAGGATTAAAGAGTGAGACTGAGTGACAAAGGGAACTCCTTGTCTCAAATTGTTCTGATCCTGCCACCACTGTAGGGCCTGGATCAGGGTTCGAGTTACTGGGATCAGTTTGGTCAGAGGGTCCTTCCTTTGAGACCAAAAGGCTCTCAAATGGAACTGAATGTCCCTCATCTGAAATCTTGCTCCCTGCACTACTGCTGTAGAAGCAGCCATGTGCCCCAGGAGCTGTAGAAAATGCCTTGCTGGTCGAGACACCTGCAGGGTGAATGAGGAGGCCAGAGAGACCAGGGTTCTTGCCCTGTCCAGGGGAAGGAAGGCTCTGGCCTTCTCTGTGTCTAGCTCTGCGCTTATGTAGGTGAGGAGCTGGACAGGCTCCAGAACTGACTTTGAAAGATTTAGAAGGAAACCCAAAGAAGTGAGCAGTTGCTGAGTTATCTGTAAGTGTAACTTGACTTGGTCTGGGGACTGGCCTACTATGAGCCAGTCGTCCAGGTAAGGGAAGATGGCAATTTCTGCCTTCTTAGAGAAGCAACTACTACTGCCAGGCATTTTGTGAATACCCTTGGAGCAGAGGTGAGGCCAAAGGGCATTGCTCTGAACTGGTAATGGCCTGAGGGCAGCTCGAACCTGAGGTACTTTCGATGGGAGCTTCTGATGAGAATATGGAAGTAGGCATCCTTGAGGTCCAGGGACACTAGCCAGTCCCCTGGCCTTAGACACGGTAGAATAATTCCCAGAGTCACCATTTTGAATTTTGGTTTTAAAAGGTGCTTGTTTAAGTATCTGAGATCCAGGATGGGCCGCCATTCTCCTGTCTTTTTTCGGGTAAGGAAGTACCTGGAATACAATCCTTTGCCCTGGTGTAGGGGTGGAACCCTTTCCATAGCTCTGAGAGCTAGGAGGGAAGAGACCTCTGCCTCTAAGACAAGTGTCTCTGATGGATTTGCAGGTGGAAAGGATCTGGTTCTCATCTTTGGAAACTTTTTGAAGCTGAGAACCAGTCCCTGGCTTACTACCTCCAGGACTCATTTGTCTGATGTCACAGACTCCAAGTCCTGGACAAATTAAGCCAGCCTGCCCCCTACAGGTAGCTGAGAATCAGCCCTGGCAACCCCATCAGGGTGCCTGCTTAGCAGGGGCTTTGGGCTGAGGGTTGGAAGCAGGCCTGCTTGTACCCGGTCTGCCTCTCCCTCTAAAGAACCCCCTCTGGGCATAAGCAGAAGAGCAGGCCTGGGCTTGGTAGAAAGGCCTATGAAAAGGCCTGCCCCTGCCCTTGGGAAGCTGCCTTTGAGGAGTGGCCTGCCTTTCCTTGGCCTGTGCACTCCTATAGGTGGTTCTATACTCATCCATTTTCTTCATGTAATTCTCTGTCTGCTCCCCAAACAGAGAATTACCCACAACAGGAAAATCCATGGCCTTAGTCTGGGTATCCTGTGACAGGCTAGTACATCTGAGCCAAGCCATTCTTCGAAGTGCCACAGATGTAGCCATGACTCTTGATGACACATCATTTGAGTTCACTGCAGCATGGAATTGCACCTTGGATGCCTCAATACCATCAGCAGCCACCTGCTCCAGCTCCTTGGCAAGCTGGCCAGGGACCTGTTTTGCTAGGGCCATGACAGTGTCCCATCTGGATTTCTGATATCTAGCCACATAAGCCATATAATTCGCCTGTCTGAGTCCCAAGGATGCTGCCATGTACTGTTTCTTTGCCATGGCATCAATCCTCCTGGAGTCCTCTTCTGGGGGTGTGAAGCCAAGGGAATATTTGCCTTGTCGAGCTGCAGCCTGTACTACCCCAACATGGCTGCATTGTTGTGTAAGAACTCCGTATCAGAGCCTGACAATGTGTACCTCTTGTCCATTCTCTTATCCACAGGAGGTATAGTGTGAGGAGTTTTTAGAATTTTAAATGTCTGTTTCCCAAAAGATTTATGCAAGGGAATAGACAGCCTCCTAGACTCTGGGATATCCATCATTTCTGCAATGACAGGCTCCTCTTGATCATCCACAGCTTTCTCCACAGGGAGCTGGAGGGATTCAGCAACTTTTTTATAAAACATAAAATGAGAAGGGGACTCAGAAAGCCTAGGAGGAGACACTCCTGAAGGTCTGTCTGGGGAGATGTCTGGGTCAATGGGCACATCCAGACTTTCAAATCCACATTCACTCTCCTCATACTCCTCTTCCCCCTCCTCTGGTTCATAATATTCCTCCAAATCATACTCTTGAACCGGTGGAACAGGCCGAACTGAGCGCCTACCTGACGGTGCCAGTTCGGTCGGAACCGGGGAAAGCGACTGGACAATTTTGATCGCTTTGGCTATTTCTTCAGCGGTTGGAGAGGAAAGTTTTGGCTCCACACCAGCTGATTTTCTAGTCCTTTTTGCTGGAACCAGCTCCTCAGAGTCAGATCTCCTTTTGCCCGAAGAAGTCTCGCCCTGGTCAGAGGGTACTCCTTCTGGTTCGGTTTGAACCGAACCAGGCTGGCTATCCGGTTCAGCAGACTTTTTGGCCTCCCTTTCCCTGAGCCTACCAACTCTTTTCTCCAGGGTAGCTGCAGGAAAATTTTTACAAATCTGGCAGTCTGCATTGAGGTGGTCAAACCCCAGACAGTAAACACAGGTGGTGTGGGGATCAGCCAAATACTTCCCCACACACGCTACAGTGTTGAAACCCAGTGGGCCCGGTTTTTCTTTTGGGTTTCTCAGACACAGTGCCAGTCCTATCCAAACTTACCCGTTTATGGCAATCCGCAAGGCAACACCCTCTTATCAGTTCCCAACCATGTCACAGGTCGTGGAAAAAACTGTAATAAAATCCGTTTTTTTTAGAACCGACAAGAACCG
The DNA here is from genome assembly GCA_016271365.2 of Neoceratodus forsteri. NCBI lineage: Eukaryota > Metazoa > Chordata > Ceratodontiformes > Ceratodontidae > Neoceratodus > Neoceratodus forsteri. The sequence continues at coordinate 512,105,635 of CM028134.1, read as the reverse complement.
GTAACCACACTCTAAAAGTACAATGTAAGATTTTTTAAACAACTCAATCAGTTCAAATTGAACCGATGAACCGTTTACAAGTTCCACACAGAAGAGATAAAATATAACCTATCTAGTACTCACAAGTACCACAGACAGAGACTGAACCGACAGGTTACGGTTTAATTTCGGTCAAAAACCGAGAAAACGGCACTTTAACCGACAAAATGAACCGAGCAGAAGGAGAAATCTCCGGAGCAACAGTTCAGTAAAGTGGAGTAAAGAATCTGACGGTTTGAGTTTGAAGAACAACAGACAGAGTCTCAACCGAGCTCGAGCTCAGCGTTCCATGCCTGGCATGGAAAGTTAACTCTTTCATCTCCAGGGCAGTTCGAAGGTTGGGACTCACTGCATATGTCAGAATATAGCAAGACTTCATGTTGTTTGAAAGGGATTCTGCGCAGTGACTGCGAAATCACCTTTCGGGACCGAATAACACCATGACAGTGCAAGAATGCATGAGAATGGGTCCCAAAAGCCCCATGTTGAAACTTTGGGGCCAAAATTCACAAAAATGCCCGAGATATGCATTAAAGTTGAAAACCCCCTATTCATTCCATTATACAGCTTACCGGCATTTCTTCAGTTCGTGGTCGGCCTTGAAGAATGCAGACGTGTTCCTGGTCCACTGATGATCGTCGCGCCGGACTCCGGAGGTAAGTATGGGGTGAGGGGAGGCAGGGTGCACAGAGGGTGGGTTCGGATGGGGTGAGGGGGGCATCGAGACCACGAGGGACTGTTTTCATTTACAGGAAAAAAAAACATCGTGAGATAGTTTTTTTTGCAAGAAATTTAACGCATGGGTGGGCTCCCAGCGTGCCATAAACACATTTTAGAGGTGTCTTTAGCTGACTGAGGCACCTCGTCGGCACACAACATAGAGGGGAATGAGGAATAATGCCGACGGGATTAGACGCCATCGGCACACAAAGAAAGCAAGAGGGGTGAGCCGAGGGATTGGGCACCCCCTCAGCATTCAACAATTTGGGGGTTATGAAAATGGAAGTGACTCCTATCGGCACACAAAGAAAGCGGGGAGAATTGACAGGGGATTGGGCACCCCAAAGTCGGCAGTAGTTGGGCAGCCACCCAGTCACCGACCATGCTCATAATGTCAGCGAGCACGTAGGAAGGGTCCGCTGTGTATGATGAGCTTTGCTCGGATTGCATGCAGGCTGATTGGGGAATGAGGGACGCACCTACTGGTGCATGCCCTCCATTCGCCCAACAGCGACCCCGCCTCCAAAGCTGCACTGTCCCACGATGTTGGCTGCGCATGCGCGCCAACATAAAAAAGTCCTTTTTCATTTAAAAAAGTCAAATTCTGAAATGTAGAAATTGGCCAATTTACCATTTTTGACATAGCATAATAGAGAGCATGATAATCTGTAAACCTTTCTTCCTTAATAATTTGTTTTAGCAAGAAAAATTTAATATTTGCAATTTTTTTTTTTTAGGTCTACATTTTGATTACTGTCGGAGGTGTTAAGCCTCAATCATGGTTGAGTAGCTTAATTTTCCTATGGAAAAACCCAATTAAGAGCTTCCAATTTACATAACCTTGTATATGATATATGAAATGCTATAGCACTTGCACCAATGTCATAGCACTTGAACCTCAAGTCATACAGTACTGAAAATTTACCATCACATAGCTAATTTGCTGTACTGTTTTAATGATCTAAAGATTATAAGCAAGGCAAGTGAACTGTGAGTTTTTATATATATTTTGATATATAAATACATATAATTGACAAATAATTTTCATTTTTTTAATTGTGTTTCATTCAGGGTTGTGACAATGCTTCTTTTAGTACTGTATAAGAAAAAATTACACACCTTAGTAATGTTGTTTCTTCTAATGGAGTCTTGCTGTATTCTGACAATAGCAGTGAGTCCCAACCTTCGAACTACCCCAGAGATGAAAGAGTTAACTTTCCATGCCAGGCATGGAATGCTGAGCTCGAGCTCGGTTGAGACTCTGTCTGTTGTTGTTTGAGCTCAAACCGTCAGATCTTTACGAGCTAAACTCACTGAGGTCCTGTGTGGAAGCTGTAAACCTACACTAGCCAACTGGCTACTAAATATAATAACACATTTTTTGGTCCCAAAACAAAGACTCAAGTCAGAAAACCCAAAAATGAAATAACACAACACCCACTCACCCAAGGAAAAAGGGTGATAATAAAAGGGTGGGCACCTCCTGAGCCAACATTGCTACTGCCCACCCACAACCCAAAAACAAAGGTTCTGAGAGGGAAGGGGGGAGGTCAGAATACAGCAAGACTCCATTAGAAGAAACAACATTACTAAGGTGAGTAATTTTTCTTCAAACAACATGAAATCTTGCTGTATTCTGACAATAGCAGACTACTTAAGCAGTACCTCCATGGAGGAGGAACAGAACCTACTTAGGAAATAGGCTCTGAAGCACAGCTTGTGCCAAACCGAGCATCACTCCTAGCCTGAATATGCAGAGAGTAATGCTTGGTAAAAGTGTGAACTGTTTTCCAGGTAGCTGCTTGACATATCTCTAAGATAGGAATATCCCTGGCAGTCACCAGGGAAGCAGCTATACCTCTGGTAGAGTGAGCCCTCAGGCCTGAGGGTGGAATCTTACCTAGTTTTTCATAGCAAAATTGAATGCAAGACACAATCCACCTGGCAATGGATCTTTTAGTAGCAGGTTTTCCTTTACCAACCTCACCATAAGTGAGGAACAGTTGGAGGGAGTCAAACCTGTGACCCTTGGTACCTATGTAGTAGCTAAGGGCTCTTTTCACATCCAAACTGTGCAACCTCCTCTCGCCAGAGGAGGAATGGTCAGTGAAGTACACAGGAAGAGATATAGATTGGTTAAGGTGGAAGTCTGAAACCACCTTAGGTAAAAACTTCCTGTTAGTCCTGAGGACCACCTTATCTCTATGGAAAGAGATAAAATCAGGCTCCACTGACAGGGCTTGTAACTCACTTATGCGCCTGGAAGAAGTAATGGCCACCAGGAACACAGTCTTCCAAGTCAAGTACTTAAGCTCTGCTGAGGACAAAAGCTCAAAGAGAGGGGGGTTGCATAAGCTGAGCAATGCAAACGTTAAGGTCCCAAGCAGAGGCAGGGTCCCTGAATGGGGGATTGGTATGAAGCAATCCCTTGAAAAACTTGGAGAATACAGGGTGAGCTGAAAGAGAAGAAGGCTTACCTGCTGAAATAAAAGCAGAGACAGCTGCCAGATGCACCCTTAGTGTGGCTGGTTGGAGTCCCAAGCTACTCAAATGGACCATATAGTCAAGGACTGTGGGCAGGTCAGCAGACTCTGGGGAAATATGTTTCCCAGAGCACCATATGGAGAATCTTTTCCATTTGGAATTATAAGTAGTTCTGGTGGAAGGCTTCCTAGCAGTCTTTAGAATATCCAAAACACCTTGAGAAAGGTGTAAATCAGCAAACTCTAACTCTTCAAGAGCCATGCCTTGAGATTGAGAGATTTGAGATTCGGGTACTAAACCCTCCCCTGAGCACAGGTTAACAGCTTTAATTCCTGGGAAGAGACAAGGGGAGGTGGACTGCTAAGGACAACAGGAGAGGATACCAGGGCTGTCTGGCCCAATCTTGAGCAATCAGAATCACTTTTCAGGGTTGAGACCTGATTTTGACTAGCACTTTGAACAGGAGAGGGAAGGGTGGAAAGCATACAGGAACTTCCCTTCCCAATTGAGAACCAAGGCATCCAGGGGGACTCAGCCCAACACTGGGGGTCTGCAGCAAAACAGGGGAAGTTGGTGATTGTCTGGGGCTGCAAAAATATCTATCTGTGGGGTGCCCCATCTGGAGAATATCACCTCCAAAACCAGGGGATCCAGTGACCATTCGTGATGGCCCTGAGATATCCTGCTGAGAGCCTCTGCCAGGACATTGTCCTTGCCTGGGAGGTGTACTGCTGTGAGGGAGGTGTTCAGAGAATAAGTCAGAGACCACAACTTCATTGCTTCTGTGCACAAGGCCGTAGACCAAGTGTCCCCTTTGCTTGTTGATATACCACATTGTGGTGGTATTGTCTGTCCTGATCTGAATTACTTTGTTCTGAACAGACTTGGAAAAAGCTTGAAGTGCTAGAAACACTGCCCTGAGTTCCAATAGATTGATGGGAAGCAGAGATTCCTGAGGGGACCACAACCCTTAGGTGGTCAGGTCTCCCAAGTGTGCCCCCCACCCCAAGAGGGAGGCATTTGTAGTAAGGATTAAAGAATAAGACTGAGTGACAAAGGGAACTCCCTGTCTTAGATTGTTCTGATCCTGCCACCAGTGTAAGGCCTGGATCAGGGTTCGAGTTACTGGTATCAGTTTGGTCAGAGGGTCCTTTTTCTGAGACCAAAAGGCTCTCAAATGGAACTGAATGTCCCTCATCTGAAATCTTGCTCCCTGCACCACAGCTGTAGAAGCAGCCATGTGCCTCAGGAGCTGCAGAAAATGCCTTGCTGGTTGAGAAACCTGAAGAGTGAATGAAGAGGCCAGTGTGATAAGGGTCCTTGCCCTGTCCAGGGGAAGGAAGGCTCTGGCCTTTTCTGTATCTAGCTCTGCGCCTATGAAGGTGAGGAGCTGAACAGGCTCTAGGACTGACTTTGAAAGATTCAGAAGGAAACCTAGACAGGTGAGCAACTGCTGGGTTATCTGAAGGTGTAACTTGACTTGGTCTGGGGACTGGCCTACTATGAGCCAGTCGTCCAGGTATGGAAAGATGGCAATCCTTTGCCTTCTCAGATAAGCAACTACTACTGCCAGGCATTTTGTGAACACCCTTGGAGCAGAGGTTAGGCCGAAGGGCATTGCTCCGAATTGGTAATGGCCTGAGGGCAGCTCGAACCTGAGGTACTTTCGATGGGAGCTTCTGATGAGAATATGAAAATAGGCATCCTCAAGGTCCAGGGAGACTAGCCAGTCCCCTGGCCTTAGAGAGGGTAGAATTATTCCCAGAGTCACCATTTTAAATTTTGGCTTTAAAAGGTGCTTCTTTAAGTATCTGAGATCCAGGATGGGCCGCCATTCTCCTGTCCTTTTTGGGGTAAGGAAGCACCTGGAGTACAACCCTTTGCCTTGGTGTAGGGGTGGAACCCTTTCCACAGCTCTGAGAGCCAGGAGGGAAGAGACCTCTGCCTCCAAGGCAAGTGCCTCTGAGGAATTTGCAGGTGGAAAGGATCTGGTTCTCAGCTTTGGAAATTTTTTGAAGCTGAGAACCAGTCCCTGGCTTACTACTTCCAGGACCCATTTGTCTGATGTCAGAGACTTCCAGTCCTGGACAAAGTAAGCCAGCCTGCCACCTACAGGTGGTTGAGAATAGGCCCAGGCAAACCCATCAGGGTGCCTGTTTGACAGGGGGTTTAGGCTGAGGGGTGGAAGCAGGTCTGCTTGTACCCCTTCTGCCTCTCCCTCTGAAGAACCCCCTCTGAGCATAGGCAGAAGAGGAGGCCTGGGCTTGGTAGAAAGGCCTGTGAAAAGGCCTGCCCCTGCCCCTGGGACGCTGCCTCTGAGGAGTGGCTTGCCTTTCCTTGGCCTGGGCACTCATATAGGTGGTCCTGTACTCATCCATTTTCTTCATGTAATTCTCTGTTTGCTCCCCAAAGAGAGAATTACCCACAACAGGAAAATCCATGGCCTTAGTCTGGGTATCCTGCAACAGGCTAGTACATCTGAGCCAAGCCATTCTACGAAGTGCCACAGATGTAGCCATGACTCCAGATGAAACATCACTGGAGTCCATTGCAGCATGAAATTGCTCCTTGGATGCCTCAATACCATCAGCAGCCACCTGCTCCAGCTCCTTGGCAAGCTGGCCAGGGACCTGTTTTGCTAAAGCCATGACAGTATCCCATCTGGATTTCATGATACCTAGCTGTATAGGCCATATAATTGGCCTGCCTGAGTCCTAAGGATGCTGCAATGTACTGTTTCTTTGCCATGGCATCAATCCTCCTGGAGTCCTTGTCTGGGGGTGTGAAGCCAAGGGAATATTAGCCTTGTCACAGGCTGCAGCCTGCACTACCCCAACATGGCTGCACAGTTGTGTAAGGAACTCCATATCTGAGCCTGACAGAGTATACCTCTTGTCCATTTTTTTATCCACAGGAGGTATAGTATTAGGAGTCATTAAAATCTTAAATGTCTGTTTCCCAAAGGATTTGTGTAAGAGAATAGACAGCCTCCTAGACTCTGGGATATCCATCATTTCCACATAGTCAGGCTCTTCCTGGTCATCCACAGCTTCTTCCGTAGGAAGCTGGAGGGTTTCAGCCACTTTCTTATAAAACATGTAGTGGGAGGGGGACTCAGAAAGCCTAGGAGGAGACACCCCTGAAAATCTGTCTGGGGAGATGTCCGGGTCAATGGGCACATTCAGACTTTCAAAACCACATTCACTTTCCTCATACTCCTCTTCCTCCTCCTCCTCCTCTGGTTCATAATACTCCTCTAAATCATAATCTTGAACCAGTGGAACCGGCCGAACCGAGCGCCTTACTGATGGTGCCGGTTCGGTCGGAACCGGGGAAAGCGACTGCACAATCTTTATCGCTTTGGCTATTTCATCAGCGGTTGGAGAAGAAACTTTTGGATCCACACCAGCTGATTTTTCTTTCCTTGTTCTTTTAGCCAGAACCGACTCCTCAGAATCGGTTCTCCTTTTGCCTGAAGAAGTTTCGCCCTGGTTAGAGGGCACTCCTTCTGGTTCGGTTTGAACCGAACCGGGCTGGCCAACTGGTTCAGCGGATTGTTTGGCCTCCCTTTCCCTGAGCCTACCAACTCTCTTCTCTAGGGTAGCTGCAGGGAAATTTTTACAAATCTGGCAGTCTGCATTGAGGTGGTCAAACCCCAGGCAATAAACACAAGTGGTGTGGGGGTCAGCCTTAGCAAAGACTTCCCCACACACACTACAGTGTTGAAACCCAGTGGGCCCGGTTTTTCTTTTGGGTTTCTCAGACATGGTGCCAGTCCTAACCAAACTTACCCTTTTAATGGCAATCCGCCAGGCAAGACACTTTATCGGTTCCTGACCGTGTTCTGTGTCGTGGAAAAAAACGTAATAAAGTCCGTTTTTTTTTAGAACCGATAAGAACCGGTAACCACACTCTAAAAGTAGAAATAAAGATTTTACAACAACTTGATCGGTTCAAACCGAACCGATGAACCGTTTACAAGTTCCACACAGAATAGAAAAACAATATAACCTATCTAGTACTCACGAATACCACAGACAGAGGCTGAACCGACAGGCTGCGGTTTAAATTTGGTTGGAAACCAAGAAAAACGGTACTTTAACTGACAAATTGAACCGAGCAAAGGAGAACTCTCCGGAGCAACTGTTCAGTGAGGCGGAGTAAAGAATCTGACGTTTTGAGTTCAAACAACAACAGACAGAGTCTCAACCGAGCTCGAGCTCAGTGTTCCATGCCTGGAATGGAAAGTTAACTCTTTCATCTCCGGGGCAGTTCGAAGGTTGGGACTCACTGCTATTGTCAGAAAACAGCAAGACTTCATGTTGTTTGAATGAATGTTTTTTTACATAGCAGTAACATGGCAACTTTATTTTTGTGTATTTAAGAGTATGGGCTAAAAAGAAAAAAATACTCACCTTAGTAATTGTGTTTCTTCTAATGGAGTCTTGCTGTATTCTGACAATTGCAGTTAGCTCCAGCCTTTGAACTGCCCCGGAGTATGGAGCTGACTGCAATTGTCAGAATACAGCAAGACTTCATGTTGTTTGAAGAAAAAATTACTCACCTTAGTAATTGTGTTTCTTCTAATGGAATCTTGCTGTAGAAAAAAGTACTCACTTTAGTTATTGTGTTTCTTCTAATGGAGTTTTGCAGAATTCTGACAATTGCAGTTAGCTCCATACTCAGGAGCAGTTCAAAGACTGGAGCTAACTGCAATTGTCAGAATACAGCAAGACTTCATGTTGTTTGAATACACCTACTAGGTCAATCAATCGATCAATCAACATCTTTATTTAGCCAGGCGGAACACCATTGCGCAGGGCTCATTTACAAGACGGACCTGGTATAATTAATCAACAAGTCACAAATCAACAGTTTGGAACACACCTTAAGAACACTGGCAGTCAGTGTACAATAATTTCAAATAACATGGCATGGCTTGGCATGGTAGTGTAAAATAATTACAAATAACATGGCAAGGCTTCGCATGATAGGATCATGGGAGACATTAGAAGAGAACAAGGGCGGCATAATTTACAGGCAAGGTGCAAAGGCAGACAGAATACAGCTATGTGCAAGTTCTATACAAGGCAAGTACATGAAGGGCAATGAAGTACAATTTTCATATTGACAGAGAGGTTTGGTCTAGTAAAGCATTACGTAGCCTTGGTGAAATCTATGAAGCAAGGACAGTGAAAGAACGGTGTGCAAAGGTTAGAGACGGGAGGCGAGGTTAGAAAGGGAAGTGATGCTTGGGGTGGGGGGGCAGGAGAGGTAACTGCAAGTATGGCATGGTTACACCACTCAAGCGCTGTAAGTCAGCAGTCGGAAGCAGCGTCAGTGGCTCAGTAGGCAGCATGCTCACCTCTGAGGCCGGGAGATCAGAGGGCTGTGGGTTCAGTTCCCACATCTGGCACTTGGGTTAATATCCCAGTACTGACACTGTAGTGCAGCATGAGAGGGGTGCTGCACTTCTGAGGTGCCATCTTTCGGATGAGACGTTAAACTGAGGTCCCATCTGCCTGTTCTGGTGGTAGTTCAGGTGGATGTTAAAGATCTCATGACACTTATCGAAAAGAGTAGGGGAATTTCCCTGGTGTCCTGGCCAAATTTCCCTCATTCACTAAAAATACCACCAACAGCTTAATCTGGTTCAAAGTCGGTTGGTATTCATCTGTATCCCCTTCCCCCAGGTCGTGCCTGAAAATAGGCAGGATTTGTCTACTGCACTTACCTGGTCAACAAAAACTAAATAAATGAAAAATAAATAAAGTCTAAGGGGTATGGAGGGAGGATACAGAAGCAAATAAGCAGGGCGGGACAGGTATCTGTGAGGGAGAGTCAGAGTTTCAATGCCAGAAACAGTTGCAGGTCTCCAGAAAGGATCGTTGAACAAGGTTTTTGAAAGCAGACAATGGTACCGGTGCAACGAGCTGCAGTATATTTTGAGCAGTATTCCAGAGGACAGGTAGGGCATAGCTAATCGCTGCATGCCCAAAGCGTGTTCTTACTTTGGGGATGTAAAGGGTGATCCAAGACGGACTTCTCAGCAGGTAGCTGCGGGATTGCAAAAGGGTAGACAATCCTTGGTATATTGAGGCAGCTTGTTAGAGATGGACCTGTAGATCCAGTGCACAGCGTTCTTATGTTGTCTGAGACTAAGTGAGCCCCAACCTACACTCTTGTAGAGGGTACAGTGGTGTGTTGAGTAGGGGGCACCAGTGACAAACCTAAGTGCCCGATGATACAGGGTGTCAAGTTTGGCGAAGGCTATGCTAGAGCTATGCCCGTACAGAAAGTCTGCATAGTTAATGAGGGGCAGAAACGTTGATTGTACCAACCTAATTTTCCCCTCATGCATTAACAGATGCCAGATTCTGAAGAAAATCCCAAGCCTTTGTTTAAGCTTTTTAGAGAGTTCTTCAATATAGAATTTGAAAGAAAGAAAAAATTACTCACCTTAGTAATGTTGTTTCTTCTAATGGAGTCTTGCTATATTATAGACATTAGCAGTTTGTTCCAGCTCTAGAACTGCCCCGGAGTGAAATGGTTAAAACCATTCCAAAATAGAATTTTGGCACGAGAGCAGCTCTATCTGTGTAATTTCAAACTTGAACTGTCAGATCTTTATGAGCCAAACTCACTAAGGTCTGTGTGGAAACTGTAACCTACACTAGCCAAATGGCTACCTAAATAATAACAACCATTGATGGTCCCAACACCCAAGACTCAAGTCAGGGGACCAGAAATACTAACACCATTCTAATAATATGAAATGGAACATAAGTATAATAAACACACACACGCGCACATACACACCCAAAGTCCCAAAGGGGACAAAATGCTAACAGGACATAAGTAGTGCCCACACTAAGTTGCCCGCACCCCACCAAGTAGAGGTTCTGAGAGGGGCAGGTTGGGGGGGAGGTCTATAATATAGCAAGACTTCATTAGAAGAAACAACATTACTAAGGTGAGCAATTTTTTCTTCAAACAACATGAAGTCTTGCTATATTATAGACATTAGCAGAATACACAGCAGTACCTCCATGGAGGAGGGGCAGAACCTACTTAGGGAATAGGCTCTGAAGAACAGCTGTGCCAAACCGAGCATCTCCTGGCCTGGACATCCAGGAGTAATAAGTGTGTACCATTTTCCAAGTAGCAGCCTGGCAAATCTCTAATAAAGGATATCTCTGGCAGCAGCTAGAGGCGCAGCTGTACCCTGGTAGAATGACCCTCAAACCGGGGCTCTGCCCACTTTAATAACAAAATTGGATACAAGAGACAATCCACCTGGCTATTGATCTCTTAGTGGCAGGTTGCCTTTCCCAGCTTCACCATAGGTAAGGAAAAGTTGGAGGGATTCGAACCTGTGACCTTTGTACGCTCTATATAATAACTAAGAGCTCTCTTAACATCCAGGTTGTGCAACCTCCTCTCACCCAAAGAGGAGTGATCAGTGAAAAATACTGAAGGGAGATAGATTGATTAAGATGGAAATCTGAAACCACCTTAGGCAAAATCTCCTATTAGTCCTAAGGACTACCTTATCCCTGTGGAAAGAAATAAAGTCAGTCTCCACTGACAAGGCTTGCAATTCACTTATGCGCCTGGCAGAAGTGATAGCCACTAGAAAACAGTTTTCCAAGTTAGGTACTTAAGCTCTGCAGAAGACAGAGGTTCAAAGGGTTGCATTAACTGGGCAATGCAAACATTAAGGTCCCAAGCAGGGGGCCGGTTCGAAAAAGGAGGATTAGTATGGAGTAACCCTTAAAAAACTTGGAAAACACAGGATGAGAGGAAAGAGGGATGACTTTCCTGCTGACACAAAAGCAGACACAGCTGCCAAATGAACTCTCAGGGTAGCTGGTCTGAGACCCAAGGAATTAAGATGTACCATGTAATCTAACAAAATGGGCAATTCAGCAGATTCTGGGGAAATATTTTTCCAGCACACCAAATGGAAAACCTTTTCCATTTAGAACTATAAGTAGCCCTAGTGGAAGGCTTTCTGGAAGCCTTTGGATCTCAAGAACACCCTGAGAGGTGTAAATCAGCAACTCTAACTCCTCAAGAGCCAGGCCTTGAGGTTGAGGGATTTGAGGTCCGATACCAACCCTTCCTGGGCACAAGTCAACAGATTGTGATTCCTGGGGAGGCACAGGGAAGATGGACTGTCAGAGACAGAAGGAGTGGGTACCAGGGCTGCCTGGCTATCCGGGCAATCAGAATCACCCTGCAAGGCTGAGATCTGATTTTGACTAGTACTTTGAATAGGAGAGGAAGGGGAAAGCATAGAGGAACTTCCTCCCAATCCAGAAGAAGGGCATCCAGGGAACTGAGCCAGCACTGGAGGCCTGCAACAGAACAGAGGAAGTTTGTGATTGTCTGGGGCTGCAAAAGATCTATCTGAGGATGCCCCACCTGGCAAAAACTATCCCCAGCACTTGAGGATCCAGGGACCATTCGTGATGGCCTGGGAAATCCACTGAGGGCATCTGCTAGGACATTGTCCTTCCCTGGAAGATGAACTGCTATGAGGAAGTGTTCAGGAATAGGCCAGAGACCACAACTTCATTGCCTCGTGCACAAGGCCAAGACCGAGTGCCCCCTGTTTGTTGATGTACCACATTGTTGTGGTGTTGTCTGTTCTGACTTGTATCACCTTGTCGTGGACAGATGCAGAAAAAGCTTGAAGAGCTAAAAGACAGCTCTGAGTTCCAGCAAATTGATGTGGAGCAGAGATTCCTGGGGACCAAACTCCCTGAGTGGAAAGGTCGCCCATGTGGGCTCCCAACCCAGAAGGAAGCATCTGTAGTGAGAGTCAAGTCGTGAGAAGGGGAAATGAAGGGGACCCCCGCTCTTAAATTGCTCTGATCCTGCCACCACTGGAGAGCTAGGATCAAGGTTCGAGTCACTGGGACCAACTTGGAAAGGGGGTCTCTTCTCTGAGACCAAAAGGTTCTCAAGTGAAACTGAATGTCTCTCATCTGAAATCTGGCTCCCTGCACAACAGCTGTGGATGCAGCCATGTGCCCCAGGAGCTGCAGAAAGTGTCTTGCTGGTCGAGAGACCTGCAGAGTGAAGGAAGAGGCCAGAGCCACTAAATTCCTTACCCGTTCTGGGGGAAGAAAGGCTCTGGCTAGCTTTGTGTCCATTCCTGCCCCTATAAAGGTGAGTACCTGGACTGGTTCCAGAACCGACTTTGGTAGGTTTAGCAGAAAACCCAGGAGGTGACAAGCTGCTGGGTGACCTGCAGGTGAGATTTTACCTGTTCTGGGGACTGCCTACAATGAGCCAGTCGTCTAGATAGGGAAAACAGCAATCCTCTGCCTCCTTAAGTGGGCCACTGCCACTGCTAGACACTTTATGAATACCCTTGGAGCAGAGGTAAGGCCAAGGCATTGCTCTGAACTGGTAATGACCTGAGGGGAGTTCGAATCTGAGGTACTTGATGGGATCTTCTGATTAGGACATGGAAATAGGCATCCTTGAGGTCCAGGGAGGCTAGCCAGTCCCCTGGCCTTAGGGAAGGTAAAATCATTGCCAGAGTTACCATTTTGAACTTTGGTTTCAAAAGATGCTTGTTCAGATATCTGAGAACTAAAATGGGCCGCCATTCTCCTGTCCTTTTTGGGGTAAGGAAGTATCTGGAATACAGACCCCTGCCCTGATGCAGGGGAGGAACCCTTTCTACTGCTCTGAGAGCTAACAGGGATGAGACCTCCGCTTCCAGAGCGAGGGTCTCTGAAGCACTTGCAGGTAGAAAAGTCTGCTTCTCAACTTGGGAAACTTTTGAAGCTGAGAACCAGACACTGGCTTATACTTCCAGAACCCACTTGTCTGAGGTTAAAGAAGCCCAATTCTGACTGAAGTAAGCCAGCCTGCCCCCACTGGTACAGGAGAATCGGGCCTTGGGCACCCCATCAGGTGCCTGTTTCGCAGGAGCTTTAGGTTGGGGTGGGAGCAGGTCTGCCCACCCCTCATCTGCCCCTGCCTCTGAAGAAGCCCCTCTGAGCAAAGGCAGAGGAGGCCTGAGTCTGGTAGAAAGGCCTGTGAAAAGGCCTACCCTACCCCTGGGCATGTCTTTGAGGAGGCTTGCCTCTCCTTAGCCTGGGCACTCTTGTAAGTAGTCCTATATTCATCCATCTTCTTCATGTAATTCTCTGTCTGCTCTCCAAACAGAGAATTTCCCACAGGAAAATCCATACCCTTAGTCTGGGTATCCTGTGACAAACTAGTACACCTGAGCCAGGCCAACCTACAAAGCTACAGATGTGGCCATGACCCTAGAGGAAACATCATTAACATCCACAGCAGCATGAAACTGAACCTTAGAGGCTTCAATGCCATCAGCAGCCACCTGTTCTAGTTCACTAGCCAGCTGGCAATGGGCCTGCTTGGCCAATTGCATAACAGTATCCCATCTAGATTTCTGATACCTAGCTACATAAGCCATATAATTTGCTTGCCTGAGTCCCAGAGAGGCTGCCATATACTGTTTTTTTGCCATGGCATCAATCTTCCTGGAATCCTTGTCAGGAGGATGTAGCCAAGGGAATATTAGCTTTATCACAGGCAGCAGCCTGAACTACTCCCAAATGACTGCATTGCTGAGAAAGGAATTCTGTATCAGGCCTGACAATGTATACCTTCTGTCCATCTTTTTATCTACAGGAGGCACAGAATTAGGAGCTTTTAAAATTTTAATTGTTTCCTAAAAGACTTATGTAAAGGAATAGACAATCTCTAGACTCTGGAATATCCATCATTTCTACAAAATCAGGCTCCTCTTGCTCATCCACAGCCTCTTCTAAAGGAAGCTGGAGGGTTTCAGCAACTTTTTTATAAAACATAAAATGAGATGGGGACTCAGACAGCATAGGGGGAGATTCTAAAGGTCTGTCTGGGGAGATGTCCGGTTCAATGGGCACACCCAGACCTTCCCAGCCACATTCATACTGTTCATAATCCTCCTCCCCCTCCTCTGGTTCATAAAATTCCTCAATATCATAATCCTGAACCACTGGGACCGGATGAACCGACCTTTTACCAGATAGTGGTGGTTCGGACGGACCCTGAGACAGTGACTGGACAATTTGTATGGCTTTTGCTATCTCTGCAGCAGTCGGAGAAGGAATTTTGGACTCAGACCTGCTGATTTTCTTGTTTTCTTTACTGGAATTGGTTCCTCAGAACCAGCTTTTCTTTGCCGAGGAAGTCTGGCCCTGGTCAGAGGGCACTCCTTCTGGTTCGGTTGGCCGAACTGGGCTGACCATCAGAGTCAGCGGACTTTTGGCCTCTCGTTCCTGGGCCTGCCCAATCTTTTTCCAGGGTGGCTGCAGGGAAATTCTTACATACCTGGCAGTCTGACTGGAGGTGGTCAAACCCCAGACAATAAACATGTGGTGTGTGGGTCAGCCTTGGCAAAGACTTCCCACAAACATCACAGTGTTGAAACCCAGTGGGCCGGTTTTCTTTTGGGTTTCTCAGACATAATGCCAGCCTAACCAAAACTTGCCTTTAGCGGCAGTGCCAGGCAAGACACCCTTATCGGTTCCTAACCGTGTCACGGGTATTGGAAAAACCATAATAAATCCGCTTTTTAGAACCGATAAGAACCGAACCGCGACTCAAAATAGTAACTTTTAGTTTTAAACGAAGTTTTAAATCCACTGATCGGTTCAAAACCGAACCGATAACTTACAAGTTCCACACAGACAAAACCTTCATTTACTTACGGTTACCACAGATAGAGCTTGAACCGAACGGTTTTGCGGTTAAAATAAAACTATTCTCGGTTAAATCCAACCGAGAAAACACTTTTTAAACCGAGAAATGAACCGAGCAGAAGGAGAAATCTCCGGAGCGACTGTTCACTGAGGCGGAGTAAAGAATCTGACAGTTCAAGTTTGAAATTACACAGATAGAGCTGCTCTCGTGCCAAAATTCTATTTTGGAATGGTTTTAACCATTTCACTCCGGGGCAGTTCTAGAGCTGGAACAAACTGCTAATGTCTATAATATAGCAAGACTTCATGTTGTTTGAAGTTTGGGATCTATCCACACCCCCAGGTATTTGAAGGAATCAACACAGTCCAGCGATTCGCCGAGCAAGGTATGGATTTGTGGGGCTGTCCCCGTGGTGAAGGGTTAGGGGGAGTTCACTAATGGACAGAAGATCATGGCCTTCGTTTTCTTAGCATTTAACAGAAGCTTAGAGCAATGAAGAGTGTTCTGTAGGTGGTTAAATTATGTTGGAAGGTCACTACATGCAAGTTCCAGAGTAGGTTTGACTACATACAATATGGTGTTGTCTGCAAAGAGGTGGATATCAGCAGACTTGACTCCGGCATCTAGATCATTTACTGTATGTAGATGGCAAACAAGAGAGGGCCCAGGATGGATCCTTGCAGTACCCCCTCTTGAAAGAGTTTTGAGGGGAGAGAATTTCCCCCTGCCTTAATCTGTTGATGTCGATCAGAAAGGTACTTGGAGAACCACTCGAGGGCTATGTTACGAATGCCAATGTAACCCCTAGATGGCGCTATCCCAGGGGCTACTACCCCTGCCTGATTTGCCACTAACAGGTTGAGGGGCCTGGATCCAATGGCGGGTGCCTCCACCCAGAGGTCAGGGTTTGCAATAGTTAAACTAACTTGGTCACAGCCCTCTGGGACACTGCAACCCCCCTTTCTTCCCACTAGTGGCCCACACAATATATCAGAATTACCTTCACAGTATACACTTACCCCCAGGTCTGGTTCCGGCACTGGGACCTCCTGTGAAATGAGATACAGTGCAACAATCACAGTACAGTACTTTAACATAGACAAATACCTCAGGCAGTATAACTTTGCTGAAACAAGCAGCTCTGATTTATTTAGGGATATAACAAGGACAGGGGAAATCAGGTTAATTAGCTTATCACTCTAATAATCTACATATGGCTCTGTGCACAGGCCTATCCCTATCAGTTACTGTCCTGGGTACCCAAGCCCTAGTGGCTAGTCCAAACCGTGGCAGCTGGTAGGGCCCTTTCACACAGAGAAAGGAGAATTAAACAGTCAGCAGTACAGTAATTCCATTTGGATTTAATGTGGCAATTCAACAAGGAGCAACCCTGAATTAGTACTCACGACCTCCAAATAAGATAGGGTCCTTCAATGTCAGCAGGGCTCACTTGAGGTACACAAACCTCTTCACACATCCATATAAAAGAAAGCACTATACCAGGCAGGCTGCATCTGTATCCCGATCGCAATTACTGCACAATACCCGGAGAACACACAGCAGATTCAGTTCCTGACAGACAGAGTGCAATTTTCAGCAATTCCTCCAGTCTTCTACAGGTGAGCCTGGTTTCTACTCTTCAGAGATCCTTTGATTCTTTTCACAGGACGGATTCAGTCCTAACAAGCTGTTACACAAGCTGCAGACCGAACTCTGGGCCCTACACACGTTTTTGACTAAACTGCACACTGAAAAGCACAGGGCTCCTTCCTTCTTCACTGCCAAAGCTCAACTGAAACTCCAACCAACAAAAACCGGCACTTCCTTTGAGTTCCTCCCAGTTCTTGACTGGATTGGCTGTCACTCACAATAGACTGCTGCTGTTGGTCCAAAAGGCACTGAAGTCTAAACTACATCTCCCAGAGTCACTGCCCATACAATCCTCTTGTGGCTGGCTCAGATTATGAGTCCAAGTTCTGATTCGTCCAAGGCACCATTTTAGAGCTAGCTTACCCCACACTGATTGGTCCAGTTCAGCAGTTCAAAACTAGAATGGGGAACTAGCAGACACAGTTCTGACTGCAAAGAAAGCAGGTTAGACAAACTGTAATTTCATTATTACTCTAAATAATTTCTGGCAAACAGTTACATCTTTCAGATAGGTTCCTTTGCACTCCTAGTGACTGCAAAATGAAGTGAATTGGCAGCAGCTTGAGTGGTACTCAATCAAAGAAACACACAGTCCCCCATACAAACTAATTATGTCTGCAAGCAGACAGCTCTTAAAGAGACAGTACCAGAGGTTCTAAAACACTCACTGATAAATGGCTTAAATGCCAAACACCATTCAGGCTTGGAGCATTCAAGCAAGCTCCTGGAAGTCTTTGGGAACCCCCATTTGCAGGGGGTTACACCTTCCTGGCCTGGGAAAGCTTGGCGTCAGCTCAAACAAGTACCCCATAAGTTTCAACTGCAACCATACATTTGCATTAGGCTCGCATGTAATCATCAGTCAATATATCATTTTACCAAGAACACATTTCTGAAACATTGCAGTATGTCACTCTTTACACAGTATTACATACACATTGTACCATAACTCAAGTTATTACCTCTTGTACATGAAACCTGAAGAGGGGCCCTTCCTATCAGTTACCTTGGGGCTGGACGGGGCAAGGACACCATACTTAGAGGGCAACACAAGTAACTTGGAGTTAGCACTGACGCTCAGTTTGGGCAATGAGCTCGGGACACATACACTCTTTATGGACAACATTGAGAGGCAATCCACAGACCTCCCAAGGGAATCATAACTGAGGTGCACCACAGGCTTTACAGCTCGACCAGTCTTTCTAGGGGAACTGTTACAGTCTCTGCACTCTGAGCCTCATTTTCAGCATTGTCCACACTTGTCAGGGAGTCTCCATGGGGTAGAGAGGCTAGAACTTGGGCACTTTCAGCTCCAGGAGTTACAGTTTCTGAGTCCACAACATTTGGCTCACATGGAGAGCTTTCGGACACTGGCAGTGGACTGTCAGGGCACTCAAAATACTCTTCTTGTTCGGTGTATCACCAGTCTGCCCTAATCTATCATTTTCCTCCCTGAAAGCTCAAACAGTTCAACCATGCACAATGATTCCATTTCATCTGATCTGATGCTTTGCACTTCACTTTCTGGGAGCATTGGCTCAGGGATGAAGCTGGGGCTTAGACAGTCCAGAAGGCCCAGCTTTGTCTCCAGTATTGACTAGGGATTGCCCGAAACAATTGACTCAGTTCGTAAGAAGGATAGTATTCAAAGTCACTCTCACTTTCTTCCGATATGGACTGACAGTCATGCTCAACTGGGACTTGTGGAGGGAACACTTTAACTTTGCTTCTGTAGGTGCAGACTTTCTTGATCTTTTCTTAGCAGCAGCTCTAGTCACTGGTCCAGAGGGGCATCTTCTAGGGCTCAGACTCAATTAAGATTTGTCCAATGGGCAGTAAATGATTTCTATGCATTGTTTTTACATCTTTTGAATTATTCTCAGGCCTTACTTTGTACACTGGCAGATCATCTAGTTTGCCCACTACAATGTGAGGGAGATGGATGCCATCTGTTAGCAATCTTGTGCTTGCCATGCAATCCCAGATTTCTTAGCAATACCCGATCTCCCTCCTGGAGTTCCTGTGCTTTCACCTTTTATCATACCTTTCTTTGTTGGCCAGATTTCTTTTGGCAGCCATGGTTTGAGCCAGTTGGTACGCATGAGTTAGCTGGGCCTTTAACTTTTGCACATACTGTAAATAGTTGTCAGCTTGAACCCCATCAGGAGAGACCCCAAAACACACATCTACTGGTAGTCGAGCTTCTCTTCCAAACATCAGGCGGTAGGGGAGAATCCAGTGGCATCACTTTGGTGCAGTTATAAGCATGTACCAGGGCTGCAATTTGTTGGCTCCATCTAGGCTTGTCCTTTGGGTGCAGGGTGCCTAGCATATCTAGCAAAGTGCGGTTGAAACGCTCAGGCTGTGGGTCCCCTGGGGTGGTAAGGAGTGGTTCTGGACTTTCGACACTCCCACAGAGAAAGCATCTCTTTGATCAGACGACTCTCAAAGTCTCTCCCTTGATCAGAATGGATTCTTTGTGGAGCCCCATAGTGAACAAAAAGTTTTCTACAAGTACTTTGGCCACAGTGGATGCTTTCTGGTCTTTGGTGGGAAAGCTTGGGCATATCTCGTGAAATGGTCAGTGACCACCAGCACATTACTGATATTTCTTTGATCTGACTCCAAACTTAGAAAATCAATACAGACCAGCTCCATGGGTGCACTGGTGGTGATGTACAAGGGGCAGCCCTCTGGGGCAAACGCTTTCCTCTGTAAGCAGCGACTACAAGTTCGAATGTGTTGCTCCACATCAGCCCCCATCTTAGGCCAATAGAATCTGGATCTCACCAAGTCAAGTGTTCTGTCTATACCAAGGTGCCCCATGTGGTTGTGCAAGGACCTCAGTACTGAGTCTCGAAAAGCAGTGGGCAGCACTAGTTGTTGTTTGTCTACTTGTCCCCTCTGTCTACTGTTTCTCTGTATAACAGTTTATTGATCAGTTTCAACTTAGGACCTTCTTTGTATAACAGTGCAGTTCTCAAATCAGTGGAGCGATTTGGACACATCTTTTCCTGCATAGAGGGCTTCTAAAGCTGCTTTGATCATGGGATCGCGGGATTGAGCCCGCATACTGTCATTGTCCAGCTGAGGCAGTGCACCAATGTCTATTGCAGAAAAGTGGCAATAAGCAGCAGGTATGCAATTCTCAGAGGCTCCAAGCAGTCCACCATGCAGTCCACTGCGTCCGTGGACATTTGTTCCTCCCTGTCAAACTTCGGCAGAGTGCCCGAATGTCAGGTTCTGCCAATCGGACCCAATCATTCTGGGGAACAGGCCTCCGGGAGAGAGCATCAGCATCTATGTGGTTCAGACCTGCTCGGTATTCGAGCATAGTCATATGTAGATAATGCAGAAAGCCACCTATGGCCAGTGGCATCCAACTTAGCTGAGGTCTGCACATAGGTCAAAGGATTATTGTCAGTTTTTACTAGTATTTTAGCCCCATACAAGTACTCATGGAATTGGTCAACAATAGCCCACTTCAAAGCTAGGAACTCTAACTTATGTACAGGATAGTTCTTTTGGGATGGGGTCAGGCTTCTACTGGCAAAGGCCACTGGTCTCAGGCCATTCTCGTGCTCTTGGTACAACACAGCCCCCAACCCTTGCAAGCTAGCATCAGTGTGCAGGACGAAGGTTTTCTTGGATCGGCATAAGGCCAGCACTGAGCATGGGTGTTGATATATGATCTCATGAAAAGCAGTCTCATAATCAGGAGTCCAGCGGGCCCCAAATACTTCACTCGGATGAAAATACACTCTTTCAGTCTTGAGGGACGCTGACTTTTGGTATTTTTGTGGGTTGGGGATACCCTTGAGTAAGGTTAAGTAAAGGCGGATCACTCTTGAATAGTCCTTGATGAGCGCCGATAATAACCACAGAATCCCAGGAATCTTTGCAGTTCTTTTAGATTTTGGGCTGTGGCCAGTGGTCAAGGCCTCAACTTTACTTGGGCCAGTCTCTATTCCTCGGTGGATACTATGTGTCCCACATACTTTACTGATGTTTGAAAAATTGACACTTATCAATGGACAGTTTAAGGCCAAAGTCCTCCAGTCGGTCCAATACCTTAAATAATCTGCTCTCATGTTCCTCCAGTGAGCTGCCAAACACAATAACATCATCTAGGTATACCAGGCACTCTAGTAAGTTCATGTCCCCCACTGCACGCTCCATCAATCGTTGAAAAGTGGCTGGGGCACCTGAAATCCCTTGAGGCATCCTCATGAATTCATAGAAGCCAAGCGGACAGATAAAGGCTGTCTTTTCACGGTCCTCTGGGGCCATCGGGATCTGATAGTACCCACCGCGGAGATCCAGCACAGAGAACCACTTGCTCCCGTTTAGGCAGTCCAAAGCATCCTGAATCGCGGGGCATTGTGTACTGATCAGGGATAGTCCGCGGTTTAAAGAGCGATAATCCACACACATCCTTACTGTTCCATTCTTTTCCTCACTACCACAATGGGGAAGCATAAGGCTTCTGGATTCTTGTATTACACCAGCAGCTAACATCTCTTGCAGATGCCGTCTCACATCATCTATGTCAGCAGGTGCCAGGCGTCGAGACCTCTCACGAAATGGTCTTTCGTCATGCAGCGGATATTGTGCTCAGCTCCTTGCACGCATCCTACATCCCATTCCTTTAAAGAAAACACCTGGTCTCTCTGGGCAAGCTTCTCACTGATCTTCACTTTCCATTCAGCTGGCAGCGGGAGTCGCGAAATCAAACAAGTCAGGTGTTACTCTGTCATTCTTCCTTGAACTCTTGCTGCTGGGTAGCACTGCAGTGTCTGCACAATGCACATTAGCCAGGATGCAACCTCTGTTTATCGAATGTCTCTTTCAGACACATTATGAACTTGGACCATTACCCTTCTGGCATAAGCATGGGCTCTAGCGGGCAAAATACTAGGCTTGACCAGCAGTCCCTCTGGCAATTTTCCATCGCCTGGTGCATCCAACATTAATATTTTATTCTTAACATCCTTTCTGATACGGACCTCTCCCTGTAAGGTACACTGGGCATTTGGCGCCAGGATCAGAGACTCAGGATCCTTCTTCCATACAATTCCGACCGGTTCCTCTGGTTCTGTTTTTCAGCATCTCTCTGTGCTTCATAGGCCTTCTTAATTAAAGCCGAACTCTTAAAGCTCTACTAGTCTTTGACCCTGTTTTCATAACACAACTGTGCCAGCCTTCCGAACATATGAGCATTTGTTCCAATCAACAAAGGGACACCATCATACAGTCCAGTGGGGGACACACTAAGGCTAGGGTCTCTACTTGTTCGGCCACCCAGCCACGGAGGTGGGGAAAGACAGCCAAATTCGGATATACCGGAATAGGGTGAGCCTTCACTTAACCCCCATACATGCAGTCCTTCTAATGGTTGTAAGGCATGCCTGACAAATGCTTCTGATACCAATCTTGGAACATAATTGTCACTTGGGAGCCACTGTCTAATATAGCTCTTGTAGACACTCGTTCACCTTTACAGTGGTCTCCATGGAGGACCCACTATTCTGGACCAGTCTGGAGGCGGTAGGGGCCTGGGCAACTGACCTTGCCACAAAAGGACGTGAATTAGCATTTTTGGTGCCCTCACTGGGATCATGTCGTGCACCTCTTAACCACTGATTTCTTCTCCGAAGCTCTCCTTGTAGCCTATATGCAACTTTGTCAGTGTCTTTTGGGGACTGGCATTCCCTTTCATGTGCCCATCTTTCCCACAATTATAGGAAACATACTTTCTGGAGTTTGAGCTGGCCGGGCGCCACACTGGGAGCCAGGGGGGTAGTGTGTAACTGGAAACCTTGGTGCCATCTCTGTCTGCAGCGTGATAAGCATTTGGAGACATCTCGTCAGTTTCTCCACTTCATGGTCAAGGAATCGAGTTCGGAGCTGTTATCAGCAGGAGATACATGGGTGGGTACCCCCACCCCATAGCAGATGCAGTCGGATATAGGTCAGGGCCGTACTTGCAGGCGTGGCCTTCATAAAGGGACTGTTTTGAATTCCGGATCTCTCTCAACAGTTCGCTTCCATTGTGGCATATCTTTTTCCCTTGTCAGAGCACTCATTGACTGCCAACCTCTGCCCCTGAACTTCACTTGATGGGTCACCCTCAGTCACTCGGGTCGTAGCCGCAGCTATTGGTGCAGGTCCCTCCCGAGGTCGCCTTTTTCAACTCCTCAATTTCTCTCATTAACTCATCATAGGAGGGTGGGGATTCAGTCGATCTGCCAGGCGAATTCGAAGCAACAGCAGTTCTGAGAAGGGGGCAGACTTAAGGATCCTGTCCAGCCTGGTTCGGTCCAGTTCAATCGCTGGCAAACTACCTTTTCTGAGGCATTCTTGCAACAATTTTTCCAGCCGAGATACATACACAGACAACAACTCCCTTGGTACTGTTGTGCATCTCTTACTCTCCACCATAGGTCCTCATCAGAATCTGGGCTCCCCACATTCTCCAAGGCCTCAAGATAGGCCTGTGCAGTCGCCAGGGTTACTGGCCTGCTTAGCACGGATGGTAGCCAGGGCAGGACCTCGGAGGCTCTCACTAACCCTCTTCGCTTTTCACCTTCCGAGCATTGCCATTCTAGCACTTGGGGCAAATAGTCTATCCAGGTCTCCCAGTCATCCTCCCTTGGGGTGGGAGGGTGCCAGAGAAGATCCTCAACCTTCGGTAAGAGTCGTGATTAATGGCAGGTGCAGAAATAGGAGTCTGCATTGTTCAGCCACCATTACGGGCACTGGAGCAGGAGAGGGTGTTGGGGAGGAACACCCCAGGTGGCAAGAATAGTTTCTTCAAGTCCTCCACAGTTTTCCTCTCCCAGCAACCATTCAGCAAATTTCTCCTCAAAAGTTTCAGATAGTGGTGGGGGCTGATTCCCCCCCGGGTCTTTACTGTCCTTAGTTATCACTCTCCAAGTAGTGAGGGCTCCCTCTGGGGTAATGGTCTGTGGCACTTTGGAGCTATCTATGGGATCCTTAAACTCTACTAGGGCCAGGAAAGTGTGGGTGAGCAGATTAGCATGCCGACCCACCACCACAGGGTTTTGTAAACCTTCCACCTTGGAAAGTACTCCCTGCACAGTGTCCGTATTGATACCCAGGGGATGTCCAGGATAAGCATAGCATTTTGGGGTCGATCTCTCCCAGTACACCACTCCACCAGCGTGCACAGCCACTTCTGTCGGGTACCCATTTTTTCTTAACAGTGGTTCGTAATATGGCCACTAGAGGACACACAATCCCAGCGGTGAGCCTCCAAGATGTAACCCCTAGATGGCGCTATCCCAGGGGCTACTACCCCTGCCTGATTTGCCACTAACAGGTTGAGGGCCTGGATCCAATGGCGGGTGCCTCCACCCAGAGGTCAGGGTTTGCAATAGTTAAACTAACTTGGTCACAGCCTCTGGGACACTGCAACCCCTTTCTTCCTACTAGTGGCCCACACAATATATCAGAATTACCTTCACAGTATACACTTACCCCAGGTCTGGTTCCGGCACTGGGACCTCCTGTGAAATGAGATACAGTGCAACAATCACAGTACAGTACTTTAACATAGACAAATACCTCAGGCAGTATAACTTTGCTGACAAGCAGCTCTGATTTATTTAGGGGATATAACAAGGACAGGGGAAATCAGGTTAATTAGCTTATCACTCTAATAATTCATTTATGGCTCTGTGCACAGGCCTATTCCTATCAGTTACTGTCCCTGGGTACCCAAGCCCTAGTGGCTAGTCCAAACCGTGGCAGCTGGTAGGGGCCCTTTCACACAGAGAAAAGGAGAATTAAACAGTCAGCAGTACAGTAATTCCATTTGGATTTAATGTGGCAATTCAACAGGGAGCAACCTGAATTAGTACTCACGACCTCCAAATAAGATAGGGTCCTTCAATGTCAGCAGGGCTCACTTGAGGTACACAAACCTCTTCACACATCCATATAAAAGAAAGCACTATACCAGGCAGGCTGCATCTGTATCCCGATCGCAATTACTGCACAACACCCGGAGAACACACAGCAGATTCAGTTCCTGACAGACAGAGTGCAATTTTCAGCAATTCCTCCAGTCTTCTACAGGGTGAGCCTGGTTTCTACTCTTCAGAGATCCTTTGATTCTTTCTCACAGGACGGATTCAGTCCTAATAAGCTGTTACACAAGCTGCAGACCGGAACTCTGGGCCCTACACACGTTTTTGACTAAAACTGCACACTGAAAAGCACAGGGCTCCTTCCTTCTTCACTGCCAAAGCTCAACTGAAACTCCAACCGACAAAACCGGGCACTTCCTTTGAGTTCCTCCCAGTTCTTGACTGGATTGGCTGTCACCACAATAGACTGCTGCTGTTGGTCCAAAAAGGCACTGAAGTCTAAACTACATCTCCCAGAGTCACTGCCCATACAATCCTCTTGTGGCTGGCTCAGATTATGAGTCCAAGTTCTGATTCGTCCAAGGCACCATTTTAGAGCTAGCTTACCCCACACTGATTGGTCCAGTTCAGCAGTTCAAAACTAGAATGGGGAACTAGCAGACACAGTTCTGACTGCAAAGAAAGCAGGTTAGACAAACTGTAATTTCATTATTACTCTAAATAATTTCTGGCAAACAGTTACATCTTTCAGATAGGTTCCCTTGCACTCCTAGTGACTGCAAAATGAAGTGAATTGGCAGCAGCTTGAGTGGTACTCAATCAAAGAAACACACAGTCCCCCATACAAACTAATTATGTCTGCAAGCAGACAGCTCTTAAAGAGACAGTACCAGAGGTTCTAAAAACACTCACTGATAAATGGCTTAAATGCCAAACACCATTCAGGCTTGGAGCATTCAAGCAAGCTCCTGGAAGTCTTTTGGGAACCCCCATTTGCAGGGGGGTTACACCAATATTTCATAGGGCAGCAAGGAGTGGTCCACCGTGTTGAAGGTTTTGCTGAGGTCAAGAAATAGTGCGCACAAATAACTTCTGGCATCCAGGGCTCTCAGCCAGTCATTCGTGACCCTAGCAAGCACTGAAGTGACACTATGGCAAGGCTGAAAGCCAGACTGAGCAGGGTTTAGTAGGTCAGAGTCATTGATGTGCTGTCTAAGCTGGGTATTAACAACTTTTTCAAGGAGCTTAGAGAGGTTAGGGAGTAGGGAGATAGGTAAAATTTTAGCTTTGTTTTTATGAATTTTAAATCAATATAGTGTAGCACGTGAATGTCAAAAGCACAGAAAGTTTACAAAATTCCGTAAAATCAGAGTTTAGCATGGGGAAAAGCATTTTGCTGAATGTTCTAGTAAGTACCAAAGGGACTGCAGTGTTAATAGCCTTGCTACCAATGAGAAACAGATGAATCCGGTCTGCAAGGAAGGTCATTTTTACGTTCGCTTGCGCACATGCGCAAGGAACGTTTTGGGAGAGTAGCACACTTTGGAGGTTTGCCCCTCCCATCCAATGCACTGCTCTCTTCAGCAGGCGTGGCGGTCCTGCACCAATGGGTGTAGGAGCTCTGTATGACAGCGGTGTTCCTCTGCTTCAAAGGAAAGCACCGCTGCCATACTGAGCCGCCGTCACACGTCCCCGCCTCACGCCCACCCCAAAGCTTTGGTGCCACCGAGCCCACTTAGCGTGGCAAACTTTGTTTGCCGACGGGGTGCCCAACTCCGTCGGCTCCACGGTCCCCCAAACATCCTGCTGCCACGCTGGGAGCCCACCCCAGCGTGGCAGGCACTGGCGCAGTTACTGCGCGAAATCACCCTTCGGCTCGAATAAACCATGACAGTGACACTATTCATGAGAAAGGGTCCCAAAAACCCCATGTTGAAAATTTGGTGCAAAAATTCCAAAAAAATGACTGTTTTACGAGCATGAGTTGCGCAGTTCCTACACAGGCTCGTAAGTTTGCGAATTTTCAATATTTTTACTCCAGATTTTCAACATTGCCATTTTATCACACCTTCTTATGAGCTGTATGGCTGTCATTTTTCACATCTCACCCAAAACGTGTTTCCACCTATGTAGCGCACAATGGCACAGTCAGTGTGTGAAATCAATGTATGGGCACATTAAGAAAATCACAGTGACACTGATCATGAGCAGAGGTCTTAAAATGGCTGTGCTGAAAATTTGGTGAAAAAATTCCTAGAAATGACTGTTTCTGAGTCTGGGTGCATGATTCCTCACTTTCGTGATTTCGCAATTTTCAATATTTTCACCAGATTTTCAACATTGCCAGTTTAATACACCTCCTTATGAGCACTGCAGCTGTCATTTTTCACATCTTGCCCAAAACGTGTTTCCGCCCATGTAGTGCACAATGGCACAGTCGCTGTGTGAACTCAGTGTATGGGACACATTAAGAAAATCACAGTGTCATTGTTCATGAGCAGAGATCTTAAAATGGCTACGTTGAAAATTTGGTGAACAAATTCCTAACAATGACTGTTTTACGAGCGTGCACTGCACAGTTCCCATGCACACTCCTAGGTTTGTGAATTTTCAATATCTCCACTCCAGAATTTCAACATTGCCATTTTACCACACTTCCTTATGAGCAGTACAGCTGTCATTTTTCACATCCTGCCCAAAATGTGTTTCCGCCTATGTAGCACACAATGGGGGTAACAAAAAGGTCATGCTGACAATTTATTGTGCAAATACCAGCAATCGCACAGGGCATTAGGGTAAAGCACCATTCATGCCAAACACCACTGCAAATACCTGCAAGCGAACGTTCAGCATTGACAAATGCTTGTTATTTTTATTTTCAGAAAAATTTTTATAACTGATATTTTGAGGATAGCAGAAGCACCATACAAGCAGTAATTTTTTTCTGATTTTAATAAAAAACATTCTAAGCTTTAATTTAACATAAAGATTGCTGTTATTTTATACATACATTTGTCGGCAGATAAGGACCAATACAGCCCACCTAATCTGCCCCATGATACTCCTAACAAGGGAGCATCCCCTGCCCCCAGGTGTTGCTTTGTTTCCTGACCCCCATTTAAGTCCACCCAGCACCTTCAGGATCCCTTGTGTCTCCCCCACGCATGCTTGAAATCAGAAATAGTTTCAGCTCGTACTTTCTCATCCAGCAGCCCATTCCAGGCATCCACCACCCTCTCCATGAAAAAGTTCTTTCTCATATTTCCCTTAACTTTTCCTTCCTCCAGCTTCATGCCATGGCCCCTAGTTGATGAGCCCGTTTTCCTCTGAAATAAGCTTCTCTCTTGTACCCTGTTAAACCTCTTCAGATATTTGAAGGTCTCGGTCATGTTTCCCCCCCTTCCTTTCCTCCAAGGAGTACATGTTTAGATCCCTCAATCCGCCTCATATGCCCTCACTTGCATCCCATGAATAATTCTGGTGGCCCTCCTTAGTACAGCCACCACCTTCTCAATGTCCTTTTTTAGATGCGGTCTCCAGAATAGGACACTGTACTCAAGGTGGGGTCTATCGTTTTCTACAGGGGCATATTGACACCCTTCCTTCTGCTAGTACCTGCCCTATGCTTCCCAGCATTCTGTTAGCCTTCCCTGCTGCCTTTTGGCATTGGCTTATCGCCTTGAGGTCAGCCAGCATGATGACACAGAGGTCCCTCTCCTGCTCATTGACTGCCATTAATCCCCCCTTCCCTGGAGCAAATATTTTGACCTAGGGTTCATATACCTTAAGCGCATAACTTTAGACTCCCCTCACTGAACCTCAGCCTCCACTCCTTGGACCACTGCTCCAGCTTTCTAAGGGCTTTCCTCATCCTGCTAACATCCTCTGACATATCCACCCCGTTATAGACCTTTGTATCGTCCGAGAACAAGCACACCTTCCCCAACAGCCCTACCACAATGTCTCCAGTGAAGACACTGAATAGGACTGGGCCCCAGAACAACCCCTGTGCTACCCCACTTGTCATCCTCTCCTCGCCAAAGAGTACCCCATTAACGACCAACTTCTGGGTCCTGCCTGCCAGACAGCCAGTTTCGACCCACCTAACTATATGTAACCCCCCCCTGCAAATGGGGGTTCCCAGAAGTCTTCCAGGAGCTTGCTTGAATGCTCCAAGATTGGGGGTGTTCAGCGTTGAAGCTGCTTGAGTGTGAGTGCTTTTAGAGCCTCTGGTACTGTCTCTTTAACAGCTGCCTGCTTGTGACTATAATTAATTGAGATTGGGGGAATGTGTGTTCTAATACCCAAATCCCGCCCGGGCCGCTGCCAATTTGCTCTGTTTTTGCAGTCGCTAAGAGTGCAAAGGGAGCCCATCTGAAAGCTGTAACTGTTTGCCTGTAATCATTTAGCAGCATTTGTGAGATTGCAGTTTATCTAACCTGTTTTATTGCAGCTGGGACTCTGTGTGTGTTTCCCCACTATGTTGGAATTGAACTGCCGAACTGGACTAATCAGTGTGGGGGACCTTTAAAATGGAGCCTGCTGCTGGAAAATCAGAACTTGGACTCTTAAGCTGAGCCAGCCACAATGGGACTGTATGGCAGATGCCTCTGGGAATTGTAGTTTGGACTTTGGTGCCTTTTTGCACCAACAGGGGGAGTCTGATTGTGAGTGACAGCCAAACCAGCCAATTGAACTGGGAGGAACTTAAAGGAAATGCCCAGCTCTGTCTACTGGAAAGATCAGATCAGTTTGGGCAGTGAAGAGACAGGGAGCTGTGTGCTTCTTCGGTGTGTAGTTTTAGCACAGGAATCACGTGTAAGGCCCTAAGTTTCGGTCTGCAGCTTGTGCAAGCACCTGTTTGGACTGAATCCAACCTGTGAAAAGAATCAAGGAGATCTGAAGAGTTGAAACCAGGCTCACCCTGTAGAAGACTGGAGAAATTGCTGAAACGCGCTCGGTCTGTCAGGAACTGAATCTGCTGTGTGTTCTCCCGGGTATTGTGCAGTAATTGCGATCAGGATAGAGAAGCAGCCTGCCTGGTATAGTACTTTCCTTTTACATATAAATGTGTGTAGTGCTTGTGGGGATTCACATTTCAAACCCCATGTACAGTGAATTGAGTGCATGAAGCTGGAAGTAAACTCCAGCTTAATCCAGACTACATCAATTTGCTCTAAACTGCAGTGGGGTCCAGTCACAAGGACCTTGTCCACAGGGTCTGCTCCTCCTGGCAATCCAGGACAATCTGCCTTCCATCCAGTTCCCAGCACTGAGTTTATGAGTACAAAGCAGGGTAGCTTCCTGCCATCTGTTTATCGAATTGCAAGTGTGTCATCTAATTGTTTTTTTTTTTTTTTAATTTCTTCAGGAACTGAACCAACTGGCTCCAGATTACAATTTGGGTATTGTGCCAGTGTTTTTCCATCACAGGGCCCCAACCAGCTGCACCGATCCTGGCTAGCCCCCACCCCCATCCTGGTACCCAGTGAAAGTGACAATTTGGGACTCTGACTATGTGCACAGTACTGTGATTATTAATGTGTTTAACCTAATTAACCTGATTTCCCCCTTCCTTGTTAAAGCTTCTTAAATAAATCAGATCTTTTTGTTTCAGCAAAGTTACACTGTCTGAGGTATTTGTTTATGTTAAAGTATTGTACTGTGGCTTTTGCATTGTATCATCTTGTTTTACAGGGAGTCCCCAGCGTCCAATCGATGGAGCCAGTCCTGGGGTTAAGTGTACATTGTGAAGATATTCCTGATGCATTGTGTGGGCCACTAGTGGGAAGAAAGGAGGGTTACAGTGTCCCAGAGGGCTGTGACCAAGTTAGTTTAACTACTGCATACCCTGACCTCTGGGTGGAGGCACTCGCCATTGGACCCAGGCCCCTCAACCTGTCAGTAGTCAGTCAGACTGGGATAGTAGCCCTTGGGATAGCACCACCTGGGAGTTACATCTTGGAGGCACCACTGGGATTAGCGTCCTCTAGTGGCCACATTTACGAATTACTGTTAAAAATAAATGGGTACCCCAACAGAAGCGGCTGTACACCAGTTGGTGAAGTGGTGTACTGGGCAGGAGATCGACCCCCAAAATGCTATACTTGTCTTGGATATCCCGCTGGGTACCAGTACGGACACTGTAGAGGGAATACTTTCCAAGGCTGAATGTTTACGAAACCCTGTGGTGGTGGGGTGGCTGGCTGATCTGCTTGCCCAAACTTTCATGGCTCTAATAGAGTGTAGGGACCCTATAGACAGTTCTAAAGTGCCACAGACCATTACCCCAGAAGAAGCCCTCACTGCCTGGAAAGTGATAACTAATGACAGTAAAGACCCTGGGGAGAACAAGCCCCCCCCATCTGAAACTTTTGAGGAGAAATTTGCTAAATTGTTGCTGGAGGAAGGGAAAACTGAGTAGGATTTAAAGAAACAATTTTTGCCACCTGAGAACGTTCCTCCACCAACACCCTCTCCCCCTCCAGCACCTGTTATTGTCCCTCCTTCTGTGCCAGTGCAAGCCCCTATGTCTGTACCTGCCAATAGTCACGACTCTTACCGCAGGATGAAAATTTTCTCCGGCACTCTCCCCACCCCACAAGGGGAGGACGACGGGGAGACCTGGATAGACTATGTTGCCCCTCAAGTGCTGGAATGGCAATGCTCAGAAGCAGAAAAGCGAAAGAGGGTAAGCGAGAGCCTCTGAGGTCCTGCCCTGGCTACCATCCGTGCCAAATGGGCCAGTAACCCTGAAGCGACTGCACAGAACTATCTTGTTGCCTTGGAGAATGTGTATGAGAGCCCAGATTCCGATGAGGACCTGTGGGGGAAGAGTAAGAAATGCACAACAGTATCAAGGGGAGTCGTTGTCTGTGTATGTATCTCGGCTGGAAAAATCGTTGCAAGAATGCCTCAGAAGAAAAAAATACTCACCTTAGTAATGTTGTTTCTTCTAATGGAGTCTTGCTGTATTCTGACATATGCAGTGATGTCCAACCTTTGAACTGCCCCGGAGAGGAAAGAGTTAACTTTACATGCCAGGCATGGAACACTGAGCTCGAGCTCGGTTGAGAATCTGTCTGTTGCTGTTTGAACTCAAACCGCCAGATCTTTACGAACTATACTCACTGGGTGTCCTGTGTGGAAACTGTAAACTTACACTAGCCAACTGGCTACTAAATATAATAAAAAGATTTTTTGGTCCCAAAGCAAAGACTCAAGTCAGGAAACCCAAAAAATAAAATAAAACACAACACACATACACCCAAATTAAGGAGGTGAGAAAAAGGGGGCACCTCCAGAGTGCCAACACTGTTGCTGACCACCCACATCCCAAAACCCAGGTTCTGAGAGAGGAGGCGGGGGGAGGTCAGAATACAGCAAGACTCCATTAGAAGAAACAACATTACTAAGGTGAGTAATTTTTTCTTCAAACAACATGAAGTCTTGCCGTATTCTGACATATGCAGACTACCAAGAAGTACCTCCGTGGAGGAGGGACAGAACCTGCTTCGGGAATAGGCTCTGAAGCACTGCTGTGCCAAACCGAGCATCACTCCTAGCCTGGATATCCAGAGAGTAATGCTTGGTAAAAGTATGTGCTGTTTTCCAGGTGGCTGCTTAACAAATCTCTAAGATAGGAATGTCCCTGGCAGCAGCCAGGGAAGCAGCTGTACCTCTGGTAGAGTGAGCCCTCAGGCCTGAGGGTGGGATCCTACCTAATTTTTCATAGTAAAACTGTATGCAAAAGACAATCCACCTGGCAATAGATCTCTTAGTGGCAGGTTTTCCCCTTATCAACCACACCATAGGTGAGGAACAGTTGGAGGGAGTCAAACCTGTGACCCTTGGTGCGCTCTATGTAGCAGCTAAGGGCCCTTTTCACATCCAAGCTGTGCAGCCTCCTCTCCCCAGAGGAGGAATGGTCAGTGAAGAAAACAGGAAGAGACATAGACTGGTTAAGGTGGAAATCTGAAACCACCTTAGGCAAAAACATCCTATGAGTCCTGAGAACCACCTTATCTCTATGGAAGGAGATAAAATCAGACTCCACTGACAGGGCCTGTAACTCACTTATGCGTCTGGCAGAAGTGATGGCCACCAAGAAAACAGTTTTCCAAGTCAAGTACTTAAGCTCTGCTGAGGACAAAGGCTCAAAAGGGGGTTACATAAGCTGAGCAATGCAAACATTAAGGTCCCAAGCAGGCGCAGGGTCCCTGAAGGGAGGATTGGTATGCAGCAATCCCTTGAAAATTTTACAGAATACAGGATGAGCAGAAAGGGAAGAATGCTTGCCTGCTGACAGGAAAGCAGAGACAGCTGCCAGATGCACTCTTGGTGTAGTTGGCCTGAGTCCCAAGCTACTGAGATGAACCATATAGTCAAGGACTGTGGGCAAGCCAGCAGACTCTGGAGAAATATGCTTCCCAGAGCACCATATAGTAAATCTTTTCCACTTGGAGTTGTAAGTGTTTCTGGTGGAAGGCTTTTGAGAAGCCTTTAAAATATCCAGAATACCTTGAGAGAGATGCAAATCAGCAGACTCTAACTCTTCAAGAGCCAGGCCTTGAGACTGAGAGATTTGAGATTCGGATACCAAACCCTCCCCTGAGCACAAGTTAACAGGTTGTAATTCCTGAGAAGAGACAGGGGAAGGTGGACTACTAAGGACAACAAGAGAGGGTACCAGGGCTGTCTGGCCCAGTCTGGAGCAATCAGAATCACACTGCAGGGTTGAGACCTGATTCTGACTAGCACCTTGAACAAGAGAGGGAAAGGGGGGAAAACATACAAGAACTTCCCTTCCCAACTGAGAACTAGGGCATCCGGGGGACTCAGCCCAACACTGGGGGCCTGCAGCAAAAAAGAGGAAGTTGGTGATTGTCTGGGGCTGCAAAAAGATCTATCTGTGGGGTGCCCCATCTGGAGAAGATCACCTTCAAAATCAGGGGATCCAGGGAACATTCGTGATGGCCCTGAGATAGCCTGCTGAGAGCATCTGCCAGGACATTGTCCTTCCCTGGGAGGAGCACTGCTATAAGAGAGGTGTTCAGGGAATAGGCCAGAGACCACAACTTCATTGCCTCTGTGCACGAGGTCGTAGACCGAGTGCCCCCTTGCTTGTTGATGTACCACATTGTGGTGGTATTGTCTGTCCTGATCTGAACTACTTTGTTCTGAATAGACTTGTAAAAAGCCTGAAGTACTAGAAACACTGCTCTGAGTTCTAAGAGATTGATCTGAAGCAGAGATTCTTGAGGTGGCCACAACCCTTGGGTGGTCAGGTCCCCCAAGTGGGCTCCCCAACCCAAGAGGGAGGCATCTGTAGTAAGGATTAGAGAATGAGACTGAGTGACAAAGGGAACTCCTTGTCTTAGGCTGTCCTGATCCTGCCACCATTGCAAAGCCTGGATCAGAGTTCAATTCACTGGGATTAGTTTGGTCAGAGAATCCTTTCTCTGAGACCAGAAGGCTCTTAAGTGGAACTGAATGTCCCTCATCTGAAATCTTGCTCCTTGGACCACTGCTGTAGAGGTAGCCATGTGGCCCAGGAGCTGCAGAAAATGCCTTATTGGTCAAGACACCTGGAGGGTGAATGAAGAGGCCAGTGAGACAAGGTTCCTTGCCCTGACCAGGGGAAGGAAGGCTCTTGCCTTTAATGTATCCAGCTCTGCCCCTATGAAGGTGAGGAGCTGCACAGGCTCTAGAACTGACTTTGAGAGATTCAGAAGGAATCCTAGAGAAGTGAGCAGTTGCTGAGTTGTCTGTAGGTATGACTTGACTTGGTCTGGAGACTGACCTACTATGAGCCAGTCGTCCAGGTATGGAAAGATGGAGATCTTTTGTCTCCTTAGGAAAGCAACCACTACTGCCAGGCATTTTGTGAACACCCTTGGAGCTGAAGTTAGGCCAATGGGCATTGGTCTGAATTGATAGCGGCCTGAGAGCAACTCGAACCTGAGATACTTTCGGTGGGAGCTTCTGATGAGAATCTAGAAATAGGCATCCTTGAGGTCCAGGGAAACTAGCCAGTCCCCTGGCCTTACAGAGGGTAGAATTATTCCCAGAGTCACCATTTTGAACTTTGGTTTTAAAAGGTGCTTGTTTAAATATCTGAGATCCAGGATGGGCCGCCATTCTCCTGTCTTTTTGGGGGTTAGAAAGTACCTGAAGTACAATCTTTTTCCCTTGTGTAGGGGTGGAACCCTTTCAATGCTCTCATAGCCAAGAGGGAAAAGACCTCTGCCTCTAGGGCAAGTGCCTCTGAAGGATTTGCAGGTGGAAAGGATCTGGTTCTCATCTTGGGAAATTTTTTGAAGCTGAGAACCAGTCCCTGGCTCACTACTTCCAGGACTCATTTGTCTGATGTTAAAGACATCCAGTCCTGGACAAAGTAAGCCAGCCTGCCCCCTACAGATGGTGGAGAATCGGCCCTGGCAAACCCATCAGGGTGCCTGTTTGGCAGGGGCTTGAGGCTGAGGGGTGGTAGCAGGCCTACTTGTACCCCGTCTGCCTCTCCCTCTGAAGAACCCCCTCTTAGCATAAGCAGAAGAGGAGGCCTGGGCTTGGTAGAAAGGCCTATGAAAAGGCCTGTCCCTGCCCCTGGAATGCTGCCTCTGGGGAGTGGCTTGCCTTTCCTTGGCCTGAGTACTCCTATAGGTAGTCCTGTATTCATCCATTTTCTTCATGTAGTTCTCTGTTTGCTCCCCAAACAGAGAATTACCCACAACAGGAAAATCCATGGCCTTAGTCTGGGTATCCTGAGACAGGCTAGTACATCTGAGCCAAGCCATCCTATGAAGGGCCACAAATGTAGCCATGACTCTAGATGAATGAAACATCATTGGAGTCCACTGCAGCATGGATTGCACCTTGGATGCCTCAATACCATCAGCAGCCACCTGCTCCAGCTCCTTGGCAAGCTGGCCAGGGACCTGTTTAGCCAGAGCCATTACAGTATCCCATCTAGACGTGATATCTAGCTGTATAGGCCATACAATTAGCCTGCCTGAGTCCCAAAGATGCTGCTATGTACTGTTTCTTTGCCATGGCATCAATCCTCCTGGAGTCCTTATCTGGGGGTGTGAAGCCAAGGGTATATTTGCCTTATCACAGGCAGCAGCCTGCACTACCCCAACATGGCTGCATTGCTGGGTAAGGAACTCCATATCTGAGCCTGAGAGACTATACCTCTTTTCCATTCTCTTGTCCACAGGAAGTATAGAATTAGGAGTCTTTAAAATTGTTATTGTCTGTTTCCCAAAAGACTTATGAAGGGGAATAGACAGTCTCCTGGACTCTGGGATATCCATCATCTCAACATAATCAGGCTCCTCCTGATCATCTACAGCTTCTTCCATAGGAAGCTGAAGAGTCTCAGCCACTTTTTTGTAAAACATAAAATGGGAAGGGGACTCAGAAAGCCTAGGAGGAGAAACCCCTGAAGGTCTGGCTGGGGAGATGTCCGGGTCAATAGGCACATCCAGACTTTTGTAATCACCATCACTATCCTCATACTCTCCTTCCTCCTCCTCTGGTTCATAAAAATCCTCTAAATTATAATCTGGAACTGGAGGAACCGACCGAACCGAGCCCCTAACCGATGGTGCCAGTTCGGTCGGAACCGGGGTTAGCGATTGAACAATCCTTATCGCTTTGGCTATTTCATCAGCGGTCGGAGAAAGAACTTGTGAATCCGCACCGGCTGATTTATCCCTTCTTTCTTTTAACGGAACCGACTCCTCAGAGTCGGTTCTCCTTTGCCTGAAGAAGTTTTGCCCTGGTCAAGGGCATTCTTCTGTCTGGTTGGAACCGAACCGGGCTGGCCATCTGGGCCAGCGGACTTTTGGCCTCCCTTTCCTGAGTCTACCAACTCTCTTTCCAGGGTAGCTGCAGGAAAATTCTTACAAATCTGGCAGTCTGAATCGAGGTGATCAAACCCCAGACAATAAACACAGGTGGTGTGGGGTCAGCCTTAGCAAAGGCTTCCCCACACACACTACAGTGTTGAAACCCAGTGGGCCCGGTTTTTCTTTTGGGTTTCTCAGACATGGCCAGTCCTAACCAAACTTACCCTTTTTTCGGCAATCCGCCAGGCAAGACACCCTTATCGGTTCCTGACCATGTTACGGGTCGTGGAAAAAAACGTAATGAAATCTGTTTTTTTTAGAACCAATAAGGACCGGTTACCACACTCTAAAAGTAGAACAAACTTTTTTTTTTTTTGTGAACAAACCTGATCGGTTCAAGCCGAACCGATCCAACGTTTACAAGTTCCACACAGAAGAAACAATAATAAACTTATCTAGTACTCACGATACCACAGACAGAGACTGAAACGACAAGTTAAATGGATTAAATTTGGTCGAAAACCAAGGAAAACGGCACTTTAACTGACTAAATTGAACCAAGCAAAGGAGAAATCTCCGGAGCAACTGTTCAGTGAGGCGGAGTAAAGAATCTGGCAGTTTGAGTTCAAACAGCAACAGACAGAGTCTCAACCGAGCTCAAGCTCAGCGTTCCATGCCTGGCATGGAAAGTTAACTCTTTCCTCTCCGGAGCAGTTCAAAGATTGGACATCACTGCATATGTCAGAATACAGCAAGACTTCATGTTGTTTAAAAGGGTAGTTTGCCAGCAACTGAATTGGACCGAATCAGGCTGGACAGGATCCTTCAGTTTGCCCCCTTCTCAGAACTGCTGTTGCTTCAGTTACGCCTGGCCCATTGACTGGAATCCCCACCCTCCTATGATGAGCTACTGAGAGAAATTTGAGGAGGTGAGAGAAGGCAACCCTGGGAGGGACTTGTACCAATGGCTGCTGCTACGACCCGAGTGACTGAAGGTGACCCGTCAAGTGAAGTTCAGGGGCAGGGGCTGGCAGTTAATGAGTGCTCTGAGAAGGAAAAGGGTGTGCCACCATGGAGTCAACTGCTGCGGGAGATTAGGAAAGCAACAGATTAGTCTCATCATGAAGGCCGCTCCTACGAGTATGGGCAATGACACTTGCCCGACTGCTTCTGCTATGGGGATGGGGTGCCCACCCAGGCACCTCATATTGACAATAGTTCGAAACTTGATGCCTTGACCATGGAAGTGAGGGAACTGAAGAGATGTTTCCAAATGTCCACCCCACCACCGGCTGAGGTGGCACCAAGGTTTTCTATTGACAGTACCAACGCCGCAGCCCCCAATGTGATGCTTCAGTCACCCCAAACTTCAGCTGACATATTTTGCCATAATTGTGGGAAGGATGGGGACATGAAGAGTGAATGCCAGTCTCAGAAAGATTTGGAGAGAGTGGTGAGCCGGCTACAAGGAGCGCTTTGGAGCACAAAACAGTGGTTAAGAGGTGCATGAAATGACCACTGTGAAGGTCCCAAAAATGTTAACTCACGTCCCTTTGTGGCAAGGTCAGTTGCCCAGGCCCCCACTACAGCCTCTCCAGATTGGTGCAGGATAGTGGGTCCCTCCATGGAGACCACTGTAAAGGTGAGTGGAGTGTCTACAAGAGCTGTATTAGACAGTGGCTCCCAAGTGACAATTATGTTCCAAGATTGGTATCAGGAGCATTTGTCTGATGTACCCTTACAGCCGTTGGAGGGGCTGCATGTCTGGGGGTTAAGTGAGAAGACCTACCCCTACTCGGGATATATCCAAATTTGGCTGTCTTTTCCCACTTCTGTGGCTGGGGTGGCAGAGCAGGTAGAGACCCTGGCCTTAGTGTGTCCCCCTACCGGACTGTATGATGGGGTTCCTTTACTAATTGGGACTAATGCACATATGCTTGGCTGGCTGGCACAGTTGTGTTATGAAAAACAGGGGTCAAGGACTAGTAGAGCTTTAAGAATTCCGGCCTTGATCAAGAAGGCCTATGAGGCACAGAGAGATGCTGACAAAGTGGAACCAGAGGAACCGGTTGGAGTTGTCTGGAAAAAGGATCCTGAGTCTCTGATCCTGGCGCCAAATGCTCAGTGTACCTTACAGGGAGAGGTCCGTATCAGAAAGGATGTCAAGAATAAAATATTAATGTTGGATGCACCAGGCGATGGAAAATTGCGGAGGGAACTGCTGGCCAAGCTTAGTATTTTGCCTGCTAGAGCCCATGCTTATGCCAGAAGGGTAATGGTTCAAGTTCATAATGTGTCTGACAGAGAGATCGAGTAAATAGAGGTTGCACCCTGGCTAATGTGCATTGTGCAGACACTGCAGTGCTACCCAGTAGCAAGAGTTCGGGGAAGAATGACAGAGTAATGCCTGACTTGTTTGATTTCGGTGACTCCCTGTTGCCAGCTGAATGGAAAGTGAGGATCAGTGAGAAGCTTGCCCAGAGAGACCCGGTGTTTTCTTTAAAGGAATGGGACGTAGGATGTGTACAAGGAGCTGAGCACCATCTCCAGCTGGATGATAAAAGGCCATTTCATGAGAGGTCTCGACGCCTGGCACCTGCTGACATAGATGATGCGAGACAGCACCTGCAAGAGATGCTAGCTGCTGGTGTAATACAAGAATCCAGAAGCCCCTATGCTTCCCCCATTGTGGTAGTGAGAAAAAAGAATGGGACAGTAAGGATGTGCATGGATTATCGCACTTTAAACCGGCGGACTATCCCTGATCAGTACACAATGCCCCACATTCAGGATGCTTTGGACTGCCTAAACGGGAGCAAGTGGTTCTCTGTGCTGGATCTCCACAGTGGGTACTACCAGATCCCGATGGCCCCAGAGGACCGTGAGAAGACAGCCTTTATCTGTCCACTTGGCTTCTATGAATTCATGAGGATGCCGCAAGGGATTTCAGGTGCCCCAGCCACGTTTCAACGATTGATGGAGCGTGCAGTGGGGGACATGAACTTACTAGAGTGCCTGGTATACATAGATGATGTTATTGTGTTTGGCAGCTCACTGGAGGAACATGAAAGCAGATTATTCAAGGTGTTGGACCAACTGGAAGACTTTGGCCTTAAACTGTCCATTGATAAGTGTCAGTTCTTTCAAACATCAGTAAAGTATGTGGGACACATAGTATCCACCGAGGGAATAGAGACCGACCCAAGTAAAGTCGAGGCCTTGACCACCTGGCCACAGCCCAAAAATCTAAAAGAACTGCAAAGATTCCTGGGATTCTGTGGTTATTATCAGCGTTTCATTAAGGACTATTCAAGAGTGATCCGTCCTTTACTGAACTTTACTCAAGGGTATCCCCCAACCCACAAAAGATACAAAAAGTCAGCATCCCTCGACACTGAAAGAAAAAATTACTCACCTTAGTAATGTTGTTTCTTCTAATGGAGTCTTGCTATATTATGACTAATGCAGTTTGTCCCACCACTAGAACTGCTCCGGAGGTGAAAGAGTTAACTTCCATGCAGGGCATGGAACTTAGAGCGCGAGCTCGGTTAG
Organism: Neoceratodus forsteri; assembly: GCA_016271365.2. Lineage (NCBI taxonomy): Eukaryota > Metazoa > Chordata > Ceratodontiformes > Ceratodontidae > Neoceratodus > Neoceratodus forsteri. Next base: position 512,065,710 of record CM028134.1, on the reverse strand, counting down.
AGAAGCTCTGTCAGGGATATTTCAAACCGAAACTGTCAGATCTTTACGAGCAAAACTCACTAAGGCTCTGTGTGGAAGCTGTAACCAACACTAGCCAACTGGCTACTAAAATATTAACACATTTTTCTGGTCCCAACACCAAGACTCAAGTCAGGGGACCAGAAAAAATAAGATAAAATAAAACACAACACCCAAACACCCCAACAAGAAGGGGTGAAAAACATAAAAGGGGGCATCAATAAGTGCCAACAGTGGACTGCCCACCCCATACCAAAAGTAGAAGTTCTGAGAGGGGCAGGCTGGGGGGGAGGTCATAATATAGCAAGACTCCATTAGAAGAAACAACATTACTAAGGTGAGTAATTTTTTCTTCAAACAACATGAAGTCTTGCTATATTATGACTAATGCAGACTACACAGCAGTACCTCCATGGAGGAGGGACAGAACCTACTTAGGAATAGGCTCTGAAGCAGCGGCTGCCAAACTGAGCATCCTCCTCGGCCTGGATATCCAGGAGTAATGCTTGGTGAAAGGTGTACTGTTTTCCAAGTAACTGCTTGACATATCTCTAAGATAGGATGTCTCTGGCAGCAGCTAGAGACGAGCTGTACCTCTGGTAGAGTGAACCCTCAGGCCTGAAGGGGAACCTTACCCAGTTTTTGATAGCAAATTGGATACAAGAGACAATCCACTTGGCAATGGATCTCTTAGTGGCAGGTTTCCTTTCCCAACCTCACCATAAGTGAGAAATAGTTGGAGGAGTCAAACCTGTGACCCTTTGGTACGCCCTATGTAGTAACTTAGGCCCTCTTAACATCTGTTGTGCAGCCTCCTCTCACCAGAGGAGGAATGGTCAGTGAAGAACACTGGAAGTGAAATAGATTGGTTAAGGTGGAAATCTGAAACCACCTTAGGCAAAAACTTCCTGTTAGTCCTAAGGACTACCTTATCCCTGTGAAAGGAAATAAAGTCAGTCTCCACTGATAAAGCCTGTAACTCACTTATGCGCCTGGCAGAAGTGATGGCTACTAGAAATACAGTTTTCCAAGTCAAATACTTAAGCTCTGCCGAAGACAGAGGTTCAAAGGGGGGTTGCATCAGCTGAGCAATGCAAACATTAAGATCCCAGGCAGGGGCAGGGTCCCTGAATGGTGGATTGGTATGAAGCAATCCCTTAAAAAACTTGGAAAATACAGGGTGAGCAGAAAGAGAAGAGGGCTTCCCTGCTGAAATAAAAGCAGAGACAGCTGCCAAATGCACTTTCAGGGTAGCTGGTCTCAGTCCCAAAGAATTAAGATGGACCATATAGTCCAAAACAGTGGGCAAATCAGCAGATTCCGGGGAAATATGTTTCCCAGAACACCATATGGAAAACCTTTTCCACTTGGAGTTATAGGTAGCCCTGGTGGAAGGCTTCCTAGAAGCTTTCAAGATTTCGAGAACACCCTGTAGATCAGCAAACTCTAACTCCTCAAGAGGCAGGCCTTGAGGTTGAGGGATTTGAGATTCGGATACCAGACTCTCCCCTGGGCACAGGTTAACAGATTGTGGTTCCTGGGGAGACACAGGGGAAGATGGACTGCTAAGGACAGAAGGAGTGGGTACTAGGGCTGCCTGGCCCAGTCTGGAGCAATCAGGATCATCTTGCAGGATGAGATCTGATTTTGACTAGCACCTTGAACAGGAGAGGGGGAAGGCATAGAGAAACTTCTTCCCAATCGAGGAGAAAGGCATCCAGGGGACTGAGCCCAACACTGGGGGCCTGCAACCAAAAGTGGAAGTTGATGATTGTCTGGGGCTGCAAAAGATCTGAGGTGCCCCATCTGGCAAAAACTATCCCAGTACTAAGGGATCCAGTGACCATTCGTGATGGCCCTGGGAATCCTAGCTTAGAGCATCTGCCAGGACATTGTCCTTTCCTGGGAGGTGAACTGCTATGAGGAAGTGTTCAGGAATAAGCCAGAGACCACAACTCTCATCACCTCGTGCACAAGGCAAGACCGAGTGCCCCTTGTTTGTTGATGTACCACACTGTAGTGGTGTTGTCTGTTCTGACCTGTACCACCTTGTTCTGAACAGATGCAGAAAAAACCTGAAGTGCTAGAAAAACAGCTCTGAGTTCCAACAGATTGATGTGGAGCAGAGATTCCTGAGGGGACCACAACCCCTGGGTGGAGAGGTCGCCCATGTGAGCCCCCATCCCAAGAGGGACGCATCTGTAGTAAGGGTCAAGGAGTGAGATAGAGGGATGAAGGGCACCCTTGTCTCAGATTGCTCTGATCCTGCCACCACTGAAGGGCCTGGATCAGGGTTCGAGTCACTGGGATTAACTTGGATAGGAATCTCTTCTTGAGACCAGAAGGCTCTCAAATGGAACTGAATGTCCCTCATCTGAAATCTTGCTCCTTGCACTACAGCTGTGGAAGCAGCCATGTGTCCCTAGAGCTGCAGGAAATGCCTTGCTGGCCGAGAGACCTGCAGAGTGAAGGACGAGGCCAGGGCCACCAGGGTCCTTACCCTTTCTAGGGGAAGGAAGGCTCTGGCCTGCTTTGTGTCCAGTTCTATACCTATAAAGGTGAATACCTGGACAGGTTCCAGAACTGACTTTGGAAGATTGAGAAGAAAGCCCAGAGAGGTAAGCAGCTGCTGGGTAACTTGCAGGTGTGATTTGACCTGGTCTGGAGACTGACCCACAATGAGCCAGTCGTCCAGGTAGGGAAAGATGGCAATCTTTTGCCTTCTTAAATGAGCAACTGCTACTGCCAGACATTTTGTGAATACCCTTGGGGCAGAGGTAAGGAAGGTCATTGCTCTGAACTGATAATGGCCTGAGGGCAGTTCGAATCTGAGGTACTTTCGGTGGGAGCTTCTGATAAGAACATGGAAGTAGGCATCCTTGAGGTCCAGGGAAGCTAGCCAGTCCCCTGGCCTTAGGGAGGGTAAAATCATTCCCAGAGTCACCATTTTGAATTTTGGTTTTAAAAGGTGCTTGTTCAGATATCTTAAGTCCAGGATGGGCCGCCACTCTCCTGTCTTTTTTGGGGTAAGGAAGTACCTGGAGTACAGACCCTTGCCCTGGTGTAGGGGAGAAACCCTTTCTACAGCTCTGAGAGCCAGGAGGGTTGAGACTTCTGTTTCCAAGGCAAGAGTCTCTAGAGGGTTTGCAGGTGGAAAAGATCTGATTCTCATCTTTGGAAATTTTTTGAAGCTGAGAACCAGACCCTGGCTTACTACTTCCAGGACCCACTTGTCTGATGTTAAAGACTCCCAGTCCTGGACGAAGTAAGCCAGCCTGCCCCCTACAGGTAATGGAGAACCGGCCCTGGGCATCCCATCAGGGTGCCTGTTTGGCAGGGGCTTTAGGCTGAGGGGTGGGAGCAGGCCTGCTTGTACCCCGTCTGCCTCTCCCTCTGAAGAACCCCCTCTGAACATAAGCTGAAGAGGAGGCCTGGGTCTGTTAAAAAGGCCTGTGAAAAGGCCTGCCTCTACCCCTGGGGGGCTGCCTCTGAGGAGTGGCTTGTCGTTCCTTGGCTTGTGCACTCCTATAAGTGGTTCTATATTCATCCATTTTCTTCATATAATTCTCTGTCTGCTCCCCAAACAGAGAATTTCCCACCACAGGAAAATCCATAGTCTTAGACTGGGTATCCTGTGACAAAGTAGTACACCTGAGCCAAGCCAATCTACGAAAAGCCACAGATGTAGCCATGACTCTAGAGGATACATCATTAGAATCCACTGCAGCATGAAACTGCACCTTAGATAACTCAATACCATCAGCAGCCACCTGCTCCAGCTCCTTGGCAAGCTGGCCAGGGGCCTGTTTGGCTAAAGCCATGACAGTATCCCATCTAGATTTTTAGTATCTCACAACATAAGTCATATAGTTTGCTTGTCTGAGTCCCAAAGACGCTGCCATGTATTGTTTTTTAGCCATGGCATCAATCTTCCTGGAGTCCTTGTCAGGAGGATGTGAAGGCTTCCCCACACACACTACAGTGTTGAAACCCAGTGGGCCCGGTTTTTCTTTTGAGTTTCTCAGACATGGCCAGTCCTAACCAAACTTACCCTTTTTTCGGCAATCCGCCAGGCAAGACACCTTATCGGTTCCCAACTGTGTCACGGTCGGAAAAACATAATGAAATCCGTTTTTTAGAACCAATAAGAACCGGAACCGACTCTAACAAGCCTTAAAACGCTTCAGAATGAAGTTTAAATACAATCTGATCGGTTCAAACCGAACTGATAAACATTTACAAGTTCCACACAGAAAACCTATCTATTACTTACAATACCATAGACAGAGCTTGAACCGATCGGTTTAGCGTTAAAATAATGATAATGAGTTGAATTTAACCGAGAAAAACTCTTTAAACCGAGAAAATGAAACGAGCAGCAGGAGGAATCTCCGGAGTGACTGTTCAGTGAGGCGGAGTAAAGAATCTGACAGTTTCGGTTTGAAATATCCCTGACAGAGCTTCTCTAACCGAGCTCACGCTCTAAGTTCCATGCCCTGCATGGAAGTTAACTCTTTCACCTCCGGAGCAGTTCTAGTGGTGGGACAAACTGCATTAGTCATAATATAGCAAGACTTCATGTTGTTTGAAGAGTGTATTTTCGTCCAAGTGAAGTATCTGGGGCCCGCTGGACTCCTGATTGTGAGACTGCTTTTCATGAGATCATATATCAACTTACCCACACTCCAGTGTTGGCCTATGCTGATCCAACAAAACCTTATGTCTTGCACACTGATGCTAGCTTGCAAGGGTTGGGAGCTGTGTTGTACCAAGAGCACGAGAATGGCCCGAGACCAGTGGCCTTTGCCAGTAGAAGCCTGACCCCATCCGAAAAGAATTATCCTGTACATAAGTTAGAGTTCCTAGCTTTGAAGTGGGCTATTGTTGACCAATTCCACGAGTACTTGTATGGGGTTAAGATACTAGTAAAGACCGACAATAATCCTATGACCTATGTGCAGACTTCAGCTAAGTTGGATGCCACTGGCCATAGGTGGCTTTCTGCATTACCTACATATGACTATGCTGTTGAATACAGAGCAGGCCTGAACCACATAGATGCTGATGCTCTCTCCCAGAGGACTATTCCCCAGAATGACTTGGTCAGACTGTCAGAACATGATATTCGAACACTCTGCCAGAAGTTTGACAGGGAGGAACAAATGTCCATGGACGCAGTGGACTGTATGGTGGATTGTTTGGGACCCTCTGAGAATTGCATACCTGCTGCTTATTGCCACTTTTCTGCACTAGACATTGGTGCACTGCCTCAGCTGGACAATGACAGTATTCGGTGGGCTCAATCCCGCGATCCCATGATCAAATCAGCTTTAGAAGCCCTCTATGCAGGGAAAGATGTGTCCAAATTACGTTCCACTGATATGAGAACTGCATTGTTATACAAGGAAGGTCCTAAGTTATAACTGATCAATAGACTGTTATACAGAGAAACAGTAGACAGAGGAGGACAAGCAGACAAACAACAACTAGTGCTGCCCACTGTCTTTCAAGACTCAGTACTGAGGTCCTTACACAACCACATGGGGCACCTTGGTATAGACAGAACACCTGACTTGGTGAGATCCAGATTCTATTGGCCTAAGATGGGGGCTGATGTGGAGCAACACATTCAAACTTGTAGTCGCTGCTTACAGAGGAAAGCTTTGCCCCAGAGGGCTGCCCCCCTTGTTAACATCACCACCAGTGCACCCACGGAGCTGGTCTGTATTGATTTTCTGAGTTTGGAGTCAGATCAAAGAAATATTAGTAATGTGCTGGTGGTCACTGACCATTTTACGAGATATGCCCAAAGCTTTCCCACCAAGGACCAGAAGGCATCCACTGTGGCAAAAGTAATTGTAGAAACTTTTTGTTCACTATGGGGCTCCACAAAGAATCCATTCTGATCAAGGGAGAGACTATGAGAGTCATCTGATCAAAGAGATGCTTTCTCTGTGGGGAGTGCGAAAGTCCAGAACCACCCCTTACCACCCCAAGGGGGACCCACAACCTGAACGTTTCAACGGCACCTTGCTAGATATGCTAGGCACCCTCCAACCAAAGGACAAGCCTAGATGGAGCCAACAAATTAGCACCCTGGTACATGCCTACAACTGCACCAAAAGTGATGCCACTGGGTTCTCCCCCTACCGCCTGATGTTTGGAAGAGAAGCCCGACTGCTGGTAGATGTGTGATTTGGGGTCTCTCCTGATGGGGTTCAAGCTGACAACTATTTACAGTATGTGCAAAAGTTAAAGGCCCAGCTAAATCATGCGTATCAACTGGCTCAAACCATGGCTGCCAAAAGAAACCTGGCCAACAAAGAAAGGTATGATAAAAAGGTGAAACCACAGGAACTCCAAGAGGGAGACCAGATATTGCTAAGAAATCTGGGACTGCATGGCAAACATAAGATTGCTGACAGATGGCACCAACTCCCTCACATTGTAGAGGGCAAACTAGATGATCTACCTGTGTACAAAGTAAGGCCCGAGAATAATTCAAAAGATGTTAAAACAATGTATAGAAATCATTTACTGCCCATTGGACAAATCTTGATTGAGTCTGAGCCCACAGAAAATGCCCCCTCTGGACCAGTGACTAGAGCTGCAGCTAAGAAGGAATCAAGAAAGTCTGCACCTACAGAAGCTGAGTTGAAGTGTGTCCCCCTCCACCAGTCCCGGTTGAACAGGACTGTCAGTCCATGTCAGAGGAAAGTAAGTGTGGTTTTGAATACTACCCTTCTTACGAACTGAGTCAATTGTTTCGGGGCAATCCCCTAGTCAATCCTGGAGATGAAGCTGGGCCTTCAGGACTGTCCAAGCCCCCAGCTTTGTCCCTGGAGCCAATGCTCCCAGAAAGTGAAGTGCAAACCATTAAGTTAGATGATATGGAATCATTGTGTATGGTTGAACTGTTTGAGCTTTCAGAGGAGAAAAATGATGGACTGGAACAGACTGGTGACATACCAGAACAAGAAGTGTGTGTTGAGTGCCCTGATAATTCACTGTCAGTGTCAGAAAGCTCTCCATGTGAGCCAAGTGTTGTGGACTCAGAGACTGTAACTCCTGGAGCTGAAAGTGCCCCAAGTTCTAGCCTCTCTACCCCAATGGAGACTCCCCTGAATGCTGAAAATGAGGCTTCGAGTGCAGAGACTGTAACAGTTCCCCTAGAAAGACTGGAGCCCTCCCCCACAGCCATCAAAGGATCCTCTGCCCAGACCCCTGAGGAGTGGAGGTCGCAAGGGCTTGCTCAGCCCTCCCCCACAGCCATCGAAGGATCCTCTGCCCAGACCCCCAAGGAACGGAGGTCGCAAGGGATCGCTCAGCCCTCCCCCACAGCCATCGAAGTATCCTCTGCCCAGACCCCAGAGGAGCAGAGGTCGCAAGGGCTCGCTCAGCCCTCCCCCCACAGCCATCGAAGGATCCTCTGCCCAGACCCCCGAGGAGCGGAGGTCACGAGGGCTCGCTCAGCCCTCCCCCACAGCCATCAGAGTATCCTCTGCCCAGACCCCAGACCTCCGAGGAGCGGAGGTCGCGAGGGCTCGCTCAGCCCTCCCCCACAGCCATCAAAGAATCCTCTGCCCAGACCCCCAAGGAGCGGAGGTCGCAAGGGCTCACTCAGCCCTCCCCCACAGCCATTGAAGGATCCTCTGCCCAGGTAAACAGCCCAGCCCTGCAAGTCTGCCGTAAGAGCTGCAAGTCTGCCATAAGAACAAGACTACCCATCGCTTTTTGCCGCCTTTTGTTTTTAAATTTGCTCCGTGGCACACACAGCTTAAAATGAACTATTCCTGACTAAAATAAGTTGGCGCCTTAACTGAGAACTGGGTGCTGTGCTTTTTCCTTCAGCACAGTAGCTCTAGCCCCGCCAAACGCTGTGCGTTCGGCTCCCCACGGCCCCCACCACTACCCTTGGTTGGCTCTCCCTTAAATAGGCTGGTGGTAGTCACATGAGGCTGAAAATAACCTATCAGCCCTGTTTACCAGTTCCGGGTTATTTTCTCTTACCACTAGTGGCCGCCCTTATAGCCCAGCTTATTCAACTCCCTCTAATCTGCCTTCTGGCTTGAAACTCTGCTGTTTCACAATTATCCTGGCCTTTGATCAGTTCCCTGTTCTCCTGTAGCCCCCCCCCCCCGGCAGTCCATTCTGACAGTTCTTTTCACCTCCCTGTCATCATGGCTGTTCCCATTCCCCGCCGGGCACTTCAGGGGCGAGCCACCATACCTAACCAGGTTGCCCCCACCCTCCCTCAAGTCCCCTGCATTGTTTCTCCTCCAAAGGGCTACAAATTGTCCACCTAAACATTCGTAGCCTCTTACCCAACCTAGCAGAGCTTACTGCCTGGGTTGCCCACTACAAGCCGGATATCATGGGTATCTCAGAAACATGGCTGAAGCCACATATTCCTGATGCAATAATAAATAATAATAATAACCCTCCAGGGGTACAGCCATATCAGACGTGATCGGGTGGGGAACAAATGAGGTGGTGGGGTGCTACTCTATTATAAAGTGCACCTAAATGTGTCTACCATCGATCACTCACCAAATACCTCCCCTTCAAGTGAGTTCCTGCACACCCTTCTCCTGCTTGGGCTCACAAAGAAAATTCACCTGATCTGTTCCTACAACCCCCTTAAGGGCGGTCTGCCTGGACTCTCCTCACTTCTACACAGTATTAGTGATAAAGTGGGTCCCAGTGAAATCCTCATTATAGGCAATTTCAACCTTAACTGGCTGGGTTCTAAGAGCAAATTATATGAACTGCTGCTCTCAGGCCTTGCCCTAAGCCAAATTATCTCCGAACCCACAAGACCCTCCTCCCGGGGGGACAAAGAGTCGCTATTTGACTGGATCCTGACCAACAGACCCGACAGGATCACATCCTCAGGTATTCTCCCAGATGCAGTCTCTGACCACTCGCCTATCTATTGCACATGGGGCATCTCTCAGACTAAAATTCCCAGTAAAGTGATCCAGTTGAGGGATTACTCGAAATTTAACATACATGGCTTCCTCTCTGACCTCAGACTAGTTGACTGGTCTGGGGTCACTGCCTCAAAGGACCTGGCTCGAGCCCTGGAAGTATTCTTAACTAAGTTTATCCCCATGCAGAACAAACATGCCCCCTCACTAGAAGGAGGGTGAGGGGCGCCATTACCAAATGGCTTCATGGGGGTCTATTCTCCCTTATGAAACTCAGGGACAAATGCTGGGAGACCTACAAGGCCTCCCAAAGTAACAATGATCTCCTATCTTACAGACGCCTCAGAAACTCCTGTAAAAGCCATCCGCTTGGCAAAAGCGAGTTCTGCCAATCTGCCTCCTGCTCTCCTCTGCCAGCAATCTGAGGAGTTTCTGGCAGAACATCAGAAGTGCGTTGGGGTCTGGGCCAGAGGGAAGTCACTGACTTGATCATTGTCAAGTTAGTTGCATAACTCCACATACAATTTCAAATGCCTTTAACGCCATGTTTTCCAACTGTCTGCCCTCCTTCCTGTCCACTGCCCCCAAGTCCCTAACACCCCCACTGGACCCAACTCCCGCCCTTCTCACTTACAACAGGTGTGCAGTAAAGAGACCCAGAAGCTGCTTGCCAGTCTCTCCCCTCATAGCGGGGCAGAGCATGATAGCCTCGAACCGAAACTGCTCAGGCTAGGGGCCCACCTCCTTGCCAGGCCCATAACGCACATCTTCAATTCCTCCATCACCACTGGAATCATCACAGACATCTGGAAAGTGGCCAAGGTTGTCCCTGTTCTAAAGCAAGGAAACCCCAAAGATCTCCGGAACTATCGGCCCATCACCATTCTGTCTGCTACCTCCAGGATTCTGGAGAAAGTTGTGGCCTCTCAGCTAACCCAGTATATATAGAACTACAACCTCCTCTCTTCCGGCTCAGCATGGGTTTAGGAAGGGGCACAGCATGACTACCGCCCTCGCTGTAGTCACCTTGTTGATCAGAACTGCCGCTGACCAAGGCAACCTTACCACAGCTATATTTGTGGATCTCTCCAAAGCCTTTGACAGGGTCGATCACTCGCTCCTCAGCTCCACTCTTCTTTCCCTTGGACTCTCACCCCCTGCTCATGCTTGGTTCCTCAACTACCTCACTGGTAGGCAGCAGTACACCAACTTTAATTGGACCCTTTCCAACCCCACATCTGTCTGCTGCGGGGTCCATCAGGGTTCTGTCCTTAGCCCTACCCTCTTCTCCCTTTTCATTAATGAACTGCCGTCCGTCACCACCCACAGGCATACCACCCTGTATGCAGATGACCTTGTCATCTTGGCCAGTGCCCAGGACATTGCCACCATAAATTCCCAATTAAATACCGACTTCAAGCGCATCCAGTCCTGGCTGGTGGAACACAGGCTTACCACCAATCTCAAGAAAACCCATGCCATGCTTTTTTGGTTTCCTGACCAAAACAAAATCTTGCCCTGCTCCCCTACAAATCTACGGGGCTGATGGCTCTCCCCTGCAGATGGTGGCCACTGTCAAGTACCTGGGCGTCACTCTGGACCTGCAGCTGGATCTTACCCTACACATCCGGAACGTCTGCAAGGCAACGAACAATAAGAAAAAATTACTCACCTTAGTAATGTTGTTTCTTCTAATGGAGTCTTGCTATATTATGACAAATGCAGTGAGTCCCAACCTTCGAACTGCTCCGGAGGTGAAAGAGTTAACTTTCCATGCCAGGCATGGAACGCAGAGCTCGAGCTCGGTTAAAACTCTGTCTGTTGTTCTTCAAACTCAAACCGTCAGATCTTTATGAGCTAAACTCACTGAGGTCCTGTGTGGAAGCTGTAAACCTACACTAGCCAACTGGCTACTAAACATAAAAACACATTTTTTGGTCCCAAAACAAAGACTCAAGTCAGGAGACCCAAAAAATAAAACACAACACCAAGTCACCCCAAAGAAAGAGGGGTGAAAACAACAAGGTGGGCATCTACTAAGTGCCAACACTGCACTGCCCACCCACATCCCAAAAACAGAGGTTCTGAGAGGGGCAGGCAGGGGAGGTCATAATATAGCAAGACTCCATAAGAAGAAACAACATTACTAAGGTGAGTAATTTTTTCTTCAAACAACATGAACTCTTGCTATATTATGACATATGCAGACTACACAGCAGTACCTCCATGGAGGAGGGACAGAACCTACTTAGGAAATAGGCTCTGAAGCACAGCTGTGCCAAACCGAACATCACTCCTAGCCTGGATGTCCAGGGAGTAATGCTTGGTAAAAGTGTGAACTGTTTTCCAGGTGGCTGCTTGACATATCTCTAGAATAGCGATGTCCCTGGCAGCAGCCAGGGAAGTAGCTGTACCTCTGGTAGAGTGAGCCCTCAGGCCTGAGGGAGGAACCTTACCCAGCTTTTCATAACAGAACTGGATACAAGAGACAATCCACCTGGCAACTGATCTTTTAGTGGCAGGTTTCCCTTTACCAACCTCACCATAAGTGAGGAACAGTTGGAGGGAGTCAAACCTGTGACCCTCGATACGCTCTATGTAGTAACTAAGGGCTCTCTTCACATCTAAACTGTGCAGCCTCCTCTCGCCAGAGGAAGAATGGTCAGTGAAGTACACTGGAAGAGATATAGATTGATTAAGGTGGAAATCTGAAACCACCTTAGGCAGGAACTTCCTGTTAGTCCTGAGGACCACCTTATCTCTATGAAAGGAGATAAAGTCAAGCTCCACTGACAAAGCTTGTAATTCACTTATGCATCTGGCAGAAGTGATGGCTACCAGAAACACAGTCTTCCAAGTCAAGAACTTCAGCTCTGCTGAAGACAAAGGCTCAAAGGGGGGTTGCATAAGCTGAGCAATGCAAACGTTAAGATCCCAGGCAGGGGCAGGGTCCCTGAATGGAGGGTTGGTGTGAAGCAATCCCTTAAAAAACTTGGAAAATACAGGATGAGCTGAAAGAGAAGAGGGTTTACCTGCTGAAATAAAAGCAGACACAGCTGCCAAATGTACTTTTAGGGTAGCTGGTCTCAGCCCCAAGGTATTTAAATGGACCATATAATCCAGGACTGAGGGTAAATCAGCAGATTCTGGGGAAATATGCTTCCCAGAGCACCATATGGAAAACCTCTTCCATTTGGAATTATAGGTAGCCCTTTTGGAAGGCTTTTTAGAAGTCTTTAGTATATCCATTACACCTTGGGAGAGGTGTAGATCAGCAAACTCTAACTCTTCAAGATCCAGGCCTTGAGATTGAGAGATCTGAGGTTCGGGTACCAAACCCTCCCCTGAGCACAGGTTAACAGGTTGTGATTCCTGGGAAGACACAGGGGAAGATGGACTGCTAAGGACAGTAGGAGTGGATACCAGGTTGTCTGGCCCAATCTGGGGCAATCAGGATCATCTTGCAGGATTGAGATCTGATTTTGACTAACACTTTGAACAGGAGAGGAAGGGGAAAGCATAGAGAAACTTCCCTTCCCAATTGAGGACTAAGGCATCCAGAGGGACTGAGCCAACAATGGGGCCTGCAGCAAAAGGGAAGTTGGTGATTGTCTGGGGCTGCAAAGATCTATCTGCGGGTGCCCATCTGGCAAATACTACCTCCAATACTAGGATCCAGTGACCATTACGTGATGGCACTGGGAAATCCTGCTGAGAGCATCTGCCAGGACATTGTCCTTGCCTGGAAGGTGAACTGCCATAAGGGAGGTGTTCAGGAATACCCAGAGACGCACTTCATTGCTTCGTGCACAAGGCTGTAGACCAAGTGCCCCTTGCTTGTTGATGTACCACATTGTGGTGGTGTTGTCTTTTCTGACCTGTACAACTTTGTTCTGAACAGATTTGGAAAAACTTGCAGTGCTAGAAAAACTGCTCTGAGTTCCAACAGGTTGATGTGGAGCAGAGATTCCTGAGAGGACCACAATCCCTGGTGTAGTGAGGTCGCCCATGTGAGCTCCCCACCCCAAGAGGGATGCATCTGTAGTAAGGATTAAGGAGTGAGACTGAGTGACAAAGGGAACCCCTTGTCTCAGATTGCTCTGATCCTGCCATCACTGTAGGGCCTGGATCAGAGTTCAAATCACTGGGATCAATTTGGTTAGAGGGTCTTTCCTTTGAGACCAAAAGGCTCTCAAATGGAACTGGATGTCCCTCATCTGAAATCTTGCTCCCTGCACTACTGCTGCAGAAGCAGCCATGTGCCCCAGGAGCTGTAGAAAATGCCTTGCTGGTCGAGAGACCTGCAGGGTGAAGGAGGAGGCCAGAGAGACCAGGGTCCTTGCCCTGTCCAAAGGAAGGAAGGCTCTGGCTTCTCTGTGTTCAGCTCTGCACCTATGAAGGTGAGGAGCTGGACAGGTTCTAGAACTGACTTTGAAAGATTCAGAAGAAAACCTAGAGAGGTGAGCAGTTGCTGAGTTATCTGTAAATGTAACTTGACTTGGTCTGGAGACTGGCCTACTATGAGCCAGTTGTCCAGGTAAGGGAAGATGGCAATTTTTTGCCTTCTTAGGGCAGCAACTGCTACTGCCAGGCATTTTGTGAATACCCTTGGAGCAGAGGTGAGGCCAAAAGGCATGGCTCTTAACTGGTAATGGCCTGAGGGCAGCTCGAACCTGAGACACTTTTGATGGGAGCTTCTGATGAAAATATGGAAGTAGGCATCCTTAAGGTCCAGGGACGCTAGCCAGTCCCGTGGCCTTAGAGAGGGCAGAATAATTCCCAGAGTCACCATTCTGAATTTTGGTTTTAAAAGGTGCTTGTTTAAATATCTGAGATCCAGGATGGGCCGCCATTCTCCTGTCTTTTTTGGGGTAAGGAAGTACCTGGAGTACAACCCTTTGCCCTGGTGTAGGGGTGGAACCCTTTTCACAGCTCTGAGAGCCAGGAGGGAAGAGACCTCTGCCTCTAGGGCAAGTGCCTCTGATGGATTTGCAGGTGGAAAGGATCTGGTTCTCATCTTTGGAAATTTTTTGAAGCTGAGAATCAGTCCCTGGCTTACTACTTCTAGGACCCACTTGTCTGATGTTAGAGACTTCTAGTCCTGGACAAAGTAAGCCAGCATGCCCCTATGGGTAGCTGAGAATCGGCCCTGGCAACCCCATCAGGGTGCCTGTTTGGCAGGGGCTTTGGGCTGAGGGGTGGAAGCAGGCCTGCCTGTACCCCGTCTGCCTCTCCCTCTAAAGAACCCCCTCTGGGCATAGGCAGAAGAGGAGGCCTGGGCTTGGTAAAAAGGCATATGAAAAGGCCTGCCCCTGCCCCTGCCCCTGGAAAGCTGCCTTTGAGGATGGCCTGCCTTTCCTTGGCCTGTGCACTCCTATAGGTGGTCCTATACTCATCCATTTTCTTCATGTAATTCTCTGTCTGCTCCCCAAACAGAGAATTACCCACAACAGGAAAATCCGTGGCCTTAGTCTGGGTATCCTGTGACAGGCTAGTACATCTGAGCCAAGCCATTCTGCGAAGTGCCACAGATGCAGCCATGACTCTTGATGACACATCATTAGAGTCCACTGAAGTATGGAATTGCACCTTGGATGCCTCAATACCATCAGCAGCCACCTGCTCCAGCTCCTTGGCAAGCTGGCCAGGGACCTGTTTTGCTAGAGCCATAACAGTATCCCATCTGGATTTCTGATATCTATCAACACAAGCCATATAATTTGCCTGTCTGAGTCCCAAGGATGCTGCCATGTACTGTTTCTTTGCCATGGCATCAATCCTCCTGGAGTCCTTGTCAGGGGGGTGTGAAGCCAAGGGAATATTTGCCTTGTCACAGGCGGCAGCCTGCACTACTCCAACATGGCTGCATTGTTGTGTGAGGAACTCCGTATCAAAGCCTGACAATGTGGACCTCTTGTCCATTCTCTTATCAACAGGAGGTATAGTGTGAGGAGCTTTCAGAATTTTAACTGTTTCTTAAAAGATTTATGCAAAGGAATAGACAGCCTCTTTGACTCTGGAATATCCATCGTTTCCACATAGTCAGGCTCCTCTTGATCATCCACAGCCTCCTCCATAGGGAGCTGGAGGGTTTCAGCCACTTTCATATAAAACATAAAATGAGAAGGGGACTCAGAAAGCCTACGAGGAGACACTCCTGAAGGTCTGTCTGGGGAGATGTCCAGGTCAATGGGCACATCCAGACTTTCATATCCACATTCACTCTCCTCATACTCCTCTTCCCCCTCCTCCAGTTCATAATATTCCTCTACATCATACTCTTGAAGTGGTGGAACCGGCCGAACCAGACGCTTACCTGATGGTGCCGGTTCGGTCGGAACTGGGGAAAACGACTGGACAATTTTAATCACTTTGGCTATTTCTTCAGCGGTTGGAGAGGAAAGTTTGGCTCCACACCAGCTGATTTTCTAGTCCTTTGCTGGAACCGACTCCTGGTCGGATCTCCTTGCCGAGGAAGTCTCGCCTCTGGTCAGAAGGCACTCCTCCGGTTTGGTTGGAACCGAGCGGGCTGGCTATCGGTTCGGCGGACTTTTAGCCTCCCTTTCCCTGAACCTACCAACTCTCTTTTCTAGGGTAGCTGCAGGAAAATTTTTACAAATCTGGCAGTTTGCATTGGTGGTCAAACCCCAGACAATAAACATATAGGTGGTGTGGGGTCAGCCTTGGCAAAAACTTCCCCACAGACACTGCAGTGTTGAAACCCAGTGGGCCCGGTTTTTCTTTTGGGTTTCTCAGACATAGTGCCAGTCCTAACCAAACTTACCCGTTTATGGCAATCCGCCAGGTAAGACCCTCTTATCGGTTCCCAACCGTGTCACGGGTCGTGGAAAAACCGTAATAAAATCCAGTTTTTTTAGAACCGCTAAGAACCGGTAACCACACTCTAAATGACAGATAAATATATTTTAAACAACTTGATCAGTTCAAATCGAACCGATAAACCGTTTACAAGTTCCACACAGAATAGAAATCAATGTAAAACCTATCTAGTACTCACAATACCACAGACAGAGTCTGAACCGACCGGTTGCAGTTTAATTTCGGTCGAAAACCGAGAAAAACAATACTTTAACCGACAAAATGAACTGAGCAGAAGGAGAAATCTCCAGAGCGACTGTTCAGTGAGGCAAAGTAAAGAATCTGACAGTTTGAGTTTGAAGAACAACAGACAGAGTTTCAACCGAGCTCGAGCTCTGTGTTCCATGCCTGGAACCTCCGGAGCAGTTCAAAGGTTGGGACTCACTGCATATGTCATAATATAGCAAGACTTCATGTTGTTTGAAGCTTGGTCTTGCCTACAGAGCCAAAAACTGCACGACTCCGGCTGCTCGTGTGGTCCTAGCCAGGGGGGTCCTCCTCCCTACACTCTGCTATGGGCTAGTAACCTTTGCCCCAGTGCCTAAATCCAGCCTTTTGAAATGGGACACGGCCTACAACAACATCTGCCGCTTTGCGCTTTCTGCCCCTCCCTTCACGCACCGCTGTGACCTCTACACACGCCTAGAGTGGCTCCCTCCTGAGAAGCACAGCACCTTCATACTTGGGAACTTAATCCACAACATCGTCAGATCGGCCACACCTGCTGCCCTTGCCCTTCCCCTCAACCCTGACACCCCATCCTATCATCTTAGGTCGAGAGCGACGCTGGATCGTCCGGTTCCCAGAACCCGCACCCTTGTGGGCGATCGGGCCTTCGCCACCTACGCCCAAAAATATGGAACTCGCTCCCTGCCCTTACTCGGTCCTCCTCCTCCCATTCTGGCTTTAAAGCCTCC
Source organism: Neoceratodus forsteri (assembly GCA_016271365.2). Classification (NCBI taxonomy): domain Eukaryota; kingdom Metazoa; phylum Chordata; order Ceratodontiformes; family Ceratodontidae; genus Neoceratodus; species Neoceratodus forsteri. The sequence continues at coordinate 512,048,966 of CM028134.1, read as the reverse complement.
CTTTGGAACTTCCTGAAGGGATCCACCACATGTCCCTGTACCTGGTAGCGCACTTGCACCTGGTATGCTGGGAGGTCTCTGCGCCCACAGCGTCCACTGCACTTACCCGCCTGTCAACTGGTCGAGTAACTATTAAATGACATCCTTGCACCAGGCTTACTCCCTGTCCTCCTTCCCTAAGAGTTCACCTGGCCCTCTGTTCCCTTCCCCGCTGTTGTTCAAGTGCCCCCACCTTTTTTGCTGGCACTTACTTCTGTTTGCATTTGACCGAACCGGTTTATATATTTTTGCTGTTCTTTGCCGAAATCACCAAGTATGTACCTCACTGTATTTATCATGTGCTAAATCGTCTCTAATGCTGTTAGCTACCTATTCCATTACTGTTAAGCTTGTTATTTTTCTGTATGTCAAATTTTTGCTTTTGCTGTTATCTTACTGTATGTTAACTTGACTTCCTCACTGTTCTTGTATGCATCTACCTTGTAACCCTCCCAGGTCGCACCTGAAAATAGGCACTTGGCTGTCTAGTGTGCCTTACCCGGTAAACAAAAGCAAATAAATAAATAAATAAAGCCTGTGGTGCACCTCAGTTATGATTCCCCTGGGAGGCCTGTGGACTTGCCTCTCAATGTTGTCCATAAAGGAGTGTTATGTGTTTCCGAGCTCATTGCCCAAACTGAACATCAGTACTAACTCCAAGTTACTTGTGTTGCCCTCTAGGTATGGTGCCCCTGCCCCATCCAGCCCCAAGGTAGCTGATTTGGAAGGGCCCCCCCTCTCTTCAGGTTTCATGTAAAAGAGGTAACAACCTCAGTTATGGTACAATGTGTGTGTGTAATACTGTATAAAGAGTGACATGCTGCAAAGTTTCAGAAATATGTTTCTGGTAAAGTGATATATTGACCGATGATTACATGTATGAGCATAATGTGATACTGATGAAAATGCATATGGTTGTATTGAAACTTATGGGGGTATTTGCTTGATGCGGACGCCAAGCTTTCCCAGGCCAGGAAGGGTGTAAACCCCCCTGCAAATGGGGGTTCCCAGAAGTCTTCCAGGAGCTTGCTTGAATGCTCCAAGACTGGAGGTATTCAGCGTTTAAGCTGCTTGAGTGTGAGTGCTTTTAGAGCCTCTGGTACTGTCTCTTTAAGAGCTGCCTGCTTGTGACTATAATTAATTGAGGAGGGGGGACTGTGTGTTCTAATGCCCGAATCCCGCCCGGGCCGCTGCCAATTCGCTCAGTTTTTGCAGTCACTAAGAGTGCAAAGGGGAGCCCATCTGAAAGCTGTAACTGTTTGCCTCTAATCATTTAGCAGGATTTGTGAGATTGCAGTTTATCTAACCTGTTTTATTGCAGCTGGGATTCTGTGTGTATTTCCCCACTATGTTGGAATTGAACTGCCGAACTGGACAGCGTGGGGGACCTTTAAAATGGAACCTGCTGCTGGAAAATCAGGACTTGGACTCTTAAGCTGAGCCAGCCACAATGGGACTATGTGGCAGATGCCTCTGGGAATTGTAGTTTGGACTTAGGCACCTTTTTGCACCAACAGGGGGAGTCTGATTGAGAGTGACAGCCAAACCAGTCAATTGAACTGGGAGGAACTCAAAGGAAATGCTTGGCTCTGTCTACTGGAAAGATCAGATCAGTCTGGGCAGTGAAGAGACACGGAGCTGTGTGCTTCTTTGGTGTGTAGTTTTAGCACGGGAATCAAGTGTAAGGCCCTAAGTTTCGGTCTGCAGCTTGTGCGAGCATCTGTTCGGACTGAATCCGACCTGTGAAGAGAATCAAGGAGATCTGAAGAGTAGAAACCAGGCTCACCCTGTAGAAGGCTGGAGAAAATTGCTGAATCTTGCTCGGTCTGTCAGGAACTGAATCTGCTGTGTGTTCTCCTGGGTATTGTGCAGTAACTGCGATCGGGATAGAGAAGCAGCCTGCCTGGTATAGTACTTTTCTTTTACATATAAATGTGTGTAGTGCTTGTGGGGAATAGCGTTTCAAATCCCCTGTAGAGTGAATTGAGTGCATGAAGCTGGAAATAAACCCCAGTTTAATCCAGACTACATCAATTTGCTCTAAACTGCAGTGGGGTCCAGTCACAAGGACCTTGTCCACAGGGTCTGCTCCTCCTGGCAATCCAGGACAATCTGCATTCCATCCAGTTCCCAGCATTGAGTTTGTGAGTACAAAGCAGGGTAGCTCCCTGCCATCTGTTTAACGAATTGCAAGTGTGTCATCTAATTATTGTTTGTTTTTTTTTTTCATTTCTTCATGAACTGAACCAACCGGCTCCGGATTACAATTTGGGTATTGTGCCAGTGTTTTTCCATCACAGGGCCCCAACCAGCTGCACCGAACCTGGCTACCCCCCCCCCATCCTGGGTACCCAGTGAAAGTGACAGTTTGGGACTCTGACTATGCGCACAGTACTGTGATTATTAATGTGTTTAACCTAATTAACCTGATTTCCCCCTTCCTTGTTACAGCTCCTTAAATATATCAGATCTGTTTGTTTCAGCAAAGTTACACTGTCTGAGATATTCGTTTATGTTAAAGTATTGTACTGTGGCTTTTGCATTGTATCATCTTGTTTTACAGGGGGTCCCAAGCATCCAGTCGACACAGCCAGTCCTGGGGTAAGTGTACATTATGAAGATATTCCTGATGCATTGTGTGGGCCACTAGTGGGAAGAAAGGGGGGGGTTACAGTGTCCCAGAGGGCTGTGACCAAGTTAGTTTAACTACTATAAACCCTGACCTCAGGGTGGAGGCACTCGCCATTGGACCCAGGCCCCTCAACCTGTCAGTAGTCAGTCAGGCAGGGGTAGTAGCCCTTGGGATAGCGCCACCTGGGGGTTACATATAGTTGGTCCCACCCCTAGACTGTCCAGTTTGTTCAACAGCCCTTTATGAGGAACAGTGTCAAAAGCCTTCTTGAAGTCCAGTTAGGCCACATCCACTGCTCCTCCTCAGTCCACCCCTGTCACCCAATCAAAAAACTTTATTAAGTTTGTTTGGCAGGATTGCCCTCTGGTAAACGCTGGCACCTTTGGTGGAAACCTTTTAAAAAAGGGTTGAACATGTTTTTTATTGAATCCTGCTTATGATTTGGAATATTGATTGTCATGTTTTATGCCGTGTGTGACAGATTTTAAATACTGTTGATTACTCTGCAGGGCGTTGCTGTTAAAGTTTGTTTTAATTTATTGAAGATGTGTTTTAAATGTGTACAGCGCTCCAAGCCTCTGGGAGAAGGGCGCTTTATAAGAAAAAAATTACTCACCTTAGTAATTATGTTTCTTCTATTGGAGTCTTGCTGTATTCTGACAAGTGCAGTTAGCCCCAGCCTTTAAACTGCCCCAGAGAACAAAGGGTTAACTTTCTATGTAGAGCATAGAATGCTGAGCTTGAGCTCGGTTGATGTCTCTGTCTGTTTCCCTTTGAAATCTAACCATCAGATTCTTACGAGCAAAACTCTAATAGCTATTCTATGTGGAAATTGTAAAATTTTAATAGCCAACTGGCAACAAAAAGTTTTGGATCCCCAAGGAAGACTCAACTCAGGAAACCCAAAACTCAAAAACCAAACCAAACAAGAATAGTCATAAAACAACACCCAAAGAAAGAAGAGGGTGTAAAACGAGCACCCCTAAGGTGCAACACTGCACCTGCCCACCCACTTCCCAAAACCAGGTTCTGAGAGGGGAGGGAGGTCAGAATACAGCAAGACTCCAATAGGAGAAACATAATTACTAAGGTGAGTAATTTCTTCTTCAAACAACTTGAAGTCTTGCTGTATTGTGACAAGTGCAGACTACCAAGCAGTACCTCCATGGAGGAGGGACAGAACCTACTTTGGGAATAGGCTCTGAAGAACTGCTGTGCCAAATCGAGCATCACTCCTAGCCTGGATATCCAGAGAATAATGCTTGGTAAAGGTATGGACTGTTTTCCAAGTGGCTGCTTGACAAATTTCTAAGAGAGGGATATCCCTGGCAGCAGCCAGGGAAGCAGCTGTACCTCTTGTAGAGTGAGCCCTCAGGCCTGAGGGTGGAATCTTTCCCAGTATTTCACAGCATAATTGTATACAAGACACAATCCACCTGGCAATAGTTCTCTTGGTGGCAGATTTTCCCTTTCCCACTTCTCCATAAGTGAGGAACAACTGGAGGGAGTCAAACCTGTGAACCTTGGTACACTCTATGTAGTAGCTAAGGGCTCTTTTAACATAAACTGTGTAGCCTCCTCTCCCCTGAGGAAGAATGATCAGTGAAGAAAACAGGAAGAGACACAGACTGATTCAAATGGAAGTCTGAAACCACTTTGGGCAAGAACCTCCTATTGGTTCTAAGAACCATTTTATCCATGTGAAATGAGATAAAATCAGGTTCCACTGACAGGGCCTGCAGGTCACTGATACACCTGGCAGAGGTAATGGCTACCAAGAACACAGTTTTCCAAGTCAAGTACTTAACCTCTGCTGAGGCCATAGGCTCAAAAGGAGGTTGCATAAGTTGAGCAATGCAAACATTCAAATCCCAGGCAGGGGCAGGGTCTCTAGAAGGAGGATTGGTGTGAAGCAATCCTTTGAAAAATTTACAGAACACAGGATGAGATGATAGTGAGGAAGACTTCCCCACTGACAGAAAAGCAAAAACAGCTGACAAGTGTATCTTGAGAGTAGCTGGTCTGAGGCCTAGGTCATTAAGATGGACTATATAATCCAGGACCATAGGCAATTCAGCAGTATCTGGAGAAATATGCTTCTTGGAACACCAAATGCTGAATCTCTTCCATTTGGAGTTATAAGTCTTTCTGGTGGGGGGCTTTCGAGCAGCTTTGAGAATATCCAGAACCCCCTGAGAAAGATGCAAATCTACAAACTCTAACTCTTTAAGAGCCATGCCTTGAGATTGAGAGACTGAAGACTGGGGTACCAAATCTTCCCCTGAGAGGATGTTAACAGGTTGTAATTCCTGGGAAGAGACAGGGGAAGATGGACTGCTAGGGACAACAACAAGGGATACCAAGGCTGTCTAGCCCAATCTGGAGCAATAAGAATCACTTTGCAAGGTTGTGACCTTATATTGACTAGAACTTTGAACAGGAGTGGGAAGGGAGGGAAGGCATACAGAAATTTCCCTTCCCAATTCAGAATCAGAGCATCCAGGGGACTAAGCCCAAGACTGGGGGTCTGCAATGAAATAGAGGAAGCTGGTGATTGTCTGGGGCTGTAAAGAGATCTATTTCTGGAGTGTCCCACCTTGAAAAAAACACTTTCAACACCTGAGGGTCCAGGGACCATTTGTGATGGCCCTGAGAGGTCCTGCTCAGTGCATCTGCTAGCACATTGTCCTTCTCTGGAAGGTGAACTGCTATCAGAGAGGACTGCAGGGAATAAGTCAGGGACCACAATTTCATGGCTTCCATGCACAAGGCCGTGGACCGAGTACCTCCCTGCTTGTTGATGTACCACATGGTGGTGGTGTCTGTTCTGACTTGAACCACCTTGTTCTGCACCGACTGAGAGAAAGCTTTCAGGGCCAGAAAAACTGCCCTGAGTTCTAGGAGATTGATATGGAGAAGGGATTCTTGGGGGGACCACAGTCTCTAGGCAATGAGGGCACCCAGATGGGTTCCCCAGCCCAGAAGAGAAGCATCCGTGGTAAGGACCACTGAAAGAGACTGGGTGGCAAATGGGACCCCTTGTCTTAAATTGTCCTGATCCTGCCACCATTGAAGGGCCTGGATCAAGGTCAGAGTCACTGGGATCAGTTTGGTAAGAGAATCCTTACGCTGAGACCAACAAGCCCTCAGATGGAACTGAATATCCCTCATCTGAAATCTTGCCCTTGGACCACTGCTGTTAAAGCTGCCATGTGGCCCAAGAGCTGGAGGAAATGCCTTGCTGGTCGAGACACCTGAAGGGTGAAGGAAGAGGCTAGTTCTATAAGAACCCTTGCCCTTTCCAGGGGAAGAAAGGCTCTTGTTCTGACTATATCCAGTTCTGCCCCTATAAAGGTAAGAAGCTGGACTGGTTCGAGAACTGACTTGGGAAGGTTGAGAAGAAATCCTAGAGAAGTGAGCACTTGCTGGGTCACTTGCAGGTGAGACTTGACTTGGTCTGGAGACTGACCCACTATCAGCCAATCGTCCAGACATGGAAAAATGGAAATCTTTTGCCTTCTTAGAAAGGCAACTACTGCTGCCAGGCATTTTGTAAAAACCCTTGGGGCTGATGTTAGGCCAAAGGGCATTGCTCTGAACTGGTAGTTGCCTGAGGGCAACTCGAACCTGAGGTACTTTCTGTGGAAGCACCTGATGGGAAGGTGAAAGTAGGCATCTTTGAGGTCCATGGAGGCTAGCCAGTCCCCTGGCCTTAGAGAGGGAAGGATTATTCCCAGAGTTACCATCTTGAACTTTGGTTTTAGAAGATGTTTGTTTAGGTATCTGAGGTCTAGGATGGGTCAACACTCCCCTATCTTTTTTGGGAAAAGGAAGTACCTGGAATACAGTCCTTTGCCCCAGTGTAGGGTAGGTACTCTCTCTCTCTCTATGGCTCTTAAGGCCAGCAGAGATGAAATCTCGGCCTCTAGGGCAAGGGTTTCTGAGAGATTTGCAGGTGGAAAAGACCTGGCTCTCATCTTTGGAAATTTTGTGAAGCTGAGAACCAGTCCCTGGCTTACTACTTCCAGGACCCACTTTTCTGATGTAACAGACATCCAGTCCCGGACAAAGTAAGCCAGCCTGCCCCCTACTGGAACAGGAGAGTCAACCCGGGCAGGCCCATCAGGGTGTCTGCTTGGCAGGGGCCTTAGGCTGAGGAGTGGATGCAGCCCTGCTCATCCCCCTTCTGCCTCTCCCTCTGAAGAACCCCCTCTGTGAAAAGGGAGAAGAGGTCTGTGCTTGGTAAAAAGGCCTATGAAAAGGCCTGTCCCTGCCCCTAGACTACTGCCTTTGAGGAGTTGTCTGCCTCTCCTTGGCCTGGGCACTCCTGTAGGAGGTCCTGTACTCATCCATTTTCTTCATGTAACACTCTGTCTGCTCCCCAAACAGAGAATTACCCACTACAGGAAAATCCATGGCCTTAGCCTGGGTATCCTGCGAGAGGTTAGTACATCAGAGCTAGTACACCATTCTCCGAAGAGTCACAGATATAGCCATGACTCTTGATGATACATCATTGGAGTCCACAGCAGCATGAAACTCAACTTTAGATGCCTCAATCCCATTTGCAGCTACCGCCTCCAGCTCCTTGGCTAGCTGGGGGGAGGCTTGTTTAGCCAGTGCCAGTACAGTGTCCCACCTGGACTTCTGGTACCTGGCTGTATAGGCCATATAATTCACCTGTCTGAGTCCCAAGGAAGATGCCATGTACAACTTTTTTGCTATGGCATCAATCTTCCTGGAGTCTTTGTCTGGGGGTGTGTGAAGCCAAGGGAATGCTTGCCTTATTACAGGCAGCAGCCTGCACAACCCCTACATGGCTGCATTGCTGATATAAAAACTCCATATCTGAGCCTGAGAGTGTATACCTCTTGTCCATTCTTCTGTCCACATGAGGTATAGAATTAGGAGACTTCAGAATTTTTTGTGTCCGTTTCCCAAAAGATTTGTGTAGGGTAATAGCCTCCTGGACTCTGGAATATCCATCATTTCTACAAAATCAGGCTCCTCCTGATCCTCCATTGCCTCTTCCATAGGAAGCTGGAGGGTCTCAGCCACCATTCTGTAGAACATAAAGTAGGAAGGGGACTCAAAGCCTAGGAGGGGATACACCTGAAGGTCTGTCTGGGGAGATGTCTGGTTCCACAGGGACATCTAGACTTTCACCATCACCATCATCATCTTCCAACTCTCCTTCCTCCTCAAACTCCGGTTCATAAAATTCTTCAGGAGCATAATCGTGAACCGGGGGAACCGACCGAACCGAGCCTCTGCCAAAAGGTGCTGGATCGGTCGGAACCAGGCGAAGCGATTCCACAATCCAAATCGCTCTGGCTATTTCTTAGGCAGTCGGAACATGAACTTCTGGATCCGAACCGGACGATTTTTCTTTGCTCTTTTAGTCGGAACCGACCCCTCATGATCGGCTCTCCTTCTGCCCAAAGAAGTATCACCCCGGTCAGGGAGCACTCCTTCTGGTTCGGTCAGAACCGTACCAGGCTGGCCATCCGGGTCAGCGGACTTCTCTGCCTCCTTTTCCCTCAGTCTGCCTAATCCCTTTTCAAGGGTAGACTTGGGAACATTTTTGCAAATTTTGCAGTCTGAATCGAGGTGTTCAAACCCCAGACAATAAACACAGGTGGTGTGGGGATCGGCCTTGACAAAGACCTCCCCACACTCACTGCAGTGTTGAAACCCAGTGGGCCAGTTTTTTTTTCCTTGGGTTTCTCAGACATGGCCAACCTAACCAAACTTACACTTTTTTTGGCAACCGGCAGGCAAGACTCCCTTATCGGTTCCCAACCATGTCATGGGTCTTGGGGGGAAAAAAAGAGATAAAAACACATTTTTTTCAGAACCGATAAGGACCGGTAACCACACACTAAAGATAACACAAGAGTTTAAACAAATGATCGGTTCAGCTGAACCGATCCACACTTTATACAAATTCCACACAGAAATACAGTATAACACCTATCTAGTACTCTTGGTACCACAGACAGAGACTGAACCGACTATGCGGAATAACTTTTTGGTTATAAACCGACGAAAAAAACGACACTTCCACCGACTATCGAACCAAGCTACAGGAGAAATCTCAGGAGCGACTGTTCAGTGAGGCGGAATAAAGAATCTGACAGTTACATTTCAAAGGGAAACAGACAGAGACATCAACCGAGCTCGAGCTCAGCATTCTATGCTCTGCATAGAAAGTTAACCCTTTGTTCTCTGGGTCAGTTTAAAGGCTGGGGCTAACTGCACTTGTCAGAATACAGCAAGACTTCAAGTTGTTTGAAATAAAGTTTCTATCTATCTATCTATCTATCTACAGTATCCATCTCCATGCTGTCTGGGGTCAGTCAGCCCACTCCCCTAGAGGTAGTTTATTACATGTTCCTTCAAGAGTGACTCCATTATCTTCCCAACCACTGACACCAGGCTGACAGGTCTGTAGTTACCCTCCACTTCGCTGTCCCCCCCTTCCTTGTGTAGCGGAACCATTTTTGCCCTTTTTCAATCCTCAGGGACCTCCCCGGTTTCCAGTGATATTGTAAACAGCTCACCAGAGGTGCCGTCAATTCCTCCCTGAATACCTTCAGTACTCTAGGGTGCACTGCATCTGGTCCCATGGCTTTATCCCCCTCAATGTCAATAGCCCCTTCAAGACTCTATCTTCCATGAACAGTGTTGTGTCTACCCCCAATCCCCTGCCCTTCAGTTTCAGATCCATATCCTAATCCTCCTCGGAAAAAACTGAGCTGAACTATGTACAGTATTTAGCATATTAGCCTTCTGATCATCCTCCTTTACACTTACCGCCCCAGTCTCAGTATATTATCCCAGCTTTAGTTTTCCTCTGCTGTCCTATGTATCAATAGAATGCCTTGTCTCCATCCTTGATTCTACTTGCAATATTTAATTTTGTCAGAGCTTTTGACTTTCTCACTGCTTTCTCTGCGTTCTTCTGTAAAGCCTGGTACTGATCCCAGTCCTCCTCCCACTGGGTTTTTTGAATTTCAAAAATGTCCTTTTCTTTGCCTTCATCTTTTCCGCTACTTCCCTCAAACCACATAGGCCTCCTTCTCCTATTACTTTTCCTGACATGCCTGACTCCCAGCCTAGTAACCATATCAATAGCCTCCCTTATCCCTCTCCATTTCTCTTCCATTACCCTGCATTCCCCCATCCTAACTAGGGCATCCCCCAGGATCTGCCTCATCTTACTCAAGTCAGCCCCCTGGAAATCCAGGGCCCTTGTTCTTGTACAGCTGTTCTCCAATTTGGTTTTTATCTCGAAAACCACTGTTCTATTATCACTGGTTCCCAGGAGTTTTGTCACTTCCACCCTATCAATCTTGTCCCCATTTGTGAGGACTAGATGCAGTACAGCTGCCCCCCTACTTGGTTCCTCCACCAGTTGACTGAGGCCCGCTCCCAGAAGCAAGTCCAGGAAATTCCTGCTTCTAGAGGTTGCCACGGCCGGGAGACCCCAGTCCACATCCAGTAGGTTGAAATTCCCCACCAGCAGCAATTCACCCCCTGAGAAAGACCCATGTGACTGGGTCGATATATTGGGGTATAAGCCCAGTATGTCTGGCATGCAGTTGCAATTTGCTGAATGAATCCCTTAATTATTCTCAGCTCTTGTGTGTGCCCAGCTTTGTTTGTTTTCTACTTGAAGTTTTTCTGGCTGGAACACCACTGAGGGGCTGATGTGCGCTGCTTTGCTTTTTTTCTTAGCAACTCTCCCTTACTTGCTGCCTTATGTATGTCCTGTAGCCGGTCCATTTCCATCTCCTCACTTTGTGTTGGGGGCCTGTATATCACCCCCAATCTCAGAACTATCCCTTTCCCCTTTTCTAAATTAACCCACAGTACCTCCCCCCCCCCAGCACCTCAGTAGTCTTCATGGAGTCCATCACATAGACTGCCACCTCACCGCCTCATTTTCCAAACCTGTGGTGCCTGAACACAGTTTATTAGATATCGACCTTTTTGTATACAACATTTTTCTTTTAACAGTTATTTCATGCCTTTACTGAACAAATATATGAAACTTATGGTATGAATCTGCAGCCCAGAAACTGCAAAATACCTTGAAGTCAGTACCATTTCTATGTGTGATATGGCACGAAAGCAACAGGATGCCAAACTGACAGTGACTATTTTTGTTACACACTTGACTCACGCAATGGTTTGCTGCGCTGTAAACTGAGTGCATCCCACTTTTTCAAATGACAAAACAACACTACACTTATTTTCTGTTTTATTCGTCAACATAAATAAATAACTCACACAAACACACTTTTATCTTTAATAAGAAGTAAATACTTTAAATACTTCACATATGTAAAACAATCTGAAAAATCATATCACAGAGCAAAATCAGCAGCAGTAACTGCCAGTTCTACCCAACGGAATGCTAGTAGGAGCCTATGCCTAGCTGGTTCCTGAGAGGACATGTCCTCGTGAAAGAGGACATCTGGTAACCCTGTTCCTGAGGCCATGAGTATAACCCAGAAGCTGAAATTAAGAAACTGATGCACAGACATTTTGAAATTCTTCTTAAAGAAATAGAACTTTCTGAGCTCAAAAAACAAGTAGGACAGGAAATTAGTTCCAACTGGCAGCTGTTTATAAAGTTCTTATTCTCAGAAATGATATGCATTCACCTAAATGATCCATATTTAACCGTACCTGAATAAAATGTGATATAAAAATCTGTATTTTGCATTTTCTTGTTTTTATGGGCAGCATTTTGTTACATTTCACTTTATGAAACCAATAATGGTATTTACTCACCTGGTAAAGGTGATTATTTGAGTACCCTTTATAGTACTCCACAGTCAAAACCTGTGGGTATTCTCCATCCATCCTACAGGTTGCTGCACAATCCAATCAAATTTGAGCTGGTCAAGGCCAGCCCATCCCATCTCAGAATCTCCAGCAGAATTTTCCTTAGCTGTGAAAAGACCTGCTCAAAAACAGAAGTGTAACGCAAAAGTATCTGGGTGAGTTAGTGAGGAACCACTTGTGAGAAAACACCATGGAGTGGAGCTCCTCTGTGTGGTCCCCTTGCCGCCTGATAGTTTGATGAGGTTAAGTGCTCTTAGTGTGACTGATAGAATTGAGCAACCCAAGGCTAGCTGTGACAAGAATATACTCATTTAATAATTTCCAACAGAGTATATACATTTAATATATCTGGCTCCTTGAAGGTGCGAGTAAATATCGTGAGCCTGTTATGTACAGCCCCGAGTGAGCAGAATCTAGTCTTGGAGACCTCTGTCGGTCCGGGTGGGGCTGCGGAGTACTATAAAGGATACTCAAATAATCACCTTTACCAAGTGAGTAAATACCATTGTGTTTTATACCCTTTATAGTACTCCACAGTCAAAACCTGTGGGACCTGAAAAGCAGTGTATTCACAGAGGACCATTTATGGGAGGGTTATACGGCAGAGTAGATTGTCCTGTCCGGGTGCCTTCCCGCAGGACGGCTGTTCCGAAGGACGCTCTGTTGGCGGATAGTACATCCAATCGGTAGTACTTTGTGAAAGTGTGTGTCAAAGACCATGTGGCTGCTGAACACATGTCAGTAATGTAGATCTGGCCTCTTTCCGCCCAGAAGGCGGCAACCACCCTGGTCGAATGAGCTTTGATGTCAGGGGGAGACTCCTGGCTTGCTGTTCTGTAGGTTTCCTGTATAGTGTGTTTCAACCACCTGACAATGGTGTCCTTGGATGCTGCTTGACCCACCCTTTTCCCCATGATGAGAATGAAGAGTCTATTTCTTTTCCTTGTCCGGCTGAACATGGCGAGGTATGCCCTCAGCTGTTGTCCAACATCTGGTGCCTGCAGTACACCTGTTGCTGCATACTGACCAGCCATAATGGTAGGCAGTTCAACCTCTTGTTCCATGTGGAAGCGTGAGGCTACTTTGGGGGTGAAGGACAGAACCGTCCTCAGTGTTACCCTGTCGTTATGGAATAATAGGAAGGGCTCTTGGCAGGAGAGGACTTGTAGCTCCCCTATCCTTCTGGCAGAGCACATTGCTATCAGGAAGGCTGTTTTTAGGGTAAACCAATATGGTGACTCTTGTATGAATTGTGGTCCCTGTAGGGCTTCCAGTGTTACGTTCAGTTGTCAGCCTTTCTCAGACGTAGAGATGTACCTCAACTAGCTTATCTTTGGGAGCTTCTTTGCAGGCCGTGGAGTGGTCCACGGATCTGGCTGTCCAGGTACTCCAGGGTCTCTGTCTGATGGTCACTTTGATCAAGTCCCTGCTTAATCCAAAGCAGGTGGCCATCTTCATGGGAGCAGAACTTGACTTCATCCAAGTCAGAGCTTGTCTTCCCCCAAACAGGGCAGAGGGGGACTTTCCTCATTTGCTCATTAATTTTGAGTTGTGCAGTCGCTCCTACCCCGGGATTTCCTTCAGCTTCTGGGCTTCATGGTTTCTACCACAGCTGTGTGCATTCTACCTGCTTGCACATGCGACCCATTCAGTTGGAGTTGGGCCACCAGTGGTCTTAGTTGCACACAGCCTTGAACCAAACAGTTTGGATGATGCAGTTGACGCCGGATGTCATCAGTTGTTGGCTGCCTCCTCTTGAACATCTGAAAGAATCCCATTCGTCTGTCCAGAGCCATTGATCATGTTGACTTTGCTGTGGATGCATCATTGGTTGGTTGGGCGTGCATCTGCTGGACCCCTGCATGAACTGGTTCAGATTGCCCATTGAGACTCTGCTCTACATCAACCTGCTGGAACTCCATGCAGTTTACATGGGCATTGGTGGAGTTCACACCATTGGTTCGAGGTGAAGTGGTCCATGTCAACATGGGCAACACAACCACCTGAACAAACAGAGTAGCATGTGTTAGGGAGTTGCCCCTGACGTGGTCTCTTGCTTACCTCCTGCACACTGACTTGGTGGTGGTCCATGTCATGGCAGCAAGCAACCAGCCATCAGACACACTGCTGTGTGGGAGAGATGCTGCATGGGTAGTTGTTGCACCTTGTGTTTGAGTTTCAAGGGTTCTCTATATAGCGAACACTGTAAGTGGGTCTCCTTACTTCCTGAGGAAAACGGGAAATGGACTGTTTTGTGCCTGTCTCCCCCCCCCCCAGCAAGCACTCTGCAGGGGGACGCATTTTCTTCTCTGCTGGGCTCAGGACCTCCTATATACCTTCCCTGCATTTCTGCTGGTGTACAAGGTGGTGTGAAAGAGACAGAGGAACCAGGGCATCCCTGTCCCTTACTCTTATTGTGCTGAACTGACCACACCAGTTCTGGTATCAGAATTTACTCCATCTTAACAGTAGACCTCCATGGTGGAATCTACTCCTACTAGGCCTACTGACGAGGTTCAAGGGGACAGTCGGACATCCAGAACTGTAGTCCTGGTACTTCAGCAGTTGAAGTTCCAGGCCGATTGGCTTTCTGAGGATGTTCTCCGAGTGTTTGAGACATCTCGAAAGGAGTTAATGCTCAAGACGTGTACTTGCAAGTGGACAAGGTTTTTGCACTGGTGTGGGGAGCAAGTATTGTTGCCCTTCTGCTCCAGATCATACATACTCTATTACTTGTGATCCCTCTCTGTCAGGGTTGTGAACCATGTACCTTAAAGCAGCAGTATGTGTTATTAGGCAAAACATTTTATCATTTTTTTTTTGTAAAAATGTATTTCTGACATCCTAAGACTCATGCTCAGTGTATTTATAGTTTTCTCAGATACTGCTAAAACAGCTTTTCCAGCTGATTTTGTAATTAATGACTCACATCTGTAAAGATGGCCACCACTTGCAATTTTTTAAAAATGCCTTCCGCTGAGGTTACCTGTTACATAAACATGCTAGATTCACACTGTTGATGCATTTGGATGGTACTACCACAGGCATCTAGAAACGAAACGCAATAGAAACGAATTTGACGGCAGATAAGGACCGCTTGGCCCACTTAGTCTGCCCATTTTCCTACCTAACAGATAGGCTGCAGATCCTAGTTAACCAACAGCTTACTTCCTCCTACCCCCCACTAGGACTGCCTCATGTCTGACTTGTGCATTCTTGAATTCCCCCACTGTTCTTGACTCCACAATCTCCTCTGGGAGGCTGTCCCATGCATCCACAACCCTCTCTGTGAAAAAAAATACTTCCTCACATTACCTCTGAGCCCTCCCCCCCTCTATCTTCAAATTGTGCCCCCATTGTTAAAGATGTTAGTGAATTGCAGATTAACGTGACTAGGATGCATTATTTGTTTTTCAACCTTCCGAATTACAGACGTTTTTTGTTTTCTTTGAACAGTTGATTATATTTTGTAATATGGTAATTGCAAGGAAAATAACTGGAAGTCTAAACAATTCCCCAGAAGCAGCCCTGATATTCTATTACCCAACACACCATATAGTGTATAGTTAGGGCTTAATGTGCACAGAATTCAAGCACCTCTAAAACCTTGTTATGCACATTCTAAAAACCTTCCTGTGCATGTTCTATTATTCACTGCAGCTGCAATTCCTTCGCGCTGATTCCTGCTGTCTGGTTTCACTTTCTCGTTGCGTATGGTCGCCCATATACTATTGCTTGCACGTACACACACACACACACACACACACACACACACACACACACACTAGGAATTCTGCTGATAGTGGCCAAGAAAGCTAGAACAAGGCTTTGGCTGTAACCGAACTCCCCTACACGAACACAGTGGGAGGATACTGTCACAGATATACAAAATAGAAAAACAGCTCAGCTCCCAAATCTTCCCAATCTACAGCATAGGTAGCAACCTTGGCTACTCTATATTATGGATCACAGAAATTGTTATCCCCTGAAGCTTGGACTGCAACAGGGCAGTACGATATATCAACAGAAGTGGCTGGGCCGGCCTCCTGGACAGATTTGTTTATAGCTCACCCCACCCTCGAAAGTCACAGATTATGAACGGATGGTCAGTGTCAATGAATGAATGAATTGCTGTAAAATCTTCTGCAAATGTTCTGCAAAAATCCAACAGAATTTAAGTTTCTAAAGAATTTCAGTTATTGTAGAGCTCTAATAATTTGGAAGTTTATGCATGGCAAGCAAGTTTTAATATGTTTTCCTTGGCATTATGGCAGCTCCTTTAGGATACAATTTACAAGTGGCATGTGCTCTTTAGAGAAGAAAGGTGCCCGGCAAGCCACAATCAAGAACTGAAGTCCTCGACTTTAAAAGGGCTGACTTCGATTGGGTGAGGGAATTGGTTAGGAATACGTTAGTAAGGGCGGAGGACATAGGTGGGGTAGATGAGAGATGGGGGCTAATTAAGGGGGCCATCCTCGAGTCATCTAAAGTATGAATAAGAACAGTATGAAAAGAAAAAAACAAAAGAAACAGGTTTAAGAGACCACTGCGGTTCTCAGCAAGGGTCAGGAAAGCGGTAAGGGCCTAAAAGAAGGCCGTATATAAATACAAGAAAAAGCAGGAGGAGGTAGAATGGGAGGATTATCTGCAGAAAAACAGGGAGACAAGGAGGGCCGTTGGGGAGGCCAAGGCAGACATAGAGCTGTGTATCACGGAGGAGGGGTTCAGAAATGGAGAAAAACAGTTTTTCAGACATATTATTGAAAAAAGGGAAAAGGGTGGGGGAGTTGTAATGCTAGTTGAGGGGGTAGGGTGATAGAGGAGGATGGGCAGAAGGCCAGCATCCTAAATGATTACTTTTGCTCAGTTTTCACCAAGGACGACAGCAGGTCCATGTCAGAGTGGCATCAAAGTGGCCACTAAGGGAATCCCAGAAATGAGACAGCCATTGTTTATTGGTGAAAGGGTTCTGAAAGGGATGGCTGCCCTTATGATAGATAAGGCCCCAGGACCAGATGAGTTGCTTCTGAGGATACTCAGGGAATTAGCAGTGGAGCTGGCTGAACCACGTATGTCTGTTCAACAGCTCACTTAGGTCTGGGGAAGTTCCAAGGGATTGGAAGGTGGCAGACAATGTACTGCTTCATAAACTAATTGCATTTCTACTCACACGTAACTATTTTATACTTTTATGATCTGCACCACTGTCATTCTGTTGCGGTCTGTATACTTTGGAAATTGTGTAGTACAGCCTGTAAACTACATTTCTTCTTGTATTTTAATTGTAGTTGAACTTTATAAGCTGTGCCATTGCTGTGGCCCAGGTTGTGCCTAGAACGTTTTTTGGATCAGTGCACTCACCCGGTTAACAAAGACTTAAATTAAATAAAATAAAAGGGGGGTGATAAGGAGCAACCAGGGAACTACAAGACTGTCAGTCTAACCTCTACAGTAAGGAAGCTGATGGATACACTGACCAGACTACCTGGAGAGCAACAGGCTCCAGGATAGTAAACGCCATGGTTTCGTGGCAAGGAGCTCTCGTCAGACTAAGCTGATAGTTTTCTTTGACTGGGTGACAAAGGAATTAGACAAGGGCCATACTGTGAATCTGCTCTACTCTGACTTCAGAAAGGCTTCTGATTCAGTACACCACAAACAACTGCTCAAGAAGATGGAAGACCTGGGTGCAGCTAAACCCATAGCGAACTGGGTGGGCAACTGGCTAGAGGGGAGGCAGAGGGTGGTGGTCAATGGGGTTAGAGGAGAGGGAGGTTATGAAAAGAGTTCCACAGGGATCTATCCTCAGTCCAGTCCTCTTCAACATATTCATTAGTGACCTTGGAGAAGGAATCCAGGGCAGGCTGTTTCTCTTTGCAGATGACACAAAAGTATGTGGGAGGCTGGATAGTGATGAGGGCATAAGGGAACTGCAGAGAGGCCTACAAAAGCTAGAGGGGGGCTCAAAGGTCTGACAGTTACAATTCAATGCTATGAAAGTGCAAGGTAATGCACCTAGGGAAAAAGAGCCCCAAGACAGAGTACTGGATGGTAGGAGAGAGACTCAGCACTACAGCAGAGGAATGGGATCTGGGAGTTATCATTAACAACTCACTTAAGCAATCGAGTCAGTGTAGCAAGGCCTAAAGGCAAGGCTAACAAGATGCTGGGATGTATCAGGAGGGGTACTGACAGCAGAAGAGGTACTATTTCCCCTCTATAGATACCTGATGAGGCCTCACCTAGAGTACTGTGCCCAGTTCTGGAGTACTCACCTCAGAAAAGATAAGGACAGGTTGGAGACAGTGCAATGCACAGCAACAAAAATGATTCAGAGCCAGCAGGGCAGATCCTATGAGGAGCACAAGGCACTAAATATGTACTCACTGGAGAGCAGAAGGGAAAGAAGATATGATAGAGACCTTCAAGTTCCTTAAAGGAATTAAAGTGAACTGCAGGGAACTATTTAGCCTGAATACCAATTTGCGGTCATGTGGACATGAATGGAAATTAACAGGTGGTAAGTTCACAGGAAGTACTATTTTATGGAAAGGGTGATGGAACCTTGGAACAGTCTGACAGCTGAAGTGATGGGAGAGGAAGCAGTCAGGGCAGTCCAGCAGGGCATAAACATAATGAAGGAGAATAGCAGTAACCGGGGGTGACACGACCAAGGAGAAGAATCGAGAGAAGGCAGGGAGGGTGAGTACCCTGGAGGAACAGTAGGGAAAATTATGGAATCACTTCTGAAAGAAAGAATTGTTGAGCACCTAGAGGCCACCGGGGCACAGGACCAAAAGCAGCATGGATTTACAGCAGGAAGGTCATGTCAGGCGAATCTAATAGATTTCTTTGACTGGGTGACCAAAGTAATAGACCAGGGAGGGGCTGTGGATGTGGTCTACCTAGACTTTAGCAAGGTATTTGACAAAGTCCCGCACAAAAGATTGATAATCAAGTTAGCCAGCCTGGGAGTGGGTCCCAGGGTGGTAGCCTGGGTAGCAAACTGGCTGCACAACAGGACACAGAAGATAATAGTGAATGGAACACATTCCGAAGAAAGGGGGGTCACTAGTGGAGTACCTCAGGGCTCAGTACTAGGTTCAGTCCTCTTTAACATCTTTATAGGTGACACTGCAGAGGGTCTGGTGAGAAAGGTATGCCTCTTTGCAGATGACACAAAGATCTGTAACAGAGTTGATACACAAGGGGGGTTAGAAAGGATGAGAAGGGACTTGGCAAGGTTGGAGGAATGGTCAGACATGTGGCAACTTAGATTCAACGCAAAGAAGTGCAAAGTAATGCACCTGGGAAACACAAACCCAGGAGAAGAGTACACAATAGCAGGGAAGGTACTAACAACAACAGAAATGGAAAGGGATCTAGGGGTAGTCATATCAGATGATCTAAGGTGGGTAAGCAATGTGAGAAGTCAGTAAGGAGAGCCAGGGATACTGGGATGCAGGAAGGGGCATCAAGTAGAAAAGGGAAGTGGGCTATCCTCTGTACAGACAGTTGGTGAGACCCCATCTGAGTACTGTGTGCAGTTTTGGAGACCTCATCTATGCAAGAACATAGACAGGATGGAAGCAGTCCAGAGGAGGGCAACTAAAATGGTGCAAGGTCTGCATCAGAAACCATATGAAGAAAGACTCAGAGAGCTTAATATGTATAACCTTGATGAAAGGAGGGACAGAGGGGACATGATAGAAACGTTCAAGTACCTCAAGAGAATCAACAAAGTCCAGGAGGGTAGCATCTTTCAGAAAAAGAGATGTGTAAGAACAAGGGGGCACAATTTAAAGATAGAGGGGGGACAGTTCAGGGGTAATGTGAGGAAATTTTTCTTCACGGAGAGAGTGGTGGAACCACCTTCCCAGAGAGGCTGTGGGGTCTAAAACAGTGGAGGAATTCAAACATGCATGGAACAGACATAGGGCAATAATAGTGGGGGGTGGCAGGAAGTAGGCTGTTGGTTAACTAAAATCTGCAGCTTATCCAGTAGGTAGGAAAATGGGCAGACTGGGTGGGCCAAGTGGTCCTTATCTGCCGTCAAAGTCTATGTTTCTATGTTACTCTAGGGTTTGATAGTTCAACAGCTTGAAGGAGCCGGGTTACATCAGAGCGCGAGCTGATGGCTCCTATCCCCAGTAGTGGCCCCCTAATTGAGGACAGGGCAAATGTTTCTACCCTTACAGAAAATGGGCTTAGGTCCTTGTTCATGCCATCATTTAGGAAGTGCAATGTTTATGGTAATCCTGCTATGGATGGGGAAGTTCCCCTTTCTGTGCACCACCTTGTGAATATCTTCCAGTGTCTTTGGTAGAATAAGTTGGTGGAGTGTTTTCTAGATTGCATCAGTCTATCTAAGACTCTGTCATGGTATCCCAGACTCAGCAGTCTCTGCTTTTCAGTAGCCGAGCTGTCAGTTTGAGTGATGATTGGTTCGGGTGCTGAATCAGGCCCTGACTCAGGAGATCAGGCCAGTTGGGGAGAAGCAGTGGAGAGTCTATTGACATTGTTTTTAGGAGGGAGTGCTATGTTCTACATGGCCAGTCTGGTGTTATGACCACTGCTGCTCTCGTGGCTCTGATCTTGGGTTGTAGTTTGTTTATCATTGCCATGGGTGGGAAGGTGTATGCCCTGCAGAGTGACAGTGGTGTGGATAGTGTGTTCACCTGCTGTGCCATGGGGTTCATATATCTGGAGTAAAACAAAGGGAGTTGTGTGTTGTGGCATGATGCAATGAGGTCCACTTGGAGTGGGCCCCTTCTGCACTAAATCTTTCGGAACACCCTCTTGTGCAACATCCACTCTGAGTGGTTAATAGTGGATCTGCTTAGCCAGTCTTCTACTGTGCTGTCCTTCCTCACCAGGTAGATGGCTGATATGGATCTCAGGTTTTTCTCTGCCCACAGTAGTACTTTCAGTGACTGTGTGATCATGGCCCTACTGCGCGTTCCCCCTTGCTTGTTCAGGCAGGCGACTATCACCTGATAGTCGCATCTCAGAAGTATGTCCAGATTGGTGATGAGGGGTCTGAAGAAAGAAATGGCCAGGCACATTTGCCCTCATATCTAGGAGGTTCATCGGGAGGGCCGATTCCTCCTTGGACCATAAGCCTTGAGTCATATGGTTCTTGTAGGTGGACCCCCAGCCATTCAGGCTGGCATCGGTCGTAATGGAGGACTTGTTCGGGTGCGATAGGGAGCACCCTTTGGATAGGTTCTTGTAACTTGCCTACCACTGAATTTTCTTCCATACATTCTGCAGGGGGAGACTTGAAACTGACAGTTTTGGGTTGTCAGTTCCCATACTTTTATGAGGAATCGCCGTAGTTGCCTCATGTGGAGTCTGGCCCAGGGAACCGTGCCTATGGTAAAGGCCATGAAACAGAGTACTTGGAGGTAGTCCCAGGCTGGTCTTACTGGCTGAGTCAGGAGGCCACCTGCCTGTGTCATGAGGCTGAGGATCTTTTCCTCTGTGGGTGTGACTCTGTCGTGTCTAGTATTGATTACTGATCCCAGGTGTGACAGTAATTGTGTCAGAGTGAATATGCTTTTGACCTTGTTGATCACCCAGCCGTGATCCTGTAGACATTTGGTCACCAGGAGCGTGCTGCACTGGGCCATCTCCAGTGTTCTTGCTCTGATCAGCCAGTCATCCAGGTATGGGACTACATGGACGCCTAGCCTTCTCAGGTGGGCTGTTAAGACTATCAGGGTTTTGGTGAACACCCTTGGTGCTGTGGATAGTCCGAATGGTAGACACGTGTATTGGTAATGTTCTCTGTTGAATGTGAACCAAAGGTACTTGTGGTGTGCCTGGTGAATGGGGATGTGAAGGTATGCGTCTTTGAGGTCTATGGAGGTGAGCTAGTCCCCTGGTTGGGTTGCTAGGAGGGCGGAATGCAGTGTATCCATTTTGAATGTTCTGTACACCATGAACTGGTTGAGGTATTTTAAGTCCACTACCGGGCACATTCCGCCTGATTTCTTTGGGACTACACAGAATAGAGAGTAGACACCATTGTTTCTGTTGTATGGTGGTACTATGGAGATATTTATTTTATTTTTTTTTATTTTATTTAAACAGCAGTTTGGAAAACCTTTGAGCCATAGGCTCATTTACAAAGGTACCTTGTCACAGTAAGACAAACCAAAATACACAGTATAGCAGTAGAACACATAAGTATAACAGTAAATTAAGACATAGATACAAACAAGCTGGTACAGGTAGGATGGATGCAAACAATACCAGAGTTATGTCATCCTTAGCAGCTTAGTAATAAGCTTTGTCATAAGTATTGAGTACGGCTTTGACTAGTGGCAGTTACAGCATCGGGTGTTAATAAGGTGGTTACGTAAGGAAGTTTTGAAGCACGATATAGTTGGAGCACCATCCTCCAACAGGCTTTGGATGGCCTGATGCACTACCTGTTTTTTTTTACCTGGCATGATGGGGTTGGGGATACTACGTATCTCATTGGTATCTTGTCGTGGATAGTTCTAATGTGTAGCCGCATGAGGTCACCTCCCTTACCCATCTGTCGGTTGTTGTGTGGGCCGACTGAGATGCAAATCCCCTCAGTCTCCCAGCTATCGAAGGGGGGCTTGCCAGGGCCCGTGCGCCTTGTTTTTTGCCTTGGTATTTAAACTTTGGTTTGTAGCCTCCTCTATCAGGGGCATTGTTGTTGTTGGGCCTGGGGGTGCTGTTGTAGCCCTTGTTCTCAAATTTAGGTTTTGAATTCCACTGACGGGGGCTGTACTTGCTGTTGCTACTCTGGCCTCTATGTCTGTAGGGTCTACTTTTGGGTTGAAAGGACCAATTGGAGGGAAGATAGATGTCTTTTCCCTCCTGGGACTGTTTCCCTTCCACTCTATTCTTCAGGTAGGGTGTAAGACCTTCCCCAAATAGGTTGCTTCCTTGAATGGCAGTCTCATTAGCATATACTTGGACTCATTGTCCGCCTGCCATAATTTTAACCAGAGTGCCATTCTGGTTCTGTTGGCCAGGACTGTGGTCCTGGATTCGAATCTCAGGATGTCTGAGGAGGCATCCATTATATATTTGGCCGCTTGAGTCATGTGTTCTAGGGAGTTGGCCTGTGGTGATTCTTAGGGATAGCCTCGACAATAATCTCTGAGCAGCGCAGAAGTGTTCTGCTTGCGAACCATATGGCTGTATGTCAGCTGCCTTTGTCATGCCCTTGAGGGCTGCAGAACTCTCGATGGGTATGGTAGTTTGCTTAGATAGACCAGAGACTGGTTGATCTACCCTCAGTGCCTTGCCCATGTTTCTCTTCTGGTGTCCGTCAGCAGGTACCAGTTTGCTACCATGTTCTTTTCTGGGAGTCTGGCAAGTTTGGTGGCTTCATATTTCTTGGATATGATGGTTTCAACTGATTTACAGGTTATGAAGTATATTTTTCCTTCCACTTGGCCCATGGAGAGCAGGGGGTCCTCCAATGTGGATGGCTGTTTTGGGTCTTCAGTGATGCACAAGGCCGCCTTGATCATTCTGATCAGTTCCTCGATATTCTCCCCATGGCACATTCTTCGCAATTTGTCCAGGATCTCTGTGTGTGCCTCTGTGGTAACGCTGTCAGCATCGTCTCTTGATCTTTTAGATGGGGGTTCTCTCCCGTTTGCTGTGAGGTTATTGCCCTTGGTGGTGGTGGTTATGTTTTTAGAGTTTCCAGGAGCTGGAAGAGGAGTTCAGCCTGTCCTGCATCGAGGGCAATTGGGGCTGTGGGTGGTGGCGAGTTCCCCCTGTGGAAGTCGAATTCCTCCTGGCCTCCTGTGGCTCCGCGTTCAGCCAGAATGCATACTGTACAGGTATAGTCAGCCTTGTCAATTTCCTTAAATGATGTGCTGCATTCCTAACAGTTCCTCATCTTGTGATCTCTCTGCATCACTCTGTGGGAGGCAGGCAGAAAGAACTGAGTGAGGTAGGGTCCTATTAGTAATGTTCCACAAGAAAAAATTACTCTCCTTACTAATTATGTTTCTTCTAATTGAGTCTTGCTGTATTCTGACAATTTCAGTAATTCCCAACCTTTGAACTGCCTGGAAAACAAATAGTTAACTTTCTATGCAGGGCATAGAATGCTGAGCTCGAGCTCGGTTGAAGTCTCTGTCTGGAGTGATTCAAACCTAAACCGTCAGATTCTTATGACCCCAACTAAACTAAATATTCTATGTGGAAATTGTAAAAATTCATACTAGCGAACTGGCTGAAAAAGATTTTGGATTCCCAAGGAAAACTCAAAGCAGGAGACCCAAGAACAAAACCCAATGTACTATAAATAACAATAATAAATCAGCACCCAAACAAAGGGAGGAGCGTGCAAGCAAAAACACCCCTAGGGTGCAACACTGCATCTGCCCACCCACTTCCCAAAACCAGGTTCTGAGAGGGGAGGCAGGAAGGGAGGTCAGAATACAGCAAGACTCCATTAGAAGAAACATAATTACTAAGGTAAGTAATTTTTTCTTCAAACAACATGAAGTCTTGCTGCATTTTGACAGTTGCAGACTACTAAGCAGTGCCTCCAAGGAGGAGGAACAGAACCTACTTTGGGAATAGGCTCTGAAGTACTGCTGTGCCAAACCGAGCATCACTCTTAGCCTGGATATCCATAGAGTAATGCTTGGTAGAGGTATGGACTGTTTTCCAGGTGGCTGCTTGACAAATTTCTAAGAGAGGGATATCCCTGGCAGCAGCCAGGGAAGCAGCTGTACCTCTTGTGGAATGAGCCCTCAGGCCTGAGGGTGGAGTTTTTCCCAGCTTTTCTTAGCAGAATTGTATACAAGACACAATCCACCTGGCAATAAATCTTTTGCTGGCAGGCTTGCCCTTTCCCACTTCTCCATAAGTGAGGAACAACTGAAGGGAGTCAAACCTGTACCCTTGGTACGCTCTATGTAGTAACTAAGGGCTCTTTTGACATCTAAACTGTGTAGCATCCTCTCTCCTGAGGAAGAATGATCAGTGAAGAAAACAGGGAAAGACATAGACTGGTTTAAATGGAAGTCTGAAGCCACTTTGGGCAAGAACCTTCTACTGGTTCTAAGAACCACTTTATCCCTGTGAAATGAGATAAAATCAGGTTCTACTCACAGGGCTTGCAATTCACTGATATGCCTGGCAAAAGTAATGGCTACCAAAAACACAGTTTTACAAGTCAAGTACTTAAGCTCGGCTGAAGACATAGACTCAAAGGGGGGTTGCATAAGTTGAGCAATGCAAACATTCAAATCCCAGGCAGGGGCAGGGTCTCTAAAAGGAGGATTGGTGTGAAGCAATCCTTTAAAAAAGTTACAGAACACAGGATGGGAAGACAGTGAGAAAGACTTCCCCACAGACAAAAACACAGCGACAACTGACAAGTGTACCTTGAGAGTAGCTGGTCTGAGGCCTAGACCATTAAGATGGACCATATAATCCAGAACCGTAGGCAATTCAGCAGTGTCTGGAGAAACATGCTTCTTAGAACACCAAATGCTGAATCTTTTCCATTTGGAGTTGTAAGACTTTCTGGTGGATGGCTTTTGAGAAGCCTTGAGGATATCCAGAACCCCTTGGGAAAGATGCAGATCTGCAAACTCTAACTCTTCAAGAGCCATGCTTTGAGATTGAGAGACTGAAGACTGGGGTACCAAATCCTTCCCTGAGAGGATGTTAACAGGTTGTAATTCCTGGGAAGAGACAGGGGACAATGGACTGCTAGGGACAGCAGCAGGGAGTACCAGGGCTATCTGGCCCAATCTGAAGCAATCAGAATCACCTTGCAAGGCTGAGACCTTATTTTTACCAAAACTTTGAACAGGAGTGGGAAGGGGGGGAAGGCATACAGAAATTTCCCTTCCCAATTTAGGATCGGGGCGTCCAGAGGCATTGAGTCCAGGACTGAAGGTCTGCAACAAAAGAGAGGTAGTTGGTGATTGTCTGGGGCTGCAAAGAGATCCGTCTCTGGAATGCCCTACTTTGAAAAAATCACTTTCAACACCTGAGGGTACAGGGACCATTCGTGATGGCCCTGAGAATTCCTGCTCAGTGCATCTGCTAGCACATTGTCCTTGCCTGGAAAGTGAATTGCTAGAAGAGAGGTTTGCAGGGAATAAGCCAAGGACTACAACTTCATGGCTTCTGTGCACAAGGCTGTGGACCGAGTGCCTCCCTGCTTGTTGATGTATCACATGGTGGTGGTGTTGTCAGTTCTGACTTGAACCACCTTGTTCTGTATTGACTGTGAGAACACTTTAAGAGCCAGAAAAGCTGCCCTGACCTCTAGAAGATTGATGTGGAGAAGGGATTCTTGGGGGGACCACAGCCCCTGGGCAGTAAGGGACCCCAGGTGGGCTCCCCAGCTCAGGAGAGAAGCATCCGTGGTAAAGACCACTGAACAAGGCTGAGGAACAAAAGGAACACCTTGTCTTAAATTGTCCTGATCCTGCCACAACTGGAGGGTTTGGATCAAGGTCAGAGTCACTGGAATCAGTTTGGTAAAGGAATCCTTTTTCTGAGACCAGAAAGCTCTCAGGTGGAACTGAATATCCATCATCTGGAATTTTGCCCCTTGGATCACTGCTGTTGAAGTTGCCATGTGACCCAAGAGCTGAGGAAATGCCTTGCTGGTCGAGATACCCGATGGCTGAAGGAAGCAGCTATTTTCATAAGAAACAAAGCAAAGGACTAGCGCACACCCCCGCAGCTATTTTTTGTTTTTATGGTTTTACTTGAATTTGGGAGTTTATGGTGCTCCTCTATAGCATGCTCCCTTTAAAATGTCTGTGTTATATCCCTTCTGGGAGCACAGTAGCCATTTAGGCATTTGAAAGTTAAATCACCTGTGTAAAATCCCTGTTGGGAGCACAGTGTAAAAGCAGTTAGCTAATAGCCATTGAGGCATTGTAAAGTTAGGGACTAAATCAAGGGTCCCACCTTGACGCTTGGTGATTTAGCTTACCAAATTGGAATTCCAATCTGAAACTAAGAGGACCCTCTCCTCACATGGAGCTTGAAAGTAAATATAGCCAATTTTGGCATTTGAAAGTTTAAATGTTATGCTATGTGGGGGCGTAGTCCTTTTGCTTTGTCTGTTATTTGTTACCATCTAGCAGCACCCCTTATAAGAAATGTGAATTCCAGTGTGTAGTAATTTAAAGGTTTGAGCAGCTATTTTTTGTTTTTATAGTTCCATAAGAACCCTTGCCCTTTCTAGAGGAAGAAAGGCTCTTGCTCTGAGTGTGTCCAGTTCTGCCCCATATAAAGGTAAGAAGTTGGACTGGTTTGAGAACTGACTTGGGAAGGCTGAGAAGAAATCCTAGAAGTGAGCACTTTTTGGGTCACTTCTAGGTAAGACTTGACTTGGTCTGGAGACTGACCCACTATTAACCAATCATGTATGATAAGGAAAAATGGAAATTGTTTGCCTTCTTAGAAAGGCAACTACTACTGCCAGGCACTTTGTGAAAACCCTTGGGGCTGAGGTTAGGCCAAAGGGCATTGCTCGGAACTGATAGTGGCCTGAGGGCAACTCGAACCTGAGGTACTTTCTGTGGGAGCACCTGATGGGAATGTGAAAGTAGGCATCTTTGAGGTCCATGGAGGCTAACCAGTCCCCTGGCCTTAGAGAGGAAAGGATTATTCCCAGAGATATCATCCTGAACTTTGGTTTTAAAAGATGTTTGTTTAGATATCTTAGGTCTAAGATGGGTCACCACTCCCCTGTCTTTTTGGGGGTCAGGAAGTACCTGGAGTACAGTCCTTTGCCCCAGTATAGGGTAGGTACTCTCTCTATAGCTTTTAAAGCTAAGAGAGAAGAAATCTCTGCCTCTAGGGCCTGGGTTTCCGAGACATTTGCAGGTGGAAAAGATCTGGCTCTCATCTTTGAAAATTTTGTGAAGCTGAGAACCAGTCCCTGGCTTACTATTTCCAGGACCCACCTGTCTGATGTAACAGACATCCAGTCCTGGACAAAGTAAGCCAGCCTGCTCCCTACCAAAATAGGAGAGTCGTCCCGGGCAGGCCCATCAGGGTGTCTGCTTGGTAGGGGCTTTAGGCTGAGGAGTAGATGCAGCCCTGCTCATCCCCCTTCTGCCTCTCCCTCTGAAGAACCCCCTCTGCGAAAAGGAAGAAGAGGCCTGTGCTTGGTAAAAAGGCCTTTGAAAAGGCCTGCCCCTGCCCCTAGACTGCTGCCTTTGAGGAGCTGCCTGCCTTCATTGGCCTGAGCACTCCTGTAAGTGGTCCTGTACTCATCCATTTTCTTCAGGGAATTCTCTATCTGCTCTCCAAACAGAGAATTACCCACTTCAGGAAAATCCATGGCCTTAGCCTGGGTGTCCTGCAAGAGGCTAGTACATCTGAGCCAAGCCATCTTCCGAAGAGCCACAGATGTAGCCATGACTCTTCATGACACATCATTAGAGTCCACAGCAGCATGAAA
Organism: Neoceratodus forsteri; assembly: GCA_016271365.2. NCBI lineage: Eukaryota > Metazoa > Chordata > Ceratodontiformes > Ceratodontidae > Neoceratodus > Neoceratodus forsteri. The sequence goes on along the minus strand of CM028134.1, from coordinate 512,020,989 downwards.
CTGAACCTTAGATGCCTCAATCCCATCTGCAGCCACAGCCTCCAGCTCCTTGGCTAGCTGGGGGGAGGCCTGTTTAGCCAGTGCCAGTACAGTGTCCCATTTGGACTTCTGGTTCCTGGCTGTATAGGCCATTTAATTTGCCTGCCTGAGTCCCAAAGAAGATGCCATGTACTGCTTCATTGCCATGGCATCAATCTTCCTGGAGTCCTTGTCAGGGGGGTGTGAAGCCAAGGGAATATTTGCCTTGTCACAGGCAGCAGCCTGCACTACCCCAACATGGCTGCATTGTTGACATAAGAACTCCATGTCTGAGCCTGAAAGTGTATACCTCTTGTCCATTCTTCTATCCATAGGTGGTATAGTGTTAGGAGACTTTAAGATTTTTTGTGTCTGTTTCCCAAAAGATTTATGGAGGGGAATAGACAGTCTCCTGGACTCTGAGATATCCATCATCGCTACATAATCAGGCTCCTCTTGATCTTCCACAGCCTCCTCCATAGGAAGCTGGAGGGTTTCAGCCACCTTTCTGTAAAACATAAAGTGAGAAGGGGACTCAGAAAGCCTAGGAGGGGAAACACCTGAAGGTCTGTCTGGGGAGATGTCCGGTTCCACAGGCACATCCAGACCTTCACTTACATCATCATCCTCAAAATTCCCTTCCTCTTCAAATTCCAGTTCATAAAAATCTTCAAGTGTATACTCTTGAATCTGGGGAACCAACCGAACCGAACCCCTGCCAGAAGGAGCCGAATCAGTCGGAACCGGACGGAGCGATTCCACAATCTGAATCGCCCTGGCTATCTCTTCCGTGGTCTGAACATGAACCTCTGGATCCGAACCGGTCGATTTATCTTTGCGTTTTCTTTTGTCGGAATGGATCCCTCGGAATCGGCTCTCCTTTTGCCCGAAGAAGAATCTCCCTGGTCAGAGGGCACTCCTTCTGGTTCGGTTGAACCGAATCAGGCTGGCCATCTGGGTCAGCAGACTTCTCGGCCTCCTTTTCCCTCAGTCTACCTAATCTCTTCTCAAGGGTAGATTTGGGAAAGTTTTTACATATCTGGCAGTCTGAATCGAGGTGGTCAAACCCCAGACAATAAACACAGGTGGTGTGGGGATTGGCCTTAGCAAAGATCTCCCCCCACTCACTGCAGTGTTGAAACCCAGTGGGCCTGTTTTTCTTCTTGATTTCTCAGACATGGCCAACCTAATCAAACTTATGCTTTTTTCGGCAACCGCCAGGCAAGACTCCCTTATTGGTTCCTAACCGTGTCACAGGTATTGGAAAAAAAGGGTTCAAAACATGTTTTTTTTTTTTTTTAGAACCGATAAGAACCGGTAAACAAACAAATTTCACTAACAAATGGCCGGTTCAGCCAAACTGAGCTGCACTTTTACAAGTTCCACACAGAAAAACAGAAAAATTCCTATCTAGTACTCACGGCACCACAGACAGGGACTGAACCGACTTTGCAGATACTTTTTTCGGTTTAAAAACCGACGGAAACTGAAAACTTTAACTGACTTTCGAACCCAGCTGAAGGAGAAATCTCCGGAGCGACCATTCAGTGAGGTGGAGTCAAGAATCTGACGGTTTAGGTTTGAATCACTCCAGACAGAGACTTCAACCAAGCTCGAGCTCAGCATTCTATGCCCTGCATAGAAAGTTAACTATTTGTTCTCCGGGGCAGTTCAAAGGTTGGGAATCATTGCAATTGTCAAAATACAGCAAGACTTCATGTTGTCTGAACATAAATCAGGGTTTTAAATGGCCGGTATCGCATCACAATTTGTGATGTGATCTGGCTGCTCGGGCGATTCATTCTCACATCTGCATCGCAAAAAAATGCAATGCATTCTGTGACCCTCCCCCCACCCATCTCAACCCCACCACCCGGGCTAGAAATAATTTTTTTGAGATGACTGTCCGAGGGATAGGTGGAATGTAAATTTTGCCTGTCCGGACAAAGTTTTACCTGTCCACATTGTTGTGAGGTGAATTTTGAACTTAAAACATAAAATAGATTGTAAAGTGGAAAGAGAGAAAACTGTTGGTTTTGGGGTTATTTTTCTTTCTTTTTTTTTATTTTCGTCTTTATCCTCCTTTTTCCTATCCCCGGTGCCCCCTCCTTCCATCCGCTCATGTCCCCCGCTACCTACCTTAGGGATCTGCCCCTAGATTGCCCTTCCTCCTCTGCCTGGCACATTGGGGTCTGTCCTGTAGGTGGTCCGGGTAGACTTAGGGCGGACTTCATCTAGGGCAGCCGGAGGGTTTTTTCCGGTTTTCTCCCCTTATGCCCACGTCCCCTGGGACGCCTGCACTTGGGATGTACGTCCCGAGTGGCGACGTGCTGACGCACACCAGCCCTCATGTGCCGCGACGTCCCCCCTCCCCGGCTCCGACGAGCGAAGCCGCCTCCATCCCTTCCGACTGCCAGTGCTTCCACCGACTATGGAAGGGATGCAGAATGCAGAGCATTCTTGGTCACCCACCCCTGAGGGAGGAGAGCATCCGTTGGGACACTCGATCCTCCCTCCCTCCCCCACCGACCCCCGGCCGCCCGAGTCCGTTCCCGAACCCGGGCCGCCGGCGTAGTGCGAGGTGTGGCGTCCAGCGCCTCAACCCTCAGCGCCACCGGGCCGGCTTGGGGTTATTTTTCAAGGTAAAACACTGATTGAGTCTAGTCTAGTCTATTTCTGAATCAGAACTTGAATCTCTGCAGCCATATGGTCCCACATGAGGTCTTCTCTTTTGTTTTCCAGATTTGAACCATAGTGTTATGGCATCCTGCAGGTCAAATGTAGCAACGCAGCACCTGACAGCTTGACATGCATTAGTTCAGATGTAGTCATAGGAGACAGACAGGACCGCCAGTCAGACTTCACTCTGCCCATCAAGCCGAATCCTCTCTCAACCACTGCAGTTTGGGTTGGGGATCAGTAGAGCTATTGTGACTAAGACCAGAATATCAGGGAATCGCTGTTCATGTGCATCATTATGGAGAATTTTTTGCCAGAAATCCAAATAGTGAAATTTCGGAGACAGCTCATTCAGTGATTTTTTTCAAAAGTGGTTTACGCTCTAACCATTGCGCTTCAATCAAGTTTACATTATGATTGTGTTACTTGAGTATGTCACAGTAGTGCTCTGTGAGGGTTCTGACTTCCTCATTGCCATAAAGGGCTAGCTAGTGGTCACTATCTGGTAACTGTAATGGGTTAAATATCCTGAATGACCGTAGGACTTTGTCTGTTTTAAAATTGGAAAATCATAAGTTAATACTTTCAATTGTTGATGAAAGAAGGCTTGTAACATCACGTACCACTGCCTGTTTGGTTCTGTCTATAGAATATCCCCTTTCTAAGTTAAGGAAGATATCAGATCCATGGTACTGAACCTGAGTACTGGCTGAGCCTGTCAGTCGACTTGTGCTAGTGTCACTGTCAGCTGTGTCCGAGTCAGGGAGCAAGAGCAATTCCTTACAGACTTTGTCAAGTTTATCCTGCACAGGGTAGTTCTCTAGCCAGAGCACTGTGCTTTCAACCTTACTGACTATTGTTTCTACTGTTGAGCTGTCTCTCTGTAGAGTTAGACTGAAGGCCATCATGACAGAAAGGTATTCAGCCAGAAACTGAGAAAACAGGACAAATATCACAGTACTTATTGTTTTGAACAACCCACTGGCCTGATCTTTTGTTTGCCCTGGTGTGGAAGCAATGTGCTGTGAAATGTACAACTAAGGCCTTGTAGCTGGACAGAATAACAGACAGAGCCCTTTCTCTGTGTGCAACCCACTGAGTCCCTGACACGTTAACTGGTTTGTGAATGTTGTAGCTCATATTACTGGCTAACTCTTTGAGACCGGCCCAGTTTTTGGGAGACTTGTGATATATTTTATAGATACCCATTAAGACTTCATCTGCTGTTTTCATGTATGGGATAGATGTTGCTGATTGCTTTATAGCAAGCTCCAACTTGTGGGCACTGCACTGAATCCTTAACAAATGAGTTACGTCTTTCAAAATCCTACCAAATACCCCAGTCACTTTACCCAACATGACAGGTGCCCCATCAGATCCAAAAGCAACAACTTTTTTTTTTCCAGTCTTTACAGTCCAGGGTGAATTCTAAGGCATCACATATTGAGTTATAAATGCTTTCACCATTTGGAATAGAGACTGGCTGAAGGGAAACAAATTTGTTTACTGGATGGAAATTTTCCATTATTCTAATATAGACTGCCTCCTCTTCTATTACTGATGCATCACTGCTTGAGTCACACAGGACAGAGATAAAAGTGTTACTATTAACCAATTTTGCATCTTTTATCCTTATTGATTCTGAAATAAAATGTGTGAACGTTGCTGCCTGTTTGTCACTTCTATAACTGACTCCGACATTTGCACCATTTACATGTAATTCTAATACGCCAGGGAAATCTGTGAATGGGCATTCTGAATTAATCAAATAAAGAGTTGTTCTTAACAAATGTTCAACCTGTGTCGCCTCATTTTTTTCCATTTGTATTGTTCCTCGTTCTATTGCTAACTTGGAAGGGTCTGTGTTAGACACAGTATTTTTTTCATTAGCTAATTTATGAGGTTTGGAGAGTTCATGAGCGCGTACATTTTCAAGTCTCATGCTCTTACAGCCAGTAATGAAAGTGTTTGTCTCGTTTAAGTATTTTTTGCAATATGAACAGGTCATGCCCACATCAGCCTAATATAGTAGCCACTCCCTATTTTTCTTCCAACTCTCCTGGAAGCTTCTTTTTCCTTTTTGTCCCAGTTTCCATCATTGGAGTAGCCGGAGTTGCTGCTGGTGTATCAACACTAGCAGTGGCACTACTAGTTGGCACATCTGTGGCCACAACGGTGCCTGGGTGAGTTGCTGTTACTGACTCTGTTACTAAAGGAGTAGCAGGTGGAGTACACACAGAGGAATCCAAGCTTTCTCCTCCTCCCCCTTGACTTGAAGCTGAAGGCTTTGCATTTGCACTAGACGTAATTTTTTTTAAATCCAAACTTTAACAAAGACATTTTTCCCCTTTTGGTTTCTGCTTAGCTAGGGGGGAATGGGGGTTACTGTAGTAGTGCTAATGACAATGTTTAATAAAGTAGAGCAGTAGACACACACACTACAATGATTACAATCACTCGTATAATATCTTGATGTGACAGTGAAGGTTTGGTTTAGTTTTCTTTTTTTATTCACAGAGAGAGAGAGAGTGAGAGTAGTCTAGAGCAGAACAAACTTAATTAGCTCTCAAGCTGCCAACTTTTTTTCTCAAGAATCTCCCTTCTCTTTTGTGTTGGTTTTGGTTTACTTAGTTATGTTATCCAAGCCACACAACAGTGTAGAGTTTGAGAGTGCCTGCCTTCTCTAATTCAGCAGCCTTTCCTTTTATACAGACATAGAAACATAGAAACATAGAAGTTGACGGCAGATAAGGACCGCAAGGCCCATCCAGTCTGCCCATTTCTTTTTCTACCTTATAAATGTGCCATCGGCCTTTGCTCTGTCAGTGACCTATCTATTCATAGTCATTTGTATTGCTCCCTTATGCCTATCCCATGCCTGTTTGAAGCCCTGCACTGTATTCATAGCCACCACTTCTTGTGGTAAGCTATTCCATGCATCTACCACCCTTTCTGTGAAAAAGAATTTCTCATTTCCCCTTAATCGGCCTCCTCTAATCTCATGCTGTGTCCTCTTGTCCTGCTATTTTCTTATATTTAAACATGTTAGACTCTTTCACCTTGTTTATGCCCTTAAGGTGTTTAAATATCTCGATCATATCCCTCTCTCCTCCTTTGCTCAAGGGTATACATATTGAGCTCCGTTAATCTGTCCTCATATGTCTTTGATGCAGTCCCTGCACCATTTTGGTGCCCTTCTCTGGACTGCCTCAATTTGAGTTAATGTCCTTGTAGAGGTGTGGCCTCCAATACTGCACGCAGTACTCCAGATGGGGCTAACCAATGTCTTGTACAGAGGGATTATTACCTCCTCTTACGACTTGTGATACCCTACTAATACACCCTAACACCCCCAGCCTTATCTCTACTGCTTTAGAGGTCTGCTTGGATGATTTTAGGTCATCAGTGATGATGATGCCTAAGTCTCTTTCTTCCTTTGTGACTGCTAGCAACTCCCTCCCAGCCTATAAGTGGCTGGGGTTTCTCTTCCCTATGTGCATGATTTTGCACTTCTTTGCATTAAATCCCAGTTGCCACTCTTCTGACCATTTTCTAGTTTATCCAGATCTCTTCATTCTGCCCACCCATCTGGATCATCTACTCTGTTGCAGATCTTGGTGTCATCTGCAAACAGACAAGCCTTACCCTCTAGTCCATCTGCAAGGTCACTAATGAAGATGTTGAATAGGACATGCCCCAGAACTGATCCCTGAGGTACCCCACTTGTGACTTGCATCTCTTCTGACTGTATACCATTTAACCACCACTCTCTGTTTTCTGCCAGTCAACCAGTTTGCCACCCAGTTGACCAACTTCTGACCCACCCGAGCCTACCTAGCTTATTTATCAATCTTCTGTGTGGAACAGTGTCAAAAGCTTTGCTGAAGTCAAGGTAGCGACATCAACTGCTCCCCTTGGTCCACCACTCTGGTTACCCAGTCAAAGAAATCTATGAGGGTTAGTTTGACAGGACCTTCCTTGTAAACCCATGCTGTCTTGGATCCTGTGCCCTATGGATTCCAGGTGTTGCACTATCCTTTCCTTAAGGAGTGCCTCCATAATCTTGCCCACTACTGAGGTAAGACTGACTGGTCTGTAGTTCCCCGCCTCCCTGCTACCACTCTTGTGGAGCGGGATCACATGAGCCCTTCTCCAGTCTTCTGGGACCTCTCCTGTGCTCAGAGACTCACTAAACAATTCTGCTAATGGCTCTGCTAGTTCCTCCTTTAGCTCCTTAAGGTACCCTGGGATGTATGCCATCAGGTCCCATTGCCTTATCCACCCTAAGCTTAGCAAGCTCTTGTAGGACCCTTTCTTTTTGTGAAGGGGTAGTGCTCACCTCCCTCCCGCTGTGTCCATGATGTTGAGCTGTGGGCCCTGCCTTACCTTCTCTTCAGTAAATACTGAGCAAAAGTATCTATTTAGGATAGATGCCTTTACAGGGTCCTCCTCCTCACATGCTCCCTTTTCTCCATTAGCTTAGGACTTTCTCCTTTCACTAATGTATCTATAGAAAGTCTTGTCACCTTCTTTACTGTTCGTGCTAGTGTTTCCTCAGTCTGGGACTTTGCCTGCCTTACTGCCTTACCTGCTTCCCTTAGGGCAGTTTGGTATGCCTCCTATCTTCATCCCGCTGTGTTCCTTATATTTCCTGAAGGCCAGCCTTTTGGCTCTGACCTTTTCTGCTACTGTATTTGAGAGAACCAAAGTGGTTTCCTTCTTCTTTGCACTTCCTTTTCTGTCTAACACAATGGGATGTTGCTTCAAGTATTGTATCCTTAATGCTTGCCCACTTTGCCTGTACCTCCTCACCTGTGTTTCTTTTTGCCAGGGCTAGCTTAACTCTGTTGGCCATCTTATCAAAGTCAGCTCCTCTGAAGTCCCATATTTTTGCCTTGGAATGGGATGATTTAGATGTAGTAGCCAAATTGAACCATACCATGTGATGGTCACTGGCCCCAGGTGACCTTCTACCTGGAGATCTGTGATCCTTCTTTGTTAGTCAGTACTAGATCTAGGATAGCCCTGTCTCTTGTGGGTTGCTGTACCAGTTGTTTGAGGCCCTCTGCAAGGAATCCACTATGAGTCTAGTTCTGCAGATGTTCCTGCTGGTATTGACCAATCTGAATCTGGCATGTTGAAGTCTCCCCATTATCAGAACCTCCTTTAGCTGTCATGTTTTGTATATCTTCTAACAGTAATGTGTCTATGTCCTCCCTCTGGTCTGGGGGCCTGTAGACAACCCCAGTTCTTATGGCTGTCCCATTTCCTGTTTCCAGGGTGACCCACAGTTCTTCTGGCTCCTTATGTGTATTCTGAATTTCTGTAGCTTTGATATTTTCATTAACATACAGGCCCACCTTCCCCTTTTTGCACCTCGGTCTCTTCTGAACAATACATAGCCAGGTACTGAAGTCTCCCAAGTGTGGTTACTGGTAAACCACGTCTCACTGATTGCTACTATGTCCAGTTTAGCCTCTGACATTATTGCCTGCAGGTCTGGGATCTTATTTCCAGGCTGTGAGCATTTTGTACATGATTTTCCATTGGCCAGATTTTAGTGTGTTAGTTGTTGGGAAGTTTGGCATTACCCCTGTGCATCGTGATGGGGAGACAAACCTTTTTCTTACTTCCGGTGATGCAAATGAACGGCAAACACGCTGAATTCCTGTTTGACCACTAGCTGAGGGGAGGGGGTTCTTCCCATTCAATGTATGGGGTGCTGCACCTCTCCCCATTTGCTAGTTTAAATATTCTGCAAAGAGTCAAACTTCTGCCCCAATGCACTGACTCCCTTAGTCAGATGCAGTCCATCAAATTTAAAGAACTTTCGCCCCCAGAACTGTTGCCAGTTCCCTACAAATCTGTGTCCTTTTCCTGGCACCAGTCCTTGAGCCACGTGTTTAGCTCCCTATCTCCCCTTCTGACCTTCCGTCCATCTGCTCCCTTCTCCCAGACTGGCAGGATCTCAGAGAAGAGATGCCGGACAAATAGATGATAGTTTGTCACCCAGCTTAGTCAGGTGTTCCTTGGTCTCTACAACTGACCGGCTGGCGAGATCATTAGTCCTATGTGTACTAGGACATCAATGTTTTCTCCTGCTTTGTGAACAATTTTGTAATGCGGTCAGTGTCTCTCCATGCTGATGTACCTGGGAGACATCTGACCATCACCCTGGCTGGAGATGGGTATCAACTCCCGAATCATGGAGTCTCCTATGATCAGAAGTTTTTGGATTTCCTTTGTGCTTGTTTAGTTTTGGTTCCTGATTTGGGTGAATATTGTTGTGTTAGCTCCTGTGCCTGCAGTGTCCTGTTTCAGTGTCTTCTGCCTCTTTATTTGATTTCAGAGATAGAGGCAGATACCTGTTTGTAGTGTTTATATGGTTTTTGGAGGTAATGTGTTGGAGAGCAGAGAGTGATGGGGCACCTGATTTGCTCCTCCTAACCACCTACCAACCTCCTGGACCAACTACCCTCTGCGGTCGAGGTTTTTCTGTTGGATGCTGGGGAAATGGCGGGTGGTTCTTATAATGTATTTCCTCTTCAATATGAAATTTGAGGCGTGCAATCTCTGCCCATGCTGCCGGAGCTGAGACCTAAGATCTCCAAAGGCCCAGCATGTGGACAGTTCCTAAATCCTGTAAGACTGTCCTTCTGAAAATTGTTCCACAGTACCTGCAGTTAATGAAATCCATTCCAAATAAGTTGCTGGGTTTGTAACCTAGTCAGAGTAATTAGAAGGAAAAAAGGAAAAAATGCAAGTAATGGTTTAATTGTGCTTTGTTTAACTTGTTATAACAAGTTAAATTACTAGTGCCTCTGTAAATGAGATCACCTTGTGGAGGCCCCACTGATCCGCCCCTTCCTGCTCTGCCACAGGAAATGTCACAACTGTGGTACCCTATAAAAGGAGTGTAGCGTGGGGTGGTTGGGGATGGGGGTGGGTGGCTGGGCCCTTCCCCTGCCTAAAAAGAAGAACCACGGACGAAAGAACAAGGAGGTAAGAGCAGAAACAATCAGTCAACAACAAATGCAGTAACCCTGAAAGCTTATCCTAATGTTAGATAAAACTGTAAAACCTGTAAGCACCACCTGTAATAATTTCAGAGAAGATATACCCTGTAAGAAACACTTTGCTCAGAGAAAAATAAAGCAGTAACAGAAGATATACCTTGCAAAAGACAATTTGAATCAGAAGATTACAGCAGTAATCTGTTAGCACACACCTGTAGGCACCTTGTAATAATGCAGAAGAAGGTATACCAGCAACAACAATTTGAATCAGAGAAAAAATAAAGCAATGAAATGTTAGCAACAAACAGTAGCAATCCCTGTGAGTAAAAAATAAAAACACCACCACACAGTAAATCTGCTTAGCCAAACTAAGTCTTAATCCTTCTCCCTTGCTCTGGTAAGTTTCTCTACTCTGCCTTTCAAGCAGTCTTAGAAGGAAAGAGCTCAGGTGAAGCTAGGTGCCTTGGCCAGCAAACCACCTCCTCCTTTCCCCTCCACTGGCAGTGGCAGAGCAGAGTACTTACTCAGTGAAAGTACAGCAGGAGGCAGCAGTGGTTTGTTTTAATAGGCTGGCAGGGGCAGAGGGGCTAGCAGGTAGGCAGGACGTAGGTACCACAACCGCACAGTATCTTTCAAGCTGCAGCCACCTGGAAGGCTATAAGCTGAGCAGCCAGCTACTTGAAGACTAAGGCATTTTCAGTGATCTCGAGCTGGTTAGGTTAGGTAGGTCTATATTGGGATGCGAAAGAAATGAACAGCGCAGGAGAGCAGGAGACTAGAGCTGCTGCAGCTTAGATTTATTCAGCATCCCCTCCTCTCTCCTTCACAGACTACAGTGCCTGCCTGCTTTGTTAGTTTTTATTAATTTTTTTTTTTTTTTTTATCAAATAGTTCCTTCCCTCTCCCCTTCCTGGCTACACATAAAAAGGACTGTTTGGGAGAGAACTCAGCTCCACACAAGATCACACTCACACTACTCAGTCACTGAAGGATGTTAGTGGGATATGGTAATACAACAGCCCCTCAAGTCTGTCTCTTTTAAATTTTAATAATTTTTTTTTTCCAAAGTTCTATCTGTCCTGTCCAGTCCAGAATCCCTTGTTTTTTTTAGTGCCTCTTTCGTTCCTTCCCTCCCCTTGCTTTAAGATATTATAATGCAACTTAAGCAAGCTACTTAAAGACTGAGGTAGTTTCAGCCTAACTGAATATGGTGGCGATCTGATCAGTGATCTCAATCTGGTTTTGGAAGGTTAGGTAGGTACTGCAGAATAAACGAACAGAGCAGGAGAATGGGAGACTAGAGCTGCTGCAGCTTAGATTTATTCAGCCTCCCATCCTCTCTCCTTCACAGACTACAGTGGCTGCCTGCTTTGTTAGTTTTTATATATTTTTTTGTTTTTTTATTAACTAGTTCCCTGCCTCTCCCTTCCCTGGCTACACATAAAGAGGACTGTTTGGGAGACAACTTGGCTCCAGACAAGACCACACACACACTACTGTCTCAGTCACTGAAGGATGTGAGTGGGATGGTAACACGACAGCCCCTTAAGTCTGTCTCTTATATATTTTTTCTCAAAGTTTCATCTGTCCTGTCCAGTCCAGAATCCCTTGTTTTTTTTTTTAGTGCCTCTTTTGTTCCTTCCCTCCCCTTGCTTTAAGATATTCTCCTGTCCCACTCCTCTTTCCTCCAACACCACTTAGCTCTGCTCACCCAACAAACAGCAGATCCAGGCCTGAAAAAAATTAACACAGTCAAAATTACATTTACTTTTTTTTTGTATCAGAATTCAGACAGTTATCAGCACAAAAGATGAATGAGCCCTGAAAAGGGCTGTTGTGAGTGTCTGTGTATTTAAACAAGCTGCCTCGTGTTCTGTAGAACTCGCTCTGCAATCACTCCTCACTCCTCACCATTCAAGCGCCAGACAGAAAATTGTTAGCGTGAGTTTGGGCACAGCAACCTCACATGCGCAGTGGCGATTAGCGCATATGTGATTGCAGAATTGAACTCGGCTGCACGCACAACTCTTCCCGAGCAGGATCACTGTCACTTCAGTGAAGGTCAGGTGACATCCAGTAGCAGCAGTCACCTGACCAGACACACAACAGCAACGGCAGGGCAAGCGGAGCTAGCGGGAGGAGTAGGTGGGCGGCGCTACACTTTCCTGTGGGCCGGGAGCACATAAAATGTCAGGAGGGATCCCAGTGTCAGGTCAGGACTCAGCATGGATTCCGCTAGGTTCTAGTGCCACAAATGGATGGCGGCAAGCAGAATTTAAAGTGCCTGCCCAATTGATAGGCGAACTGAAAAAATCAGCTGTCCTACTTGAAAACCGTCAGTCTGGGACAGGTGAGAGAGCGGTTGTTTGAGCCTGCCCACCACCCATCCCCACAGACACTCACCCACATAACAAGATACCTCATTAGTTTTAGAGCATCCCAGTCTACGCGGGACTCCAAAATAAATGCTGGCAGTGCACCATGGTTAACTGTATTAGTTCAGCTATCCACCTAGAAATGCTGTCTGTAGTATTCTCAGTCTATCTGGCCCGAATGTTCGGTAGTCGTTCCCAGTAGTGCTTTGCGAACGTGATCGCAATGCACTACTGTGAGTGACTACCAGCATTCGGGGCTGCGGCAGTGAGACTGAGAATACTGCAGACAGCACTACTAGGTGGAAAACAACTAATACAGTTAACTACGGAGAGACTGCCATCGTTTATTTTGGGCTGCAGTGGTGAGACTGGGTGTCGTTCTAAACTAACGAAGTACCTTACGTAGGTGAGTGTCTGTGGGGAAGGGTGGTGGGCTGAGATTGGTGGGGGAAGAATGCTGGTAAAGTGGGTTCGGGCTACAGAGTACTTCTCCCTGATCATGAGGTATGTGCCTTAATTCACCCCCTCAAAACTGATTTGTTCTTCCTCTGAGCGTCCTTACAGAAAAGTTGCTTGCTGCCAACACAGAGAAGGTGCTGTAAATTCAGACTTTAAGACAGAAATATTTAACATGTCAGAAATAAAAACAAGTAAAGACAATGGGTTTAACACTGCTAACAATAAAAGCAGCAGTATTTGTCACTGTGGCTGGTGACTTGGAGCTTTAAGTTTTTGGTAAAGGGGCATGGCTGGGGAGGCTTAATTGGGTGGGGGATTTGGCAGGTACCCCATGGATGGGGGTTGGTGGTTAAACACTGAGATGCGTGGGAGGAGGGTTTTAGTGGTTCTGGCAGAGGGGACAAGGATGGGGAGGTTGTGGTATTGAGATGGGTATGGGTGTGTGAGTGTGCGTGTGTGTGTGTGTGTGTGTTGGGGGTACTGAAACAGATGAAGCCAAGATAGAATTGATTTTAATAAAAGATTTTATTTAGGTTACAATATTTAAGGATTTTTGATTTTGTTAATCAAATTGAGGCATATGCTATTCATTTTCACAACTGATTAACACTTTCATGTGCAAAACTGCTAATCAATTTTCCAAGCTTATTTAAAACCCTGTAAATAAATTGTGCTGTCTGGGTGGAGGTGTTCCTATGACCGACCTGTGTGCTGCCCCTTTAAAGGCTCTTTGTTCTGACCAGGGGGTGCCATGCAGTCCCATGCAAGATAGCCGCTCCAAGTCTGGTGAGATTTGGGCTCACTCTGTGTTGGGCTGAGCAGTGTCTTTAAGTAGAGTGCCATAGAAGTAAGTGGGTATGATCTCATACCCAGCGAAGATGGCTGCCGAGATCTCATGCGAATTCCCATGAGACTGCAAGTGCTCTATGTACTGTACTGAAAACAAATCTCGCGTGAGTTGCAATGCATTCTTGGAGTCGGCAGAGGGGATGAGGACAGACTGGCTGCTGCTGCAGGTCTCAGTGGGTGGGGAACATGTTATTTTATGACCCGCCGAGACCAGGATGCAGGAATGGATGGGGGAAGGGACAAGCTATGAAGGGGACCCACAGGTCGTTTCCAGGCAGCTCCAGGCTGTTTTGGTGATCCCAGCATTGCGGGAATTGGGAATGCAGCAATCTTTAAGGTAATTACTTTCTTGTTTATATTTGAAGCCAGAGGAGTCTGTTGGGTGAGTCCTCGTCTGTTAGGGTGGAGGGGCATTCAGAGGCAGGGCTGGGGGGCTGCCTGTTTGGAGTGAAGACACTACATGAGGGTCCTCTCTCCTAGTGTTGTCAGGCAGTTGCAGCTGTGTATATTCCTCACTGAGGGTGCTCCAGGAGGGACCTCAAATTGTTTTGGTTGCTGCTGGGGGCAGAGGTTAATGTGCTCCCAGAGAGCTACAACAGGCTGGTTAATTTAAGTTATCTTGGGGATACTGTGATTGGAAGACAGAATCTGTTCCACTAGTTCAACTTTTGTGTACCCATTATAGCTGAATTCGGTGCCCTAAACTTCATGATGATTGTTTTTACAGATGCAGCATTCTGATGCTAACATGGTAGAAATAACAATATGCTGATAAAGGAAGGTGTTAGTGACTACCAGGCTGTCGTTACTAGTGCTTTTTTTTTTTTAAGAGATAAATATTGTACCTTATTTAAATAGATGATGTGTGTTGGGGAGTAGATCTGGATTACGACCAACCTCTCTGGATGCACAAATTAAAATGGAGATTCTGAGATGGGACAGAGGGGCTGGCTTTGGCCAGCTCAGATTTGATAGGACCATGCAACAACCTATAAATTGAACGGAGAATACCCACAGGCTTTGACTGCGGAGTACTATAAAGTGTACGAAACATAATTTGGGGTTCTAACTATGACAGGTTTCTGACTGGTCAGCAGCTCATAGTTACCATTCTGTACACAAATCGTGACACAGTAAAAACTCCACATAAGGTGATTCCATGTAGTGAACTGTTACAGAAGGCTGCCCATAAAAACACAACAAAGCAAATTACAGTTTTACCAATCAGTGTTTATTCAGGTACAGTTAAATATGGATATTTTAGGAGAATGCATATCATTTCTGAGAATAAGAACTTTATAGACAGCTGCCCTTTAACACTAATTTCCTGTCCCCTTTAAAGTTTAAACATTTGAGCAGCAGTGATAGAGATGTGCTTGGATGTGGTAGAGGAGCATGTGGGCCAAGTTGAAGAGGACGCCATAGAACTTCACAAGGCAACAGAGTACTTTGTGTAGTAAAATGTAGCCCTACATAACAACTGTCAGGACTTGGAGAGCCATTCTAGATGGTACAATTTACACCTGTATGGCCATCCCAAGGGTGGTGAGATGGAAAAAGGAAAAAATTACTCACCTTAGTAATTATGTTTCTTCTAATGGAGTCTTGCTGTATTCTGACTATTGCAGTTAGCCCCAGCCTTTAAACTGCCCCAGAGAACAAAGGGTTAACTTTCTATGCAGAGCATAGAATGCTGAGTTCGAGCTCGGTTGAGGTCTTTGTTTGGAGCCCTTTGAAATCTAACCATCAGATTCTTACAAACAAAAACCCACTAACTATCCTATGTGGAAATTGTAAAATAATTACTAGCCAACTGGCAACAAAAAGTTTTGGATTCCCAAAGAAAGACTTAAGTCAGGAAACCCAAAAACCGAAAAAAAAATCCAATAAAAGTATTAATAAGAAAACAAACACCCAAACGAAAAGAAGAGGGTGTAAAAGGAGCACCCCAGAAGTGCAACACTGCACCTGCCCACCCACTTCCCAAAAACTGGTTCTGAGAGGGAAGGCAGGGAGGGAGGGAGGTGAGAATACAGCAAGACTCCACTAGAAGAAATATAATTACTAAGGTGAGTAATTTTTTCTTCAAACAACATGAAGTCTTGCCGTATTCTGACTATTGCAGACTACCAAGCAGTACCTCCATGGAGGAGGGACAGAACCTACTTTAGGAATAGGCTCTGAAGTACTGCTGTGTCAAACCGAGCATCACTCCTAGCTTGGATATCCAGAGAGTAATGCTTAGTAAAGGTATTGACTGTTTTCCAGGTGGCTGCTTGACAAATTTCTAAGAGAGGAATATCCTTGGCAGCAGCCAGGAAAGCAGCTATATCTCTGGTGGAGCGAGCCCTCAGACCTGAGGGTGGAATTTTTCCTAGTTTCTCATAGCAGAATTGTATACAAAACACAATCCACCTGGCAATAGTTCTCTTGCTGGCACGTTTACCCTTTCCCACTTCTTCATAAGTGAGGAACAACTGGAGGGAATCAAACCTGTGACCCTTGGTACGCTCTATATAGTAGCTAATCGCCCTTTTAGCATCTAAACTGTGTAGCCTCCTCTCTCCCGAAGAAGAATCATTGGTGAAGAAAACAGGGAGTGACACAGACTGATTCAAGTGGAAATCTGAAACCACTTTGGGCAAGAACCTTCTATTGGTTCTAAGGACCACTTTATCCCTATGAAAGGAGATAAAATCAGGTTCCACTGACAGGGCTTGCACTTCACTGAAACGTCTGGCAGAGGTAATGGCTACTAAAAACAGTTTTCCAAGTCAAGTACTTAAGCTCTGCTGAGGACATAGGTTCAAAGGGGGGTTGCATAAGTTGAGCAATGCAAACAATTAAATCCCAGGCAGGGGCAGGGTCTCTAAAGCTAGGATTGGTATGAAGCAATCCCTTAAAAAATGTACAGAACACAGGATGAGATGATAGTGAGGAAGACTTTCCCACTGACAGAAAAGCAGAAACAGCTGACAAGTGCACCTTGACAGTAGCTGGCCTGAGGCCTAAGCCATTCTGATGGACCATATAATCCAGAACTGTGAACAAATCAGCAGTATCTGGGGAAACACCTTTCTTGGAACACCAAATGCTGACCCTCTTCCATTTGGAGTTATAGATTTTTCTAGTGGTGGGCTTTCGAGAGGCTTTGAGAATATCCAGAACTCCCTGAGATAGATGCAAATCTGCATACTCTAACTCTTCAAGAGTCATGCCTTGAGATTGAGAGACTGAAGATTGGGGTACCAAATCCTCCCCTGAGAGAAGGTTAACAGGTTGTAGTTCCCGGGAAGCGAAAGGGGAAGATGGACTGCTAGAGACAGCAACAGGGGGTACCAAGACTGTCTGGCCCAGTCTGGAGCAATCAAAATCACTTTGCAAGGTTGTGACCTTATCTTGACTAAAACTTTGAACAGTAGAGGAAAGAGAGGGAAGACATACAAAAATTTCCGCTCCCAGTTCAGAATCAGAGCATCCAGAGGGACTGAACCCAAGAATGGGGGTCTGCAACAAAAGAGAGGAAGTTGGTGATTGTCAAGGGCTGCAAAGAGATCTATCTCTGGAGTGCCCCACCTTGAAAAAATCACCTTCAAGACCAGAGGGTCCAGGGACCATTCATGATGGCCCTGTGAGATCCTGCTCAGTGCATCTGCTAGCACATTGTCCTTTCCTGGAAAGTGGACTGCTATCACAGAGGTTTGCAGGGAATAAGCCAGGGACCACAAGTTCATGGCTTCTGTACACAAGGCCGTAGACCGTGTGCCTCCCTGCTTGTTGATGTACCACATGGTGGTGGTGGTGTCTGTTCTGACTTGAACCACCTTGTTCTGCACTGACCGAGAGAAAGCTTGCAGAGCCAGAAAAACTGCCCTGAGTTCTAGGAGACTGATGTGGAGAAGGGATTCCTGAGGGGACCACAGCCCCTGGGCAGTGAGGGCCCCCAGATGGGCTCCCCAGCCCAGAAGGAAAGCATCCGTGGTAAGGACCACTGAATGAGACTGAGTGGCAAATGGGACCCCTTGCCTTAAATTGTCTTGATCCTGCCACCACTGAAGGGCTTGGATCAAGGTCCGGGTCACTGGAATCAGTTTGGTAAGGGAGTCCTTCCTCTGGGACCAAAAGGCCCTCAGATGGAACTGAATGTCTCTCATCTGGAATCTTGACCCTTGGACCACTGCTGTAGAAGCTGCCATGTGGCCCAAGAGCTGGAGGAAATGCCTTGCTGGTCGAGACAACTGAAGGCTGAAGGAAGAAGACAGTTCTATAAAAACTCTTGCCCTTTCCAGGGGAAGAAAGGCTCTTGCTTTGGCAGTATCCAGCTCTGCCCCTATAAAGGTAAGGAGTTGCACTGGCTCGAGAACTGACTTGGGAAGGTTGAGAAGAAATCCTAGAGAAGTGAGCACTTGCTGGGTCATTTGCAGGTCTGACTTTACTTGGTCTGGAGACTGGCCCACTATGAGCCAGTCGTCCAGATATGGAAAAATGGAAATCTTTTGCTTTCTTAGAAAGGCAACGACTACTGCCAGGCACTTTGTGAAAACCCTTGGGGCTGATGTTAGACCAAAGGGCATTGCTTTGAACTGATAGTGGCCTGAGGGCAACTCGAACCTGAGGTACTTTCTGTGGGAGCACCTGATGGGAATGTGAAACTAGGCATCTTTGAGGTCCAGGGAGGCTAGCCAGTCCCCTGGCCTTAGAGAGGGAAGAATTATTCCCAGAGTTACCATCTTGAACTTTGGTTTTAAAAGATGTTTTTTCAGGTATCTTAGGTCTAGGATGGGTCTTTTTTGGGGTAAGGAAGTACCTGGAGTGCAGACCTTTGCCCCAGTGAAGGGTAGGAACTCTCTCTATGGCTCTTAAGGCCAGAAGAGATGAAACCTCTGCCTCTAGGGCAAGGGTTTCTGAGAGACCTGCAGGTGGAAAAGATCTGGCTCTCATCTTCGGAAATTTTTTGAAGCCAAGAACCAGTCCCTGGCCTACTACTTCCAGGACCCATTTGTCTGAGGTAATAGACATCCAGTCCTGGACAAAGTAAGCCAGCCTGCCCCCTACTGGAATAAGAGTCTCGACCCAGGCAGACCCATCAGGGTGTCTGCTTGGCAGGGGCCTTAGGCTGAGAAGCGGATGCAGCCCTGCTCATCCCCCTTCTGCCTCTCCCTCTGAAGAACCCCCTCAGTGAAAAGGGGGAAGAGGCCTGTCCCTGCGCCTAGACTGCTGCCTTTGAGGAGTTGCCTGCCTCTCCTTGGCCTGAGCACTCCTATAAGTGGTCCTGTACTCGTCCATTTTCTTCATGTAATTCTCTGTCTGCTCTCCAAACAGAGAATCACCCACTACAGGAAAATCCATGGCCTTAGCCTGGGTGTCCTGTTAGAGGCTAGTACATCTGATCCAAGCCATTCTCTGAAGAGCCACAGATTTAGCCACGACTCTTGACGACAGATCACTGGAGTCCACAACAGCATGAAACTGTACATTTGATGCCTCAATCCCATCTGCAGCCACCTGCTTCGGCTCCTTGGCTAGCTGAGGGAGGCCTGTTAGCCAGTGCCAGTACAGTGTCCCACCTGGACTTCTGGTACTTGGCTGTATAGGCCATATAATTCATCTGCCTGAGTCCCAAGAAAGATGCCATGTACTGGTTTTTTGCCATGGCATCAATCTTCCTGGAGTCTTTGTCTGGGGGGTGTGAAGCCAAGGGAATGTTTGCCTTGTCACAGGCAGCAGCTTGCACTACCCCAACATGGCTGCATTGCTGGTATAAAAACTCTGTATCTGAGCCCGACAATGTGTACCTCTTGTCCATCCTTCTGTCAACAGGAGGTACAGAATTGGGAGACTTCAGGATTTTTTGCGTCTGCTTCCCAAAGGATTTGTGAAGGGGAACAGACAGTCTCCTGGACTCTGGGATGTCCATCATTTCTACATAATCAGGCTCCTCTTGATCCTCCATAGCCTCATCCATAGGGAGCTGGAGGGTTTCAGCCACTTTTCTGTAAGACAGAAAATGGGAAGGGGACTCAGAAAGCCTAGGAGGGGAAACACCAGAAGGTCTGTCTAGGGAGATGTCCGGTTCCACAGGCACATCCAGACTTTCACCATCATCACCATCATCTTCAAACTCCCCCTCCTCCTCAAACTCAGGTTCATGAAAATCTTCAGCGGTATAATTTTGAATCAGGGGAACCGAATGAACCGAACCCCTGCCAAAAGGTGCCGGATCGGTCAGAACCGGGCGGCGATTCCACAATCAGATCGCTCTGGCTATCTCTTCGACGGTCGGAACATGAACCACTGGATCTGAACCAGTCGATTTTTCTTTGTGCTTCTTTTTTGTAGGAACCGACCCTTCAGGATCGGCTCTCCTCTTGCCCCAAGAAGTATCGCCCTGGTCAGAGGGCACTCCTTCTGGTTCGGTCGGACCCGAACCAGGCTGGCCATCTGGATCAGCGGACATCTCACCTCCTTTTCCCTCAGTCTACGTAATCTCTTTTCAAGGGTAGATTGAGGAAAATTTTTGCAAGTTTGGCAGTCTGTATCGAGGTGTTCAGACCCCAGACAATAGACACAGGTGGTGTGGGGATCGGCCTTAGCAAAGACCTCCCCACACTCACTGCAGTGTTGAAACCCAGTGGGCCCGTTTTTTTCCTTGGGTTTCTCAGACATAGCCAACCTAATCAAACTTCCCCTTTTTATGGCAACCGCCAGGCAAGACTCTCTTATCGGTTCCTAACCGTGTCACGGGTATTGTAAAAAAACGTTCAAAACATGTTTTTTTTTTTTAGAACCGATAACCACACTCTAAAATAAAACACAAGGATTCACTACAAGTGATCGGTTCAGCCGAACCGATCTAACACTAAAATTTCCACACAGAAAATCAGAACAAAACCTATCTATTACTCACGGTACCACAGACAGACACTGAACCGACTGTGCGGAAATAAATTCAGTTTAAAAACGACAATTTAACCGACTTTCGAACCGAGCTGAAGGCGAAATCTCCGGAGCGACTGTTCAGTGAGGTGGAGTAAAGAATCTGAAGGTTAGATTTCAAAGGGCTCCAGACAGAGACCTCAACCGAGCTCGAGCTCAGCATTCTATGCTCTGCATAGAAAGTTAACCCTTTGTTCTCTGGGGCAGTTTAAAGGCTGGGGCTAACTGCAATAGTCAGAATACAGCAAGACTTCATGTTGTTTGAAAAAGTACTTACCATAGTAATTTTGTTTCTTCTAATGGAGTCTTGCTGTATTCTTTTTTGAAATTTAGTTTTTTTATTAGTTTATAGAAAGATAAAAATGAAGCGAGTAGTACAGAGAACACAAACCATAGTAAATGCCAGTAATTACTTAATGGTAACAATAAGAAACTACAGTATTCTGCAGGAATCATTGACTCTATAAAATAATAGGGAACCCCCTTCCCCCGTCCCCTTATCCCCATACCCCAGTCCCCCCACCCCAGGATGTGCCTTATTAAAAGAGAGACAAACCTGCTACATACAGTATAACATACATTAGAATGTAACCTGTATAAGACAAAGAATACACAATGAGCTAATAGCAGCTAAAGGAGCCAGAGGTGTTCCCATAAAGACATTAGTTCAAATAAAGAGCATACAGTTTGCCCCATTTCCGATCAAATGAGGTCAAGCGATTCAGTCTGAAAGCAGAAAGAAATTTCACTGATCCATTCTGCATACGATATAACCAGTTGGTCCATCCAGTGCCTGAGGACCAGTCTTTTAACAACTATAGAAATTAAAGCCATATGGAATCTATGCTCCATAACCTGTATATTGGAGAACATCCCTAGAATACATACTTCTATGGTAAATAAATCTCCCAGACCCAAAAGAGGGTCTGGGTTGGACTGGATGGACCGCCATAGCGGAGCCACCTTGTCACACTGCCAAAAAATATGTACCAGGTTCCCTTCCACCATGCCGCACCTTGTACAGAGTCTTGCTGTATTCTGACAATATGCAGTTAGACCGGCCGGTTCAACTGCCCCGGAGAACCAAGAGTTAAATTCTGTGCAAATGCATAGAACGTTGAGCTTGAGCTCGGTTTTCAAACCACTGTCCTAGGTACGTTCTAGTAACTGATCAGAGTCTATGAAGTGAACTAATTTAATATGTATTTAATGGCCAAAACTAAGCCTAAACAGGACCCCCAACAGGGGCAACATAAGGAAACAAAATCCAAAGGCATATAAAAGACTCAAGGCACAGATGCCCAGAGAAAACCATTACCACTGATGGTTTAAACCATAAAGTTGCTGCAGAAGAGCCACCCTTCCCCAGGTTCTAAAGGGGAGGTAGGGTGGGAGGTCAGAATACAGCAAGACTCCATCAGAAGAAACAACATTACTATGGTAAGTAATTTTTTCTTCAAACAACATGCAGACTATAAAGCAGTGCCCCCAGGAGGTGGGCACAGAATCTATTTGGGGAATAGGCTCTGCAGTACTGCTGTGCCAAACCTGGCATCACTCCTTGCCTGAATATCCAGGCTATAATGCTTAGTAAATGTATGGACAGACTTCCAGGTGGCAGCCTTACATATCTCAAGCAAGGGGATTTCCCTGGCAGCCACCAGGGAGGCCGCAGTGCCTCTGGTAGAGTGGGCCCTAAGGCCTGCTGGTGGGTCCTTACCTAGCTTACTGTAGCAGAACTGGATACAGGCCACAATCCATCTGGCTATAGTCCTTTTTGCAGCTGACCTGCCTTGGCCAACATCCCCATAAGTAAGGAAAAGCTGGGAACAATCTTTCCTTAGCTCTTTTGTCCTGTCCATATAATAGCTAGTAGTTCGTTTAACTTCCAGGCTGTGCAGCCTGCGTTTACCTGAACTAGAGTGATCTGAGAAAAATACAGGCAAAGCAATGGATTGGTTCAGATGAAAATCAGAAACCCCCTTAGGGAGAAATTTCCTGTTGGTTCGGAGCACGATCGTGTCCCTGTGAGGTGAAATATAGTTGGGCTCCACAGATAAGGCTTGAAGCTTACTGATTCTTCTAGCAGAACTGACAGCCACTAGAAAAACAGTTTTCCAAGTGAGAAACTTGAGTTCTGAAGAAAACAGATTTGAAAGGAGGCTGCATAAGCTGACCTATACATATGTTCAGGTCCCATGCAGGGGTAGGTTCCCTATGTGGGGGATGAAGATGCAACAACCCCTTGAAAAACCTCTTGAAAATTGGGTCTGCAGCCATTGAAGATGCTTTCCCTGCTGAAAGATAAGCAGAGACAGCAGAAAGGTGTACCTTCAGGGTAGATGGCTGCAAATGCAGAGACTGAAGGTGGACCAGATAGTCCAGAAGCTGCGGTACTGCAGCTTGCTGAGGATCCAAATCCTTCTGTGCACACCAGATGGAAAACCTTTTCCATTTAGAGGAATAGGTTTTTCTGGTAGCAGGCTTTCTGGCACCTTTCAGGATATTCAGGACAGGTTGAGACAGTTGTAAATCTACTTATTCTAGGTCCTCAAGAGCCAAGCCATGAGGTGAAGGGACTGAAGATTGGGGTACATTATTCTGTCCTGAGAAGATGTCAGCAGATTGTACCTACTGGGTAGAGAAATCGGTTTGGTCACTGACAGTGACAACAGCATCGAATACCATGGCTGTCTGGCCCAGTCTGGGGCTATGAGAATCACTGCGGCAGACTGGGACCTCAACTTGACCAGGACTCTGGCTATGCTAAGAGCATCTGCCAGTACATTGTCCTTGCCTGGCAAGTGAACTGCTAACAGTGACATGTTGAGAGAATATGCCAGCTTCCAAATCTTCATGGATTCTGTGCAAAGCAGGGATGATCTTGTTGCCCCCTGCTTGTAGATGCAGTACATGGTGGTGGTGGTGTCTGTCCTGA
The DNA here is from genome assembly GCA_016271365.2 of Neoceratodus forsteri. NCBI lineage: Eukaryota > Metazoa > Chordata > Ceratodontiformes > Ceratodontidae > Neoceratodus > Neoceratodus forsteri. The sequence continues at coordinate 511,997,719 of CM028134.1, read as the reverse complement.
CCTGTACCACCTTGCCCTGTAGGAGACTGGCAAACTGCTGAATAGCTAGAAGCACTGCTCTGAGTTCCAGAAGATTGATGTGCAAGAGAGACTCCTGAGGGAGCCATATACCATGTGCTGTGTGATCCCCCAGGTGGGCACCCCAGCCCAGGAGAAAAGCATCCATTGTCAGCACCAGACAGGGTACCAGAGGGAGAAAAGGAACCCCCACTCTGAGGTTGTCAATTTCCTGCCACCACTAAAGAGCTAACAGAAGGGCGTGAGACACTGGAATAAGTATGGACAGAGAATCCTTTTTTTTTTTTGAGACCAGAAGGATGTGAGGTGGAACTGAATGTCCCTCATCTGAAACCTGGCTCCCAGGACCACAGCTGTGGTGGAGGCCATGTGTCCTAAAAGCTGTAAAAAGTACCTCACCAGACGAGGAACTTGGACCCGAAAGGATTTTGCCAACTCTATGAGGGCCTGCACCCTTGCAGAAGGCAAAAAGCCTCTTGCCTGAATGGTGTCCGGCTCTGCCCCTATAAAGTCTAGTATCTGTACTGGGGTTAAGACAGACTTCTGATGATTTACCAAAATCCCCAGGGAGCGAAGAGTATCCTGAGTGAGTTTTAGGGCTTCTGTGACCTGCTGGGGGGATTGACCCACCAACAGCCAGTCGTCTAGATAGGGGTAAACTGAAATCCCTTGTCTTCTGAGGAATGCCACCACTACTGCCAGCCATTTTGTAAACACCCTTGGTGCAGATGTCAGGCCGAAGAGCATAGCTCTGAATTGGTAGTGGCCTGAAGGCAGTCGAAACCTGAGATATTTTCTGTGAGACTGTCTGATGGGGATGCGGAAGTAAGCATCGTTTAGGTCTAGGGATGCCAGCAAATCCCCTTGCTTGAGAGTAGGTAGAACGGTAGCCAGGGCTGTCATTTTGAATTTTGACTTTGTGAGATGCCTGTTCGGGAATCCAAGATCCAGAATGGGACGCTACTCCCTATTTTTCTTTGGTACCAGGAAATACCTTGAGTACAGTCCTTTTCCCCTGTACTGATGTGGCACAGGTTCCACTGCTCTTGACTGAAGAAGTGTGGAAACCTCTGCCTCCAGCTGGGCTGTTTCTGCATTGCTGAAAGGTCTGAAAATTCTTGCTGACAGTTTTGGAGACACCTTGAAAGTGAGAGCAAGTCTCTGACCCACTATCTCCAGGATCCATTTGTCTGAAGTGATGGAATGCCAAGCCTGGAGATAGTGGGTCAGCCTGCTCCCAACAGGATAAGGGGAGGCGGTCCGAACAGAGCTTTCAAGGTGTCTGTTTGGCTGGAGTAGTACGCTTGGGGGGGTGGAGACGGCCCTGCCAGCACCCCTTCTGCCTCTCCCTCTAAAGAATCCCCTGGGTTGCTGGTAAGAGGGAAAAACTTGGGCCTGGTGAAAAGGCCTGGGGTAAGGTCTGCCCCTGCCCCTGGCCTGCTGCTTCTGAGGAGTGGCAGCCTTCTCTTTTGCTGAAGCACTCCTGTATGCCATGCTGTACTCATTCATTTTCTTCATATATGCCTCAGTCTATCCCCCAAACAGAGAGTTCTGGACAAGGAGTAAATCCATGGCATTATTCTGCGTGTCCTGGGACAGGTTAGTGCACCTGAGCCAGGAAAAACATCTGAGGGATACCGTAGAAGCCACAGCCCTAGAAGCTGCATCATTGGAGTCCACAGCCATGTGGAACTGGGACTTAGAGGTTTGTACCCCCTTACTGACCAACTCCGGAAGGTCAGCAGAAAATTCAGGAGGGGCCTCTTTAGCTAGTTGATCAACAGCCTCCCAAAGGGACTTTTGATACCTGGAGGCAGAAGCCATATAGGAAGCTTGCCTGATATCCAAGGAAGATGCCAGGTACCCTTTCCTGGCAACAGACTCCACCTTCCTGGAATTCTTGTCAGGAAGGGTGAGAGCCCAGGGGAAGGCCAGCCTTCTCAAAGGCTGCAGTTTAAACTACCCCTACATGGCTACAATGGCTAGCTAAAAAGTCAGAAGGTACTTCCTGTCCATCTTCTTATCTAAATGAGGGACAGTACTAGGGGTTTGGAGGATCTTTAAAGTCTGCTTCTTTAGGGACTTATGAATGGGAATCAAAGGTCCCTGGGATACAGGAAGATTCATCATCTCCTTGTAATCCTCTTCCTCATCATCCTCCTGCCTGGCCTCTTGTACAGAGAGCTGCAAGGTCTCAGCCACCTGCCTCATAAAAGCAAAATGGGAGGTAGCCTCAGAGACAGGCCTAGGAGGGGATTCGAACTGAGGATGGTCAGGGGAGACCTCAGGGTCAATGAGTTCCCCTTCATCCTGCTCCTCATCCTCCTTCTCATATTCATAAAAGTAATACTCCTCAGGATCAAGGTGTCCTGAAGGAGTTGAACCAGTATTAGGAACTGTTGGCTGCCCAGACGGTACCTGCGACAGTTCGCCAAACCCAGATTGCAAAGACTGCACTATTCGGATGGCCTTTGCAATTTCATCCGCGGTTGGAACCAAGACCAATTACTTATGTGGTTCCGGATCAAGTTGCCTTTTCTTCGACAGTGCGGGTTCAGGTTTGGCCTGCCGCTTTAGCTGCTGACGGTTCACTCCTGGCTTGAAAGGTCGGTTGTCAGATCAGAAGGTTCAGCAGAACTGAACCGGCGTCAGCAGACTTGTCCATTCTTTCCTTCAGTTTCCCGAGGCGCCTGTCTAAAGTAGGTTGAGGGAAATTCTTACAAATATCACAGTCTGTTTGTAAGTGGTTAAAACCCAAACAATATAGGCAAACCAAATGTGGATCAGCTTTTGCAAATTGCTCCCCACACTCAGTACAATGCTGAAACCCAGTGGGACCGGTTTTTCTCTTGAGTTTCTGTGACATAACCTTAAAATTTGAAGCTTAACCCAGTGGCTTAGTCAGGCCGGTTAAGCAAGAATCAAATACCTACTTTATCCATAGTGGCTTAGTTAGGCCAGGATAAAGGAATAGAAGAACAAGAGAAAATTACACTGAAGGCTTAGTTAGGCCAGATAATAGAGAAAACAAAGTCCAAACCGGCCAATGGTTTAGTGCCAGCCAAAAATGAACCAAGACCCCCCGGTTCTGGTCAGGACTTTGCACCGGTATCCCAATACAGTGAAAATTTAGATAAGCAGAGAAATTTAGAATTTCGGCCCCCTCACAGTCGCAGAACCTATTGGAAACCGAACATTTACCCAACCTAGGAAACGTGAGCTATACCAAAGACAGCGGTTTGAGAACATTACTGAAATAAAACAACAAAGCGGTTTGAAATAAACCGTCGAACTATGCTAGACCGAAAGCAGCGAGGAGAAATCTCCAAGGCATCTTCACTGGTGAGCGGAGTAAAGAATCTGATCAGTTACTAGAACGTACCGAGGACAGTGGTTTGAAAACCGAGCTCAAGCTCAACGTTCTATGCATTTGCACAGAGTTTAACTCTTGGTACTCCAGGGCAGTTGAACCGGTCGGTCTAACTGCATATTGTCAGAATACAGCAAGACTTCATGTTGTTTGAAACAATGACAGTTCCTGGAAGACCTGATCTGGCATGTTTTAACTCTTCTAGCCAGCCATGAAAATTGTACAGAGCAGGCCCAATCTACATTTACTGTATATCAAGACCTTCAGATCCAAAACCAAGGCACTGGTTAAGTGCCATGAAATTCACCAGCTAAGAAGATGCAGAGGAAATTGTCTGAATTGCCTAGAAAAAGAAAGATATTGTGCACAACTCGGTCAAGCTGTTTTTTTTTTGTTTTTTTTTTACCAGGACTATCACCCTGAAGTACTGCTCCAAAAGCAGGAATATGCCAGAGTCTTGCGCAACAGCACCAGGTCAGATTCCAGATACCCTACCCAGCTCGACTCAGAGATTTTTGAGAGGATGGCATTAAACTTTATTTTACAGTGAAAGCAATAAAATAATATGAATGGATAGCCTCATGGAGGACAAAACCAAGCAGAAGTGAGAGACCTTAATGGGAAAAGAATGACAGCAGGACAGACAACAAAAGATGAGAGCCAGAGAAACTATGCAGCAACTTTCACCATGCAAGAGATCAAGGACATTCTTCAAGATTTATAGAGCAGCCACCGAAACATAGAATAGAGAGACGCATGGAACACTTGCGGGGCATATTTTATAACAAGTACTGTTTTTTTGTAATGTCTCATGCCCCTGTACTTGACTAGCGGAGCTACTCCTGGTGGCACCTTTCACTATCTGTTCTGACAATACTTCTCTGTCGACTAGTCAAGGAGACCCATGTACTTTTATTTATCTGCCTTCAGCAACTGTTTATTTGTTAAAAGGAGCACTGAACTATTTATTAAGAGTACAATACTGGTAACCACAAAGGACTCTCACAAAAGTATCAGTCAAGTCAACAGATCAACATCTATGTTTGTGGGAGGGAAGAGAGCTCAAAATGAACAATATGATAAATATACTCAGTTAATAATTGAGCTTACAGTATGTTACAGACTGTAATACCCTCCCCATCTCGTTGATGCACTGATTAAGAAGGTGGGGGAGGGGGCTCCTGGAACCTTCTGGTACAGATGGTGGAAGCCTTGGTGGCCGCTGGGGATCGGGGGCCTTCCTCTTTGTGCTTCTCCCAGTCTCTCATCCACTCTTTGGTCCTGCTGCTCCCATGTGCTTTATCCTTGTGTGTTGCTCTCTCATTTCTGTAATGTAAATGCTATCATCATGCTGTGTTGGAAGCTTTTTTCTTTAAGCGCATATATCGGTTTCTACCTTACACTGGTTTGCTCTAGTTTTTCCTCTGTATACTGAAATCAATATATTCTGTTGCACTGCTCACTTGTTAATTCAATTTGTTCTACGTATTTGCTTGGTTTGCTTTCTGTACTCTCCCATGTCATATTTGTAAATTAGCATTTATTTGTGAAAACAACAAAGACCACACAAACAGGGCTTAGGTGCTTACAATAAGCCCAACTAACAAATACCAAAAAAATTGGGCACTAATCCCTCAAATAAAGGACAGACGTTGGCTCAGAAAACAAACTGTGGTCAGAGCTGATATGGCTGTGGAGTGCTTCTGGGATGTTTTTAGCAATATTTCTAATGAATTTGCACAATGCAGATCTGTGGAGAGGCAGTTTCAATGTGGTCTTCCTTTTACACATTTTTACAATGTGTTTTCCTAGAATATGACTGCTGATTGCTATATATTTAGTCTGGATAGTTCACAGAAGAAATTGCATCTTACTTTCAGTGGGGCTCTACATCTACACAATATTGTGCTGCATTGTATAAAATCAGAAGGCACTAAAACAATATTTTACATCTGGGGGGATATATTAAGTGCTTGATCGATGCCCGAGCAGAAAGATGCGTTGCACAAAGAGAGTGCACCAGTCGGCACTGCTACAACATTCAAATAGAATGCGCCGCCGGTACAGAATGTGTATACAATGAAGCGCACCAGGATGAAGAGCGGCACTGCAGAGTTCTGCATTAGAGTTACTGCAGCAAACAATGCAATTTCAAAGGGAGTTAACCCCTTCTGTCATGCAGTAAACCTGTGACACTGCACTTCACCCTGGAAGCCCTCATTGTTCGTGTTGAAAATGTGACCCTGGAAGGGAGTTGCAGTGCAGGTGGCTGCCACATCATGTGCATCCAGAGTGACCCCTTATGAATACCTTCCAGGGGGAATTAAACCCTGGTCTCCCCCTTATCATTAGATGCCCCATCAGATTTACCCCAACTAAAGGGGATCAGTTTGCTCCACAATAATGCCTGCAGTCTGTTAAAAAAGCTAGACTTATTACAAGCTTGGGTGCTTTATATGTCTCCAGCTATTCTAATGCTCTCTAAGACTTGGCTCAGGAGTTTGACTCCCGACCACAGCATCCATATCCCTGCCTATAATATCTTCAGAGCTGATAGACCCTCTAGGGAAGGGGGTCTGCTATATGATAAGTTCTCTGTAACAGTAACAAATGCAACCATTACCCCAAAGGACTTCGAAAACCTTACACTGAAGGTAACCCTGACCTCTGAAGAGGCCATATCAATTACTGCCTGTTGTAGGCCTCCATCAGGTGGTTTAGGAATTCTATCCCATCTTCATAACATCTTGGAGACAGCTAACTCAGAGTGCATTATCGTGGGGGACTTTAATCTGAACTGGAGAGATGCCTGCTCCAAACCACTGAAGGATTTTTGTGACGAGCAAGGCCTTTTACAAATTAACCCAGACATCACCCACCCCAAAAGCAAAAGCCCAAGTTGTAGAACCCTCCTAGACCTAACACTTGTCAACAAGCTGCATAACATCTCCCACACAGGAGTATTCCATGACGATTTAAGAGACCATGGTGCTATCGCCTGTATACGATGCACACCTAAACGTCCCTCTACATCTACCTTTAGAATAAAAAGATGCCTAAAAACTTTAGTCAACCTGTCTTCCTAACAGACCCAAGTTAGATTAGATGGCAGGACTTTTACATGGCTCCCTCTCTTTCCAAAGCCTACAACATCTTCCAAAACCTCATGTTGGGTGTGGTGGACAAGCATGGTCCACTTGCCTAAACTAAGACTAGAAAAAGATCATCACCCTGGTTTACACCCATCCTAATCGCAGCCCTAAAAAACAGTGGCAGGTTGTGGAAAAGGGCCTGAAAAACGAAATCAGACTTGGACTGGCTGGCTTTCCATGCTGCAAGGAATTCCTGCACTAAACTCATTAGAGCAGAAAAAGCCCACTACTTCCAAACATCTCTCAAAGAATCCAAAAATAATTCTGCCACATTCTGGAACATCCTTAGAGAGACTGAGGGCCTCACTCTGTCCTCTCCACTGCCTTCTAAGATCATTGTTGAAGATACTACTTACACAGACAAGGGCGATGAAAAACACAACACCAAGTCACCCCCCAAAAAGGAGGGATGAAAAAATAAGGTGGGCATCTACTAAGTGCCAATACTGCACTGCCCACCCACATCCCAAAAGTAGAGGTTCTGAGAGGGGCAGGCAGGGGGGGAGGTCATAATATAGCAAGACTCCATTAGAAGAAACATTACTAAGGTGAGTAATTTTTTCTTCAAACAACATGAAGTCTTCTATATTATGACATATGCAGACTACACAGCAGTACCTCCATGGAGGAGGGACAGAACCTACTTAGGAAATAGGTTCTGAAGCACAGCTGTGCCAAACTGAGCATCACTCCTAGCCTGGATGTCCAGGGAGTAATGCTTGGTAAAAGTGTTAACTGTTTTCCAGGTAGCTGCTTGACATATCTCTAGGATAGGGATGTCCCTGGCAGCATCCAGAGACGCAGCTGTACCTCTGGTAGAGTGAGCCCTCAGGCCTGAGGGAGGAACCTTACCCAGTTTTTCATAGCAAAATTGATACAAGAGACAATCCACCTGGCAATGGATCTTTTAGTGGCAGGTTTCCTTACCAACCTCACCATAAGTGAGGAACAGTTGGAGGGAGTCAAACCCAGACCCTTGGTACGTTCTATGTAGTAACTAAGGGCTCTTTGACATCTAAATGTGTAGTCTCCTCGCCAGAGGAGGAATGGGCAGTGAAGTACACAGGAGACATAGATTGATTAAGGTAGTCTGAAACCACCTTAGGCAAGAACTTTCTGTTAGTCCTGAGGACCACCTTATCTCTATGAAAGGAGATAAAATCAGGTTCCACTGACAATGCTTGTAACTCACTTATGCACCTGGCAGAAGTGATGGCTACCAAAAACACAGTTTTCCAAGTCAAGTACTTAAACTCTGCTGAAGACAAGGGCTCAAAAGGGGGTTGCATAAGCTGAGCAATGCAAATATTAAGATCCCAGGCAGGGTCAGGGTCCCTGAATGGAGGGTTGGTATGAAGCAATCCCTTGAAAAACTTGGAGAATACAGGATGAGCCGAAAGAGAAGAGGGTTTACCTGCTGATAAGAAAGCAGACACGGCTGCCAGGTGCACTTTTAGGGTAGCTGGCCTCAGCCCCAAAGTATTCAAATGCACCATATAATCCAGGACTGTGGGTAAGTCAGCAGATTCTGGGGAAATATTCTTGCCAGAGCACCAAATGGAAAATCTCTTCCATTTGGAGTTATAAGTAGTTCTTGGTGGATGGCTTCCTAGAAGCCTTCATATATCCATACACCTTGGGAGAGGTGTAGGTCAGCAAACTCTAACTCTTCAAGAACCAGGCCTTGAGATTGAGAGATTTAAGATTCGGGTACCAAACCCTGCCCTGAGCACAGGTTAACAGGTTGTGATTCCTGGAAAGACACAGAGGAAGGTGGACTGCTAAGGACATAAGGAGTGGGTACCAGGGCTGTCTGGCCCAATCTGGTGCAATCAGGATCATCTTGCAGGGTTGAGATCTGATTTTGACTAGCACCTTGAACAGAAGACGGAATGGGGGGGAAGGCATAGAGAAACTTCCCTCCCCAACTGAGAAGGAAGGCATCCAGAGGGACTGAGCCCAACACTGGGGGCCTGCAGCAAAAAAGGGGAAGTTGGTGATTGTCTGGGGCTGCAAAAAGATCTATCTGCGGGGTGCCCCATCTGGCAAATACTACCTCCAATACTAGGGGATCCAGTGACCATTCGTGATGGCACTGGGAAATCCTGCTGAGAGCATCTGCCAGGACATTGTCCTTGCCTGGGAGGTGAACTGCCGTAAGGGAGGTGTTCAGGGAATACGCCAGAGACCACAACTTCATTGCTTCGGTGCACAAGGCCGTAGACTGAGTGCCTCCTTGCTTGTTGATGTACCACATTGTAGTGGTGTTGTCTGTTCTGATCTGTACAACTTTGTTCTGAACAGAGGTGGAAAAAACTTGAAGTGCTAGAAAAACTGCTCTGAGTTCCAACAGATTGATGTGGAGCAGAGATTCCTGAGGGGACCACAATCCCTGGGTAGTGAGATCGCCCATGTGAGCTCCCCACCCCAAGAGGGATGCATCTGTAGTAAGGATTAGGGAGTGAGACTGAGGGATGAAGGGACCCCTGTCTCCGATTGCTCTGGTCCTGCCACCACTGAAGGGCTTGGATCAGGGTTCGAGTCACTGGGATCAATTTGGTCAGAGGGTCTCCCTTTGAGACCAAAAGGCTCTCAAATGGAACTGGATGTCCCTCATCTGAAATCTTGCTCCCTGCATCACTGCTGTAGAAGCAGCCATGTGCCCCAGGAGCTGCAGAAAATGCCTTGCTGGTCGAGAGACCTGCAGAGTGAAAGAGGAGGCCAGACAGACCAAGGTCCTTGCTCTTTCCAGAGAAAGGAAGGCTCTGGCCTCTTTTGTGTTCAGTTCTGCACCTATGAAGGTGAGAAGCTGGACAGGCTCTAGAACTGACTTCGGAAGATTGAGAAGGAAACTTAGAGATGTGAGCAGTTGCTGAGTTACCTGAAGGTGTAGTTTGACTTGTTCTGGAGATTGGCCTACTATAAGCCAGTCGTCCAGGTAAGGAAAAATGGCAATCTTTTGCCTTCTTAAGTGGGCAACTGCTACTGCCAGGTATTTTGTGAATACCTCGGGCAGAGGTGAGGCTGAAGGGCATTGCTCTGAACTGGTAATGGCCTGAGGGCAGTTCGAATCTGAAGTACTTTCGAAGGGAGCTTCTGATAAGAACATGGAAGTAGGCATCCTTGAGGTCCAGGGATGCTAGCCAGTCCCCTGACCTTAGAGAGGGTAAAATAACTCCCAGAGTCACCATTTTGAATTTTGGTTTTAAAAGGTGCCTGTTTAGGTATCTGAGATCCAGGATGGGCCGCTATTCTCCTGTCTTTTTTGGGGTAAGGAAGTACCTGGAGTACAACCCTTTGCCCTGGTGTAGGGATGGAACCCTTTCCACAGCTCTGAGAGCCAGGAGGGTAGAAACTTCTGTTTCTAGGGCAAGTGCCTCTGATGGATTTGCAGGTAGAAAGGATCTGGCTCTCATCTTCGGAAATTTTTTGAAGCTGAGAACCAGTCCCTGGCTTACTACTTCCAGGACCCACTTGTCTGATGTTAGAGACTTCCAGTCTTGGACAAAGTAAGCCAGCCTGCCCCCTACAGGTAGAGGAGAATTGGCCCTGGCTACCCCATCCGGGTGCCTGCTTGGCAGGGGCTTTGGGATGAGGGGTGGAAGCAGGCTTGCTTGCACCCCGTCTGCCTCTCCCTCTAAAGAACCCCTCTGGGCATAAGCAGAAGAGGAGGCCTGGACTTGGTAAAAAGGCCTATGAAAAGGCCTGCCCCTGCCCCTGGGATGCTGCCTTTGAGGAGTGGCCTGCCTTTCCTTGGCCTGTGCACTCCTATAGGTGGTCCTATATTCATCCATTTTCTTCATGTAATTCTCTGTCTGCTCCCCAAACAAAGAATTACCCACAACAGGAAAATCCATGGCCTTAGACTGGGTACCCTGTGACAGGGTAGTACATCTCAGGGTTTTAAATAATTGATTAGCAGTTTTTTTCTTGGGACAATACTAACTGTACAGAAAGTATTTATATAGGTTTTCTAGAAGTGTTATGTTTGTTAAACACAGTGAGGCAAGTGCTATGCATTTTTACAAAGTTTTAGAACTTTTATGAGCAAAACGCTAATCAATTTTTAGAGTTAAATAAAACCCTGCATCTGAGCCAAGCCATTCTACGAAGTGCCACAGATGTAGCCATGACCCTTGATGACATATCATTAGAGTCTACTGCAGCATGAAATTGCACCTTAGATGCCTCAATACCATCAGCAGCCACCTGTTCCAGCTCCCTGGCAAGCTGGTCAGGGACCCGTTTTGCTAGAGCCAGCACAGTATCCCATCTGGATTTCTGGTATCTAGCAGCATAAGCCATAATTTGCCTGTCTGAGTCCCAAGGATGCTGCCAAGTACTGTTTCTTTGCCATGGCATCAACCTCCTGGAGTCCTTTTCAGGGGTGCGGTTAGAGGAATATTTGCCTTGTCACAGGCTGCAGCCTGCACTACCCCCACATGGCTGCATTGCTGTGTGAGGAACTCTGTATCAGAGCCTGATAATGTATACCTCTTGTCCATCCTTTTATCAACAGGAGGTATAGTGTGAGGAGTTTTTAGAATTTTTACTGTCTGTTTCCAAAAAGATTTATGCAGAGGAATTGACAGTCTCCTAGACTCTGGAATATCCATCATTTCTACATAATCAGGCTCCTCTTGGTCCTCAACAGGGAGCTGGAGAGTTTCAGCAACTTTCATATAGAACATAAAATGAGAAGGGGACTCAGATAGCCTAGGAGGAGAAACCCCTGATGGTCTGTCTGGAGAGATGTCCGGTTCAATGGGCACATCCAGACTTTCAAACCCACATTCACTCTCCTCATACTCCTCTTCCCTCTCCTCCGGTTCATAAAAATCCTCAAAATCATAATCTTGAACCAGTGGAACCGGCCGAACCGAGCTCTTCCCTGATGGTATCGGTTCGGTCGGAACCGGGGAAAGTGACTGGACAACTTGAATTGCTTTAGCTATTTCCTCAGCGGTTTGAGAAAAAACTTTTGGCACACTAGCTGACTTTCTAGTCCTTTTAGTTGGAACTGGCTCCTCAGAGCTGGCTCTTCGTTTGCCCGTGGAAGTATCGCCCTGGTCAGAGGGCACTCCCACCGGTTCGGTTGGAACCGAACCGGACTGGCCATCCGGGTCAGCAGACTTTTTGGCCTCCCTTTCCCTAAGCCTACCAACTCTCTTCTCAATGGTGGCAGCAGGAAAATTACTACATATCTGGCAGTCTGCATTGAGGTGGTCAAACCCCAGACAATACACACAGGTGTGTGGTCAGCCTTAGCAAAGGCTTCCACAAACACTACAGTGCTGAAACCCAGTGGGCCCGGTTTTTCTTTTGGTTTCAAACATAGTGCCAGACTAACCAACTTGCTCGCTTATGGTAATCCGCCGCGAAGACTCTTATCGGTTCCCAACCGTATCACGGTCGTGAAAAAACGAATGAAATCCGCTTTTAGAACCGATAAGAACGAACCGCACTCTAAATAAGGACTAGTAAAGTTTTAGAATAACCTGATCGGTTCAAACCGAACCGAAAGACGCTATAAGTTCCACACAGAATAAAATAAATGTAAGCCTATCTATTACTTACAATACCACAGACAGAGCTTGAACTGACCGGTTATGTTTAATTTCGTCAAAAACTGATAAAATAACACTTTAACCGACAAAATGAACCAAGCAGGAGGAGAAATTTCCGGAGCGACTGTTCAGTGAGGCGGAGTAAAGAATCTGACAGTCTGAGTTTGATTAACAACAGACAGAGTTTTCAACCGAGTTCGCGCTCAAAGTTCCATGCCTGGCATGGAAAGTTAACTCTTTCACCTCCGGAGCAGTTCGAAGGTTGGGACTCACTGCATATGTCATAATATAGCAAGACTTCATGTTGTTTGAAACGCAGAAACAGCTGACAAGTGTACCTTGAGAGTAGCTGGTCTGAGGCCTAGGCCATTAAGATGGACCATATAATCCAGAACCGTAGGCAATTCAGCAGTGTCTGGAGAAATATTCTTCTTAGAACACCAAATGCTGAATCTTTTCCGTTTGGAGTTGTAAGTCTTTCTGGTGGAGGGCTTTCAAGAAGCCTTGAGGATGTCCAGAACCCCTTGGAAAAGATGCAGATCCGCAAACTTTAACTCTTCAAGAGCCATGCCTTGAGATTGAGGGACTGAAGACTGGGGTACCAAATCCTCCCCTGAGAGGATGTTAACAGGCTGTAATTCCTGGGAAGAGACAGGGGGATATGGACTGCTAGGGACAGCAACAGGGGGTACCAGGGCTGTCTGGCACAATCTGGAGCAACCAGAATCACCTTGCAAGGTTGAGACCTTATTCTGACTAAAACTTTGAACAGGAGTGGGAAGTGGGGAAAAGGCATACAGAAACGTCCCTTCCCAATTCAGAATCAGGGCAACCAGGGCAACTGAGCCCAAGACTGGAGGTCTGCAACAAAAGAGAGGGAGTTGGTGATTGTCTGCAGCTGCAAAGAGATCTATCTCTGGAGTGCCCCACCTTGGAAAAAATCACTTTCAACACCTGAGGGTCCAGGGACCATTCATGATGGCCCTGAGAAATTCTGCTCAGTGCATCTGCTAGCACATTGTCCTTGCCTGGAAGGTGAACTGCTACAAGAGAGGTTTGCAGGGAATAAGCCAGGGACCACAACTTCATGACTTCTGTGCACAAGGCCGTGGACAGAGTGCCTCCCTGCTTGCTGATGTACCACATGGTGGTAGTGTTGTCTGTTCTGACTTGAACCACCTTGTTCTGAACTGACTGTGAGAACACTTTTAGAGCTAGAAAAACTGCCCTGAGCTCCAGAAGATTGATGTGTAGAAGGGATTCTTGGGGGAGCTACAGGCCCTGGGCAGTGAGGGACCCCAGGTGGGCTCCCCAGCCCAGAAGAGAAGCATCCATGGTAAGGACCACTGAACAAGGCTGAGCAACAAAAGGAACACCTTGCCTTGAATTGTCCTGATCCTGCCACCACTGGAGGGCCTGGATCAAGGTCAGAGTCACTGGAATCAGTTTGGTAAGGGAGTTCTTTCTCTGAGATCAGTAAGCTCTCAGGTGGAACTGAATATCCCTCATCTGGAATCTTGCCCCTTGGACCACTGCTGTTGAAGCTGTCATGTGACCCAAGAACTGGAGGAAATGCCTTGCTGGTCGAGATAGCTGAAGGCTGAAGAAAGAAGCTAGTTCCATAACAGCCCTTGCCCTTTCTAGAGGAACAAAGGCTCTTGCTCTGAGTGTGTCCAGTTCTGCCCCTGTAAAGGTAAGGAGCTGGATTCATTCGAGAACTGACTTGGGAAGGTTGAGAAGAAATCCTAGGGAAGTGAGCACTTGCTGGGTCACTTGCAGGTGAGACTTGACTTGGTCTGCAGACAGACCCACTAATAGCCAATCGTCCAGATAAGGAAATATGGAAATCTTTTGCCTTCTTAGAAAGGCAACTACTACTGCCAGGCACTTTGTGAAAACCCTTGGAGCTGAGGTTAGGCCAAAGGGCATTACTCTGAACTGATAGTGGTCTGACGGCAACTTGAACCTGAGGTACTTTTTGTGGAAGCACCTGATGGGAATGTGAAAACAGGCATCTTTGAGGTCCAGAGAAGCTAGCCAGTGCCCTGGCCTTAGAGAGGGAAGGATTACTCCCAGAGTTATTTTGCTATAATATTGCTATTTTTCTTTTAAACTTAGATTGTGGGCTTTTAGTGACACTATACTTTCTTTGTTGTCTTTACTTATAATTGTTTTTGGGCTGTTGAAAATTTAAAACATAGTGGTGGTGTAATTCTGTGCTGTCTTTAATTGCTGCAAATTTTCTCCCCCCCTCCCCTTCCCCCAACTCTTAATTATATGCTCTGTTAAATCTGATTGACAGGAGCTAAACACAGGGTATAGTAAGGGGTGTGAAGTAGGAGGGGCATAAGGGGGAAGAAGCCCATCCTCAGCACGACAAGTGTTTTGACTCATTTATTTATTTATTGGTTTCTTTTTCTTTAAAAAAAAAAAAAAAAATTATCTGAGGATCAGTGGCAGGATTGTTAGGACAGTAAATTAATAACAAGGGAACTAGGAGAGCTTCAGTAGCAGACAAGTAGTGGAACTGCAGTATAATGTGGGAGGGTGCAATGCAGTGGTGTGGGAGCCATATTCAGGCAGACCTTCTGACACTGAGGTGCTGCCCTATCTGCATGCATCTCTCGGACTGCGGGATGAGGTAGCAGACTCAGAGCGGAAGCAAACTGGGTCAGAGTACCATCACCCCTATCCAGGGACCACCAGTCCAATGCAACTGCCTCAAAGGATGCCGAGAACGAGGAGCACTTGGATGACAGTGGCCCAGGGAGGGTTAGAGCGTTGCAGGCAGAGGCACATCCCAGATCCTATTCCACTAAGAACTCATATGCCACACTGGCAAATGAGGACAACCAAATAGAGGTACCCAGAGAAGTGGAAGGAAAGGATTTGGAGGTTAGCCAAGGAGGTGACCTCAGCAGGGAAAGCAGGACCCCAGGAGGAGGAAGTTAATCCTGGTGGGGACTCCACTACAAGAGGATCCAGCTAGGAACACAGGAGGGGAGGACAGGGAGGTGAGGTGCTCACCAGGTGCCACTGCATGGAGGGATGGAAGGAAGATCCTGGGATCACTGGGAAGGCAAGATGGGAGGGTGAGCTGGATGTCATTATCCACCTAGGTACTAATAGACCTGGCAAATGGGGAGCCAAAGGAAGTTCAGGAAGAGTTTAGAAAACTGGGAGGGGTCTCAAAGTAGCTACTTCTGTCACTTTCAGAAGTACTATCTGTGAGAGGCATGGAGAGCATAGAGTGCATGCACCAGGAACTTTAACTCATGGTTGAAGAACTGGTGCTGTGAGGAAGGGTTTGGCTTCATTGGTGACTGGGGACCCACCTGAGAGGGATGGAGATTTGTTCAAGCCTGACGGCCTGCATCCATCCTGAGGGGAATCCAAGACTCAATGATAAGTTTAAATGCTACATTGACAAGCATTTAAACTAGCAAAGGGGGGTGGCAGGCCAGCAAGGAGGGTACCTACTTGCTTCACCCCCCACAGCTAGCAGTGGAACCAGTGAACCAGAGGAGTGGCTATCTCTGCAAAGCAGTGTGCAAAAGATGGAGATTAGCCAAGAGGTGGATAAGCAGAAGGAGCAAAATTCAGCAGATAGAGCAGACAGCAAGGAGAACCAGGGATAAATGACAACCAAGGAAGCGGCTGGAGTAGAACAGTGAAACAGTCTAGGAGGTCAAATCATGGAAAGTCATGTGCAAATGCCAGGAGCCTTAGCAACAAGATGGAAGATCTGAGGCTGTCATAGTGCAGTCAGACACTGGACATTGTGGCCATCACTGAAACCTGGTGTATTGATAACCACGACGGGAGATGGCCATACCTGGCTAGCAACATATTCAGAGGAGACAGAGCAGGCAGGAAGGAGGAGGAGTGGCACTGTATGTGAAAAATGACATAAGGCCACAGAGATCCAGGAAACAAAATAGGGGAGAGATACTGTGGTTTAAGCTTGGAAATGAAAAAGGGAAAGCTATCTGCACAGGTGTGGTTCATAGACCACCAGCCCAGGAGGAAGAAACAGATCAGGAGTTGATGCTAGCCATCCAAAGGATGGCAGACAAGGGTGAGGTAGTACTGGTTGGAGACTTCAATATTCCAGACGTGGGACTGAGCATCCCAGCAGCAGCACTGACTAGGAGAAGATTTATCCTGGACTCCTTCAGGGTGCCTTCCTCGAGCAACTGGTCATGGAACCAACCTCGGCAGAAGGCAATACTGGACCTTGCTCTCAAACAGGACAGTGTGATGGGGGTAACAGTGGGAGCACCTCGGGAAACAGTGACCACCAGTCATTGTGGTTTGAAATCACAGAACGAAAGCAGAACCAAACCACAAAACACGTATCCTGGATTTTAGGGGGGCAGACTTTGGGAAAATGGGGAGATACTTGAAAGAGGCATTAAGGGGAATGGGACAGGAATCAGGGGTTGAGGAACAGTGGGCAGTATTTAAAATGGGGATTACAAGAACAACAGAATTATGCTTTAAGCAGGTTAGCAAGAGGAAAAGGAAGAGGAGACCATTATGGTTTTCCAAAGAGGTAGCAAAGAAAGTGAAAGCCAAAAAGATTGCATTCAGGCAATACAAAAGACACAGGCAGAAGGGGATAGGAGAAGTACCAGGGAGAAGCAAGGGAGGCAGGAGGTCAGTAAGGGAAGCCAAAGCTCAGACAGAAGAACACATTGCAAAATCAGTGGGTGGAGGACAAAACCTTTTTACAGGTACATAAGTGAAAAAGAAAGACAAAGGAGGGGATAGTGAGACTGAAGGGAGGATAGGGGTCGTGGAGGATGACAACAGTAAAGCTGACAATTGAACAGGTATTTCTGCTTAGTCTTTACTGAGGAAGAGGAGGGTAATGGGTCTGAGGGAGTACAAGGGTGAGAATGGTGCAGAAATGGACACAAGTCCCTTTACACAAGAAAGGGTCCTGAAGGAACTGGAAGTAATAAGAGTTGATAAAGCAATGGGGCCAGATGGGGTACACCCAGGGTCCTAAAGAACTAAGAGAGGTGGTGGCTGAACCTCTGGCTATCCTGTTTAGCCGATCACTGAAACAGGGAGGTACCCAAAGACTGGAGGACAGCAGATGTAGTCCTTATACAAAAGTGGGAACAAAGAGGAAGCAGGGAACTACAGACCAGTCAGCCTCACCTCGGTAGTGGGGAAGATCATGGAAGCACCTACTGAAGGAGAGATTGGTGGAACATCTGGTTGTCAATGGACTACAGGACCTAAGACAGCATGGTTTCACCAGGGGGAGGTCATGTCAGACCAACCTCGTTGAATTTTTTGACTGGGTGACTAGGGAGGTGGATCAGGGGAGGGCAGTGGACATGACCCATCTGGACTTCAGCAAGGCCTTGACACTGTGCCATAGCAGAAGACTATACAAACTGGGGAATATGGGTGTGGGCAGGACAGGTAGAGTGGTGGGTAGGTAACTGGCTGGGTGGCAGGACACAGAGGGTGGTGGTAAATGGCTGTCACCCACAGAGGGAAGAGGACCAGTGGGTACCACAGGATCAGTGCTGGGACCGGTCCTATTCAACATCTCTCATCAGTGACATTGCACAGGACCTAGAAGGCAGAATTTCACTGTTTGCTGATGACACAAAGCTCTGTAATAGAGTAGACACACCAGAGGGTGTAGACAGAATGAAAAGCGACCTGCAGAAACTTGAAGAATGGTCAGGGGTTTGGCAGTTGAAATTCAATGCAAAGAAGTGCAAGATAATGCATATGGGGACAAAAAACCTGGCACAATATATCAGTTGGGGGTGAGGATATAGCATGCACCAAGCAGGAAAGGGATCTTGGGGTTGTCATCCTGATGACCTCAAGGTAGGGAAACAGTGTGACAAGGCAGCAGGTAAAGCAAATAGGATGCTGGGATGTATAGGCAGGGGCATCACCAGCAGGAAAAGGAGGTCATAATTCCGCTATACAAGACACTAGTGAGGTCTCACCTGGAGTACAGTGTACAGTTCGGAGACCATACTCACATAAGGACACAGACAGGGTAGAGAAGGTTCAGAGGAGGGCAACAAAGATGGTGCATGGATTGCATCACAAGTCCTATGAAGACAGGTTAAAGGAACTGAACATGTACCCCTGGAGGAGAGGAGGAGAGAGGGATATGATAGAGACATACAAGTATCTTACAGGAGGAATAGGTGCAGGAAAACACTATTTTAAGTGAAAAGATGTTCCAGGACTAGAGGGCATGGGATGAAGTTGGAGGGAGGACGATTCAGAGGAAACATGAGAAAGAATTTCTTCACAGAACGGGTGGTGGACAAGTGGAACACCCTGCCAGAGGAAGTGGTGGGGGCTGAAACAATCACAGGATTTAAGAACGCATGGGATAGACATAAAGGAATTCTGGAGGTCAGGGGTAAGGGGCAACAGACTTCTAAGAAAACAAACTGAACTTACAAGCTCAAATGGGCAGACTGGGTGGGCCATAGGCCCTTATCTGCCGACACTGTCTATGTATCTATGTAGAGTTATCATCTTGAAATTTGGTTTTAAAAGATGTTTGTTCAGATATCTGTGGTCTAGGATGGGTCACCACTCCCCTGTCTTTTTGGGGGTCAGGAAGTACCTGGAGTACAGTCCTTTGCCCCAGTGTAGGGTAGGTACTCTCTCTATAGCTCTTAAAGTTAGGAGAGAAGAAACCTCTACCTCTAGGGCAAGGGTTTCCGAAAGATTTGCAGGTGGAAAAGATCTGGCTCTCATCTTTGGAAATGTTTTGAAGTGGAGAACCAGTCCCTGGCTTACTACTTCCATGACCCACTTGTCTGATGTAATAGACATCCAGTCCCGGATAAAGTAAGCCAGCCTGCCCCGTACTGGAATAGGAGAGTCAACCAGGGCAGACCCATCAGGGTGTCTGCTTGGCTGGGGCTTTAGGCTGAGGGGTGGATGCAGGCCTGCTCAACCTCCTTCTGCCTCTCCCTCTGAAGAACCCCCTCTGAGAAAAGGAAGAAGAGGCCTGTGCTTAGTAAAAAGGCCTTTGAAAAGGCCTGCCCCTAGACTGCTGCCTTTGAGGAGTTGCCTGCCTTTCCTTGGCCTGAGCACTCCTGTAAGTGGTCCTGTACTCATCCATTTTCTTCATGTAATTCTCTGTCTGCTCCCCAAACAGAGAATTACCCACAACAGGAAAATCCATGGCCTTAGCTTCAGTGTCCTGCGAGAGGCTAGTACATCTGAGCCAAGCCATCCTCCAAAGAGCCACAGATGTAGCCATGACTCTTGATGAGACATCATTAGAGTCCACAGCAGCATGAAATTGCACTTTAGATGCCTCAATCCCATCTGCAGCCACCGCCTCCAGCTCCTTGACTAGCTGGGGGGAGGCCTGTTTAGCCAGTGCCAGTACAGTGTCCCACCTGGACTTCTGGTACCTGGCTGTATAGGCCATGTAATTTGCCAGCCGGAGTCCCAAAGATGCCATGTACTGCTTCTTTGCCATGGCATCAGTCTTTCTGGAGTCCTTGTCAGGGGTGTGTGAAGCCAAGGGAATATTTGCCTTGTCACAGGCAGCAGCCTGCACTACCCCAATATGGCTGCATTGCAGATATAAGAACTTCGTGTCTGAGCCTGAGAGTGTATACCTCTTGTACATTCTTTTATCCACAGGAGGTATAGTGTTAGGAGACTTTAGGATATTTTTGTGTCTGTTTCCCAAAAGATTTATGGAAGGGAACAGACAGTCTCCTGGACTCTGGGATATCCATCGTCTCTACATAATCAGGCTCTTCTTGATCTTCCACAGCCTCCTCCATAGGAAGCTGGAGGGTTTCAGCCACTTTCCTGTAAAACATAAAATGGGAAGGGGTCTCAGAAAGCCTAGGAGTAGAAACACCCAATGGTCTGTCTGGGAAGATGTCTGGTTCCACAGGCGCATCCAGACCTCCACTTACATCATAATCCTCAACTTCCCCTTCCTCTTCAAACTCCAGTTCATAAAATTCTTTCAAGGGTACACTCTTGAACCAGGGGAACCAGCCGAACCGAACCCCTGCCAGAAGGAGCCGGATCAGTCGGAAGCGGACAGAACGATTCCACAATTTGAATCTTCCTGGCTATCTCTTCGGTGGTCGGAACATGAACCTCTGAATCCAAACTGGTCGATTTAACTTTGAGCTTTCTTTTTGTCAGAGCTGATCCCTCAGAATCGGCTTTCCTTTTGCCCGAAGAAGTATCGCCCCAGTCAGAGGGCATTCCTTCTGGTTCGGTCGAAACCGAACCGGGCTGGCCATCAGGGTCAGCGGACTTCCTGGCCTCCTTTT
This sequence comes from Neoceratodus forsteri, assembly GCA_016271365.2. Taxonomy (NCBI): domain Eukaryota; kingdom Metazoa; phylum Chordata; order Ceratodontiformes; family Ceratodontidae; genus Neoceratodus; species Neoceratodus forsteri. The sequence continues at coordinate 511,977,300 of CM028134.1, read as the reverse complement.
CCCTCAGTCTACCTAATCTCTTCTCGAGGGTAGATTTGGGAAAATGTTTGCATATTTGGCAGTCTGAATCGAGGTGGTCAAACCCCAGACAATAAACACAGGTGATGTGGGGATCGACCTTAGCAAAGACCTTCCCACACGCACTGCAGTGTTGAAACCCAGTGGGCCCAGTTTTTTTCTTGGGTTTCTCAGACATGGCCAACCTAACCAAACTTACCCCTTTTTTGGCAACTGCCAGGCAAGACTCCCTTATCGGTTCCTAACCGTGTCACCGGTATTGGAAAAAAACGGTTAAAACACGTTTTTTTTAGAACCGATAAGAACCGGTAACCACACACTAAATATAGCAAAATTCACAATCAAATGGTCGGTTCAGCCGAACCGACCGCACTTGTACAAGTTCCACACAGATAATATAGAACAATTCCTATCTAGTACTCACGGCACCACAGAGTCTAAACCGACTATGCGGATACTTTTTTCAGTTTAAACCGACGAAAAACTGAAAACTTTAACCGACTTCGAATCGAGCTGAAGGAGAAATCTCAGGAGTGACCGTTCAGTGAGGCGAAGTAAAGAATCTGATGGTTTGAGTTTAAAACACTCCAGACAGAGACTTCAACAGAGCTCGAGCTCAGCGTTCCATGCACTGCATGGAAAGTTAACCCTTGGTTCTCCGGGGCAGTTCAAAGGTTGGGAATCACTGCAATTGTCAGAATACAGCAATACTTCATGTTGTTTGAAATGCGTAACTTTGGACTCACAGAGCAATTACTAATAAACTACCCTCATATATCTCCAGTCTCCTTATGTGATGTTCAGGGTCTTACAGCTCGAGGCGCTACTCTCTTGTAATGTTCAAAGTCCCTAACATCAGAACCCGACATGGCGCTGCAGCTATCACTTTTGCTCTTCCATCCCTCTGGAATGCTCTGCAGAAGTCTCTAAAGCTTATCACCATTCTGGGCCTATCTATCCTTAAGTCCTTGCTAACATCCGCTCTGAAGGAAAACTGCACTTCTCATCACTAATTTGCTCAAATCCTTCAGTTGGTGACTCCGGCACTTGGGATGGTTATCGTGTCTCTAGCACTTATCCTACATCCCTCCTGCTACCCTCTTCCCTTCCTTCCCTCACTCCCCCACCTCTCAGTATTGTACTGCATGTGTATTTTCTGTAGACTATATCTATACAGTTGTATTAGCAGTACCTTGTATCCAGCCATGGCACATTATAGGTACTTTGAAAAAGGTATGTGTATTTTGTCAGGTGCTACTACGTGGTGCCACCACCTATAAAAATCTTGATCTTTTACTTGTTAGCATGCAATACTGTTTATATGCTTCATCTGTCTTGTCTTTTTTACCACTGTAATGTATATGTTCATAATGTCATCCAGGACCATCTTGTAAACGAGCTTGCTCAAAGGTGTACAGCCTGGTTAAATAAAGTGTGATTGATTGAATGCTTGCCACATACCGGCATGCACTGCAGCTCCCATGGGCAATAGTTAGACCAGGAATGCAAAATGAACTAATTGAGCATGCAGGGTGCAAAAGGGCCTTACGCTGTTCATTACTAGCCCATTTGCATGTTGGCATGGGGATGAAAGCAATGGAGCAGCTCTTGCCCCCAAGCCCCGACCTCGATTGATCCCACATGGGACAGGCCTTGAAGTCTCTGGTGGTATAGTGGCACTCCCCCACCTGTTCCACCAGCCCCGATCATACCAGAGTTCAGGCTCTATCGGTTCCATATTGCAGGGACCCCAATGCCATCCCTAACTGCACCCGAATACTCCCACAGTCCATGTCCATAGTGTAGTGGCTCCCACTCCCCCTCAAAGGTGCACAGACAGACCCCTCCCTGACCCTACAGCCCATCCCATTGCGACGACTCGTTCTGTAATGGAATCGTACCACTCTATTGGCAGGTGGCAGAGCACTCGCAGTATGATGATGGAACATGTTATATATAGGCACGAGCTAGTGTGTGGGTGATAACACCCAGTGGCCATATTCCTCAGGCACTCACATGCGGATCCATCATCCCAGTGCCATTGCATTGCTCAGTGTGGGTGACGGCCGATGCTGTACCCACTCACACAGGTCCCAAAACAGGCATGTTACAGACGATCTCCCATTCATTTGCACAAGTGGGGAACTGCAGATGAGCTATCTATATCCTGAAGCATACACTGCAAATGGTATTACAGGATACCACACCCCATGGCACCCGGGATACTTCAGAAGTCCAGAGGGTGGCATGTTACAGAGGGGAACAGGGGAGAGTGTTAACTTGCAGCAGTGTATGACAGCAGAAAGATACAGCACTGACAAGGCAAGCATTAGAGGTATGTAAATGCTCTCTTCAATGTGCCAGGGACGTACACACAGCTACATACACTGATAGATCCGCAGCTGGCATGGTGCCCCAATGCACGGTACAGACAGTTGGGTCATTCCAGAATGCAGGTCCCCGGCCTGGTTCAGTGCAGTCAATGGCTGGCCATGGCAGGGTGTGGAGGGCAGTGTCAGTCTTTGCAACAGGCTGGGCATGGGGGAGTGAGGGTGTCTGTGTACACGGGTGGTGGATGGGAGTCCTCTAGACTGTGGATGTGGGCCATGGTTTCCTCTGTTGCAGTCGGGTTTGGGGGAGGCCCTACACTATGGAGCTCTTCAGGGATGGAGTTGGCTAGATTGAGGATGGAAGGGGTGTGTCTCTAGTATACCAGGGCTGCCAGGCTGCTGTGCACCTGGGTGCACATCTGCAGCCTGCCTGTGGGTGGCTGGCTGGGTTAGGTCAGCTATTCATAGCCTAACTTTGGGCTGCGGTGCTCTGGACTGTGAGGAGCACATTCCCACTGAATATGCTGCAGCACGGCAAATGCATGGGATTGCCCCCTCGACTTGAATGGCATTCCATTTGTGTATATACTAGCCCATTCACTTGCAGCCAGCACATCCCGCACGTTTGAATATTGTGCTATTGTGCATTGTTGGAGTTGTGTCGCACATCTCCCTTGTCCACCAGGATGCACTGCATATCTTCTTTGAATACCAGGGCCCTGGACTAGGTAGTCTGAATGCATTATAAAAATGATAAAATCATGACCCCACTGAAAACAAGTTATTGCATCTAACCTGAGACAGCCTGAGTAAATACTGTGCAAAAATTTGTAAATGAACATCCCTGTGACAATGAGATGTAGCATTTCCCTTGCCCTAGCCAGGATACAAAATATAGGATAAGAAATATTCAGTGCTCCCAGATCCAATTAACCATTACTGTGTAAGAAGCCCTCATTTCCCTGCATTTTCCCCACAAAGGAAGAATCAAATTCCTGTATAAATCCCTGTAAATTTTCCCATAAGCCACTGGTTCTTTATTTCTAACATTGTTCTTTATTTATTATATCAGCAGCTTTTTATTGGGAAAAAAGCTCTGATTTGCTGCTCAGTATTAATATTGTATGTCATGATGGCCTTGGAATTATTTGGATTTATATGCTATGCATAAGACAAAAGAAAAAATTACTCACCTTAGTAATTGCTTTTCTTCTCATGGAGTCTTGCTATATTATAACAATAGCAGTCAGCCACTGCAGCTGAACTGCCCCGGAGAGGAAGGAGTTAACTCCAGAAGATCTGGAGTTCTACAGTGCGAGGGCGCTGTGCCCAAAGCTCTATCTGGCAGTTTCAAATGAAACTGTCAGATCTTTTACAAGCCAACATCAAAGGACTGAAAAGTCTGTGTGGAAAAACTACACTAGCCTATGGCTACCTACTAGTAGTAATAACAACAATATAAACAACAAAGAAACACCCAGAACCATAATAACAAAGATTGATGGTATTATGGTTCGTTTTACCACCCTTGACAAGCACATATGAACCCCCCTTCCCCCCAAGACTCAAGTCCAAGAAGGGGCAATAAAAATAACCTAAATGAACAATCAGATCCCTAACCCAAAGGAAAACAGGGTTAGGGAAAACTAAATGGCATGACACAGTGCTTGCACCAATTTGCCACCTCTACCCAAGTAGGAGTTCTGAGAGGGCAGGAGGGAGGGTTATAATATGCAAGACTCCATGAGAAGAAAAGCAATTACTAAGGTGAGTAATTTTACTTCAAACACCATGAAGTCTTGCTATATTATAACACAATAGCAGATTACACAGCAGTACTCTCCATGGAGGAGGGTCAGAACCTACTTAGGAAATAGGCTCTGAAGCACAGTTGTGCCAAACGGAGCATCTCTCCTGGACTGGACATCCAGGGAATAATGCTTGGTAAAGGTGTGAACTGTCTTCCAGGTAGCAGCTTGACAAATCTCCAGAATAGGAATGTCTCTAGCAGCCGCTAGAGACGTAGCTGTACCCCTGGTGGAGTGGGCCCTCAATCCTGAGGGGGGTACTCTACCCAGTTTCTGATAACAAAATTGGATACAAGAGACAATCCACCTTGCAATTGTTCTCTTAGTGGCAGGTTTCCCTTTGCCAACCTCGCCATAGGTAAGAAACAGTTGGAGGGATTCAACCTATGACCTCCTGGTGCCCTCTAGATAGTAACTTAATGCCCTTTTGACATCCAAGCTGTGCAGTCTCCTCTCACCTGAGGAAGAATGCTCAGTGAAAAATACTGGGAGGAGATAGATTGATTCAGGTGGAAATCAGAAACCACCTTAGGCAAAACTTTCTATTAGTCCTAAGGACTACCTTATCTCTGTGGAAAGAGATAAAATCTTCTTCCACTGACAGGGCCTGTAACTCACTTATGCGTCTGGCAGAGGTGATAGCTACTAGAAAAACGGTTTTCCAAGTTAAATACTTGAGTTCTGCTGAAGACAGAGGCTCAAAGGGGTTGCATTAACTGAGCAATGCAAATATTCAGGTCCCAGGCGGAGCTGGTTCCGAAAGGGAGGGTTAGTGTGAAGTAACCCTTTAAAAACTTGGAGAACACAGGGTGAGAAGAAAGGGAGGCAGGCTTCCTGCTGACACAAAAGCAGAGACAGCTGCAGATGAACCTTCAGGGTAGCTGGTCTAAGGCCTAAGGAATTCAGATGGACCAAATAGTCCAAAAGAATGGGAAGATCAGCAGATTCTGGGGTAATCTGCCTCTCAGAGCACCAGATGGAAAACCTCTTCCACTTAGAATTATAAGTGGCTCTAGTGGAAGGCTTCCTTGAAGCCTTTAAATATCCATAACACCTTGAGAAAGGTGTAAATCAGCAAATTCTAGCTCCTCAAGAGCCAAGCCTTGAGGTGGAGGGACTTGAGGTCCGGATACACACTCTCCCGTGCACAGGCCAGTAAGTCGTGAACTCTGGGCAGGCTCAGGGCAGGGTGGACTGCCAGGGACAGGAGCAGAGGGTACCAGGGCTGTCTGGCTCAATCTGGGGCAATCAGAATCACTCTGCAAGGTTGAGATCTGATTTTCACTAGTACCCTGAAAAGGAGAGGAAAGGGGAAGGCATACAGGAACTTCCTTTCCAATCCAACAGAAAGGCATCCAGAGGACTGAGCCCAGTACTGAGGCCTGCAGCAAAAGAGGAAGTTGGTGGTTGTCTGGGGCCGCTAAAAGATCTATCTGAGGAGTGCCCCAACTGGCAAAGACAGACCCCAGTACTTGTGGATTCAGAGCCCATTCGTGATGGCCCTGAGAAATTCTGCTGAGGGCGCCCGCCAGCACATTGTCCTTCCCTGGGAGATGAACCGCTATCAGGGAGGTGTTCAGGAATAAGCCAGAGACCACAACTTTCATTGCTCACGCACAAGGCTGAAGACCGAGTGCCCCCTTGCTTGTTGATGTACCACATTGTGGTGGTATTGTCTGTCCTGACTTGAACCACTTTATTCTGGACAGAATCTGAAAAGACCCGAAGAGCTAAAAAGACAGCTCTGAGTTCCAGAAGATTGATGTGGAGCAGAGATTCCTGAGGAGACCACACTCCCTGAGTGGTAAGGTCGCCCAGGTGAGCCCCCCACCCTAACAGGGAGGCATCCGTGGTGAGGGTGAGGGAGGGAGAAATGGGAATGAAGGGAACCCCTTGTTTCAGATTGCTTTGATCCTGCCACCAGTGTAAGGCCAGGATCAGGGTTTGAGTAACTGGGACCAATTTGGCAGGGGTCCTTCCTCTGAGACCAATAGGCCCTCAAATGGAACTGAATGTCCCTCATCTGAATCTTGCTCCTGCACAACAGCTGTGGAAGCAGCCATGTGCCCGAGGAGTTGCAGAAAATGCCTTGCTGGTCGAGAGACCGCAGGGTAAAGGAGGATGCCAGGGCGATGAGTCTGTCCACCCTTTCCGAGGGAAGAAAGGCCCTGGCTAACCTTGTGTTCAATTATGCGCCTATGAAAGTTAGGGCCTGAACTGGTTCCAGAACTGACTTTGGTAAGTTTAGCAGGAATCCCAGAGAAGTGAGAAGCTGCTGGGTGACTTGCAAGTGGGATTTTACCTGACCTGAGACTGACCCACAATGAGCCAGTCGTCCAGGTAGGGAAACACAGCAACCCCTTGCCTTCTTAAATGAGCCACTACTACAGCGAGACATTTTGTGAATACCCTTGGCGCAGAGGTAAGGCCGAAGGGCATTGCCCTGAACTGGTAGTGGCCTGAGGGCAGTTCAAACCTGAGGTACTTTCGTGGGAAGGCCTGATCAGAACATGAAAATAGGCATCCTTGAGGTCCAGGGAAGCTAGCCAGTCCCCTGGTCTTAGGGAAGGCAATATCATTGCCAGAGTTAACATTTTGAACTTTGGTTTCAACAGATGCTTGTTCAAGTATCTCAAATCCAGAATGGGCCGCCATTCTCCTGTCTTTTGGGGTAAGAGTATCTTGAATAAAGCCCTTGCCCTGATGGCAAGGAGGAACCCTTTCCACTGCTTTGCAGACCAGAAGAGAAGAAACCTCTGCTTCCAAAGCAAGGGCTTCTGAAGGATTTGTAGGTGGAAATGCCTGGCTCTCATCTTTGGAAAATATTTGAAGCTGAGAACTAGACCCTGGCCTATTACCTCCAGAACCCATCTGTCCGGGTTAGGGACAACCAGCTCTGGCTGAATAGGCCAACCTGCCCCCACTGGTACAGGAGATCGGCCCTGGGCACCCCTTCAGGGTGCCTGCTTAGCAGCGCCTTAGGCTGAGGGGAGGAGACGGTCTACTGCGCCACGTCTACCCCTGCTTCTGAAGAAACCTCTGCTAGACAGCAGAGGAGGCTTGAAATTGGTAAAAGGCCTGAAAAGGGTCTGTCCCTACACTCTGGGAGCATGCCTTTGTGGCATGGCATGCTTCTCCTTAGCCTGAGCACTTTTGTAGGTAGTTCTGTATTCATCCATCTTTTCATATAATTTTCTGTTTGCTCCCAAACAGAGAATTTCCTACCACAGGAAAATCCATAGCCTTTGACTGAGTATCTTGGGACAGATTAGTGCATCTGAGCCATGCCAACCCACGGAAAGCTACAGAAGTGGCCATGACCCTGGAGGAAACATCATTAACATCAACAGCAGTATGAAATTGAACTTTAGAGGCTTCAATGCCATCAGCAGCCACCTGTTCCAACTCACTAGCCAGCTGGCCATGGGCCTGCTTGGCTAACTGCAATACTGTGTCCCACCTAGATTTCTGATATCTAGCCACATAAGCCATATAATTTGCCTGCCTGAGTCCCAAAGAAGCTGCCATACTGTTTCTTCGCCATGGCATCAATCTTCCTAGAATCCTTGTCAGGAGGATGTGAGGCCAGAGGAATATTAGCCTTGTCACAGGCTGCAGCTTGTACCACACCTACATGACTACACTGCTCAATAAGGAAGTCTGTATCCGAGCCTGACAAAGTATACCTTCTGTCCATTTTTTATCTACAGGAGGACAGAATGAGGATTTTTAAAATCTTTGTTGTTTGCTTCCTAAATGACTTATGCAAAGGAATAGACAACCTCCTAGACTCTGGAATATCCATCATTTCCACATAATCAGGCTCCTCTTGCTCATCCACAGCCTCCTCTAAAGGAAGCTGGAGGGTTTCTGCAACCTTTTTGTAAAAAATAAAGAAAGAAGGGGACTCAGACAGAATAGGGGGAGATTCTAAAGGTCTGTCTGGAGAAATGCCCGGTTCAATGGGCACGTCCAGACCCTCCCAGCCACACATATATTGATCAAATTCCTCCTCCCCCTCCTGTGGTTCATAAAAATCCTCAACTTCAAAATCCTGAACCACTGGGACTGAACGAACCAACCTTTTACCAGCTGTTGGTGGTTCTACAGATCCCTGAGACAGTGACTGGACAATCTGAATGGCTTTAGCTATCTCTGCAGCAGTTGGAGACACAATTCTGGACTCCAAACCTCCTGATTTCTTTGTCTTTTTACTTGGGACTGGTTCCTCTGAACCAGTCTTCCTTTTGCCCGAGGAAGTCTCGCCCTGGTCAGAGGGCACTCCCTCTGGTCCAGTGGGTACTGAACCGGGCTGGCCATCCGGGTCAGCGGACTTTTTGGCCTCTCGTTCCCTGAGCCGGCCCAATCTCTTCTCCAGGGTGGCTGCAGGGAAATTTTTACACACCTGGCAGTCTGACAGGAGGTGGTCAGCCCCCAGACAATAGACACAAGTGGTGTGTGGGTCAGCCTTGGCAAAGGCGTCCCCACAGACATCACAGTGTTGAAACCCAGTGGGCCCGGTTTTTCTTTTGGGTTTCTCAGACATAATGCCAGCCTAACCAAAAACTTGCCCTTTTGATGGCAGTGCCAGGCAAGACACCCTTATCGGTTCCTAACCGTGTCACGGGTATTTGAAAAAACCGTAATAATTTCGCTTTTTAGAACCGATAAGAACTGGAACCGCACTCTAAAACCCACAGTACAGTTTTAAAAGGCAGAAAATTAAGCATCGGTTCAAAACCGAACCGATAATTAATTTTCCACACAGACTTGAATTTTTGTACTTACGGTTACCAGATAGAGCTTTAGAACCGAAAATGCGTAAAATAATGACTTTGCCGTTCAAATGAACCGAAAACTACTCTCTTGAACCGAGAATGAACCGAGCTGAAGGAGCTGATCTCCGGAGCGACTGTTCAGTGAAGCGGAGTAAAGAATCTGACAGTTTCATTTGAAACTGCCAGATAGAGCTTTGGGCACAGCGCCCTCGCGCTGTAGAACTCCAGATCTTCTGGAGTTAACTCCTTCCTCTCCGGGGCAGTTCAGCTGCAGTGGCTGACTGCTATTGTTATAATATAGCAAGACTTCATGGTGTTTGAATGGGGAACTGTATGAAACAACAGATATCAAGCTCATTATTTCATGAACTAAACTCAAAATTAGTAATCACAAGTCAATCTTTCAAAAGATACTAGTAATATCTGTAAACATATTTATGCAAATAAACATTTCTATAAAATATTTATATGTGTATATATATATATATACACAGTATATATATGTGTGTGTGTGTGTGTGTGTGTGTGTATATATATATACACACACACATATGCTATTTTTGCATCTTATAGTTGTTAGTTTTCAGACAAATTCTCATAGACTTCTTTCTGTCCACCTGATGGAATCTTGAATGAGTTAAGTAAATGTTATTATTTTATCAAGGCCCTGATCCAGCAACTCAGTAAATACACACTCAGTATATGATATTATAAAATGACAAAAAACTGTCTTCTGTTTGCAGTTTGATCAGGAATTTTATAAATGGTATAAGTTCTGTACGTCACATACTGTATATGTTAGTCCAATAAAAGGTAACAAACCATTTGCTTCTTAATTACTCATGGTTTGTCAGCAATTAATTAATTTTGTAACATGGCATTAATGTAAGCAGAGTGAGAAAACAAAGTAATAGGTTAAAACAGATCACATGGTGCAATTCCAACCATGCATTAATTCATTAGATATGCATGGCTGTGTAGTAATAACAGTGACCACAAGGTTGAGAAATAGTCGAAGAAGTCTCTGTTTCCCACCCACCCAGTGGACACAGTAGATCTCACAATGAGATAGGAACCAGTAATAGAAAGTAGAAATGCATAATTGTATAAGTGCCTTTTCAATCTGATCAGTAATGGGCATATCTGGATATGTACATAAATATGTAGATGTACATGTACTGTAGCTGAGAGTAGCATGCTGAAGTCTGCAGAGCAGCCAACACAGAAATGAGATGAGAAATGTGGACGGGAAGCAGGCCATCAGCAAGCATGGTAGAAAGTGAGTATGTGGTGTCCAGGTCAGAACCTCCATTAGGCAATGTAAACATTGAAATGCATAGTTGACTTTGTCAAAAAAGAAATGTGAAAGTAAAACGTTAAATTTTTCATGTAAAGTGTAGTACTACAGAAAGTTGTGTTGAAGAAGTGGTTATGTGCAAGATGTTTTCAGAATAATTGCCGTTGTGTTTTATGCAAATCAGCAGTAGTTGTAACAGTGCATCGGGAATGTGTTATACTGTGGAAGGATTGAAGTTGTAAGGTATGCACCATTTCAAAATGAGTTTTAAACAACAGTAAATGTAATATAGAGTGTGAAGAAACAAAAGATCATTTGTTGAATAAATGAAGATTGTATCCATACATATATTAACAAGGTTGGTTGCAGAAACTTACTTCCTGGTTGTCAAATACAGGAATAGTGATACAAAAAGCATGACTAAGAAAGATATTGTTTCAGTAATGTTATTTGCATAATTACTCTAATATAACAGAAAAAGTGGCCATAAAAGCATGCTACAAAGCGCATTCAGCATTCGAAAAAGAGGCATTTACAAGGAATTAATGCATGGTTTGGTGGTTGAAGCACTCAGCCTTTGGCCTCGAGCACTGACTCTCAAAAACATGCATTAATTCCTTGTAAATGCCTCCTTTCTCATGACTTAATGCTTACAGATGAGGTCTCCTTCCTAGAGTTTGACTGTTTCTCACCCTCACCCAAACACACACACTTTTACTAGTAAGAGATCGCAAGTGCTCTTATCTGTTGTATTTGGGAAGCAGGACACAGCCCTTTTCTGTCAAAAATAAATTTATACATTTAGTATGGGTAGTTCACTGAAGACCTGGCATTTTATCAGATAGGTCTTGAGAGAGGTTAAAAACAGTGTAAATCTTTACAAAATGTGCTGGGAAGGCGTAACATTATGAGTTATGAATCTTTTTTGAAAGATATTCATCCCCAACTGAATTAGTAGCAAAAAATGTTTAAATGCTAATAATTTAAATGTGCAAGCTGTTGCATTTCGAAGGGGGTAAACAAATCTCCAGTTTAATAGGCAACCCATATTTAACAAGCTGTTTCAGTTTCCTAATGGCCCTCAGATAAGCAGCTTGGAGTTATGTCTCCAGCATTCTATACAGAAAGAAAGGATTATTTTATTTTAGTTGTCATAATGATTTGTAGATGTGGAATAATACATTGAAATGTCCAAAAAATTAGTTTCACGAAATGCCATTTTCAAGCTAGATAGAAAAATGACTGTAGGCTCCACCCACAGCCATAAAAATTACAGTGCAAAATACTGTTATAATGTATGGTAGAACGCTGTTAACCTTAGGAAATCATCATTTCCTAAGGTTCTTAACCTATCGATGTGACGTAGCAATGTTGTTAACCTATCGATGCTATGTCACATCGATAGGTTAACAGCGATCGGTCTGCGCATGTGCGCACTTTTTTTTTTTTTTTTTAAACGGCGAACCGACAGATGAATGCAGCGGTTAGCGAAGGACTGAACGGCCGCAACAGTGACTATTTCTCAAAAAGTAAGCCGTTTTACTTTTGACGTGGGACCATACACTATAAAAAATAATGTATGGTCCCTCTATCAGCAACAGATCACTGTTAACCATCTCGAGGTTGCCATGGGGACGTAAACCTCTCAAGCTTCACTCTCAAGGTTTACACGGTCACCTTGGCAACCTCTCAACAGTTAACAGACCGGTTACCGATAGAGGACCATACATTATCCTCTATTTACTCACTGCCATATACAAAACAAAGACAGCTCTAAATGCCTATATAAGATACTGTTGCATTGCTCACCAGTTACTCCTATTTGTTCTAAGTACTTACTTGTTTTGCCTTCTGTACTTTCCCAGGTCATACCTGTAAATAGACATTTATTTGCATAGTGTCCCCTACCTGGTAAACAAAAACCAAATACTGCAAATAATTAAAATTAACATACTCCTTATCTCCTATTTTCTGACAATCAGGGGCTTGGTCTGTTCAGTCACAAGTTGGAGGTTTTTACGGTAAATTTGGGAACCTTTCTAGTACTGTGCCTTCTGGTACACTGTAGCATGGGTATTTCATTCTGGCTCCTCATTTGGACCTTGACGATTTACTACTATCTTACCCATAGCCCAGGGACTGACATAACAGTAGAGGCTTATGGGTGATCCCCATGCATACTGGGAATATTGTCACCTCCCTCCCATTCTGATGCTTGTGAGTAGCTGAGGTGCCCAAACCTGAGTAGGCTAGGAACCATACAGTTTTGGTTCCCACCCCTGGAAGCATACAGTGGCTAACAGGAAAAAGTTACCACAGTAATCTAGTTTCTTCCAAGGTATTCTCCAATATTCATAACTCTTGCAGTCAGCCTTTGAAGTAGAACTGCCCTTAGATAGAACGGTGTGCTAATGATGGAACAATCATTGGCTCATGCCACTTTTCAATTGCTGCTCTTATGAACTGCCTGCATTCTAGAACACCTCAGATTTCATGGAGAGCCTGCAAGTGAATGCCCAACCAAGAACTATATCTATGCAACAACAATAAAACTAACACTAACAAACCTCCAACTGGAAGAAAAAAACAACCCCTCCCGAATGTCAGAGTAACCTGAAGAATGGAAAAACCAGTGCCCAACGGGGCCCAAAAAGAAACTATGCCAGTGTGTGGCACCAACACATATAGTTACTCAGCTTGGTGCAGAGGCCACTGGTTCTAGAAGGGAGGCAGAGGGTGAGTTATGAATACTGCAGAATACCATGGAAGAAAAAAGATTACTACGATAAGTAATTTTTCTTCTTACCCCAGGAATTCTTCACTATTCAAACTTGCAGACTAAGAAGCAGTACCTTTGGAAGTGGGCACAGAACCTACTTTGAAACACACTCTGCAGGACTGCTGTGTCAAACTTGGCATCACTTCTGGACTGAGTGTCCAGGCTGTAGTGCTTTGTAAAGGTGTGTACTGTCCTCCAGGCAGCTGTTTTTCAGATTTCCACTAGTGGAACATCCCTGACAGCTGCTATGGTTGCAGCTGTGCCCCTTACGGAGTGGGCCCTCAGGCCTGCTGGGGGCTTCCTTCCCACTTTACAGTAGCAAAATTGGATGCATTGAACTATCCAGCAAGAAATGGACCTTCTAGATGCTGGGTTTTCTTTTTCCCACATCCCCATAAGTAAGGAACAGCTGTTGTCTGTCCTGCTTGTGGTCCTTAGTGATAGTCATGTAGTAGCTGAGAGCTCTTTTGACATTCAGACTGTGGAGTCTACATTCACCTGAACTAGAGTGTTCAGTGAAAAAGACTGGTATGGTAATGGGTTGGTTCAAATGAAATCAGAAACCACTTTAGGCAGAAATTTCCTGTTTGTTGGAAGGACTACCTTATCTCTATGGAATGAGATGTAGTCCTTTTCAATGCACAAAGCCTGAAGCTCACTAATCCTCCTGGCTAAAGTAATGGGTACCAGGAACAGTTTTCTAGGTAACATAGTTCAGGTGTGCTGAGGCAATGGGCTCAAATGGGGGACCCATAACCTTGGTTATACAGACATTAAAGTCTCAAGTTGATACCAGTTCCCTGAGACGGGGGTGCAAGTGGGCTTAGTCCTTGAAGAACCTTTTGAAAAAAGGGTTTGATGCCATAGAAACACCCTTTCCAGATGACATGTAAGCAGATACAGAAGCCAGATGGACTTTTAAAGTGGTGGGCTGCAAGCCCCAAAAATGCAGATGGGTTAGGTAGTCCAGCAATGCTGGAATTCCTGCCTGTTCTGGAGCACCAAATAGAAAATCTCTTCCATTTAGAGGCAAAGGTTTTCTTAGTGGAAGGTTTCCTGTAATCCCTCAAGACATTCAGAACACTTTCTGAGAAATGCAAGGCTGCATACTCTAAGTCCTCAAGAGCCATGCCCTGAGTCTGAGGGATCTGAGGTCTGGGTACAGAATCCTCCCTTGGTTGGAGGTTAACAGGCTGTGCCTCCAGGGGAGGTATACTGATCTTTCTACAGACATGGAGAGCAGCAGAGAGTACCATGGCTGCCTTGCGGGGTCTGGCACTATCAAGATCACTGATGCAGGCTGGGATCCGAGTTTGATCAGAACCCTGAAGATCAAAGGAGAAGGAGGAAAGGCATATAGATGCCTCCCTGACCAGTCCCGAGTCAGAGCATCCAGGGGTATTGTACCCCTGGCTGGTGATCTGCAAGAATACTGTGGCTGGTGGTGGTTTTCATGGGACACAAAGAGATCTAGCTCTGGTGTGCCCCACCTTCTGAACACTAATTGCAACACCTGCCTGTTCAGGGTTCACTCATGATGGGCCTGGTTGATCCGACTCAGAGCATCTGCTAGGGTGTTGTCCTTGCCTGGCAGATGAATAGTTTGCAGTGAAGCTTTGCGTGAATAGGCCAGGCTCCAAATCTTTATTGCCTCTGTGCACATGTGGTGGACCTTATCCCTCCCTGTTTGTTTATGTAATACATGGTTGTGGTATTGCCTGTTCTGACCTGTACCACCTTGCCCTGCACCAATGAGGTGAAAGCCTGCAGTACTAGGAACACTGGTCTTAATTCCATCAGGTTTATGTGCTGAAGTAACTCTACACTTGACCAGGTACCATGTGGTGTGATCCCCTAGAAGAGCACCACACCCTAGTAGCGATGCATCGTTGTGAGAATCACTGACAGAGACTCCTGCTGGAAAAGGATCCCTTCCCTTAGGTTGTCTCCCTCTTTCCACCACTGGAGGGCTTGCAGTAACGTCTTTGTTACTGGAATCAGCTTTGAGAGAGACGGTCTCTCCTTTGGCACCAGTGTGCTCTGAGATGGAACTGTATGTTTCTCACCTGGAACCTGGACCCTGAGATGGTACCTGTGGTTGCAGCCATATGTCCCAGAAACTGAAGAAACTGCCCTGCAATGTTTAGTCTGTTTGGACTTGAATGAACCACCTATCTGCAGGATATTGTTTACCCCGTCCTGAGGCAGGTAAGCTCTGCCCTCCAGGTACTCTGCACTGCAGTACTTGTGCTGGTTGCAGAACAGATTTTTTAGGTTTATTAGGGATCCTAAGGACTCCAAGAGCTCCTAGGCTAACTGCAGGTGTTCCTTTACCTGCTGTGGTGAGCATCCTGCCACCAGCCAGTCGTCCAGGTATGGGAACACTGTGAGACCTAACCTTCTTAGGTGTGCCAGAACCACTACCAAGCACCCTAGAACACCCTTTGGGGCCATGAAGCTGAATAGTAGTGCTGAGAACTTGTAATGACCTGATGGGAGTCTGTACCGAGGTATTTTCTGTGAGACTCCTTTGGGATGTGGAAATAGGCATCTTTTAGGTCCACAGATGCTAACCATGCTCCTTTTTGAAGGGTTGGCAATAAAAACATAGAAACACAAACACAAACTTTGATGGTAGATAAGGACCGTTTGGTCCACCCAGTCTGAACATTTCCCTACCTATTTGATAAGCTCCAGACCGAGTTAACCAACAGCCTACTTCTTCCTAACCCCCACGAATTGCCTTATGTCTATCCCATGCATTCTTGAATCCCCCATTGTTTTGACACCACAACCTCTTCAGGAAGGCCGTTCCATGCGTCCACCACCCTCTCCATGAAACAATACTTCCTCACGTTGCCCCTGAACCATCCCCCCTCTATCTTCAAATTGTTGTTCTTGCATATCTCTTTTTCTGAAATATTCCACCCTGTTGGACTCTGTTGATTCCCTTGTGGTACTTGAAAGTTTCTATAATTTCCCCTCTCCCTCCTTTCCTCGAGGGTATACATATTAAGCTCCTTTAGTCTCTCTTAGTATGGCTTCTGGTGCAAACCCTGCACCACTTTAGTTGCCCTCCTTTGGACTGCCTCCATCCTGTCTATGTCCTTGTGGAGATGGGGTCTCCAGAACTGTACGCAGTACTCCAGATGGGGTCTCAAAAACTGTCTGTACAGATGGATAACAACTTCCTGTTTACTGGTGATGCTAAGCTGCCATACGTTTGACCATTCCTCCAAACTTGCCAAGTCCCTTCTCATCCTTTCCACCCCACCCCCCATGTATCAACCCTGTTGCAGATCTTTGTGTTGTCCGCAAAGAGGCATACTTTTTCTTCCAGTCCCTCTGCAATGTCACTAATAAAGACATTAAAAAGGACCAGTCCCAATACTGAACCCTGCGGTACCCTACTAGTAACTCCCTTTTGTTTGGAGTGGACTCCATTTACTATTACCCTCTGTGTCCTGCTGTCCAGCCAATTTTTTACCCAGGCTACCACCCTGGGACCCACTACCAGGCTGGCTAACTTATTTATTAATACTTTGTGTGGGACTGTGTCAAATGCCTTGCAAAAATCTAGGTAGGCCATATCTACAGCCTCTCCCTGGGCTACTACTTTAGTCACCCAGTTGAAGAAATCTATTAGATTAGTCAGACATGACCTTGCCACTGTGAATTCATGCTGCCTTGGGTCCTATGCCCCACTGGCCTTTAGGTAACTCAACAATTCTTTCAGAAGTGATTCCTTCATTTTCCCTACCACTGAGGTCAAACTAACAGGTCTGTAGTTTTCTGCCTCTGCTTTGCTCCCACTTTCGTGAAGGGGAATCCATCCCAATCACCCTCCTCCAGTCCTCAGATACCACACCATCCTCCCGTGATTTGTTAAAAAGGGTAGTCAGTGGTGTCACTAGTTCACCCCTTAGTTCTTTTAGAATTCTGGGGTGAATCCCATCACGCCCCACTGCTTTGTCCACCTTCGGTGTTAGTTCTTTCAGGACACTTTCTTCTCTGAATGGACTGGTATCGACCCCCCAATTCAGAGTGCTTCTACTGACTGGTTTATGTAACTTCCCCCTCCTCTTCTTTTGTGAATACTGAACAGAAATATTTGTTCACTATCCCTGCGTTTTCACTGTCACCCTCTGCCCACCCATCCTCCACTTTACTAAGCCTCACTATCCCTCCCTTGGTCTTTCTCCGCTCCCTAATGTATGTATAAAAAGGTTTTATCGCCCTTCCTAACTGAGCTGGCAAGGTTCAGTGCCAAGGTCACCATCTTGAACTTTGGTTTTGTCAGATGCCTGTTCAGTAACCTTAAGTCCAGAAGAAAAAATTACTCACCTTAGTAATATTGTTTCTTCTAATGGAGTCTTGCTGTATTCTGACAAATTGCAGTGAGGTCCAACCTTCGAACTGCCCCAGAGATGAAAGAGTTAACTTTCCATGCCAGGCATGGAACGCTGAGCTCAAGCTCGGTTGAGACTCGGTCTGTTGCTGTTTGAACTCAAACCGTCAGATCTTTATGAGCTAAACTCACTAAGAGTCCTGTGTGGAAGCTGTAAACCTACACTAGCCAACTGGCTATTAAATATAATAAACAGATTTTTTTGGTTTCAAAACAAAGACTCAAGTCAGGAAACCCCAAAAATGAAACAAACACAACACCCACTCACCCAAAGTAAAGGGGTGATAAATAAAAGGTGGGGCACCTCTTGAGTGCCAACACTGCACCTGCCCACCCACATCCCAAAACAAAGGTTCTGAGAGGGGAAGGCGGGGGGGAGGTCAGAATACAGCAAGACTCCATTTGAAGAAACAACATTACTAAGGTGAGTAATTTTTTCTTCAAACAACATGAAGTCTTGCTGTATTCTGACAAATTGCAGACTGCCAAGCAGTACCTCCATGGAGGAGGGACAGAACCTACCTAGGAAATAGACTCTGAAGCACTGCTGTGCCAAACCGAGCATCACTTCTAGCCTGGATATCCAAAGAGTAATGCTTGGTGAAAATGTGAACTGTTTTCCAGGTAGCTGCTTGACATATCTCTAAGATAGGAATATCCCTGGCAGCAGCCAGGGAAGCAGCTGTACCTCTGGTAGAGTGAGCCCTCAGGCCTGAGGGTGGAATCGTGCCTAGTTTTTCATAGCAAAATTGAATGCAAGAGACAATCCACCTGGCAATGGATCTGTTAGTGGCAGGTTTTCCCTTACCAACCTCACCATAAGCGAGGAACAGTTGGAGGGAGTCAAACCTATGACCCTTGGTACACTCTATGTAGTAGCTAAGGGCCCTTTTCACATCCAAACTGTGCAGCCTCCTCTCACCAGAGGAGGAATGGTCAGTGAAGAAAACAGGAAGAGACATAGACTGGTTAAGGTGGAAGTCTGAAACCACCTTAGGTAAAAACTTCCTGTTAGTCCTGAGGACCACCTTATCTCTATGGAAAGAGATAAAATCAGGCTCCACTGATAGGGCTTGTATCTCACTTATGTGCCTGGCAGAAGTGATGGCCACCAAGAAAACAGTGTTCCAAGTCAAGTACTTATGCTCTGCTGAGGACAAAGGCTCAAAAGGGGGTTGCATAAGCTGAGCTATGCAAACATTAAGGTCCCAAACAGGGGCAGGGTCCCTAAATGGCGGATTGGTATGAAGCAATCTCTTGAAAAACTTAGAGAATACAGGATGAGATGAAGGGAAGAAGGCTTACCTGCTGAAAGAAAAGCAGAGACAGCTGCCAGAAGCACTCTTAGTGTAGCTTGTCTGAGTCCCAAGCTATTAAGATGAACCATATAGTCAAGGACTGTGAGCAGGCCAGCAGACTCTGGAGAAATATGCTTTCCAGAGCACCATATGGAGAATGTTTTCCATTTGGAGTTGTAAGTGCTTCTGGCGGAAGGCTTCCGAGAAGCCTTTAGGATATCCATAACACCTTTAGAAAGGTGTAAATCAGCAAATTCTAACTCTTCAAGAGCCAGGCCTTGAGATTGAGAGATTTGAGACTCGGATACCAAACCATCCCCTGAGCACAGGTTAACAGGTTGTAATTCCTGGGAAGAGACAGGGGAAGGTGGACTGCTAAGGACAACAGGAGAGGGCACCAGGGCTGTCTGGCCCAGTCTGGAGCAATCAGAATCACCTTGCAGGGTTGAGACCTGATTTTGACTAACACCTTGAACAGGAGAGATAAGGGGGGAAAGCATACAGGAACTTCCCTTCCCAATTGAGAACTAGGGCATCCAGGGGGACTGAGCCCAACACTGGGGGCCTGCAGCAAAAGAGGGGAAGTTGGTGATTGTCTGGGGCTGCAAAAAGATCTATCTGTGGAGTGCCCCATCTGGAGAAGATCACCTTCAAAACCAGGGGATCCACTGACCATTCGTGATGGCCCTCAGATATCCTGCTGAGAGCATCTGCCAGGAACATTGTCCTTGCCTGGGAGGTGTACTGCTGTAAGAGAGGTGTTCAGGAATAGGCCAGAGACCATAACTTCATTGCTTCTGTGCACCAGGCCGTGAGACCGAGTGCCCCTTGCTTGTTGATACACCACATTGTGGTGGTATTGTCTGTCCTGGTCTGAACTACTTTATTCTGAACAGACTTGGAAAAAGCCAGAAGTGCTAGAAACACTGCTCTGAGTTCTAATAGATTGATGTGAAGCAGAGATTCCTGAGGACACCACAACCCTTGGGTGGTCAGGTCCCCAAGTGGGCTCCCACCCCAAGAGGGAGGCATCTGTAGTAAGATTAGAGAATGAGACTGAGTGAGAAAGGAACTCCTGTCTTAGATTGTCCTGATCCTGCCACCACTGCAAAGCCTGGATCAGGGTTTGAGTCACTGGAATCAGTTTGGTGAGAGGATCCTTTTTCTGAGACCAAAAGGCTCTCAAGTGGAACTGAATGTCCCCCATCTGAAATCTTGCTCCCTGCACCACTGCTGTAGAAGCAGCCATGTGCCCCAGGAGCTGTAGAGAATGCCTTGCTGGTCGAGACACCTGGAGGGTGAATGCAGAGGCCAGTGAAATAAGGGTCCTTGCCCTGTCCAGGGGAAGGAAGGCTTTTGCCTTTACTATATCTAGCTCTGCGCATATGAAGGTGAGGAGCTGTACAGGCTCTAGAACTGACTTTGAAAGATTCAGAAGAAAACCTAGGGAAGTAAGCAGTTGCTGAGTTATCTGTAGGTGTAACTTGACTTGGTCTGGGGACTGGCCTACTATGAGCCAGTCGTCCAGGTATGGGAAGATAGAAATCCTTTTCCTTCTTAGGAAGGCAACTACTACTGCCAGGCATTTTGTGAACACCCTTGGGGCAGAGGTTAGGCCGAAGGGCATTGCTCTGAATTGGTAGTGACCTGAGGGCAGCTCGAACCTGAGGTATTTTCGATGGGAGCTTCTGATGAGAATATGAAAATAGGCATCCTTGAGGTCCAGGGAGACTAGCCAGTCCCCTGGCCTTGGAGAGGGTAGAATTATTCCCAGAGTCACCATTTTGAACTTTGGCTTTAAAAGGTGCTTGTTTAAGTATCTGAGATCCAGGATGGGCCGCCATTCTCCTGTCTTTTTGGGGGCGAGGAAGTACCTGGAGTACAATCCTTTCCCTTTGTGTAGGGGTGGAACCCTTTCTATAGCTCTGAGAGCCAAGAGGGGAAGAGACCTCTGCCTCTAGGGCAAGTGCCTCTGAAGGATTTGCAGGTGGAAAGGATCTGGTTCTCATCTTTGGAAATTTTTTGAAGCTGAGAACCAGTCCCTGGCTTACTACTTCCAGGACCCATTTGTCTGATGTTAAAGACATCCAGTCCTGGACAAAGTAAGCCAGCCTGCCCCCTACAGGTAGTGGAGAATCGGCCCTGGCAAACCCATCAGGGTGCCTGTTTGGCAGGGGCTTTAGGCTGAGGGGTGGAAGCAGGCCTGCTTGTACCCCCGTCTGCCTCTCCCTCTAAAGAACCCCCTATGAGCATAAGCAGAAGAGGAGGCCTGGGCTTGGTAGAAAGACCTATGAAAAGGCCTGCCCCTGCCTCTGGGTTGCTGCCTCTGAGGAGTGGCTTGACTTTCCTTGGCCTGAGCACTCCTATAGGTGGTCCTGTACTCATCCATTTTCTTCATGTAGTTCTCTGTCTGCTCCCCAAACAGAGAATTACCCACTACAGGAAAATCCATAGCCGGTTCGGTCAGAACTGGGGATAGCGACTGAACAATTTTTATCGCTTTGGCTATTTCATCAGCGGTTGGAGAAGAAACTTTTGGATCCACACCAGCTGATTTATCCTTCTTGTTCTCTTAACCAGAACCAGTTCCTCGGAATCGGTTCTCCTTGCCAGGAAGTCTAGCCCCTGGTCAGAGGGCACTCCCTCCAGTTCAGTTGGAACGGCAACCGGCTGGCCATCGGTTCAGTGGACTTTTTGGCCTCCCTTTCCCTGAGCCTACCAACTCTCTTTTCCAGGGTAGCTGCAGGAAAATTTTTACAGATCTGGCAGTCTGAATCGAGGTGGTCAAACCCCAGACAATAAACACAGGTGGTGTGGGGGTCAGCCTTGGTAAAGACTTCCCCACAGACACTGCAGTGTTGAAACCCAGTGGGCCGGTTTTCTTTGGGTTTCTCAGACATAGTGCCAGTCCTAACCAAATCTCATTCCATTCATGGTAACCGCCAGGTAAGACCTCTTTATCAGTTCCCAACCGTGTCACGGGTCGTGGAAAAACCGTATTAAATTTTTTTTAGAACCGATAAGAACCGGTAACCACACTCTAAATGACAGATTAATATATTTTAAACAACCTGATCGGTTCAAACCGAACCGATAAACCGTTTACAAGTTCCACACAGAATAGAAATAAATGTAAAACCTATCTAGTACTCACAAATACCACAGACAGAGTCTGAACCGACTGGCTGAGGGAAAACCAAGAAAAACAATACTTTAACCGACAAAATGAACCGAGCAGAAGGAGAAATCTCCGGAGCGACTGTTCAGTGAGGCGGAGTAAAGAATCTGACGGTTTGAGTTTGAAGAACAACAGACAGAGTTTCAACGAGCTCGAGCTCAGCAGTTCAAAGGTTGGGACTCACTTCATATTCATAATATAGCAAGACTTCATGTTGTTTGAACAGCGAGTTACCTACTACAGGAAAATCCATGGCCTTAGTCTGGGTATCCTATGAAAGGCTAGTACATCTGAGCCAAGCATGTCTTCTGAGAGACACAGATGTAGCCATGACTCTAGATGCCACATCATTGGAGTCCACAGCAGTATGAAATTGCATTTTGGATGCCGCAATTCCATCAGCGGCCACTGCCTCCAGCTCCTTGGCTAGCTGGGAAGAGGCCTGTTTAGCCAGTTCCAGAACCGTATCCCATCTGGATTTCTGGTACCTGGCTGTGTAGGCCATATAAGTAGCCTGCCTGAGTACCAAAGAGGATGCCAAATACTGTTTTTTGGCCATGGCATCCACTTTCCTCGAGTTCTTATCTGGGGGGTGGGGTGTGAAGCTAAAGGAATGTTAGCCCTGTCACAGGCTGCAGCCTGCACTACCCCAACATGGCTGCAATGACTACTAAGGAACTCCGCAGCTGTGCCTCATAACAAATACCTCTTGTCCATTCTCTTATCCACAGGAGGTATTGAATTAGGAGTTTGTAAAATTTTGTGTCTGTTTCCCCAAGGATTTATGAAGAGGGACAGACAGCCTTTTGGACTCTGGGATATCCATCATTTCCGCAAATCAGGCTCCTCATCCTCCTCTGCAGTATCAACCAAGGGAAGCTGCAGGGTTTCTGCCACCTTTTTGTAGAAAAAAATGTGAAGGGGACTCAGAGAGCCTGGGAGGAGAGACACCTGAGGGCCTGTCTGGGGAGATGTCCGGTTCAATGGGCATATCCAGACCCCCCCTGGTCATCGTCATTATCATCACCGGGATAGCCTTCGTCTCCCTCCCATTCCTCATAATAAGCATCTGGATCACAATCCGGAGGAGACAGATCCGACCGAACTGACCACCTAACCGGCGGAGACAGAACCAGTCTAAGCGACTGAACAATGCTAATCACTTTGGCTATTTCGTCCGTGGTTAGAGTGTGTGATACAGGATCCAAACCGGCAGACTTGCGCTTCTTTGACGGAACCGACCCCTCAGGGTTGGCTCTCCTTTTGCCTGAGGAGGTATCGCCTAAGTCAGTAGGCACCTCCTCAGGTTCAACCGCAACCGAACTGGGCTGGCCATCCGGAACTATGGACTTCTCAGCCTCCCTTTCCTTCAGTCTACTCAGTCTTTTGTCCAGAGTGGATTTAGGAAAGTTTTTACAGATTTGGCAGCCTGACTTGAGGTGGTCAACCCCAGACAATAAACACAGATGAGGTGGGGGTCAGCCTTAGCGAAGGCCTCCCCATACTCAGTACAGTGTTGAAACCCAGTGGGACTGGTTTTCTTCTTGGGTTTCTCAGACATGGCCAACCTAACAAACGAAAATATTACTCACCTTAGTAATTATGTTTCTTCTACTGAAGTCTTCCTATATTCTGACTAATGCAGTTAGCCCCAGCCTTTAAACTGCCCCGGAGAACAAAAGGTTAAACTTTCTATCCAGAGCACAGAATGCTGAGCTCGAGCTCAGTTGGTGTCTCCGTTTCCCTTTGAAATCTAACCGTCAGTTCTTTACGAGCAAAAACTCACTACCTATTCTATGTGGAAATTGTAAAATTTTACTAGCCAACTGACAGCAAAAAGTTTTGGATTCCCAAAGGAAGACTCAATTCAGGAAACACAAAACACAAAACCAATTCCAATAAGAATAACAACAAGATAAACACCCAAACAAAAAAGCAGAAGGTGTAACAGACCACCCCTGAGGTGCAACACTGCGCCTGCCCACCCACTTCCCAAAAAACAGGTTCTGAGAGGGGAGGCGGGGGGGAGGTCAGAATACAGCAAGACTCCAATAGAAGAAACATAATTACTAAGGTGAGTAATTTTTTTCTTCAAACAACATGAAGTATTGCTGTATTCTGACTAATGCAGACTACCAAGCAGTACCTCTGAGGGACATAATCTACTTTGGGAATAGGCTCTGAAGTACTGCTGTGCCAAACCGAGCATCACTCCTAGCCTGGATATCCAGACAGTAATGCTTGGTAAAGGTATGGACTGTTTTCCAGGTGTCTGCTTGACAAATTTCTAAGAGAAGAATATCAATGGCAGCAGCCAGGGAAGCAGCTGTACCTCTGGTGGTGTGAGCCCTCAGGCCTGAGGGTGGAATCTTTCTCAGTTTCTCACAGCAGAATTGTGTACAAGACACAATCCACCTGGCAATAGTTCTCTTGGTGGCAGGTTTGCCCTTTCCCACTTCTCCATAAGTGAGGAACAACTGGAGGGACTCAAACCTGTGACCCTTGGTACGCTCTATGTAGTAGCTAAGGGCTCTTTTAACATCTAAACTAAGTAGCCTCCTCTCTCCTAAGGAAGAATAATCAGTGAAGAAAACAAGAAGAGACATAGACTGATTCAAGTGGAAATCTGAAATCACTTTGGGCAAGAACCTTCTATTGGTTCTGAGGACCACTTTATCCCTGTGAAAGGAGATACAATCAGGTTCCACTGACAGGGCTTGCAATTCACTGATACGTCTGGCAGAGGTAATGGCTACCAAAAACACAGTTTTCCAAGTCAAGTACTTAAGCTCTGCTGAGGACATAGGCTCAAAAGGAGGTTGCATAAGTTGAGCAATGCAAACATTTAAATCCCAGGCAGGGGCAGGGTCTCTAAAGGAAGGACTGGTATGAAGCAATCCTTTAAAAAATTTTACAAAATATAGGATAAGATAATAGTGAGGAAGACTTCCCCACTGACAAAAAAGCAGAAACAGCTGACAAGTGTACCTTGAGAGTAGCTGGTCTGAGGCCTAGGCCATATAGTCCAGAACTGTAGGCAAGTCAGCAATATCTGGAGAAATATCTGGAGAAACATGCTTCTTAGAACACCAAATCCTGAATCTCTTCCATTTTGAGTTATAAGCCTTTCTGGAATAGGGCTTTGGAGAAGCTTTGAGAATATCCAGAACCCCCTGAGACAGATGCACATCTGCAAACTCTAATTCTTCAAGAGTCATGCCTTGAGATTGAGAGACTGAAGACTGGGGTACCAAATCCTCCCTGGGAGAAGGTTAACAGGTTGTAATTCCTGGGAAGAGACAGGGGAAGATGGACTGCTAGGGATAGCAACAGGGGTTCCAAGGCTGTCTGGCCCAGCCTGGAGCAATCAGAATCACTTTCCAAGGTTGTAACCTTATCTTGACTAAAACTTTGAACAGAAAGAGAAGGGAGGGAAGGCATACAGTAATTCCCTTCCCAGTTCAGAATCAGAGCATCCAGGGGACTGAGCCCAAGACTGAGGGGTATGCAACAAAAGAGAGGAAGTTGGTGATTGCCTGGGGCTGCAAAGAGATCTATCTATGGGTGCCCCACCTTGAAAAAATCACCTTCAATACCAGTGGGTCCAGGGACCATTCATGATGGCCCGTGAGATCCTGCTCAGTGCATCTGCTAGCATTGTCCTTCCTGGAAGGTGAACTGCTATTGGAGAGGTTTGCAGGGAATAAGCCAGGGACCACAACTTCATGGCTTCTGTGCACAAGGCCATAGACCGAGTGCCTCCCTGCTTGTTGATGTACCACATGGTGGTGGTGTTGTCTGTTCTGACTTGAACCACCTTGTTCTGCACTGAATGAGAGAAAGCTTGCAGGGCCAGAAAAACTGCCCTGAGTTCTAGGAGAGTGATATGGAGAAGGGATTCCTGAGGGGACCACAGTCCCTGAGGACCCCCAGATGGGCTCCCCAGCCCAGAAGTGAAGCATCCGTGGTAAGGACCACTGAATGAGACTGAGTGGCAATTGGGACCCCTTGACTTAGATTGTCCTGATCCTGCCACCAATGAAGGGCTTGGATCAGGGTCCAAGTCACTGGAATCAGTTTGGTAAGGGAATCCTTCCTCTGGGACCAAAAGGCCCTCAGATGGAACTGAATGTCCCTCATCTGGAATCTTTCCCCTTGGACCACTGCTGTAGAAGCTGCCATGTGGCCCAAGAGCTGGAGGAAATGCCTTGCTGGTCGAGACACTTGAAGGCTGAAGGAAGAAGCCAGTTCTATAAGAACTCTTGCCCTTTCCAGGGGAAGAAAGGCTTTGCTTTGACAGTATCCAGCTCTGCCCCTATAAAGGTAAGGAACTGCACTGGCTCGAGAACTGACTTGGGAAGGTTGAGAAGAAATCCTAGAGAAGTGAGCACTTGCTGGGTCACTTGCAGGTCTGACTTGACTTGGTCTAGAGACTGGCCCACTATTAGCCAATCATCCAGATATGGAAATATGCCTCCTTAGAAAGGCAACTACTACTGCCAGGTACTTTGTGAAAACCCTCGGGGCTGATGTTAGACCAAAGGGCATTGCTCTGAACTGATAGTGGCCAAGGGCAACTCAAACCTGAGGTACTTTTTGGGGAGCACCTGATGGGAATGTGAACATAGGCACCTTGAGGTCCAGGGAGGCTAGCCAGTCCCTTGCCTTAGAGAGAGAGAATTATTCCCAGAGTTACCATCTTGAACTTTGGTTTTAAAAGATGTTTGTTCATGTATCTTAGGTCTAGGATGGGTCGCCACTCCCCTGTCTTTTTTTGGGGTAAGGAAGTACCTGGAGTATAGACCTTTGCCCCAGTGTAGGGTAGGCACTCTCTCTATGGCTCTTAAAGCCAGAAGAGATGAAACCTCTGCCTCTAAGGCAAGGGTTTATGAGAGACCTGCAGGTGGAAAAGATCTGGCTTTCATCTTCGGAAATTTTTTGAAGCTGAGAACCAGTCCCTGGCTTACTACTTCCAGGACCCACTTGTTTGAGGTAACAGACATCCAGTCCTGGACAAAGTAAGCCAGCCTGCCCCCTACTGGAATAGGAGAGTTGACCCAGGCAGACCCATCAGGGTGTCTGCTTGGCAGGGCCTTAGGCTGAGGAGTGGACGCAGCCCTACTCATCCCCTTCTGCCTCTCCTCTGAAGAACCCCTCTGTGAAAAGGCAGAAGAGGCCTGTGCTTGGTAAAAGGCTCATGAAAAGGCCTGCCCTGCCTCTAGACTGCTGCCTTTGAGGAGTTGCCTGCCCTCCTTGGCCTGAGCGCCCTATAAGTGGTCCTGTACTGTCCATTTCTTCATGTAATTCTCTGTTTGCATCCTAAACAGAGAATTACCCACTACAGGAAAATCCATGGCCTTAGCCTGGGTATCCTGTGAGAGACTAGTACATCTGAGCCAAGCCATTCTCCGAAAAGCCACAGATGTAGCCATGACTCTTGATGACAAATCACTGGAGTCCACAGCAGCATGAAACTGTACTTTTGATGCCTCAATCTCATCTGCAGCCACCTCCTCCAGCTCCTTGGCTAGCTGGGGGGAGGCCTATTTAGCCAGTGCCAGTACAGTGTCCTACCTGGACTTCTGCTACCGGGCTGTTCAGGCTATATAATTCACCTGCGTGAGTCCCAAGGAAGATGCCATGTACTGTTCTACTGCCATGGCATCAATCTTCCTGGAGTCTTTGCCTGGGGGTGTAAAGCCAAGAGAATGTTTGCCTTATCACAGGCAGCAGCCTGCACTACACCAGCATGGCTGCACTGCTGGTATAAAAACCTCTGTATCTGAGCCTGATAGTGTATACCTCTTGACCATTCTTCTATCAACAGGAGGTATAGGATTGGGAGACTTAAGGATTTTTTGTGTCTGCTTCCCAAAAGATTTGTGAAGGGGAATATACAGTTTCCTGGACTCAGGGATATCCATCATTTCCACATAATCAGGCTCCTCTTGATCCTCCATTGCCTCCTCCATAGGAAGCTGGAGGGTTTCAGCCACCTTTTTGTAAAACATAAAGTGGGAAGGACTCAGAAAGCCTAGGAGGGAATACACCCGAATGTCTGTCTGGGGATATGTCCAGTTCCACAGGCACATCCAGACTTTCACCATCACCATCATCATCATCTTCAAACTCCCCCTCCTCCTCAAACTCCGGTTCATAAAAATCTTCAGGGGTATAATCTTGAACTGGGGGATCCAACCGAACCAAACCTCTGCCAAAAAGGTGCCAGATCGGTCGGAACTAGGTGAAGCGATTCCACAATCCAAATCGCGCTACCTATTTCCTCGGCGATCGAACATGAATTTCTGGATCCGAACAGGTTGATTTCTCTTTGTGTTTACCTTTTGCCTGAAGAAGTATCACCCTGGTCAGAGGGCACTCCTTCTGGTTCGGTCGGAACCGAACTGGGCTGGCCATCCAGGTCAGTGGATTTCTCGGCCTCCTTTTCCCTCAGTCTACCTAATCTGTTTTCAAGGGTAGATCTGGGAAAATGTTTACATATTTGGCAGTCTGTATCGAGGTGTTCATACCCCAGACAATAAACACAGGTGGTGTGGAGATCAGCCTTAGCAAAGACCTCCCCACACTCACTGCAGTGTTGAAACCCAGTGGGCCCAGTTTTTTTCTTGGGTTTCTCAGACATGGTCAACCTAACCAACTTACTGTTTTTATGGCAACTGCCAGGCAAGACTCACTTATCAGTTCCTAACCGTGTCATGGGTATTGGAAAAAAACGTACAAAACACGTTTTTTTTTTTTTTTTAGAACCGATAAGGACCGGTAACCACACACTAAAGAAAAATACAAGGATTCACTACAAATGATCAGTTCAGCAGAACCGATCCAACACTTTTACAATTTCCACACAGAAAATCAGAACAAAACCTATCTAGTACTCATGGCATCCCAGACAGAGACTGAACCAACTATGCGGAAATATATTTCTGTTTAAAACCGACACTTAACCTACACTTTAACCGACTTTCGAACCGAGCTGCAGGACAAATCTCCGGGGCGACTGTTCAGTGAGGCGGAGTAAAGAATCTGACGGTTGGATTTCAAAGGGCTCCAGACAGAGACATCAACCAAGCTCGAGCTCAGCATTCCATGCTCTGTATAGAAAGTTAACCCTTTGTTCTCGGGGCAGTTTAAAGGCTGGCTAACTGCAATAGTCTGAATACAGCAAGACTTCATGTTGTTTGAATGATTACTTTTGTACTGAGCACACATGTTCCTGATTAGTTCTGTTCCACGCATCACATTCTACCCTCACATCTTGGTATACCCAATGCTGCACTTTTCACCCTCTCCCACCCTACCTACATTCCTTCCCCCACCTTCCCCTCTTCCTTCTCCCTATGACTCTAGCACTTTTCATCTCTTGTCTGTCTTCTCTGACAAATGCCGCTGGCTGCCTTGCTTACAATGTTACCCTTGAATTGTATTAATCTGTTTGCAATGTCCACACTCTTGTAATGTCTGTCTTGATGTTCCCCATAATTTGTATTTCTCTGACGTGGAACCTTTGTAAAAGAGCCTTGGCTCAAAGGTATTTGTAATCCTAGACTTGATAAATAAATAAACATAAAATATGCCACAATTGCTAAAAGTATAGGGATATGTTAGACTGCGTTCAAACAATAAATTGCACATAAATGTATTAGTGAATTGAACTGACTGATTAGTCATACTGATTACTTTTGTACTGAGCACACATGTTCTTGATTAGCTCTGTTCCATGCATCACATAAAATAAGCCACAACTGCTGAAAATATAGGGGTATGCCAGACTGCATTCAAACAATAAAATACACATTAGTGAATATGCTGTAAATCGGGACGAAACTGCCGAACATATAGGACTATGCCCCCACCCACCCAGCCTTGCTTTCTGTAATGAGAGGGAAAAAAAGGCACTAATCCTGAACAAATTAATGAAAGGAAAAAAAAAATTAAAATATGCTCCAATTGCCAAAAATATAGGGCTATTCCAGACTGCATTCAAACAATAACATGCACATTAGTGAATATGCTGCAAGTCTGGAAGAAATTGTCGAACATATAGGGCTATGCCCCAACCCAGCCTTGCTTTCTGCATTGAGAGAAACAATAAGAAGGCACTAATCCTGAGCAAATTAATGAAAAAACATAACAGTATTTTATGCACATTAGTGAATACGCTGTAAGTCTGAAGCAGACAAAGTTGCTGAAAATATAGGGCTATGTCAGACTGCATTCAAACTGTTGTCTTGAGCAAATCAATAAAAAACAAAACATTTTAACAGTATTTTACTGCACATTATGGAAAAAAGAACTTTTCTGACCATTACTTTAACAAAAGAAATGAAGCAGTATTGCTTACGCTGGTGCACTTTTGATTACATTCAACATGAAGTGATTGCAGTCAGTTTCACTATGGTGAACTGCAATCAGCTTAGCAGAGACCGACACAGTAATGAATTTGTATTTTTGACAATTACAGCAACATTTTATTTCATTAATTTTCTTAGCACAGCTCAATACTGCTTCTCCTTCAATACTCAGTGATGAACTTATATTTTGGCAATTTACTGAGCACAGTAAGAGTGCTTGAATTGTTTTCACTAATATGAGGCATGTCTTTTCCTGGAGTCACAGTCAGAAGTACAGCATATTTTATGGGACGCACAGAACTAATCAAGTCAGGATTTCAGCAGTCGGGCAAAGCAACTGTCGGGCACTAGAAAAGTCAGGCAATCTGTGACGGAATTTAAATTGCCGGTGTAACCCCCCTGCAAATGGGGGTTCCCAAAAGACTTCCAGGAGCTTGCTTGAATGCTCCAAGCCTGAATGGTGTTTGGCATTTAAGCCATTTATCAGTGAGTGTTTTTAGAGCCTCTGGTACTGTCTCTTTAAGAGCTGTCTGCTTGCAGACATAATTAGTTTGTATGGGGGGACTGTGTGCTTCTCTGAGTACCACTCGAGCTGCTGCCAATTCACTTCATTTTGCAGTCACTAGAGTGCAAAGGAACCTATCTGAAAGATGTAACTGTTTGCCAGAAATTATTTAGAGTAATAATGAAATTACAGTTTGTCTAACCTGCTTTCTTTGCAGTCAGAACTGTGTTTGCTAGTTCCCCATTCTAGTTTTGAACTGCTGAACTGGACCAATCAGTGTGGGGTAAGCTAGCTCTAAAATGGTGCCTTGAACGAATCAGAACTTGGACTCATAATCTGAGCCAGCCACAAGAGGATTGTATGGGCAGTGACTCTGGAGATGTAGTTTAGACTTCAGTGCCTTTTGGACCAACAGCAGCAGTCTATTGTGAGTGACAGCCAATCCAGTCAAGAACTGGGAGGAACTCAAAGGAAGTGCCGGTTTTGTCGGTTGGAGTTTCAGTTGAGCTTTGGCAGTGAAGAAGGAAGGAGCCCTGTGTTTTTCAGTGTGCAGTTTTAGTCAAAAACGTGTGTAAGGCCCAGAGTTCAGTCTGCAGCTTGTTAGGACTGAATCCGTCCTGTGAAAAGAATCAAAGGATCTCTGAAGAGTAGAAACCAGGCTCACCCTGTAGAAGACTGGAGGAATTGCTGAAAATTACACTCGGTCTGTCAGGAACTGAATCTGCTGTGTGTTCTCCGGGTATTGTGCAGTAATTGCGATCGGGATACAGATGCAGCCTGCCTGGTATAGTGCTTTCTTTATATGGATGTGTGAAGAGGTTTGTGCACCTCAAGTGAGCCCTGCTGACATTGAAGGACCCTATCTTATTTGGAGGTCGTGAGTACTAATTCAGGGTCGCTCCCTGTTGAATTGCCACATTAAATCCAAATGGAATTACTGTACTGCTGACTGTTTAATTCTCCTTTTCTCTGTGTGAAAGGGCCCCTACCAGCTGCCACAGTTTGGACTAGCCACTAGGGCTTGGGTACCCAGGGACAGTAACTGATAGGGATAGGCCTGTGCACAGAGCCATAGGTAGATTATTAAAGTGATAAGCTAATTAACCTGATTTCCCCTGTCCTTGTTATATCCCTAAATAAATCAGAGCTGCTTGTTTCAGCAAAGTTATACTGCCTGAGGTATTTGTCTATGTTAAAGTACTGTACTGTGATTGTTGCACTGTATCTCATTTCACAGGAGGTCCCAGTGCGGAACCAGACCTGGGGGTAAGTGTATACTGTGAAGGTAATTCTGATATATTGTGTGGGCCACTAGTGGGAAGAAAGGGGTTGCAGTGTCCCAGAGGGCTGTGACCAAGTTAGTTTAACTATTGCAAACCCTGACCTCTGGGTGGAGGCACCCGCCATTGGATCCAGGCCCTCAACCTGTTCGTGGCAAATCAGGCAGGGGTAGTAGCCCCTGGGATAGGCGCCATCTGGGGTTACATCTTGGAGGCTCACCGCTGGGATTGTGTGTCCTCTAGTGGCCATATTTACTGAACCACTGTTAAGAAAAATGGGTACCCGACAGAAGTGGCTGTGCACCGGCTGGTGGAGTGGTGTACTGGGGAGGAGATCGACCCCAAAATGCTATGCTTATCCTGGACATCCCCTGGGTATCAATACGGACACTGTGCAGGGAGTACTTTCCAAGGTGGAAGGTTTACAAAACCCTGTGGTGGTGGGTCGGCATGCTAATCTGCTCACCCACACTTTCCTGGCCCTAGTAGAGTTTAAGGATCCCATAGATAGCTCCAAAGTGCCTACAGACCATTACCCCAGAGGAGCCCTCACTGCTTGGAGAGTGATAACTAAGGACAGTAAAGACCTGGGGAATCAGCCCCACCACTATCTGAAACTTTTGAGGAGAAATTTGCTGAATGGTTGCTGGGAGAGGGGAAAACTGTGGAGGACTTGAAGAAACTATTCTTGCCACCTGGGGGTGTTCCTCCCCCAACACCCTCTCCTGCTCCAGTGCCCGTAATGGTGGCTGAACCAATGCAGACTCCTATTTCTGCACCTGCCATTAGTCACGACTCTTACCGAAGGTTGAGGATCTTTCTGGCACCCTCCCACCCCCAAGGGAGGATGACTGGGAGACCTGGATAGACTATGTTGCCCCCAAGTGCTAGAATGGCAATGCTCGGAAGCCAAAAGCGAAAGAGGGTTAGTGAGAGCCTCGAGGTCCTGCCCCGCTACCATCCGTGCTAAACGGGCCAGTAACCCTGAAGCGACTGCACAGGCTCATCTTGAGGCCTTGGAGAATGTGTATGGGAGCCCAGATTCTGATGAGGACCTATGGTGGAGAGTAAGAAATGCACAACAGTACCAAGGGAGTTGTTGTCTGTGTATGTCTCTGCTGGAAAAATTGTTGCAAGAATGCCTCAGAAAGGGTAGTTTGCCAGCGATTGAACTGGACCGAACCAGACTGGACAGAATCCTTAAGTCTGCCCCTTCTCAGAACTGCTGTTGCTTCAGTTACGCCTGGCAAATCGACTGAATCCCCACCCTCCTATGATGAGTTAATGAGAGAAATTCGAGGAGTTGAGAAAAGGCGACCTCGGAGGTACCTGCACCAACAGCTGTGGCTACGACCTGAGTGACTGAGGGTGACCCATCAAGTGAAGTTCAGGGGCAGAGGTTGACAGTCAATGAGTGCTCTGACAAGGAAAAAGATATGCCACAATGGAGGAACTGTTGAGAGAGATCCGGAATTCAAAACAGTCCTTTATGAAGGCCACGCCTGCAAGTACGGGCCCTGACCTATATCCGACTGCATCTGCTATGGGGGTGGGGTACCCACCCATGTATCTCCTGCTGATAACAGCTCCAAACTCAATTCCTTGACCATGGAAGTGGAGAAACTGACGAGATGTCTCCAAATGCTTATCACGCCAGCAGACAGAGATGGCACCCAGGTTTCCAGTTAGTAATACCCCGCCCTGGCTCCCAGTGTGGCGCCCGGCCAGCTCAAACTCCAGAAAGTATGTTTTGCTATAATTGTGGGAAAGATGGGCACATGAAAAGGAATGCCAGTCCCCAAAAGACACTGACAAAGTTGCATATAGGCTCCAAGGAGAGCTTCGGAGAAGAAATCAGTGGTTAAGAGGTGCATGACATGATCCCAGTGAGGGCACCAAAAATGCTGATTCACGCCCTTTGTGGCAAGGTCAGTTGCCCAGGCCCCCACCACTGCCTCTCCAGACTGGTCCAGAATAGTGGGTCCCTCCCATGGAGACCACTGTAAAGGTGAATGGAGTGTCTACAAGAGCTGTATTAGACAGTGGCTCCCAAGTGACAATTATGTTCCAGGATTGGTATCAGAAGCATTTGTCAGACGTACCCTTACAACCATTAGAAGGACTGCATGTATGGGGGTTAAGTGAGAAGGCCTACCCCTATTCCGGTATATCCGAATTTGGCTGTCTTTCCCACCTCCGTGGCTGGAGTGGCCGAACAAGTAGAGACCCTAGCCTTAGTGTGTCCCCCCACTGACTGTATGATGGTGTCCCTTTGTTGATTGGAACAAATGCTCATATGTTCGGAAGGCTGGCACAGTTGTGTTATGAAAAACAGGGTCAAAGACTAGTAGAGCTTTAAGAGTTCCGCTTTAATTAAGAAGGCCTATGAGGCACAGAGAGATGCTGAAAAACAGAACCAGAGGAACCGGTCGGAATTGTATGGAAGAAGGATCTGAGTCTCTGATCCTGGCGCCAAATGCCCAGTGTACCTTACAGGAAGAGGTCCGTATCAGAAAGGATGTTAAGAATAAAATATTAATGTTGGATGCACCAGGCGATGGAAAATTGCCAGAGGGACTGCTCTGGTCAAGCCTAGTATTTTGCCCGCTAGAGCCCATGCTTATGCCAGAAGGGTAATGGTCCAAGTTCATAATGTGTCTGAAAGAGACATTGACTAAACAGAGGTTGCATCCTGGCTAATGTGCATTGTGCAGACACTGCAGTGCTACCCAGCAGCAAGAGTTCAAGGAAGAATGACAGAGTAACGCTGACTTGTTTGATTTCGCGACTCCCGCTGCCAGCTGAATGGAAAGTGAGGATCAGTGAGAAGCTTGCCCAGAGAGACCAGGTGTTTTCTTTAAAGGAATGGGATGTAGGATGCGTGCAAGGAGCTGAGCACAATATCTAGCTGCATAATGAAAGACCATTTCGTGAGAGGTCTCGACGCCTGCACCTGCTGACATAGATGATGTGAGGCGGCATCTGCAAGAGATGTTAGCTGCTGGTGTAATACAAGAATCCAGAAGCCTTATGCTTCCCCATTGTGGTAGTGAGGAAAAAGAATGGAACAGTAAGGATGTGTGTGGATTATCGCACCTTAAACGGCGGACTATCTCGATCAGTACACAATGCCCCATTCAGGATGCTTTGGACTGCCTAAGCGGGCAAGTGGTTCTCTGTGCTGGATCTCCTGCAGTGGGTACTACCAGATCCCGATGGCCCCAGAGGACCGTGAGAAGAAGACGGCCTTTATCTGTCCCGCTTGGCTTCTATGAATTCATGAGGATGCCTCAGGGATTTCAGGTGCCCCAGCCACTTTTCAACGATTGATGGAGCGTGCAGTGGGGACATGAACTTACTAGAGTGCCTGGTATACCTAGATGATGTTATTGTGTTTGGCAGCTCACTGGAGGAACATGAGAGCAGATTATTTAAGGTATTGGACCGACTGGAGGACTTTGGCCTTAAACTGTCCATTGATAAGTGTCAATTCTTTCAAACATCAGTAAAGTATGTGGGACACATAGTATCCACCGAGGGAATAGAGACCCACCCAAGTAAAGTTGAGGCCTCTGACCACCTGGCCACAGCCCAAAAATCTAAAAGAACTGCAAAGATTCCTGGGATTCTGTGGTTATTATCGGCGCTTCATCAAGGACTATTCAAGAGTGATCCGCCCTTTACTTAACCTTACTCAAGGGTATCCCCCAACCCACAAAAAATACCAAAAGTCAGCGTCCCTCAAGACTGAAAGAGTGTATTTTCATCCGAGTGAAGTATTTGGGGCCCGCTGGACTCCTGATTATGAGACTGCTTTTCATGAGATCATATATCAACTTACCCATGCTCCAGTGCTGGCCTATGCCGATCCAAGAAAACCTTACGTCCTGCACACTGATGCTAGCTTGCAAGGGTTGGGGCTGTGTTGTACCAAGAGCACGAGAATGGCCTGAGACCAGTGGCCTTTGCCAGTAGAAGCCTGACCCCATCCAAAAGAACTATCCTGTACATAAGTTAGAGTTCCTAGCTTTGAAGTGGGCTATTGTTGACCAATTCCATGAGTACTTGTATGGGGCTAAAATACTAGTAAAACTGACAATAATCCTTTGACCTATGTGCAGACCTCAGCTAAGTTGGACGCCACTGGCCATAGGTGGCTTTCTGCATTATCTACATATGACTATGCTCGAATACAGAGCAGGTCTGAACCACATAGATGCTGATGCTCTTCTCCCGAGGCCTGTTCCCCAGAATGATTGGGTCCGATTGGCAGAACCTGACATTCGGCACTCTGCCGGAAGTTTGACAGGGAGGAACAAATGTCCACGGACGCAGTGGACTGCATGGATTGCTTGGGACCCTCTGAGAATTGCATACCTGCTGCTTATTGCCACTTTTCTGCAATAGACATTGGTGCACTGCCTCAGCTGGACAATGACAGTATTCGGCGGGCTCAATCCCGCGATCCCATGATCAAAGCAGCTTTAGAAGCCCTCTATGCAGGAAAAGATGTGTCCAAATTACGCTCCAGTTTTGAGAACTGCACTGTTATACAAAGAAGGTCCTAAGTTGAAACTGATCAATAAACTGTTATACAGAGAAACAGTAGACAGAGGGGACAAGTAGACAAACAACAACTAGTGCTGCCCACTGCCTTTGAGACTCAGTACTGAGGTCCTTGCACAACCACATGGGGCACCTTAGTATAGACAGAACACTTGACTTGGTGAGATCCAGATTCTATTGGCCTAAGATGGGGGCTGATGTGGAGCAACACATTCGAATCCTTGTAGTCGCATACAGAGGAAAGCTTTGCCCAGAGGGCTGCCCCCTTGTTAACATCACCACCAGTGCACCCATGGAGCTGGTCTGTATTGATTTTCTGAGTTTGGAGTCAGATCAAAGAAATATCAGTAATGTGCTGGTGGTCACTGACCATTTCACGAGATATGCCCAAGCTTTCCCACCAAAGACCAGAAAGCATCCACTGTGGCCAAAGTACTTGTAGAAAACTTTTTGTTCACTATGGGCTCCACAAAGAATCCATTCTGATCAGGGAGAGACTTTGAGAGTCGTCTGATCAAAGAGATGCTTTCTCTGTGGGGAGTGCAAAGTCCAGAACCACTCCTTACCACCCCAGGGGACCCACAGCCTGAACGTTTCAACCGCACTTTGCTAGATATGCTAGGCACCCTGCACCCAAAGGACAAGCCTAGATGGAGCCAACAAATTAGCACCCTGGTACATGCTTATAACTGCACCAAAAGTGATGCCACTGGATTCTCCCCTACCACCTGATGTTTGGAAGAGAAGCTCGACTACCAGTAGATGTGTGTTTGGGTCTCTCCTGATGGGGTTCAAGCTGACAACTATTTACAGTATGTGCAAAAGTTAAAGGCCCAGCTAACTCCATGGTACCAACTGGCTCAAACCATGGCTGCCAAAAGAAATCTGGCCAACAAAGAAAGGTATGATAAAAAGGTGAAAGCACAGGAACTCCAGGAGGGAGATCGGGTATTGCTAAGAAATCTGGGACTGCATGGCAAGCACAAGATTGCTGACAGATGGCACCATCTCCCTCACATTGTAGTGGGCAAACTAGATGATCTGCCAGTGTACAAAGTAAGGCCTGAGAATAATTCAAAAGATGAAAAACAATGCATAGAAATCATTTATGCCCATTGGACAAATCTAATTGAGTCTGAGCCCCTAGAAGATGCCCCCTCTGGACCAGTGACTAGAGCTGCTCTAAGAAAAGATCAAGAAAGTCTGCACCTACAGAAGCAAAGTTAAAGTGTTCCCTCCACAAGTCCCAGTTGAGCATGACTGTCAGTCCATATCGGAAGAAAGTGAGAGTGACTTTGAATACTATCCTTCTTACGAACTGAGTCAATTGTTTGGGGCAATCCCTAGTCAATACTGGAGATGAAGCTGGGCCTTCTGGACTGTCTAAGCCCCCAGCTTCATCCCTGGAGCCAATGCTCCCAGAAAGTGAAGTGCAAAGCATCAGATCAGATGAAATGGAATCATTGTGCATGGTTGAACTGTTTGAGCTTTCAGGGGAGGAAAATGATAGATTGGGGCAGACTGGTGATACACCCAAACAAGAAGAGTATTTTGAGTGCCCTGACAGTCCACTGCCAGTGTCCAAAAGCTCTCCATGCGAGCCAAATGTTGTGGACTCAGAAACTGTAACTCCTGGAGCTGAAAGTGCCCCAAGTTCTAGCCTCTCTACCCCATGGAGACTCCCCTAACAAGTGAGGACAATGCTGAAAATGAGGCTCAGAGTGCAGAGACTATAACAGTTCCCCTAGAAAGACTGGTCGAGCTGTAAAGCCTGTGGTGCACCTCAGTTATGATTCACTTGGGAGGTCTGTGGACTTGCCTCTCAATGTTGTCCATAAAGGAGTGTATGTGTCCCCGAGGTCATTGCCCAAACTGAGCATCAGTGCTAACTCCAAGTTACTTGTGTTGCCCTCTAAGTATGGTGCCCTTGCCCCATCCAGCCCCAAGGTAACTGATAGGAAGGGCCCCCTCTCTTCAGGTTTCATGTACAAGAGGTAATAACTTGAGTTATGGTACAATGTTATGTAATACTGTGTAAAGAGTGACATACTGCAATGTTTCAGAAATGTGTTCTTGGTAAAATGATATATTGACTGATGATTACATGTGCGAGCCTAATGCAAATGTATATGGTTGCAGTTGAAACTTATGGTGTACTTGGCCTACGATGGCCAAGTTTCCCAGGCCAGGAAGGGTGTAACCCCTGCAAATGGGGGTTCCCAAAAGACTTCCAGGAGCTTGCTTGAATGCTCCAAGCCTGAATGGTGTTTGGCATTTAAGCCATTTATCAGTGAGTGTTTTAGAGCCTCTGGTACTGTCTCTTTAAGAGCTGTCTGCTTGCAGACATAATTAGTTTGTAGGGGGACTGTGTGCTTCTCTGAGTACCACTCGAGCTGCTGCCAATTCACTTCATTTTGCAGTCACTAGGAGTGCAAGGGAACCTATCTGAAAGATGTAACTGTTTGCCAGAAATTATTTAGAGTAATAATGAAATTACAGTTTGTCTAACCTGCTTTCTTTGCAGTCAGAACTGTGTCTGCTAGTTCCCATTCTAGTTTTGAACTGCTGAACTGGACCAATCAGTGTGGGGTAAGCTAGCTCTAAAATGGTGCCTTGGACGAATCAGAAC
This sequence comes from Neoceratodus forsteri, assembly GCA_016271365.2. NCBI lineage: Eukaryota > Metazoa > Chordata > Ceratodontiformes > Ceratodontidae > Neoceratodus > Neoceratodus forsteri. Next base: position 511,938,054 of record CM028134.1, on the reverse strand, counting down.
TTGGACTCATAATCTGAGCCAGCCACAAGAGGATTGTATGGGCAGTGACTCTGGGAGATGTAGTTTAGACTTCAGTGCCTTTTGGACCAACAGCAGCAGTCTATTGTGAGTGACAGCCAATCCAGTCAAGAACTGGGAGGAACTCAAAGGAAGTGCCGGTTTTGTCGGTTGGAGTTTCAGTTGAGCTTTGGCAGTGAAGAAGGAAGGAGCCCTGTGCTTTTTCAGTGTGCAGTTTTAGTCAAAAACGTGTGTAAGGCCCAGAGTTCGGTCTGCAGCTTGTTAGGACTGAATCCGTCCTGTGAAAAGAATCAAAGGATCTCTGAAGAGTAGAAACCAGGCTCACCCTGTAGAAGACTGGAGGAATTGCTGAAAATTACACTCGGTCTGTCAGGAACTGAATCTGCTGTGTGTTCTCCCGGGTATTGTGCAGTAATTGCGATCGGGATACAGATGCAGCCTGCCTGGTATAGTGCTTTCTTTTATATGGATGTGTGAAGAGGTTTGTGCACCTCAAGTGAGCCCTGCTGACATTGAAGGACCCTATCTTATTTGGAGGTCGTGAGTACTAATTCAGGGTCGCTCCCTGTTGAATTGCCACATTAAATCCAAATGGAATTACTGTACTGCTGACTGTTTAATTCTCCTTTTCTCTGTGTGAAAGGGCCCCTACCAGCTGCCACGGTTTGGACTAGCCACTAGGGCTTGGGTACCCAGGGACAGTAACTGATAGGGATAGGCCTGTGCACAGAGCCATAGAGTAGATTATTAAAGTGATAAGCTAATTAACCTGATTTCCCCTGTCCTTGTTATATCCCCTAAATAAATCAGAGCTGCTTGTTTCAGCAAAGTTATACTGCCTGAGGTATTTGTCTATGTTAAAGTACTGTACTGTGATTGTTGCACTGTATCTCATTTCACAGGAGGTCCCAGTGCCGGAACCAGACCTGGGGTAAGTGTATACTGTGAAGGTAATTCTGATATATTGTGTGGGCCACTAGTGGGAAGAAAGGGGGGTTGCAGTGTCCCAGAGGGCTGTGACCAAGTTAGTTTAACTATTGCAAACCCTGACCTCTGGGTGGAGGCACCAGCCATTGGATCCAGGCCCCTCAACCTGTTAGTGGCAAATCAGGCAGGGGTAGTAGCCCCTGGGATAGCGCCATCTAGGGGTTACACCGGGATTTAACATGTCGGGACTTAGTACCTAACCCTGATTGAAAGAAACTAACTGAATCACTACTCATAAACTTCAAATAAATACTAGAAAGGGCCTACAACCCCGCCCCTCCCATCCACATCAATGCACAAGTCAAGGGTCCATCCCCATGGACATACTGTGGCTGGCTGGCTGTGAGACTTCACTGGTAGGTACTGTCTGTTAGTTTTATTATACCATATAGCAGCCTGACTCGAACTTGTCTTTGCCTCCTTTCCCCTCCCATGCACAGCGGTTGTGTACAGCACATTAAAGTGAGGGCCCACACGGAAATTTCCAGGTATCCAGCCAGGTCAATCCGACCCAATATTTAGATTGTTTTGAATGTCAAGCTATTATGTGATGGATGATAAGGAGTGATTGCTACATTTTATGTTTGCTTGCATGCATGTGCAAGAAACATAGTGCCATCATCAGAGTTTTCCAGAGGTGTGTTAGCCTCTTCAGTTCAGTCAGTGTGTTTGCAGTATGAGTCAGAGTCGCCAATCATTGCTTCAGCTGTCTATGACAGCAGTTGAAAATGCAGTGGCATACAGTTGAAAGGAGAGCTCCGCTTCAGTGAGCAGGCTTCCCCAACACGCATCTGCGCATATTGCGTGCTGACGTGCTCCCCAGCGCACATACTGTTAAGCCAACGGGGTGCCCAATGCCCGTTGGCTCCATGCCACCCCAAAAAGCTTTCCTGATGCCCACGCTGGGTGCCCACCCCAGAGTGGCACCGTCAGTATGGCCAACGGGGGCCAATCCGTTGGCACCAGCCCCCAACCAAACAGCCTTACAGCTGCCACGCTGGGAGTCCACCCCAGCATGGCAAGCGCTCACGTCGTCTTAATAAAAACAAAAAACTGTAAATTAAAAAGCGGTCCCTCGCAGTCTCCCTGCCCCCACCCGCACCACCACTGCGTCCCCTGCCTCCCCACCCCCTCACCTCGTACTTACCTCTGGAGTCCGGTGCGACGATCTTCCGTGGACCAGGAACACGTATGCACTCTTCAAAGCCGACTGCAAACTGAGGAAATGCCGGTAAGCTGTATAAAGTAATAGATAGGGGTTTTTCAACTTTGCTGCATGTCTTGGGCATTTTTTGGAATTTTTGCACCAAATTTTCAACATGGGGTTTTTGGGACCCCTTCTCATGAATGCTGTCATTGTCATGACGTTAATCGGGCCTGAAGGGTGATTTCGCAGTCACTGCGTGAAATCACCTTTTGGGACTGACTAACGAAACGACACTGCCAGTGTCCATAAGGTGGGCTCTCAAAAAGCCTATTTTGAAAATTTGGTGGAAAAATTCCTAAAAATGACTGTTTACAAGCGCAGTTGCGTAGTTCTTATGCACGTCAGAAGTTCGCGACCTTTCAATATTTTCACTCCAGATTTTCAACATTGCCATTTTACCACACCTCCTTATGAGCAGAATAGCTGTCATTTTTCACATCTCACCCAAAACGTGTTTCTGCCCATGTAGCGCACAATGGCGCAGTTGGTGTGCGAAATCAATGTACGGGACACATTAAGAAAATCACAGTGGCACTGTTCAAGAGCAGAGGTCTTAAAATGGCTATGTTGAAAATTTGGTGAAAAGATTCCTAAAAATGGCTGTTTTAGGAGCGCCGTTCGCAGTTCTCGCATGCTGGCAAGTTTGCGAATTTGTAATATTTGACACCAGATTTTCAACAGTGCCATTTCACCACACTTCCTTATCAGCAGTATAGCTACCATTTTCACATCTAGCCAAAATGTGTTTTGCACATGTAGCGCACAATGGCACAGTCGGTAAAGCGAAAACAATGTTTGGGACAGATTAAGAAAATCACAGTGACACTGGTCATGAGCAGAAGTCTTAAAATGGCTATGTTGAAAATTTTATGACAAAATTACATAAAATGACTGTGTTATACAGTGAGCATTGCGCAGTTTCCACGCACCCTCATAAGTTCATGAATTTGTAATATTTTCAGTCCAGATTTTCACCAGTGGCATTTCACACCTCCTTATGAACAGTACAGCTGTCATTTTCCACAACATGGCCAAAATGTGTTTCACACTTTCAGCACAGAAATGCGGGTCACTGAGGAAATCATTGTTCGGGACAGATAAAGAAAATCACAATGATGCTGTTCGTGATTGGAGGTCCCAAAATGCCTGTGTTAACAATCTGCTGTAAAAAAAATCCCCAAACTAGTTACATTACGGGTGTGCGTTGCACAGTTTCTACGCACGCTTGTGACTTCACCAGTTTTTTTAAGATTTTCACAGCAGATTTTCAACATTGCCATTTTTTACACCTCCCCATGAACAGTGCCGCTGTCATTTTTCACATCCTGTTTGGAATGTGTTTTTGCACCTGTGGTGCCAATTGCCACAGTCGCTGTGCAAAAGCAGTTTTCGGCTAACAAACTGATATTGCCACTGTTCATGAGGTGGGGGTCACAAAAAAAACATGTTGAAAATTTGGAGTGAAAATACCAACGAATGCCAGAGGCAATAGGGTTTCCGACCATAACGCCCCACCCTGTAAAGAATGACAAGCATCAGGGGTGTGACTTGGGATTCTTGCCTGTAATGCTCATACCATTCCACCCCCACCCACACCCTGCAGCCAGTGAGAGGCATCGAGGTGTGCCTCGGACTCTTCGGGCCCAAACTTCACCCCATTCTCCTATACCGCACCCATCTCACCGTATTTCCTGATGGAATGGGAGTGCGACAGGCCAAAGACTCCAAGGCACACCGTGAAACTTGTCAGTGTCTGCAGGGTAGGGTGTGGTGAAATGGCTTAGTGGTTATGCGTGACGACCCAAAGGCACACCCCAAGGCCTGTCACTCTCTGCAGGGTGGTGGTGGGGTTGGCTTCAGTTCAATACTTCGCTGCCATTCCTATTATGCAGCTCTGTAACTTCTACACTACCAATGCCAATGCCAGCAAGCAAACATTTGGCATTGACAAATGCTTGTTTTTTATTTATCGGCACAATCATGTGGAATGTAGAGTGATGCCATAGACTGGGACAGCATTCGGTAGTGTTTAGTACAGCTGTTATTAGGCCTACAGTACAAGAGCAATCATGTACACTTTTGTGGTTTGAGATGAAAATAATGTATATTCTGAAGTGGCCTCCATCCTCCTTTCGACTGGTCAGTGGAAAAGACTCCAGCGACAACCCAAGATTTAACCTTACGCTGGGAGAAAGAAACCGGCTACCAGTTGTGAGACTAGGTAAACCAAAACAAAAAACACATTTGTTTAATTAAGTTAAGCGGTATGTTTCTTTACTTTGAAACCGTACTTCTTATGGGACATCAGGGCATTGTTTATTTTCAGTTCAGCAATGCGTGTTCGCTGAAGTGTTGGTAGAACACAACATTGACAGATACTGTACCATGGAGAAAAAGGGACTGGTAATGTATTTTTGATAGGAATGTTATTTTTAGGTTTTTGTTTTGGTGTAGGGCGCCAGTCAAAAGTAGGCAACAGATTCCCAGTTACCAAGGAAATGAGTTCAGCGGGCGCGGTTAGTGCATGACGTCCCGGTGACACGCGTAATGAATTGTTTGGTTGTTGAGGTGTTTTTGGGTCGGAGCAGAACATCTCGTCAGGTCCAGGGGCGCGAGATGGGCCTGGTCATGGAGCTGAAGCTGGAATGAACCTTTTAGAAACAGGCTGAACCAGGTGAATGGTCATGGACTCATAGCAGGTAGCGATCAGGAGCTGTCATCGAAGCTGGACAGGGGTCGTGCCAGGTCATGGAGAATGAGGCAGAGGGCAGTGGATGGTGCACATATGTAGGGACATGGCATGTCATGGGGGCGAGCAGATGGGGCAGGTACAGTAGCTGTGGCATAGGGAGGGCTGCAGAAGTATTGGTTATAGGGGCTAAACTGTGAGCCGGGGGTTATAGGGCACAAAGATGGGGCAGGGTAAGTGCAGGGGATATGGCGTATAAGGCATAAAAAAGGTGGGGATATGGATTATAAGGCATGTAGCAGGTGAGAAGGAGAGGCAGTGAATATGGGCTATGGGATACAGTATGAGCAGTGCGTGGGCAGTGGTTATGGGGCACACAGGTAGTGCGGGCAGATGGCAGGAGATGTATGTTGAGCACAGGAAGTGAGACGTGATAAGGGTTATTGGATAGGTTGGGTAGGGGTTGTGGAGCACACAGGTGTTGTGGCAGAGGGCAGTGAATAGGAATTATGGGGCACATGGATGAGGCAGGGGTATGGGTTATGGAGCAGACAGGTGGAATGGGGAGAGGGCAGGGGATACGAGTTGTGGAGCACTGGTTTGGCAGGGGAGGAAACAGGGGATATGGGACTGGTTTGGCAGGGAGAGGCCAGGGGTTATGGGGCACACACATGGTGTGGGGATAGGGTGGGGGATGTGGATTATGGGCACACACACATGGGGCAGGCAGAGAGCAGGGGATATGGATTATGGAACATGAAGATGGGGCAGGAAGAGGGCAATTATAGTCCTGATACAGAAAATGGTCATTATTTTATGTGTGGCACATTATCAGCCTTTCAGGCTTTTTTCAGCTGTGGTAAACTGGTTAGAATTATTTTATTAATATAGGAAACATTTTAGTATTTGGCTATGTGGCTTAAGATTTGGGAAAACATATGGCAGGGGGTATGAGTTATTGGGGCATACAGGTTGGGCAGAGAGTATGGATTATGGGGTTTATGGGGTAGGAGAAGGTGGGATTATGGGACACATAGCTGATCTGAGAAGGTGATGGTTATATGGCACTCAGCTGGGACAGGAAGGAGAGGAGATGTGGGTTCTCAGACACACTGGTTGGACAGGGTATTTTGAAACCAGTGAAGCAGGGCTATTGTTTATGAGGCACACAGATGGGCAGGGGTTGTGGGCAATAAGGCACATACTGTAGGTGGGGCATAGAACACAGGGTTTTCTGTGCTATTTCACATTGGTCACTGGGCAATTGCTATGTTCGCATGTGGCTATACTGATTGACATGCAATCAATTTAGATCAGTTCAAAATCTCTGTCTATCCCCTTCTTGTTCCTGACCATGTTTTAAACAAAAACATCACTGGTAGTCCTATGGCCCCTCCTGGTATCCCAAACACTGCTTCTTCCATACTCCCTGACCCAATGGGCTCCTCTTTGTCTTTTATCACTAATGTATTAGAAATACTTTTTTTTATTTTAATTTGCTAATGATATATGGCAAACAATAGATAACTGGAATGGCAGTTAGGCTGCCACTCAGAATTGCTGGTCACCCAGCTTCAGGAAGCGGCCCACGTTGCTGGAGGGCCAGCATGGGGGAGAGGGTCTGAGTATGCCAATGGACACTCATTTTCTTCAGGAGAGGCGGACTGTCCATTCTGCACACACACCTCCAGTGATAACTCAGACCATGCATCAAGCACAGGTAGCAGAGGGAGGGTAAGCTTGCCAACTCTGCCACGTTGTACATCCACTGTATTCATGCAAACATGTGTTCGCACTGCCAACTCATGGGGAGGAAGAACAGAGAAAGTCTCCAGTGAGGAGCAAGTTTAAACCTGCACCCCACAAGGCACCATACTGTTAAACAGGCTCCAGCCTTGCATGCATATTCAGTCACTGACTTCAGGAGGCTCCAGCCCCACATGTGGATTCGGTCACTGACAGGGAGACTTGTCAGGGGGACGCTCCAGCCCCAAATGCAGATTCGATCAGTGACTCGAGGCTTCAGCCCCGCATGCAGATTCAGTCACTGACAGTAGGGAGGCTCCAGCCCCATCTGCGAATTCAGTCACTGACAGGGGAGACTCCAGCCTCACATGCAGACTCAGTTACAGCCCAGTATGCTGATTCAGTCACTGACAAGGGGGAGGCTCCAGTCCCTAATACCGATTTGGTCACTGACTTGGGGGAGACTGGTGCCACTCTGGATGGCATTGTCGTGAGTGATATGCCATGGGGCTACAAGGAGTGGAAGGTAACTCCTGAGATGGTGGGTTGTTAGTGCTGGGGATGTAGGCTAAAGCACAGTCTTGAAATAGTAGGGTGACAGTGCTGGGGTGTACACTGAAGGAATGTCCTGAGATGGTGGGGTGACAGTGCTGGGGTGCAGGTTGAAGGAAAGTCCTGAGATGGTAGGATGACAGCGCTAGGATTGCAGGCTGAAGGTAAGCCCAGATCTGTGGGGTACCAAGGCAGGGGGTGTAGACTAAAGTCCTGAGATGGTGGTCTGACAGTGCCATGGGAGCAGGCTGAAGGTAGCATACCTCTCAACCTTCTGCCCCCTAAATGTGGAATGGTGCTCTCAGAATATGGAAGACTCAATCAAATATTTACCTAAGAACATTGTTAAAATGTTTGCCTTTATGTTCAGAAAGTCTTATTAATTGAAAAATATATTTTTTGCATCATTTACTACAGATTATTTCTTTAAAATGTTGACACTGAATGTGGGACAAGTCCTAGTAATGCGGAAACTTTAGTGAAGTAAAATGAAGAACTGTTCCTCTTAGTGTGGGACAGTTGAGAGGTATGGATGGTAGGTCATGAGATGGTGCGGCAACAGTGCTGGGGTGCAGTCTGAAGATAAGTCCTGAGATGCTGGGGTCCATTGGTGCTGGCTGAAGGTAAGTTCTCAGATGGTGGGGTGATAAAGCTGGGTGTAGGCTACAGGGAAGCCCTGAGATGGTGGGGTAATGTGGTTGTAGATGTACGCTGAAGGTAAGTCCTGAGATGGTGGGGTAACAGTGCTAGGGATGCAGGTTGAAGGTAAGCCCTGAGATGGTGGGATAGCGGAGTTGCTGGTGCAGGCTGAAGGTAAGTCCTGAGATTGTGGGGTGAAAGCACTGGGGGTAAAGGCTGAAGATGTGTCCTGAGATGGTGGGATGTCAGGGTTGTGGTTGCAAGCTAAAGGTATGATCTGAGATGGTGGGGTGATGGGGCTGTGAGTGCAGGCTGAAGGCAAGTTCTGAGATGGTGGGGTGACAGTGTTGGGGGTGCATGCTGAATGTAAGTCCTGAGATGGTGCGGTGACGGGGCAGGGGTGGAAGCTGAAGGTAAGTCCTAAGATGGCGGGGTGACGATGCTGGGGGTGCTGGCTGAACGTAAGTCCAAAGATGGTGGGGTAACAGTGCTAGGGGTGTAGGATGAAGGTAGGTCCTGGGATGTTGCAATGATGGGGCTGTGGGTGGAGGCTGAAGGGTGCATAGGCTGGATCAGTTGGGAGCAGAAAGAGAAAACATAAGAATAACCAGAGGATTTAAAAATCTTATTACATAAAACATATTATGGTGTGATTCACTCACCACTTTGCGTGGGAGACAATCCCGATGGGCAAACTTCCTACTATTGTCTTTTTAACCTAGTAAACCCATAGTGCTGTAGCACAAAAGACAAAAACTGATAATAATGCTTGTAAGTATCTTTATGCATTCTGCTTGTGATCAGTATGGGTGTCAAGATAGCTGGGTGGATGCTTCTTACTGTATAGTAGTTTATTTATCTAAAGTCTCTTTCACTGGAAAAGCATATTATTTTCATGGGAACCCCAACGGTATTAGACTGAGCATTAACACAATGTACTAATCCATGACAAATAAGTATGCAGGTATAGGGGCTAACAGTAGCCATAATTAAACACAAGGATAAAAAAAGTATATCGGCTGCCTGCAGGGCATCTAATAAAAGTTGCAAGGCTCGCTCTGCTGTACATTATAATAGCTGCAAGGCTTATGCAGCCACGTCTAAGAACAATCGCAAGGCTCGCTCAGATGTGTCTGAAAAAAATCACAGTCTTTTCCTAGTTGCATCTCAGAATGGTTGCAATGCTCGGTCAGCTGTGTCTAATAACAGTTGCAAGGCTTGTTCAATAGGGTCTACTAGTATTTGCAAAGCTGTCCTAGCTGCATCTTGCAAGAGTCGCAATGCTGTCTCAGCTGCTTCCGATAATAGTTGCAGTGCTCTCTCAGATGTGTGTAATAATCATCACAAGTCTTGCCTACATATGGCGTACTGTTAAGGCTAGCTTATGGTGTCTTACAGTCCTAAGGCTCACAGTGTTGTACCTAATAAATACTGTGGTAACTATCTGAGTTCGTCATGCGCATAGGTGCAGACGAATTCGTTGAAATTAGAGTTCCTATACAGGGGTGTGAGGGTGTCTGCCCAATGGAGAGCTCCACAGCTAGTGGCAGGCCAATGAGTCGGCAGGCTAGGGATGAGTCATTTTCTGTTGTTGGGGCAGAGTTGGCCAACATCTCAAAGGACAGAGCCACATCAATAGTGGTGCGGCTCAGTCCTTTGATGTGTTACGCTGACTTCCTGGTTGCGCGTTCACACTGCCGTAGCGCTTACAGTGTGAACGTGCTGAGCCTGCCCACAGCTCCTGTCTTCCCATTCAGGCCCCCCCCCCGCCAGCAAATCACTCCTTCCCACTTACTCCCACTGCTGCTATCCTCCCCACACCCACGTTCTGTTTAGATCCCGGAGCAGCCGCCAAATTATGTGGGCTGCAATTTTCGTATCCAAACCCCACTCCCACCAATGGCGCCAGTAGACACGACTGAATGTTCGCATTGACAAATGCTTGTTTCCTCTAATCCCAGTAATACTCAGGTATTCATAACTTCTGCAGAATAAGAAGCATTACCTTTGGAGGTGGGCACAGAACCTACTTTGGGGAACAGACTCTGCCGGACTGCAGTGCCAAACCTGGCATCACTCCTGGACAGAAAGAAAAATTACTCACCTTAGTAATGTTGTTTCTTCTAATGGAGTCTTGCTGTATTCTGACAATAGCAGTGAGTCCCAACCTTCAAACTGCCACGGAGATGAAAGTGTTAACTTTCCATGCCAGGCATGGAGCGCTGAGCTCGAGCTCGGTTGAGACTTTCTCTGTTGCTGTTTGAAATCAAACAGTCAGATCTTTGAGCTAAACTCACTGAGGGTCTCTGTGGAAGATGTAAACCTACACTAGCCAACTGGCTACTAAATATAATAAAAATATTTTTGGTCCCAAAACAAAGACTCAAGTCAGGAAACCCAAAAAATGAAATAAACACAACACCCACTCACCCAAAGAAAAGAGGGTGATAATAAACAAGGTGGGGCACCTCCTGAGTACCAACACTGCTACTGCCCACCCACATCCCAAAAACAAAGGTTCTGAGAGGGGAAGGCGGGGGTCAGAATACAGCAAGACTCCATTAGAAGAAACAACATTACTAAGGTGAGTAATTTTTTATTCAAACAACATGAAGTCTTGCTGTATTCTGACAATAGCAGACTACCAAGCAGTACCTCCATGGAGGAGGGACAGAACCTACTTATGAAATAGGCTCTGAAGCACTGCTGTGCCAAACCGAGCATCACTCCTAGCCTGAATATCCAGAGAGTAATGCTTGGTAAAAATGTGAACTGTTTTCCAGGTAGCTGCTTGACATATCTCTAAGATAGGAATATCCCTGGTAGCAGCCAGGGAAGCAGCTGTATCTCTGGTAGAGTGAGCCCTCAGGCCTGAGGGTGGAATCCTACCTAGTTTTTCATAGCAAAATTGAATGCAAGAGACAATCCACCTGGCAATGGATCTTTTAGTGTCAGGTTTTCCTTTACTAACCTCACCATAAGTGAGGATTCAGGAAGAGTTGGAGGGAGTCAAACCTGTGACCCTTGGAACGTTCTATGTAGTAGCTAAGGGCTCTTTTCACATCCAGACTGTGCAACCTCCTCTGACCAGAGGAGGAATGGTCAGTGAAGAACACAGGAAGAGACAGATTGGTTAAGGTGGAAGTCTGAAACTACCTTAGGTAAAAACTTCCTGTTAGTCCTGAGGACCACCTTATCTCTATGGAAAGAGATAAAATCAGGCTCCACTGACAGGGCTTGTAACTCGCTTATGCACCTGGCAGAAGTGATGGCCACTAAGAAAACAGATTCCAAGTCAAGTACTTAAGCTCTGCCGAGGACAAAGGCTCAAAAGGGGGTTGCATAAGCTGAGCTATGCAAACATTAAGATCCCAAGCAGGGGCAGGGTCCCTGAATGGCGGATTGGTATGAAGCAATCCCTTGAAAAACTTGGAGAATACAGGGTGAGCTGAAAGAGAAGAAGGATTACCTGCTGAAAGAAAAGCAGAGACAGCTGCCAGGTGCACCCTTAGTGTAGCTGGTCTGAGTCCCAAGCTATTCAGATGAACCATATAGTCAAGGACTGTGGGCAGGTCAGCAGACTCTGGGGAAATATGCTTCCCAGAGCACCATATGGAGAATCTTTTCCATTTGGAATTATAGGTAGTTCTGGTGGAAGGCTTCCTAGAAGCCTTCAGAATATCCATAACACCTTGAGAGAGGTGTAAATCAGCAAACTCTAACTCTTCAAGAGCCAGGCCTTGAGATTGAGAGATCTGAGATTCGGGTACCAAACCCTCCCCTGAGCACAGGTTAACAGGTTGTAATTCCTGGGAAGAGACAAGGGAAGGGTGGACTGCTAAGGACAATAGGAGAGGGTACCAGGGCTGTCTGGCCCAGTCTGGAGCAATCAGAATCACCTTGCAGGATTGAGACCTGATCTTTACTAGCACCTTGAACAGGAGAGGGAAGGGGGGAAAGCATAAAGGAACTTCCCTTCCCAATTGAGAACCAGGGCATCCAGGGGGACTGCAGCAAAAAAGGGGAAGTTGGTGATCGGGGGTCGATCCTAGTCCTTTCACAGAAGAAAGGGTTCTGCAAGAACTCCTAAAACTGAAGGTGGACAAAGCAATGGGTCCTGACGGAATTCACCCCAGAATTCTAAAAGAATTAAGGGAGAAACTAGTGAAACCACTGGCTACTCTTTTAATAAATCATGGGAGGATGGTGTGGTACCGAGGACTGAAGGAAGGCAGATGTGATTCCCTTCACAAAGTGGGACCAAGACAGAGGCAGGAAACTACAGACCTGTCAGTCTGACCTCTGTGGTAGGAGAAAGTGATGGATCACTTCTGAAGAAAGAATAGTTGAGTACCTAGAGGCCAGTGGAGCATAGGACCCAAGGCAGCATGGATTCACAGCGGGAAGGTCATGTCAGACAATCTAATAGATTTCTTTGACTGGGTGACCAAGTAGTAGACCAGGGAGGGGCTGTGGACATGGCCTACCAGACTTTAGCAAGGCATTTGACACAGTCCCACACAAAAGATTAATAGTCAAATTAACCAGCCTGGGAGGGGTCCCAGGGTGGTAGCCTGGGTAAAACATTGGCTGCACAACAGGACACAGAAGGTAATTGTAAATGGAGTCCACTCTGAAGAAAGAGAGGTTACTAGTGGGGTACCGCAGGGTTCAGTATTGGGTCCAGTCCTTTTTAATGTCTTCATCAGTGACATTGCAGAGGGACTGGAAGGAAAAGTATGCCTTTTTGCAGATGACACAAAGATCTGCAACAGGGTTGATACACAAGGAGGCGTGGAAAGGATAAAAAGGGACTTGGCAAGGTTGGAGGAATGGTCAGAAGTATGGCAGCTAGGATTCAATGCAAAGAAGTGCAAAATAATGCACCTGGGAAACAAGAACCCAGGGGAAGAATACACAATGGGTGGGGAGGTAGTAACAACAACAAAAAAGGAAAGGGACCTGGGGGTAATCATATCAGATGACCTTAAGGTTAGCAAGCAATGTGAGAAGGCAGTAGGGAGGGCTGGGGGTATACTGGGATGTATAGGGAGAGGCATCAGCAACAGAAAACAGGAAGTTGTTATGCCTCTGTACAGACAGTTGGTGAGACCCCATCTGAGTACTGTGTCCAGTTCTGGAGACCCCATCTCCGCAAGGACATAGACAGGATAGAGGTAGTCAGAGGAGGGCAACTAAAATGGTGCAGGGTCTGCAAGAGAAGCCGTATGAGGAGAGACTAAAGGAGCTTAATATGTATACCCTTGAGGAAAGAAGGAGGGGGGGAGACATGATAGAAACTTTAAGTACCTCAGTGGAATCAACAAAGTCCAAGAGGTAGCATCTTTCAGAAAAAGACTTTGAAGAACAAGGGACACAATTTAAAGATAGAAGGAGGGCAGTTCAGGGGCAATGTGAGGAAGTATTATTTCACAGAGAGGTAGTGGATGCATGGAACAGCCTTCCTGAGGAGGTTGTGGGGTCTAAAACTGTGGGAGAATTCAAGAATGCATAGGACAGACATAAGGCAATTCTTGTTGGGGGTAGGAAGAAATAGGCTGTTGGTTAACTAGGATCTACGGCCTATCCTGTAGGTAGGGAAATGGGCAGACTAGATGGGCCAAGCGGTCCTTATCTGCAGTCAAAGTCTATGTTTCTATTGTCTGGGGCTGTAAAAAGATCTATCTGTGACGTGCCCCATCTGGAGAAGATCACCTCCAAAACCAGGGGATCCAGTGACCATTTGTGATGGCCCTGGGATATCCTGCTGACAGCATCTGCCAGGACATTGTCCTTGCCTGGGAGGTGTACTGCTGTAAGGGAGGTGTTCAGGGAAAAAGCCAGAGACCACAACTTCATTGCTTCTGTGCACAAGGCCGTGAACAGGGCCTTGCTGCTTGTTGATATACCACATTGTGGTGGTATTCTCTGTCCTGGTCTGAACAACCTTGTTCTGAACAGACTTGGAAAAAGCTAAGTGCAAGAAACACTGCTCTGAGTTCCAACAGACTGATGTGAAGCAGAGATTCCTGAGGAGACCACACCCCTTGGGTGGTCAGGTCTCCCAAGTGGGCCCCCCACCCCAAGAGGGAGGCATCTGTAGTAAGGATTAGAGAGTAAGACTGAGTGACAAAAGGAACTCCCTGTCTTAGATTGTCCTGATCCTGCCACCACTGCAAAGCCTGGATCAGGGTTCAAGTCACTGATATCAGTTTGGTCAAAGGGTCCTTTCTCTGAGACCAAAAGGCTCTCAAGTGGAACTGAATGTCCCTCATCTGAAATCTTGCTCCCTGCACCACTGCTGTGGAAGCAGCCAAGTGTCCCAGGAGCTGCAGAAAATGCCTTACTGGTCGAGACACCTGTAGGGTGAATGAAGAGGCCAGTGTGATAAGGGTCCTTGCCCTGTCCAGGGGAAGGAAGGCTCTTGCCTTTACTGTATCTAGCTCTGCGCCTATGAAGATGAGGAGCTGAACAGGCTCTAGAACTGACTTTGAAAGATTCAGAAGGAAACCTAGAGAGGTGAGCAGTTGCTGAGTTATCTGTAGGTGTAACTTGACTTGGTCTTGGGACTGGCCTACTATGAGCCAGTCATTCAGGTATGGGAAGCAACTACTACTGCCAGGCATTTTGTGAACACCCTTGGAGCAGAGGTCAGGCCGAAGGGCATTGCACTGAATTGGTAATGGCCTGAGGGCAGCTCGAACCTGAGGTATTTTCGATGGGAGCTTCTGATAAGAATATGGAAATAGGCATCCTTGAGGTCCAGGGAAACTAGCCAGTCCCCTGGCCTTAGAGAGGGTAGAATTATTCCCAGAGTCACCATTTTGAACTTTGGCTTTAAAAGGTGCTTGTTTAAATATCTGAGATCCAGGATGGGCCGCCATTCTCTTGTCTTTTTGGGGGTGAGGAAGTACCTGGAGTACAACCCCTTCACTTTGTGTAGGGGTGGAACCCTTTCTAGAGCTCTGAGAGCCAAGAGGGAAGATACCTCTGCCTCTAGGGCAAGTGTCTCTGAAGGATTTGCAGGTGGAAAGGATCTGGTTCTCATCTTTGGAATTTTTTGAAGCTGAGAACCAGTCCCTGGCTTACTACTTCCAGGACCCATTTGTCTGATGTTAAAGACTTCCAGTCCTGGACAAAGTAAGCCAGCCTGCCCCCTACAGGTGGTGGAGAATCGGCCCTGGCAAACCCATCAGGGTGCCTGTTTGGCAGGGGGTTTAGGCTGAGGGGTGGAAGCAGGTCTGCTTGTACCCCTTCTGCCTCTCCCTCTAAAGAACCCCCTCTGAGCATAGGCAGAAGAGGCCAGGGCTTGGTAGAAAGGCCTATGAAAAGGCCTGCCCCTGCCGCTGGGATGCTGCCTCTGAGGAGGAGATTGCCTTTCCTTGGCCAGGGCACTCCTATGATGGTCCTGTATTCATCCATTTTCTTCATGTAATTCTCTGTTTGCTCCCCAAACAGAGAGTTACCCACAACAGGAAAATCCATGGCCTTAGTCTGGGTATCCTGAGACAGGCTAGTACATCTGAGCCAAGCCATCCTATGAAGAGCCACAGATGTAGCCATGACTCTAGATGAAACATCATTGGAGTCCACTGCAGCATGGAATTGCACCTTGGATGCCTCAATACCATCAGCAGCCACCAGCTCCAGCTCCTTGGCAAACTGGCCAGGGACCTGTTTAGCTAAAGCCACGACAGTGTCCCATCTAGATTTCTGATATGTAGCTGTATAGGCCATATAATTGGCCTGCCTGAGTCCCAAGGATGCTGCCATGTACTGTTTCTTTGCCATGGCATCAATCCTCCTGGAGTCCTTATCTGGGGGGTGTGAAGCCAAGGGTATCTTAGCCTTATCACAGGCTGCAGCCTGCACTACCCAACATGGCTGCATTGCTGGGTAAGGAACTCCCTATCTGAGCCTGACAGAGAATACCTCTTGTCCATTCTTTTATCCACAGGAAGTATAGAATTAGAGTCTTTAAAATCTTAAATGTCTGTTTCCCAAAAGACTTGTGAAGGAAATAGACAGCCTCCTGGACTCTGGGATATTCATCATTTCCACATAGTCAGGCTCCTCCTGGTCATCCACAGCTTCTTCCATAGGAAGCTGAAGGGTTTCGCCACTTTCTTGTAAAACATGAAATGGGAGGGGGACTCAGAAAGCCTAGGAGGAGACACTCCTGAAGGTCTGTCTGGGGAGATGTCCGGGTCAATAGGCACATCCAGACTTTCATAACCACATTCACTTTCCTCATACTCTCCTTCCTCCTCCTCCGGTTCATAAAATTCCTCCAAATCATAATCCGGAACCAGTGGAACCGGCCGAACCGAGCGCCTTCCTGATGGTGCCGGTTCGGTCAGAACCGGGGATAGCGACTGAAAACAGGAAGTTCTTATCCCTCTGTACAGATAGTTGGTGAGACCCCATCTTGAGTACTGCGTCCAGTTCTGGAGACCCCATCTCCGCAAGGACATAGACAGGATACAGGCGGTCCAGAGGAGGGCAACTAAAATGGTGCAGGGTCTGCAAGAGAAGCCATATGAGGAGAGTGTAAAGGAGCTTAACATGTATATCCTTGAGGAAAGAAGGGAGAGGGGGAACATGATAGAAACTTTTAAGTACCTCAGTGGAATCAACGAACTCCAAGAGGGTGGCATCTTTCAGAAAAAGAGATGTGCAAGAACAAGGGGACACAATTTAAAGATGGGGGTGGGGGGATTCAGGGGCAATGTGAGGAAGTATTTTTTCACAGAGAGGGTGGTGGATGCATGGAACAGCCTTCCTGAGGAGGTTGTGGGGTCTAAAACTGTGGGAGAATTCAAGAATACATGGGACAGACATAAGGGTAAGAAGAAATAGGTTGGTTAACTAGGATCTGCAGTTTATCCTGTAGGTAGGGAAATGGGCATACTAGGTGGGCAAAGCTGTCCTTATCTGCCATCAAAGTCTATGTTTCCATGTTTCACCTTGTCCTTGTGTAAGGAAATACAATCCTGTTCGATGAACGGAGCCTGGAGCTCACTTATTCTGGCAGAAGTCACTGCCACTAGAAAAACTCTTTCCCATGTGACATATTTTAGATGAGCTGAAAACATGGACTCAGAAGGAGCCCCCCCATGAGCTTGGCTATACATACATTGAGATCCCATACCGGCACTGGCTCCCTGTGAGGAGGGTGCAAATGGGAAAGGCCCTTAAAGAACCTTCTCAAGATAGGGTCTGAGGCAAAAGAAATCCTTTGCCTGGCTAAAATGTAAGTAGATGCTGCAGCCAGGTGTACTTTCAGGGTACTGGGCTATAGGCCCAATGAATGCAAATAGTAAGATAATCCAGCACGGCTGGGTCCCCAGCCTGTGCTGGCACCATTTTATGGGTGGAAGACCAAATAGAAAACCTTTTCCATTTTGCAGCATAGGTTTTCTTAGCGGGGGGCTTCCTGTAACGCCTCAGAATGTCCAGGACACTTTCAGAAAGGTTTATTCCTGCATATTCTTGGTCCTCAAGAGCCAGGCCTTGAGCCTGAGGGATCTGAGGTTTGGGTACAGGAGCCTCCACCGATTGCAGGTAAACAGGTTGCAGGGAAACAGTGTGACAATGCAGCAGGTAAAGCAAATAGGATGCTGGGATGTATAGGCAGAGGCATCACCAGCAGGAAAAGGGAGGTCATAATTCCACTATACAAGACACTAGTGAGGCCCCATCTGGAGTACATTGTACAGTTCTGGAGACTTTACCTACGTAAGGACATAGACAGGGTAGAGAAGGTTCAGAGGAGGGCAACAAAGATGGTGCATGGATTGCATCACAAGTCCTATGAAGACAGGTTGAAGGAACTGAACATGTACTCCCTGGAGGAGAGGAGGGAGAGAGGGGATATGATAGAGACATACAAATATCTTACAGGGAGGAACAGGGAATACACTATTTTTAAGTGAAAAAGATGTTCCAGGACTAGAGGGCATGAGATGAAGTTGGAGGGAGGACGATTCAGAGGAAACGTGAGGAATAATTTTTTCACAGAACGGGTGGTGGACAAGTGGAACACCCTGCCAGAGGAAGTGATGGGGGTTGAAACAATCACGGGATTTAAGAATGCATGGGATAGACATAAAGGAATTCTGGAGGTCAGGGGTAAGGGGCAACAGACTTCTTGGAAAACATAAACTGAACTTGCAAGCTCAAATGGGCAGACTGGGTGGGCCATAGGCCCTTATCTGCCAACACTGTCTATGTGTCTATGTATTTATGTAACAGGCTGTGCCTCCTGGGACAGTGTATCAGCTCGGCCACAGACATGGAGAGCATGGGCCAATCTGGTGCTATCAAGATCATGGATGCTGAATGGGATGCGAGCTTGAGCAATACCCTGTACACCAAGGGGAAGGAAGGAAAAGCATACAGATGTTTCCCTGACCAATCTAGAACTAGAGGATCCAGTGGGACTGTTCCCTGATCTGGTGGTCTGCAACAAAATTGTGGCAGGTGGTAGTGCTGGCGGGATGTGAACAAGTCTACCTCTGGAGTGCTCCACCTCCTGAAAATCACTTCCACCACTTGCATCTTCAGAGTCCATTCGTGATGGGCCTGGCTGATCCGGCTCAAGGTGTCTGCCAAGGTATTATCCTTGCCAGGCAGGTGAATGGCCTGTAGTGAAACTCCCAAGGAGTATGCCAGGCTCCATATTTTCAAGGTTTCTGTGCATAAAGGGTTTGACCTTGTCTCTCCCTGCTTGTTTATGTACTACATAGTGGTAGTATTGTCTGTTCTGATCTGTACCACCATTCCCTGTCGTAGTGTTGTGAAAGCCTTTATTGCCAACAATACTGCTCTCAGTTCCAGCAGGTTGATGTGCAGCAGTGACTCTGTACTTGACATGTGCCTTGGGTAGGTTGGGGTGGTCTCCCAGGTGGGCACCCCACCCCAGCAGTGATGCGTTCATTGTGAGAACTACTGATAGGGGATCCTGTTGAAAAGGAACCCCTCCTCTCAGGTTGGTTTCCTCTTTCCACCATTCGAGGGCCTGTAACAAAGTTCTTGTTACTGAAATCAGTTTTGAAAGATGGTCTCTTCTTTGACACCAGTGAGCCCTGAGGTGAAACTGGATGTCTCTCATTTGGAATCTGGATCACTGCACCATGCCTGTGGCAGCTGCCATGTAGCCCAGAAGCTGAAGGATCTGTCTTGCAGTTTTTGGTTTGTTCAGACTGAATGAACCCATCATCTGTAGGATGTTCTTTGCTCTGTCCAGAGGCAGGTATGCCCTGCCCTGCAGGGTATTTAACTTGGCTCCTATGAACTGCAATACCTGAGCAGGCTGAAGAACTGACTTTTTCAGGTTTATCAGGAATTCTAGAGACTCCAAGAGCCCTTGGATGAGTTGCAGCTGCTCCCTCACATGCTGGGGTGATTTCCCACCACCAGCCAGTCATCTAGGAACTGGAAGACTGTGACACCTTGCTTTTGAAGGTGTGCCACTACCACTGCCAAACACTTTGTGAACCCCCTTGGTGCTGAAGTGAGACGAAATGGCAGGGTTGAGAACAAGTAATGACCTGAAGGGAGTCTGAACTTGAGGTATTTTCTGTGAGACTCCCTTATGGGGATGTGGAAATAGGAATCTTTTAGGTCCAGTGAAGCCAACCAGTCTCCTTTCTGGAGGGTTGGCAAAATCATAGAAACATAGAATTTGACAGCAGATAAGGACTGCAAGGCCCATCCAGTCTGCCCATTTATTTTTCTACCTTACAAATGTGCCATCGGCCTTTGCTCTGTCAGTGGCCCATCTATTCATACTCATCTGTATTGCTCCCTTATGCCTATCCCATGCCTGTTTGAAGCCCTGCACTGTATTCATAGCCACCACTTCCTGAGGAAGGCCGTTCCATGCATCCACCACCCTTTCTGTGAAAAAGAATTTCCTCACATTCCCCCTTAATCGGCCTCCCTGTAATCTCATGCTGTGTCCTCTTGCCTGCTATTTTTCTTATATTTAAACATGTTAGACTCTTTCACCTTGTTAATGCCCTTAAGGTGTTAGAATGTCTCGATCATATCACCTCTCTCTCTCCTTTGCTCAAGGGTATACAAATTGAACTCCATTAATCTGTCCTCAAATGTCTTCTGATGCAGTCCCTGCACCATTTTGGTTGCCCTTCTCTGGACTGCCTCAATTTGGTTAATGTCCTTGTGAAGGTGTGGCCTCCAGTACTGCACACAGTACTCCAGATGGGGCCTAACCAGTGTTTTGTAAAGAGGGATTATTACCTCCCTCTTATGACTTGTGATACCCCTACTAATACACCCTAACATCCCTCTAGCCTTACCTACTGCTTTAGAGGTCTGCATGGATGATTTCAGGTCATCAGTGATGATGATGATGCCCAAGTCTCTTTCTTCCTTTGTGACTGCCAGCAACTCTCCTCCCAGTCTATAGGTGGCTTCAGTGTTTCTCTTCCCTATGTGCATGATCTTGCACTTCTTTGCATTAAATCCCAGTGGCCACTCTTCTGACCATTTTGCTAGTTTATCTAGATCTTTTCTCATTCTGCCCACCCCATCTGGATCATCTAGTCTGTTGCAGATCTTGGTGTCATCTGCAAACAGACAAGTCTTACCCTCTAGTCCATCTGCAATGTCACTAATGAAGATATTGAAGAGGACTGGCCCCAGGACTGATCCCCGAGGTACCCCACTTGTGACTTGCATCTCTTCTGACTGTATACCATCTACCACCACTCTCTGTTTTCTGCCTGTCAACTAGTTTGCCATCCAGTTGACCAACTTCTGACCCACCCCGAGCCTACCCAGCTTATTTATCAATCTTCTATGTGGAACAGTGTCGAAAGCTTTGCTGAAGTCAAGGTAGGTGACATCAACTGCTTTCCCTTGGTCCACCACTCTGGTTACCCAGTCAAAGAAATCTATGAGATTGGTTTGACAGGACCTCCAGCAAACCCATGCTGTCTTGGACCCTGCCCCTATGGATTCCAGGTGTTGCACTATCCTTTCCTTAAGGAGTGCCTCCATAATCTTACCCACTACTGAGGTAAGACTGACTGGTCTGTAGTTCCCTGCCTCCTCCCTGCTACCACTCTTGTGGAGCGGGATCACATGAGCCCTTCTCCAGTCTTATGGGACCTCTCCTGTGCTCAGAGACTCACTAAACAGTTCTGCTAATGGCTCTGCTAGTTCCACCCTTAGCTCCTTAAGTACACTGGGATGTATGCCATCAGGTCTCATTGCCTTGTCCACCCTGAGCTTAGCGAGCTCTTGTAGGACCCTTTCTTTTGTGAAGGGAGCAGTGCTCACCTCCCTCCCCCCTGCGTCCATGGTGCTGAGCTGTGGGCCCTGCCTTACCTTCTCTTCAGTAAATACTGAGCAAAAATATCTATTTAGGATAGATGCTTTTACAGGGTCCGCCTCCTCACATGCCCCATTTTCTCCTTTGAGCTTAGCAATACCCCCTCTGGACTTTCTCCTTTCACTAATGTATCTATAGAAAGTCTTGTCACCTTCTTTTACTGTTCGTGCTAGTGTTTCCTCAGTTTGGGACTTTGCCAGCCTTACTGCCTTCCTTGCTTCCCTTAGGGCAGTTTGGTACACCTCCCTATCTTCATCCTGCTGTGTTCCCTTATATTTCCTGAAGGCCAGCCTTTTGTCTGTGACCTTTTCTGCTACTGCATTTGAGAACCAAAGTGGTTTCATTCTTCTTTTGCACTTCCTTTTCTAACACAGTCAGTGCCAGGGTTACCATTCTGAACTTTGGTTTTGTTAGACATCTGTTTAAGACCCTGAGATCTAAGATGGGCTACCACTCCTCATTTTTCTTTGCAGTAAGGAAGTATCTCAAGTAAAATCCCTTTCCCTTTAAATGGACTGGTACTGGTGCCACTGCTTGTGACAGAAGCAGTTTTTGAACCTCTGCTTCAAGAAGTTCTCTCTCTGCATTTGTGGATGGCTTGAAAACTTGGGTTCTTAAAGGTGGAAGGGATTTGAAGCTTAGAGACAATCCCTGGCTCACTACATCCAGGACCCACTTGTCTGGTCATTTTTTGACAATCACAAAAATAGTGAGCCAGTCTGCCTCCTACAGGCAGTAGGGAGGTGGCCTGTACCGACACATCAGGGTGCCTGCTTTGCTTGAGGCTGGGCCTGGGATTGGGAACCATGCCTGGAACCCCGTCTACCCCTGCCCCAGAAGTATCCCTGCTGTGGATTAGGGTTGTCACAACCCTCTGAAGTTCTGGGTTCTAGTTCTAGTCTAGAACTTTTGAAAAAGTTCTAGTGTTCTAATCTTTTTTAGAACTTTTTAGAACTCGAACCCTATTTTTTTATTGTGCTGCCAGTAACGAAGATAGTAATAAAATACATGTAAAGGAAAAACTGTTCAAAATAAGGGGGAGAGAAATTATCTTGTGTGACATTGATAGGAATACAACTAAGTTTATCTATAGTTTCTTCTGTTTGACAAAGTCAGCAACTTAATAATGTAACAGGCCCACCCACCCACCCATATGTTAAAAGTTTTCCTGCTGCAGCTGCATCATAGTTCCTTAGTGAAAAAAGAGGCACATTAGCCATTTATGTACTCAACTATATATACTCATCGTCATGAATTAGGAGAAAAATAACTGATATTACCTAATTTCAGCTATTTGCTGCTTTCTGTTTTAAATGAGTGAATCAAAGTTGCTATGTTTAAAAGAAAGCTTTTATAACAAAGTCAAGCCAAGTACTACAGCAGCAACATGTGGAACTGTTACAAAACATATTATGTCATAACATATTCAGTCAAGACATTGGAATAAAAAAATATTTGCAGAAACCACAAGAAGGCTGCTCCAATCCTAAGTTGTGCCTGTGTGAAAAGCTGAGCACCAAGAACAAAGAGACAGCACCAACACTTCCAAAAATGTACTGTATTGTGGCGTTTTAACTGATAGCACCACAGTACAGAAGCGCCCGTGCAGGACAAAACAGTTTAAACAGACAAAAGGTCCTTTTGTCTGTTTAAACTGTTTTGTCCTGCACGTATGCTTCTGTACTGTGATGCTATCAGTTAAAACGCATAATACAGTATATTTTGGAAGTGTTATGCTGTGTCTTTTGTTCTTAATAAAAATATGCCAGTCATTGTTGCTGGCAAAATGCATGCAATTTTCTAAGGTAATGCATACATATACCAACATTTTTGTTGGCAAATTGAAGTAATACATACAAAAAATTCTAAGATGATGCATTTTTGCAGCTGATACTTCAATAAAATCTGTATTTCAGTCACATAAATAAAAACAGTGGTTTCCTCACCACATACTAAGGAACATTTCTGTAGCTGCAGCAGTTGGCATGTGATGTTTAAGGGACAGCATCTGTCAACCCCATTATGTATCAAATTATCACTACTTATAAAGCAAAAACACTATGATACGTCACATTCTGTGAAAACTGCTGATGCAGATTTTCTTTTATTTCTGATTCCTTTATTCTTTTTTTTTAAAGGGGACAGGACAATTGTGCTAGGTGGCAGCAGTTTGCAATGTATTTAATAAGAATATATATTATGTGTACAGTAGGTTCGGTCTGTCATCATTTTTTTCCTCACCATCCCCAGCTGATCACGAATCTGTAAATGAAAGAACTAAAACAACACCCACCTTTCACCCCATCACCCATTCCACTTTTCTTCCACCACCCTCATCTGTGCAGTAGCACCCATGCCACCCTTACACCCATGTTAAAACCAACCCACAACCCTCAGCCATGTACTAGCATCCATTTTTCGTTTATGGCTAACATTTCTGTAATTGAAAAAATAATAAACAGCTACCAATTAGAACTCATTGTTTTGTCCTCTTTAAAATTGAAAAATAGACAGTCTCCTGTCCCAGCCCATGCTGATGCACCACAAAGTCACAGAAGGTAAATCCAAAAATATATGTTTGCACTTTAACTATAAATAATATGATACAGAAAGGATTGACGTGACAGTGTCCCTTTTATGCCAAATTTGGGCCTGTTCCCACTGATGTTAAAATTGCCCTGTATATAAACTTGTTGACTTTAGTTTAGACCCTAGCTACAAAGCAGTTTGCCATGAAATGGTGAAAGTTTTGGGGGTATATAGTCAAGGTAGTAGATCGAGACAGGAGAGAGACGACAACCAAAGTCATCACAGTCTGTAAAGTTTCTTTTGGTGCAGAGAGACTCTGTCCCACACAGTATTTTACCAGCCACCACCATCTGAGTTGTCATCATCACCATCAACATCCACAACATCAATCACTTCAGGATCAGTTTGTATACTCTTGTAGGGATACGAAAATCTTGACTTATTAACTTTAATAAAAGTTAACGTGTGTACATTTTCTGGCAGCAACCTATTTCTGGTGTCTGTCACAATATTGCCAGCTGTACTAAACATGCGTTCTGAAGAGACACTTGTTGCAGGACAACCAAGATATTTACAGGCTTCATCATACAGCTCTGTCCAAATTGACTTTTTTGATCTCCAGTATTCAAAAGGGCATGCATCAATAGGAATAGGCAGTTCTTGCACGTAACTGTCTACCATGTTGGACAGAGACCGCTCAGAAGAGGAATCAGCAGAAGCAGCTGGTATGGCAGCAATTTGGGAAAGGTTTTGCCACAGATTTAGCTTGCTACTAAAGGCTGAAGAAGTGGCAGTTGTGGAACAACTACTGTTAATGTTTGGTGACTTTTCCAGTTCTGTATCCCTTTGTGAAGATGAACCTGCATGTTGTGGTGATGACAACCTGATGGTACTGTGCGTGTCTGTGTTTGACTCCTGTGAGTGCTGCAGCTCATCTAGCAACATACATTTGTACTGCTCTATATCATCTATATCATCTGTTTTTGGAAGATGTATAGCCTTGAACCTGGGATCTAAGAGAGTTGCAAGGATGTAGTGTCTTGATTTCGTCATTGCAACTAATTTGTCATTGGTTTTGAAGTGCTCGCTCATTCTCTTTACGAGATTCCCATGATATAGGTGACATGTTGTCTGCGCTTCAGATCTGTCTTTTTCTATTTGTAGATTTAGAACACTAAGATGATGTGAAATGAGCATTATGGTGGGATAACCTGACTCACAGATGCACCTTCAGAAGACATGTCCCTTGTAGCTGTCTCAAAAGGAGCTAGGATACAGCACACTGTCTCCATTAATTTCCACTGCAGCACAGACAGCATAATGCCATCTCCAATAATGTAACTGGAGCAGTACTCATGTACAGCTTGCTTTTGCTCCAAGAGGCGCTGCAGCATATAAAGCGTTGAGTTCCAACGAGTGGAAACATTTTGAATCAGCTTTTGCTGGGGCAGCTTGTGTTTTTTTTGCAGTTCGGACAATGTCCGTATAGCCTTGGTTGAATGTGAAAAGTGAGTCACAATTTTTTTGCAAACAGCAATCATACCATCCACTTGTGTTTCGTTGCTGAGAAATCCCGTGACAATTAATTGTAAGCAATGTGCAAAGCAAGAAGCATGCAGAAATCCTCCACCCTGTACTGCTTTTAAGATGTTGGCTCCATTGTCACTTACTATGAAGCCACATTTTAGACCGTGAGAATAAACCCATTCGTCAAGGAGGTCATTTAGTTCCTGCAAGATGTTTGCAGCAGTATGACTTTGCCCAAACTTTTTATATGCAGCAGCGTCATCTTTGGGGTGTCTTTGTTTTGAAGAAGCACAAGAAAACGTGACCCAATGAGCGGTAAGGGACATGTAATCTATGTTTTGAGTGCTGGTCCACATATCTGTTGTGACATGAATAACCCCACCCTCTGCAGTTTTAAGTGCAAGCATCACTGTCGCTTTTAAAGCCTGATAAATGTTTGGTATTTCAACATAGGAAAAGTACCTTCGATGAGGAACATTGTAACGAGGCTCTGCTAATGTCATGAGCTCCCTAAAATCCTCATGATCTACCAAAGAGTATGGGAGAAGGGCTCCGGCTAACAGTTCACCAATTCGGTGATTAAGATGAAGGGTCTTTGGATGATTTCTAGTAAAGGTATTCTTCCTTTCAAATGCCTGAGACAGTGTTAGCTGTTTGCAACATGTCCCTGCTGGTTTATTATACACCGTGCTTCGATGGGCAGATGGACGCAGAGATGGTGGACTAGGACTTATACATTCAGTGCCATCACTGGATGTGCAACTGGTACTAATGGTGCTGGCATTGGTGGTAACAGTGATCCTAGGGCTGGCAGTGGTTCTGCCCGCATCAAGTTCAGACAATTCAGTATCCATTTCAGATTCCTGATCCTGACCCTTCTCACGTGCGGTCTGGAAGATGGAGGACATGGGTTTTGGTTTTGGATGATCAAGCAAAACTGAATGCTTTTCAGATGGCGTTTAGAGCTGTAGTGCCAAGGCATGACACAACTTTACCACGGCTTACACTCTGTTTACACAGGGAACAAATTGCTCTGCATGGATCAGTTTACTGACTGAGAAATAATTCCACACCTCAGATGTGACAGATTTTGTTTGAGTGCTAGGAAGATAGCTAAAGACTGTTTGTGTCTTTTCACCTGTCCTAACAGAACCTGGGACATGCTCCTTGGTGCTAGAAGAGTGGACAGAAGACTCTGATGGATTTTCATTGCTGGCCAACACAGAAGTGGTGGATTCAATGGATATGTCCTTTTCATTGCCAACAGTGCTGGATGTATTTGCAAGTGCACTACCTGATTCATTGTCAGCAGACTTGCTCATTTCACTTTGTTGAGGAAGTAATGATTTGTCACGAGACACAACAGTGTGGGACTGAGACAAAGAGCTACTGTCTGAGTCAGAGAGGGACTCACTGTCACTTGCATTATTGCTGCTAGTCACAGGGATCTTAACGGCATGAATGGCATACCTTATGGTGCCTCTCCGTGTGACCCCAGCAGCTGTACAGGTTTTCTAAAAGGCCCCCTTACCACACTTCACTGTTGCTCTTTTGCTGTTTGTTGAATTTTATCACGTGAAACATTTTGGTTATTTCTGTTAGCACCAGGATTACCACTACCACCAACACCTGCTCCAACACCAGCACTAAATGCTTCATCTATGTTGGTGTCAGCCATAACAGACAGTAAGTACCAGTACTACCAGTCCAGTATACTGCAGTGAACACACAACACCCAAACAATTCCTGTGTAACAAAGCAATGTGATCTGTAATCGCTGGCTACAACTCCAAAATTTTATTTTGGTTGTGTGACACTGTGATACGTGGACTGAAAGTAATTGAAGAATATGACAGTTTGCAACTAAAGGATCCCAGGTTCAAGGCTTACAGAATGATTGGGCTGCTGGGCATAGGCATACACATAGCAATCAAAGGGCACACAGCAGCAGGGTGATGGGCTGACCACAGGAGACGGAGTCACATACGCAACCCAGGGAATGAGAATTATATTTCTACGTTTCTGTCATGTAAGGTTAATGCCACCACACAACTGGCCACTGGGCTTCTCTCTGTAACACACACACTGGGTAGGGTACAGTGCAGTCAAGGGGCACACAGCAGCAGGGTGATGGGCTGACCACAGGAGACGGAGTCACATACGCAAACCAGGGAATGAGAATTATATTTCTACGTTTCTGTCATGTAAGGTTAATGCCACCACACAACTGGCCACTGGGCTTCTCTCTGTAACACACACACACACACACACACACACACTGGGTAGGGTACAGTGCAGTCAAAGGGCACACAGCAGCAGGGTGATGGGCTGACCACAGGAGACGGAGTCACATACGAAACCAGGGAATGAGAATTATATTTCTACGTTTCTGTCATGTAAGGTTAATGCCACCACACAACTGGCCACTGGGCTTCTCTCTGTAACACACACACTGGGTAGGGTACAGTGCGGTCAAAGGGCACACAGCAGCAGCATGATGGGCTGACCACAGGAGACGGAGTCACATACGCAAACCAGGGAATGAGAATTATATTTCTACATTTCTGTCATGTAAGGTTAATGCCACCACACAACTGGCCACTGGGCTTCTCTCTGTAACACACACTGGGTAGGGTACAGTGCAGTCAAAGGGCACACAGCAGCAGGGTGATGGGCTGACCACAGGAGACGGAGTCACATACGCAACCCAGGGAATGAGAATTATATTTCTACGTTTCTGTCATGTAAGGTTAATGCCACCACACAACTGGCCACTGGGCTTCTCTCTGTAACACACACACTGGGTAGGGTACAGTGCAGTCAAGGGCACACAGCAGCAGGGTGATGGGCTGACCACAGGAGACTGAGTCACATACGCAAACCAGGGAATGAGAATTATATTTCTACATTTCTGTCATGTAAGGTTAATGCCACCACACAACTGGCCACTGGGCTTCTCTCTGTAACACACACACTGGGTAGGGTACAGTGCAGTCAAAGGGCACACAGCAGCAGGGTGATGGGCTGACCACAGGAGACGGAGTCACATACGCAAACCAGGGAATGAGAATTATATTTCTACGTTTCTGTCATGTAAGGTTAATGCCACCACACAACTGGCCACTGGGCTTCTCTCTGTAACACACACACTGGGTAGGGTACAGTGCAGTCAAAGGGCACACAGCAGCAGGGTGATGGGCTGACCACAGGAGACGAGTCACATCACTAAACCAGGAATGAGAATTATATTTCTACGTTTCTGTCATGTAAGGTTAATGCCACCACACAACTGGCCACTGGGCTTCTCTCTGTAACACACACTGGGTAGGGTACAGTGCAGTGCAGTCAAGGGGCACACACTGGGCTTCTCTCTGTGACACACACACTAGGGTTACTTCAGAAAGATTTATTTGCCTTTTTTGGCCCCCCTACGTTTCTGTCATGTAAGGTTAATGCCACCACACAACTGGCCACTGGGCTTCTCTCTGTAACACACACACTGGGTAGGGTACAGTGCAGTGCAGTCAAGGGGCACACACTGGGCTTCTCTCTGTGACACACACACTAGGGTTCAGAAAGATTTACTTGCCTTTTTTGGCCCCCCTTGTATGCTTGTTGCTGGCAGCTGCTGAGTGTGCAGTGTGCTGCAGTTTCAAATAATCACATTTCATATTCACAAAGGTTCTTATAATCTTCAGTCTTCTTATTTTTTTTTTAGTCTCTCTCCGAGTCCTCCTCCAGTCCTCCTGATATTGGTCTCATCAATCCCTCCCTATTCCCCAGTCCCTTCCCCAATCTTGATTAATCCCTCCCATTCCTCCTTCTGTCCTGAACCGTCCCTAGTCCCACTCCCAGTCCCCCGATTTTTAGCTTTTTTTCTTGTTCTCGGTCTCACAGGAGAAGAAGTGGCCACGACTGGACAAGAGTAGCGGACGCGCTAACCGCTTTTGCTACAGTTTGCTGGTGCTGCCTGCTGCTGCTGCCTCTGTCTGCGATGATCCTCAGTCAAATGGCGCTCCTCCTCGTGGCGCATCTCTTTAAATACCCCCACAGATCCCGCTGCTCGCGTTGCTTACTCGACCCCACGTCGTCTCACGTCTCGCGGTGATTCGAATCCTTTTGCGAACCGTTTAGTGTTCGAGTTCTAAGTTAGAACTCGAACACCAGGGTTCGAGGAGGGTTTGAATCTTTGCCGAACCTGTTCTGACAACCCTACTGTGGATATTGCTGGTACTGAGGCGTAGCCATGGCCTGGAAAAAGGGCTTGCTTTGAAAAGATCAGTCCTTGCCTCCCCTCCCCTTCCATAGGGTCTGGTGGATGGGGAACCTTTGTCTTTTGCAGAGTTGCTTCTGTAGGTGGTCTTGTACTCATCCACCTTTTTCATGTAAACCTCTGTCTTTTCCCTGAAGACAGCATTTTCCTCCAATGGGAAATCCAATGCCTTGGTTTGTGTGTCCTGGGTAAGGTTTGTGACTCTTAGCCAAGTAAACCTTCTCTGAGCCACAATGTTTGCCATCCACCTGGTAGCAGTGCTGTTCGAATCAGCAGCCATTTGGAACTGATATTTGTCTGCTTCCAAACCAAAACTGGCTGTTTCAGCTAAATCAGTTGAAAGGGGAGACTGAGCTTTGTCTGCCATGGCAAGAACTGATTGACAAAAATTTTTGGTTTTGAGCAGTACAGGCCTGGAAATTTGCCTGCCTGATGGCCAAGGAGGTCGAAAGGTAACCTTTCTTGGCCATGCTATCAGTCTTCCTAGACTCTTTGTCTTGGGGGAGGGAGGCTAGTGGAACCCTTGCCTTGTCACAGGATGCCACTTGCACCACCCCTTGGTGGCCAGGGTAGGAGAACAAGAATTCAGCACCCTGTCTTTCCAACTGATACTTTTTATCCAACGACTTATCTGGGGGGGCAGTATTAGGTGTCTGCAAAATCTTTAAGGCATCCTTCTTAAAGAACTTGTTAACAGGAAGATGTTTTTAGTGGGTATCAGCAACATCATTTCCATGTACTCAGCTTCTTCATCCTCAATCACTTCACTTGACGGGATGTCTATAGCATCCACCACCCTTCTTACAAAAGAAAAATGTGAGGAAAAATCCTCTGATACCCTAGGAGGAGAACCAAAGTTTTGTTCAGGGGAAACCTCCAGTTCAGTGAGGTCCACGTCATTCACATCAGTATAAACATACTCTTCTTGTTCAAAAAGGGAGGATTGAGAAGAGCCAGTCTGCTTGGCAGAGTCTGAGGCAAAGGATCAGTCAGCCCCTGTGAAGCCTGAAGAACTCGAAAGGCCTGTGCAATCTCATCAGCAGTTGACATTTTTATTGCAGGCACTGAAGTCCCCACATGCTGCTCAGAAGGGGGTTCTGTGTGCTTTGTTTTCTTAGATTTCTTAGGCCCTGTCCACACTACACCTCTGTAACGTTACAGAGGGCCCAAACCATTACCGCAATGGTTTGCTTTTACACCTGCAATGTTACAGAAGGCGCTTTCGTAACCATAGTTGAAAACACATATGAGGTGGTTTCAACAATGGCTATGAAACCGGTTATGCCTCAGTAACGTTACCGGCCGTAGTTTGGACGAGTGATACCGATCCCCTAGCACAGTGCCAGCTGCAGTTCAATTGGATCGGGTGCTGCCGTAACGGTCGCCTGGCTCCCACAGTGTGGACCAGCAGTACTGGTCCCATAACGGACACCGCTGCAGTGTGGACACACTGCACAGCTCCCCAACGGAAACAGTTTGCATCCATTACCGGGCCTGAGCAGTGTAGTGTGGATGGGGCCTTAGAGGGAACCAGAGAGTCAGCCGGTTCAGCAAGCCTCTTTTGAACTGCTTGTATACCCATCTCAGGGTGGTGTTATTGTTGTGGTTTCACCCACAGAAACCGAGAGTGTAGGCTGGTCAGAGCTTGAGGGACCCTTAGGAGCAGAAAGCTTTTTCTTGAGCCTTTCAAGGCGTTTCTCAACAGTTTTATCCGGAAAAGTTTTGCAAATATCACAATCTGCTTTTAAATGTTCATAGTCTAAGCAGACAACACATAAATTATGTTTGTCTGCCTTGGCAAAAAAACTCACCGCAGTCGGTACAAGGTTTGAAACCAGGTTCACTGGTTCTTCTTTTAGGTTTTTTAGACATTCTATGGGTAAAAATTCCCCAAAGTTAACAACCGCTAACTAAAAAAGATTTTTTTTAAACGTATTTAGCACTTGCGGTCAGTTCCAGATCCGATGAGAAACTGATCGGAACCGGACAGAAAAATGAACCGGAGCTAGCGGTTCAAGAACCATAATTAGCGGTTCACAGACTAAATATTTTAAAATAAATTTAGATGCCCCGGTGGTGCTGAGGGTTGAGGCGCTGGACGCCACACCTCGTGCCATGCCGGCAACCCAGGTTTGAGAATAGACTTAGGTCGCCGGTGGCTGGCAGGGGGAAGGAAGGATTGAGCATCCTACAACAGCTCTCTTCCTTCAGGGTTGGTTAGGGATATGCGCCGCACTGCAGTTACACCCAGAGGAGGCTGAGTGTTCGGCAGGTGAGGGCATTAACATGGGGGGGAGAGCCGGCAGACGTCTGCACATCAATGCACTGACATCATTGCACGTCGGGCTCTCTAGAGGAAAGGAGGAAAAACATCTCCAAACTCCTCCTAGATGATGACCACCATTGCCTGCTTCACCACCAGCCGACTAGAAAGGGGCTGACTCCGCTGTGCGCAACTCGATCACTCAGGAGATAGAGGAGGGTTAGGAGGGTTCCCTCCTCACCCCGCCTGGGGGGGCAATCCAGGCCATCAAAGGACCCCGAGGATTCACAAGTGTGTTGCACTCTAGGAGCAGACTCCGGGGCAGTCGGTAGGGTCGGGAAGCAGAGCACCTTAGTGGCCTGAAGGAGTGGAGGTTAGGAGACAGTAGAGGTGCAGAAAAATAGAAAGTAAAAAAAAAAAAATTAGACTAAACAGAGTTCCTTTCTCAGGGAACTCTGATAAATACAGAATAAACCCCGGTTCCCCACCGGTTATACTGAACTGGAAGAAACCAAGAAAAATGTATTTTAAATACAAAAACAATGGTTTAGCTAATATTAACAAACAGCAAAAGACAGCAGATGAAAAGGAGAAAAATCCTTATGTATTTTTTTTTTAAAGTTTTATCACATCAGGACAAGTAGATGAGGAGAGGATCTCCGAGCTTCTGGTCTTGACAGGCGGAGAGTGAAATCTGAGGGTTTAGAACCTAGGCAGTTAGTTTAGGGCAGCATTTGAAAATGGCATGCACAAAGATTCCATCATTTGCATACCATTCCAAATTCTCCTTGGGCAGTTCAGTCTTAAAGGGATACTGCAGAAGTTATGAATACCTGAGCATTACTGGGGTGAGAAATACATTAGATAACTGCTGACACAGTAGCAACTAAGGTATAATTAATGAGTTATGGGCTAAGGTAAACAGCTGAAGGTACAAAAGAAAAAATTACTCACCTTAGTAATTATGCTTCTTCTAATGGAGTCTTGCTGTATTCTGAATATTGCAGTTAGCCTCAGCCTTTAAACTGCCCCGGAGAACAAAGGGTTAACTTTCTATGCAGAGCATAGAATGCTGAGTTCGAGCTCGGTTGAGGTCTCTGTCTGGAGCCCTTTGAAATCCAACCATCAGATTCTTACGAGCAAAAACTCACCAACTATTCTATGTGGAAATTGTAAACTTTTTACTAGCCAACTGGCAACAAAAAGTTTTGGATCCCCAAAGGAAGACTCAAGTCAGGAAACCCCAAACCATAAACCAATCCAAATAAGAATTAAGATAAGTCAAACACCCAAACAAAAAGAAGAGGGTGTAAAAGGAGCACACCTGAGATGCAACACTGCACCTGCCCACCCACTTCCCAAAAACAGGTTTTGAGAGGGGAGGCAGGGAGGGAGGTCAGAATACAGCAAGATTCCATTAGAAGAAACATAATTACTAAGGTGAGTATTTTTTTCTTCAAATAACATGAAGTCTTGCTGTATTCTGACTATTGCAGACTACCAAGCAGTACCTCCATGGAGGAGGGACAGAACCTACTTTGGGAATAAGCTCTGAAGTACTGCTGTGCCGAACCAAGCATCACTCCTAGCCTGGATATCCAGAGAGTAACGCTTGGTGAATGTATGGACTATTTTCCAGGTGGCTGCTTGACAAATTTCTAAGAGAGGAATATCCCTGGCAGCAGCCAGGGAAGCAGCTGTACCTCTGGTGGAGTGAGCCCTCAGGCCTGAGGGTGGAATTTTTCCTAGTTTCTCATAGCAGAATTGTATGCAAGATACAATCCACCTGGCAATAGTTCTCTTGGTGGCAGGGTTGCCCTTCCCCACTTCTCCATAAGTGAGGAACAGCTGGAGGGAATCAAACCTGTGACCCTTGGTACGCTCTATATACTGTAGTAGCTAAGGGCCCTTTTAACATCTGAACTGTGTAGCCTCCTCTCTCCTGAAGAGGAATGATCAGTGAAGAAAGCAGAAAGAGACACTGACTGGTTCAGGTTAAAATCTGAAACCACTTTGGGCAAGAACCTTCTATTGGTTCTAAGGACCACTTTATCCCTATGAAAGGAGATAAAATCAGGTTTCACTGACAGGGCTAGCAGTTCACGGATACGTCTGGCAGAGGTAACGGCTACTAAAAACACAGTTTTCCAAGTCAAGTACTTAAGCTCTACTGAGGACATAGGCTCAAAGGGAGGTTGCATCAATTTAGCAAAACAAACATTTAAATCCCAGGCAGGGGCAGGGTCTCTGAATGGAGGATTGGTATGAAGCAATCCTTTGAACAATTTACAGAACACAGGATGAGATGATAGTGAGGAAGACTTCCCCACTGACAGAAAAGCAGAGACAGCTGACAAGCGTACTTTGAGAGAGGCTGGTCTGAGGCCTAGGCCATTAAGATGGACCATATAATCCAGAACTGTAGGCAATTCAGCAGTGTCTGGGGAAATATGCTGCTTAGAACACCAAATGCAGAATCTCTTCCATTTGGAGTTATAGGTCTTTCTAGTGGCGGGCTTTCGAGAGGCTTTGAGGATGTCCAGAACCCCGAGACAGATGCAATTCTGCATATTCTAACTCTTCTACAGCCATGCCCTGAGATAGAGAGACCGAAGATTGGGGTACCAAATCCTCCCCGGAAAGAAGGTTAGCAGGTTGTAATTCCTGGGAAGAGACAGGGGAAGATGGACTGCTAGGGACCGTAACAGGGGGTACCAAGGCTGTCTGGCCAATCTGGAGCACTCAGAATTACTTTGCAAGGTTGTGACTTTATCTTGACTGAAACTTTGAACAGTAGAGGAAAGGGAGGGAAGCATACAGAAATGTAACTACCCAGTTCAGAATCAGAGCATCCAGAGGGACTGTGCCCAAGACTGGGAGTCTGCAACAAAAGAGAGGAAGCTGGTGATTGTCTGGGGCTGCAAAGAGATCTATCTCTGGAGTGCCCCACCTTGAAAAAAATCACCTTCAAGACCAGAGGGTCCAGGGACCATTCGTGATGGCCCTGTGAAATCCTGCTCAGTGCATCTGCTAGCACATTGTCCTTCCCCGGAAGTTAGACTGCTATCAGAGAGGTCTTCAGGGAATAAGCCAGGGACCTCAACTTCATGGCTTCTGTCCACAAGGCCGTAGACCATGTGCCTCCCTGCTTGTTGATGTACCACATGGTGGTGGTGTTGTTTGTTCTGACTTGAACCACCTTGTTCTGCACTGACTGAGAGAAAGCTTGCAGGGCCAGAAAAACTGCCCTAAGTTCTAGGAGATTGATATGGAGAAGAGATTCCTGAGGTGACCACAGCCCCTGGGCAGTGAGGGGCCCCCAAATGGGCTCCCCAGCCCAGGAGAGAAGCATCCATGGTAAGGGCCACTGAATGAGACTGAGTGGCAAATGGGACCCCTTGCCTTAGATTGTCCTGATCCTGCCACCACTGATGGGCTTGGATCAGGATCAGGTCACTGGGATCAGTTTGGTAAGTGAGTCCTTCTTTTGGGACCAAAAGGCCCTCACATGGAACTGAATGTCCCTCATATGGAATCTTGCCCCTTGGATCACTGCTGCAGAGGCTGCCATGTGGCCCAAGAGCTGGAGGAAATGTCTTGCTGGTCAAGACACCTGAAGGCTGAAGGAAGAAGCCAGTTCTATAAGAACTCTTGCCCTTTCCGGGGAGAAAGGCTCTTGCTTTGACAGTATCCATCTCTGCCCCTATAAAGGTAAGGAGCTGCACTGGCTCGAGAACTGACTTGGGAAGGTTGAGAATCCTAGAGAAGTAAGCACTTGCTGGGTCACTTGCAGGTCTGACTTGACTTGGTCTGGGGATTGGCCCATTATGAGCCAGTCGTCCAGATATGGAAAATGGAAATCTCTTGCCTCCTTAGAAAGGCAACTACTACTGCCAGGCACTTTGTGAAAACCCTTGGGGCTGAAGTTAGGCCAAAGGGCATTGCTCTGAACTGATAGTGGTCTGAGGGCAACTCGAACCTGAGGTACTTTCTGTGG
Organism: Neoceratodus forsteri; assembly: GCA_016271365.2. Classification (NCBI taxonomy): domain Eukaryota; kingdom Metazoa; phylum Chordata; order Ceratodontiformes; family Ceratodontidae; genus Neoceratodus; species Neoceratodus forsteri. The sequence continues at coordinate 511,902,267 of CM028134.1, read as the reverse complement.
GGGCACCTGATGGGAATGTGAAAATAGGCATCTCTGAGGTCCAGGAGGCCAGCCAGTTCCCTGGCCTTAGAGAGGGAAGGATTATTCCCAGAGTTACCATCTTGAGCTTTGGTTTTAAAAGATGTTTGTTTAGATATCTTAGGTCTAGAATGGGTCGCCACTCCCCTGTCTTTTTTGGGGTAAGGAAGTACCTGAAGTACAGACCTTTGCACCAGTGTAGGGTTGGTACTCTCTCTATGGCTCTTAAAGCCAGCAGAGATGAATCCTCTGCCTCTACGGCAAGAGTTTCTGAGAGACCTGCAGGTGGAAAAGATCTGGCTCTCATCTTCAGAGATTTTTTGAAGTTGAGAACCAGTCCCTGGCCTACTACTTCCAGGACCCACTTGTCTGATGTAGTAGACATCCAGTCCTGGACGAACTAAGCCAGCCTGCCCCCTACTGGAATAGGAGAGTCGACCGGGGCAGGCCCATCAGGGTGTCTGCTTGGCAGGGGCCTTAGGCTGAAGAGTGGATGCAGCCCTGCTCATCCTCCTTCTGCCTCTCCCTCTGAAGAACCCCCTCTGAGAAAAGGAAGAAGAGGCCTGTGGCTGGTAGAAAGGCCTATGAAAAGGCCTGCCCCTGCCCCTAGACCGCTGCCTTTGAGGAGTTGCCTGCCTCTCCTTGGCATGATCACTCCTGTAAGTGGTCCTGTACTCATCCATTTTCTTCATGTAATTCTCTGTCTGCTCCCCAAACAGAGAATTACCCACTACAGGAAAATCTATGGCCTTAGCCTGGGTATCCTGCGAAAGGCTAGTACATCTGAGCCAAGCCATTCTCCGAAGAGCCACAGCTGTAGCCATGACTCTTGATGACATATCATTGGAGTCCACAGCAGCATGAAACTGAACTTTTGATGCCTCAATCCCATCTGCAGCCACCATCTCCAGCTCCTTGGCTAGCTGGTGGGAGGCCTGTTTAGCCAGTGCCAGTACAGTGTCCCACCTGGACTTCTGGTACCTGGCTGTATAGGCCATATAATTCGCCTGCCTGAGTCCCAAGGAAGATGCCATGTACTGTTTTTTTGCCATGGTATCAATCTTCCTGGAGTCTTTATCTGGGGGGGTGTGAAGCCAAGGGAATGTTTGCCTTGTTACAGGCAGCAGCCTGCACTACCCCAACATGGCTGCATTGCTAATATAAAAACTCCATATCTGAGCCTGATAGTGTGTACCTCTTGTCCATCCTTCTGTCAACAGGAGGTACGGAATTGTGAGACTTCAGGATTTTTTGTGTCTATTTCTCAAAGGATTTTTGAAGGGGAATAGACAGCATCCTGGACTCTGGGATATCCATCATTTCCACATAATCAGGCTCCTCCTGTTCCTCCACAGGAAGCTGGAGGGTTTCAGCTACTTTTCTGTAAAACAAAAAATGGGAAGGGGACTCAGAAAGCCTAGGAGGGGATACACCAGAAGGTCTGTCTGGTTCCACAGGCACATCCAGACTTTCATTATCATCACCATCATCTTCAAACTCCCCCTCCTCCACAAACTCCGGTTCATAAAAATCTTCAGGGGTATAATCTTGAACCGGAGGAACAGACCATACCGAACCCCTGCGAAAAGATGCCGGATCAGTCGGAACCGGGCGAAGTGATTCCACAATTTGAATCACTCTGGCAATTTTCTCGGTGGTTGGAACATGAACCTCTGGATCCGAACCGGTCGATTTTTCTTTGCGTTTCCTTTTTGTAGGAACCGACTCCTCAGGATCGGCTCTCCTCTTGCCCAAAGAAGTATCGCCCTGGTCAGAGGGCACTCCTTCTGGTTTGGTCGGAACCGAACCGGGCTGGCCATCCGGGTCAGCGGACTTCTTGGCCTCCTTTTCCTTCTGTCTACCTAGTCTCTTTTCAAGGGTAGATTTAGGAACATTTTTACAAATTTGGCAGTCTGAATCGAGGTGTTCAAACCCCAGACAATAAACACAGGTGGTGTGAGGGTCGGCCTTAGCAAAGACCTCTCCACACTCACTGCAGTGTTGAAATCCAGTGGGCCTGTTTTTTTTCTTGGGTTTCTCAGACATGGCCAACCTAACCAAACTTACCCTTTTTATGGCAACCGCCAGGCAAGACTCCCTTATCAGTTCCTAACCGTGTCACGGGTGTTGGAAAACTGTTCAAAACACATTTTTTTTTTTTAGAACCGATAAGAACTGGTAACCACACTCTAAAGTAAAACACAAGGATTCAATACAAATGATCGATTCAGCCGAACCAATCTAACACTTTACAATCTCCACACAGAAAAACAGAACAAAACCTATCTAGTACTCACGGTACCACAGACAGAGACTGAACCGACTATGCAGAAAAAAATTTGGTAAAAAAAACGACAACTTAATCGAGACTTTAACCGACTTTCGAACCAAGCTGAAGGAGAAATCTCCGGAGCGACTGTTCAGTGAGGCGGATTAAAGAATTTGACAGTTGGATTTCAAAGGGCTCCAGACAGAGACCTCAACCGAGTTCGAGCTCAGCATTCTATGCTCTGCATAGAAAGTTAACCCTTTGTTCTTCGGGGCAGTCTAAAGGCTGGGGCTAACTGCAATAGTCAGAATACAGCAAGACTTCATGTTGTTTGAAACAGAGTACTGGAAAACATCCCAGTAGGCTAAACTGAACTGTACAAGGGTAGGCAACTGAGCTAGACAGGTAAACGGTGTGTAGTCAGGACTGGCTAGTGGTTAATCAGTGTATGTACATATTTCAGTGTGACTGGGAACCAGAATGCGGTTGGTAGGCTAGTGGTAACAGCACAGGCAGATGGACAGAGTGGTGGTTAACAGGTGTGATGGTCACCCAGGGAAGCAGGTATAGGTTGCAGCTGCCATCAGAGCTGCTTTGTAGCGGGATTTGAATACAGGGTGGGAGTCAAGAGACCGCAGTGGGACTGGTAGACTGTTCACAGCTTAGGGGCTGCTGAAAAGGCTTTACTGCGCAGGCAGGTGGTGACTTGGTGGGGCCTAAAGAAGGCTAGAGGATTTTCTGAGGTTGTGAGGGTAAGTCATAAGTCTTAGCAAGGGAAGCAGGGGGTGATACTACTCCTTCTCTCATGACCTTATCGATAGTGCAGCCTAGGAGGTAGTCACAACGGGCCTGAGGGGAAGCCACCCAAGTAGCTGGTAGAGGGAACAGTGATGGGTGGCATAGTGTGCCCGAGTGGCAAATCTACAGATACTGTTGTATGTTGTATTTAGTCTAGCGCGTCCATTGGTAGAGGTTTATGTGACAGGAAGAGTCTGCCACTCTTGAGGACTGACCTTTTCTTAAATCTGTTGCAACAGTTCCTGTATTTCTTAGTCTAATCTATCCTTTACAATTTCTAGTCCGTAAGGTTGGCCACCTCTGGGCACCCCCCTCCCCTTTCTTGATTATGCCATAGTGTCCTCTTTAATTTTCCTTTTCCCTTTCAGGTCCTCATACAGGGAGGTTATTGTGGTGACCTCCAAGCTGATGTAAACAACAGGCTGTGTTCCTCGTTGTTGGATTTAGTATGCAATAGCACTATGTTATAAAATGCCTTGATGTATATACCTTATTCATTGCAAAAAACTACATTAATGCATCAGTTAGGGTTTTTAGTAAACCATCAAAAGCTGGAAATTGACATATGTTTACACAACTTTACCATCTCAACCTTTCCACCCTCCATACAGAACAGGCTTTTGGGTGTGCCATGGAGTGGTCAGTACTAACTCGTACCCCATTCTCCTATACTGTACCATGTCAGCCTGTTTACAAATGGCATGGGGTGAGAGTTAGGGCCTGACCACCCCACGGCACACCCTGACGCCTGTAGGTGTATGGAGGGTGAGGTGGGTTGGGATGGTAGGGTCGGTAACCCTAACATTGAATTTCCCAGCTTTTAGTGCTTTAATAAAAACCCTAACTGATGCATGAATGTAGTTTTTTGCAATGAATTTCCCTTCTTTTTGATAAAGTCTAATGTAAATGGTATGTGGCTGTGGGAGGGAGGGCCTTCCAGGCTCTGCGCTCCCCTCATGCTTCCCATTTTTGCATAATGATATGCATATGTGGGAGCGTGGGCCCTCTGGGCCCTGCACTCAAACTTACATACAAGTACAGACACATACCACAACCCTATAGTCATGAAAAGGAACCTTTGTAACATTAATTTGGCAATATCTCAATGTAACCATAGCAACCATGAAAACAAATTTCACTGCAGTTGCAATCATGACTTCAAAACCTCCATGAAGGCTTAGTTCACCTAAAGGTGGACAAAGCCGTGGAGAGAAAAAAATCCGAATCTTAAATTGTTTTCACGATACGGGTGCCACAATTCAACAGATGCACATAATTTGGTTATTTTCAGGATTTTTTCCACCAAATTTTCAACGTGGCCTTTTGGGGACCCCACCTCATGAACAATTTCCCTGTTATTTTGTTAATCCATCCCGAAAGTTGATTTCGCACAGCGTGTGACAGGATGATCTCTGTTAGGGATGGGTGCCCTGGTGAAAAGATGAGGGTCCCTTGCCCCCAGAAGTACTCTTGTTCTAAATACATAAAGTGCCTTAAGGTGTTGATATTGCTGACTGATAATGTGCACCAGGTGCTTTATAAAGAGTTATACGTTGTACAAAAATTAGTGTTAGAAAATCCAGCCATAATTGAGGTACTTACAGGACAGGTTTAATTATGTAAGGCTCAGTGTGCACATAAGCATATATACTTGAGGAACCAAGTTAAATATATATTATATAGGTGTACATTTAGATATGCGTTTCGTAAGAACAGACAATACATAAAATGAAGAATAAAAGAGCTGCATCATAAAACCATGTAGGTGTAAAATAAATACCCAAACAAGAAGGAGCTTTAGTTTTAACATGGAGGGACTCAGTCTTTTCATTCTGAGAAATTGCTCAGTGTGTGAAAAGTTAACCCACGTGCCTCTGTATTTAGAATTTATGGAAGAGAGACTTATTCTGAAAAGGGGCAAGTTGTACCTTAATTTATTAGAGGGTCGTTTAGTTGTTGAACCTTTCGGAATGGCAGCAACACATGTAATAAAACAGAATACTGACAGGCAAGGAATGAAACTGTGCTGCTTGCTGCCAAAAAGCAATACTCAGTAATTAATTCCCTCCATATGCTTCCCATTTATAAAATGATTTATAAGGGAGACTCTTTATAAACAAAGACGCTCTAAGAGTAAAACTTTCCCGCTGGCATACCTCTCAACCTCTTTACTCGTAAATCAGGGACAAAGCTTAAAAAAATCAGGGACAAAGACCCCAAATCAGGGACATATCTTAAAAATGTGTACTATTCACTTAGAAAGCTGATGGAATAAGTGGATTAGAGTAAGACGCATTTTCTGAAGAAGAACAAGTCTGTAACTTTATTTTTAATCCCCACTGTTCTGTCACAAAAACACAAGTTTTACGCGGGGCAGAGGAAAATTCTGAGTCAAAATCAGGGACAGTTGAGAGGCATGCCCGCTGGTCTCTAAATCAACATAATGACAAAAGAAAGCCGACTGACCTGGGGAAATATAGACAACCAGGAATTGGTAGCTCTATATTGAATTCCCTAGAGTGGAAAAGTTTGCAGCTCTTAAAAATGGAGCGAGAGTTCAATCACTCTGACTTGTTTTTATACCTAAACCAAAAGGCTGGATGAGTTATTCCTGTTTGGAAAATTGCCTGATTTACAAGTGAGGAGAGCCTTGTATGTTAAATAAAGAAACCAAGTGCTTGCTCTACTCGATTTGCCCTCTTTCTTTCCCAGCTAGCATTCACTGGAGTCTCTCGCAGTAAACAGAACAGAGCGGGCGGCTACAGTTGTTTTGATAAGTTGCAGACGCAACTACAGTGTTAAACTCTCCGGGCTAGTCTGGGGAAACCAAAGACAGTGCTTAAACACTACATTTTTACCCATAGATACTATGTTAGGTAGCCAGTGCTAAAGAAACAACTCCAGAAAGAGAATAATATAGTCTTCTTAAACTATAGTAGAAGCCCCTTATTTCTGTTAAAAGAATTCTTAATGTTGTGGATTAATTTAAGTGCAACCCCCCTACAAATGGGGGATCCCAAAAGTCTTCCTTGGGTGAGCCTAAAGGCTCACTGTCAGGCTAGTATCCTGTGTCTTAGCATTTTAAAAGTGTTGTATGAGAGTGCCTCAATGCCTCTGTGCTCTGTCTCTTAAAGAGCCGCCAATTTGTGGTGTAAAACTAATCTGGGTAGGGGCTGAGTAGTTTCAGGCTTGAGTCCCACCCAGGCAGCTAGATAATCACTCCGTTCTGCTATCACGATTTGCGCAGAGGGAGCTCTATTAGAAGCTGTACTTATCTGCCGATTATCTATTAGAATAGTAATGATATTGTAATTTGTCTAACCTGCCTTCTTGGCAGCATGGACAGTTCTGTTTATCACCACCATCTTGGTCCTGGACTGCCACAATGGGCCAATCAGAACTTTTGGGGACCCTAAAATGGAGTCTGTCCCCAGGGGTCTTGTGGGAGTGAATTTCTGTAGAAGTGTAGTTTTGAGACTTTGGCGCCTAAATGCACCTGGAGGGGGAGCCCTTGCTTTGACAGACTGATGGATTAGCCAACCAGAACCTTTTGGACCAAAGGGAAATTCCCAAGCTGCCTGCTGCAGTGATTCAGTCTGCAGGTAGAGTTTGGAGAGTGAATAGCTTGAGGGATTCGAGCAGCTGCTTCTGCGTAGTTCGCACAGGAGATTGGTGGAAAGTCTGAGTTTGGCCTGTCTGCCTGCTGTCCCTCGCAAGGGAATCCTCTGAAAAGGCTTAGTAATTGTACTGTATCCGAATTGGAGTGTGACCAGATTTAAACCTGAAGAAGACCGAAGATTTGCTATACATGATCGGACTGTCAGAAGATCCATCCACCATAGAAACCCCAGTTCTGCTCAGACACACTGATATTGCTGCTGGACTGCTATCCAAATTTTGGTATGGTGATTGCTTTACTATAAATGTGCTGTTTGCTATTAGTGGGTTGCGATTGGGTTCTCCATTGTTTAATTGTGCCACACTTGCTGGAGGCTGCATCCAGCCTTCCTGGACTGATATCTGAACTGTCCTACCTGGCCTGGGCCCTGCCACACTGGCCCAGCCAACTACTTCAGGTGCAGAGAACACCATCGACGAGAGACCTGCCTGGGAATCAGTCCCCCCGCTCAACATCACGAACAGGAACGCCACCATGATGAATCGTGTGGGCTCTGCTTCTCCTGGCAAACCAGCAAGTCATCCTGCAGTCTCCATTTCATCCATCCTGTGTGCTGTACTGGGTAGCGTGAGTAAACACCAGGGTAGCTCCCTGCAACAACAGCTCAATCAAAATGTGTCATCTGATTTAGTTATTTTGTCTAATTACTTGGTATGAAAGAACAGAAGAAGGCCAGAGCCCATCGAGACTGTTCCCCACACTATGTGGGACATTATTTATCTCAGGAGGGACATACAGTAGCTGGCTGTTGTGTTTGTCTCTGTCAGTAGTTTAGTTTTTGTGGTTTTTCATGTGTTTCTACTTGGAGGAACTGGACCATTCTTGGACATACCATCTATGAACATTTCCTGGACTAAGAAACTACAAAACATCACCACCAGGTATAGGCATTCTCATCATAAATCAACTTTTTTGGAAGACATCAAAAAGCAAAAGTGAGGTCAGTAAATCTTTTATACAAGTTTCTGGGTTGTGGAGTGCTGCATTGAATCCACATTTCCGTCTGACTTTCTTAAAGGATGTGTGCTAGTCTTTGAGGTCTATTCACAATTGTTTTAGAGAACAAAGAGAAGATTCTAACAAAGGATTTTTACATCCTGCATATGCCCTAGGCTAATATTCATCACCTTCAGGAATTTAACACTTTCTGGGTCTTTGATCTACAGTAACAATCAGTTTTCTGGTCCACAGTAGCTCACCACGAGTCACTCAGGAACACTCACCCTTGCTACAGTAAACATTTGCAGTCTCCTCTACCTCTCACACTAACCATTCAAGCTTGATACCAGCAATCTGGCACCATGGCAAATCTTCCCTACCCTCACTTGTGGCACCCTTCTACAAAGGACTGGGTGCAAATGACAGCTCACGCTGCTGGAAAGTTGAAAAATCGACACCTGCTCCTAGCCATTACCCTATGCTGGGACCCTAAACGACTACACTGTACTCAAACTAACAAGAAACAGAGGCGTTGCATGTTATACTATGAGCTGCGGCAGATGTCCCTTAAACTCCTGCTCCTCCTCTCTGATGTCAGGAAGTGTCCATCCAAACCCTGACCCTGTTTCTACCAGGGTAACAAATCTAGCAAAACGGAGGGGGTCTCACCATCGCCACCTTAAATATCTGTAGCCTCCTTCCAAAACTGGCATCCCTTCAAGTCTTTGCCAGTCAACACAATCCTGACATACTAGCCATTGTTGAAACTTGGCTGACACCAAGCATTCCGGACCATGCCATCTCACTACAAGGCTACAATATTTTCAGACTGGACAGGACTAATAAAAGGGGGGAGGTTGTGCTATTTACATTAAGGACAACCTCTCTAGCCATCCTGTCTGCTTTTCCACCACTAACTCCTCTGTGCAATTTCTCCCTGTCAAGGTACTACTTGGTGCCCAAAATAAAGTGCTTACTGTGGCTGCTGTCTATATCCCTCCTAAAGATCCAGAGTCCGGCCTCCAGACTGTTCTTGAATTTGTAAGATCGCAACCACCTGACACCGAGCTCCTTCTCCTTGGTGACTTTAACATAAACTGGCTCACATCAGACATTGGGTCCCTCAAGGATGCTATCCTAGCAACTAACCTAACACAGATGGTGAGCTCCCCCACTAGAAAAAACTACAAAACTGGAACTTGCACTCTCATTGACTGGATCCTTACTAGCCACACAGCCCGCATAAAAAACACAGTTGTTCTCCCGGACTCTCTCAGTGACCACTCCCCTGTGATCTGTACCTGGACAAATAAGTTCCAAAACCACCTCCAAAAACCATCTCAAGCAGAGTGCTACCCCATGGAAACCTTACTAAGCTCAAGACCTGTCTTTACAGCAAGACTGGTCCCCAATATACAATACTCTAGATGTTGACGCAGCCCTAGATTATTTTATCACAACTTTCAACACTGCCTGTGACACCTACGCACCAGTAAAAAAGCGTAAAATCAAAGCGCTCTCAAATCTCTGGCTCACGGCCAAACTACTGGCCCAACTCAAAGCTCGGGACCACCTCTGGGCCATAACCAGAGCCACAGGCTCCTTGACGGATATCCAGAAGTATAAACAGGAACGAAACCAATGTACCAAACAAATCCGACTAATGAAGAGCTCCTATTTCAAAAATGCCCTCGCAAACTCCTGTGGTGATGGGAGATCATTCTGAGACAACATCAGAATTATCACGGGTAAGCAGTACAAATCCTCTCCCACTTTAATGACTGTCGATGGAACCACTACCCTAGACCCAATGGTCATAGCAAAGGCCTTAAATAAAACTTTCACTGACCTCAGTGGGGTCCTCCCGCCGGACTTCTTCTCTGACACGGACTCGTCAAAACCAACATCTCCTACTGCCTCACCTGACCAATCGCTTTTCCACTTCAAAATAGTTAAGGCACATGAAATCTACAAATATATAAAAAAGGCTATCTCTAAATCCAGAGCAAGCAGCGATACTATTGATCTTAAAATTCTGTCCCTTACCCTGGAAGAGGTGGTGCACCCACTCACCAAAATTTTCAATCTCTCCCTCTGCCTTAGTCAATTTCCCAGCAAATGGAAGTCTGCTATAGTCACACCAGTGTTCAAAAGTGGCGACAAGTCCCTACCAGGAAACTATCAGCCTATATCTATACTTCCACCCGTCTCCAAGGCCCTTGAACGCATTGTGGCTGACCAACTCTCAGACTACCTGCATAAGTATAACATACTCTGCTTGCAGCAACATGGATTTAGGAAAGGACACAGTACGCCGACCGCCCTACTGGAATTCTCAGGTGAAATTCACTCTGCCTTGGACAAAGGATATCAAACCGGAGCGGTTTTCATTGACCTAACAAAGGCATTTGACACTGTTCACCATGGCTTACTTATCACACAACTACACAGTCTTGGGCTCTCAGAAGGACCAGGTGCCTGGGTTAAAAGTTACCTGGTCCAACACTCCCAAACAGTAAAAATCTCAGAAGTTCTCTCAGACTCAAAACCGGACCTCTCAGGTGTTCCACAGGGCTCAATCCTAGGCCCCCTCCTCTTCAGCCTTTTCCTAAACTCTCTCCCCAAATCCTGCCCGGAACAAATAATCCTTTATGCTGACGATGCAGTGATTCTCTCCTCTCATAAGGACCCGAAACCCTTACTCCAGAGTCTGCAACTTGCTTTCTCCAGTGTTGAAAATTGGTTCCTAGATCATAAGCTGGTCCTAAATCACAAAAAAACAAAATCCATGTTTTTCACCAGTCCACAAAACAGAAAAAGACTAATTCCACTTACTATCAAAACATACCCAGGAAATACCCTTGAACAAGTGTCAACATTTAAATACCTTGGAATCACCTTTGATCAAGGTCTTACCTTTGTGACCCACATTGATAACACAGCAAAAACGGTGAACCAGCGCATTGGTATCCTGTTCCGAAACCAGCAATTCATTACCCAAGCTGCGCTGAGGATTGCTATCCAAAGCTCTGTCATCTCAATCATAGACTATGGCTTAATTATCTATGGCTCTGCCACTACCACCGCACTAAGGCGCATCAAAACCACCCTAAACAAGGCCAGTCGGCTGCTCACTGGAGCGCAAAGACGTACTCATACATGTGAGCTCTACACTGAAACAGGATGGCTGCAACTCTCAAATCGCATAAAGTATCTCACATGCTTGATGGCAAAAAAATCCATCTTGGGCCGCACTCGGCCGTGTATCCAAGACCTGCTTTGCCCGAATACCAGCATCCGTCCCACCAGAAGATCGGAACACCAGCCTCCCCAGGTCCCCAGATGCCGGACCACACAGGGCCAAAGATCTTTGCCTATCGTGCCCCCAGCTGGTACAATGCCCTGAGCTCGCTCATTATATCCTCCACATCACTAGGAGCTTTCAAATCTATGCTTTACTCTCACCTCTCAGCCTCTGGCTCCTGTAACTGCCTTGACTAACAATTCTTCCCTCATGGCTGTTTTTGCTGTTTTTCATCCTTCTCCTCTGCTCCTTTCTTGACAAAGGCATCTGAGTACCTCTAACTACTCTAAGTCTGCGCCCCTCTCCATTTCTCCTCCTACCCTTCCCACTGTGACCATTCCTCCAATGTTTTTTTTTTTCCTGTGATGTACTGTTTTATACTGCCTTATTGAAACCTTTATAATTTGCTGACCATTCCATGTAACATGTCTTGTTTGTTTGTACATTGATGACATGGAACCTTTATAAAACAGCCATTGGCTCAAAGGTAATAATTCCTAGAACAATAAATCTAAACCTGTTCATTCACATATCTGGACTGACTAGTACGGTATGGGCTGCACGCCCATTGGCTCATGCTCTGAACCAATGGGCATGCAGCCCTACCGGCTGTCATCGTCGCAGGGCAGCGGGCGGCAAGCAGGTGGGTGTTGCTGCCGGCCGGCTGATGGGGGCGGGTGGTGGGGCCCAGTGGGCGGGTGGGGTGGGGGTACACTAGATCACCAGGGATATCGGACTTGTGGGGGGGGGAGGTGATGACTGATGCCTGTGATCGGGCTCTGTGCAGTCCACTGGACCACCAGGGATATTGGACTGGGGGGGATGAATGATGCCTGCGATTGGGCTCAGCGCCATCCACTGGACCACCAGGAATATTGGACTTGGGGAAGGGGATGAATGATGCCCGCGATCGGGCTCAGCGCGGTCCACTGGACCACCAGGGATATCAGACTTTTTTTTCCCCCCTTACAGGACGTCCCGCGATCGGGCTGCAGGGGGCGTCGGTCCCCCGCCGGCTGCTGCCTAGCAGGGCGCCAGGCGCAAGTCACGCAAGTCATTAGGGATCGGCACACCTGCATGCTAATGGCATGCAAATGGGGCTGTAATCAGATGCAAATGGCCCCCTGTGTGCCTTGCATAAATTATGGCCCCATTTGCATGTCCCCCTTTGAATATCGCAGGTGCTGTGCATGGCGCAATGGTACTTGCGCCACCGCATCTCCATGCTCCACTCTGACCACTTGTGCTGGCGCAGTGCCACTGCGCCATGCACAGTGGGGGTGGCCAGGGTGCGATATTCAAAGCAGTTGCGCCATAGCGCAGCTCCATTGAATATCGCCCTGGCCACACCCATGCGCAACAAAGTTGAGCTGCGCCCAGGCTTGCGCCACAGCCTGGCGCAGTTTGAATAGCCAGGCCAGAGTTTTATTTTAAAAAAGGAAACAGAACTATATATCACTTGGTGTACCAGTCAAGTTCCTATCTATTTTTCTTTTTTTTCTAAAGTGCAAAGTCAGAGTACCCGTAGTCAGGGAAGAAGATGGCCTCAGACTACAGCAGACACACTGTAGATTACTTGAAGCAGTTGTGCAGGGGGCAGGGGAGTCCCGTTCAAGGTGACAGCTAAAAAGCAGAACCTTATAGATGCCCTGATGGTAGCAGATACCCAGAGCAGCAAGTCACAGACCGTGACTGAAAAGGACAGCAGGGTCACTGTCAGTGAAGTGCCACAGCAGCAGGAGATGGTCACCTGTATCCTGAATCCAGAGGTACTCAAACTGCAAATTGAGTTGCACAGGACGGAACTGGAGGCACAGTGACAACAGAGGGAGGCAGACCCTGAGGAGTGTGGGTGCCAGCGAGCTGCAGAGGAGAAGAGATAGTGAGAACAGAGGGAGGTGGACAGTGAGGCAGAGCGACAACAGAGGAAGGCGGACGGTGACGCAGAGCGAGAACACAGTGACACAGAGCGAGAATGCAGAGAGGCAGAGGACAGGAGAGAGGAGTGTCAGTAGCAACACGAGCTGGAGAACATGCGACTCTGACCAGCGGCACCAGAGCAGGTAAGTGGTTTGGGTTTAACTGGGACTGCAGGACTAGGTTACAAATTGAACTCCAAATTAATAGCCGAATTTAAAGATGGGGAAGATATGGATACCTTTTTAAACTCTTTTGAAAAAGTTTTTATTCAGGCTAAAATTCCTAGAGAGTCCTGGAGCTTCCAGCTATCCTCGCTACTTACCGGGAAAGCTTGGGATGTATTGGGTCAAATGAACAATGAGGACAGTGATGATTACAGCAAGTTAAAAGCTGCACAGTTAAAAAAGTTTGAATTAACTGCTGAATCACACAGAGCTAAATTTTGTAAGCTCAGGAGAAACCCTGATATGAGCTATGAGGAGCTAGCCATGAAACAACGTCAGTTTTTAAAACGTTGGTGGGAAGGAACTGAGGCCAACTCTGTTGATAAAAATGAAAACATGATTTTATTAGAACAGTTTTATTGGGCATGCCCAGCAGAGCTAAAAACCTGGCTAGAGGACCGAGATCCCAAAACAGTGCAAGAGGTTGCTGAACTCTTGGACTGCTATGCCAAGAGCAGACCTGCTCTGAGAGCAAATTGGGCAGGCGTGGCAGCGTAGAAAGGGAAAAGCGTGCCTTCAGGGCAGCTAAAACCCTCACTGCCTCCATGGAAACCAGTTAGCCCCAGGTTTCAAAGAAAATATTTCTCTGAAGTAAGAAACGCCTGTGGGTTGTGTAAAGAGACTGGGCATATTGCCAGACAGTGTCCCAAAAAGGCAAGCAGTAATACACAACTGGGTGCAAGGAAAGAAGAGGGTTGTTTGTGTGTCCCGGGAAGCATGCCAGTGAACATGAGGGAAATCATGCACCCAGTCATGGTAAATGGCGTACAGACGCAGGGGTTAAGGGACACAGGGGCATCCCTGACATTGGTGAAAGGGGATCTGGTACAGCCTGGTCAGCTTATCCCAAACAAATACATAACTGTACAAGGGGTTACTGGTTAAGAGAAAACATTGCCACTGGCCAGTGTTCTCCTGGACTGGGGTGATACAGGCAGAACTGGGCAACAGGTGGCTGTGGCCAAAACCTTAGTAGTGGACATGATCCTGGGTAACAACCTCAAACAGGGGATGGAATGTGCAGTTACCAGTAGCCAAGCGGCCAGGGAAAACTGTAGTTCCCTGAGCCCCCCAGAAACCATTGGGGAAGATACCGAGAGGCTGGTTCCCCAGCCTGTGCCTCCAGATGGGGAGACGGATAAAAAGGGGGGTAGAAATGTCCCCGGAGCAAGTGACCATACAGCTACAGAAGGTTACTCCAAAGAGGGAGGGGTGACCCATTGCCATAGGGTCGGGACTGACAGTGATCCTGAGGGCCCTGACGCCAGTACTAGGGACCATAGTATAGCAACTGAAGGGGACCTGTCCCATGCCTTGGGAAGGTGTGAGGGGTTCCCAGCTGCTCAGAAAAGTGACCCCAGTTTAGAGAAGCTGAGGGCTTGGGCAGACTCGAGCAGGGCACAGGGAGGTAATGGCAGACATAAGGTTTATTGGGAAGACGGACTTATGTATACACAGGCAGTACAGACGGAGGGATGCTAGGCAGGCAGCTTGTCATTCTCCGGTGATATCGTGAGCAGTTGCTCAAGGTTGCCCATGATATTCCCTTGTCTGGTCATCTGGGAATGGCATGAACTATTCAACGGTTAGCCCAGAATTTCTACTGGCCTAACTTCACCCAGCAGGTGAAGGAGTGTTGCAGGGCTTGTCACTGGTGCCAAGAAATGGGGAAGGCGGGCAAGAAAACCCAAGCCGCCCTGATCCACTTGCCCGTACTGAAGGAGCCATTCCAGATGGTGGGAATGGATATTGTGGGGCCTTTAAATATCCCCAGCTCCTCAGGGAAGAGATTCATCCTGGCTGTGGTGGATTATGCCACCCGGTACCCAGAGGCAGTCACCCTATCCTCTCTGAGGACAGACAAAGTGGCAGATGCCTTGCTTGGGATTTTCTCCCGTGTTGGGTTTCTGCAGGAGGTAATCACCGATCGAGGGGGTTCCTTCATGTTGGACCTAATGAAATGTTTATGGAAGAAGTGTGGGTGGTGCAGAGATGCATGACACCGTATCACCCACAAGCCAATGGGCTTGTGGAACGCTTCAATGGTACCCTAAAGTCAATACTCTGGGCATTTGCTGAACAGCTTGGGAGGGACTAGAAGAAATACCTTCCCCACCTGTTTGCATACAGGGAGGTGCCCCAAGAGTCGACAGGATTTTCCCCCTTCGAACTTTTATATGGACGCTGGGTACATGGGCCCCTAGACTTGATCCGGGAGGACTGGGAAGGCAAGAATGCCACCCAGGGGACTCCCATTGTGGATTATGTCCTTAGGTTTAAGCGAAAGGCTGAAGGAGCTTATGGGGACAGCCCAGAGCAACCTGGCAACTGCCCAACAGAAACAAAGTGTGGTACGACCACAGAGCCAGAGTTCACTTGTACATGGTGGGTCAGGAAGTCATGGTCCTTATTCCAGTCTTGAAAGATAAGCTGCAAGCTAGTGGGCAGGACCGTACAAAGTGGTTAGGAAGGTAAATGATGTGAACTACATTGTGGAGTTACCTGATAGAAGACAGACTGAAAGGATGTACCATGTCAACATGATGAAGCCATGTGCAAATAGGGCTGACATGGTGTTTGCAGTGTGGAGTCATGGGGAGGGGACGGATGAAGGAGACCCCCTTCAGGGCTTGCTGGAAGAGAGCAAGTAGGAGTCCTCTGAGAAGGCAGTAAAATTGTCTCCCCAGCTGACCCCGGACCAGGTCCAGAAAGTAAGGGAGGTTTTAGCAGACTTGGCCCCCTTGTTTAGCGCCAAGCCTGGACTAACCCCCTTAGCGAGACACGATGTGGAGACAGGGACACAGACACCCATATGGCAAACAGCATATCGGGTGTCAGAGGCTGTCCAAAAGGACATTAGGAGGGAGGTGGAGGAGATGCTGGATTTAGGGGTAATCCAGAGCTCCCACAGTCCCTGGGCCTCACCCATAGTCCTTGTACCTAAGCCAAATGGCTCAACTCACTTCTGTGTGGACTATCGTGGACTGAATGCAGTCACAAAGTCTAACACCCACCCGATGCCCCGGACGGACGAACTTCTGGATAAGTTGGGAGGGGCGACCTACCTTACAACAATTGACCTGATCAAGGGGTATTGGCAGGTAGAATTGACAGACAGAGCTAGGGTGTGGTTGGCCTTCATCACTCCGATAGGCTTATTTGAGTTTAAAGTAATGCCTTTTGGAATGAAGAATGCCCCGGCCACTTTCCAAAAGGTTGGTGAACCAGGTGTTAAATGGTGCTGAGGAGTACGCCATGACGTACCTGGATAACATTGCCATCTTTAGTACCAGCTGGGAGGAACACCTTTCACACCTTAGGGAAGTGCAGGGTAGGATACAGAGGGCTGGGCTAACTGTCAAAGCCAAGAAGTGCCAGGTGACCATGGGAGAGGTGGCATACTTTGGGCATGTGGTAGGCCGGGGACAGCTCCGTCCTAACCAAATAAAGGTAGAGGTGATCCAGGCATGGCCCAGACCAGAAACTCAGAAGCAGGTCAGGAGCTTTCTAGGGACAGCAGGGTACTACAGAACGTTTGTACCCAATTACAGTGCCCTGGCTGCACCGCTATCTGACCTGGCAAAGAAAAGGATGCCCAAGAAAATTTCCTGGGACCCAGCCTGTGAGGAAGCCTTTACCAGACTGAAGGAGACACTGTGCAGTGCTCCTGTTTTGACAAGTCTGGACTATAGCAAAACCTTCATAGTTCAGATGGATGCCTCGGACGTGGGTATTGGGGCAGTACTGAGCCAGACGTCTAGCCAAGGGACAGATCACCCAGTTGCCTACCTGAGCAGAAAGCTGCTCCCTAGGGAACAAGCATACTCCATTATGGAGAAGGAGTGTCTTGCCATCGTATGGGCCCTAAAGAAATTAGAGCCATACTTGTATGGGCAGCATTTTGTGGTACAGACTGACCACAACCCCCTGGTTTAGCTAATGCAGATGGGGAAGAGCAATGGCAGACTACTAAGATGGAGTCTTGCTTTGCAAGGGTATGATCTAAAAACCGCACATAGAGCTGGAGCGAAGAATCAGAACTCAGATGGGCTGTCTAGGGTCTTTGAGGAGTGAACTGATTTGGGAAGCTCATCCCATGTAGGGGATAGATCCCCCAAATTCAGTCTAGGTGGGGAGGAGTGTAACATAGACAGCCAGCTCTGACTGCTGTATCATTTTTTTTTTTAATATAAAATGTATTACTGAATTGTCCCTGCTGAAAATGTGGTGAACCAGGATTGACCTTACTCATCCCCCCCACCAGTTTTCAGCTGACAGATGCAAGCTAAGAGAAATGCTGACAGCATGTGAGTTCACACACACTCAGTTTTTAGAGACAATGTAAATATGTAAGGCTTTAATCAAGGATCCTGTTTTTCTGAAGTTAATTACAGACTTGAGCTAATTTTGTTAGGAGAGAAAATCATAACGAAGGTTTATGACGTTGAAGAAGAACCTAGGTTATTACACATTATTACACAGGGGTGCGAGTTGTAAATGTCCCTGTGAAGCCTGTGTGAGGGAGGGTACAGCAAGAGATCAAAAGAAGTGTCATTTGAAGAAACATGAGTCATGCTGAAGGATTTTGAAATGTAATACTTTAAAAAGACATCCTGTTGTTTTGTATAAAATATATATATGTTTTAATTATAATCTGACAGGAGGAGCTAGCTATGACCTCACCCAAAGGGGTTGGCCAATACTGTTGTTTAAGGAATAAAGATTATTCTGTTTTACTACACAGAGACAGTTTTTTCTGACACTGACTAAGAAAACAATAGTGAGCACTTTAAAACAAGTATTTTCGACAGAGAGTTAAATCTAAATACTGTAAGTAGGAAATTGCACTGTTTAAACCTTGTTTCTTTTAATAGATTTGTATGTCTTAGGATATACGAGTTCTGTATTTTGTGTTTTACATATTTTTAAATATTTTAGTAAAATTCTTTTTAGAACTTACCTGGTCTGTTTTTGACTTCTTTTTATTTGTAAGAAAAGTATATGGTTAAAAGCGGACAATTAGACATAAGCTTGAATAGCGGTACCAAACTGGAAAGAGAAGCGTCTTTAAATCTGAGGTCTTTATTACAGTTTTAAAGGGTTCATCTCTGTACACCCGGTTAGGTGCCTGTAGGCAAAGATATCTGGCCCCCTGAATACAGAAATATCTAAGCCTGTGCATTCGGTATGCTAGCAACAGGGTAACAGTTTGAATCCCTCCAAGACTTGAGACCAAAGGTTGATCCGAACTCACAAAAACAGATAAGAGGGTTACCTTGTCTGTTACACTGTTCACAAGACTGCGCTCAGAGGTTGGCACTTTGGGAGTAGAGGGCCTGACCTGCTGAGTGGGTTTGTGACATACACTATGTAACAACTCAGCTGCTCTTGAGTCCCCCAAGACCCTCTTGAACGGAGATGCATCAAAAAGAAGCAATCATGGTGAGCAAAAACCTCAAAGGAAATGTGTGACATAGCTTGTTGGGCTTCAGAGACCATTTCCCTGTGGGGGTGATAGTCAATCTGTGTCAAAATTACAAACGTTACTAATAGTTACTGCAGCCACAACTAAGAACAGGGCCATTCTCTGTGCCCTGCAGGGGGCATGCCTCCGACAGCTAGTGTTAGAACCCACTCAGGAGGGAGCAGTCTTAGACCTGGTACTCTCAAATGGGGGTGGAGAGAGGATCTCAGATTTAGAAATGGGTAGCCATCTGGGAATAAACGACCACCAAACAGTGTGGTTCACAATAAACACAACTGTATAGTCAAACCCAGGGCTCGAAATAATCGGCTGTCCGCCTGTCTCGGACAGCCCGTTTTTAATTGGGATAGCCGTTTCTTTCACTGTGTTTGTCCCTGGGACAGGCAGATAGTTTCCTGCATTAATCAAGCTCTGGTGGGCACTAGGACCCAGGAAGAAAGTTGTGAGTCAGGTCGGGTAGAGTGAGATGAACGCCATGCATGTCGCGACGTCATTGTGGTCTCCGAAGTTCGTCTCTGGCCCGATCCTGAGATGTATTGGATGGCAGAATCGCGGTATGTTGGCTGGTGCCGACGGGCTCGATGGTGTTAGTCTTCCTATCTGCCAAGGTAGGGAAACGCAACTGGAAGAGGCTGGCAGGGGTAACTGTGCACATGCTGCTAACTTCTCTCTCGCCCATGCTTCTGAGATCCTCATTTCATTTTGAGGCATCTGAGGAGCAACAGTGTAGGATGAGCATTGTTGACGTTCAGTTAAAAAAAGCCTGAACTAAATAGCCATTTTCAGGGCTCTTCAGTGTAAAGTTCCAGCCAAAAGCAGTAATCAATCACTGAGAGTATATTCTCTCTGCTGACTTTGACCTCTGCCATAACTTAGTGAGCGATCAGTAGAGTGGTACTGAAGGGCAGTCAGGAAAAGACAAAAAAAAAAAAAAGCATTTTAGTGCAGGCTTTTTTTTTCTCTGTGTAATGCCTTGTGACTGCAACACTTTGGTGCAAGACTTACAGAAATAAAGCCCTTTTCAGGTCTCTGGTTGGGCTAAGAACAAGTCGGAAAGAAAAAGCAGGCAGGAGTGCATGTTCCAGCAAGTATGGGGAAGGGACTGGAGAGAGCCTGTGCTAGATTGTACTTGTACATGAAGAGAGAGGATTGCTATTGCAACTACTTGTATGGCTCTGGGAGAGGGACAAAAAATAAAATAAATGAAGAAGTAAAAGAAAAAAAAGGAGGGCAGGGCAGCATTGTTCCAGCAAGAGGGGAGCAGGAGAGACTATAGCCAGAGAGTGCTGCTGAAAACAGCCCTTTCGCCCTGAGGAGACAAAAAAGTGTGGACAGGTAAAACTTTTGTGGGACAGGCAAACTTTGCATCCCACCTGTCCCATGGACAGGCATCTGAAAAAAGATATTTCTAGCCCTGGTCAAACCTTACAAAAGTAAGAGTGTTGGACTTTAGGAGGGCTGACTTTGGCAAAATGGGACAGTGCCTCAGAAAAGTACTAGCAAACAGGCAAGAAGGAGGGGTGGAGAAACAATGGGGAAAATCGAAACTGCCATCACAGAGGCAACAAACCTTTGTGTAAAGCAAATCAACAAAACAAAAGAAAAGGCCACTATGGTTCTCAAAGGAGGTGGAAGGAAGGTTAAGCAGAAAAGGATAGCATTCAGGAAATATAAGGAAAAACAGAAGGAGCAGGACAGAGAACTATATCAGTTAAAGCGGAAGGAGGCAGGGAAGGCAGTCAAAATATCAAAGGCCCAAACTGAGGAAAAGATAGTCAACTTGATTAAGAAAGGGGGGGAATAAAATCTTTTTTAGGTACAGTAGGGAGCGAAGAAAAACCAAGGGAGGGATACTAAGGCTTATTAAAGCGGAGGGAAAGTGGGCAGAGGGTGACAGTGAAAAAAGCAGGGATACTGAACGAATATATCTGCTCAGTATTCACAAAAGAAGAGGAGGGGAAGGTACCTAAACCAAACAAGAGAAACACTCTGGATAGGGGTGTCGACACCAGTCCATATACAGAAGAAAGGGTTCTGAAAGAACTCTTAAAACTGAAGGTGGACAAAGCAATGGGGCCTGACAGATTCACCCCAGAATTCTTAAAGAACTAAGGGTAAAATCAGTGACACCACTGACTACTCTCTTTAACAAATCATGGGAGAATGGGGTGGCACCTGAGGACTGGAGGAGGGCAGATGCGATTCCACTTCAGAAAAGTGGGAGCAGGACAGAGGTAGGAAACTACAGACCAGTTAGTTTGACCTCAGTGGTAGTGAAAATTATGGAATCCATTCTGAAGGAAAGAATTGTTGCATACCTAGAGGCCAGCGGGACACAGGACCCAAGGCAGCATGGATTCACAGCAGGAAGTTCATGTCAGACAGATCTAATAGATTTCTTTGACTGGGTGACCAAAGAAGTAGACCAGGGATGGACTGTGGACATGGCCTACCTAGATTTTAGCAAGGCATTTGACATAGTTCCACACACAAGATAAATATACAAGTTAGCCAACCTGGGAGTGGGTCCCAAGGTGGTTGCCTGGGTAAAAAATTGGCTAGAAAACAGGATGCAGAGGGTAATAGTAAACGGAGTCCACAGTGAAGAAAGTGAAGTTACTAGTGGGGTATAGTAGGGTGCAGTACTGGGACCGGTCCTCTTTAATGTCTTTATAAGTGGCATTGCAGAAGATCTGGAAGGAAAAGTATGTATCTTTGCAGATGATACAAAGATCTGCAACAGGGTTGATACACAAGGTGGGGTGGAAAAGATGAGAAGGGAACTGGCATGGTTGGAGGAATGGTCAAATGTATGGCAGCTTAGATTCAATGCAAAGAAGTGCAAAATAATGCACCTGGGAAACAAAAACCCAAGGGAAGAGTACACAATGGGGGGTGAGATACTAACAACACCAGAAATGGAACCTGGGGGTAGTTATAATAGATGACCTAAAGGTGGGCAAGCAATGTGAGAAGGCAGTAAGGAAGGCTGGAGGCATACTGGGATGCACATGAAGAGGCATCACCAGTAGAAAACAGGAAGGGGGGGGCATGACAGAAACTTTCAAGTACCTCAAGGGAATCGACAAAGTCTAAGAGGGTAACATCTTTCAGAAAAAGAGATGTGCAAGAATCAGAGGGGACGGCTCAGAGGTAATGTGAGGAAGTATTTTTTCATGGAGATGGTTGTGGATGCATGGAACAGCCTTTCTGAGGAGGTCATGGAGTCAAAAAACAGTGGGGCAATTCAAGAATGCATGGGACAAATATAGGGCAATTCTAGTGGGGGTAGAAGGAAGTATGCTGTTGGTTAACTAGGATAAGCAGCTTATCACTTGGGTAGGGAACTGGGCAGACTACGTGGTCCAAGTGGTCCTTATCTGCTGTCAAATTCTATGTTTCTATATAGGGAGGGAAGGGATTGAAACTGGTTGAGCCACTGGCCAGCCGATCCCTTTCCACTTCCCTGTCTGCCTGCTCTGCCCGCTCTGCCCCTGCGCTCTCACATTTTGTGACATTTATCCAGGGAGAGCGCGAGGGTGTACCCCATACAAGTCTATGGGGATAATTTTCAAAATGTTTTTACAGCACATTAGGCAACCTTTGTTAAAAAATGAAAGCCACTGCAGAACAGGCTGATGGGAGCATGAGAACAGATCAGCTGGTCAGTGGTTCAGCCACAGTTACGATCCCTTCCCTCCCTTACTGGACACTAGTAACGTTTGTAATTCTGGTACAGATTGACTATGCCTCCACAGGGAAAATGGGCATTAAAGTACAAGACTGGAAACATTTGAACCATACTCTCACTTTAAATGCATAATAAAGACTATATTGCAGCAAATGAGAAAATAAATTAGTTGAACTTCAAAACTGGTAATGTTCTATAGTCCTTTAAATGTAAAGGAGGCATACATCATTTGTCAAACTCTAGAGATAGTACAGTAAGTACTGTATTCTCAAATGCGTAATGAGAGATGTTTTAATGACAAGACTGACTTACAGTCCTTAATGTTGCCATTGATGGAATTGGGCAAACTTGTGGAAAATCTCTTGAAAATGTAATAATACATAAGTGTCAGAATAATTTTTTATTTATTTTAATATACTGAGATTGGCACATGACTGCCTTAGAAATAAAGCTGGAAGGGAAAGGTATTTTCAGGTCAAAATCAACATGATCCAGCACGAGCTGTTATCAGACTCACAAGTAACCAACTGCTAATGTAATCTTCAATTATTTGTTTGAATAAGAAATAGTGAGTTTCATAACAATGCTCTTTTAGTAGATATGCAAATACTCTGAAAACAAATTTAATATAACATTGTGGTAGTCTTATTTCAGGAATTCAAAAGTAAACAGCAGGATTGTCAAGTGCCTGAATGCTGCATCACAGAAAGTTGCACCGAGGCACTTGACTAGGGAATAATATGCCAACAATCTTGTTCTTTACTCATCCTCCTCAAACCTCTCCGATATCAACCTGTATCTCAATAGTAACTTCAATACCTTTCAGAGCTGGCTAGTGCAAAACAAGCTTGTCTTAAATAAAAATAAAACGATGACTACGCTCTTCGGTTCAGGTTCAAAAATTCGGTCCTGCACCCAGCCATTAAGTATCAGAGTGCTTGATGGCTCTCCCCTTAACACAGTTACCTCTTTTAAATACCTAGGAGTAACCATTGATCCTGACTTAGATTTTGACCTGCACCTAGCCTCAGTCATTAAATCTGTCAATATTCAACTTGGGCTGGCATATAAGGTGAGACATAGCCTAACATCCACGGCAAGGATGGCCATTGCACAGGGGATCCTGAGACACAAATTGGCATATGGGTTAATAGCCTTTCCAGCAACTACTGGAGGGCTCCTCGGAAAGTGGGATGTCTGCTACAACAGCATTTGCCGTTTTGCTCTGTCTTTACCCAAACTTACTCACCAATGCACACTATACTCCAGTCTGGGATTGTTTACCCCTCAGCCTTCCGTCAGTTTACTTCCTACTGTTTCATAAAGAATATAATCTCCTCCCAGATAACTGACAAATTGGCTCTACTGCTCAAATCTGTGACCTTTTCCTACCCACTGAGATCAGCTGACAAACCCCTTCTTGTCCAACCGAGGTGTAAAACCAAAATGGGGGAGAATGCTTTCTCTAGCTGGACCCCTAAACTATGGAACTCCCTTCTCCTGAATCTAAGAATCTCTCCTTCTCCATGCAGCTTCAAACAGGAGCTTCATATGGCTCTTCTAAACTCTGAACCCTGCTCCTGTTCTCTATCCACCCACTCCTGTACTGGTTCCTCCTAGATGCCTACCGGCTCCAATCTCTACTACTCTCAAACCTGCCTGGAAATCTTTCTATTTCCTCTCTTCTAGCACTTACTCACTAGTTGTATTTATTTTTTTATTTATTAAAATTTCGGAATTACAATCCTTTGAGTCGAAGACTCCTTTGCAAAGGCTCCACGTCAGTACAAAAACAGAACATTGCATCAAGACATATAGTGTATGGTGGAACGCTGTTCCACATGGAAATCCATGCCTGGAACAGCGTTGTCCTGCACTCGGTGCGTCACGATATGGTTGTGCTGTACCGAGTACGTCACCAGTGCAGCACAACAAGATCGAACACATTTGCGCATGCGCAATGGAGCGGCCCACGGCAATGCGGAGGCAAGCATGCAGCGGCAGACACCGAAGTAAGCCTTTTTTTTTGCCATATACTTGTTCTGGTGTTCACGGAGTACTGCTTATGGTTGCCCATACACTATAAAAGATTGTGTATGAGCAACCATACACAAACAAGGCAGTTGTGAGATCTTGAGGTTTCCATGGTAACGGACCTCTTGAGCTACGCTCTCGAGGTCTCTGGTTACCAGGAAACCTCTCGATCACAACTGCCTTGTTGTGTATGCTTGCTCATACACAATCCTCTATATTGTACATAGTTCTCAAAACAGAACATTACATTTTGACAAATTGTACATAAAAGATCACTATAAATGGTATTTACAATGGGTGGTTACCATCTCAAGGGTCGTTAGAGGACCCAGGGTCAACAAGGTGTGGTGGGACAGGGTGTCCAATTTAGAGGGACTTTGTCAAGCCCTACATTGAGGTAAGAATACCACAGGAGTGTAGGCCTTGTCGAACAGCTTTCTATAATGAGGCTAGGGAGGACTGTTAGAACAGTTGCAGGCCTCCAAGTCAAGAAGTCTCTTGATATCAGTTTTGAATTGGCCAAGACTTGGGGCCAGCAAGATGGAGGATGGTAGGTTGTTTAGCCAGAGGGGAGCTCAATAACAGAAGGACCTTTGCCCTAGAAAGGTCCTACAGTGAGGGACAATGAGGCAGGTGCTTGCCTGGCACCTAGGAGTACACCTATGTGGGGCTGGTTGGATGAGGGGGTATAGACCATTAGGTGTAAGATTCATTAGTATTTTTTTGGCTTGGAGGCAAGTGTATGACTTAGACTGCTAGTTATTTGCACTTATATTCCTGTTTTGTTGCTACATATGGACTCCTGCAAATGTACTGTCATTGCTGAAAATGTTGTATAAGTGTACTATGTCTGACTTCAACTTATTTCCATGATGTTTTCTTTTATCTACTATTGTCTACATACCCTTTGTTGTAATCTCCAGGGTCGTACCTGAAAATAGGCAGCTATGCTGTCTAGTGTACCTACCCGGTTAACAAAAATTAAATAAATACATATTATTTGAGACTGGGCACTAAAAAGCCACATGCTTTCATTTAATAGATGGGGCCCTGTTTTGGAACATCAAGTGCGATTCCACTATCGAACACCAAAAATAAAACATTCAATGTCCACTGTTACATATCAACAAAGCAGACACTCCCTGCATGAACAAACACATAACACACATCACAGAGCACAACCGGAATGAACAAACACAGAACACACATCACAGAGCACAACTGGAATGAACAAACACATAACACACATCACAGTGCACAACCGGCATTGTCCAAATACAAGTTATCAACCACCACCCATGTGTAGTAGTGATCATACCATATCAGCTTCCTTTCCAGCCAATACCTAGCATTTGCACAATAAATTCATCCCCCCATTTGGGAGGACACTATTGATAGCTACTGCAGCCTTTAAAGCATAAATTCTATCAGTGAGAACTCTGTATCTCTCAACATCAGACTGCAACTGTAACGGCATCAATAAGACATTAAATTGATTCTATACAAGCTGTCAGTTTTACCTCTGCTGGATAATTCCTCCTCAGTAGCACTGACAGTAAAAATACGTAGATAACTGGAAACTCAGTTGCAGTCAGCAAATGGCTCTGTTGTGGACAAACTGCCACCATGACACCACACACGCAGTCAAAAAATGCTACTACTATAAATGGGTGGATCCTGGCAGCTATTACCTTAAATTACCCAATTAACACTCAGCTCCATTAACGCTGCCTGAGCTACTCTACCAGGGATTTTTGGCAGAAGTGGAGAACACCGGACCACTGGCATTTCTGTAAGGAATTAACATAGGTCACATCTGACTGATTGCACCAGTATATATGATTGCATGCCAGTGTCAGTGATAGTATCAGTATTTTTAAATGTCCGCTTCAGGATTCATGTTCTGCTGGTTGTTTTTTTAGTTTGTTTGAGTTGGGCTTTGTTCCCCCCCCCATCCTTATATTAAAAAAGATAGAGGGTGTGGGGGCAGAGCCCTCCACTCAGACAGAGTGACAAACATGATGCCATGATGTGTACTCTGCCAAAGTAATGCTCAGTCAGTTACTTTTTTAGTTTGTTCAACTGGGGGTTTTGCCCCTAACACCAAATGCTGAAAAATACATGGGGGGGCAACCCCCCCAACTCAAACTAAAAAATAACTAACAGAGCATGCATCACATAACTACCATAGGGTATCCTATTTGCGTACTGGTGTCTGATTTTCAAACACAGTTGCACAAGTTTTTTTTTGTTTTTTTTTACCAGGAGAGAGACACTAAGCTGGAAGCTTGTTTACAGTGCGACCTGGGAGCACAAGGAAGTTAAGTGACTTGCTCAGGGTCACACAGTATGCAAGTGGGGGCTGTGGGATTCAAACCAGGTCTCCAGGTTTGCAGCTCAGAGCCTTAAACCACTGCACCATACTGCCACCTCCGGTGTTCTCTAGTATAGCCGGGTTTCTTTTTAACCAATAATCAGTGATAGTGTAGAATATCGGGTACACCTAGGAAGCTTGTCACAAAAGCTTCCTGAATACAGTGCTGTTTTAGTGACCTTCCTTACCTGCTTGTCAGTTTAAGTTGTTTTTTTTTTAAACAGGTTAGTGTGGGGACAAACCTCAACCCAAATAAACTAATATAAAGTAACGGCGACTGTACCAAATAGTGCAACTTGAACACTATGCTAATAACGTAGATCCTAGACAAGGGTGCCAATAGAAATTCCTGGACCCAGGACACACCTTTAGGACTGTACCCCGCCGCCCCTTAGCCTCCATCTCCTGTTACAAGTCTCCCTACAGGCCCCCTGAGCCCGGGACAGTTGTCCAGCCAGTCTGCTCCCCTGGTCCTAGGTGTACCCAATATTCAACACTATCACCCAGTAATCTTTATTTAGAAACTATCAGCTACCACTAATGACATGAGCACTTTACAATTGCCTTAGCTTGCCAAATTTGACTTCCCACAGTATGCTGAGGTTATTATTGCTTGCTGGAGGTCTGAATGATGCAATAAATCGATGTAGACTCCAGCAGAATGCTGGAGACTTGGAGGCCATGAAAGCAGGAGATAGTGGAGATTATTGGACCATCAACGGACCTACCCTATTAGCGTGGGATCAGGTTACGCTACTGTTTTTAAATCAGTCTTTGGGTTATTTTTAGTAGTTTGAGTTGGTGAACTTCACTCCCAACACCCCCGTTAAATAAAAAACCCAAGTGGGGTGGTCGCCGCCCCCCAATTCAAACAAACATCAACAATAAGCGTAAGTACGCGCTGCATTTACAAGAGTTTTACGCTACTAGCGTAGCGCTGGTCCGAGAATCTCCACAGGGCCTTTTGAAGCCTCTATATTTTAAAAAAATAAAAAAGTCATTGTTTTTCTTTAAAGGGTGGCAAGTAGAATGGGCCAGCCCTGTATATTCTCTGACGCCCTGGTTGTAAAGGCACTCGAGGATTTGTTGTTACCAAACAAGCTTGCGGGAGAGAGCAACTCCTCTCTTATGGTGCAGGGAACCCCGGCCAGCCTTGCTTTATGATCTAGAGCCGCTTATTTACCCAACCGTTCAGAACCTGGATACCGTGTT
Source organism: Neoceratodus forsteri (assembly GCA_016271365.2). Lineage (NCBI taxonomy): Eukaryota > Metazoa > Chordata > Ceratodontiformes > Ceratodontidae > Neoceratodus > Neoceratodus forsteri. The sequence continues at coordinate 511,874,320 of CM028134.1, read as the reverse complement.
CAGTGTTTAAACCTCAACTGAAGTTCCGTTTTTTGGTTGCTGGTTTATTGTCACGTCTGAATGACCTTTATAATCAGCGCTTTTTGTTTCTGCATATCATTTACTGAAATAATATAACGAATATATACTCACAGAATGTAGTTAAACCAGACAAAACGCTCGCACTTGTTTGACCCCAACCCCGTTTCAACCGCAGCCGTTCATTCACGAGCCACAGTTTTGATCCTAGGTTTTAGTGCCTTGGCACAGTTTTCCGAAACAAATGAAGCGGTAAGTTTCACATGGTGGACTTTTCACGCGACCGGTGCGGATTCCCTTCTGCATGGTCAAAGGGCATCTTGCCTGACCGTTAGGTTTCCTTCACCTTTCCATCTCGATACTATGTTGGAACAGTCAGCGTCTCGCGCACTGGTTTTCTAAAAATTTTCCGGCCTTTATGAAAATGATAGGGCAGCCAAAAAGTGATGTGCATCATATGAATGTGGAATATATACGGAATGATTTTTATTTCGATTATGATACAGAAATTATGCGCATTATAAGTGGTGTAAATTCAATAACTAATAGGTCGGATAAGGTTGTCAGACAGTTGGCTGAAGACAAGGGGCTGGATATTCAAACTGTGTCATTCTGTGACGCAAGCCCTTGCGCTGCTCAAAAAAGTTGCGCTGGGGTGTGGCCGGGGCGATATTCAACGGAGTTGTGCTATTGAGCAACTCCTTTGAATATCGCCCCACAGCCACTGTGCATGGCGCACTGGAACTTGCGCAACTGCAAGTGGTCAGAGTGGAGCATTCAAGATGCAGTGGTGCAAGTTCCATTGCGCGATGTGCAACTTTCCGATATTCAAAAGGTGACATGCAAATGGGGCCATAATTCATGCAAGGCGCAGGGGGAGCCATTTGCATGCCATTAGCATAAAGGTGCGCCGATCCCCGATAACTTACTCCTGGTGCCCTGCCAAACAGCAGCCATTGGGACAGCGCCCCCTGCAGCCCGATCACGGGCATGAAGTAAATCTCCCCTGACTGGCCCGATCGCATGCATAATGTGAAGAATTTTCCACTGGCCCGGGATTGCACATAATAGATGAACCCCCACTGGCCCGATCACAGGCATAACATTACTGACCCCACTGGCCCGATCGCGGCATAACAGTAATGAACCCCCATTGATCACAAATCTGGACTGCCTTGTATGGTATGGGCTGCACGCCCATTGGCTCTTGCTCTGAACCAATGGGCATGCAGCCCTACCGAGCAGTCAGTCGGCGGGCTGCGGGGTGGCAGGCGGGTGGGGTGCTGCTGCCCGCCGGCTGATGGGGGGAGCGGGGTGGTGGGGCTCCGTGGGTGGGTGGGGTGGGGCCACTAGATCACCAGGGAAATTGGACTGGGGGTTGACCTTATGCCCGCGATCGGGCTTCCGGTCCACTGGACCCAGGGATATTGGTCTTGGGGGTTGATCTTGTGCCCGCGATCGGGCCAGTCAGGGGGTCTTACTGTTATGCCCGCGATCGGGCCAGTGGGGGTTCAGTACTGTTATGCCCATGAGTCGGGCCAGTGCGGGGTGGTTTCATTACTGTTATGCCAGCGATCGGGCCAGTGGGGGGTTCAGTACTGTTATGCCCTTGATCGGGCCAGTCGGGGGTTTCATTACTGTATGCCGCCATCGGGCCAGTGGGGGTTCAGTACTGTTATGCCTGCGATCAGGCCAGTCGGGGGTTCATTACTGTTATGCCCGTGATCAGGCCAGTGAGGGGGAGGAGATCTGCCCGCGATCGGGCTGCGGGGGGGCACAGGGAACAAGTGGAGGGCCACCCACAGGTGGCAGCTGCCGTTGCACCCTGCAATGCGGCAGCTCACCTGTGGGTGGCCCTTCTTCCTCCTTTTTTTTGTTTGTTTTGGCTCAAAGTTGTGCAGGCGCAGGTAGGGGGTTGCCATGCAACTCCGCACAGCCAGGCTGAATATCGGGCTGTGCAGTTTATGCATAGTTCCTCCCACTCCAGTTGAGCATGCCTTCATTAGCATTGCGCTGTTGCTCAGCATGACTTGGGGAGGCGCAACTGCCTCATGCTGAATATCGCAGAATGGCGCAATTTTGGACTTGCGCAGGCGCAACCCCATTGCTCATGGCGCAACCCTTTTGAATATCCAGCCCAAGGAATAAATACGGACGTATTTAGTTAACCCTTATTGGTTACAGTGACTTACTATCAGGGAACTATGAAGTCTGATCCTTAGACGGAATATGGGTAATTTCTGCAATGCTGGAACTGCACAAGTGTTAAATTAAGGGGCCAGTGGAAAAATTGCACACCTACTGGGAAAAAAAAGACAAGGCGGATTTCTTTGCGCATTGCAATTATTTCCACATTTTTTTTAATTTTCAAAAAGCAGCTTTGCGTGTTAATTTTTTATGTAGCTGCTGGGGAAATGGGCTGGGTTTTCAAAGAGAGCCCACAAATTCCGTAGATGCGGAAAAATGGTATGGCAGCAGGTGACACTTGAGCAATAAGACGTGATGGGGTATGTGTTATTGCTTAATTATACAATGGCTCATTTTTATGAAAAAAGAGAAAAAACATTTTTTTTGCTTTATCTTTTTTTTCTTTTCATTATTTGCATGTGGAGGTATATATTTGAAAAAAAATTCAAGTTTATTTTTCCACCAGCAGGTGGAGCTGCTCTGTATGTAATGCTGCTTTCCCAGAGCTCTTGGCTGTTTTAGGCATGTTGCTGCACTTTACAGGAACACCACCCCCCCATCACCACCAAGACACACGCACATACACAGTCGTTCCCCAGACTGTTGAGCTGATCGATAGAAGTGGGCTGTATTTTGAGTGCCCCCATTGTATTTTTTTTGTTTCAATGAGCGTTACTAAGCACGGTGCAGTCTGTCACTAAGGGGCACCGCACTGTAATACTGGCATGCACTGTGACAGGCTCAGGAGAAGAGGGATCAAGAATATCACAGCTTCAGTTGTGGTGCAGGAGCAACATTTTACAGGTGAGGGGAAGGGAATAGGGCAATGTGCGGCAGTGATTAGATTTCATAACTTTCCTTCATAATCTCCTGCTACACGATGGTCAGTTTGGCATTTCAGCTTTGCTTTCAGCGGTTCAGTGAAACCACTCTGTTTAGTGTGAAAAGAAGCCGAGTGCAGAAGCTGCAGTGAAGTTTTGTAGAAAGGATTTCTGTTTAAAAAAAAAAGGGACGAGGGACGAAATGTGTGTGTGGGGGGTGAAGTAGTGTTTGTGTCTGCGCTGCAGCTGAAGATGTTTGTAATGGCTTGTGCTTCTGAAGCCGTGACATGATTTCTGAGCTTGTAATGTGGTTATGTGTTTGCCTGGACTTCATACAGTGATGTTACTGTGTAATAATATCACTGTTCCAGGCACCCACTGACCAATCAGAGTCCAGGAAATTTTCTTGCCATTGTATAATGTAGAATGTAGAATATCTTGTACACCTAGGAAGCTTGCCCTAAAAGCTTCTTGAATACAGCGCTGCTTTGGTCAAGTGCATTTATTGTCAGTTTATTTAAGTTGGGGGTCTTCACCCCCACACACTCCTTGTTTTTTTACAGGGTGGTATGTGGGCAAACCCCAACCCAAATAAACTAATAAAAGTAAAAGAACATGCGACTGTACCTAATCGCGTAACCTGAGATCTACGCTAATAGCGTAGGTCTTAAGCATACCCGATATCCCTGTCATCTTCCAGCACTGTGGAAATTTAGCTGTGACATATTCACAAAGTAAGTTTCCGCAGCTGCGGAAAATCGCAAAGCAGGCGAGTTGCGAAAATTCCCCAAGTGCTGAAAATTCGCATAAACTTTCTGCAGCTGTGAAAATAATATTAAAGGCCCAGCAGACAGAACAACAGCAGGTGCTCCATATTAAGTGGAGCAGGAGACTTTCACAGTCTTGCAAAAGTTGTAGCAGAAGTACTCCCAGTGAGGCAAGTAGACAGTCCCACAACTAGGACCATGGTAGCACCACTTGTACTGTACCAGCAGGACCTTGCACCCACTGGTAATACGTATCTGTTGGTTGTGTCTCTCTGAGGTGTTTCTTTCTCCTGCGTCTATAGCACACACTTCTGGCTGTTACCACCTCTGCCTTTACTGCCTGTGGGGCTCTGCACTGGATCACGTGGTTGTGGTTTGTTGCCTTTCAGTGGAAACATGTGCTAGCTGTGTTGTAACAAATGACACTACTATACAGCCCACATGTTTGCAGTTGCTGGTGCCTGAACCCCCCACTATAATTGTATCCCAATTGTTAGTACAATGCTTTTTGCTCAGGGTGAGTTATGCCTCACTCTCTTTGGTGCAGCATGTGTGCAACTGCAGAAAAACAGTGGCTGAGAATAGCCATTAAAAGGAAATGCCATACTTTTCCGTGGCTTTTTTTTTTTGCTCTGGAACTTCCACAGCTGCACTTTTTTTCCACAGTCCACAGTGTATTTTTCCTGCAGCTGTGGACATTTTTTGTACACCACTTAGTGCAATTACCCGTTTTTTTTTTCCCCACAGCAACTTTTGAGGACTTACGCATTTTTGTTTACACCTTCCAAGTGTTTTGAGAAGCCAGCCCAGTATTCCTATGCAGCTGCGCACACTGGCGTTAATTGTGAAAAAGGTCGCAAAAGACAATGAGCTGGATTCTCAAAACCAAAAATTCTGCATTTGCAGAAAATGGCTTGCAGCACTGCAGAAATTCAGTTGCAGCATATTCACAAAGAAAAGTTCCACAGTTGCACAAAATCGTAAAAAAGGCAAGTTATGGAATTCTGCAGCTGTGGAAAATACACACGTTTGGATCTGCAGCTGAGGAAAAGGCTCAGCAGCCAGAACAACAGGTGATCCAAATGAATTCGAGCAGCAGACTTTGACAGTCTTCACATAGTGCAGCGGAAAGTACTCACAGTGAGACCACCACCCAATCCCTCAACTGGGACTGCAGCAGGACCATGCACCACAGTGGCATTCTATAACTATTGGCTGTGTTTCTCCCTGCGGTGTTTCTGTTGCCTGCTTCAGTAGCACTCACTTGTGGCTGTTATTTGCTCTTCCTATGGGCTGCACTGGGTCATGTGGTTGTGGTTTGTTGTGTTTCAGTGTAAATGTGTGCTGCTTTTGTTGTGACAACTGAAACTACTATACAGCCCACAGGTTTGTAGTTGCTTGTTGCCTGAACCCCCACTATAATTGCATCCCAATTGTTATTACATTACTTTTTGCTCAGGGTGAGTTACGCCTCACTGTCTGTGGTGCAGCATGTGCACAACATTTTTTCCTTAACTGCAGAAAAACAGTGGCTGAGAATAGCCTTTAAAGGGATATGCCATACTTTTCAGTGGCTTTTTTTTGTTTGCTCTGGAACTTCCACAGCTGCACTTTTTTCCAGTCTGCAGTGTATTTGTTCCGTAACTATGAAAATTTTATGTATACCACTGAGAGCATTACCCCATTTTTTCCACAGCTGCACACATTTTGGGGACTTGCATATATGTTTTTGGACCTTCCAAGTGTTTTGAGAATCCAGCCCAACCTTTTTGAAAACCGAATGCATGCGGAAAAATTGTGGTTGCACAAAGAAACACTTCTTGGTATAACTTGTTTTCTGCATCTGCACAGTTTTTCCAAATTTGAAAATCTGGGTCCAAAAGGCGCACAACTTTTGCGCTGGTTCCTGCATTCACACAGTTCCAGGGCCTGATTTTCAGATAATGATGAAACTGGTACCCGTGTGGAAAAAAACTTGTGCAGGGGGTTTTCACTTGCAGATCCACAGATTTTTCCATTGGCGCCATATTTTACAATCGGGTGCTGTTTTGCAATGCTCATTTAGCTTTTTTGCCCTTGAAAGTTTCCTGCAAATATTTTTGTACAAAATCCAAGCTGTTGTACAATATTGTAAATGACCCTATTTATCTCACTACTTTAACCTGTAATTGCTATACTTACTGTTTTTTCAAGTAGGCTCTGCCTAAAGGATCTTGTGGGTAATAAATAAAAAGTTACCCCAGGGCCAGCGCTGCCTCCAATGCAGCACCTTGTTTTTTGCATATATTCTTTTTTCACAGCTAAGTTGCTTCTCCTATATATTTACTATTGTAACACCAACTGCCATGGACCTCCACTCAAGTGAAACAGCACAAGAGGGGGGATTAAAGCTCATCTTGTTTTGGGTGCACAAGTAGCATCAGAGGCAGTGCTGTCCCTGGGGTGACTGTCAAGGTAGCAGCGTCAGAGGCAGAGCCACCCCTGGGGTGGCTTTCAAGGCAGAAAAGTTAAATTACCTTTGCAACCGGCTCTGCAATTTGCAGCAGCCTGTGGCCATTTTTTGGGCACAGTTGCAAGGGAATATTGCATCTGGTAGTCTCAGACATACCATCCTCTGCAGCTGCAGTCGCTGCCGGTGCACATCACAGGCCGAAAATAGGAGTGTCCGCAAGTGATTTTTTTCCACACCGGCAACTGCGACACAGGACTTTGTTTGAAAATCCAACTTTTGAATTTTACCACTTGGGCAGGTTCCTGCATTCCAGTCATTCCAGGGTTCTGGAATTACCAAGTCCGTAAGTAAGTTGTGGTTATTGATAAAAACTGTTGTGAATTTGTGCATCAGTGGCATCACCAAGACGACATTCTTGGCAGCAGCACACTCAGCAGCAGGCAGCTGGCTGAGGTGATTGGGTTGTTTGGACAGACATGGTCCAGAGCCACTTTCTAGCAACCGAGAAACAATTGGACTTGTTACAATCTGGACTCTCAGACTCTCAGACCAAACCGAAAGGGTAAAAGCCAGACCAGGTGTAACTTAACATTTTGGTCTGGATTTTATCTAAGGGGGGTTTATGGGTCAAATCCAAGCCAGATCATTTACCAGTTTGGTCCAGTCCAGATTTCACCTATACTCATCACCTGACATAAAATCCATAATGCACCAACTAAAACAGTACAGGCTGGTCTGGTTTTTACCTTTTTGGACTGATCTAGGTCCAGTGGTCTGGATTTTACACATACCCTAGAGTAAAGGGCCTGAGGGTGAAAGCACTGTCCCCCTCACCCCCAAATGGCACTGCTGCTACCACCCAGAGGAATAGATTAAAAAGGAGCACCAAGACCTACTAAAAATAACCACTGATATTCAAAGTTTAGTAGAATAAATTATTTTAAATAAATATAAATAATGCAATAAATCGTGTTCGACAATGGTAAGTACAGTAAGGTGCAGCTAACTACATAGTCAGGTGTCACTCCTTTCCCTAGCCAGTAGTAAGGGGGCCCTCAGGGTAGCCATGCCCCTCCCAGCAGCTTAAAAGAAGCATAAAGCTTTAACAATGGCATTGGTGTAGATAAAAGACAATAAGAACTTAAAAGTCAAACTTTAGCACGTGGAGAACCAAATTCAAACTGTTTGACATCTGAGTTATGGGTTTGATGGAAGGTACTAAGGTAAAGGCCATTATAACATTTCTACATACTTAGATGCCAATATTTTTTAAACTTCCATCAGAACTCTCTGGGACATATACTTAGAGTGTACTTAGAGAATTTCACAAAGAAAACCACCAAAGGCTATTTAATGCACTTTCATTATATATAAATTAGACAATCTTGCTGCTGCTGAGAACACGGGGAGCAATCAAGGATACTGGAAAAAGTATTTTTTTTCTTTGATTACAGCTGCAGAACTAGACAAAGGAGAAAGTGTTTTGACTTGTTTGAGACAGCATGCCTACGTCAAATGGGATCCAAAGGCTGCTGGGCGTCATCTGTGGAACAAGTTGGAAGCACTTGAACAACAATTCAGTTAAACCTCTTTTAAGGGTGGCAACAAGTAGCTCGTTAAAATTGGCAAATTGGTGCCGAGTGGCCAAATTGACAACCTTTGGTGGCAACTACTTACAGTTCCCCAGATGCAGGGCAAGCCCTGAATTACACTTTTGCAGTACAGTCTCTTGACTTCTTAGGCTGATAACTTTCAGACTGTGGAGCTTGGGGGGGCTTGGAAACTTGGATGGCTGAGATGAGCAGCCGGCTCTTGCAGCTTGGACCTTCCATCTGCATTTCTTGAAGCTTGGGCCTTTTCTGCAACAGGCTTGTGCTGCTTTAACAGGCTGAATACCCCTTAGCTTCTGTTGCAGCCTGTCATCTTTTTGGTGACATCACAAACCTGGACAGACCAGTGCTGGGGACCCAGGCTGGGAACTCAGGCTACACGCCTCAGGGGGAGATGATGGGCAATGCCTAGTGGTGACACTACCTGGCTGATTCCCCAGACTGTCCTCGGGTGGCAGGTACTCTCTTTCGGGTATTCAGAAATATCCGGCTGTAAATGTATTTATTTATTTATGTCTTTGGTAATCAGGTAGGTGCACTGATCCAGAGGATCGTTTTCAGTCACAACTCAAGCCCCAGACATCGTACATTAAGCAATGCAAACACAGGGAAACACACGGTAGTACAGGTTTCAAACATGAGGTGTAGGAATTAAAGTACAATGGGTCATTACATAAAGAAGTTATGTAAGATATATGGTGTCATTTAAGGTCATCAGACAGGTAAAAATACATACTCAAAAACACAGAAATCATACATATGGTGTCAAATTATCGGATACAGTAAAAAAGTGCAATTGCAGTTTGGGTACACTATTAGTAAACAAGTCATCAGTCAGATAGGTAATCATAATACAGTGCAACAATCCACCTTAAAAGAAGTACAGTAGCAGAGAACAGTAGGGAGGCAATAGCCATAGCCAAGCTGGGGGAGGGTGGAGGGCAGGAGATGGAGGGGTGTCTCGGGAGAGGGTGTGACCCAGCCATAGGTGGGGGGACAGAAGGGGTGGGGATGCCTGGGATTACCCGGGTGCACAGTGGCATTTGCCTTCAGACTGTAGCCAGTCTTTGAAATTGTTTTTGAAAGAGAAATGGAAGGTGGATGAGTGGAACGATGTAGTGAGTCTGTTCCAGAGGGAGGGAGCAGAGAAAGAAAAAGCTTTGCTGTGTATGGGTAAAGGAGATTCTAGGGACTACTGGGGGGGGAACCAATGACTCATGGAGGTGCCTAGATACTACTGTGCCCATGAGGATGGATGAGGAGAGGTGGCCACCTCTCGGCATTGTCAGCTAAGCATCCAAGGGCATAATCAAACAGGCCTTGCAGTAGGAGCCAACCAAGAGGCTGGTACAACACACAATGATGGGTTGAATAGGGAGCATTGAGGATGAACCGACAGATACTGTTGTAGACTGAGTTCAGTCTTGAGCACTGGGCTGACAATATGGGGAAATAGACAGGAGTGCAGTAATCAGTAAGTGGGAGAAGTTTGCCTTGCACGATTGGTAGATGCGCCTTTGTGGACAGGAATTGTTTTTGATGGTAGGCAGCCCCTAGCTTCTGGTTTACTCTACATACAGAGTTGGTGATGTGTTCAGTGAACATAAGGGAGGGATCAAGGGTAACGCCTAAGTATTTGAAACTGGGGACATTTTCGAGGTGAGTGCCTACAGGTGTGAGTACAAGGAGAGAGGAGTTAGCAATGGTAAGGAACGGTTTGGAGCCGAGAAGCATGGATTTTGTTTTTTTTCATTTACCAAGAGCCAGTTGGAAAGGAACCAATTATAAGCAACACTATAGTTAAGTATAAGAGAGAAGGAGATGTTCGCAAGTGACTTGTCACTGTGGTAAACAACAAGATCATCTGCGTAGAGGAGTGCCTCACAGGATAGACTCTCAGCCGGGAGAACATTTTTAAAAATGGAAAATAGTAGGAGACCAAGGATGGAGCTTTGGGGGACCCCCATGGAGACAGGCAGGGCAGGAGAGGCGGCTGCACCAATTAAAACTGACATGGACCTGCCCTCAAGATACTTCTAAACCATGCAGTTGTCTTAGTGGAGCAACCAAGGTGATGGAGAGTGGAGTGAAGGAGTGGGTGGTCGACGAGGTCAAAAGCATTGGTCAGATCCACAAACGCAGCACCTGTGGCCTTGCCCAAGTCTGTGTTTCAGAGAACATGGTGTGTGAAGTGGGCTAAGGCTGATGTGGTGCTGCGGTGCTTACGGAAACCATGCTGTTGGGAGCACAGTAGATTGTACTTTCCAAGATGCTCAGAGAACTGGAAATGCACAATTTTCTCCAGCAGCTTGCTCAAATGGGGAGGAGGGAGATGGGCCTATAGTTGTCAGGAGAGAAGGGAACACCAGCTTTGAAAATAGGCACAACATTATCATGTTTCTACGTGCCTGGTGTGGTGGCTGTGGAGAGGGCAAGGTTAATAACGAATGTAAGGGGTTCAATGATTGCAGGAGAGACAAACCTCAGGAATGAGGGTAGAAGCTCTTCACTGCCAGGGCTACCCCCGATGGGGAGGGACTTCAAGAGCTTGGTAGTAACACTTGGGCTGATGGCTCTCAAGTAGAATGGAGGGGGTGGAGACAGAGGAGGAGAAGATTGCCTGACTACCAAGGCTAGGACGTGGCTGGGAGGAAATTTACTGAGATAGACAGAGAGGTCAGAGAATATTTTGTTAAAAATCTATGCAGCCTCCAAGGGATCAGTCATGGGGCTCGATGGGGAGGCGAGCTGAGTAATTGGCTGTGGGTCTTGGGGTTGAGCAAGGACCCAGTAGAGGCCCAGAAGTGACAGGGGTCACTGAGGTTCTTCCTTTGTAAGCTTAGGAAGAAATTATGCTTTAGGGATTTGGCAGTTTGCTTACAGGTGTTTCGTAAGCATCTGTAGGCATTCCACAGTTGTGGGGGGATGGGATGCTTTGTTAGCTTTCCACTTATTGTTCTTCGCATCAGGGACAGTAGCTCCTTGAATAGCCAGTGGGAGCAGCCCCCTGGCTATCCAAATAGCTTCAACCACACTGTCAGCCGGCAGCAATGGTTCTCTGTCTCTCAATTGGAACATAGTCTCTGGATTTCCCACCAAATGCCAGCAGGAAACAGTCTGTCACTAAGCTTTGGACATTTACAAGGTCAGACTTGAGACAGAAGGCGGGCTACATCTTCTCACCTCAAAGACCCAGACTTGAACAGGAAGAGGAATCTTCTCAGTCCAGTTTCTAGCTATTGAAAAATGACTTAGACGACCTTCATCTTCGATCTTTAAATACTCAGAATTGGACAGGAGATGGCTTTCTCCTTTGACCATCTTTTCATCTGCTGAAGACATCAGGTAGGCGTCTCTTGGCTCTTTGGCTTTGCAAGACTCCAAGTAGGTCTCCATAATTCTTTCAGGCATTACAACAGGGTTTCCTTTTCCTCTGGGAAACTCCCAAACAATTCCCTTGACTCGGGTCAGAAAAACTATGCTTTCCTTTGGGCAACAGCTCCTTCCAGCCAATGGAAGGCAACACAGTGCAATGCAGAGCACCTCCTGGGCTATTGACTACGCAAGCCCCAGGCAGGCCTTCTCTCAAGGATCACAGCAGGGCTTCCTTTCCCTCAGGAAAACTTTTAGACACATTTCTTGCCACTGACCAGTAAATCAACACTTTAATTCTGAAATATCTTGTTACAAACGTTGAAAGGCAACACAGTGTGCCTCCCATGCTGGTGGCTATGCCTTCTTTACATTCTCTGGATCAACAACTGGAGCTCCCTTCCCTCAGGATGGGGCTGCAGCCGAACTGAACTCAATTGAACTTGTCTTCAGGGGATCATGGCAGCCTTTGACTGACATTGCTATCCATCTGTTAAATTAATAAGCATCATGTTCACTCAGTGCCTGATTGGTTCCTTGTATTGGGGCCAAGACACTGTCCTTTCCTCCTCCTCCCAGAAGTCCATCTGCTAAGACTTCCAGGGCTCCTGACTTTCTGATTGGCTGATTGCCAGGTCAAAGTTGGCAAATATGGTGGTTGGCAAAACAGTTCACACAATATCCCATCTTTAAGTCCACCTTACAAGCAAATTGAATAGTTTTAACAAATAATTGCCACAGTGTCCACTAACTGCCCTTCTGCCATATTGTCCGGTGGCAGAGTGGGTTTTAACAGAGCCTCCCCTTGCCTGTCTCAAGCATCATAATGCTGACTCCTTAGATGGCTGGCAGGGCTCCCATAGCGTACAGCAGCCAGGCTGCTTCTTAAAGATAGATGCACCCTTTATTGTTATAGCACTGCAGAGCACTTTTTCAACACTTTATTTTTCTCCTTTCCCTAAAGTACCTGTGGACCCCTAATGCTGCTGCTTTTGTCCCCTGGGGCTGGAGCACAAAAAGGGGACCACACCAGAGCTGCAGCAGTGGCTTATAACATTAAAGTGCCATAGTGCTAGCTGACATTTGAGCTGGCTGCAGCCAGCTCGCTCATTGAAGTGGACAGTTCAAGTATGCACACACAGTGTAGCACGGTATTTGCCATATCACTGAGCTGGTGGTTTACTTTTTACAGACAGCTCCTCCAGTCCCCCAAACAGGATAACAGCACTGGGAAATGGCAAGAGCATTTAGGGAACCCAGACAGACCAGGTTTGGTGGGGCAAGCAGCCAGGGAGGCAGACGAGGTAAGCCCCACCCGGGGGTTACATACAGTTAATAGCACAAGTGATCAACGAGAAGCAACCACAGTGGCTCAGCATATGAGGTACTTTTATGATAAGAGTACCTCACGCACAACTAAAGGGAGGGCTTTAACTGGTCAGGGAGGCTCTCGTGATCGATAATGTAATTAAAATGGATACAGAAAATGAATGAAATATAAACAATATATGTTTTCGTGAAACTTGAAAATCAGTTTAATAATAATAATAATAACTTTATTTATTTAGCGCCATTCCAAAACCAAGGCGCTGTACAAATAAATCATAAAATCAGAATATACAAATAGAATCGACAATACAAACAGCATCAATCAGTAAAAGCCTTGTTCCATAAAAAAGTCTTGAAATCCCGTTTAAAGGTTTCCACGGTCACGCATTCTCTAAGCCGCCGAGGCAGAGAGTTCCAGAGGGTAGGGACCACGAAACCAAAGGCCCTAGCCCCAGAGGACTTCAATATAACCCTCGAACTTTTAGCAACCCCCTCGAATGAACTTGCCTGTGTCTAAGGGGCTGTAAGGAACCAGAAGCTCTTTCAAGTAGTCAGGCCGAACCGCAGGGCTTTGAAGGTCAAAGACCTATTTTAAAGGTGATCCGCCACTGTATAGGCAGCCAGTGCAGATCGCGCAGCACAGGGGTGTTATGTGTCCTTCTCGTCACCCCCGTCATCAACCTTGCAGCAGCGTTCTGCACTAGCTGCAAGCGGCGGATATCAACCCCAGGAAGCCCCAGGTAAAGGGAGTTGCAATAGTCAAGGCGAGATGTCACGAAGGCATGGACCAACATGGGTAAGTCGCTGGACGGAACAAGGTGTTTCACCCTGGCAATATTCCTAAGATGGTAAAATGCCGACTTAACGACTGTTGACACCTGATGACGAAGGGTCAGCCCGTCGTCAAGTACCACACCCAGGTTACGCACTCGTTCAGAGGAAAGGATCAGATCCCCCCCAGCAATACGCCAGAGGGTTGACCAGACCCCAACCCACCTGTCCCACATCCCGGATCCACAACCAAAACCTCAGTCTTACCGGCGTTCAACTTTAACCAGATTACATTCATCCAGTCCTGGATTTCAGCGAGGCAGCTATTAAATACCGAGAGAGCACTAACCTGGTCGGGGGCAAAAGACAGGTAGAGCTGGGTATCATCAGCATAGCAGTGAAACCTCAGCCCATACCTTCTTACAATGTCTCCGAGGGGCAGCATATACACTGCAAACAACATGGGGGGAAGCACCGTACCCTGGGGGACACCACAATGCAGAGGGAAAGGGTCGGAGGAAAAATTCCCCGACACAACTCTCTGCATTCTCCCAGATAAAAAAGATGAAAACCATCCGAGCACTGTACAAGACAGACCACAGATGGACTCCAGGCGTTCGAGCAAGACCTCATGGTCTACAGTGTCAAAAGCTGAAGAGAGATCCAGGAGGACCAAGATAGAACGGTTCCTCTGATCTCTCGCCATCAGGAGATCATTGAGCACCTGAACCAGAACAGTCTCGGTACTATGCCTCTTACGAAAACCAGACTGGAGAGGTTCATAGATATTGTGGATGATCAAATGGTCCTCCAGCTGGTTTGCCACTACCTTCTCAATAACCTTCCCAATAAAGGGAAGGTTTGAGATCGGGCTGTAGTTGGAAAAAACATCTGGGTCCAAAGAAGCCTTCTTCAAAAGGGGAGTCACCACTGCTTCCTTTAGGGAGCTAGGAAACTCAACCAATTCTAGGGAGCACCAGATAATTTGAACCAGAAACGGGCCAATGATCTCAATACAACCCAAAATTAGGGAGGTAGGGCCCGGATCTAAACTACAGCACGTAGGGCGCATCCCCTGGATGATCCACACAATATCACTGAACGTCGGCAGGTCAAAGGAACACCAGGAGACAGAGGGTTTCACGGCCAAACGCCGACCAAAAGCTTCCCCCTTAGACTGTGTTGGATGGATCTCGGATCTGATGTCGGCAACCTTATTCGCAAAGAATTGAGCGATCTCATCACACTCCTTCTGTGAAAAAGCTCGACGGAGCTGGAGACAGGCTGGGTTGCACAGCCTGTCCACAGTTCTGAAGAGCTGAGCCGGTCGATTCTGAGCGACAGAGATCTCTCTCTGGACAGGAATTCTGCCTTCTTATGGGAGATCTCTGATTGGTAGAGCTGATAATGCTCCTCCAAACTAAGGCAGTCGGCATCCAGAGCAGAGAAGTTTAGACAAACTCCAATAATCAGTTAATAACCACAGGCCATTTAAGTGCGAAAGCCACAGCCACAGGCCAATTTAAAGCCGCATAAAAACATTGAATAGAAAACCATTCTAGAAAAGGGTCTTATTGCCTTTACATGCTGTCCAGCTTAAAAAGCATGAAAGAGGCTAGCAGTGCTATGAATGGCAAAAGGAAAAAAAACTCATATGCTGACAAACTATGTCCGTGGGTTTTGTAATCATACAACCTGCTGATCTAGCACTTTACATTGTTCACCAATGTTCTGAGTTCCATTTAATATGATCATTACTCTGTGCTAAAAAAAAAATATATATAGATAGGGGTACAAATGGCCTGGCTCAGAATATGGCACTTATCTTCATAAGTCAGGGGGCAGGATCATAACTCACAGGTGGCAGAGTCACAAATTAGTTATGAAAGTCCTGCCCACTTACAAGTGATGACCAATATCATATTCTGAGTCAGAACATTATGTGTCCAATTTATACAGTGGATTTTACTCTTTATGTTTCTTCAGTTGGTTGTTTTCATGAAGATTTGATGGTTTTTGTTTGATTTCACTGCTCTGTTTTGAGTGTAGCAGAGGCCATTGTCTTGTCACCCGGCATTGTGCAAGCTTTTCTCCCATTGGTTGTGGGTTTCTTTATGCCTAACCTAACATGAAGATAAATGCTGATCATTCAGCCAATATTAAGACAGATGATACATCTTTATTCAGAATCCATCAGTAACTAAAATAGTCAGTGTATCTGTAAGGGTTGCCTTTCACAATTGTGGTAAAAAAAATATATATACGTTTTACTGTAATGTGGTGTTTTGGTGTTGGTCTGCCACTAGGACCCTTACCTTCTCTTCAGTTCTACAATGCCCATCTCATTCTGCACCAGTGGCTGTCCTCTTGCTGGACTGTGTGAATAACTTTAGTCGGACATACAACATAAAGGTAGAAACTGTCTTTATTCAGCACAGGAGGCTTCTGCACACCATGAGGCTATGCCTCAGACTGAGGAGGTTCCAGAGCACCTGCTGTGATAAGGCAATGCCAAGCAGTGTCACAGTTTGTAACAACAGCAGTGTTCTTCAGCTGCTAAAAAAAAGTTTGTGAAAGCACATAGGTTGAGCTGCTAATTCTGGATTTGTAAGCATTCAGCCCTGGGATCACGAAAGTGAGTACCACTCAAGCAAGCAATAATATAACAGTCTAAACATGAAAACTGTTGAGAAGTATTTATTTATTAAAGTTGATAACCTGGAGAAGCATACTGAGCCAAGACTCGATTCCAGGTGCACCCCGGGGGAAGGAGTGCGTGGAGTACAATACATATAAGAGAAGCAGGCAGGTTAACAGTGGACATAGGAGGCAGGTTACAGTAGTTTGAGTAAAAGACAGGAACAATGTTACATCAAGGCAGGTTACTAAGGTGCCTAAGAGATTATATAGCTTGAGGATACAATAAATACAAGCTTGAAATAAAGTGAAAGTCAACAAAAGGTAAACAAGACAAGCTCAAAATAGCAGTAGACAGTTTTATAAAATAATTTAAAACAGTGTATCATAACATAATTGAAAACTAAACATAATTTAAAACAAAACAGGAGAAAATACAAGGGGGTACACGTGGTAGACGCAGGAGGGGAAGAGCATAAGGAGGATTTGGAGCAAAAGGCAGACTGGGGGATTTAAGGACTGAACAGACGAACTAAAGTTAGCTATGATTAGACAATGCAAGAAGGTTAATCAGGAGGATTGCAGAAGCGAAGGGGAATACGGATGCAGTAGAGTGAATGTTTAATGAGATTTAGCAAGGGAAGTGAGAAGAGGAAAGGGAATTCCGTAGATGGGGGAAGGAGAAGGCAACCATACCAGAGTTCGAGTGGGGATGGGGGATGGCGAAAGAGTGAGGATCACAAGGACGGAGGGAATAGGCAGGGGGATAACAGGCAAGCGAGGAAGCAAGCCAAACCAGAATTTTGCAGAGATGATGGAGGTGAGCTGGTATTGGCGAGAGGATAAGGAGGGGAGAGATAGTGAGGAGTAAAGGATACAATTGTGAGTCCTAAAGGGAATATTCAAGGTGAAACGACAGAATGCGTTGAACAAAAGTCCAATCTAGAAAGGGTGGAGGCAGAAGCAGCCCCATAAACAACATCTGTGTAATTGAAAAGAAGTAGAATTGTTTTAGTGAGGAGTATCCAGCAACGGGAAGGGAGAGGGCATCTTTGTTTCTATTGAGGGCACCAAGTTTTTGGCAGAGTTTTGAATGCATGGAGTTAACATGAGTTGAGAAATCGAGGTTGCTGTCAAGCCAGACACCCAAATACTTATAGGAAGGAATAGTATCCAAGGGGGTACCATCAAGGTTAGAAGGGAGGGAGGGAGTGGAAAGCTTGGCTAGCTTTTGTTGGGTACCAAACAACATAGAGACTGTTTTGGTAGTATTAACCTTGAGCTGGTTGGATTGGAACCAGTTTAGGATGCAAGTAAAGTCTCATTGTAACTGGACAGTCACCACAGGAGTAGAGGGATCAGCTGTAAAGAGTATAGTGTCGTCAGCATAGAGATGAATTTGATAAGAGGAGCATACAGTAGGAAGATCATTTAGAAAGATGGAGAACAAGACAGACCCAAGAATGGAGCCTTGAGGTACACTAGCTAGGATGGTGGTGGGGGGGGGGAGATAATGTGACCAGCTTGAACGCATTGGGAGCGACCCATAAAGTAAGATTTGAACCATTTGATGGATGGGGGAGAGATCAGCGAGTTCAAGTTTGATGAGAAGAAGCAAGTGGGAGATAGAATCAAAAGCCTTTGCTAGGTCTATAAGTGTAGCTTCAGTAAGGTGTCCTTGATCCATGCCTGTAAGATTGGCACCAGTAACCCGGAGAAGCGAAGAGGCAGTGGAATGTGTTTTTCGAAAATCAGTCTTAAGGGAGAGAGGAAATTTGAGGAGGTAAGAAAAGGGTGAGCCTGGAAAGGACAAGGGACTCCTGTACCTTAGCAAGAATAGGTAGGAGGGAAATTGGATGGTAGTTACCAGGTAAGGAGCAATCACCCACCTTTTTGAAGGGGAACAGCTTTAGCAGCTTTTCAGGCCTGAGGAACTGTACCTAGGGTAAAGGAGAGATTAAGTAGGTGGGCAAGTATCAAGCATTACATAACACAACCTGACCAAAGGAGTATTTCATTGCTGGAGAAGGAGGGCAGAAAGGATCAGGACTACAATGGTGACCAGTCAGAGTAGTACCAGGGGGACACTATAACGACTTGAAGCTTGGTCAGAGTAACAAGTGCCACAGTGCAGGGAAGAAATAGCAGGTGGAGAGTACCCAGAAAGCAACAGAAATAGATGAACTCTTCGGGAGTAAAGATCCAATTTTCATGCAAATGGCCTCAGTAATAAACAATGGGGAGGAGGAATACAGAACTAATTTGAAATACAAGCTGAACTGTGTCTAAATATTGTGTTTTGTTAATTCTGTCCTAATGGCGTCAGCTGTTCTTTAAGACTTGTATTGGCTTTTCCAGTCTGTTGGAATGCTATGAGTTGCTTGAACTAGTTTTTTACAGGATGGAGTAAGATCTGCAAAACAACCCAAGAATTCTGCAGACTGTCAAAATTGCACAGGAGTGTGCACAAGACAGTCTTGAGAAGAGAAGAACCAAGAAGTCTCAGGAAGTTCTTCTGAGTGAAGATTGGGTCAACCAAATCCGTCTAGAGAGAGTTAGGAGTGTGAGGATCTGAATGAACTGGTTGCGGGGTGTCAGGAGTAAGTGCAGCTTCATTACTGGGAGGACTGGGATCATCTGGGAGGTTGTCGCTCAGGTACCTGTGCTTCATACAACTGATGTTACCTTTGTTAAGCGCAAGCTTTCCATCTGACTTGCAACACGGGTGGACATGAACTGGAGAAAGCTTTTCCATAATGTAGAAGGGAGCAGTCCCAGGGCAGAGCAGTTTCTTAGTGGTACCTGGAACTAAGACTAGTTGATACAAGTAGAAAGTGTTCCCTACAGAAAATGATTGCTCATGTGGCTTGACTGCTGACATTTTCAGCATGGCAGATTTTCTTTGTCCCAGTGTGCTTATTGCAACATGCCTGCCAAGTTCAAGCAGTTCCAATACAGGGATAATGTATGAAGATGCCAATTTTGGGACCTCTAGCAATGAGAGATCCATGCCTGAGGGAGTTCTTGGATAGTGTCCATGGACCAAGAAGAATGGAGTGTACTCTCTCCTGTCAACACAAGGGCTTGTGTTGTGGGCAAAAGGAACAAAGCGGTCCCAAGAGTTGAGAATTTCATCCAGGTACTTGGAAACTGTGTTTGGAATGGTAGGCATCATTCTAACCCCAGGAATCACTCACTAAATGTTTACACTTTATGCAATCGTCTCAGGTAAGAGTGATGCCCTGGAGATAAAATCTATTAAATTTTAGAATTTGGAATGTAGGTACAGACTCTGTATCTGCACTCCACTCTGGCCATTGCTCAGATCTGTTTCTCCGCTTAAAGAGAGCAGTCACCCCTGTAGTGAACTCCGGTAATGCCTGGTTCCCCAGTCGGGATTTTATTTTGTAGTTTATTTCCCAAAAGTGTGTTTTAGTCAGTTTATTTGATTATTGTGCGTTTAACTAGGGTGTTCTGTAAATTACACTTTCTCTGATTCCTGTTTGATTCCCAGGAACTGAAGAATATCCTACTTGGCTACCATTTCCATTTTTGGCAACCTGACTAGTAAACTACAATTCTTTTTGCTATTATTAGTGGTTTACTATTTTTAGCTATCCAATTTATAGAGTACAATGTATTTTCACTTTCCATTTCTGCCTGCGCCCTTTCACCTTAATTAATTGATTCCTGTTACAAGAGCCATGATTTGACCTTTTGCACAGTTTTCTTCAGTACAAGAGCCATTTCTACTATTGGGCTCTCGTACTGAATCATTTTTGGAAATTGTTTTTATTATTTCAAAGTTCTCTCAAACTGGTTTGTCAGAGAGACCTTGTGGACCATTAAAAAAAAAACTGTACACAGTGGCCCAGATATTCAAACTGCGCCAGGCTGTGGTGCACGCTTGGGCGCAGCTCAACTTGGCTGTGCAGGGGTGTGGACTGGGCGATATTCAGCGGAGCTGCGCCATGGCTCAGCAGCATTGGACTCGCACCTAGCTCACCAGTGTGCATAAGCGCAGTGGCGCACTGCACCAGCACAAGTGGCCAGAATAGACATGGGGATGCGCTGCTTTAAATTCCATTAGCCATGCACAGCAACCTAATATTCAAAGTTGACATGCAAATGTGCCATAATGTATGCAAAAGGCGCACATGGGGCCATTGCATGACTTCTATATTGTTGCATGCAGGTGCACCGATCCCTGATGACTTGACCTGGCGCCCTGCCAGAGAAGCAGCCATCAGGGACGATGCCTGCAACCCGATAGCGGGCATTTGTAGTAAAAATAGACTTCAAGTCCAATATCTCTGGTGGTCTAGTGGACCACTATCTGCCCTGTAGGCATCTGTATAAAAAACAAGGTCCAGTATCCCTGGTGGTCCAGTGGACTGCTATCTGCCCGA
Source organism: Neoceratodus forsteri (assembly GCA_016271365.2). Taxonomy (NCBI): domain Eukaryota; kingdom Metazoa; phylum Chordata; order Ceratodontiformes; family Ceratodontidae; genus Neoceratodus; species Neoceratodus forsteri. The sequence continues at coordinate 511,853,947 of CM028134.1, read as the reverse complement.
TCGCGGGCATCTGTAAACAAAAAAAGGTCCAATATCCCTGGTGGGTCTAGTGGTACCCCACCCGCCCACTGAGCCCCCACCACCCGCTCCCCGGTCAGCCGGTGGGCAACAGCACCCACCCGCCTACTGCCCGCCACCGACACCCGGGCTGCGGCCATTGGTTCTAGCGTGAGCCAGTGGGCGAGCAGCTACCATAGCCAGACATTCAGATATGTGATATATTCACATATCTGAATGTGATAGGCTGTACGCTCATTGGCTCACACTGTGAACCACCGGCGTGCAGCCCTACCGAGTGTCAGTCGGCGGGCGGCAGGTGGCGGGCGCAGGGTGGCAGGCAGGTGGGTGCTGCCAGCTGACCCGGGGGGGGTGGTGGCTCAGTAGGCGGGTGGGAGGGGGGTACCACTAGACCACTAGGGATATTGGACCTTTTTTGTTTACAGATGTCTGCGATCAGGCAGATAGTGGTCCACTGGACCACCAGGGATATTGGACCTTTTTTTTAATACAGATGCCCATGATCGGGCAGAAAGCGGTCCACTGGACCACCAGGGATATAGGAGATGTTCTTATTTTATACAAATGCCAGCGATCAGGCAGATAGCGGTACACTGGACCACCAGGGATATAGGACGCAGTCTTTTTTTTACAAATGCCCATGATCGGGCATGGGTGGGTGCCACCAGATGCAGACAGAACTCGGGTGGCCACCCACAGGTGGCAGCTGCCGTGTTGTGCCCTGCAATGCGGCAGCTCACCTGTAGGTGACCATCAGTTGTTTCTTTTTTTTTTTTTTGGATCAACTTTGTGCTGGCGCAGGTAGGGGTTGCGCATGCATGGCTCTGCACATCCCGGGCTGAATATCGAGCTGTGCAGGTTATGCATGGGCACCCCCTCCACCTGTGCCTGCATACATTACTGATGCGCTCCAGCGCATCGGGATTTGTGCCGCGTACTTTTCCCTTTTGAATATCGCGCCGTGGCGCATCAGTGGGTTGCTCATGGCGCAACACTATTGCGCCATGCACATCCCTTTTGAATATCTGGGCCAGTGTTTTCAGTTTCTGGCAAGGGCAAACTGTCATGAACTTTGTTTAAAGTGTTTAGGTTCACAACATGACTATAAATTGAAAGTCCTGTCACATTTTTGCTCCAGAACTTCATTTATAAGGGATTAAAAAAAAGAAGCATGCTTTCTCAGTCTGCATTTGTGTCATCTAAAAATAAAAAAGGCTCTGAGGGTGGTCCCAATGATGGTGGAAAGCATGCATCAGAAGGGTCCATCTTCTCATATACAGCAGCAAATAATGTGGGTGACAAGAAAGAAGAAAAAAGGCTGCACAGCCATCAGAAAGGCTTGGTAAATATGGTTCGGATATCATTGTGTCCAAAAGGGGGAACCTTGAATCCAGTGAGGCAAAAATAAATATAAAGCATTAGAGCAGACACTGGAAATAGTGTCAGTCAAAAAGAAATTGAAAGAAAATAATGTCACTGCCATTTCTCCTGCATGGAGAAAGGAGTAAGCAGATGGCATAAAAAAATTTACTCATCAGAGGAACAGAAATTTGGCAATTTTCCAGATGACAATAGATGTACTTGTTTTAAGAGGCAGGACACTGCATGAGGTGCTGAATGCCATAACCTTTAGAACAGAGACACAGAACTTGGGCTAGTTAATTTAGAGCCGTTTTTGGTGTTTACACTGTGGGGACTGAGCTGCCTAGCAATAACAGATGGTCACGGGACCCTCCACACATTTCTGGGTTTACTGGGATAAAATCACGCTCGTCAGTGAGTGGACCACAATAGATGTACTTGTTTTAAGAGGCAGGGCACTTTATGAGGTGCTGACTGCCATAACTTTTAGAACAGAGACACGGAGCTTAGGCTCGTTAATTTAGAGCTGTTTTTGGTGTTTGCACCATAGGGACTGAGCTGCCTAGCAACAGCAGATGGTCACAGGACCTTCCACACATTTCCAGGTTAATGGGGATAAAATCGTGCTCATCAGCAAGCGGGGTGAGCACAGGCGGGTGAGTGTGTACGGAGACATGCATTCTGCGTGTGTCTGCTGTATCTGTTAGGGACAACAGGGACCTACGGACACAAAGCTACAAAGAACAAGTAATAACGATTTAAGTAAGTAAGCATTTATCTACTAGATTAACTGTAGTAAACAGATATATGCTAGTTCTGTTCCCTGATTTGGCATTAACTTCCACTGGGGGAGTTCAATATGAAGGATCCCTGTAATATGTGTTCACTCTGTCTCATGTTTTGCAGGGGACAGCAAGTATCTAAGTTTGTATGTGACAAATGCCTACTAATACAAACACTGCAGCAAGAAATCAAGTGCTTACAGCATAGACTTTTAGTACATAAAGAAATAGAGGAGCTAGAGCACTTTATAGATAATATGACCAATCAGAATACATCATCATCCCGGGCCTTCAGAATAGTACCTGCCCAGAGTATAGAAAAGCTGGAAACATCAATACACCAGAAGGAGGAACGGGGATTGAAGCATGGGCTACTATTAGAGCAAATACTAAGAAAAGAAAGGGGGGGGTCAGATTTATAAATGTGCTCCGGTGGTCATTCACAATCAATATGACCCCCTATTACTAGTACCAAATGAGCAGGATTCTATGACTTTGGATGTTAATATGAAAGATAAAATGGACCCTATAAACTGCCCCAGTAATGCTAAAGAACAGGTGGAAAAAGTTTCTAGCACTATATGGGAAGAAAACTGCATTAACATCACACCAGAAAAGGAGCCAGGAGCAGGCTGACATAAAACTCACATTGAGAGCTCTAAGGCACCTACGATACAGCAGGACTTACTCATTATAGGGAATTCTATTATAAGGACAGACACTGTGTTACGAAAGGGGAGAAATGCCCACACTATAGTTAGTACCCTACCAGGAGTTAAAGTCTGTGATATAAGGAGTTTGCTAGGGGGCCTAATAGAGAATACATCAAATCCTCTGGTTATTTTGCATGTCGGTATAAATGACATAGGGAAAAGGAGGCTAGATGATATCTATAATGATTTTAGTTACATAGCATCAGAAATTAAAAAAGGGGATGTAATGATTTCAGGCATTTTACCAGTGCATGGATATAAATCCAAATATTGGAAAGAAATCAGTCAGCTAAATGGGTGGCTTAAAGAATTATGTGACCAGGAGAACTATGTCTTCATTGATAACAGGGATTTATTCAAGGATTCAAAGTTATTTAAACAAGATGACCTTCATCTTAATAAAATGGGCATTGGATGCTTATCAAAAAGATTTAATGAGGTAATATCCAATCGTTTAAACATATAAGTGGGAGGACGTGGAGTCAGGAATTGATATTAAAGACCAAAAACTACCTACTGCCAAGAATAACATTGATCCTTGTAACTGGAAATGCTTACTCCTAAATGCTAGAAGCTTAACGAATAAATTTGAGGAGCTAAAACCTTTACTTGTAACAAATGATATACAGTTTTGTGCAGTAACTGAGACATGGTGGGACACCAATGATTCATGGGATCAGTATATAAATGAATACAAAATGTATATAAAATCCAGGGTATATAGGAAGGGAAGAGGAGTAGCCATTTATGTGGCTAATAGTATACAATCCAAAGAAATAAAAAAACTCTTCAAATGATCTAGAATAAATTTGGGTCAGAATTACTTCTTGTAAATCAACTACAATAGTGATAGGTACAAATTATAGGCCACCAGCTATCCAAAAGGAGGATGACCTTGCCCTCTTGAAACAAATAGGAGAATTAAATCCAGCTGATAGAATTTTGTTATTGGGGGATTTCAACCTTCCAGGAGTTAATTAGGTGACATTAATGGGATCGAACAAAATGGAAGCTAACTATTTGGAGGCATTTGATAATATAGGGTTAGAACAGAAAGTGAGCATACCAGGGGAAACAAAACACTAGATGTAATCTTGACAAACATGGGAGAAAATATTGTAAAACTAATGTTCTCTTGAGCACTAGTGATCATGCTACTATTGAGTTTGAGATAAAGGAATCACATCAGAAACTAATAGGGGCTACCTCTATGCTCAACTTTGGTAAATCTAACTTTCAGAAGTTGAGGGAGAGTATTAGAGACTGGGATTGGCAAAATGAATCTAACAACAAATCATTAAACAACATATGGGAAATCTCTTGCAATAAAATCATCCAAAAGTCAAGAATATACCATATAACTTTAAATACAGTAACAGAGGAAAAACACCAAGCTGGATGACACCAAGAATTAAGGAAATTATGAAAAAAAGAAACTATACAATAGAACTAAGAACAATAAAAAATCGGTAGGGTGGCTACATTATAAGGAGGATGCAAAAAGAGTAAAGACAGAGTTAAAAAAGGCCAAAGCAATGTACGAATTAAAACTAGCTACATATGCCAAAAATAACTATAAAGCCTTTTATTCACATATAAACAACAAAAAAGGGACAAATAATAGTGTGGGACCCTTAAAAGATCAAAATGGACTACTTATATCAGACGAAAAGGAAATGGCTGATTTACAGAATTCTTATTTTACTTCTGTATTCAATCTTTGTGCAAATTCAGATATAAATATTGAGCCTTCTACAAATGTATTTAGTCAGCTGCATATAGAACCCTAATAAATCCCATGGACCCGAAGGATTACACCCAAGGGTGTTAGGAGAATTATGGGAGGAAATTGCTCCACCACTAGCATACGTATTCCAAACCTCACTGACTAGAGGAGAGGCAGTGGATCACTGGAAAGTAGCATCAGTTATCCTGCTATTTAAGAAAGGCTCCAGAACAGACCCATCCAATTATAGACCAGTTAATCTAACATCAGTTCCCTCTAAGATACTGGAAGGCATATTAAAAGATAACATAACTACCTTTGTAGAACAACAAAACCTAAAGGATTTAACACAACATGGCTTTACTAAAGGGAAATCTTGTCAAACAAATATGCTCCCATTCTATGATAGGGTAAATAAGTACATGGATGGGGGAAAATCAGTGGACGTGGTGTACCTGAATTTCTCAAAGGCTTTTGACCGACTGCCTCATTTAGAATTATTGGAAGTTCTTAAAAACGTGGATATCCAAGATACAATAGTTAATTGGATAAAGGCATGGGTAATGCTTGGAAGACAAAGAGCCAGTATCAAGGGGATCTTTTTGGATTGGGCAGATGTGTTAAGCAGGGTGCCTGAGAGATCGGTGCCAGGGTCCTGCCTATTTAACATTTATGTAACATCACTACAGTATGAGCATAATATTTGGCTCACAAAATTTGAAAACAACTGTCGGATAGGAGCCATTATAACAGAAGGGAAAGGGTCAGGGCCTTTACAAGCAGCTTTAGATTATGTACAAAATTGGACCTCCAAATTCAAATTATTTTTGAATAAACAAAAATGCACAATGATGCATATGGGTGGAAAGAACCCAGCTCATCTATCCACAGTGGAAAGCAACACTCTAAGGGAGGTCACTGAAGAAAGAGATCTGGTGATCCTGGTCTCTCAAGATATGTAATTTTCCTCACATTGTAAGACTATTGTACAGAAGGGAAATAGAATATTAAACTGTATATTTAGGCATATAGACAGTAGAAGTAGAGAAGTGATCTTCCCATTATACTCATCCTTGGTTAGGCCTATTTTGGAATATGGGTCACAAGTTTGGGCCCCCTATAAAAAAGGTGACGTAGCTTTGATTGAAAAGGGTACAGAAAAGGGCTACACGCAGCATCAGTAACCTAAAAGGAAAAGATTATGAGACAAGACTCATGGATCTGGATCTTTCCCTTAGAGTATAGGAGGAGAAGAGGGGACATGCACCTGGTTCATAAGGCATGGTCGGATGATGAACTTTGGGAACCACTGGGCTTAGAAACTAGAGACTTAGTCTATAGCACCCGTGCTCACCCCCTCCAATTAAAAGACGGGAAATTCAGGTTATCAAAGGGTCAAAAGTGGTTTAATCAATGGATGGTACCTACCTGGAATGGGCTCCCTCTTGAGGTGGTTAGTAGTTCTAACACAATCCTCTTTAAATCAAGACTAGACAGGTATTTCAAAGAACAAGGACTTTTGTATACCATATGAATTTGTGGTGAGCAAAATGGACGCAAGTCTATGTTGGCTGTGTACCTACCTATGATACCTAGGTGATCCAGGCCATGGGAAACTTGAATAAAATACCTGCCCCCCCCAGCTCAGGCTCCAACCTATCCGCATGCAGATAGGCTCCAACCTATCTGCATGTGGAGGAGGGGAAAAAAGACTATTATGTGGATATGTAGGAAAATGACCTCTTGGAGTTAAAGGATACACCTGAGAAAGATTTTGAGCATCCTTGAAGGCAAATTGAGGACTACTCATCATTTTCCTCATTTGTCAGACAAATGGTTCATACCCTCAACATCTCACACTAGAAGCAGAGAAGTATTAAGAGTATGCTAATTATATGGACGTACTCGGTGTAGCTTCACCAAGAAGGATATTACTTTCCATACATAAACCACCTAAAAAGGCCATAGCAAAAATCATGGCTGCACTCACTTCATCTGCAGTCATCAACAAAACAATTGAGAGAAAATATCAGGTGGACAAGCAGGGAGTGGAGTATTTTCATGCCCATCCTGATCATCATGGGGTAGTCCAGGCTTCTGCTTGCCAGAAAGCAAAAATCACTCTGCAACCCACTGAACAAGACTCTAAAAATTTGATACTATGGCAACAATGGTGCATGCAACAGATTCATCTTTATCAGACAGGCAGCTTATTCAGCACACATAGAACAGTACCATAAAGCACATTGAAACACAATTCTGGCACCGACAGAAAGAGCAGGTGATGGTTTGGCACAGGACATGATTGACGCAGCAAGATCAGCCCTGGATGCCACAGAATATCATTTCCACGTGGTGGTGGACACTGATGACACTGCTGCCAGAGTTTTGACTCATGTAATGTCATTAGGAAGGTTTTCTTGGCTAAGGACTACCATCCTTTCCCAGGATACTGAAAAAAAAGGCCATGGATTTCTCTGTAGGCACAATAGTGGCCATAAGCCACCAAACCCTGCCAAAGTGTAAGAAGGATGTTCACCTTCATCTCAGCTGCCATCAATGTACCTTAAAAGAACTGGTCATAAAAACATTTCCTTTTAAGTCTTTAACCAAGCAGACCTGCAAATGCTTAACCCAGATATATGGAACTCACCTCAACATCAAGGAATCATGGAATAGTTTACATTAAACAATATGCTTTAAGCTTGTTAACTTCAAGGACATTCAAAAGGCCAATTGAATAGGATTAATTAGACTCAGACATTGTGCGAAGAACTGACAGCTTCAAAAGTATTTTAAAATCAAAACTCAGCACTTATTATGTCATACCACACGAAGTTGCAACACGTCCGAAATATCTAGACCATCGAACAAGGAACTGGTTCCTCTTAACAAGGAACCATCTGCTACCAGACTACAGCACCATAAACCACAATGAGATATCCTTCATCACCTCATTTTCAAACATGCGCAGTGGAAGGTGTTGTGGTTATAAGTCTAATAATTGTCACCTCGTGGACCAAGTTCAAGAAGACAACAGACAGTTTACTGACAGAGTGTCTGATAAGTATTAATACCTCTGCACGTATGTTATAGACTTCCAACCCAAGATAAGCCTCTGTCCAAATATGGTTATATCATCCCAAAACATCATACTACTTCAGAGGAAGAATGAAACTTTATGACACTTCTGAGGAAGTATTTTGTTTATATAGGATGTCTCCAAAGACCAACAAGTTGTGATCACCTATTAGCTGCCATCTGAATCTGTGTTTCATTGCTGGAAAAGATATCACATCTACGCTACTGCTACTGACTATAAAAACTATTATTCTGCTGAATGTTAAAGACTTGTGGTATCTGCCATAAGTAAGAGTCATTGAAACTTGTACTGACTTTGTCATTCTTTATTTGCTAGCCTTGAGGAGAAAATAATTCAAAGAGCCAGGAAGAAATCTTCTTCATACAGGCATCCATAATACTTCAGCTCTCCAGACGAAAGGGAGACAAGAGTCTCTTTGAAAAAGTTGGATGAGTATATATAGATTTTTTAAGGTTCTTATGTGTCTTATAAGAATCCTGGTTCCATATTTAAAATGTATAGATGAACAGCAGTGCCAGTGAAATATTGTTTAAATGCTACCAAAGATTATTAGTACCAAGGGATGATGTACTTGTGTTAGTGAAAGCTATTCTAAAGAGAATATCACTTTAAATTCCCTCTGGAGATGAGTTACAGAGACTCCTACAGTATATACGTAGTAAAGACTGCATAAGGAGTGAAAGTGCACAAACTGAAAAAATCTAAAGGGAATCTCTAAAAATGTCTTACACTGTTTAAGTATCATAAATACATTAAAAGGTAACTGTGTATTGAAATAAACAGCTTCTAAATGTACTGCATATCCGAGTCAATCTGTCATCTCAAGAATTAACCACGAAAACAAGTAGGCACGATCTACTGTATACCTTTCCTTAAGACAGCCACAGAATTAAATTAGTAGTAATTGTGCTTACATCTCCTTTGAGGTAAATTTATTTGGTGACAAAAGAGAGACCTAAATTAAAAAAGTGTCAGAATACAAAACAATTTTCAAAAGTAATAATGAGAAGGATAAGGCCCCTACCTCCTACAGGTCATACGGAAGGGGAAGCAGAGGCAGGGGGTACTTCATAAGATCCTATTTCTCTTATGCCACCTATGAGTACTAATCACAAAGAGGTTACTATGGGGGGGGGTGGGAGAACTTCTAGACATAATGCTGCAGCTTCAGCACCTAAGCCCCAGCCAAAACAAAATCCCTGACAGTTTTGACAGATCACCCAAACATTGCCAGTGGGAGAAAGACTGGCACACTACTTCCAGGAATGGGCAAGCATTACCACAGACAAAGTGGATACTGGAAGTCGTGGGCCAGGACTATGTCTGCAGTTCAAACACTTTCCAAACCTGCAGAAACACCGAAGTTTTCCAGCACACTCTTCCACCAAACAAAAGTCTGCTGAAACTGGAAGTAAAAAACAGCTAATATCAAAAGCTATAGAAAAGGCCCCTGCTTTCTAGTGGGGCAGGGTCCTATTCTCAAGATACTTCCTGACCCACAAGAAAAATAGGGACTGGCAACCCATTTTAGACCTCAGGTTTCTGAAGAAGCATTTGAAAAAACAAAAATTCAAGATGGTCACACTAAAGGCAGTGATATCACCTTTGCAGAAAGGTCACTAGCTGGGATCTCTGGATATGAAAGACACCTGTTTTCATAGCCCAGTCAGACAGTCTCACAGAAAATACATCAAATTCAGTGCTCCCATTTGATCTCGCCTCAGCTGCAAGAGTTTTCACAAAGTGCCTGGCTGTGGTGGCAGCACATTTGCGAAAAGAAGGCGTGGTGGTTTTCCCCTACATGGACGACTGGCTAGTCTGGGGGAAAATGGAACAAGAGGCAAAGCGCTCAGTTCAATTGGTAAAAATCACCTTGGAGAAGCTGGGATTCTTGATATTGATTTTTTTTTTTGGGGTGGGGGGAGTTCACCAGGAATGACATACTGAGCCAAAATAGCTCATTTCCAGATACATCTTGGGGAGGAGGGGAATAGGAGAATACAGTTGATTTATACATAAAGCCAAGATGCACAAACAATAGAAAAATATAATGACATAACACTGAACAAAATTATAACTATGAACAGCTAAGATGAGCATAGGATAAATAAATAGAAATATGGTACAGTAATTGCACCTTTAAAACATGTTAGGTGACTTGACCAAAGCAGAGACAGAGTAGTTTGGGGGAAGAGAGAGAGAGAGAGAGAGACTATAGTTAGCCTGACTGAAGAGAAGGGGATATGGAAAGGGTATGGCTTGTTGACAGAAAATATGAGTGGTGGGCTATTGGGGAGAGGGTTACGTGCAATCTGCAGAAGTCCCAGCTAGACCCCATTCAAGTACTAGACTTCATAGGAATGGAGCCAAACACCCTGCAGAGAAAAGCTTTCCTCCAGCAGGCCAGAGTTACAACTTTGATAACAATAGCAGAGGTTTTCACAACAGGTTTACAAGACCTGTAGGAGACTTCCTACAGTTACTAGGGCACATGGGTGCAACCACAGTTCCATAGACCAGGTTCCAGATGAGAGATATACAGTACCACTTAAGGGACAACTCATCCAGAAGATGGGGTCCATTTTCAAAACTAGTGCCAGTGATGGAAGGAAAAAAGTAACATCAGAGAGGGCATTCCTTCCTTCAGCAATCACCAACAAGTATTTTTAGTATGGATGCCTGACTCCTGGGGTGAGGTGCCCACCTGCAGAACCTCACAGTGAGTGGCACATGGGGTCCATAGGAGTCACCAGAACAAGTAAACTTCTTGGACCACAGAGCAGTACTGCTAGTAATGCAGTCTCTCTTCCCAGCTACAGGATCAGTCTGTCCAAATCAGGACAGACAACACTGCAACAATGTACTACATAAACAAACAGAGAGGATCCTCAAAACTGTGTACAGTACAAAGGCAATGAGGATCTGAGACCTGGCATATTCCTTAGAAGCAGACATATTTGCAGTGCATCTGCCAGGCAAAGACAATGTCCTAGCAGATTCTTTAAGTAGAATCAGCCAGGGAAATCACAAATGATCCTTAAATCAGTGGGTTTATTAAAGCAAGCAAGAATGTTAAAGCAGCATAGAGAGGTGCTCACAGAACAGGGAAACAGGAGTGGTTCAGGAGGACTGGAGAAGGGTAGCTGTAGTTCCCCTCCACAAAAGTGGGAGCAGGGAGGAGGCTAGCAATTACAGACCAGCCAGCCTGACCTTGTGGTGGGGAAATTAATAGAATCACTGCTAAAGGAAAGGATCGTGGTATATCTTGAATCCAGCAGATCATAGGATCCTAGGCAGCATAGATTCACAGCAGGAAGGTCACGTAAAACAGATCTGATGGATTTCTTTGGGTGACCGAAGAATTAAATCAGAGCGGGGTAGTGGATGTGGCCTACCTGGATTTCAGCAAGGCGTTTGACAATGTTCAGCATAGGAGGCTTCTAAACAAGCTGAACAGCCTGGGAGTGGGTTACAAGGTGGTAAACTGGGTCATAAATTGGTTAAAGGATAGAAAACAGAGGGTGGTGGTAAGCAGAGTTCATTTTGAAGAGAGGAAGATGACCAATGGAGTGCCACAAGGATCAGTTCTGGGGCAGTCCTCCTTAATGTCTTCTTAAGCGATATTGTAGAGGGGCTGGAAGGGAGAAGGTATGTCTCTTTGCAGACGACACTAAGATTTGAAACAGGGTTGACACTCTTGGGGGGGGTGGAAAAAAATGAGGAGGGACCTAAGAAGGCTTGAGGGATGGTCAAGAGAGTGGCAGCTAAGATTCAATGCAAAGAAATGTAAAATCATGCATCTGGAGCTCAGAAACCCAGGGAAGGAGTACATGATGGGGGGGGGTACTGACAACCACCAAACAGGAAAGGAACCTGGGGGTACTCATATCTGATGACCTAAAGGTGACCAAGCATTGTGAAAATGCTGTGGGGAGAGCCAATGGGATGCTGGGGTGCATAGGGAGAGGTATCACCAGCAGAAAAAAGAGGTGATGATACCACTGTTCAAATCAGTGGTGAGACCTCATCTGAAGTACTGTGTCCAGTTCTGGAGGCTGCATCTCCAGCAGGACATAGAGTAGAGGCAGTTCAAAAAAGGGCAACAAAAATGGTGCAGGGTCTGCACCAAAAGTCATATAAAGAGAGACTAGATGACCTTAATATGTATACCCTGGAAGAGAGGAAAGAGAGGGGGGGATATGACAGAGACCTTCAAATACCTCAGAGACATAAATAAGATACAAGAGGGTAGCATCTTTCAGAAAAAAAGATGTTCAAAAATAAGGGGTCATGACATGAGGCTGGAGGAGGGGGGTAGATTCGGGTAACATGAGGAAGTATTTTTGCACAGAAAGGGTGGTGAGTGCACGGAACACCCTCAGTGGAGGTGTGGGGGAAAAACAGTAGGGGAATTCAAGAATGCATGGGATAGGCACAAGGGAACCCTAGCAATAGGAAAGAGAGTAAAAGCCAGAGATCAAGTAGGATCTGCAATAGTGCAATAGGTAGGGATAATGAGCAGACTAGGTGGGCCAAGCGGTCCTTATCTACCATCAATTTCTATGTTTCTTGGTTCTGGCCACAGTGTTCAGAAGGTGGAGCACTCCTATTATACCCCTGTTTGCATCTTTGGAGAACTATCAGCTCCTGCAGTTTTGTTGCAGGCCACCAGCCAGAGGAACAGTCACAGAGGAAACACTGGACTGAACAGGAAAGTTTCTTCATGCCTTCCCACCATTTCCAATCATTCAGAAATTACTCCTGAAACTCAGGAGGGAACCTGCAACAATGATCACAGTAGCTCCAGACTGGGCCAGGTAGGCCCAGTACTTGATACTCCTGGTTCTGTCTGACAAGAATCCAATCAGCCTGCTGCTCAGTCACAATCTATTGACTTTGTCCCAGGACAGAACAACATTTCCAAACTCCAGGACCCTACACCTGAGTATGGTTCTTGAGGAGTTAGAATTTTCTGGATTGGATCTCTCAGAAGAAGTTCTGAAGGTGCTTAAGGTTTCAAAGAAACCCTCTACCAGGAGGCTTATTCCTCTAAATGGAAAATGTTTTCTTACTGGTATGCCCCCAGAAAAAGTAAGTCCCATAGAGGCAGGGTTGCCTATAATTCTGCAATACCTCGTATACCTACAGTTGTCAGGCCTATGGCTTTCAACTTTAAAGGTGTACTTAGCAGGAGTATCAGCATAGACATCAGATGGCAAGGAAACGTTTTGGCCTCACAACCTATTTTCAAAAGGTTTTTTAAAAGCCTAAGCCACTTGTACCCACCAATGAGGGACCCTGTCCCACCCTGGAACCTCAACATGTGCCTTGCCCAGCTTATGGAGGCTCGCTTTGAGTCTACAGAAACTGCTCAACTGAAGTATGTCACATGGAAAACCATATTCCTGGTTGCAGTGACCTCTGCTAGGAGGGTAAGTGAATTGCAAGCCCTCAGCACAGAGCCAAATTACATAATTCCACAAAGGGATAAAGTAGTTCTTAGAACCAACGGAAAAATCCTTCTCAATGTGGTATCCAAATTCCACGTGACTCAGTCACTGACCCTCCCTGTACTCTATCCAGAGCATTCCAGTCCAGATGAGGAAATGTTGCATAGCCTGGATCTAAAGAGAATCCTGACTGTCTACATGGACCAGACAAAAGGTGTCTGGTCCCACAGTACCCAGTTTTTGTTACCTATGGTGTGGTTGGCAAAGGCAAACCAGCTGCAAAGAGATCTGTCTCTCTGGATACTACAAAGAGATCTGTCTCTCACTGGATATTCTCTTTCATTTAGTTCTGCTATGAAAAAGCTGGAAAAATGCCACCAACAGGCTTAAGGGTACAGTCCACAAGGGGTACCTCTGCCTCTGAGGCATTCTCAAAGGGCATCCCATTGTTAGAGATTTGCAAAGCAGCTACCTGGAAAACCATACACACCTTCTCAAAGCACTACTGCTTGTGTATACAGTCCAAAAGTGATGCCAGCTTTGGAACTGCTGACTTGCAGAACCTTTCTCCTAACTAGGTTCTGGACCCAGCCTGCCAAGGTACTGTTACCGAGTCTGCATAAAATTTAAAAACTAAGTGAGTGATTCCTGGGGTCAGAAGAAAATATTACTCACCATAGTGAGTAATAAGGGATCATTTACTATGTTTACACTCCCTAACCCTGCCTTTCCTTCTAGAACTTGAAATAGGTTCACACAAGAATCAGTTTCTTTTTCAGTGAGGTTGCTTGAGCATTACTGTTGCAGTTCCTGCAATTGTAAACTTATCTGGTAAATTTTCACAAGTTTATTTCAGTTTGTTTGGTGTTTTAAAAATTCTAGAACATTTTTCAAAAAAAAATGTAGCCTTTTAGCTAGTTTCACTAGCCACTGTTCCACTCTGACTTGGAAATTATCTGAGTAATGACAGAGTGAAGCGTGAAAGCAGAATTTGAACCTACATTCCAAGTTCTTAAATTTGCATAGGTTCTATCTCCTGAGCATCACTATTGGCCAAGATGACTACATAAAGTGTAAACATAGTGGGCCAGATTTTCAAAGGCCAGAGAATGATGCAGGGTGCTTGCGTCAAAAACAACTGACACAAAGAGCAGGATGCGACAAACCTTGCACCAGTTCTGATTTAAAAATGGTGCTTACGTCAAAAACAGGCCCGCATGTGCCAGAGTGGCTTTCCCCATTTTTGCACCAAAAAATGCCTGTGCCATGTCAGAAATGATGCCTGCATCACTGAAATGATGCACCATCCCCTTATTTGGGATTTTCAAAGAATGCAAGTCCTATCCTTGTGCCTAAGTTGCCTGTCGCTGTTAGACTAGCTAGAGATGGTCTAAGGGACACTAGAGCATGTAAAGAGACTCAAAGCAGGTGGTCAGACCTGACTATATTACTGTTAAGGGTCAGTATTCTCCTGCAGGACTAGTTTAGAACATTTTGGGGCTTAGTTTTGGCCATTTCATCTGCCGTTTTGTTTTACTTAGCTTGCTTCATTCTCATCCTTTGCAACATTTTTTACTCAGCTTGCATTATTTTTTTGGCTCAGTTTGCACATTTTTGTTACTCAGCTTGCACCATTTCTACTTAGTTTGCACCATTTCTGTACTCAGTTTGCATCATATTCGTCCCTTGAGTCATTTTTCTGACTCAACGTGCACCATTCATGTTACTCAGCTTGCATCATTTTTACTCAGTTTGCGTCATAGTCATTCCTTGAGTCAGTTTTCTGACTCAACGTGCACCATTTGTGTTACTCAGTTTCCACCATTTTTGTACTCAGTTTGCATCATTTTCCTTCCTTGAGTCAGTTTTGTAACTCAACTTGCACCATTTTTGACTCAACTTGCACCATTTATTTTGGTGCAGCTTGCGTCATTCTCATCCCTTATGCCATTTTGTTGACGCAGTGGACCTCTTGCGTCAGTTTGGGTGACTTTGTCCCAAAGACTGCTTTTCTTGCAAAATGTGGCACACAGTATTTGGCACACCTAGATCTGACTCAAGCTGGTTGTTTGATGCAGCTTGCGTGGAGCTAAGGGCCCTTTGAAAATCCAGCCCAGTGAGAGTTCTCTTAAAAAGAAACAACATTACTGTGTTGAGCAATGTTTTCTTCTTTCACTTTCTCCATTGCATTGCAGGTGATAGCTCATTGTGTGAGTCTTGAATTTTGCAAGTCTCTCAAATAATAGTAGAAAGATAGTGATTCTGTCTGAATGCAGGTCTGAGGGGGTACCATGACTGCAAATAACAGTGTTGAGGAAGGCATTTGCAACAGTAGCAGTTTTGATGTCTTCTAGTGGGATTAACTCTAAGTATTTTGTAAGACAATTAAAAAGAAGTGGGAAGTCCGCACTGGGACTAAGGGTGGTGCTAGGATAGAGCAAAAATGTAAGAGTATACAAGAGCTGCTGTTTATTTTATGGTTTGGGTGAGTGCTGAATTTGTATATCCTTATATTTTGTAAGACAGTCTCCAAAAACAAGAATGTATTCATTGCCCATGTTGGTGAAGGTCCAAGAATGTCTGTGCTGAAATGCTTTAGGAGTGTCCGCATCAAGCACATCTGTGGTACAGAAAGAAAGAACGTCTAAGCAGGATTCCTCAGGGTAACACAGAGAGATACTGTCATTGTCTGTTGCCATCGTCATTTGAATGAACTCAACCTGATCCGTACTGAATTTCAAAGTTGTAGGATTGGAGCATGGCAATCGATCGAGCAGACTTCTACTAGTTCCTTCATTTCAAACAATCATCTGAGGGCTGAGTGATCAATGATAGCTGTGAATGAGGACTAGTGAAGTTAGCAGTCTAATTTCTTTATAACAATACCATGGCTAGACATTCTTTTTCTGTGATGCCATAGTCGTGCTGAACTGGGGAAAGAGAGCACCCAGTGCAGGAAACAATGCATTCTGTTCTGTCTTGAACTTGACATAACACAGCGCCCACTGCAAAAGAATTAGCATCTGTGTAGAGTTTGAAGGGTTGGTTGAACCTTAGGTAGGCCAGTACTGGAGTGGTGATCAGTTTGTCTTTTTAGGTATCAAAGGCCTCTTTGCATTCAGACATCCATGTATATTCACATCTCTTCTTGGTGAGGGCATACAGTGGAGCTGCAGTCTTGGCATAGTTACTTATGAATGTTCTGTAATATCCAGAGAGACTTAGGAAATCTCTGAGGTCTCTGAGGTTGTCATGTTCTGGATACTCTTTGACTGCTGAGAACTTGTCTGGGTCAGGAAAGATGCTTTGAGAACAACATGTCCCAGGTAATGAATGTCGCATGCACTACAGCGCATGACATGACCGCGAGGTAGGAACAGAGCGGTAGGTAAGAGCGAGAGGGTGCAAAACCATGAAAGGAAGGATGCATGGTAGTGCACCCTCTCACTCTTACCATTGCAGGATAAGATTCCTGCCAGGAGAGGGGTCCACCGAGCAGCTGCCGTGGCTCGATGGGGTGAGCCATGGGCAGCAAGGGATGCAAGCCGTGCGTTTGGGACCGGGTTTTGATTCCCAGTCCCATGGAAATTTTTTTTCACACTTGTGTGATTCTAAGTGTGACCCTCCCCCCGAGGTAGTTATATTAGTTGGGGGTTCAGAGGCAGGGCCACTCGTAAAAACAAGAATTATGCCATATTTAATATACCACACTGTTTTGGCAGCGCGGTATATTACTATGACATAATGTCTTGCAACATTATGACCCCGTGCTGTGTGAAATGACACTTCTCTGTGTGAAACTTGAAGTTTGCTTGTTGGAGGTGTTCAAACATTTCTTTGAAGTGTTGGAGGTGTTTCAGAAAAGTTCTGCTGAAGACAGTAAGGTTCCACCATCGGAACACGCTCGTGGTCCGGCACCAGGCAATTAGGGCACCAATCAGCAATGTTGCCAATCAAGTTTCTTGCAAAGGGCTGTGCTCCCCACACCCCCCTTTGCCCCCACCCCTCCTACTGATAGATTCCTACTCCAGGGGTAGACGGTCCTGATTGCCCAGCGCCGTAATGCCAGTGCTCTGAGTGCCATAAGGGAGACAGTAATATCATCCAGGTAGACTAGCCAAGATTTCCAAGACAACCCACATAGTATGGCTTGCATAAAATGCTAGAATGTGGCTGGACGGTTCCTAAGTCCCTTAGGCAGTTGTTTAAATTGGAAAAGTCCCAAGTGACAGTGGAAAGCTGTGTATGGATGAGAAACTAGATCTATGGAGGCTTGGTAAAACCCACTTCAGGGGTCCAGAGTAGTGAAGTAGGCTGGACTGGCCATGCCAAGACTCTCTAAGGCATCCTGTATTGCGGGTAAAGGATGAGCATCCAGCACCATGCAGGCATTGAGCTTTCTGTAATCCAGGACCAAGGATATGCCTTGTCTTTCTTTACCATCAGCAGACATGGTGTATCCCATTGTACCTTTTGAGTATGCTTAATGGAGTTAATCAAAAAAATGGTTTGATACATTGTGCAGCTATATATCTAGATGCATATGGGTGGGTAGGGGGGTGCGTCAGGCTTTTCAAATGTTGGCAGCACCTAAATTACTAGAAGGGCTTAAATTGCCAAATTCATTTTTGTATTATTTGGCCTTTCATACTGTAGCAGTAAGTATCTGCAATGGCTCATGGACTCCTCTCCACCCCAGGTGAAAAGCTACAACCCACTGTGGCTGCAGATTGAGCGGGTGTTGTGTAAAAGGACTAATATCGACATTAAAGCCTCTATCTATACAACAGTCTGATACCTGCCTCATAGTATATGGAATATCCTGATTGCTGCATCTATACAGTAGGTGTCAATGGCCAGCTTTGCAACTTATTGCAACTCAGAGCTCAGGCCTATGGTATGCAACAACTTGTCTTTAGTCCTAACTTTATTATCAATTGAAAGCCTATTTCAACCCCTTTATGGACCATCCTAAACATCACAAGTGTGGAGCAGCTTATACTCGATAACCAGTTGAGTGCTTTCAGTATATTTAAGCAAAGATACCAGATCACTGATAAGGATGTTTTTCCTTTTTTGCAAACAATCCATATGTTAGCTAAATATTTTAGGGAACGTCCCAGATCCTTAGATCATAGTATGGCTGTTTTCCTGTTGGTGGAATGGACTACTCTGCCCCACCATACCTCACATCTTTATCAGGCTATTTATGAACTCACAATTAAAACAGCACTTCCCAAACATAAGGGGAACTATGATTGGCAGCACAAATGGAAACATGTTTGTAAATGTACTAAATTCAATACTTATAGGCTTAATGCAATTTAAAATTCTGCATAATATGTATTATACCCCCATGAAGCTACACAAGATGCAGAAGTTACATTCAGATGCTTGTACAAGATGTAATGAGGGTCAAGGCACACTGTTGCATGTACTATGGCACTGCCCCAAAGCAAAACTGCTATTGCAGAACATTAAAGCAAAATTAGATCCCCTTTTGGGCTTAGATGATGCCTTTACGCCTCCAGTCTATATTTTGAGGGATTACTCATATCAACTTCTGGGTGCCGAGAAATACCATATTGTGCTCATAGCTTCCTGCACTAAAAAGACATTATTATGACACTGGCTAAATCAAGACACTCCATCTCACCATGAATGGCATTCTGAACTTTTGTTTGCCCTTCGGGCTGGGAAATCTATTTTTAATAGGCATAATATACTGGTAGACTATGAAAGAAACTGGGGAAAATTGTTTGTGCTCATGACCCTAGACAATGCAACACCTGAAGTACAATCTGCAGCACTAAATGTATATTAACTTATCTCCCTGAGGAAGGGTATTTGTATAGGAGGCCTGGTAGATGCATAGTGGTTTAGGCAGACTTGCTATAATTGTCTTGTATACAGTAGCTCTGTCACTTATGTATGTTATTATGGTTTGTTTATCTGTATTAGAGTGTATTCATTTTCACTGTGCCTTACCGAGGGATGGGGGTGGGTTTCTTGTATGTTATGTTTGTTATTTGTTGGAAAATCAGTACAGCTTACTTTATTTAAAACAAAATCTGGTTAGATCCACCACGGCTGCATAATGAGGTTAGTGAAATTGTGTCGAATTGTTAAGGAGGCATGGAGAAACAAAACTACAGCTACAAATGCCATTAACTTGATAAGGGTGTTTCATGGGCTTAAACATAAACATGAATTACATTTAATTACATTTAGAAAGGCCTACGATACCATTCAAATTATGACTTGCAAACAAATTGGGTAGCCAGGGAGTGGGTCACAAGGTGATAAACTGGGTTAGGAACTGGTTCAATGATAGAAGATGAAGAGTCATTGTAAATGGTGTTCAGTCAAAGGAAAGGAGTGTGACCAGCAGGGTGCCACAGGGGATCAGTACTAGGCCCAGTCCTGTTTTATGTCTTCACAAATGAAATTGCAGAGAGGCTGGAGGGGAAAGTGTGCTTGTTTGTGAATGACACTAAGCTCTACAACAGGATGGGCACTTTGGGAAGAGTGGAAAAAATGAGGAAGAACTTAGGGAAAACCAGAGGAATAGTCCAAAATGTTGCAGCTGAGATTTGATGCAAAAAAGTGCAAAATCATGCATCTGGGTTGCAGGAACCCAGGGAAAGATTACGGGGGTGGGGGGGGCTGATGGTCAACAAAATGGAAAGGGCTTTTGGGGTAATCATATTGGATGACCTAAAGGTGGCAAAATAATGTACCAAAGCTGTGAGGAGAGCCAGTGGAATGCTGTGGTGCGTAGAGAGAAGTATTACCAGCAGAAGGAAGAAGGTGGTGATACCACTGTGTAGCTCACTGGAGAGGCCTCATTTGTAATATGGTGTCTAGTTCTGGAAGCCACATTTCTGTCATGCAACTTTAAATCACAAATGGGTTAAATGGTTCTATTTTAGATTTCTAGCCCATTCCCCTACTGCTCCCGTTGGTTAGCCTTATGGAACGCAACCAGAACATATCTTGACTAACATGATGAATTCACCTACACAAGCTGCTTCTCAGTATACAGCACTGTCTTTTTAAAATGTTAACTTCTTTTTGAAAATACGGCATAATCTTTCCATCCATGTAATTGCTAGACATACTGTAGCTAGCTTGGCTTGAGGAGGGGTGAACATGGTCAGGAACCCTTAGCAATTGAGATGCATATGTAGCAAATAAGTCCAGATGCGGTAACTTACAGTACAACTAAGTGTCACTCTGCATAATACAGAAGACTTACAGTGATGAATCTTCATTTGATTTGGCTGGTTTGGGTTCTGATGTAACTGCACAATTGCTTGCTGTTGATTTTGTCTGCAGTTCCATTTTCTTCTTGAAATGGTTACTTTTGCATTTATGTTTATTTTAAAATATTTAATATTCTGACCATGTGGTTATGCCATGGACCATAACTGATATCCAGTCTTAACCCCCCGTGCTCCAGCCCTGTTACCAAGGTCCTCCTATGTGTATCCTGTGCATGTTTGAAATCTGTAACCATTTTGGTACCCATTACCTCTGCTGGCAGGCTGTTCCATGTGTCCCCCATCCAATCTATAAAGAAGTATTTCATTGTATCCCTCTGGACATGCCACATATCAGTCATTTAAAATAACACAAATGTAGTTTCACATTCTTTCTATGAGGGAAGCAAACACAGTCAGCCAGCATGGTAAATAAATACATTGATTGGCACCTGTGAATGAGTGGAGAGGGGGAGTTTTTTCTAGCATTCCTGGTAGTTTTATGCCCCCTGGAACCTGCTAGTCAAGTTTTTTTATAGCATCTTGTCCCAGACAGTCATGCAGTTTGCTCTATTGTTTAATAGCTACTGGTGGAGGCCAGTGTCTTGTTACATTGTCTTTTGTTTCAAATTACCCACAGGAGAGACATCATGGCAGCCAAAAGAAGTCACACTTTGAGTCTTAGGGCATGTGCAGCATAATTAATACGTTTTCTAAATATTAGTATTTTATCCAGCTGTGTGTGTGTGTGTGTGTGTGTGTCTGTTGATGCAATTGCTTGTGTCTTGAATTTAAGCATTTTAGTGGAAACTTTGCACTCTGATTTTCTCATTCTAAATTTTTTGCAGTATGTTGTCTGTATTTATATTAATTCTGTTGGCATTCCTGGTAATGTACAGGGGCAGGGGACTGAGTTGTGACTGGGTTTGAGTAAGGAACACAAATATTTCTTATATACTGCTTTGCTCTCTCCACTGGGTTTTTTACTGTATCCCCTTTAATATTAATTTACTTGTAAATTGTTTTTTTGTTTGTTTGTTTAGGCCATTGATGTAACTGCAAAAAAGACAGTACTGGGGACAGCTCAGTTAAAGGAAAACTACACGGTGTGTGTGTGTGTGTATTGATTCAATTGATTGTGTCTTGAATTTCAGCATTTTAGTGGAAACTTTGCACTCTGATTTTCTTATTCTAAATGTTTTGCAGTATGTTGTCTGTATTTATATTAATTATGTTGAAATCTAGATTTAGTAGTTGCTGTATTGGTCCTTGCAAGAATAGATCCAGAAGCAAATTATTTGATACCTTTTAATGGCCCAACACAGATGTAACAACCAGAGCAAAGTGCTGTAGCTTTCGGACCAACCAGTCCTTCTTCAGAAGCTAATGGCAGTTGTTTAGAAAATACAATGGGCACCAAAATGGCTCCACAGTATGCTAACCTCTTTATGGCTGACTTGGAGGAGGATTTTTTAAGGCAGTGTCCCCACAAACCACTAGCTTATTTCCGTTACATTGATGATTTATGTGTCATCTGGACAGAGGGCACAGATGCACTTAAAGATTTTCATCACAAACTTAATAATCTCCACCTTACCATAAAGCTTACCCTGGAGTATTCTACCACCAATGCTAACTTTCTGGACACCACAGTCACCATTAAGGATGGAACCTTACATACATGTATTTAAAGGAAGCCAACAGACAGACAGACAGAGAGAGAGATACCAGCACAAGAAAAGTAATCACCCAAACCATACAAAAAAATCTGTCATGTACAGTCAAGCACTCTGATGTCACCGTATTTGTTCAAATGAGGATGACAGAGATTCACATTTGGCTATGTTGAAAAACACCTATATTGAACAGGGACACTCTTCCGGGGACATTTACAGCATAACAGAACGGGCAACGCAAGTACCAATACAACAACTACTTCAATATAAAGAAAAGACAGCTACAGACAGAATACCCTTAGTAGTCACATATCATCCAGACCTTGAACATCTGTGTAAGATTATTAAAGACCTCCACCCAATATTTAGTGAGGATGAAACCCTTAATTGTATTTTTAAGGAACTCCCACTACTATCTTTTAAACAACCACCACATTTAGCCAGCCTAATTATTAAGAGCAAACTTTCACCGGAACAGAATACCATGTCACACAATGGCACATGACCCTGCAATCAATTCCCCTGTAAGACTTGTGAGCTCATTTCCACCTCAGACTGTGTGGTTATATCACAAAGTGGACAATTCCAGGTGCATGGGAGTTATACATGCACATGACGACATGTTGTTTATTTCATTCAGTGCAAGAGATGTCCACAAACAGGTTATGTTGGAGAAACAACCCAACAGCTCCACACTAGGATGAACTCACACAAACATACTATTACAGCAGAGAAGACTGAAAAACCAGTGGGGCACAACTTCTCCCATCCTGACCACTCAATTTCAGATATGTCAGTAATGGTCTTAAAAGGAAATCTCGAAAACACACAACAGAGACGAGCTTTTGAGATTAATCTTATTTTACATCTCAGTATGGTAGCAGATGGGATGAACGTTGATCTGGATTTCATGGGACACTACAGAAACTGACATCCACAGACCTCTTCTTGTTCAGACTGGCATATTATAGGACTTCAGCATGTGTGGGATGTGGGTGTGTGTGTATGTATGTGTGTGGGTATGTGTTGTGAGGTACGTGATATAACAGGTGTGGGGCTTGTGTCACATTGAGGTAGGCTTCTATTTAGATACATGGAGTTACAGTGTGTTACTATTCTTACTTCACACACGTAATGAATATTAATTCCTCCTTACTTTTTATCTTTGCCCGGGAGTGGGGTTGATTCCATTGCACCATATTCCGATTACCTAGCCTGTTACTGTACATACAGGAGTGTTATCATAGACTGTCACGTATTTTTTTAACTCTGTACATATTGGGGTGGGAGATCTCATTTGCATGGGGGTCCTGGACAGATCTTTTTACATTAGGCTAATATTGTAGTAATTTGTGGAAATGTAGGTTTGTTAGACCTCTAGTCTTACATACATACTTTATATTTACTTCTAGTTACCTTATCCTGGGGAGGGTGGCAGTTTTATTTCATTGTAGTTCTATCCAGAATCCTTGGAAATGTTACTATGCAGATAGTAGTATGGTTAAATAGTGTCACATTTTTGATCTGTAGGTATTAGGATACATGAGCCCTTTTACTTAGGATTTCATGACACGTTGAATTCTTTTGGGGAACAATTGCAGTGACTGATGTAAATAAAGGTTCACTAGGAGTGTGTGTGTGTGTGTGTGTGTGTGAGAGAGAGAGAGAGAGAGAGAGAGAGAGAGAGAATCTCCTTTAAGCTAGGTATCCCCCCCCCACATTATGGTGATGTGGGGTGGGGTGGGGTGTATTGTTTGTGTGAAGAGGAGGAGAGAAATTACATTTTTATCTCTTTTTCTGATTCCTTAGACACTTCTGGTACATCAAGTTGTTACATTGTCAATGGATATTGACATCAGTACATATCAGGCTACATGGTCTTAATTCCCTGATGGTCCTCGACTAGCCTTTTTTGTTTGACACTAATACTGTCAATTTATATTTAAATGATCATTCATAAAGTCCTGTCACTACACTAGAGGTTTTTGAAATTTATGGGGCATGATATCTACTGTAGCTGGAGAGTACAGCTGGGTGACAGGTCCAGCTAGGTTTTACACATCATACAGTGTGCACTGATTTTTTTTTAAGACAACTTTACTGGTAATTTCTTGTCTATGATGCATGCATTGAAACTTCTTGGAGTCTTAAGACAATCTTAGTATGTCTTTAAGCTGGGTGGGGGTTGCTGTTCAGTAATCACATCCTTATACAAACTGTGACACTCAAAGCTTGATTTAAGTCATCTGCTCCAGCAGTGTTATCTTATGTCAGTTCAATTTATATGCAGTAGGATTCTTTGTATGTGTAGTCCACCAAGTACCTTTGACCTGGGGACCCTCCTGTCTGAAGGTAGCATGGTACTGTTAAACTTCTTTGACATCATCTTCTGTATTTTTTAAATGAGTATTTAAACCAGTGGGGATTTTTTCTGTTTTTCCTGCATGATCTAGCTGTTAAAAGTATTATATTTTCTAAACAACTGCCATTAGCTTCTGAAGAAGGACTGGTTGGTCCGAAAGCTAGAGCACTTTGTTCTTGTTGTTACATCTATGTTGGTCCATTAAAAGGTATCAAATAATTTGCTTCTGGATCTATTAATTATGTTGGCATTCCTGGTAATGTATAGGGGCAGGGGACTGAGTTGTGTCTGAATTTGAATAAAGAACACAAATATTCATTACATTGCTTTGCTATCTCCACTGGATTTTTTTACTGTATCCCCTTTAATATTAATATAATGTATGGGGAGACCTAATTATGCATTGCCTGGTATCTTTTAATTTTCTTGTAATCTCAACATTGTGACATACAAGCTATAAATCTTGCTTGTCTACATCAGATCAATGAGATTATAAGATGGAATCAATGTCACTTGCCGACGTTCCGACCCCAGAATGTTAAATGCGAGCTGAAGCGGCACTTTAAATGCAGTCGCAATTACTCCTCCTCAGATGAGGATTAGCCATCTGAACCAAGTTCACCACGAGCAGCATATAAGTTCTTTTGTTTACTTTTCTCACAGTTACCACCTAAAAGTGTTTTTTTTTTTCAACAATCTTCTCTTTTTTTTGTGCTTTGTCTCTTACTTCCCTCACCTCCATCCACAGGTGGCTCCGATGAAGGATGGCATCCCATCTTGGCCATCAAATATTCCCCACAACCCCTTAGCCTTATTTTGGTGTAAATGTAATTTTGTTTAACCATCTCAAACTCCATACACTATAAAAGATAATGGCTGGGGTTCTGCAGTTTAAAGGGTTGAAATCACCTCTCGCAGTTGCCATGCCAACAGTAAACCTCTCGAGCTATGCTCTTGAGATTTACAACCACTGCATGGCAACCTATCGAGGTGATTACAACATGGTAAACTGCAGAACCCCAGCCATTATCCTCTATATACTTGCATATTTTTTTTGGTTTGTTTGTTTAGGCTATTGATGTAACTGCAGAAAAAGGCAGTACTGGGGATAGCTCAGTTAAAGGAAAACTACATGATAAGTGTGTGTGTGTGTGTGTTGATTCAATTGCTTAGGTCTTGCTTAGAAGACAGTGCTTGTAGACAAATCAAATCATTTCACTGCAGTGTTCTGGTATGTGTGTGTGTGTACTTTTGATTCAATTGCTTGTGTCTTGCGTGGAAGACAGTGTTTGTAGACAAATCTAATTATTTTGCAGCTGTGTTCTGCTGTGTGTGTGTGTGTGTTCCTCTGAGGCTGTTCTTGGAACGCAGGAAAGGTAGAAATGATGAGGTATCTCCTCCCTATTCCTGGATGTAAGTTCCCTCTGCCCTGGGAACACCTGCCTGCTCATAGTGGGTGGCACCTGCTTGCCCTCCTCCCCCAACCTGTCCATCTAGGTGTCCTGGTCATGCCCCTAGACAAAGTCCTGCCTCCTTTGATGCCTTGCAGGGAGGGAACATGAGCCAGAGGAAAAACAGTGCTCTCTAAATCCCACACACACACAGGCAGCGTAGTAATGAGGCTTCACTGGAGAACACTATTTTTAACACTCTACCCTGTTGTTTGGAAGGTAATTATGCAGGTAGTCCTTTTCCCAAAGTAATACATCTGCAGGCTCCGCCTACTGCAGTTGTAAAAAGATAGGGTGCACCCCAAGGACTTGTAGATTAATAAGTGAAACTTTATTTCTTGAGTGTACAAAGTCAGGACAGTATAACATAAAACAATTACAAAAGGAAAAAAAAATAATTTCCTAAAATAAATTAGAATAGATAATATAAATTACATAATATAGTTAAACAGTGATTTCCAATCTAAAACTGATCTGATTGGCAGCTCATCCTTAACTACATTCCGAAGGCCTACCAAAACAGGTGTGCCTTCAAGCCCTTTTTGAAGGCCTCCAAAGAGGGGGCCTCCCTTAAAGATCTTGGGAGCGAGATCCACTGGGCTAGTCCTGCCACTTTAAATGCTCGATCTTCAGATGATTTGAGTCATGCACTCAGAACCACTAGGAAGCCCACCTTGGAGGAGTGCAGAGGGCACTGGGTACGGTAGAGTGTCAGGAGGTTACTCAAGTAGCCAAGGCCCAGTCTGTATAGGGCTTTATAAGTCAGTAAACCAACCTTGAAGGTGATTCTCCACCTCACCAGCAGCCAGTGTACATCATGCAGGACCTGGGGTCACATGACAGAACCCTGGAAGGCCTGTCAGCAACCTGACCACTGCGTTCTGCACTAGCTGCCAGTGATGCAGGACCCCTCCATTTACCTCGAGGTAAACAGTGTTGCAGTAGTCAAGTCCAGAGGTTGCAAAACATGTATTAGTGAGGGCAAGTCATCAGGCAGGATTAAGGCTCCAGGTGATATTCCTAAAATGGTAAAAGCCACTTGAGACAAAAGATGACACCTGCACCTCAGGTGTCAAGCTATTGCCCAGAATGACCCCACAGATTCTTTAGTTACCAGAGGCAAGAAGTGAAGAGGTGCCAAGTGTCACAACAGTCACTACCACTATCATCTCCTCACCCCCTCGATGACCAGACTCAATCTCCAGCACCTCCATCTTGGCCAGGCATGAATTCAGCACCTCAACCACATCATGTCTCCTGGGGGCAAGCAACAAGTACAGCTGGATGTCATTCACATAGCAGTGAAACCCCACACTGTAACATCTGATGATCCCTCTACCAGGAGAAGCAAGGGTGAGAGGATCAAACACTGAGGAACTCCACACAATAGGGGTTTTGAGAGTGAGGTGAAATTTCCCATCACCACCCTGTTTGTCCTACCTGCGAGAAAGGATCCAAACCAGATTATGACAGTGCTGGCAAGTCCACAAAGCTCCCTAAGGAGACCCAACAACACACTGTGGTCCAGAGTGTCAAATGCTGAGGATAGATCGAGGAGAATGTGAATTGACCATTCCCCTCTATCTTGAGCCATGAGGAGGTCATCATGCACTCTGACGAATGCAGTCTCCATACTGTGTCTAGACTGTTAATGCTCATAGATGTCAAAGGTTGTGAGATGTACCTTGAGCTGCAGAGCCACTGTTTTTTCAATAACCGTTAGCCAGAAAGAGAAGGTTGGATACTGGTCTATAATTCACCAAGCAGTCTGGGTCCAGAGATGGTTTCTTCCAAAGGGGCTTCACCAGCACCTCTTTCAAGGTGCTAGGGAAGGACCCCTCTAAGAGAAAGCACCAGACAATCTCAGCAAACACTGGACCTGCAGACTGCCACACAGCCCACCAGGAGATGGGTCTGGTCCTGGTCCAGTTCTCAGCAAGTGGGCCGCAACTTAGAGATTACTTCACAAACCACCTCCGCCCCACTAGCCTATGCTCACTCCAGACAGGAATAGTGCTCCTAGCGGTGACCATCTTACCAGTGTGGGGCAGTGATAGCCCTGTTGAGAAAATCCTGGATCTGATAGAGGACACTGTCAGAGAAATACAGAGCAAACTCTTCACACTTGGTGGCTGAAACTGCTCTTTTCAGCTACAGACATGTAGGATGGAGTAACTTATCCACAGTCTGAAAGAGCTAAGCTGGTCTGTTATTCCCTGAAGCAATTTCCTCCGACAGGAGTGCTGCCTTCTTATGGGAGATTGCTCTTTAACATTCATGTAGTGAGTTCTCAAAGTTAGTCTGTCCTTCTCAGATCCAGACTTCTGTCAACAGCACTCCAACTTCTGACCCCTGGTCTTCCTCTCCCTGAGCTCCCCCTCAAACCAAGGGGATCTCGAGCAAGAAGATTTGGGTCATATACGAACAGGTGCGACAGAGTCAAGCACCAAGGCAACAGCCCTGTAATAAGCTGCTACAACCTCATCTGAACCTGCCCTGCAAGCAGTCCTCACATCTGAAAGGTCCATTACTGCCTGAAGTCCTGCTGGGGACAACCCTTTAAAGGGTGATAGCGGACCATCTCCACAGGGGAAGGACTATTGGGGGGGCCCTGAATGAGATCTTTAATGTGCAATGATCCAACCAAATGACCGGGTAAAACTTGAGATTGTTTACCTCAAGCCCCAGTGAGAATACTAAGTCCAAGGCATGACCGTGCCTGTGAGTTGCAGTAGTAATAGCTTGTGGAGGCCCATCAAATACATTATCTGGAGGAAGTTTTGTCCAAATTGCAAGAGTTTGTTGTTGATCCAAGCATTGAAAATGCCCAGAACCAACCAAATGGGCAACTCCAACACTCTCTTAGCAATGAAGTCCACAACCTCCTGCAGAAATTCCAAGGGCCCCAGAGGTTGGTGCACCAGAAGAATTCTGCAGCTTGAGCCTGGACCCCATGTATGGCCATGCATTCAAATGATGATGTAGGACTCACTGGGTGTACAGAAAAGTGCATATCAGATCTAAAACAGATGGCCCCACCCCCAGCCCTGCAATCCTTCCTTGGGCAACACACTACAGAGAATCCAGCCAGACCTCTCCAAAACTGAACTGGTGTCATCCCCCAAACAGGTATCTATGATGCAATCCAGATTGACCGAGGAGACCAAGTCCACTATAATTGCAGTCTTGTTCCTGATCAATCTAGCATTGCAAAGCACTGCCTTAGGGGATAGGCACAGGTTGCCAGCCTATCAGATACCTGCCCACTCAGTCCAGTGGAGATTCTTCACTGATTGTCTTATTCAAGCATGTCTTTCATCATGTCCTCTAGGACTTGTTTCTGTTTGTGGTTTACTTTGTAGGCTTGCTGATGGATGGGTTTCTAACTGGGTTACATCTCAATGATGTGCTGCAAGATATTACAACATTTGAGCTTGTTGTCTGTACCAACAAAAACATCTGGGATTATCCTCCAGGAAATCCAAACGCTGTTGTTTTTCTGTTGGAGGTACTGGAAGCTTGGAAGAAAATAGTCGCTTACTGAGGGATAACACTAGTGAAGCTGGAGTGGTGGTAGTAGCATTGACAGGTGTAGAGATGGTGGAACCAAGTTGAGGTTCTTGCATGAGGTGAAGGCAGAAATACTAAAAATATGTCAGTATTCACTGAAGAGGGGAAGGGTCGGGGACCACAGTTGGGCAAGAAATACAAAGGTGGGAGGATAAGGTGAACAGCAGTCTATTTACTGTGGAGAGAGCCCTGGAGGAGCTCAGAAAACTGAAGCTGGACAAAGCAATTGGGCCAGATGGCATACACCTGAGGATATTCAGGGAGCTGTGGAGGGAGCTAGAAGTGCCTCTGGCAGCCATGTTCAGTGAGTCAGTCAACACAGGAGTGGTTCCAGAGGACTGGAGAAAGGGCACATGTAGTCCCGCTTCACAAAAGTGGTAGCAGGGAGGAGGCAGGGAACTATAGGCTGGTCAGCCTCACCTCAGTAGTGGGTAAGATCATGGAGGCACTGCTTAAAGAAAGAATAGCAGGAAATGCAGAGTCCAGTGGTACCCTAGATCCAAGGCAACATGGATTCACAGCAGGAAGGTCGTGTCAAACGTATCTGATAGATTTTTATGATTGGGTTACAAAGGAGGTAAATTGGGGAGAGTGGTGGATGTTGCCTACCTCGATTTCAGCAAGGCCTTCAACACTGTTCCACACAAAAAGCTGGTTAGCAAGATGGGTAGTCTGGGCATGGGCCACACGGTGGTAAACTGGGTTAGTAACTGGTTAATGGACAGGAGACAGAGGGTGGTGGTAAATGGGATCCAGTTCAGGTAGAAGGGGGTGACCAGTGGGATGCCTCAGGGATCAGTCCTTGGGCCAGTCCCGTTTAATGTTTTCATTAGTGACATAGTGGAAGGGCTGGAGGGTAAGGTCTCCCTGTTTGCAGATGACACCAAGATCTGCAATAGGGCTGATACTCCAGAAGGGGTGGAGAAAATGAGGAGGGACCTGAGGAAGCTTGAAGAGTGGTCCGAGGTGTGGCAACTGAAGTTCAGTTCAAAGAAGTGCAAAATAATGCACGTGAGATGAGGGAACCCTGGAGAGAGCTACAGGATGGGAGGGGGGCGGGGGTTGCTGACGGTCACCAGGGAAGAAAGGGATCTGGGGTTATCATTTCAGACAACCTAAAGGTGTCTAAGCAGAGTACAAAGGCTGCAAGGAAGGCTATTGGCATGCTGGAGTGCATAGGCAGAGGTATCACTAGCAGGAGGGAGGTGGTGATTTCATTGTTTGTTAGTTTTTTATTTGATAGCAAAAATTCGTCAAACAAGGTACATCAATTTATATGTAAATACTTCATGTCCATTTTTCCGAAAGTAGTTTATGTAATACATCATTTGTAATTAAATAATTACTATCATTTTGCCACATTTTGTCAAATGGCTCACGTCTTTCATGTATAGAATAGTGTACCTTTTCCAATTTGCATGATTCATTCATTCATTCATTCATTATATTTAACCGTGTTTTGTAATCTGGTGGACATGTATCTTTCCATTTCATGAGTACACATTTATGTGCATTTGTTATGCCAATCATTAGTAACTTTTGATGTTGAATGTTTATTTCATTATAGTGTATAGTGGAATGCTGTTATGCATGAAATTCCATGCCTGAAATATTCTTGTTCTGCTGCAGTAGTGATGTCATTATGTTGTTTTGCTGCAGTAGTGATGTCACTACTGCAGCAGAACCACTTGGAATGCTGGCACATTGTTGCTTCCCTCTGTTTAATTCTGTGGTGACAGTATTCTAGAACCTCTAGAGACATTTCAAGTCAGTTTCATTATGAAAAGGAGAAAAAAAGCACAATGCACACATTTCACATAATACTACTATACACTATAAAAAATACAGGATGAGCAACTTTATGCACAACCTGTGTGTTCTGTCACCTCGGGGTTCTGATTCCCATAGATCTCGAGCTTAAATACTTGAGGTCAGAGGGAATCAGAACCCCTGTAGTAGAAACACACCTGGTTGTGCTGAGTTGCCTATCCAGTATTTCTATATTGAATAAGTTCCTTGATAACAATAAACTTTTGTGTTCATTCTTAGTCATATATTTGTGGTTTTATATAACGTGTCCAGAAATTTCTGCCAGTAGTTCTTTAGCTTATTACATTTAACCAACATATGTTCAAGGGTGCTTCTTTCATATCGACATCTAGGGCATAAGAAAGAATAATTAGGGTTCATAAGATTTATTCTATGCGGGGTGTAATATGTTCAATGTATAATATTAAAATATATATTTGTACATATTTATTTGATAGTAATCCCAATTGTTTAAAGTTTATAATGTTAGACCAGTTTTCATCTTGGATCTGTATCTTTATCTTTTCTTCTCATTTTTGTTTTAACATTTGTAATGTTTGTCCTTGTGCCGTTTGAATTATGTTATGTAATCTAGATATAAGTTTATTATTATTGGGCAATATTAATTGACTTTTTAGTAGATTCATTTGAGGACATTTCATTATGTTTCAAGTGTTTTGTAAATAGTTTCTTATCTGTAAATATCTAAAAAAAAATGTGTATTAGATAGATTATATTTTTGTTTAATAGCTTAAAAATCTAGAAGACCTGTTTCATTATATAGTTGTCTTATTTCCTTTATACCATGTTGATGCCATAATTTAAACCCAACATATGTAACAGAAGGAGTAAAGTTCTTGTAAAGATATATGGGTGAAAAGGGGAAATTTCATTTTGTTTATTTAAATCTATAATATTTTTCCATATTCTGCAGGTGGTAATTGTTGATGTACAAATAGTATTAATATTGGTTTTACCTACATATAAAATATATGTAATCTTTTCGTATGGAGTATAGTTTGCTTCTGTCTGGCAGGCTTCTTTGTTTTTATCTTGATGGAACCAATAGCCTAATAAGTTTGGAAGTGATAGGCCTCCTGATTCCATAGCCAAATACAATTTTTCAATTTTAAGTTGTGGTCTCTTACCCTTCCATAAAAATATCTTTATTATTTTTTCCATTCTTTTGAAAAAAATATTGTGTAGTATTATGGGACATGTTTGAAAAAGGAATAAGAATTTGGGAAGTGTATTCATTTTAATTATGTTTACTCTGCCAATTAATGTAAACAGAAGTGATTCCCATTTATTGAACTTACTTTGTGTTTTATTCATTGATGGTTTGAAGTTATTGTTAAATAAACATTCATTATAGTGATCAGTATACACTCCTAAATACTTGGGTTTTGATACTTTTTTAACCTTTATGTTTTGCATATGATTGAATGGGTTTGTGTGATTTTAAGATTCTAATAATTCGGTTTTATCCTGATTGATTTTATAACCTGATATTTTCCCATATGATATAAGTATATTATTTAGTTCCTTGTAGATCAAATTTAAATTATGGGAATATATCAAAACGTCATTGGTAATAAACTGATTTTATGTTCATTTTCTCCTATTCGTAATCCTTGTATATTGTTATTATTTCTTATAGTTATTGCTAATGGTTCAATGGCTATTGCAAAACTTAGCAGTGAACAGAGACAACCTTGTCTGATTTCCCTTTGCAATTTTGTAGAGTCTGATAATTCATGGTTGGTTCTGACCTTAGCGGAAATGTTCTGATATATAATATCTTTTCATGTCCTAAATTTGGGGCTGCATTTTAGTAATTTGAATAAGGTTTTAATATATTCCCATTCCAATCGATCAAATGCTTTTTCAGCATCCAGTGAGAGTATTGAAAAGTTGTCATTTTTGAATTTATCGATTACATTTATTGTTTGTCTTATATTCGTTTTTAATTGTCGGTCTTTAATGAACCCATTTTGATCAGTGTGTATAATATCTGGTAATATGTGGTTTAATCTGTTGACAAGTATTTTAGTTAGAATTTTACTATCTGTGTTAATTAATGATATTGGTCTACATGATGCTGTAAGCTTTGGGTCTTTATCTTTTTTTAAAACAGTTTTATTGTAGCTTCTGTTGAAGATGGATTCATAACTTTTAATTGTAGTATATTATTGTATAGTATCTCTAGGTGTGATATAAGCAGATTTATATATTTTTTATAAAAATCTATTGGTATACCATCTGGACCTGATGCTTTTCCATTTGGTAATGCCTCAATTGCTTGTTGTATTTCATGATTAGATATGTCTTGTTCTAAACTTTTAATGTGTTTTTCTTGCAGTTGTAATTCTATTTTATTTAAAAAGGTTTCTGTAGCCATGTTATCTGTATGTCTTTCAGAAGTGTACAATCTTTTGTAATAATTTTCAAATGTTTTATTGATTTAAGTGGATTTATTAATTATATAATCTTTGTTGTATTATTTTATGAATTGTATTTGTTTTGTTTTCTTTTTTGATTTGCCATGCCATTAATATATTGGTTTTGTCACCCATAGCATAGTAATTAGATCTAGTCATGATTACTTGTCTTTCTGCTTCATTGCTGGTTAATTTGTTGTATTGATCTCTGAGCTCTAATAATTTTTGAAATGTGCCCGGATCTTGTGTTTGATGAAACAAGCTTTCTTTTTGTTTAATAGTTTCTTTCAACTCAGTTAATTTTTGTTTTCTATGTTTCTTTTTATTAGCATTGTATGCCATTGTGATTCCTTTGATGTAAGCTTTGTATATGTCCCAAATTATAATAGCCATGGTTTCATTTTATTTATTATTTTGAAAAAATAGTTCAGTTTCTTGTAATACTTCATCATTATAGCTATCATCCTTAAGACGTGTAATATCTAATTTAAATATATAACGAAAGTTTGTTTTTTTCATTTTTTGAGTCATAATTAAAGATGTATGGTCAGATATGTGAATGTTTTTATACTCTGTGCCTACCAGGTTACTTATCATGGTTTCAGGTATTAAAAAGAAATCAGTTCTTGAATGTGTTTGATGTGCTGCTGGAAAAAATGAAAAGGCAATGTCAAAGGGGTGTAAATACCACCAAGGATCTAGTAAATTAAAATCTTTCATAAAGTCAATTATTTTTGCTGCTGCTGATTGAATTTTATGGTTCAAATTGTTAGATTTATCCAATTCAGGACCAAGAACTATATTGAAGTCTCCACAAAAATTAAAGGTTATTTAAATGTTGCTGCTAATAAAAATCGTTCTATATAGAAACTGGGGAATTATCATTAGGGCCATATACGCTGATCAATGTAATAAGACTGCCATTGATCATAATTTCACAAATAATATATCTTCCATTTTTCTTTAATATGGTGCTGTATTAATATGTCTACATTTTTTTAAAACCGTATTGCAACCCCTCTGGCATTAGAACGGAATGGTGCGTTAAGACCTTGTCCCCATTTTTTTGAATAGAACAAAAATTAATTATTTAATAAGTGAGTTTCTTGTAGGAATATAATATTAGCAGCTTGTCTGTCAATGTAATTAAATATTCTTGCCCCTTTTATTCTATTACTCATACCTTTAACATTCCATGATACTATTTTAAGTTGTTCATCCATACCTGAAATTGTATTGTATTGTATGAGTACTTTAACATATACATGGTTTATATTATAAATTTACATTTTTTCCCGATTTCTACAAAATCTTTTTTTTTGTACCCACACATTGATTACCTTGTTTATCTCTATTATTAGGTAAAGTTTAAAAGTATTTTTTCATTTTTTGCTAATGTCTATCCCCCCTCTCTCTACCTCACCCCCCTCATATATCCCTATTTTCCTCAGGTTTTGGGAAAATTAGAATCATAATCCATTGGATGGGTTGGTTGCTCATATTCTTATCTGAGGAAAACCTTCCCCATTTTCCTATCTTGATGGCCATGACAGAGGTGTTGCAGTGAAGGTCCAGCTGCCAGCTCACCCACATGCTCCAGTCTAACAAAATGTCTAATCCAAGTGAAGTAACCACCCCACCCTTCAAATTCAGATTTCATTCTGCTTTAGCAATTTTTTCCCTCTTTCCCTTATCAGCATAAGTATAATTGACATTTATATTTCTATTTTTTTCCTTTATATCTTTTTAATCAGTCATCAACCGTATAGCAGTGTTATTATTTTGCATTCTCCCTCTCCTCCCTATCTGCTCCTTCTTTTTTTTCCCTTCACATCTCTGTTTTAATTTCTGATTCAAGGTGTTCATATATACTACTTAATCAAAATTCCAAACTCTAATTCTTAAGTCTGATTTATTGTCCAATGAAAATCTGGTTCTTCTGGGGTTTCTTGTATCACCAATGTTTTGGAGTCCAGTGGATTGATATGACATTGAGATTTAAGATAAATCTCAGCATGTTTAAGGTCAGTGAAAAAATGCATTTTCCCATGCCAAAAGAACCTTTAGTTTAGCGGGGGGAAGGGGGCAACATGGAGAATTGAATACCCATTTCTCGTAGAATGGCTTTAGGTCTGTCAAACACCTTTCTAGACTGAACTGTTTCTGCAGTGAAGTCTGGATAGACGAAGAATTGTATTCCCTCTGCCAGGAGACCTTTTTCAATCCTTACTTTCCTTAAAATTCTTTCTCTATCCTGATAGTAGTGTGGTTTTATATAGACCAGTCTGCAGCTAGAGTGAGTGCTAGTAGTTGACTGTGGCATTGTTTTACCTGCATGGTGTGCTCTATCAATTTTGATTTTATCCTCTGGGTATTTGAGTCCCATAGCTGTTACCAGGTTTTCAAAAAAAGGCACTGGGTCCCTCCTTCTACTCCTTCTGGGATGTTGATCAGCCTGAGGTTATTCCTTCTGGATCTGTCTTCTTGATTGATAATTTTTTGTTGTAAGTACTGCAGCTGCTGCTTAAATTCTACTATCTGTTTTTGTACGGGGGCTACTGTGTCTTCCATATTACTAACACGTTGCTCTGCTTCTGTGATTCTAATGGTTAGGTTTTCTAGTTTGTCTGTGATATAATTTATGGATTTATTTAATGCATTGAAGGCTGAAGACATTTTTGTAAAACCTTCTTTAATGTCTGTTTGTTATTGTTGTTTGAATTTTGTTAACATTTCGGTGTATTAATCTTGCCCCCGGCTTGTGTTATATTGGACGCAGTGTTCGGTTGTTCTTTAGAAGTAGCCTTTTCTCCAGCATAAATTATATTTTTTGTTTTGGTCTTGTTGCAGCATAAATGTCTATGGTATAGTTTGTTGGTCTACTTGAGTGTGGGTCTTTTGAAATTACGGTAGATTTTACTAATTCTGAACCCAGTTGAGATATTGTCTTATCCAAATTAGTTCTTGAGCTCAAATTACTGTAACACATTGTTTCAGTTTCTGCTGTATCTTGTTTACTAACCTCTTCGAATTGGTTGTTGTTTGTCTGTGTAATGTCCACTGTGACAGGTGTTTGTTCTTTTTCTCCACATTTGACCTGCTCACCTGGCAGGTCTAAATCTTGCACATCGAAAAATAGATTTGGTTCTGAGTTTGCTTCTCCAAGTATAGCTGTAGTGTATTCCAAGGGCATATTCGCTGTCTCTGCCTCTGTTTCAGGGGTTTTAGGCAATGGAGAAAGTGGATTCAGTATCTTGAGAAGGCGTTTCTCTGTTAAAGGGAGAAATTGCAGTGTCCTCTGCTGAAATTGGGTCTGCAATCCTGTGGTTGTGTCAGCGGCAATAAACGTGGTGGCGGCTGGCAAATTCATCAACTCCTGCAGGTCGACTGACAGTTTTTCCCCTGCCACCTTAGACCATTTGAATGTTCCGGGTAAGTCTTGCAGTTCCATAGCTCTATGAGCTGACTTTGACATGCTGGGATGACCAAGGCTCTTGCTGGGGTAGGAGGCGATTTATTGTGGAGTTTTCTCTTTTTTTCCTGCTCTTCCACAGTGCTGTTCCCTTTGCCTTTTTCTGCTTCCTTTCTTTCACTAGTGGAGTTTTGGTTGCTGAGCTAGGTCCATACAAACTTTATTTAATCCAGAGGGGCGGGAGCTTGCGTTAGACGTCTGCATCCTCAGGCAGTCATCTTGGAATCTCAGGATCATTCTTCTGATTCTCAACAGCAGTGGTGGGATTGTGGTGATTCCATCGTATAAAACATTAGTGAGTCTTCACCTAGAGTACTGTGTGCAACTCTGGAGGCTGCATCTCTATAAGGACATTGACAGGGTGGAGGCGGTCCAGAGGAGGGTGGCAAAGATGGTACAGGGATTGCACCAGAAAACATATGAGGAGAGATTAAAGGACCTTAATATATACTTGCTGGAGGAGAGGGCAGACATGATAGAAACCTTCAAGTACTTTAAAGGCTAAACAAGGTGCGGGGGGTGACATCTTCCAATATAGGAGGAGTACAAGAATGAGGGGGCATGATATGAAATTGAAAGGTGGCAGGATAAGGGGAAATGTGGGGAAGTTTTTCTTCATAGAAAGGGTAGTAGATGCATGAAATAGTCTGCCACAGGAGGTGGTAGGAGTTAGAACAGTGGAGGGATTTAAACATGCATGGCTGCTGGCCTGCTGGCGCAGCAGTATGGTTACTGCTTACGGCGCCAGTGACCCTGGTTCGGGAGGCTGGAGGGCCGGCCAGGGGAAGGTAGGATTGAGTGCCTAGAGGCTGCTCTCCTCCTCCAGGGAGGGGTGGGTTGCAGGTCCCACTGCTTTACCGCCACCTGGGTGACCACAAGTGGAGGTGCAGCAAGACAGCTTGCAGCAGAGTGTGAGGATGTCAGCCGGGAGCCGGAGCACTGGCACGTCACGATATGCCCCTCCCCTAGGCTTCCCTAGAGTTCTGACATCCTGAGGGCTGGGACCAGAATAAAAAAAGCAAAAAAAAAAAAAAAAACCCACATCAGACACCTGAAGACGGGACCCAGCCGTCCCAAGAAAAAATCCAGAACCAGGCTCCATAGAAGGGGTCGATGAGGTCTCCTGATGCACACTTAAGGACTGGAGGAAACTACTGGGGGTCTCTCTCCTCCTTGCCTGGGGGGGGTAAACCAAGGCTAAATGGGGCAGGCTCACCAGCACCTGGAGGGAGGTACCAGGGGCAGACCTACGGAAGCGCGCACGGCATTGGGATTCCCCAAAGATAGGAGCCTGAGGCAGTGAGTAGGGCCAAAAAACAACAAAAAAAAAAACATGCGTGGGAAAGGCATAAGGGACCCAAGAAGTGGGAAGAAGAGGAGAAAGCCATTGCTCAATTAAGGTCAGAGGTCACAAACAACGGCAGGACTTACAGGCAGACTGGATGGGCCTAGCAGTCCTTATCTGTCGACAGTATTTTTGTGAGGTAAGGCTGAGAAGGATGGTGGCTGTAGGCTGGTATGCACTGTGGTGTGTGGTGAAATAGTTTTAAGGTAGGCTAGGTCATCCTGAGTGGATTACATAGCTGATGTGCCCTGTGATTAATTGGAGGACTGGATGTCCTGCAGGAGGGTTTGTATTTTGTAGCCCCATATCCTTGAGGTGGGTGAAGGTAGGCCCCCAGATGCTCCTGCATGCATCCTTTGTTGAATATAATCATTGTGGAAGATATTTGCTTGACAGAATGGAGGTTGTAAGGATGAGAAGGAGCTGCCTTTATACAGAGGATGTGATGTTGTGGATTAGATGCAGTGCCTGTTGTTGTAGATCAATTTACAATTATTTGTAAGCAAAGTCCATCAAGTGATGTGTTTAATAAACAAGTCCAACCCCAGTCCTTCTTGTTCTGTTATTAAAATAAAGATTTCTTTGCAAATTCAGCTTTTTGTGTCAGTGTCCATTCATTTCAATAGGGTTTGCCCTTTTTAAAAATGGTCACCATTAGTTTCAGTGGAGTGAAGCCCATTAGAAGACAGTTGGTGCCCTTAACAAAGATGCCCATCAGACATTCGCACAGAACTGTGCATGCCCTTGGTGATCTGCCATTTCCAAGATGGCTGCTGACGGGTAGAGGGTCACTTCCTGGTATGCAGTGAGTGTGCTCCAAACAGCTATGGCTGCTGCTTGCCACAAGGCAGGCTGTGGAGGTTCTTGTGAGCTCAAAATGCTGGCACCCACGGTATTCCACGTGGTGCTTACAAGCTGAAATGGAGGTTGATTTGGGTGAGTTGTACTTGCTGCTTGGGAATTTTATTTAATTTGGTCTTCTCCCTGTTCTGTATTATTTATAATTGTCGTTACTGCCTTGGATTCCTTTCTGTGATTGCTCACCAGTTGACCTTTTATTTTACATATATAAATTCTGTTCTTTTCTTTTATTGGATTTGCCCATGTTATATTTTTACACTCTGCCTTGGCTTGTGCTGCTGTGCTTTGATTTATTTATAGTATATGAAGTGCCCTATGTATTTATTATGCCCAGTTTGGGCTGCTGTGGCTAATTGCATTTATTTGTGCCCCACTTTGCATTAATTTATTTGAGTTTTTTGTTTCTGCAGTCAGTAGCGTAGCCAAGTGACTGTTCCTGGGTGATAAGTGGAGCTGTGTTGTGCAGAGCAGAGCTGTGGTTCACTTTTTGAGGAGTTAGTTGTTTCTTCGCAGAATCGGGGAAGCTGATGAAACTGCTATAGTGTGGGCTGTGGGTGGGAGGTAGCAACCATTGGAAGGCAGGTGAGGTGGCATAGAGACTTCCTAGTGCAACTGTACATTTGAAAAGGGCCTGACTGTGTGTCGGAGGCAACAGCAGAGCAGACCAGGAGTCTGTTTGTGGCAGTGCATGGGCTCCATGGGTTTGCGACTGGCAAGGACAGTTCCAGCATGCATGTGAGGAATCTAATGCAGCTGCCTTTCAGGGCCTGCACTCCTACACCATTCAGAAGTCTACAGGGTCATCCCTCATGGTTGGCATGGCAACCCTTATGCCCCTCAGGCCATTGTAATGATAACAGATGGTGTTGGAACTCGAGATTTTCTGCTGGCTTTGGCATGAAGGAATAGTACTTTGCTTAAAAATGGGCAAGCCATTCGTCTATATCTGGATTTCAGTTATGCCACACCCCAAAGGAAAAAGAAGTTTGATCAGGTCTGGGCGATGCTCCGGGAGGCCGATATCAGCCACGGGATGGTGATTCCTGCCTGTCTGCAGATCATCCATCAAGGCAAGATTTCCCTCTTCTCAGATCCGGCAGTTGTGCAAAAGTGGGCCCAGAAGTATGCTCCATCTCGCTGTCACTGGGATGATCCTGAGGATTCTACTGAAGATGATCCTGAGGGGAGTGTTTGACATCTTTTCTCCTGAACTGTGTCATTAATTTGTAATCTGAATGTGCGTTGGATAAGTAGTGGGCTTTCCAGTGAGACATTTGTTATTTCCACGTAACTTGGCTACTAGTATTCCACAGTGAGCCCTGGATCCACCTCCACTTAACACTTTACCATGTTGTTTGCTTGATAGTGTATCCTCTTCTTAAGCTGAGGAACAGTTTAATATTATTTTCTTTTTTGATGTTATGGCTGTTTTAAAGTTTACTAAGATTTTTTGTAAGACTAACTTGCACTCTGTTCTGGGGGTTCATGTCTTGTCTTTTTGGGAGCCTTACTGTAGCTCTCTCTATTTCATAACATTAGTGTGCTAGATAGTACACCAGTAAAATGATGGTATTTTTTTGTACCTCCTATATAGGTAGGGCAGATAGATTTAAAAGGTTGACAGTTTTAAATTCAACAGACATTTTACCATGCCGCTCTTGGACTCAGTAGACAGCATTATTGGCATATTGTCTGGTACTTTTTACTCACTCCTTTCCCCCCCCCCTCAAGGTCATATCATTACAGCATGTGTTGGACTATTAGTTAATGTTAAGAGGAGCGGCACCCTCAGGGTTCAGTGACTTTGTTGTATGCACCATGTTTGATTATCTAACTGTAACTTTTTTTAAAAAAGAAGTGGAGGTTGATTTGGGTAAGTGGCACTTGCTGCTTGGGAATTTTATTTAATATGTTCCTAGTTAATTTGATCTGCTCCATGTTCTGTATTATTTAGGATTGTTTTTGCTGCCTCTGATTCCTTTCAATGTTTGCTCCCAGTTGACCTTTTATTTTACATATATAAATTCTGTTCCTTTCTTTTATTGGATTTGCCCACGTTATATTTTTACACTCTGCCTTGGCTTGTGCTGCTGTGCTTTGATTTATTTGTATGAAGTGCCCTATGTATTTATTATGCCCAGTTTGGGCTGCTGTGGCTCCTTGCATTGATTTATTTGTGCCCTACTTTGCATTGATTTATTTGAGGTCTTTTGCTTCTGCAGTCAGTAGCGTGGTCAAGTGGCTGTTCCTAGGTGAGATAGGGGCCACGTTGTGCAAACTGTGATCCACGTTTTGAGAAGTTAGTTATTGCCTCAGGGACTCAGGGAAGCTGATGTGGCTGCTATAGTGTGGGCTGCAGGCAGGAGGTAGCGACCACCGGAAGGCAGGTGAGGCAGCATGGAGAATTCCTGGTGTAAGCATGCATTTGAAAAGGGCCTGGCTGTTTGTTGGTGGTGGCAGCAGGGCAGAGCGGGAGTCTGTCTGTGGGAGTGTGTGGTCTGTGTGTGGTTCGTTACTGGCAAGGACAGTTCCAGCATGCATGTAAGGTGTGTAGTGCAGCTGCATTTTAGGGCCTGCGGTCAGAGGGAGTGAAATCATGATCAGTCCTGGATGCTGCAATAGAATGCTTGCTGGAGCCATGGTGTTCATTGGGCCATGGGATTGCGATGGCTTTGGCGGTTGTTTGTATTTTTTGTCCCAGAGGTTTGATTTTAGGGCAGCTGGGCTAAGAATGGAGCAGAGAGAGGGAAGGAGTTTTGTCCATCTGGGGTTTCTGGCATGCTGGACCATCTGGTTGCACTTATTTATGTATTTTTTCTAGTCTGGCCCTAGGATAGACAGAGCAAGACACCAGGTGCTGAGGTGGCAGCTGACAAGAACAGAAGGTGGCACAGTTTGTAATGGTATTAAATTGTTCAATAAAGTACAAATACAAACAGAAGATGGCATAGTAGAAGCTGTAGACATGGAGTGTTCCCAGCACTGAGGCATTCATCGCAGGCTTTTGCTACCATGAGTTGAGTACTGTGGGGGATTGGGGGGTTTCATTTGTCGAGGAACTCTTGAGGCGCTTATGGTTAGGCTAATTAATTGCAAAGACAGTTCAGTTATGCATTGGTAGGTTTAGCAATGTTCCCCATATTTCTGTCATAGTCCACATTTACAGGATTGCAGGAGGGCTGCAGGTGAAAGCAAGAGACTTAGTTTTTTTTCTACTGCATCCAGAGCTGAATTATAGGTGGCAGGGGTTCAGATCTTGAAACTGCTGGGCTAGGGAGGCTGACTGGGTGCCCAGTGAGGTACTTACCAGTAGGGGACTGGTGCAGGCAGTTGAGATAAGGCCATTGATGGAGAAGGGCCATATTCTCCACCACTGTGGCATTTTGGTGTTGGTTTGCCACTAGGACCCTTATCTTCTCTACAGATCTGTCATGCTAATCTCTTGGTGCACCAGCGGATGTTCTCATCATGGACTGTGTGAACAACTTTAATCAGACGCATAAAATAAAAGTAGAAACTGTTTTTCTTCAGTATAGATTTCTGCACACCATGAGGCTATGCCTCAGACCGAGAGATTTCCAGAGCCCCTGCTATGATAAGGTACTACCATGCAGTGTAGCAAATAAGAAATAAGACACGATGAGCTGTGGTGTATGGGCTGATAAGAGCACGCCTCTGGTGCGTAATGAGGCAACTGCGCTGAGTGCCTTTAGCACTTGGGAAGTGCTCTTATTAGCCCATAAACCGCACGTTGGAGTGTCTTATTCCACTTATAAAATGGTCCCACAAGTAAATATTTGAGAGGAACAAAACACACACAACATTTTTTGAAAAAGGAGGTTTTAATAGCAGAAATACTAAAAATAGTTCTCTTATTAATTAGAGACACACACACACACACACACACACATATACACATATGTACATGTACTGGTCAGGTTATTCCCCCTCAGACACACTGTATTTGTCAACACTGGTTTTATTTACAGTAGACTCTCCTCCCACATACATTTCCATAGAGGGTGTCTTTAGAACTGAGGATTGCTGAGAGCGGCTGTTGGATTGACAGCTAGTGGGTGATTTCATTGAGAGTGAGCATGTCCCTCGCCAAGCGCCGTATTTACTGTTCCCTGACTGCACTTTTTAAATCAGGCTGCTCGCTGTGCATCAGGGTGGTAAACTGTAAAGTTTAAAAACCAAAAAGAAACTAATTTTTTTTACACTGTTTAAAACTGTGTGCGTGCTATCAGGTGGTTGGCTTCAGCAACCGCATGCATGTCACCATCTGGAGCTGCTGCTATCACTGTTTTCCTGCTTCTTGAGCGACTGACTTACCGGCGTAGAGTTCAATATATAGAAAGATGCTAGTGTGCAAACTCCAATGGCTCAGTTGAAACGGTGTGCCTGCCATATTAGGGGAGGATTGAGATGCCAGCAGATAATAGGAACCCTTCTTGAAATTTAGATAGAGGCACCAGCACAATGTTCTGTCAGCAGTCTGCCAATCTGGTTGGGTAAGAAGCACCATTGACAGCAGGGAAATGATGAAGCAGACACACATTGAAGTGACAAAAACAAGGTATGCACGTTTGTTCTTTGCTTGTATAGGCAGTGTGTTACTCGATTGCTGTCAGAACAGTGTGCTGGTGCC
The DNA here is from genome assembly GCA_016271365.2 of Neoceratodus forsteri. Lineage (NCBI taxonomy): Eukaryota > Metazoa > Chordata > Ceratodontiformes > Ceratodontidae > Neoceratodus > Neoceratodus forsteri. The sequence continues at coordinate 511,809,893 of CM028134.1, read as the reverse complement.
ACTATCTAAGTTTCAAGAAGGGTTCCTGCTATCTGTTGGTACCTCAGTCCTCCCCTAATATGGTGGACACGTGGCTTCAGCTGAACCATTGGAGTCCGCACCCTAGCCTTTCTCTATATATTGAACTCTATGCTTACCGGTCACTGCTGTTTCGGCATACCACTCGCCGTAACAAACACGATTTCTTGTTTTTTTTTTATCATGCCATTTTGTGATTCGCTGTGTGACTGTGAATTGAGAACTGTAGTGTGTGAGCTTGGAAGGTGCTTTGCTGAGCTGCTCCAATACAGAAAAACGGACCAGTAAATGAGAATGGTTTTGTTTCATCTAACATTTGTTACATTACAAAAAAGGCAATTCTGTTTGGCTTTTACGAAGGAACAGGCTAGCCAGCTGCATGGCTGGTGGTAGTTAGGGGGAGGGCTGGTGACCTAGGAGTATGAAGTGTTTGGGGAAAGTTGGGCTGTAGCTGAACAGGTTTGGTTTACACCATATTCCAGGGATATCTCGCTGAGCACCATTCTTCTGGGTCTAAGTAGGTCTGGTTGGCACGTTATGGCTGGAAGGTGAGCTTTTCAGCCAGTCAGAGTCCGAGAAATGTTGTACCTATTTTATAATTTGTAACAACAAGAGTGTTCTGAATGTTCTTAAAGCTGTGGCTGCTAAACATTAAGCCCCTTGCTTAACTGTGTACTTCACAGTAGCTTTCTCTCTGACTTTTTTAATATTTGTGCTGTACCAGTATGTCTTTGTTGACTTTGAAGTTGCAAAACGTATGTACACTAATGCAGCATAAAAGAATCATGACCATGGTCACTCATTAGTGTGTTTACTTGTCAAATGGCTGAAACTGTGGAAAATTATATAATTGGCTTAAGGAATCTTGGTCTTTGATTGGCTGAAATGCATCACATGACCACATACTGTATTGATTCTCTTCATACAACAGATTACCAAACTTCCATGTCTTAGCAATGCAAACAATATTAATCAACGCATTCTTTAGAACTTTATGGTAATAATTTATTTATTTAAATTTTTATGTCCCGGTAGGCCCACTGAGACATGCAGGTCCCCTTTTCAGGGACAACCCAGAATTTGTTACATACAGAATGAAATAAAACTTTTCACAGTGATTGCAGTGCAAGACAAGATTACAGTACAAATAAGTGGGAGAAATGACAATAAAAGTTAATTTATGAACTTACATTAAACAAAAAAATCATACGGTTGCAATGTGAACAAAACTCAGTTCATTCTTTAAACTATAAAAAATGTTCTGCTCTTTTTTAAATTTTCAGAAAAAAAGACCATTTTACCGTATAAGCAAAATAAGCCCATTCTCGGTTGGCATTGTGGGGAATTGATGCACTCCTGGATGACCGAAAACCCTTTGCAGTAACTCATGCCTCACAACACAACTGGGGCACGCATTGACTCCCCCAGATACCCACCCTGGCTTGGCTTATTGCTTACTCAGTTGACTCAGGTTTCCAGAACTCTGAAAATCCACTTGGCCATCGCTACTTGAAATGCAAAAAGCAATCTTTATGAAATCCCTGAATCTGATGTTTTAAAACCAGATTTTTTACTTCTTCATTCACCAAAAAGAAGTGGCATTGATTGTGATGCTTTTAAACATTATATTTGGAACATTTCCTGGGTTTAAGGGCTATTGTAAACATGATTTGAATAAAGGGATAGCTTAAACAACAGTCAAGTTCAATATTAATTAGGGATGAGCAGAACAGGAGATACAAAAACAAACAAACAAACAAAAAAAAAAACTGAACCTAAGGGGGTTTAAAAGTTTATAACTGAACAGAGCCACCCAAAATATTTTGGGTGGTTTCGAATGCATATCAAAATTAGCATATTGTTTGTGTATACTTTATATGAAAATGAAAGTATTATGTAAATATATTATTTGATTAATAAAGTCTTGGGGCAGCCCTTTAAAAGCTGGCCCTTGCATGCCAGCTACCAAAATTCTGCAGGCCTCTGCCCACATGCTCAGAAAATTTTGTTTTTGAATAGCATTTGTGTAAACAAATGTGGGGAACCAGACCCACACATGCAACACACATCAAAATAGAATTATAATAAATATAGTAGCTGCAATATTAATTTGGAGGCACGTATGATATCCTGCCAATAGCAAAACACAGGATCCCAAATTATTACCTTTCTGTTCAAAACCATGATGCTTTCTGGAATATAGGACTCTGTCTTTAGAAAGTAGCCGGCTCACTTTATAAAGGTCAAAGTGGTTGCACCACCTTAATTACTTCTTTGATGCCTCTTCTGTGTTCAGCTTCATTTATTTAGTTTTTTTGACCAGGTAAGTGCACTAGACAGATCTTGCCTATTTTCTGGCATGACCCGGGGAAGGGGGATACAGATGAATGCCAACTGACCTTGAACCAGATTAAGCTTGTTGGTGGTACTTTTAGTAAATGGGGGTTAATTTGGCCAGGGCACTGGGGAAATTCCCCTACTCTTTTTTTTTTTGAGAAGTGCCATGGGATCTTTAACATCCACCTGAACTACCACCAGAACAGATGGGACCTCGGTTTAACGTCTCATCTGAAAGATGGCACCTCAGGAGTGCAGCACCCCCCTCATGCTGCACTACAGTGTCAGTACTGGGATAGTAACCCAAGTGCCTGGTGTGGGGATAGAACCCACAGGCTTCTGATCTCCTGGCCTCAGAGGTCAGTGTGCTACCTGCTGAGCCACTGACACTGCTATTGTTTTCTATGTGCAGTATTCATTTATTATATGGATGGTCACTTTTTCCCATAGGGAAGGAGTGATTATTAAATCTTGTAATACTATTGTGTGACATTTGCAGTTGATATTGCCATCATTCTGACAATGGATGAGTAAACAATGAGACACAAGGGTGTGTGCATTAGACATTTCTAATGCATGCCAGGGGCGCACTGAGGCCTCGTGCCTTCAGCCTCGTCCGTGCATTAGAAATGTCTAATGCACACCCCCAGAGTGCCCTGTTGCACTTATAAAATGAGTCTGTGTTTTTTATATAGAGATACAAATTTAAATGTATATGTTAAAATAGTAAAACATAAAATCATTCCTATATTTTAATGTAAAGTAGTTCCTCCACCTGGATAAGCTTTTTGTTTTGACATTAAGATTTTTTTATCCACTCTGGCCACTGTAGCTTTGCCTGGTTGTCATGGAGCTTTTTCTTTAACTGGTTGTTATGGCTCGCCAGGTTTCTCCCACTAAAGCAGCTGCAGTGTGTGTATCATTTTAATTTTTATGAATTTATCAGTATTTTTTTTTATTTTGTATGTAGTTTTGTTCTGATATTCGGCACAGCAAACATGTGGGGGAGCAAGGAAATCTGCATGTGGTTCAGCAGAAAAGGCGGGTCTAGCTGTGCTGTGGGAGAGAGAGCAATTAGTTTGGGACCTGCTTCAGTAAGTCACTACAATTGCCGGTATTAATTAAAAAAAGAAGGTATTTCGTGATGGTATGGAAAGAAGTGCAGGAATCACAGCAGAACTTAATTGAGAGGCAAATGAGTAACCTGCAGCAGCCGGGGTTGATTGTAGCAAATGGATGGGATTTGATGGGCAGACAAGCAAACACAACAGGCAGTATTCTGAGAGTGCAGGACTCCTCCCACTTTGAAACTGCATCTGCAACATCAATTAGCATCTAGTTCTACCTAGAATCTGAGTAACAACTACCCCAGACAGCTCAGAATACTTGTAGAAGAGGCTTAAAAAGTTGCTATGCTTATAACTGAAAAATAAACAGCATAAAATAGGGAATGTCCTTAAAAACTGCATACATCTGAATGGGATAAAAGTGGAATGGACTGTGTTTCCCCATATAAAGGAAGTCATTGATATTATAACCTCTTATAAGTAATATGTCAGACAGTTACAGTAGGCAACAGGGCTTGCTGGGGCCAGTATCAGCTCAGTGAAACTGTGAGGCACACACTGACATACAGAGACCTGTGGGGGAGCAAAGAAGACCTTTGGGAAGGAGGAGGCAGTATATAGTGGCAACACCATCTAGTGGACAAAACAGAAACTGTGGATTTTCGCTTTGTAAACATATACCTACACACATGAAAATTAAGTAAAAACATATAAAACATTTTTTTTACTCTTTTCTTATTACAACAAATAAACCATTGTATAATAGCAGTAAGCACTTCAGGGATGTGTGTTATTGTGTAATTACATCACTTATCAGATGTTGAAGGCACTTGGTCTGCAGCCTCATGCCTCAACCACCCAAGGCGTGAGGTTATATATAGAATAATGTATGGGGTGGTGTTTGTAACCAGAAGTTTACACACACCGAGGGTAAGATGCTACATAAACCCGAGGTATTTCGAGGGTTTGTGCAACATCTTACCCCAGAAATAATGTAAACTTCAGTTACACAACACCCATATTCCTTTATAATTAATGGTGATTTGCAGTGTTTGGCAGCTTATGCCGCGATAGCGCATGTTGGCGCCGATTGTGCGTTTTGCACAGTTTGCCATTATACACACTCGTGTATAACAAGAAATTACGCCACGGTTTCCCTATGGGAAAAAGGGGAAGCCATTAATTATTACACAATAACATACACTGTGTCATGCCTAACAGCTTATACACAAGCCTTTCCCAATGCTCCAACTGTGCTGTATGAAAATTCTGTACTTAAATAAGAAATAGTTCCTTTACTTGAACCTTCTGAACTGTTTTCTCCCACTGTAAGTGGGATCAAACATTAAAACAAATATATCATGGAGAGTTGATATAGTGATGGTATCCCCCCTTTCTTAGTTGCTAATATCCCATGCAATTATGTAACATTTCTTTCTCTTTGTAGTTTAATATATCAATCCTGTTAAATATACTTTGTATTTCATTCAACTATGGTTCTGAAGAGAATGTTTATCTTTGAAGTTTTTTCATTTCATTTATTTTTTTATACTTGTAAGGTAATGAGCATACCTGCCCATTTTCATTAGTGACAAGACAGTACAAACAATACATAGAAATACAAAAAATATAAATAATACATAAAGTTCACAAATAAGTTAAACACTTCATCAGAAACAAGTACAAATGCTATGATGAAGTAAAGAACAGTTATGTAAGAACTTACCCTAACAGTAGATCTTTGAGGATATCTCTTGCAGCAGGTCCCACCATAGGAATGAGTCCCAAGCAGTACTGAAGAGGAGACTAGATTGGGTGGTTGGAAAACAGGAACCTAAGAAAGGAGGCCCTGTAAAACAGCTGGGCAGAAATTTACCCACCTTTTGCAGACAATGTCCAGACTGTAGTACCTAGTGAAAGCTTGGACAGTACTCCAGGTGGCAGCAGCACAGATCTCAGCTGCAGACCCCCCCCCCCGAAACAGGCAACAGAAGTGGCCATGCCTCTAGTGGAGTGGCCATTGACAATCCGAGGAAGTTCCTTACTGTACTTCCTGTAACAAAAAATAATACAGTTAGCCAACCATTTGGACTGACCCGGTTTAGAAACCGGTTTGCCCTCTTTCCCAGGGTGAATGAAACAAACAACTGCAAGGAATTCCTGCAGTCTCATATCTAAGAATTCTATATACTGTACATCCAAAGTATGGAGCAATGCTTCTCCTGGATTGGCATGCTCTGGGTAATAGGCAGGTGGATGGCTTGATTCAGCATAAACCCAGACACCACCTTCAGCAAGAACTTAGGGTTAGTGCACAAAGACACCCTGTCTTTGTGAAAAATGAAAAAAAGGCTGCTCATACTGTACATGAGTGCCTATAGCTTGGAAATCCTCAAAGCTGAAATAATAGCAACTAAAAATAATGCTTTCTATGTCAGAAAGCATAGCTCGCAAGTCACGACATGCTCAAAAGGAGCCAAAGTATGTTTTTCTAAAACAAAGTTCAAGTCCCCCACTGGGACAGGGTTACAGATGGGAGGCTTCAACTGCAGGATGCCTCTCAGAAACGTACAGGCCACGTCCAACTGAGCCACAGTACGACCCTAAATGGGAACTTGGAAGGTGGCTGATATGGCAGACAAGTGCACCTTCAGTTAAGAGTATTTCAGTCCAGCATCAGACAAGGACAGCAAGTACTCTAGAATCTGGTTAACTGGGCAGGTGAAAGATTCCAAGTGATGGGAAGCTGCCCACAAAGCAAAGCGCTTCCACTTCATGGAATAAGTTGCCCTGGTGGAAGGCTTCCTGGTGGCCAACAGGACATTGGCCACTTTAGGTGAGACATTAAACCTGGCGAAGGCTATGTCTTCAGGAGCCATGCAAGCAGGTGAAAAGAACAGAGGTTTGGATGAAGAAGGGTCACCCATTCCTATGACAGAAAGGGGAACCAGAGGCTCCACTGCTAACTGTGGCAACACTGGAAACCAAATCTACTGAGGCCAAAAGGAAGCCACCAGAATCAGGGTGCCACCCTCCATCTGGAACTTGATTAGCACTCTATGAATCAGAGGAGAGGGGGGGGGAAGGTATAAAGGAACCTCTCTTTCCTAGAGAGAGAGAGAGAGAGAGACAATACGTCTCACCAGAAAACTCCAGGCCCTGGATCAAGCAAGCAGAAAACTGGCAGTTTTGTGATGAGTGGGGACACAAAAAGATCCAACTTTGGGTGACCCCACCTGTCGAACAGGTCTTCTACTACTGAGGTGAGCAGGTCCCACTCGTGCATGCTGGACTGCGACTGGCTTAGTTTGTCTGCCAGAATGTTTTTGGCACCTGGAACATAGACGTCTGACAGCTCTAGGCCATGTTCCATGGCCCAGTACTAAACTCTCATCACCTCTCGGCACAGGGGTAAGAATAGGTGCCCCTTTGCTTGTTGATGTAGTGTACTACACTGACATTGCCCGTCTTCACTAGCATGGCACCTAGGGACAGATGAGACGGGAAGGTCTGTAGACCATAGAGGACAGGTGTCATCTCAAGGACATTGATGTGGAGTTGAGCCTCAAGAGAAGTCCACATCCCCTGAGTCTGGTAGGGATCCAGATGAGCACCCCAGCCCATCCCCAAGGTATCTGAGATGAGGACCTGCTGAGGTGTGGATATGAGGAAAGGAATGCCTTTTAGCAAATGGCTGGGTTCTATCCACCACATGAGAACCTTCTTGACCGGTGAAGAAACAAGGATCATCTGCTGCAGATCATTGGTCTGCTGATCCCACTGTACCCTCAAAGTCCATTGAGGGATGCACATGTGAAGGCGCACCAAGGGAACCATGGCAATGGCAGCAGCCATCAGACTCAGGAGTCTGAGGTATGTCCTGACTGTGACATACCAGCTGTGATAAACTTCCTGGGCCTGCGCTATTAAGTGCTCTTCCCTGTGCAGGGGCAGAAAGGTGGACCCCTGGGCTGTGTCCAGTATGGCTTCTATGTACTAGAGCCACTGGCCTAGAGTCAGTACTGGCTTGGACAGATTGACTGCGATCCCCATCGGGCTGAGCAACTGCAGGGTACACAACAGGGTCAAGGACAGGTGCCCTTTGAACTGGGCTTTGACTCATTGTCTCCTAGCAAATGCCTTTAGTCATCAGTAAAATACACTGGTGTGACCTGAGAATGCCTACAGAAGTCAGCTACTAACTTCCTGTGTGCCCTTGCAACATCTGGAGGTGTCCCATATATATTTTAATATATAATATAATAGAATATAATATATATTTGATTGCATAGCACTGGTGGAAAGGTAATTTTGTGCTGAACAACTTTGCCACTGACATTTTGTGTACATCATGTATACTTTAGGAGTTATTCGCATTTGTTTATGGTATGGTGTGTATGGCTTATGTTGTCCTTTTTAGTAAAAAAAAAAAAAAAGTAATGTTATGCTGTTTCAACCAGCATAGAAACAAAACAAAATGACAAATTATTATTTGCATACCACCATTGGAAAGGTCATTTTGTGCTGGACAACTTTGCCACTCATGCTTTCTGTCTAGCACGTATGGTTCTTGAGCTATTAGGATTTGTTTATGGCATGCTGAGCATGGCTTGATTTTGCTTAGAAAGGCCCAGGATTCATTGTTAACAGTATACAGGAGACAAGTGGTGCAACTTCTGAGAACTCTTGTGGAGACAATGAGTTAAGCAACCAGTTGTCCAGATAGGGAAAGACATAAATGCCCTCTCACCTGAGGGCCGCCGCCACCACAGCTAGTCATTCGGTGGAGACCCGAGGGGCAGAGCATAAGCCAAAAAGGATGACTCTGAACTGGTAGTGCTCCCCTTGAACAGGAACCTGAGGTACTTCTGTGGGGAAGGCAGACCTTGATGTGCAGGTATGCATCCTGCATATCCAGGGAACAAATGCAGTCTCCCTCTTGGAGCAAGGACAACAGACCAGGGAGGGTGACCATCCTGAATGTCTTGTACTGGATATAGTAGTTCAAGTTTCTTAAGTCCAGGATGGGCTTCAAGTTCCCTGTGGACTTGAGGACGACAAATAAGTGAGAGTAGAACCCTGTGTTGTGCTGATTTATGGGAATGGGTTCTACAGCCCTTTTCTGCAGCAGCGTTTGGATCTCCTCCAACAACATGATCTGGGGGGTAAGAGAAAAGGTCTTGGAGGGAGCTCTGGATACATTTCCACAAGCTCTAGAGCATGCCCTTGTTCTATAAGTTGTAGCACCCAGGTGTCGGACGTGATCTCATGCCACTCATCCAGATGGAGGGAGAAATGACCCCCCTCCTCCGCATCCTGGGGAACCGGATGGAGGGGGTTGAGCCAGGTGTCAGACTGATGCTGAGCCTGCAGTCGGGCCCACTCCTCCACCACTTGAGGACTTTCCTGTGGCAGAGGATGGGGTAGGCAGTGCAGTGGTATGTTTGTGTTTACTGGGATGCTTGGCACCAGACCTAGGTCTATGGGTGGCATGTCAAAAAGGCACCCTCTGCTCACTCTTTGAGTGTGGTAGAGGGCATAAATGGATCACAGGGTTCTTCCTCAGGCCTGCAGGTCATTAAGAATGTCCTGTATGTCTCCCCCAAAGAGGGGGCCTAGTATAGTTTGTCCACCTTCCTGGGCATGGGGAGGATCTGGTTCAGTCTGTACCAAGCTGCCATAGTGCCATCCTCATATGCATTAATCATAGGAGGGATAATAATAGGAGGGGACTCAGGAAGGCCCAAATAGTGTGCCAGGTTCCACCTGGTAATGTTCTGCTATGTGGCATTGAACCCCATGGCAGCCTGCAGTTGCCATTTCACAGCAATAAAGGAGAGGTTTCCTGGGGGTGACCTTGGGACATAACTGGAGGAATCCTCCCCTCCCTGTGGATGTGCTGGAGGGAGTCCAGGCCCCAGCATCCTCATTTTCCTCATCCAGTTAGAGGAAATCAAGATGATAGTCCTCATCATCCCCTGACTCAGAAGGTGGCATCGATGACATTGACAAGCAAGAGGGGGTAGGTCTCGACAATGTCTGATGCGATGGTGCTGAATGTTGGGAAGGCCCCTCCAGTGACAGGCCCTGACGTGGGACAACCTTTTGCACCAGGTCCAAGACAGAAGAAAAGAGAGCCTGGACATTAATGGCCACTGTTGTCAACGCAACTCCCTGCGGCATCGACGGGGAGGAGTATTACGGCCCCGGCACCGGGAGGGAGGGTTGGAGTAGCAATGGAATGAGATCAGGCAGAGGGACTGGCTGAGGGGCCTGTGGCTCCAATGTTGTAGGTGCAGTCAGAGGCATTGACGGAAGAGGTCTGGTGCCTGACGATGCATAACCATCGCTGCTGACCAGCATGTCAGCACTGCTCCCTGACTGCAGCCCCTGAGGAGGTAGAGGGGCATTCAGTAGGGACAGGCACATCAGCGGGGCAAGAGGAGGAAACACTGGCAATGAAGGGCCAGTGCTGGTGATGCCGACAGGCCGCACTGACAAAGTCCTCCTGTAGCAGATAGGGTGAGGGAGGGAGGCAGTGGTAATCATTGGTGGGAAAGGAGAATAGCCTGCTGATGACAAAGCATGTCCAGGCTGAGGATCACTGGTGGAAAGGGCTGCCATGGCTGACCCTGGAGGTGAGAGGGTATGGGTGGCAGTGGGCATTGCCACTGGTCTGGTTGAGAACCCCAAAGTGATTGGTGCTGGGCACAGTGACCAAGAACGCTCCCAGGAAGACTGGTCCTTATCCCAGTGGCACTGCTTGCCCAACAACTTGTTTCATGCTTTGACAGATCCCAAGGACAGGGCCTGGGAAACAAGCAGAGGAGCCCCAAGCCTGAAGCTCCTTCTCCAAGGCAGCGAACTTCTGTTCCACAAGGAAAGAATTAAGTTCCTTTTGATGATGATGCTGGCTAGCCTGGTTGAATCCATGGCAGATCTCGCAGGCTGGGACATCATGGTTGGTGCTGAGACAATAGATGCAGTCCTCATGAAAGTCCTTATTGTAGATGATCTGTCCGCAGCTGCAGCGATGAAGAGGTTATCGGAACCGGGCATAAACGAAAAGAAAAGGGGGAATCACTTTGGGAAATAATGTGATAATAACTAGGGTGAGAAAAAAAAATTCAGGAAGTCTGAGAAAAATTTTTAGTCGATTGAAGCGACTATGTCCATGCAATCCAGTGTGTAATGGACGATAGTGGGAAAAGAACTGAGGAGGGTGTGGGGCTGCCCACAGCTACACAGGGGGATATCGATGTGATGATGTCGCTGTGGGTGACCTCAGTTAGATTGCTAGCAAAAACGTGTCTGTGTGGTCCTGGTGCCTGGTGGCTATAGTTCCTAAGGTGTGACCTGCTGCAAGAGATATCCTGAAAGAAGATCCATGATTTCAGCTTGACTTTGAACATTGTAATAGTAGAAAAGTTAATCTGTTCATTAGGGAATGTATTATAAAACTGTGAGGCCTGAATAAAAGTCATCTCTGAGAGGAAGATTTAAAATTAAAAATGGAATTATAAAAAAACCTAGCATTCCTGGTTCTAATTCCATGGCGATCACAAGACATGCAAAACGTGCAAGCGTCATAATCAAAAGGAAGGTGCAAAACATCCCTGTGCAAGAAAACACCATAACGAAATTTGCACAAGTCTTCTAGGGAGAGGCAACCAGCAGCTGTATACAATAAACAATGATGTGTGGTTGTAGGAAGATTCGTAATAAAACCTACAAATGCTATTATATACAGTCTGAACTTTTGTCATATTTTCAGCATTTGCTGCAGTATATCTTGAAAGTCTGTAGTCTAGAACTCTCTGCAGTAAGAAAATTCTGTTTAGTTTCAATATGAAATCATAAATTTTATAAACAGATGTACATACTCTATACATGTATATAGTGCTAATAAATGGATATTATATTTGTTGTATTATGTTTGCTGGTCCCATAGATTTTTTATGATAGTCTATCAGGTATCCTAGTACAATAGCAATGCTGTAATTCACTTAAGTATGCCATTTCTTTGCGGTGCCATTGAAACAGAAGTTCTCAAAGTATCAGTTGAGTTATCCAATTGTACTGATTCAGACCTAGTGTTTCTCCTATGACAAAACGCTCCATACACTTCTTTGGCTTTCTTCCTGAAGTACTTCCCTACGATGACATACAGTATTGGGTTGAGGCAGCTGTTACTGTAGGCTATATAGGTGAAAATCTGTCTGCCTTTATCTAAAACCTCTTCCCAGATACATCCAGATATAATATTAGCCTTAAAGAAAACAGTTAAAAAGTTTATGATCTGGAAAGGCAACCAACAAATGAAAAATATAAGTAGTACAGTAAAGACCAAAACGGTGGCTTTTTTTTCATTGTGAATTTCTTTGAATTTCTGCATGCTGTTGTTCCGCAGCACTCCAATGATTTGAAAAGTACAAAATGCAATCACAGAGCTTGGTATCAAGAAACCAACTACGAATAATGTGGTATTAACTCCAGTGTCCCAGTTATCATGTGGATAGTCAAGGATGCATGCTGTGACATTATATTGTGGTATATATCTCACATTTCGAAATATAATAGCTGGGGTAGCCATTAATAGCCCAAAAATCCAAATGGCAAGGCAACAGAATTTAGCACAGTAGGCTCTTCTCATTCGGCCGAGAGACATAGTTTTCACCAAAGCCTTGTAGCGATCAAAGCTTACTAACACCAAAAACCACATACTGGAATAAAGGTTTACATAGATGACTGCACTGACAGCCCGGCAGAGAAAAAGTCCAAATGGCCAGCTGTACTTATTAGCAATATAAATCGCCCAGAAAGGCAAACAGGAAACTAAAACTAAGTCAGCAGCTGCCAGGTTTCCGAAGTATATTTCAGCAACTGTGCAACGACTCTTGTGTAGACAAAAGACAGAGAGGACAAACAAGTTTTCTATAATGCCAAGCACACTAATCAGCCAGAGGAAAACAGGTTGCATGGTATAAAACCAATCCCATTGCACTAAATAAGTGCAGGTTTCTGAGCTATTGTAGTTGTCCGTTTTGCTTTGTGAAAATGTCAGATTACTTCCGGTTCTGCAGATGTTTAAGGCAGTTGCTGCAAAATCTTCTGTCATGTTGATAGTCATGTAGAAGTGCTGTAAAAAAAAAAAAGAATGATATATTATTCCTTAAGAAACAGAAAAGAAAGCCCCTCTTATTGCATCTGCTAAATTTACAGCTGATTGACTACCAATATAAATAAATCAGTTTCAATTTTCAAAAGGGCTCGAGACACTACTTAGTACATTATAAACTTAATAAGAAATTATATAAGTGTGAATAGGAGCACTTTACTTTAAAGCCAGTGATGTCATTTATTTTCAGTGGACCAACATGTAAATTTCAATACCCAGTCTTTCAGGACTACAGAAAGCCCCTATCCAAGTGCCTAGTATTAATCACATAAAATGTAAGAGTGGTAGTTTACATGCTGTAGTAACATATACAGTAGTTTAAGATCAGAAGGATCAGAATGCCCCCGCTTCATAAGCAGGGACCAACAAGTCTGCTGTCCAGGCATGTACTTATTTATAGAAATTCTCCCCAACTCTACTTCCCAGAGTACCCTGTAATTACCTTACTAAGTAAACATTTGTCCAGACTTACCTTGAGGACCTGCAGTGTATTTATGTTACTGTTTCTACTGGTACTTTGTTACAAAGTTACCAAGGCGCGGACGTGCGACGACGTCAACATGTAACATGCATGCACCCTCACACTCTCCGCAGATGTCCACTGCTGCTTTATGTCACTATTTCTACTGGTAGGGTGTTACAAAGTTGCAGTCATTCACAAGTTACAGTATATCACTGAAAATCTCGTTAAAATTAATGGAGTTTCCTGTGATGTATCACAGTATATCTCAAGATATATATATATATATATATATTTTTCAGTTCTTTTTGTCACTTGGGTGACAGGCAGGGGGTATACTCCCCTCTCTCAGCACCTGGACCACCTACCCAGCATCCCCCCAGGTCACCCAGATGGGCTGCCCCCAGCTTGCCCTGCAGTGGGGATCCTCGAAGGGAGAGACAGAGATCCACCTTGAGGCCCCAGCTGAGGCTGCACCTGGGACATCTTTCAGGTGAGGATCCAGGGGCATCATTGTGTGGCTGGCCTAAGGGTTTTCTGGCTTTGTTCCCACAAGGTATGGATGTGCAGTGATGTCAGAATGGAACGTGCGGGCACTCTCTGCTTTTGACCATATTCCAGTATCAGGCCCTAGGAGTCCGACCAGTTATTAAGTTTCTTCAGATCATTCTGACATTTTCTCCATTCTCAAGGGAGTCCACTAGCCTGGTTGGCTTAGTGTCATCCACAAACTTAAGTAGCCTGCTTGAGACTCCAGCATCCAGATCATTGATGAAAATGTTGAAAAGCAGTGGCCCCAGCACTAACCTCAGAGAGACACTGCTGAGTAACCCTCTCCACTTGGAGTAGTACTCAAAAACAACCCTCTGCTTCCTGTCCCCAACTCAGTAAGCAATCCAGCTTGTGTATGCCCAGTGTGTACTGCACTGCTATGCTTCTGAACAGTAGGTTATCATGCACCACAGGGTTAAAGGCATTGCTGGAGTCCAAAAGGACTAGAGCACTTGTTCATCTTCCTAAGTCAAAATATGTGAAAAGTAAGGAAGGATGAACTCCACTCAGAATCAATGTAAATAATATTCTTTAATTTTCACTAAGATGGGTGACAGTTTCATGGAATCTCCACTTCATACGGACATATGAATTGCCAGCAGATAAAGGCCTTATGGTCTGTCTAGACTGCTCGAGTATGCAGCACATCTGTCCATTAGACTGTAGCTGCCCCCCCCCCCCAATTTCCTCCCTCCCCTCTCCCTGCCCTTGTTCCAGTTTGTACTCTCCCCTTGAATTTGGCCCACCCCCTCTTGAAGCTCCACACTGTCTGCAATGTTACGACTTTCTCTGGCAGTGGTTTCCACCCTGCTACCTCCCTTTTGGTAAAATAGTGTCTCCTCATTTCCCTCCTGAATCTGCCCCCCCAACTTCAGAGAGTGCCCTCTGGTTTCCCTTTCACCCTTAAGATTGAACAAACATCTAGTGCCCACTCTGTTCATCCCCTTCAGGTACTTGAATGTCTCAATCATATCACCTCTCTCTCTTCTATCTTCCAGGGTATACATGTTGAGCTCTCTCAGTCTCTCCTCATAATGTCTGTCCCCCCAATCCCAGGAACATCTTTGTTGTCCTGCACTACACTGCCTCCATCAGTTTGATGTCCCTTTTTAAGTAGGGACACCAGAATTGCATGCAGTATTCCAAGTGCAGCCTCACCAAGGACCTGAACAGGGGCAATATGACCTCACTACTCCTAGATGTAATCCCCCTTGCTATGCAACCTACCATCTTGTCTGCCTTTGCCACAGCCTTCCTGCACTGTGCCGAGTGTTTTTTTTTTCCCCGGTCATGAGCACCCCCAGATCCTTCTCAGGCCCGTCATGAATTTTCTATATTAAAAACATATAGTACGATTATTCTGCTTTCAATATTGTGCATTTTTTACATTTCCAACACTGCCCAAATCACCTCCACACTTTGCCCTTAATGCATGATTCCTGAATTTTACCATAACAATCTTTATAGTCACAGCTATAAATGTGCTTTTTGGTGAGTCATTTGTCACAGTGAATATGTGCCACCCCTAGTCCTCATATTCCATTACTGCAGTGTTGATGTATTATTAATCATTTTAGCCAGCATAGCACCCTGTGTGTGAATAAAGCCGATTTCACATACACATCTATAATACAGTTATTCTTAAACCTTTAACATTGTTGGCTCTAGCCAGCGTTTATCTATTTTTCATTCCTACCTGTAGCAACAAAAACTATCGGTAGTATCATTCAGACATTTTAATTTTAATTAATATCTTTCTAGCTAAATGAAACATAATTACTACCAAAACATTGTTTTATCCAATTCAAGAGTAAAACAATGCCTTCTTTTTAGTTCAAACAAACTTGTCATTCCGTTTTTGCTCCCATTTCAGTTCTGTTCTAAAAACAATGTAAAATCAATCTTTAACTATAGTGGCAACTCCCTAACTGATGAAAAGCCGTTTACAGTATATCTTAAAACAGGGCAAGGCACAGTAACACAGAGCTATTCATTGTGGAGGCTCACCTTTCATTTATGGCCTAAACAGCTTGTATTTCGCTCATTGTTTATGTTGCTCCATGTTTTTTACTTGCCTTTTCACTGCTTCTTTAACTGCATATAAAACATAAGTGCCTTCTCAGTGTGCTGTATATCTTAACCAAACGCTATCTTTATAAACTTTTATGCTTCTTTTACTGTGTAATATGGACTGCGTGTAATGCTCAAAGCCTGTCCATCTCCATCTGAGTTGGAGTGATGAGCTACTGGGCATGCTTGCTATTTATGGCGTAATTGGTGGGTGGGGAATCCAACATCATCAATAACATCACGACTGTCTCTGCAACACAGCCATGCTACCGATAATCCAATTACAGTAGTTTTAAGCAGTACACTAGCTCTTTAAGAGACCACTGGTCTCAATGATGAGGCCCACTCTGGCCCGCCCAATGGCCCAGTAGAAGTATTATGTGCTTTCGTGCTGTTGACGTGGTTCGGGAGTGGACTCGTGGAGCCAGGTCAGGTGGTCAGGGGGGCTGGCATAGTGTTGCCATGTGACAGTGCTCCCAACCAGGGAGGGAGGAGCTCCAAATTCTAGCACAGCAGCAACCCCTTCCGTGGGCTGAGGGAGCTGATCTTCTCTGCAGGGCATCACTACATGCATTCATGGGGCATACATGCAGACGAGTGTTGGGAAGGGGTTCAAGGGTGAAAATATATAAAATATATATGTGCACTAATTACCATCTGTGACGGTTCCCGCTTCCTGCTTCCTTTGGCTTCCACCCCATATGGATCCCTGCAATACAGTGGTGGGGGGGGGGAGTGATGGATGGGATTGGGAGGACCAAATGCACCTGAAGCAGGCGTGTTGATGATTGGGGTTGGAAAAGTTCTATGGCAAAAAAAAAAAAAGATGGGACCCACTCACCAAGCTAATGCCAGTCACAAAAACATTGGTATGTGCACTGAAATGGTGGAAGGACGAAGGTAACCTCAGAGAATGCATTCTTTTCTTCCAGCAGTCCCCAGCAATTATCCTCACAACTGATGCCTCACTCCTAGGATGGGGTGCCCACCTGGAGGACCTCAAAGCGGCTGGCTTCTGGAGCCCACAGGAGACTCAGGAGCACATCAGTCTCCTGGGGCTTAGAGCAGTATTGCTGCCAATGCACTCCTTCTCTCCTGGCCACAAAGTCAGTCTGTTCAGATCCAAATAGACAACACCATAACAATGTACTAAATAAACAGGCAGGAACAAGATCCTCAAGACAGTACACAGAGACCACGAGGATCTGGGATCTAGCTTACTCCCTAGATACAAAGATCTCTGCAGTTTATCTGCCAGGCAAAGACAATGTCTTGGTAGACTTCCTAAGCAGAATCACTCAGGGAAACCACAAATAGACCCTGAACCAGCAAGTGCTGGCCTCCGTTTTCAGAAGATGGGGCACTCCAGAAATAGACCAGTTTGACTCTTTGGAGATCAATCAGCTCCCACAGTTTTCTTGCAGGCCTGCAGCAAAGGGCACAGTCTCCGAGACCACTCTAGTTCTGCATTGGACTGGGAGGTTCCTGTATGCCTTTCCACCATTCCCACTGATACAGAGAGTGCTCATAAAGCTCAGGAGAGAGTCAGCTACAGTACAGTGATCCTGATACATGCTCCTGACCCTGTCCAGCAGGAATCCAATCAACCTGTCACTGAGATACAGTCTACTGTCTTGGGGCAGAATAACATTCCCAGACCTCAGGACATTACATCTGAGAGCATGGTTCTTGAAGAGCTCAAGTTTTCTGGTTTGAATCTGTCAGAGGAGCACCAGCAATCAGGAAAGCATCCTCATCTAAGTGGAAGAAATGCTCATACTGGTGTGACCCCAGGAAGATTATTCCAGTGCTGGCAGGGTTGCCTACAGTCCTGGACTACTTGATGCACTTACAGTCCTTAGGCCTGAGACCATCAACTCTTTAAGGTACATCTGGCAGCCCTACACATCAGCAGACAGGAGCAAGTCCTTGGCCTCACAATCAGTATTTATGAGGTTCTTCAAATGCCTCCATCACCTCTGCACCCCCACACCCCATAAGGGACCCAGTCCATCCATGGGATCTGAATATCTGTCTTGACCAGCTAATTGAGGCTTCCTTTGCTCATAGGTATTGCTGATTTAAAATATGTCACATGGAAAACTATTTTCTTGATTACCATGACATCTGCCAGAAGGGTAAGTGAACTGCAAGCCCTCTGTACAGACCCAAACTATATAATCTTCCACATAGATAAGGTAGTCCTTAGGACTGACAGGAAGTTCCTACCTAAGGTGGTGTTAGAATTTCACCTGAGCCAGTCAGTTGCCCTTCCACTGCTCTGCTTTAAGCATTCCAGTACAGGTAAATGGAAGATGCACTGTCTGTATGTAAAAAGAGCTCCTGGACACTACCTGGACCATACAAAGGATGTCAGCTCCTAGAGTATATGACTTTGTATTACCTATGGTTAGGTGGGTAAACCAGCAACCTGGAGAAGTATCCTATTGGATAGAATCCTGCATACAATTATGCTATGAAAAAGCTGAAAAAGCTCCTCCCAGAGGCCTACAGGCACGTTCCACAAGGGGCACTTTTGCCCCTATGGCATCTACAAGGGGTATACCACTACTGGGCATTTGCAAAACAGCTACTTGGAAAATCATGCTCACCTTTACAAAGCACTACTGCCTAGACATACAGTCCAGGAGGGATGCTAGTTCTGGAACTATCTTGCAGAACCAGTAGGTTCTAGACCCATTCTCCCAAGGTACTGCCGGACAGGCTGCTTATTTTAAAGCATCAGTGATAGATTTCTGGTGATAGAAGAAAAAAATGACTCACTGCAGTAATGTTGTTTCTTCTCAGGAATCCATTACTGTGATTTACAGTTCCTGACCCTGCCTCCCATTTCAGAACCTGAAAATAGGGTCACCCAAGAACCAGTTCTACAGTGAGGTTGCTTGAGCATTATGTACTTCAGTTTCTTAACACTTGTAAAATGTGGTCAGTTAAATATTTCTACATGTTGTCTGTCCTAAAATTTGGGTGGTGTTTTCCAAAAATCTTAAACATATATTTTTTTAATATTTCTGATAGCCAGTTAGCTAATTCTGGTAGTCACAGTTCTCACAGCTATAGAAAGAAATCTGACATTAGGGATAGAGGGTAGCATGACCACAGTGCAGAGTTTGCACCTTAGTTCTAAGTTCCATAATTATCATATGGTTGAGTCTCAGGGGCATCACACTCTAGTGGAGGATGATGCTTGCTGTATAAATCACAGTGATAGATCTCTGATAAAAACAACATTACTATGGTGTGTAATTTTTTTCCTTTCCAATCCCCCAGTACCACACTTGTATTGAAAGACTTATGAAAAATTATTGTAAGAGGCTCTCACAATTGTTCCATTAGCTCCACTATGATCCTAGGGTTTATCCTGTCTACCCCTTTGGATTTATCGGGTTTGTTCTAATAAGTAGAATTCATTAATAATGCCTAATACAATTACCTGTGAGTGGTGCCTCAGAGAATGGAATATATGGTAATAATGGAATATAGAACTCTATTCAAACTCTACAGTGTAGTTGCACTCCTTCTACTGAGTTAACACCAGATTTGTTCCTCTGCTGGAAGAGACGAGTCACCCTGAAGATGCCACCAGCCTTCTGGTCTCCTTTTTATGTTCACCATGCATGCATGCATGCTGTGAACATCTTGGTATGGTAGTTGGCTTTTGCGAGGTGGGACATTGTCCGTCCAATGCAGAGTACTGTTTTAGGGGTGTGACAGTGCCACACCAATCATCAGCCAGGCTGATCATGACAGAGTTTTTGCTTACTGGGCAGAGATGTCGTGTACTTGAAAAGAAAAAGCCAACCCAGTTATGGGTCAGCACTTTCCTTTGATGTACGCCGCCCAACAGACAGAGCTGATCTATCACGATCAGCCTGGAATTTCAAACATCCAGGGGCTCATGCCAGCTGTAACAGAGAAGACTGTCCATTGATGTCTCTTACTGGTGCCCCAGTAACTGTCACCTGCACCCGTCCTCCCTCTCAGTACCCCCCACACACAAGCATAACACTGACACTGGGGGTACACAATCCCCAGTGTTGCCACCTTGAAAGCGAAACCTCCGCGGTCTGCACGGTTCTATTGCGCCACTCCCAATGCATGGTCACATCTCTAAATGGTGCTGAAGTGCCAGAAGTCACATTAATATTGCTGCCTGCCCTGTAACTGTCCCACCCACCTGACTGTCCATCTCAGTACTCACTACCCCCAAACATAATACTGACACTGGGGGTGCCCAGTTTCCCTGTCGCCATCTGAAATAATGAAAACTGTCCCTCGTTGTTGTTTTTTTAACCCTGTAAAAAAAAAATGTCCATCAATGTCTTTTGCGTTGTTAGTCCCCCCACTAGACCCTCTCACTCAGCACCCACCACTCCACCCCCCCAAGCCCTTACTTACCCACTGGGGTCCAACACCGTAATCCTCTGTGGACTGCAGAGATCTTCCCTTGCTGGACCGTGAACTGAGGAAATTATGTATGCAGTTCAATGTATTTCTTTGGGGTTTTGAACTTAGGTGCATAGCTTGTCCATTTTTGCATATTTTTGCCCCAAATTGTCAATATTCCTTTTTGGGACCCCACCTTATGAACAATTACAGTGAAATTAGGCAAATCTGTCCCAAAAGTTGATTTTGAAGTCGCTGTGCAAAATAACCTTTTGGTCAGGAGTTGAAAATTTGCTCTGCCTTTGTTCGTGAGGCATGGTCATATGAAGGCTATGTTGAAAATGTGGTGTAAAAGTATTAAAAAAAACAACAAAGTTATGAGCCTGCATTGAATTTTGTGAACACTGGCTCATAGCTTTGGTAATTTATTAATATTTTTATCCCAAATGTTCAACACAGCCATTTTTTTACAGCATCTCATGAATGCGACAGCTGTCATTTTTCAAATCCTGGACAAAAAGTGTTTTTGCATCCGAAAGGTGATTTCACAGTCGCTGTGCGAAATTACCTTTCGGGCAGGAGTTGAAAATTTTCTCTGCACTTGTTTATGAGGTGGAGTGATAAGAAGGCTATGTTAAGAATTTGGGGCAATAATGTTACAAAACAACAAAGTTATGAGACTGCATTGAAATTTACGAATGCAGACTCCTAACTTTGGTAATACACAAACCACAAAATGCACCACAATGCATCTAGTACCCCAAGGCGTTCCATACCAGTGGTAAACATCTGGCAGTGACACATGCTTATTCTGTTTGTTTCAAACAACTGTTATTATTTTAATGTTTTAGTTAGTTTACAATAACTGTGTTAGAATATTTATTGTAAAAATGTGATAAAGATCGCTATTTCTCTTGTTCCCAATCACTTTCCAGGAACTGGGGAAGGCTGCACTAAAACATGGTTCCGGCCTGAGGGAGCCAACCACTTCTTGTCTAGAACACTTTAACCACTTTCATGTTTTTACTTTTAATAACTGATTTGAAGGTTTTACATTTTTTCTTAGACACTATTTGCCACGACTGATAGGCCTAAAAAGAAAACCGGGCCCACAGGATTTAAATATGGTAGATCCTATTTCAAGGTCCTTGCAAAGCCAGACTGCCACAACCTCTGTTTTAGGTGCCTTGTTTCAGATCATGATTTAAAAAAATGAACTTTGTCTGATGTTTTTCACTAAAACACAAAAGAAAAGGTCTGAAAAAGAAAAGCAATTATGGCTTCTCAGCCTACCTCTATGTCAGCAAAGCCCACAAAAGGCTCAGAGGGAGCACCCAATAGAGGTGGAAAGCACCCATCAGAGAGTTCCTGTCCTCATAATCAGCAGTCTGTGTCAAAGGGTACAGAAAGAAAAGATAAAGTTGCTCCGCCATATGAAAGGTGTGGCAAACTTGCTAAAAATGACAGGTGTCTGAAAGGAGTAACCTTATTCTACTGATGGCAAAAATGTAAGAAAAAGAGCCTCAGAGCAGGTACTAGAACCAGTGCCTGCAAGAAAAAAAGAAAAAGAAAAAAAAAACATGTCCCTGCCACTCCTGCAAAGGATAAGGAGTAGGCAGTAGAACAGAAACAAATGCCCTTAAGCAGAGGCTATGACAAATATATGGCCATTTTTCCAAGCCTTTCAGGCTATGAGAAACCTCATGAACATGCCCCCCCCCCCCCAATAGGCTCTGGTTGCAACCCAGCAGCCTGTCCAGGAAGAGGACATTTCATATTTATTTATTTATTTATTTATTTATTGAGCGCTCAGATTCATACCTTTGAGCAACAGCTTTTACATAGGTTCCGTGTCAAAGACAAGTACAGTTGAAACAGAACATTACAGGTACAGTACATATAAGCAAGTTATTGTTACAGGTACATTATAACATGTCGTTTCCAAATAACAAAATACAGAGACTAACAAAATGGTTATGTAGCAGATCCCAGGCAGGTAATGGAATACCCTTGTCTAATAGAACAGGGAGACAGACAGAGGTGTACCAGAGGAGGCAGAGGGTGAAGGGAACCGACTTGGCCGATCAGCAGGTGGGAGAAGGGTGGTAGATCGCATGGGAGGAGGAGGGGGGGTGAGAGGGAGGAAGAGGAGTGGGAGGTAGCATGGCAGGGGGAGCTAAGTGCTAAATGTGGCCTACAGGGTCAGATGATAGCAGGGGTGCAGGCTAAGTACGGCTAGATAGAGCACCATTGAGGACTTAGCTGTAGCAATCACAGGTGGATCTTGTAAGATGTTGAGATTGTAGTTTGCACTTGAAGGGCCCTATTCGGGTGGTACAGCTTATTTCAGGCTGGAGTGAGTTCATCCAAAGCCTAGCTCGGTGGGCAAAGGCACATTGTGCTAGGGCCGTGCGGTACCTAGGGACACTGAAAACTTGATCATCGGAGCTTCTGGTATTTCGAGTGGACTGATGTGGGCTGAGAAGATTTGTGACTCCAGTGGGCAGCATACCGAGACAGATCTTCTTAGCTATCAAGCAGGTTTGGTAGCAGATTCTGTTCTTTAGTTGAAGGCAGTTTGCTTGAGTATAGAGATCACAGGTGTGTGTTAGATGCACAGCACCTGTGAGAAGTCGACATGCCTTGTTCAAGGCCTTCGAGATGCTACGAAGGGTCGTGTCATTGGCTGACCCATAGATGACCAGGCTGTAGTCAATGAGGGCAAATATTGAGCTGTGTATTGCTATGCTCGGGGCATCAAGTGTAAGGCAGTGTTTATGCCGATAGAGCATGCCTATTCTCACATTAATCACTTTAGCAGTATTGGCAATGTGTGTGGTGTAAGACAAGTTGGAGTCAGTAGTAATGCCCAGGTATTTGAAGTGCTGTACAAGATCGAGGGAGACACACTTGTTGTTCTCAATGGATAGTGGGAAAGTTTTATAGAAACATAGACTTTGATAGCAGATAAGGACCGCTTGGCCCACCGAGTCTGCCAATTTCCCTACCTACAAGATAAGCTGCAGATCCTAGTTAACTAACAGCCTATTTCTTCCTACCCCTCACAAGAAATGCCTTATGTCTGTCCCATGCATTCTTGAATTCTACCACAGTTTTAGACCCCACAACCTCCTCAGGAAGGCTGTTCCATGCGTCCACCACCCTCTCTGTGAAAAAATACTTCCTCACATTGCCCCTGAGCTGTCCCCCCTCTATCTTCAAATTGTGTCCCCTTGTTCTTTCACATCTATTTTTCTGCAGGATGCTACCCTCTTGGACTTTGTTGATGCCACTGAGGTACTTAAACGTTTTTATCATGTCCCCCCCTCCCTCCTTTCCTCAAGGGTATACATATTAAGCTCCTTTAGTCTCTCCTCATATGGCTCCTGTTGCAGACCATGCACCATTTTAGTTGTCCCCCTCTGGACTGCCTCCATCCTGTCTATGTCCTTGCAGAGATTGGGTCTCCAGAACTAGACGCAGTACTCCAGATGGGGTCTCACCAACTGTCTGTACAGAGGGATAATAACTTCCTGTTTTCTTCTGGTGATGCCTCTCCCTATACACCCCAGTATCCCCCAGCCCTCCCTACTGCCTTCTCACATTGCTTGTTAACCTTAAGGTCATCTGATATGATTACCCCAGGTCCCTTTCCCATTTTTGTTGTTGTTACTACCTCCCGCCATTGTGTAATCGTCCCTTGGGTTTTTGTTTCCCAGGTGCATTATTTTGAACTTCTTTGCATTGAATCCAAGCTGCCATATTTCTGACCATTCTTTCAACCTTACCAAATCCCTTCTCATCCTTTCCATGCCTCCTTGTGTATCAACCCTGTTGCAGATCTTTGTGTCATCTGCAAAGAGGCATACTTTTCCTTCAAGTCCCTCTGCAATGCCACTTATAAAGACATTAAAAAGGACTGGACCCAGTACTGAACCCTGCGGTACCCCACTAGTAACCCCTCTTTCTTCAGAGTGGACTCCATTTACAATTACCTTCTGTGTCCTGTTGTCCAGCCAATGTTTTACCCAGGCTACTACCCTGGGACCCACTCCCAGGCTGGTTAATTTGATTATTAATCTGTTGTGTGGGACTGTGTCAAATGCCTTGCTAAAGTCTGGGTAGGCCATGTCCACAGCCCCTCCCTGGTGTACTACTTTGGTCACCCAGTCAAAGAAATCAATTAGATTCGTCTGACATGACCTTCCCGCTGTGAACCCATGCTGCCTTGGGTCCTGTGCCCCACTGGCCTCTAGGTACTCAACAATTCTTTCCTTCAGAAGTGATTCTATCACTTTCCCTACCACAGAGGTCAAACTGACAGGTCTGTAGTTTCCTGCCTCTGTCTTGCTTCCACTTTTGTGAAGGGGGGAATCGCATCCGCTGTCCTCCAGTCCTGAGGTACCATACCATCCTCCTACGATTTGTTAAAAAGGGTAGTCAGTGGTGTCACTAGTTCTCCCCTTAATTCTTTTAGAATTCTGGGGTGAATTCCATCAGGAACAGCCCCATTGCTTTGCCCACCTTCAGTTTTAGGAGTTCTTTCAGAACCCTTTCCTCTGTGAAAGTACTGGGATCGACCCCCCCTATCCAGAGTGCTTCTGTGGGCCTTTGCTATTCTGCCTTTCCTCCCTGCTTCCTTCTGCCTTAACTGGTACAGTTCTCTGTCCTGCTTCTTCTGTGTTTCCTTATACTTCCTAAATGCTATCTTTTTCTCCCTAACCTTTCCTGCCACCTCTTTTGAGAACCATAGTGACCTTTTCTTTTGTTTTGATTTGTTTATTTGCATCACATAAAGGCTTGTTTCCTCTGTGATGGCAGTTTTGATGTTTTCCCATTGTTGCTCCATCCCTTCTTCTAGCTTGTTTGCTAGTGCTTTTCTAAGGCATTCTCCCATGTCTGCTTTGTGAACTGGCGAACAACATGGACTTCATTTTTTTGTAGTTCATCACTAACTTGTGTTGCTCAAACCATTTTTGTGCTGATGTAAAACCTTGTTGCAGGGCCAACTCCAGACATTCGGGCTGAGGGTCACTGGTAAAAATGACCGCATAATCAGCGTACATGGAGAGGATGAGCAGGAGGATCCTGAAGCCTCACCTGAATAGGACTTTGATGCTCCTTCCAGGGTTAATGAGTACTATTACTCTTACTCCTCATTCCTGAGGCAAATGGTGGAAACACTCAACAACTCTCTGAGGAAAAAAAGGAGGATGAAGAGGAGATAGAATTTATGAATATCATGGGACTAGATTCCTCAAGGAGGTTATGGTTTCAACTCTGAAGTCCCTCAGGAAAGCCCCTTCTAGAATCATGTCAGCACCAAATTCAGTAGCTGGCATTGATAAAAAGATTGAAAGAAAGTATCAGGTGGACAAACGGGGTGGAGTACTTGTATGCCCAACATGATCATGAAGGAGTGGTACAGGCAGCAGCTTGTGAGAAGACTGAAGTGCCTCTCTTTGCCCAGCCTCCTGAGAAGGACTCCAGAAAACTGGACCCTAAACTGGCCTGGTGGTGCTGAGGGTTGAGGCACTGGATGCCCCACCATGCGCCACATGGGCCACCCAGGTTTGGGAATGAGCCTAGGCTGCTGGGGATCGGCAGGGGGGAGAGAGAGGATTGAGCATCCGAAGCATTGCTTTCCTTGAGGTGAGGGGGACTAGTCATTCTGCCTGCTTACTGCCCTTTGGTAGTGGCTGGAGAGCAGAACAGGTTGGGAGGCTCAAAGTCGGCATCCTTGTGTCGGCAGGGAGTGGGGGCCAGGTGAAAACAGGACAAGCAAGCCTGGCAGGCTTGATGATGGTGTGCTACTCCCAGGAGTGCTCCCCCGGATTCTGTATTCGGTCTCTGGAAGGGGGGAGAAGCTGGCAACCTCCTTCTGGCCCCACCGCAGGGGGCAGTCTGCGGGAGGGACTACCAGGGGGCCTCCTAGCATGGGAGCAGCGGGGACAGAAGAGAGAGTCCCTCCAATCAGAGGGCCGTAGTTGTCTGCTAGGGCTCAGAAGGAACAACTAAAAAAAAAAAAGAAAAGAAAAATGACACTGTGGCCAAATAAGGTTATTCTACAGCTTCACTGCAACTACGGCAGGCTGCTTATTTGGCCTGGACAGCTCAGTATCAGAAAGCAATGTGAAAGGCTGTGACTGTGCTGGCACTGAGCAAGGAGGTGGTTGGTAAGGTGGCACATTATTTGGCAGCTACTGCAACTTCAGCCCTGGATGCTTCAAAATATCAATTCCTCATGGGTGTGGATGCCAGTGACTCAGCCTTCAGAGTCCTGGCACATTCAGTGTACTTGAGAAGATCTGACTGGCTAAGGACCACACTTCTTGCCTAGGACACCCAGACAAAAGCTAATAACTGCCCCTTTGAGGGAAGCTCATTATTTGGTGATAAAACTGAGGCTTTTATGAATAGAGTGAATGAGCAGAAATACTTATTTTTTTGAAATTTAATCAACTGTATTAATTTTTTAAAAATGGAAAATGTACACAATCCAACAATAGGCAATGAAATGTACATTGATCGGGTAAAAACAAATACAAAGAAACAACCCCTCCTCCCCCCTTCCTCCCATCCAAACCTGATCACCCGGAATGTGTCACACAACCCAATAAGCGTCAGGTATTAAAAGATACAAATGATGAGTATATGGCAGGCATCTAAATGGGGTAATCAGAGAGCGCCTAAGAGTTTAAGGTAAGTAAAGGGTGTGAAGTTTGCCCCATTTCTTCTGAAACAAAGGCAAGCAGTGCCGGAGGCTGGCAGTCATACGTTCAGTCCAGAGTGAAAAGAAAAGTTCCTGCAGCCACTCGGAATATGAAATATAGGATTGGTCAAGTCATTGTGTCTAAGAATTATCCTCTTAACAGTCAAAGAGATGAGGGCCATATGGTATCTATCCTTGACCAGGATCAGTGCATAGGCACCAATAACACAAATTTCAGGGGAGAAAAGGCCAGATAATCCCAGAAGGGGATCACTCCATTCTTCTCTTTGTACCCACAGAGAAGATACTTTCTTACAAGACCAGAAGATATGTAATAGGGTGCCATCTGCTTTTCTACATCTACTGCAAATGGGGGAGGGAAGGCAACCCATTTTGGCTAGCCTAACTGGAGTGTAATACATGTTGTTTAAGATGTGATACTGTGTGAATCTTAACCAGTCTTGAGTTAAGTAAGTGTGAAGATCTTTCCAAAAACTTGGCCAGTTGAGATTAACACTTGGGAGCAAGGATTTCCATACTTTGGAACCAGCCAGGGAAAAGGGAGGGTTGGGTGGTAAGCAACCACAAATATAGTCCAAATGTGCCATGGGGTTTAAGAGCCCAATCCTGCATCTGGGTGAGGAGGTCTCTGAGACCGGAGGGTTTCGGAACGGACCCAAATTGTTGTAATACTAAGTGCCAGAGCTCGTAAAGTTTAAAGACACACATTGGGCCTACTTGGAATTTCTCCATTAATTCTGGAGCTGTCAGGAGGGAGGAGGGAGAATTAAGATCAGAAATACTAACATTCTGTGGTAAGTGAAGTCAACCGAAAGTAAGTGGACGTTCCCCAATCTTAATGTTTAGGTTAAAAAAATAGGTTGTGTATGATCTTTAGCCAGGGAAATTTTGAGGTAGGCACAAATCTGAGAAAAAACTTTGAGAGAAATACCAATTGGGGAGGCGATGACAGACTCCAGTATAGATTTCCTTGGGGCAAAGAGAATTAAGGCAGGTGAAAGATTATGAAGAGCAAAAAGACGGGATTCTGTCTGTAACCAGACAGGAACGTAGTCTGATTCATGAGCAAGCGGCCGAATAGAAACCATTTTCCACATTTATAAAGGTGACTAGCCCAATAGTAGAGTAGAAAATTAGGAAGTCAGAGACCACTAAAGTCTTTAGGAAGGCCCAACTTAAGAGCATCCGAGTGACTTATCGAGCCAAATAAAGGAGGTAATCAGAGAGTGAATACGTTTAAAAAAGGATAGGGGGAGTACAACATTAAGCATACTTGAGGGATAGAAAAGCCTAGGGAGAATATTCATTTTAACTATGTTGATCCTACCCCATAGAGAGATAGTAAGGTCCTTCCATCTGATTAAATCTTGCCGAATCACCCCCAGGAGGTCCTCAAGGTTCAGCTTCACTAATAGTGAAGAATCAGAAGTAAGAGAGATACCCAAGTATTTGAGGGAGCGAGGAGACTATCGGACACCAAATGAGGCAACATCTAATCTATTAATAAAAAGATTAAGGGGTAAATTTTGGTTTTATTGAGATTAAGTTTGTAATTAGAATAACAGCTAAATTGATCAATCACGTTTAAGGCTTCAGTAAGAGAGAGAACCGGGTCAGAAAGATGAAGGAGAATGTCATCTGCGTATACCGAAATAGAGGGGGTTAGATCATCTATGGGAATACCTTTTATGTTGGGGGAAGACTTAAGACACCGAATGAGCAGTTCAAGATATAGGTTAAAGAGGAAGAGAGATGGGGGCAACCCTGACGTATGCCAGAATATAGAGGAAAAATGGAAGAAAAGACACCATTGCAGTAGATCTTTGCTGAAGAAGGGGAATAAATCATTTTAAGCCATTGAAGAAAAGAAGCAGGAAAGCCCATCTTCTGAAGGGTGAGGCACAGGAAGGACCAATCCACCCTATCGAAGGCCTTCTCTGCATTGAGAGAGATTAAGGCCATTGAGAGAGAGGAGGTTTGGGCGACTAAAAACAAGTGACTAATCTTACGGAGGTGATCAGGAACAAACCCCACCTGTTCTGGACTTAGTAGCCTGGACCATACATTCCTAATGCATGATGCTAAGAGTTTGGCTAAGATTTTAATGTCACAGTTTAATAGGGAAATAGGTCAGTAACTCACCGGATTAGAGGGGGGTTTGTCTGGCTTGAGAAGGATTATAGTGGCTTCCACAAGTAAAGGGTCCAATTCTTTTGCAGAGAACATATATTGGTAGAGTCAGAGTAAGATAAGGGATAGGTCTTTAAGAAAGGTTTTGTAAAAGTTGGAAGGAAATCCATCAGGACCAGGAGCTTTATTTAGAGCTAAACTGTTTATCACGGCTTCCACCTCTGCTATAGAGACAGGGGCAGAAAGAAGAGCACGATGGTGTTCCATGAGATGGGGTAATGCAGATAGGATGACATCCCCCTTGGTATCGGTGAGGAGGGGCGTTTGCCATATAGAGTGGAGTAGAAATTTTCAAAGACAGCCACCACTTCCCTAGGAAGAGTTTTTAATGAACCATCCATGACAGATATTGAAGGAATAATCTTGGAGGTCTCCAACTGTCTAAGACGGAGAGCAAGCAGTCATCCTGTCTTTTCTCCTTGCTCAATGTATTTGGACTTAGTTTTGAGAATGGAATATTCAGCTTTCTCTTGAGGAAGAGTAGCATACTTATCCCGAAAGGATAGTAAGTTTCTTAGGATTTCTGGAGAGGTTGTAGGAGACAGGGATTGTTCTAGGGAGCATATTTGGGCAAGGGTTGTTAATGCCTCAGCTTCTCTGTGACATTCCCGGGTGGAAGCCAGTTGGATGAATTCGCCTCTCAAAAAGCATTTCAGAGCACACCACTCATGGTCTTGCCTCTTAACAGTGTTCTGATTAGTAGTGACAAAGGATTGGATAAAATTAGAAACCCTAGTAACCACCTGTTCGTCCTTTAGAAGCTGGATATTAAGCTTTCCTGAGGTATCTCACTGCTGATTAGGGTTTGGGGTAAGGAGCAACCAGCCCTCCCCATGATCGGAAATCACAATGAGTTCAAGACTGGCATAACAGAGACCAGAAAGTAAGGAGAGCCTAATAAGCACATAATTGATTCTTGAAGAAGTGTGATGTACCATTGAATAATAGGAGTAACTGCGAGATAATGGATTAAGAACTCTCCAGGGGTCACAGTTGCCCAATAACTCCATGAATTCCCTTAAGGCTTGTTGAGCCACTGAGAGAGGTCTAAGGGAGTGGTTCGAACTATCTAGGTCTTGGGTAGGGGGAGGTTCCAATCCCCGCCCAGTATGAAGGGAAGGTTGAGGAAGGGAGTCAATTTGTCGGCTAGCTCCATAAAGAAACCTGGTTCGCCACCCACCGGCCTATATACACTATCCAAAACCAGCTCCTGATGATCAAGCATACCTGTAATGAATATGTAGTGGCTCTGAGGTCCGAGATAATGTGGTCTGCTTGAAAGGAGACAGTACAATTTATTAAACTAGCTACACCCTTACTGGAGGTTGACACCCCAGAGGCGAATACTGGCCAGTTCCCTGTCAGTGGAGTTTAACCGCTTCCTGAGTGAGAAGGTGTGTTTCCTGAAGGAACCCAATTTGAACATGGAGAACGGAAAGATGTTTCAATACTTGATGCCTCTTAAGCAGGTCTCTGAGCCCTCTAACATTCCAGGACACAAACTTAAATCAGTTATTAGCCATATTCACTGCAAGCAACCTGGTTAAAACTATATTTAAACACATGAGAACACACCTGTCCCACCCTCCCCCAAAAATCCCTCGCCTCCACCCTCCTGGCAGAACAAGATCTAGAAACCAATGTCTAATCAGTAAACACAGTAACCTAGAGGAGCCAGTACCACTCCCACCTTGAAACAGGCCCAGCAAAGACACTCCAGGACAGAATATGAATAAATATAATAAGACCTGAAACAACATACTGCTAAACTGACTCCATATAGACTGAAGTGAGGCGTGGTGATTAAACCTTAGGTATAAAACCACCCCCCTCTCCCTCCCTTTATAGTAAAAGAAAAACATCCCCATCTCAACTGGAAATTGGAGCTGCCTTGATTGTCCCCAACCATACCAATTTACCCCCCCATGCCCGAGATAGTCATCAAATTTCCATGTACCCCCCCACCCTCTCTTACTCCCCCCTGAATCATAACTATTTATAAGGCCACAGGTCAGGCCATAGCCCGAAGGCTGCAAAAGGGAATGTGTATCCAGATGGAACCAGTACACCAAGGCCTCTTGTTTACCCTGACCATCTTGAGACCAACCCAGTCTAATAGTGTCAAGGAGCAGTGGGGTTCTTGTGTTTACCCAAGTGCATCTCTTCCACAGAGCAGTAGATACACAGTCAGAGAGTAGGGTGTTCTCGGAGACAATATGTAATAGGCCTATCCCCCCAGTAAGCCAGAGTGTGATGAAACCCAGCTCACAGATTGGTTCCGGCATCAACAGTAGCAACTGTCCCTACCCACCCCCACCCTTCCTAAGCCTCAGCTTGTAATTGTTGAAACCCTCCTGCCCCCAGTGACTTTTAGAGCATATAAAAATTAGGTTGTTACCTGAGTTCAGGGCTCAATGAAATGGGTGCCATATGGCAGGATTCCAGGATCTGCTATTACGGGGGCGATCTTAGTGGGAGACCGGTCTGGGGCAACATCCGGCCTACCGATACTATCGTTGCCCGAATTGATAGCGTATCCTCTAGGGGAGCTCCTGCTAGGACTAACGTTATGATGGTGAAAAGCCCGATGGAGGAGGTAGATCTATGGAGAGCAAAAGCTGGCAGGACCTTGCGTCACCACTCACTGTCCTCCTCCAACCTGAACTAAAATTAAAGGTTCCCACCCCTGGCTCGGAGAAACACCGCAAGGGACCAGCAAGAGGCAAAACAACGCCCTCTTGGGAACCACTTCAGGCATGAAAGCGATTCAACAAATTGGGGGTATATGAGGGAAACCTGTGGAGGCAACAAATAGGTTAGAGAAACAGAATAGAGGAAGAACACACTTTGAAACAGAGAGCAGCTTCCTCTGAAGAACCCCCTCTGTGAAAGGGGAGAAGAGGTCTGTGCTTGGTAAAAAGGCCTGCCCCTGCCCCTAGACTGCTGCGTTTGAGGAGTTGCCTGCCTCTCTTTGGCCTGAGCACTCCTGTAACTGGTCCTGTACTCATCCATTTTCTTCTTGTAATTCTCTGTCTGCTCCCCAAACAGAGAATTACTCACTACAGGAAAATCCATGGCCTTAGCCTGGGTATCCTGCGAGAGGCTAGTACATTTGAGCCAAGCCATTCTCTGAAGAGCCACAGGTGTAGCCATGACTCTTAATGAGACATCATTGGATATTAAGCTTCCCTGAGGTATCTCACTGCTGATTAGGGTTTGGGGTAAGGAGCAACCAGCCCTCCCCATGATCGGAAATCACAATGAGTTCAAGACTGGCATAACAGAGACCAGAAAGTAAGGAGAGCCTAATAAGCACATAATTGATTCTTGAAGAAGTGTGATGTACCATTGAATAATAGGAGTAACTGCGAGATAATGGATTAAGAAATCTCCAGGGGTCACAGTTGCCCAATAACTCCATGAATTCCCTTAAGGCTTGTTGAGCCACTGAGAGAGGTCTAAGGGAGTGGTTCGAACTATCTAGGTCTTGGGTAGGGGGAGGTTCCAATCCCCGCCCCGCACAGCAGCATGAAACTGAACTTTTGATGCCTCGATCCCATCTGCAGCTACCTCCTCCAGCTCCTTGGCTAGCTGGGGGGAGGCCTGTTTAGCTAGTGCTAGTACAGTGTCCCATCTGGACTTCTGGTACCTGGCTGTAGAAGCCATATAATTCGCCTGCCTGAGTCCCAAGGAAGATGCCATGTATTGTTTTTTTGCCATGGTATCAATCTTCCTGGAGTCTTTGTCTGGGGGTGTGTGAAGCCAAGGGAATGTTTGCCTTATCACAGGCAGCAGCCTGCACAACCCCAACATGGCTGCATTGCTGATATAAAAACTCTATCTGAGCCTGAAAGTGTATACCTTTGTCCATTCTTCTATCAACAGGAGGTATAGAATTGGGAGACTTCAGGATTTTTGTGTCTGCTTCCTAAAAAGATTTGTGAAGGGAATAGACAGTCTCCTGGACTCTGGATGTCCATCATTTCCACAAAATCAGGCTCCTCTTGATCCTCCATTGCCTCCTCCATAGGAAGCTGGAGGGTCTCAGCCACCTTTCTGTAGAACATAAAGTGGGAAGGGGGCTCAGAAAGCCTAGGAGGGGATACACCTGAAGGTCTGTCAGGGGAGATGTCCGGTTCAACAGGCACATCCAGACGTTCACCATCATCATCTTCAAACTCCCCCTCCTCCTCAAACTCTGGTTCATAAAATTCTTCAGGGGTACAATTATGAACTGGGGGAACCGACCAAACTGAGTCCCTGCCAAAAGGTGCCAGATCAGTCGGAACTGGGCGAAGCGATTTCACAATCCGAATCGCTCCGGCTATTTCCTCGGTGGTCGGAACATGGGTTTCTGGACCCGAACCGGACTAATTCTCTTTACGTTTTCTTTTTGTCAGAACCGAACCTCGGATCGGCCTCCTTTTCCTGAAGAAGTATCTCCCTGGTCAGAGGGCACTCCTTTTGGTTCGGTCGGAACCGAACTGGTTGGCCATCCGGTCAGCAGACTTCTCGGCCTCCTTTTCCCTCAGTCTACCTAATCTCTTTTCAAGGGTAGATTTGGGAAAGTTTTTACAAATTTGGCAGTCTGAATCGAGGTATTCAAACCCCAGACACTAAACACAGGTGGTG
Organism: Neoceratodus forsteri; assembly: GCA_016271365.2. Taxonomy (NCBI): domain Eukaryota; kingdom Metazoa; phylum Chordata; order Ceratodontiformes; family Ceratodontidae; genus Neoceratodus; species Neoceratodus forsteri. Next base: position 511,776,249 of record CM028134.1, on the reverse strand, counting down.
TGGGGATCGGCCTTAGCAAAGACCTCCCCACACTCACTGCAGTGTTGAAACCCAGTGGGCCCCTTGTTTTTCTTGGGTTTCTTAGACATGGCCAACCTAACCAACTTACCCTTTTTTTGGCAACCGCCAGGCAAGACTCCCTTATCGGTTCCTAACCGTGTCACGGGTCTTGGAAAAAAACATACCAAACACAGTTTTTTTAAAACCGATAAGGACCGGTAACCACACACTAAAGTAAAATACAAGACTTAACAACTGAGCAGTTCAGCCGAACCGATCCACACTTTTACAAGTTCCACACAGAAAAACAGTACAAAACCTATCTAGTACTCACAGTACCACAGACAGAGACTGAACCGACTATGCGGAATTAAATTTCGGTTAAAAACCGACAGTAAACCGACACTTCAACCGACTTTTGAACCGAGCTGCAGGAGAAATCTCCGGAGCGACTGTTCAGTGAGGCGGAGTAAAGAATCTGATGGTTAGATTTCAAAGGGAAATGGACAGAGACACCAACCGAGCTTGAGCTCAGCATTCTACGCTCTGCATAGAAAGTTAACCCTTTGTTCTCTGGGGCAGTTTAAAGGCTGGGCCGAACTGCATTAGTCAGAATACAGCAAGACTTCATGTTCAAAGTTTGTGTTCTCAAACTGAACTGCATCCAAGGAGAGTTCATGAGATGTACTGGTCTTGCCTTGACTGATCCATGGGGTCCACTACCTGCTTTAGTGTGCCATCTCTTAAATAAAGCCATACTGCACAATCCCAGTTCCTGTTCTGGACAATCTGATTCTTGCTTCTGGCATGGAATTACTGGGGTCCCCTCAGCAGTTTAGATCTAGCTTATGCCTAGCAGCCTATACCCTGGACAATGGTTATAATTTACAAAGGTTCATGTGTTTTTGTTCTTGTACCCCCATCCTCTTCCTCTAGAGATGAGCCTGGTATACATCCTAACTCCAAGGGTGGTACTAAACTTTGAATTTTCTGCTAAAACTAAATGGTATGCCGTATGTGGGTAGTAGTGCCAGATTTTATGGGGGGTGTCTAACTTACAGTAAGTGGTGAGGGGGTTACACTAAGTTACTACTTTATGCCGATGACGTGGTTCTTTATTATAATTCAGTTCACAGCATTAATCTTAGCCATGGTTTCGATTTTGTGTTATGGCAATAGTGGATGTTGGATAACAAATTAGTCTTAAATAAGGTGAAGATGAAAGCCATTTTGGTTGGCACCCCAAGTAAGCTGTCTGATAAGGACATGTAAATACTTTGAATGGGACTTCAGTCTACAACTTTGATTTGATAAAGTATTTGGGGATCAATTTAAATTCTGCTTTAATTTTTTTCCTCAGAAATTAAATATGTTATATCAGAAATTTACAGTAAACTGGGATTGCTTTACAGAATCGTTTTTTACACTATGATACCTGTGTTGCCATAACTAATCTTAATGTTTTGCCGTTATTAAGCTATGGCAGTATAATAACTGATCATGAGTCTCCCTTGGTGGGGTAGGGGGAAGAGGAAGTAGGCTGTTGGTTAACTAGGATCTGCATCTAATCCGTTAGGTAGGGGAAATGGGCAGATTAGGTGGGCCAAGCGGTCCTTATCTGCCATCAAATTCTATGTTTCTGTGTTTCTCTGTTTCTCAGTCGGTCAGATCAAAAGAATAGGCATTGTACCATAAAATAGGTAGACTTGCCTTATTAGTACCTAGCCAAACACACCATTGTTACGTACTGGCTAGTATAAACTGGCTCCTTTGTGATGTTAATGTAAAACTTACTCAGTTAAGTTTCTGTGGGCAAAGTATTTTTATCTGGGCAACCCCCCTCTATTGCCAATGTGCTAATGTCACAATGTTATACTTCCAGTTTGAGATCTTTTGGTATAAACAAGCTGATGGTTCATTTTATGCACACTAGTATTGGACAAAGGTCATTTTTATTTAGTGCTATAAGAAACTGGAACCATTTACCTGGAGAACTAAGAGCTATTGTCAAATTGAATCACTTTTTATCACAACGGAAGAAACATTTTTGTGATCAGTTTGTCTGTAACTGTTTTTTGTAATATGTTGTTACATGCATTATGTAATATCATTACTTGAATATTTGTATGAACCTCTGACTTCCAGATCAACCCTGTAAATGGCACTGAGATGCCATTGGTGTTACATGGTAATTGAAATAAATAACTCAAATAAAAATGAATCATATTCTTTCTTGGACCACCTCTTGATTGAATAGATTGTGAGCCCAGATGTCAAACTTATTTCTTGCAAAATTAAGGGGCTCAACAGTCCTATTGAATTTAAGGCAGTCCACATGAAATTAGGCAAATGGAGCAAATGTGGACCTTTTGTGTGAGACACACCTAACTCAAGGGGAAGCACAAGAACTGAGAAGGCATTGGGTGAAATGAGGTACACAGCTGCCATTCTCAACAAATGTTGTGGGGTCTCCATTCTCTTTCACAAGACACTGTAGTGGAAAATAAGTCACACAAAGCAGGACATATTGAGGAGATGGATCCTGGCTGTGGTGCAAATCCTTATATCACAGTTCTTCTTTGCTAATGTTTATGGACTGAATGGAGAGACATAGCATTCTTCCTAGACCTTGTTCATTACCGCAACACTTTCATTTCAGAAAGTCTTGTGATTATGCTAGGGTGGAAGTTTAGTATTGTTCCAGACACCATGTTAGACAGAAGCAATGGTTCCCCTTCCTCATTAACTTCCATCTAAGCTGCTGTAAGCAACTGATGGATGAATTTGCCTGTCCGGTGCATGACATCTTTCTCATACTACTGGTAGAGACTACTTCTTTTATGCATCCATGCACAATATGTACAGTAGGGTTAATTTCTGGCTGCTATTTCACTCTCTTGTGCATGCTTTACACATTACAATCAGACCATGTACTGGTCTCAATCTTTCTGGAGCTGATCTCTCCAGTGCCTTGCTCTTCCAACTGGCGTTTAAACCCTCTACTGCCAAGAGACCCAAAATTCACCGAATGGGTGGTTGTACAGTTGGAGGAATACTTTCACCCAAACACTACCAGAGAACTGGTCTCTGTGATGGTGTGCGGCACCTATGAGGCCTTTATTCAGAGGAAGTAAAGGGATAAGGAAGAGGTAGACCTTGCAATACAACCACTGTAAAAGTGTGGGAGAGGAAATTTAAATACAGGAACACTCACTCATCTGTGACCCCCTGTCTGCAATTGTAGGGCTCAAAAGATTTAACTCCCTCATGGTAAGGATTTGTATCAGTTAAAAGAAGAATGACAACTCCCATAAGCCTCAAAGTGTTCCTTGTTTAAAAAGCACATATTATGATTGGTCACATTCTGTGGAGGCTGCTGATGTAGCTGGTAGTTTGAGTCTGATTCTTTTTTTCTTTTAACATACTGACCACCATAATGTTACCACACAAAATCGTGTTTGTTTATATTCCTTGACCAACTCCCACAGTATGTTTCCTGGACTTCCAATACCGTCTATCCACCAATGGTGAAGTGGGAGGAGAGGAGACCGTTATATCATGAGCAGCTACACGGGTGTTCCTAATGTTGAGGAATTATGTAGTAAGTGTTGATCAAAGATTTGAAACAAAACAAGGCTGGGTATAATTGCACCATTTGCATGCATTACAGTTCTACTAAGAAAGGAAGCAGATAAAACAAACAGCAACATCAATGAATTTTAGAGAGGGTAAGCAAAAAGAAAATATGTGTTTTCAGCTACAAATAATATGATGCAAAAAAGTTGACAGTGTCCCTTTAATGCCAGATAAGCTAGCCCCTCAGCTGCATGCCATGTACTTACAAGCACAAACCAACATTTATTTGCATATATCCTTAAAAAAGCAATTATCAGTGTACTCTCCAAAAGACAAGAATAAAGCACAGTGCTTCAGCTACCACCCTGTATCTTTGATATATGGGAACTATAAGGTGCTGTCTAAGGCACTCTCCTTATAGTTGGAAAGTGGTTTTGTAAAGGGAAGACTTGGGTAAGACCATCTTAGGTCCCTCATTAATATTATTAAGCCTGTAGAGACATCCCAATTCCATCAGCAGTGGTTGCAATTGGTTTTGAAAAACATTTGATTCATCAGAGTGGGGGGTGTTCTCTTATAGGTTCTTTCCTCTGTTGAAATAATCCCCACTGTCCTTCAGTGGGTACAGACTCTGTAAAGATCTGGTAGCACTATCACTACCAATGGCCTTCTCTCACTGCCATTCCTTTGCAAAAAATAACTTGCCAAAGATGCCCATGACCCCCTTTACTTTTTAGAGCTGTGGGCGGAGCCTACAGCCCTGATGTCATCAATCAGACTGTAGCTCTATGTATTCCTTCACAGCCAAGGCAGCTGTAAAGTAGTGCACTTCTCCTCTGATTTTTTCTATTTGCTGCTCTATGTTAAAGGCATCTCAAGGGGGGAGAGAGATGCTACTGTATTGTACCTCAGAACTTCTCAGGATATTAACAAAATAAACTTTCTAAACTGCTGTTTCTATCATCTGTCCAGCTCAGTCTAACATATTTGTTCTATTTCTTTCAGCAACTTAGGGGTTAACTCATTTTCTCTTGGCTTTTGTGAAAATGAAAGTCAGACTCAGTGTTAGATTACAGACAGTGGAATTGCAGTTTGTTAGCTGTCATTCCTTTCAGCAGGACAGGTTGGAGGCAAGCACTGGAAACAGAAGACTGTTTTTTTTTTTCATTTTATAATATGACGTACTGAGTGTGTATTTAGTTGCAGGGTCATGGCCTTGAAGAAAATAATAGCATTTATGTAACTCATTTAAGATTCCATCAGGTGATCAGAAAAAAGTCTGAGAGAATTTGTGTGAAAAATAAATTACAGATGCAAAAAATAGCATATACACTGGCCTCTGAGACTGGAAGATCAGAAGACTGTGGGTTCTATCCCTACACTAGGCATGTGGCTTAAAGAACTAGTGTACTGCCTAGAACTAATATTAGATTTTAAAAGCAGTCAATCAGTACCTATTATATTTGAGGTACTTTTTCTTTTCCCTTTGTTTAATTAGACGATTGTTTACCTGATATTAATATGTGTGATGTGTGGAACAGCACTCTGGATGGCAGCTGACATAGCTAGCTATACTGACCCCACTATATCACCAGCATTGTGACCTCACTGACTGTGACATCACTGCTACTTAGGAGCAGCAATTCAGTGACTGCCATGTCATTCACCTGTGATTTCACTGTCAGTAAAATCACAATGCAGATGATGTAGAGGGGGCAGTAGAGCTAGATATCTGAGTTTCTATGCTAAGAGCTGTTCCACACATCCACCACAACACTATGACATAGAAGACTCTCTGATGGGCAAAAGGAGAAAGAAAGGTACTTCAGAAATAAAATTTTATAAGTAACTACTTCTTAAAATGTATATTATTTTCTTGTCTTCCTGGTTTGGCTCCACTAGCTCTTTAAATCCCAATACTGACACTATAGTGCAGCTTGGGGGGGGGGGTGCTCCTGTCTTGTCTGTCTGCTTGCTCAGGTAGATGTTAAAGATCCTATGGCACTTCTCAAAAAGAGTAGGGGAATTTTATTAGTATCGGACTTCATTACACAACAGAAATCATACAAACATTAATATTCATTGCACATCCAAACATCTACATATTTATACAAACACTAACATAACACTGTCTGCTTATAACTTTAAGACTTTGCACTTAGTCTAACCAAGCTGAATAATTTAACCATAGATGTTGTGATTTCTCTAATGAAAATACATTCACATCTGCTTTCTGTATATACTGTAAGGATAATTTTATATTGTTCAGGAGCTCCTGGTGAGTGACTGTTCTTTGTTGCATTACTAGCATGCACCTTGACTGCCATAGGAAAAAAACTTAATTAGAGCAAAGGTTATATACATTGTGTCACTATGATATCTGCAAAACCTGTTTCCATCTGGCCCATACATAATATGATATGAAGGGGATGCCAGTTGATTATCTGACCAGGATTGTGCCAAGTATATCCAAAAGGAGCTAGCATAGGAACACCCAAAAAAAAGAGATGTTCCTGAGTTTCCAACATTAGTGAACATGTAAGTCTAGGGCAATATCTTTCTGATAGCTGTTTATGTTTGTTGTTTTTCTTTACTCCCAGTCTGCCAAACTTACTTAAACCAGACACAATCCCAAATAAAGGATGGTAACCTAGAATTAGATAGTTGCTGTAATACATAAGTTTGTTTAGTACTTGTACATCCTGGAAATTCTACTACTGATGTTTTTTCCACAGTTGTTATAGTGTTTTAAATCCCTTTTCTGTCAGCAGTCAACAACTCTGCTGGAGTAATGTTCCACCTTATAACATGCTTGATACAATCTTTCCCAAATTCTGGTATCTTAACTGCAATAGATCTTATCTTTTCTTTCTACTCTCCCATGCAGATATACGTGGAACCAGCCAGTCTGGAATCAAGAGTACCCTCTCCTTTGTGCTGGGGCATAGTACTGGGCATATGTTATAACTCAAAAACAAACTATAGAAGAAGCCGATAGGGTGTATCATCCCTACACCACCTTCCTTAATCGACAGATATGTAAATTCCCTCTTGATGGGATTCAATCGAGAACCTTAAAAAGCCTGAAAAAACACCCCAAATAAATTGTTGCTAATGGACTGTGGAGGGGGCAAAATATAGCTAATATAGAGAAACTATGGAATCAGCAGTGATTTAATTAAGAGAACTCTTCTCTTCCTTGATATTTGTTGCCCTTTCCAGCCATTTACCCACCTATTTGCTTGTTCAGCTTTAATTTTCCAGTTTAACTGAGCCATATTCCCTGGTCCAAACTGAACCCCTAATATAGTAATAGGATCTGATATTATAGTGATCCCAGCCCACATGCCTGATGGTGGTACTGGGTTATTGCCTAGAATTACCCCGTTACTTTTTCCAAAATTTATTTTTGACACAGACAAATAGGAAAATTGCAGTAACCCAGCTGTTAATGCCATTTCTGAGGATGCACTGGAGAGCACCAAGACCAAATCGTCAGCGTAAGCTAATATTTTCACTTGAAAAGACTCAACAAGTGATATTCCTACTAAATTAGTATGGGTCCATATTAACCTAATTAAAATGTCGATACCAAAAGCATACGGGGGGTAAAGGGGCAACCTTGCTTAACTCCCCTGTGAAATTTCACTTTCCTCTCAAATCAGCCATTTATGTTAGGCCAGAGAAAGGAAGCAGCATACATCCCTTTTATCCAATTCACAAAGATTTCAGGTATCCCAAATTCTAACAATGTAGAGGATAAGAAATGGTGGGAAAGCCTGTCAAAGGCCTTTTCCTGATCCAAACTCAAAACATATCCTGTTTTCCCCTTCCACATTCCCTTTATAAAAGGATTCCCGTAATATGATCAAGTTGTCTTGTTGTTTCCTATTCTGAATTGCACATGTTTGAAAAGGGCTGATCAAGAAATGAGCTACTTTGTTCAATCTTGCCAATAATATTTTACTCAAAATTTTTAAGTCGGAATTCAACAGGCTTAAAGGTCTCCAGTTCCCAATAGCTTCCCTTATACCCTTTTTGTGTATGAGTACTAAAATTGCATCCATCATGGAAGCTGAATGTATGGAAGTCTTTAAAATGTGATTATACAGAATTACTAATGCAGGTGAGAGATTATCCATAAATGTTCTATAGAAACCTGTTCCCAAACCATCAGAACCCTGGAGCTGTATTTGTTGATAACTGTAAAATAGCAGCCTTAACCTCCTCAACTGTAACATCTGAAATTAAATCCTGGGCATCAGCCTTCTGGACCCTAGGCAACCCTAGGGATTCTAGAATACCTTGCAAATCTGGTTCAGGGGAAGGGGGTACCAAAGGTTTGAGTGACTTGTTCCTTCACTACTTCTAATAGCTGTAGAGGGGAAGTAACTAATTCTCCTGAAGAGGAAGAAAGTTGTGTTTTTACCCTACTCTCAATCCTTTTCTTATTTTCTTTATAAGGGTCAAGGCCACCTTTTGTTATCTGCATAACGAATCTAAATTCCTGTTGTAAAGTCTTTGCTCTGTCGTATTGTAGTGCTACCATTTGGGCTTTCAAGTTGCAGACCTGTGCACTCAAGTCCTGCCCTGGTGTCTCCATCAAAGAAATGACCCTCTGCAACTGCTGTCTAAGCTGTAAATATGTGAGGTACTCAGATGTGGATCTAGCCCGTGCCCTTTGTTGAAAAAGGAACACCAAGTTTTTTGAGTCCTCCCACCAGTCTACAAGGTCAGAATAACACTCAGCCACCGATAGCCTGGCTGCCCACTCCCTTTCCCATGCTTTCTTAACCCGGGGGTTGGTTAACACAGATTCATTCAGTTTCCAGTATTGCTTTTTACAATGCGGGGTAGTCCCTGCTTGTTTAGTTATTTTAATAATCATGTGGTCTGAAAACTCACAAGCTGCAACTTGTGCTTCTTGTGTCTCTAATGCAGATGACAGAAATATAAAGTCTATTTTGGTTTTTAAAGGCCCCCTATGGTAGGTTAATCCACCTTTGGGGTGTACTTTCCTATAGGCGTCAATGAGCCCTGCAAAGTTCAAAATGTTATTTAAAGCATTTGAGTCAGAAAATATTTTTTCTGTTTGCAGGCCGCTATCCACCTTGAATAGGCCACAATTAAAATCCCCTAGCCAATGCACTTGTCTGGAGGTGTGCAGGAAAGGTTGAACTTCTTTAAATAAAGAAACCCTTTGGGCTTTTGTCTGTGAGGTATATATAGCTATAATCCTGCATCTACAGGAATCATAGCATAGGATACATCCAACATTAAGGCATGCCCAGGCTGAATGTCTACCAGCTGAGACACTTTGAACCGGTAGCTGGAAAATAAAATATCTACCCCATCACATACTTCTGTTCCTGAGGACCAAAAGGATGGGCCCAGCGGCCAGGATTTTGAGGCCTGCTGTAATTCATGGTTAGATTTCAGCCGGGTGTCAAGTACACAAATAATGTCACTCTGTAATCTCCTTAAAAAAATCATTGCCCCTAAAGGCTTCTTTTCATTTTTTATACTATTGGTGTTGATAGTACAAATGGTGAGCCTATCCATCAAGAGGTTTATTTAAACCCCAAAGGAAAGTTCTAAAGGGTCTTAGAGGTTCTACGCTGCCTGGTTCGTTTTGCAATAGATCCCTCCCCACTCCCTTCTGTGTCTGTATTAGATGTAATAGAAGAAGAATCTGATTCTTCGCCGTCTGAATCTCTATCTGTTCTTTCCATTGATAGAGTAGCATATTTATTCCCCGATTTCCAGGAAACTGTTCCCTGTCCTGTCTTTAGCACATTTTGCTTAGATTTCAGAACTCCTGTCTGCCCTGCTCTAGGTCTCTTTTTTTTGAGAAACTGTTTGAAAGGCCCCTTCCTTGTTCACGGAGGGTGGGGTTGGCATAATCCTTTTCTCCATGTCTACAACCTCCTGTGATCCTTCTGTAGTGGGGCCTGGGGGATCTACTGCTACCTGAGCACCCCAGGGCCTTGTTCTACTACCACAACCTCTGTTTGGTCTATCTGTATAGACTCTACCTGGGTCTGGCTAGTTTGCAGTTCTATGTTCTGTAAGATCTGTGCAGACACCCTTTTGGCTTGTTGATGTTGGGCCCCATTTATTATACCTTCCTGAGATGGACAATCTTCTCTATTGTGGGATGCCCAGGGACATCACCCATAGGCGTGCCCTGTTTGTTCGCACAAATTACATTGAAAAGGTTCAGACATGCAGAAGAAGCATGTCCAAACCCTAAACAGTGGCTGCAAAGTGGCGAGTCACAAGCCAAGCTGAGATGAGCTCTTGAGCCACACTTGAAACATGACTGAGGCTGATCATTATAAAAAATGGACCCTCGGTCTTTCCCCAAGAAAAAAGGAACTGGGCAGGTGCATGGGACCTACATCAGAGGAGTGCAACTTAACTTTTATGTGCCATACCCCATCCCATATTTGTTTGCTGTCCAGTGTAGGCATGGGTTTTCCCATTATGTCACAGCGTTGCCGCAGCCAGAACAAAATGTCCTCTATGTGGACCCCTTCATTTTTGAACATCAATTTGATTTTCTTAACCTGTGGCTTAGTTAATGCTATAGCGTGGAAGGGGATCCAAGCAGGGGTATTTTTTAGTGTTTGGTATTGGGCCCAAAACCGTTCTAAAATTTGCCATACTCTTGAAACTTACATCAAAATTCCCATTCCCTAAACTTATAAGGGCAAAAATTTTGGATGAGAAATACCTCATAGAGGTTTTTAGTAAGTTCCTGGCTACATACACTCTATTAGGAGGTTCTTCCAGCCCTCCCTTGTACAAGAGCCTGACCGCATTGTACCGGGGGTCCGGCTCTCCCCTGGTAGCAAAGAGGTCAGACATCTTAAGGATTGGTACTGGAGTTTGACTTTCTACCTTCCTATCCCCTTCCATCTGTTTTCCTGCATCGAATCCCCCTTCTGCAGGAGGAGTATTAATCACAACTGTTTCAACACCCTGTATTGGTATTTTAACATTATCAACATTTCCTCCGGAAAGCACAGTGTCTTGAGAAATATAACCCCGGGGTGTGGAGGAGCTCTCTTGCTGCACATTGTTGGTGGCCTCAGAGTTCAACAGTAAGTCCTGATATGAGGGGTCCTTTGGGTCGGGCGACCATTTCCCTGTAGAATCTTGTTCTCAACCTGTTTCCTGCAGTGTGATTTTGGGAGACCATCTATTGCCTCTAGTTCTGCTTCCATTATTTCTCCCCATTCTTTATAACACGGTCTATCTTAAAATAAAAAGTCCGTTCTTCTGGGTTATGCAGCGGCACACCTTTTGGTGGTTTCCGTTTAGAACTGGTTTGTTGTTGAGTAGTTGATCCAGGCCCCAAGCGCTGCTTCTGGGGTTTCGATGTTTTTTTTAGAACACTAGGACAGGGAGGCTTTTGGCACACAGAAGGACCTCTGTTTTGACTGCCAGCCTCTGACCGCCCTTCACTCTCCTTTTTCTGAACTGTTTCCATCTCCTCAGGACTCTTTTGCATGCCTAAGGGGTAAGTCATTGCTTTAGACACTGGCTCGCTTGCACTGACAGTGTCAGTCGGTGCAGCAACAGCCTTCTGTAGCTGCTTTTCTTTCTTCAAAGTCAAAAACTCTAGCCTTGTTTGTTTTTCAATAAGATTGTCACAATCATTTGAAGAAATAAAAAAAAAGGCCCAACCTTATTTTTTTGGCGTTCTTTGCTCCTGATTCTGTTGTTACTTCCATTTGTTCAGTGAATTCAGGCTCCAAAGTAGTCAATTCATTCTGAGATCCAAGACTTATTTCACATTCAGTGCCATTAGAGGAGACTTGCACAGATTCCTCCTCATCCTTCTTCTTTGTCAGAGTCTCAGCTTGACTAGCCATAGTCCACACCACTGCCACATCAGCACTTCCTCCTCCTCCTCCTCCCCAGTCCAGCTCTAAACTGGGCTCCTCCATTCCGCTCCCAGGAAGTCAAACCCCCTGCAGTCAGAGTAGAGGAATTTCCATGGTGTCCTGGCCAGATTTCCCCCATTCGCTAAAAATACCACCAACAGCTTAATCTGGTTCAAGTAAGAATTTTTGCTATGTTACAATTTCAGTTGGTTAACATCTGTATCCCCCCCCATCACCCTGAAAAATGGACTTCTAGTCTTAGTGGGCCTACCCAATCAACAAAATTCAACAAATAAATAAATTCTCCAATTATGCCTTATGGATTCCGTATAAATCCAAATCATTCCAAGGCCATCTTGACATATAATTTTAATACCTAACAGCAAATCAGAGCCCTTTTCCTGATAAAAGGCTGCCAACATATTACATTTAAATAAACAACAAAGTCACAAATAAGGAACTAGTGGCTTATGGAAAAATCTACAGGGATTTATACAGGGATTTGATGCTGCTTCTACAAGGAAAATATAGGAAAATGAGGGCTTGTTACAGGAAAATGGTTATTTGGATCTGGGAGCACAGTGATGATTGTGACTCAACAGCACTATACGGCACCAACAAGAAAATAACTTTGTTCATTTGGTAGCACTTCACAGCCCTATCGGCTCTAGCCAGAGTTTGTTGTTCTGACCATTGAGCCCTTGGCAGTGGCTGTCTGATCCCGGGGGGTATTATAGGTGAGAAGGCTATCACCACACACATATATATGCTGATAATCTTTTGGTCAACCTTTCCCATCTGACCCAATTAGTAGTATATCTCCTTACTCTTCCATATGACTTTTGTCTGCTGTTGAGCCTGAAAGTTAACACTGGGAAAACTCAAGTCCTCCCCATAAATAGACAGTGCACAGATAAGACATTCACTGGTCATGGGCACCCCAAAGCACTAACTATCTGGGTGTAAAATTATTGGCAGATCCTAACTGGATCCCTAATCTGAATTGTGCTTCTCTGCTGGTAAGGTTGAGGCATTAAAAATGGTAACAACAGATAAACTGCTATTTTGTCTCAGTGCTCTTCCCTTACATATTCAAGAGACAAGGTTTCAGAAGATGTTTGATTATTTCCTGTGAGAGGGTCACCCCTCCCAGATACAATAAGGCTAAGATGAAGGTGCACTACAGTCAGGGTGAATGGGGCTAAAGGGGTTCCACATGGCCTTACCAAGACACAGACCTTACAGTGGTTTTCAGATGACCATATGGAGAGTGGTGCAGTCGAATGGCTTTCCCCCCAGTCTCTATCTTCTCAATCCCTCCCTGCCTGATCTCAAATCCCAATGGACAATATAAGTGACATGCAAGTATTGGGAGGCAAATTAAAGGACTTTAGGCACATCCCTCCTGTCCTCCTTATGGGGAAATGTATGAATAACTATAGAGGGACCAGGGAGGGTTCTTTTATTACATGATTTATTAGTTCAAGTTTCAAATATCATACAGACTTTTGGACAACTGCAGCATAAATTTAGCTTACCACAACTGGATTTCTGGAAATATTTGCATTTACCTAGTATAATACAAACTCTTCTGAGGATGGCTTGGGGAAAAGGCAATACACCCTTGAGACAACCTAGGGATAGAACGGCATAAACTTCAGAGGTGGAGGGCAGGTTGCTTATACAAATGATTCAGGGACTCTTTTCCTTCAGTGGCAAGTAAAGCTAGGGCTGCACAGGAGAAAGACCTTGGAGCCCGTATCTCCTTATCTCACTGGGTGTCTGGCATGCATGTTGGTCAATGGCCTATAAAACCTGTTGGGACAATAAAAGCAAATTCCAAAAAAGTGGGTGTGTGCTAGTGGTGCAGGGATGATGCACTCAAAAGGATTGGCTAACCTTTCCTGTGAAACAGTGGATTTTATTCTACTCAGACTACATATGTGCAATTGGTGGTTATCTCCACTAAGTGCACTCAATACTCTTTTGGAAAACATGGGATAATAAAAGCAAGTTAATACAAAACAAAATCGGGCCTTATGGAGACAGACAAATGTTGGCATTGTGGGAAGGAGGGTACCTCACCGCTACATATTTTCTGTCATACCCTTTGATCACACCTTTCTGGACGGGGTGCAGAAAATGTGTTAGGAGATGAAAGAGACCAATATCCCACATGCAGTGTTGCTGTACATACTAGGGTAGGGGTCCCAAATGGGCCCAGACCATAGATCACAGGGAAGATAGATCTGTGTGATGGGCACGGAGGCCAAAAGGCTTTTCTCATGTCATGGCAAGCCCCTAACATCTCCACATTAATGCAGTAGAAAAGAACACTGGGGCAACTAGCAACTCACAAACGTCTTATTCATGGGGTCACTGATCAGGTTGACATAATCTTTAGGGTACCGAAATGTGTTGCTGTGCATGAGCCTGACAAATAGTGTATAAGACAGGGTGGAGGTGGCACAGAGGAGGGCAAACAAAATGGTACAGGAATGGAAGAGAAGCTCTACAAGGAAGGTCTTGGGGATCTCAACATGCACACCCTGGGGGAGTGGAGAGCAAGAAGTGACATGGTCAAGGCCACATTGTGAAATTGTGCACCACCACCACCACATTCCAAAGTTGTGCATCACTACCAGATTCCAAAATTGTGTGTCACCGTCACATTCCAAAACTGTGCATCACCACCACATTCCAAAAGTGTGCATCACTGCCACACTCTAAAACTATGTTACCACCACATTCCAAAATTGTGTGCCACTGCCACATTCTGAAATTGTGCACCACAACCACATTATGAAACTGTGTGTCACCGCGGCATTCTGAAATGATGCGTTCCCAGCACATTCAGAAATTGTGCACTACTGACACATTCGAAGTTGTGCACCCTGCCACATTCTGAAATTGTACAGTACATCACCACCACATTCTGAAATTGTGCATTACTGCCACATTCCAAAACTGTGCACCAATGCCACATTCCAAAACTGCGCATCACCGCCACATTACAAAACTCTTTCACCACCACATTCCAAAATTCTGCATCATCACCACATTCTAAAATTGCATCACTGCCACATTCTGAAATTCTACATTGCCACCACATTCTGAAATTGTGCATCCCTGGTACTTTCTGAGATTGTGTTATTAATGCATTCTGCAATTGTAGCCTGTTGGCAGCTTGAATCTCATCCCTCCAGTATTCTAAAAACTGTACACAACTTTGTCATTCGAAAGTCACATTTGTCACTGCATTCCAACATACCCATCACATTCTTAAGTACTGGACCTTGCATCTGCACATTATGGGAATGCATACTGTGACCCACCTAGTGGTCAGTTTTCCTTTTTCAGATATTTATTACAACTACTGTTTTATGTAACATGGGAGAAATAAGTCCTATAATGCAGCTTGCAGGGAGGACTGGGCTACAAGTTATGGTTGTGACATCATCAGTAGCTCTTCATTAAAACTGGCTTTTTTGAATAGGAAGTGAATTTAGGGTTACAAAATGACTTGTAACTTTTAAACAAAGTAACTCAGAGATCTCATTTTTGGCACAGTGTCACCTTTCTCTTCTGCTCCTCCATCATAATTCTGCCATTAGAATAGCAGGGGCACATAAGAACACTGCAGATTTTGAACATTAACATTCAGAAGTTCTATATCCAGGACAACACCTTACAGCTGAGATACTGCTCTTTGTCTGACTGACAAATATACTATGTAGAAGAAACAGGATTATTACAGTGAGTAATACTGTTCTTACCTACCATGATTCTCCTTTTTATACTCCTCATTCTGTGCCTTCCTTATGTCCCTTGCCCTCTAAACCTTCCCTGTCCCCCCCATGTCTCTTCTCCCTCCTCTACTCCATATGTATCCTCTTCCTTCTTATCCATCCCAGCTTCCTCTGTTTCTCTTATTTCTTCTTGCTTCTGGGGCCCCATTTGACACCCATCACTGGCATAAATCAGACATTTTTAGATATGTGAGATTTTATCATCTCCTCTTGAGCATGAGCAACCCATAGCACACAGAAATCTGGTACTGGGACTAATTACAGTCCTTATCACACTTAAAAAAAATGTACCATGTAAGAATAAAGAAACCTGTAAAATCAAACAGAAATAATAGCCAGACTCCATTTTCAAATTGCAAATGACACACGTACAGCTGAATCTCATCACTTTCTCAATGTCAAACTTCTCCTCAAATAAGCAAAACTTTAAATATTAGAAACTTTTCCCATTTAGAGAAGCAGAGGCTTTTTCATCAGTTCCAAATGCTTTAAATAAGAAACACAATACCACAGTCTAAAATGAAGCATTCAATTGACACTGCATCCTGCTACACCTCCACCTTGGAAACTGCATGCTGACACAGTGATACCCACATCACAAAGTGAAAGACACTCAGTTAGGAAAACTGAATACACAGTTGCCTCATTAACTCTTCATCGTTTAACTCTCTGACAAAAACTTAAAATCCAGCTGTTTTGTATTGCCCAGATAAATATTTGTATTTGTTTTACCAGGAGAAAGCTCCACTGAGCAGTTTTCAGTTACAAGGAGGTTATTGACAGGACAAATGATACAGAAATAAAGTACAGATTTAGAACAGAGTTGATGTATCTGGCTGCATGTCAGTCTTGCAGAACATATCAATGCAGTTATACAAACATACAAATATGTGAAGAAGCCAGCAGAAGAAGGCCATTTAGTCTATCAAGTCTGCACGTGTTGCAGGGTCCACAGCCTGAGCTACTGTCCCTGCCCCCTCTCCCCACTCCTCCCATCCTCCCTACTCATGACCCCTACCTTCCCCTATACCTGCCCCAACCTCTCTTAAAGCTGCCCACTGTCTTCAATGAAATTACCTCTCTTGGCAGCACATTCCAAGTGTCCACCACCCTCTCTGTGAAGAAGTGCTTCCTGATCTCCCTCCTAAACCTCCCACCCTCCAGCTTAAGACTGTGCCCCCTTGTGTTATGATCGCCATTCAGCTTAAAGAGACTCTCCTTATCAACCTTATTTATCCCTTTCAAGTACCTGAAGGTCCCAATCATGTCCTCTCTGTCTCTCCTGTCTTCCAGGGAGTACATATTCAGTTACAAGTTATAAAGCAATTTAAATTCAGAAGTGATAGAATACAGTTGCTATAGTAATCACATGGCAACTGGCAAAAAGATATAAAGGCAATTGCAAACGGTACAGAATCCAGTGAGCAGAGCCTGATCAGTAATAAATATTCTGCACACTTATTTTATATGACACATGACATGTACAGTAAACAACAGTAAAGGTTTGCACACTAAAAACTGCATGCCAGAGGTAGAATAAGGTAATAATGCCACTGGGCCTTCGTTCTCAAGCTTATTACCTCATTCTGTTACCTCAATGCAATATTTTTTCTTGTATATAAACCTTACCATTACTTATTATAATTGTAAACAGGACTGTATTGTCCTAATGGCCTTATCCTGAGGAAATACAAAATGTGACCTACCTTCTACCTACCTACAGTCACAAAGTACTGCCCTTGAGTGGTCACAAAACCACTTAGTGACAGTTGCGACTTTTTGTTTTACTATTGTTTTAACAATGTACTATTGTATTATTATTATTCTGCTCATTGTTATTGTACAGATGGTAGCTTTTGACATATAGGATGAACATAAAAATAAGCTCAAACCCACCTGGCGATCTCATCCTGTTGAAATATAATACAATTAATTCCATGGATAAGCAGGGACTGCATGTCATAAAAGCTCTGCAAAGAGGCAATGAGGATCTGGAATTTTTCTTACAGTCTTCAGGCAAACCTCAATAGCATGCACCTAGTGGGGAAGGAAAATGTACCGGCAGACTATTTAGCAGACTAGGCCATATAGCCTTAAAATGGGTTCTGAAACAGAGTGACTGAATTCAGTGCTTAGAGATAAGGTGAGCTAGATATGCATCTGTTTGACTCTTGGAAAACAGGGAAATACCCCAATTCAGTTGCAGACCCACCTCAGTGGCAGTGGTTCTAAAGGAAACATTAGCTTTACCATGGTAAAACAAGTTTATGTATGCATTGCCCCCTTTCCTGCTAATTCAGTGAGTACTGCTAAAATTGAAAAAGGAGAGTGCACTGTAATTCTAAATATAGCACCAGACTGGACCAGATAGTTGTGGTACTCTCTAATGTAGCCAATACCATACAGAATTCCAAGAGATCTGTAACTGAGACAAGACCTGTATATTCTGTTCCATCGCAGGGTAACTCACTAAAATCACTATATCTGACAGCATGGTTCATGAGGAGTTAGTATACTCCAACTTAAACCTCTCAAAACAAGTTCTGGAAGTTTTGAAAGTAGCTAGTAAGCCATCAATTCTGACATATATGTCTCAAAATGGAAAAGTTTAACATATGGTGTGATTCTCACCAGATCAGTCAAAAACTGTTGACATATCTGTGACTGGGTATCCTGGCTGACCTAGTTCGCTTAAAGATAAAGGGCTCAATTTTCAAAAGGAATTCTTTGACGCAAGGTGACTGCACCAAATGGGCATGATACAAGTGGTACCTTGCATCAAAATTTGTGGCAATCCCAATTTTCAGTCACAGGCACAGGCTGCATTGTAAACTGGAATACCAAAGCAACTTGCACCAGCCTTGCAGCAGAATCACCCATGCGCCAGGTCGCATGGGTGGTTGTGCCATAGCGGGGTCATACCATCCCCTTTTTTGCAATTCCAGAAGCCCTGCTGTGGTTGTAACAGGGGGCTGACTTCAGACCAGCCAGGAGGTGATCTAAAGGCCGTGTGTCATAGCCGGGCAGGGTGGAGATGGGGGGGGGGCCTACAAGAAGGGGACCGGGGGCAGACAAAGCATAGGGGTTCCTAGTGAGTGATGGGGGCATGGTGGCAGTATAAGGATGCTGAGGTGGCATCTGCTGGAGGTGCCATGCACAGTTGCCAGGAGCCGACTGGCCCAGGTACAGGGGGCTAGCCGGGACAGACCATGACCCAGCCCCAGGTGGACACAACCCTGGCGGTTGCCCCATAGGTGCACCAGTCCCCAACACTGTAGGTGGGCAGGTGTGGCTGTAGTTTGTGCGGTGCAGGTGGTGGTGGTGGGAAATGTACCCTGGACATCTCGATAATCCCCTTGTACTGAGCTCCCTGCATGGAGGCAAGCTGCTGTCGGCCTACAGTGTTGTTGGAGACCCATTAATTATGAATGTACCAGACTTCAATACCATTTGTTTTTTGTTCAGTCCCATAGTGGACTGGTTTCCTTACAGAGGTATACGAGTGGTTCAAACCTGTGAAAAACCTCTTGATAACAGGATGAGTTGCAAATATTTTTAAAGGCAGAGATGGTTACTAAATGAACTTCTGTGGGTGAATGGTTCTCGATCTTTTGGGCTTGATATTCAGAGAGCCCTTTGATTGCCATCATTTGCAGTGATCAATGGCTGCATGCATCAAGGACCTTGCACCCTATTTTATAAAAATGGGGGTCCTTGCACTAAAGACCCAAGAGTTGCCTCGGCCACAGGGTTGTGCCAAACATGTGGCGCACCTGTGGGATTTGACAGAGGGTTGGATAATTAATGGCTCCACCATTTGAACCCATATCCTTATCAGAGCTTAATTACTTGACCTGAAAGTGTGTTTCTAGTGGTTATTACCTCTGCAACATGGGTTAGTGAGTTGCAAATACCCTGAACTTACCCTAATTACTGTATGTGGTCCTTCATATAAATAAAGTGGTGCTCAGGACAAATGTGAACATTTTGCCAAAGGTGCGTTCTACTTCTTACATAGGTTAGTCTATAACATTGCTTGTTTGTCTTTTTTAATACTCCTATATGCAGGGGAAGAGAAAATATCATAGCCTGAGTGTAAAGAAGGCTTCAGCTTTTACCTACAAAGAACTGATCTGTTCAAGAACTGACAACAGACAATATTTGTCAGTTATGGTGAGATAGATAAAGGTAACTGAGCTTGAATAAAGGCAGTTTGTCATTGTATTGTCTCTTGCACTGACTTCTGTTACACTAAAGCCAGTAGAGAATCACCAAAAGGACTAATGACCCAATGTGCTACAGCCACATCTGCCACTATAGAAACACTAAGGCATCTACATTTGTGAGAGATGTGCAGTGCAGCCACATAGCCTACAGTACTGACCATCACTTATCATTAGTGTCTGGAAATCCACACTAGATGGGGTACCAGCTTTGTCACTTTTGTACTTAAGAATTTATTTTTTCCCTAGGTTAGTCCTAGACCCTGCCTCCCAAGGCACTACTTGGAGTCTGCAAGTTGTGTGACATCCCAAATACACGTCTCTTGTTGGAAAAAAGTGCTCACTAAAGTAATGATGTTTCTTCTACAGGTTGTATTTGTGAGTCATACAAGCCATCTCTAGCTCAGCTTCTAGGACCTGACTGAAAAGGATTCTTAAGTCTTAATATATACTGTTCAGTGTACTGTATGTAAAAATACTGTACTTTTTTTTCTTGAGCATTTGAAATTTCAGTAATCTCATTATTATTATTCAGTTTTTACAAGGTTTTAATTTGGTAATTGATCATTTTTTATAACATTTACATTTCCTAATACATATCACAGATAAGTTAGGTGGTTACCATTCTCTCAGGTTCTTCAGCAATAAGTCTGAGTGAGCAATGGGGGTATGTTATGTTCATATACTGCGATTAACAGACACTCATTTATTAGTAGTGATCTCTAAGTGTATGTCAGAATGGCTAGAAGCATATGCCTTTTCAATGGCCATGATTTGATTACATAGTAGCATAGTATTTGACGGCAGATATGGACCGCCAGTCCCACCCAGTCTGCCCATATTCCCTGCCTGTATCAGTGGCCGCTGACCCTACTTGGTTATTGGCTTTTGCCTCCCACATCTAGGGTTCCCTTATGTCTATCCCATGCATGCTTGAATCCCTCAACTGTATTAGTACCCACCACCTCCTGGGGAAGGTTATTTCAAGCATCCACCACCCTTTCCGTGAAGAAAAACTTCCTATCATTCCCCTTATCCTGCCCCCTCCACTCTCATATTATACCCCCTTGTCATAAGTCATGAATATCCTTGACAAGATGGCAGATACAGTACGTGTCCTCACCTATCAAACTTCTGACCCATTGCTTGTAAAGCCATTACACATCCAGTGTGCCACCTGAGGAGGACTTTGATTCCTCAGTATGTTCATAAAAAGGAGTGCCAGGAGCTTCACAACAAATGGCTTTGAATGTTTGACTATGTTATCTTATTTATATAATTACAGCATAATTGTGCAAGCCCCCAGCATTCACCTCTTCCTCCAGATAAAAAAAGGAGTGGCACTGGT
The DNA here is from genome assembly GCA_016271365.2 of Neoceratodus forsteri. Taxonomy (NCBI): domain Eukaryota; kingdom Metazoa; phylum Chordata; order Ceratodontiformes; family Ceratodontidae; genus Neoceratodus; species Neoceratodus forsteri. Next base: position 511,755,401 of record CM028134.1, on the reverse strand, counting down.
GTCAACTTTTAAGGTAGCTGATTGAGGAACAGTGCAATCATGGGCCAGTGTCCCTTTTGATGGTTGGGTGGTATGTTTTAGAAAGGACTGTGTTTTTAACATAATCTTGAAACACTTGTCATCTAGTGGTAGCCAGTACTCTGGCGGTCTTGGATCTGATGCCTTCAGGCATCTTTACTCCGCCTCACTGAACAGCTGCTCTAGAGATTTCTCCTTTGCTCGGTTCAAAAAAGTCGGTTAAAGTGTCGTTTTTTGGCTCGGTTTCTACCGAATTTCTGCTACTGAACCTGTCAGTTTAAGTCTCTGTCTGTGGTACCGTGAGTACTAGATAGGTTTTGCATTTAGTTTCTGTGTGGAACTTGTAAACATTGGATCGGTTTGGTTTGAACCGATCAGATTGGTTTAAAAAAACTTTTGAATTTATCAGAGTGTGGTAACCGGTCCGTATCGGTTCTAAAAAACCCGGATTTAATTACTTTTTTTTCCAAGACCCGTAACACGGTCAGGAACTGATAGGGGTGTCTTGCCTGGTGGATTGACGAAAAAAGGGTAAGTTTTGGATAGGATTGGCCATGTCTGAGAACCCCAAGAAAAAAACAGGCCCACTGAGTTTCTATACTGTAGTGTGTGTGGGGAAGCCTTTGCCAGGCTGATCCTACTATCGTTGTCTGGGGTTTGACCACCTCGATTCAGACTGCCAAATTTGTAAAAGTTTTCCCAAAGCTACCCTGGATAAGAGAGTAGGTAGACTGAGGGAAGGGAGGCCAAGAAGTCCGCTGACCGGATGGCCAGCCCGTTCGGTTCCGACTGAACCAGAAGGAGTGCTCTGACCAGGGTGAAAAACTTCGGCAAAGGAGAGCCGATTCTGAGGATCGGTTCTGGTTAAAAGAAAGAGAAGGAAAAAATCATCCGGTTCTGATCCACAAATTCTTTCTCCGACCGCTGATGAAATAGCTAAAGCGATAAGGATAGTTCAATCGCTAACTTCGGTTCCGGCCGAACTGGCACCATCTGGCAGGGGCTCGGTTCGGTCGGTTCCCTGGTTCCGGATTATACTTTAGAAGAATTTTATGAACCGGAGGAGGGGAAGGGAGAGTATGAGGATAATGATGATGATGGTGATTATGAAAGTCTGGATGTGCCTATTGACCTAGACATCTCCCCAGACAGACCTTCAGGTGTTTCTCCTCCTAGGCTTTCTGAGTCCCTTCCCACTTTATGTTTTACAAGAAAGTGGCTGAAACCTCCAGCTTCCAATGGAAGAAGCAGTAGAGGATCAGGAGGAGCCTGATTTTGTTGAGATGATGGACATCCCAGAGTCCAGGAGATTGTCCATTCCCCTCCATAAATCTTTTGGGAAACAGACATTTAAAATTCTAAAGACTCCTAATTCCATACCTCCTGTGGACAGAAGAATGGACAAGAGGTATACCCTTTCAGGCTCGGACACGGAGTTCCTTTCCCAACAATACAGCCATGTTGGGGGGAGTGCAGGCTGCTGCCTGTGATAAGGCAAATATTCCCTTGGCTTCACACCCCCAGATAAGGACTCCAGGAGAATTGATGTCATGGCAAAAAAGCAGTACATGGCAGCATCTTTGGGTCTCAGGCAGGATAACTATATGGCCTACACAGCTAGATACCAGAAGTCCAGGTGGGACATTGTGCTGGCTCTGGCTAAACAGGCCCCCTGACCAGCTTGCCAAGGAGCTGGAGCAGGTGGCTGCGGATGGGATTGAGGCATCCAAGGTGCAATTTCATGCTGCTGTGGACTCCAGTGATGTTTCATCTAGAGTCATGGCTACATCTGTGGCCCTTCGGAGGATGGCTTGGCTCAGATGTACTAGCCTATCACAGGATACCCAGGCTAAGGCCATGGATTTCCTGTCATTGGAAATTCTCTGTTTAAGGAGCAGACAGAGAACTACATGAAGAAGATGGACGAGTACAGAACCACCTACAGGAGTGCTCAGGCCAAAGAAAGGCAAGCCACTTCTCAGAGACAGCTTTCCAGGGGCAAGGGCAGGCCCTTTCAAAGGCCTTTTTACCAAGCCCAGGCCTCATCTTCTGCCTATGCTCAGAGGGGGTTCTTCAGAGGGAGAGGCAGATGGGGAATGAGCAGGCCTGCTTCCACCCCTCAGTCTAAAGCCCCTGCCAAGCAGACACATTGATGGGTCTGCCCAGGCCGATTCTCCAATACCTGTAGGGGGCAGGCTGGCTTACTTTGTCCAGGGCTGGAAGTCTTTGACATCAGACAAGTGGGTCCTGGAAGTAGTAAGCCAGGGACTGGTTCTCAGCTTCAAAAAATTTTCCAAGATGATACCAGATCCTTTCCACCTGCAAATCCATTAGGGACCCTTGCCCTAGAGGCAGAGGTTTCTTCCCTCCTGGCTCTCAGAGCCACAGAAGGGGTTCCTAACCTACACAGAGGCAAAGGATTGTACTTCAGGTACTTCCTAACCCCCAAAAAGATGGGAGAATGGTGGCCCATCCTGGATCTAAGATATCTGAACAAGCACCTTTTAAATCCAAAATTCAAAATGGTGACTCTGGGAATAATTCTGCCCTCTCTAAGGCCAGGGGACTGGCTAGCCTCCCTGGACCTCAAAGATGCTTATTTTCACATTCCCATCAGGTGCTCCCACAGAAAGTACCTCAGGTTCGAGTTTCCCTCAGGCCATTATCAATTCAGAGCAATGCCCTTTGGCCTAACATCAGCCCCAAGGGTGTTCACAAAGTGCCTGGCAGTGGTGGTTGCTTTCCTAAGGAGAAAAAAGATTTCCATCTTTCCATACTTAGACGGCTGGCTCATAGTGGGTCAGTCTCCAGACCAAGTCAAGTCACATCTGCAAATAACTCAGCAAGTGCTCACTTCCTTAAGATTCCTCCTGAACCTTCCAAAGTCAGTTCTCGAGCCAGTACAGCTCCTCACCTTTATAGGGGCAGAGCTGAATACAATAAGAGCAAAAGCCTTCCTTCCCCTGGATAGGGCAAGGACCCTTATAGAACTGGCCTCTTCATTCACCCTTCAGGTGTCTCAACCAGCAAGGCATTTCTTGCAGCTCCTGGGCCACATGGCAGCCTCTACAGCAGTGGTCCAGGGGGCAAGATTCCAGATGAAGGACATTCAGTTCCACTTAAGAGCCTTCTGGTCCCAAAGAAAGGATTCCCTTACCAAACTAGTCCCAGTGACTCGAACCCTGATCCAGGCTTTGCAGTGGTGGCAGGATCAGGACAATTTGAGACAGGGAGTTCCTTTTGTCACTCAGTCTCATTCAGTGATACTCACCACAGATGCCTCCTTGCTGGGCTGGGGAGCCCACTTGGGGGATCTTACCACCCAAGGGCTGTGGTCACCTCAAGAATGTCTGCTTCACATCAGTCTCTTGGAACTCAGAGCAGTGTTTGTGGCACTGCAAGCCTTTTCCAAATCTGTACAGAACAAGGTGGTCCAGATCAGAACAGACAATACCACCACAATGTGGTACATCAACAAACAAGGAGGCACTCGGTCTATGGCCTTGTGCACAGAAGCAATGAAGTTGTGGTCTCTGGCCTATTTCATGCAAACCTCTCTGATAGCAATTCACCTCCCAGGGAAGGACAATGTCATAGCAGATGCTCTCAGCAGGATATGCCAGGGCCATCACGAATGGACCCTAGATCCCCTAGTTTTGGAAGTGATTTTCTCGAGATGGGGCACTCCACAGATAGATCTTTTTGCAGTCCCAGACAATCACCAACTTCCTGTCTTTTGTTGCAGACCCCCAGTCTTGAGCTCAGTCCCCTGGATGCTCTGATTCTAAATTGGGAAGGGAAGTGCCTGTATGCTTTTGCCCCCTTCCCTCTCCTGTTTAAAGTGCTAGTCAAGATCAGGTCTCAACCATGCAAAGTGATTCTGATTGCTCCAGACTGGGCCAGACAGCCCTGGTACCCACTGTTGCTGTCCTTAACAGTCCACCTTCCCCTGTCTCTTCCCAGGAATTACAACCTGTTGACATCCTCTCAGGGGAGGATTTGGTATCCGAACCTCAAATCTCTCAATCTCAAGGCATGGCTCTTGAAGAGTTAGAGTTTGCTGATCTACACCTTTCTCAAGGGGTTCTGGATATCCCTAAGGCTTCTCAAAAGCCTTCCACCAGAAAGACTTACAACTCCAAAAGGAAAAGGTTCTCTATTTGGTGCTCTAATAAGCATATTTCTCCAGAATCTGCTGGGTTGCCTACAGTCCTGGACTATATGGTTCATCTTAATGGCTTGGGACTTAGGCCAGCTACACCTAAAGTGCATCTGGCAGCTGTTTCTGCCTTCTTGTCAGTAGGCAAGCCCTCTCCTCTGTCAGCCCATCCTGTGTTTTGTATGTTCTTCAAGGGATTGCTGCACACCAATCCCCCCTTTAGGGCCCCTGCTCCTACTTGGGACTTTAATGCTTGCATTGCTCAGCTTATGCAACCACCCTTTGAGCCTTTGTCCTCTGCAGAGCTTAAGTACTTGACTTGGAAAACGGTGTTTTTGGTAGCCATTACCTCTGCCAGGCGTATCAGTGAATTGCAAGCCCTGTCAGTGGAGCCTAATTTTATCTCTTTCCATAGAGATAAAGTGGTCCTAAGAACTAACAGGAAGTTTTTGCCCAAGGTGGTTTCAGATTTCCACCTTAATCAGTCTATGTCTCTCCCTGTTTTCTTCACTGACCATTCCTCCTCTGGAGAGAGGAGGTTGCACAGCTTGGATGTTAAAAGGGCCCTCAGCTACTACATAGAGTGCACCAAGGGTCACAGGTTTGAGTCCCTCCAGTTGTTCCTCACATATGGAGAGGTTGGTAAGGGCAAACCTGCCACTAAAAGATCTATTGCCAGGTGGATTGTCTCTTGTATACAATTCTGCTATGAAAAACCTGGTAGAACACCACCCTCAGGCCTGAGGGCTCACTCTACTAGAGGTACAGCTGCTTCCCTGGCTGCTGCCAGGGATATTCCTATCTTAGAAATTTGTCAAGCAGCCACCTGGAAAACAGTCCATACATTCACCAAGCATTACTCTCTGGATATCCAGGCTAGCAGTGATGCTCGGTTTGGCACAACAGTACTTCAGAGCCTATTGCCAAAGTAGGTTTTGTCCCTCCTCCATGGAGGTACTGCTTGGTAGTCTGCAATAGTCAGAATACAGCAAGACCTCATGTTGTTTGAAGAAAAAATTACTCACCTTAGTAATGCTGTTTCTTCTAATGGAGTCTTGCTGTATTCTGACCTCCCCCCCGCCTCCCCTCTCAGAACCTGGTTTTTGGGATGTGGGTGGGCAGGAGCAGTGTTGTCACCCTAGAGGTTCCCCCTTTTCACCCTCCTTTATTTTGGGTGTGTGTTGTGTTTTGTTTTTTGGGTTTTCTGACTTGAGACTTTGCTTTGAAACTAAAAAAACGCTTTTTTAATAAATTTAGTTGCCAGTTGGCTAGTGTGAGTCTTACAGTTTCCACACAGAACTTCTAGTGAGTATTGCTCATAAAGATCTGATGGTTGGAGTTTAAACAACAGCAGACAGAGGCTTCAACCGAGCTCGCGCTGAACGTTCCATGCTGGCCATGGAAAGTTAACTCTTTGTTTTCCGGGGCAGTTGAAAGGCAGGATCTAACTGCAATAGTCAGAATACAGCAAGACTCCATTAGAAGAAACAACATTACTAAGGTGAGTAATTTTTTCTTCTGGGAGAGGAGCTCCCTGTAGTGCCATGTAAACACTTTCAAAGCTCTATGGATATTCTGGTTACTTTTGCAGCAGATGCGATACCGGAGTTTATGGATCAATCATACGTTATGGATAATGTTGGCAGAATTAAGGACCCGGCAGCTCGGGAGCTTTTGCAGAAAGAAATTGACCCAGGAGTGGAATGTACATTGGCTGGAAGTACAGTACGGCAAAAAAATGAACTTCTTACCTTGCTAAGTGTGAGTGAGTCAGGGAATTGCCCGCCAAGTGTGCAGAAGGATATCGGACAGAGAGAAGGCTCCCCACCAAGGGAAAACATGGATTTGGCACCACAACCAGGTATGGATGGCTGGTCCCCGGATCATGCCGTGAAGGCAGTGAACTGGACGCTCACATCTAATGGCAAGAGCTGGCTCCCTGGTGATGCACCAGCCGCCGCAGAGATTATGTCACCGCCTCAAGCGGTTTGTAATGACAGTGTTTCTCGGAGCCTCGATAGACCCTTCCTCCACTGGAATTCAGGAGGGGACAGCGGGTCTATGACATTTAGATTTGCAGACGAACTGCATGGACCAGATACCAAACCCTTTGATTGCAGGATCAGGTACTGTACCTTCCTTTGTTAATGCTTTTCTACCAGATACTATACATGTCAATTCTACATTGATGGGGCATGTAGCGGTTCAGTAACCGGCTAGGCCAGATGCAGGTGAACTAATGGATGGCATGACTGCTCCGAGTGTGGCTGTACCACACCTGGCCATAGGGGATGCGCAGAATGGATCTAGGTCATCTTGGGCTGAGGATGTGGATCCACAGATTGGAGTAGAGACACTGAGCCTCCCTAGACGTCCAGAACAAGACACCAGGGGTACTTTCTCCTCCCCTCTCCCCCGTGCCCACAGTAGAATCCACAATGACGGATGGCAAACTTATTTGTTAACCTAAGAAAACATAGGGAACGCAGGAATGCGGTACGTATTAAATACAGAGGGGGGCTTGAACAGTTACCTGACAGGGTATATGTGGCCCGTAGGCTTCTGATAGAATCCATGCACTTTCAAGCATTTGATGTTTTTGCACTGATTCATATCTCTGGTGACACGGTATTTGATATATGCTTTAATACGCCAGTACATTATGGATAAAGTATGGTTTGCTAAAACTAACCCAATTATGGGATCCATTTGTGTCGATTCCCCTCACTCGGCCGGTTGTGAAATTTATTACCATTCTATTTCGCAATGAAAATGTACATATCTCAGATATTTTATACTGGGTAAAACAATGTGCTGATGTATTGGATTGGTCTGCACCCATTATTGATAGTGAGCACATATGGACTGGAGGGTGGAAGATTAAAGTAAAGCTACGAGCGACTGAAGCTGGCCCAGCACACCTTCCCAGCTGTTTCTACTTGGGACTTGACAGAGGCTTTTGCTTCTACCCGGGCCAACCCAAAACTTGCCATAGGTGTGGGTATTTCTCACATCTCAGCAATGCATGTAAGGCTTTGATATGCAATTTTTGTTTACAGATGGGACATCCCAGTAATCAATGCAGGAATCCACCTAATTGCAACCTCTGTGACGAACGTGGCCATTTGTATTTACAATGTCCCTGGGCTGTGCACAATAAAGGTTCCTTTTGGGACCAAGATGCCATTATGCATACAAATCAAGAAAATCTGGCACTGCAATTGCGTAGTCCCCAAAATATTCAGAGTGGTGAGGCACAGGTGGACTGGCCCATTTTGTCTCCGACTGTCGAAGCAGATCCTTCTACAACAGAGACAGTACCCACAGACATTAGGCAAGAGCCTGGCGTGGGGGCTCAGGGGAAGGTGGTGTCTGTTACTGAACAGCTGGGAGCATCAGAACCCTCCTTACCACCTTTGGAGATGCCCCCCCCAATGGAGGAAGGAGTCACAGTGGTGAAAGGGAAAAGATGCTCCACAAGGATTGCTCCAAAGGCTAAAGTGTCTCATACAGTAAACCTTTCTGATACAAACAAATTTGCTGTCCTTATGCCTTCTGTCGAAGAAGAGGACGAGGAATCAGAAGCCTCCTCTATTGTCTCCTCCCAAAAAGATACATTGGACATGGAAGGAGAAACAGGGGACAGGATACTGACCTGGAAACAAACATGGAAGAAAAAGGATGGGCCTTAGCAATATTTACCTTGTCCTAATTTTCTGTTTTCTCTATGTCCCTTCCAGCTGCAGACAGTATCACAGGTCACTCCCTGAATGTCAATAGTATTAAAAATTTTAGGAGTAGGGGTATTACATTCCAAGCATTATGAGACACACATGCTGATATCTGTTTCATTCAAGATACTAGGCTTTGTTCAGAAGCAGATATCTATCAAGCACGAAAGGCCTGGATATGGGGCTCCTCAAGTTTGGTCATTGGGGGATGAAGCTTGCTAAGGGGTGGGGGTTCTGTTCCAGAGTTCGACACAACCTACTAAAATCTCTGAGGTAGCCCCGGGAGGGCATTGTTTTTGGATGTCACCTTTCATACTCAAGCGTTGAGGATAGGTGTAGTATATTCCCCACAGATGAAGTAGGTCAGGGTTCAGCTTTTCAAAACCCTCCAACCATACCTTCATACCCATAGAAGGCTTGTTTTAGGGGGTGACTTCAGTTGCCCTCTTGATTTACAAGACAAGACTGGTACTACCCCTGAGTTGTACTGTGATACTAACTGGTTAAAATATATTTTACGAACTGCAGACTTGAGGGACTCATTTAGGACTATTCATAGCAAGGGGGGTCATACCTATTATAGGGCTTCCCTTTCCTCTAGAATAGACTATATTTTTGTTTCCAAACATTGGACTATTCTGCAGGTGAATACGATCCCTTCCGCTTCTTTAGATCACTTTGGTCTAGAAATTCAGTTGGGTCAGTTACAGTCCCATAATATAGGCCTGGGGTATTGGCATCTCAATAACTCCCTCTTAACTGACACAGACATACATAGTGATATGACACAATGTCTATTGGATCGAGCTACGTTAGTAGCTTGGTATTACTCAGTAGGGGATTGGTGGATGGACACAAAGATAATGATTTGTCAGGCATTCATAAAATGGGGAAAGTAGAAGTCACAATCTGCTTATTTTCAGTACCTGAAATTACGCAAACGCCTGTACCAGCTTATTACTAGACAAAATATTGGCCTGGTGGATAATACCTCCCAAATAATGGTTATCAAACAGAAGATGTCAAAGTATTTATATACTAAGGCCCAGTCCTTACGTATGGAGCAATATGCAGGGACGCAGGGTACAATAGCCTCCCTAGATATTTTTCAATATTGTCACTGCCGGGTTACACGAAAACTATGGGATGTGGTTAGGGATGATTCAGGGTGTATACACACAGACTTTGATGGTATTTTACACACCCTCCAAACACATTTACAATCTATCTTTGGAGTTCCCATGCCCATTGTATCACACTTTCACCATTTTTTTCCCTCCCTTCACTACCCATAGTTTGACCCCAGGGCGATTGCTGGGATGGAGGGCCCACTTTTAGAAGAAGAAATTAGAGTGGCCATAAAAAAATTAAAGGGTAACACTGCTCCAGGCCCAGATGGGCTGGGTCCTCAATTTTATAAACCTTTTCAGGACACACTGGTTCCTTTATTAGTGGAAGTATTTAATAACATTTTGTTTAATTTGGATCTGCCTGATACAATGGGAAAGGCTTTTCTAATCCTTTTACACAAAAAGGGAGATCAACTGGATATAAAAAGTTGCAGGCCCATCTCATTGTTGAATGTGGATTTCAGATCGGTGGCTCAGTCGGTTATTTCCCCTTACCAGTATTGTGCCATCCCTTGCAGTACTATGAAGAACAACTTAAGTTTTTGCATGGGGGAATTTGGGGCACTTACACGGTTATGTGATTGCCTTGGATCAAGAGAAGGCGTTTAACCGTCTTTCTCATACGGTTTTGTTCTCCCTCTTGACCTTTTTTGGTGTCCCACAGCAGTTTATTACCTGGATACGCACACTGTATTGTTCAGCACATTTCCATTTACTTGTAAATGGAACCCTGGGTACTCATATCCCAGTACGGAGGGGAGTACATCAGGGATACCCTCTGAGTCCCCTGTTGTATGTCTTTTATATTGATGTTGTGCTAAAACATGTGAAATGTTCTTATGCCATAGTTGGTATGACTTTGCTTCCCCAGACGGTTCCCCTCGAGGTCATGGCATATGCTGATGATCTTTTGAAACATAGAAACATAGACTTTGATGGCAGATAAGGACCACTTGGCCCACCCAGTCTGCCCATTTCCCTACCTACTGGATAAGCTGCAGATTCTAGTTAACCAACAGCCTACTTCCTGCAACCCTGCACTATAATTGCCTTATGTCTGTCCCATGCATGTTTGAATTCCCCCACTGTTTTAGACCCAACAACCTCCCCAGAAAGGCGGTTCCATGTATCCACCACTCTCTCCATGAAAAAAAATTTCCTCACATTACCCCTGAGCTGTCCCCCCTCTATCTTTAAATTGTGCCCCTTGTTCTTACACATCTCTTTTTCTGAAAGATGCTACCCTCCTGAACTTTGTTGATTCCCTTGAGGTACTTGAAAGTTTCTATCATGTCCCCCGTCCCTCCTTTCATCAAGGGTATACACAGTAAGCTCTCTCAGTCTCTCTTCATATGGTTTCTGATGCAGACCCTGCACCATTTTAGTTGCCCTCCTCTGGACTGTTTCCATCCTGTCTATGTCCTTGCTTAGATGAGGCCTCCAAAACTGTACACAGTACTCCAGATGGGGTCTCACCAACTGTCTGTATAGAGGGAGAACCACTTCCCTTTTTCTACTTGTGATGCCCCTTCCTATGCATCCCAGTATCCCCCTGGCTCTCCTTACTGACTTCTTACATTGCTTACCCACCTTTAGATCATCTGATATGACTACCCCTAGGTCCCTTTCCATTTTTGTTGTTGTTAGTACCTCCCCTGCTATTGTATACTACTGTGTACTCTTCTCCTGGGTTTTTGTTTCCCAGGTGCATTAATTTGCATTTCTTTGCATTGAATCTTAATTGCCATATGTCTGACCATTCCTCCAATCTTGCCAAGTCCCTTCTCATCCTTTCTACCCCCTCTTGTGTATCAACTCTGTTACAGATCTTTGTGTCATCTACAAAGAGACATACCTTTCCCTCCAGACCCTCTGCTATGTCACCTATAAAGATGTTAAAGAGGACTGGACCCAGTACTGAGTATCTTTGTTTATTTGTGTCCTCTCGGGGAGACGGAGATCAGGTGCAAGAGTTATTACAGGAGTACTCAGAGTTAACAGGGGCTAAAATTAGCTTTCAGAAGAGTCGGGCCTTGATGGTTGGAGAACCCCCCTCCTTTGAATAGCATTTGTAATATACCTATGGTCACTGATGCTGTTATATTAGGGCTACAAGTTGGTCGGCAGGACATGGAAGTGGCAAACTGGGAGGCTGAATTGCTATTTTGTGAAGCTCGACTCTAGGCCTGGCAGGGTTTCCAGATCTCCAAGCTAAAATGGGTTTATCTGTTAAAAACATTTATTATCCCCATTTTGTTGTTTGTTAGTTTGATATTCCCCCCTCGGATACCCTGGATACCAGACTGTACAGTGTCTTTTTCCGGGTAACTTGGGGAAGTCGCTTAAACCCGGTTAAGCGGAATACATTATATAGATCCATTTCTTTGGGAGGTATAGGTATGGTAAACCCACTGGTGTATTTTCATTCTATTTTTTGGTTTGGAAATATAGTACCGGTCTTCAGGAATGAGTCACAGATTTGGGTGGAGCGGGGAAGGATTTGGTTTACTCAGTATATGCCAATCTGGGAACGGAACAAATGGTCCTTTAGGTTTTAGAGCTTGACCATGCCTGCTTATATTCAGTATACATTCAAGAAAATCCAGCTCTGGAGAATAGCAATCATCGATTTCCAGACCCTTCCAGGCCTTATATAGCAACAGATTATATGGGAAGATTTCACTGACCCGTTTGCCTTTCCTAAAGGGACAACACAGGATATTGAAATTACCACTCATCCGTTATTAGATCCTAAACTTCCTAAATTTTCTGTGGGATACCACCTGACTGGCCTGCCATGATAGACTGGGGGTACAGGATAATCACAAACAAATAAGTCTGGGTGAACAGTATTGTCTTCGGGAGATGTGTAATATGATTCTGAAAACGCAGGAGCACCTTTTTTTTCTTTGTCCATTTGCGATCTCCTTTTGGAATATGTTAGGCAGTATGGTGCAAGATGTTACATTACTTACTATGACATATGAGGTTCTTGTTTTAGGCATTTATCAGGGGCCCTGGCAAAAATATAAAGTGGGTACCCTTAGATTGATTTGTGGTATCCTGAAGTATCAACTTTGGCAAGCTAGATGCCATTGGGTTCTACATAACCAGCATATATCCCAGTATGAACTGATTAGGATAATTAAGGGACAGGTTCAACAGAGATATGAGTTTGATAAAACACATCTTCCAGTTAAGGATAGGATTTCATTGTGGCAACACTGTTTGGGGTGGGTGACCTGAAAACAGAAAAAAAAATCAGAACTACATAGTCACATAGGCTGGGAGGTAATAATACCTCAATAAATAGGAAAAAAAACACACAAATAGAAAAAAACGAGGGGAGTTTTTTTTTTTTTTGGGTGACTACAGTTAGAGTTAGGTAGAACTAGGAAAGACTTATTTCCCGATGATCATGAGTTTGAGGTCCTTAGATGTACATTGTAGGATAGTTTAGACACTACTGGAGAGGCAGATACATGGAGTGTAGCTTCTCTAGCTGACTCGAGATTTCTTTATTCTTCCTTTTTAATTCTCCAAGATGAAGTCTATGCAGTGATATGGTGAGCTAGGTTCCCCCTATATGTCCTTTCCTATTAGTACTTTCTAAATATAGTATTGTTCCCTAGTATTGTTCGATTTTCACAATTCAAAACTTCCCCTACTCTGCCAGCAGGGAGCTTGACTTCCTAGGAGCAGAATGGAGGAGCCCAGTTGGGAGCCAAACAGAGGAGGAGGAAATGCTGATGTGTCAGACTCAGGCCAGTTGGCTGGTGAAGCTGCAGGTGAGCAGTTCTCCCTACCTGCAGGTCCAGCACAGGAGAACGTTCTTGCAACCAATGATGAAGAAATGGAATGGTACGGGAACACCAAGAGGAGTTCTCGGAAGATGACTTAGTCACACAGCTCTCAGTAAAACAAAGGTGCCAGCTACTGCAACTTTTGAAGGCCACAAATACTGGAGATTACACAGAAGAAATTGACCGAAGCTTACCTGAAGCATCAGATTTAGAAACAGAAAGAAACAAGCAGATGGATTCCTTGGGCATGACTTAGGAGGTGGATGACGCAGGATCATCAAAGAGACCACTTGACAGACAGCCAATGCCCACTGTCAGCATTTCTAGACTAAACGCTGTAACTATCGAAGCTGGAAACCCAGAGGTAAACCTGCCTATGCGAGACGCGGAGGAAACTGTACGTAAAACAGATAATAAAATATGTGGAGAGATTGTAAAGCGGCAAGAAAAGGCTACAGCTAAAGGCACAAGTGAAGGTCGAGACATTAATCAAATCCAGCTAAAAAGTATGGGTGCTAGTAACAAGGGGAAGAATACAGGTCAAAATGATGCAAATGAGCAAGAGGGACATATAAGAATAATGGTAAATAATGAGGATGGGGTAAAAGAATTGGGCAAAATGAAACTGCTTGTGATGTACTAGAAAAGGAACTGGCCTTAGGTTGCATGCCGGAGCATGGCACCGACAGTATGCAATGAAAAACTTTTAAGGAAGACCTTATTGTACCTAAGCTCTCAATGTTGGTCCCTGACTATGATGAAAATGTGTTGGTTATGGGACTTTCAGTGAGTGATGCCCTTAGACATGCAGGCTGGCTATGAAGGTCTAAGGACCAGCCATGGGCCTCACCAGATAGACAAATACATATGTCTATTGACGCCCTGGAAATCCCATCCTCTCTGGAACTGGGGGGTGCCCCACATCCACAAGCACCTTTCATTAACAGGTTGACTCAAGATACTATAAGCGCTGGTGTTTCTGTGAGAAATAAGGTCTTAGCAAATAAAATGGCAAACCAGACCCCCCCACACACCCAGGCTCCTAAATACCCCTCTGGCAATACTTCTACCCTACTGCAGGCCCAGGAAGAATACTACTTGGGAGATAGACAGCAAGGTACAAGGAGGCCAGGTCCTCAAACTCAAGGTTCAAATGTAAGGACATTTGCAGGTCTTTTTCATGCACTATCAGAACCAGCAAAAAAATGAAATGCGGTACGGATTAGGTATAGAGGGGGCCTTGAAGTATACCCTGATAGAATATATGTTGGGAAAACCTTATTGAAAGATAGTATGGACTTCTTGGCCCAGGAAATCTATGCCTTCATTCACACATCAGGAGATCCTATTTTTGACGCAAGCTTTAAAACAGCTGCAGGACTAGAACTTTTCTGGTAAAGGTATCAAGATGTTAGACAAACCCCGGAATGGACCCCATTTGTAGTAATACCACTGTCCAGACCTACATACCACACAATCACAGTTCTGTTTAAAAATGAGGGGGTGGCAGTCGGGACATTTTATATTGGTTGAATGCAAAATGTAATGTTTTGGGTCTGCCAAACACAATTATGGACTCAGAAGATATTTGGACTGGAGGATAGTGCATTAGGGTTCGGTTACCACAGCATAATGGTACTATTCAGCATCTGCCAAGTTGTTTTTACCTCAGATGGGACCAAGGTTTTTTGTTCTACGCAGGTCAGCCAGGGTCATGTTTTAGATGCAGAGCATATACACATCTCAGCAGTGTATATGACCAGCTGAAATGCTCGCTGTGTGGGGGCCCTGGACATGTAGCAATTAATTGCCCCACACCAATACGTTGCAACTTATGTGAAGACACAAACCACACCTTTAGAAACTGCCCTTGGGTGGCACATAACAACCCAGATAATAATGAAGGACAGGAGCAAGATACAACCCCCCCAGAGGAAAACCAGTCCCTGAACCCTAAAGGGCGCAGACCTAGCCGGGAGAGAGAACCTTTTATGCCTCAAGCTTGCTCCCCGATTCTTCTGCAAGAGACATGCACTCACTTGGAAGGGGACACCCTCATAGAAGGAGATGAGAGTCAGCCAGGTTTGCACATAAGGATGGAAACTGGAACAGCGGCTGAAGATAATGCCCCCAAAAGGCAGGACAGTCCACATCAAAAGAGGTTCTCTTTTCCACCCCCACTTACAGAGCAGTGGGAACAACAAAAATCCAGATGAGCCACAAGAAGCCAGTTGCTGAAGGAAGGATCAAACCTGATGCTACCACAAGGGTTCCAAGTTTCAACTAGTAACAGATTTTCTACCCTGACTAAGCATAAACAATGGATGGAGGACAAGGAGGACTCAGACACATCATCAGTTGCTTTGTCCTTGCCTGATCCAATCACTGATACTGAAGTTACATCAGGAGACTCCAGAGCAATGAAGAAGAAACAGAAGAAAAAGATCGAATAGTAAATCACCCAAAGAAAATGATATGAGGGATCTAGTACCGGAGGCGACCTGATCTTAAATGACCTGGGGACTTACTGTAGGGTCTCTGAATGCAAATAGCATAAAATATTTGCAGAGCAGAAGCACCACCTTTTATCTATTGTGAGAACTGCGTTTGGATATTGTTTCTGTACAGCACACTAGACTGCACACATTATGGGAACAATACCTTGCAAAAAAGGAATGGCACAGTGGCCCATCCTTCTGGTCCCTGGGGGAGGAAGCGTGCACTGGTCTGGGAATCTTATTTAAGAGTTCAGGGATAACTGTATCCCGACTAATAGATTTGACTCCAGGGAGGGCTTTAATATTAGATGCCAGATACAAGGGGCAGGATAAGACTTATTAGCATATATAACCTCCAAACAAAATACCAACTCATTGAAGTACTAAAATGTATTCAGCCTTACTTATATACAATGAAATCTGTGTTTTTTGGAGGGGGGTTTAATTGTATTTTGTCATTACAAGACAAAACTGGGTATACTAATAAACTATATAATGACACTAATTTTCTTAATACCATGTACAAAACTATAAAATTGAAAGACTGTGCAGCAGAAAGGGCACATAGCCCAGCACACACTTTTTTTTTAAGGGCAGATTATCCATGAGAATAGATTTCTTTTTTGTATCCCATTGGTTGCCTGTCAGGGCATGTAGGGTAATCCCCATAGAAACCACAGGTCACAAGTTACTCATAGTTGACCATGGTGACCCCAGTAACAAACTTCAGTCGAATATGGTCTGGAGGTTTAATGTCTCTTCCTTAAAGGAACCCGATTTTCTGACTGGGCTGCAGGAGGAAATAAGGGCTCGTCTCTCAGTATTTGAATTATATGAGAATTCCCTGATGTGGTGGCAAGATACAAAACACAATATTTGTATGTATTGCAGTAAAAGATCAAAACAGGCTTCCACCTCTAAATACCTAAACTACCTTAAACTCTGAAACACTTTGCAAATAATGTTATCCCAAGTGGTAGAAACAGGGGAAGATCTTTTGAATCACATACAGTTGGTTAAGTCTGAAATGAAGAAATTTCAATATGATAGGGCACAGACCCTGTTCTCCGAACAAAAGTTTGGGACTCAGGGGAAAGCACAAGTAAATCCCTATGATAGTTGCAACCAGAGGATAGAGACAAGATTTATATCTGAGCTGCAGACGGAGGCAGGACATCTCACCAGAATAGGAACAGAGATTGAAAAAATATTGGATGTCCGGAATTTGTTTGGTTGGTCAGAACCTGACCCTGACTCCTTAAGAAGTTTCTTGCAGCACCTAGAGATTCCAAGGATACCCAGTGGTGAGGAAAATTTTTTAACAACACCAATAACTAAGGTGGAATTGCAGATGGCAATTTCGTCAGCAAAAATGAGGGAATTTAAAGTTACAGAGGACAGTCTATAGTATAATTAGTTAGGATAAGGGTTTGATGCATGAAACAAGATGGATTTTAGGTTTCCGTTTGTTAAATGTTATGAGCTGTATGATGTAATATTTTTCTGTTTATATGTTACCTCTTATTTATGAATAAAAAATTTGAGAAGTGCCATGGGATCTTTAACGTCCACCTGAACAACCACCAGAACAGACAGATGGGACCTTGGTTTAACATCTCATCCAAAGACTGCACTTCAGGAGTGTAACAAGGCCCACAAGTGGGAACTAAACAAATCAGTGGTTGAGGACATATTCGAACAGTGGGGTCATCCAGATCTTGATCTGTTCACCTCCCCATCTGATCTAAGTTTTGCTCACTCATTTCAGAGCCTGGTGTCATTTGGCGAGATGCACTATCGCTTTGTTGGACAGGGAGGTTCTTGTACACCTTCCCTCCCTTTCTGATTCTGCAGAAGGTACTGCTCAAGCTGCAAGCAGAGGGGTTTGCATGATCTTGATCATTGCACATTGGCCCCGACAAGTATGGTTTCCACTTCTTCAGCAACTGGCAGTGGAACCCCTGATTCCTCTACCTCTGTGTCGTGCCCTCCTGACCCAGGAGGAGGGCACGTTGGTCCATTCAAGGCTGAAGTCCCTTCAGCTCCACCCATGGCACCTTCTGACATAGCTGCTTCGTGTTTTGGTGTTTCACCTAGGGTAGCCCAAGTCCTCATGGAGGCCAGAAAGCCTTCCACGAGAACCACTTACACTATGAAATGGAGGAGATTTTCCATCTGGGCCACCTCGAATGTTTGGGACCCCTTTTCGTGCCCCGTCCCTGAGGTCATGGGGTACCTTTCACGTCTTTCTGACCTAGGCCTAAGTTACTCTTCTTTGAAGGTACACCTTTCAGCCATTTCCACCTATCACATCCAGTGTAAGCCAAAACTGTTGCTCAGCTGGACGTTTTCAAAACATTTCTGAAATGAATTCTACACTTGAAGCCCCTGGTGCGTAACCCTATTCCACTGTGGGACTTGAATTTTATTTTAGGAAAAACTCACCTTGCCTCCTTTTGAACCAGCCTCAAGTTGCGAGATGCATTATCTGTCATGCAAAGTGCTCTTTTTAGTTGCTATTACTTCTGCTCGAAGGATTTCCAAGCTTCAGAGCCTGATGTGCAAGGAGCCTTATTTGATTTTTCACAGAGACCGGGTGGCTCTGCATACTAATCCTAAGTTTTTACCTAAAGTGGTTTCTGAGTTTACATTGAATCAGACCATTCAACTACCGGTGTATTACCCCGAGTACTCTAATCAGAGGGAGGCAATTCTACACACTTTGGATGTTCACAGAATTTTGTGGTACTATACAAATTGGATGAAGTCAGTCCATAAAACAGATCAGCTTTTCATTTCCTTTGTGCCCAAGAGAGAGGACACTACTGTTTATAAGCAGTGTTTGTCCAAATGGCTAGCAAAGTGCATTACTTTCTGCTACTAGAGGTACAACAAACCTTTGCCAGGGGAAGTCAAAGAGCATTCTGCCAGAGGCATGGCTGCTTCTGCTGCTGGTTTCCAAAATATGTCTGCTGCTGACATTTGTGCAACTCCATCCACACTTTCACAAAACACTGCAGTCTGGACATTGCCTCTAGGCACAAGGTGGGCTTTGGACTAGCTTTCCTTCACGGCCTCCTCTCATAGTTCCCAGTGTCTCTGCAGATCTTTCCTACCTCCCATGCTTCAATCTTGCCTGACTTACACTGCTTGGGACTCAGTCCTAATGGTAAATACCTACTGCAAGTGCTCTCTCGAAGTAAGATAGTACAATTACGTAAGAACTTATCGTAACAGTAGATCTTCGAGAGAGGCTCTTGCAGTAGGTATCTTTCCCTCCCTCCTTCCCCCCGCTTCTGCTTCTCCTATCAGCCTTTCTTAGGCTTTAGGAGCCCATTCCTTTCTCCTGTCACTTTGTTCTGAGGTCTCTGGTGGGAGAACTGGAGGGCAGGCCAGGGACCGCCCACTGTATAGGGTCTTGCTTTTCTGTGTGGTCCTGATGCCGGGGGAGCAGTCCTAATGGTAAATACCTACTGCAAGAGCCTGTCTCAAAGATCTACTGTTACGGTAAGTTCTTACATAACTGTACTTTTTGTAACTTTTTGGTGAAAATCCTGGGTGCCGAAGACAGGCCAAAGGTACACCTGTCATGAAAAGCCTTTTAAGTTGGGAGAAACATCTTAAAATCAATGTACTGCTTAATTGACAGGTAATCTAGAAGCTGTAAAATAGAAATAAATAGAATAATATGATTAGATAACTTAGACTAATGGCTGCAGTCACAACCTGTACCAGTTCCAGCTAATTTGAGGAGCAATAAAAGAGACCAGCTAAAAATTAGTTGAAGTGATTAACTCTGCTGGTGAGGAAGGAGTGAACATGAATGGCAGAACTGGTGAAAGAATTACTCTAAAACTAAACATATTTCAGAGATAGGAATACATTCCAATTACAAGATTTATTTGGAGATTAAAATACATATAGTGATCCATCATGACCCTAAAGTTGTATACTAGATGAAGGAACATGGCACTAGACACAACACCAAATGCTGTTGCCATAGTAGATGGGGAAAAATATTTTGTAAGCCAACTGGAAAAACCTCCTTCTCACACAAATTCATCCCGAGCCAACTTGAGAACATCTAGTAATGAGCGTGACTGGAATAGTACTGGGACTGTGGCATCTGGGTTTCATTGTACACCACACATAGATAATTATATCCATGCAACAAAACGCAAACCACAATTATTACAGTGACTAGTAATCAAATTTGAAGGAAGCATATGGATAATGAAGAGCAGATGTATTTTTAATAAGTATACTTTAATAAATGATTCTGTATGGAGCCCAAGTTTCTATGACGTGGTTTACTCTGTTTGCCATGCTTCGCTTTCATTTTTATTGCCACCTTCAGAGTTGCCTAGTGTTTCAGAGAACAAGATACTGTATTGCTAATCTGTGTACTGTACGTGGTAAATCTGTAAAATGTAAGTTAGCAACCATAAAATATTTCAACAGCAATTACTAGAAACTGTTACAGGGCATGGTTTGATTTGTGGCAGTGATGGCTGGATTGAGAATTAACTGTCAATATAATGCAAAATGTTTCTGCACTTTATATGCTGAGATATACAAAATCTTTAGTAGATGAGGGGAATATGATGTCTGTTATAGAATCACAGTGATTGAATTGCAAAATAAAGTGTGTCTGGGCATATTTGACAAGAAACTGGCCATATCTATGTCTAGCAAGTACAGTGCTCCTTCTAGTAACCACCCTTCGAATGTCAGCCACCGGATCTAGGACCGCTGATCAACAAAAATTTTGTCAAATGACGGTACAGCAAAGTCTTTGTGTCGACCGCATTTGTGGTTGGCATAAAGATAGTCACTGCCTACCATGTTTTCTTCAGGGTGCTTCTCTCCTGAACCCCCCACACCCACCACTTAATATAATCAACTCCAAGTCAGAGCTGATTAGGGGAAGGGGTACAAGACCACCAGATAACAGTGCTGAGGTTCAGCGCCAACATTACAGCGACCTGACGCTGTTGTCATTATGTAAAATCCCTCCATTATCTGCCAGCCTCCTTATACACCATCCAGCACTGTCATTTTATGTCCACTTTTAATTGCGCCATGTGCTAGTCTTCCTTTATGTTCTGCCACTGTGCTAGGGCCCGCCAGGGTGTTTCATTAAGGTGTGCTTGCAGCTGGACAGTAAAATAAAATAATTTGCTGCATCCATTGCAAAACAGATGTCAATAACTGACTATTTTTAAATACTATGAGTCTCAGATTGAAAAATTACAGTAAAGTACAATTTAATTCGTTATTCAGTACGGTACTGTCTACTTTTAATATACTGTTCTGTATTATAGAAATGCACAAAGAAACATTAGAATACACATTTTTAGCACATGGATTGTTTTAAAATCTACAGAGTTTTGGATATTTTATAATAAAAGTCAGTAAACAAATAACCATATAGCAGTTGTTGTGGTGTTATATTTCAAATACACAGTGCAGTACTGACACTGTGTAGTGTACAAGATATAGCCACCCTCCATTATTTCCTACCCACTATTTATTTATTTCATTTTTGTTGACCAGGTAAGTGCACTAGACAAATCCTGCCTATTTTTAGGCACGACCCGGGGGAGGGGGATACAGAGGAATGTCAACTGACCTTGAACCAGATTATCCGCCAAAACTGGCTTTACCAGAGTTGGCAGATAACAGAGGGAGCACTGTACCATTTATCACAATGTAGTGGTTACCCCCACTCAATTTAATTCCTGCTTCTGTACCTCTCCTCTCCACTTGCTCATTCCTTCCCCCTCCACTACTCCTATGCTCACCAATCTTTGACTTCCATTCATTCCTCCAACCATGCTGCAAGACATCAGCTGGACAGAATACCTTCTCTCAACTTCCCCTCTGAAATAACTTTCCCTCTCCTATCCATTCCTTCTCCTCCCCATCCTTCTTCAAATCCCTGCTTGTTACTTTTACCACCTCTTCTTGCTCCTGTTCGGAACTGCTTCTCATTAGTGCTGGCACTCCCCACCCCCTCCATTTGCATCCTCCCATCCCCACCTTACTTCTTTCCTTAGCCAACTTGCATTGTTAAATACATTACATTTTTTATAAGAAGCCTTTGCATAAAATTTATATTATTCTTTTTCTTGCTCTGTATTTGGTTACATTTACTTTTATCCTCTAGCTGCTATTTTCCCTTTCTTCTGTATACATTTTATCACACCCTCCCTCTGTACTCCTCTCCCCGGATGCACCTGGAAATGAGCTCTGGTTCAGTGTGCTTTCCTGGGCAAAACATGCAAATAAATAAATAAAAAAGTAAGCAAAAAGCCCATTAAAGGGCATAGGTGTCTAGAGAACCAATGCATGCCACAGGTGAATTGAAGGGCACAAAGTCAGTGGCTGCGTACTGTACCTTTCCATTTGTACACTTGAAGTGCAGTAAGACACAAGAAACCCATGCCCTGGAGTGGGTATTGCATTTATAAAATGTAAAATGGGTTTATTTAATTTAAAAAGGTTTTATTTTCATGCAGTTAGGCTGTTGTTAGGTAGATTACATTACTGCTGAAACCAATGAAGTTTCCAGGATTCTGAAGCCCATTTTATAAATAACAATGATAATGAAATACTTTGACCTGAGGCACTTCCATTTGGTTTAGTTAAGTGTTCTCCTCACTTTCTATGTAACAGTTATGACATGATTTCATTAAAGCAGCAGTTCACGTTAGCTACACTAAAAAACAATGTTGCTTTTCTGATTCATTAGAAAAAATGACTAGGCTCCCTTACTAAAGTGTGATGCTGTTACCTAAAAACAACGAAGGTAAAACCTGTGTAGTAAAACCTTGTGACAGCCTGAAAGTATTCAAAAGTGAGTCTGTCGCATTATCTTAGAGGATGTTGCTCATAGTGGATATCAGAAAACACTGAGTAAGTTGGGGCTGCAACCATTTTCTGTTAAAAGAGTTTAAATTAGTTAATCCCCTTTTCTTAATGTGACAAAAACACCAGATAAACTTTAGACCTGTTTTTGCACAAAAATTAAAATCTTCTCAACTTAGGAAAACAAATAAATGTACAATTTAAAGGGGAACAGTCAACTCAAAGGGTTCCAATGTGGACTTTTTGTGCAGAAACATTTTGGTTCACATACTGTTTACTGTAGAATAGTAGATTTTATCAGACTAATTTTGCTTAGTTCTAGGCTAACATTTTATGTTACTACAAATCCCAGAATCCCCTGCAGCTGACATCAAAGCAGTAGGCCAATGACCTGACAGAAAGAAGGGTGGAGTTAGCCAGAGTCCAGGAGGATTTCGGGAAGCTGGGGGGGGGGGGACCTGAAACAAATAGCATGTTCCATCTCATTCTTGGAGCTGTTACCTGTCCAAGGCACAGTGGAGGATAGGGTACTCCACATCCAAGCCTTCAACTCCTTGTTGAAGGATTGGTGTGGAAGGGAAGGATTTGGCTTCATAGGGGACTTGGGACCCACCTGGTCAGATGTGAGCTTATATCAGGAGGATGGCCTGCATCTGTCCGGGGAGGGGCCCTCATTCCTTGGTGAGAAGTTGGAATGCTTCAGCACAGAGCATTTAAACTGGCCAAGGGGGGAGAGTCAGGAGAGACAGGTGACTTAGGATCACTCCCCCATGGTAGCATGCAAAAACACAAGTTCACAACAGGAACAACTGAAATGAGTAGGGAGGAACAGGCAGGTGAAACATGTAAAAGGGGGGATAGAAAGGGGTGCAGGAGCACATGAACAAGAAAACCGGGGTGAGGGAAACAGGCAAGGGAGAGAGAACAAGAAGAGAAGGAGGGCAGGGTATAAAAAATGGAAGGTCATGCTCACAAATGCCCGCAGTCTGAGAAATAAGGTTTCAGACTTGGAAGCCTTGATGACGGATGCAGACCTTCACATATCAGCAATAACAGAGACATGGTACTCTGCTAATCATGACTGGGATGTCAGTGTACCAGGCTATACTCTGTTCAGAAGGGACAGGGAAGGTAAAAAGGGAGGGGGCATAGCCCTATACAACAGAGAAGGCATAAAGGCTACAGAAGTACAGGGAAGACAGGGAGAGGTCGAGGCAATGTTGGTCACCCTTGAACCAGGAAATGGCACAGCAGTACATATTGGGGTGATCTACAGACCTTCGGCTCATTAGGTACTAATGGAGGAAATTCACGACATGGCAGCTAAAGGTGAAATCCTGCTGATGGGGAATTTCAGTATGTCAGATGTAGATTGGACCACCCAGGCAGCTGCTTTAGCCAAAAGCACAGCCATCTTTGAATCCCTGCAGGGGGTTGAGCTCAGACAGCTGGTGCATGAGCCAACCAGGGACAAAACTGTTCTGGACCTGGTATGGATCAATGGAAACAAAGTCGAGGGAGTCCAGGTAGAAGGGCAACTGGGATCCAACGACCACCACATGGTGTGGTTTGGCATGGAGACAGGGACTCAAGCCACTCAAGGGCAAAAGTATTAGATTTCAGGAGGGCAGGTTTCAGTGAAATGGGTAGATGTGTAAGAGCAGCCCTGGAGAAGGGAGAGGTAATGGAGAGAGTGGAAGAACAGTGGGGGAAACTAAAAGGAGCCATAATGGAGGTAACTAACCAATGCCTTATGATAGTGGCCAAAAGGAAAAGAAGAAGGAAACCACTATGGTTCTCTAAAGAGGTAGCAGACAAAGTAAGGGCTAAAAGAGCAAGTTTCAGGAAGTATAAGGGAACCCAAAGGGAGGAGGACAGGGAGGTGTACATTGAATGTCTAAGGGAAACAGGGAAGGCTGTTAGGAGAGCCAAGGCACAGATAGAAGAGGGTTTAGCATGGACTGTGAAAAAAGGGGACAAGACATTTTATAAGTACATCAGTGATAGAAGAAAAAACCGGGGGACTGTGAGGCTCAAAGGGGAGGAGGGAGAGTGTAAGTAGGGGGATCTAGACAAAGCAGAAATACTGAACAAATACTTCTGTTCAGTATTCACTAAGGAGGGAGAGGGTCAGGGACCACAGTTGGGGAGACGAGGCAGTGGGGGGAGAAGTAGACACCAGTCCATTCACGGTGGAGAGAGTTCTGGAGGAACTTACAAAGCTGAAGGTGGATAAAGCCATGTGGCCAAACCACATACACTCAAGGATATTAAGGGAGCTGAGAAGGGAACTAGCAGTGCCTCGGGCCACCCTATTCACAGAGTCACTCAACACAGGCGTGGTTCCAGAGGACTGGAGGAGGGTGCATGTAGTTGCACTGCACAAAAGTGGCAGTAGGGAGGAAGCGGGGAACTACAGGCCAGTCAGCCATACCTCAGTGGTGGGGAAGATCATGGAGACACTGCTGAAAGAAAGGATAGTGGCACACCTAGAATCCAGTGGTGCCCAGGATCTGAGGCAAGGTATACTGATGGCGCAGGGATGCAAATACCACAAAGACCATCACAGCAACATTTTTGGCAGTTCATTGTGATGGTCTCCAGGTATTCAGACACTGCTGCCATTGGGGTGTTGGCCCCCCTCCCTGAACTAACTCTGACTGGAGTTAGTAATCTTTAGGGTGAGGGGTGAGAGGGGTGAAGCCCCCCACAGAAAACAGTCGTTCCCCTAGTGACGGCACAACACCAGTTGGCGGTGTTGTGTGTCGCTGTGCCAACAGTTGACAAATTTCTTGTCACCGTGTCATAGTGGAACCTTGAGGCAACACGGAATCACAGCAGGACGGTTTTGTCAAACAAATCTAATAGATTTCTTTGATTGGGTGACTAGGGAAGTGAATCAGAGAGGGGTGGTAGACATCACTTACATAGATTTCAGCAAAGTCTTTGATACCTTCGCACACAGAAGGCTGGTTAACAAGATGAGTAGTCTGGGCATGGGGCATAAGGTGATACATTGAGTTAGAAACTGGCTGATAGACAGAAGACAGAGGGTGGTGGTAAATGGGATCCAATCTAGGGAGAGAGAGGTGACCAGTGGAGTACAACAGGGATCAGTACTGAGACCAGTCCTGTTCAATGTCTTCATTAGTGACATTGCAGAGGGGCTGGAAGGAAAGGTCTGTGTATTTGCAGATGACACCAAGATCTGCAACAGAGTGGGTACTCCAGAAGGGGTGCAGAAAATGAAGAGGGACCTGGAGAAGCTTGAAAGATGGTCAGAGGTGTGGCAACTGAGGTTCAATTCAAAAAAGTGCAAGATAATACACCTGGGTAAGGGGACCCTGGGGTGAGCTACAGAGTGGGGGGGGGGTGCTGACTGTCACCAAAGAGGAAAGGGACCTAGGGGTTGTCATATCTGATGACCTTAAGGTATCAAAGCAGTGCACAAAAGCTGTAGGGAGGGCTAGTGGCATGCTGGGGTGCATAGGCAGAGGCATTACTAGCAGGAGACAGGAGGTGTTGATGCCATTGTATAAAACACTGGAAGGCCTCACCTGGAGTACTGTGTGCAGTACTGGAGACCACACATGCATAAGGACATAGACAGGGTGGAGGCTATCCAGAGAAGGGTGACAAAGATGGTGCATGGCTTGCATCACAAAACATATGAGGAGAGACTAAGAGTCCTCAATATGTGCTCACTGGAGGAGAGGAAAGGGAGGGCATGATAGAAACTTTTAAGTACTTCAAGGGCATAAACAATGTGCAGGTGGGGGGATCTTTTCCAATGTAGAAAAGATATCAGAACAAGGGGACACAATATGAAATTGGAGGGGGGTAGATTAAGAGGTAACGTGAGGACGTTTTTCTACACAGAGAGGGTGGTGGACACTTGGACCAGTCTGCCACAAGAGATGATGGGGCAAGCACAGTGGAGAGGTTTAAACATGCCTGGAACAGGCACAAGTGAACATTGGGTGGGTAGGGAGTGACGAAAAGCCATTGATCACTTAGGATCAGTGACTGCATACAAGTTTAGGGCTTATGTGCAGACTAGATGGGCCTAGCGGTCCTTATCTGCCGACAATCTCTATGTATCTATGAATCTATATAGGCAGCAGTGGAACAGTTCAATAGTCTGCAGTGCTTCTTAGGGCTTTTATAATCTCCAATCTGCTGTTTTCTAGGTCTGCTTTTCTGCAGGGGCTAAGCACAGTCACTGAAGCCAGCAGTTGTAATCAAAGAAAAACAGTACAATTGAATCTTGGAACAAACAACAGATTTAGAAGCTGTAACTTGGTAAACTGAAGTTATATAACATTATAGTGCATCTTAAACTCTGCTCCCTCCACCCCAAAAGTGTTGTCATTTATGACCTTCTGTAGTGTGGGTTGACTTTCTGGGCAGATCAAAGCATCATTCTGTGTGTTCTCTCTCTGTCAAGCATCAAAAAGGTTTATGATATTCCCGTTTTGAGAACAAATGTCTGTGATGCTGCTAGACATGTGGTACAAAGCAGCATCATTTTTCCCCCTTGGTCTGGCTGACTTTAGCAAACTATATTTTGTACAGCTTTCAAATGTCAAAATATTATTTTTGTTACCAATGGGAATAACAAAAAATATTTCATCAAGTTTTTCTGTAAGAGAATTCACCTTGGAATTTCTATCTTTTAAAGCCAGTATATCTATATAAAGACATGACTGAACTCCCATGTTCCATTCTTTTCAGCTGTAGGCACTAGACTCACCCTTTTTGTCTGGATGCCCCATCATCATTTATAAAATGTAAGAAATTTTTTTTTTATTGCTTTCATAGTTTAATGGCACAACCAAATTCCATTTCAACAGTCCCATTTGTTCATTGTTACATTTGCAAGAAATAGATGGATTTCTCAGAAGCCTCTGGGAGTTCTGCTCCGGTGCTGCAGTGATGAGAACAACGGAACAGCAGCAGTGGGATGCGGGTGCGTGGGCTGATATTTCAGGCTGCGTATTAACAGTTTAGCTATTCATGGCTCATTCTCCCTCACCGTGAGCCAGATTCCTCTTTGATGGAAATCAATAAATTGTCAACACTAAAGTAGTAAATGTGCACATTCTCTTTACAGTTTTTTAAATAACTAATGCAGGGGGCCGGCCTGGTGGTGCTGAGGGTTGAGGCGCTGGACGCCACACTTCACATCACGCCGGCGACCCAGGTTCGGGAACGAGCACAGGTCGTCAGGGGTTAGCCGGGGTGGAGAAGGATAGAGCGCCTGATGGCAGCTCTCCTTCTCGGGGGGGAGGGGGGTAACTGCAGGCTCCTGCTGCAATGCTGCCACCTAGGGGAGCCCGGGTGGATGGCATGGTAGGTGGAGCAGTAGCAAGCAGATTGGGTGACAGATGGCAGAGGGGCGGAGCAGGAGGTATGTCTCAGCGTGCCTCCTAGCTCATATCCCCTCATTGCACACCGACGTCAGGGGGGAAGGAATCAGGAAAAAACACCTTGCTTCCTACTAGGCGAAGATGCCTCCATTGGACATCTCCGGGGCTCGTCGGGCAGACTCCGCTGTGCCAGATCCACGTACACATACAGAGTGCTGGTTTGGAGAGAGGTAAGCACCGGGGATACCCTCTCCACCCCTATCTGGGGGGTATACCAGGGGTCTTCAGGGGAGAGTGTGTGTGGACTAGGCGCTATAGGGGCAGATCACGATGGGGTCTGGGGGGTCCACAGAGGACGTCAGAGAGAGTGGAGGGAGGAGGCAGATAAGGAGTATAAACACAAGGTTAAAAAAAAATACTTAATGCAGGCTACTCATTTAGAAATTCTTCGAAAGATACCATTCTTAAAAGATTTGCTTAAGAAAATCAGATCTCCGCTATAGATTTCGCATCTATATTACTAAATCGACTCCTCAGTCCTATCCCTAGTGGACTATGGACTGTTGATATACAGTGCAGCAGACAACACCATGCTGGGCAAAATCAAGCTCTCAATCAAAAAACCTATCGGCTACTTACAGGGGCTGAAAGGCTCACCCACAACTGTACACTTTACTCCTTGTCAAACCTCCTCTCATTTGATGAGCGACTACTGTATCAAACCTGTTTACTCACCCAAAGCATTCACTTGGGTTTGACCCCCCCAGTCTGTCTAAGATACACAGAATCTCCCCTCCTATGGTCTTCACCCGAAGCTCTTCCAGAACCACTCTATTAGCTCCCAGGGTCAGGACGTCCCTTGCTAAGAGGTCCTTCTGGTATAGAGCTCCCACTTGGTTTAACACCCTTCCTCAGAGTATCACATCAGAAAGCAGAATTGGTCAGTTTAAATCATCCCTCTGTAGCTACCTGTTCAACTCCCCTAACTGCAGCTGCACCTAACGTTGCCTCTTGTGGGCCCTATCCACATACAAGTGACCTTTTCCCCCCAGTCAATATGTGTATCTCTGGGTTACTCCTTCTTACTTAACTACAATCATGTATAGGCCTGTCTCTTGCAAAATGAGTTTTTCTCTTACTACTGTTTGTTGACATTCTCTGTATATATTGTATATAATGTAAATAATGTATGCACATGCATTGTTGACTGTTATTCCACTCACAGTCTGTTTCACCTGCCCCATCCTGGTACGATGAGGAGCCTTTGTAAATGAGTCCTTAACTCAAAGGTTTGTAATTCTGATATAAAAACAAATAAATAATTTTAAAAATAAAATGTAAAATTCATGGGCCAGAATTCATGAAACTTTGCCCCAGCACAAACCCGGTTTTGTGTGAGCAAACCAGGTTATACATGGAGTTCGTATTCACAAAAGCCCGGTTTGTGTGCTCTAACTGGGTTTGCACCGGGCAAAGTGTGGAGGGGGCAGTAATGCAAATGATAGGAGGGAATGTAAATATTCGCACTGTCCAAATCACACAGCATTTGCTCCACGCAAGGATCTCTTGCGTGGTTCCCTTGCACAGAGCAAACACCGCCGACCAAGACCTTGGCTTATTCCGCACAACCCTAGTGGTTGGCAAAGGAACTGCAACCCCAATCGCAGGCCCAAGTAAACTGAAGTTTCCCTGGTGCCTAGTTGCCCCCCCCCACCGATCATCAGCCCAATACTATGTTCCCCTGGTGTCCAGTGGTCCCTCCCCCACCCGATCCCTCACTCCATTTCTAAGACACTATCCCCTGGTGTCCACTGGTCCCACATCATACTCGCACTCATGCCCAATATATTAATCACTACTCCCTGGTGTCCAGTGGTCCCTCCCCCTGCTCAATCCCTTGCACCTTGTCTATAACAATATTCCCTGGTGTCCAGTGGTCTCTCCCCCCCACCTGATTCCGTGCCCAGTATGACAATATGATTCTCCCTGGTGTCAAGTGGTCCCACCCCCCCACATGATCCCTGTCCCCATCACAGTGTAAACCAATTGGGTAGGCCAACCACCCCTGCAATTGCCAGCCCTACGTGAAGGAGTCAACTTTTTCTGGTGTCTAGTGGACCCCTATCCTCCCCATCCATGGCAGGTAGTGCCCCACCACCCCACTCTCCTCATCCCAAACCAAGCTGGTGATTGGCACAGCCCTCCTCTCTCCACCGTGGCTGGCCACTGACTGAGCTGTCAATGAATATGTACTGTATACAGTACGCGCTCATTGAGTGACAGCTCACTGATTGAGCATGTCCTGTATACAGTATGTGCTCATTGACAGCTCAGTTGGCAGCCAGCCAGGGTAGAGAGAGGAGGGCTGTACTGGTTGCCAGCTTGGGTTCAGGATGGGGGGGAGCTGGGTGGTGGGGCACTACCTGCAGGATCTGGTGGGGGGAAGCTTGCCCTGCTTCCCTCTGTTTCCCCTGATATACCTTCCTATACTCCTCCCTCTGTGTCAAGAGGAAATGCCATTGAAAATATTCAGTGCAACTGGTTAATAAGTTACCTGGGGTATGATGTGACAGGATTTGAACATTTCTACCATCCTTGTTCATGAGGTGGGATCATAAGAAGGCTATGTTGAAAATTTAGGGTCAAAATGTTTAATAATGGCAAAGTTATGAGTGTATGTAGAAATTTTGCAATGCACGCTCATAATGTTGATCATTTTAAATATTTTGACCCCAAATTTTTAACATAGCCATTTTTTCACATCACCTCATGAATGTGTCAGATGTCATTTTTCAAATCCTCCAAAATA
Source organism: Neoceratodus forsteri (assembly GCA_016271365.2). Classification (NCBI taxonomy): domain Eukaryota; kingdom Metazoa; phylum Chordata; order Ceratodontiformes; family Ceratodontidae; genus Neoceratodus; species Neoceratodus forsteri. The sequence continues at coordinate 511,725,014 of CM028134.1, read as the reverse complement.
TGTTTCTGTATCGGTGGTGCTGAATGACATTGTCACCATGCAAAATCACCTTTTGAGTGGATTTTGAAACTTTTCTCCATCCCTTTTCATGAGATGGGGTCATAAGAAGGCTATGTTGAAACTTTGTGGTAAAAATATTACAAAACAACAAGGTTATGAGCGTATGTTGAAATCTTGCAGTACACACTCATAACTTTAGTCATTTTAAATATTTTGATCCCAAATTTTCAAGGGTCCATATCAAGGCTATGTTGAAAAGTTGGTGTCAAAATATTAAAAAACAACACAGTTATGAAGCTACATTGACATTTTCCTGTATAAGTTCATAACTTTGATAATTATTGGCGTCTGGTGCTGCATAGAAGAGCAAGGTCAGCAGGACCTTGGACTTCCATAGACAGATGGAGTCTTCCCTTGGCGCATTACCCAGATGGCCCTGCACATCTGCATCTGTTTATGCAAGTCCTTATGAGGGTACAATTCCACTGTCTCAAAAAAAAGGCAATTCTTTGCAAAAAAATTAATTAATGCACAAGTTAGGGTAACTTACTACCACAAAAATATGGAAATGTGGTGTTAGGGTTTTCAACCCTAACTCCCCACCCCTACACTCCAAGCAACAAAAGGAAAAACATTAGGGTTTTGGGTCTCTGCAGTCTTGGCGAGTCAGTATTGGGGTCTTCTTTAGGGTTGTCAACTGTAATGCTCACCCTTCCCCCAGACTGTAGCCTCCAATCTGAAGCACAAGGTGTAGCTCCAAGACAGTGCCTTATAGTGATACACTCTTCAATGGTCTCTTCACATGTTGCCAACACAGTTTGCTGTAGCTTTTTCACACAGGGACCGCAGGAAATCATGTGTGATGTCATTTGCTCACAGAATGGGGTAAGTATGAGAATTGAAAACCCCAAAGAGGACCCCACTATTGATTCACCAAGACTCCAGAGATCCAAAACCCTAATGTTTTTTCCTTTTACTTCTTGGTGGGTAGGGATGGGGAGTTAAGGCTGGAAACCCTAACACCACATTTTCCTACTTTTGCAGTGTTAAGTTACTCTAACTGGTGCATTAACAAAGTTTTTTTTGCAAAGAATATAATATAATAAAGAATATAATATAATATTTGTGTGTCTGTGTATATATATGTATATATATATATACACATATATATATATATATACACACACACACACACACACACACACACACACACACACACACGTGAGGATAAAAAAATACAAATATTTTCAATATTCTCAGGGTGGTCAGATGTACAGTGAGAATATCACATTTATCCCTAACTGCAGATCCAGAAGCAAATGATTTGATATCTTTTATTGGGCCAACATAGATGTTACAACAAAAGAACAAAGTGCTCTAGCTTTCGAACCAACCAGGTCCTCCTCCTATGTTGACCCAATAAAAGGTATCAAATCATTTGCTTCTGGATCTGTTCTTACAAGGACCAATACGGCAGTTACACTGTTTGTCCTTGCTGTAGATACATTTATCCACACAGTAGGCAGAGATTGGCTCATTTGGAACTCATTTGCATATTTGTCCTCAGTAGCAGTAGTAACCATATTCAAATGTGAATAACTTTAAAATGAAAAATGAGAGCACAGTACTGTGAGCACGAAAGTTGTTCAGCACAAAAATAGCTACAAAAAACAAAGTGCTATTTTTTTTCACTTTTTTGACAGAAATGTGAGTAGCTTTATAACGAAAAATTATAATATGGTACTGCGAGCACAATAGTTGTTGAGCACAAAAATATCTACAAAATGAGTGATGTTTCATTGATGACTAACTTTTATTTTTTATATAATTAGCAAAAAACAGCAAGAAATGCAACTGTTTTCAGTTTTTTGTCAAACAAATGTGAATAACTTTAAAATGATTTATGATAGCATGGTACTATGAGCATGAAAGTTGTTCAGCACAAAAATATCTACAAAATGAGTGGTGTTTCATTTATATATACCTTTTAGTTTTTTTAATGTTAATGAAAATTCAGTTGTTTTCACTTTTTGCAACAAACAAATGCATATAACCTTAAACTTTATAATTATAGCATGGTACTTTGAACAAAAAAGTTGATCAGGACAAAAATATCTACAAAATAATTGGTGTTTCATTTATAGATTTCTTTTAGATTTTTTATAATCTGCAAAAAATGGTAAGAATTTACTTTTTCTTCCACTAGTTTGGAAGTATGGCAAAAATGGAATATGCACCCCCTACTGGAAATATTATTGATATTTTTAGTTCTTGCACCAGTTGATCCGACGACATCACTCATGCCTTCGCCACTCATAATGTTATCAGGTCAATTGGCACTCAAACAAAAAATATCGACAATATTTCCTTTTAGGGTTGGAGATATACACACACACATATATATATATATATATATATATATATATATCTATATATATATATATATACACACACACAAAATCACACATGCCCTCACAATGCAAAGCATCATGGGCTGCATATGCAAATCACCACAGAATATTATGTTGGTTCAACTTTAAGCAGAAATGCATGGTGCCAAAAGGCCTCTCACACAGTTTGCAAAGGGTGCCAACAGAAGACATAGACACATGTTTCAGCCTATCAGGACTCACCAGTATGCCTCATCTGTTTGACACCCCAGTGGAATGAACCAGCTACCCTAAGATGGTCTATCTGGGTTATGTTGTGGTGAACCCAGTTAAAAAAAAATATCTTAAAAGACAAGGCGTTCCTTGTCTCTTATATATATATATATATATATATATATATATCTATATCTATATCTATATATTATAGTGGTGTGGTCGCTCCACTGTATTTAGGGTTAAGAAGGCACTTCTATGTTAAAGTCAAAATATTGGGTGTTAATAACTTTGGACCCATTCAACGGATTTGTCTGAAATTTGGTATGCACAGTGGGGCATGGTAGATCTCTCGACTTACCAAATTTTGTTTCAGTGGGACTTACGGTCTTTGCGCACAAAAACATTGAAAAATACAAAATTATCCAGATTTGGAGGCAGCTTTTGGTATTTTGTCTGTGGTGCTGCACGGCCGTTATGTGGCATGCTGCTCTGCAAGATGGCTTATCTGAAAGAGATTGGCTGCCTGAACATGCCACTTTTTGGTGAAAAAATATTAAGGCATTCAAAAGTTATGCCACTTTTAGGTTCCCATTATAAGTCAATGGGAACATTTATATGGTTGTTTTGCGAACAAAGAATGGGGTTCTGGCCATCTGGTCCCACCTGGCGGTCAAAGAATTTGCAGCCTCGTGGTTCAAGAATCTTTGTCCCCGAGAATTCTTTGACCGTGAGGTCTGCCATCTTGTTTTTGCTTTTCCAACCCTACAAATTAAAACATCTCGGCTCAGGGGTCACTTCTGAAGTAAAACTTGGATGGGTTTTACTCAGGGGGCTTCATTCTATCAAGCAATGCCTTTGGTTTGATGTAAAATGGTCAAAAAATAGAGTTACAACATTTTAAATTCTTTGATCTCAGTTCACTAACGATCTTTGATCGCGAACCTGCAGATTCTTTGATCGCAAGCTTCTTTGACCGCGATCTTGCATTGCAAGGTAAAAATACATTTTTCTCAGCTCAGGAATGGCCTAGGGACACAAATGAGGGTGGGTTTTGTTCAGGGGGCTTCGTTCTATCAAGGCATGGTGGTGGTTTCATTTAAATCTGCCAAAACCTCGAGTTTGAGCATTTTTTGTTCTTTGATTGCAAGTGTGCAATTTCTTTGATCGCGAGCCTGCAAATTCTTGATTGCGAGATTCTTTGATCGCGATCTTGCACTGCAAGGGCGCGATGAGATGGCCCTTTTAAAAGTTCAATTTTCTCAGCCCAGGGGTGGCATAGGAACACAAATGAGGGTGGGTTTCGCTCAGGAGGCATTGTTCCATTGAGGCATGGTGGTGGTTCCATGTAATTCTGCCTAAAACTTGAGTTTCAGCATTTTTTATTCTTTGATCATGAGCCTGCAAATTCTTTGATTGTGAGATTCTTTGGTCGTGATCTTGCATCGCGAGGGAGGGATGAGATGGCCAGATTTTATAATGTATTATAGTCAAATTGCTGCATTATGATTGGCTGAAATTCCTAAATCAGTCCTACGTTAATCTCCCGAAACACTGTAACATAAATCAGGTGTAACATGTGGCATCTCCTGCTAAAAATGGAGCTTTCATTTATCATATTGGACCAAGACTTGGAGACGTTCGTGGACAGCCTGTAAATTGAATACTTTATTTTTCAAAAAACTCTGCGACATGTAAATCACATGACAACATGGTCCTTTCTAAAAGCAATTACCATCATTCCCAGCCACCCACAACTTCCTGGTCTCCACAGTAATGGACTTAAATCCACACCATTAGCCACAAGTTTGCCATTGCTAGGCAACATCACCTCATAGCTCATTGCGGCAACCAAAAATGAATAAATAATTGTAGAAATGTTTCATGTTGTGTTTTTAATTAATCTCAATGGCATCCAAGGTATGACAACTGCAGGATGCAAACAGGGGAACCAGTGTTGTAAAGGACCAGCACGAAATCAAGCACATCAGGTAGCACACTATTGATTTTAATAAGGTGTGTGCTCGTTTACATGTTCCATAAGTGTTATTTTTATTTCCTTATACAAATAGTGTACTTTACAACAATCTCGGCTATGTAGCCTGCTGTGTTTACAGTCCTCACACTTTCCAACTCCCGCTATGCTGCGCATGAAAGCTACCTATTCCTAATTGGACAACCTGCCTCCTATGTGACTGTTACCTAGGTGAAACACTCACCCTACCAGTCTGAATGACTGCAGAGGGATTATTTGTGAAACTTAAGCAGTAAAACTGTAAAAAACACTAATTTAAAATGTACTGTCCACAAAAATAATACTTAGACCACTACCATAATAGTAATAAGGTGTTTCTTAGGGTTATTTTAATGGCCAGTTAATCTCACCCTGGGGCATGTGGCACTCAGCTGCAACTCATGCCACATCACACCCCTTGGGTGTAATTAACAGGCCATTAACATAACCCTAAGAAACACCTTATTGCTTACTTAGGGCAATCTCACTAATCTTTAAGTTTAAATATCTCGGAAACGGTTTGGTCTTTTTACTTGAAATTTGGAGGGTGATCTCAGCATGTCCTGTAGATGTGAATTACGGTGTTTATGCATCAGAGAATTTTTTTTTTTTCGCAGAGATATTGCGTGACGCAATTTACGTGTTGCGGACAGTGTTTTGCATTGTGCTGGTGGCTTGAAATTGATAGGGTACCTAGCCTTAGTGTCATGGATGTAGTTTTCAGTCGTTGTGCCTGTAAATGTTAACAGGTGTGGAATTCTGCATCTTTGATGAATGAAAATCTCAAACTTTTACATGTTATATCTTGGACTTGGTTTGGTGTTTTACATTGAAATTTGGAGGGTATTGATGGTATACATACCTTTACAAGCTGCCCACCAAGTTCCGTAGGTTGGTGGGAGCTCAGGGCCCGAACGGCTCTCACTCCCACCAATTTGCGAAAGCTCTTAGTTTTATATTCGTTCTCAAAAGGTAAGGAGTTCTGTGCAAAAATGTAGCACGCATTCAGTTAGCACAAAGTCTGAATGAAAATTTTAGGTTGCCTCAGACTACCAATCATCCCAAGATTGACAAATTATGAGGGTGTCATTGGGGTCTTGAGGCCCAAATGTCACCCCATTCTTCTTGCTATCCCTTGTCAATATGATTATACATGGAATGGGTGACATTTAGGGCTCATGACCCCCATGACACACCCCGTCATTTGTCAATCTTGGGATGATTGACGGGTCTTGAAGGGGGGCAACACTAAAGATTTTTCATTTCCTGACTTTTTGTGCTTTAACCCTAAATGAAGCATTAATGCAGTTTTTTGCTATAATATATATATATATATACATATATATATATATATATATATATATAAGGATACATGATGAGCGCAGTGGAATATGGAAAATATTTTCACTCCTGCATCATGTGTCCTATTATACAATGGGACCTCACTGTTGCAAAATGTACCATTTGGCGTGGCTTTGCGTGATTACGCAGCTTTGTGTGGGTTAATCACGGGTTTCGGGGGTGTGATAAATGTCAGTTCTTACAGTTATCAAACGCCTGTGAAAATAACATGATTTATCACACTCATTTATCACTCACCCCCATTGTGTATATATATATATATATATATATATATATATACACACACACACACACACACACACAGTGAAGCCAACCAGGAAGAAGCACAACACTGCAGAATTCTGCAGTAGAGTTACTACTGCCAAGAATGCAGTTTCAATGGATTTAATCCCTTTTGTCATGCAGTATACCTGTGACACTGCACTTCACCTTGGCGGGCTTCACTATATATATGTGTATATATATATATATGCATATATATATATATATATATATATATTATACTGGCCCAGCATAGTTAGGGTTGCGCAGCCACGTCAGTGTTAAATCCATAATTTTGCACTGTAATAACTTTGCAACCATTTGTCCATTCTGTCTGAAGTTTTGTATGCAAGGTGTGGTACCATAGATCTTTGGCTATGGAAATTTTTCTTACAGTTGGTTTTTTGGTTGCGGAGCTTAGGAACATGGAAAAGTGTGAAAAATCCTCAACTTTTTCAAATTCTTTGCTCACCTCTACAGTTTTGTCCATCTCCTCTGAACTATTCAGGGTATATGGGGACTGTGTCAAGGAAGTTTCTTTTGAAGGTTTAGTGAAAAAATATAAATCCATTTAAAAGTTATTAAAGTTTAAAGTGTCCCATTATAGCCTATGGGAAAAATATATGTGCACCACGATAGCTTTTAAATGTTTTCACGAAAATAAAATTTGCTTTCAAGCTCTGGTTTTTGTTTTTGAGCTGCCATCATCTTGTTTTCAGTTAGCGGTAGACAAAAATGGCTGAAATTCATTAATTACTGCCCCATGGTAATCACTGTCAGTTGTGTTTATCTAATCGGGGGTTGAGGAGCACACTGGGGCATCAGATTTTCAATCTGACCCCCAGAAATGCCATTTCCACAATTGGGACCCCCCTCCCCCGTAGTGTGGAAAATAGCCTAAGAAACAGATGTGACACTTTCAAATGTTTTCTGCTGATGTCAGGGTGCCCGATCCCTGTGTCAGTGGCAGAAATCCCGCCCTTACCACCACCACTGATGTGGCACACTGGGGGCCCGCTCCAGTGTGCCTAAATGTCTTTTTTTTTGTATAACCTGTTTAAATAAAGAAAACCATCCTCCGACATCTTTTAGCTTCGATGCAGAATTCTGCACCAAAATGTTCGATGCAGGATCCTGCATCGAACTTTTATGATCCTCACCGACAATGGGATGCCCAGTCCATGTGTTGGTATGCCCCCCCAAACACTTAAGTGACACACTGGGAGCCCACCCCAGTGTGTCCAGATGAATTATTTTCATCTTTCTAACACCAGGATGCTCACCCCAACCAACTTTCTTTGCCAACTGGGGTGCCCAGTCCCCCTGTGGGCAGCATGTATCTTCCCAAAAAACTCATGTGGCACACTGGGAGCCCACCCTAGTGTGCCAAAAGGCATTCATTTCTTTTACCTGTTAAAGAAAACCACCCCACAATGTTTTTTTTCCTCTAAAAAAGAAAATGGTCCCTCATCATCTACCCAGTCCCCCCTCTCCCATCCCCACCCTCCCACTAAGCACCCACCTCCCTGCACCCCCTCTTACCCATACTTTCCTCTGGAGGTTGGGAGCAGCGATCTTCTCTGGACTGGGGACACATCTGCACTCTTCAAAGCCGAACTGTGATCTGAGGAATCAGATTCAGATTCAGATTTCTTTATTGTTCTTCCAAAAAGTGTTTAAAATTTTGGACATTACAAGCATCAGAATACAAAAAAGGGTAAAAAATGTAAAACGCGATCATATACAAGAATAATAGTTAATATACTGTATTCAGTTAGTGAGTCTAACAAGGTCTTTTAGAGTATGCCTTTTTCTTATAGCTAATAACTGATGAAAAAAAGTTAAAACATAATTCGGCATCTTTCACTGTCCCAGGATGGAGCAGGATGAATAGTGGGTCATAGTCCCAGTCTATGTATTTTGTTAAAGCATCTTTTAAGATCTGGTTTCTCCTCCTATTAAATAGGGCACCGAATAACTATGTTGCATGTTTCTTTAAACCCTTTGTTACAAGGGCACATATTTGAATTACAATTTGTATGAGAGAGCCTAGAGTTGAAGTATATGTATTTTGAAGTGATTAAGCCAAATCTTGCCCACGTTATCACCTTACGTGCTTGGGGAATTAAAGGGAGAAGTAAATAATTTTCTATTGTTGAGTCAATTTTATTCCATCCGTACTGCAAGGCTTGTTTTGCTTCAGGCCTGTAGTAATTGATTATTCTGTGCCAGAGAAAATATATATTTTTTTAATTTGTCTCTGTAGGTATGGGATATCAAAATACCAGTCTGATAATCTCTCCAGAGACGCATACAGTTTAAATTCTGGAGATTTGTTAAAAGAGCTCTAAGCCAAGGCGAGCGGAATCCTCCATGATGCCATTTTTCCTTTTCTTTCAAACAAAGGATTAGTAATTTGTTATTATGATTGTTTATAATCCTGAGCCAGTATGACAGTAGTCTAAGATTAGCCAGGTCTGTCACAGGGATTCTGCCAAGTTCCGCTCTTATTATTGAGTTAGCCATAGAAAGCAGAACTTGAAGAATTGCTTTATAATAAAAAGTTAAAGGTGATTCCAGCTTTGGGCTGGGCTTAATTCTCCAAATATCTGCTCCATATAGCAATAAGGGGGTAATTTTGGATTCTTCAGCTTTAATAGCCGGAGTGACCCACTGTCCTCCAAACTTGTAATTAAATTTAAGGAGAGCTTTAGCTGCATGCTTTGCTTTGATTGTTTGTTCATTAATATATGGATTCCAGGAACCATTAAATGAAAATATGATTCCAAGGTAGCAGTAGGTCAATACCAGATCAATTTTTGAGTTGTTTACCATCATTTTTGGTTTTAAGGGACTCTTTCCAAACATCATCACCTTTGTTTTTTCTATGTTAATTCCAAGATAAAAATAATCACTTTTGTTTTTCAGTAGGTCTAGTTTTGTCTGAAGTCCGCATTGACTTAGAGACTGAAGAACAATGTCATCTGTGTATGCTAAAGTGTGAATATATTCTTTGTCGATTTTGAGGGAGTCCAGAGTAAAAGATGTGTCAAAGTCTAATAAGGGGTCTATATAAAGATTAAATAAAAGTGGGGCCAAGAGGCAGCCTTGTTTGACCCCTTTATTAGTTATAAGTATTATGAATTGTTTCCCCTTAAATCATATCTAATGGTAGTAAGAGTTTCAGAATACAAAAGGAAGATGGGGGTTAATAGATTTGTGGGAAGACCACGGGCAAGTAGAATATTCCAGAGGGTATTTCTATCTACGGAATCAAAAGCTGCTGCAAAATCGATAAACAGTGTGTATAGTTTCATTTTCCTGTATGAATTGTACTTTTCTATCAGGAGTGCCAAAATAAATATGTTGTCGAAGGTCGAAAAGCCTTGTCGAAATCCAGCTTGAAAATTAGAGAGTGGACTGAAAGTGTTTGTCCATAGCTGTAGTTTAGACAGGAGAATACTGGTAAAAATGTTACTGCTAATATCTAATAGACTTATAGGCCGATAATTTTTAGGTGATTGGAATGCACCTTTTTTATGTAAAGGGACTATAATATTTTTTCGCCATGAGTTGAGAACAAACCTTTCTCGGAAATAGGCATTAAAGAAATTTACAAAAAAAAGGAACCCCCAAATTTTTATTTTCTTTGTAAATTTCTCCTGGAATAAGATCTGGCCCAGGTGCTTTATTATTGGCCAGATTTGAAATGGCCAGCTCTACTTCAGTAAGAGAGAATACTAAATATTTATAAAGATCCATATGCATCCATTTGGGGGGGTCTAGGATTTGTTAGACTCAGAATCATTAAAAAAAACATTAGAAAAATGTAATACCCATGTTTCCTTAGGAATATATACTGAGGAATCAAAGGAAGCCATATAATTGGAGTCAGTGGGAGGAGAGGTTCATCTTATGTTGATATCTCAACCAATTTTTGGAATTTTGTCCCCAAATTTTCAACATGGGGTTCTTGGGACCCCACCTTGTGAACGCTGTCTTATCATTTTGTTACTCGGCCCTGAAAGGTGATTTCATAGTCACTGCACAGAATCACCTTTTGGGACTGATTAACAAAAGAACAGTGCCTCTGTTCATGAGGTGGGGTCCTAAAAAGCCCATATTGAAAATCTGGTGTAAAAATTTTCAAAAATGACTGCGTTATGAGCATGCATTGTGCAGTTTCTACACACGCTCACATCTTCGCCACTTTTTAATATTTTCACTCCAGATTTTCAACATTGCCATTTTTTAACACCTCCTTATGAACAGTATAGCTGTCATTTTTCACATCCTCCCCAAAATGTGTTTTTACACCTGTGCCATAGCATGGCATGGTCACTGTGTGAAATCAACTTTCAGGATGGATTAACAAAATCATAGTGCCAGTGTTCATGAGAGGAGGTCCCAAAAGCCCATTTTGAAAATCTGGTTAAAAAATTAAAAAAAAAAATTCAATCAATCAATCAAATTCTTTATTTATCCAGGTGAACACCATTGAGCAAGCTCATTTGCAAGGTGGACCTGCATTACACAAGACAATAATGATACATTTATACACAAGGAGATATATACAGTAAAAGCAAGTGTACACAATCTATAAAGGAAGAAGAGAAGCAGAAAAATACATTTTTGGTACAGGGTATAACAAATAGTATAGGGCAAGTCAGCCAAGGGTTACACCAGGTACAACAATATACCTAGTTTACTTGTCCTGTACAATAAGGGTGTTCCAGAGCAACATGGGGACTAGCTGAGGCAGGTGTAAAAGCTGAGGGGGCATACCTAGTCCTTTATGAGCCCTCAGAAAGATGGGGTGCGCAACGTGTGTTGGAAGGAGTATGCAGTCAGTATGGGGGGGCTCTGATGTTAGTAAGTGTTAGGAGCAATAGGATGCACTGCTGGGGGTGTATCAGCCAGTGGGGGGGGAGGGTCTGAAGGAGACGATTATCAGGAGCAAGTGGATGCACTGTTGGGGGTGAAAACTGACAGGATGATAGAGGAGGGTGAGGTTTTGTGCCGTGATAAGTAGGGGGTGCTGGGACTAACTGTGCAGGTAGGGAGGTAGTAAGGAGGAGGCTGAGGTCATGGTGGAACAGATGCAGACATCTGAGAGGTAGCTTGACTGGGGGACTACCACAGCAGATTAACAGTAGCCTTTGGCTTCAGTGGAGTCTGAAGTGCATTCTGGAGCTATGATCGTCAGAAGCAGTTGTAGGCTTCTGTAATGTATTTAGAATAAAGGGTCTTGAATACCGTAAGACTAATGGGAGTCCTTAATTTCAACAATTTCTGTAAGGTGTTCCAGAGAGATGGTACAACGAATCCTATAGCAGCTTTTCCAAAGCTCGTTAGGGCTTTGGGCACTTTCAGGGAGATCATTGAGCAGCTTCTTAAGGCATAGGTTCCATGCAAGTTGAAGGTCAGGCAGTCAACAATGTACTGCGGTGGTTTACCAGTTATAGCTCTGTATGTCCAGAGTGCCTCATTTTTATTTCGTCTGTAGCGTAGGGAGGTCCAGTCTACGGCCGCATATAGAGAGCAGTGGTGAGTGGAATATGGGAGACCAGTGATAAAGCGCAGGGCTCTGTGGTATAGTATATCCAATCTACCAAGGTATGGAGTAGCACATTGGCTGTATATAATGTCAGCATAGTCAATTAGGGAAAGGAACGTGGACTGAACTAGCTGTCTCTTGGCCTCTGAAGTTAGTAGGTGGTTCAACCCTCGGTTCTTTAGCAAGTCCTCCATATGGTCAGCAAAGGAGAGTTTAGAGTCAATCCAGACCCCCAGGTATTTGAATTGCGGTACAAATTCTAGAGTTTCTCCTAGGAGGGTGGTGATGGGTGGCAAAGCAGGGAAGGCGGCATGGTTGAGATGTGATAGAAGCATCGTCTTAATCTTTTTGGCATTGAGTAGTAGTTTTTTACAGAAGAGCTGAGATTGAAGTGCATTGAAGTCAGCTTGTAGGTCGCTACACGCGGTTTCAGGAGTAGAGCAGCTTAAGTAGATCACTGTGTCATCTGCAAAAAGATGAATTTTAGAGCCCCTGATGCCACAGTCAGTGTTGTTAATATAGGCGGCAAAGAGGAGAGGCCCCAGGATGGATCCCTGTGGAACACCTCTTTTTAGTAGATTTGGTGGGAGAGTTCACCTTCGGCCTTGACATGCTGGTACCTATCTGTAAGGTAGCTGTGGAACCAATGCAAGGAGGTAGAGTCTAAGCCAGTATTTTTTAATGAAGAGAGTAGGAAGCAGTGGTCAACAGTGTTGAAGGCCTTACTTAAGTCTAAAAAGACGGCGCAGACAGATTTTTTGTTGTTGAGTTCACGTTGCCAATCATTTGTCACTTTGGCCAGGGCTTTAATTGTGCTGTGTTTGGTTCTGAATCCAGATTGCATTGGGTTTAGTAGGTTATTGTCATCTAGGAATGATTTTAACTAATGTTCACAATTTTTTCCAGGAGTTTTGATAGTACTGAGAGAAGGGAGATGGGCCTGTAATTGTTCAGGTCACAGGGGTCTCCGGATTTGAATAGTGGGATGACATGAGTGGTCTTCCACAGTTTGGGGAGGGTCCCTGTAGAAAGAGACAACTTAAATAGATGCATAATCGGTGTGGCCAAGACATGGTAGGCAATCTTTAGATAGTAAGGGTCGTAGGTGTCAGCGCTGGCACTTTTCCTGGTGTCCAACCAGAGGAGGAGATCTTCGACCTCTTTTTGCGAGACAGGAGAGAAAGAGAATGCTGTGACTGAGGGACTGGATTCTGACGATTGTGTGATAATCTGTGAGCGGAGACTACTTGTAGGGGAATTGTCAAAGACTAGCCCTGCAGTAGCAAAATGGTTGTTGAAGGCTTGGAGTAACTCTTTGTTGCTGTTGATGGCTGCATTGTTGGAGATAATTTTTGATGAGAGGATGTTTCTTGGGGTATTGCTGGAAAGATCTGTTATAGTGGACCAGAACTTGGTAGGACTATGAGGGGCAGTGTCGAGTTCTGAGCGATAGAAACTGGATTTGGTTTCCCTAATTAGTTATGTGCAGTAGTTTCTGGCTGTTCTGTACAGCTGCCAGTCTTTATCTTCACGAGATTTGCGAGCTAGTTTCCAGAACTTGTCCCTTTTTAGTAGTGCTGCCTTGATGTCTGCTGTAAACCAGTGGCATTTTCTTGCTTTGATGCGGGTATTGACTAGAGGTGCATGGGTGTTAAGGGCACCAGAAACAATTTTGTGGAAGGTAGCGTATGCTGCTTCTACTGTTTGGCTAAGTAGAAGGTCTGCCAAAGCAGGGATGTTTTCAGGTCATGGATCTATGCCAGAGGGTCAAAGTTCCATTTAGATAGTTTTGTAGAGAATTTTGCTGTGGCTGTTAGTGCCACATTACAAGTGTCTGTTGCGCAACTTCTTGCAAACTTTTCCATAGGATAACACTGCAGTGCCCATGACGTCTTTTGATGCATGTAGCTTTAAAACAGTTCATGATACAGATTTTTCAGTACTCACAGCTTAGTCCACTAAGCATGCATGGAGGTTTCAAAGTCATGAATACAGACGCAGTGGAATCTGTTTCATAGTTGCTATGGTTACTGAGATAATGGCAACTAAGTGTTCCAAGGGTTCATTTTCATGACTCTAGGCTTGCGTTATGTCCCCATACTTGTGTGTAAGTTGGCTCATGCTCCCACATATGCATATCATTATGCACAAATTGATAGCATTAGGGGAGCACAGGGCCCAGCACTCCCACAATGACATACCACTTACAATTTACATTACACTTTCTCAAAAAGAAGGGAAATTCATTGCAAAACAACTCTGTTAATGCATCAGTTAGGGTTTATAGTACACCGACAAAAGTTTGGAAATTCGGTGTTAGAGTTACCAACCCCTACCACCCCACCCCCCACCAACCCTTCCTCTACACACCAACAGGTATTGGGGGTGTGCGTTGGGGTCATTGGGCCTAACTCTCACCCCATTCTCCTATACTGCACCACCTCAGCTTGTTTACATATTGAATGGGGTGAGAGTTAGGCCCAACAACCACAACACACACCCCAATACCTGTTGGTGTGTGGAGGGTGGAGGGTGGGAGTGGGATGCTAGGGATTGGTAACCCTGATGCTGAATTTCCAAACTTTTGTTGGTGTACTATCAACCCTAACTGATGCATTAACTGAGTTTTTTTTTTGCAATAAATATATATATATGTATTTTATATATATATATAGATATATATATATATATATATATATATATATATATACACACATATATACATTCTTTGCAAAAAACTCCATTAATGCATCAGTTGAAAGTTGTTCACCAGCAAAAGTGTGAAATTCAATGTAGGTTACCACCCCACCACCACCCCCTACCCTCCACACACCAACAGACATTGGGGTGTGCTAGTCGTTGGCCTTAACTCTCATCCCATTCCATGTGTAAAGAAGGTATGGTGGTGCAGTATAGGGAGAGTGGGGTGAGAGTTAGCACAACACCCCAACGCACACCCCTATGCCTGTTGGTATGTAGAGGGTGGTGGGGTGTGATAGGGTGGTAACCCTATTGTTGAATTTCCACACTTTTGTTGGTGTGGAAACAACCCTAACTGATGTATTAATGGAGTTTTTTGCAAAGAATGTCCTTTCTTTTGGAAAAAGTGTAATATAAATAGTAAATGGTATGTGTTGGTGGGCCCGCGCTCCAACCAAGCTGCCCATTTGTGCATAATGATGTATGTGTGTGGGAGCACGAGCCCTCTGGGCCCTGTGCTCCCACTTACACATAAGTATGGAGCCATACAGCAGCCCTATAAGGCAAGGAAGCCCTGTCACAGTAATTTGTCAATATCTTGGGAACCGTAGCAGGTAGAAAAAAACAATTCATGTGTCATTGTAATCATGAGAGTGAGTAGTTCTCACAACATAAATCGACTGAATCCGTATCTTGCATCATTTCCAAGATATGGGCAGTGAAAAGCGCTGTGAATGCTAACTCTGTGGGTGTAATAGTGGGCCTTGAACATGAAAATGAGCAACTGGAACACTAAGTCCCAAATATCTCCGTAATTGTACAACGTAGAAAAAAATTCAAATTTCGTGTTATTTATGGCTTTCCAGCCTACTTTTGCACTTAGTCCTGCTATAGGGGGACTAAGAGTTTTTGCGATGAAAAATCCGTATCTCGAACCGTTTTCGAGATACAGGCCCCGAAAGGCATCACAGGCGCTGCAATGTTATCCTATGGGAACATTTCTGAACTTTGGAATGCTGTAACTATGGGCCTGTTCAATGTTTTCATACCAAACTACCAAAAGGCACATATGTGACAACTAGGGTTGCCACCCTGAAAATTTCAGGCCAATGGCACAATCAGTGTTGCAACAATGAAGTGACAAAGAAAACAACCACTGCAGTGTTATCCTGTGGGGAAATTTCTGAACTTCGGAATGCTGTAACTATGCGTCTGTTAAATATTTTCATATCACAGCACTGAAAGACACATCTGTGGCACTAGGGCTTGCCACCCTGAAAATTTAAGGCCAATAGCACAATCCACCTTGCCACAATGAAGTGACAAAGAAAACAACACTTAGCAAAATGTGTTTGTGCAGTGTTGCCATGATTACTTTAATGTTTTTGCGTTTCTCCTATCTCTATAATGGGAATGTTATCGTGCACAGAAAAATGTTGCCACAGTTACTTTTTCCCCTGAGCGCGATTGTTTGCACGGCAACAAAAATGTTGCCGCAATCAAAATATGGAAACATTTTAAAAAACGTATTCAAACAACATGAAGTCTTGCTGTATTCTGACAATAGCAGTGAGTCCCAACCTTCAAACTGCCCTGGGAGATGAAAGAGTTAAATTTCCATGCCAGGCATGGAACGCTGAGCTCGAGCTCGGTTGAGACTCTGTCTGTTGCTGTTTAAACTCAAACCGTCAGATTCTTTACTCTGCCTCACTGAACAGTCGCTCCGGAGATTTCTCCTTCTGCTCGGTTCATTTTGTCGGTTAAAGTACTGCTTTTCTCAGTTTTCGACCAAATTTAAACCGTAACCTATCAGTTCAGTCTCTGTCTGTGGTATTTGTGAGTACTAGATAGGTTATATTAATTTTCTATTCTGTGTGGAACTTGTAAACGGTTCATCGGTTCGGTTTGAACTGATCAAGTTGTTAAAAAGTCTTTAATTGTACTTTTAGAGTGTGGTTACCAGTTCTTATCGGTTCTAAAAAAAACAGATTTTATTACGTTTTTCCATGACCCGTAACACGGACAGGAACCGATAAGAGGGTCTTGCTCTCATGATTGCCATTAAAAGGGTAAGTTTGGTTAGGACTGGCACAATGTCTGAGAAACCCAAAAGAAAAACCGGCCCACTGGGTTTCAACACTGCAGTGTGTGTGGGAAGTCTTTGCTAAGGCTGACCCCACACCACCTGTGTTTATTGTCTGGGGTTTGACCACCTCAATGCAGACTGCCAGATTTGTAAAAATGTTCCTGCAGCTACCTTAGAAAAGAGAGTTGGTAGGCTCAGGGAAAGGGAGGCCAAAAAGTCTGTTGAACCGGATGGCCAGCCCGGTTCAGTTCAAACCGAACCAGAAGGAGTGCCCTCTGACCAGGGCGAGACTTCTTCAGGCAAAAGGAGAGCCGATTCTGAGGAGTCGGTTCTGGCTAAAAGAACAAGAAAGGAAAAATCAGCTGGTGTGGATCCAAAACTTTCTTCTCCAACCGCTGAAGAAATAGCCAAAGCGATAAAAATTGTACAGTCACTTTCCCCAGGTTCCGACCAAACTGGCACCATCAGGGAGGCGCTCGGTTCGGCCGGTTCCACCAGTTCAAGATTATGATTTAGAGGAGTATTATGAACCGGAGGAGGAGGAAGAGGAGTATGAGGAAAGTGAATGTGGTTTTGAAAGTCTGGATGTGCCCATTGACCCGGACATCTCCCCAGACAGACCATCAGGACTGTCTCCTCCTAGGCTTTCTGAGTCCCCCTCCCATTTCATGTTTTATAAAAAAGTGGCTGAAACCCTCCAGCTTCCTATGGAAGAAGCTGTGGATGACCAGGAGGAGCCTGACTATGTGGAAATGATGGATATCCCAGAGTCTAGGAGGCTGTCTATTACCTTACACAAATCTTTTGGGAAACAGACATTTAAGATTTTAAAGACTCCTAATACTATGCCTCCTGTGGATAAAAGAATGGACAAGAGGTATACATTGTCAGGTTCAGAGACAGAGTTCCTTACACAACAATGCAGCCATGTTGGGGTAGTGCAGGCTGCAGCCTGTGATAAGGCAAATATTCCCTTGGCTTCACACCCCCCAGACAAGGACTCCAGGAGGATTGATGCCATGGCAAAGAAACAGTACATGGCAGCATCTTTGGGACTCAGACAGGCCAACTATATGGCCTATACTGCTAGGTATCAAAAATCCAGATGGGACACTGTTATGGCTTTAGAAAAACAGGTCCCTGGCCAGCTTGCCAAGGAGCTGGAGCAGGTGGCTGCTGATGGTATTGAGGCATCCAAGGTGCAATTCCATGCTGCAGTGGACTCCAATGATGTGTCATCTAGAGTCATGGCTACATCTGTGGCACTTCGTAGAATGGCTTGGCTCAGACGTACTAGCCTGTCACAGGATACCCAGACTAAGGCCACGGATTTTCCTGTTAGGTAGTTCTCTGTTTGGGGAGCAAACAGAGAATTACATGAAGAAAATGGATGAATATAGGACCACCTATAGGAGTGCACAGGCCAAGGAAAGGCAGGCCACTCCTCAGAGGCAGCACCCAGGGCAGGGGCAGGCCTTTCATAGGCCTTCTACCAAGCCCAGGCCTCTTCTGCCTATGCTCAGAGGGGTTCTTTAGAGGGAGAGCAGAAGGGTGCAAGCAGACCTGCTTCCACCCCTCAGCCAAAACCCCCTGCCAAACAGGCACCCTGATGGGTTTGCCAGGGCCGATTCTCCTCTACCTGTAGAGGGCAGGCTGGCTTACTTTGTCCAGGACTGGGAGTCTCTAACAACAGACAAGTGGGTCCTGGAAGTAGTAAGCCAGGGACTGGTTCTCAGCTTCAAAAAATTTCCAAAGCTGAGAGCCAGATCCTTTCCACCTGCAAATCCTTCAGAGGCACTTGCCCTAGAGGCAGAGGTCTCTTCTCTCCTGGCTCTCAGAGCTGTGGAAAGGGTTCCACCCCTACACCAGGGCAAAGGATTGTACTCCAGGTACTTCCTTACCCCAAAAAAGACAGGAGAATGGCGGCCCATCCTGGATCTCAGATACTTAAACAAGCACCTTTTAAAACCAAAATTCAAAATGGTGACTCTGGGAATTATTCTATCCTCTCTAAGGCCAGGGGACTGGCTAGTGTCCCTGGACCTCAAGGATGCCTACTTCCATATTCTCATCAGAAGCTCCCATCGAAAGTACCTCAGGTTTGAGCTGCCCTCAGGCCATTACCAGTTCAGAGCAATGCCCTTCGGTCTAACCTCTGCTCCAAGGGTGTTCACAAAATGCCTGGCAGTGGTAGTTGCTTCTCTAAGAAGGCAAAGGATTGCCATCTTCCCATACCTGGATGACTGGATCATAGTAGGTCAGTCCCCAGACCAAGTCAAGTTACACCTACAAATAACTCAGCAACTGCTCACCTCTTTGGGTTTCCTTCTGAATCTTTCAAAGTCAGTGTTAGAGCCTGTTCAGCTCCTCGCCTTCATAGGTGCAGAGCTAGATACAGAAAAGGCCAGAGCTTTCCTTCCCCTGGACAGGGCAAGGACCCTTATCACACTGGCCTCCTCATTCACCCTGCAGGTGTCTCGACCAGCAAGGCATTTTCTACAGCTCCTGGGCCACATGGGTGCTTCCACGGCAGTGGTGCAGGGAGCAAGATTTCAGATGAGGGACATTCAGTTCCATTTGAGAGCCTTTTGGTCTCAAAAGAAGGACCCTCTGACCAAATTGATCCCAGTGACTCAAACCCTGATCCAGGCCTTACAGTGGTGGCAGGATCAGAACAATCTAAGACAGGGAGTTCCCTTTGTCACTCAGTCCCACTCTTTAATCCTTACTACAGATGCCTCCCTCTTGGAGTGGGGGGCTCACTTGGGCGACCTGACTACGCAGGGGTTGTGGTCCCCTCAGGAATCTCTGTTTCACATCAATCTGTTGGAACTCAGAGCAGTATTTCTAGCACTTCAAGCTTTTTCCAAATCTGTTCAGAACAAAGTTATTCAGGTCAGAACAGACAACACCACCACAATGTGGTACATCAACAAGCAAGGAAGCACTCTGTCTACGGCCTTGTGCACAGAAGCAATGAAGTTGTGGTCTCTGGCTTATTCCCTGAACACCTCCCTCACAGCAGTACACCTCCTAGGCAAGGACAATGTCCTGGCAGATGCTCTCAGCAGGATATCTCAGGGCCATCACGAATGGTCACTGGATCCCCTGGTCTTGGAGGTGATATTCTCCAGATGGGGCACCCCTCAGATAGATCTTTTTGCAGCCCCAGACAATCACCAACTTCCCCTTTTCTGCTGCAGGCCCCCAGTGTTGGGCTCAGTCCCCCTGGATGCCTTAGTTCTCAGTTGAGAAGGGAAGTTCCTGTATGCTTTTCCCCCCCTTCCCTCTCCTGTTCAAAGTGCTAGTCAAAATCAGGTCTCAACCCTGCAAAGTGATCCTGATTGCTCCAGATTGGGCCAAACAGCCCCGGTATCCTCTCCTGTTGTCCTTAGCAGTCCATCTTCCCCTGTCTCTTCCCAGGAATTACAACCTGTTAACCTGTGCTCAGGGGAGGGTTTGCTACCAATCTCAAATCTCTCAATCTCAAGGCCTGGCTCTTGAAGAGTTAGAGTTTGCTGATTTACACCTCTCCCAAGGTGTAATGGATATTCTGAAGGCTTCGAAACCTTCCACCAAGACTACTTATAATTCTAAGTGGAAAAGATTTTCCATATGGTGCTCTGGAAGGCATATTTCCCCAGAGTCTGCTGATCTGCCCACAGTCCTTGATTATATGGTCCATTTGAATAGCTTAGCTTAGACCAGCTACACTAAAGGTGCATCTGGCAGCTGTTTCTGCTTTCATTTCAGCAGGTAAGCCCGCTTCTCTCTCAGCTCACCCTGTGTTCTCTAAGTTTTTCAAGGGATTGCTTCATACCAACCCTCCATTCAGGGACCCTGCCCCTGCTTGGGACCTTAACGTTTGCATTGCTCAGCTTATGCAACCCCCCTTTGAGCCTTTGTCTTCAGTAGAGCTTAAGTACTTAACTTGGAAAACTGTGTTCCTGGTAGCCATCACTTCTGCCAGACGCATAAGTGAGTTGCAAGCCCTGTCAGTGGAGCCTGATTTTATCTCCCTCCAAAGAGACAAGGTGGTCCTCAGGACTAACAGGAATTTTTTGCCTAAGGTGGTTTCAGATTTCCACCTTAACCAATCTATGTCTCTTCCTGTGTATTTCACTGACCATTCCTCCTCTGGTGAGAGGAGGCTGCACAGTTTAGATGTGAAAAGAGCCCTTAGCTACTACATAGAATGTACCGAGGGTCACAGGTTTGACTCCCTCCAACTGTTCCTCACTTATGGTGAGGTTGGGAAAGGGAAACCTGCCACTAAAAGATCCATTGCCAGGTGGATTGTCTCTTGTATTCAATTTTGTTATGAAAAACTGGGTAAGTTTCCACCCTCAGGCCTGAGGGCTCACTCTACCAGAGGTACAGCTGCTTCCCTGGCTGCTGCCAGGGATATTCCTATTCTAGAGATATGTCAAGCAGCTACCTGGAAACAGTTCACACTTTTACCAAGCATTACTCCCTGGATATCCAGGCTAGGAGTGATGCTCGGTTTGGCACAGCTGTGCTTCAGAGCCCATTTCCTAAGTAGGTTCATCCCTCCTCCATGGAGGTACTGCTGTTTGTATTTGCTATTGTCAGAATACAGCAAGACTTCATGTTGTTTGAAGAAAAAATTACTCACCTTAGTAATGTTGTTTCTTCTAATGGAGTCTTGCTGTATTCTGACCTCCCCCCGCCTTCCCCTCTCAGAACCTCTGTTTTTGGGATGTGGGTGGGCAGTGGCAGTGTTGGCACTCAGGAGGTGCCCCACCTTGTTGTTTTCACCCCTTTCTTTGGGTGAGTGGGTGTTGTGTTTTTCATTTTTTGGGTCTCCTGACTTGAGTCTTTGTTTTGGGACCAAAAAAAATCTGTTTTTATGTTTAGCAACCAGTTGGCTAGTGTAGGTTTACAGCTTCCACACAGGACCTTAGTGAGTTTAGCTCATAAAGATCTGACGGTTTGAGTTTAAACAGCAACAGACAGAGTCTCAACCGAGCTCGAGCTCAGTGTTCCATGCCTGGCATAGAAAGTTAACTCTTTCATCTCCGGGGCAGTTCGAAGGTTGGGACTCACTGCTATTGTCAGAATACAGCAAGACTCGATTAGAAGAAACAACATTACTAAGGTGAGTAATTTTTTCTTTCCAGACAAGCTGGTGAAAAGCTAATGCCAGGGGCATGTTCCTCAGGGCCCGATTAGGTAAACACAACTGTTGGTGTTTACCAAAGTGCAGTATTTTTTGAATTACAGCATTTTTTCTCTCTCACTAACTGAAAACAAGATGGCAGCAGCACGACAACAATTTTGGGCAAGCTCGACAACAAAATGTGATCGTGAAGGTTTCGCAGTGCACATATACATTTTTCCATAGTCTATAATAGGACATGAAAAAATGGAATAACTTTTGAACGGGGCAATATTTTTTAACCAGATCTTCAAAAGGCACCAGTGCAACCCAGGACACATGTAGACAGACCAATCTGAACCCACTCAAATGCATTCTTCAGTCGATTATGCCTGGACAAAGAATTCACAAGAAGTGTCAAATTTCACTTTTTGAGCGCATTACAGTTGCGCGAATGTACATCCGACCGTAATGAAAAATTCCAGATCCAAAGATCTATGGTCAGCAGGTCCACATTCCAAATTTCAGGCAAATCATGCAAACGTTTGCAAAGTTATTAAAGTGCAAACTTTGAGGTTTAACATAGAAATGGCTACACAACCCTAACCATAGTGGCACTACTGTGCCACTATAATAGACTTTTGCCCCATAGAACCCCCATCTTATTCCCCCATAGTCCTATCAATTAAGATATATACCACAGCATTAAAAGTATATGCCACAGCTATAAAGGGATAAAACTGTAATTTAAATAATGTATTTGAAACAGACACAAAAACAAAAAGGAGCACCTAAAACGGTAGGGCCAATGATTTTCTGTTTTTTAACAGAAAACATTGGTAAAAACTTAAATATGTAATTTTAAACCAGTACTTGGGAGTCAATTTTTCAGGAAAAAAAAAACACTTTGCACCAGCTTTTTGGGCAACACTTTCATTTTGAGCCAAATTTTTGCACAAGGCATGTTGATTTGTCCTCAGTTTGGGGGAAATGGAAAAAATGGATTTTAAGACTTTGCCAAAAGAAATCAGAAGGTATAAGGAGATGCAAAGGAAAAGCAGTAAGGAGTGAAAAGCATAAACTGAAGAGAGACTAGCTCAGGAGGTAACGAAAGGGGAAAATATATTTTTTAGGTATGTAAGTGAAAATAGAAATACCAGGGGTGGGATTGTAAGGTTAAAAAGGGAAGGGGTGGGGGGACTGTGCAGAAGGGGACTAGGAAAAGACAGACATCCTGAACAAATACTTTTGTTCAGAGTTCACAATGGAAGGAGAAGGGGCCACAAAAAAGTAACAGAAGCTTTGAGGGAGGGAGGTGGATACTAGTCCATTTTCAGAGGAGATAGCTTTAATCTGAAGTTGGTCAAAGCAATGGGGCCAGATAGGGTGCATCCAAGGGTATTGAGGGAGCTCAGAGAGGTACTGGTCGCACCTCTGACAGTCCTATTTAACAGCTCACTGGAAACAGGAGTGGTTCCACAGAATTGGAGGAGGGCAGATGTAGTCCCACTACACAAAAGTGGTAGCATGGATGAGGCTGGTAATTACAGGCTGGTCAGCCTGTCATCAGTGGTGGGAAAGTTATTGGAATCACTACTGAAGGAAGGGATTGTGTAATATCTTGAATCCAGTGGGTTACAAGACCTGAGGCAGCATGGGTTCACAGGGGTGAAGTCATGTCAAACTAATCTGAAAGATTGCTCTGACTGAGTGACATTGGAAATTAATCAGGCTGGAGCAGTGGACATGGACGGCCTAGATTTCAATAAACTTTCCAACATCATTTCACATATGAGACTAGTAAGCAAGCTTGGTAGTTTAGGAGTGGGTCCAAATGTAGTAAACTGTATAAGAAATTGGTTAGGGGATAGGTGACAGAGAGTGGTGGTAAACAGAGTTCATTGGGAGGGAGGGAGGATGACCAGCAGGGTGCCTCAGGGACCAATCCTGTTCTCTTTAATGTCTGTATAGGTGACATTGCAGAGGAGCTGGAAGGGGAGGTCTTCCTCTTTGTGGATGACAACAAAATCAGCAATAGGGTGGACCTCTGTGGTGGGGTTGAAAAGGATGAGCAGAGACCTGAGAAAACTAGAGGAGAGGACAAGGGCATGGCAACTGGGTTTCAGTGCCAACAATTGCAAAATAATGCACTTAGGGTACAGAAACCCAGGGGAAGAGTACAAAATGGGTGGAGTGGTATTGACACTCACCAAGCAGGAAAGAGGCCAGGGGTAATTGTATCTGATGATCTGAAGGTGGCCAGGTACTGCGACAAGGCAGTGGGGAGGGCCATGGGATGCTAGAGTGCATAGAGAGGGGTATCACCTGGAGAAAGAGGGAGGTGGTGTTGCCCCTGTATAGACTGCTGGTAAGACTCTACCTGGAGCACTGTGTCTAATTCTGGAGAACACATCTCTGGAAAAACATAGAGTGGAAGCAGTCCAGAGGAGGGCAATTAAAAGGTGCAGGGTCTGCATCAAACGCCACGTGAGAGAAGAGATTAAAGGGCCTCAATATGTTCACTCTGGAAGAGAGGATGGAGAGGGGGGATAAGACAGAGCCCTTTAAATACCTCATGGGGTAATTAAAGTACAGAAAGGAAGTATTTTTCAGAAAAAAGATGCTCAAAAACAAGGGGACATGCTATGAATCAGGAGAGGGGGTAGATTCAGGAAAGATGTGAGGAAGTACTTCATCACAGTAAGAGTGGTGGATTACTGGAACAGTCTTCCAGCAGAGGTGGTGGAGGAAAAAACTGTGATGAGGTTCAAGAATGAATAAGAAATGCACAAGGGAATCATAGGGAAAGGAAGGGGGAGGAACAAAGAGCTGTAGATCAAGTACCGTGTACGGTAATAATGTAGGTAGGGAAAAATGGGCAGACTGGGTGGGCCAAGTGGTCCCTATCTGCTATCAGATTCTATGTTTCTATATTGAGGATGGCAGCTTGCATGACTTCGTCATAACCAGCTGCCTCAGCAACATACGGTACAGGAAGCAGGTGTGCAGCATGTTCACGTTCTTGATTGCTGGAACAGTTAAAATCAAGAGCTGCAAGTCCTGCACATTCAGTGTCGTACACTACCTCCTGTATCTATGCCAATATGCAACTATAAATACACAGACGTAGGGCTAATCAAATTACTAAAATCATGTACCTAATGGCCTATGTAAATACTGTAGCCAAAAAGATTTATTCTTACATTAATAAATATATTTTGCACTGAACACTTGGTCTTGACCATTTTTATATACACTATTATATTATAACAAATGGTGAACCCTAGTGACAACCTGTTATCAGTTGTTGCCAAATGTAATAACCAGGGGTAACTTCATACCCAGTTATTTGCTCACTTGCGCTTTGCTACTCTGCTTTTACTTTTACTCTCACTTTGCTGCTTACCAGAGTGCTGACTCCATACAGTAGCTGAAGTGAAGATGGCTGGTGGAAAAGGGTCAACTAGGGGAACAACCACAGAAATACCCAAGAGATAGTGGTCTTTTGCCATGCCTGCCCACATTTTTACTTAAATTCAGGAAGTTTGTGGTGCTTAGACAAGTGCCCACTTCCTGGTTTAGGGACAAATAATATTTAAAATTTTCCTGCATGTAGGGATCTGGGTTAAAACCTCAGTCTAGCTGATTTTCATTTATGCAAGTACCCTGAACCACTAAATCTGAGGGAGACAATGTTGGGAGGTCAGAGAGGAGAAAATGCTTTTTTTTTTTTAACACTTAGTACCAGTTATTATAAAAAATAAAATGTGTAACTGCATGCCTATGAGTTTTCTTTTACCTGCCCTTGATGTGCCAAAGATGCAGTGTTTGGTAGAGATCCTGCTCAGAAGGGTGTGCATGACCATAGACAGGTCCCTAGGCCAAAACACGGGTAAGGTACAGGCATGTGAAAATCCTGATGTAACATTAAAGTGCCTACTCTACTCAGTACTAGGTGGGGAAGGGGGAGGAGAAGAACATCTTTATGGCTGTTTCTGGGCATAATGTGATGAGATGTCTTTACTTACAAACTGAGACACTAATGTACAGGATAGGAGTACAGCTTTCCCTCTCCTTATGGTCCTTAGCAATACCATGGGGCCCAATTAAGAATTAGCAGAGACTCGCACTTCACTCTCTTTTCCTTTGCTTCACCACAAACCAAATGGAGGAGTGCTACTATAAGTGCTCATTACTGGAGAATATCAGTATGTCACTAGGACAAACATTTTAGCTGTTATTAACTGAATTTTAATGATTTATGGTTTCATTTTATTGTAATTATTTATTTACTGTCAAAGCGCTTTGATATTTTGCACTCTACAAATAAAGTTTATTATTATTATTATTATTAATAAAATGGAATAAATCCTCACTTTCCCCTGGCATAAAGGGTGCATTTCCCATCTCAGTATAGGTGACTGAGACTTGTTCAGTGGCCATTTCTGCTATCTCCTGTGGATGAGCAATCCATTTGTATTTCCAGCTTGTGACAGATTCCCAAGAGTCAAACATACTGTGCAGTAGAAAACTAATGCACTGTACAAAGTTTAAGCAAAAAAACAAATGCAATACATTGATTCAGATTTAGAGAGCTAGTGAATCCCAAACTAACAGACAGAAAAATGTTACAAATTTTGAAAAGTTGTCAGCTTAACTTTTTATTTCTGAAGTATTTTCCTTTTTCCTTTTGCTCATTAGAACATTTTCTACATGATAGTATTACATTGAATGTGTGAAATAGCACTCTTCCTGTCAGCTGACATATCTAGTTCTATTCCCTCACTGCATGATCACTACATAATCAGAACTGTGACCTCACTGACGGTACATCACAGATGAATGATCTGGCAGTTGCTGAGTGACTCTTTCTGAGCAGCTGTGATGTCACAGTCAGTGAGGTCGCAGTGCTGATGATGTAATGGGAGGAAAAGAGCTGGATATGTCAGCTGCCAGGCAG
Source organism: Neoceratodus forsteri (assembly GCA_016271365.2). Classification (NCBI taxonomy): domain Eukaryota; kingdom Metazoa; phylum Chordata; order Ceratodontiformes; family Ceratodontidae; genus Neoceratodus; species Neoceratodus forsteri. Next base: position 511,698,352 of record CM028134.1, on the reverse strand, counting down.
AGTGCTGTTCCACGTGTCACACCTTCTAACATCATGTTAAAAATCTTCTATTTAAAAATTTGGAAAAGGAACAGTACCTTAGATAGAAAAGGTAATAGTTGACAGCTTTTAAAAACTAATATTATCTTTAGGTAGTGCACTAGCTCGTAATTTTCCAGTTTCCAGTAAAACATTCCATACTTGGTTAGCAGACAGAAGAAAGTGCAAGCCCACCATGCCTGTCTCCTGTCTTAGAATAAATTTAGCAATTTTGATTTTAAAAATGTCTATAATTCACTATTATGGCTAATTCACTTTTGTTTCCAGTCACCCTATGCAGACACTATTTCATTTGACAAATTGTTCCATAGTTTCACTGCTCTATATTTAAAGAATCCCTTCCCTTTAATTTTTTTAATTCCATCATAATTTGTTTATTGTGGCACCTTAAGTTTATATCCCTGGTGTTAAATTGCAGCCCTAGGCTATTCATTAATTCTACATCCCCTACAATCATGTCACCTCTCTCTCCTCTCAAGTGTGTATAAGCCTAGCTCTTCCAACCTCTGTTTATATGGCTTGTCCTTTAGGTTACTCTGTTCCTTTAGTGTTACCTGCCCGTACCTGGCACATGGTAGGGGAGGGCCTGGTTTCCCCTCCCAGTAGGTAACACAGAGGGTAGGATGGCCTGGTGTCGGGTGAAGATATGACCATGGCGGTATCCCGTGATAATCACGACTGTATAACAGTGACTTAAAAAAATGCGACTACAAAATAGTGAGCACATGAAGGGTGACTGGAAACAAAAGTGAATTAGCCATAATAGTGAATTAAACTACCATTCAGATTACAAGATTCGCGATTGTCAAACTAGCGATCAGGAGAACCGTTGAAGTGTGCCTGTCACAGCACCTCCAACTTGAAACCCCTCCCAATCCTGAGTAAGTTGTGCAAAGAGAAAAAAACTTCAAATATAAATTAAGCCAGTTCAGAATTAACTGCACATATTTAACTCACAAACCTCTCACTAATCGAAGAGATTCTTTCCCCCCCCCTTGCTCTCTCTCTCTCTCTCTCTCTCTGTCTCTCTCAGTGGAAGGCACAAACAAGGCTCAGCTGTTTCATTATGTTTGTTTATGCACATGTGCAAGAAACATAGTGCCATCATCTGAGTTTTCGAAGGTGTGGCAGCCGTCTTCCAATTCAGTCAGTGTGTTTGCAGGCACGGTCGCAGTTCTCCAGTCAACTCTGCAGCTGTCTATGACAGCAGTTGAAAATGCAGTGCCGTACAGTTGAAAGGGAGAGCACTGCTTCAGTGAGCAGCACTCCCACTCCACACGCATGCACGCACACATATTGCGTGCTCATCGCTCCCCTCATGCACATACTGTATGGCCGGGTGCCCAATCCCGTCGCTCCGCCCCCAAGCTTTCCAGGTGCCATGCTGAGCCACCCCAGCATGGTACACATCTGTATAGCCAATGGGGTGCCCAGTCCCCATCGGCTCCAGACCCCCTCAAACAGCCTTACAGCTGCCATGCTGGGAGCCCACCCCAGCGTGGCAAACTTTCACGTCATCTTCCTTAAAAACAAACAAACCTGTAAACAAGAAAACGCCTCGGCGGTCTCTCAGCCCACCCACGCCCACCCACTGTGCACCCTGCATCCCCACCCCCACCCCATACTTACCTCTGGAGCTTGGCGCGACGATCTTCGGTGGACCGGGAACACGTCTGCACTCTTCAAAACCAACCGCGAACTGAGGAAATGCCGGTAAGCTGTATAATGGAATAAATAGGGTTTTTTCAACTTTAATGCATACCTCAGGCATTTTTTGGAATTTTGGCACATTTTCAACATGGGGTTTTTAGGACCCCTCCTCATGAATTCTTGAACTATCATGGCATTAATCAGTCCCGAAGAGTGATTTCGTAGTCACTGCGCGAAATCACCTTTCAGGACCGATTAATGAAATGACAGTGCCAGTGTTCATAAGGTGGGCTCTCAAAAAGCCTGTGTTGCAAATTTGGTGAAATAATTCCTAAAAATTGCTGTTTTATGAGCATGCATTGCGCAATTCCTATGCACGCTTGTAAGTTTGCAAATTTTTAATATTTGCACTCTGGATTTTCAACATTGCCATTTTACCACAACTCCTTATGAGCAGTACAGCTGTCATTTTTCACATCTCGCCCAAAATGTGTTTCCACGCATGTAGTGCACAATGGCACAGTCGGGGTGCGAAATCAATGTATGGGACACATTAAGAAAATCACAGTGACACTGTTCATGAGCAGAGGTCTTAAAATGGCTATGTTGAAAATTTGGTGAAAAAATTCCTAAAAATGACTGTTTTACGAGTGTGCATTGCACAGTTCCTACGCACGCTTTCAAGTTTGCAAATTTTTTATATCTGCACTCCAGATTTTCAACATGGCCATTTTACCATACCTCCTTATGAGCAGTACAGCTGTCATTTTTCACATGTCACCCAAAATGTGTTTCCTTGCATGTAGCGCACAATAGCGCAGTCGGTGTGCACAATCAATGTTTGGGACAGATTAAGAAAATCACAGTGACACTGTTCATGAGCAGAGATGCTAAAATGGCTATGTTGAAAATTTGGTGAAAAAATTCCTAAAAATGACTGTTTTAGGCGCGCACGTTTCGCATTTCCTACGCACATTCACAAGTTTATGAATTTTTAATATTTGCATAGATTTTCAACATTGCCATTTTATTACACTTCCTTATGAGCAGTACAGCTGCCATTTTTCACATCTCACCTAAAATGTGTTTCTGCATATAGTGCACAATGGTGCAGTCGGTGTGCGAAAGCAATGTTTGGGACAGATTAAGAAAATCACAGTGACACTGTTCATGAGCAGAGGTCTTAAAATGGCTATGTTGAAAATTTGGTGACAAAAGTCCATAAAATGACTGTGTTATGAGTGAGCATTGCACAGTTTCCACGCACCCTCGTAAGTTCATGACTTTGTAATATTTTCAGTCCAGATTTTCACCAGTGGCATTTTTCCACACTTCCTTATGAACAGTACAACTGTCATTTTTCACAACTTGGCTGAAATGTGTTTTCACACTTTCAGCGCAGAAATGCATGGTCGCTGTGGGAAATCATTGTTCGGGACAGATAAAGAAAATCACAGTGACACTGTTCATGATTGGAGGTCCCAAAATGCCTGTGTTGACAATCTGCTGTAAAAAATCCCCAAACTAATTACATTATGGGTGTGCGTTGCACAGTTTCTATGCACGCTCATGTCTTCACCAGTTTTTTTAATATTTTCACTGCAGATTTTCAACATTGCCATTTTTTACACCTCCCCATGAACAGTACAGCTGTCATTTTTCACATCCTGTTCAGAATGTGTTTTTGCACCTGTGGTGCTAAATGTCGTAGTCGCTGTGCAAAAGTGGCTTTCAGCTAACAAACTGATATTGCCACTGTTCATGAGGTGGGGGACACAAAAAAAAACATGTTAATAATTTGGAGTGAAAATACCAATGAATGCCTGAGGCTTTAGGGTTTCCGACCATAACGCCCCAACCTATAGAGACTGACAGGCATCAGGGGTGTGACTTGGGATTCTCGCCAGTAATGCTCATAGAATTCCACACCCTGCAGCCAGTGAGAGGCATTGAGGTATGTCTTGGACTCTTCAGCCCCAAAGTTCATCCCATTCTCCTATACCGCACCCATCTCATCGTATTTCCTGATGGAATGGGGTGCGCATAAGGGCCAAAGACCCTAAGGCACACCGTGACACTTGTCAGTGTCTGTAGGGTAGGGTGTGGTGAAGTGGCATGGACGTTATGCCTGACGACCCAAAGGCACACCCTAATGCCTGTCAGTCTCTGCAGGGTGGTGGTGGGGTTGGCTTCAGTTCAATACTTCACTGCCATTCCTATTATGCAGCTCTGTAACTCCTACACTACCAATGCCAATGCCAGCAAGCAAACATTCGGCATTGACAAATGCTTGTTTTATTACAGTCGCATGAAGCATGCTGCCTACAGCTGGATTTCAGAGGCTCAACACTTTTTCAGGTATTTGCAGCAGCACTCTGCTCCGTTCTACTTACTGGAGCACCCAACATTTCGTACAGCTGCTGCATTCTGCTGCCAAAGGGGGGTTTCTTTACTTTGTTCTTTAATACTGTGGCATAATACCAGCAGGGAGCGTCAAAAGGGGTATAATTTGGTGACACTGCTCTGTTTTGTTTTTAAACCACATCTGCAACCATGACACACATTTTGATATGCTAAAGGAAGCCGACAGTGAAAAGTTTGTAAATGAACAATAGAATGTTACAATTAAAAAAAATTATAATAATTCTGACTTCAGGTTAGTCCAAAGTCCAGTGAAGTGGTGGAAACCTGTGAAATTAAACACATTCCAGTCATAGAGTTGGACACTTACTTAGCCCATTTTGTGTTTTCAGTACTGTGTTTTTTGGGGGAAGATTGACCATATAACATGTAAAATGACTGCCAAATTAGTGATCAGGAGATGCTGAAGTGCACCTGTCACAGCACCTCCAGAAATAAAAGGGGCAAAGGACTGCCTGCTCCATAACTTCAGTATTTCTGTCTTTCACAAACCACAGAGAGGGGTCCAGTGGATTCGAAAACCCAGGCACTCTCTGTCTAGCTGGAGGGGCAATCAATCAGTGGTCAGTAGAGCCACATGCATTGGTTGGTGCTATTTTGACACTTTAGCGATATATGTTGCACTATAATGCTGGGTTGCTAACTTGCTAGTCTCCGTTTTGAATTCACCATTGTTTCAGGCGCTATTATGCAGTTGCGATTTTAACATGGAACCACTGTGGACAGTCATTTGCCTCACTATGCTAGACCTATACTTCTGGAGGGGTACCCAGTAAATCCACACACAGGAAGCAATGACTTAAAGGTCAAAACTATGGTTGGAGTTCTAGAGTGTGACTTTATTCCACAGAGATGTTCTCTAAAGCAAGGGTGGACCCTCAAGGTTTACACATCGTGGCACTAGGAACTTGCAGAACAACAAAACGACTGTATCTGACAGAACTCTATGTATTCCTATATTTCATAGGATATTGAGCATCTTGTACTGACATTCCATATCTCATAGGACAATTAAATTTCTTCCAGTGGCACTGGCCACAACTGAACACACGTTTACTGACAGAACTTTTTCACCTTGTGTTCCCATTTTTCATAGGACCTTTACATTTCTTCCAGTGGCACTGGCCACAGCTGGAAATACTTCTAGTGGCACAGGCCACAACTGAATATACAGTGGCTAATTACTAGCACAACCCACTTCAGGGGTTAAAATCCTCTTCAGACATTGGCCACATGTCCAAAGTAACCAGGTGCCTTTACTGAACCTGTAGTCCTGAACTAGTTACTCCAGATGGGGGGTTGTCCACCCTTTGCTCCCAAATCCATACCTAGCCATTCTTCAGAGTTACACCTTAAACATCTTAAACATACTTGGAAAATGCTTTAAGGAATGAACTTTCACATCCAGCATTTAAACACACTACACTGGTAGTGGTAGAAGTAAAGTCCTGGACAATGTGAAGTAGTCATACCTCTGGACATCACACTTGTCAACCATCTTTAAACTGAGAACAGTCTCAAACATCTGAACAGAAAAGTTGTGCATCTCCCTCTTAGTCGGAGGAACACCACAGCACAAGTACTTGCCTTCTGCAGCATAACAGTCAGATCATACTCACTGCTGGAAATTACAGGCAGCTTCAAAACATCCTGGAGGGGATTGCCCCTTGGATCCATCCACTAGCAGTCCTTTTCACACACACACACACACACACACACACACACACACACACACACACACACACCCGGGATGAACATCAGGAGATCCTGCTGTAAACAATGGTTTCCACCACTTCTCTTGGCAGGCTGGACAATACCAGGACTAGGGTGAGAAAGTAGGCTCTCCACTCAGATCCCTCAGCTGAGCAGTTCTCACTCCTCTCACTGCAGACTGCTGACACACACTGACTCCACTGACTGACTACCGTCCCTGGGTTCTAAACCCCCTCACTCACAGCCGCTGCGGCTTGTGCTGCTGTAAGAGTTCTAAATGAGCTCATCTTTCTTATCTCAGTTGAGGTCAAGTAAACAAAACAGTAAGTAGGTGAAAAACCCATTTAACCAATTAATCACCAGCTGCCTCTCCCTACCTAGCACTGACACTGAGGAGATTCCAGTGAACCCAGGGGGTGAGCTAGGAATGTTTTTCATGTCTTCTTCTAAGCAGGAAGACAGACTAGATCTGCAACCTACTACATCTAGGACTTCTTCTTCTTCATCATCCATGGCCCCCTCCACTTCTTCTTCTATATGTTCTGGATTATATTCCAGTTCATCATCAACGCTGACTGTCACTGGAAGAGGAACCGGTTACACGGTGCACCACTGATGGAGGCCGTTCAAGGCCCGATACAACAGCAGTGACTGAGAACTGCTGCATCAACAAGGTCAATGGCGGCCTCACTGGGGGTGGAGATGATGACGGTAACGGCATAAGTTGCCAAAAAATCTCCATCGTTGGCTACTGTCTATTAATTTGTTTTTATATCTTCTTCCAGTCTTTCCTGGGTCGTAACTTCCATTATTTTGCTCAGGGTTGAGGTCGGACTTATTGGCCTATAATTTGTAGGACTTGACTTGCCTCCCTTTTTATAAATAGTCACAACTGTAGCCCTTCTCCAGTCTTCCGAGACCTCCACCATCACCAGAGACAAGATAAAAAGTGCTGTCAGAGGGTCTATAATCCATTCTCTGATTTTCCTCTGTAACCTTGGGTTAAGTTTGTCTGGACCTGCTGATTTTTTTTTTATCATAGAATGCTTTTTCCTCCTCCACTGCAAAGTGATAATGACGAGTTGTCCAGCTGCCGGCACCCACACACCCAGACCAGGTCTGGCCAGTGACATGCTGTCCCCCAGTGGCTGGCAAGTAGACAGGATCCCTTCCCCCATGGGGACTTGGAGCTCAGACACCTGGAGGCGCACCTCTCATGTCCAGGGGTGCAGGGCACGGGCATCTGCCACCACGATTACCCCACAATTTTCCACAATTATCTCTCCTAGGAGGCGGACGTGCAATTGCGCTCCACCCCTTGAATGTGCACGCAAACTGTACTACATCTGGCCTCCACCAGTTACCGCTGTAGAGCGATGCAGTTCTCCTACCTGCCCCAGTGGAAGGAGAGCAGTCGTGGGATGCTCAGTCCTCCCTCTCCCTGCCAACCCTGGTGGCCCGAGTCAGTTCCCGAACCTAGGTCACCGGTGTGGCGCAAGGTGTGGCATCCAGTGCCTCAACCCACAGTGCCACCGGGCCGGTGATTTTGTGGTTTTAATTTTGCATCTATGGTTTTTAACCTCTATTTTAGTAATATTGTGTACCCCAGTATTAGATGTAATCCCTGGTGCATTGTTTAAAATACCTTTAATAGTTTTTAGTGTATTACCAGGATATTGTACACTGAGCAGAAATAATTGTTAAATATCTCTGTTTTGGTTCAGTTACTTCCTTTGACCCAATACTTAATGGTTCTACTGCTCTGTCTGTTGTTTTGTTGTTTATGTAGGCAAAACAAGATTTCCCATTATCTTTTTTATGGGCTATATGAAATTCCAGCTTTTTCCTATCCCTTTTTATTAAACTTTGGCTAATTTTCAGCTCTTTTTTTATATGCCTCCCTGTTGTATTCACTATTGTACTGTTTCATGGCTTTGTAAGCAGTTAATTTTTTGCTTAGTTGCTTATCTTACTTGCGATTGTGAACTATTTATTATACATGTAGTTATTTGGTATATACTGTTCTTCCAGGTTTAATATTTTGCTCTTGATGTTGGTCCATAATGAATTTACAGTATGAATACTGCACGATTTTTCCCAGTCCCATTTTTTTAATGATCCAGTAAATAGCCCTGTACTTGGCTTTTGAATAATATTTTGTAACTGTGCTCCCCTTTATTGTTTTGGTCTGTATTACAGTATCGAAGAGTACCATATTGTGATCACTGTTGCCTAATGGTTCCAATATCTGTATATTATCAAACCTGTCAACCATAACTACTGTAGGTCAAGTATGTTGTTATTTCTTGTTGGTTGATAAAGCAGTTTTACTAGCCCATTACCAATCATCGTGTCTATGAATGTTTGTTCATTATTCTGTGGCACTGTTAAATCTACCCAGTTGATGCCTGGTAATTTAAAATCTCCTCCTAGTATAATTTCTCTTCATTTAGCCATGTTTGAAATATTGTTGAGGAGTTCTAGATGTTCCTTGCTATTAATATCAGGAGGTCTGTAGCTGATTCCCATAGTTATTTTTTTGTCCTCTTTTTCTGGTTATTTCAACTCACTTTATTTCCAGATTATTCTCATCTAGTGTGTAATTCATAAGGTTTTTGCAGTCAATGTTATCTTTTATGTAGAGTGCTACTTCTCCACCTCAACAGTCTTTCCTGTTTTTAAAACAAGTTTATATAATTTCATATCCTTACTCCAACCTGTATAATTATTCCACCATGAGTTCTGTCTTTTGGATGATATTTAGACTTCTGGCATTGGCCAGCAGGACAGTTAACCCCTGTTTTGTTTTGTTTTTGCATATTGGGTGTGTTATTTTTGTCAACTATGTTCACATTTGTTGCCCCTCCCTGTGTTCCTCAGTTTAAAGTTATTATTTTTATAGTTTTGTAGGAAATATTGCCTACAATTTTGCTGCTATTCCTGCTCAGATGTAGGCCATCCTGTCAGAACAATTCAGTTCTGAAAGAAAAAAAAAACTCCTACTATATGTCTTGATGGGCACTATGTGATAATCCCGCATACAATTATATCGCATACCTGCACCCCTCATTTCTCTATATAATAAAATCCTGTCCACGCAACAGTGGAGAAAAGGAATGTTGCATGTCAACTGGGATAATATTGTCCATGCGGCATCTTTGTATGAGACATTTTGACTTTAGCATTTTTGCCACTGGTATTTTGCATTCAACATATTGACCTGCTACCATCTTAACACACTTAATTTAATTTTCCAGACACCATTTTCTAAACATATTATTTATTATTGTTATTTTTCTATTTCTTCTCCTACTCGCTCTTGGCACTGGTAATATTTCTGAGAAAATAGCTTCGCAGTTACACTTATGCAGAGTAGCTTTTAGGGCCTTGAAGCTATCTATGATGTCCTCTTCTTGCTGACTCCCTACATCATTAGTTCTGTGTTAGTATCAGTCAGACTCTCTCCCTCCCCCAATAAAATGAATGTGAAATTCAGGACCCTATTGCCATTTCTATGTTCTCTTACAAAGCATGCAAACATATTAGTATCAGTCTGCTATGAAAGGGCTTTTCATGGCTTGCCCCTCCTTCACTTTATTCATTTATTACATTTTGATGACCGGGTAGGCCCACTGAGCCCCAGAGGTCCCTTTTTCAGGGGCGACCCGGAGAGACATTATTTGGAGCATTGTCACCACTTCAGATAAGTCACTCTCCTCCCTAATTCTACCCAGTGTCTCCTTCTTTTCTCTTTGAAGTCCTTGCTTAATCACAAGGCTGGAAAATGCAAAATGCAAGGTTCTTTGTCTACTCCTACTTATTCCTGCTTGCAACCATGCCCCTGCTTTCCATTCCACATATCGCGTATGTGCTACTGCTTACTTTTTTCATATGTGCTACAGTTTAGTGATTTGTTTCTTAAGGAATGCAGATATGTTGCACAACTTATATCATTTGTGTATCCATGATGCAGTGCTTACAACTCATGGAACTGATGTATTCTCACATGTGGTAAAAAGCAAACAAAACATGTTTACTAACGTATCTCTGCACTCAGTGATCATGTTAGGTAATGACATCCATTGCTCTGCTTACTTGTGTTTTGAACACTAAACATTAAATTATTTTGGTCATTATAACACAAATCAACAAGGCTCAACAAATATACTACAAGTATTAAATGAATGTATTTGCTAGTAAAGCATGCAGTGTAAATCAATGGATCTCGGTCAGAACTGTGAATGCCTTCCGGGGGCATTCTTCATGGAAAATGTGGTGGATCATGGAACAGCCTCCTAGTGGAGGTGTTGGGGGCTAACTCAGTAGGGGAATTCCAGAATGCATGAGACAGGTATAGGCGAGCCCTAATGATAGGAATGAGAAGGTAAAGCCAGAGATCAAGTAGGGTCTGTGGTTTTAGCAGCAGGTAGGGAAAATGGACAGACTTATTAGGTCTAGCAGTCCTTATCTGCCATCAGTTTCTATGTTTCTCTGCTTCCTTTTCCCTATTTCGGCTCCAGCTCCTAAATTTCCTCCCTAGCTCCACCGAATCTGTACTTTTTCTGTTAGAAGTCTTTACTCTTTGCCTAATCACAAGGCAGGAAAATGTGAGGTAGAGGGTATTCTTTTGCAATTCCTAATTCCTGTATGAAACTGGGAGAAGCAAAGGGAGGCAGGGAGGTCAGTAAGAGAAGCCAAAATTCAGACAGAAGAGCCCATTACAAAATCAGTTGTTGGAGGGGACAGAACCTTTTACAGGTACATAAGTAAAAAAAGAAGGGCGAAGGGAGGGATAGCATGGAGGATGACAACAGTAAAGGTGACATACTGAACAGATATTTCTGCTCAGTCTTTATTGAGAAAGGGGAGGATGATGGACCTGAAGGGAGTACAAGGGGTGGGAAGGGCACAGAAATGGGCACAAGTCCCTTTACACGGGTAAGGGTCCTAAAGGAACTGGAAGGAATAAGAGTCGATAAAGCAATGGGACCAGGTAGGGTGCACCCCAGGGTCCTAAAGGAACTAAGAGGTGCTGGCTGAACCTCTGGCAATCCTGTTTAGCCAATCACTAGAAACAGGGGAGGTACACAAAGACTGGAGGATAGCAGATGTAGTCCTCTTCCACAAAAGTGGGAACAAAGAGGAAGCAGGGAACTTCAGACCAGTCAATCTGACCTCAGTAGTGGGGAAGATCACGGAAGCACTATTGAAGGAGAGATTGGTGGAGCATCTGGTTGCCAGTGGACTACAGGACTCAAGGCAGCATGGGTTTACCAGGTGGAGGTCATGCCAGATCAACCTCATTGAATTTTTTGACTGGGTGACAAGGGAAGTGGATCAGGGGAGGGCAGTGGATGTGGCCTGTCTGGACTTCAGCAAGGCCTTTGACACTGTGCCGAATAGAAGGCTGTTAAATAAACTGAGGAATATGGGAGTGGGTAGAACAGTAGTGCATTTGGTGGGTAATTGGCTGGGTAGCTGGGTGGCAGGACACAGAGGGTGGTGGTAAATGGCTGTCACTCCAGAGGGAAGAGTGACCTGTGGGGTGCCACAGGGATCAGTGCTGGGACTGGTCTTATTCAACATCTTCATTGGTGACATTGTGCAGGACCTAGAAGACAGAATTTCCCTGTTTGAAGATAACATAAAGCTCTGTAACAGGGTAAACATGCCAGTGGGTGTAGACAGAATGATGAGGGACCCGCGGAAGCTTGAAGAATGGCTATGGGTTTGACAGTTGAAATTTAATGCAAAAAGTGCAGAATAATGCATATGGGGCACAAAAAACCTGGAACATCATATCAGTTTTGGGGTGAGAATATAACATGCACCAAGTAGGAAAGAGACCTTGGGGTTATCATCACTGATGACCTCAAGATTGGGAAACAGTGCAACAAGGTGGCAGGTAAAGCAAATAGGATGCTGGAATGCATAGGCAGGGGCATCATCAGCAGTAAAAGGGAGGTCATAGTTTCACTTTACAAGGCACTAGTGAGGCCCTACCTAGAGTACAGTGTTCAGTTCTGGAGACCTTACCTACATAAGGACATAGACAGGGTGGAGAAGGCTCAAAGGAGGGCAACAAAGATAGTACAGGGATTGCATCACAAGTCCTATGAGGACATGCTGAAGGACTTGAATATGTACTCCTTGGGGGAGAGAAAGGAGAGAGGGGATATGATAGAGACATACAAGTACCTTACGGGGAGGAACAGGGTACAGGAAAACACTATTTTGCAGTGAAAAAGATGTTCCAGGACTAGAGGGCATGGGATGAAGTTGGAAGGAGGGCAATTCAGAGGAAATGTGAGGAAGAATTTCTTCACAGAAAGGGTGGTGGACAAGTAGAACAGCCTGTCTGAGGAAGTGGTGGGGGTTGAAATAATAATGGGATTTATGAATGCATGGAATAGACATAAGGGAATCCTGGAGGTCAGGGGTTAGGGGCAACAGACTTCTTATGAGCTCAAACGGGCAGACCAGGTTGGGCCATGGGCCCTTATCTGCCAACAGTAACTTTGTATCTATGAAATCTTACCTCTGTTTTTTGTTCCACATTTGTTACTGTTCACTACTTTCATATATGTTACTATTTTGAACTTTGTTTCTCAGAGAATGGCAATGATGTTGCACAACCCTATCGTGTGCATATTCACAAGGTAGAGCTTGCAACAGATGTTCTAACATATTCCTACACAATGATCCCTTTAGGTAAAGAGCTGTGTTACTCTACTTACTTGTGTTTTTAACACTAAAAAGTAAAGCATTTTGGTGATTACAACATAAATAAACAAGGCTCAACATATATACAGTATCCCAGGACGGAGGCATGATTATGGTTGATTGTAAAGCACGTGAGTAATTTGGCATCAGTTTGAACTGTGAGATGGCTTTTGAGAATATGCCCATTCTCCACATTACAGCATCAGAATACTGAATTTGTTTCCCTAACTCTGTGCGTCTCCTCCTTTTCTCTATGAAATTCTTACCCAATCACAAGGCATCCAGGTCACAATTTAAGAAAACATTATGTGTGAACAACTTCATTTCTTAGTCATGATAATTGCACTATTTTAACTTGTCCTATTAATTTGTTTAACTACTACTCTATAACCAACAACTACACAGCAAGTAAACATTTAGCATTGGCCAGTGCACATTTATTATTGAAGACATTTTCATTAAAACAGAATATTTTCCTCTTAGACTCGAATTGTCCTAACTGTTTTTCCTGCTGTGAAGTTATGATATTCTGCTTGGGACATCACAACCTGCTGCCACATAAATTATTCTGATGTCACAAGCAAAGGAGCATAACTTTTGGGCAAAAAAAGAAACAGGAGCTGTTGACCTCTCAGTGGCAAAGCACCTGTTTTCATGCAAATGTCTAATGACAAATTGAATAATTTTGAAATTCATTTTTTGTGGACTGTTACAAAATTTGAACCCTACCAATCTGAACTGATTTTTCCCCAAGAAACTGAAAATCACTTTACCTTTTGCCTACAGTTACCGTATTCCTGTCAGGTATTGTAACAGCAGATGTTTAAAGGTACAGTATATGAATTTTCATCCTCTAGGTGTTTACATGTTCCAGTAAATCCCAGGTTACTAGAAACTTCTCTTGGAAATCCACCATTCTTGTTGAATCTCTAGTCCTTAATTTAGAACTATATGTACAATTCTGTTGGGAAACCCACTGTGTTCAGTTAAGCCACAAGAGAGCTGATATACAATAACATAATCTACTGGGAAGAAGACTGCATCCAACTAGTTTCAACAAGTTTATAATATTGATAGCAGACGTGCTCTAGACAGGAATGAGACAGTGCTGGCTTAAGACATTATAACTGGTATGGTAAACTTTTATTAAAAGATGAGCCATTCTGTTATGAATCATGAGCAGTTATTACCCAGAAGTATTACTTGGTACATGCAAACGTATACAAGGGATTTGATTAGACTACCGTTTCATCACAGAACGTTAAGGGGAAAGCCCCCTCAACCTAGTTTCTGTATACCTGTGTAATATGTAGGCATGAACAATGATTCCCTCTCTTGTATCCCCTTAATTGAGGGAGGGAGGCAGTATAGTGCAGTGGTCTAAGGCTCTGAGCTGCAAATTTGGTGACATCCAGCAGACCAGACCTGGGTTTGAATCCCACAGCTTCCACTTGCATACTGTGTGACCCTGAGCAAGTCACTTAACCTCCTTGTGCTCCCAGGTCACTCCTGTAAAAAAAGCTTTCAGCTTAGTGTGCTATACCTGGTTAAACAAATTAAAAAAAAAAAAAAGTCATCCTTTTTAACTATAAATGATGTTGCTTCACTCTGTTCTGCCCTAATGTGAACAACTTTTTGACTCCATTGCAAAGGTCATGACTCGATTCATGTAAGGCATCCTAGAATTTTATGGTGTTTTAGTGCTAAAGCCTGCAGTAGTTATATTGTATTAGTCAGTGCAGTTGCTGTCTTCTGCAGCCCCTATGTTCTTTCTTATGTTGGCAATGAAATGTTTCAAGGCATAATAAGTGCCCTGTTGTTTTCTGTAGCTTAAAGTGTATTTGAGTTAGAGAATACAGGGTCTTCACAAAATATGTAACAGAACTGAATGAGAATATAACTTCTGCTGGCTTGTGCAGGTATGCATCGTCAACTCCCATGATGCCTTGCATGAGTGGGGTCATGACCTTTTCGAATGGAGGCAACCAGGTTTTCACACCTGGGCAAAACAGAGTGAATCAACCTCATTTATATTTAAATTAGGATGAAATTAAGGGAAAGCAAGTGAGGGAATCATTCATGCCTACAAACTACACTACACAGATATACAGAAAATAAGTTGACAGGACATGTCCTTTAAAAAAAGGCAGTTCTCACTTGACATTGTTTTTTAGTACAATATTCATTTTCCACAACTTTACTTAACTCTATTGACCCATATTCTGAAAGGACTGTATGCACTTTATGCTGGAATAAATAAAGGATTAGCTCTGTTTTCTCCACAAAGTGTTGTCTGTGCACAGCACTGATATTCCCCATCTCTGTACAAAGATGCTAACTCAAAACTACAAAACCAGCAAGAGATCTGCTAGAAAAGGAATGTGGTTTAGATGCTTCAGTATTTTTTTTTTAAATTGTACTTATTATTTTACAAGATGTTCTTATATAATTTGATCTAGAGCAAAATACAATAACAACATGCATTAGACATCATACTTATTTTAGGATTCTGCATTATACTGCCCAGTGTAACCTCTCACACAGGGGACATCACGGAAACTGGAGAATTATTCCAGAAATGTAGGCATCCTTGGTAAATCAACCTACCAGCAATTGCCACGCCAGTGATTCACCATACAGAAATGAATTGGAAAAAAAGGCTTATAGGTTTAAAAGGCCAATTAACTATCTGTTAAGGTCCCAGATGAAAAGCCATTGATCACTTAGGGTTAATGACTGCATACAAGTTTAGGGCTTATGGGCAGACTAGATGGGCCTACCGGTCCTTATCTGCCGACAAGTTTGATGTACCTATCTATGTATCAGATATCTAATGGTAGTATACATCATATTGTACTTTTGAAATCCACTCCTCGTACCTCACAAGAAGGAATAATATATACTGAATCTAGGCAGCCACACAATCTGAAATGTCTAGTAATGAACCTTGTACAATTCCAGTTATACTAATAAAATAGCGAAGACTGTTGGCAACCAGATCACATTTACTAATGGAACAAACCCTCCTACTAGAGTACAGATTCACTCAAACAAAACTTGTAGCCATCATATGAAAATCAAAAAAGTTGTAAACCTGTACCATCTACAATAAAACATTTAGGACAGCATTTTAGAAGTAGTCCATAACTGCTCCACGCCATCCAGGTCGGTATTTAATACAACCAAATAGCAACTGTTGATGTAATGCACAGATTTCCCAGACAGCAGTATTGGGGGATTCACTGCTGTAGGGCTGCACTCGGAGCATGAGGCTGGTGCCATATTAACTTCAGAGTGTATAACACTGAATTCTATGTAGAAATAGCCAAATCCTTGTTCATCAGTAAGTGGCAGTTAATGTAAGTTAATATGGCCAGTTGACAGCTTTAAACAGCCCTCCAGCATGCCCCACCCCAAGTCCGTGTACTCACAGATTAATGAACTGATGAGTCAGTGACTCAGCTGTGTGCATCTTCTGCCTCGCTCTTCTATGAGTTGAAGTCTATGTTGATTTTTAAGGGAGTTGCTCTACATCCTTGGGGATAAATGCTTGTCTGACTATATATGTCGTTTTGCTGGGTATTGCAGGGTATAGGATACCCCCAGGGAATGCAGAGATGCCCTGATGGCATCAGATGATTTCCTGTGATTGTTGGTGGCATAACTGAGTTCAGGGAAAAGAGTTTGTCCCCATCCCGCGTCATCTATGACCACATTCTTCTTGCTGCTTTATGGATGCAGTCTCTTTCATGTGGGTCCGCCAAGTAGATCAACAACGTCCAAGGCACATTCTCTGCTTGCCACTTCCAAGAAGTAATGTGAAAGGCCCTACAGACTGAGGGGGCCAGCTCCAGGTACAAGTTGGCCCCCATGACCCTGCATACCATGCTGGATCCTCTCCATAGATTGTCTTTGGGAGTCCCTGGAGATATAAGCGCGAGGCCCTCTCTTGATTCTTGAGGGCCTTTATTTTGTACCTCAAAGATTTGTTTTGTTTAAGTAGTCTATTGGTGCTTGTGGGGGCTTTTACTGCAGACAAAGCTGCCTCTTTTGCTTCTGTCACTGCATTTTCTGCATGCATCTCACAAATCAAGAGCCTGGAATTAAAGTCTTAAACCTTTTGGTACAGGGCATTATCAGATCCAGCTATGTAATATGATAGCACCCACTACCCGCTTAGGCCAGCAAAAGGTAACTGTTTTAACATAATCTGATCTTTAAAAGGTAATATTTTACAATATTTTACATTTTTCAAGGAAAGTGCTACCACCTTGACAAAATGACTACCCCGTTGAAAAAAGTCTAGCTCTGCCCCTGGTCCAAGGCAAGTAGTCTCTAATCTCTGGATCCAGGGCACTGCAATGAAGCAGACTTGGTAGACCATAAGGTCTTCTTCTGCTGGCTGTTTTGTATGTTTGTATGAAGGATGTCTGATATTGTGGGCTCAGTGGCTCTGGAGTCAGAGGATGTCCCCACTGCGTGGCCCTACTAGGCCCTCTACCTGTCCTTTCTTGCTGCCACATTCAGTTCCTTTTTTGTGGATTCTCCGTTGTCACCAGCCACTTCAAACTCATCAGTGTTGTATACAGAGTTGGTAGGTATGGGATATTGTTAGTTCTGAGCAAAAATAATCAGTTTTAACCGATGGATTAACATAGATAAAATCCTGCATGTGAGGAGCTGAACAGAGTGTTGTCTTTTCTCTATGGCTGTGGTCATGCCCTCTAATGCTACTGTATGTTAATTACTATAAAAATGCCTCCCTCCCCCCAAAAGACCAGAGGAGGACATCTTTGGAGGGGACAACTATAACTTCCTAGGTGGTAGCAGAAATAATGATTTGGCATTCTGGCAACCCCTGATCGTAGCCTAATCCAAAGAAGACAGTAGGGACCCAGCAAGTGCAGGTACTCACCTCGTTTGGGATGGGTGGGTGTGAGATCCCCCTGCCCGGCTGCCCCTTGTGGCCCAGGGGTAATGTGAGTTAGTACAAGACAGGTCGGTGAGCAAGGAAATGGATTGTCCATGATATCTGGATGTCAGGTGTGCAATCCAAGAATACTTTCACTTTCAATACTGTGGAGGGGAGAAATAGGAAAAGAGGAGCCCCCTCCTACATGCAAAAAAGGACCACATTGCCACTCTCTTTTGCCTGCCCATCCTCTCTGCACTGGACTAGGCTTGCCTGCCCTGCTGGGCCCAAACATGAGAACACTTTGGAGAGGGGCCAGACAGTGGATTGGGAGAGCATTAGCTGTGTGAATGGGAATTGCAATGGATTGAAGGAAGTCCTGGGGATAGACACCTTGCCAATTAGAAGGAAAATGTACCATGTCCTTTGAAAAATGCTGCTGTCAATGGGATAATGCAGCTTGCTTGCCAGCTCTGAAAGTTCCTGTGACATGGCTTCAACGGAACCTGTATGTACCATGGCCAGATTGTGCAGTCTGCAAATAGTAGAACAAAGGTTTCTGATTAGGAGCCAAAAAATATTTTGCTGCATCTGTGCTCCTTCTTTAGGTTTTATCAGTAAGGACCTGTTAATGAGTAGCTACTGGGCTACCTCTCTGAAAATACGAGATTCAATTGTGCTGATAGGCTGACTATTATTTATCATATCATTCCAGCATTGCCCAAATAATTAGATTAGTGTAACTGTTGAGTTCCCAGTCAGATTTTAACATGTTTGGCAAAAAGGTCACATGATGAATTGAAAAGAGGGCTCCCCCAAGAGAGGAACAGTAGACACGTTAGTTGCAAGTGACTAAAATACTTGTAATTCCATTTTCCTCTGTCTGATACTGTTAGGCATAAACAGATGCCACTATTAGAGGTTCTTTCATGCAGTCTCATAATATAATGTAGCCACTGCAAGTGCAAAGGAAGAGGCAACAAAAATGAGAAAATAGATAATTAATATTAGATAAAATGTATTATTTGAAAAAAAAAAATTTTTTTATTTTTATTTTTGTTTCTGTTTTTTTTTTTATTTTTTTTTTATTAATTTCACTTTATTAAGACATCCATGCTGCATGAGTATTTGTGGTCTTTATCAGACCCAGGTACGTATACAACAGAGAGTCCAAGATTAGACAACGAGTGGAAAATATATGGTCAATAAAGAGATAGTCATTAGTATAAACCAGTAACCTATACACTTAATAAAACCTTATTGTTTTTTTTTTTACTTTCCTTTTTATCCTCCTTGTTCTCTCTCGGGCCCCTTCCTTCCTTCCTCTCATCCCATTCATTCCACCCCTGAGGGATCTGCCCCTAGAGTGCTTCCCTCTCTCCTCCTGCACAGCGGGGTCTGTCCTTCTCTTGGTGGTCTGGATGGTATCTGAGAGGCTATCATCTAGGGCTGCCGAGAGGTATTTTCCGTTTTTCTCCCCTAGTTTCCCCTGCCCTCTGAGATGTCGTGCGCTAGGACATACGTCCCGAGTGGTGGCGTGCTGACGCACGTCAACCTCTCATGCGCCGCTGATGTCCCCCCTCCCTGGCACCAATAATCGGAGCCACCTCCATCCCCTTCTGCTGCCAGTGCTCCCACCTGCTGTGAAGGGAATGCAGAACGAGAGAGCATTCTTGGTTCCACCCCTGAGGGAGGAGAGCATCCGTTGGGACGCTCAATCCTCCCTCTCCCCTGCCGACCCCCGGCCACCCGAGTCCATTTCTGAACCGGGGTCGCTGGTGTAGCGTGAGGTGTGGCATCCAGTGCCTCAACCCTCAGCGCCACCGGGCCGGCCCAAACCTTATTATTTTAACCCACCCTGCTTATGTCCCTTTCCCCAAGCAGCATTTTCTGGATTGCAAGAACTATTCAGACTCCTCCCGGCTCTAGAGGTGCCCCGGGTGAGCAAGCGGTTTTATGGCATTTAAAGGCTTAAGTGTTCCAGGTAGTTAGAGCTGCATCTAGCAGACCCCATCTGGCATTGTAAGATTGTATTCTGTTGGTCATTCTAGCTATATGCAGTTCCCCTGTAAAGCCAGCGTAATCTCCTTGTACCACTCGCGCACTGAAGGTGTTGTGTCATCTTTCCAATGTCTTAAGATGACCGCTTTTGCTGCGGCTGATACCATTGCCATATAGTATTTACCTTGTTTACCCATTTCTATAGGGAAGACATTCCGCAGACATGTTTCAGGCATGAAGTAAGATCCTAGGCCTATCATGGGTGGCAAGGAGGTTTGAATCATCTTCCAGTAAGGCTGGATCTTGGGACAAGCCACAGACATGATATAAGTCACAATCTCCAGCCTTACATCTATTACAATTGGATGATGCTAATTTGCCAAACTTATGTAATTTAGCAGGGTATAGTACAGGTTGTGCATAATGTTGTATTGTTGCAGTTTGTATCTGTCTTGCCTAACATATTTATGATTATTTTCCCATATTTGCTCCCATGCCTTATCACCAGCAATTATCTCTAGTCTCTGCTTCCAATAGTAACTAACATTTGAGAGCCCTTCATCACCTATCCTCTGTAACTCGCGATATAGCCTGGAGATGGAATGGGGTTGGTCTGCGACTTTTAACAGCCCTGACAGTTCAATCCTGTTGTCTGCCCCTGTTTTGTGTTACGTTAGAGTAGGCTTTTACAGCATCATAGATTTGACGAGCCTTGAAGGGATGGTTTCTTACCCCCGGGATTTGGGAACAAAACTGTCTGTGGGGCAGAAGCTTGCCCTGTGTTATTAGGTCCCCCAACCGCAGATCAGCTACCCGATCCAAGAATGTAGGGGGGATTGGTGTTTGTTGTATTAGAAAATGTCTGTTAAGCGCTATTGGCTGCTCTGGTGAATTTTGCCAGTTAACTTTTAGGAACCTTTGGACTTGCTGTAGGGCTTTCAATGACCAACTGATGGGTGTTTTCCTAAGAGGCTTGGGGAGAAACTTTGAGGCATAAGCGATGGACTTAAGGGATAGTGAGTGTTTCACAACTAAGTCATTCTCAATGTGAACCCAGAGGGGCACATATGATGAGGTATCAGTTGGGGAATTAGATTGGTTCCATAGGACTACTTTACTGAGATGTGTTGCTATATAATATATAAAGAAAGAGGGTAGTGCCAGGCCCCCTGTTTTCTTTTGCCCGGTAAGCTTCCGATATGCTCTTCTGACCATCTTTCCTTTCCAGAGGAAGGTACTAAGTATCCTATTTAGCGTTCCAAACCAGGTTTTGGGTAAGTAGGGCCCCAGCATATTTAAAGGATATAGAACCCTTGGCAATATGTTCATTCTCGCTATCTCTATTCTAGCCCAAAGTGAGAGTGGGAGTGAACTCCATCTAGTCAGGTCTTGTTTAATTGTTTTGATTAGGTTATAGATATTTTCTCTAATCATCGTAGTCATCTCCTTAGCAACTTTGATCCCAAGGTACGTTAGCACCTTTGGTTCCCAGCTGAGCCCCAGGTCTTTCGCCACTTTCGAGTAGCATCTGTTATTAAGTGGAAAGCTTTGTCTTGGAGATGTTAAGCTTGTAATTTGAGACCTTGGAGAACCGTGTGATCACAGACATAACTACAGGAACGCTTGTTTCTGGGTCTTCTAAGTGCAGGAGCAGGTCATCAGCATAGGCTGAAATGAAGTACCTTTTACCTCCTACCAGCATTCCTCTAATTTCTCGCTCAGCGAGTAGTCTGCAGATCAAGGGCTCCAGGTATAAGTTGAATAGGAGTGGGGAGAGTGGGCAGCCTTGTCTTGTGCCACAGGTTAGGAGGAAAGGATCTGAAAGGATGCCATTACACCATACTCATGCTTTTGGCGACCTGTAGAGTATCCGGACCCAATTGATGAAACCATCTGGGAGACCTAGCCTATCTAACACTGTGAATAAAAAGTCCCATGAGACCCAGTGGAATGCTTTTTCAGCATCCAATGCAAGCAGGGCAGCCGGGATCTGTGCATTGGTGGCGTGATTTATAAGGTGATGAAGTTTGCGAATGTGGTCATTAGAAGCCCTACCGCTCATAAAGCCAACCTGCATGTCGCTTACCATTTTTCCCTTTAAAGGGTTAAGCCGGTTGGCTAGCACTTTGGCTAGTATCTTGATATCAGCATTCAGAAGCGATATCGGTCGATAGCTACTGGGAAGAACAGGGTTTCAGTCTGGTTTGGGAATAAGGGTTATGAGGGCCTCCAGGAAGCTCCCCTCCGAGAGGCCTGCTTGAAACCAGAAATTATATACGTTTGTCAAAACCGGGCACAGTATCTCAGCATAGGCTTTATAAATATTGGTAGACAGACCATCAGGTCCTGGGGATTTATCTGAGGTCAGTTGGGCAACCGCATCTTTCACCTTTGACTCATGTATTAGTGACTCAAGCTTAGACCCCTCCTCCTTACTGATTTTGGGTAGCGTTAGTGTGTGTAAAAAGTTCTGAATTTCTTCAGGTTTGGCTTTATCCGAGCTGGGGATGGTGTATAAGTTATGAAAATACTCCCTAAAGATTGCCACAATTTCTCTAGGGTCTGTGGCAGTTGAACCTTGTCTATCATTTTGCAGGGCGGCTATAAGTCTATTGGATTCAAGTTGTTTGAGTCTCAAAGGTAAACGTTTCCCAGCTTTCTCACCGGATTCAAGATATTTAATCTTGGTTCTCCGTAGAGAGAGCTCTGCTTTTTTCATCATTATTGAGGAGTACTGAGTTTGGTTTCTGTATTTTTTTAATTACAAATATGAGATGCATAAAATAAAGGAAGAGCAATAGGCACATCAACAGCTTAATCTGGTTCGAGGTCAGTTGGCATTCATCTGTATCCCCCCTCCCCCGGGTCGTGCCTGAAAATAGGCAGGATTTGTCTAGTGCACTTACCCAGTCAACAAAAACTAAATAAATAAATAAATTAAAAAAATCTCCAAAATGCCAGTATGCAATGATTTTGAAGCATACTTCTCTAGATTCAGTTGTATGTGTGAAGTTTGAGTTGTTGAATATTGTGATTTATTTTACTGAACCAAGAAATAAGTTGGATGTAATTTGCTATAGTGCATAAGCTTTCAGGGCTGCACAGTTGACTTTGCCAGGCATGTGTTAATACATGTGCTAAAGTGACGTGTGGTGTAGCCTGAAAGCTTGTGTAAAGCATCTACAGTATATGCAATTTCACATTTTTGGTAGGCTCAAACACCATTAGTGGTTTCAAACATATCTGAGACAGAACAAAGGGTATAGTGTTGACTTGGGGTGGCTGAAACTGGGAGCAGAATGGGGGGAAGGTTGGGAAGGACTAGGATCCTGGAGGGACAGTAAGTCTCAGGGCTAAACAGAGAATGTGGGCAGACTAGCTGGACCACTGGTCTTTGTTTGCCATCATTGCCTACATTTCTGTGTTGGTCAAATAAACAATATCACAGTCTTGAACAAATGCAATTTGCCAAGGTCTAATAATTGCAAAAATCCTCTCCTTCCTTCTGTATGTGAATTTAAAACTATTCTCTATGCCTTCTCTCTGATGATTCTACAACATGTCATCTCACCTGTGATTGTCATAGTGTAAGATCTACAGTTTCAGGTGCAATAGGACTTGATAACATTTTAAAAGCGGTGGTGTTGAAACTTACTACTCATGAAAAGTAAGTTCAAAGTCCCAATTCTGAAAATGTCTTACCTAATGAACTGTCAAAAGCTGTTCTCAAAAAACTCATCAGTAGCATTTACAATTCCTTATCCTGTCATGCCTCCTTCACTTCCAGAACCTGGAAATAGGTTCACACAAGAATAATTTTTTTATTGACTTGAGCATTACTTGTTACAGTGCCTTTACAGTTGTTACTCTGTGGTCTGATTACAAAAGTTTTATTTCAATATGTATTTTATTGTTCTGCCTTGTCTTTTTGCTATTTTTCAAAATTTTAGAAAAATCTTAATATTTTTAATAGCCATTTGGCTAGTTTAGTGGTCATAGCTTACCCTAGCTTTAGAAATAAATCTGATGTTAGGATGCAGGGTGGACCATGACCAGAGAGCAGAGTTTGAACTTAATTCTAATTCGGTGTGTATGTTAATACCACCACGGAGACTACTCTTACGCTTGTAAGTGTGGTCTCACATGCATTCTTAGGGTATGAGAACTGCAAACCAAAGGTGAGTAGTCCTGAAACCTAGAGAATGCAAGTGAGACCACTCTTACAAGCATAAGCATGGTCTCTGTGGTGGTATTAATATATTATCGATCAAGCTTGATCAATGAAATGTATTATTTTAAACTGTCTTGAAATGTGCCCATTTCTGGGGTATCTGCATGTGAGATACTCTTCACAGAATAGGAGTCTCTCAAGCGCTGAGGAAAGGAGTGCTCAGATTGGTCAGGAGCGCTTTCTCAATCTATACCATAATCAACATAAGTTCCAGCTCAGGGGGGGTGGGGGGAGAGGCTAATTGCACTTTGTGAATACTACTGATGGACCCCTTAAGAAGAAACAACATTACTATGGTGAGTAACTTTTTCTTGTTCTGATGAAGGCTTCTGTGTTACAGCATCAAAAAAGTCTGAATTGAAAAAAAGGAAAACTAATAAAATTTTATTTCCCTTTATAATTTCCTCTTTATACATATGCGCAAGTTAAAAAAATGAAGTATTATTAAAGGAATAATGCATGGCAGGGTGTGTGTCGTACTGGGATAAAGTCACGCCTCAGATGGTTGGGCATGAGGCAGCAGGCTGAGTGCATCCAGCATGCAAGAAGTGATGTTATCCAAGCACGACACACACCCTGGAGTGCATTATTCCTATTATACAGTGGTTCCTTTGTGAAAAAACAAATAAAGGATTAAAAAGTAGAGTTTAAATCAATATTTTTATTTAAAATTTCAAAGGATAGGTATACTTAATAAAATGGTGCTCATTCCTTGTTTTGGTCAGTAGGTGGAGCTGCTGGCTCTGTCATCTGTGTTTTCTTTTTGTGGGTCTGCCCTTCAGTCTTCTAGGTTTCTGTCCCTCTGTCTGGATTTGGTATATAATGTGAATCACCCCCCCTTCTGTTCTGCGAGCATCCCATTTTCCAGTTTACAAGTGACCCCCAATTGCTATCATTGACAAGGTGCCAGCACTGAATATTGATGACCTGACTGACGGCCAATCGGTAAGTACAGGGTGCTCTGTGGAACATGTGCTGTTTAAAAATTGTAGATGGTTTTGCAGCTTTACTTGATTTTGAAAGATCTTCCTGTAGAGTTGGTTGTATTTGGTGTTTGTACAGGAAGACCACAAACTGAAACTTGAAACTGCTGGTCTGGCAATAACAAGCTGAACATTAAAAAAAACCAAAAAAAAACAATAAAAAAACGAGCTTGTCCTTGGCTGTCAGCAAACTGGTAACTTTGGGCTGTGGAGAATGGCAATACTTCAAAGCCAAATAAATTTGCAGTTTGTTTCTGCAATGTCATGGGAAGTGGCAGGAGAGTGGGAGGGTGTTCTATAAAGCCAATGTCATGGCTTTCAAACATAAGTTACCTGGGGACTGTGAATGCAGCGAGTGGTGTGAAGCTGATCGCAAGCGTGACTTTGACCCCGCTTGAAGATAGGATGTGCACTGATTTTTTATTCATGTGATTGGGTCATGTATGTACTGGGACTAGATCCATGATGTTATGTTGGGATAACATCACGGGTCCAGCCCCAGACTGATCAATTAGAGCACAGGATTCTTTCTTGTCATTGTATAATCAGTTATTTTCTGGAGCTTTTATATTTTTTTTGTACCCCTTTCAACCTGACAAGGAGCTCCTTCCACCAGTCACCAGTGCATGCACTGCCTGTCCCTCAAGACTCTGCAACCAGAGAACTAGGAATCCAGGCCACCCACAATGCACCACCATGCTGTCTCTAAGACCTATCCCTTCAGGTTGGGGCCACCCACAACTCCTCTGCAATCTTGCCTTTTCTATCCGTCCACTGACAGTGGAGGTGTGGCTTAGTATATCCCTGATGCAGGCAGTGGATGTCTGAGGTGGATGTAGTGGAGTAGGTGGAGGTGCATCCTCCATGGTCAGTGCCAGTTCACCCCCCATATGATCTTACCCATCCCACAGGAGTGCAGTGATGTTAGGCACTGGCACACCTAAGTTACCCTCCAACTACCACACTCCAAACTTCCTACCATGCATCACTGCCCTGCACCTCCACCTGTGGTCACCCAGGAGGTGATATAACAACAGGATGTGAATCCCATCCACTACAGAGGAGTAGTGCATCCTTCTGTCCTTCTGACAGCCCTGGCTCATTCCTGAACCCTAGTCATTGACGTCACAAACAGTAATGCTACTACTGTGCTGTGGGCTGACCTGGAGCATCTTTTAGGGCCATGACACAAATCCACCTCCTGTCTGTACCTGTGTACCAAGGAACTATTTACTGCTTACCCTGTCACAGAAAGGCTGGAATACATGGCTTTATCGAGGCCATCTGTTGTTTGTGTTTATTTTGAGGAGGTGAAAATTCTGCCAGTAGAATTCTGCTGATGTTTGAACGCCTATATTCCATGATAAACAAACATTCCATTTACTGACTGTGTAGCAAGACAGATGATTGGTAAGTGGGGAGGGACTCCTTTTTACTACTTACTTTTAACAAAAAGAAGACCTGTTTTTAATTTAAAACAGTTGCCTTTTTTGTTTCTGAATTTTCTAAGTTTTCCTATTTTATAAGCACAGTAAGACACTCAGGCCTAGATATTCAAAGGAGTTGTGGCTGGCATGGCTGAGTTGCACCAGTGCAACCCCAGAAATGCACCCTGGGGCTATATTCAAAAAGGGGAATTGCACTGCGCAAGTCCGATATGCCACTGTAAAGATAATGTGTGGCACAGCTCCAGGGGGCGTGCCCACACACACATGTGGCACATCTCGATATTCAGCCGAGATGTGCGGTGCATCTGCTGGCACGTCCCGGAGATGTGCCACATACATGGGCGCAAAGTTCAGCATGAAAAAACCATGCTAAAGTGGAAGCCACCGACAGGCAAGCTGCCGTAATGCAAGGCGCATCACAGCAGCCGCCAGCCATGGGTGGCTTCCCCCCCCCCCAGAACACCATACACAAGCACCCAAAATATTCCCTGGTAGTCCAGTGGTACCCCTTCACCCATCCCATACCTCCAATTGCCCTTAGTGAATAAAAATAAAATATCTGGTAGTCCAGTGGTACCCCCGCCCCATCCTGTACCTCCGATCACCTGTAATGAATAAATATAAATGTCCCTGATAGTCCAGTGGCACCCCTCTCCCAGCCCGTACCTATGCTTGTCCGTAATTAATAAAAATAAAATTTCCTGGTAGTCCAGTAGAACCCCCTCCTCCCCACCCATAACCCTGATCACCCAAAAACTGCATCCCCACATCCATGGTAGTCTAGTGGTCCCCCCAGTCCCCCACCCATACAAGACCCCATCCCCCACTCCCCCCATGTCATCTGTGGGCAGCAGACCCACCTGCACACCTTCACAGCTGCCCGCCGAATGACAGCTTACAGTACATGCTGTAAGCTCATTGGTCCACACTGGCAGCCAGTGGGCTTGCAGTGTGTACTGTACTAGTCATTCACGACTTGGTGACCGAAGTCACTCATTTGCATATTTCATTTTGAATATCAGGAATTTGCACATGGTGTAACTCGGATGCTCCAGTCCAATTCCCATTTCAGGTATTCAGACCTGTCTCAGGCTTGCGCTGGCACATCGTATTTGTGCTGACCCCATATTTTTATGTATTCAGAAGGGATGCATCATTGCTCATCTCTTTTGAATATATCCTTTTGTTGCTCCAGTGCAACTCAGTTGTGCAGAGCAACCACTTGCGCCATTGCCAGGTACACTTTTAAATATCTAGCCCTCAGTGTGTGGGTTACTGTGAGCTTTAACCACACTTTGTGTAATTAAACCCCACAGTAACCACACCTTGTGTGTTGCATCAATAGACTGCAGGCTGAGTGACTTTAACCACACAAGAATTGGATAAATATCATAATTACTGACACCCTTGAGTGCCTTACTGCGATTATGTAATGTGCTCTTTGAGAACTTACATACTTAGTAGAAAAACATATTGTTAAATTCATATTTTTTAGTGTTTTTAAATTTTACACTTAAAAATAACCTTCCTCTTTTCTGCATACAGTCCGCTTCACCCCAGAAGCACTAGAAACCCCTATCCTCACAACAAGAAAAAGAGCACCAAGTGAAAGAGAGCACTGCAAGACTAAAAGGCACTGGAAGAGAGAGCATCATTTTATTACATAAGGGAGGTCAGAGTGATGTTTTTTAGTAAAATGTATCCAGTTGTGTTGACAGGAGCTGGGATAGAGAGTTAAACACCCGAATGGCATTTTTGAAATTTATGTGATTGGGACTGCAAGCTTAGGCTGAGAGTGAGCCAGGAGCTGGGAGCAAAGGGACATGAGATATCAGTAAGATGAGTTAGTGACAAGTGGTTTGGTTTTCTACACACCGAGGTACTATTACATTGAACACTGTTCAAACCTTATGTTGCTCTGAGAATTGTTTTAAAAGTTTTGTGAGGTTGAAGTAGGGTTTTCTACGCAGGTTTTAAAACCAAGATGGTGGCAAAAACAGTTTCCAATAGGAAACAAGTGTAGTGGTTGCCATGTTTGTAAGTCAGTCATCTAGCACTTTACCCATGAGTTATGTTGTGATTTACCCATGGGTAAAGATGTCAGTTGACCAGTCAAGTTACAGGATTTTAGGTGCATAGTGTATATTTAAGCAATAATACACAATAGGATGTGGTATATCATGGGATCCTGTCACACTTTGGGTGTGTTGTGAGGTATAATGCAATACTGAGTGCCTTTAACCACCTAAAAAGTGACAGTATCCCAAGATATACTGTACAACACCATATAGTATATTATTGTGCTTATAAGATGTTCTCAAAATGTTAGGAAATGGCTAAGCTTGGTAGTCAGTTTTGGACCGTGATAATATACTGTGATATTGTTATGGGTCAAAGATTGCTTCAGGTGATCAGCTTAGTGGATTTCTCCTATCAATTTGTAATAACTGCACTCCCATGGGTTGAAGGCACTTGGTGTAAAATGTCTCATGCCTCACCATGCACATGGGAGTGGTTGTGTCTTCTTGTTTATGCCTCCCAAGTGTCTCGGCTGCTACGTCACTGGGCTTGTTCTAAATAATAATGTTCTGTTAGGGACTATACTTTTTCCAGCTATGTACCCAGATGACAGAAAACATTGCCTGTGGAGATACAGTAGGCTGCTTCAGTGAGAATTTCCAAAACAAATGTCTTTTTTTAGATAGTGTGATTGTATACATTGTTTTAGATAATTTTTAGGAATGTTTAGGACATTTACAGGAAAACTGTCATTTTCCTAAACTCCCCATGCCCCCAAAGCTTTACCCCTTGATTAAGGTTTTTGCACCTAAAGACATTTTTTTGAAGCCTGCCACTTACTTTATTTTAAGTTTGTAAACACCCCGACTATGGAAAATAGTAGGTGCTGGATGATGCCATCTTAGGTTACAATGCAGCTCCATACTGCTCACTTGTATGGAAAAGCATACACGAGAGCGGTGCACTGAGATGGCACTGCGCAGCACCCACCATGTTTCATGCTTGCAGTGTTTAAAAACTTAAAATAAAGTAAGTGACAGGCTTTAAAAAAAGTGTCCTTATGTGTCAAAACCTTAACTGGGGGATACGGCTTTGTGGGGTGAGGAGTTTAGGAAAATATCAGTTTTGCTTTAAGGCATCCAGTGTGTTTCTTGCAGGGCACACCAAATACTATAACTAAAGGAATCAGTCAATTAATAAATCGGTTTAATTGCAGCCTCTCTAAAAGCCTGAATATTTTTTATATTCCAGTGATCTGCATCTTATAAAGGTCTGTAGTTGAGTGTGATGCTTCTGAGATCCAGGATAATATAAATCTATAGCAGTGTGACAGTAAAGCTACTCGTGGGCATGTTGCACTGTAATAAGACATTTATTTCATAGGCCTAATAAACTGACAGCATTTTTGCTGCAGCTTTATCTGATTAGTGAAGTGTCTTGTCTTGCATAGTTAAGTTAGTAAAAGTGATACTGCAACACTTGTTAGTCACAGCGTCTTCATATGTCTGTTTATTCTATTCTTAGAAATCTCACCATACTGTAATTTCCCTCAGTCCTATCATCAGCAATCTCAATGCGCTATGGATTCAGTATGCATCAAGGTTTACAGACAGGCAGATCTCGATGCAGCTTTGATGTCAAAATACTCATCAAGAAAAGTAGTACTGTGTAACAAAGATTAAATATCACTGCAGGGTAATCCCTGAGTCATACAGTAACATAAACTATGAGATCAGTTGATGGTGGTCATATGTAGAAAAGCATAGCATTCAGCTGTCTGCAAATCTCTTGTTCAGATGTTTCCTTTTTAAATTAGAAGTTTTTAATGGGTAAAGACAATGAATAAACATACATGGACAGCAATTGGTAAGTATCAGTATACAATTTATACCTTTCAAGGAGTGTTATACAGTAGCATAGGTAATAATAGGTACAGCATTTTGTAGTCTTATAAATCAGTTCTCATTGAGAGTGATGTTTTCTTAAATTATCAGTAGGGACGCCATGCATTAATATTACATGAGTGTCTATGTTATGTGTGCTTACATAATAGCATGCTTTAAAAAAAACAGGATGAAGATGAATAGTCTTGCTTTGATTAGATTCTCATTTCTGTAGTTTGAGGAAAGAGCAGCTCTAGGCACTGGTAATTCTCAGAGTAACTGTTCCCCTTGTTCTGTGGAAAGGAGATTTCTTTAGGAAGTATGGCTATTCAACTGTATCCTTAATTTCTGTAGTGAACACACAGGGAAAACATTTCTGCAGATGGGTAAAATGGATGTCTTGTAGATGGTTCCATGTGATAACAGTGACTGCCTAAAGGTGATCGCCGTTATCACGAAGTCAGAGTGCCCTCCACCAACTTCCAATTATATACCCCATGTTTTTGAGTCCCCATTTCAGCTGAATATTTCCTTGCAGTCTACTGTGCTAATCTCTTTCAGGAACTTGAAGGTCTCTATTATATCACCCCTCTACCTTCTAGTCTTCAGTGAGCACATGGTCAGAACCTTAAGCAGAGTCTCAGAAGATCTGCCCTGTTGGCCTTGAATCAGTTTGGTTACCCTATGCAACAGGACCCTGGATATTATGATATCACTCCAAACTTGATTTGAGCTCAGCAAAAAATAACTTTGGCATCATTCTTATACACTTAGATAACAAATGCATGTTACTAGATAATGGTCTTCCAAATAAGGTAAAATCACAAAACACAGAGATCTCATTGGTGAGCAGTCAGCACGGAGGACAATTAGCTCATCTTTCTCTCTCTCCGCACATACTCTCTGATAAGAGTAAAACTAGCTCAAACTAGTTTTGAGTAACAATACAAAGATGCTTAGTACTGCAGAATAATAGCAACTGTATAACTAGGAAAACATATGTGCCATAAGGCGTTAATAAACAGTGCTGATACTGTTAGGGTCAGAGGAGACCAGCACATAGCCCTGTTGGTATATTACATAGTGCTACACTACATCCTACCCCACTGAGTATATCATAAATAATTGTATGTGCCTCGTATGCTGCACTAAGTTTAGGGTTATGACGGTGGTTCGGGTCTACACTGCATTTGCCTTTCCTTAGTTGGGGACTCCAGAACTGGGCACATTATTCCAGATGTGGCCTCTCCAGTGATCTACAGAGAGGCTTTCCTCCTGCTGTCGAAACCCCTCCCGATACATCCTAGAATTCTGGTTGCCTTGCTGCAGATGTTGTTGCATTAGCTAAATTGTTTTAGTGAATCACTTTTTTTTCTATTATAATTTTTTGCCTGGAAAGACATACCAAGTCAAGGCTTGTTTCTAGGTGCATCCTGGGAGCACAGGGAAGTTAACTGACTTGCTCATCATCATGTACAGTAGTAGGTAAGCGGTGGTGGCTGTGGGATTCAAATCCAGTTCTTCACATTTGCAGCTCAGGACTCTTAACCACTATGGTCCAGTGCCTTCCTTATGACTCCAAGGTCCCTTTCCTCAGATGTAATATCCAACTTAACCCCTCCCATCCAATATTCCACCCTGGGGTTCTTGTTCCCTAAGTGTACCATATTACTACACAAAGTGTGATATTTATTTCATTGGGCACTTAGATTTCATCCCACCTTTAAACAAATAAGACATTATAGATAATTTATTTTACTTATTTTACCCAGAATGTCCAATTGAGTAAAAATGTTTAAAAAGTGAGTCATATCCGACATAATGGTATAAGTTATAGTTACAAACATATTTATATTTAAGCTGTTGATGCAGAAGAGCTCTGTGATTTTGATAGAATAGCAACATTCTGGGTGACCAGTGCATTGTTTTTTTTTTAAATAGAAGGCAGATTTTCCTTTGCAACATGAGATGTCACAATATCAAAATGTGAGTATCACAATATTTGTGTGAGAAGTATTGTGATATATAGATTATCACAATAATTTGTAGCATTTTTTTTAATTTTGGAAAAAGAGTAAAAATGTTATTGGGGAGATATGGAATCAAGAATCTCAGTTGCACCTGGAACGAGTGTATATGTGTGTGTGTGTGGAGGGGGGGGCACTGCCACAGCAACAGACTTAAGAAAGTCAAGATGGTTTATCGCAGTGTATCATACTATATTGTTCTACATAATACTCGTGGTATTGGTCATTAGGAGATAATATTTCGCCATATTCTGTGATTTTGACATCCCTATTTGCATCACTACACCAAACATGCCAGGAAAGCTTTTTAGGACTGGTCTGCACAGCAGCCCTGTTCCTACTAGGATCAAATTCAGAACATGTGTTTTGCAGCTGTCCCACTGAAAATGCATTGGGGGACTTGACTATGCCTTTTCATGGCTGTCAGTGAATGAGTGCATGCCTTGCTATAGCTCCTTGCAGCTGTCTGCAGTGATTTGCTAACTTTCTATTGGTTGTGAGGAGGTGAGTGCATGAGAGCCTGTTGAACCTGTTGGAAAACCTCATGAGCGTGCAGCTGACTTACTGTAAGTGATACACTGAGGAAGCCCTTAGGTTGTTTAGCCTAGCCCCCCCCCCATTCCTGTGATGGCAAGAATAACAATGAATGAGCTCACAGAGGAAGGTCTATTAAACCATTAGTCTACACAAGCATCTGATGCTGGTATGAAATAGGAATTATTTCTTCTAGACTCAGTATAATGAAAAAACATCTGAGTTTCAAATCAGTCTGAGTAGCCTCACCAGGGACTGGGTAAACAAAGGTGGGGGGAAGGGGATCAGTTGCTGGATAAAGAGGGGGCCAAGGAGAGGCAATTTGCAAACCAACACTTAGCCAATATAAAACAGTTTCAATCTTTTCACTACGCTTATTTACAATGAGATATATTAATCAGCTTATCAGATGTCTTGCATGTTTACACTACTATTACTATACATTGAAAACTGCCAGTACAAGAAGTTATGAGCTGGCCTCAGCTGGAGACATTTGTTTCTTATCGGAAAGAAAAAGAGCAGTGAAAAGTTACCTGATGATTCCAGGGCCCAACACGGCTTGTTAGGGAATAACAAAAAAATCTGTCCCCCTCCCCTCAACAACCTGAGGAAAATACATTTGCCCCTCTCCTCTAAACTACTTGATGGGTCCAGTCCCAACCCAGCCTGGGAGAGAATAAAAAATACGCCCCTCTGCTGCCACAGCTAGTAAGTTTGGGCCTCTCTGTCACTTGCAGCCTGCAGCACATTAGTGTGGGAGATGGGGGTCTGACAGCACACACTCCCCAGGCTGTAATCCTAACTGCGTGTGATCCTGTCTCCATCACCTAACTCTCCCTCTCATGCTGTCTTTCCTGTTTTCAGTAGTCAGTCTCTGCTCTGCACGCTCCCTAAGGAGCACACAGGGTTCTTACTGCCTTGCATGCTCCAACCCAGCATGCTCTGCCCTCTCCCCAACTACCTGACAGATTTGGTGCCCACAATAGCCTGTCAGGGAAAAGCATATCTGTGCTGCTGCCCCCAACTATGGTCTGGTGCGTTACAAGATGCTCTTAGTGCCGGGACTGTAGAATATAATAGAATTTGGTTTTATGCAATAGCTTTCACACACACTGTATCCAAAAGTATTTTTACAAGGCACAGGAGTTCCATGCTGGTAGGGTAGGGAATGTAGAATAGAATTTCTGGTTCCTGACCTGGCCTGACAGAGTAAAAAAAAAAAACCTTACCTCCTCTCCCAACTCCCTGATGGGTCCAGTGTCCTACACAACCCATCAGGAAATAAAACAAATCTGTCCCTCTCCTTCAACAACCTGACAGATCCAGTGCCCAACCTGAGCCACCAGGGAATAAAAAAATAAATTTGGCCCTCTCCCCCTTCCAACTACCTGTGAATAATAAGACAAACAAATATATATATCCCTCTTTCCTAAACTACATGATGGGTCCAGTGTGCAACTCAGCCTGTCAGGGAATAAGAAATATATCCCCTACCCCCCCAACCATCGGATGGGTCCCGTGCCCAATGTGGCCCATCAAGGAATAATAAATATCAATCCCCTTCACCCAAACTGCCTGACAGGTCCAGTAGCCAACCCGGCCTCTGAGGGAATTAAAAAAAATGTTCCCCTCCCCCAACAACCTGAAAGATCTGGTGCTGAACCTGAAATTTCAGAGAATTAAAAAAAATTACCCCCCCAACAAGCTGTCAGTCAGGCGTTCAACTTGACTGATTCCAACAAGTCGCATCGACAACAAAGTTGTCGACAGACTTTACATCGACAGCATTTTGCCGACAGCGATCACATCACCCAACAAATGCATTGATGACCCCCAGCATGGTGAAATTCTTTGGAATGTTTACTGGGGGGCTTTGTCCCCTACAACCCCATGCCTCCAGGACTTAAAGATTATCAACTCCAGGGGGAGCGGGTTATGGGGAGAGCGACTACAGCAGAGTCCGCTGTATTTATAGATCACTGCAACAACCGGTGCGACACTGTGGATGTCGAACGGGTTATTGTCAATGTAATGGATTCGCTGTAGGGTGGGTTGTTATTCTAATGATATACCAACCTGGTCTGTCAGTGAATAAATAAAGTCTGACCTTCCCCCTATAACCTGACAGGTCTGGTGCCAAACTGTGCCTATCAGAGATGACATGATAGAGTCCTGCAAGTATCTTGCAGTGCTGAACAGGTTGCAGGAGGAGGCTGCTTTGAAATGAGAAGGAATGCTAAGACCAGGGAGCATGTAACAAAGCTGGAGGAGGAGAAATTAAAGAGAGATGTAAGGAAATAATTTTTCACTGAAAGGGTGTAGATGCCTGGAGCAGACTGCCAGTGGAAGTAGTGGAGATGAAAACAGTGGAGGGCTTCAAGCATGCATGGGATAGACTGAATTGTATTACAAAACAGGCGGGTTGCAGGAGAGGATTTAGGGTCTGTGGTCTGTAGAGTCGGATTAGGCAGGGAGCATCAGGGTATTCTGGGTTGGCCAAGCGGTCCTTTTATACTGACTAATTCTATATTTGTATGTTTTTACGTTAGGAAATAAAAATAAAATGTTTATCTTCCACCCCCTAACTATCTTAACTGGTCCAGTGCCCAACCTGGCTCATCATGTGTCCCCCTCCCTCTAACAACCTGATGGGTCCTGTGGCCAACTTAGCATATTTGGTAAGCTAAACAGAGATAAGAAGTAGCAGCAGCAAAGCTGTGAGTTGAAGGTGGAATATATAGGATGCTAAACCGTTGCACTTCCCAAGCCCGTCAACTCGGGTAACAGTGAAGGGCTCAGACATTGCATGGGGTGCTTGGGGCTGCTGCCACACTGCTGCTGCTACTACTACTACTACTACCCTGTTAAAGCATCTCTGCCCCCTCCAGTCTGCAGTGCACTAGCACAGGAGACTGGACACAGAGGGACTGAAGGCTGAAACTAACTCCAAGTGCCAGTGATCCCGACTCTACCACCCAACTCTCTTTCTCTCTTTCTCTCTCGCTCTTTCCTTCTTTCATTGCTCAATCTCAGCTCTGAACTCTGCTCAAAAGGCACATAGGGATCTCATTGCCACACACTCTCCAACCTAGCCTGCTGTGCAATCAGCCAGTACCCAACCTGGCCTGTCAGGGAATGAAAAAACATCCCTCCTCTCACAACCTACCTGATGAGTCCACTGCTTAACCTCGCTCATCAGGGAATAAAAGAAAATATGGCCCCACTTCCCCAACTACTTATTGGGTCCTGTGCCCAACATGGTCTGTAAGATAATAATTAAGCAATAAGGCATGACAGGGTGTGGGTTATTGGGGGATTTACCCACGCCTTGTGTGGTGTGTCACAAGGCACAGCAGAGTGACTTAACCACTCAAAAAGTGGGTAAATCCACCAATATCCCACACTCTGGAGTGCCTTATCATGATTATACAATGGACCCATGTGTAAAATACATTTAAAATGCATTTAAGTAAGTTTTTTTATGAATGCTATTTCTCAGCTGTGGGTTATTGCAGGATATACCACGGTCATGTGATGTGTTTTGACCAATGAGGTTACATGATTTTCAAACCCCATTATATAATTTAAAAACAAAGTCTGTCCCTCCTCTTCCACCCATCCCTCTACCTGATGAGTCCAGGGCCTAATCTGGACCATAAGTAAATAAAAAGAAAATCTGTCCCCTTCCTCTCAACAACCTAATGAATCCCACACCAACATCAGCCTGTCAGGGAATAAAAAAAATGAGTCTCTTCCCCCCCCCCCATCTACCTGATGGTTCTAGTACATGGACCATCAGTGAATTAAAAATGTTACGGAGATGCTATAAGTGACTTCAGTGCTTGTGTGATGACATGAATATCCCAATGCTGTGTGGAACTGAACCACTGTGTACAGTATAGGGAGCATTACTGAAAAGAAGTGCTGCTGCATCAAAGCCTTCCATATGCCCACTATATACAAAAAAATCTGTGAAACTGATGTGAATGTGAATGTTCTATAACTACAGTTTTGACAGTGACACAGGTAAGGCAGTAATGTCAAGATAACAACACAAAAAAAGCAAAACCAGCCTCATTGACACCACCCAAATCTTATTTTTCTTCTGTAAAAACAAAAGCCCCATGCAAATAACCAATTCTGAAAGACATTCTTGATGAAGTACTAACCTTTAAATGTCATAGAAATAGCCGGCACTTTACTGCAGCAGTTGTATTACTGCCCATGATGCCAGCAACCAAGTTTGTGAATGAGCCTGGGTTGTTGGGCTCCAGCCAAGGAGAGGAGGATCACATATCCCAGAGGATGCTCTCCCTCTTTGTGGTGGGAGGGTCCTTGCCCCCACCACAATACTGTCACATGGGTAATCACAGGTGGTGGTGGGTTGGGGGTATGTTGTGTGAGGTGAGGATGCTGGGTAGAGTCTGCATCACCACACAGCTACAAGTGCTTGGATCCCCATGCATGCTGGCAACCTCAAGGGATGCAAGAATAAAAAGTGGGAAAAACCCTGGCTGTGTCACAGGATGACAAATCATCTTCAGGCTCTGGACCCGCTGAATAGCCACCCACACTGGAGGTCTCATGAAGGAGCTGCAAGACCTTGTCTGGACTGACCATTCAGGTAGGTTTCAACTCAAAGGGGGGAGGTTGGGAGGGGTAAGAGGTAGAGAAGGCTGTGTATGGAATTTGGAGTAGCTGCCAGAAGTGGCCACACCAGTGATAAGGGTCATCATGAAAAAAAGGCCTGGGAAACTGATC
Organism: Neoceratodus forsteri; assembly: GCA_016271365.2. Classification (NCBI taxonomy): domain Eukaryota; kingdom Metazoa; phylum Chordata; order Ceratodontiformes; family Ceratodontidae; genus Neoceratodus; species Neoceratodus forsteri. Next base: position 511,661,007 of record CM028134.1, on the reverse strand, counting down.
TGGCATGTTGGAGTCCCAGTGGCAGCTCTCATAGGAGCATCACACACTTTTTCACACATGATGCTATGCAGTTTTAAAATGTGACTGATCTAAATAAAACAAGAATGTGTCAATGCCAAATGTTGGCTTGCTGGCATGTGCATTGGTAGTGCAAGAGTTAGAGAGATGCATAATAGGAATGGCAGTGAAGTATTGAACTGATGCCAACCCCACCTGCACCCTGCAGAGACTGACAGGCATTGAGCATGTGCCTTTGGGTCATCGGCCATAATGTTCACGCCGTTTCACCTCACCCTACCCTGCAGACACTGACAGGTGTCGCGGTGTGCCTTGGGGTCTTTGGGCCTTACGCTCACCTCATTCCATAAGGCAGGGGTTGTCAACCTTTTGGTCTGGGGCTCCCCTGGCCAAGTATCAGCCAGGTCGGGGATCCCCTACCAACCGTCTGCTAATTTCATATGTCGCTGCGCATTTTTTTACTGCCATCATACATACTTGTATGAAACATTAACCAAAGGAATACACAAAACAACTTTAAACCAATTAAAATAACTCTTGTTTACTGTTATTGTAGTTTTAAAACAATACTACTAACTGCATTCAGAGGCACTGCTCTCCTACAAGACAGTGCTCTACCACAGCTGAATTACTCACGTAATAAAAAAAAAAAAAATCAACTGCATTCTGTGTCACTCCTACTCCACTGCTGGGGGTGGGGGGTGGGCAGCACCTGAATGAGATTTGGAGTAAGACAATTAACTGAATTACGACTTAATATATAAAAAAATAATAATATGCATTCTCTGTCACTACAACTACACTGCTGGGGGGAGCACAGTTGTCCTTTCCTTTCTAACTACTGCTGACAACAACTATCTGATTACTGAACAACTGTAAAAGCATAGTCAGCAAAACACCAGATACTTTGTTTCATTTTTGTCATTCCGGGCATGTATTCCAATTCACAGAAAGAGGGTGAAACTATGAAGACCACTTAAGCTGCGACTCCATGACTCCATTCACACTTGCAGAAACTGAAGCAGGCATTAAGCAATCTGCAACACGGAGCTCTGATTTTTTTTAAAAAGGAATATGAAAGCACTCACAGTCGCAGTCTCCATATCCTCTGTATCCTCCGGCACTGAAGCGGGACAGCAATCTCTGTATCTGAGCGGGCAGGCTCAAGCAATCCACGAGGAGTACTGGGAAATTACCAGGGATTACTTTAAAAAAAAAAAAAATGGCAAGGGAGTAAGAGAGCAATGAGGAACTGCAGTCTTCACTAAACAGCGTTGAGTTGACTAATACTGAAACAAGCAATCACGCAAGCTTTCAATTGTGTGGGACCATTTACTCATTTCAGGCACAACTAAGAGCCATGAACACATTACTTGCAAACAATGGTGTCAATGGCTGTGTATTCACAGTACTGTTAAGCTGACAGTTGTGTTTGGTAATGCAAAAACAAATGGAGCAGCAGGGCCATAACAATTGTGGTTTTCGATGTACTAGGTGCTATTGCATACAGGTTTTTAAAACGGAATGAGCATTACCTGTGTGGCACTGTTGTACTCTGTTGTGTTCTGGTTCCTTTTTACACCCTGTGAGTATTCCAGCAACCCCCACCTCCATTTGTTTTGGCTCCCCCAGAGTTTGCTGCTCTATATGGCTGTTTCTGCAGTGCTACCAGAATGGCTGTTTTACACAGTCAGATGAAATGGAACACATCGGTGCAAACCGCGAAAAGCAGAGATTGCAGTTTGGACGAACGTTCACCAAGGGAACAAAATAGATGCACTTTACACACAGAATACTGTTTCTGTAACAGTCATTCCGTTACAGAAACCTGTGTGTAAAAGCGGTCAGTGATTTACCACAGTTGTTATTTCCTTGTGCAATCCACGGCCCCCACAACACCAGCCGCAGACCACTGGTTAAACACCCATGCCATAAGGAAATACACTGAGATGGGTGCAGTATAGGAGAATGGGGTGAACTTTGGGGCCAAAGACTCCAAGAAACACCTTGATGCCTGTCACTGGCTGCAGGGTGGGGGTGGAATGGGATGAGCATTACAGTCGACAATCCCAAGTCACACACCCCAGGGCCTGTCAGTGGCTACAGGGTGGGGCGTTACAGTTGGAAACCCTTATGTTCTGGGCATTTGTTGGTATTTTCACTCCAAATTTTCAGCATGGGCTTTTTGTGACCCCACCTCATGAACAGTGGCACTATCAGTTTATTACCTGAAAGGTGATTTTGCACAGCGACTGCGTCATTTGGCACCACAGGTAAGAAAACATATTTCAGGCAGGATGTGAAGAATGACAGCTGTACGCTTCATGAGGTGGTGTGAAAATATGGCAATGTTGAAAATCTGGAGTGCAAATATGACAAATTGGCAAAGTTATGAGCGTGTGTAGAAACTACGCAACATACGCCTGTAACGCAATCATTTTTTGGAATTTTTTCACCACATTTTCAACATGGCTATTTTTGGACCTCTCCTCATGAACAGTGGCACTGTGATTTTGTTAATCTGTCCCAAAAGTTGATTTCCCATAGCGACCGCACCATTCTGCGTCACAGGTGTAAAAACACATATCGGGCAGGATGTGAAAAATGATAGCTATTCCATTCATAAGGAGGTGTGAAAAAATGGCAATGTTGAAAATCCAGAGTGAAAATATAAAAAAATTGGTGAAGTTACAAGCGTGCATTGAAACTGCACAATGTACGTTTGTAACACAGTCATTGTTTGGAATTTTTTCACCAGATTTGCAACATGGGCTTTTTGGGTCGTCCCCTCATGAACAGTGGCACTATCATTTCATTAATCAGTCCCGAAAGGTGATTTAACTCAGTGACCATGAAATCACCTTTTGGGACTGAGTAACAAAATGACAGTGACGTGTTTATGAGGTGGGGTCCCAAGAACCCCATGTTGAATATTTGGAACCAAAATTCCAAGAAACGGCTGAGATATCAACCTAGCTTACCTTGGCCTTTGAAGAGTGCAGATGTGTCCCACACTGCAGAAGATCTCTGCTTCCGACCTCTGGAGGTAAGTATAGGGGAAGGGTGTGTGGGGAGGTGGGTGCGCAGAGGGAGGGTGCAGGTTGGAGGACAGGGGAGACCACGAGGGACTGTTTTCTGTTTTACAAGTTAAATAAAATATAAAGACTACGGGGGACATTTTTTCTATTTTACGGGGGCAATTTAAAAAGAAAATTTAGGCACACTGTGGTGGGCTCTCAGTGTGCCACAATAGAATGTGGGGATGTGTGCATGTCATTGGCGACACGGTGATTGGGCACCCCTTTGTTGGCAAAGAACATAGACGGGTTGGGGGGGCGGTGCTTTTGACACTGGGAGTGGGCATCCTGGTGTTGGAAGCAATTATTTTGCCACACTAGGGTGGGCTCCTAGTGTGCTACATTAATAGGGGGGATACATGCCTACATGGAGAATGGGCACCCCAATGTTGGCTTTGTGGGACTGTGTGGCGGGTGGCAGGAGCCGCCATGTTTAGGTGCACTGGGGTGGGCTCCCAGTGTGCCACATAATTGGGGGGACATGCCGACATGGCGATTGGACACCCCGTTGTTGGCTTTCTGGGGAGTGTGTGTTGGGCAGCAGGAGTCATCATTGTGGAAAACCATGCCACTGCTATTTTACTTATTGAAATGTTTCACCAGGAAAGGCACACGAAACTCCGCTGGTAACTCCATTATGCGCATTAATGTGCACTATGTCACATGGCAGTTCCTATCATCTGCTGCTGCAATGAGACTGCACCTCTTTGGAGTGGCAGATATCTTTCAAGGTTTTGGCTCTCTTTGAAACTGCTGTCATTACCAGCATACTCACTGATTGACGGCTGAGGGACGCACCCACTAAGGCATCCTCTGCGTTGGCCACAATATTGACACCTCTGAAATATGCTGCTACTGCAAGATGTTGCACGCGCATGCGCAAGCCAACATAAAAATGAGTGTTTGAAACTTCAGAAGTAAATAAAAGATTAACAGTTCTCTATCGGATTTATTTTAAATATAAAGCCTAAACATAAACAGTTAAAATAATACAAGGGCAATGCTCTTGGTTCAGTGGGACAGCAAGCACTTGTTTTTCCCCAGTGGGGGTGGTGGTTGTCAGGGGTTACTCCTGGCTATGGCAATGTCCACTTGGTCATCCATCTGGAGAAAGTCAAGGTTCTACTGGAAAAGCTGCCTTGGCTGTTCTTGGCCCTCCTGATTATTTTTTTTTGTTTGCCTTTGATCCACTGCTTCTTCCTATTTTGCACCATCCACCAGCCAAGTGGTTGTCCAGATCTTTATTGGGGCTCAACACTCCTGCCATCCTACTCATACCAATCTATGTCATCCACCTTCGTACTACCATCCTTTCATGCTTTTGGGAACTTGCCCCAGCAACTATGGGGCAGCCACTGCAATGACTATCAGGCTAATGCCCCAATATTTCCTCTCAAGTGTTCCATGCTACTGTACATTCAGACTTTGCCTCTCAAAGGCTTGGTTCCACCTATTCCACTCATGGGCCTTGTACTTAAGAGGTGAAAAGGTAGGCTGCCAGGCATGAAGCAGCTGTAATGTAAGTCTTCCCCCTCTTGTCCATACTTCAACCCTATTATTTCTTTGACATCCAGGTCTAGCCCCTAAAGCACTTCTCTAGGAGTGAACTCCTGACATGCAAGGCCTCCTTTGGTTGCAAGACTGAACCTTGTAGCATGTTCGTGATTGTAGAAGTTCATATGACACAGAATGAGATGACAATTTTTATCCCTTCTAATGGAAGCAGTCAGTCAGGGTGGAGGTGGGGTCTATGTTCTATCAACTATAATGAAATATGTACAATCCTCACAAATGACAGCCTCTCACACACAGTGGGTCCCCCAGAGACTGCCTTTAAAAGTTATTTATTACTGTATTTTCATATTATTTTGCAAAGTAGGCACTCTGAACACAGCCCCCCCCCATAAATGAATTTTATTTTAAACCCTAACGTATGCTACAAATAAGGGCTGAGCAAGGTTTTAAACTGTGTCACACCTATAAAATATGGTTTCCAAAGGCAGCCAGGCAGCAGGCACCCACTTTGCTTTAAATGTTTAGGCTCTGATTGCAATTTTGTAAACTGTAATCATTATAAACTGTTTTGGAGTAAGAGCATAAAAAGCGATAACTTTTGTTTGCTCCTGTATCAACCTCCTCTACTGTGAACACATTGTTCTCCAGGGGAAAACATGGAACTGTGTGATAGATGTGACAGTCTGAAAGGCAATCAACCTGGAGACCCCCCCATATTCTGGGAGTGGCATTGGTGGAGAACATCGGACCATAATTGTATCTGGTCCATGAATACCATTTTTGCTTAACAATTTGAGTAGTGCAGGGACATCACATCTGAACGTCATGATCACATCATGATCAGTTACGTAGGCAGGCAACGACTTGCAGCTTGATATGGATATTGCAGTGGACTTACAAAGAGTAAAGCGAGGTAACAGGCATCCTATACTAAGAAACACCGAATGTTAGTGCATAGTGTGTGCAACAACTCTCAGCATTCTAACAAAGATAAGTAAATGTACATAACTAGACTCCGTACATGAGCTCCCCTATATACAGTACGTAATGATACAGCCAATACAGCTCTGCCCCTCACTCCTCCTGATTTTTTTTTCTAAAAGCTTGAGCTCGGTTGAAACTTTTTCTGTTGTTCTTCAAACTCAAACTGTCAGATTCTTTACTCCGCCTCACTGAACAGTCGCTCCGGAGATTTCTCCTTCTGCTCGGTTCATTTTGTTGGTTAAAGTATTGTTTTTCTCGGTTTTCGACTGAAATTAAACAGCAACCGGTCGGCTCAAACTCTGTCTGTGGTATTGTGAGTACTAGATAGGTTTTACATTGATTTCTATTCTGTGTGGAACTTGTAAACGGTTTATCGGTTCGGTTTGAACCGATCAGGTTGTCTAAAATATAATCTGTCTTTTAGATTGTGGTTACCGGTTCTTATCGGTTCTAAAAAAAACTGATTTTATTACGTTTTTTTCCACGACTCGTGACACGGTTGGGGACTGATAAGAGGGTCTTACCTGGTGGATTGCCATAAACGGGTAAGTTTGGTTAGGCTGGCATTATGTCTGAGAAACCCAAAAGAAAAACCGGGCCCACTGGGTTTCAACACTGCAGTGTCTGTGGGGAAGTCTTTGCCAAGGCTGACCCTCACACCACCTGTGTTTATTGTCTGGGGTTTGACCACCTCAATGCAGACTGCCAGATTTGTAAAAATTTTCCTGCAGCTACCCTGGAAAAGAGAGTTGGTAGGCTCAGGAAAGGGAGGCCAAAAGTCCACTGAACGGATGGCCAGCCGGTTCGGTTCCAACAAACGAGGAGGGGTGCCCTCTGACCAGGGCAGAACTTCCTCGGGCAAAGGAAACCGACTCTGAGGAGTCGGTTCCAGCAAAAGGACTAGGAAATCAGCTGGTGTGGGAGCCAAACTTTCCTCTCCAACCGCTAAAGAAATAGCCAAGCGATTAAAATTGTCCAGTCGCTTTCGGTTTCGACCGAACTGGCACCATCAGGTAAGCATACGGTTCAGCGGTTCCACCGTTCAAGAGTATGATTTAGAGGAATATTATGAACTGGAGGGGGGGGGAGTATGAGGAGAGTGAATGTGGTTTTGAAAGTCTGGATGTGCCCATTGACCCGGACATCTCCCCAGACAGACCTTCAGGAGTGTCTCCTCCTAGGCTTTTTGAGTCCCCTTCTCATTTTATGTTTTATAAAAAAAGTGGCTGAAACCCTATGGAGGAAGCTGTGGATGATCAAGAGGAGCCTGACTATGTGGAGATGATGGATATCCCAGAGTCTAGGAGACTGTCTATTCCTTTGCATAAATCTTTTGGGAAACAGACAGTAAAAATTCTAAAAACTCCTCGCACTATACCTCCTGTGGATAAGAGAATGGACAAGAGGTACACATTGTCAGGCTCTGATACGGAGTTCCTTACACAACAATGCAGCCATGTTGGGGTAGTGCAGGCTGCAGCCTGTGACAAGGCAAATATTCCCTTGGCTTCACACCCCCCTGACAAGGACTCCAGGAGGATTGATGCCATGGCAATGAAACAGTACATGGTAGCATCCTTGGGACTCAGACAGGCAAATTATATGGCTTATGTTGCTAGATATCAGAAATCCAGATGGGATACTGTTATGGCTCTAGCAAAACAGGTCCCTGGCCAGCTTGCCAAGGAGCTGGAGCAGGTGGCTGCTGATGGTATTGAGGCATCCAAGGTGCAATTCCATGCTGCAGTGGACTCTAATGATGTGTCATCAAGAGTCATAGCTACATCTGTGGCACTTCGCAGAATGGCTTGGCTCAGATATACTAGCCTGTCACAGGATACCCAGACTAAGGCCATGGATTTTTCTGTTGTGGGTAATTCTCTGTTTGGGGAGCAGACAGAGAATTACATGAAGAAAATGGATGAGTATAGGACCACCTATAGGAGTGCACAGGCCAAGGAAAGGCAGGCCACTCCTCAAAGGCAGCTTCCTAGGGGCAGGGGCAGGCCTTTTCATAGGCCTTTTTACCAAGCCCAGGCCTCCTCTTCTGCTTATGCCCAGAGGGGGTTCTTTAGAGGGAGAGGCAGATGGGGTACAAGCAGGCCTGCTTCCACCCTTCAGCCTAAAGCCCCTACCAAGCAGGCACCCTGATGGGGTTGCCAGAGCCAATTCTCAACTACCTGTAGGGGGCAGGCTGGCTTACTTTGTCCAGGACTGGAAGTCTCTGACATCAGACAAGTGGGTCCTGGAAGTAGTAAGCCAGGGACTGGTTCTCAGCTTCAAAAAATTTCCAAAGATGAGAACCAGATCCTTTCCACCTGCAAATCCATCAGAGGCACTTGCCCTAGAGGCAGAGGTCTCTTCTCTCTGGGCTCTCAGAGCTGTGGAAATGGTTCCACCCCTACACCAGGGCAAAGGATTGTACTCCAGGTACTTCCTTACCCCAAAAAAGACAGGAGAATGGCAGCCCATCCTGGATCTCAGATATTTAAACAAGCACCTTTTAAAACCAAAATTCAAAATGGTGACTCTGGGAATTATTCTACCCTCTCTAAGGCCAGGGGACTGGCTAGCATGCCTGGACCTCAAGGATGCCTACTTCCATATTCTCATCAGAAAGCTCCCATCGAAAGTACCTCAGGTTCGAGCTGCCTTCAGGCCATTGCCAGTTCAGAGCAATGCCCTTTGGCCTCACCTCTGCTCCAAGGGTATTCACAAAATGCCAGGCAGTAGCAGTTGCTTCCCTAAGAAGACAGAAAATTGCCATCTTCCCTTACCTGGACGACTGGCTTATAGTAGGCCAGTCTCCAGACCAAGTCAAGTTACATCTACAGATAACTCAGCAACTGCTCACCTCTCTAGGTTTCCTTCTGAATCTTTCAAAGTCAGTTCTAGAGCCTGTCCAGCTCCTTACCTTCATAGGTGCAGAGCTGAACACAGAGAAAGCCAGAGCCTTCCTTCCTTTGGACAGGGCAAGGACCCTGGTCTCTCTGGCCTCCTCATTCACCCTGCAGGTCTCTCGACCAGCAAGGCATTTTCTACAGCTCCTGGGGCACATGGCTGCTTCTACAGCAGTAGTGCAGGGAGCAAGATTTCAAATGAGGGACATCCAGTTCCATTTGAGAGCCTTTTGGCCTCAAAGGAAAGACCCTCTAACCAAATTGATCCCAGTAACTCGAACCCTGATCCAAGCCCTGCAGTGGTGGCAGGATCAGAGCAATCTGAGACAAGGGGTTCCCTTTGTCACTCAGTCTCACTCCTTAATCCTTTCTACAGATGCATCCCTCTTGGGGTGGGGAGCTCACATGGGCGACCTCACTACCCAGGGATTGTGGTACCCTCAGGAATCTCTGCTCCACATCAATCTGTTGGAACTCAGAGCAGTTTTTCTAGCACTTCAAGTTTTTTCCAAATCTGTTCAGAACAAAGTTGTACAGGTCAGAACAGACAACACCATCACAATGTGGCACATCAGCAAGCAAGGAGGCACTTGGTCTACGGCCTTGTCACCGAAACAATGAAGTTGTGGTCTCTGGCTTACTCCCTGAACACCCCCCTTATGGCAGTTCACCTTCCAGGCAAGGACAATGTCCTGGCAGATGCTCTCAGCAGGATTTCCCAGGGCCATCACGAATGGTCACTAGATCCCCTGGTCCTGGAGGTAATATTTGCCAGGTGGGGCACCCTGCAGATAGATCTTTTTGCAGCCCCAGACAATCACCAACTTCCCCTTTTTTGCTGCAGGTCCCCAGTGTTGGGCTCAGTCCCTCTGCATGCCTTAGTTCTCAATTGGGAAGGGAAGTTTCTCTGTGCTTTTCCACCCTTCCCTCTCCTGTTCAAAGTATTAGTCAAAATCAGATCTCAATCCTGCAAGATGATCCTGATTGCTCCAGATTGGGCCAGACAACCCTGGTATCCACTCCTACTATCCTTAGCAGTCCATCTTCCCCTGTGTCTCCCCAGGAATCACAACCTGTTAACCTGTGCTCAGGGTAGGGTTTGGTACCCGAACCTCAAATCTCTCAATCTCAAGGCCTCGCTCTTGAAGAGTTAGAGTTTGCTGATCTGCACCTCTCCCAAGGGGTAATGGATATATTAAAGGCTTCTAGGAAACCTTCCACCAAGGCTACCTATAATTCCAAATGGAAGAGGTTTTCCATATGGTGCTCTGGGAAGCATATTTCCCCAGAATCTGCTGATTTACCCACAGTCCTGGATTATGTGGTCCATTTAAATACCTTGGGGCTGAGACCAGCTTCCCTAAAAGTACATTTGGCAGCTGTGTCTGCCTTTATTTCAGCAGGTAAACCCTCTTCTCTTTCAGCTTATCCTGTATTCTCCAAGTTTTTTAAGGGATTGCTTCACACCAACCCTCCTTTCAGGGACGCTGCCCCTGCCTGGGATCTTAATGTTTGCATTGCTCAGCTTATGCAACCCCCCTTTGAGCCTTTGTCTTCAGCAGAGCTTAAGTACTTGACTTGGAAGACTGTGTTTCTGGTAGCTATTACTTCTGCCAGACGCATAAGTGAATTACAAGCCTTGTCAGTGGAGCCTGATTTTATCTCCTTTCATAAAGATAAGGTGGTCCTCAGGACTAACAGGACGTTCTTTCCTAAGGTGGTTTCAGATTTCCACCTTAGTCAATCCATTTCCCTTCCAGTGTACTTCACTGACCATTCCTCCTCTGGCGAGAGGAGGCTGCACAGTTTAGATGTGAAGAGAGCCCTTAGTTCCTACATAGAGCATACCAAGGGTCACAGGTTTGACTCCTCCCACTTTTCCTCACTTATGGTGAGGTTGGTAAAGAAACCTGCCACTAAAAGATCCATTGCCAGGTGGATTGTCTCTTGTATCCAATTCTGTTATGAAAAGCTGGTACGGTTCCTCCCTCAGGCCTGAGGGCTCACTCTACCAGAGGGTCAGCTGCTTCCTGGCTCCTGCCAGGACATCCCTATTTTAGAGATATGTCAAGCAGCTACCTGGAAAACAGTTCACACTTTTACCAAGCATTACTCCCTGGATATCCAGGCTAGGAGTAATACACGGTTCGGCACAGCTGTGCTTCAGAGCCTATTTCCTAAATAGGTTCTGACCCTCCTCCATGGAGGTACTGCTGTGTAGTCTGCATATGTCATAATATAGCAAGACTTCATGTTGTTTGAAGAAAAAATTACTCACCTTAGCAATGTTGTTTCTTCTAATGGAGTCTTGCTATATTATGACCTCCCCCCCGCCTGCCCCTCTCAGAACCTCTGTTTTTGGGATGTGGGTGGGCAGTGCAGTGTTGGCACTTAGTAGATGCCCACCTTGTTGTTTTCACCCCTCCCTTTTTGGGGTGACTTGGTGTTGTGTTTTTCATTTTTTGGGTCTCCTGACTTGAGTCTTTGTTTTGGGACCAAAAAATGTGTTCTTATGTTTAATAGCCAGTTGGCTAGTGTAGGTTTACAGCTTCCACACAGGACCTCAGTGAGTTTAGCTCATAAAAATCTGATGGTTTGAGTTTGAAGAACAACAGACAGAGTTTCAGCCGAGCTCGAGCTCAGCGTTCCATGCCTGGCATGGAAAGTTAACTCTTTCACCTCCGGAGCAGTTGGAAGGTTGGGACTCACTGCATATGTCATGATATAGCAAGACTCCATTAGAAGAAACAACATTACTAAGGTGAGTAATTTTTTCTTATAATTCACTTGAATTGGGGGCTCTTCCCCCACACCCCATTTTTTTTCTTTCCTAAATGGGAAGTAGGTGGGAGGGTGGGGGTAGAGCCCCCCAATTCAAATGAACTACTAACTGTATCATCATGGATATGGCATGAGCTACTGGGAGTTGAATCAGCGCTTACATCAGTATATATTGTTATACATTTTGCTGTAGCAGCTCACTGCAGATATTGCAGTTGCCCGGTATTCTCCACTATCACCCTGGGAGTAGCTCTTCTGGTAGCAATGTTACCAAACTGCTCAGAGAACCATCTAATCATGTGGGCAATACTGATGGCAGTAAAATGGCTACTGCAAGTGCACCTTTGCACAATGATTACAAGTGGGATCCCTTTAGCAAGGATAAAAAGCACAAAAGTCAGGCTGATGGCCAGAAGAAAGCAACTGCAGGGAAAATAAGCCAGAAAGAAAAATATACCCAGACCGCCACCCTCCAAGATTAAAGACATGAGAACACCTCTGTTCCTAGAGATGAATGATTACCTTCAGTTCAGGACATAACACAGATGTGGTAATTTTTCATATCTGGATAGATGTTGAAAACCCACCATATTTCGTAGACTCTTAACTACGCCCCTTTGGGAATGAGGGAAGAATCTGAGGATGAGGGGAACAAATTTTGTCAGACAAAGAGGATACTGATTATATCTGCCCAAATTTAAAACCCCTAGATGATTATGTTACCCATTTTCAAAGCCATCCATTTGTACTACACACCTATTAGAGATGTGAATGAGACACCACAAGACTGGCCTAATGTACATATTCAGACATCAGTATACTCTGACCAGTGCACATTGTCTTTCTGAATATGGTAGCTGTGGGAGCACAGCGCACAGTGACTGTGTGTATTGCCCTAACACAGCCCCTTGCAGTAACGTGACTCATAGGAGCAAATGGAAAAAGCACATTCTAAACAGGATAGTACCTTTGCTCCTGTGAGTCAGTGTTAGTGGCCAGCATGTTACACACAGAAACATAGAACATGTTGGCAGAAAAGTACCATTGGTCCATTCAGTCTTCCCTGTTTTACCCTGTCCAAACCCAGGGTCTAATATCTATGAAACAGACATAGACAATGATGGCAGAAAAAGACCAATGGTACATCCAGTCTGCCCATAACACCCCGTCACACCCCAAGACCTTTTGTCCATACGGGGTCTGTCTAACCCCAGGAATCCCTCACTGAAGTGTTTACAGTTTATGCAGTCAGCTTGGTTGAGAGTGATGCCCCACAGATAGAACCTATGCAAATTTTAGAATTTGGAACACAGGTTCGAACTCTGCACCCGCACTCCACTTCGGCCATTGCTCAGATCAGTTTCTCCGCCTGAAAAGAACAGTTATCCTGTAATGAACTTCAGTAATGGCTGGACCTCCAGTCAGATTTTGTTCATTTGTATTTTATTTTTAAAATATCCTTCAGTTAGTTTTTTTTGATTACTCTGTCTTAGCTAGGAGTTTTTCATTAATTATGGTCTCTCCGTTAATCAGTTGCTTTCTTCCTTCTACCACTCTAATGATTCCACTAATGCTTTTGTCACTAGCACTACAGTAGCTTTGCAAACAAATCCCATCTTTGAGACCAGATGTCTGGACCATGGAACCATAATTGTGGATGCAGCCATGTATCCTAGTAGTTGTAGGACGTCTCTTGCAGGTCTTGCCTGACCTGCTGTGAAAGACTGCTGTTGTTATCAAAGCTGTAACTCTGACCTGCTGGAGGAAAGCTTTTCCCCTGCAGGGTGTTTGGCTCTGTTTCTATGAAATCCAGTACTTGAACAGGGTCTATCTGGGACTACTGCAGGTTTTCAACCTCAGAGAGGGCATTTCTTTCCTTCAGCAATTGCCAGTAAGTATTCTTGCCACAGATGTATCACTCCTGGGTGGGGTGCCCACCCGCAGGACCTCAGAGTGGGTAGCACACATGGAGTCCACTGGAGTCACTAGAACACATAAACCTCTTGGTGCTCAGAGCAGTACTGCTAGCAATGCAATCTTTCTCCTCCCATCTACAGGGCCAGTCTGTCCAAATAAGGACAGACAACACCACAACAATGTACTGCATAAAGAAGCAGGGAGGAACAAGATCCTCAAAACTGTGTAGTTGCAGAACACCTACCAGGAAATACCACATATTGGCAGATTCCTTAAGCAGAATCAGCCAGGGAATTCACGAATAAGCCTTTAATCAGCAGGTTCTGGCCACGGTCTTCAGAAGGTGGGGCACTCCCAATATAGATCTTTTTGCATCTTGAGAGAACTATCAGCTCCCACAGTTTTGTTGCAGACCACCAGCCAGCAGGACAGTCCCAGAGGATGCCCCGGGTACTGGACATGACAGGGATGTTTCTGTATGCCTTCCCACCAATCCCGTTTATTTAGAAAGTACTCCTGAAACTCAGGAGGAAACCTGCAACAATCCTGCAACATCCTGATAGTGAACAAAATAAAACCGCCTAAGTATGCATTTTTAAATGAATTGATGTTGTGCTTATGTACAGTATAATGGTAATTACTGTTTTAATGTATATACATGTGAAGGGTCATTATTAAATTAAGATGTATTTGTCACCCTATAAAATGTATGTTACTGAATGAGCACTTCAGCTTCTGGTTAATGTGCAGAAGCACGAAACGATGGCGTTTTTGTGGCGGGTGCATGGCCATTTGTACAGGCGTGGAGCATTGCTTTTTTAAAGTTATTTAGCTTTGCTGCAACTACAACTCCTGAGTGCAGTTTTCTTTATTTTATTCATGAAGTACGGTCTTGTCATGATGCACCATTGCTGCTTGAGCTGCCCTGGTCATTGCCAATGATCCTGATAGCTCCAGACTGGGCTAGACAGGCCTGGTACTCCATGCTTCTGGTCTTTTCCAGCAAGAATGGAAATGGACAACCAGAAGTATGTCACATGAAAAACCATATTCCTAGTTGCAGTGACTCCTGCTAGGAGGGTAGGTGAATTGCAAGCCCTCTGCACAGAGCCAAATTACATAATCCCCCACAAGAATAAAGTAGTTCTTAGTACCAACAGAAAATTCCTTCCTAAAGTGGTATCTGAATTCCACCTGACTCAGTTAGTGACCTTCCCTATATTCTGTCCAGAGCATTCCAGTCCAGGTGAGGAAAAATTGTATAGCCTGGACCCAAAGTGATTCCTGACTGTCTACATGTACTGGACAAAAGATGTCAGGTTCTACTTACCTAGCTTTTTGTTACCTATGGACAGCTTGGCAAAGACAAACCTAAGCTGATGACACAGTGCTATATGCCTCAGGACCCAACATAACATCAGTGTGCTTAGAACTACAAGCAACATTCAGCACACTACAAATAAACCTCTTACACTCAAAAACTATTACTTAATATCAACAAAACCAAGGTAATGTGGTTCATCAATACTACATCAAAACAAACCCCTGCTCCTCCCCTTCAGAAAGTTGCTCGGAGAACACCCGGAAGTAGTGTCAAGTTACAAATACCTAGGAGTATGGATTGACAGCAAGCTGTCCTTCTAGGAGCACATTGACGCAATTTGCATATAGCTGTGTGTCAGACTTAGATTCTGTTACAGGAACTGGTGCTGTTTCCCCATGAGCATCAGGAAATGCCTTGTACAAGTGACCTTTTTATCAATAATAGACTATGCTGACTTAATCTATAGCTGCTGCACTATTAAGGGTTTAAACAAACTCTGTCCTTTGTCACAGAGCACTGAGATTCACTACAAACTTATCACCATTGACTCTTCACTGCAACCTTTATGCAGCAGTTGGGTGGACCTCCCTAACCCACAGGAGATTACACAGTCTTTACACATTGGCTTACAAGATGGAAACATAAAACATAGACAATGGCGGCAGAGAAAGGCCATAGGCCCATCCAGTCTGCCCAAGTTCCCTATTATTCCTGGGACCTAGTGTTCCTCCGGGGTACCAACCCTTCCCATCCTCTCTATTCTCCTCCTTGGTCCTGTTGCCCCTGGTAACCACTATACCCTTTATTACATCCCATCCCTGCTAGAATCCCCAGTTTCCGCTCCCACCACTTCAGCTGACAGAGCGTTCTAAGGTTCCACCACCCTTTCCATAAAGTAGTACTTCCTCATATCTCTCCTGAACCTACCTCCTCTTAATTTCCATTCATGTCCACATGACCGTGAATTGGTATTCAGGCTATGTAGTTCCCCGCAGTTCACTTTGTTAATTCCTTTAAGGAACTTGAAGGTCTCTATCATATCTCCCCTCTCACTTCTGGTCTCCAGTGAGTACATATTTAGTGCTTTGAGGCTCTCCTCATAGGATCTGCCTTGCTGGCCCTGAATCATTTTTGTTACTCTGTGTTGCACTGTCTCCAATCTATCCTTATCCTTTCTGAGGTGAGGACTCCTGGACTGGGCACATTACTCTAGGTGAGGCCTCACCAGGGATCTATAGAGGGGCAGTATTACCTCTTTTCTTCTGCTATCAATACCCTTCCCGATACATCCCAGCATCCTGTTAGCCTTGCTATACTCCTTGTTGCACTGACTTGATTACTTAAGTGAGTTGCTAATGTTAACTCCCAGATCCTGTTCCTCAGCTGTAGTGCTAAGTTTCTTTCCTCCCATCCAGTACTCTGTCTTGGGGTTCTTTTTCCCTAGGTGCATTACCTTTCACTTTCTAACATTGAGTTTTAACTGCCAGACCTTTGACCACCCCTCTAGCTTTTGTAGTTCTCTCTGCATTCCCCTTATGCCCTCATCACTATCCACCCTCCCACATAGTTTTGTGTCATCTGCAAAGAGACGCAACCTGCCCTGGATTCCTTCTCCAAGGTCACTAATGAAGATGTTAAAAGAGGATCAGACCCAGGACAGACCCCTGTGGTATTCTGCTCGTAACCTCCCTCTCCTCTGATTTAACCCCATTGACCACCACCCTCTACTGCCTCCTCTCTAGCCAGTTACCCACCCAGCTCACTATGGTTTTAGCTGCACCCAGGTCTTCCATCTTCTTGAGCAATTGTTTGTGAGGTACTGAGTCAAAAGCCTTGCTGAAGTCAAAGTAGAGCAGATTGACAGCATGGCCCTTGTCAAATTCCTTTGTCACCCAGTCAAAGAAAACTATCAGGTTAGTCTGACAAGATCTTTCTGCCATGAAACCATGCTGTTTACTATCCTGGAGTCTGCTGCACTCCAGGTAGTATATGAGGTCCTCTTTTATCAGTGACTCCATCAGCTTCCCTACTATAGAGGTTAGCCTGACAGGCCTGTAGTTTATCCCCCCTTCCTTTATGAAACGGGACAACATCTGCCACCTTCCAATCCATTGGAGCTTCCCCAGACCTAAGTGAGCTGTTGAACAGACATACTAATGGTTCATTCAGCTCCACTGCTAATTCCCTGAGTATCCTTTGATGCAGTCCATCTGGTCCTGGGGCCTTAACTATCTGAAGGGCAGCCAGCACTTTTAGAACCCTTTCACTAGTAAACAATGGTGGTCTCATTTCCGGGACTCCCTTAGTAGCCGCTTTGATGCTACTGTCTGGCAGGGACCTGCTGTCCTCCTTAGTGAAAACTGAGCAAAAGTAGTCATTTAGGATAACGGCCTTTTGTCCATCCTCCTCTATCACCTTGCCCTCCTCAACTAGCCTTACAATTCCCCCACCCTTTTTCCTTTTTTCACTTGGGGAAGGAGTGGAGAGAGTGGTGAGGAGCCAGTAGGTTACTCAGGTAACCCGGGCCCAGTCTGTACAGAGCTTTGTAGGTGAGAAGACCCAGCTTGAAGGTAATTCTCCACATCACCAGTAGCCAGTGCAGATCACACAGAACTGGGGTCACATGAAAGGACCTTGGGAGGCCTGTCAGTAACCTGGCCTCTGCATTCTGCACAAGCTGCAGTCAATGCAGGACACCTCCACTAACCCCGAGGCAGAGAGCATTACAGTAGTCAAGTCTGGACGTCACAAAAGTGTGCACTAGTGAGGGCAGGTCATCGTGGGGAATTGAGGCTTTAATCCAGGCGTAGTTCCTTAGGTGGTTAAAAACCACTCTGGGCAATAGACATCACCTTACCCTCAAATGTCAATCAGTCATCCAAAATGATGTCTAGATTTTTCACCTTGGCAGAAGCCACCAGTGAAGGGGAACCCGCCATTAAGCTAATCCCCATCCCAGCCACCTCCATACCCTGCCAACATCCAGGCTCAATCACTAGCACCTCTGTCTTATGGAGGTTGAGCTTCAACCAGTTAGAGGACATCCAGTTCTGTATCTTGGCCAGACACGCAGTCAGTACCTCCATGGTATTGTGTCCCAGGTGCAAACAACGTATACAGGAGGGTGTCATCTGCACAGCAGTGAAAACTCATGCTGTAACATCTAATGATCATGCCCAGGGGCAGTATACACTGAAAACAACATGGGTGAAAGGATCGAGCCCTAAGGAGCTCCACATGACAGGGGCATTGGGCATGAGGAGAAACTCCCCATCACCACCATTTGT
This sequence comes from Neoceratodus forsteri, assembly GCA_016271365.2. Taxonomy (NCBI): domain Eukaryota; kingdom Metazoa; phylum Chordata; order Ceratodontiformes; family Ceratodontidae; genus Neoceratodus; species Neoceratodus forsteri. The sequence goes on along the minus strand of CM028134.1, from coordinate 511,643,204 downwards.
GTCCTGCCTGTGAGAAAGGACTAAACCAGCTGATGATGGTGCTAGTGAGTCTACAATACTCCCTAAGGCAATCCAACATCACACCTTGGTGCATAGTGTCAAAGGCAGAGGCGAGATTGAGGAGAATGAGAATGGACCACCCACCCTTAGCTCTAGCCCTGAGGAGATCATTGTGCACCCTGACCAACACCATTTCAGTACTGTTTCTAGATCTAAATCCAGATTAGAGAGGCTTGTAGATGTCAAAGGCAGTGAGGTGTGCCTCGAGTTGCAGAGCCACAATCTTCTCAATAACCTTACCTGAAAAGGAAAGGTTAGAGATAACTCTATAATTCGCCAAGATGTAAGAGTTGAGAAATGGTTTCTTCAGTAGAGGCTTCACCAGAGCCTCTTTCAAGGCACCAGGGGAAAAACCCTGTCAAGAGTGAACACCAGATGTATATGTTCCCCACACATCCTACTGGTAGATGTGTTGAGATTACCTCACATACTTCTTCCACCCCCACTGGCCTAAACTTGCTCCAGGTAGGTGGAGTGCCTTTGGAGACAACCATCTAACTACTGTGGGGCTGTGACTGCTCCATTGGAGAAATGGATCTGATAGAAAACAGTCTGTCAGAGAAGAACAGAGTGAACTTGTCACATTTGGTGGCTGAAACTGCTCCTTTTGGTTGTAGACAGTCAGGGTGAAGCAACCTCTCTACAGTCCGAAAGAGCTGAACCAATCTGTTCCTCCCTGAAGCAATCTCCTTGTGCAACAAAGTTGCCTTCTTATTAAAGATTGATCTTTGATACTTGCCATAGTGAGTTCTCAGACCCAGCCTGTCCTCGACAGACCCAGATTTCCGCCAACAATGCTCCAGCCTCCCCGACCCCTCATCTTCATCTCTTTGAGCTCCCCATCAAACCAAGGGGGTCTCAAATGAGAAGACCCAGTTGTATACAGACTGGTGTGACAGAGTCGAGCACCGAGGCAACAATCCTATTATAGGCTGCTACCACCTCACTTGTACTTGCTCCACAGTCAACACTCACTGTTGAGAGGTCTATTATTGCTGACAGTTCCTCTGGGGACAACCCCTCTTAAAGGGTGGTAACAGACCAACTCCACAAGGAAAAGACTACCAAGGGGCCCCAAATGAGAACTTCATCATACAATGATTCAACCGGATGGCCGGATCAATCTTGAGATTAGTTCTGAAGCTCGAATGAGAATACTAGGTCCAAGGCATGCCCGTGGCTATGGGTCACAGCAGCAACCATTTGTGTAAAGGCCCAGTGAATTCATCATCTGGAGGAAGTCTTGTCCAAACTGCAGTAGTTCGTCATTGATCCAGGCACTGAAGTTGCCCAGGATTAACCACCTAGGTGACTCCAACATCCTTTCAGTGACAAAGTCTGTGATCTCCTGCAGAAATTTCTCTCACATGCTCGGGAGACCAGCACATCAGAAGAATTGTGCAACCTGCACCTCAACCCCCTCGAATGGCCACACATTCAACTTATGAAGTAGAACCCACTGGGTGCAGAGAGAAGTTCAGATTGGATCTAAAACTGATGGCCACACCTCTGTCCCTCCATTCCCCCCCTTAGACAGTGCACTACGGAGACTCTAGCCAGGATAGATGCCTCCAAAACTGGGCCGGTGTCATCAACCAGCCAGGTCTTGGTAACGCAAATGAGATCGACAGAGGAAGTCAAGTCCGCTATAACTGTGATCTTGTTCCTAATCAATCTAGTGTTGCAGAGCACTGCCTGAAGGGGACTGGTAGAGGTTGCTGGCCCATTAGCTGCCTGCCTACTCAGCCCGGTGGGAGCCCTGGGTATGGGGTACCAAACACGTCTGGCCTCTCTCTAGGCCCCATTTTGCCCCAGGGTGCCTCCTGGTCCTCATCACCCTAATATGGCTCTCCCCATCAGCCACTCTAGCATTATGCTGTCTACCATTCCACTTCTTACTAATACCAACCTTCCTACAGTGTCTAAGTGATGTTGGTGACAAAGGGAGGTCAATGAAGTGGCAGTGGTCCAACAGCTGGGACACCGAGAAGCTGAGCCTATGGAACCCAAAGCCTAAGCACATCTCCCCAGCCAACAACTTACTCCTTTTAAAGTACTACTAAAATGCTAAAAAATTTGCTTACTTTGAAAACCTAGTGGGACCTTGCACACACACACTCACTCACTCACTCATTCACTTGACAGTAAATAACTACACACACACACTACTCAGACAGCATTAACAAAATCTTAGCCACCTCTCCAGTTTTTCTAGAGCCCTTTTTGTATGTCCACGCTTCCACAGATCTTGGTGCCATTTATATAGAGATGGATCTTGCTCTGTATACCTTCTCCTATGTCATGGGTGAACATACTGAATGAAACATGTTCCAGGACCAACCCCTGCAGCACTCCACTTGTGATTCCCTTGGCTCCAGAGAATTTACTATTCCACCACCTAAGTGTTGCCCTGAACCAGTTCCCTATCCATCTGGTGAGTTTTCCCCCAATCCCAGATCCTCCAGTTGTTTAACGAGTCTTTTCTGTGGTATAGAATCAAGGCTTTGCTGAAGTCCAGATACAGCACAACTGTAAGGCAGGGTTGGGGACAAAACATAGAGTTTGTCATTAGAAAAGGACCACTTAACCCACCCAGTGTGCCCAGATGGTCTCTTTCTAGTCTGTTGCCACAGACCCGAACTGATCTTCTGCGACCCTCCCTCCTCTCTGCCTATTTACTAATATTCCCTTGTTTCTATTCCATGCATGTTTGATGCCCCCTACTGTTTTTTTCCTCCACTACTTCTACTGGCAATCTATTCCAGTCATCCACCACTCATTCTGTGAAGTAGTACTTCCTCACATCCCTGTTAAACTTCTCCTCTTCCAGCTTCAGTGCATGCCTTCTGGTCCTGGCACTCTTTCTCATTTGAGAGACTCCCCTCCTGTACATTTTTCACCTCAGTGAGGTACTTGTAATGTCTATCATGCCCCTTCTTGCTCTCCTCTCTTCTAGGGTGTACATGTTGAGATCAATCAATCTCTCCTTGTAAAGCTTTTGATGCAACCCCTGCACCATTTTAGTTGCCCTCCTCTGGACTGCCTCCACCTTGTCTATGTCCTTTCTGAGATGCGGTCTCCAGAACTGGACACAATACTCCAAGTGGGGTCTCACCAACAACCAATACAGTGGTAACACCACCTCCTGCTGGCGATACCTCTCACGGTGCATGCCAGCATACCACTGGCCCTACCCACTGCTTTGTCGCACTGCCCTAACACTTTGAGGTCATCAGATATGATAAGCCCTAGGTTCCTTTCCTACTTAATGTCTGTCAGTACCTCCCCCCATCCTATACTCAGCTCCTGGGTTTCTATGCCCAAGGTGCATGGTTTTGCACTTTTTGGCATTGAACCTCAGGTGCTATGCCCTTGACCACTTCCCAAGTTTCCCAAGGTCCCTACACCTTCTCTCCACCCCCTCCTGTGTAGCCAGCCTATTACAGATTTTGGTGTCATCTGCAAAAAGGTATACCTTCCCTTCCAGTTCTTCTGCAATGTCACTTATGAAGACATTGAAGAGGACTGGTCCTGGCTGGCCTATCAGCACAGCGTTAGCACTACTGATTGTGACACTGGTGACCCAAGTTCAGAAATGAGCTCAGATCATTGGGAGCTGACCGGGGGGAAGAGGATCGAGTGTCTTAGGGGATACTCTCCTTCTCCAGGGAGGAAGGGAAGCCTGCTCCACTGCTATACTTCCACCTGAGTGACCCCAGGTGGCAGTGCAGTCAGGAGCAACTTGTGGGGAGGGAGGGAGGACGTCGGCAGGTGCTGCACTGCATTTGCTAGCATGAGCATGCACTTGTGCACCCTTGCCACCGACATCCTAGGGGAAGGGCTGTAAAGTGGAAAGACCCTGGCCAGAAGGGTGACCTTGACAACCCGCAGGCCCTGCACCTGGCTACCCAGGTGCCATCTCCACACATATCAGATTTGTTCTGTGGCAGAGAGTGAGGGAGGCTTCTCACACCCCTACCAGAGGGGTCAGTCTCTGGGGGAACTCTGGAGGTGAAGGCAAGTCCTAGGAGATGCCAGGGTAATGCGGGGGGGGGGCAGCCAAGTAGATGGGGATCTGTCTGACCATTGCTGTAGGGGCCGTAAACAGCAGTAGCTGCAAAAGAAGATAACTGGTCCAAGTACCGAGCCCTGCGGTACCCTGCTGGTCACTCCCCCCTCATTACAGTGAGTGCCATAAGCCACCACCCTCTTTCACCTATCCATTAACTAGTTTCTTACCCAAGTTACCACTTTGGATCCCACCCCTAGGCTGCTCACTTTCTTTATCAGTTTCCCGTGTGGCATAGTGTTGAAGGCTTTACTGAAATCTAGATAGGCCACATCCACTGTTCTCTCCTGATCAATTTCCCTGGCAACCCAGTTGAAGTAATCAATTGGATTCGTCTGGCATGATTTCCCCCTGTGAAGCCATGCTGCCCTTGGTCCTGTAGATTAGATTCACGGTATTCTACTAACCTTTCCTTTAACAGATGTGGGTGCAAACTGAGGGAACCTGAAGATGCAAGTGGCAAGCTTGGCATGCAGTAGGTGGTACCTCTGGAAGAAACCTGAAGAAATAGTGTTGATGCACATTAGAGGAAAACATGTAAAAAACAAATATTTACATGTATGCTATTTTTAAATCAAATGTAACTGTAAAACTTTGTAGAAAATAAAAATTTTGTTGCACGGTTTCTTTAATTATGGTATAATATTAAGATTAACTATATGGTAACTCCTGTTTATATCAGATTGTGATAATACATTTAAGTTCACTGCTTGAGGAGGAATTACTGTTGATATAGTTAAAGATAAAAAGGGCTTAAATCAGCCAACAGCTTATTATAAACATAGTTATACTGCTATCAGCAAAAACTTGTTCTTATGGTAAATCAGGAAAAGAAAGTCAAAGGTTTAGAAAGTGCAAGGCCAGAGATAAATACATTCCAAAAAGTGTCAGCAGCACTAGTGTCCTTAAGTGGTTTCACTTATCTGGGGAAACACATTTTATAAATAAATTCTTTGGATAATCCTGATGTGGAATGTACTGTTCTTTCTTACTTTTGAAGTATGTTGCTTGCACTTGTAACTTTTCTTGCTTGGAGTCAGGTGCCTCCTATCAACAGTTAAACTTAGCCTCCCCATAATGTACATTTTGTTTACTCAGAATAGATATGGGAGTTTGAAAAAAATGTTTCTTGCAAGTGGAATGTTCTGATCACACGATTTTTTACATGAGCTTCACTGCATAAAGATATTATTTTTCTATGTCTGCCTGAGAAATGTGTATGTGAGGCAATCAGGGATGTAACATTTATTATACAAAGGGCATCAAAAATTCAATAATGTTAAGGGGCTAAATGGCATCTCGTGGGTAAACAGCATGACAACCCATGGTTAAAGTGCCAGTCAACCATTTTACTAATCGGGCAAGCACTACACTTTTTTCCACTTTTTTAAACTCTGTTCTGTGGCCATCTTTTTTTTTTCTAAACCAGATGACAGAAAACAAACAAACAAATGTCTGATGCCTCTTCCAGTACATCATGTCACTTTCCCCCTAGCTCTTATATGATCTAGGCACCCTGTTACCTACTCAACAGGCTGCAACATAACTTTTAAAACAAATTCTACAAGCATAATGGTTGTCACAGTGCTCGTTCCCTGCCTTCACAACTGGAGTGACTGCACTCGCTCCTCGCGCTCACTAACAGTACCACCAGCTCTCTTCTCTCTTTCCATGCCAGCAGTCACCCAGCTGTATAGTGAATTCTAGGATATATAGCTTTATACAGAGTGAGTCTTCCATTACAACCTTCATATATAACAGGACATAAAAAAGTTGTGGTCGTATTTAGCGCTGCCCTTTTACCACTACATTCTCTCTCTCCGTCTGTCTCTGTCAGCCCTACCAGCTGTCAAACACAACACTGTTCTCTCTTTCTTGCCAAAATAAACAGCTAATCTAATGCATTACTGAGGGAAGTCTATTACCAAAGACATTGTGGATGGGGTGAGAAGGTCTAACACCAAAGATATGGGAAGGCTGATGTTTAGTGACAGTTCCACTACTGACTGACACATATAGGAACTATTTTACTTTAGTAGGAAGGGTATTTCAATACAAACATGTGAAAACACTGAAAAAACAGATTTTTAATGCTAAATTACACTAAACAATAGATATTTTTTAAGAAACCATTGTATAATCCCAGTAATCCACTCCATGGTATGAGTTATGGTGGGATTTACTCAATTCTGGTATGGTTAAAGTCAATCGGCCTGTGGCCTTGTGAAACACCACACCATGAAGTGGATAAATCCCACCCTAATCCATACCCTACATGGATTATTGCCTAAATTTAAATTATTCCAATTTACAAGAGACCCTATTTTCAAAAAGCTAAAATTGAACTGGAAATCAGAAAATATCTATAGAATGTAATAATCGTTTCAAAGTGTTATATACAGTATATATCCATAGCACCCCAGGCTAGGAAACATTCTATTGCCTGGCAGCCTGGGATAATAGAACTGCCTGTCAGGACAATTAGGTTTTAAATTTTAATGTTTAAATGCCGCTGGGCAATTTGGTTGAGAGGGGGTCAGCTGACACATCTTCTGGTGGCATGAATGAATCTTCTTCTTCCACAGTCCAGGCAGTAACAGATATTGTAGGCAGCCAATTGGACAAAAGGAAGGTGGGGGGAGTAGGGAGACTCCAGTATCAGGCAACAATGTTACATATCCTTTCCATTGTACCCCACCTCCTGAGCAGTGGAACGTGTACTCTCTCTATAGTGTGCCACTTAACTGTCTGCAGTTGAAAGGATGGCTTGTGTGGTGAATTGAGAGCAGAGCTGTTTGAAAATCAGGAGTGGGAGGCAAAGATGGTAACACCCTATATGAGTGCCTATTATTGAGTGACTCAATATGAGCAACTCAGTAACAGTGCTTGGAAGTAGAGTGAGTGGTGAAAGAAGTCACTATATCCTGTAGAGCGAGTGTAGCAGGGAGCTATACTCGCTAGAGCAGGATATAGCATGATGGTTGGGCTAACACTGCTGAGCAGGCTGTGTAGCGTGGTGGTGTACGCTACCACCCCTGATGCAAGCGACCCAGGTTCAGGTCTAGTGGCTGGAAAGGAAATATGTTTGTTTTCCAAATCTTTATGTTTTCCCCTGAGTCTGTACCCCCCCGTGGAGTTTATTATCTTTATTTGGGGGAGCACGGGGGGCTTGTCCCCTGCAGAGGGGGGTGCAGGGGACATAGCCCCCCTCATAAAAATACATAGATTTTCATTTTTTCAGATGCAGTAAGTGACCCTCACTATTTGCAATGGTTGCTCTACTGTCCGTCGCCCTTTGTCTGTTGGGTGGTTCTTGTCTCGCTCTTTGTGGTCAGCACTCATTAGGAGTTGTTGTTAAAACCAGCAAAGAAATAAAAACCAGCAAAAAGTAAATAAATAAATAACCTAAAAAGCTCTTTAAACAGCTGACTTGTTAATCCTGCTGTGCTTGCTAGGGAAGGGAGGGAGTGAGTGAGAGAGAGAGAGCTACTTTAGGCAGGTGGCCGACTGACAATCATGTCTTGGGAGGGAGAGAGATCAGAACGGAGAGCAAAGCCAGTAGAAAATCAGGACAGGGAAGAAAAATTAAAAAACATAAAAGGTTTTTTTTTTTTCTTCAATCTATATTTTATGGTACCCGCGCACTAGGAGTGGGAAATGTGCTCTGACCTGTCCGTGAGCCCGCCTACTGCTAACCAACCCCCGAGAACCCCCCCCATGGTGGGGCCAGGAAGGGAGCTTCCCCCCCCTCCCTGGAGCACAATCCAAATTAGGGAAGGTGGCAGCAGACCAGTGGAACAGGAGAGAGAGAGAGAGAGAGAGAGAGAAATTGTCAAGTGTTGATGCACTGCCTGCCTCCCCTGGAAAAAATAAATACTTTAGAAAATGCTCATTTATTATAATTATTATTATTGAATTTTGTTGACCGGGTAGGCCCACTGAGACTAGAAGTCCCTTTTTCAGGGGCGAACTTGGGGAAGGGGGGTACAGATAGTAACCAACTAAAACTGAACCAGATTAAGCTGTTGGTGGTATTTTTTAGTGAATGGGGGAAATTTGGCCGGACCCCAGGGATATTCCCATACTCACAGATAGAGGATGCTGTAGACGGCGGTCCCATGGCCAGTCGCAAGTGTCTGCCGAGCAGCATGGATGTGAGGAGGCTGGGGAGCAGGTCTCCTCCCCAGTCTCAGCGTCCCTAGAGACCATTATGGAGAGCGGAGTCAACAAGAGATTTGTTCTCACACAGGAGGATTTTGTGGACCCGAATGGGTACTCATCACAAGGAGGAGCATCAGTGGAGATTATTGATCTGCAGGAAGGGCCGGCTAGTGCCCTCACTATGAAGGAGTTGCAGGACTCCATAGAAGAAAAGGAAATTTTTTTTTCCATTTTGGAGAAACCATTTGCAGCTGGAACTGATTCAGAGGGAATTGATAGAGAAGACAGACAGAGTCTGCCTGGTAACAGGAACCAATGGGGAAAGAGCGAGGGAGATGGAGTCGGAGAATGCAATCCGGAGTACAGCGGTGGATGCAACGGCCGTGACACAAAGTTTTCAGGGGGATAAAAGTAAAGGTACTGTTCAGAACTTATCTGTTAATAGCACAAATTCCGTACCAAACCGGGAAAGCTGCAGTAAAAATCTTGATGATAAAGGGGAAATAAATAAAGAGAAAGGTGAGGGGGGCTGCTATGACTAAACAGACCTCTGGAGAAGCAGTCCAGGGCAGTAAGAGATGCACTAGCTTTTCACATATATCATTTAACTTTGGGGTCTCATCTGGAACTGCAGGGAAACTGCATCAGTTATGAATGTAATGCCTAAAGCTGGTGAAAAGGAGAGAACCCTGCAAAGAGAGTCCATGGGAGCTATGAAAGCAGGGAGAAAGCTGTGGTAGCAGGGCCATCTGCAGGCCTTTCCGTGGACACACCTGAATGGGTGAAAACTGCTTTGGAAATGTAGTCTGGGGACCTACAATGGATGATACAGAATGGGATGCAAATCTCACAGGAACCTCATTTTTGGGGTCTGGGAGACCTCTAGCAGACGCTGTGCTTTCTGGGACGAACCTTGCCCCCCTGTGAGAACACTGTCTCACAGATTACCCCTGGTCAACAAACTGCATCTGTTGTCATAGATATACCTAAAAATCCTGGAGGGTCTCCACAGGATATGCTGTCTAAAATAAGAGATTTGGAGGGGGATGGGGAGAAGAGATGCAATTAGAACACTCTGCTGGTGATACTGATGCCCCTGTATCTCAAGTGGATCATATGCCAGAGTCGGAAATTGCTGTTCCTGCCATAAATTCTCACCAAAGTCAAGATGCTGCTCCTGTTGCCCCCACACTGGTGAATGTATGGAGCACTAATGTGAGACAACATCTCTTCCCTGAAAGTGTCAGACTGGCGACTGAACCTGCAGCAAGACATAATGCAGTACACCTTAAGTATAGAGGTGTGTCATCAGGCATTCCGGACAGGCACTTTGTGGGTAGATCCTTGTTGAAGGATAGTATGAAGTATTATGCATATACAAACATGAAATTTGCCTGCAGAAAGAGGCCATCCGGTCTATTGAGGCTGCTCGAGTTTGCAACTAGCTCCCTTTTTCAGCAGCTGCCCCTCCTCCACTCCCCTTTCTCCTATTAGCCTCCCCTTTGCCTTGTCCCACCACTTTTTGGAGCATTCTACTGTGTTATGTGCCACCACCTCTGCTAGTAGTGTGTTCTACTCTGCCACCACCTCTTCCATAAAGAAATGCCTTCTCGCCTCCCTTCTGAATCTGCCCTCCTCCAATCTTATGTCTTGGCCCCTTGTGTCTCTCCCCACCATGCTCCTGAATAGACCCTCTGTGTCTGTCCTGACTATCCCCTTCATGTATTTGAAGGTCTCAATCATATCCTCCCGTCCCTTCTTTCCTCTAGTGAGTACATGTTTAACTCCCTCAGTCTGACCTCATTTGGCAGTTCTCCCAGACACTGAATCATTTTATTGCCCTACATTGCACCCCCTCCAGCAGCCCAATGTCCTTCTGTAGGTACGGGCACAAGTACTGCACATAGTACTCCAGGTAGGGTCTAACCAATGATCTGTATAATGGCAGAATCACCTCCCTTCTTCTCAAGGTTATTCCCCTTGCAATGTACCCCAGCATTTTGCTGGCCATTGTTGAAGCCTTCCTGCATTGTGCAGAATTGTTCATTGCTCCCATGATGAGCACCCCCAGATCCTTCTCCTCCTCTGTTACTTCTAGACAACCCCCCAGATGGTAGCTTCTCCTCTGATTCTTTGTTCCAAAGTGCAGCACCTTGCATTTTTTTGCGTTGAATCTGAATTGCCAGTTGTCAGACTATGCCTCAAGCTTTGACAGATCTTCCTTTTGCCCCTGCCACCACCCACCCCCGGTCGTCCACCACCGTCCCCATCTTGGTGTCATCTGCAAATAGACTGATCTTGCTGCTGATGCCCTCCGAGACGTCTGCGATAAATATGCCAAACAGCACCATCCCCAACACTGACCCCTGAGGAACCCCACTTGTCACCGGCTTAGGTGATGAGAATTCCCCTCTTACAACCACCCTCTGTTGTCTATCCCATAGCCAGTTCTTCACCCACTCCACCAGTTTTGCTCCGGCCCCTGTGTCCTGTAGTTTACTTCCAAGTCTCCCATGCGTTACTGAATTGAAGGCCTTACTGAAGTCTAGGTACATTACATCCACCGCATGACCCCCGTCAATTTGTCCAGTTACCCAGTCATAGTATTCCACTAGGTTGGTCTGGCATGATCTTCCCTTAACGAAGCCATGCTGCTTCCTGTCCTGCACCCCATTGACCTCCAGTAGTGCCACTAGCCTCTCCTTTAGGATGGACTCCATCAGCTTCCCCACTATGGATGTTAGGCTTACTGGCCTATAGTTCCCTGGTTCGTCGTGGGCTCCACTCTTGTGGAGAGGAACCACATGAGCCAGTTTCCAATCCTGTGTTACACACCCTGTAACTAGAGATGTATTAAATAAGTCTGTCAATTGGCCTGGCAGGATCTCTGCCAGCTCCTTTAGTACCCTTGGATGCATTCCATCTGGTCCTGGTTCCATCTGTCTGCCCTCAATGCCCTTAACCCCTCCAGCACCTTCACCACTGTGATTTCACTGTCCGTCACCCCCTCCACCTTCTGTTCCTATCCTCCCTCCTACTCTAGATATCGCCCCACCCCCTTCTCCTTCATAAAGACTGAACAGAAGTCGTTAAGCACTTCTGCCTTTTCACCCCCTTCCACCTATCCCCCCTCCTTCTTAATTCTTACAATTTGGTCGTTACAGCTTCTTTTCTCCCTGATGTACCTAAAGAAGTCTTTCTCCCCCTTTTTTTTATGCCTTGCACCAGCCTGAGTTCCCTTGATGCCTTGGCTGCCCTTACCTCCCTGGTCACTTCCTTCGCTTCTTTCAGATACACCTCCCTATACTCCTCTGTCCCCAATTTTCTGTATCTCCTATATGCTGCCCTTTTCTTCCCCACCCTGTCTAATACCCCTTTGCTTATCCAGCTGGGTTTCTTCCCCCTAGTCCTTTTAGTCTAGGCCCTGCAGAAGGTTTCTGTTGCCTCCACTAACCCCTGTTTTATCAGTTGCCACCTTTGATGCGTGCCCATATTTGGTTACATTTTGTTCAGGAACCCCTGTACCATGTCTCCCATCCTCTTAAAGTTGGTGTTCCTGCAGTCCAGTGCCCTTGTGCCAAATGTCCTCTTCTCTTTAGCCATCTGTAACTAGAACCATACTGTCTGGTGGTCACTCCCCTCAGTGGTTCCTCAACCCTCATGTCCCTCACCCATTCCCCATTTGTCAGTACGGAGTCAAGGATGTTCCCTTTCCTAGCTGGTTTACTGATCAACTGTACCAGAAAGATATCCTGGAAGGTGTCCAGCATTACCTGCTCCCTTTTGCACTTTGTGGTAGGTGTTTCCCACTCCACCCCTGGCAGGTTGAAATCCCCTACTATCACCACTCCCCCCTTCCCACAGTTCCTCCTGATCTGCTCCGCCAGTAACCTGTCCTTCCCTTCAGATTGGGAGGGTGGCCTTTACATCACCCCCCAACATTAGTGACCTATTTTTGGGGTCCCGGAGTTGCACCCACAGAGCCTCTGTATCTCCCTCCTCTCCCTCTTCCCTTACACATTTTAATCCTTCCTTTATGTACAGTGACACCCCCTTTCCGCTATCCTTTTAGTGTAATTTGTACCCTGGAACTGCCAGGTCCCAGTCCTGGTTTTGGGTGGCCCATGTCACGGTTATAGCTGCCAAGTCCACTTCCCCCTCCATCATGAGAGCCTGTAGTTCCGCTCCTTTATTCCCCAGACTCCTAGCATTGAATGTAGCCACCCTCCAACCCTTGTCTCTAACCTCCATGCTGCCCCTCTCCCCTTATTACTGCACCCTTAATGTTTGCCTTTCTCCTTACCTTGCCATTATGGGGTGATAAGCCTATTTGGTTTCACTGCTGTAGGCCTCTGAACACTTCTATCCATCTTGCAACCCCCCCCCCCCAGTTTAAATGTTCCTCAGTGTGCTCCCCGATCCTTTCCTTCAGTACATTTTTTCCTTCCTCATTTAGGTGCAGTCTGCCTTTAGCATATAGACTGCTGTTCTCCCTGGTCCACCCCCGCCCTTCTACCAGCTCGTACCCCTTCTTCTGAAACCAGGTTCCCAGTCATTCGTCAAACTCTTGAGTTCTTCTTTGCCTAGCTATACTTGCCCTGGGAATAGGAAGTACCTCTGAGAAGGTGACTGAGCTTCCTGCTCCCTCACAAAGAGGTCCCAGTTCCTCAAACCTCTTCTTCACCTCCCATACCGTCCCATCAGCCAGGTCATTCGTCCCCATGTGTATTATTAGATGAGGTCTTTCTCTTCTGCTGCTTGCATACCTTAGCACTGATTGCCTACCCTTTCTGCCTTCATTCCTGGCATCGCTTCCACCCAAATTCTACTGTGCCTCTCCCCTTTGTGACCTAATCTGATCCCGCTTAGTATCGAGTCTCCTAACACTAAGATACCTCCCTTCTTCCCCTCCTCATTTCTCCCTTCCCACTTCTACTCTTCTCCTCTCATTCATCCTTCTGCACATTGTTCCCTCCTATTGTCGCTTTTACTCCCCCCCGCATTCTCTCCTGTACTCAATCCCTCCTGCCCTACTTTATTTGTTGCACCTATTTCTCCACCACCCCCAGCCAACCTATTCTTTGTTCCAATGGACTGTGCCTCCCCTTCCTTATTCTCTCCTTTTGACCACTTTGTCAGAGGTCCACTTCCATTTGAGCCCGTCTGTTACCTATCACCTGTACTCCTACTCCTATTCCCCTTGCACCCTTCTATCCCATACTTCTGCCACCCCCTTGCTCCCCTGTCCTGACCACCCCCTTATCCTTTTTCTTTTCTTGGTTGCATTTTGAATATTTCACATTCCCTTCTGTGTCTGACTTAAGCTGTCCCTTCATCATCTGTGACACTTCCTCCTTTAGCCTTAATACTTCTTTCTCCAGCCTTCCCAGCCTTAGACAGACTGGGTACCCCCCAATCCTCCACAGTGTGTCCATGAATACAGTCACTCCACAGTTGTTACAACCCACAATCCTTCCTCCCCTGTATCTTCTGTTCCTCCCCCTTCCCTCATCCCTTGGCCCCTTGCTCTTCCACTTACCCACTTTCTGGCTTGCCCCCCTACCTCGTCCCTTCCACAGTCTTGCCCCAGTCCATCATCCCTGACCCTTTACCCCTCCCTCCTCTTTGTTCCTTGTGCTCCATTCTCCCTCTCTTGGTCCCTCTTTTTTCCTCCAGTGACCTCGTTAGTTGGCAGCAATATTTCACCCTTTCACAGTTCCTATACCCCTTTGCTAATACCTGTCTTCCCCTGACCCTTAGTTCAATTGCACACTGTTACCCTTTAGCACTCATTTCGAGCAACACTTAGAGAGCCCCTGAAACACATAAAATTAATTATTTACACTCCTAAACTATACCGTTACAACTAACAGTCAATCACATGGAAATTGTGGTGGCCACTGAGTCAGGGGTTGATGCAGCCATGATCGGGGCATTCTGAAAGAGATTAAGACAAAGTTTTGGGACTTGACATTTCATTATGGACTTGATCCCTGTTGTGACTGAACTGTCTCATACATTCCAAAAGGATTAATTGCTTTTATTTGAGGTACTACATAAACTGGAAGGTGCAGTACTGGAAACTTAATTTATAAAAGTTAATCCTGTAACCTATGTCCAAAAGCTTATAGTTAATGAAGAGGGAGATTTTCAAGGGATAAAAGTTTCTGGGACTTTAGGGGCAAAACTTCAGAACCAGCAAAAAGAAATGCTGGATGCCATTATTACACACATTGATGCCAGATTTAGTAGACTACAACAACTACCATTTTCCTGGTTTCAGTGCATTGACACCACTCAGTGGCCTTTGGCACTGGGTCCAAACAGTGGCGACAACAATAGCATCGGCTAGGAGCATGCAGTAAACATTGTGCCTTTTTCACTGAGGGCTCTGCCAGCCGCACTCCCCGTCTTTAGGATTCTCACTCCAAAGGGGGAATGGATCCCAGGGAAAGTTAGAATTCGCTGGGCCATTACGGCCCCATGCCATGTAAAAAAAAAAGTCCCAAGGTGTGCTACAAAGGTTGGAGACTAGGATTAGAACCCTGGTCTCCACTGTTGGTTAGTTGCTTGATGCCCCAGCCCTTCACACCATGGGAATAGGTCAACCAGCAGCCTGGATTCTGGTGCCCTTGTATTTTATTGCCACCATGGACAGCGACCAGGGGAGTGCTTACAGCAAGCTCTGTAATTCCCCCTTTGCTGTCTATGTGAGCACTTACCAGACTAGCGCCATATAGTGTGGTGCTATTCTGGTAGTGCTCACTTGACGGGTACCATGGCCTGCCAATAAGAAACTGGCCCATGACAGAAATGAACAGCTTGAGTGTCTCGTATATCACTTTACAAAAAGTAATTACAAAAGAGAAAAAAAACAGTGCCATACATCAGTGGTTGCCTCTCAAATGATATCTGCATACCACTATGTAGATGGACACTCTTCAAAGTTGTCTAACAAAGCTTTTGATAATTAGACCACCAGCATTTAAAGATGCATTACTTTTGGTGGAATTACTTTACACATTATCATGAAATACTGCAATTGCTGAATGAGACTTTTCTGCAATACATTAGATTAAGTCTGGTCCCAGAACAGACCTACAGCAGGGCACACTGCAGCCTTTGATGTCCATATGGGTGAATGGTCCTAGCATGGATGATTTCAACTGCACGAGACTAGTTTGTGTTGGCTTGAAGACGGACCTGGAACAAGGCACATTCATGGTCACTATGTCTCAAGCACCAGCTTCAGTGTTAGGGCTTCAAGTTCTACTAAATAAATTAATTCTACTAGTATTAGTCTACTCTGATTTCTTAATTCAGTGATAATTCTTCCAATAGCAGCAGACAGGACAGTAAAGTCTCTCTTGTCCCCTCCCTCTCTTTCTTCTCTTGATAGAACAGAATATTCTCTCTCTCCTAGTCTAGCCTACTGCCTGGCCATTCAACTTGCTAGACTAGCTTCACTCTGCAACAAAAAAAAAATGCTGAGACTGACTGTTTGAGTTCTTAATTTTCACTACATATGTGTTGTGTTATTCAGGATATGAGTTCATTGTTGTTATTCCTCAAAAAGTAAGTCCCACTCCCCAGTCCCTAGGCTACTTAACATCCATGCTTGTTACACAGTGCCATAGCATGATCGCTGTACTGTGCTTGTATTCATGCTATTGCTTACAATGTATTTAAAGTCTGAGGGGGGGTGTCATGAGTCAAAAAAAAAAATTCTAAGCTCGTTGGCAAAATTTGCCACAAACTTGCAAGAGAACTGAAAACTTGTGTGGAGCAATCAAAATTCAAGGCCCTGGTTGTTAAGTAGGCAACTTAGTTTAAAAATAAATGTCCAAGCCTATTTGTATGTTGGGGTTAAGTTAGTGTTTGTGTCAAAATATTTTATTTCGCAGCTTATGCCTTGACGATTTTAATACCTAAGTCTGCAAAATTTAGTGTGTACGGTTTTAGTCGTAAGGGCTAATACCTACGCAAGTTTGAAAGAAACTAGTTTGGGGGCTCAGAAGTAATCAGTCTGTGAAATTATGTAAAACTCCCCAGCTGCTGTTGATTTTTCCCCCATTAGTTTGCAGAATAACTACATCAATTTAAATTATGAAACTTACAGAGTCATTAAAACTTCTGCCAGAATGGGGTCTTTTCATAGTTCACAAATTAAATCTTTTCTCATTTTTAAGTTATAAAGTCAAGTGTTAAAATATTGCACATGCACAGATCTTTTGAAAACATAGTGGAAGGTCATGAAAATATTTCCCAAAGTTAATGCTGGGCAAGAGGAAAAAAAACTAAAAAAAATTAAGTAAAAGAGTTGACAATTGTGTGGTTCATCAGAAGACAGCCTAAGGAGACATCTGAACTGGCTTTCCAAAAAAAGTTAACTATGCTTAGTATTTTAATTAGAATGGAAGATCCACTGAGACAGACTTTAACAAACTCAGTATGTGCACGGCTGATAGGCCATATGCTTTGTAAGACACACACACACACCCACCCACCCAAAACAAAACTGGTCATGAACACAACTGAAAATAGATAAATATTTTCACACAGGAGTGCAGTGTGCATATTTATGGAACATATACAAGCAGAGGTGAGTAAGAAGTAAATGCCTCAGCTGGGACTTGAACCCAGGCCACCTGGAATACCATTCCAATTGCACTAACCAGCTGCGTCACTGAAACAATTGAAACCTGGGCCATCCCCGAGCACATTACTCTTTCTCAAATGCACAACCCAATGGCAACACAAATATTTACTTGTAACAGTCACACAAAAGTGCGGTGTGCATATTTATGGAAAGGATGGTGGAACCTTGGAACGGTCTGTCAGCTGAACTAGTGGGAGTGAAAACAGTGAAGGGATTCAAGCAGGGCTGGGGCATAATGAAGAGAATATTGGTTACTGGGGGTGACAGGACCAGGGAGGAGAACAGAGAGAGGACGAGGAGGGTTAGTACCCTGGAGGAATAGTAGGTTTCAGGGATTATAGTGAACTTGGGCAGCCTGGATGGACCTATGGTCTTTTTCTGCCATCATTGTCTATGTGTCTATGAAAGCAATGGAACCTGATAGAACAAAAAATAACTTTCTAAATAATAACTAGAAAATAAGGCCTGAATATACTGTTGCCTCACTGGCAGGTCTTGGAGTTTTTATGACTGCCTGACAAACCTTACGCATACACAAGAATAAGGGATTATCAGACTTTTAGCCTTTGAGAAAGCGCATAAGCGTGAAATGTGTCAGGCAATTGGCAGTGAGGAGGACTGGTCTGAAGGCATGGAGTCTGATACAAATGCCATTTTCAACTTTTGTACCATGTTGCAAAGTCATATGCCGGTCAAGTTAGGACTGTTTGCTGCATAGTGTGGACAACAATAAAGTGCCAGTACTGTTTAAGGTAAAAGTCTGACAGTCCCTCATTCCTGTGTACTTGTATGGTATGCCTAGTAATCAAAAGGTTTAGACTTTTGCTGGCTCATTTTCAAACATGCTGACTAAGCTCCTTCAGTCCATATAGAACCACTTCCCAGGTGCAGAGTCTACCCTCCTGTAGCTCGTATTTTTCATAAATACAAACAGAGCCACACAGGGGTTTCGGGGTGCTCCAGGACAACATCCAACTATAGATAAAGTCACGGCACTCACCATATGCACATAAAGAAAGGGATGGAGACTTGATTCAATTCAAAAATGTCTCTCGTCTTAACTTCAGCCAGGAAAAAACAGGAAAAGCAAACAAGGTGCAGCAAACTTCCTAAATATCACCCAGTCTTGGGCTTTATTAAGGATGATGCCACCTAGTGCACACTACCGTATATAGCACCATTTTTAAGTCACGTCAATAGTTTAAAGTGCTAGTGCTCATTTCTCAGTGTAATTCAGTTATATAAAGTGCACAGTGAATAAATGACCTAAAGTGCATTGTCCACAATCAAAGAAACATAAATATTTAAAAAGGACATTTCCGCTCAATCATTATTAATGCTGCCTCTTTTCACATTTATTATGAAAGCTACTCTAGGAACCATGTTCCTTTACAATGTTATTGTTTTTATTATAAAGGGCAGTAGAGAGGGGAAAAAGGAAAGCCTGGTAGAAAACTACTTATATACATATGTACAATTATGAAATGGGTAGAAAGAATGCTGGCTGCTGATTGGCCAAGAGCAGCTTTCAGCTTGTCCATTATCCCAGCACAATGGCACAGCTAAAAGTAGTATTTTTAAAAAAGGCATTCAATTTATTAAAAATGACCCATTTCATAACTGCAATAAGGCACTCTAGGGAGTGTGTTATGGTGGGCTAACGGCCCTTCTCAGGTGGTGGAAGCACTCGGCTATGCCTCATGCTTCAACCCACCTTAGGTGGGCCATTATCCCATCATAACACACTTCCTGTCATGCCTTATTGCTTAAATATGGAATGTCTTAATAACAATGCCCTATGAGGAGCTGCTATGATGGGAGCATTAAGCGTGGGTTCAGTGCACATAGGTACAAGCAATTAGTTTTTTGAATAACCAGCATGTATGAGGTTCATTTATGCTTGTGGTACTAGGTTGTGTTTTTCCTCACTGTATCTTCCCAGGATTGCTTTGTCCTTTAAGAAGATGGGCAATTGAAACTGTTCGAGGAATCTGGTGAGGGAATTAAACCGGGGGGGGGGGGCGGAATTTAACTAGGGAATCTAATGTGGCAGATCCTGTCTGGTCTTGTATTCTGAATGGATTCTGCTGGTATCAGTGATCCACAGCTGGTTTACAGTCATATCCACTTATTTCTAAAGTGTCTCAAGTATTGGAAGACAGCTGTATAGATGCTCAAATCTGCTGGATCATGAACAACGAAGAGGGCAAGTTCAGAAGAGATGCTACTAGCAGTCCTTTGTGAAGAGCCCAGTGTAATTGAGGACACTAACATCATCAACCTCACAAACTACGAACTACAGGAGGGGGAGGTTTATAAGGGGAGAACAAGCATTGTAAATGAAGCGACAGATATGAGCACCTACACTGCTGTCTTCCAATACCTGGGACACTTCAGAAATAAGTGGGTACACCTATATGGACTGCTTTTAAAGAAAGCATGTTGTAGGTACATAAACATCTAAAAAGTTGCTCCTGTTGGTAATAGCTGCTTAAATACAGGTACTGTTGCTTTACCAGACAAGGATAATTAAAAATACACCTCCCTTTTTCTTCCCCCTCCTCCCCCAACTTACCCTCCTTAATCTTAAAATTCCCTCTGTACCATCTTTATTTATTCCTTTCATATATTTGAAGGCTGCTGTCATGTCCCCTCTATCCCTCCGTTCCTCCAGGGAGTACATGCCGCGCTCCCTCAGTCTCTCCTCATAGGGTTTGTTCTCCATTTTGAGGATCATCCTGGTTGCTCTGCATGGGACCCCTCCAGCAATTTAATATCTTTAAACAGAGATGCCAGAACTGCACACAGTACTCCAGGTGCAGCCTCACCGATGAACTGTACAGTGGCAGGATGACCTCCCCTCTCCTGGACGTGATTCCTCTGGCAATACACACCAGCATCTTATTAGCGTTAACTGCCATTTTTCTGCACTGCGCTGAATGGTTAATTTGGCATGTTATTATTACCCCAAGATCTTTTTCCGCCTCTGTAGGGGATAACTGTACCCCCCAGTCGGTAATGATTCCTTGGGATTTTTGCTCCCAAGGGCATGACTTTGAACTTCTTTGCATTGAACCCCAGCTACCATGTTTCTGACCAGTGCTCGAGTCTGGCCAGATCATCCTGCAGCCCCTGCCACACCTCTGTGTCATCCACCACTGCACCTAACTTTGTGTCATCTGCAAAAACGCTCCTCTTATTCTTAATCCCATGCGAGATGTTGGCAATGAAAATGCCCAACAACACTGGAACACAGTACCGAAAACTGTGGTATCCCACTGGTTATGACTACCCTCTGCTTCCTGTCATTCAGCCAGTTCCTGATCCACTCCACCATTTTCTCCCCTGCTCCTTGGTATCTCAACTTGCTAATCAGTCTCCCATGTGGCACTGAATCAAAGGTCTTGCTGAAGTCTAGATACAAGACATCCACCGTTTGGCCTCTGTCAAGTGCCCTAGTCATCCAGTGAGAAAAGTTCACCAGGTTGGTCTGATAAGATCTTTCTGAGACAAACCCATGCTGTCTGTTGTCCTGGAGATCATTCACCTCCAGAAAGGTTACTACCATTTCCTTAAGGATAGTCTCCATTAGTTTTACCACAATGGATGTATGGCTGACTGATCTATAGTTGTCCGGTTCATCCTTGGGATCACTCTTGTGGAGGGGCACTACATGTGCCATCCTCCAGTCCTGGGGGACACACCCATTTCCCAGTCAGATATTGAATAAATCTGCTAGTGGCCCTGCCAGGACCTCTGCCAGCTCCTTCAGAACCTTGGGGTGCATGCCATCTGCCTTATCTACCCACAGGGCTTTTAGGTCTTCCAGTACCCTATTCACTGGGATTTCTCCATCTGTTAACCCTGTCCCCACCCCGTACCCCCTATCCCCTGAGGCATTGGCTCAAGATTCTCCCTGGTAAACACAAAACAGAAGTAGTCATTGAGCGCTTCTGCCTGATCTGCCCCCTCTTCCACCCACCCATCTTCTTTCTTGATTCTAACAATTTGATCTTTGCAGTACCTCCTCTCCCTAATATACTGGAAGAAATCCTTTTCTCCTTCTCTGATACCTTGTGGCAGCCTCAGCTCCCTTGATGCCTTGGGTGCCCTGACTGCCTGCTCACTTCCCTTGATTTCTTTGTGTTCTCCTCCCTGCCTCCCCTTTGGATCCCATAAATCTTCTGAAGGCTGCTCTCTTTTCCCCTCACCTTTTCTAACACTTCCCTGCTTAACCCGCTCAGCTTCCTGGACCTGGCCTTTTTACTTTGAATCTTTATACATGAGCTAGTGGCCTCTGCAAGGCTGAGTTTGATAATTTCCCATTTCTGGTTAGCATCCAAGTGTGGGCAGGTGCTAGCAAGGAGCTCTGCTACTATGTCCCTTATCCTGTCAAAGTCTGCACAACTGAAGTGCAACATCTTTGGATACAGAGATTTCAATTTCTATCTGTCTCTTCACTTTGATTTCTATCTGAGAAGTTTTTCTTGTGTAACCCCTAGGGGGCGCTACCCCTGTCTGCCCCCTCTGAGGCAGGGTAAGGGGCCCATATCCATGGACGGGTGCCTCCACCCAGAGGTTGGGGTTAGCCCCAGTAAGACTACCTCGGTTACAGCCCTCTGGGCTACTGCAACCCCCCTTTTGTCCCACTAGTGACTCCCACTGGGTACCAACAATTCTGTTCACCAGTAAACTTACCCCATGGAAAATGTAATCCAGCTCCCTTCGGGAACCCCCTGCAAAGTAAGGCACAGTTATGTTGCAATCACCAAGCAGCAGTTCACCATTAATGTACACAATAGCCAGGATGTAGCTGTACAAAACAATCTGATTTATTCAGGGGGAAAACAACAAGGACAGGGGGAATGAAGTTGATTAGCTTATCACTAAACTCATCTACCTAGGGCTCTGTGCACAGGTCTATCTCTACCAGTTACTGTCCCTGGGTACCCAAGCCCTAGTGGCTAGTCCAAACTGTGGCAGCTGGTAGGGGACCTTTCACACAGAGAAAAGAAAAAGTTAGTTAAACAGTCAACAGTACAGTAATTTCATTTGGATCCAATGTGGCCATTCAACAGGGAGCTACCCTGAATTAGTACTCACGACCTCCAGACAAGATAGGGTCCTTCAACTTCAGCAGGGCTACTCCTGAGCTCCACGAGGCTCCTCACACATTTGTATGGCAAACTGCAACAGGCAAAAGTCCTTTAACGGCAGCAGGATTTACTTGAGCTACACAAGCCCCCTCGCACATTTATATGGTAAACAGCAACAGGCAAAAGTCTTTTAACGGCAGCAGGATTTACTTGAGCTACACAAGCCTCCTCGCACATTTATATGGTAAACAGCAACAGGCAAAAGTCCTTTAACGGCAGCAGGATTTACTTGAGCTACACAAGCCTCCTCGCACATTTAGATGGTAAACAGCAACAGGCAAAAGTCCTTTAATGGCAGCAGGATTTACTTGAGCTACACAAGCCTCCTCGCACATTTATATGGTAAACAGCAACAGGCAAAATTCCTTTAACGGCAGCAGGATTTACTTGAGCTACACAAGCCTCCTCGCACATTTATATGGTAAACAGCAACAGGCAAAAGTCCTTTAATGGCAGCAGGATTTACTTGAGCTACACAAGCCTCCTCGCACATTTATATGGTAAACAGCAACAGAGGGGTACCACACCAGGCAGCTGCTTCCAATGCTCCCACAAACTCACCTTCACTGAGATACTGCAAACGGCGGCCTCCACTTGTCTTCGGACCGAGCGCGATTCAGCAGTTTTCTCCAGTCCTTCTTCAGGTCAAGCCTGGTGGGTAGCTGTACAGAGCAC
This sequence comes from Neoceratodus forsteri, assembly GCA_016271365.2. Lineage (NCBI taxonomy): Eukaryota > Metazoa > Chordata > Ceratodontiformes > Ceratodontidae > Neoceratodus > Neoceratodus forsteri. Next base: position 511,620,424 of record CM028134.1, on the reverse strand, counting down.
AGCCTCCTCTGACCGCCCGCCGACGGGTTTCATCCGCTGGAGCCAACAACACAAAACGGCCACACCAGGCCTTCACACGCTTCCCGCACGAACACTCTTCAGCGCAGAAGCACACAGCTCCTCACTCCTCACTAGCCACAACGCATCTGGCTCTCCACAGCTTGGGGCACTCCTCTCCACTCGGGCGCGACCCGATCCAATTGGCTGGTTGAGCCTTCCAGTCACTTCCTCTGCCTCTCACTGGTGCGAAAAAGCGCCATAGCCCATAATGCCTTTCCCAAATACAAACAGTTCCTCTATTGGTCAGCCGACTCTGTAGGGTCCCAAGGTACTGATTGGTCCAATTCAGCAGTTCTGGACCAAAATGGGGGAGACAGTCAAAACAGTCCTGGCTGCAAAGGAAGGCAGGTTAGAACAACTACAATATCATTACTACTTTAATAGATAGTCAGCAAACAAGCACATCTTCTAACGAAGCTCCCTCTGCGCAATTAGCGATGGCAGAAACGGAGCGATTATTCTGCAGCCCGGGCGGGAGTCGAGCATAGCAACACTCAAACCCCCACCCCATTTCAACTAACTCTGACTGCAACAGGCAGCCCTTAAAGGGACAGAATACGGAGGCCCTAAAAGAGCACTCACCAGGTCCCCATTTAGGCAGCTTTATGCCGATTACCAACCAGGCATAAGGCACGTTAGGTACCCCCATTTGCAAGGGAGTTACACCCTCCTGGGCCTGGAAAAACTCGGCGTCTGCATCAAGCCATTACCCCTGAGGCAATTTGGGCGAACATTTCAATTAATACTACATCACATTTTAAATCACATACAGAAATATTACATTTACAGTGCACTATAGTGTATACACATTATACATATAAAATCTTACACTTTTTAACTCAGGTCATAGGGTTCTACCCGTGATCCTGGGACTGAGGGGCTCTTCTGTTAGCTACTAACTGGTCCTCCGGGGCAGGGGCACCACACTCAAAAGGCTTTACTAATAGTCTGGAGTTATCCCCCAAGGCTAACTTAGGCAAAGAACTTGGGGACACATATACCCCTTTGTGAGCCACATTTAAGGGCAGGTCCACTGGCTGACCCAGGGATTCATAGCTCAACTTGATTACTGGCCGTATCTGTCGGCCGGATCATCTAGGGGTCTCAGGGGATTCTGAACCAGGCCCTGACTCCACTTCCATGTCAGGGAAATTAGCAACGGGAATCCCTTCAAGGGGATCAGGCTCGATACTCATAGTACTATTAGGGGCTTGACCTTCTATCCCTGAACCCACCCCACTGGGCTCATCCAGGGGCTGTTTAGGTACTAAAGGGGAACCACCAGGGCATTCAAAATATCCTTCCGATTCTGTCATATCGCTGTCTTGTTCCCCCGTCTCACTCTCTTCTTCTGAAAAGTCAGATAACTCAGCCAGGCCAGACAGTTCAGCCAAGCCCAAGGACTCAGCCCCCTGAGTTTGTCTGCTACCCCATTCATCTTCTGGAGGCATCTCCTCCGGGGACAAAGTAGAGGGCTCAATCAACACAGATGGGCCAGCTTCAGTTCCTGAGTTAATAAGGGGATTGCCCCGAAACAATTGACTTAGTTCATAAGAGGGATAGCATTCAACATCATCTTCGCTGTCTTCTGACACTGAGTGTAGACCATCTCCTTCTGCGGGGGGGTTGCACAAGGCTGCCTTGGTGGACTTGTTGAAGGCTCCACAGGCTTGGTTCTTTTCTTAGTAACAGATCTAGTCACGGGCCTGGAAGGAGTGGTAGAGGAAGGTTCAGCTTCAATCAAGATCTGCCCAATTGGCAGCAGATGATTTCTGTGTATGGTTTTCACATCTTTCGAATTGTTTTCAGGCCGCACTTTATACACAGGTAGGTCTGCCAGCTGTCCCACAACAATGTGAGGGAGGTGATGCCATCTGTCGGCAATTTATGTTTGCCATGCAGTCCCAGATTTCTCAACAACACTCTATCCTTCTCTCAACTCTACTGTTTTCACTTTTTTGTCATATCTCTCCTTGTTAGCCAGATTTCGTTTAGCAGCCATGGTCTGGGCCAGTTGGTAGGCATGATTTAATTGGGCCTTTAATTTCTGTACGTACTGTAGATGGTTTTCTGCTCACACCCCATCAGGGGAAACCCCAAAACACACGTCCACTGGCAATCTAGCCTCTCTTCCAAACATCAGTCGATAGGGGGAGAACCCTGTGGCATCACTTTTCGTACAATTGTAGGTGTGAACTAGAGTGCTAATCTGTTGGCTCCATCTCGATTTATCTTTGGATTGTAAGGTGCCCAGCATGTCAAGCAATGTACGATTGAACCTTTCAGGCTGAGGGTCTCCCTGCGGGTGGTAGGGGGTGTTTGTGATTTGCGTACCCCCCACAAAGATAGCATCTCTTTAATCAAGCGACTTTCAGAGTCCCTTCCCTGATCGGAATGAATCCGCTGCGGAGCCCCATAGTGGACGAAAAAATTCTCAACAAGTACCTTAGCCACTGTAGTTGCTTTCTGATCCTTGGTCGGGAAAGCCTGGGCATACCGGGTAAAATGATCAGTGACCACCAATATGTTGCTAACACTTTTCAGATCAGGCTCTAGACTCAGGAAATCAATACAGACCAGTTCCATAGGAGCACTAGTAGTAATGTTGACCAAGGGAGCAGCTCTCTGAGGTAACGCTTTCCTTTGCAAACAGTGACCACAGGTCTTGACATACTGTTTCACATCCGCACTCATCTTTGGCCAATAGAATCGAGTGCGTACCAAATCAAGTGTTCGATCGATGCCCAGGTGCCCCATCTGATTATGCAATGACCTTAGAACTAGTTCTCTGAAAGCTGAGGGCAGCCAGTTGTTGTCGTTGCACCGGCCCTCCTTACTCACAGTCTCTCTATAGGAGTTGATTGATCAGCTTTAATTTGGGCCCTTCTTTGTACAACAAGGAAGTCCGCAAGTCAGTGGAACGCAGTTTGGACACATCCCTTCCAGCCCGCAAAACCTCTACGGCCATTCTTATCATAGGGTCACAGGATTGAGCCTGTTGGAGATCATCATTGTTGAGTTGCGGCAGAGAGCTGGTGTCCAAGGCAGAGAAATGACAGTAGGCAGCAGGTATACAGTTCTCCGGCAGCCCCAAACAATCTACCATGCAGTCCACTGTGTCAGGAGACACCTGTTCTTCCTTATCAAATTTCTGGCACAGGGCTCTTATGTCAGGCTCAGACAACTGGACCCATTCAGTCTGGGGCACAGGCCTCCGAGAGAGAGCATCCGCATCTATATGGTTTAAGCCCGCCCTGTATTCTACAGCGTAGTCGTAGGTGGCCAAGGCAGAGAGCCACCTATGTCCAGTGGCATCCAGTTTGGCTGAGGTTTGTACATAGGTCAGAGGATTGTTATCAGTCTTTACTGATATCTTGGCACCATACAAATAGTCATGGAACTGATCAACAATGGCCCACTTCAAAGCCAAAAACTCTAATTTGTGCACGGGGTAATTCTTCTCGGACGGCGTCAGCCTTCTACTGGCAAATGCTACAGGTCTCAGTCCATTCACGTGCTCCTGGTACAATACAGCCCCCTGTCCTTGCAGACTGGCATCAGTATGAAAGTGTAAGGCTTGGCTGGGTCAGCATAGAGCCAACACGGGTGCATGGGTGAGTTGATATATGATGTCATGGAAAGCTTCCTCCACTCAGCAGTCCATGATCCCCAAACATCATTTGCACGTAAATACTTTTCTATGTCAGTGTGCACACACTTCTTATACTTTTGTGAGTGAGCGGATACCCTGGGTGAGATTAAGGAGGGCCGAATCACTCGTGAGTAGTCTCTGACAAACCGCCTATAGTAACCACAAAACCCCAGGAATTGTTGCAGCTTTTTTAAATTCCTAGGTTGAGACCAAGTGGTCAACGCCTCCACCTTGCTAGGGTCAGTCTCTATGCCTTCAGTGGACACTATGTGGCCCACATATTTCACGGAAGTCTGGAAGAATTGACACTTGTCAATAGACAACTTAAGGCCGAAATCCTCCAACCGATCCAGAACTTTAAATAACCGTTGCTCATGTTCTTCCAACGATCGGCCAAACACTATAACGTCATCTAAATAGACCAAACACTCGAGTAGGTTCATGTCCCCCACAGCTCGTTCCATCAAGCGCTGAAAAGTGGCTGGGGCACCCAACAATTCTTGAGGCATCTGAATAAACTCATAGAAGCCTAAGGGGCAAATGAAAGCAGTCTTCTCCCGGTCGGCTGGGGCCATCGGGATCTGGTAGTATCCGCTCCGAAGATCCAATACAGAGAACCACTTACTACCATTCAGACAATCCAAGGCGTCTTGTATGCATGGCATGGTATATTGATCCGGAATGGTCCGCCTATTCAAAGTACGATAGTCTACACACATCCGAACTGCCCCATTCTTTTTCCTTACTACTACAATGGGGGATGCATAGGGGCTCCTAGACTCTTGAATTACACCAGCAGCCAACATTTCTTGCAGATGCTGCCGTACATCATCTATGTCAGCGGGAGCCAGACGTCGGGATCTCTCTCGGAAAGGTCTTTCGTCGTGCAATCTAATGTGATGCTCAGTCCCTTGTACACATCCTACATCCCACTCCTTCAGAGAAAAAACCTGGTTCCTCTTGGCAAGCCTCTCACTGACCCTGCGCTTCCACTCAGTCGGCAGCGGAGAGTCACCAAAGTCAAACAGATCAGGGGCAACTCTATCACCTGTCTGAGAACTCTTTCTATTTGGTAGTACAGCAGTATCCGCACAATGAACACTAGCCAGAGTGCACCCTCTTCTTATCCGAATCTCTTTATCAGACACATTGTGCACTTGAACCATCACCCTCTTAACGTAAGCATGGGCTCTAGCTGGCAGAATGCTGGGTCTGAGCAACAACCCCTCAGGTAATCCTTCCTCCGCAGGCGCATCCAACATCAACAACTTATTCTTGACATCTGTTTTTAGTTGTATCTCTCCATGCAGAACACATTGCTCATTTGGGGCAAGTACCAAGGGGGCCGGATCCTTTTTCCATACCACTCCCACAGGGCCTTCAGGTTCCTCCAAACTACCCTTCTCCTGGGCGGCCCTGACCTTTTGAATTACAGCCGGTATGCTCAAAGCTCGCCCAGTTTGAAATGCTCGCTTCTCTGAGCACAACTGGGCCAATCGTCCAAACATGTGGGCATTTGTCCCAATCAACAAGGGCACCCCATCGTAAAGTCCAGTGGGCGGGCAAACTAACACTAAGGTTTCCACTTGCTCATCTATTCCATTTACAGTTGCAGGGAATGATAACCAGACACGGATGTACCCCAAATATGGATAAGGCTTGTCGCTCAACCCCCATACATGTAGGCCAGTTAGAGGCTGCAGGGGCACTTCAGATAAGTGTGCTTGGTACCAGTCCTGAAACATGATGGTCACCTGGGAGCCACTGTCCAATACAGCTCTAGTGGGAATTCCATTCACCTGCACCCGGGTCTCCATAGACGGCCCGACCACATCAGACCAGTTGGGGGTAGCACCATTGTTAGCCTGGCGGGCATGGGCCTGAGTCACACAACTTTTCTTGGGGGCCCGAGACTGGGTCTGGCAGTATCGAGCGATCAGTCTGCTGTTAACTTTCCTTAAATTTTCAGGCCTCTGGCAGTCAGGCTGGAAATGCCCATCTTCCCCACAGTGATAACAAAACTTAGGGTCCCAGGGGTCACTATTCTGAGGGGGGCCCTGAGGGGAGGGAGAAAGCTCTCTAGGGCTAGGGTTCAGGCCTCTACATGACTCAGGGGCCCCGGGCCAAGTAGGGTAACCAGTAGACTGCTTTAAGTCCCTCACCAATTCCCGTAAATTCCTGATCTCAGCCCTCAACTCACCCTCCACGTAGGGGTCAGAGGAAACAACCCACATCCCCACAGTACACTGGAAATCTAGGGACCCCTCGGACCCTCCAGAGGCCAAAACCAGTCTCCTCAGGGTATTAGTCTCGGAGTCCACACTGAGGTTCACGGCCCCCACAGGGTTCCCACCCTCTTGCGTCAGTCTCCACTTCCCGAATTTCCCTCATCAATTGACAATATTCAGGCGGGGTGGCCGCCAATCATGCAACTTGAGTTTTCAGCAGTGTTACACTAGAGAATCTGGCAGACTTTAAAACATGTTCTAACTGAACCTGATTTAGGGCTGTCATGATGATTCCCCTTTTCTATAGGCTTTCTGCAAGGCCCTCCACTCTAGTAACAAAAGTGGACAGTTTTTCATTTCTCCACTGCTTAGCAGACCTGAATTTCCATAATAAATCTTCACCAGTCTCTGTACTCCCAAAACCCCCTTCCAAAGCAGAGAGATACTCTGCAGCGGTGGCTTCTGGACAGGTGGCCCGGAAGAATCTAATGGCTTCTAAGGCAGGACCCCGCAGACTCTCTATCAGCCTCTTCCATTTCTCCCCCTCGGAGCATTGCCACTCCTGGACCAAAGGGGTGGCAGAGTCCATCAGGCCTCAGGTCATCTTCCCGGAAGGCACTGGTACCGTGCCAGAGTAAAGTTTTACTTTACGGTAGGAATCTAGCTGTATGGAGGGGACTGCCAAGGGCAGAGAAGCCAACACTGAACTCTTAGGTGGGCAAGGGGAGGTGCCTGGGGAACCCCAAGGGGTAGTATCACTGGACAGATCCAAGGCTTGTAGCAACTCCTGGGTAGTCCTCCCCTCCACAGCTAACAATTTAAGCAGTTTATCCGTAAAACTGTTCATTTGAGGAGACCCCCCAGGAGTGACTGACCCACTTCGGATATGGAATAACCTCCACCCCTGAGATGCACCCTCCGGGTAAAGTACAGGAGGTACCTTCTCAGGGTATACTGCATAGGAGTAGCACCTGCAATGTCTGGTCAAGCAAATCAGCCATACACCCTTTCAATTCAACCTTACCCAAACACTTTACCCATTCTGCAACAGAGACAATATCAGCAGCTGGGGTACCCAAGGGCACATCTAACAATAATACAATCTTCTGGGAATCCAGCTCTTCGGCTTCACCCCAGCCCATCAGTTTGTGGACCATGGTTTTGATGGGTCCCAGCTTAATTTTTCCAACACATCCCCTTCCATTTTTTCCATCTTTGGGGTATCTCCTCACTGAGCCACCTAGGGGACGCTAATCCCAGCGGTGCCTCCAATTTGTAAGCTCTAGGGGGCGCTACCATTAGGGCTGCTACCCCTGTCTGCCCCCTCTGAGGCAGGGTAAGGGGCCCAGATCCGTGGACGGGTGCCTCCACCCAGAGGTCGGGGTTAGCCCCAGTAAGACTACCTCGGTTACAGCCCTCTGGGCTACTGCAACCCCCCCTTTTGTCCCACTAGTGATTCCCACTGGGTACCAACAATTCTGTTCACCAGTAAACTTACCCCATGGAAAATGTAATCCAGCTCCCTTCGGGGACCCCCTGTAAAGTAAGGCACAGTTATGTTGCAATCACCCAGCAGCAGTTCACCATTAATGTACACAATAGCCAGGATGTAGATGTACAAAACAATCTGATTTATTCAGGGGGAAAACAACAAGGACAGGGGGAATCAAGTTGATTAGCTTATCACTATACTCATCTACCTAGGACTCTGTGCACAGGCCTATCCTACAGTTACTGTCCTGGGTACCCAAGCCCTAGTGGCTAGTCAAACTGTGGCAGCTGATAGGGCCTTTCACACAGAAAAAGAAAAGTTAGTTAAACAGTCAGCAGTACAGTAATTTCATTTGGATCCAATGTGGCCATTCAACAGGGAGCTACCCTGAATTAGTACTCATGACCTCCAGACAAGATAGGGTCCTTCAAGCGTCAGCAGGGCTACTCCTGAGCTCCACGAGACTCCTCACACATTTGTATGGCAAACTGCAACAGGCAAAAGTCCTTTAACTGCAGCAGGATTTACTTGAGCTACACAAGCTTCCTCGCACATTTATATGGTAAACAGCAACAGGCAAAAGTCCTTTAATGGCAGCAGGATTTACTTGAGCTACACAAGCCTCCTCGCACATTTATATGGTAAACAGCAACAGGCAAAAGTCCTTTAATGGCAGCAGGATTTACTTGAGCTACACAAGCCTCCTCGCACATTTATATGGTACACAGCAACAGGCAAAAGTCCTTTAATGGCAGCAGGATTTACTTGAGCTACACAAGCCTCCTCGCACATTTATATGGTAAACAGCAACAGGCAAAAGTCCTTTAATGGCAGCAGGATTTACTTGAGCTACACAAGCCTCCTCGCACATTTATATGGTAAACAGCAACAGAGGGTACCACAGCAGGCAGCTGCTTCCAATGCTCCACAAACTCACTGTCACTGAGATACTGGCGGCAGCCTCCACTTGTCTTCGGACCGAGTGCGATTCAGCAATTTTCTCCAGTCCTTCTTCAGGTTGAGCCTGGTGGGTAGCTGTACAGAGCACACCCTCCTCTGATAGCCCGCTGACGAGTTTCGTCCGCTGGAGTCAACAACACAAAATGGCCGCTCCAAGCCTTCCCGCCCTTCCCGCGCGAACACTCTTCAGCGCAGAAGCACACAGCTCCTCACTCCTCACTAGCCACAATGCATCTGGCTCTCCACAGCTTGGGGCACTTCTCTCCACTCGGGCGCGACCCGATCCAATTGGCTGGTTGAGCCTGCCAGTCACTTCCTCTGCCTCTCACTGGTGCGAAAAAGCGCCATAGCCCATAATGCCTTTCCCAAATACAAACAGTTCCTCTATTGGTCAGCCGACTCTGTAGGGTCCCAAGGTACTGATTGGTCCAATTCAGCAGTTCTGGACCAAAATGGGGGAGACAGTCAAAACAGTCCTGGCTGCAAAGAAAGGCAGATTAGAGCAACTACAATATCATTACTACTTTAATAGATAGCAAACAAGCACATCTTCTAACGAAGCTCCCTCTGCGCAATTAGCGATGGCAGAAACGGAGCGATTATTCTGCAGCCCGGGTGGGAGTCGGGCATAGCAACACTCAACCCCCATTTCAACTAACTCTGACTGCAACAGGCAGCCCTTAAAGGGACAGAATACGGAGGCCCTAAAAGAGCACTCACCAGGTCCCCATTTAGGCGGCTTTATGCCGATTACCAACCAGGCATAAGGCACGTTAGGAACCCCCATTTGCAAGGGGGTTACACCTGTTCTGGGAATTGTAAAGTAAAATATTTATGCTAGTCTAACTGTGACAATATCTATGCTTACTACTTTGTTCTATTTTGTAAATGAGGTTGATTTTCTATATATAATTGTCAAGAAATTAACTGAATAATTTAATGCCACACGTTTCCATCTCCCTTACCCAATAACCTTCCCCTTTTCCCATCTCCCATGTCTTTACTTCAACATGTCCCTCTTCAGCACCCCCCCCATTTGTCATTGACTTTTGTACTTATTTTGTTTAAATGCTGCTTTGTTTATTTGGTGTGATTTTATGTAGATCAGCATATCACCATTTGTGAGTCTTATTTACAGTTTGAATGTGGATTACAACATTATTTACTTTGAATGCTATAAATAACAGCTACAGAACATGAATATTAAATATATGTTAATTTTTCATTGTATGTAAGGAAATCACATTGGCAACAGACTCTGCCCCTTGAAAAAGCTGTTGTGTACAGCAAAATATTGGGGGGGTCTGTCTGTGCTGCTGGGATGTTTTTCTGATGTCTTGCCACCTTAATAAAAGGATGTGAGTACTGGCACCATTGTGGTAAATTCCCTATGTGGAGACAGAGAATGCCCAAAGTCTGTGTGTTGATTATTAGTGTTCTAGTCAGAGCTCAATGGCATACACACTGCTTGTCACAGAGTACCATTCAAAACCAGCAGTGGATTTTCGTAGGAGCCAGCCTGTCACTGAGCCATAGATATATAAAAAGGTGGTTCCCCCATCAAATCCAGGGTCGCACAGATGTGATAAGGGACTGTGGCTTGGGGGAAGCTATGAACCTAACTCCCAGCTCCTGATTGCTGTCCCATAAAATATGTTTTTTCTTTGTTTCTCTTCTTGTGTTTTTCTCATTGGATCTTCCCTGGTTTCCCTTGTCCTTCAAGAAGATGGGCATTTGGGGGTGTGGCTAGCAGCCAAGCTGAGAACAGCAATCCTCCATTGCTCTGCATCACCACTTTCATATTTAGCCAATTTTAACACTAGAAGTGGACCAAAGTTGCCTACAAGTGACATAACTGGATCTAATAGCTACTGCGGATCAAGACCATATAAAAATTTCTGCTGTCTGTGACATGGGTCGCACTAAAACTATGACCGGAGGAGATGGGACCAAGCAAAAAGATACTTGAGCAGGCCTAGACAAGGAGAAGGAGCCTCCAGACGCTACCTTGAACCAGCCCTCAAATGCTGCTCTGCTAAAGTCGATTCAATCCATTGATAAGAAAATGGATTAATTTATTGCCAGATTGCTGGTAGTAGAAACAAAAGTGCACTCTGTGGAGGAAACAGCGATGGAAGCATCTAAGACAGCAGAAAAGGTGCTTACTATGACATCAGGCCTGGTGAAAGAAAAGCTGCTCCTTCGACGGGGGCTGGAGAACCTAGAGAATGGGGCGCAGGTGTCCTATATTTGATTCATAGGGTTGCCTGAAGAGTTGGAGGGAGAAGACTTGGGCGATTTTGTGGAACAGTGGCTTCCAGATTATCTTCAGCTGGATTTCCCAATTTTGATAGTGAGAGCCTATCGGGTAAATGCCAGGGGGCCCCGTCTGCATGTAGATTCAGCTCACCCACCAATTCAGGCTGTACTGGCAGTGCTAGGATCAGTAAAAGAATGGGACTATGTTTTAATAGAGGCCAGGAGAAGAGGACTCTTGCAATGGCAGGGAGTACCTATACACATTTTTCCTGACCTCAGCTTCGCTACCAGACAACGCCGGAAGGCCTTCGATGGAGTCAGATCAAAACTGTGTCAGCTGGAGGTCCACCCCATTTTGCTAATGCTAGCAAACATAAAAATAACTTATGGAGGAAAGACATATCACTTTGGGGATCCGGTGGCTGCAGCAATATTGATCACTAAAATTGAGTTGGACTATGCGGCGAGGGGTCCTGAGTCCGATTCAGAGGAGGAGGAGAGTAAAACCTGACTATGGGAGAGGTCTGACCCAATAAGTTATACTTGACTAGGGCTCCTAAAGTAGATGTGGACATGTCTTGACTAAAAAATGACCTTTCTATGATACAGTATGTGCTTAAATAGAAATTCAGAACATTTTATAGCAGTGAATTTTATTGGGCTCACTATTTACTTAAAAGTTGTGTTCTGTATCTGCTTGGGAAATATTAAAGTTTGAGTCTTTGTAACACAGCGGGGATTAAAATATATGTTAACGCTGTCCTGATCGTTTAGGAATTTGTAAGTGCAATCAGCCTTACAGTAGCCTCTTCTTTTATTTAACCAGAGAAATTAAAATATTGGGGGCAGTATTAGGAGCTTCAGTTATGTTGTAATCGAAAGTTTCAGCTATTTTAATTGTATATGACTGCCTTATGTAGGCCGAGACTTGAGAAGTAGGAGGTCTAGAATGAGGAGGGGATTTATTATTTATGTTTTCTTTCAATGAAGAATACTGGGGAAGTTTCACCTATTAACGGGGTGTTTTTGTTGAATGTTTTATAATTCTTACATAGTAGTTTCCCCACTCATGGCAGCAATAGCCTTGATAAATTCTACACTATTAAAGAAATGTAATTTTCATATACCCCCCTTATGGTGTATCACGTTAGGAATGCCATCAACACTGTATGTTTTTTAACCAGATTTTGAATGTATTTTAATTGTGCACTGTCCTACGGGCTATGCTCGTATCTTTTTCATTTAAAAATCAATAAATATAAGTTAAAAAAATAAAGAAAATGGGCATTTGAAGCTGTTCAAGGAATCTGGTGAGGGAATTTAGCCAGGGGAGGGAATTTAACTAGGGAATCTAATGTGTCAGATCCTGGCTGGTCTTGTATTCTGAATGGATGCTGCTGGTGTCAATGATCCACAGCTGGTCTGCAGTCATACCCCCAGTCAGGCCCCCAGTTCAGCACCAGCACCTTGTGCACTGGCACCAAGTGGGGGCCTCAAGCACAGTGCCTGTATCAACCACCCAGAGCAACCATTTGGTGGGTGCAGTTGAACAACCAACTGGACTACCCAGGTAAAAATCTGCGTGGACTATCAGCACCTGGGAGCCAGGCCAGGATCAGCAGTGCCCCCCCCCCCACCAACGACATTATTCCCACCTTGATTCCTTGCTTCATTTCATGTGCCAAGTTCATGTCTTGGATTGGAACTTAGGTTACTTCATTGTGTTACAACCTTCCCATGGAATTCGTGATCTGCAGAGGGGAGACTGAAGGGGGAGACCTCCATCCTGCCCCAGATCCTGGGTCTTGTCAGTCCTGCATCCCATTGGTTTTTGTTTGGTAACGAGTTGGTCGACCTGGGAAACTGTGCTTCACATTGTGAACAGGAGTTGTGAACCTGGCTGGGGAACCTGGAGAGGAAGCCTGGGGATGAAGCACTAGGTAAGAAGAATGGTGTATTAAAGGGTCTTTTTCATCTACAGATTATGTGCACTTGGATGTGCACTTCTTTCCCAGATATCTCTGATAGAAATGTTTTTCAACAGATGTTTTAAGCAAGGCCTCTGCAATTCTGTGTTTCTGTGGCTGTGGAATTTTCTGTGGAATTTGCTTTGTGCCATGGATTGAATATATATATATATATATATATGTGTGTGTATATAGATATAGCTATAGATATATATCCTCACAATTCATTGGTCGTAGTGAATTTTCACTCAAACTGTTTTTTCCATTGGGTCTGACTCCCTTCTGCATCTCTTTTATCCTGAAGTCCCTCCTGTATGCTCACCACATGATGTTATTGATGATATCACATCATATTTTAGTCAACAACAAGACTGCATTCTGCCACGGAAATGAATAAATCATGCTGCAGAAATCAGAAAATGCTGCCATAAAACCTATGAACCCTGCAGTGGCGGAGCCAGAGGGGTCTGGGGGGGGCAGTCGCCCCTCCTGGCTGCCCCAGTGTGAGTAGTGGTGCCCCTCCACCATCTTTATTCACTGTTTAGTGCCCATTGTGGAGTCCACAATTGACTGGGTGGCCCTCCCTGGTTTCCAAATGCTCCCAAACCTGGCTCCGCCACTAAAGCCCTGCCACAGAAATCAGGACCAAGTGCTGCAGAACACTAGGTTTTAAACAGCATGCAACACACCCAGGCAACATATACAAGTCCCCTATTCACTGCAAGTTCAGAATGTATAAAATGAAACACAACTTTGTAAGATTGTCAGAAAAAAACACTGCATATAACCACAGAATTTAGCAGAGGAAAGTTTTAGAGAAGTGGCTAGAGGTTTGTTCTTTTATTGTGACTACCAGGTGTGATCGTTTTAAATGTTTATGGCGCTTAGCCTCAGCTCTTCCTCCATGCTCTTCCTAATATAGTTTAAACATCTGATTGGGTGTCTGAACTGTTGTGGGTTTGTAGAGAAGGATGACTGGGTGTAATTAAAAACTGCAAATGGGAAAATAAAATAGACCTCTGGTCCAGAACCACTGGTGCTTTTACCCCACATGCTAAACCATTTAGAAGGGTCTGTTCTGCAATTTTAAAACTTTTTTTGAGAAAGGGACTTTTCTCCTTTATGAGAAATCCAGTGTCCACTGCTGACCCCTAACCTCAGGCTTGAGCCCGCTGTGTGATGGTTATACGCAGTATAGTAATAATGTGGTTGGGGGTAGGAATACAGCACTATAAGGGAGTGTAGAGGACTGGTGAAATGCGACCTGGAGTGGATGATTAAAAAGTATTGGGTGACGAAGGATAGGATGACTTAGAAGAAGAGCAGTTGAACAAGTGACTGGGAGTGCAATCTGTAGTAGAAAAGAAAAATTACTCACCATAGTAATCTTGTTTCTTCAAAGTGATCACTCATTATGATTAAACTGATGCAGTCAGGCTCCAATGTTGGACTGCCTGGAGAGATGGAATTATATGTAAATAATGGAACTCTCAGTTGGCTCATGCCAATTTCAAACTGCTGCTCTAGCAACTGCTGCACTCTGAGTGCCTCAGATTCTTACGTAGCCTTACTGGGTATAAGAACCAATAGCTAAAAAAAATATTTCTATAAAATAATTTTTGTCCTTAGGTCAAAAATATCCTAAGAAGTAAACCTGAAAGAACTTGAGACCACAAGGGAACCAACTAGTTAACAAAAAATGAATGTCTATAACCTGATCTATATAGAAAAAAACACCCTAAAACAGGGATGCAGAACAACTTTCATAGGTTCTAGTAGGGTAGGCAGGGTGGGTGCTTTAATCATAATGAGTGAACCATTTGAAGAAACAAGATTACTATGGTGAGTACTTTTTTTCTTCTAACCCCAAGAATCATTCATTATGATTAAACTGATGCAGACTACCAAGCAGTACCTTTGGAGGTTGGGCAGAAAACCTTTTTAGGAAACAGGTTCTGCAGCACTGCTGTACCAAATCTGGCATCACTTCTGGATTGTAGACCCAGGCTGTAATGCTTTGTGAAGGTGTGTATTGTTTTTCATGTAGCTGCTTTGCAGATTTCCAGTAGTGGAATTTCTCTTGAAGCTGCCCCTGAGGCAGCTGTGCCCCTGGTGGAATGTGCCCTCAGGCCCAGGGGTGCCTGTTTACCTATTTTACTATAACAAAACTGTGTACATGTCACTATCCAGTGAACAATCGTACATTTTGTGGCAGCTCTGCCCTTACTTACTTCTCCATAGGTAAGAAAGAGCTGTGTTTGACCTGGTCTGTAAGACTTGGTTCTGTCAATATAGTGGCTAAGTGCCCTTTTGACATCAAGGGAGTGAAGCCTCCTTTCTGGAGAACTGGAGTTCTCTGTAAAAAAAAAGACAGGTAAAGTGATGGACTGATTTAAGTGGAAATCAGACACCACTTTGGGAAGGAATTTTCTATTGGTCCTGAGGACCACTTTATACCTGTGGAATAAGATGTAGTCTGCATCTGTGCACAGGGCCTGTAACTCACTAATCCTTATGGCTGAAGTAATATCAACCAGAAACACAGTTTTCCAAGTGATATATTTCAAATCTACAGTTGCCATTGGTTCAAATGGAGCATCCATGAGTTTGGCAATGCAGATATTCAAATTCCAGGCTGAAATTGTTCCCTCAAGGGAGGGTACAAGAGGTTAAGACCTTTAAAATACTTCCTGAAGACTAGAAGAGAGGCCATGGATCTCTCTTTACCAGCTGACAGATATGCTGAGACTGAAGCCAAATGAACCTTGAGGGTTGAAAGATTCAGGCCTAGAGAATGCAAGCGTGTTAGGTAATCCAGGAGAATGGCTTAATCAGCCCTGGATGGGTCAATGCCCTTACCTGTACCCCACATGCAAAACCTCTTCCACTTAGAAGAATATGTCCTTTTTTTTCATCATTTAACATTTTATCCTCACCTGCAGCCACAGTCCTGCATTACATCCAGCCACCACTCCTCCGTTCAACTTCCAACCCCCAAGCTCTCATGCCCAGCTGGCAGACGCATCTCTGCCTGTGAAGGGGCCCACGTAACTACGCCTAGCAAGACCATTACGGCTACGCTTTCCAGGCATCGTCGGCCGGTGAAACTGCGGCTATCAAGCTGCCGCAGATCTGGGCTGCCCTTTTCCTCCATTTTTTTCCCCTGGAAGCAAGGACATGCAAGAACATCAGTGCACTGACATGCGGACGTCTGCCTTGCTTCCCCCCCCATTGGCACCTGCGCTACTGCAGTACCACCGGGAGTCTCCAGGGACCAGCAGAGTGCGGTGTGCATTTCTCTCTTCTCCCCAGGGCTAGGAGAGCTGTCATTGGATGCTCAATCCTAGTCCTCCCCTGCCGACCCCCGATGACCTAGGCTCATTCCCGAACCCCGGTCACCGGCATGGAGCAAGGTGTGGCATCCAGTGCCTCAACCTTCAGCACCACCGGTCTGGCCTAAAGAATATGTCTTTTTAGTAGAAGGTTTCCTAGAACCCCTAAGTACTATCAGCACCTGTTCTGACAGTTTAAGATTAGCATATTCTAAGTCCTCAAGAGCCAGGCCTTGAGCCTCAGTGATTTGAGGTTGGGGTACAGTATCCTGCCCTAAGAGGAGGTCAGCAGGTTGTGCTTCCTGAGCAGATGAATTGGAGAAACTACTGACAGAGTCAATAAAAGTGAGTACCAGTGTTGCCTCACCCAATCTGTTGCCACCAGTATCATTGTCGCTGGTTGGCACCTCAATTTCAGTAGGGTCTTGAATATCAGTTCAAAAGGAGGGAAGGTATACAGGAGCTTCCCCATCCAGTCCAGTGCCAATACATCCAGGCGTAGTGTGCCCCTGAGAGGAAGCCTGCAACAGTACACTGGTAACTGGTGATTTTCTATGGAGGCGAAGAGATGTATCTCTGGAGTGCCCCATCTCCTGAACATTGAACTGAGTATTTGGGGATTAAGACACCACTCGTGGTGGTCTTGACTTATCCTGCTGAGAGAGTCTGCCAGTACATTGTCCTTTCCTGGAAGATGTATGGCTGATAGGATACCTTCATGGAGTATGCCAGGGACCACAGTCTCATTGCTTCTGTGCACAGTGGGTCTGACCTGGTTCCTCTCTGTTTGTCGACGTAGTACATAATAGTGGTGTTGTCTGTTCTGACCTGTACCACTTTGTTTTGGAGATGTGGAGCAAATGCTTGCAGGGCTAGGTACACCACCCTGAGCTCCAGTAGAGTTATATGCAACAGGGATTCTTGAGGAGACCATGTGCCAGTTGCTGTGTAATCCAAAATGTGTGCTCCCCAAGTCAGAAGGGATGCATCCTTTGAAAGGATTAAGGAAGGTTGTTCCTTTATGAAAGGCACACCTACCTGAAGGTTGTGCTCGTCTAGCCACCACTGCAGTGCCTGTAGCAGGCTGTGAGTGACTGGAACCAGTTTGGACAGAGGGTCTGTCCTCTGTGACCAATATTGTCTCAGGTGAAACTGGATGTCTATCATTTGAAATCTGGAACCCAGTAACACTGTGGTGGCAGCTGCCATGTGACCCAGAAGCCTGAGGAATTCTCTGGCTGGTTTGGGTTTTCCTGGCACAAATGAGTTTGCAATCTGTAGAATGCTGTTTACTCTGTCCTGTGGCAGAAAAACTCTGCCCAGACTGGTGTTTAGTTGTGCACCAATGAATTCTAATACCTGAACTGGTGTTTGCTGAGACTCCTGCTCATTTATGAGAAAACCCAGGGACTCCAGAGTAGATTTTGTTAGTGCTAAGGCCTGCTCTGTAAGCTGTAGAGATGGGCCACTACTAACCAGTCATCCAGGTAGGGAAAGACTGACATCCCTTGTTTTCTCAGAAACTCCACTACCACAGCCAAACACTTTATGAAAGCCTTTGGGGCAGAAGTTAGGCCAAAAGGAAGTGCTGCAAACTGATAATGGCCCGATGCCAGTCTGAATCTCAAGTACTTTCTGTGAGAAGGTCTGATGGGGATGTGAAAATAAGCATCCCTTAGATCTAGGGAGGCTAGCCAGTCTCCCTTTTGTAAAGTGGGAATGATTATTGCAAGAGTAACTATTTTGAATTTTGGCTTCAGAATGTGTCTGTTTAGAAGTCTTAGATCCAGGATAGGTCGCCAATCCCCATTTTTCTTTCTTGTGAGGAAGTATATGTAGTAGAAGCCTTTGCCCCTCTGGTTTAGGGGTACCAGCTCCACTGCTTTGATTGCCAGCAGATGTTTTACCTCTGCTTCCAGTAAAATCCTGTCTGTAGTCGTAACTGGTGCAAATGTTCTTGCTCTCAGCTTGGGAAGAGATTTGAAGCTGAGTGCCAGATCCTGGCTCACTACCTACAGGACCCACTTATCTGTGGTGATGGTATGCCAGTCCTGGAGGTAGTAAGCTAGTCTGCTACCCACTGGTGGATCTATGACAGGGGATGCAACCTGTACCAGCCCATCAGGGGTTCTAAGTGGACTGTACCTGAGTCAGTGGGGAGGGAGAAGCTCTTCTCATGGATCTCCTGCCCCCTTCCTCAAAAGTATCCTCTAGGCTGCTGTTGCAACTGAGAGGCCTGAGCCTGGAAAAATGGTCTGGGATAGGACCCCCTACCCCTGCCTCCCCTAGTTTGGGCTCTATAGGATGTGGAAGGCCTATTCTTAGAATTACTTCTATATGTAGCCTTGTATTCTTCTACCTTTTTCATATAGGCCTCTGTTTTGTCACCAAATAAGTTTTTTTTTTCGAATGGGAAATCCATCGCCTTGGTCTGGGTGTCCAAGGTCAGGTTTGTGACCCTGAGCCATGCAACTCTCCTAAGGGAGACAGATAGTGCCATTAATCTGGCTGCAGAATCATTAGTGTCCACAGCCATGTGGAACTGGTATTTTGTGGCACCTAATGAAGCTCTTGCTGTATCTTGTAGGTCAACTGCCACCTCACCTGGCACCCTGTCAGCCAGGGCTAAAACTATATTCCAGAGTGCCTTCTGGTATTGCAGTGCATAAGCCATAAAGCTGGCCTGTCTAACTGCCAGAGAGGCAGCCATGTACCCTTTTTTACCCATTGCATCCATCTTCCGAGAATCCTTGTCGGGAGGATGCGTAGCCAGAGGAATCCTGGCTTTGTCACAGGCAGCAGCCTGCACCACCCCCTCAGGATCAGGGTGGCTAAAAAGAAAATCAGCTGTGGTCCTGTCAAGCTAATATTTCTTATTAACTTTTTTATCAGCTCCTGGAATGGAAGTGGGAGTTTGAAATATTTGTAATGCTGCCTTTTTCAAGAACTTATGCATAGGCAGTAGTAAGCGTTTTGTGGGGGTTAGCCCCATCATGTCTAAAAATTCTGCCTCCTCCACATCCTCCTCTTGTCTCCTGCAGAGGGAGGTTGAGTGTCTCCACCATGCTTTTCACAAAAGTATAATGTGAGGTATAATCCCTGGGACCCCTGGGGGGGGGGGGAACTGAACTCTTGTTCTGGAGAAACCTCTGGATCAATTGGTTCCTCATCAAAATCATCATCATCATCCTCACCAAAGGTGGCTTGTGGTTCCTGATGCACTGAAACAGGTATAGGAACCAGAGTAGTCGGTATGGGAACCGGGACTGCAGTCTGCAGTGCTTGTAAGACCTCTAAGGCCTTGGCAATGTCCTCAGTCGAGGGCATACCAAGTTTGTCTGCTGGGAGCTCCTTAGCCTTCTCGTCTGGAGGTGCAGCGACATGCTTTACCTTGCATTTTTTCTTAAGTGGAACAGGTTCAGTTCCTGACTCCACTGACCTTTTTGACTTACCCTGCTCAACCTTATCTGATCCTTTATCAGGATTCTTAGCTTTACCGCCATCCTTTTTTGTGCCAGAGGTGGAGGAACCACTTTCCCCAGTAGTAGCAGAAGCAGAGGCCATCTCTTCCAATATTGTTGACCTTTTCCTAAGAGTTTTTGGGCAAAATGTCTTACAAATATCACAATTGGCAAAAATATAGCTAGTACCCAGACAAAAACCAGAAAGGGAATGTCTGTCTGCTTTTGCTATAATCAGACCACAAGACTCACAATATTTAAAACCAGTGGGTCCAGTACATTTTTTACGTTTGACAACAGGGACCTCTGACATTGAGCAGGAATTGCTAAAGTAAACTATAACAAAATTATTGGTTCCTTGGAACTGAATATTTTAAATATAAACAACCACTAACAGTTCCGGGAACTGAACGCTACTTGGTTCTTGACAGAAAAACAGGACCGAGAAATTCATAATTTTATATAAAAATAAAACAGGTACAAATGGTCAAAGAACTGACCACAAAAAATAACAAATATCACTAAATTGAGGTAAAACCTCACTAGAAATAGTGGAACCCTTGGTTCCAGGGAACTGTGAAGGAAACACTAATTACCTAATATATTCACACAATTTATAAAATAAACTAAAATTAAGGCAGCAATTTGAAATATAAACTGAAAACACTACTTATCCACCAGATAAATGGATTGTGAAAAGGTTGAAGGAGAGCTCTCTGGGACGTCTTCACTAGGCAGGTGGAATAAAGAATCTGAAGCACTCTGAGTGCAGCAGTTGCTAGGGCAGCAGTTTGAAATTGGCATGAGCCAATTGAGAGTTCCAACATTTCCATTTAATTCCATCTCTCCGGGCAGTCCAACACAGGAGGCTGACTGCATCAGTTTAATCATAATGAGTGATTCCTGGGGTTAGAAACAACATGTTAAGAGTAAAGCACTTCATTTACCAGCCATGGCAATTTCACTATTATAACTCATGCTATTAATTTGGTAAGTTTACCCTCTGCGCTGTCTATGCCCAACAACTACACACAGAAAATACTACCAAGCAAACATTCAGCATTGCCAGTGATTGTTTTAGACTGGAGTCCAAATGGGTGATGAGAATCAAACAACTGTCCCATCCGTGAAAACCAATAGGATCTAGAAGGAAATTCATTTATATTTAAAAGGACACTGCCAGGGCTTTATTTTTGTATTAAAGTTAAAAATTGTATTATTGGCACATGCTCCCAACTTTGTGAGCCAGATCCCTTTTAGTGGTGTGTACTTTATTTACAGACTGCTATTTGAATTCCTGTTTTGTTTTTTTACTTTGTTTTGAGCTTCTGCTGGTATTTTTTCTGTCTGCACAAGCATTCATACAGAGCTGTGGGAATATGTCTAAGGCATCAGCTGTCTGGCTGTTAGGTAAATTTAGTCTGAGCACAGCACACTTACAGTACGCTGCTGGTTCCATCAACATTTGTGGCTGGATTGCTGTGCACTTATGTCCATTTGTCTGCAGTGTCCTTAGAGACTGCTGAAGATACATATATTGAAAAACTGGGCAGGGTTTTATTGCCTAACTGAATCTTGCCTAGGACATACATAAATAATAATAATACATTTTTATTTATATGGCACCTTATCCAAGACCAAGGCGCCTAACAATATAAAACAGAATCAAGCAACAATACATTATCAGTAAAACAACAATAAACTATTCATCAAAGAGGAAGATCAGTCATGGAATGCCTGGCGCCACAAAAAGAGTTTTTAAAGCTTCTTTAAATCCTTCCACAGTTGTGCACTCCTGTAACCGATGGGGTAGAGAATTCCAAAGGGTAGGGGCTGCATACATTTATACC
Source organism: Neoceratodus forsteri (assembly GCA_016271365.2). Taxonomy (NCBI): domain Eukaryota; kingdom Metazoa; phylum Chordata; order Ceratodontiformes; family Ceratodontidae; genus Neoceratodus; species Neoceratodus forsteri. Next base: position 511,599,163 of record CM028134.1, on the reverse strand, counting down.
CTCACCCCCGATGATTTCAGACCCACCCTTGGAATCGCTAGCGTATCTAGAGGCCAGAAGGGCACAGGACCCTAGGCAGCATGGATTCACAGCGGGAAGGTCATGCCAGACGAATCTGATAGATTTCTTTGACTGGGTGACCAAAGTAGTAGATCAGGGAGGGGCTGTGGACATGGCCTACCTAGACTTTAGCAAGGCATTTGACACAGTCCCACACAAAAGATTAATATATAAGTTAGCCAGCCTGGGAGTGGGTCCCAAGATGACAGCCTGGGTAAAGAATTGGCTGGAGAATAGGACACAGAGAGTAATAGTAAATGGAGTCCACTCAAAAGAAAGGAGGGTTACTAGCGGGGTACCGCAGGGTTCAGTATTAGGACCAGTCCTCTTCAATGTCTTTATAAGCGACATTGCAGAAGGACTGGAAGGAAAAGTATGTCTCTTTGCAGATGACACTAAGATCTGCAACAGAGTTGATGCACAGGGTGGGGTGGAAAGGATGAGAAGGGACTTGGCGAGGTTAGAGGAATGGTCAAATGTATGGCAGCTTAGATTCAATGCTAAGAAGTGCAAGGTAATGCACCTGGGAAACAAAAACCCAGGGGAAGAGTACACAATGGGGGGTGAGATACTAACAACAACAAAAATGGAAAGGGACCTGGGGGTAGTCATATCAGATGACCTAAAGGTGGGCAAGCAATGTGAGAAGGCAGAAAGGAGGGCTGGGGGGATACTGGGATGCATAGGGAGAGGCATCACCAGTAGAAAACAGGAAGTTATTATCCCTCTGTACAGACAGCTGGTGAGACCCCATCTGGAGTACTGTGTGCAGTTCTGGAGACCCAATCTCCGCAAAGACATAGACAGGATGGAAGCTGTCCAGAGGAGGGCAACTAAAATGGTGCAGGGTCTGCACCAGAGGACATATGAAGAGAGACTTAAGGAGCTTAATATGTATAGCCTCGGGGCAGTGGGAGGAGAGGGGGACATGATAGAAACTTTCAAGTACCTCAAGGGAATCAACAAAGTCCAAGAGGTAGCATCTTTCAAAAAGAGTGTGCAAGAACAAGAGGGCACAATTTGAAGATGGGGGCGGCTCAGAGGTAATTTAAGGAAGTATTTTTCACAGAGAGGGTTGTGGATGCATGGAATGGCTTCGGAGGAGGTTGTGAGTCAAAATCAGTGGTGGAATTCAAGCATGCATGGGATAGTCATAAGGCAATTCTGGGGGGTGGGGGTAGGAAGAAGTAGGCTGCTGGTTAACTAGGATCTGCAGCTTATCCAGTAGGTAGGGAAATGGGCAGACTGGGTGGGCCAAGCGGTCCTTATCTGCCGTCAAATTCTATGTTTCTATGTTTCTAGCAACCCCTCGTTGGCCAAGCATAGTGATTGTCCAGGGCAGTAACAGCTCTTTCAGGTAGTCTGGGCCCAGTCTGTGTAGGGCTTTAAAAGTCAGCAAACCAACTTTAAAGGTGATCCGCCACTGTACTGGCAGCCAGTGCAGTTCGTGCAGCATCGGTGAAATATGACATGATCAAGCAGTTCCCATCAAAAGCCGAGCTTCTGCATTCTGCACCAGCTTCAAGGGGAGGATTTCCACTCCAGGAAGCCCTAGGTAAAGGGAGTTGCAATAATCTAAGTGTGAGGACACAAAGGCATGGACCAAAGTAGGCAAGTCACCAGACGGAAGCAGATGCCTAATCCTAGCAATATTCTTAAAATGGTAAAAGGAGGATTTGATGCCAGCCGACACCTGCGAATGCAGGGTCAGCCCTTTGTCAAAAATGACCCCCAGGTTATGCACCTGTTCAGAGGTCGGGAGTGAAACGCCACTGAGAAAAAGTCCCGAGGGTGAACCAACCCCCAACCCCCCTATCAGGCGACCCGGGTCCACAACCAGCACCTCAGTCTTTTCTGAGTTCAACTTCAGCCAGCTGGAATCCATCCACTCCTGGATTTCTTTCACGCAGTTATTAAAGACCAAGCAAGCTCCATCCTGGTCGCGTGTGAAAGAGAGGTAGAGCTAGGTATCATCAGCATAGCAGTAAAACCTCAGCCCATACCTTCTTACAATGTCTCCGAGGGGTAGCATGTACACTGCGAACAACATGGGTGATACTACTACCCCTAAGGGACCCCACACAACAGAGAGATGGGGTCTGAGGAAACAACCCCAGACACCACTCTTTCCGAGTTCTACCTATGAGGAAAGATGTAAACCACCTGAGAACCATACCAGACAGTTCACAGATGTACTTCAGGTGACCAAGCAACACCCCATGGTCCACGGTGTCAAATGCTGAAGAGAGATCCAGAAGAACCAAGATGGAGTGGTTCTTCCAATCTCTAGCCATCGGGAGATCATTGAGCACCCGAACCAGCACTGTCTCTGTACTATGTCTCTTTTGAAAACCGGACTGGAGTGGTTCATAGGTATCATGGATGGTCAAATTGTCCTCCAGTTGTGCTGCCACTACTTCCTCAATCACCTTCCCTAAAAAAAGGAGGTTAGTGATAGGTCTATAGTTTGCATGGCAGTCAGGGTCCAAGGTAGCTTTCTTCAATAGCGGTGTAACCACCGCCTCTCTCAGGGAGCTAGGAAACTCTCCAGATTCCAAGGAGCACCAGACTATCTGCACAAGGACCAGACCGATTACATCAATAAAACCCCAAATTAGGGAAGTTGGTCCAGGATCCAAACTACAGCACATTGGGCGCACACTCTGGATGATTTGCATGACATCCATGAACTCCAGTTGGCTGAAGGTACTCCAGGAAGGCTGAGGTGCAGTGACCACCCACTGATCAGAAGCAACATCCATGGAGTGTGCCAGTTGGAGTACTGCCCTGATATCAGCCACCTTATTAGCAAAGAATCAAGCAAGTTCATCACACTCTAATTGTGAAAAGGCTTTCCAGACATGTAGACAAGCTGGGTTGCACAGTCTGTCTACAGTACAGAAAAGCTGAGCTGGTCGATTCTAAGCAGCCGCAATCTCCCTGGACAGGAATTCTGCCTTCTTATGGGTGATTGCAGATTGATAGACTTGATAATGGTCCATCAATCTAAGGCAGTCGGTATCAAGGTTGGACTTCCACCAGCAATGCTCCAACCTTCGTCCTAGTCTCAGCATCTCCCTCAGAGTCCCATCAAACCATGGGGATCAAAGGTGAAGGGAGACAGGATGAACTCGGACTGGAGCAATGGAATCCAGAGCCGCTGAGACGGCCAAATTATAGGCTGCCACAAGGGTCTCTGGGTCACTGCTTGCCAATGAGAGGGACTATAGGTCAAGCACCACCACCAGGCTATGAGAACTTATATCTTGTAAAGGACAGTACCTAACCATCTCCACAGGTTTAGGCCTACGAAGGTGGGTGCTAAAACTGAACCCCACTATGTAGTGATCAGACCACCCAACTGGTTCCACCCCCAAGTCCAATGTTTCGATTCCTAGGAGGAGGACTAAGTCAAGGGAGTGTCCGTGTTTATGAGTGGCAGTGGTAGCCACCTGTGTAAGGCCCAATGATGTCATCAACTGGAGGCAGTGCTGACCATATTGCCAGAGTTTGTCGTTGACCCAGGCGTGTTTAGGATGTGGAAGTCTACAAATTAATTGCCATCACTTTGTTGCTGATGTCAGCACTGAAGCAGCATCTGAAATTGCATGGAAAAAGGACCACCACCTGGTTTGTATTGTGGGTTAGGGGGAGAAAGAGTCACATACCTGGGTAGAACATACTTCATATAATTCAAACCATAAAAAGTCAGTGTGTACCGTGACTCTGTATCAGTTATTGGGCATAAAATAATATCATTCAAATGGCAGTGTAAGTTCAACAGTTTATGTATACTGCATGGGGAGGGGATCTGATACACTTGTCCTTTGGTTAGTACATGAATCAATGTGTTCTTGTGTAATTTTATGTCCTACTTGGGATTTTGTCCCATAGGTGAGTGCTTTAGCACCAATAAAAAACCTGGGTGGAAAGCATACACTCAACAACAGAGCAAGAGAAAGCAGCTAGAAGTTCATTTACAGGGAGAAAAAAAATGCTACCACAATATAGTCACTGAGGATGCTGCTGAACTGAGTGAGTATGTTGGCCTCAGATGCAGCCAAATGACAAACAGACCATGCTGCTTAGTGCAATATAACATAATACTGAAAACACACAAACCACTTGAGTGACAAAAAAAAAGTTACATTGACAAAATCTTTAAACACAATAATGCTGGCTAGCTAGTGAGTGCCACGGTGGGGATACCACTTGTGACTCTAGTAACTGTGTTTGGCTAGTGAGCCTTGGGCACTGGCAGCAGGCCAGAAGGAGGAAGACTGAGTGTCCCAGACCGTGGAAGAGAGGGAGGATAGCCAGTTCTGGAATTACATATTATGATCTTTGGGGGCCGGGGGGTCCATAAGCGTCCTATCTTTAAATTGAGCCCCCCTTCCCATTATATGTCAATGGCAGTGCTATGTGAGCTACTGGGGCTCACTTCAGAGCTACCGGTGCCGAGCTCTGGCAAGCCCCCCTGTAATTCCAACACTGAGGATAGCTGCCTTTGCTCCAACACTGCCATCTGGGTGACCATGGGTGGCAGTGCAGCAGAAGTAAAGAGAGAGATTAGAGGACATCAGCTGGTCTCTGCCGAAGCACACTTTGGATGCACTAGCATGGAGCCTCTAGCAGGTTGATGTTGCAGGGGGGCAGACCTGAACAAGGAATCACCCTGACTTGCACAGGGTGATCCCAGGTGTGCTCAGGCCCCAACCCCTGCCACTTTCCACTCCTCCTCCACACAGTTGGATCTCCTGCCTCTGTACTCAGGAGGAGGTGGGGGTTCAGTCTGGCTAGGCTAGGCTCTACCATGGAAGGAATCCGGGAGGGGGGAATTAAAAGTGGAGGGAAGGGGAGGGGCATGGCAGACATAAAAGGGGTGAGACTGGGCCTGATCCAAGGGAAGGGAGGGCAAGCCAGAGTGGGAGCATAAACAATAATTAAAAAAAAATGTCCATGGCAGATTTTATAATATACAACAGGAGTGGAGACAAAAACAGTTAAAAAAGATATCTTAGTGACATCAGTAACAGCAACATATCAAAACATTTTGGTTGTTACTGATGTCATAATGAATATTTTTAAGGTTACTGTGATCACAGAGGAATACTGAACTAATCAGAGAACATTTCACAGTATTGATGACTTCACAACACCTAGTGCAGCACTGAAGCCAGCTGTTAAATCAAAGAATAGCAAACTATTCAAAGTACAGATCCGAAAGCTATAACTTGTAAATGGCTGTTATATATATCAAATTTACAGTGGCTTAACTCAAAATAGGCAATTTATCATCACTTGTGAGTGGGCAGGACTTTTATAATTCATTCACGGCTCTCTGCCACTTGTGAGTCATAGCCCTGCCCTCACACTTGAAGATAAAGTCCATATTTTGAGTCAGCTCATTACATATCCCTTATATATTATATATTTCAGAGCCTGTGAGTCATTTTTTCCTGACATCAGGAACAATCAGCAGTTGATCTGAAATGTGAATGCCTTTCGTATGAATAAGACATTCCTTAATAAATAAAACTTTGCATCTGAAAATGTAGAAGTAGAAACTACTATGAACCTTTGTATCTGGCTGTGCAATCATGTCTGACTCTTTAACTCTGCCTTTGACATTCACTCCCTGATCTTTAGATCTACACAGCATAATAGCATTCAACCCCTACTAAATATGAAGTGTATCATTCACCTGAACCCCTAAACAAAGTCAATAGAGCTTTCTGCCTATACAGTATACTTTGTTTAAAGAGCTGGTGACACATTCAGGAGAACTTTAACAAAACCTTATATTTAGACACAGTGCAGCTTGTATTTCCCATTAGTGCTGTATTCCTCCTCCTCATTATTTATTACTGAGGTCATGTGTATGAGAACAGGACTTTTGCTCCTGAAGAGTGTGTCTGTTCCTATGCTTGTGGTATAATACCTTGGTTACTCCCATAGCAACAGATTGTAATGTCACAACAGAGGATTATGACTTGAAGAAAGGAGTAAGCTATATAGGCAGATGGACTCTGAAGGATAAAGATAATATATCCATGCACATTTCTTTAGTAATAAATAAAAGGGAGGAGTATATAAAATATAAATGTAATGCAGGCAGAACTGTAGCTAATTGTTAAGCTTTTCAAAGTTTTCTTTAAGGTGTCAGTAGTTCTTTAAAAAATAGGTCAGGTGATGGCAGTAAACTCCAAACTTCATTTAGTGTCAAAAATGTTATATCATACTGTATATCAGTAGAAATGTTAAACTGTCATTAAAAAAGTTAAAGACTATACCATGGAATACTGAAAGTTTGGACAATAAATTGTTTTCCAGGCTAAAAGTGATTCGGTCAACCCCTTTAGGCCTCATGCTGTCCCCAGCTTAAAAAGCATATTTTATGATTGCTCACATCGTGTAGCATGTGCTGATGTGGCTGGAAGTTTGATTTTGATTCCAGTTTTCTTTTTTAAAAGTGAAAAACAGACTGCCACAGCAAAATGCTTTTGTTTGCATTCCTTAATCAACTCCCACAGGATCTTTCCTGGACTCGGGAACCCACCAAACACAGTCTATCCACTCAAGATGCAATGGAAGCAGAGGAGACTATTTCTTCATGAGTGTCTGCGGTGCTTGAGGGATGTTCCTAATGTTCAGGAAGTGAGCAATAAGAGCAGACCAAGGACTGGAAACAAAACAAGGTGCAAGTATACAATTACCATGCATTACAATTCTATGAAAAAATGAGGCAGACTTAACCACTGGCAACACCAATGAATTTTAGAGAAGCTACGCAATCATAAAATTGGGTTTATAAATTTAAATAGTATGATGCAAAAAGGGTCAACGGTGTCCCTTTAATTTCATTATTAAAGATTTGGTGTAGCTAGTGTACTGGCTAAAACTAAGATTTATATCTGAGGTACAATTTATTTTCCTTTTGCTTAATTAGAAGATTTTTTTTACCAGATGTTAGTAGGTGTGATGTGTGGAACAGCATTCTGCCTCGCAGTTAACATATTTGTCACTATTACTACCCCTCCTCTCCACACACACTACATCATCAGCACTGTGACCTCCCTGCTGCATAGTAACAGCCACTCAGTCATTCACCTGAGACGTCACTGTCTGTGAGATCACAATGCTGATGATGTAGTTGGGGGGCTAGAGACAGATTTGTCAACTGCCAGGCTCAGACTGCTCCACACATCTAGTACAATATTATCACATAGAAGACTTTCTAATTAGCAAAGGAAAAAAGAGACATTCTTCAGAAATACAAAGTTACAACTGACTACTTCTAAAAATGTGTAGTATTTTCCTTTTTGCATGTTTTGGCTGCACTTGCTCTTTAACAGGGCAAATTATTCAGCATGCTGGTGACCTGGGTTTGCAGCCGCAGAGGCCAATGGGCAAGGACTGAGCATCTGATCAAGTTACTACATCAGGGTGGGGGTGGGGTTGGGGGGCTGTAGTATGTACAGTCAAAATGCCATGTCTGGTGTCAGATAATGGCTGCCTTGCCCCCATCTATGCCACTGTGTCTGTGATATACTGGAACCTCTTCCTCCAATTCCCCTGGCTGTCCTCTTGTCAACACAGTGCTCCCCTTCTCCCTTACATATCCATGGCCATATGGGGAGGGAGCTCCATATTAGGGACAGATATGGAACTGGGAGTCAGCATGAATCTCTTGCAGATCTGGAGAGACGGTAGCCTGAAATATTGTTCATGCAATAGAAGTCAAGGTATTGGCAGTCTGAAGGAGTGACAAAAGAGAGGCAGGTAAAGTGCAAAAAAAACATTAAAATGCTAAAAAAACAGGCAGCCCAATTTTAAGTGGTACAGCTTGCCACACTGAAGGCTTGAATTCTATTCATCTGCTTGGGTTTTGCAGACTGAATGGCACAGGTACTGCTGAGAATCCATTCATGTCTGATCCCCCTTCTCAGGAAGAGCCTGTGGCTCCTGCTATTATAAGAATGTCCCTTGGCTGACTTTCAGAAGGGAGTCATAGGAGCAGGACCACTTGCCTTCAGATGCTATTGCTATGATGCACAATGCTGATGCAGAATGCAGCTGAATCCAGCATTCAGTCCAGTGCCAACAAATATTATGAATACTGTTGTTGAGCTTGGTCCTGGACCACTTTTGACTGCCTTGGAAGTCTACCATCTTAGGACAGAGGGATGAAAAATATGTGAATATAATGATGGCATTTAGGCAGATAAAACCAGTATGCATTTTTGTACTTGTGCTCTGACTTCCAGGTCACCTGCCCTTCCTCTTCAGTTAATAAACTTTTGTCTGTATCTATACTCCTGCCTGTCTAGCCCAATTCAAAGGGATAAGTCAGTGACAGTATATGAGAAGACAAACAGTGAGTATCTGGGGGCCGGTGGCAACTGCTGCAGTAGGTGTGGGAACCAGGGTTTGTGGGCAGGCCGAAGAAGTGTCTGGTCCATTGCGTAAACCTATACATATATATATATATATATGTGTGTGTATGTGTGTGTGTGCATTTATGTATCTATTCACTAAAAAAAATTTCATTAATGCATCATTAGGGTTGAAGCCTAAAAAGTAGGGAAATGAGATCTTAGGGTTCCTACATATATATATATATATATATATATATACACACACACATGCAGAAACATAAAATTTGATGGCAGATAAGGACCGCTTAGCCCACCTAGTCTGCCCATTTCCCTACCTAATGGATAAGCTGCAGATCCTAGTTAACCAACAGCCTACTTCCTCCTATCCCCCAACTAGAATTGCCTTATATCTGTCCCATGCATTCTTGAATTCGCCCACTGTTTTTGACTCCATGCCCTCCTCAGAAAGGCCGTTCCATGCATCCACAACCCTCTCCGTGAAAAAATATTTTCTCACATTACCTCTGAGCCATCCCCCCTTTGTCTTCAGATTGTGCCCCCTTGTTCTTGCACATCTGTTTTTTCTGAAAGATGCTACCCTCTTGGACTTTGTTGATTCCCTTTACTATACTATATATAGATATATATGGCGGAATGTTGTACTTCTTCATTTTGTATCTGTGCTGAAAAGCTGTTCAGCACAGATAAAAATAATGCTTAGAACACTGTTCAGCCCGTAAATGCAGAACAGCATTCTATTGACTCAAAAGGCTTCAGGTAGACGCATCACCCTGCACTCCCACCGTAAAATACGGATACTCTTATACTATCTTAAAAAGTAAGAAAATAAATTTCAAAAAACCTTGTTAATGCATCTGTTCAATAGTGCTTATGCAACTGGATGAGATGTATGCTTGTGTGACTTTGATACATTGTGGCTGTTCGCCTCTCTATCCGTGGGATACACCACCCTGTAGGAGTATGATGCAAGGAACCGTAGAAGAGGGTTCCACCCCATAGGTGCAGTGGGAATTATTCCTGTGGCTAAAGGTAGCTTATGAAGAAGCCCACGGGAAAGAGAGACGAGCTGCTGGAGGAAGAGGGGGTGGATGGTGGGGCAACAAGAAATGAATCCTGGAACAGCCCAGGAGGAGTGGCCTTTTAAGCCCTGATGGGGAAATTACATTGTTGCCCTGCCCATTGAACCACAGGCTTAAAGCCTTCCCATTCAATTGTGCTAGGTGCCTTGGGAATTATTCCCACGGCTAAAGGTAGCTTAGGAGGAAGCCCAAAAAGAATACCCAAAAGGGTGTCGAGCATTGAAGAGGCAAGAAAACAGAAGAGGTTGAAACTGGAAAGTAAGGAGATAAATGGAGCTGGGAAGGACAGGAGAAGAACAGGATATGTTGAGGACAAAGAACAAAATGAAAGCTGACAAGATGCAGATGGGCGACTTCCTGAGGAGAGAAGGAACAGCCGGTGTCACCATCTGACTCCATTCAACAGCGGAACCTAACTACGGAACCTATGAAAGCAGTAACCCTGTCTAATATTATGACCACTGGCATGGAGGAGAGGAAAAAAATCCTTTTTGAGGAGGAAACCTCTGGGGATCCAAGGCGTAGGTTGCCTTCCCTCCAGGCTGAAGGATGTTATGATTAGTGATGGCTCAGCTACTGCAATTTAGAGTCGAGATCGAGGGAGGAAGAAAATATTCCAATTTAGAGGAAGCTCTCGCTCAGTTCTTCTAAATGGACAGCTGTTGAGGGTTGCGAGCGATGTCTCTGCAACTAGACACTCAAAAGCAAGAGAGGAGGTATGATGATGGAAAGAAGCCTGAAGGCCTGAATGGTTTAAGGTGAGGAATGAAATGGATGACATACGATTATGACATGAGGCCTAGAAGGCCAGAATGGTTAAGGTGAGATGTGAAATGAATGGTGTACGATGATGGAGAGAAGCCTGCCAGCTCCAACCAAAGGGGCAATAGACACAAAGGCATGTTTCCAAGTGGAGAGCAGGTCGAGTTGAGGTAGCATGAACCTGAGAGGGTTATGCTTGAGTAGTCAATATGAAGGAGTAGACTCACATATAGGTAGGATGAGTGAGGAATACCAGATGCGGTCATGAGAAGACAGATGGTGATAATAACCGCAGGACTGCAGCAGCTCGATGAGGTAGCATAAGACCTAATGAGAGATATGCTCAATTAATCCATGATGCTGAATTAAGCGATGTGAATAAATAGACCCTAAGGATGGACTGAGTGAAGGAGAACCAGACTTAGGCACTGGAACACTAGATGGACAAGGGTAAGAGGAGGATACGAATAGGGAAGGTGATGGCAGGATAGGAAAAAAAAAAACAAAAGAAAGCAAAGGTCAGAGAAGGAGTGGAATGGGGAGTAGAAGGAACAGGATGAGGGGGAGGATAACAGGTAGAGTTGACTGGGGAAGACACCCCCGATACAGTAGATAGAGGTAGAGAGAAGGACCGAGTCAAACAGCTGAGGTCGATGATGGAATAGGCAGTGCGATCACAGATAGCTCCAACAGCAGCAGGGAAGGCGCATAATCCCAAACTGGAGAGATGTAGGGTTGGCACCTGACCAGATTTGGCAAGACAGTCCAGAGTTGGGCAGCTATGCCCTACAAAAATTATGAAAAAGGTGAAATGTCCTGAATGTATAGTAGAAAAGAAATGTCTCACTGACCTCTAGACAGTGCTGAAAACTAGGATACCGTAACTAAAATACCTGAAAATGACAGTAAACAATGAGAACAATGTAAAACTACAACACTTAGGTCTGTGATTATCAAGAGAAAAGAAGGCAGTGGCATAGGGGAGGGAGAAGTCGAGGTGGAGCAGCAGAAGCATACATGGAAGGCAAGCAGGAAGCAATGTGGAGAGGAAAACCATCACAGAGGGAGCAGAGGTAAAATCATCCACAAGATCCGGATGCAAAAATGCTGCAGAGTGCCCCTAGGCACGGAAAGCGTTGAGAGGTGAAGAGCGCAGGCAGCACCATGAGAGCGGTAACTTAATGGAGACTCAGGGGGACAATGGAAGAGGGATGCCTGAATGTAATTGCATCAGATAGGCTGAATAACAAAACTGAGGTGTAATGGGGTATGAGGGGAAGACAAAGGCAGAAGGAGTTACCGGAAATCTCAGGACAGAAAGGCAAGGCGCAGTACCAAGCAGGGATCAATGGCAGCTGCCAGAGCAGCAGTCACGGAAAAGGTGTAGTGGATGATGTGGGACAAGGCACAGGATGGCAGGGATGAGAAGCCAAGGAGAAAAACAGGGGAAGGATGATGGATGACCGCCCAGAAGGTATGAGGGATGGGAGAAGTGTAAGTGAGGAGAGGGCTGAAGAAGTGGAGACAGGACAAGGAAGCAGCCAGGGAAGATAGGGAAAGAAAGAGAGCCGCAGAGCAAACAGCCAAGGGGGGGTGGGTAGACAGCAAGGTACAAGTGGCAGAAATGCCGCAGAAATAGCGAGGGGTGGAGAAGCTGAGAGCGAGGAGGTGTGGTGCCACCAGCTCAACGAGAAATGAATCCTGGAACAGCCCAGGAGGAGTAGCCTTTTAAGGCTTGATGGGGATGTGACGTTGTTGCTCTGTCCATTGAACCTCAGGCTTAAAGCCTTCCCATTAGGGTTAAAGTGACAAAAATAGGGAAATGTGCCATTAGGGTTTCCAACCCTAACACCCCATTCCCCACCTCTGCACAGACCAACAAACAGGGGAGAGGGCTGTCTTGGGGCTCATGAATCATAACATTCACCCCATTCACCTGTACTGTAGCTATGTCATCCAATTTTTTACTGGAATGGGGTGAGCGTTAGGGTTCATGAGCTCCAAGACAGCCCCCTCTCCTGCCTGATGGTCTGTGCAGAGTGAGGAATGGGAAGTTAGGGTTGGAAACCCTAACATCACATTTCCCTATTTTTGTCACTTTAATTCTAACCCTAACTGATGCATTAACAATGTTTTTTTTGCAATATATAGAGAATAATGGATGGGGAAGGGTTTGATATGAGAATTTAATGCTCACCCGAGTTGTGGGATGCTACATAAACCCCGAGGGCAAAGCCCGAGGGGTTTATCAAAGCATCCCACAACAAGGGTGTGCATTAAATTCTCATATGAAACACCCTCCCCATCTTTTATTTTTTATAATAATAGACCAGCAATTTTTCTCCAGCAATCTGTGAGACTGTTTGGCCCCGCCCACATACAGAATGTTGGCCAATGAGGCAGCAGCACAGTTTGACTGGCATGGCTCATGAATGCCATAACAACCGCCCGGTTGTTATGGAAAATATCAACCTGGTCAGTACATTGAGAGAAATTGCTGACCAGTTATTTTATATATATATATATATATATATATATATATATACCCATGTGATCCCGCTCAACAAGAGTGGTAGCAGGAGGAGGCAGGGAACTACACACTAGTCAGTCTTACCTCAGTAGTGGGCAAGATTATGGAGGTACTCCTTAAGGAAAGAATAGTGCAACACCTGGAATCCATAGGAGCACAGGATCCAAGACAGCATGGGTTTATAGAAGGAAGGTCCTGTCAAACTAATCTCATAGATTTCTTTGAATGGGTCACCAGAGTGGTGGACCAAGGGGAGCAGTTGATGTTGCCTACCTTGACTTCAAGCAAAGCTTTTGATACTTTTCCACATAGAAGATTGATTAATAAGCTGGGTAGATTCGGGTTGGATCAGAAGTTGGTCAACTGTGTGGCAAACTGGTTGACGGGCAGCAAACAGAGTGGTGGTATATAGTATACAGTCAGAAGAGATGTAAGTCACAAGTGGGGTACCTCAGGGTTTAGTCCTTGGGTCAGTCCTCTTCAATATCTTTATCAATGCATTTCGGATGGACTGGATGGTAAGGTTTGACTGTTTGCAGATGACACCAAGATTTGCAACAAAGTAGATGATCCAGATGGGGTGGGCAGAATGAGAAGAGATCTGGATAAACTAGCAAAATGGTCGAAAGAGTGGCAACTTCAGTTTCAATCAATCAATCAAAATCTTTATTTATCCAGGCTGACATCATTGAGCAAGGCTCATTTGCAAGATGGACCCGGGGATAACAAGGTCAGGTACACAAGGAAAAATCATTATATAAAAAATATATATACACACATACACAAATATATATACACAGTATACAAAATTACATATGTAAACAGAGGCGATAATGATACATAGGGTACAATACCTGAAGGGCATAATACAAAGAACCACATACAGTTGTGAGACGATAAGTGATGGGCCATTCTCATGATAGCATATTGTGGGAGAACCAAATACGGATAGCAGCCCCCATTTGCAGATATAGTGCTGGCGCTTAAACTTGGGGAACAAGTTACAGTGCTACTGGATGGTACAGCGTTAAGCAGGGAAGGGAAGAACCAGGTGGAGGGGTGATCAGAACCCAAATAAGTGTATATTGTTAGGATCTGGGGGGTCACTTTTCAGGAGTCAGGGTAAGGAAGTAAAAAGGTGGGAGAAGAGCTGGGATAAGGACTGGTTTGCCAAAGAGGACTCTGATGGACACTAGGTACTTTGAGCTGTAGGAGTAAGACAACGGGCCATGAATACATATAGGACAGGGATAGGAATAAGATCCACAGGATGAGTGAGATTACCGAGGATTAAGGGTTAGAAGTGGGTAGGATAAGAGAACCTAAGCTGGGATCAGGGAAAGCAGTTGCAGGGTTCCTTAATGAGATGAGAGCAAAGGGTCTTGAAGGTAGCGACACTGACCAGAGTACTCAGCTTCAATGTTTTCTGAAGTTTGTTCCATAGAGAGGGTGACAAGGCGCTTATAGCCACTCTACCAAAGCGAGACTTGACTTTGGGGATTCTCAATGAGATAGATGTAAGACTTCTCAGGGCATACTTGCCTAATTGGTTTAAAGGGAGGCAGTCGGCAATGTATTGTGAAAGTTTGTTTGAAATTGCTCTGAGTGTCCATAGGGCAGCATTTCTGTCCTATCTATACTGGAGGGAAGACCAGCCCATAGCTGCATATAGGGAGCAGTGGTGAGTAGAAAAGGGGAGACCTGTGATGAATCTCAGAGCTCTATGGTATAGCATGTCCAGTTTTACGAGGTAGGAGGCAGGACATTGACTGTACAGAAAATCCGTGTAGTCTATCAGAGAGAGGAACGTTGTTTGGACCAGACGTACTTTAGCATCTCTTGTTAGAAAGCGGCTGATCCTAAAGAAAAGACCCAATCTTTGTCATAGTTTTTTTAGAAGATCCTCTATATGATCTATGTAGGATAACTTATGATTCCACCACACTCCCAGGTATTTGAATTTATTAACGAATTCCAATTTTTCTCTGAGAATTGTAGAAATTTTCGGTATTATGCTTGCATACGCCGGATTTGCTGTATGTACCAGAGGAGAGAACAGCATTGCTTTGGTTTTCTTAGCATTAAGTAAAATTTTTTTGTTTAGGAGCTGGTTTTGTAATAAGCTGAATTCGGTTTGCAGGTCACTGCATGCGGCTTCTGGGGTTGGGCAGCCTAAGTATTGTACTGTATCATCTGCAAACAGATGGATGCTGGCCCTGGTTATACAATCATCAATGTTATTGATGTAGATGGCAAACAATAAGGGACCTAATGTAGATCCCTGAGGGACCCCTCTCAGGAGAGGTTTGAGGGTTGAGAATTCACCTTCAGCCTTCACTTGCTGGAGGCGGTCAGAGAGATAGCTATTAAACCACTGCAAGGACAGTGAGTCCAACCCTGTTGCACACAGAGAGGAGAGAAGCAGACTATGGTCAACAGCGTCGAAGACCTTATTTAAATCTAAAAAGACAGCACAAACGTAGTTCCTACAGTCCAGTTCTCTTTGCCAATTGTTAGTCACCTTTACGAGCACTGTAATAGTACTGTGTTTCACTCTGAAGCCTGATTGGACTGGATTTAGGAGATTTGAAGAGTCTAAGTACTGCTGCAACTGATTGCTTACAATTTTTTCCAGTAGTTTTGACAGTACTGGAAGAATTGAAATTGGTGTGTAGTTGTTTAGATCTCTAGGGTCCCCTGACTTAAACAGTTTAATGCAAAGAAGTGCAAGATCATGCACATAGGGAAGAGAAACCCTGAAGCCACCTATAGGCTGGGAGGGGAGTTGCTGGGAGTCACAAGGGAAGAAAGAGACTTGGGCATCATCATCACTGATGACCTGAAATCATCCAAGCAGACCACTAAAGTAGTAGGTTAGGCTAGTGGGATGTTGGGGTGTATAAGTAGGGGTATCACAAGTCAGAAGAGTGAGGTAATAGTCCCTCTTTACAAGACACTGGTTAGGCCCCATCTGGAGTACTGCGTGCAGTACTGGAGGCCACACCTTCACAAGGACATTGACCAAATTGAGGCATTCCAGACAAGGGCAACCAAAAGGGTGCAGGGACTGCATCAGAAAACATATGAGGACAGATTAACGGAGCTCAATATGTATACCCTAGAGCAAAGGAGGGAGAGAGGTGATATGATCAAAACATTCAAACACCTTAAGGGCATTAACAAGGTGAAAGAGTCTAACAGGTTTCAATATAAGAAAAATAGCAGGACAAGAGGACACAGCATGAGATTAGAGGGAGGCCGATTAGGGGGTAATGTGAGGAAGTCCTTTTTCACAGAAAGGGTGGTGGATGCATGGAACGGCATGCCTCAGGAAGTGGTGCATATGAATAAAGTGCAGGGCTTCAAACAGGCATGGGATAGGCATAAGGGAGCAATACAGATGAGTATGGATAATGACAGAGCAAAGGCCGATGGCACATTCATAAGGTAGAAAAAGAAATGGGCAGACTGGATGGGCCTTGCGGTCCTTATCTGCCATCAACTTCTATGTTTCTATGTTTCTATATGTTTTGAGATAAATATAAAAATAAAAAGTGATAGCTCTCTGAACAAGTAAAGATATCACTGTGACATAATGCATCAAGAAAATGTATCAGTATATTTTCTTGATGTATTATGTCATAGTGATATCTTTCTTGGTACCAGGGTGTCATAGTATCTTCTTAACTCATTCAGGTTTAGAATGTTTAATCTCAGTAGGAGTACTAACCATATTCAAATGTGAATAACTTTGAAATGAAAAATGATAGTACAATACTATGAGAATAAATGCTGTTCAGCACAAAAATATCTACAAAATGAGTGGTGTTTCATTTATTAACACCTTTTAGACTCTCCTATAATCAGCAAAAAATGACAAATTATTTTTTTCATTATTGTGACAAACAATTGCACATAACTTTAAAATGAAAAATTATAGCCTGGTACTTTGAGTACAGAAATTGTTCAGCACAAAAAATCTACAAAATGAGAAGTGTTTCATTTATAGATACCTATTATTTTTTTAATAATCAGAAATAAACGGTAGAAAATAAAATTTGTTTTCACTTTTTCGATTAACAAATGATCCCCACAAAAAATAACTGTACATCAAATGTTTTCATCATGTACTGGCTATGATGTAAAGCTATGGGGCTCTGTGAGTTAAGCAGAAGTAGCAGTAAATCTTGACAACCCCTCCCAAACAAATAGTGTAACTGTAAAAGAAGCTGAAAGTTAGTAACACATTTCAAAGTCACAAGTACTTTTTTACACATTCCCAATCATGTTTATCCCAAAACATACGTCTGTATAAGAGAACATGACATGGTTTGACTGAAGATATAGAGCTTGATTTTCAAATGCTGATGCAGGGATTGCATCAAGCCCTGCTCAAGCCCATTCTTTGGCACAGCTGCACCAAACTCCTTTGATGCTACTCCACCTGATTTTAGTACTTTGGGCACAGTTGCAACAGTTTCCACACTTTATGGCAGCTGGCACCAAATATTTGGTGCAAGCGACATGAAAAGAGCCCCCCACATAGTGCAAGTTAGACCAGGGAAAAACTGGTCTAACTTGTGGCATGTGGCCCTCGGGATTTGAAAATCCCAATTACTGGCCGAGAGAATGTTGCAAGCCCCATGCACCAAACAACTGGTGCACCAGGGACTTGCAACATTCTCAGAGCTCTGAAAATCGAGCCCCTAATTTTAACTTCATTTGAGGTCAATGATATTAAGATATTTCACTCATGGCTTCGCCATTGAGTTTATAAGTATTTCATATATTTTCTGTAATTTTTTACCCTTTTTTATGTTTGCTTGCCAAAGGCTATCAAACATACTGTGATCAGTTTGAGCTATGAGAGGGCATTTGGCTGCTTGCCCCTCCTCCTGTACTACTTCTTTAGAATATCCAATCTCCTCCCAATTCTGACCACTCTTCACATTTCTGCTGCTTTTTTCTTTAAAGTGCTTGAACAATCAGAAGGCTGGAAAATGCAAGGTGGAAGTGTGGTTTCTTCTGTTGGTTCCTACTAGCAATGTTTCCTGTGCCGTCCATTCCACAAATGTGATACTGTTCACTGCTTTCTCTCCACATGAACAGCAGGGGTGTTGCACAATGGACACAGCCTTTTCCTGTTTTTTTTTCCCAATTGTTTTAACCAGGAGTAGCACACTAAGCTGAAAGCTTGTTTACAGGTGTAACCTGGGAGCACAGGGAAGTTAAGTGACTTGCTCAGGGTCACACAGTATGCAAGTGGGGGGCTGTGGGATTCAAACCCAGGTCTCCAGATTTGCAGCTCAGAGCCTTAAACCACTGCACTATACTGCCTCCCAATTTTGCAGCCACTATGTCGGCATCCACCAAACTTTGACCTAGCCAGTAAACAAAACAAGTTGCGCGTGCTCGGTTTCCCCTACTGGTATCACCTCCTCCTGCCTGACCCAGCTATCACCCCCTCCAGCACACTGTGATACTCATCCTCTGGTGCTGGCTAACACCTCACCAGCACAGTATGAGACACTGTATGCCCAACCCCCAGGGTCACCAACACACTGACATCGGGGTGCCCAATCCCCAGTGATGGGACTTGGAAAAAAAGAAAAACATCCCTCGTTTTTCTCTTTTTTCTCCCTAAAACATGCAAAAAAGAAAACCATCCAACAAGAGTATCTGTCCCTGACACTCTGACCCCCCACCCTCCAACCTTACCTCTCTTACAGCACCTTCTACCCCACCCATGCCATACCCTCACTTCTCTATGCGCATCAAACTAATTGAAAGCAAGGTAAGTCCAGTTAATGGCTTTTGAATGCATTTTGAACTTTTACTCATAACTTTTTCATTTTGTAACATTATTGCCTCATGAGGTGGGATGAAAAAGACTATGTTGAAAATTTGGGGCAAGAATTCTGCAAAGTAATAAAGTAATAAGTAAAAGTTCAAAATGCATTAAAACGCCATTAACTGGACTTACCTTGTTGTCTCTTAGTTCATGGTCAGACTCAGAAGCAGCAGTTTGTTCACTGGTTGGTGGACCATAGAGAGCTATGTAAGGGGTAGGGGAGGTGTGGATTGCAAGGTGCGGGGGGGGGGTTGAGTGGAATGGTAGGGGTCAGAGAGTCAGGTGGCAGATGACTTTGTTGGACTATTTTCTTTTTTTTGCAGGTATTTCTTTTGGGGGAGGAATGTATAAGTTTTCAAATCCACTTCAAAACATGTTTTCCCTGTCACTCTGTAAAATCACCTTATAGATAGGATTTAAAAAATTCCTCCTGGCTTGATCGTAAGGTGGGGGCATTAAAAGACTGTGTTGAAAATTTGTGGTCAAAAATCTCAAAAACAAGGGTCTAAAGAAACACTGACATTTTTCACCATTTACTCAGAACTTTGCTATTTTTGCAGAGTCTGACCCCACATTTTCAACATAGCCCTTTGTTACCCCTCAACCAAAACATGACAGATGCCTTTTTTCAAATCCCACCCAAAACGTCTTTTTATGATTATGCAGCAAAATTATGCTTTGGCCTGGATTTCATAAAGATACCTGTCAGGTTCATAAACTGGGGTCATAAAAAGACTACTGTATGTTGATAATTTGGGGCCAAAATCTTACCAAACAACAAAGTTATGAACAACTATTGACTTTTTCAGTATTTACTCATACAGCATTGTATAATTGTCTTTGTTCAGATTTTGAACCCTAATTTAGGCATAGCCATTTTTTACCCGGTTTCATAAACATGGCATGTGTCATTTTCAAATCCCCCTCCCAAACCTGTTTCCTCAGTCATGCCACAAAATCACATTGTGGGTGGCATTTGATAAATGACATCTGCCATGTTCATACACTGGAGTAATAAAAATACAGGGCAGGATTTTTAAAGCCTCGATGCAAGCTGCAACAATGGCAGCTTGCACCGAGTGCCAGTGCATCCAAGACCCTGAGCCTGATTTTCCACCAGACTGGGTCCTGGCATCTAAGTCCCGTGGCTTGTGGCAACAGTGGCAGTGTGCCAAAGAAATGGTGCACCCACTCTGAATGCCTCAGCAGCCACAGGGTGGAAGGGGTGAGAGCTGTGCCCTTGGTTGGGGGCAGTCCAATGGCTCACGCCCCTTCCACCACCACCATCATTCCCCGATCTGCTGGCAGGGTAACCCAGAAGTACCCCTAGTGCCCTCCTCACTCTGATTCCCAGAAAATAATATGGGGTCTACAACTCCCTGGTGATCTAGTGGCTTCCACCCCCACCCACCCTGGCAGGTAGTACCCACCACCCTGGACCCCCCATCTGGACCCCAGATTCAGTGACTGGCATAACCCTCCACACCACCACAGCCAGCCACCGGATGAACTGTCCAGAGCATGCACTGTATACAGTGCAGCGCTCTGGCAGTTCGATCAGTAACCAGCCATCGATGTGTGCTAGACTATCTGTTGCTGGTAGGGTCTAGATAGAGGAGTGCAGGACAGTAAATTATCTGCTGGGGTGGGGGCCACTAGACCACCAGGTAGGGATGGTTCTTGTAGCGTGGTATTCAGGCTGGGGGTGGGTACCTTGATGAGGGTATGTGTGTATTACGGGCATAGGTGGCAGGAAGGAGTACCACATACTGTACAGTAATGTGATGATGGAGAAGGGGCTTGGGGGATGCTGCTAATGCACAGGAGACTGACTGGTCTGTATGGCAATTGAGGGGCACTGGCTCACTAGAGTAATGGGTTGGACAGGTGTTAGGTACCAGCTGCTGGTGGCTGGGGGGGAGGACCGTAATGACCTATGGTTCTGACCCTCCTAGAGGACCCTTAAGTACCATTAGACCAGCCCTTGGCAGGTCTAACTGTGTTTGGAATTTTGTCCTCGGGATCATTTCTGAAAATACAAGATTGCGGGATATAGAGGCCAGCGCCTGCCGTAAGCCCCCTAGCGCCATGCCACAGTCACATTTGTGGTGCAAGGCTGGTGCAGGCCCCTTTGGTACATGCTGCCTTCAGTTTGATGCAGGCAGCATTGGAAAAGAGTGTGGGGCACTGCCATTGGCGCAAGTTACCTGTTGCTTCAGACATTTTTGATGCAAGCACCTTGCGTCATTCTTACGGCTTTGAAAATCTGGCCCACTATCTTGAACATTCAGGGTCACAATCTAAGGAAACAACATTATGTGTGAACTGCTTCATTTTCCAGTCATGACAATTTCGCTATTATAATTTGTGTTACTGATTTGTCAATTGTAATTGCTGCACTATACACCAACAACTGCACAGCAAATATAAATAAGCAAACATGACTGGCATTGACCAATGCTTGTCTTTATTACTGAGGGCAGTTGTAAGAAAACAAGATCACTGTCCCCCAGACTTCATCTACTCTGGCTGCTTCGCTATACTTGACATCATACACCCCTGTTTATGACATCATAATTACCGCCACAGCAACCGACTGTGATATCATTAGCATAGCCAATTTTAGGCACCAGCAAACTCTGTGGTTGCTGTGGTCCCCCTTCTTATGGGGGCCCCCAACCAGAGCAGTTTATGTTATTCCTTTAAAAAAAATCTTATTATCTTCTTAAAGAGCCCCTGACTGCATTAGGAAAACTTTGAAAAAGTACGATTTTTATTCAGCTTCATCCCATTTTCTTTACTACATTGTATGTTTTCAGTAATTAATTCCCCCTTTTCTTTATTACTTAAAACAGTTACATGAAAACAAGATATCTGTCCCCTAGACTACATCTACTCTGGCTGCTTCTCTACACATGACATCACAATCCCCTGTTTATGACATCATAATTATCTCCACAGCAACATATTTCGATATCCTAAACAAAATTATGATGTCAGGTGTACGCAGGCAGTCAGAGCTTAAAGGGCAGAGATACTGTATTCATGCAAATACCCTTAGTAATAGGGAAATAAGGGTAAGAATTACAGAATAAAATATGAACTGTAAGCTACAGTTATGCCTGAATATTACATTTTTTCAAAGTTGTCTCAACTGTGACAGGAGCTCTTTAAAGCAGCAATAAAGGGCTGTGCAGCTCCTCCTAACATAGCCGCATGATGTCATGAAATACCTTACCAAGCTGTGACCCAGTCACTAAGAGGCAGATGGGCAGCAATGGATGGGAAGA
Organism: Neoceratodus forsteri; assembly: GCA_016271365.2. Lineage (NCBI taxonomy): Eukaryota > Metazoa > Chordata > Ceratodontiformes > Ceratodontidae > Neoceratodus > Neoceratodus forsteri. Next base: position 511,577,192 of record CM028134.1, on the reverse strand, counting down.
GAAGAACAGCCCCAATGACTAATACTACTGTCCACCCCAACAAATTTAAACATACCACTGATTGTACTGAAAATAAAATAAAAAGGTGCCTGTATGGGCTACGGTCAAACACATGGGGGTGAAGGTAGGCCAAATGAGGGGGGCATGACTTCCCTAATCCTGCTGGGGGCCCAAACACCCTAAAGGTGGCCCTAATCATAAAAATAATTGTCATGTCAGGTGTAGACAAGCAGCCGAGCAGATATGTCAGATATCCTGTTTTATGAAAATGTCCTTAGTAATAAAGCAATAAGAATGAGAATTACTGAAAAAATTAAAATATAAGCTCAAATTTAAAAAATTTTTAAAGCTGGCATCAAAGGCTCTTTAACATGTGATTTTAAAGAACTACCACGAGGAGTAATTTGCAACGTCCATGAACAATTTCATCTTTGAAAGTACTATAAACATTATAAAACAATAGCTCCACCTGCTGGCATCCCCAACACACAATACTAAAGAAATTTCCTAATTTTCGGAAAACACACACACACACAAAAAATTCCAAGTTAGTATCTCCAGCACCTGCCGCACTCGGTTACAATAAATTCCCCCAAATTTGAATTTCAAGACATTCCATATTTCTTACTGAATACATTTACTGGTAAAAAGGGATATGTTCCTATTTTACTTCATTTGTTTGTCTTGCATACACTGGCTAAAAAGTTATAATCTGTTTATGACATCACAAGTTGTTATAATGAAATTATTTTAATATCACAAGTAGCATATTGCACCTTTAGGGCAGGAAAAGCATTAGAAATAGAAAAGAAGACTGAGGGCCAAAGAGCCTATTTTCCTAAAATTATTTTCAGTAATAAAAAAAATGGAATGTCCTGAACTTCAGATTATTTTGGAATATTATGAGATTTAAGGTAGACAGGTAATTATCTCTAATTAGTAGCTGTTTGTTAAGTTCCTGAGATTTAGAAATGATATCCACACCCACAAATAATCCAGATTTAATTATAACTGGAGAAATGATGTGAAAAACTGTATTTTGTATAGTTTTTCTATTACAGGCAATAGTCTGTACAGTTCTCTTTATGGAAGAAATAATTTGGAGTTTTAACTGTGTCATGGTTTGTGTACAGAACTCCAAGCATATATAGTAGCTCTGATCAGCAAACAGCTCAAGCTTTGGACTGTGTAAGCAAACAGTGACAAAGTCAAAACTCCAAATTGCCGTTTCTATGAACAGAACAAAACAGAATATGGGTGATGGAAAGAACAATGCAAACGAAAGCAAAACAGAAAGTTGCTAGTGAAAAAAACAATACTGTATAAAGAGTGAAAAACACAACAAAAGAGTTCAATGTTCATTCAGGTACTGTAAAATCTAGATCATTTGGTGGTTTTAATTTCTGTTTCTGCAAATAGCATTATGGACAACTACCAATTTGAACAAATGTCCTGTTTCCTTTAAGTTCTGCTAGTGCCAACTATATATAGCTACTGGAAAAATCATAATAAGCTAAAAAAAAATCTATGAACATTAAATCACTGTACATACACATTCCTGAGCTCCTTAGGACTGGGACAGGCATATCAAATGTCATGTTACAGGTCCTGTACTCTCTGCAACAGCAATACTAGAGATGAAGGTGTTGCACTGATAGCCTAGTTCATCCTTACTATCAAGCAACTGTTACTTTACAAGTTTCTAGTACACTTATGCTTCACAAAAACGTTCAGTGCATAATTGTTCAAGATCATACATTTAATTGTAAATGCAGTGAATCTACTCAAGATTGGATTAAAACCTCCTTTACTGAAACTGTATAAATATATATATATATATATATATATATGCAAAACAAATATTTTATCTTTGTGCACAGGAGAGTTTTCTTGCTATTACTTTTTAATTACCACTGCATATAAGAAGAAGAGTAAACTAAGAATGCTTTAGAATGCAGTGGTCCTTTTGAACCATTAGTTTTTAAACATATCCTCTCAGCAGAATATGTATCACATTGTGAAAGAAAGTACCGACAAGTGTTCAGAATGATTTGACTAAAGAGATCCAGCACATTCATAGTTTCAACAGCTAATGCTCTTTAAGTAAAAAAGAGAGGGCTACTCAGTACAATTATTCTATGTTTTAAAAGACCTGTTGTTTGTTAAAGCATCTTAATGATCTTGGCCAAAATATACATACCTTTCTGTGAAAGAAAGCTGAAAATAAATGAACTGGTTTAAAGATTTTCCTCTGAAGTCCTTGTTGAGTGTCTCAGCGATCCCTGTCTTGTGAGCCAGTTACTACTACGCATCTGGAATTCAGCATATTAGTAACCATGATGTCATTAACTAGTTTCCTGAAACCTGAGTGTTGCTTGTGGAAGCAATTTTCTTAAAGAAAGCATTTGTTGAACCACGAAATGCCTCTTATGTGTACTACTGTCAAATGTTGCTAGAACCTTTTTAACTAACCTTGGCTGTCAAACCCCAAGCACTTTGAGCAGTAATTTTTAGTTTTTGATTTTCAAAGCTTCATAGAAAAATAAACTAGAAGGATGTTAACCCATTTGTTATAACTGTAGATGTTTAAGTAATTATACTTTGGAACATTTGTTTTAGAAACTGCCAACAAATAAAAAGTATTTGTATTTTGAATAAACTATCAGAGTCAGTTTAAAAGTTGATGTGCTTGACCTGTATCTGCTGGCTACCACAAAACACTGATTTCTTGTTTTCAGTGTAAGCATTTCATTACGTAATAGGTATAGTATGTTCATATGAAGAGTTAAACATCTTTGGATTATTATCACTGGAGGCTACACTGTTGGACACACATAAAAAGTTTATGCTGCAAAAGGAAAGAATCGTATTTCAAACTCATTGTAGCTGTACAGTACATAATATAAATCGTGAAAGCTGTTTTTTTTCTGGCTGGGTTTTCTCTAATGGAAGGCATATGTTATTTTACTGACAAGCATGTTAGTGGTGTTGTATGGAAGGTTCTACTATAGTTAAAGATTGATTGTATGCTAGTGCTGAGGGAATCATTCCACTCAAAGTTTGTGCATCACTGCATAACGAAGAGAGAGAGAGAGAGAGAGAGAAGGTTATACCCTGGAGTGGTGGAGAGTTCTGGAAGGTGTTTCTCAGTACTGGAGAGGCTGGTTCATCATGACACTGGTGTAAGAGCTAGTATTATAACATGGGATTTGAGAGATCACAATTTCAAGCCCCCCTAATTACTCACTGTGTGACCCATTAGAGTCGGTTACTCACCATGTAAACTTGGCCAAATTGCTTAAGCTCTCAGTCCTCTACTCCGCTCAACAGTGGAGATGGGTAAGCACAGGACCTCACTGGGAACAAGATCCTGTATCTCAGCTGGGCTTTCCTGGGTAAATAAATTATAAAAAAAAAAAGAAAGCAAATGCTGGGTATAAGTACTATCTGTACTGTTAGGGATCTACTAAGTATTCATATGTGCCATAAGTACCAAAAGATTAATTATTGCTAAAAAATAATGTTAGGAAAAAAATCAACTTTTTTGTTTATTTCTTTTTACAGCAACAGTTTTACATATATTTAAAGACTCCAGTCTGCTGTTCTATCAAACAGAATGATCAGCAACATACCCTATTCACATTCTTTTTTACTCCTTTCCTTTAAAGACATGTCTCATCAGACAAAAAATCTTACAATTCAAAACAAATTAATGATGGCATACAAGGAAATAATTCCATCGAGAGGTCACACAAGCCATAAAGCCATGAGATGATTCAATCAAGAGATGGCATTATTTCATGAGTATGCTGGACTTTGCCACCTTTTTTTTTTGTATATAATCCATTAGGCTGGAAACTTTTTGCTGTGTCCTACGTTAATAACACATCAATACATTATGGCCCAACCATGTAGTATAATGTAATATTGATTTGGTGCTCAGAAATTGGAGCATGTGAAGATTTAATGGTCAAGGAGCCCCTTGGTGCATGCAATCATTGCACAGTGTGGTTCTGGTTGGATATGGACAGGGAAATTGTCCTCCTTAAGACCAAAATCCTGGACCTTTGGCGTGTGGACTTTAGGAAGATGAATGAATTATAAAGGAAACACCTAGCAGGCATCAGGGCTGATAAGAGAGTGAACCAAAGGTGGTCCATCATTTAGGATCATTATGCAACAGAGGAGTGCATTAAGCTCAGGTGGAAGAACTCAATGGCCAAAGCACTGAGCTGGTTTACTACCGAGGTTGCCCTACAGTAAGAGAAAAGAGGCTAGCCTATAGAAAATTCAGGAAAACCAAGAGAGAGGAGGATAAGGAGAATTATGTTAATTGGATGAACTGTCATAGCTCAGTTGGTTAAGAGCTAAAGTACAGATTGCTGAGGTCCTGGGTTCAAATCCCAGTAAGAATCACAATTTTCCTTTCATTTCTACAATTGGATTTCTAAATTTGCCTTGCAGTGGCACATACTGCACTTGGGAGAGACTGAGGAGGAGTTATTTGAGTCTGTGAAAAGACTTCCTGGTTGCTCATTGCAACACCAGAAAGGAATGTATGTGTGATTTACACGGGAAAACTCAGGGGCCTTAATTGGCTGAACTCTAATAGCTCAGTTGGTTAAGAGCTAAAGCATGGATTGCTGAGGTCAATTCTACAATTGGATTTCTAAATTTCTAAAGATGGCTAGTGAGGTGAGAAAGGTAGTCAGGTGGGCTAAGGCTCAGAATTAACTGCACCTAGTGGAGGGAATTAAGAAAGGGAGACTACCTTTGTTCACTATAAAAGTGAGTAATGGGACAAGAAGAATAGGATTTTTGGGCTTTGGAAGGGGGATGAGTGGTTGGAGGAGAATGCAGGAAAAGCAGAGGTTTTGAATGAACACTTCTGCTCTGCCTTCACTAGCAAGAAAAACAGACCAGTGCCAAGAGGGGTGAGAAGAGGAGCGGAGATGAGGGGAGAGCAGATGGAGTAGTAGAGGGGAAGAGAGTGAGGAAAAGGCTGTTAGTGTTGAAGGTAGACAAATCACCAGGCTCTGATGGGGTACACCCAAGGGTGCTGGGGGAACAGCAGAGGAGCTTGTAGAGCCACTGGCAGGCCTGTTCAGTAATTCACTGGAGTCAGGTGTGGTAACACAGGAATAGAGAATGGCACAGGTAGTGCCCCTCCTTAACAGTGGCCCCAAAGATGACCCAGAGAATTACAGACCAGTCAGTCAGGCTTCAATCATGTGCAAGCTCATGGAGACCATACATAAGGAAAGGTTAGTAAAGTATCTAGAAGAGCATGGTCTTCAGGATGCAAGGCAGGTGTTCAAAACTGTTTTATGTAAGAGGTTGTATCAAATTAATCTGATTGACTTCTTTGACTGGGTCACTAAAACAGTAGAAGAGGCCAAGCGGTGCACATCCTCTTCCTGGATTTTAGCAAGGCCTTTGACTCTGTACCGCACAAGAGGTTGATCAGGAAGTTGGCAGATCTTGGGTTTGGAAAGAAGATGTCCAGATGGGTGGAAAACTGGGTGTGGAGCAGGACCCAGAGGGTGGTGGTGGGGGAGTTACATAGCACCAGGTAGGTCACCAGTGAGGTCCTGCATGCCTCTGTGCTAGGACCAGTGTTGTAAAATGTCTTCAGTAATGACATTGGGGATGACATTGAGGGCAACATGTGCCTTTTTTTAGATGACACCAAGATCTGTGGGAGGGTGGACACTGATAAGGGAGAAGGGATACAGGACTTAAAGGAGAATCTGGAAAAACTTGAGAGGTGGTCCAGGATTTGGCAGCTTGGCTTCAATGCCAGGAAATGCAAAGTTATGCACATTGGAGCCAAGAATCCCAGGATAGAATACTACCTGGGAGGGGCCTGGGTATCTGCAATAGAGGAGGAGGAGAAGGATCTGGGAGTGACAATCACTAGCAACCTGAAGCACTCCATGCAGTGCATGAAAGCAGCAGCAAGGGCAAATAAAATATTTGGATGCATAGCCAGGGGTACCAGCAATAGGTAAGAGGTGGTTACACTGCCCTTGTACAGGTCACTGGTGAGGCCATGTCTAGAGTATGAAGTACAGTACTGGTGCCCACACCTTAAAAAGGGCATTAAATTGTTGTTGACGGTCGAGAGAAAGTCAGCAAAGATGATCACTGGTCAGCAGGGTAAAATAAAAAGCAAAACACTCCATTAATGCTCTAGTTAGGGTTAAAGCCATAAAAGTAGGGAAATGTGGAGTTAGGATTTCCAACCCTAACACCCCACCCCCACCCTGCACACCAACAGGTGTTGGGAGTCTGCCTTGGGGTCATCGACCCTAACACTCACCCCATTCCATAAGTAAATAAGCTGAGATGAGTACAGTATAGGAGAATGGAGTGAACATTAGGGCTGACGACTCCAAGGCACGCCCCTGATGCCTATTGGTGTGTGCAGGGTGAGGTGCGGTGTTAGGGTTGGAAACCCTAATGCCGCATTTCCCTACTTTTGTGGCTTTAACCCTAACTAGAGCACTAAAGAAGTTTTCTGCAATTTATTTTGATACTTTTTGAGACAGTATAATTGTATTCTTATTGCCTGTGGGAGTGAATGGCCCTTCTGGGTCCTGTGCTCCCATCCTTCCGTAGATGTGTGTATGTATGTATGTAGCTGTAAAAGCACAGGGCTCTCTGGGCCCTTCACTTCCATTTATGGGACAACAGTGACCAAATTGTCAGCATATCCATCTTATTACCCAACCTCATGTACCCGGTACAGAAAATCTTTGAATCCCTGCCAAAATGTAATTCTGCTCAACTGAAACGCGAAAACACATTTTGGCCAGCATTTGAAAAATGACAGCTGTGACATACATGAGGTGGGTAATAAGAAGGCTATGCTGAAAATCTGGGGTCAAAATATTTAACATTTCTAAAGTTATGAGTGTGCATAGTGAAATTGCAACAAATGGTCATAACTTTGCCATTGTTTCATATTTTTACCCCATATTTTCAACATAGTCTTCTTATGACCCCCACCTCTTGAACAAGGGCAGGAAAAATGTTCAGATCTTGCCCAAAAGGTTAATTCTTCAAGTGACCGTGAAATTGCCTTTTGTACTGGAGTTGCATAATGACAGTCCTATTGTTCATAAGGTGGGGTCCCCAAAAGACATGTTGAAAATTTGGGGTTAAAATCTCAAAAAATGGCTAAGTTATGCTTAAAAGTTGAACCCCCCATTGAAATATGTTTAATCATATTTACCTTAGTTTCTCATATTGCAGTCGCCGGTTCCAGCAGCAAGACATGACTTCAGTCAGAGACTGAGTCTTGAACCTGGGACCTGCAAAGGTGAGTGAGGGTGTGTGGGGTGTACTGGGTGGTGTGGGGTGGTGGGTGCTGAGTGGGAAGTGGGGGTCTGATTGGCAAGGGACCATTTTTTTACAGGTTTAGAAAAAACACAGAGGGACCATTTTCTTCATTGCAGGTTTTGGTTACAATGGGAGGGTGAGGGATGCCAGTAGACACCAGGAAATATAAAATGTGCAAACAGGGATGACCATCGGCGGGTGTGGGTTCCACTAAACACCAAAGAAATGGGGAACAGCTATCAGCAGGTGCGAGGTGCCACTGAACACCAATGTTATCTTATAAATACATATATGGGAATCAGAGTGTGGGGGGGTTCCACTAGACACCAGAGAATATAAAATTTGCAATGGGGATGGTGACTGGTGGGTGGGAGGAATGCCACTTGACAGCAATGAAATGAGGAACAGTGATTGGTGAGTGAGGGGTGCCACTGGACAACAGTGTTATCTTATAAATAAATATATGAGAATCGGAGGGTGGGGGGCCACTAGGTACCAGAGATATAAAATAGAGAGATGGGAGGAGGTGCCACTGAACATCAATGTAGTACTTTATATAAAAGGGGATGGCACAGTTAAATCCTTTTTCATCAGCCGAGTTCCTTTTTCGTGATGACAAAAAAGGATTCACAAAAAAAGGAACTTAGTGGCGAAAAAGGATTTAAATAGATGAAAAAAATGTTTGGAGGCCACTGGAGCTATAAAAAATACACACTGAAACTCATCAGCTCCAGATAAGAAATATACTGTACATGTTTGGATGTCTGCAGAAGACATCCCTGGGCTGAGTTATGACAGTTTGTTGTGTGCACAAAGAGAAAACAAGATGGTGGCTCATGAAAAAGGAAATTTTTCTCAGGAAAAAGGATTGGCCCCCTCATAAAAAATAATCCTTTTTCATGAGACCAAAATTCTTTTTCATTCCATTCTTCTATCCTGGAGAGAGAAATTCCCACTGAAAATATTGTGATCTTAAAAACGCAATACCTTTGGAACAGATGAGTATTTTTTCACCAAATAAGTGCAGGCCTGTTCAGTGACCCAAGCTCTTTCTACCATACAAATTTCACACTAAAATTCCACACCATCTAGGCACAAGACGATGAGAACAAAAATGCAAAATGGTGAATTTTAAGGTTTTAGCACTATCTGGATCTCAGACTCCACACATCCGACCAGAACAAAACTTTGCAAGTTAAGAGATCTACCCCACTAGGCAGCGTATGCCAAATTTTGTTCAAATCCGTTAAACAGTTGCAAAGTTATTAAAATGCAAAATTTGAGGTTTAATATTAATGTGTCCACCATGCCTATATATATATATATATATATATATATATATATATATATTAGGGTGTGGTCACGCACCTATAGTTAGGGTTGAGTAGGCACTTTAATGTTAAACCCCAGTTTTTGCACATTAATAACTTTGCAGCCACTCAGTGTATTTGCACAAAATTTGGAATGTGTGGTCTGGTATTCAATTCAATTCAATTTTATTTATATGGTGCCTTCCGAATACCAAGGCACCTTACACAAGATTAAAACAGCGTCAACATAAAATTACATTTATTATAAATAGTATAAAATAGCAGTAAACAGTCAGCAATATTAAACTAGTCCCCAAAAGCATGGATCCATAAAACAGTGTTGAGCACCTGTTTAAATCCCTCCACAGTTGGGCACTCACGTTACTGATGGGGTAGAGAAGTCCAAAGGGTGGGGTCCATGTTCATGAATGCACGAGCTCTGGAAGATTTTAGACAAACCCTTGGAATCTATAGCAACCCCTCGTCAGTCGAGTGGAGCGATTGCCCAGGGCAGTAAGGGATCAGAAGCTCTTTCAGGTAGTCCAGACCCTGTCCGTGTAGGGCTTTATAAGTCAGAAGTCTGACTTTGAAGGTGATTCGCCACTGTACCGGCAGCCAGTACAGTTCGCGCAGCACTGGAGAAATATGACAGGACTGTGAGGTTCCCATCAATAACCTGGCCACTGCATTCTGCAGTTGCAGAATGCAGTTGCAGGCGGCGAATATCCACCCCCGAAAGCCTTAGGTAGAGGGCATTGCAATAATCCAGGTGAGAGGACACAAAGGCATGGACCTGCTTAGGAAGGTCACCGGACGGAACATCACCACTACCCACCAGTCACCTTCCCCATAGCAAATGTTATGTTCCCTGGTGTCTAGTGCCACCCCCACCATCCGATTCCCATATGTTTATTTATAAGATAACACTGTTGTGAGAGTTGGGTCTTGCGACCCCATGGCATACCACGGCGTCTGTTGGTCTGTGGAGGATGGGGGTTGGGGGGGTTAGGCGCTCAACCCTAACATCTTATTTCCCCACTTTTGTCACTTTAACCCTAACTGATGCATTAAATGAAATTTTTGCAATGAATGTATATATATATATATATATATATTCATTGCAAAAAACACTTCATTAATACATCAGTTAGGGGACTTCCGGTGACATCATCGGAGCAATGGCAGCCTAGGTGCATAGCTCCCCGACCTGGGGGCATGGATTTATCCCTGCACAAGCAAAATAATCATAAATCAGCAAAATATGTCTAAAGCTAATTATGGGGATACAGTGAGGAAGAGATCCCAAGTGAAAAACCCCAAAGGCAGCGGACAACAGGATGGATTTCGAGTGATGAGCCAGACAGCCAGCGGCAGAGAGAATCTCCTTCCAGCATGGTGAGTGCTGACAGGGAGTCTGAGCTGGAGACTCTGTCACACTCGTGCTTCGAGATTCTCCTCTCGGAGATTAAGCAGTCTGGGGCCGAAACTAAGCAAGAATTTGACAGGCTACATACTGATCTAATGAAATTGGAAACACGAATTACTACTGCTGAGGAAAGAATCTCTACGGTGGAAGATCTGATACATCTGTCTCGGGCAGTTGAATCTCTCACACAGCAGCAAGAGTATACCTCAGCAAAATGTTTAGATCTGGAAGCACGGGCCAGGCAAGAGAACTTATGAATACATGGCCTTCCGGAGGAGTCAGAGGTTGGAGAAATGGCCGACTTTCTGTTGGATCTCCTGAAACATGTGTTAGAGCTGCCGCAGGCCTTTACATTTAAAATTGAGAGGGCCCATAGAGCCTTGGCACCCATACCAACTGCAGCAAAAGTCTGACCCAGATCGGTGATGGCGAAATTTTCTAGCTACAGAGACAAGGAGACTATGTAGTGGGCAGCCTGGAGGCAACAAAAAGTACAGTACGATGGAGCCCGACTTCTTTTTGATCAGGACTACCCGCTCCAGATACAGCAGCACCGGATGGCTTATGGCCCTATTCTGCACAAACTAAAATAGTTGGGGGTGAAATTCCAGATGCCGTACCCTGCGCATCTCCATGTTTGTTAGGAGACGGGAACAGAGCTTTACCACAGTACCAAAGAAGCGAGACAGGCATTAAGAGGAAAAGGACATGAGGTTCCAGATCGGCCTTCACGATCCTTCCAGACAGCGTCGCAGGGCAGATGGCAGCTATCTACACAGCGCAGCATACAGAGGATGGGGAAAGGTTTGGCTTTCAGTGCCATGGAAGACATCAAGTGGATGCTGTTCCAGCTCACACAGCAACGCCGCGAGGAACAGGCAGTCAGTTCAAGAGTTGAGGACACCTGAAGATATACGGAGGACCCGTGAGTGTTAGTTTCCTTTTTTCTTGGTGGGCCCCCCCCGCCTGGTGGGGCATGATAGTCGAGCTGGCTGCAGAGGCGCATGGCCTAGCCTGGAGCTGGGTGGGGATGGAGGAGTGGGGAAGAAGAGGGAATCCACCTTGGACTAAATATCTGACTCTCTATAAATTACTGATTCGATAGGGAACATTTTCCTGTAAAAGGCGGATTTACCTGAGACTGGTTCCCAGTCTTCCTGGGGATGTGGAGTAGGGTCGGAAGGGGAAGTGAAATGGGATGTAAGCTCTGAATCACACCTACAGTTAAGAATGGAGCTGATCAGGAGAGTGCCCCTGTTTTGAGATGGTGGCTCATTTTAGATGGGCTCATTCAATATTTACTACCCGAGTGGACTTTATGGTCATTCCAAATGTTACATTATTGTTTAAGAGATTTTTTTGAACAGGAAAACTAGTGAATTAAAGTGCAGAGTAGCTGCTGGGGGGTACTTTGGTAGATAATTCTCATATTCTGTTGTTTAGCTAAAGGGGATGAAACTGAAATATTGTTATATTTGCCTGCGGGGAGGGGGGTGATAACTTCTGTATGTCGGCATGGCGACTTATGGACGTATGCCTGTTTCTGGCTGTGTCTCTCCTGGTTCCTTTTTTGGAAGGGTTATCTCTCATCTTCTTGCCAGTAAGTGACAGGGTATAGATGATGTCTGCTAGCCAATACATCTGTCTCGGGCCCACGTTTGATACGGTCCAAGAGGCACAAACTCCATTTGGGGTTCCAGGTCCTCTACCCCAGGGCTTATTGTCTTGGGACATTAGGGAACGAGATAGCTGGTTCCCCTACCTTGGGGGCATTTTGTAAATAGTTGCTCCTGAAGGGTGCGGACCACTGCGGTGGCTCTGCCCTCCAAGGGTAGATTCCATATGTTAGAAGTTACTCTGAACTCATGGTTGATTTTGTTTTATGTAATATGTGTTGCTTTTTACTTATTTTTTGTTTTATGTGGGGGCATGTCACTGCTTCTATATGTAAGAATCTGTGTGGGGGGCATCTTTGCCCTTGTGCAGGAAAGGAGGGGTCAACAGTGTAAAATTCTGACCAAAGGTAACAGAATTGCAATTCATAGCAGGCATATATTATAAAATTACTTATGGCTAACAGGAATAGTTTAAAAGTGGTCTCTCACAATGTAAATGGCTTGAACAGCCCTGTGAAGCAGTATAGGGTGCTCTCAGACCCAAAGAGGCAGGCACCATCTTTTGTGCTTCTGCAGGAGACACATCTGAGTAGGGCCAAACATGTAAAACTGGGTAGGTTCGGCTTCGCTCAGGTGGTAGCCTCATCATGTGGGAAGGGGAAGAGAAGGGGCACGGCCATACTGATTCCTAGGGGGACTCCATTTAAGCTAAACGGCAGTTATAAAGACCCAGAAGGTTGCCTGGTGATAGTGTCCAGAGACCTGGGGGGCAGCCCTATTATGCTGGTATCTCTGTACATTCCGCCAGGGTCTATGGTTTCATTGGTAAGGGGACTGCTCCAGAAGATTACTGAGCATCATAGGGGAGCTCTGGTGGTGGGAGGAGACCATAACTAGGTATGGGAACAGATAGATACATCGAGGAAGGGCACATTTAAGCCCACTCCTGCAAGCAAAATAACTCAAAGGCACTGTACATGAGGGGGTCTGCTGGGTGGATGCCTGGCCAGAGGGAATACACTCATTTTTCTCCCCGACATGGCTCTTATTCATGTATTGATTACTTCCTGGTGTCAGGCGAACATCAGTACCAGATAGTGGGATGTGAGCATATCCCCTCAGTCCTTTCAGACCACACACGGCTTTCATTGAGTCTAGAATGGAGAACAGAAAAGAGCCACACTTTATGGACATTTAATAACTACCTTTTAAATTTGAAAGAATTCATGGATATTTTTACATTTAGACTGGAACAGATTGTAAGGGAGAATACCTCCCTGGAGGTTTCGAAAGCTACCATTTGGGACACTGTCAAGACAGTCATCATGAGGGAAGATATTAGCAAGTTTGCCGCACATTTTAAGAAAAAGGAGACAGCCCTGATGGATAGTCTCCAGTCCCAGCTGAAGGAGGCACAGACTCTTCATGCGATGGGGAAGGGAATGGCTCATGCTAAGACAATGGAGTTAAAACAACAGATTCAGAAACAGATAAATATTAAAACGGAACAGGCCCTGCAGCGCCTTCGTAGAGGTATGGGGAGATAGACCCCAGGGCAACTAGATTATTGGCTTATCGCCTGTGGCAGTAGACGTTGCAGTCCACCATAACCCAGATCAGGAGCCCCATAACTGGGAGATTGGTGAGATCACCTGAACAGATTCTGGCTAGTTTGAGAGAGTATTATCAAAAACTCTACACCCCAGAGCAACCCTCAGATGATACACAGGTGGAGGCCTACCTGTCTAAATTAGCATTACCAACACTTAGTCCAGAAGCTAAACTGAAGCTGGACTGTCCTATCACTCAGGCATAGATAGACCAAGTGATCAAAGGCCTGAAATCGGGCAAGACCCCAGGCCCTGATGGCTATTCTCCTGAATTTGTTTTACATTTTTTAAGAAGGAAATAGAGGGCCCACTATTGGAGGCTTGCAGGGAGGCACAATGGGGGAACAATTCCTTGATACTTGGAATTATGCAAGGATCTCAAGTATACTAAAACCAGGTAAAGACATCACCCAATGTAAATCTTATCAGCCAATTTTGGTCCTTAATATGGATTACAAAATATATACTGGGATTCTGGCACAGGTGCTGGCACTAATTCTCCCCATCCTCATTGATTTTGATCGGATGAGCTTTGTCCCAGGTAGATAAACCCAGGATAATATTAAAATAATCCTGCATATTTTGCACCATGCTGCCCGGTTGGGGTCTTCCCTTTTGCTTTTAAGTCTGGATACTGAGAAGTCCTTTGACCGGGTAGCATGGAATTTTTGGGAATTAATGTTGAAGCACTTTGTCTTCTCGGATGCCTTTATTCAGACTACTGTCAGTATTTATAAAAGGCCCAGGGCCATTATTAAAATAAACAGCAGAGTTTCGAACTCTTTCTTTTTTGCAAAGAGGCACTAGGCAGGGGTGCCTGCTTCCTCCCTGCTTTTTGCCATATACATAGAGCCTCTGGCATGGGCACTAAGGCAAGATAGGGAGGTGCAGGGGATTAGGTTGGGGGGCAAGGAGCATAAATTGGCCCTCTATGCTGATGATTTATTAATATACCTGGGGGACCCTGAGCGGGCTCTCCCCAAGTTATAGGGTTCCTTAGAGGAGTTTGGGTAATTGGCAGGGTATAAAGTTAATACGTCCAAAGCAGGTGTTGCAGATTCTTTACGAATCATCTGAAAATATTAAGAAGCAGTTGCCTTTCAGATGGAACTTAAGTCATCTGAAATACCTAGGAGTGCAGCTAAGGCCCAATTCTGATCAGCTATTTCCCCTTAATTACTCCCCACTGTTGATGACTATTAGCATGGAGTTAGAGAGATGGCTGAGCACCCCTGTTCCTTTGATGCAGAGGGCACAGGCAGTGGAAATGTTAGTCCTCCCACGGTTTTTGTATTTGGCACAGACACTCCCCATTCAGGTACCAGACTCTTTTTATAGTGCCCTCAATAGTAAAGTCTCCTGGATTATCTGGGGAAACAGAAGCCAAGAGTACATATGTCGATTCTTCAGATCTTGAAAGCTGAGGGAGGTCTGGCCATGCCTGACTTTAAGATGTATCATAGTGCAGTACAACTTAGAACATCCATGTACTGGTTTAGGCAGGACTATATAGCCAATTGGAAAACTTTGGAATTGGAGGATGGAGACCTTGTTGACCTGTACGTGGCCTTATTGGGAGATAAGAGACACACTGTTCTGGCAAGGAAGTTGAATCCATACACGGAGCTCACCCTGGACTACTGTTTTGGAGTTGTAGGGGACAGAAGTCTTAGAAACTGGAGATACCTTGTGTACTCTGTCCCTCACCTGGAGGGGTTTGGCACCTCTCAATGGGTTGCTGGGTTTCAGACCTGGGAGAGGTGGGGACTCCACCTTATCTGACACTTTTTGGAAAGAGCAGAAATCAGATCCTTCCAGGATTTAGTATCCAGTTTTAGTCTTTCCTGGAAGGATAGATTCAGATATTTTCAAATTAGGAACTATATTAGAACGCTACACTCCGAACGGAGTGATGGGGGCTCCTTCCCCCAACTTCAGATATTATTTACCAGTAGGGCAATGGTGAAGACTAAAGCCCCATCTACGCATATGATTTCCTATCTTTATGGGGCATTGTTCTTGTGGAAGGGAGCCAACACTCTATCAGTTAGAAGGGCTTGGTCGAAAGACCTGGGTATTCAGATATCTGAAGAAACATGGACATGGGCACAGAAAAGGTTATACTGGGGCCTCTCAGACATAATTTGGAGAGATTTCTCCTGGAAAATGCTTATCAGATTTTTCAGGATGCCAGTGATCCAAGCCAAGTTTCAGCTGTCCAGGGGGTACAGCATTTTGGAGAGGGTGTGGGTTTCCCCCGGCTGCTTTACATCATATAATGTGGGAGTGCCCGGTGTTGGCTCCCTTCCTTCGGGACTTAGAACAGGCACTACAATACTTTTATTATTGTAACTTGGAGCTGGATGTAACACTGTACTTTCTGTTCACTGCCCCTAGGGGTTATAGGGATCTGGACAGGGGAAAGCTCCTAAAACACGCTCTCCTGGCAGGCCAAAAAGTAATTATGAAGCTCTGGCTTACCACCAAAGTACCCAGATTGCCACCTATAGGATGGAAACTCTTACAGACACCCTTAATAAGAAACTGGCTCAATTTGATTTATTATGGAGGAGGTGGGTAATATATATGTTCACAATGCACCCTAATTTTGTGCCACAGCAAAAGACTTGGTGCGACCCTCTTTGCTGATATGAATAGTACTGAGTAAGAAGTCTATTTGTCTGTGGTCTCACCTTGGTTTTTTCTTTTCAGCTTTCTTTTCCACCAAGCAGTAATATCATGAATATAGAACTGTGTTGGATCAATTGCTGTGTGTACCCCATCCATGTATGTATTTGAGTAATTGTCATTATGGCTTTTGTCCTTGTTTGTCCTTTTTGAAAACTGAAATGAAATAAAGATTGAAAGTTTAAAAAAAAATACATCAGATATGGTTGCCATTATAGCGACAAAAGTTTGAAAAGTTGATGCTAGGGTCGCCAAACCCAGCTCCCCACCCCCCACTCACCAACAGGCATCTGGTGTGCCCTGGGGGGGTTGGCCCTAACTCTGACCCCATTCCATTTGTAAAGAAGCTGAGTGGTACAGTATAGGACAACAGGTGAGAGTTAGACCTGACAACCCCAAGGCATCCCCGACGCCTGTTGGTGTGTGGAGATTTTGTTGCTGTAATGACAACCCTAACTGATGCATTAAAGAAGTTTTTTGCAGTGAATATACTGTATATATTTATAAAATGGCTAAGAAATAAAGGACATCAGCATCCATAAAAAGCCCACCAGGAGACCATGCGTATATCAGAGCATGACCGCACACACCTCCACTTATACCCCCTTAAAAAACTATTTTGCCATTTTATAAGATAGATAACCCACTCTAGGATATGCAGTCACGCTCTGATATACACACGTCTTGGGTGGTTGATGCACTCGGCCTACGGCCTCATGTGTGCCATGCACACCAAGGCGTGCATATATCAGAGCATGACCGCACACCTCAGAGTGGGTTATCTATTACATATAGATAGATAGATAGATAGATACACACACACATATATATTATATATATATATATATATATATATATATACGAGATCAGGCCAAATGGTCTATCACATCTGCTCATGTGCTGCTCACACTACAGTCGCAGGAGCTTCCCTCCATCCCCTTATACTCCCCACTCCTGAAGATGTCACCTTTCGATTCCCATACACTTTCATTCTCCCCCAGTCTGTACCTTGCCCATGTACCTGTCCCATCCCTTTTTGAAGCTTCCCACTGATTCCAAACAATTAAATCCTCAGGTAACTCATTCCAGGGAGACACCACCCTCTCCATGAAAAAGTGTTTTCTCACTTCTCTACTAAACCTTCCTCCTACCACTTTCATTCTCCCCCAGTCTGTACCTTGTGCATGTACCTGCCCCATCCCTTCTTGAAGCTTCCCACTGATTCCAAACAATCAAATCCTCAGGTAACTCATTCCAGGGAGACACCACCCTCTCCATGAAATGGTGTTTTTCAGTTCTCTTCTAAACCTTCCTCCTACCAGTTTCAGGCTGTGCCATCTTGTAGACCTTCCCCCCTTTAATTTGAACAATCCCTCTGTATTAACCCTATTAATCTCTTTAAAATATTTGCAGGTCTCCATCATATCCCCTCTGTCCATTCTATCTTCCAGAGAGTACGTGTTCAGCTCCTCAAGTCTCTCCTCGTAGGATCTTTCTCCCCATGCTTTGGATCATCTTAGAAGTTCTTCTGTGAACCCGCTCCAGGAGCAAGACATCCCTCTTTAAGTAAAGACATCAGAACTGCACAGAGTGCTCCAGGTGTGGTCTGACCAAGGAAGTATACACTGGTAGAGTAACCTCCTTCCTCCTTAAAGTGATTCACCTGGCAATGCACCTCAGCATCCTGTTTGCTTTCACTTCTGCTCTCCTGTAGTGCTCTGTATTATTTATTTTGTCATTAATCATCATCACCCCCAGATCTTTTTCTACCTTTGAGACCTTCTAATGTCCCCCCCAAGCAGGTAACTATATTCTGGGTTCCTAGCCCCTAAATGCAGGATACTATACTTCCTAACATTAAATCCCAGCTGCCAAGTGTAATACCACCATTCCAGTGTGTCTGGGTCCTCTTGGATAGTCCCACTCCACTCTGCTCCATCCACCACAGCCCTAGTTTGGAGTCTTCCACAAAAAAGCACATTTTGTTCCTGATACCCGCCACAATGTCCACTATGAATGTATTAAACAAGATTAGACCCAGAATAAACCCTTGTGGAACCCCACTAATGACCCCTCTGGGTGCTGAATGATCCCCCCTACCACCACCCTCTGCTGTCTATTACTCAGGCAGTTCCCAATCCAATTAACCATTTTTGCCCCCACCCCTAAGTTCCTCAGTTTACCCAGTAGCTCCTGTGTGGCATAGAGTCAAATGCCTTGCTGAAATCCAGATAGAGGACATCAAGCAGGCATCCACCATCCAGAAATCTTGTCACCCAGTCATAGAATTCTACTAGGTTTGTCTGACAAGATCTCCCCTTGTTGCTGGACATCTTGCAAGCTGCTTACCTCCAGGAACTCCACCGGCCTCTCCTTCAAAATGGTCTACAGGAGTTTCCTTACTATTGAGGTCAGACTTATCAGTCTGTAATTCTCCAGTTCATCCCAAGGACCACTCTTGTGGAGAGGCCAAACATGTGCCATCCTCCAGTCCAGAAGTACACTCCCTGATTGAAGGGAGGAATTGAATAATTCCATCTACGGTGCCACTGGGACATCCGTCAGTTCCCTCAAGAGCTCAAGACTCTGGGGTGAATACTGTCTGGACCTGGGGACTTATCCCTCCTCAAATCCTTAAGGGCTTCCCACAATCTGCTCACCTGGCTCTCCCCATCTGTTAGTACCCCCATCCTCAATCTTAGCCTTCCCTTCCCCTGCGGTATGGGCCCCTCCAATTCCCTAGTAAATACAGAGCAGAAGTACTCATTTAGAACCTCAGCCTGCTCTGCTGCCCCCTCTGCTCACCCATCAACTTTTTCCAACCGGGTAATCTGCGTCCCCTTTCTTCTCTCACTTACATAGTGAAAACATTTCTTCTCTCCCGCCCTGAGCCAACCTCAGTTCTTTGGATGCCTTAGCCAATCTTACTGCCCTACTTACCTTCCTTGAAGTTCTATGATATTCCTCCTTCTCATTATACTCTCATGTCCTCTTGTATTTCTAGAAGGCTGTCCTCTTCTCTCTCACCTTCTCCTGCAGCTCCTTAGTCCACCAGCAGGGTTTTTTGGACCTAGAGCTCTTACAGCGGGTCTTAATACATGATTTAGTGACTTCTAAAAGACCCAACTCCAAAATGTCCCATCTACTCTACATTCTGTGTCCATATCTGGTCTAATTTTCCCCAAATACTCTTTCAGGATGATAGCTAGTCCCCCAAAATCCACACCCCTGTAGTCCACTACCTTAATTTTAGACAGATTCTTGCCCCACCCAAATCCAGGGAGAACCCTACTGCGCAATGGTCACTCCCCTCCAATGGCTCCCTCACCGTCACATCTTTTATCTGGTTGCCATCTGCCAGAACCAGGTCCAAAATATTTCTTTCTCTGGTTGGTCCCTCTGCCAACTGAGACATGAATTCATCTTGAAATGCATCTAGCATCCTTTGTTGTTTTGCAAATGGTGATGCCATAGTGCACCAGTCCACCCCTGGCATATTAAAATCTCCTACCACAACCGTCCTGCCTCTCCCCTTACCACAGTGTGCTTTTAGGTTGTCTACCAACTCCCTGTCCAGCTCCTCTGACTGAGCTGGTGGCCTAGATGCCACCCCCAGATTGACCTCCCTACACTTAGTATCGTGCAAGTTTACCCATAACACCTCTACATTCCCATCAACTCCCTCCTCCCTGGTGCATGCTATCCCTTCCCTTGCAAATATTTCCAGCCACCACCCTTCCCAATTCCTTGTCTCTCCTATATGTTTTATTTCCAGAAAATTGAAAATCTCGCTGATGATGCTGTGTGGCCCAAGCCTTGGTTATAGCTGCCATGTCCAACCCCCCTCTGCCATCAGAGCTTGTAACTCAGGCAGCTTATTACCCAAGCTTCTTGCATTAATAGTGACCACCCTCCAACCCTTACCCCTAACTCTCTAACTATAGTATAGTATAGTAACTATAGTAGATAAATAATGCATCATACAAGGTTCCCATTGCATGTTTTATTTTTGTAATTTGATTGGTTCTTGTGTATTTATTTTTTGTTTCTTTTTTTCATAAATATATTTTTTATCAAAAAGTTTTGTTCATTTCTTCATACATAGCTTGTGAGAATTCTCTCTGTGTACCTTCTCACTGATCACAGTACAATGTTTACAATGCCAGAACTGTAAATTGCTTTGACAGTGTCTTTTCCTAGTAAGCTGGCAAAACATGCTTGGGGTTGTACAAAACAGTACATGCATAAATAGGTTCTATAGTAGGTTTTGGTCAGTTGTGAAGGACAGGGCTGCAAGGGAGAGGGGGCACTTGACCAACTTGTGCTTGGGGATGGGGGTGCCCTTCTACGCTTCAACCCTCTCCCCTTCCATACATACAGCAGGTATTTCTGGGTACAAATCTTACATCATACTGCATCACGTGTATCACCCATGTGTTCCATCGAGAGATGAACGCTTCACACCTGATTTAATCCAAAAGTAATTTTCTCCGTCTTGTATATGGAACTCATTGTTTCCCTTCAGTCTTCCAATGTGATCTGCTGAGCTGTTAGCCATTTTTCAGTAAAACACTTTTTTTGCATCCAAAAGCAAAATCCCCATTAAATATTTAATGTGCATATCTCTGCAACCCTTAGAATACTGATACAGGAGATATGCCTCCAGGGTAAGTTGCCTCAGAGACTGCAAAACTTCTGATATTGCCTCCTCTAGTTCTTACAAGAATGTGGGGATTGCTGGGCAGGCCTACATGATATGCATACTAGTTACCTGGCCCGCACCATACTGCTGCCAGAATGCAACAGATCCCCCCTGACCTGTATCTGGATCTGAATACAGGAGTTTTAAAGAAGTGGGTTACACACTTCCATGAATAGTCTCATCAGACATGTGAGAACAAGATTCCACCCACCTCATAATAACAATCCCTCTCCCAGTCTGTGCACTATAGTTCCTGATTAGTTTTCTCCTCCGGTTTTTTTTGTTAATGTAAAAGGTATCATGCTGTTGTGTTTCCTGGAGAAAAAACAAATGCCCACCTGCAATGGGCGCTTGACCAGGAATGGACTAGAAGCAACAGGCAACAGTATCACTCAAAGTATAAGGCAGGAGAAAACAAAGAAGTAGGCTCTCAAAAGTTGAAGTTTGCCAAAAAACAAAAGTTTAATGCCCCAAAGGAACCCACAGCACTGAGCCCCTGTGCTTTGCATCATAAATGAAGCAGTGTTTAGTGAGCAGATTGGAAGTACTAAAGGTGCTGCCATCAAAAGATTTTATTTATGGTGTTGATATGTTGGGAGGATGTGATTTTTCTTGTGCCCTGTGGAGGATGTATGGCTGTGGCGAAGAAGGCAGTGGCTGACTGTGTCTTAGTTGTCAGCTAGTCAGCTGCTAAGCGAGCAGGCAGGGGAAGGAATGGAGCATTACAAAACAGGATCAAGGAAGATCAGAGACTTCAGAAGCAAATTCTGGTCTTGGGGACAAGAAGGAAAGGTACAGTGCAATGTTTTAAATATCTGGGGGCCAAATGTATGAATGTGTCTACTGTGTACATATGAATTGTATACAATAGTAGCTTTGATAACAAACAAGGATTTATGTAATGGCTTTTGTGTCCACATCTATTGCATAAATATTTTGTGTGTGTGTGTATATATATAATTAAAAAAACTATATTAAAATAACATTGGGGTCATGGGAAAAAATCACAAAAAGTTAGAAAATGCTGAGTTAGGGTCAAAAATACCTAATTTCATTTAGATTTAATTTCATCTTCCTCGAGCATTAATGTGGTTTCATTTCAACTTTACTAGGCAGTTGTCTAATCACACATGAAACTACTATCGTACTATAACAACCGACTTCAAAGTATGTATTAACACAGACAATAAACACAAATTTTAAATGCTAAAGTGCATTTGAAAAAAATAGCTTACTGATTGACTGTAAGTATTCCGTTAGCCTCATATTGATGATCTTTGGTTAACACACATGTTGAGCCTAATCACATAATGCAAAAGGTACCTAAGTGTTTTAAAAACTACTTTTTATTATGGCAGCATGGTGCTGTCACCTTGTTGACATATTGCTGTGAGTAGGGGACTTGACTTGGCACAACCTTGCCATGGGATTCAGGTTCAGCTTTGTGGTGGTTAAGGAGTCTCAGGAAGACCAGTTTGCTAACATCAAATCAACCAGGTATATTTTTATTTCGTTAATATGGCTGGTAACACAGAAGTTTGGGTTTCTGCTATTTTCTTTTTAAGCCCCACCGGGGAAAATGAAACAAAAAACAGAAATAAAGAGGTGAGGTGGGAGCACTGTCTAAACAATCCTGGGTCCTAACTAGAAATCCCCTTTTCCAGAAGGCCAAACCTTTTGAAAGAATACAAACAGTTAAACGGAAAACTCACAATGGAAATAAGTGTTTCTTTTTTGCTTAATTCAGGAGACCAGTCTCCTGAGGGTTGCTTAAGGGACTCCTGATCTGGAACACATCCAGGCAGCTTGTCAGCCCTCTATCCCTGCAGCAACTGCCTGCTGGCTTATCCTTCCTGTTTTTAAAGCTCTCCTGTCTGTGCAGCTGCAGCCAATCAGCTGAATCAGCTGCAGCTGTACCCTGACTATCTTACTCAGGGAAACACCCTCTCCTCCAATACCTGAGTTTACCACACATCCCCCTCCCCAGCTCAACACTATAGGGTAGGGTGGCCTGTGCCAAGAGGTAGGGTCTTCAGGTAAGTCCATCTGCATTTCTGTTCAGCATCCCCGATCTGTGGTGGACCACGAAGTGGTACGGTTGTCATGCAAGGAATCATCTCGTCACTCTGGCATTTTTTTCTTGTTTGTTTGCATCCACTTGAGTGGAGCATAGTCCATCACCAGAGTGAACTTGTGACCTAGTAAGTAATATCTGAGGGTTTCCATCACCCACTTCACTGCAAGGCACTCCTTTTCCACTACGGCGTACCACTGTTCCCGGGCTAACAACTTCCTACTGAGGTACAGGATGGGGTGCTCTTCACCTGCTACCATCTGGGAGAGTACTGCCCCCAATCCAACATCCAAGGCATCTGTTTGCAGAATTAATTCTTTATCGAAATCTGGGGAGACCAGTACTGGATCAGAACAGAGGGCCATCTTGAGGTCGGTGAATGCCCCATTCACTGCCTATGACCACCTCACGATGTCCGGTGCTCTCTCCCTGGTTAACTCCGTTAATGGAGCGGCCCAAGTGGCAAAATGAGGGATGACCCTCCGGTAGTAACTGACCAACCCTAAGAAAGCCCTCACTTGCTTCTTCTTGCTTGGTTGGGGCCAATTTTGGATTGCCGCTACTTTCTTCATCTGGGGTTTCACCAATCCTCGTCCAACCACATAGCCCAAGTATGTTTCTTCTGACAAGCTGATCTTACATTTGGTGGGGTTCGCTGTCAACCCAGCTTCTCATAACGTATCTAGTACGGCCTCGACCTTCTGAAGCTGAGTTTCCCAGTCCGTACTATGGATGACCACATCATCGATGTAGGCGGCAGCATAGTGAGAGTGTGGGCGCAATAGTCGGTCCATCATGCGTTGAAAGGTCGCAGGTGCTCCATGCAGACTGAATGGGAGGACTTTGTAGTGGTATAATCCCCCCCGGGGTGATGAAGGCGGTCTTCTCCTGGGCTGCCCATGTGAGTGAGATCTGCCAGTATCTTTTTGTAAGGTCCAGGGTGGAGAGGTATCTGGCCTTCCCCAACTGGTCGATCAGTTCGTCGACCCTAGATAGGGGGTATGCATCAAACTGCGATACCTCGCTTAGTTTTCTGAAATCATTACAAAACCTCCAAGTGTTATCCAGTTTTGGCACAAGGACGATGGGGCTTGACCATTCACTATGGGACTCTTCTATGACATTGAGCTTCAATATTCTCTCGACTTCAGCTCAGATTTCTTTCCTCTAGGCCTGTGGGATACAGTAGGGTCTTTCCCTTATCCTTATGCCTGGAGCTTTCACAATGTTGTAGTAGGCTGTGACCGTCCAACGAGGTCATTCAGAGAACACATCCCCGTTTCGCTGAACCATTTCCACTGCTGATTTGTACTGCGTAGGAGACAGCTCAGGTGAGATATGGACTTGCCCCTCTGTTTTACCTTCTGCCGGGGTTATGGCCAGTGAGACACAGCAGGCCTCCCAGTCTTGCCACACCTTCAGGAGGTTAATATGTTATATTTGGAACTTCTTCCTGCAATTGGGTTGGCTTACTTTATAGTTCACATCACCAACAGCTTCCACGACTTTGTACAGACCCTGTCACCTGCCGAGCAGTTTACTTTCCGCTGTGGGAACCAGAACCATCACCCGATCCCCCGGCTGGAACTTCCAGATCCTCGTCTGACAGTCATAATAAGTCTGTTGTGTCTCTTGGGCCTTTTCTAAGTATTCTCGGACAATAGGAGTGACCAGGGCCAACCTTTCCTGTATTTGGGAGATATACCCAATCACACTGGCCCCTTGTGGCGGTTGCTCTTCCCAGTCCTCCTTTAGTATATTGAGGATACCCTGGGCCGGCAGGCATATAATAACTCAAAGGGGGAGAATCTGGTGGATACCTGTGGGACCTCTCGAATAATGAGCATTAAGTAGGGAAGGAGTAAGTTCCAGCCCTTTCTGTCTCGGCTCACGACTTTCCATAACATCACCTTTAAAGTCTGATTAAATCGTTCGACCAGACCATCTGTCTGGGGGTGGTACACTGAAGTCCTCCAGGCTCGGATCTGGAGGAGTCTGCAAAGCTCCTTCATTAAACGTGAGACAAAGGGAGTACCCTGGTCCGTCAGTATCTCTTTGGGAATTCAACCCTCATGAAGACTTGAATGAGTTCTTGGGCAATCATCTTTGAGGTCGTGTTATGGAGCAGGATCACTTCTGGATATCTTGAAGCGTAGTCTGTGATGACTAGGATGTGTTGGTGGCTCTGGGCTGACCTGTCTAGGGGGCCTACCAGGTCCATCACAATCCTCGTGAAGGGTTCATTAATGATTGGCAAGGGCACCAATGGGGTTCTTAACTTCGGCCGCATGGATGCCAACTGGCATTCTGGGCATGAAGCACAGTAGCTCCTTACATCAGCGTAAATTCCAGGCCAGTAGAATATTTGGAGTACACGGCACAGTGTTTTTTTCAACCTCAAGGTTTGCTCTGAGAAGGTGAGTGTGTACCAAATCCAGTACCGCCTTCCTGTGCTGGCGGGGAACCAGCAACTGTTCCACATCATGTTCTTCATCCGGTATCACTCTGTATAGGAGGTCATTATTTAATGTAAAATATGGTTCAGGTCGCTTGGCTTTGCCATCTACTGGCACCCCATTAATCTCCACAACCTCTGACCAGATATTCTGAAAGAGAGGCTTGTCTATTTGGTCCTGACCAAAGTTCCTGGAGGCTATCCTGAGAGTACTCAATTCAGGGGGATTTGACTCCATCTCCACTTCTGGGTCCTCCTCTTCCTCCCTACAACTCTCCCCTCAGACACCAGACTGCTCACCCTGTTGTCCTTCTGGGAGCGGGGTTCTACCTCCCACCAGCACGGACCTGCCATTGACAGCCAGTATCTTGGTCCCTAACTTCTTACAATCCCTGCGTTCCTTTCATGATTTGCGGGACTTTCCTGCCTCCCCATACAACTCGGGGTCCCAATGCCTGTAAGGGAAATAATCAGGTGAATCCTCTGACCCCTCGGGGATTCCTAGTAACATAGCCACAGTTACCGGGGCCCTGGCCTCCTGGGCCCCCCCATCGAGTAATGTCTCAAATCCCGGGAAATCTCAACTCACCAGGACAGGATGTGTCAATCGAGGGAGGAACCCTACCATGACCTGCCTCTCCTCCCCCTGTGCTTCCACGGTAACTAGCACTGTGGGGTAATAAAACACTGTGCCATGGACACAGTTGATCCTCATACATTTCTGGAAATTAATTTGGGAGGGTTGCACCAAACTACGAACTGTAAGAGTGACCTCACTCCCTGAGTCGACAAGGGCCATAATGGCCTGTCCATTTACCTTAACAACCCGGTAAATTGGTGTGAAGTGGCAACCACCCCTACCACATTAATCAAATGGCAGTCGCTCTGTGGGGATCCACCCCAGTTGCACTGCATTGGTTTGACCCCAATTAGGCAGTTGGCATGTACTTGTCCCCACTCCCCGCACCCATAACAGTGATAGCATTCTCGGGGTGACCCTGGACCCTTTGGGCTTCTAGGGGTGGTCATATCTCCCTCTATTTTTGAACCTGAAAGTCCCTTCGTGGCCTCGGACCACTCTTCAGTGATCCTTCTCCTTGTTCCTGTCTGGTCCGAACTCTCGGGGGGTCAATATCTCCAGTTTGGAGTCTGCCCCAAGTCCCAGGGGTAGCCGATCCCAATGTCCGGGGAAAGTTCCTTCATGGCATAATGCCGCTGCAGCAAGGTGAATAGTTCATCACAGGAAGTGGGGTCGGCCTGTCCAACCCACTGTCATAGGCTGGGTGGTAGTCCTTTTAGGAACCAGTCTATTACCAGGAGCTCCACGATTTTGGCAGCACTATGGAGCTCGGGTCACAACCACTTCTTGGCCAAGTGAAGGAGGTCATACATCTGCGACCGAGGCTTCACCGACTCCCGGAATCTCCAGCTGTGGTACCTCTGGGCTCGAAGGGCTGGAGTCATGCTGGCACAGGTCAAGATCTCTTCCTTCAGTCTTGGATAATCGGTGGCAACTCCCTCATCCAGATCATAATACACTTTCTGGGCTTCGCCACACAAAAATGGAGCTAAAATGCCGGCCCACTGATCCTAGGGCCGTAACTCACTAGTAGCTGTCCTTTCAAAGGTGAGCAAATATGCTTCAATGTCATCAGCCACTGTCATTTTCTGCAGACAGTGGGAAGCCTGTATAGTCCGGTAACCCTCTGGGGTAGGCCCTGCTGGGCAACCTTCTCCCGGCGTGGTCTCGATGAAATGCTTTACCATTTCTAGGAGGACAGCACAGTCCTGGGCAGTCTGTGTGAGCAGCAACTGGTTTATCTCTTGTTGAGCCTAGGTAGCTTCCTGCTAGGCTGCCGTAGCCTGGATCAAGGCTTTCACCGCGTCCTCCATGCCTGGTCACCTTTACTCTGGTATGGTTCCACTTCCAGCCAAATTCTATGCTGACCGGAGTCCCACTTCTAACACCACGTGTGACAAGGCACAACCTCGCCATGGGATTCAGGTTCAGCTTTGCAGTGGTCAAGGAGCCTCAGGAAGACCAGTTTGTTAACATCAAACCAACCAGGTATATTTTTATTTCTTTAGTATGGCTGGTAACACAGAGGTTTGGGCTTCTGCCCTTTTCTTTTTAAGCCCCACCAGGGAAAATGAAAAAAAAAAAACAGAAATAAAGAGGCCTAGCTCCGGGTGGGAGCGCTGTCTAAACAATCCCTGGCCCTAACTAGAAATCCCCTTTTCCAGAAGGCCAGACCTTCTGGAAGGACACAAACAGTAAAATGGAAAACTCACAATGAAAATAAATTTTTCTTTTTGGCTTAATTCAGGAGACCAGTCTCCTGAGGGTCGCTTAAGGGACTCCTGATCTGGAACACATCCAGGCAGCTTGCCAGCCCTCTACCCCTGCAGCAACTGCCTGCTGGCTTTTCCTTCCTGTTTCTGAAGCTCTCCTGTCTGTGCAGCTGCAGCCAATCAGCCAAATCAGCTGCAGCTGTACCCTGACTATCTTACTCAGGGAAACCCCCTCTCCTCCAGTACCTGAGTTTACCACAGGACTGAAAACTATTTAACAGGACAGTGAGAATGTGGTCTTCCATTTAGTAATTTCAATGGCTGCATGACTCGTATTACTCTGCTATTCTCTCCATTTACCACAGTGGTATGTGTGTGTGTATGTCTGCAACCCTGCCTGCAGTATATAGCACTGTTTCTAGATCCCCTTAAAGAATTGTGCCTGTTAAAAGAACTTAAGGCAGTAATGGCTACAATTTCTATTGAAACATGTTCATCATTTTAAGGGCATATAAGATAAATAGCTATGGAACAGCTAACCTCCATAAACAATGAAAAGATTATTTCTTTTCAATGGCACTTCTTTTCCTGCACTCTAGTACTACATTCCATTGTTTAGTAAAATTCCAGTCTTTGCTTTAGCTTGATTTACCATTACAAGATTTTGCCTGTAAAGAGTTTACTCCTATTATGTGCTTATCATTTTTTTATTGATGCATATTTACCTGATTCTGTGGTATATGCGTTGATTTCCTACAAAATGTGTCTTTTTTTTTGCACATCCTTTTTATCCCATCTTACTACCTACTCACCCCACTCCTTTAGACTTGATCACCTCCAGAGATTCTACCACAGAGTCTGCCCCTAGAGTGTTGGCCTTCCTCCCCCTTACCTTTCTCCTTCTGAATCGCCTGCACACATTGAGGTCTGCCTGTGGTAGTTGGTCCGGGATTGGGTCAGTCGTCATTTTGGGGTAGGTAGAGTGTTTTGTTTTCCGCATTTTCTCCCTCTTAGGTCCCACTACCCCTGAGGATGTTGGCACGCAGGACTGATGTCCAGGCAGATGACACGCTGATGCAGATCATTGCCAAGTGCCCACAACATCCTCCCCACCCTGGTTCTGAAGAACTGCCTGTGCCCTGATACCCATGCTTCCACAGGCATCCGTGCAACGGGTGCTCAAGGCACCCCAGGAACCCACCCCTGGAGGAGGAGAGCATCCGTTGGAATGCTCGATCCTCCTCTGCCCCTACGACCCTCGATGGCCTGAGTCCATTCCCGAACCCAGGTCGCCGGCATAGTGTGAGGTGTGGCGCCCAGCGCCTCAACCCTCAGTGCCACCAGGCTGGTGGCCAAAATGTGTCCTTAAAACAAATATATTTATAATAATTATATAGCTAATGAAGTTGTATGCCTTTTCTGGTGTTTTATTGGTTTCAACTCTCAGATTACCTTGCAACACATTTGAGTCTTAACCTTTGATTTTCCTGGTTGTTAATCTTCAGCTTTCCTGTAAGCTTTTAAATACATCGAAGCTGACATTTTATTTTCTTGTTCAGTCCCATAAATGCATTGTGTTTTTGCAGAGTTTATTTGCAAATTCCTTGCCTCTTTCATTTAATTTTGCTCTCTGGTGTCCACCTCCATGTTTACATTTGTTATTTCTATTTGATCAAGCTTCACAGTATGTATGACTAGCAACAGCTCCAGCTTCTGTTGGTTACCAGGGCACTGGCTGGGCACTATAGATGGAAGCTAGGGCACCTATTGAAACTGGAATGGAAAGCACATGTGCATATTCATGTGTGCTTGCTTCTTAAAGTATTTGAACTAATGATGAATATTATGTTTCTAAAATTAAAAATGCTAATTCCATTTGAATTTTTACAGGGGATGGCCCTGCTTATCCTATCTTGGGGGTAGGAGTATGGATGGCCCGGCTTCTCTTCACTTAGGATGGATGGCTCTGCTTCTCCTGGCTGGGGGGAAATTGTCCTTGCCCCCTGCTTTCTCTAGCAGGAGAAGCAGGGTCACATGACCCAGAAGATAGGACCACCCCCCAAAGCCAGGAGAAACAGGGAGGTACCCTTCTCCCAAGCCAAAAGAAGCAGGGCTATCCTCACCCCCCTAACCCATGAGAAGCAGGGGCTCCTCCCCCTTCCCCTCCTCCCCACCAGGAAGAGCAAAGCTATTCCCCTTAGGGGCAGAAGAAGTAAAGCCACCCCCCATCACCTGAACAAGAAGAAATGGCCATCCCAATCCTTTCCAGCAGGTAGCCACCTACCAAAATGGTCCTCAATTTATTTATTTAGCTTTTGTTAACCGGGTAGGTGCACTAGCCATAAAATGACTATTTTCAGGCACGACCTGGGAGAGTACAGACATGCAGAAACTTAACAGGATAACAAATTATAAGTGCTTTACATACAATGAGTTAAAGAAGATACAGTCTATCAGAACATACAAAGTAAAGCGCTTTGGCCACCCGCAGTGGCAGGCCAGGAGATAGCGCGCCATGCATTCTCTCTTTTGAGTCTCTCCACTCCCCTCCCCACAGTACTAAGACATTTTAAAATAAACCCAGCCACTTACCTTAACAAAAAGGCACAAGCAGTCAGAACCCTGTCTCTCTGATTCTGCAGGCAGTTTCTACCTTGACTGTTTTTGCTGCTGGCAGGACTTTACTTGAGGGTCTGACTCTGTGCTGCAGCTACTGGCTGGGCAGTGTGGCTAGCTGGTGCTACTCTCTCTCCCATTATCGGCCAGACTGTGCTGTAGTATTTTATGAAAAAAAAAAACACAACATAGTACAGCTCTTTTAAGGTTAGCTATACTGCTGGGTTGGGGGGGACTTCTGTGCTGCAGTTTGCAAGCAATGGCAATGCGGTTCTGGTTTGTTGGCCACAGTTGGCTAGGTGACTCCTGATTCAGGCAGCTAGGCAGTTACCAAGAGCCAAACTGCAGTGCAACTCCCTGCCCCCATTACTAGGGGCCCAATTATGGGATTTGATGGTAAACTAAAATGAAAGCAAGTAGCCACTTGCTGCTCAATCCTGTTGCCACCAAACTTCCCCAATTCTGACACCAAGTGGCTAAACCTAGAGTCAGACAGTGAATGTAAAAAGTAAGCAAACAATGACAGCCAAACCCCGGTGCTGCCAGCCCTCCATTTTAACACTAGGTGCCCAGCCTCCCAGTCCAACAGTCAATGAAAAAAAGTAAGCAGATAACGGGACCCCATCTCCAGTGATGTTTTAGAAAGAAACATTAGTTGTTTTCTGCATTAATCTATTGTAACATGGCTCCCTGTTATTCATTGTACTGTTACACATTTGTGTACTTGTCACTTGTACATTAAATAAAAAGCAGTGTTATTCCATAGTCAGCAGTAAAACTTTAACCGCTTAATAGAAAAGCATATGGGAATTCATAGAATGAATACTAAAAACAACAAAAGTGCAGCAGTGCAGTGAATATCAGGGAGCAATGCTATGCCAGATCGCCTTCTCCCCATAATCAGTGCAGCACCCCGCAGGCACAATACAAGACTCGCAGTAAGCTCATCATTTCTGGTCCCCCTATGTAGAACTTCCCTTGGACAAAGATCCTTCAAATACTGAGCCCCTATCTGGCTCAATGCATTACCACCCTCACTCTTCCAGACCCACAGCATCTCAGTATTTAAAACAGGCCTCAAGGCTCTACTACTTGAGAGTGCAAAATGTGTCTGTGGTTAACATTGCCCACCCAATTTATTCCCATATCCTCCCCATTCTCGACACAGGGTCTCTCTAGACCCCATGAATTAGCATCATACAAGTCCCTGGCCTGGGACTCTAAGATTGCTGCCTAATACCCTCACCAGTATATAAGTTTTAGCCTGGACTGCTCCATCAGTACTGTTACTGTAAATACTGCCTGTCTATGTATGTCTTATACTGTATTTGTTTACCCTCCAACCCCCTGTAACTGACGTGGAGCTTTTGCAAAAGAGTCTGTGATTCAAAGGTTTGTAATTCCGATTGTATTTCAATAAATAAATAAAAATAAGAAAAAAAGATCAGGGCAAAAACAACTAATGTTTCACCCCAGAAGCAGAGTTTCATCAGAGTTAGTAACTTAATGCAGAAATGCCCTTATAGTATCTGGCACTAGGTCTGAATAGCACATGTATGAACAGCACTGTCAATAGCAGCACCTTCCATATAGCACTATGCAGAACAGTGGCAGGAACAAATGCCACAAGTAAAGACAGTGCCATTGGTAGCGGTCACAGAGCACACTGATGACTGCTACCAGTCCAAACACTTATTTTAGTGGGGGCCCTGACCCCCACACTTCCTTTAACTGAAATTATCAGCTCCAAGTTGGATTTGGAATACGGGAGAAAACTAAATTTTGAATGCCAGGATTAGAACCCTGATCTCTATCACCATTGTGGCCAAGCAGCTCCATGTCTCAGTCCTCTCTGCCACTGGAGCAGCTCATCCATCATTTTTGAGTTCACAGCCCTTGTCTTCTTGCTAGAGCTACAGACAGTGACCTGGGTAGTGCTTACTGCACAGCAGTGTATAATCCCTGCCTGTGGTACACCATTCCAACATTGCTGTTTTTTCCTTATGCTATATTTGTAGCACTGCTGTAACCAGTTATTAAATTATCCACCACCAGTGATGTGTACAAATAAAAATTTAAAACAACAAATATGATGCATCCTCAGAATACGAGTCGGTTCTTATAAAATTACAACCGGCAAGTAAGATAATGAAAAATATAATATCAAACGTGGTATAAACTACCCAAAAGGCATATTTTCTCAGTTGTTTAGTGCATGTAATTGTAAAAAAGCTTTACATATTAACTACAGTATCAGGAAATATAAATCGTATAGAAATCCATTTTGTGGATGTTGAAGTGGAGCACTGAGGATATAAAATTGACAGGTATTCATTTATATATCACTTCTCTTGAGAAACATTTTCTGTAGGATTGTGGAACCAATGAACTCTGCAGTACAATGATTCCAAATGTCAGGCATCTATTCTAAAACATTAGATAAAAAGTACGGCATTATTATATCAGATGCTCAGCCATAATGGAGCTATACCTGGGGGCTCTCTATAGCCCAGGTGTGAGTGATTGCTTTGAACTTGTGCACGTTCCGTAAGATTTCTATAGACAATCTTTATTTCCTGTATATAAAGATGGCAGGCATACTTTGCAATAGAAGTGTTTTTTATTGTATTACAGTGGTAGTCATCTAGAAGTTGCCTACTTCAAGGTATCACTGAGGTACCACTGAAACACTTAAGTTACAATTTGCATTGAATGTAATGTGATTCTGCCTCATTTTGCTTTTGTATACCTAGGTATACCTCAGTACTGAGAAACGTCTAGGTATACCTCAGTACTGAGAAACTTTTCTATGGCTACCACTGTATGATTAAGACTAAATGAGCATCTGGTATAATAATGTCCTGCTTTTTATTGTTTTTTAGACTACATGCCTGACATTTGTATTTTGTATCATAGAGTTCATTAGATCCACAGTGCTAGAGAAAATGTCTCTCAAGAGAAGGAATATATATGGAGGAACACCTAAACATTTTATATCCACAGTGCTCCACCCCAACATGTGCAAAATGGACTTGGTATAAATTTATCTTTACTGATATTGTGGCTTATATGTAAAGCTTATTTAATACTTTCATCTACTAACCAACTGTTGAAAATATGTCTTGTGGGTAGTTAATACCAGGTCTGATGTTATACTTTTCATTACCTTTATTGCCAGTTGTAACCTTATGAGCTTATGCATATCCTGAGGATGTGTCACATTAGTATCAGACTGCTAATGTCTCTTTCATATATGATACTGTATGCCATTTTACATGTAATATGGCAAATTTTAAATAGAACCTTTAACAACAAAACAATATGCTAATTCCTCATATCATGAACATTTACTCAAATCAATTTGCTGCCGTTTTGGCTCTGACTAGAGTTTGCTATAATAGCAATAAGGCACACATTGGGGTTATGTTAAAGGGCTGTTAAGCACCCTTGAGGGCATATAGCAATTGGGCATGCATCATACAAGACTGCACCCCTAGAGAGTATTAACAAACCATTAAAAGAACCTATTTTGCCTTATTGCTTAAATGTCAATATGCTGTGATGTGTGTAAACAATAAAAATTAGTTCTCTCTATAACTTCAGAAAGTTTGACTTAAAATATATTTGTTATAAGAACATATTGTACCTTAATTAATATGGTTTTCTGCTTTTAAACAACTTTGAACAAATGCACTTACATGGTGTAAGCAAGGTAGTAGACTTTCATAGTGCTGTTAGTTGATTTTTGCATAGAAATTCAGGTGTCATTGATCCAGACACCAGAGATATAAAATCCTGCTTTTTCTTCTTCTGCAGAGGCAGCACTGTGTATATAAGTGGCTTGTTGGGGAAGTGCCCATCATCCTGGTAGGGAGAACAAGAAAAAAAATGGCAGAAAACTGAGACACTAAGATGTCAATCCCCTGGCACTCTTGGGTTCCATGCAGTCACTGAATCCCCATGCAGGTAGTGACAGGGTTTTCATGGGAGACATGGGAGAGACAGAGGTAAGAGGGCTGGGATTTCCACCGGGGGGAGAGAGAGATTTGGATGGGGAACTGTCTGGCTTGGAGGTGCTGACAAAGAGGACAAAACCTGCAGGACAAAACAGGTCTCATTAGGTGAGATTACAAACTACTGGTTAACATGATCTGCTTTGCACCCACTCGTGGGTTTACACAGCAGTGGTAAGAAAACCACTGAAATTAGATCTGAACAGACTTGGCATAAGAGACACCCTAATTTCCCAGTTTAGTCAGCAGACACACTAAGTTACTCTTCAGATAAAGAAATGAAAACCTGCTTACAGTACAGAAACAAAGTTACCCAATCTCTCATAGGTAAGGTGAAGAACGAGGTTCCATTTCTGCAAAAGTCATCAAAATGCTGGACAGTTTATGGAAAACATAATAAATGTTTCTTCAACTGTTTGGACACTTGTGCTAAACATGTCATTCTTCTGGTAACAGGGATATGTATTCCATTTTCACAGCTAGCCAGTATAAAACAGACAGCACAGCTGCAACATAATTTAGTGCTCCATTGTACACCTATATGTTAATGCTCCTCTCTCAGGCCCCAAGTGAGATCTTCAGAATACAGGATGGGCTAACAGTAATCCCCCCTCAACCACCACCACCACCATCACCACCCCAAATATTTACAAATTTAATAATTGTGGGTCTTCCTGTAGCAGGCTGTCCTTCTTGTACCAGTTAAACTGGTGACAAACCTACTGAACCCTCCTGGTTTCCCACCCTCTGCTTCCTAGTGACGGAGGCAGTAAAGGTTTTAGACAGATTTAATTCAGAGCACATATCCATCAACCAATCTTTAACACAGAGTGCTTTTCTTTCATAGTATTAATCATGCCGGTTACCTGCCAGTAATATTGGGATAGTAACTTAAGGGCAGTTTCCCTGATTATAATGTCTAACTTTCATTAATATTTATCTTCCTTTTCTAATTAAAAAAAAAGAAAAGAAGTCAAAAAACAGACAGTCAACTTGGATTTGGAAAACTAAACCCACATAATTCTGGGCACAGAGCCAATGGCTGGAGTGCACACATGTGTGTTCACTCCCAGAGGGACTTTCTCTGGGGCCTGTTTTATAATCGCCTCAGCACAGATACTGTAGTATGGTTCACACATGTGGCCAGACATGTGTCTGGCACACATTCAAGGCTGGAAACTGAAAATTTATCGAAGGAAAGGACCATGGGCTATGGGGGAGGAGGATTTTCCAAGTGAACAATACTGTACTTGTGCAGAGTGCAAATGCAGGATAAAGATGTCTCAGAGGGGAAAAAACAACTCTTTAAAAGTGACTAGACTGGTACCTTTTGCAAATGAGGAAGGTGACGGCTCTACTGATCAGGCTGACTGCAGAGAGCATCCTACAAAGCTGCTGTGAGATGGTATTAACCCCTTCTCAACCAGGAATGTAAGAAAATGTGTCCATTCCTTAAGGCAGATATTTTGAGATGAAGGCAAGGTGTTTCAGGTTACTTACCCAGGGGAGCCCAGCTGTGAAGTAACATGCTGTTTCCACTGGGGTCCTGCTTCTACTCATTTTGGCAACTGGGTAGACTGGAGCACTGAGAGGTTTAATGGTTTGCCCAAGATCAGTGGCTTTGGTTGGATTAAAACCTGTGCTCTCTTGATTCCCAAGCCAGTGCTCTAACCACTAGACCATACTGACTAAAAGGAGTTCCAAGCCTATTATCTGAATCTCTCCTGAAACTGATGTTCTAAAATTTGAATTTGAGGAAATAAACAGCCCCAGCTGGAACTCAGAATTCAAAATTAATGGGGTGGCTTAGCAGCTTATTGGAAGGTGCATCTGCCTGCCTTGAGGGAAACCCAAGTTTGCATCCTGAAGTCCAGGGATGCCATTGGGATTGTCAGGAGGCTAGGAGCACTTTGAGTGGGTTTCAAGGGATGCACAGTGTCAGCCACCATGATAAGGTTGCCCCCATTGACCAGAGTGAGAGGGAAGCCTTGGCAGTGAGAGCTTGCCCTGCGCCTCCTATGTGCAGTAGGGACTTGGTGTTCGACCTTGGAGATGAAAGGGAGTATCTGAACTGGGCAACTGTCCCCTCTACCATTGGAGGTGATTACCCAAGGAGATGCCTGTGGGGATCATCCCAGGACAGCACCCAGACCAGAATGTGGGAGCAGGCAGGTGATTAGTAACAATGAGCCACTGTAATGTACATTTGGGAGAAAAGAAAAAATGGGGGGGGCGGGGATGTGCATAAAAAAAAAAAAAAATTCAAGCTCAAAGAATGATGATAGTTTTTGCTGCTTAGAAAGCATTAGTAATCCACTGGAATGTACATTTGGGAGAAAAGAAAAATTGGGGGAGGGGGAAGTGCATATAAAGCAAAGAAGAAATTCAAGTTCAAAGAATGTTAGGATAGTAGTTTTTGCTGCTTAGAGAGCACTAGTAATCCTATCTGGGGTGAGGTTACTGCTCAGTCAACTCCCCCCCACCCCATGTTCCCTACCAAGTTCCACTGTGCATCAAACACAGTAGTGGTCCTAAGAAAGACATGGCTGTGTTGAAATGTCATCCCTCCCATGGCGTTCAGACACTGTGGATCAGGAAGTAGTGCCAGGGAATGATTTCTTCATTTTGACGCTTCCTCGTCATCCACTTGAGATTGCCGCAGCTATTCATGCTTTACTTTACTTTTCCCTGCCTGTGTCACTCATTTTCCTGTTCTATTAGCCCAGTGCCACTCATGTGTTAATTTGGGTACAGAAAAGTTCCAAAAGAACCCACACACAGCAGCAGAAGCACAGTCCTTGTTCTCAGCTGCTCACCACACAGGATCCAGTGTCTAATCAAGGCAGGTATGTGGTCACAAGTCTAGACAGCGTGATGGAGCCTTACCCTCCTCCCCCCATTCTCAGAAGACAGATGGCAACCCCAGTTGCACAATTCATTGGCATTCTCCCTGCTCTCATTTGGCTGCAAGAACAAGGCTGAGTGAGCCCTGGCCTGGCTCTGGACCCATAACTTTCTGATTAGAGATGTTGCAAAGTTTTAATCTGTCTGCTAATTCCCTGCAAAGTCACGTACTACGCACCATGAAACATTTCATGAAGTTGGCTTATGGCTACGAAACTGCCAGTAAACTTCAAAAACTTCGAAGTTAACTTTGACTTTTGTTCGTAACTTTGAAGTTAATGAAAAACATGGTTTGTCTCATGATTCATTTACTGTAGGTCACATGGGAGACTCCAGGCAGGCAGGAAGTGAATGTTTCACTTTCATTTCGGCAGTTGTCGGAGAGCATCTACAATAGCAATATATCTTTAGAGTTTAATATTTTCTACCTTTCTAAGTTCTAATCCTTATCTTTCTTTACTTTATTTTCTGCATTTATAAATTTTGTTTGTGTATCCTTTTTTTGTAGTTTCTCTAGTTTTGTGTGTGTGTGTGTGTGTGTGTGTGTGTGTGTATGTGTGATTCTGACTTCTTCTGACTCTCTTTCTCTCCTTTTCTTTATTTTACATTTTTTGGTAATGGAGAGGCAGCATCAGGAGTCAAGAAAGGGTGGGGCTGGGGCAGCAGTTATTTGCAATAACAGTTGTGCTTTAAACTGAGGCACTGCTGCCCCCCCCAGATCAGGAAGGGATTTCTTCTGCTACAATATAGCAGCAGGAACTGCAACAGCAGGAACCACAGCAGGAGCAGCAACCACGAGGTCCCCAACCCCAGGAGGAGCCCGCCACCTCATCATCTGCTGCACTAGCCCTCCCACAGTGTTCTGTAGTGTGGGACTTTTTTGATATGGACCCTGCAGATAGGACAGTGGCCATTTGCAAGGTGTATGAGGCAGGGGGCAAAAAGGGAGCCATCTTGGGACCAGTGGCCAGAGGACACACTACCACATCCACCACCTGAATGAGTAGAGGGCCAAGGAGCGTAAGGTGGTTGCAGCACATGGTGGTGGTGCTGCCCTGGGGGCAATGTTGTGGAGCAGTGGGAGGTTGGCCGTAGTGCTGTTGAGAGTCAGCATGGCAGCCATAGGAAGGACCACAGCAGTACTTGGCTTGAACCTCCCAGACAGCAGCCTGCACCATCACATTATGATAATGACCTCATGGCACCTGCCACACAGGGCGATGTGGCAGTTGTATGAGATGAGCTGCACACGCTGCGGCAGGATTTCAATAACTTCCTGCAGGAAGTGATAGATCAGCTGGATGATTTCACGTCCAGCCAGGAGAGAATCCTCACTCTCCTGGCCAAGCTGCGTGGCGGTGGTGGGCATGGTTCAGCTTCTGGCAGTGCTGGTGGGGTCATCTGAGTGGTTGTCAGAAACTGTTTATTTTATGTTTAGTCTTTCTGTAATCTGTCTTCTTAATTTCTCTACCCTCTAGTCCCCCAATAAAAATAAAAATACTCCCCCAAAATATAAAAAGTAAAAAAAAAAAAAATTTTTCTGTAGTTTTCATCTCTTCTTTCTCTATCCTCTTTTTTAGTATTGTCTCGTTCTTTTGGATGTCCCTTGCCTGTCCCGTTCTGTTCTTTCTTTAATCTTCACACATAATGAACCACTTTGCTTCCTTTTGTTTTTGTTGCTGATTCATGTGTACTCCTGCTATTCACAAATGCCAAGTATTTGCCACATTAATAAATTGTTTCCCAATGCTATGTGACGGTGTGTGACTGGTGGTTGTGTGCAACCATTGGCCACCCAAAGAAGTGCAAAGCCATAACACAAACATGAGCTATTCTCCTGAGAAGTTCAACATAAATCTGTTTAAAGCAGTTAACATGTTTACCACGTTTGCCAGAAATGACAAGTTGTGTCCCCAGAGAGAAAATGCTTCCCTTCTGTCAAATTCAGTTGCTGCACATGCCCGAGTAGGTGGTGCGAACCACATGTGAAATCTGCAAGAGAAGTTAAACATAATTATGGTACTAAGCATTTTTGGGCCTGCCACCCCACCACCACTGTGCCAGAAATGTCAAGTTGTGTCCCCTCCCCAGAGAGAAAATGCTTCCCCTCTATCAAACACTGTTGCTGCACACACCTGACTAGGTGGTGCAAACCGCATGTGAAACTTGCAAGAGAACTTAAACTTAATTATGGTACTAAGCATTTTTGGGCCTGCCACCCCACCACCACCCCCAGTACTGTGCAAGAAACAGAAAGTTGTGTCCCAGAGAGAAAATGCTTCCCTTCTGTCAAATACTGTTGCTGCACACACCTAAGTAGGTGGTGCGAACCACATGTGAAATCTGCAAGAGAACTAAAACATAATTATGGTACTAAGCATTTTTGGGCCTGCCACCCTACCACCACAGCCAGCACTTTACCAAAAATGTGAAGTTGTGTGCTCAGAGAGAAAAATGCTTCTTTTCAGTCAAATATTGTTGCTGCACATACCTGAGAAGGTGGTGCAAAGCAGATGTGAAACTTGCAGGAGAACTTAAACATATTTATCGTACTAAACATTTCTGAGCCTGCCACCCCACCACCACCAGCCAGTACTTTGCCAGAAATGTGAAGTTGTGTCCCCAAAGAGAAAAATATCAAGTGTCTGTGTTTTTCACATTGAGAATGGGGTAAATAGCATAGGGAGAGGGTGCTTTGCTGCTGCTGGGTGCTGCTGTTGTTCTGGAGTTGGAGAAATGGGCTCTTGCTCATTGTTGATTTATGATGGCACACAGACAGTGCACAGGTAAATACCTTTGTTTTCTTTTCATGGAGGGGTTATTGCTACTGTTCAAAGTGTAATATATTCATACTGCTCTTTCATTCATTTTCAGTTACTTGTGCTGATGACATCATACTGCTGGACAGCTACAACATAGATGTAGTCATGCACAAGCAGCACAACATTTGCCAACCACGAAGGTAAGTATTTTTTGTTTGGGGGGGACTTGTTTCTGTACCATAATTGATACATTAATTGTATTTGTTAATC
Organism: Neoceratodus forsteri; assembly: GCA_016271365.2. Lineage (NCBI taxonomy): Eukaryota > Metazoa > Chordata > Ceratodontiformes > Ceratodontidae > Neoceratodus > Neoceratodus forsteri. The sequence goes on along the minus strand of CM028134.1, from coordinate 511,537,110 downwards.
ACTGCCACTGCTGTTCTTCCTTACAGGTATTCAGTTTAATTCAATTGGATTTGATTTAACCAGGATAACACCATTGAGACAGCTCATTTACAAGGAGGTCCTGGGGACCTAGTTACATAACAGGTAAAACTAAATTGAGGTACACATACTGAGTTCAGTAATCACAAGAGTCATACAATAGAACTGTGAGCAAACACATGCAAATTCAGCAAATAGAAGGAAAATATAAATAAAAGTATTCCTTGTGCCTGTATTTCTCCAATGATGTGCTTGATTCTCCAAGCAAATGATGCTGAGTGACTTCCAACTTCCATCAAGCTTGATCCCATGTATTGCACACACCTTTCAAGGTGATCATTTTTTGGCTTTCCTTTTCTGGAGGTGTGGATATTTTTATTGGCAATTGTGATGGATGCAGTACTCAATATTTCCTGTTGCTCTTGTTATAATTTCAGGTACAGTACTTTCCAGACTACACATGCGCTGCAATATACTTGACGTAACTGAGAAGATGGAGATGGCTTGCATGCCTGCAGTATCTCTTCATGCACCATTTCATTTGAATTTCAGTCCAGACAGCACCTGTGAAGAAAATAAAGGATTTTTATGAAGGAAAGTAGCAGAAAGGAAAGGAAAGGAAATTAAAACAAAGGAAAAGAAAGGAGAGGAGAGGAAAGTAAAGGAAAAACATTAAATCATAATGGTACTTACTGTCAGAGTACTACTGCTGGCTGTGCAATGCTATTTTTTTGGTGTCCGTGTGTATTGGAACCAGTGAAACCTACATGAAGAAGAAATGACATGAAAACATTATAATGCCGCATTGAGTCTAATGGACTGATTTTCTGCCTCTAGTAGGCTGATAGAAGGGCTGCAGTTTCTGAAAAACAGTGCAGGTGTCTTACCATCACATCTGATGAAGAAAATTCTTGCTGCAGTGTGGTTCCACATGATGAGATCTTGCTGGCTTCAGTCAGTCACTTGATATAAACTGTAGGACCATCACTTCCTTGGGCTAACACTTGCAATGTTGTGGCATGCTGTATGATAATTCTGGTGAGGAGAACCAAGATGAATCTGTCAAGAGGAGTTTTGAGGAGGTACAGGAGGCAGTTCAGTTTATCACATTGGTGACAATGAATCATCACTATGTTGATGGAAGTGGTAGCCAGTGCTGTTTCATACTTGCTATGAGGAGGAGGAGGACATAGCTGAAGAAGCACAGGGAGTAGAGCGGAGGTAGAGGAGATGGTTCTCTTTATCACATTTGGGTGACTGCTGTGTACTGCCTGCGCCTTGCATGTATTGTACATTCATTATCCTGATGAATCGCTATGCTGGCTAGAAGATACCACTGTGGTGGTGGAAGTGCTGCGCCATGATGTTTCTGCCTATGTTGGAGGATCCAAGGTGGCTACACACATGAATGATAGAAGGAGGAGGAGGAGGAGGAGAATGTTGAGATGTTGAGGTCACTGCTGCACAACCACGGTGTGTCTTGCTGGCTAGAGCAGGTGTTCATTGTAAGTGGCATAGTGAATTGTTTACTGGTGTTCAATTTGACACAATTAAAAAGCATCACTAATTAATAGTTGTGGATTTATATCAGCATTGAATGTGAACATTATAACTGTTATTAATTTGACATCCAGGATTACATGGTTTGGGGTGGGTGAGGGAGAAGAAGAAGAAAATAAATTGGAGCATTTGTTATTCTTCCATGTCATTCATGAAGCATCCCTCACATTCTTCAAGACTGGAATTGTCATCATAGGGGATTTCCCTCTCCATCACTGCTTCATCCACTTCAGTGCTGCGAGACAATGGAGAGCTACATCCCAGTCTGCCAAAAGCACTTTCCTCTTCATCATCACTGTCAAGCGGTGGTGTGACAAGGGACATTACTCTTCCTGATGGAATGTGAGCCTCATTTATTTTGATAAATGTCAGCATGCCAACATTTTTGGGAGAGATTGGTGCTCCTGTCATGCACAATGGCACCTGCTGAACTGAACACCTGCTCAACGCTGACAGTGGAGGACAGGCAGCTCAGGTATTTCAGAGCAACTGCTGTCAGTGCTAGCCAGTCATTGACCTTAGTGCCCCAGTATAGCAGTGACTCAGCTACAATGGTGAGGTGCTTTGCAGCTGCAAAATATGCATCTACCATGTGTTTTGCCACTTAAAGATGTACAGTGTGGCCATCCTCCTCCTCCTCCTCAGTTTTCTCCATGTCTCCAACTCTCACCTGACTGGGGGTGGCCCAAGTGGGATTCAGCATAGGTTCTTTTACGTTGCATGTTTTTTGTGCTGTTTAACACCCCTGGGATGATGTGGAGTAGGTGGCAGGAACACCGGCTTACTTTGCAGTACCCTTATGTGGCTTTGACCCCTGTGCCCGTAGTAGCAACTGTGCACCACTTACCCTCTGAGTGAGTAGTTCTGTCAGTCTCTGCAACTCCTGACACCCACCTTGTAATATGGCTGCCAGCCCATGTTTATAATGTGGGTCAAGCATTGTGGCAATCCCAAACTCCTCAGACTGCAGAATATACTTTATGTGGGTGTTGGAGTCTAATGTGGACAGCATGTGTTCCATCAATGAGCAAATTGTTCCATCACCACCTTCCTCCAGCTGTTGCTGCACATTCGGCAGTGTCTTGCTCAGCACCCTTAGCAGAGGGATGGATTCACTGATGCAAACAGTGTCCCCACTCACTGCCTGAGTTGCATGCTTGAAAGGCCTTAGAATCGAGATGAACCCATCCATTAGGTGCCACCGCTCTGTTGTGAGACACATAGATGCCCCACTGCTGTGACGACTCACTTGAAGTAGCAGATACTCAGAAATTGCCTTGTGCTGCTGGTATAGATGCTTCACCATGTACAAGGTGGAGTTCCACCGGGGGACAATGTCAAGTTTTAACTGATGCTGAGGCACCTTGTTCTTTACCTGTCGAGCATGTAGATGGCCATGTGCTATTGCTGAACGTGCAAAGTGGGCACAAATGCATCAGGCCAGAATCAAAACTTCTTTTCTATCCAGATGGTTGATAAAGGTCTGCACAACAAGGTTAAGGCAGTGTGCCAAGCATGGCATCCTAACAAATCCCCCATCAGTGGTGCATTTCCACATATTGATCCATTATCACTGGCGATGAATCCAGCTTTCAGTGCATGTGGGTGGAGCCACTTATCAGTCTCTGTTAATACCACTTCTAGCATCTTTTCTCCAGTGTGTGACCCAGGAATACTCTTCATGGTCAGTGCTGCAAGCTGCCTAATACCAGGCATGTTGCTACCACCATAGTTTGTCCTAGTGCAGTCCTTGCCTCTCCCCCAATCAGCTGCTACCCCAGATACCTGTGCCCAGTGTGCTGTAAGCCAGAGGTAAGAGCTACCAGCTATTTTCCCACTGGTCTGCATGTCCATGCACAGATGTACATATTGTACTGAGGAGTGCTGCAGGGCATGATGCACCATGTCACATACATGACTGTACAGTTCCGGGATGGCACGCTTTGAAAAGTATGTACGTGATGGCACCTGCCATTTAGGCAAGACACGGGCCATGAACCACCTAAATCCCAAATTCTCAACAAAGGAGTATGGCAACAAATCCAGACCAAGCATTTCTGCACATGCTGCATTCAACTGCCGTGCTGTACCATGATTAGGCGTGAATTTAGTTTGCCGATCCAAAATGGAATACAGCATTGGCTGAACTTTTCTTGGTATTGTTGCCGGTGATGCACCTAAACACAGAAACATAGACTTTGACAGAAGATAAGGACTGCTTGGCCCACCTAGTCTGCCCATTTCCCTACCTATTGGATAAGTTGCAGATCCTAGTTAACCAACAGCCTACTGCTTCCTACCCACTACCAGAATTGCCTTATGTTTGTCCCATTCATTCTTGAATTCTCCCATTGTTTTTGACCCCATGACCTCCTCAGGAAGGCCATTCCATGCATCCACCACCCTCTCTGTGAAAAAAATACTTCCTCACATTACCCCGAGCCATCCCCCCTCTGTCTTCAAATTGTGCCCCCTTGTTCTTGTACATCTCTTTTTCTGAAAGGTGCTACCCTCTTGGACTTTGTTGATTCCCTTGAGGTACTTGAAAGTTTCTATCATGTCCCCCCCCTTCTTTCCTTGAGAGTATACATATTAAGCTCCTTTAGTCTCTCTTTGTATAGCTTCTGTTGCAGACCCTGCACCATTTTAATTGCCCTCATCTGGACTGCCTCCATCCTGTCTATGTCCTTGCGGAGATGGGGTCTCAAGAACCGCATGTAGTACTCCAGATGGGGTCTCACCAGCTGTCTGTACAGAGTGATAACTTCTTGTTTTCTACTGGTGATGCCTCTCCCTGTACATCCCAGTATCTTCCCAGCCCTCCTTACTTCCTTCTCACATGTCTTGCTTACCTTTAGGTCATCTGCTATGACTACCTCCAGGTCCCTTTTCATTTTTCTTGTTGTTAATACCTACCCCTCCCCATTGTGTACTCTTCCTCTGGGTTTTTGTTTCCCAGGTGCATTACTTTGCACTTCTTTGCATTGAATCTAAGCTGACATACGTTTGACCATTCCTCCAGCCTTGCCAAGTCCCTTCTCATCCTTTCCAACCCCCTTGTGTATCAACCCTGTTGCAGATCTTTGTGTCATCTGGAAAGAGTCATACTTTTTCTTCCAGAACCTCTGCAATGCAACTTATAAAGACATTTAAAAGGACTGGTGGTGCGCCAAACAGCTTGCCTCATCATTGTGCCAATAATGGGGTGTTCCTTGACTGGGGATTGCCAATGGTACTCACAGGCACTGCATGACAATCCTCAGTGCCTTTTTCATTTTTCGTGACTTGGATAGCAATCACACTTTGACTTGGGATGGTAGTCCTGCTGCTAGGATCACTACTTAGCCCACTTCCAGAATCCTCCTAATCCAGTACCACATACATGTCCTCCTCACCTGCACCTCCATCCCCCTCATGTAGTGCCGGGTGTATTTGGCTTACATTGCCTGCTGATTTGGATGGACTGGAACCACTGGTACTGGCTGTCTTCTGGTGTTGACACCACCAAATTGGGTGCCTGTTTTTAAGGTGTGTATGTTGCCCACCTGTGCCGAGATGACTACTCTTCTTACCCCTACTTACTTGGGTTTGACACAGTTGGAAGTTGCCAGTGTCTCATCAGATGGATCCAGTACATGAAAATCCCACACTAGGGATTCATGGGGCCTTGTATTTACTTGGTGCCAAAATGACTGGGATAGCAAAGGAGATGATTTGCTCTTTGTTATGCTGTGGGATGACTGGAAAATGGAAAAATGGGAGAAACAGTGCTGGGAGGGTCCTTTTCCATGGTGGTTATAGCAGTTAAGGTAACAGGAAAGACACATTTTGTGACACCCTGTTTTGGCATTTTCCTTTCAGGCTCCCATGAGGGATTCATGTTGTATAATACATCATCCACATCATAGTCTGCAAAAAAGCTAGCATTCTCATCCTCTGCAGATCTGTCCTCCTCAGTAGCAACAGGCTCTGTGACAGGCACAGGCACCTCCTCTTCATGACTGGCATCCTCATGTTGCTCCACATGTACCACCTCACCCTCGCCCACTGCCCTACAGTTTTTCTGAGGAATCTTTTCAATTTACCACTATCTTTATCTGTGGTTTCATAGGCGCCAGAAATGGGGGGACGGGAGGGGCGGCCGCCCCACCATTTTTTTGGGAAGTGGAGATTGCCCCTACTATATTGGAAGAGTAGCGGGAGCCGACTGGTGTCTAGGTTTTTGGTTTTTGTTCGGTTTTTGTGCTGTTTATTCCCTTCCCCCTAGCCACTATCCAGGAAGCGTTTTCATTTTTTTTAAAGGTGGGGGGTGGGGTCTAAACATACGATGTGCCCCAGCCAGCAGACCTGATTGAGATGGCAAACATATCTCTCAATCAGGTCTGCTTTAAGAAATGAAGGCGTGACTAGAGTTAGGAGCGGGTCGCGCGGGCTCTTTAAATGTCCACAGATTTCCTGCAGTTTTCCATTCCTGACCTGTTCCCAACTTCCTCTGGAGACGTGGATGGTGCCATGTGGTGGACTGACTATTTGAGTCAAGAGTTGGACGACTGGAACTGAACCAGGGGCAGCGAGAGTGAGCAGCTACTAGCGAGTAGCGCCTCTTTATTTTTGCGCCAGTGTGAGCCGTGACCATGGACCCGTGGGATGGCGTAGTCTGTAGTCGGAGCGAGAGCGAGTCTTGGAGAGGAGCGTCAGTCAGCAGGAGCCTGAAGAAGCTAGTCGGAGAGAGAGAGAGGACTGAGGAGCCTGGCCTGAACTTCCCTGGAATCCCTGAAGTGAAGAGGGAGCTAGTTGGTAGTCGGAGACTCAGAGAGGAGCCTGAAGAGGACAGGAGAAAGCTACCGGGTGGTCGTCTGTGCTGGGAAGGAGAATTGATGGCGGCAGCGCAAGATAACTGAGTCACCATACCAGCCACTACTACTAGTAAGTCTCACTCACTCACGTTTATTTTCCTCATCACCTGAGGGTAGTTATTGGGCATTGATGGGATTTGAGGAGTATCTGCAATATTTTCAACAGCTGTAGTACACAGAAAATCTAAAACAGTGTGGGGCTAAATGAATCAAATCCTTACAGGGATTAAAATCACATACATATCTTATGCTGGACCAACTCCCTTGCAATTTGTCACTAAAAAGGGGGGCGATTCCAATAAACTCACTATCCATTGCTTCAGCTCTGTGCAGGTCATCCCCTTGGAGAAACCTGCAAAGCTGGCAGAAACTGACCAATGCTCATTTTTAACGCTTTAGTCACTGCAGAGTCAAAAAAACATGCACCTTGCAAGCCTGTATTGTTTTTAATAACCCCCGTTCCTGCAGTAATGTGAGTGAGCAAATCCATTTAGAGCATAGGCTTTTTTTTCATGTAACCCCCTAAACCAGCAGTCAATAAAAAATCTTGACAGACTCTTGCACTGCTGGGAGTTCAAATGACCACATGCTGCTGCTAACATAATTATGTGTATATCATGTCTCTCTCTATTGACTCTGCACATCTGGCTTTTTTAAAGTCCTGTGATTGGTGGCACTCACTACCTGAACAACGGACTTGACCCTCCACCCCCTTCCTAGGACTTGAAAGTAAGGGTGTCCATTTTTGAAGGAATTTATACCTAACTGTAATTATTTAATGTTGGGATAACTGGAGTTTTAGCACAAGAAAAAACATGTTTTGCTTTTTGCCTGGGAACTTGAAGTCTATATAAAATGTAAGGAGTCCTTAAAAGACATGGTTTTGGTAAATTAACTGACTCTTAAGCAATATTGATTGACCCTGAAATTAAATGTTTGCTTGCAATGGAGAGCAGCTCAGTTTTGCATTTAATTTTCACATCTTGAAGCCAGTGATAAATTAATATTTTTATAGGGTTACATTTTTGATGTAGCTTATTTTCTATAAGAACAGGAACTGTTCATGTGTGTGTGTGTGTGTGTGTGTGTGTGTGTGTGTGTGCTGACTTTTGATTTGGCCATGGCAGATCCTATACTTTGTTTCAGATTATTTTGATTATGTTTAACCCAATCGCTATTTGATTTTGACACATTGATGTAATTTGGTTGATATATCGGATTGGTTTATGGTTCCTTTAAGGATGTTGGTGTGTCTCACAAACGTGTGCCTTTAAAGCTGAATTGTGCAATCTTTTAAGGTGATACTGAAGAATTACGGCCAGTTGCGCAAGTCAACAAGAAAGTATTACGGTAAGAGGCTTGCGTCTAAAGTGACGCCACTCTGTCATGCCTCTTCCCGTCTATGCCCGAGTCACCGAATAGTCATAATGTAGTATAGTTCGTAGAATAGTTATAGTAATGTACAGTACAGTGTGTGCAAAGTACCACATTGGACTTGGGGGTGTGTGGGGGACGGAGCGTCCCCACAGAAGAAAGAACTGACAAATATTGTCTTGCTTATTGTAAAAAAAAACAAAACAAATCTATATATTGATTGCTTCTTTCTTCTGTGGGGGCGCTCTGCCCCCACATCCCCCAGGTCCTAAGTTTACTGCATTTACTGTCATGCCTGCTTGCTTTGTTCTGTGGGGGGCGCTCTGCCCCCCCACACCCCTGGGTCCTCAGTGGTTATTCTGTATTTTCTGTAAAAATAATTTGCCTGCATTTAGTGCCATGCCTGCTGTGTGAAAGTGCATGCTGTTTCACTAGCTCTCCAGGTGGTATCACTCGCTTGTGCAGCTTCAATGGACACATTACCGAATAGTCTCTGAAAGCTGCGCAGCATCGCGACCTGGCCGTAATTCTTCAGTATCGCCTCTTTTAAGTGCTATCTTTTAATACCACCTTGTCTGACAAGTCCTAGAGATTTCAGTTCCACTTCATCAAGTTTGAAAATTAGGCTGTAAATCACTGCACCCTGCAGTCTAACATCACCCCTGCATTGCAAAGCTGAAATCGAGTTACACTTCTCCCCAATATCTTTAGTTGCAACCTTTATTGCTGTTTTATTGAAAATTATTAGTCACTAAAGCAGGAACCCACTGGAAGTGGAATGTTGTGTTAAGACTGAGGTAGTCTGAGTAAATAGTTGGAATGGAAATATCTGGTGGTGGCGGTGCATGTCTAGTGTGCAGTGTGTGAATGGACTTCTGTGGGACTGGCTACCTTGATGAGGTACAGAGCTTGTCACAATGCAATATTGTAACCAAAAGCCAGTCTGTTAGTCTGGCACATGGTGGTATGTCTAGTGTGGAGAGTGTGTGTGTGAATGGACCTTTGTGGGACTGGCTACCTTGATGAGGTATAGTCAGAGGCTTGTCACAATGCAATACTGTCACCAAAACAAAAGCCAGTCTGTTAGTCTGACACCTGTTGGTGGTGGTAGCATGTCTAGTATGGAGTATGTTTGTACCTCTGTGTTGGTGGGGTGGTGGTGTGCTGGCACACAACACAGAAAATGATGCTAGCATCTGAGAGGGCATTGACTGTGGAGGTGTAGCTCACCTTAACAGGTGTGGGTGGGTAGCAGGGGTCCAGTTGGTGTGCACCTCAAATTCCTGGCTACACCCTGCTGCAGAATGGAATTAATTGTGTGTGCACATTATAACATGCTTGCCCTTGTCTGGCCCCAGCTCCTTGCCTTTGAATCTGCAGTGCTGTGCTGCCTGCCCCGACACTAAAACTTAAACAAAAGAAACTGCCACCTGCTTGTTGTTAAATGCCTTGGCCAGCAGAGATGAGTTGCAAAGTGGTAAATTGGTAGAACTTAGCACTGACTTCTTAGGTTTTTTTTTAATTCTATTCATTCAGGGCAGGCAGGTCGGCAGCAGCTTTAACACCTCTGTCTAGTGTAGTTGTGTTATTGGGGCTGGTCCGAATAAAACAATTAATATTTAATTTTATTTTTCATGAATACACAATCGTAGTCACCATATTATATTGTGGTATGGATGTGCTATAATGTGGGAGTCTAATGGAAAGCAGCAGTCAGTGTGTGAACAAAGAATAAAAAAAAAAGAAATACATAATTGTGCCCTGTCCAGCAGTTGTCATAACACTTAACAGTGTGGGAAGGAGGGAGGAGTAAGAGATCCCAAGAGAGGTTAATTAAAACAGGATAAGGAAGACCTAGGGAAAAATAAGCAAGTTAGTGAAAGGAGACTAAAGACAAAGAGTGGTTTATTCATTTATCTATTTATAAATTTTAACACGACAGTCTCTTGAGCAAAATCTCTTTTTGAAGGTAGACATCACCAAAATAGTCAAAGCGTAATGGTCTGAAAGCATAAACACTGTTTTTGTAACATCTGTGTTGGTCCAATAAAAGGTATCACACCACCATTTGCTTCTGGATCTACCTCAAAGTAAACAACTTAAATCCTTTATTGGTCAATGATGTGCTGAATGTGAAATATAGAGCATGGGTGCCATTTGTATTCAGTTATACAAAAATGAGATGACAGCAGCTTGTTTTATGGTGTGTCCTGGGGGGGGGAGTTAGATGCATATGTCACAGAAAACTGCACAGTGTATGTTTTTAACCCTATTTCTTGTGGAACAAGAGTTCTAGTTTAGTTTGCTGTATAACACGCAAGTCAGTCATAACTATTCCCACTGACTGGTCAATTTCTCTGTTAAATACAGCCATACCTGTAGATCTGGCATCTGGGAGCACTAGGTTTGACGGACCAATATAGCATCATTTTCATTCTAGCACCATTTGGTGTTTGTTTTGTTTTAGTTAACAGATCAGCCACACTAGGCTGAAGACCTATTGACGTGTGCCATCAAAACAGACAATAAACAGTTCATGCTGGCTGACACAGCTTATAATAAATACTGCCAGTTTATGTACAGATATGTACAAATATTTACATGGCTGAACCTGTTGATTAAAATCTTCCCGTTAAAAACTTGAAGCATAGCATTTACTAAGATTGTGCAAGTAAGTGTTTAATTGTTCTAATTGCTTGGATTGCCAGGACTGACATCTCAGAAATCTAGGGAGCATTATTTGCATTAAAAAGTGGTGATGTACAAATGTGTCTGTAAAGTGAGCTGGGTGTGGAGGAGGCAGCTGTAAGAGTGCTTAGAATGATTAATGATGCATGTTGTTGTTTACGTAGTGTGGCACTTGTTTGTGGTAGCACTGGCAGACAATGGCATGGAATCTGCCTTGCATGTTGGACTGGATTGAAGTATGGCACTGGTGTGTTCAGGGGTGGTAAATGAAGTTGGCACTCTGTATGACTTGTGTGAGAAACCACTGTGAGTGGTATAGGGAGCATTGTTAAAAAGCAGTACCACTATGTCAAAGTTCTCCCTGTGGGCACCGTTTATAAAACAACTGAGGTTTGATATGATTCTCGTATAAAAACAATTCACTGTTGGGTAAATAGCGTATAGTGCTTGCATGCACTGAACTTTGGCCTTTCTCTGTCCCCACCCTTGGTTGAAGAGCCAGGCAGTGATAGGGAATTGATGACCCAGCAGCAAGGGGAGTAAGCATCTCAGAGAAGGAAGAGTTGGTGAAGTTGGGGACATTTGAAAATTCTGAGTTGCAGCTGCTGGGAGAGGTTGGCTGATGTGTGACATATGGGAGGAGGAGGGAAATTTCACAATACTGAATCATGGACATGACAAAAGCCCGGCCATTGTAACAGTTGGGCAGCTGAGTAACAGTGGCATAAAAAATAGTTTTGTTGTCAGTACCAGCCAAATCATGCATTATAAATTTTATTGGACTCTCGTCTTGTACACTGGTGGTGCAGTACACAAGCATTTTGACGCATGGATCACTAGCCAAGAATATCAAAAGTAGGCCCAGTAGTTGAGGATTAATATTAACTATTGACAAAGATTGGGGGGGGTGATGAAGGGCAAGAAATAAAAAATGTTTTTTTGCCATAGACATTTTATTGTTAGCGTGCTTAATGTTCATGCTGCAGTACCTTATCAGAAGCTGGTAATCGGATGGGTTCACTAAACTGTATACACAAAATTCTTTCTCAGAGCCTGCATGGTCTCATTGCATTCAAATATGCCACGGTCTGAGAGATGAAGACAACAGATGGTGAAACAACTGGCTGATATTGCTGCCAAGATGCCAAGAAAACTAAATTACTGGTTTGGGAGTGCCCAGATACCAATATCTTCAGAGCATGCAAGGGACATCGCTGCCAAGAATAATACCACTGACACTGCCACAAGCACTGCAGCTGTCAGCTGTACTGGTATTGTAAGTGACAATGTAACTGTGCATACAGCGTCGCTGCCAATTGCTTCGATAGAGTCAAATGCAGCCATCAGTGCCAGAACTAACATGTTCCTTGCCTGATGAGGATTTTCCTGCAGCTGCTATTCCAGTGCCCCTGGATGGTAAGGCCTGCTCTGTCTCTGATACAGAAAACAGAGCTGCAGAACTGTTCCCCATGAACAGTAATAGTGATGGCAACATCATGCATGTCTCTGAGAATACCCAGCTCACAGCAGTTGACCCAATGCCTAAATCTGCTGTCTCTTTGTCTCTCCCCTCCTGTTCTGAGAATACCTGGGTCACTGCAGTTGAAGCAGTGTCTGAATTTTCTGTCTCTTTGTCTCCCCCTCCTGTTCTGAGAAAACCTGGGTAACTGCAGTTGAACCAACCATGTCTGAATCTGCTGTCTCTTTGTCTCTCCCCTCCTGCTCTTCTGTTTGTTGCCACAATATTAACAGTGTTTTTCAACCAAGCAGTGTTATATACATGTCCATCAAACAAGTCATTCTGTGAACCAATGGGAGAACTGAAACAAGAACTTGTCAAACACAGTGGTTTTCATCTTTCAGCTGGCTAACCTACTGTGTTTCAAAAGGATGTATGTTCTACTGCTACTACTGTCAGGCAGCAGTGGAAAGAAAACTAATCACAGGCAGTCGTGGTGAAACGACCTTCATTTCATCAGGATTTAGTGATTGGAAGAATGCAATTGACAAATTTAAGAAACATCAGACAACATTATTCCACCATGAAGCTGTTGAGAAGTATACTGCATTCAACAACACAAGGATGAATGTTGGTGCTCAGCTCAGTCAGCAACTTGCACAGGAACAGGTGAGAAACAGAGACCTGTTCCTGAAACAGGTAAATGCAATACAGTTTCTAGTTCGGCAAGGACTAGCAATTCATGGCAAAGAAGAAGAGGAAAGCAACCTGAGGCTGGAAATGCTTAGTAGGGCAGTTGACATACCAGAACTACTGAGATGGATCCAGGAAGAGAAATATCAGAGTTCAGATACTGTGAATGAAGTCATGGAACTCATGGCACATCAGCTGCTGAGGAACCTTCTGGAAGAGATACGCAATGAATCAAAGCTGTATGCAATCATAGCAGATGAATCTCGGGATATTAGCCAATATGAACAGATGACAATATGTATTCGATGGGTTTCCCTGCCCCACTTTGTTATACATTAAAATTTCATTGGGATGTTTGAAATGGCAAAGACTGATGCAGAATCCATCACCAGTTCCATTAAGGATGTTTTAGTAAGATGTAATTTAGCAATCAACAACTTGAGGGGACAGGCATATGATGGAGCAGCAAATATGAGTGGATGCATTTCTGGAACTGCAACAAGAATTAAGAGAGAAAATCCACTAGCATTGAATGTCCATTGTGCAAATCATTCCTTGGACCTGGTGTTGCAAAACTGTGGCAAAACGAGTGATGCCGTTGAAGATGCCCTCAGCTTTGTCCAGAATTTAAGTGTGGTGATTCGGGGATCACCACAGAGGCTGGCTTTTTATGAAAGTATTGCAGTGAATGACAGTGAGGATCCTTACATGATGATGGAAGGCCTGCACTTACTTTGTCCAACAAGATGGACAGCAAGAACAAAAAACATCAAGTTGGTTCTCAAAAACTATGGAGCACTCTATGAAACCTTAGAGGAGCCAAAACGAGACAAATCTATGGATGTACGAACTAAGGTCAAAGGCTTGTTGTCAGTGATGAAAAAGTTTCTGACCTATTTAGGACTGGTTGTATCATACAATATATTTAGCGTATCAGAACAAGTGGCTTCAATCTTGCAAACAAAAACAATGACAGCAGAAAGTACAATGATGAGCATAAACTCCCTGAAGAAGAATTTACAAAGCCAGGGCAATGACTTTGACCAGGTCTATGAAGGCATCAAAGAGAAAGCACAAATACTGAAAAATGTGAAGGAGCCAAACCTTCCCAGATGGCACTATGTTCCAGCAAGGCTGCAACATGGTAGTGCACCGCATTACCATCCTGAATCTGCTAAGGACTGGTATCAACAGATGTACTATGAAGCCATTGATGCTTGTCTTGTTGAACTAGACCGACGTTTTGATCAAGAAACCTACACTTTGCTGTCATCCATGGAGAATTTGTTGCTTCAAGCAGCCAATGCAAAGACGTTTTCAGTTCCTCCTCAGATCACACAGTTGTATGGAGATAAGGACTTGGACACTGACATTCTGAATGCACAACTGAACTTGCTCCCAGGACTTGTGCAGCAGGTTTTGCCAGAGGTGAGAGCAGTAACTTCAATCAACACCATTATTGATGCCTTAGTGGGAAAAGAATGCCAGCAGCAGATACTGTATTCAGAAGTAGTGAAGCTCATTCAAATTTACCTCCTCATCCCAATGAGTTCAGCAACTGGGGAGAGATCCTTTTCAACACAGTGGAGGATAAATTCTTACTTAAGAAGCACCATGACAGAGAAGAGGTATAATCACCTAATGCTGTTGAACATTCACAAAGAGAGAACAGACAAGTTGGATAGGACACAAATTGTTTGGGAGTTTGTGCAACGAAATGAAAGAAGACTTAACCTTTTCGGATAAATCTGATACAGAAATTCTGTACTTTAGGGCACAATTCATATGGTGGTAAATTTGCTGTTTGGTTGTGGTGGCCACCAGGGCCTGGTGGAGGCTTGCACAGGCATACCAGCCTGAAGTGGTGACCAGAGCATTCATGAGATGATTTGGTGGCCACCAGGGCCTGGTGGAGGCTTGTAAAGGCATACCAGCCTGAAGTGGTGACCAGAGCATTGAGGAAGAATTCATGGCAGAAGTATAGATGTGGTGGTAAATTGGTTGGTTGGGTGAGTCTGTGGTATGCAGTAGCAACAGTACAGGAATGAATGAGCAGATGGCTTTCCTATATTGAATTCTTAGGGAACAGTGGCCAATTTCCAAATGTATCCTACTCCTCCATCCATCCAGACCTTGCTGTAAAAATCTGTTTATACCCATATCATTGTACAATAATATTGTTTACTGCCATTGTATACTATGATTCATTAATACACTTTACATTGTACACTGTGATTCATTAATAAATAAGCTGTGTAAACTTAATGACTCTGTGTCATTATTTCCCCAGCCTCAGGAGTTTACCTTGTCGCTGGTGGTTGGGCTTAACTGCTAACTTAATTCATGGCAGAAGTATAGATGTGATGGTAAATTGGTTGATTTGGTGGCCACCAGGGCCTGGTGGAGGCTAGTACGGGCATACCAGCCTGAAGTGGTGACTAGAGCATTCATGGGATGGTTTGGTGGCCACCAGGGCCTGGTGGAGGCTTGTACAGGCATACCAGCCTGAAGTGGTGACCAGAGCATTCATGGGATGGTTTGGTGGCCACCAGGACCTGGTGGAGGCTTGTACAGGCATACCAGCCTGAAGTGGTGACCAGAGGACTCATGGGATGGTTTGGTGGCCACCAGGGCCTGGTGAAGGCTTGTACAGGCATACCAGCCTGAAGTAACTAGAGCATTCATGGGATGATTTGATGGCCACCAGGGCTTGGTGGAGGCTTGCACAGGCATACCAGCCTGAAGTGGTGACCAGAGCATTCATGGGATGATTTGGTGGCCACCAGGGCCTGGTGGAGGCTTGTACAGGAATACCAGCCTGAAGTGGTGACCAGAGCATTGAGGATTAATTCATGGCAGAAGTATAGATGTGATGGTAAATTGGTTGGTTGGGTGAGTCTGTGGTATGCAGTTGCAACAGTACAAGAATGAATGAGCAGATGGCTTTCCTCTATTGAATTCTTAGGGAACAGTGGCCAATTTCCAAATGTATCCTACCCCTCCATCCATCCAGACTTTGCTGTAAAAATCTGTTTTATACCCATATTATTGTACAATAATATTGTTTACTTTCATTGTACACTATGATTCATTAATAAATAAGTTATGTAAACTTAATGGCTGTGTGTCATTATTTCCCCAGCCTCAGGAGTTTACCTTGTCGCTGGTGGTTGGGCTTAACTGCTAACTTCTATCCTGAAGTTAGTGGAACCAAAAACTCCTAACTTATTAGTGTGAAGACTGCATGCTTGGGACTGGTGATGCACATTACTATGGCATCTCTCTGTTTCACATGGACAACCACTGTAACAGATCAAGGAATGTGTGGTTCAAACGTCATGTGGAGCTATTGGAGGGAATGGGTCGACAGCTGCTTTCTTACTATAGCTGCACACTTCAGCAGACTTAGACTGGGTGGTCTATTTTTGCTGGCACATTCTTAAGTCTGTAGTTGCATAAATATTCCTATATGGACTGCATTATTAACGTTATGATGTGTGTATATGATTTATTGTATTTTTGTATGGCAAAAACTAGTGTCGAAAAAGTGTCCTTTTTACACTCACAAGTGCCCCTCTGAGCCTCCGCCCCCTCAGTTTTTATTATCTTCCAGCACCTATGTGTGGTTTTCACACTATCTGTTCCATTAACTTCTGGGTTTTTATTATTGTTGTCAATACTTTGTGGGTCATCCTCCTTTTTGTCTTGTTGCTGTCCAGCATTCTCTTTCTCATTCGCTTTATTACTCTTCTTTTTTATTTTATATTTATTTTGCTGGACAGTTTTCTTCATTTTAGTTGATTTTTTCTTCTTTTTCCTCCCTTCTGACTCTTTTTTATCATCTTGTTCTTTTTAGTTTCTTTTATTATGTTCATCTCATTTTGTTTTCTATTATTACATCTACACCCTTTTTCTTTTCTGTTACCTCTCCTCCCCTGTCCACTTTCTCTGTTTGATCTTCCTCATAGTTTGATTTGTTGCGTACAGTATTTAAATGTTTCTTCACTCCTAGTTTTGTCCTTTTCTTTTTTCCCTTGGTCTCATTCTTTTTTCTTCTGTCTTGTATTTCTCCCTTTTCCCAAGGGGTTCCATTAAGCTTTGTAAGTTCATGTACAATACTATCCTGTCTTATGTTTTTGCTCAGTAACATAATTCCATATCAGATTCCTCGGCTTTGAGTGATTCTCTGAGCTCTCAAAGCTCTCCAATTGAGTGCCCAGATTTAACTTAGTCATTGTTGTTTTTGTATCATTTTCCTTCTCCTTCACTTCTGACTCACTCACTCATTTCTATATTTGTCAATTTTGCATCTCCATTTTTTCTGTCCCTTTCGAGAGCTTTATTCTCTGAATCAATTTTCCAGTCCTTATCTGTTATTTTATTATTGATTAAGCCCGTCTGTTTCTTATTTTCCAGGCAAAGCCCTTTCAGATATCACAGTTCTTGTTTAATATTTATTAGTTGTTCATATATCATTATATTCACTACAAATGGATCTTTTAGGGTGACTGCCACATCTCTTGTTATGTTATCCACATGGGGTATGTTTGTTTATTCTGGGCTCATTAACTGTGTATGTTCCCAAGACTTTAAATCTGATTGGTCATTTGCTTTGTCAGTAGGATGTGTGTGTGTCCACCCACCCCAGATGTATAATTGCTAATCATCTGTTCCAATGTTTCTACTAATTCCTTATTAAATTTAATAGAACCCTAATTGTTTCTTTCATTTCTCCCACTGTCTTATTCACTATTTCTAGGTTCTGACCAACTTCCCAGTATCTTGCCATTAAATTGTGGACTTGACCTTAGTATTTTTCCTTTGTCCATATTTTGTAATTCTTTTATTTGTTCTCCATTTTTCATTAGTATCTCTTCTATTAATGGCTGTCTCATTTTTAGTTTAATAATTTCTTGTTTACTTTGGTTATGTTTCCTTTTTTGTTATTTATTTATTAGATCATCAGTTTACAGACCTTTGAGTCAAAGAGTCACTTACAAAGGCACCTCGTCAAGAAAGCAATACATCACAGCAAACAAAACAGTACAGTACATAACGCTTAGATTAAAAAAAGCAACCAGTGTTAACAGGCATTCACTGGTGGTACAAGCTTTGGTAGTAGGTAGATCACAGTAGTCATAATATAGGTACACAAGTACCACATCAGGTAGCAATGAGAGATATTTTATTACATTAGTCAGCAGATGTTGCCTGAGACCCCAAGCATATACAGCAAAAGTAGACAGGGCAGACCCAGCCTAGGGGTGAGGGTAAGGGGCAGCTGGGGGATTATGTGCAGTTGCAGCAGCGAGTACTTGTCAGATGGCTTCTGAGGGAGATGTTGAAAGGACCACATTTAGTGGAGTCAGCTATGTTGGCTGGGAGGGAATTGAACCAGGAGGGAGCCCAATAGCAAAAGTATCTCTGGGCCATAGATGTCCTTACCCTGGGGACAAGAAGGGAGGTTTTGACAGTGCTGTGGGTGGATACTGAAGGGAAGGCATGCTGCAGGGAGGAGGTGACCCCAAGGGGAAGAGCCCTAGCAGGGTCTGTTTTACAAGAAGGCAGGTTTGGAAGCAGAGTCTTTCTTCAAGGTTGAGCAAGTTGATGGTGGAGTACAGCAGGCACATATGGATGTGCCTAGGGGCTCCCAGCATTAGCCTGCAGGCCTTGTTTATTGAGAGCTGGATTCTTGCAAGCGCATTGTTGTCGGCTGCAGCATAGATGGGCAGCCCATAGTTGATTAGCGACAAGACAGAGGAGGTGTTTGCCAATCTAAGGGCCTCTTGTGGTAGGCAGTCCCTATGGTGGTATAACAGTCCAATCCTGACATTGGTGGCAGCAGAAAGGGCATTGCTATGGGAATGGAAGGAGAGTGCTGAATCAAAGGTAATGCCCAGATATTTGTAGGAGGAAACCTAGTCAATGGGGTTTAGTGTGCTAGGCAGTATCACGAGAGGGGCACCACTAGCTTTGCTTTGGTGATGCAAGAAGAGCATAGCTTTGGTGTTTTTTAGGTTTAGGACTAGCTTTCATGATGTGAACCAGTGCTCAGCTCTATCAAAAGCTTGTTGTAGGGTGGCTTGGAGTGTGTTGAGGTTGGGGTCAGAGGTGAAGAGCCCAGCGTTATCTGCGTAGAGTAGGATCTTACTTGGACAGTCTGAGGGGAGGGAGTGGAGGTAGAGACTGAAGAGGAGAGGAGAGGGCCTAAAATGGAGCCCTGGGAAACCCCAGAGTGGACAGGTCATGTGTCAGATAGGGTGCAATTGATTTTTACACACTGAGTTCTGGCAGAGAGGTAGCTGGTGAACCATGCAAGGGGGCCGGGGAAAAAAACAAGGCATTTGAGGCAGTCAAGCAGGAGGGGATAGCAAACCATGTCAAAGGCCTTGGAGAAGTCAATGAACACAGCACAGACAGGACTTCCGGCATCAAGAGCAGAGTGCAGGAAGTTGGAGAATTCAAGTAGCACGGTTGTGGTGCTGTGACCTGCACAAAAGCTATGCTGTTCAGGGCACAGACAGCAAGCTGGTTGGCAACTACTTTTTCAAGGGCCTTAGAGAGTGGGGGAGAATGGAGATAGGTCGATAGTTACCCGGGGTCGCTCGATCCCCACTGTTTAGGATGGGAGTGATGATGCCGGTTTTCCATGTGCTGTGGAACTGCCCCAGGCACAGAGGGCAGTCGAGCAGCTCAGTAAGTGGGACCAGGATAGCATCCAATGTCAGACAAAGTAGCCTAGTGTCCAGTAGGTTGGTGCTGGGATTGTTACTACTAATGACTTTTTGCAGAAGGGGTCTAGCCCCCAATGGGGTGATGGTATGTAGGTAGAAAGGAGGTCTCTGGATAGTGGTCAGGGGTGCTACTGGGATGGGTTCAAAGAAGTTACTGAGCAGGACTGAACTCAGGTCTGAGAAAGTGTAGTTTAGGCAGTCTGCAATGCCAAGGGGGTCAGAGCAGACAGTTCCATTAAAGGAGAGTTGAGAGGGGGGTGGGGAGTGGGATTTCCCATTCAGCTCCTTTATATTACCCCAAAAGTTTCTAGCTGACCCCCAGGAGGAGACAAGATCGGATTGGTAGTACTGGGCTTTGGCCTGTCGAATGGCCCAAGTACACTTATTGCTCTCAACGTTGTACGGTTGCCTATCAGCTGGATTGCCAGATTCCACTGCAATGTGCCATAGGTTGTCTCTCATTTTAAGTTTGTGAAGGAGGGATGAGGTAACCCAGGGTGTGCTTTGTTTTTTGGTGTGATTTCTAGTGAAGGGGTCTTAGAGGTCACAGACAGTGTTAGAAGTGTGAGTGAAAAAATCCATTGCCTCATCTACAGATGGTGCAAGCCTGAGTGGGGACCAATCCAGTTGTGAAAGGTAGAGTTTAAGGCAACACAGGCCGCCTGGGAGTAGGTAACATTGCTGGGTGGTTTGTGGTGCAGGTTTTCTGTTGGCAGCAGATCAAGAGAATATGACCGGGGAGTGGTCACTAAGTGAGTTGGGAAGTACATTGATATCGAGCACCCTCTGGGGCGGTTGGTAATGGTGATATCCAGTAGGGTGCTGGAGCCAGTAGAGGGGTTGAATCTAGTTGGGGTGGTGACAAGCTGAGACATGTCAAGGATGGCAAAGATATCTCTGGTTTGGGAGGCCATGGCAGAGAGCCAGTTGATATTCAGGTCACCAACAGTTATCTGGTCCATTTTGGGTGGTAGGCCAGACAGGTAGTCAGCAAGCACCTGAATGGCAAGGTCTTGCTTTCTGGGGGCAATATAGTCAATGGTGAGAAAGAGTGGGCCTTTACCAGGGTTGGGGGAGATTTTTAGTGTGAGGGCTTGTGCCCTGTTATCAAGCTTGGGTGGTGGAAGTGCATGTCCAAGGAGGGAGTCACGCATGTAGACAGCACAACCACCTCCACGCTTACCCACCCGATCTTCCCTGAAAAGGGTGTAACCAGGGAGGGAGACGAAGGAGTTGGGGTGGATTTGGATAACCAGGTTTTGACAAGTGCGACAATGTCCGGTTGGTGCTGAGTAACCCAGCATTGGAATGCAGCAGCCTTCTTAAGGAGGCTGCAAATATTCATAGAGGCTATGCAAAGTCCTTGAGCCTGGGCAGGCTTGTTCATAATGTTGGGCACGGGGCCAGGGTTTGGATGAATGTTACCTGACAGAAGCAACAGGAGGGTGATTAGGCATACTAAAGAGTGATAATGATTGTGGCATCTCCCCTTGCAACTGGATATGGGGCCGGGTGCTGGGGTGCAAGGGGTGGGTAGAGTACAAAGGGTGGGAAAGGCATTGAGGAGAAGAGACCAAGGTTTGAGTGGGAAGTAAGAGGTAGCAGGAGTGGAAGTGTGGGGGGTACCAACTGGGGGAGGAGGTTGAGCATCAGCGGGGGGTCTGATAGAGGTGTTGTAGATAAGAGGGAGGTACTATGGGTAGAGGATGATGGTCCTAAGTGAGGTGTGGCTGGTGTAGGAAGTAGGAGGAGGACCATAGTCAGTGTCAATGCACTTGATCCCGGATGCATTGAGGTCGATAAGTTATTTGAGCACAAGAGAGGATCACCCCTTTAAGAAGTTACAGAAAGGACAGCCCCTTTAAGGAGTTGCTGTAATTGACTAGTGTGAGACCTCAGGGGCCGGGTGGGTGAAAAAACTGTCCAGAGAGCAGTACAGCAAAGCAGTGGCTGAGCTGTATTTTGAAAAAGGTGCCTTGGGTGCTTTCTTTCTCAATGGGGGTCTGCAGCACCTAATCAGGAAGCAGCCACAGTCCCCAGGAGCCAGTCCAATTCAGGGGAATGAAGCCAGACAGCTCTGAGCTAGGAGCTGACCAAATGTACCTGCTTTTCTTGGTCAGGGGGTAGCAGGCTGGATGCAGAGGTCCAGCCACCAGCAGATAGCGGAGCCAGGGCTACTCGGCTGAAGTGGAGAGATAGGTTTGGGGCTTGTGGCTAAAATAGAGCAGAAAAAAAGACAGGCCATTAGTTAAAAAGTCAAACACAAAAAACAAGTAAATTGGTGGGAGGGCCTTGGGCAATTTAGTGCTCGGGGCAGAAGTAGGTGCAAATTGTGGGAGAGAAAAGGTTCCTGCAGAGAGGTCTGGTCAAAGGTGCCAGTTGGGAATTTAGCAAAACAAAAGGCTGATTCAGGAGGTGGGGGGAGGCCCCTTGAATGAGACCAGGGAGAGCTGGGAAGGAAGTGTGTGGTAGAGAGGACTCAGGGTAGTCTGGAATGGGTAGAGAAGATGGCCTAAAATGCCAGGCAATATTTACAGAATGTGCTGGTTCAGGTGGGTGTCAGGAGAGGGAATCAGGGGTCCAGTAGATGGCAGGGAAACATTGTGGGGAATAGAGAGAAAGAAATACAAAGGAAAAAAGCAAGAGAAAGAGAGAAACAAAGAAGGCAGTCTGAGGATGAATGAGAGGAACTGTGATGGGAAAAGAGTGTGGCAGAAAAAACAGCAGGCAGTAGTCAGTTCTAGCTATTCTACAATATTGGGCAATTAACAGAAAACATTTAGTAGTGCAGGCAGTAAACTATATAGACATCAGGCAGTCAGTTAAAGTTCACTACAACTCTGCTATACTCTGCTAGGCAGTTCCTACATTTACAGTGCAAGAGTTTAAAGGTAAAATGTTTAAGCAGTAAAAATATTCAGCAGTACAAGCCATAAGCTATATAGAAGTCAGGTCTAGTTAATACAGCAGGTTAAACAGCAAAAAATTCCAAGAGGACAGAAAAAAAAATATTTCCACATGAGCAGTAAATTCAGCAGAAAAAACTGCCCAGAGAGCATCACAGCAAGGCAGTGGCCAAGCTGTGTTTTGAAAAAGGTGCCTTGGGTGCTTTCTTTCTCAGTGGAGATCTGCAGCATCCAATCGGGAAGCAGCCACAGTCTCCAGGAGCCAGTCCAGTTATGGGGATTGAAAGCTGACAGCTTCGAGCTAGGAGCTGACCAAACATACCTGCTTTCCTTGGTCAGGGGTGGCGGGCTGGATGCAAAGGTCCGGCTGCCAGCAGGTAGCAGTGCCAGGGCCACTCAGCTGAAGTGGAGAGCCTGATTTGGGCTTGTGGCTGCTTTCCTTGATCAAAGGGTAGCAGGCTGGATGCAGAGGTCCAGCCACCAGCAGGTAATAGCGCCAGGGCCACTCGGCTGAAGTGGAGAGCCTGGTTTGAGCCTGTGGCTAAAATAGAGCAAAAAAAAAGACAGGCCGTTAGTTAAAAAGTCAAAGACAAAGGTCAAGTGAATTGGTGGGAGGGCCCTGGGCAATTTAGTGCTCAGGGCAGAAGTAGATGCAAATAGTGGGAGAAAAAAGGTTCCTGCAGAGAGGTCTGGTCAAAGGTGCCAGCTGGGAATTTAGCAAAACTAAAGGCTGATTCAGGAGGTTGGGGGTGACCCTTGAATGAGACCAGGTAGAGCTGGGAAGGAGGCGTGTGGTAGAGAGGACTCAGGGTAGTCTGGAAAGGGTAGAGAAGATGGCCTAAAATGCCAGGCAATATTTACAGAATGTGCTGGTTCAGGGGGTGTCGGGAGAGGGAATCAGGGGTTCAGTAGATGGCAGGGAAACATTGTTGGGAATAGAGAGAAAGAAATACAAAGGGAAAAAGCAAGAGAAAGAGGGAAATGAAGGCAGTCCGAGGATGAATGAGAGGAACTGTGATGGGAAAAGAGTGTGGCAGAAAAAACAGGAGGCAGTAGTCAGTTCTAGCTATTCTACAATATTGGGCAATTAACAGAAAAAATTTAGTAGTGCAGGCAGTAAGCTATATAGACGTCAGGCGGTCAGTTAAAGTTTGCTACAACTCTGCTATACTCTGCTAGGCAATTCCTACATTTACAGTGTAATAGTTTAAAGGTAAAATGTTTAAGCAGTAAAAATATTCAGCAGTACAGGCCATAAGCTATATAGAAGTCAGGCCTAGCTAATACAACAGGCTAAACAGCAGAAAATTCCAAGAGGAGAAAAAAAAAAAAAATTTCCACTTGAGCAGTAAATTCAGCAGAAAAAATGGTCCAGAGAACAGTTCAGCAAGGCAGTGGCAAAGCTGTGTTTTGAAAAAGTTGCTTTGGGTGCTTTCTTTCTCAATGGGGATCTGTAGCATCCAATCGGGAAGCAGCCACAGTCTCTAGGAACCAGTCCAATTACGGGGTTTGAAGTCTGACAGCTCCAAGCTAGGAGCTGACCAAACATGCCTGCTTTCCTTGGTCGGGGGGAGGTGGTGGGCTGGATGCAGCGGTCCGGCTGCCAGCAGGTAGCAGCACCAGGGCCACTCAGCTGGAGTGGAGAGCCAGGTTTGGGTGTGCGGCTGCTTTCCTTGGTCAGGGGGTGGCAGGCTGGATGCAGAGGTCTGGCCACCAGCAGGTAGCAGCACCAGGGCCACTTGGCTAGAGTGGAGAGCCTGGTTTGGACTTGTGGCTGCTTTTCTTGGTCAGAGGGTGGCAGGCTGGATGCAGAGGTCTGGCCGTCAGCAGGTAGCAGCGCCAGGGCCACTCGGCTGAAGTGGAGAGCCTCGTTTGGGCTTGTGGCTGCTTTCCTTGGTCAGGGGGTGGCAGACTGGATGCAGAGGTCCGGCCGCCAGCAGGTAGCAGTGCCAGGGCCACTCGGCTGAAGTGGAGAGCCTGGTTTGGGCTTGTGGCTGCTTTTCTTGGTCAGGGGGTGGCAGGCTGGATGCAGAGGTCTGGCCTCCAGCAGGTAGCAGTGCCAAGGCCACTCGGCTGAAGTGGAGAGCCTGGTTTTGGCTTGTGGCTGCTTTCCTTGGTCAGGGGGTGGTGGGCTGGATGTAGAAGTCCGGCCGCCAGCAGGTAGCAGCACCAGGGCCACTCGGCTGAAGTGTCAATTGTCAATTTCCTAGTCTCTCTATAAATGTAGATGTTAGTCCTATCTTTGTTGGTATAGTTTTATTGATTTTATACAAAATATCTTGTTCTTGTATATTTGGTACATTCAATGCTTTTATTTCATTATTATTAATCTGCATTGATGAGCTATTATGCTTAGAAAAACCTTTGCCACTTCTGGTTTCCATAGGCATGTTTAGTATTTTCACAGTACTGTCCCAAATAAGACAAAGCCCTGCAGGCAGTGTAACGAACTATATCAATATTGTATCTATACTATTATTGCTATTTATATCTTATTATGTTATGGGTACAATGATTATAAAAGATCACCAGATTAAAAGAAAGAGAAAAAAATATATACTAATGACATACTCATTCTTAAGCCAATATAATACATCACAACAAGGTACAAAATGGTGGCCTAATTCAATCTGGTTTGTGCTGTCTAATATGCAATGAAATATTCTTAAAACAGTTCCTGTGTAACTTCAAAACTTCAACCACTTCAAATGAACCGATTAAGAAATAATGGTGCCTCAGTTCTTGTAAATTTTAGTCTTCCTTACAGCTCTCTGTAGTACTCGGAGCTTCTTAAGAAGAACACACTCCCCAGCAATAATCCTGCTTAAAGATAGCACTTTCTACCTCCTGTATGATTTCAGTTTTCACTTTTTGTTGAGAGTAATTTTTTCTCCTTTTTGTGGTAGGATCTCTGGCACCAGTATACAGTATTTATTGTTATAGTTCCAGTTCCAGTTCCAATTCCGAAGGTTTTGACTGTTATAGCTGTAGCTGTTCTCTGCATGTATGACAAGTTCAGTGTTTTCAGCTGATGCTGGTGTATTGTTCCCAATGCGATACACTAAGATAAGGGAAATAAGAATATTGATAGAAAGTATCTAATATTGGATCCCACCCCCCCAATAAACTTACTAAAATAGTCTCAACAACTGATTAAATTAGCCAATTTGCATTAACCTGTGTTGCAGATAATTTTAAGCATATATGAATATAACACATATGTAAATATAACTCAATATAAAACAGGATTAACCTAGTTGAAACTATAACAAAATATGTTTATCTATATATAACGGCTCTTCGTAAACTTCCTCATTAATCTAGTCTTGATGGATCATCTAGCTAATATCTTCAGAATTCAGAATCCAGCACTTTAGAGCACACACAAAGAAAAGTTACAAAATGAGAACATTGCTTATTTGCCTTGTTTATGGATTTAAATATAGCGAATGTGGCCAAATTCCAAATCAGCCTATCGTTCTTATATCAGAACAGGGGGCATGGTGAAGTTTAACCTCCAGCGGTGTCCCAAACCAGTTTAAGAGCTCATTGGTGCTGTAGAATTTTCCTCAGCTGGTTGCTACTCACTTTTGCCAGCTTCCACCTCTTGCCCTGCGTCTGACCACTAGTTGCAGTTATTTAAGCAGGATTACGCTATTATACAGATCTCTTTTCTTTGTAAGCTCAGCTGTGTAGACTCAACCCGCTCGACTAGCAGAACCTCTTCCTTCTTTAACTTTGATTATCTTAACATATAGCTGTTGTCAGGTGTCTTTACCAGACTGACCTAGTGTTGCTTCTAAGAGTGTCAGTTGGGTTGTATAGGATGCCACGTATACATGTTATGTCCCAGTACATGGTCTTTGTCAGGCTCTATCAGATTCAACTTGCTTAATTAACCTTAATAAGCAGGTTAATATTCCTAATAAATTTCATCTTCAGCTTGTATCCAATTCCTGCTAGCACACCCACCAGTCTATCAATCAGTCACTCACAATGCCAACTATGTTAACTGAATAGCTAAATAGCTGGTAGGCTAGTTGGCTATCAGTATTCTGACAAATGATGTACAATACTATACTCTCATGCTAGAAATTAACGATCTGACTATGATTAGAATAGTTAAACATGTATTGTTAAATGTTTATTTTAACCAGTTTAAACAAATACTTTAGTTGAAGGAGGAAAGTTGTAGAGTTAACAGGTTCAACAAGAACTTCAAGTTTAGAGTTTTACCGTTTTTACAAGCTAAAACCTATAGTGAGTTTTGAACCTTAAAATTCCACCCGCAAACCTACTCCTAGACTACTTAACGGGAACAAACACTCTGGATACTTGACAGTTGGTAGATAGTGACTTAAGTAAAAACACCTACAAAAGTAGATAATTATAAAATCCTTCCTAGGTACAGTGGTGCCATCATAAATGAGGGCAACTGTATGAAAGTGCAAACAATAAAAAGTACAAGATATCTCTTCATGGTACAGTGGTGCTGTACAAGTGCAATACAGGTATACATTTAAAAAAATCACTAAACCAATAAATCCACAGCTAGGTACAGATATAAGTATAAATACATAAATATAAATGCTAAAAGAATCATATAATATAATTCAGTAATGCAATTTTAGCTCCAGGAACTGCAAAACATAAAATCTGGTTAACACTAAGAAGATTTTGAAGCATCCTCACTTCTTTTCTTCTTTATTTCAATTGTCCACATTGTTATGTTGTGGGAGCCTTGTGTTGGATAGCCCTTTGCAGGGCCTCCCTGTTGGTCCTGTCCCCGGTGCAGGCTCCACCACCGTTCAGGACAACAGCACCGCAAGAATCACTACAAACTGCTACTTGCAGCACAAGTCAGACTGGAAAGGGTGTTGCATATAAGAACACAGCTCTTTCTTTCTTTCATTCTAGGCAGTATCCAAAAATACAGGCAGTGGTAGCATACCTATTGTAATAAGGAGGCTAGTGTTTCAACATCCCTGCTCTCCTGCTTCTCCACAGCAAGGTAGCATGCACCTGTACAGTTCCTCAGCCTCAAATCAGAGCTAAAAAAAAAATTAAAAAAATGGCAATGATATCAACATAAGCTCAAAATGCCACTGAAATACATTATATGGCATGTACCTTCATTCTTCAGTTTGCGGTTCAGCTTTGAAGAGTGCAGACGGTCTGGCCCACAGAAGATGGCATCGCCCAACATCCAGTAGCAGGGGTGGGGGGTGGGAGGTGGGTGCTCGGTCGGGTTGAGGTGGGGAGATGGCGGTGACAACGAGGGACCATTGTTTTTTCAGGTTTAAAAATCTAAAAAGATGCCACAGGATGTCTTTCTTTTCTTTTCAGGGCAGGCATGAAAGGGAATGGAAGCATTTCAGTGCACTGGAGGTTGGCTCCCTAGTGTGCCACACTACTTGGGGTGTGTGTGTAAATGCCAATACAGGGATTAGGCCCCCTGATGTCAGTAATAGGCAAATATCATTGGACTGCAAAAGTGCAAAGGGGGAACATCTGACACTGAGGTGGGCATTCCGGTGTTGGATAACAATAAAACAATAATAAATAAAATAAATAAATACACTGCCACTGAGAATTGGGGCCCCAGTGTGCAGCTAACATTTTGATTAAGTCGCAGTCAGGCTGGTAGGACTACAATGACAGTAGCCCCATCCCTGACCTACCGCATGAACCACGGCAGCAGCAGCCTGCACACTACAGTAAATGACACAGCTGTCTTTAATAAATGACATCTGTGTTGTATAGTGCAAGTACTATATAACACAGCTGTCATTTATTAAAGACAGCTGTGTTGTATAGTACTTTCACTAAACGACACAGTTGTCGTTCATTAAAGACAGCTGTATTGTATGTGTATCATCCCAGGAGGTAAGTATAGGGTAAAGGGGGAGGTGGTGGGTGCTCAATAAGAGGGTCAGGTTGGGGTTAGGGAGATGGCAGTGATGATGAGGAGCCGTTTTGTTTTTAAGGTATAAAAAAAGGCCTTGCGGGACTTTTTCTTTTCAGTGAAATGATAGCCCACTATTTTGGTATACTGGGGGTGGGCTCCCCAGTGTTCCATACTCCTGGGGAGGGGAATGTAAATGCTAATATGGGGATTGGGCCCCCCGATGTTGCCAGTGTCAATACATCAAGGGCTGCACTGGGGGGAAGCATCCAACACCGGGGGGTGGGCATCCCGGTGTTGGATAAAAATGACAAATAGAAGTAATAATAATAAATACATAAATAAAAAGAAACACACTGCCACTGAAGATTGGGGCCCCCGGAGTGCAGATAACAGTTGAATTTAAGGCACAGTCAGGCTTCCGGAGCTACAATGACAGTAGCCCTGTCCCTGACCCATGAGTTATGACAAGAGTAGCCTGCACTATGGGACACAACTGGCTTTAATAAATGACAGCTGTCTCGCATAGTGCAAGTACTATACAACACAGCTGTCATTTATTAAAGACAGCTGTGTCATACAGTGCAGGCTGCTGCTTTCACAAAAATTCAGTTATGAATAGAATGTTCGTTTTTTAAACTGCCCGTGCTCTGAAATGAAATAATTGTATTAAATATTTTAAAAACTACGTAACTGAAGGACCTAAAAACCACAAAAGCATAGACCTTGGACCAATCTCTATCAAACCTGAAAGTTTCAGATTTCAAAGCCTCCTATTGCTTTAGTTATCTGGTGGCCAAAAAAGTCTTAAAGATTTTCAAAAATGGAGACTTTGGGGTTTTATTTGCATCTCTGTAACTTTGTCTTCCCTGACCTGATCTACATACAATTTACAGGATCAAGAGATCCTGGCATAGAGGCAGTACTTTCCAAATTTTGTGTAAATCATTTGAAAGGGGGTTATTAGGTGCAAAAATGTGAGTTTAACATAGAAGTACTTACTCAACTCTAATATACTGGCACTGATGTGCCTATAATGTATATGTGTATATATATATATATATATATATAAAATTGGGTAGGGAAAATACTGTCTGCTGGTTGGCTGAAACACATCACATGACCATGTGTATATCAGAGCATGACCGCATGCCTGCACTTTCACCCCCCTCCAAAACCATTTTAGCCATTTTATGAGTCAAATAACTAGCTGTAGTGTGTGCAGTCATGGTCTGATATACGCATGCCTTGGGTGGTTAAACACACTCGGCTTGTGGCCTTGTATGTCACAGCGCTCAACAAGGCATGCACATATCAGAGTGTGACTGCATACCCTATTGTGGGTTATCTATTACATATAAATATATATATATATACGGTGTACATATATGTATTATATATATATATATATATATACACACATACATACACACACTGTATATATAACATAGAAACATAGAACTTGATGACAGAAAAGGACCACCAGGCCCACCCAATCTGCCTAGTATGTCTAGTAAGCTTCTAGGACTTTGCTATTGCCTTATGCCTGCCCCCCCCTCCCTGGAACTAAAAGACCCTTGTTTCAATCCCATACTCTCTTGAATCCCCCCACATTTCTCACCCCACCACATCCCTTGGGAGTCTGTTCCAGTTTTCCACCATCCTCTCCATAAATTAGAACTTTCTCTGATGTTTCTCCAGAACTCCCTTCTACTATCTGCGTATCATGTCCCCTTATTTTTGATTGCTCCTTTACCTGGAAGATGTCCCCTACTGGCACCCTATATAGTGTGTGTATTTTTTTTTTATTTTGAAATGTTTCACCAAGAAAGGCACATTGAGCTAGATAGCTCATTTCCAGGTGAGTCCTGGGGGACAGAGAAAAGGGAATACAAATAGAGTAAAGAATACAGATGCAAAATAAAAATATAACAGAGTAAAGTAAGTCTGCACATAAACCAAAAACATTTAGGCTGAATCATGTATTTTGTGTGCTAGACAAGTGGCAATTGCCATCAGAAATCGTCTACATGCAAATATCTATAGACATAAACATTCATTTATGTTAAACTGATTGCTATATACAGTACATACCCATTCATCTAAAATACTCATAAACAAAAGCATGTACACACACATTAAATAATTGGAAATATTACAATTGGGGAAGTTAGTGAGAACTTTATAGGAATAGATGGAGGGGGAGTAGGACTGGATAGAGAATAGAAATGGGCCTTCACCCCACTAGGAAGCACCTCCCCAAGGGTATTAGCCGAGAGGAGGGGAGAAAGGAGAAATAGAGTAGGGGAGAGAGTACCAAGTGAGAACTTTGTAGTACTAGGAGGAGGGGAGAGTAGGAGTGGTATCAGAGTAAAAATTAGGAGCAACATATGTTGCATCTCTAGTTTTTGAGATAGAGTAATTTTATCCTTCTTTGCCTGTGGAAGTACAGGGCCCTTTGGGCCCTGCACTCCCATCCCTT
Organism: Neoceratodus forsteri; assembly: GCA_016271365.2. Lineage (NCBI taxonomy): Eukaryota > Metazoa > Chordata > Ceratodontiformes > Ceratodontidae > Neoceratodus > Neoceratodus forsteri. Next base: position 511,506,435 of record CM028134.1, on the reverse strand, counting down.
CATAGATACATATATGTATGTAGGTGTGAAAGGGCCCTGCACTTCCATTTATAGGACAATAGTGACCAAATTGTCAGCATAGCCATCTTATTACCCCACCTTATGCACCTGGTTCAGAACATTTTTGAATCCCCGCTAAAACATAATACCATGCAACTGCAATGCCATTCCTTGCCACAGGTGCAAAAACACATTAGGCCAGGATTTGAAAAATGACAGCTATGACGTACATGAGGTGGGGTAATAAGAAGGCTATGTTGAAAGTCTGGGGTCAAAATAGTTACAATTTCCAAAGTTACAAGCGTGTGTTGGAAAATTGCAATGAATGGGCATAACTTTGCTATTTCTACATATTTTGACCCCACATTTTCAACAATAGCCTTCTTATGACCCCACCTCATGAACAAGGGCATGAAAAATGTTCAAATCCCACCTGAAAGGTGAATTTGCCAAATGACAGCAAAATCAGCTTTCGGGCAGGAGTTGCATAGTGTCGCTGATATTGTTCATGAGGTGGAGTCCTTAAAAGGCTATGTTGAAAATTTGATGTCAAAATGTTCATACTAAAAATTAAGGTGCTAAGATGGCAGTGTGCCCATATGAGCTCCTACCATTCACCCATAATAACTCAGTCTGTTTCCTGCTTGTATGTAAGTATCAAGCCTACTTTTAAACTGTTTTTGTCCTTACTGTTATCTCTAGAGACAATTGTTTTCCATGGATTACGAACATATGAAAATTGCCAACAGAAAAAGGCCATAGTGGTCTATCAAGTCTGCAGCTAGCTTACCTACTCAGCAGCTGCTGAGAGCGATTAATCATTCTCTGTGTGAAAAAGGCTTTTTTCTTATTTATGAACTAGCTGAGCCTGAGCTGCAGTGGGTGTCCCCTGGTACTAAGTTATCGTTTATGTATTTGAGGTTTCATTCATTTGTCAGATAGCTGTCCTGCATGATATCATAACATACTGATAAGTTGCCTCTAATTCTCCTTGTATCTAGAAGCATAAGGTTTAGCTTCTGAAGATGCTCACTATATGACAAGGGCTTTATATTATAGATCAGAATAGTTGAATGTCTTCTAATTTTTTCCAACCTGTCTGCTGTACCCTTCGTAATATAGCCTCATGCCTTGTTGCCATAGTCCAGAATTGGTCTAAGATATGATTTATACAATGACATTATCACACTTTCATCTCTACTTCTAAAATTTCTGTTGATGGACCAAAGTAGTTTTTTAGCCTTATTAATTTGTGGGTTACAGTGTGTTATAGTGTGTATCTTGTAGCTGAAGACCTGTAGAGGCAGAAGATGCAGAGAAGTACTTGTTCTGCACCGTTTGTTTGTGTGTTTTCTGTTAATATTGTAGTAGCTTTTACTGAAAGGGCAATTTAAACTGTGGAATTTAAACTGTGCAACTGAAAAACAAATGTGCTGTGGGATTTAAACTGTGCAACTGAAAACCAAATGGTTTTGTCTTGGGCTGGGAGAAGGGGGAAGCTGACTGAGGGAGGGAGAGGGTGGGACTACACAGGAGGATGGTGGTGGTCATGTGACTCAGATCAGGCAATAGCAGGGCTGGGATTGAGTGATTGAGAAGGAACGATTTTAGTTGTTTGCTCTCACTTGGAGCTGAAGACCTGTAGAAGCAGGAGGTGCAGGGAAGTACTTGTGGTGTATTTTAAATAGCAGCTTTACTTGTATTGAGCAAGGAGGATATATCTTTGGCTGGGATTTGGAAAGTGACAGCTGTCAGGTTCATGAGTTGGAGTGGAAAAAAGACTATATTAAAAATTTGGGGTCACAGTGTGAAACAGCAATGAGGTTATGAATAAAAAAGATGTAAAAACATAAAAACAAAACTGAGTCAAAAAGTGTATTCAGTTCAGTCATGAGTTGATGCAGTTGTGTGTGTATTATTGGTCTCTTAGGGGATTATGATGGGGGACCTATATACAGGTGAGTTGATGACTGGGGAGTGAGGGGTGGCAGGTTGCTATACGGGGTCAGGGTGGTTGTGGCAATGAATTGGGGGAGACACAATGACAGAATGGGGAGGGGCGATGACAGACCATTTTCTTTTCTACAGGTTATTTATTACAAAATGACTACTGTATATGGGATCTGTTTTTTTTCCCCACAGGTACAGCCATGTGGCAAAAGGTGGGTGGCATGGGTGCTAAGATGGTGGAGTTTGATGGAAAAGAAAATGGCCACCAGGTTTGGGCAGCCCGATGGCAAGGCCCCTAGAATTCTGCGGCCGAACTTGCAATCTACCGCAGAACTTCTGTGGTGCTGCATAATTCACTCTTCTTGGTGATTTTTTATTAATATTTCTGTTTATACATAGAATCTGGTTCCCTTCCTCTCTTTGTATATCCAAAACACCCCCATATGTTTGGAATGTGATGTTATCATTGCTATAACATCAACAATTAGCTAATGAAATGGCTGCATTCTGCAACAGAAATGAACAGTCACTTATCTACCACAGCTCCCACTGCCAGAGACGGTGGCAAAGCACATCAGGCATGGTGATATTTGCGCAACCTGCACTACAGCCTAATACAATTTTCAGTCTTACATTATTGTGCTAGGGCCAACTTAAACAAAACCTTGTCAATAGCACAGACTTGTTAAGTCCATTCCTCACTTTGTACAAACCTATTTGTGCCTTTAAGGTATAGAGACACTATCTGAAATGAATAACTGGTAAAATTAAACTGTCTACATTTTTAAGAAAAATAAAGTAATTATGCCCAAAAAAGTGAAATATAATAATGTGTAGACCTATTGAAAGAATAGACTTGTTAAATAAATAATTGCACTGTACGCATTTTTGCCAGAGTTATTGATTACATATTGTCACTGGTTGATAGAATCACCTAAGAATTATTGAGAAATGTTGTGTGCAGAGGCAGCTGTTGTGCCAGAGGGTAGCATGATATGTTTCCATGCCGGCAACTCAGGTTAAGAGATTAGCTCTTGGAGCTCGCTGGGCAGCACAAGGAATGGTGGAACACATCACTGCTTGGAGCCTGGGAAGGTATGGTGCAGTGTTCTGTCACATGGTGGACACATTGTAATGGGCCGGAGAGCTGTAACTCACAATTGGTTCACATGCATGTCATGGCTGATGGTGTTACGCAGTGTGTCAGGGAAAGCAGGTTGACATGAAAAATGAGTTTTGCAATAACTCCTCTATTCCATTTCCAATGGGATCTGTATGAATGAGGATGCAAGTTCATGGAAATTGAAAAAAAAAAAATATGTATATATATATACACACACACACACACACAAACAGTATCTCTGTCTCTCTCACCACACACACACACGCATATTTGTATGTATGTTACAGATTGCATATGAATATACAAGTGATGCACAGTGGGAACCTCATGAGTGGTGAAGAAAGCACATACAAATATATAAATGATAGACAGTGGAAACCTCATTAGTGGGATAGAGAGCATGCATATAGAAATACCTTTTTTCATCACATAAGATCCCCTCTGCATATGTCATTTATGCAACAGGCTAGGACCTTAAGGGAGAGACATTTGTTTCGCTTTTTTAGGCGTAAAATAATTTTTATAAGTCTGTTATTTTGTGAACTAGTGTTACTGTGCTTTCCACCATCCTGATTGCTATAACCACTGCCATGAAAGTGAAGTCAGGATGACAAGCTGACACTGTGATGTGGTAGTTTGTTAGTGCCACAGAACTTCCGCAGAAATTACAAACCACTGCCGCAGAAGTTATGTGACAAATGGTAGTTTTGCCTCAGAACTTGGTCCCACTGTGCCGCAGAAAAGTAGGGGCCCTGCCTGATGGTCTCATTACTTAGGGATGGCCACCTGGCTTGGCCAATCCAGTGGATGAATTAATTTTAAGAATGGCCACTAGGCTTGGGCACCTCTGTGGCCAGATGAAGAAAGGGTGGGGAATAATAGGTAATGGCCACCAGGCTTTGGCACCCTGGTGGCCATACCAAAGGAGGGGGGTGTTGCTTAAGGTCCCCTGAACTTTGGCAACCTGATGGCCAAATAAAGGAGGGTGATTTTTTTCATTTTCTTCACTCTTAAATCCATGGTCATAATAAGTCTTTAAAATAGTATGTTCAGAAAATGTTCTATGCATGTGTGACAAAGGGATATAAAATGTTAATAATTTAAGAACTAAAATTTTCCTGTGAAAACACCTATGAAAGGTACTTCTTTTGGTCACACTGTAACAAACCTGAAAGTTTCAGATTGCAGATGTCAGCCATTTTTGAGTTACAAGCGAGTGAAATAGTCTTAATTTTCATATTTTTCATTTTTAACCCTCTACAACACTTATATTGCTGAACTGATTGTTAACATTTCTGGCTCTGGAGGTCCTGGACCCTGGAAAGTGCATGCCATGTTTCAGACTATTCCATCTAGATACGGCCACAAAAACAGGGGTTTAACATAGAAGTGTATGTGTAACTCTAGTTATAGGGGCATCACCATGCCCCATAAATTCATTGCAATAAAACTGCAATACATTAATGCATTCATTAGGGTTACAAAGTCACAAAAAGAGGGAAATGCGGTGTTATGGTTTTCCAGCCATAATGCCCACTGCCCTCCCTCATTCCTCACCCTCAACAACAACCAAGCTACAGGTCTGGGGCTATGTCTTATGGCTCTGCTGCTTCAATGGCTCCCCATTGGTGACTTATTTGGTGTAGGCCATACAAAATGCAACAGAGTCATCAAATGGTTCTAGACTGATACCTTGCTTTGTATGCTGATGCCAGAAGCCAGGTAGTACTGGCTTGTTGCTGGTTGGTGTCAGGTTCTGTGCTAGTGCAAAAGGCCAGGTTGCTGGATGTTGTAGTAGTACTGGCTTGTTGTTGGCTGGTGCCAGGCTCTGCACTGGTGAAAAAGACTATATTGCTGGTCCTTATCTGTTCTGACTTGTTTTACTTCTGACTGGTCATGTGTTCTGCTGTCAATGGTTGGCTATACTTGCAGAAAAGGGTAACAGAAGATAAATAGAAATGTTCTGACTCATCTATGCTAGCATATGTTGGATGAATCAATGAGAATCAGAGGATAAACTTAGCATTGCAACAGCTGAAGGATGTCTTCAAACAGCGGTGGCTCAGAGGGGACTGTCTTGGAAGAGAAAAAGGGAGGAGTAGGTTTTATTTTGTGGTCGCCGCTGTTATTGGTTATAATTGCAGAAAAAGGAGACACACGAGGAGAAAAAGAGACCTTTTGAATAAACTATGCTAACATAAGTTGGATGAATCCATGAGAAGAAGAGGACAAACTTACAATCACAGCAGGCAAAAGAAGTCCCTGCACACTGGTGGCTCAAAAGAGGATGTCTTGGAGAAAAACAGAGGAGGAGTACATATGTTGTGGAAGCTTGCTGCCGTCAATGGTTATACCTGTAGAAAAGGGAGACACAAGAGGACAAAATCTTTTTGAGTCAACCATGCTGGTACAAGTTGGATGATGTCTAGAAATGCAGAGAATAAAATTAGCATTGCAGCAGGTGAAGGAAGTCCCTGAATACTGGTGGTCAGATGAGGCTGTCTTGGAGGAGCAGAGAGAAGGAGTAGGTTGTTTTTTGTGGCTTCTGCTGTCAGTGGTTATGACTGTAGAAAAGGGAGACACACAAGAAGAAAAAGAAGCTATTTGAACTGGCTGTGCTAACACAACTTGGATGAGTCCATGAGAAGCAGAGGATAAACTTACATAACAGCAGGCAAGGCAGTACACACACTGACACACCAGTGATACTGGCAAGAGGAGGACAAGGAGGAGATAATTTGTCTGGCTACTGTGACTTTATTCATCTGCGCCTCTGAACTGCTGGCACTGGTAAGAGGTGGAGAAGGGGAAGATAGTTTTTCTGGCTGCTGCGACTATTCACCTTTGTCTCTGGACTGCTAGCAATGGCAAGAGGAAGAGAAGGAGGAAGTCAGTGATGTAGGTTTTAGTAGTAGTAAAATTTATTTTTATACAGGTAGAAATGGATTTACACCATTGGGTCAAAGACCCCATTTCAAGATGGACCTGTTTTTCCAATTTAAAAAGAATTACATGAATTTACACAAGACAAATCTATATTACAACATATATTATAAAAAAAAACATATAACTACAAATATTTTTTTAAATAAACCCCTGTACAGGACATCACATCATACATTAGATTAGTGCAACAATGTTTCCTAAGTTTAGGAAATACACCCTATAAAAATCCTAAAAATTTATATTTCCATCCATGAAGGTATATCACCCATTGCACATACATTTTATTTTCAATCCTTTATCAATCAATCTCCTAAAGTGTTTATATTTTTGGATTTGCCTGTTTTCTAGATTAATTGGGGCCCAAAGGTTTATAACTTTCATACCAAAGGTCATTTCACCATATTTATTATTTATTTTGGGCATAACATATATACTTCCCACTTTACTTCTTAAATTATGTTGATGAACATGCGTTGAATATGGAATTTTATCCATAAGATACTTCGGGCTTTGGGTATGTACAACCCCATGAATTTGTTTTAACCATTTTTGTTCCCTTTTATGTTTTATTTGGTCCCATTTTAGAGTCTTAAGCATTTCACAGTGGTGAGTAAAATAATCACAGTTCAATATAAATCTAGCTAAATTATTATAAAGGACTTGTATAGCTCTCAGGTTTGACTTACTGGCCATACCATATATGTGAATTCCATATTCAATGCATGGAATAATCAGTTGATTAACTATATCTTTTCTCAGTTTTTGATCTAGACAATATTTAGATCTACGAAATGCCCCTAGTTTATTATTTGTTTTATGAACAAGAGATTTTATATGGGAATTAAATTTCAAATTACAGTCCACAATAATCCCCAGATACCTATGTTTCAACCTGATTTAAGGATTCGTTTTTGGCTGTTTTAATTGAAATTTATGGGGAATTTCTAAAATTTCTTCCTTTGCTCTGGAATACCATGGATTTTTTTTTTACTATTTAAAACCAGCCCTGATTGGTATAGCCATGTTTCCATCCTACTAAAATCATTCTGAAGAATTTTTTCCATTTCCTGGATTGAGTTACCACTAGTCAGCAGTACAGTATCATCTGCATACATACTCAAAACTGAGTTCTGTACCACCATTGGGAGTTCATTTACATACATTAAAAACTAGTAAATGACCCAAAATTGAGCCTTGAGGAACTTCTCTTCTTACTGGGGCTGGTTTTGATGAAATTTCACCAATATAAACTTGTTGAACTCTACCTATCAGATATGATTCAAACCAGGGAAGGGTTTCATTGTCTATTCCCAAATCCATCATTTTCCCAAACAATTTCACATGGTCTATGGTGTCAAAGGCCTTGGAGGGATCCACAAACACCACGCCCACTGATCCACCCCCATTTAACTAGCAGGCAAGTCAGTGAGCGCAGTGTCCGTGGAATACCCTTTACGGAATCCTGACTGATGAGACAGGAGAGAATTTATTTCTAATTATCTACTCAACTGTCCCTTAACCAATCCCTCCAAGACCTTTGACAAGCAAGACAATAAAGAAATTGGCCTATAGTTAGTTGGTTCAACAGGGTAAGATCCTTTATGGATTGGAACAATCTTTGCATATTTCCACAAAGTTGGAAACTTATTTTCCATCAAGCTCCAATTAAAGAGTCTTACTAAAATTGGAGCAGTTACCTCAAGGACATCTTTTAGGAACCTATTTTCTAATTTATCCAATCCTGAAGCTTTCTTTAATTGAAGCTTCCGTAATTCGGTCTTTAGATTAATACTGTTATACCGAAGACAAAAAACAGACATTTGTTTACTAAATGCTCATTCAGCAAGTATAAGGTTACTATGCTCTTTAACAGAAGATGAATAAGACTTTGGAGGAATATTTTAACATCAGTGCTAGGCCTTTGTTGCTGATGATGTATGACTTCTTTTCTCAACTGATGCCCCATTTAATGATGCTGTGGTGTGGATCACCATAACTAAGCAGAGTTGCATGTTTAAAAAGTTTAAGTGCATTAGAGATACAATATCTTCACAAAAATTGCTCAGTGCTATTGTTTTTAAAATACAGCACAATGCACAGCACCCACCACCATGCCACTGCTGAGACAGTGGGCTTGATTTTCAAAGACCCCTTAGAGCGACGCAAGTTGCATCACTCTAGGGCTACGGCAAATTCCAGGTGTGCCAGGGCCCTGCACATGATTTTAGATAAATCAGGGTCCTAGCACCAAACTGCCTGGGTTTGCTGCCAGCTGGCAGCTGTGCCAGAGAAAAGATGCACCAGAGGGGAATACTGCAAGCCACAGATGGGCTTGTGGCAGCTTGGGGAGAGATTGTAACCCACTGGCTGTGCACCATGTTGGCTGACAGGTTGTCCAGAGCATGTCCTGGTCTGGGGGTTGGGAGGGCCACTGCCATACATGTATTATAGTATCACAGACCAAAACAAAGTGCGCACAGATGGTGATGCTCATGGAGCTATTAGCTATAATCAAATACAAAAACCGGGCGTGGTTTTTGTATTTGATGTATTACAGTATGTATAGTTTACTAGTGGTGCATAGTGGAAGAAAATGGTGGTGGAAATATAGGAAGAGGCATTATGAAGATGACAATGGTTGAATGCAAAACCAAAAAATAAAAGCTGCACTTACTCCATCTCCCTCATGTCCTCTATGGCACCTCACCCATGCTCTGTCTGTCACTGGCCCCCTCCTGGCAGGTCCCAACACAATGGCAGCATCATCCTGCATTGACATAGGGCTCTTAAACCACCTCCTGACTGGTTTAAGTGGAGCCCCTTGCTGCATCCATGGTGGGGCTTGTAAAATTGGAAAAAGGGGATGTTGCAGCCTGCCATGGTGCAAGCCCCCTTGCAACCTGGAGTACTTCACTTTATGCTGCAAGGCTGGTGTAGTGCCATTTTGGCACAACAGCTCCCCTTTTCAACACAGACTGTGTTCTAAACTAGGGATTGCAGCATCTTTGATGCAAGGTGCCACTTCAATCTCAATCTTTATTTATTTATATAAGGCGCCTTTCTAAAACCAAGGCACCTGTACAATACTAGATAAAACAATTAAAATAGAATAAACAACAATATTAAAAATCATTATATGCTTTGCTAAAGAGGTGAGTCTTTAAAGATTCTTTAAAACTTTGGACAGTTGGGCTGTCCGCACCTGCAATTGAGAGAATTCCACAGGGTTGGGGCCATAAAACAAAAAAATGATCTGGCCCCTGAGGTTTTAAACGAACCCTGGAATCTCTAGCAATCCCTGATCAGTGGATCGGAGAGAGCGAGGAAGGGTAGCTTAAGGAGATCTTCAGGTAATCAGGTCCCTGATCATGTAGGGCCTTATAGGTCAGCAAACCCACTTGAAGGTGATTCGCCAGCAGACTGGCAACCAGTGCAGACCGCGGAGCACAGGTGTTATATGACTGGACCTAGATGAGCCCGTCAACAGCCTGGCAGCCGCATTGTGCACTAGCTGCAGGCGGCAAATCTCAACCCCAGGAAGCCCTAGGTAAAGTGAGTTGCAGTAGTCAAGGCGGGAGGTAACGAAGGCGTGGACCAAAGTAGGCAAATCGTCTGGGAACCAGGTGCTTCACCAGGCGATGTTCCTCAGATGGTAAAAAGAGGTTTTGACAACTGCTGACACCTGGGATTTAAATGTCAAGCAGTCATCAAATACTAGCATACAGATTCCGCATGGTCTGAAGTAGTGTGGGATCGCCCGAGCCATGGGCCGAGGTGATCCAGCCAATAAACCCACCTCGATCCTGGCCCACAGCCAACACCTCAGTTTTACCTGGGGTTCAACCTCAGCCAACTCACATTCATCCAGTCCTGGATTTCAGCAAGACAGTTATTAAAGACCGAAAAAGGCAGCATCTTGGCGGGCACAAAGGACATGTACAGCTGAGTATCATCTGCATAGCAGTGAAAACTCAGACCATACCAGCCTAATAATCACTCTAACAGCAGCATATACACTGCAAACAACATGGGTGCCAAAATGGAACCCTGCGGTACCCACAGGATAGGAGAATGATGTCGAGGAAAAATCCCAGACACCACTCTCTGAGTCCTACCCTCAAGGTAAGATCGAAACCAACTGAGGACTGTACCAGACAGTCCACAGATAGACCACAAGCGTTCCAGTAGCACACCATGGTCCACAGTATCAAATGCTGCAGAGAGATCTAGAAGGACCAGAATAGAGCGAGATCTTGATCTCTGCTATTAGGAGGTCATTTAGCACCCGAACCAGAACTGTCTCGGATACTATGTCTTTCTAAATCTGGACTGGAGAGAATCGTAGAGGATTGTGGCTGGTCAAATGATTATCTAACTGCAATGCAACCACCTTCTCAATAACTTTACCCACAAAGGGTAAGTTAGAGACAGGCCTGTAGTTTGCCAGGCAGTCCGGGTCCAAGGAGGACTTCTTAAGCAGGGGCTGGACCACAGCCTCCTTTAGAGGATTTGGAAAAATCCCTCTCTCCAAGGACCTCCAGACTATCTCAGCAAGGACGGGACCGATTTTATCCACACACCCCACTAAGAGACGTGTGGGGCCCGGATCCAAACTACAGTTGGTCGGACTCAATAATTGTATGATCATCACAATTTCATCGATTGTGAGGAGGCCAAAGTCAGACCACATAAACTGGGTGTCCGACATCTCCTGCCGACCATCACTACTCCCATTACAGAGGGTTAGATGGATATCCAATCTAATTGTGGCAACCTTATCTGAAAAGAATAGAGCAAACTCCTCACACCGTTCTTGAGAAAACGCTCTTCTGGGCTGCAGACAGACTGGATTGCACAGTCTGTCCACTGTCCGGAAGAGCTGAGCTGGTCTATTCTGTGCAGCAGCAATCTCTCTGGACAGGAATTCTGCCTTCTTACGAGAGATTGCTGATTGATAGATCACATAGTGATCCATCAAGCTAAGTCTGTCACAATCCTGACACGACCTCCGCCAACACCTCTCTAACCTTCGTCCAACTCTCCTCAACTCCCTCAAAGTCTCATCAAACCAAGGAGACTTGGGTCAAAGAGTGAGAGGATGAACACGAACAGGAGCAATGGAATACAGGGCCCCTGCCACCGCTTTATTATAGGCAAGTACCAGCTCTCCTGGATCCATGCAATCTCTCGGTAAGCCCGATAGGTCCAGCACCACCATCAGGCCATCAGGGGAAACACCCCTTAAAGGGTGATACCGGGCCATCTCCATGGGGCAGCCTACAAGGAGTGGCCATAAAACTGAACAATGGAGTGATGGTCCGACCATCCGACTGGTTCCACCACCAAGTCGGATATCTCCATCCCAGAAGGAACACCAAATCAATGAATGACCACCAATATGGGTCGAGAGGAAATAACCTGTGTGAAGCCCAGTGAAATCATTAACTGGAGAAGTTTTGACCAAACTACGAGACCTCATTGTCAACCAAGCATTGAAATCCCCAGAACCAACCATCTGGGGACCCCAATGTCAGGTCGACAATGAGGTCTGCGACTTCCCAGAGAAAACATTCCCATCACCTGGTGGGCCGGTATCGAAGTATCCTGCACCACACCCTCGCCACCATAATACACTCAAAGGATTTGGTAATTCCCACCGGTACCTCCACTAGGCCCAGTTCTGATCTAAAACAGATGGCAACACCCCCGCCCCTAGGATCCAACCTCGGGTGGTGTATCACCGAGTACCCGGCTGGGACTGCTGCCTCCAAAACTGGTCCAGCATTTTCATCCAGCCAGTCTCAGTGATGCACGCCAGGTCTGATGTCCCAACAAAATCAGCTATAATAGCCGTTTTGTTTCTAATAGACCTGGCATTGCACAACACCGCCCGAGTAGGATGAGCCACCGAGGATGACTGTATTACCTGCTGACTACAGTCAGAACCCTTGGGTATGGGAACCAGGCAAGGAGGACCCCTTTCCTGTGCCCATTTCACCACAGGGCGTCTCCTTGTCCCCACTATCCCTATCCGCCCACTCCTTTCCATTCCCTCTCCAAACCCAGGCCTTGTCCTCCTCTTCCTTCTTCTAACAATCCCTAAAGCCCTACACCGTCTATAAACTTCTATTGATAGGGGAGGACAGGCGAAAGGACGAAGGTCTCTGAGTTTGGAGGGGGAATAATACCCAACTGTCCTTGTGCTGTCCCAACACATATTTACTATTCTAATATGTATCAAAATAAACAATCCTAATTTTAAAAATTAACCCACCCCTTATTGCTAAATAAATACCGAATCCTAAATAATGATTTCACTAAAAACTCTCACCCTCCAAACCTATACAAAACACAATCGAATAAAACAAACCACTAATTAACTTCCCCACCCAGTCCTCTCACCACTGGGAAAGAGAAATAAAATATACCTAAAATGAATAAACTATACTAATATTGCTTACAGTATAAACAAAAAATAACTTTAAAATTAGATGCTAAATAAACTAAAATCTAAAAAATCCAGTCACAGTTTCACCAGAATATCAACCAGTAAAGAGATCACTCCTCTCACAAATGAAAATAGTTCAACAGGATTAAATAAATCCAGAAGCTTGTCTCTCCAAAGGCTGATGACAATATTCCAGTTCAGATGTACTCTCTCCCTCAAATGGAAACAGCAAGCCCAAAATAAACTAGCAAGATAAAACTCGATCAGACCAAAGATCAGGAGGTGAAGCAAAATTAATCCCAGAAACCAGGGACCAAAAGTTCAACTCCTCCACTCTAGTTTATTGTCAGCAGGCAGGCAGTAGCAATTCCAGTGTTCCACCAATAGCCACCTATAGACGGCTTCAGGAGAGTCCTCGCCCAGCTCCTGATACCTCTTTCCAACCCGCTCACTGCTACGGTCACCCACCGGCTACCGAGCAGTGAAAACGGAAGAGTTGCATATACAGCCGCCCTACAGCAGCAGAACCACAGCACACCGTTGGCTCGAGGTCAGGACCAGGAAAGGCTTTCTCCCGGTGGACCACCCAGGTCTCTTCTGTGGTCAGAGAGGATTTTGCAAACTGTAGGTTCCCACCCTCCTCCTATGAAGAGGAGCAGCTAATGTCACCTTAATTCCCCGAGTGGTCACAAATTCTTTGTGACTTATCACACGCAGTAGAGTCCTGAGAGCAAGAGCCTATGATTGTGTCAAGCGTTACTTCCTCAGTTAGTTAGTTTTCCTGCAGCTCAGACCCCGCCGTGGGCTCCCACTCACGGCAGACCGATCCCTGCAGTCACTTCGAAACGATTAACAGCATCACATTCCTGTGTGGCTAATACTCATGGACGGACCTAGCCCCAAGTTCATTCACTTGTGCTTGCTTTCTCCCTCCCGGGTGACCTCGTTCCGCTGCTGCAGCTTCTCCTCCATCTGCTGGCGTCACCCCACGTCTGCGACTGCAAACTTAAACAAAGGCTGGATCCAACGCTCTTTGATGCAAGGTGCCACTTGCGTCATTTATGTTTCATGCAGGCACCTTGTGTCATCATCTGAGCTTTGAAATTTGAGCCCAATAGCTTATAGAGTAAATATATTTTGCCATGTTCTGTCTTATTCTGCATGTTGATGCCAACAAGAGGTGACCCATGAGCATCAGTATGTGACTACATGTGTGTTTATACATTGAAAGTAGTAAAGGAGCCAAATACTCTTCCTCCTCTTGCCAGTTGCACAGTTGAAATTACCATGAATACACCAAAAATATGTATTTTTCTTTGGAGGGAGGTGCTGCATAGATAGTTTGCTACAGAAAGCCAATGATAATACCCCCATCCACCAATATACCATTGATAGTGCCAGCATTACAGACGTAACTATGATGTATGATAGATGACAGATGTTTCTGCTGCAGTCATAGCAGTAGGATTATAAATACAAAAACAACCATAATATATTATTATGCCAGGCCAGTAATACAGTGTAAAGTAACACATAATATTGGGAAACTATGGTGGGTATGTCAGGGCATAGGGTACTAAGTACTGGGTACAACTATGGGACATCAAATGTTTGGGATGACACAATATATATAGCATACTCTTTGCAAAAAACTGCATTAATGCATCAATTAGGGTTCAGGTTAAAGTGAGAAAAGTAGGTAAATGTGGCGTTAAGGTTTCCAACCCTAACTCCCCACCCCCATCACCCAAGCAGGAAAAGGAGAAAACATTACGGTTTTTGCTGTCCTTACTTTTGGTGAATCGGGTTGGGGTCTTTCTTGGGGTTCTCAACTCTTATTCTCACCCCATTCCGTGACTAAATAAAGTGAGATGTACATTAATATGTTTTCTTTAGGCAGGGCCTATAGGTTGTTAACAACGTGGAGAGACACAGTTCTGTACGTTTGAAGACTATATCACAATGGGATGAGTTTTAGGGTTGAGAACCCCAAGGAAGACCCCACCCCTGATTTGCTAACAGTCAGGACAGCGAAAACCATAATATGTTTTCCTTTTCCTGCTTGAGGGGTGGGGGGGGAGTTAGGGTTGGAAATCCTAATGCCACATTTTCATACTTTTGTCATTATAATCTGAACCCTAGCTGGTGCATTAACACAGTTTTTTGCAAATAATGTAGTTATTTTTGAGATAGTAGAATCACATCCTCATTCACCCAGATTCCTTTGGAACCTGCATGAATACATCCATCTGGCTAGAGGTCCCTGTGCTTCCATCCTTCCATAGATGCATCCATCCATTTGACTCTGGAAGGGCAGGGACTTCTGAGCCCTGCACTTCTGTGACTCCAGAAAAGCAAATTATGTGTGTGGTTGTAATTGTTTTTTGTGGGGCTCACTTAAAAGGAAATAATATATTAAATGCCCCTTTTAACTGCCGATGGTTGATAGTATGTGGCCAAAAATGTGTTTTTCATTTTTTTCCCATAAGCCAATACATTTTTGTCTGTTTGCTCTGAACTTTGCCATGATCATAGTGGAAGACAAGATACACCTTTGTTGTATTTGTGATGTTGATTGGACTTTCATTGTAGATTTGGTCACATGGTGAAGATTAGAGGGAATTTTTGGGTGCAGTGCATACCTCTTGAATGTTTTAGAAGGGGATTATGTGTTAGTGTTATAGTACTCATTGACACCTTGTTTTGATATATACATTGTCCCTTAACTCCAACTATTGATGGATATATGACTTGTTAAAGCTGCAGTGTTATTGTATGCAAATTTTAATTTTTCAATTTTTGTGGTTTTTATGTCTGTTTTTTCAGTTGGTATTTTATAGGGATTTAGTCCTGTAGTGCTCATTGGCACCTTTCTTTGGATACAAAGATTGTCCCTTAACTCCAAAGAGTGATGGAGCTGCAGCTTGTTCAAGTTGCAATAGTAGAAATTTAAATTTGTTTTCTATATATATAGATATATATATATATATATATATATATATATATATATATATATATAAAACTCCAAATACTGCAAATACTGATGGAGTTACAGCTTTTCAAGATAGCAATATTATCATATGGGACTTTTGTTTTTACTTTTATTTTTTTATATCTGTATTTTCAGTTTGCATTCCTTTGGGAGTTAATCTTGTAGTACTCATTGAGACCTTTCTTTTGAAGTACAGCTTCCCCCTCAACTCTAAAGACTGACATAGTTAATGCTTGTTATGTTTGCAGTGCTATCCTATGGGAATTTCCATTTTATAGTTTTATTTTTTTCATATGGCCCCTACATTTTTTGGGGGTATTATGTGTTAGTGTTGTAGTACTTATTGAGACCTCTCTTTTGATACATAAATTGTCCCTTAACTCTAAAGAGTGACAGAGTTATTGTTTAAGTTCAAAAATGTGCAAAAAATAAAGTCCAAATTCTTGTTTCATATAACCAGTCTTGTTTTTTGAGACTGTATCATTCTCACAAAACAGGACTGGTTCATATGAAACAGGAATGTGAAAACAAAACCTAAGTCCAAATTCTTGTTTTGTATGAACCTAATTTTGTTTCATATGGTGCAATTCTTGTTTCGTGAGGCCATAAGAAACAAGAAAATCACTTCATGAAACAGGATTTTTAAAATATTTGAAAAACACATTTCTGGGTCCTTTTTCCAAAAACTAACTGTAGAATCCAGCTAATGAGGTCCAGTTCAACAAGATACATGTGTTGGTGTCCCTGCAGGATATGATTTTTATGGTTTTCAAAAGAGCTTTTTTAACAAACAGGGCTAATGCACTCTGTGCCTTAGCTTTTCACACACCACCAACCCAAGTTTGAGAACGAGTTTGGGTTGCTGGGGCTCAGCCATGGAGGGAGAGGATTTAGCATGTGGAGAAGAGCTCTCCTCTCCCAGGGAGGGGTGACTCATCATCTTGGCCCTTGGATGCCCCCAGGTGGAGGCCTGGAGGTAGCACCAGCAGTCTGAGACACAAGAAGGGAGGGGCTGCAGTTCCATAGGCATGTGCACCTCCATGTACACAGCTTATGTGGTGCCACAGCAAGGAAGCAAGGGAGAAGAAGATGAAATGGCTTGGTGTGGGCCACATGAAGCCCTGCCTGCCTTCTTCTGGCCCACACAATCGGCCGGTCACCTGCCCCCCTCTGGATGTGTGTCTCTAGGTTGGTAGAGGATGGCCCTCCTGTGCCCTACTATGAGTGGATATTCATGGAGGATTTTGTACATGGTGAGCCATTGTGGTGGGATGTCAGGTGGGTGTGGACAAGAACAGAGCTGAGGGTCCCCCTCACCTACTATGGAGAAACACTTCTATAGCAAAAAGAGTTTTTTTTTAAATGGAAACAAGACAACCCCAATATGAAACAAGAACTTCTTTTCACAAAACAAGATTACTCCCTCCCCCATATGAAACAGAATCTTGTTTCATATGGCCAAATTCTTGTTTCATATGAAACAGCTATCCAAAAGACCATAATGAGAATGCTCATAACTTATATTTCAAATCTTTATAACTGTAAAATTGATTAATATTTTCTCACCAAATCAATGAAAGGCACCATTCTGGTGCAAACGCTTTCTACCCTGAACATTTCAAACCAAAATTCCAAACTGTCTGTGTGCTAGGTGATGACAAAAAAAACCCAGCAAAAAAACCCAGAATTTGTTCACTTTTTTCACTATCTGGATTTTAGAATCCACACATCTGAGTGAAACAAAACTGGCCTCATCACATTTCCCCCAATACCCTGCATGCAGAATTTTGTGCAAAGCCATTGAAGGGGACAAAGCTGTTGAAGTTAGAAAGAACTATGTTAAGAGCAAGACAGTTATATTGGCAGCAGGTCATTATGGAGGCATATTTAAAAGTAAATAGAGTGCTGAGAGGTCTCAGAATTAAAAAAAACAAACAACCTACCTTCAGAAGAGACACAGGCACTTGTTTAACTAATTGGAAAAACTTAATTTGGAATGTTCAGTAGGTTATATTAAATTAATCATACAAGATGGCATGGAAATTGAGAAGGAGGTCAACAAATTAATTATACAAAAGGAAGACCAAGTGAAGAGATTTGAGATTTGGGCAGAATATTGTGAATATAGGAAGCAATTAATGGATACTATTGCTACTTATGACCAACAGTTAAAAAAAGTAAAAGCTAAAAAGTTTGAAAGGGACAGATGAGATTAAGTGGAAGGCAGAATATTCAACTGGAGTCAAAAGAACAGCAAATCACAACCTATTTTGAAGAAAAAAACACCAATACTGTATATTTTCAGCCCAGCAACAGCACTGAATTACCAACAGAAACCTACACAAGTGGTTCTGAACTGGAGACAATGTCGGAGAATTAATCTTGTTTTTTAGAGTGGAGCCAGGATTTGATCCCTCAGAACCAGGAGGCATTATGGTGAGAGCCAAGACTAATGGAAATGAAGCCTGTACAAGCACTTTATCTAAAGAAGCATCCAGTCAGATGCAGCCCCCATTGAACATGAATAAATCCACCCAAAGAGGGATGAGAGGAAAGGAACACCCAAGTAGACATAAAAAGGTGGAGCCAATACAACCAGCCCAGGCACCAGGGAGAGATACTGGAGGGGCAACATAGGCTGAGGATGAGGATTGTGCGACCACTGAGGGACTACAGGTAAAGGAATCTCTGGTTGTTACTATATCACAGAATACACTGACTGGACCAGAACTGAAAGTACTAGACAAGGGCTAAAATTTTTCCCCAACACAATACATGAATGACTTTGACACTATGATTGATCTTAAATGCTTTACTAGAAAATTGATTCTGAAAGGTTTTTTTTCTGCAGACACTTGTGTGAATAATAATAATTTACTAAGTTTCTATAAAGGTAATTCATAGCATTCAGATAATGTTAATTCAATCTCATTACCGAATTATGACCCTGAAAAAGAAATCCTCCTTCATCCTCCCAGCTAATGCAACAGTGGCATTTTTGGAAAAAGTATGTAAATGGGATTTATTGAACCTTTTTGAACAGGGGGTGCTATTGTCATAATGGACTTAGCACTGGGTAATGTTATTGCATACAAAAACAGCGTGGCTCTATACCACGCTGTCAAAACAGTGACGACAACATGAAAACAGTCGAATACTTGTATTCTGCGGGGGCTCCACCCCTCGCATCCTCCCATTATGGGGGCTGTGTCCCTAAACTCCCCTATTACAATAACCTCCTTCTGGGGGGGGGCAACTCGGGGACTCTCGCTGTTACTGTTGCACAGTTTTGCCCTGTGGCACTGACTAAGTATGTCAGTGAAGTAGATAGACAATTAGGTGATGAACATTTCTAGAAATTGTTATCCTACGATCCAACATTTGATTTCAAAAAAATTGATGTTCTCCTAAAGCAAGCTTTGTTATTAAGATTGATTATTCAAGATACGCTTGATGTTTTAACAGTGGACCATCCTATAAAGTTAACAATATACTGTTTACCTAAAATTCACAAGAGCTTAATTGACCCCTCAGGACAACCAATAATTGCCAGTATTAGCTCTTTAACTGAGCCTTTGTCTTAATTTATTGATGCTCATATTAAAGAACTGGCATGTTGTATGCTATCTTACATTCAAGATACTGGGGATGTTTTATGTTTGTTTCAGAACTTGAAAATAGAAGAAGAGTGGCTATTGGTAACATTTTACATAAATTTGCTTTATACTAATATTCCCCACGAGGGCAGACTGAATGCATTGAGATTAGCTCTTTGTGAATTTACCAGTTGGCGTTCTGTTTTTATTGAATTTTTACTGAGTATGGCTGATTTGTGTTAACCTTTAATAGTTTTACATTCCAGGGTAGACATTATTTACAAATCCAAGGTACAGCAATGGGGGCAACATTTGCCCCCAATTGTGCTAATGTCTACCTTGGGATGTGGGAGCGGGACATAATATTGTCCGAAGTTAACAATCCATTTTTTGAATGTATTAAAATTTTCAAGAGGTTTTTGATGATTTAATTTTCATATGGAGCAACGCAGAAGAAAAATGCAAAAAATTTATCTATTTGGAAGAAAGTAATCCACATCTGAAATGTTCTGTGACATGCAGTAAACAAGTGGTGAATTACCTTGATTTTCAGATTAGTAAGGATGGTTGAGGGGATTTAAACCAAGCTATGTAGGAAAACAACTGATAGGAATGCAGTTCTGCACTTTTTTTTATTCTTTTAGTAACCGGGTAAGGCCCACTAGGCACAAGTGCCTGTTTTCAGGGACAACCCGGGTGCACTAAGGTAGTTAAGTGACTTGCTCAGAGTCATACAGTATGCAGATGGAGGTTGTGGGAATCAAACCCAGGTCTGTTGTATGTACCAAGCTCATTCACAGCTCATTACTTTAATCTCTAGGCAATACTGCCAGCCCTTAACAGTCATTACGCTAGAAATTTAATTGAGAATATACCAAAAGGATAATTTGTTTGATTAAAATGGAATTGTAGTAAACCTAAACTATATATTGATAGCACACAGTCTTTAAAGATGAATTTTTTAGAGCAGGGTTATAGAGAAGACGGTATCGACAAAGCCCCATGGGTAGTGGAAGAAATGGATAGGGCTGATTTATTACAAATAAAGCCATGTAATCATAATGGGGCCTATGCATGATCGGGGAAAAAATATGCACCAGAATCACATATCCCGCCCGTGGAGCACTGCACCTGTGGACAGGTGTGCACAACCGGCATTCACCATTGGCCACCACCTGTATTCGGCTCTGCCCCCTGGTGAGCAGTTCACCACAGGATGGACAGGGATGGAGTTGCAGACCCAGTCAGGCTTACAATGGGATGCCCAGCATGTGTGCCACAGTGGATCCCTTATGCAACAGGGCATGGGTCTGGGTGCATGAATAGCACCAGTGGACATCTCCGCACGGCCATGTTTGTTGTAGTCCCCCTGTGGTCCCCATCTGCGATCCACATCCTGACACACAGCAGGCCCACCCCATATGTCCAGGGGCCCCCTCGACACAGTATTGCCTAATCCCCGCTCCTGTCAGTAACCCCCCCACCACCCCAACACATGGCAGCCCCAACCCTGAGACATCCTTGTGAGTGCCCACAACTCCGCCCATTCGTACATAGGCCCCATTGATTTTATTAGCAACAATACAGTGTCCTTTGTTATTACATACAATGCACGGTCATATTTATTAAAAATTATACCACAGGTATCTAAGTAAGCCAATCAGGATCATAATGATTTTAATATCACCAATACAATCTGTGCAGGCATTAAAAGGTATATCCATAGAAAGCTTCTTCTTCTTCTCCAAATCCTTTCTGATGAATAATCAGGGCTAAAGCTTCTGAAGGAGCTTTAGCCCTGATTATGTAGCGACAAGGGCAAATGGTTAGTAACTCAATCTTAATTCTTTGTTACAACATACTGTACAATGCACAGTCATATTTATTAAAATTTATACCACAGGTATCTAGTGTAAGCCAATCAGAACACAGGAAAACTGTCAGTTATTATCCCACAAACTACTATATACATAACCACAGTAGGTTATCCATATTTACCCAAATCCAAAGGAGGCTATTGACATGTTAACCACACCCACAGTAGGTTATTCACATGTAACAACACCCACAGTAGGTATCCATATTCCCTTTTCTGCTGTCCACACTGCCTGTCCTCTCTGGAGTCTGCTCACACTCATGCTCCCCCAACGTTCTCATACGAGCCCTTTCTACACTGCAGCTAAGTTTACTATTTCTATCTTGAACATTATTTAATTTATCTGTGAGGCTCAGCAAAGGCGACTGACCAGGGAGACCGAAGTCAAGCAGCAAGAGATGATTTTCATTCTGAGGTGATCCAGCCATAGGGAGAAGATGGACAGAGAGAGAGAGAGAGAGAGAGAGAGACAACTTTGTGGATTAGGGACAGAAGGGGTCAGCAACAGTAACAAATGAGAACTGTGTTGTTTTGAATCTGTACCTTTAAGATATTTTTTAGCTCGAGCAGAGTTACAGCATTAAAATGGGCTTTCAAAAGCAAAGCTATAACTCTAGGCATGCATACTACCACTGGCACTAATATGCATGCCCAGAGTCATGGCTTTACTTTTTAAAGCCCGATTTCAACATGTAACACTGCTCGCTTTTCATTAGGAGTTACATATATAAAATTTTATGTAATCCCTGGTTGTATGATAGTAATAATATTCATTTAGTTGGAGCGTACTCACAATAATTGGCTTCTGGGGGGATTTAATGCCTGGGCCTTTGGCCTTGACATTTACTCACCCACAGAAGCTGGTTATTGATTTGTATACTCCAATTAAATGAATGTTATCACTTAAATATAGTTTTTAAAAATTGGCGTATTTTGCACAGAGAATAAACTTGCACATGTTACATCTAATGGTCCTTGTTTTGTACATAGGAGAGGCACTGATGTCGGGAATAGGGCTGCACATAGTTTTTACAGAGCTAATACTAGGGTTGGCATTAATTATTTGCCAAAAGGAACCCATAAATGTAGAAACTGTAAATTTTGTGAGCATATTATGATTGGTGATGAAGTTTCTGTGCTAAATGTCAACAAAGTATTAAATCAAACAGTTACATTGATTGTAATACTACATTGGTGGTGTATTTAGCTACATGTAAGTGTAACAGCTTTTATGTTAGAAAAACTAGCCACAAATTTAAACAAAGGATAAGAAAACATTTGGGAACATTTTTGAAAAAGATGTGGAAAATGCGTTAGCACTACATATGTTGTTAACAAATGGGGAACATAAGTTTAGATGTTTTGGAATTGAAAAGGTTACACTGGGACCCCATGGTGGTGATTTGTGGGTTGAGTAGTTTAGCAGGGAGTCTAGCCATACTCCTGAGTATTTATAGGAAGAGACAGTGTTTAGTGTGTTTCCATCCAGGGTGGTGATTACAGGGTGATTACTTTGCATACTCCTAATTCCCAGCTGGGCGTGAAACCGGAAATGGAATACTTTCTGACCTGGT
This sequence comes from Neoceratodus forsteri, assembly GCA_016271365.2. Lineage (NCBI taxonomy): Eukaryota > Metazoa > Chordata > Ceratodontiformes > Ceratodontidae > Neoceratodus > Neoceratodus forsteri. Next base: position 511,483,930 of record CM028134.1, on the reverse strand, counting down.
TTCATACTGCTACATGTTAAAAGTGCTAAAAAGCCCCTCTTGACAAAAAAAAAATAGTGAGTTCTACTACTCCATGAATTTGATGCTAGCAGAATAGTTTAAAATAGTCTTAGTTATTTGGTGATTTGCACTACCAAGGGCTTGATACTGGCACCCTGTTTTCAAATCCCCCTTAGCAATGATTCCCAGAAGTTTACTTCCCATCTCTAAGGAATGTTCCTCTTCCTTCAGAATAGATGAAGCAAGGCTCTGCAACCTTTGCAGGACTGGGAGCCATTTGTCCACCTGCCATAACAGGTCTGATCACTAGAGAGCCGTATGAGCGTATGCATAGCAGATGTCCTTAGTAATGAATATTTTACTGAAACTCATTACAAAATTAAATTTTAATAACACACGTTAATAATTGGAACACTACACAAAATAAAACACTGAAATAAATGTAATGTAATAACTGTTTTCAGCACTAATTTTATTTATTTATTTATTGAAATTCTGGAATTACAATCCTTTGAGTCAAAGACTCCTTTGCAAAGGCTCCACATCAGTACACAACAGAACATTACATCAAGACATATTGTACATAGTTTTCAAAATAGAACATTACATTTTGACAAATTGTACATAAAATCACAGTACATGGTAGTTACATTGATTGATTACCATCTCAAGGGTTGTTAGAGGACCCTGGGTGATCGAGGTGTGGTGGGACAGGTTACCGATTCAGAGGGACTTTACCAAGCCCTATGTTGAGGTATAAATCCCGCAAGGTTGTAGGCCTTGTTGTGCAGTTATGGAATAAGCAAGTTTTTTTATCACATTGAGCCTAGGGAGGACTGTTGGTAACAGCCACAGGTATCTGAGTCAAGAAAACGTCTGCCTCTTGATTCCAGTTTCGAATTGGCCAAGACTAGGGGCCAGTGAGATGGAGGATGGTAGGTTTTTAAGCCAGAGGGGAGCACGATAACGGAAGGCCCTTTGCCCTAGTGAGGTCCTACAGTGGGGGACTATGAGGGAGGTGCTTGCCTGGCACCTAGGAGTATTCCTATGGGGGGCTGGTTGGATGAGGGGGTGTAGACCATTAGGTGTAAGCTTTATAAGTATCTTTTTGGCTTGGAGGCAAGTACAGTATTTTAGTCTCCCTTCGAAGGTCAGCCAGTCTGCTAGCTTATAGAGCACACATGTATGGGTTAGTCTTTCACTGCTTGTGACCAGTCAGCAGGCTTGTTGAGGGCTAGATTGATGCAGTTAAGGGCTGTTTGGTCAGTGGCACCATAAATTATTATCCCATAATCAACCAACGAAAGGACTGAGCAGGTAACAGCTAGCCGTAGAGCCTGGGAGGTAAGGCAGTGTTTATGTCTGTATAGAATCCCTAGTCGGGTGTTAACAGAGGAGGAGAGGTGTTTAATGTGGATATGGTAGGTGAGGGATTTGTCCAGTGTGATACCTAGATATTTGAAATGTGGGACCTGTTCAATGCGGATGCCCTGTGAATTTGAGATAGATAGCAGGGAATGCATTTATCTTCCTATAAAAACATGCAAATGCTTCAACTAGCAGAGTATGCCAGTGTACAGATTACAGTGTACCCCCATCAGATTGCTCTGCAAGGTCCAAACTTCTGTCTCACTTGGTATTGCCTGTCTTTCTGGGTGCACAGTCTGTGCAGGCATTAAAAGGTGTATCCATAGATAGCTTCTCCTTCTTCAAATCTTTTCTGGTGGAAATGGAAGAAGCTTTAGCCCTGATTATGTAGTGACAAGGGTAAATGGTTAGTAACTCAATCTTAATTCCCCAGATGTCACAAATGCTGTACTGTGAAGCTGAACTTTACTGCATCCCATCCATGGATTCATCAAGTATTTGAGAAACATAGCAGGCTGGCCTAATATCATAAACAAGGCTATGATTCCATATTCTACAAAATGTTCCTTGTATTGTCCTTCATAGTCCAATATAAACAAAAGCTGGCCATAAATCTAGCATACCATAAATTTCTGCTTTTTTTCCTTAAAATTAGCAAGCAAGCAAGCAAGAATGGGACCAATTTGAGAAGTGCCTTCTGTATAACCTCCCCATCAGGGAACTGTTTCCTTGTACAAAGCAACAATGGGGCTCAAGTGAAGTTGACTAGATGCAAGTTATAAAGTCAAATCAATTGTCTCTTGGCCTACTATATTTTATCTCTAAGTGCAGAAAAGACTCTCCACCACACCTCTCTTTCACAGTGTTATCATATGTAGAATGTTTGATTGTGACATGCTTCTATAATTAGACTTCTCATTTATTGTGAAGACTTTCCCTTAAAATCACATGACACATACGTGCAGCCCTGTTGATGATACACAAAACACTCCGGTCTTCTAGAAGTGTTATGCTATCATCAGCTGTTTTTCTGTTGTTTGCAGGATGCACCATTTTATCATAAAATGTATGACTGAGTCACTGGTACCAGTGCCACCTTAAGAATATGGGCAATATTAAAAAAAACAAAAAACATATTATTTCTTGCATACCTTGACTCAGTCCTCCTTCCATCTCCAGTCATCTATTCCACCTAGGAAAACACTTCCTTTCTCGTGCTACAATCTTTTCTTTATATTTATTTATTTAAAAGTTCAGGGTTTCAGTATAAGTTCAATGAGATAAAAACATTTCATTTAAGGAATGTTCCATGTCAAATTGTACAATTCAATGCTGAACAGGACACATGTGCCATGAAACAGACTCATCCATTCAAGTTGATCCTAGCCAGATAGCTAGATAGTTAGACAAACAGACAGACACAATTCTTTATTTTTTACAGGAGATAACTTTAGGACTCAAAGAGCCTTATTTGAGAAAGTTGTCTGGTGGGAGTTTACATCACGTTAAAAGAGAAGATATGTTAAGATTATTTAGTAAGTATATTCTTCCTGGAGATATGTGACTTTATAATATATTTTTTCAACTTAAAGTACATTATACAGACACAGACATCTCTAACAACATGATAGTTGAGTTTGTGCAGACATACCTTCATTAAGCAGGTTAGTAGCGGTCTACATTTAAGTGTGGAAGCAGAGATGATATTGTAGTGTTATTTTACATATCTTGGCTGTGCTAGTGTAAAGAGATGACGTTTGGTTTTGGGTTTGTGTACCCACTGTATATTGACCACATATGTAGGTTTCCACCAGCTGAGTGCCTAAGACATTCTTAAATGTTGTCATTTTGTCTATACTTTGGGTTGTGTAATTGTGATTGTTCCCCAACCCCACCCTCAACACACATTGGGGCCACCGATGTGGGCTAAATCCCAACTGATATGGGAATATTCAAATGAAGTTTATCGAGTATTCAGCATTTGTCATAGGACAGAGAAAGATGACAGAAAAATTGATTGGACAATCCAATGTGGTGGGTGGTATATCCTGCCGGCCAGTTCTGCTACATTTTCGTACCTTTGTTTCAACTCTCTCCCTCACATTTGGGGCACACATGTCTCAGGCTAAGGTAGCTGGGTATGCCAACCCACCAAGCCAAGCCTGCTCTGCATAAGCACACCTAACTGGATATCTGGTGCTGTTCCATCAGATGTCAGGTATCAAAATCCCTGCTGACATCTGTCAACATGTCCAGCACTGCAGATTCCTGAAAACCTGTTCCCTTTGGCTACCAGGGAGCATGTGTGCAGAGTCAAGAGGCATCCAAAGTCAATTCTTGTTACTGACTTTGCCACTTGATGTGTAGTACCTCAGGCTTTGGCACTAACTTGTTTTGTTGACTTGGTAAATAGCGATACTATTAGGTCATCAGGCAGCACTGCATCAACCTATTTCGAGCTTTTTCTCTTCTACAGGGTGACTGGCAGGCGCAACTTTGTCTCTCTCAATGAGAGGACTATGAATCCATCCTTAAGCTCATCTCTCCCAATCCCAGCTCAAACCCCATGTGAGTCCCTCATGGATTTCCCCCATGGCAGGGCCAAGGAGGGGATGGCTGTCCTCCTCCCCAGTGCTCAGTCCAGATCTGAGGCAGAGCCATGTGTTGAGAGTGCAGTCAGGGCTTTATGAGCCTGCCAGCATCCCCTTTTCCATCCCCCTCATTGCTAGGGCATGCATGTCAATGTGCACACATGAAGGCATGCATATGCTATGGAATTCTGCAGCACCCGCCCATCATTAGTGTACTGTACCCTTCTACCCTCAAGCCTCCACCTGGGAGTAGTCATTCGAAAGGAATGCCAAGTTATCCTCCCCAGGAAAGGTGAGCTATCCTCTGGACTCTTGATCCTCTCCCTCCTCAGCTGACCCACAGCAATCCGAGTTTGCCACTGAACTCTGGTCACCAGTGTGACAGGAGCTAAGATGCAGTGCCTCCACCCTCCACACCACTGGGCCAGCCTTCTGCACCAAGCATTTGAAAGTTTGTTTGATCACCTCCCACTGACTAGGGTCTACATCGCAATTAGTAATGTTAATACCAACGTAAGATATGGATGATAGTGAAGTCCTGATAGCCCCCTTTGTGTACTTGGCTGCCTCTACTTGTCCCAGCATCAAGGACATCAATGCATTATGTGATGTTGCATGCACATGACCTTTAAGAGGTGGCTTTATGTAGACAAAATGCCAAAAAGCCAGCATTCAGTGTTCCATACCCCTTTATTACAGAGCACAGAAGCAATAATGTTGATAAGCATAAATGTTGGACCTGTGATTGTTAAGGAGCTGCTGAGCCACATGAACGCAGGCAAAGAACCGCATGCGACTCCTGAGCCTCATGCTGCAGACCTTTGGATTAGAGAGGAGTAGAAAGTGCATGGTGTTCTTGGCACCTGGAGATTTTAGTTTGTCAAACAGAAATTAGCTTCCTCAATAGGTGTGGTCAATATTTCAGCCACTGATAGTCTTATGTTCTTCTTTTTTTGTTCTAGTTACCAAGGTCTACATACCATGGCAAAAACACTCTGAGAATGAACAAATGATGATGATACTGCTTCTCATGAAATGTGTCCTGCTGGTTCTGTTATGCTTAAAACTGTATTACTGGTTTTATTTAAAAAGGCAGATCTTGAATCCAGTTTAATGGAACGTGTTCCCATATTTAAATTCAGTGTTAATACCATCATTGTAGAAAACACAAAATACAGTAAGTACTAACTGTGAGTCATGATTTGAGGTAAATTTTTCAATTGCAATTGATATCCTCATTTGATTCATCACTAAGCTACCGTAGTCCACTATCCAAAGGCTCATCTGATGTCATCACATATTGTTACTGTTAAGATTTTTCTTAGACTTTATCCAAAGTAATCTAAAATGTTAATTCTGTAATTTAATTTAATTTAAAACATTGGTTGTCCCATTCTGCTCTTGGGTAAAGCACTATATTTTAAAGACAAGTCTTTTTGCCACCTTCTGTGCCCCCAAGAGTCTCACTCTTTTAGGCCATGTATTATAGCACTCCTCCGCCTGCCTGACTAACTATCACCAGCACCATCCACCATCAAATCCTAGTTTGCTCCCCTCTTGCTCCTCTATGGGGGACCTCTGCTCAAGTGGGAAGAGGAAGAAGAAGAAGTAGAAGCATGCTGCAGAAGCCAATGTCTGGGCACTAGGGGCAGGGTAATGGGCAGGCCACTGATAAGGATCAGGTGATGTGGGGGAGCACAGAAGGAGGCCTTTAGCCCAGGCTTTCAAGGCTGACATGTTCTATCTGCCCATTCCCAACTCCCAACTGGAGTGTGCATCATGTTGGCACCCTGTGGGTAGGGCCTGCTGGCATGTGGTCACCCACACCAGCAGTAGTCCCATGCAGCCATCAGGAGGTGCTGTCTGATCACTGCATATCTACCCTCCCTCTGGAAGGAGAGTGTCCTTGCAGGCACTCTTTCATCCTGCCTGCAGCCTCTGCTTCTAATGAACCAAAAACACAGAGCTGCGATCGGTGAAAATGTAGAGTGGTGCAAATCCTAAAGGGTAGCCAACTCCTGCATGTAAACAAGTCCAAAATGTACAGTAAATGCACTCTTAAACCTTGCCAGATAAATGCAGGTCAAGTCCATATAGTGTCAAAAAAAATGTTATTTAATCACAAGACCAGAAACAAAGGTCCACAGTGGAAGCTTACAACCTGCCCCAGTGCTTCAACTTGCAATGGAAACATAGAAACATAGAATTTGACGGCAAATAAGGACCGCTTGTCCCACCCAGTCTGCCCATTTCCCTACCTGATGGATAAGCTGCACATTCTAGTTAATCAACAGCTTACTTCCTCCTGCCCCCCCCACTAGAATTGCCTTATGCCTGTCCCATGCATTGTTGAATTCTCCCACTGTTCCTGACTCCACAACCTCCTCAGGAAGGCTGTTCCATGCATCCATAACTCTCTCGGCGAAAAAATACTTTCTAACATTACCTCTGAGCCATGCCCCCTCTTTCTTCAAATTGTGCCCCTTTGTTCTTGCACATCTCTTCTTCTGAAAGATACTACCCTCTTGTACCTTTTTAATTCTCTTGAGATACTTGAACGTTTCTATCATGTCCCCCCTCTCCCTCCTTTCCTCAAGGGTATACATATTAAGCTGCTTTAGTCTCTCCTTGTATGTCTTTTGATGCAGACCTTGCACCATTTTGGTTGCCCTCCTCTGAACAGCCTCCACTCTGTCTATGTTTTTGCGGAGATGGGGTCTCCAGAATTGCACGCAGTACTCCAGATGGGGTCTCACTAACTGTCTGTAGAGAGGGATAACAACTTCCTGTTTTCTACTGTTGATGTCTCTCCCTATGCATCCCAGTATCCTCCCAGCCCTCCTTACTGCCTTCTCATATTGCTTGCCCACCTTTAGGTCATCTGATATAATTACTCATAGGTCTCTTTTGAGTTTTGTTGTTATTAACTCACCCCCCATTGTGTACTCTTCCCCTGGGTTTTTGTTTCCCAGATGCACTACCTTGCACTTCTTTGCATTGAATCTGAGCTGCCATGTATTTGACCATTCCTCCAACCATGCCAAGTCCCTTTTCATTCTTTCCACCCCACCTTGTGTATCAACCCTGTTGCAGATCTTTGAGTCATCTGCAAAGAGGCATACCTTTCCTTCCAGGTGCTCTCCAATGTCACTTATAAAGATATTAAAGAGGACCGGTCCCAGTACTGAACTCTGCAGTACCCCACTAGTTACCCTCCTTTCTTCACTGTGGACTCCGTTTACTATTACCCTTTGTGTCCTGTTGTCCAGCCAGTTTTTTATCCAGGCTACCACCTTGGGACCCACTCCAAGGCTGGCTAACTTGTATATTAATCTTTTGTGTGAGACTGTGTCAAATGCCTTGCTAAAATCTAGGTAGGCCATATCCACAGCCCCTCCCTGGTCTACTACTTTGGTCACCCAGTCAAAGAAATCTATTAGGTTCGTCTGACATGACCTTCCTGCTGTGAAACCATGCAGCCTTGGGTTCTGTGCCCCACTGGCCCCTAGGTACTCCACAATTCTTTCCTTCAGAAGTGATTCTATAATTTTCCCTACCACTGAAGTCAAACTAACTGGTCTGTAGTTTCCTGCCTCTGCCCTGCTCCCACTTTTGTGAGGTGGAATAACATTTGCCCTCCTCCAGTCCTCAGCTACTACTCCATCCTCCCATGATTTGTTAAAGAGAGTAGTCAGTGGTGTTACTAGTTCTGCCCTTAGTTCTTTTAGTATTCTTGGGTGAATCCCATCAGGCCCCATTGCTTTGTCCACCCTCAGTTTCAAGAGTTCTTTCAAAACCCTTTCTTCTGTGAATGGACTGGTATCGACCCCCCAATTCAGAGTTTCTCCCTTGTTTGGTTTGGGCACCTCCCTCTCCTCATCTGTTGTGAATACTGAGCAGAAATATTCGTTCAGTATCCCTGCTTTTTCACTGTCACCCTCTGCCCACTTTCCCTCCCCTTTATTAAGTCTCTGTATCCCTCCCTTGGTCTTTCTTCACTCCCTAATGTACATATAAAAGGTTTTATCCCCCTTCTTACCAGAGTTGGCTATATTTTCCTCAATTTGTGCCTTTGCTATTCTGACTGCCTTCCCTGCCTCCTCCTGCTTTAACTGATAAAGTTCTCTGTCCTGCTCCTTCTGTGTTTCCTTGTATTTACGGAATGCTATCCTTTTCTCCAATGAGTCTTCCTCTGCTTCTAATGCCATGGGCTCAGGGTGCAAAGCTGGGTTTCTTGCATGCCAGGGGTGTCCCTTACCTCTCACTGCCATGGGGCCAGCAAAGACAAGTTTTCGATGATGGGGTTTGTCCCACTGGAAAACCAAGTTGCAGGAACAACCTGAAGAACAGGGCTTGGGGTAAATAAAATAATGATATTTGTTTGCAACCATAATTTTATATTACATGTAGGAATTAAAATGAGTTATTATTTTCAACAACTAGACCAGCTTTATAAAGAAACATGTGAGTCTACAGTGTGTTCACTTTACTGTGCCTCTCCTTGTTCTTAAAATCATCTGTGGGCATGCCTCCTGTTTGACGTTATTGTTCCATATTTTCTGTACCTTTCACTGTCCACTCCTTTATTTTGAGAATTCTCAGCATCCCCATCACTGGACTCCTTAAGGGAGCCAGAGCAGAAGCAACAAGCCTTTGTGTTAGGCAACCAAGCAAAACAAAGAGAAAGAAAAAATGCTGTGGTTCTCAAAGGATGTGGCTGGGAAGGTAAGAGAGAAAATTTTAGCTTTCAGAAGGTACTGTACAAGGAAACACAGTTGGGGGGAGGACAGGGAACTGTATCTGGAAAAGCAGAGGGAGGCAGGAAATGCTATCAGGAGCACAAAGGTGCAAATGGAGGAGAAAATAGCCCAGGCAATTAAGAAAGGAGACAAGACTTTTTTTCAGGTACAGTAGTAAAAGAAAGAAGACTAGGGGTGGGATTGTGTGGTTAAAAAGGGAGGGAGGGGTGTGTGTTTAGGGGGATCTAGAAAAAGCTACAATTCTGAACAAATATTTTTGTTCAGTATACGCAGAAGGGGAAGGAGAAGGACCACTATTGGGTGAAAGGAGCACCAGTAGGAGAGAAGTGGACACCAGTTCGTTTACAGATGAAAGAATTCTAATGGAACTTGAGAATCTGAAAAATGACAAGGCTATGGGGTCAGAGGGGATACATCCCAGAATATTAAAAGAACTTAGAGAGGTGCTGCCAGCATCACTAACAGCCCAATTCTACAAATTGAGTGAGACACAAGTGGTTCCGGGGACTAGAGGAAGGTGAATGTAGTCCCTCTCCACAAAAGTGGGAACAAGGAGCAGGCTGGCAACTACAGGCCAGTAAACGTGATCTTGGTGGTGGGGAAATTAATATAGTCACTGCTAAAGGAAAATATTGTGATATTTCTTGACTCCAGTGAAGCAGAGGATCCAAGGCAGCATGGATTCACAGTGGGAAGATCTTGTCAAACAAATCTGCTAGATTTCTTTGATTGGGTGACTGGGGAGGTAGAGCAGGGGGGCGCGGTGGATGTGGCCTATCTAGATGTCAGCAAGGCCTTTGACACTGTCCCACATAAGAGGCTGATAAATAAGTTGGACAGCCTGGGAGTGGGCCCCAGTGTAGTAAACTGGATCAGAAACTGGTTGAGTGACAGGACACAGAGGGTGGTGGTAAATGACATTCAATCCTAGGATAGGGGGGTGACCAACAAGGTGCCACAGGTATCTGTGCTAGGGCAAGTCCTCTTTAATGTCTTCATAAGCAACATTGCAGAGGGGTTGGAAAGGTAAGGTATGCCTCTTTGCAAATGACACTAAAATCTGCAACATGGTTGACATTCTGGGAAGGTGTGTGTGGAAAAAATGAGAAAGGACCTAAACATACTTGAGGAGTGGACGAGAGTCTGGCAGCTAAGATTCAATGCAAAGAAGTGCAAAATCATGCATTTGGGGCACAGAAATCCAAGGAAGGAGTAGAAGATTTGTGGAGAGGTACTGATGGCTACCAATCAAGAAAGAGACCTGGGGGTAATCATATCTGATGACCTAGAGGTAACCAAACAATGTGAGAAGGCTGTGGGGAAAGCAAGTGGAATGCTAGGGTGCATAGGGAGAGGTATCAGCAGCAGAAAAAAGAAGGTGGTTATGCCACTGTACAGATCACTAGTGAGACCTCATCTGGAGTACTGTGTCCAGTTCTGGAGGCTATGTCTCCAGACGTACATAGACAAAATGGAGGCAGTCCAGAGAATGGCAACAAAAATGATGCAAAGACTAAACCAAAAGTCATATGAGGAAAGACTAGAGGACCTCAATATGTATTCCCTGGAGGAGAAGGGAGGGGGATATGATAGAGACATTCATGTACATCAGGGGTATAACAAGGTACAGAAAGGTAACATCTTTCAGAAAAGAAGGTGTATAAGAATGGGGGTCATGATATGAGGCTGGGGGGGTAGGCTCAGGAGCAGTGTGAGGAAGTACCTTTTCACAGAAAGAGTAGTGGATGCTTGGAATGGCCTCCCTGAAGAGGTGATGGGGCCAAAAATGGTAGGGGAATTCAAGAATGCGTGGGATTATTGTACATTGAATATTCTTAAGATTTGTATTATGTGTTTGATGTACAATATGTGTTTACATGTATGTCTTGTGTTATTGAAGTGCCTTCCTGGGATAAGTCTTTAAAAGGACCATGTGGCTCAGTGCTTTTTTACCAGGTTAACAAATGTTAAAATAAAAAATAAAATCGACATGAGTACTCTTGCAATAGGGAAGAAAGAGTAAGCTGCAGATCAACCAGGGTCTCTGGTAATGCATTAGGTAGTGAAAAGAGGCAGACTTGGTAGACCACACAGTGCTTATCTGCCGTCACCTTCTATGTGTGTATCTCAGTACTACTGCAGTAGACTTTTCAGCTACTACACACATACAGTACGATACAGACAGCCTCCCAACTCAGCTTTGACTCATGGATCTTCCTGCCCTATTATGATCTCATCTAAAAGGTGATATAAAGCAATTTTAAATATATTTAAACACCCTCTTGAATCTTCTTGTCAGTGATAATTGCTCTTTGTAAAGAATTTGAATATTCTTTCAGTTTGGAACATATTTTTGTTATTATAATGCTGATGACTATATTATATTCACACCATTTACGGTGTGCAATCTTCTGTTTCAGTGTTTCTGAACATTTTGGGATGTCAGTTCCTACTATTCCACACTGATTTGTCAACATTATAGAACAGTGTGAGTAGACATCATAGAATATCCAGGAAACCTACTTGATGCAGACACTGTAAGCACTGAAGGGGCAGAATGTGAAGCACGATCTGTAATGATGAAGTGGTAATAATCCTTTTCGGGGAAAAAAAAAACATCCATAGCCAATCTAAAACTTCACAATAGCTGACCAAATGAATGAAACATTGGGCCCTATTCTCATTGATAATTTCTGGTGTTATGTACTTGCTGTGCGCAGTTAGCACCATTTGGGACTTTGCTCAATAGTGGTTACAACCCTTTCCCTGTTGCTAAACAGCTTGCAACCATATGGGGAAGGAGTGGGGGCTGCTATGTAAATGGATTGTATGGCCATTCACAGACTGTAGCCGACCTGATGTGGAGTCACAGCATTGATCACTATATGACTGGCACTATGTCATACTGTGACTGTATAAGTCACAATCTGGTATTTTAGGGAGAGCAAATGATGTCTGCACCCATTAACATCTGGCTAACTCATTTACACTTAAAAATAATGGAGGAACTCTTCCCTTTACGACTAATGAGAGCTTTTGTGTATAGCACAAAATGGTGGCAGCACAACAGTGCAACAGTTTGCCACATTTGTTTTTGTTTTTTTACTTTATTTGCTCCTCTGTCCAAAGGGTGGCTATACCACCTTCTGACCATTATTGGCCTTAATGGGACTCAGACAAAGGAGATTTACTCCTTAGTTTCCTTCTCTGCTTTTGTTTCCTTCCTGTGGGGACATCAGCACATGGATGGCTGCCACCCAACCTGTCACGCACTCTGCAGTGTCTCCACCTCCACTACACGCTGTTTACATCATTGTCTGTATTGCTACAGGGGGTAGTGGTAATACAAATTTATTGGTCGGCTTATAAGCCATTACAAAGGTCAAAATGTGTTGTACAAAATAAAAAAAAAATGTCCAAATACATAAATTAATAATCATACAAAGACATAGACAATTATACAGTTTTCCAGATTTAGAGCATTTAGGCCATTCTCAGTGAAAATTCTTGATCTTGTACACAAATATCTGAATACAACAATTCTTCTGTTTCTTATTATGATGACAGTATTGCACAATATCATACCTAAAGTATATCCAAACATGATGTTATCTAATCTATAAAGTAATTATCCAGATACAGCTGTCACTGTTCAATAGTTTCAAGGGAGACCACAGGGACCAGCACATCCAAATCTTTAAGATCTTAGTAATCACAATATCACATCTATAATATATATATATATATATATATATACTGTATATATAAAATAATGTCACTTCTGGGGTGATTAGTCACACTCGGCCTGCGGCCTCATGCCTAATCACCCCAGGCATGACGTTATCCCAGCATAACACACACCCTGTCGTGCATTATTGCTTATGTAACTTTGGTATCACCTGGCAACCTCACCAGAAAAATGTAATCCATGAAGAACGCCTGGGAGAAGTTCAAATTCAACCAGGTCAAAATCCTTGGTGCGGTCCACAAACAGTGCCGCACATGAGTAACCTCTGTCTAGTGCACTGTGTACACTGCTTGTGAACCCCACCAAGGCCGTTTCTGTATTAAAGCCTGGCTTAAAACCATGTTGGTTACTTGAAAGAAGGGAATATTTCCCAAGAAAAGCCAGGGTTTGATCCATAACAATTTCTTCAAGAATTTTTGAAATGGGTGACAAAAGTGATATTGTCGATAATTTGAAACAATGGAAGGATTTCCATTCTTCAAAATAGGTTTTATGGTTGCTAATTTCCAACTAGAAGGAAAAACATTATAACACAGGGAGAAGTTGAAAATATGAGATAAAGGATACGCAAAACAATTAATACTTAGTTTAATACAGAGAATAAAGTATGGGTCTGGGTGTGTAACAAGAATTTACACACACCCGAGGGGTTTATGTGAGGCATCTAACCCTGAGGGTGTGTGTAAATTCAAGTTTACACACACCCAGACCCATATTTTATTTTATATAATTGCTGGGTTTCCTTTTTTCGCCTCAGCTATTATATAAAATAAAGAGCTGCCAGTGTATCCTAGGTTCGGTTGCGTTTTTGTCCGGTGCCGAGATTTGCCTTTCTTTAAACTTTTGTTTTTACTACGTGCAGGTCTTTGAATGTTTTCACGGTATATGGGGAAAATATAAAAGAAAATGACTTACCACTGAGTTCTTCTGGCGGTTCTGTTTACACGCAGGAAGCAGTGGCGGTCTGGAATGGTCATGCTGCTACGTGAGCATGTTATAGCAAGGGAAATGGCGCCGTGTTTGCTATTGCAAACACTCTTTATAATGGCAAATTACGCCACGGTTTCCTTATGGGAAAAAGGTGAAGCCAGTTATTATAAACCTATTATCCACTCTGTCATGACCCTGAAAGGGCTTTGGGTTATTTTCCAAAATGTATTTTTTTTACAAGAGAAGGAGTGACATTTTTAAAATAAAACTTTGGACTAATATCATTACAAGCATACTCAGACTCAATTCCACTATCAAGGACTATGGGGGTTCTATAAGGGCCAAGATTTCCTAAATATCTATTAAAGAAATCAGAAACCAAAGAAGGATCACTAATACTTTGTCCATCTTGAAGAATGGCAGGGACAGAATCTTTTTTCTGTCTTCCCATCATTTTATTCAAGAAATTCCAGATTTTTTTTAGGATTACCCTTAGAGTTCCTCTGTTCATTAAGACAGTAGGCAACCCTAGCTTTCCTAATTTCTGATTTACATTTGTTTCTGAGTGTCTTATACTCAAGGAGAAAAGCAGAGTTTTTTTGATGCCCTATATTGCTTCCAGCACTTACCACGTTTTCTCATTAAATGAATGAGAGCCCTTGTAACCCATTCTTGTTTAAAAGGTCTGATTCTTATTTTCTTTAACGGGGAAACCTTATTTGCAATAGCATTATAAGCAATACAGAAGAAAATCCCACATTGCATCAATATTAGTACAGGAACAGAAAGGGGACCAATCTATTTCTTTGAACAAGTCTTCTATTTTCTGAGGGGTTAAATTAGCCAGGTTCTGACATTCTACATATCTAGGAGGCCCTTTAGACACCTTGACTGACCATTCACATTTGATGGGATGATGATCACTCATGACATCAGGCATAACCTCCCAATTAACCAATGCAGGATGATCTTAATAGACTGGCAACTTGGATGCACAAATCAAAAATGAGTTACAACATAGCCTAATATGTGGTCTTACACTTAAGGAAGGGTGATTCCGCGTGCACAGGCAGAGAAGATATCAGTGCTGTGCCGAGCTCCATTGTGGCAGACTGAATCTGGCATCATCTGTTAAATTATTTATAGCAATCTTGGTACCATAAGAAAGGTAATGCACTGAGCTACTAAGCTACTTTATGTATTTTTTTGTTTTTACTGTAAATACTGCCCATTTTTAGTGTTTAGAATCTGACTGTGATTTAAAGACTAGTGGCCATGGTGGACATCACAATAACAAGTAGTAGCAGCTCAAAGAAACAGAAAACAGAATCACATTTTCAGCAGATGTTTAACTCGATTAAGAGTTACCTACAGGACATAAAAAGTGCTTTCTCTGATTTGGCTGTTAGTGTTAAACAGGCTCATGATTGAGTGGAGGCTGTGGAGTCTAGAGTATCCCGGTCAGAGGATACTGTTTTTAAATGAGTAGAAAAAGTGTCTATTCAATAAAAAAATATTGACTTCCTCATTAAAGTGGATGACTTAGAAAAGAGGGGTCACATAAATAACCTAAGGATTGTAAGAGTGCCGGGGGGCCTGAAAAGGGTGACATTTTTTGTTTCCTACAATTCCTTATACCTGAAATTCTGCAGTTTAAACCAAACAGACCTCTGGAAGTTGAAAGAGCACATAAAACCTCAATGCTGTCCCCAAACAAAATGAGAGACCAAGGGATATTTTTGTTAACTTCTTATGCTTCACACAAAAGGAATTGCTGTTAAAACTATTCTGTGAAAAAAACCCTGATATGGCAGGGCTCAAAAATGCATATAAAGTATTTCAATACTTTTCAAATGAACTGGCTGCAAAATGTATGAAATTTAACCAAGTAAAACATGACTTACATGCTTTAAGACTCAGATATCAGGTGAGATATCCTACCCCAACAGGACTACCTCCCGTTCCTCCGGTACTGGCTTCATCTTTCCCTCCATCTCTCCCTTAGAGGTCTACCATGCACTAATGTCACTCAATCCTGTAAAATCTAGCCCTGACGGGCTCCACTCAAAACTCCTCCTCATGTCTGCTTCACCAATTGCCAACCCCCTTGCCCACCTCCTAAGTCTGTCCCTTTCTTCCAGCTCCATCTTTCAAGCCTGGAAATTGGCCAAGGTGCTACCACTCCACAAAGGAGGGGACTCTGCTTCTCCCGGCAACTATAGACCCATCACTCCCCTGCTCTTCTTCTCTCGCCAAACAACAAGAGTCACTAATCTACTCTAGGCTCTTGGAATATCTCTCAGCTTCTGGTAGTCTCTCACCTTTCCAGTCAGGTTTAAGGAAACGACAGTCTACTATTTCCTCCCTGCT
This sequence comes from Neoceratodus forsteri, assembly GCA_016271365.2. Classification (NCBI taxonomy): domain Eukaryota; kingdom Metazoa; phylum Chordata; order Ceratodontiformes; family Ceratodontidae; genus Neoceratodus; species Neoceratodus forsteri. The sequence continues at coordinate 511,468,163 of CM028134.1, read as the reverse complement.
TCAAGTCACCGATTCTATACATACAGCAATAGATCAAGGCCAAATCACCATTGCAATTTTCATTGACTTCGCAAAGGCCTTTGATGCTGTCTCCCACCACCTTCTACTCCATCAGCTTCTGTCATTGGGCCTAGCACCATTCACCATCAAATGGTTCAGATCCTACTTACACAACAGACAGCAATCTAGCCTTGTTGGTGTTGCCCTCTCCTCCACCCCTCTCTGTCCAAACCAGGGTCCCCCAAGGATCCATATTTGGTCCAATTCTATTTTCAGTCTTTATAAATGACCTTCCCTCAGTCTGCTTCAGTTCTCAAATTCATATGTATGCGGATGATACCGTGATCTACTCATCAGGCCTTTCTGCCACTGATGTACTTATCCCACTTCAACAGGATTTTGATAATGTGCAACACTGGTTCCAGGAAAACCAGCTTAAACTAAACACCAAGAAAACCATCTCAGTGCTCTTTGGGTCCAGGCAGAGGTTGTCTAGACTATAGACCACCCCATCATTTGTCACTCTAGTAACCCTAACAAAGGGGGGTTGGAGCAACAAGATGGCCACAGTGCTGCTCCGTTCCCTGCTCCTTTGCTCCTGAAATAGCATTTGCAAGTTCTGTTAAAATCTTTTTTCTATTTTGTTTCATTTGAATTGGATGAATGAAACTCATTTTAAAATTGAATTTAACTTACTTTTCTATTGCTACTTAGCACCTCTGTTCCTCGGTGTTCAAGTTCTGAGCACTTGTTTGGAGTACTGTGTCCAGTTCTGGAGACCCCATCTCCGCAAGGACATAGACAGGATAGAGGTAGTCCTGAGGAGGGCAACTAAAATGGTGCAGGGTCTGCAAGAGAAGCCGTATGAGGAGAGACTAAAGGAGCTTAATATGTATACCCTTGAGGAAAGAAGGGAGAGGGGGGACATGATAGAAACTTTTAAGTACCTCAGTGGAATCAACAAAGTCCAAGAGGGTAGCATCTTTCAGAAAAAGAGACTTGCAAGAACAAGGGACACAATTTAAAGATAGAAGGAGGGCGGTTCAGGGGCAATGTGAGGAAGTATTATTTCACAGAGAGGTAGTGGATGCATGGAACAGCCTTCCTGAGGAGGTTGTGGGGTCTAAAACTGTGGGAGAATTCAAGAATGCATGGGACAGACATAAGGCAATTCTTGTGGGGGGGAAAGAAATAGGCTGTTGGTTAACTAGGATCTGTGGCCTATCCTGTAGGTAGGTAGGGAAATGGGCAGACTAGATGGGCCTAGCGGTCCTTATCTGCCGTCAAAGTCTATGTTTCTATGTTTCTATGTTTCTATTTGGTGTTATGATGATGCACCTAGTCTTGCTGAAGATGCAGGTTCTGAGTCGTCAGCCTTGGAGTTCACGGCTCTTGTTTTGATGAAGGAGAATTTGGAGCACCTGGGTAGTTGGAACAATTGCCAGAGAAAAGCTGAGTTGCATTGGAAGTCACATTGTGTGCCGATAGGTGCTTTTATGTCTATTAAAGGTACGCTATGGTTGCCTAGGGAGAGGGGAACACCCTTTTGCCTTAACAAGATGAAAGTTACTACGCTCAGACAAGCAATATTCTTCTCTTCTATCTTCTAGGTCCCAGATGATATGACGAGATGGGTCTCCAGGGAATACAAGGCAGAGATTTACTGAATGCAACTCTGAAAAGGGGTCTTGAACTCAGTATGGATATAGTCTGAGGGGCCTAGAAGTGCATGCAGCTTCTTGCAAGTATTTGTGTGGCTTAAGTGCATTGACAGGCTGAGACCGCAAAAGGTGCTACCCTGCAGGTACAGCTTTATTTTATTTAAGTTTGAGGAGCCACATTTAAAAAAAGGCATGCTATATGGCCTACAGGTGTATCGAGCATTGCTTTATGCCTCAGAACTCCAGGCAATGGAGCTGAACGTTAAATGGTAACTTGTCTCTGATGGAGATAGTTATAAGCAGTACATCAAAAAGAAATATAATTGAATTTTCAGACCTCATACCAGGATTTCTGGTCAGGAATTGCCTGCCGAAGGTATTTGGAAAAATCCTGATATGGAATTTATGTCTTATAAAACTCTGGCGCTGTTTATGAAGGACACCTGCTGTAGTTTGGCATTGATTTTATATGTGGTTTACACTATTCTGTGGACTCCTGACTTGCAGCTTTGAACAGTTAAAAAGGAACGGTTATTTGAATTTTTATCTGTGCAAGCCTTTCAGCATGGAGAGCAAATAAGAACCCTTGAATAATGTGGGAGCTTGTATTTCTTAGGTGTGCATCTTATGGGTCAGAATTTATTTATTTTTAACTGTTGAACATCAAAGTGTTTTATTTAATTAAATAGGACTCCTTAATACTTGAGCTGCTGTTGATTAAAGCTCCTTAAGTATGGAGCTGACTGATATATTCCTCTGAACACCCGAGGACTAAATACCTATTTATTGAATCTAATTTGGTGTTGTTGGAATATTAACCCTAGCAGTTGCTGGTTATACGGTTTTTCCTGCATATCTAGTTCAATTTATATGCCCATGCTAAATAATTGTATGGACCCCTGAATATAAAAAGGAGCCTTTTATACATATTGACTCATGGATTGCAGAGTTAAAGGAGCCTTGAACATTTGTTCTAAAAATTAATGGACTCCTGACTGTAGTGGAACTATAACTCTGCTCAGCTGAGATAGATCTTTTAATGTTTTATTTTAAATGTATGGAATAGTCGGCAATCAGTTTTGAGGTGTGTTGTAATTGTAGGATATATTATTTTCCACACAAGTTTTACGGTCTGCTCTCAGAGTTATCTACTACCTGATAAAACCTCTGGAAAATTATTTGCAAAATGTTTTTAAGGAGGACCATATTTTACTTATGTACACTTTGCATGATTATGTACATTTTAACTGTCTATAGATTGTAAAATGTTTTCCTGTGCTGTTTTGTAATGACTTTTAGTCGAACGAATAAAATAAACTAAAGCATTCTTAGTAAATGACCTTCCCTCAGTCTGCTCCAGTTCTCAAATTTATATGTACGGTATGCGGATTATACCATGATCTACTCCTCAGACCCCACCGCCACTGATATACTTATCCCCTTCAACAGGATTTTGATAATGTGCAACACTGGTTCTAGGAAAACCAGCTTAAACTAAACACCAAGCAAACCATCTCAATGCTGTTTGGGTCTAGGCAGAGATTGTCTAGACTACAGACCACCCCATCATTTGTCACTCTGGATGGCTCCCCCTAGACATAATCCCCACCTTCAAACACCATATTGATGCTGTTTGCACAAAACTACTCCCAAATCTTGGCATCCTCTACTGTCATAGGGACCACCTTGCTCTACCAACCTGTCGGGATCTAGTTATAAAAACTATTTTGCCCATATTGAACTATGCCGATGTTGCCTATGGCTCTGCCTCTGTAACCTCCCTCACAAAACCAGACATTCTCTTAAACTCTTTTTGTCATTTTGCTACTCCCCCCCCCCCACTTACCACTGCCTCCTCTACTCCTCCATTTCCATTAGGCCACTATCACACAGGTGTTTGGTCCATAGCCTCTCCTTCATTGCCAAATACTGGTTTGGGACACTCCCTTCCTACTGCTCCTCCCGCCTAGCACCAGCAAGCCCTTCCACATACTCCTTTTGCTCTAGGGACTCTCAATGTTTCTCCATTCCCCACCCTCACACTAGTGCAGGTCAGTAAGCCTTCTCTTATCATTTCACTCTCCTCTGGAATCAACTTCCTAAGGACATTCACCACTCCCCTTCACTCATCTCCTTTAAATCCCTACTATGACTGCTCCCCAGCACAAATTGCTCATGCCGGTCTACCCATCCCCCTCCAGCACCCCCCCCAGCCTCCTACTCCTTAACACCCCCCCCAGCCTCCTACTCCTTTACAGTCTCCTCTGAGCGTTTCTTCCTGGATGTCTCTGACTCATTGAATGGTCTCCTATGCACTTTATCTGCCTCATTATCCTGTAACCCTATAGTGAATTAACCAAATGTTGCTTTCACTCGTGTGTCATATCTTATTGTACTGTTTTGAATATTTGTTTGTGTATCAGTTCTTATTGTACTGATTCTGTATATTGCATGTACCTCTGTACTGTATGTGTTGCCCTATTTGTACCCCCTGGTCACATCTGGAAACAAGCTTCAGTTCAGTGTGCCTTTCCCGGTTACCAACCTTTAAATAAATAAATAACCCTCTACACTGGTCTTTCCAAGAAATGGAGAAAATCACTCCTTTACCAATCCTAACCAGGCTGATGTTTTCATTCAAAAAAAATGGTCTCTCCCTCCAGCTGCTAAAAACCAAGGCTCTGCTGTCTCCTGCTAGCCACTGAAACAGAGTGATGGCAGTGGGGTCAAATAGGTAATCAGTCATTAAGGCCACACCCAGGAGGAGAAGCAAAAAATGCACTACCAAACTGACTTAAAAAGAGGCAGAGCTTCATCTCCAGAAGAACCAAATTGGTCAGGAAAGGCAGATTACACCAGAGAGGGCAGTCCCAAGAATAATGAGAAAGCATCTCCTTACAAAGCAAGAGATAGGAGTCCTAACAGTATAGATAGGAAGCGTGGTAGTTGGGGAAGCAGCTATTCTAGTGAATATGGCGTTCTGCAAATTGCTAAAGGATCTCCTGGGTACGGGTGATAAAAATTCACCAACAATGCTCAACTTAAATGTAAGCATCACACTTGACCCCATTGCGATAGCCAATTCATTCAATAAAGCCTTCACCGATCTTAGCACCACCCTCCCCCGAAGACAAACCCACTGCCACCACAGTATCCCATGATGACACCCAGAAAGACCAATGTAGGCCACAATTCCACCTCAAATCTGTCTCAGTAAAGGACATGGTCCACTATGTTAAGCAAGTACTGCGGAAAACAAGGATAGGAAGTGACTCACTTGACAGGAAACTAGTTGCCCTGGCCCTGGATGAGCTCGCCATCCCCCTGACTAAACTTTTTAAACTCTTCCTCAGATTCTCACAGTGCCCCAAGGAAATGGAAAAGTGCCCTGGTCACCCCCATCCTTAAAAGTGGAGACTGCACATTAGTTGCAAACTACAGGCCTATATCCATTCTCTCCCCACTGTCCAAAGCACTCAAGAGAATTATATCTGACCAACTCATGTCATACCTCAGCCAGTGTAATGTCCAGCGTGAACAACAACACAGTTTCTGTAAAATACACAGCACCTCCACTGTACTGATTGAATACACAAGCATACTACACAAGGCTCTTGACAAAGGACACCTGGTGCGCTCTGTCTACTTAGACCTCACCAAGGCCTTTGATTTAGTAAACCACATGCTGCTACTAACAAAGTTACCCACATTAGGTGTCTCTGTGGACACTGTGCCCTGATTTAAAAGCACCTTTCAGGCAGATTGCAATAGGTTAAGATAAATGGGGAGCTCTCTGATGCCAGGCCTGTCACATCAGGTGTGCCGCAAGGTGCCATCCTAGGGCCCCTTTTGTTTAGCCCCTTCATCAATAACCTTCCCGAAACCCACCCTATTTCTGCTGTCTTACTTTATGCAGATGATGCAGTCATCTATGCAAGTAATCTCTACCAGGACTTACTTACTCGAGACCTCCAATGCGACTTTGCATCCCTCAAGAATTGGTTCCAGCAGAACAAGCTTGTGCTCAACTACAAGAAGACCAAAACAATGCACTTCTCAAGTGCACAGAAGAGAACTAAGGTACAAGCACTCAACATCCTCAACAGTAAGGGTGACCCCCTAGAACAGGTAGAAACTTTCAAATACCTTGGGGTCACCTTCAAACAGACTCTAACATTTGCACCACATGTCGAGCAAATCATCTGCAACATTAACAGGAGACTAGGAGCACTATATAGACATAGGCACAACCTTACCCCAGAAGCCAAAAAAGTTGCAGTTACAAGTTCCATCCTCCTCATAGTTTACTATGGCCTAACAGTCTATGGGAGTGCCACAGACACTGTGTTAAATAGGGTCCGGTTAGTCCTGAACAAAGCCTGCTGCTTTGTAACTGGGGCTGACAAACTCACGTTAGGCACCCGCAAGCCCCGTGGCCGTGGAAGGCCCCCGCCCCACTGGCACTGACCCACCCGCCGACCCCCGCCGCATGCAACAACAACAAGGCCAGTAGACAAACAATACAATTGAAATCCCTGCTGCTGCACGCACACACAAATATTTCTGGGGCAAGGAAGTAAAATTAGACACACACACCTCAGCCTGACTGACTGCTATACAAGCATAGCGCTTAAACACCTTACCCGTCAGGCCTTCATCACCCTCAACTTGCTAAAACGGAAAAAAAAAGGCGGCGCCAGCATCACATAGTTCCTTCGGTAGTTGGTTGGTTCCTACGCCTTTACTGACTGTACGTACATCTAAGAAGTTCGGGGCCCCGCCGATCTCAGCTGCTCGCCCATTGGGAAAAAAAAAAATATCCTGCCCACTTGTTGTACATGCGGCTCCTGCCCGCCACGCTGATTGTCCTGGCCACAGTGACAGAGAGCCTGTCTCAGACTGTAAAAACTGCAGCATGTTTCCACACGTTCCCCCTATATGCTGCACATCATGGTGACGTGGAGGAGCAGTTGGAGCCAATCACAGGGCTCCACTCAGTCACTCAGTCCCTTGCTATTATTTGCGCCTCCTCCCCCTCGGACCTGAAACATTTGGTTCCCACTTAGGTCCGTGACGGCTCCATAAAGATGCTCCCTTTGGCGCTCTTGGAGTCCTATTCAACCAAGGTCTAGTTCCAGAGCGTTGGAGTCGGAGAAGGAGAATCTTGCTGTGTAAGTCGCTTACGCGTCGCTATCGATTCGCAATCGCAACTTGGAGGAGCCAAGAGAGAGAGAGAGAGAGTCGGACTCGGGGACTGGGAGAGAGAAAGAGAGAGAACGCCGCCGTGAGAGACAACTCACACAGAGAAGACCACTGCTATCTGCATGCATCTTAAGCCACAGCCACTCAACTGGTAACCCGGTTCCATCCTGATCTTGAGTACTGCTGCTGGCCTGCCTATCCTCGTTGCCACCGCCGATACAGCCCTCGGTGCTAGTGTGCTCAGTACTGCTTGCTATGCTGACTGCTGTGCTGTCTCTGTAAATCATTTATTTCTTTTAAGAAATAACTGTTACGCTCAGCAAGCAGCAGCAGCAGCTGGCCAGAAGACCACAAATCCAGTGTCTGTACTACTGTTGCCCGGATTTGAGGAGACTTATACCCACAGAGTCAGAGACCAAGTTTTCTTCTTAGGTATGTATATTTGTTTCAATTGTTTGATGCTGTCAGTGTATTATACTGATACTGCCTTCAATTAAGGTAAGGATAGTTGGGAACGGGAGATGAGATGGCTGCTACTGACTCCTGTTAAAGCCAAAAGGGTACTGCATTATAGACAGTTGCATGCTTGCTTTAGATGAGGTTAAATACTAACAATTGAGATCCGGGTTTTGCAGTGTGTTTTTTTTGTTTTTATGTAGGTAGGTACTGAGATGGGATAAGTCTGGACAGGCAATTCTAGGGGTAGGAGGAAAGTTTGTGTTTAGCACTCCTTTCATGCCTCCAGGGTGGAACACCAAATTATATTTGGAAATATTAATATGGCTCTAGCATTAATGACTTTTTTACATGTTTTTCAGTTTTTTAATTGACCAGATTCTATAGTCTTCCAGTGTTCTATGGAACATTAATTGGGTTAGTTATGGTAAAATTAAATGTTAATCCTGGAGGTTATGTTCCTCAGTACAGGCCACTGTCCCTCACATGGGAGTCACATATAGTAGGTTCATGGAAGAGGGCTGAATGGGGAGCGCCTGCAGATTGGATGTGCTGTAGTTGTTTTTCTTCCATCATTGCCTGTTTCTATGATTCTCACTGTGGAAATAGATGTTTTCCTGTTCATAAAGTGTGCTATTCATTGTGAAACACAGATTACTATAAATTTCTGCTTGGGTGTACAATGCTGTGCTGTGAGCACCTGCAGCACTTAATCATGTGGGACAGGGGGTTGTCAGTGGTATGTAAAAGGAGGAACTGTTAAGGTATGCTGTTCAAGGACATTGTCTCATGCTAGGCAGTTGGCAATAATTGAATTCAGATACCCTACACTATAAAAAACTGTTAAGATATGTTTTGAGGTATAAAGAAATTGCTAGTTACTGTAAATCCTGCTTTGTGAAGTGGTATTGGTTGGTTGGTTGAATTTTGTTGACCCAGTAAGCCCACTGGGCCTAGAAGTCCCTTTTTCAGGGGTGACCGGGGAGATACAGATGGTAAGCAATTGAATTTGAACCAGATTAAGCTGTTGGTGGTATTTTTAGTGAATGAGGGAAATTTGGCCAGGACACCAGGGAAATTCCCCTACTCTTTTCGATAAGTGCCATGGGATCTTTAACATCCACCTGAACTACCACCACTCCAGGCAGATGGGACCTCGGTTTAACGTCTCATCAGATCTAATAATAGTGGCTATACCATGCACTGTAGTGACCCATTATAAACAAGCAAATGGTGGTATATGGTTATATAGGGCTGGCCTAGTGGCGAGGAGGGTTGAGGTGCTGGACACCACATCTCACGGAAAGCTGGTGACCCGGGTTCCGGAATGAGCCCAGGCCATCAGGGGTCAGCAGGGGAGGGAGAGGATTGAGCATCCGAATAACAGCTCTCCTCTCCTGGAACTGGAAGGGAGGGGGTCCACACTTGGTGCTTGACTGGCCTCTGGTAACGTGAGGAAGAATTTCTTCACAGAACGGGTGGTAGACAAGTGGAACACTCTGCCGCTGCCAGAGGAAGTGGTGGGGGCTGAAACAATCACTGTCTTTACATTCGGTTCTCTTTAAGGCTCAGCTTCTATAGTCTATGTGGCAGATAAAGTTTAAAAGCTGAAGCTGTGTAGTGAGTCTGTACTAAAGGAGTTGTTCAGTATTTGCAGTCAGAAGTCTGCAAGGCTTTCAAAAGTGTAAAAGGCAGTCAATTCTGCTTTGTTCCCTATTAGAGCCTACTGCATGCTGTAGAAGTCTTTTCATAGTAAATCAAATAGGCGTAGAACCTCTGTGCGTAAACACTGAGGCAAGGGTTACCCCAAAGGGCATTTGGCTGGGAAGCCAAGTTTCAAGAAAATACAAAATCACACATGCCCCCACAATGCAAAGCATCATGGGCTGCATATGCAAATCACCACAGAATGTTATGCTGGTCAACTTTAAGCAGAATTGCATGGTGCCGAGGCCTCTCACAAGTTTGCAAAGGATGCTAACAGAAGACATGAACACGTGTTTAGTCCTACCAGGACTCATCAGTATGCCTCATCTGTTTGACACCCCAGTGGAATGGACCAGCTACCCCTAAGGCAGTGTGCCTGGGATATATTGTGGTGAACCCATTAAAATAAAAAACTATTTAAAAGACAAAGAACCTCTGTGCATAAACACTGAGGCAAGTGTTACCCCAAAGGGCATTTGGCTGGGAAGCCAAGTTTCAAGAAAATACAAAATCACACATGCCCCCACAATGCAAAGCATCATGGGCTGCATATGCAAATCACCACAGAATGTTATGCTGGTCCAACTTTAAGCAGAATTGCATGGTGCCGAAAGGCCTCTCACACAGTTTGCAAAGGATGCTAACAGAGACATAGACACGTGTTTCGTCCTACCAGGACTCATCAGTATGCCTCGTCTGTTTGACACCCCAGTGGAATGGACCAGCTACCCCTAAGGCAGTGTGCCTGGGATATATTTTGGTAAACCCATTAAAATAAAAAACTATTTAAAAGACAAAGAACCTCTGTGCATAAACACTGAGGCAAGGGTTACCCCAAAGGGCATTTGGCTGGGAAGCCAAGTTTCAAGAAAATACAAACTCACATGCCCCCACAATGCAAAGCATCATGGGCTGCATATGCAAATCATCACAGAATGTTATGCTGGTCCAACTTTAAGCAGAATTGCATGGTGCCGAAAGGCCTCACACCAGTTTGCAAAGGATGCTAACAGAAGACACAGACATGTGTTTCGTCCTACCAGGACTCATCAGTATGCCTCATCTGTTTGACACCCCAGTGGAATGGACCAGCTACCCCTAAGGCAGTGTGCCTGGGATATATTGTGGTGAACCCATTAAAATAAAAAACTATTTAAAAGACAAAGAACCTCTGTGCGTAAACACTGAGGCAAGGGTTACCCCAAAGGGCATTTGGCTGGGAAGCCAAGTTTCAAGAAAATACAAAATCACACATGACCCCACAATGCAAAACATCATGGGCTGCATATGCAAATCACCACAGAATGTTATGCTGGTCCAACTTTAAGCAGAATTGCATGGTGCCGAAAGGCCTCTCACACAGTTTGCAAAGGATGCTAACAGAAGACATAGACAAGTGTTTCGTCCTACCAGGACTCATCAGTATGCCTCATCTGTTTGACACCCCAGTGGAATGGACCAGCTACCCCTAAGGCAGTGTGCCTGGGATATATTGTGGTGAACCCATTAAAATAAAAAACTATTTAAAAGACAAAGAGCCTCTGTGCATAAACACTGAGGCAAGGGTTACCCCAAAGGGCATTTGGCTGGGAAGCCAAGTTTCAAGAAAATACAAAATCACACATGCCCCCACAATGCAAAGCATCATGGGCTGCATATGCAAATCACCACAGAATGTTATGCTGGTCCAACTTTAAGCAGAATTGCATGGTGCCGAAAGGCCTCTCACACAGTTTGCAAAGGATGCTAACAGAAGACATAGACACGTGTTTCGTCCTACCAGGACTCATCAGTATGCCTCATCTGTTTGACACACTAATGGAGAATGTATTGTGACAAAAAAAATTCTGCGTGAGGATTTTATTTCTCTTGCTGTCCGTGTTGTGGTTGACAAAGGCTAGAGGCTTACCCCTTTTTGGGGTGAGTGATGGGGCGGGGGGTTAGGGTGCACTAACTTGTTTGCCATATGTAGTAGCACCTCTCTCATTTACAGTTTGAATGAGCAAGTGTGAGTAGCTACCATTGGATAAGGTTTGTAAAGGAAGATGGATGGCTCTCAGTTAACTAGCTCTGCACATTGGCTGGGGCTGGGGCCCACACCTCAGTTACACTTATGCTGGGTTACTGTTATATAGTTAAGCCTTTTTGAGGTAGATGCACTTTGGTGTAGGGACCCAACTGATGGATGGTCTACCTGGGTGACGTGCCAGTAGTGCCCTAAGGTGAATATCAAAAGACCCACACTCCGTTTGAAAGCAAATTAAAGTGCCAATCCAGGTGGAAAAATATTTGTTGCATTAATTACATTTTAGAGGTCTCAGACCTGGAATGCTTTCACAGATGTGGGACATAATGTGTGATTAAGCTAAGTCATGACTCATTAGCAGATCTTTACGGGATCCTGATGGCATTAGTAGGACAAATGTTAAAATGCATGTGGCTGTGGGCTCATTAGCAGCTCTTTACTATGCTCACCTGGTATTGTCTGTAGGACAATGTAAAAATGCAGACAGCTTAATTTTGGAATTTAACTCATTAACAACTGCTTGGGTGTACTTGGTAGATACTGCATCACACACCAGGTGAACACTAAACGTGTTAATGGGGAACAGCACTGAATTTGAAGTCATCTTGCTCACTGGAAGCTGTTTTTCAATATATTTTCTAATTCTGTAATTGTTCCATTTCTAAAGGCTTTTAGTTACTTCAGTGGGTGTTTCTCATCTACCCTCTGCTGTTTACATAACATTTAGAATTCTATGTAGTTTATGTCCTTCTCAGCCACAAAGTTCTGCAGCAGAACATGGATGCATTGTGCCAACAATGAATGATCAAGCAAGGGTCATAAACTACATCACAGTTCTAAAAAATTCTTGCATGCAATGTGCAAACCAGAAATACCAAGTAGGATGATTAAAAGCAAAGCCTGTAGAGATGGCACCTATGACTGTGCCAGCAGAAACAGACCACCTGGTCCAGCTAAGTCTGCTAGTGTGCAACTACCCCACCCCCTCCCATTTGTCATCCCACTGCCACCCCCACCCTCCCCTGTTCCCTGTCCCATGCCCTTTTGAAACTGTTCACAGAGTTACATGATATCACCCATTCTGCTAAGGTGTTCCATTTTTGCTACCACCCCTTCTGTTAAATAGTGTCCTCATTTCCTTTCTAAATCTTCCCCTCCTCTATTCTTGGCACATGCCCCCTGGTGACCCTCCCCTTATTGATTCCCCACCTCAGATACTTGAATGTCTCTATCATGCCCCCGTCCCTTCTATCCTCCATGGTGCACATATTCAGGTCTCTCAGCCTACTGTCATACTCTGTGTCCTTCCATTCCACATCATCTTTGTTGCCCTCCTGCACCCCCTCCAGTGGCCTGATATCACGCTTTAGGTACGGCATCCAAAACAGCACACAGTACTCTAAGTGCGGCCTTACCAGTGACCTGTTTAGGGCCAAAATTGCCTCTCTCCATGTAGACGAAAACCCCTTGCTATGCATCCCAGCATTTTGTTCACTTTTGCAGCCACTCTCATGCACTGGGCAGTGTTGTCCATGGTCCCTGTTACCATTGCCCTAGGTCCTTCTCCTCCTCAAGTGATCCCCAGCTTAACCCCTCCCAGCCAGTACTCTCTCCTTGGGTTCTTCACCCCAAAGTGCATACACTTCTTTGCACTGAACCCCAGCTGCCACCACTCTGACCACTCTTCTAGCTTAATTGGGTCCCCCTGAGTTTGTTAAGCTGTGGTGTGTGGGTAGTTAAAGAAACAGCCAAGCAAAGTTCTGTTAAAAATTGATTTTATTTACATGAACATACAGAGTGTGTGTGTGTGTGTGTGTGTGTGTGTATATTCAGTCTAACTCACAGAGGCATGCACAGACACATGCAGTCCCACTGGAAAACATGCCTACCTGTTGATGTCCAGCAAAATCAATGTCTCTCCACCCAAATTTGGATATCCAGCTAAGACTCATGGCTTCGGGGTGGTGGAGGTGTGATCATCCTAGCATGGGGTATGAGGAACCAGGACTCTCACAGTGTAGCAAAATGGTGAAGTGGCCATGGACTCCCTGGGGGCGTACACCCAATCTTCACAGAGAGCAGGCCATTGCAAGTATTGCTGGATCCACAAAGCCGAAAATTAAAATGCCTAATGTAGTAACTTTCCAGTTAAGTGAATGGGGAAAGTACAAAGCTGTACATTTTGAAAATTCTGGTGCAAACATTTAATGGCATTTGCTTTTTTGCACCTTCAGTTTAAAAATATGAAGCGCACATATTTGTCAGGAGTTTAAGAGAAAGTTACACCAGAAGAGATGATGACACAAAGCGGCAAAGAGGTGCCATTGAGAAATTTTTACTACCCCTGCCACATTCCTGTGAAAGCCTGGGAAGCGAGCTGATCTTGAAAAGCACCTGAACCTGGAGCACAAGTTCCTTCAACTGCTGTAGTGGAAGACATGGTGTCCACCATCACCCCAAGTTCTGCCTTCAGAGGAGACCAGGAATGCACCTGCCATGGTCTGTACTGTTTCCACCACCTGTCAACATATCATTCCAGGAGTTTTGCCTTCAGAAGAGACCACGAATGCACCTGCCACTGTCAGTACTGCCCACCTGCATAGATACCATCATCTGTGATTTAGCTGGATCTTCTGAAATTTCATTTGAGGATCTTGGAACTTGGCCAGACACACTAAGGGATGAGGTATGAGTGTCATCTGTGAAGCATGGACCTGTTCAAGTCATACTGCCACAATTCCCAGTGAATGAGAAAAAGAGAAGATTCACAGCAGAAAATTATTTTCGCACTGTACCCAGTGGTGAGAGAGTAAAGCGCACTTGGTTAACGTACTCTGTCTCCAAGGATGCACTGTTCTGCTTTGCCTGCAAATTATTTGGACACTCAAACAATCTTCTTCAGACTGGAGGTTATTGGGCATGGAGAGAAATGTCAAAGGCTCTAAGTTCCCATGACCGTGCACCCGAACATGTAGCAAGCATGATAAAGTGGAAGGAACTGGAGACAAGATTGAAGAGCGGCCAGACATTGGATGAAAAGAGACAGCTGCTAATAGAGAAAGAAGTAATACACTGGCGTGGAGTCTTGGAACGGATCATAGCAACTATTCAATACTTGGCTGAGAGAATATGGCTTTCCGTGGCACAAGTGACATGCTTCATACCCCAGGCAATGGAAACTTTTTGGGGCAGGTTGAATTCCTGTCAAAGTTTGACCCACTAATGGCTGAACATATTCGTCGGATTGAGAATAAGGAGATAATGGACCACTATTTGGGAAAGGACATTCAAAATGAAATTATTCAACTAATTTCAGGTGCAGTTGTCGGACCATTCATTACAGATACAAGAATCCAGATATTTTCCGTGATCCTGGACTGTCGCCTGACATTAGCCACAAGAGCAGATGACACTTGTTGTTCGACATGTGGATGTTTCAAAAAATGTCGCCACCATCAAGGAACATTTTTTGAGGTTCATACCTGTCAATGACACAACCGGAGAAGGACTGACTGACTCACTCCTTTCTTCAGACTTTAAAGCAACATAATCTGGACATCAGCAACTGTCGGGGGCAAGGATATGATAATGGGAGCAACAAGAAAGGCAAACGAGCTGGTGTGCAGGCGCGCATAAAAGAATTGAACTGCAGAGCATTTTATGTGCCATGCGCTTGCCACTGCCTGAACCTCATCATTAGCGATGGAGCCTATTCATCAAGACATGCTGTCTCATTCTTTGGTTGCTTGCAGAAGGTCTACAATCTTTGCTCTGCCTCAACAAGCTGCTGGCAAATATTGAAAAAACATGTTCAGATCACTCCAAAGCCACTTTGTGAGACTGGGAGTGCCGCATAGAGTCTGTAAAAGCACTTCGCTATCAGCTCCAAGAATTTAGGAGTGCTTTGCAGGACATTGCAGAGTCTGTAAGAGCCAAAGATGCTGCAGCATATGCAGAGGCAAGGTCACTTTGTGCTGAACTCCTCTCATACAAATTCATTGTATGTCTCATCATCTGGTATGATGTCCTGCTTGAAGTGAACCGTGCAAGCAAGATATTGCAGAGTGCTTCAGTTGACATATCAACCTGTGTGAAGGTGCTTGCTTCAACTACTGACATACTTAAAAAGTACAGAGAGTGGGTTTGAACAGGCATTGGCACATGGCTCAAGATTGCTGCAGAACTGGATGTCCCAGCTGGATTCTGTCAGACAAGGCACAGAAAGGTCAGCGACTATTTGATTACGAAGACACGACGATGCAGTGCAGGACCCAAAACTCAGTTTTCAGGTTGAGTTTTCAACACACTACTGGACATCACACTGATGTCCTTTAGTGAACGATTTCAGCAAATGTCAGAGTTTGCTAAAACATTTGATTTCTGTCGAACATAAAAATGCTAAATTCTGTTTCCATAGAAGACCTGATAAAACAATGTGAGGCTCTCAAAGAAAAATTAACAGACAGCACAAGTAACCACTCTGATTTTGATGCTCATGAACTTGCACATGAACTTAGGAACCTGGCAGGAATGGTCGAGAATGATACATCACCTATACAAGTGTTAAATTTTCTCCTTCGAAACCAGCTACATGAAATCTATATGAATGCCTATGTGGTGTTGCGCATTTTTTTGACGGTACCAGTAACTGTGGCTACAGCAGAATGCAGTTTTTTCAAAACTGAAGTTGATAAAGACTTATCTGAGGTCATCAATGAGCCAAGAAAGACCGTCTGGGCTAGCAGTGCTGTCCATTGAGCACAAGTTGGCAAAGTCTCCTTACAGTGACTTAATCAATGAATTCATCCACAAAAAGTTCAGAAAGTCCTCTGAAGCTTTAAAACTCCTGCACAATTTCACTGCACATACTGGGGCTGAGCTTGCCAAATCCTTTATACACCTTAGATTGGAGGAAAACTAACCTTCAAACTGATGAGCTCCACAGTAAAACCCTGTGAGTCTCTTACTGGCTGGAACACACTGTCCAATAGAAACATACATAGAATTTGATGGCAGATAAGGACCGCTTGGCCCACCCAGTCTGCCCATTTCCCTGACCCTATCTAATGGATAAGCTGCAGATCCTAGTTAACCAGCAGCCTACTTCTTTCTACCCCCACCCCCAGAATTGCCTTATGGCTGTCCCATGCATGCTTGAAGTCAATCACTCTTTTTGACTCCACAGCCTCTTCCGGAAGGCCATTCCATGCATCCACAACACTCTTTGTGGAAAAAATACTTCCTTACATTACCTCTGAGCCGCCGCCCCCCCATCTTCAAATTGTGCCCCCTTGTTCTTGCACAACTCTTTTTTTGAAAGTTGCTACCCTCTTGGATTCCCTTGAGGTACTTGAACGTTTCTATCGTGTCTCCCCTCTCCCTCCTTTCCTTGAGGTTATACATATTAGGCTCCTTTAGTCTCTCTTCATATGTCTTCCGCTGCAGACCCTGCACCATTTAGTTCCCCTCTGGACAGCTTACATCTTGTCTATGTCCTTGTGGAGACTGGGTCTCCAGAACTGCACACAGTACTCCAGATGGGGTCTCACCAGGTTTCTGTACAGAGGGATAACAGCTTCCTGTTTTTCTACCAGTGATGCCTCTCCCTATGCATCCCAGTATCCCATTCCCCCCCCAGCCCTCTTTACTGCCCTCTCGCATTGCTTGACCACCTTTTAAGTCATCTGATATGACTACCCCCAGGTCCCTTTCCATTTCTGTTGTTGTTAGTATCTCACCCCCATTGTGTATCCCTATCACTGAGGTTAAACTAACTGGTCTGTAGTTTCCCACTTCTGCCTTGCTCTTACTTTTGTGAAGCGGAATTGCATCGGCCCTCCTTCAGTCCTCAGGTACCACCCCATCCTCCCATGACTTGTTAGAGGGTAGTCAGTGGCGTCATTAGTTCAGCCCTTAGTTCTTTTAGAATTATGGGATGAATCCCAACAGGCCACATTGCTTTGTCCACCTTCAGTTTTAAGAATTTTCAGAACCCTTTCTTCTGTAAATCTGCTTGCTGCTTGTATCAACTTCTGTATCCAGAGTATTTCTATTGTGTTTTTTTTTTTTTTAGGTACCCCTCCTCTTCATTTGTAAATACTGAGCAAAAATATTTGTTTAGCATCTATGCCTTTTCAGTCACCCTCTGCCCACCCCCTCCCCTTTAAGCCTCACTATCCCTCCCTTAGTCTTCCTCCGCTCCCTGATGTACCTATAAAAGGTTTTATCCCCCTTCTTAACTGAGTTGCCTGTCTTCCTCAGTTTGGGCCTTTGCTGTTCTATCTGCCTTCCAGCTTCCTTTTGCTTTAACTGATACAGTTCTCTGTCCTGCTCCTTCTGTGATTCCTTGTACTTCCTGAATGCTTTCTTTTTCTCTTGAACCTTCACCGCCACCTCCTTTGAGAACCATAGTCATTTCTTACATTGTTTTGTTTTGTTAATTTGCTTCACACAAAGGCTTGTTATCTCTGTGATGGCAGTTTTTATTATTCCCCATTGTTCTTCCACCCCTCCTTCCTACCCATTTCCTATTGCATTTCTTAGGCACTTGCCCAGTTTGGCAAAGTCATCCCTACTGAAGTCCAGTACTTTTGCGTTTGTATGGCTTGACTATTGCTGTGTTTATTGTGAACCATACTGTTCGATGGTCGCTAGTTCCCAGATGGCTACCCACTTCAACATCTGTGATCCTCTCCATCTCCATTTGAGAGGACCAGGTCTAAGATTGTTCCCTCTTGAGTGGGCTCCAATACTAGATGTCTAAGGCATGCTCCCTGTAGGGCATCTAGAATAACCCCACTCTTAGAAGTGGCTGCTGACATCTGGCATATTCAGATCACCCATCAGCAATATCTCCCCTTTTTCTGCCATTCTAAGTATACTTTCTAATAATAAAGCTGGAGTGTGGTTTACCCCACAAGACTGAAAGCAGGAGGACATCAGGTCTTAGAGGCAAGATGACATTTTTTTTCCTGACCGATGGAGGTGGTCACTTTGCCGTAGTGGTCAGGCTTAATCATAATTCAGCTGAATGATGAGACTAAGAACTCCTCCAATTTTGTACCATAATATTTGTTCCTGACCGATGGAGGTGGTCACTTTGCTGTAGTGGTCAGGCTTAATCATAATTCAGCTGGATGATGAGACTAAGAACCCTCAACAATTTACAATAAAGAAGCATATTGGATTATATGAACAATGCAGATGTTTAATGCAGCAGAGTGGGGCAGGGTAATAGAGCAGGGAGAGCTCTGGTTCCTTAACTATATGCTTTTGATTGTAGAATGATTACTGGGGGGGCCCCGCCCCGTCTGTGGAGCCCCAGTCATAGAGTTTGCTGGAGGCCCCCAAAGTCCTAAAACCGGCCCTGAACTCACACACACCTGCACTCTTTACTGTCTCACAAACTGGCTTCCCCTGCAGGACAGAATAAAATATCAAACCTGCTAGGCATGAACGTCTTCATGGGCTTGACACCCCAGGGCTACAAGGTCTCCTACAATCTGCCTCAAATCCTTACTCAACCAGAGACATGACTATCAGTACATTGGCTGTTCCATTCAACTGAACAGCTCTAGCCAAATGCTCCTTTGCAACCAGGGCACCAAGCTGGCTTAATGAATTTCACATAATTCAAAAGACAACAACTAAGCTGGGTTCCAAATGGGAACTTCTAAATTTACTCCTACCTGGCTCCAAATGTAGCTGCTTCTCGTAATGAAACCCCATCCCATGCACTGTCACTTGCTGAATGCACACTACCCAACCCAACCCTTGCACCATCTGATCATGGTGCTTCTGCCCTCTAAGATCCCCTCTTACTCGTGCACATGATGCCAGCACCTTACCGACCACACGGTCTCCTCATGCATGTGCATCTCCTCCATTCCAATGTGCCATAAAATCGCACAGACTTAACCTCTGACAATGCCCAGATGGGCTGCTACCTTTGTATAGTTCCTAGTGCCTATGTTATGGTTTGAATTATTTGACCTGTTGAATGTTAACTTTTGTTTACTCTGTATTGCTGAAACAGTACTTACTGTATGTTATGCATTCTGTTTTGTTATTTCACTGAATCACTATTTGTTAATCAGTTTTAATACTATCTTTGACAGGGTGTAAACAAATTGTTATTCTGATGAGGAACCTTTGTAAATGAGCATTTCTGAAGCTGTGTGCCTTTGTGTTCCCAGACACATGCCAGCACAGCTGCTTTTCCATCCTGTGCCAGGCCCTGTGGAGGAAGACCCAGGAGGTGCCCGAAGTGATGAAGCGTTATGTTGAGGAAGAGAACTTTGTGCTCCATGTCTGCCTGCTACCTGCCCTGGCCTTTGTGTCCCCTTTTGAGGTGTCCACAGTGTTCAAGGTCATGCAGGAGTTTTACGTCTGCCATGATGAGCTGCTGGCCCCTGTGTTGGATTACTTTGAGGACAGCTGAGTCAGACAGCTGTGGTCTACTGTTCCCTGAAGAACTCTGGAGCTGCTATGAGACCAGTAGAATGGGCACAGCATGGACAAACAATTCGGTGGAGGGCTGGTATTGGGTCTTCAGTACCTTCATTGGCACATGTCACCCCAGCCTGTGGTGCTTCATAGACACCCTGAAGGTGGAATGGAGGATGAACAACCTGAAGAAAGAGCAGTGTGCATCTGGCCAGTATGTGCCACCCAGGAGGAAGGGGTACAAGGATGCAGCCAGACGCATTCAACATATTGCACAGGACTATGGCACCTGGAGCACAAATGACTACCTGGGGCATTGCGTGTAACTTTCAACTGCAGGTGTGAGGAGACACGAACCTGTCTACATGCCTGCCTCACCAGAACTGTCACCATGCTACACTGCTAGGTGGGTAGGGGTTGTATCCTTGGCAAAGTGATGGGGGTTATGGGGGTAGGTCAGGCACTCTTGTGGGGGAGACTGGGGTACATCAGACAATGCCTGGGGAGGGGTTCTGAGGGTAGGTCAGGCACTTTTGGTGGGTGTACTGGGGTATGTCAGACACTGTTGGGGTACTGGAGTAGGTCAGACACTGTTGTGGGAAGGGGGTTCTGGAGCTATGTCTGACACTGTTGGAGGGACTGGGGGTTACTGGCAAACAGTTCTGTGGGGGGGAGACATGATTTTAGGGCTACTGGTGCACTGTACGGTGCTATCATGTGTATTCCTGGCAATAAATGGTTGTCACCTGCATGTCTCGTGGTATGCTTTATGCTTCCCGTGTTGTGTACCACTCATTAATTTTCTGCTGTGTGTCTGCCTGTGAGTAGTGGTGTGCATGATAAGACGGATACATGTAGACAGTCACCATACATCTGTCGGTCACTACTGTGTACGTTTGGTAGCCCATTCCCGACTCTTTGCGTAACGTCTGCCTGTGCTCCTGCTGCACACTCCATGTCCCTGGTGCCAGCATGGCTCAGTTGGTAGCACATCTGCCTCTGGACCAGAAGGTTGAGGGTTCTCGTCCCACACTGGGATAGGACTCATACCTAAACTCTGGCACCTGAGTGAGGTATCGGGGCGGGGGGGTACTGTACTGTTGGGGTGTACCATTCTTCAGATGAGACGTTAAACCAAGGTCCCTTCTACTCATCCTGGTGCTGTCCTGATGTCCTGATGGTTGTTCAGGTGAAAGTTAAAGAACACAGGGCATTCTTCACAAAGAGTAGGGACCATTCTCGGTATCCTGGCCAACATTCCCCTTCCCATAAAACTGGTTCCTGCAATTATAAAACCAGGCTATGTGTGGGTGTTGATGTGCGATATGGCCACCACTACACAGTCTGTCACTTCACTACCAGTCTAGCACTGCTTGTAAAACACTTTGGGATACATTGCATATGAAAAGCGCTATATAAATGCTGATTCTTCTTATTCTTCTTCCTGATGGCTAGCGGTCCATCCCCCACCCGTTTACCCGTGCCAAGTATTGCTTGACCCCCCTCCCCAACCATGCTTCACCATGCAGTCCAGCACACCATATTGCTGGTGGCCTAGTGACCCATCCCTCCTTATCCCCAAGCCATGAATGGCAGCACCTCTTCCACATAGTCCCTGGTTGCCTAGTGGCCCCTACCCCAGTGGTTTGTGTCCCACCCCCTGCCCGAGCACCCGTGCCCAGTATAGCCGATATGACAGTGTAAGTATGTGCACAGCACAGCGTGAGCCAAGCCAGTCACCAGTGGGCTGCTGGCTGTGGTGGAGGACGGAGGGCTGTGACGGTAGCTAACTATGTGTGCTGGGATGGGGGGTGGGGTGAGACACTGACCTTCGAGATGTGGGGGCCACTGAGCCACCAGGGTTAGAGCACTTGGTACCTCTATGGGGGTCCAGGTTAGGGAGCAGCTGTACTGGGCATGGGTGCTCAGGTGGGGGTGGGGCTCCTGGACCAAGGGGGGGGCTATGTGCTATGACTGGTGGCAGAGGGTGAATTTTGCCACGGGTGGCATTTTATACCTCCACACACCTCTTCCTGCGGTATTGTGTCCCGTGGTAAAGTTGCATGCCAACATCCCTGCCGGTGGTGTTATGCCTGACTTGCACTGTTTGGTGATGTTTTGGGCCGGATTCCACTTTAGATACTGAGTCACGTAAACTGTATAAATTACTACATTTACATAATAGATTAGCTCTGTTTGCACAAAAATTCCTAAGAAAAACTGTGAAAGTAGGCCAAGCAGCTACTGTATGAAATATAATTAGCTGAAACCTGGTTTTTATATTGATCTGAAATATATCTGTGTTTATGTATATTATGCATATGTGTATTCTTCTGCCTTTTTGTTTATTTATCTTCATGTGACAATGAAAATAATTCATACATGATTTCATTCAATAAATTAAACCTTGGTCAGCTTGCATGTGTGAGAGTAAGTAGCAAGCAGAAAATGCTCAAATATTGCAATTAAGCAGCATCACTGAAATAGAGAGGGAGTCCATATGCAGTGCACATCTTATGTTGACCTACGTTCATCTATATCTATCTATCTATCTATCTATCTATATATATATATATATATATACCCTCCCACCCACATGTGGAACCCTTACTAGATTATGGATGTCGGTTCCTAATTGAATGAATTGAATAAGGCAATGACCAACTTTCAAGCACATGGGGAAATAAGGCCACCACAAAATGTATGTTAATTCGAATCACTATTAGAAAGTTCTTATTTTATATTCATTTTTATATTTGCTTGTGCAAGAAAAGTTTTGTTACATGAACAGCATTTCAGAGGTGTGTCAGTGTCGAGCCAGTTGCAGCTCAAGCTGCAAGGGGCTTGTCAGTGCAGACCAATGACTAGTCACAGTGGTCATGACACTACTCACTTCTTCTGGATGGAAACTTCACTTACTTGAAAGGAGTGGAGTCATGTCAAAGAAAGCCAGTAGCTATGGTACTGTAAATAGCTGATCTATATGTACAGTACTAAGCAATCCATTTCATATTGTTATTATTACACATCAGGCACTTATAATGTATTACCGCTCATCGCAAAGAGGTGCTCTTAATGGATGATGAGCCCAAGCAAACTCAAATATTAGTTTAAAAAAAAATACACCACTGACCTAAGTCCATTACCTTCTCTTCGTCCATTGTCTGCTCCAGTGAAACGTTGACATTTGAAAGAAGGAGCGTTACTGCTGGGATGTTCTTGCCCATCCCTCCCTCCCAGTTTGTTTCCTCCTCTGCTTCTGAGTCATCATGGCTGAGAAGTCAAACACAGTGCACCAGGAAATGACACCAGCGACATTGAAAGAGAAGCAACACAAAGGGCAGCACTAGCCGGTGACTGACACAGAGCCACTGCCCCCACAGAATGGCTTTAGTTTTCTTCTGTAATTTTAATTGGTGAGCAAAGCCAAATATGACTTACACCACAGACATAAACGTGGATGACTGAAAACTAAGACTCTGACAAGTAAAGTGAAGGCTGAAGTCCAGGCAGCATTTCTGTGAACATCTGGGCACTTGATGGGCTGGACCATAGCGCTTGTAAAATATAGAACATCTACTGATAGTGCTGGAAAGCACAGAACTACTGCTTCTGCTGTACTGAGTGTCCACAGTTGCTGTTAGTGGGGGACGGAAGTACACTTGAAAATGTCTGAGATGTAATAGCTGTCTGGAGTCTGGATTTGGACTTAGGCTATGGACTCTGTTAGAAGGCAACACAGAAGTACTGTAGAAAAAAAATTATCTTTCCAGTTCCATAATAGGCAAGCACTGTGGACAGGACCCATTTATAGTACAGTATGAAAGAATCTGAAGTGTAGGTGAGTGTAGGGGGCTGGATGAGGCAAGTTTCACTAGCCATAGCCACACATCATGCTGGGGGGAGTCACATGACATGTGTGTAGGGGACCACAATGCATGACACGGTGCAGGAAGGCACCTGTCATCTGCCAGTGCCTCCTGTTGGTTGACATGTTTTCACTTGTGTCCAGGAAAGGGAGGCATGCATAACTGATCATTGCAAGCTAGGAGTCTACTCTGTGCAGGGGTTCCCAATGCTGGGCATGGAGACATGGGTCACTGGCCACTGTTTACCAGGTGTGCGAAGGGGTCCCAGGGAAGGGGCATGTGCTAGCTACAGGTCATGTCACTGCCTGTTGCTAGTATGCAGTGGTCCCCAGAGAAGGGGGGGTGCCACTAGTCACTGCCTGTTGGATATGTGCAGGGTCAGTCACTGCCAGGTTCCATCTGGGTACATGCATAGGTCTGCTACCTGCTGATTGTGTATGCAGATGGCATATTTCACTGGTCACTGCTGAATGTGCATCACCTGTCATTGCTGGTTGGCTGTGTGTAGGAGTGGCAACAGACCAAAAAGGACATAGAGTATGTCAGCGGTCACTGCCTGATGGGTGTGTGCATGGGTTCTCAGTACTGCTGGGCATGTGTCTCTGGTCACTGCCTTCTGGGTGGGTGCAGGGCATCCCAGTGCAGAGGGGAAGGCATATGCCGCTAAACTAGTCACTGCCTGATGGCTGTGTGCAGGGGGCTCCAGCTTGGGGGGCATGGGGGCACATATCTGCGATCACTGCCTCTTGATTGCGCAGGGGCTGTAGGACTGGGGGTGCATGTTAACAGTTACTGCTTGCTGGGTGTGTGTAGGAAGACTAGTCATGGTGTGTCACTGGCCACTGCCTGGGGAGGGGGCCATGTGTCATCTTTCACAGCGCAGCCTGTTGACTGTACATGCTGTGGTCAGGAGGTGGGCATAACTTATTGTTCATTGTCTGCTAGTTATGTGTGTGTATCCTGGGAAGGGGGGACTTCTTGTGTCACTGTTAACTGCTGCTCACTGTTTGCTGGGAGGAGGGATTTGTCACCTGCCACTTTAGGGTGTGTACGGTGGACCCCAGGATCTTGGGGATGGGAGTGGGATAATTGACACCATTCACTGCCTGCTTGGTGTGTGCATGGGCCCAGGGTATGGGGAATGTGTCACTTGGTGAGTGCTGGGGCCTCAGGGAAGGGAGGGGTCATGTGTCTGTAACTGCCTCAGAGCTTCGGCTGAAGGCATAACAAGGTTCCTTAGATCCCTGATTTGTGTGTGTCATTCTTGCTCGTGCAAACAGGGCCCAAAACTGTACCATTATGTTCACCTTAAGTATCTTAGTGGCAATCCTGTGCATTATTCTCATATATTTATTATTATTTATTTATTGAATTTTGTTGACCTGGCAAGCCCACTGGGCCTATAAGTCAATTTTTCAGGGGTGACGGGGAGGGGGATAGAGATGGTAAGCAACTGAAATTGAACCAGATTAAGCTGTTGGTGGTATTTTTAGTGAATGGGAGAAATTTATTGAGGACACCGGGGACATTCCCCTACTCTTTTTTCGATAAGTGAAATGGGATCTTTAACATCCACCTGAACTACCACCAATCCAGGCAGATGAATAATAAGATATTTGCAAGAGTGGAGTTGAGACAACTGAAATTCCACAAGGGATGTGTCCCACATGCTTCAAAACTACTCTAGTGGAAGTTCTGTGCCTGGTGAGTGTGTGTAGAGGACTGCAGGGTAGCGGATATGTGTGATTGCTACCTGGCTGTGCTTAGTGTAGTCCCCAGATGTGACAAGTGTGTCACCGGTCACTGTGTTCTGGGTGTACAGGGGGCCTTAGGACTGAATGGCATGTGTCACTATCTGCTGAATGTGTGCTAGAGGACCAGCAGGGGGTAAGGGATAGGTATTACTGATTAATGCCTCTGCACTATTAGTACAAAACACCTGCACATCAAATACATGTAATCGAATGTTCAGCATTGACAAACGCTTGTTTAGATTTTAGTCGTGGCTGCCAAATCAAGGAGTTGGTTAGGAGGTTTTCATCAGGCCAGTATATGAATGATTTTTGTACAAGTACAGTTCCTTATTTGCTAATTTCATTTGTGTGTAACATATCCCCACATGTTTTGTAAACATCATAAACATGGGGGGGGGGGTTGAAATTGGGGACTGGTGGGATCTTGCCAATACCCTCATGCAGTGAGCATAGTGGTCTTAAATGCAAAATTTACTTAAAATTGTTATATGTTTCGCAGTCTGAATGTCCCCAAGTGTGTAACGGTATAATTTATGAAACTTTAGAAAATTGACTTTTTATTTCCTGGTCTCTGATTGGCTGATACCCCTGCCAGGGGGGTATATTAACTTTCAATAGATGACCAGGAAATAAAAAGTTTCAACCTGTCATGCCTCACTGTCATTGTCAAACTGGTATTTCTATGCCAGTTTGAATTTGAAAGTTCAGTTGCCGTAATTTTTTTCTGCTCACTTACTGAGAGACGCAAGTAGGTCAGCCCCCACCGAACTTAATTGTAGTATAAGGAAAACATAGCCATTTTTAATACAAAACACAGTTTTCACCCTAACTGCTGCGGCTTCTGAAAATTTTGTTTACAAATCAGCCTCGTTCATGCATTCGAGCCATGCTACTCTGCTCCACCCCCACTAATCATTCATAAACAAAGTAAATACAGCAATTCCAATATTTCTTTTGCAGTATTTAAGCCCTTACAGTGATCATTGGTGCCAGTAAACACTCCTGCCTGAGTGTACCTCTCTCTCCTGATGGCTGTCTGACCGCGACCAGCTTGATCATGAGCAGCGTGCATCTTCTAGTACGGCGCACAGCAGCTCCTCATTATGGTCCTGGCTCCTGACTATTAATAAAAATGGTTTCCTCCAACAGCACTAAACAGTGCCAGTCTTCCGACTGTGCCATCACTCTTACAATTTTACGGTCTCACCCCACCACAATCCCTTTTAACAACAACAACAAAAAAAGAAGAAGAGAGTGACAAAAAAAAATATTCGGATTCAGTATACAAACCTACAGATAAGCAGGAACTCAAAGGCATCAACGTCCCCTACTGGCAATTATACCAACAGCGCCCTCTACTACCAATGCTAGCAGTAGAGGGACTACTTTAGCAAACTAGGGGAAACAATTCAGTTATAGCCATTTTTATAGCATTACTTTAGTTTTTTTGTAATCCTATAAAAAACTACACATGTAGCCAATTTTCTCAGTGCAATAATACCCTCCAGATTGGCAGTATGGGAAATACTGGAATTCCCAGGAGCTATAAGGCCCTCCGCCTGCAGCGTCAGGCCTCATTACGCCCCTGGGCAATCCGGTATTGCCCAATACTGCCCACCCTGTTGGGTATTATTGCTTGCACAGTTGGCAACTATCTAAACAGGGTCACAGTTAAAAGAAGGCAATATTCTCTTAACTGTACACCCATAATTAAATATTGTCAAATAAAAAAGTTGTGCAACAGTGTACTTTAGGTTTCTTATTAGTGTTGTTACACCATTTTGTAAGCCCCCTTTCGAGGCCCCAAATCCTTTTTTTCTCTGCTCCTTATTATTCCACATCACTATTGCAGTTGGTCTGCTGACTTTATACAAAAAATTTTGGAAATAGATGAGCCCCAGAAAACAGTGGGTAACAAACATGAAAATGATAGCAACTTAACATTCCTTCCTCGGCAAATTTCTTTTTTATTTATTTAGTTTTTGTTGACCGGGTAAGTGCGCTAGCCAACAAGTGACTATTTTCAGGCACGACCCGGGAGGTACAGTTACAGAACACAGTGATACATAAGAGATTACACAAAGCAGGATACATTTGCAGGATACATAAGAAATTACACAGAGCAGGATACATTTGCAAAGGACAAAGTCACACAGTGTAGTCAAGCATAGCAATAAGGATAAAATTACATGTATTCAGTTGTTGAGAACTAGGGGAGAGGTGGTAGGGGACAGGTGTGAGGGTGGGGCAGGAGAGCGGAGACAGGGGTGGTAGGGCAAATAGCAAAGGGGAGGACAGGAGGGAGGTTAAGGTGCAAGTGCGGCATTAGCGGGAGAAGGTTACCACCTGTGGCCGGGACGGTGGACACCGGGAGTTGGGCAAGAGAGACGGAGAGGTCGGGGAACATGACAGTGAAGCTATGGGTGCAAAAAATAGAGAGGGAGAGAGGTGATGTGGGGAGGCGGTGGGGGACTAGGTGCAAGGGTGAGGAGGATTTGAACTAAAGGAATGGGGAGGGGAAGGGTAGGGTGGGAAGGGCAGGGATGGGGAAAAGGATGAAGGGCACGAAACAGATAGGGAAATGAGTGGGGGTAGGGAGATGAGTGCACCTAGTAGGCAGCAGAGGAGCAGAAGAAGGGAGGAGGACAAGAGGCGCAGGGCGTGAAAACGGGCATTGGCGTGGGTAGGGTAGTAACTGGCGGCCGGAATGGTGGAACTACGAGACGGCAGGAGAGAGAGGGGAGTCACGCAAACTGGTGGGAGGCGGGATAAAATAGGAGAGGGAAGGGGGTGAGGACTGAGCATAGGGAGAAGAGGGAAGAATAAAAGAAGGAGGGGAAAGCTGGCAGGGAGAGGGGCAGAAAGGTGAAAGAAAGGTAGGAAGGGTGGTGGCAAGTTACGGCATTAGCGGTACAAGGTAGCAACCTGTTACCGGGCCGGTGGAACCGAAAGACAGCAGAGAGGGGAGTGGAGGGCGGTTAGAGGGGGAGTGAGGCGGCAAAGAGCAGGAGAGGGAAGGGGCAGGAAAAGGGAGGGTAATGACAGGGGTACTGGAGAAATGACTAAGTGGGAAGGGAGAGAGCGGGGATGGGAAAGTAAGTGTTACAGGAACAGAGGGTGCAGGATAAGGAATGAAGGTGGGGAAAACAGCTCAGGAGCGAGGCAAGCTAAGTGACTAGGCAGTAATTAGAGAGCTTTACAATTGGCATCAGAACAACAATGTTATACAGTATCAACAAACATGAAACATAAAAGCAAAAACAACCAAGAATAAAAAAGCGCAAGTGCCTATAATACATAATAGGGAGGGAGGAGAATAGGTTAGGAGCATGGGATTCAAGAGGGATCAAAACAAACACATTTGTCCATCGAGGTAAGGAAAGCTCTTGAGATTGTGCTTAAATGCATCGTGAGAAGGAGCATTTCTTAGTCCCTGGGCAGCAAGTTCCAAAAGTGAGGGCAGCATAACTGAAGGCTCCTGAGCCTTTTTGTGTGGCAGAGAGGAATATTCAATAAGGACTTGTCAGAGGATCTAAGGTCCCGTGAAGGTATAACCGGTTGGAGTAGTTTTGAGAGCTCAGCTGGCTTTGATGCTCTGATGATGGTGTCGAAAGGTTGCAGAGGTAATATTGCCTGGTGGAGGAGGAGATAGCCAGTCCAGGTCTTTGTATAGCTGACAATGGTGCTTCAGGCGGTGCTTTAGCCGCATACCTGCAAACATTGTTGAAGGTGGTGTCCCATTGGTGCAGAGCAGTTTTGCTGGCATGGTTAGGATGGGAGCACCGAGGTGAGGGTTGGCAACAGGATTCCTCTAGCAATTCCCAGTTTAGCGGCAGGGTAAGCAGGTAGTTAGTCCTGTAAGCAGCCCTAGCTTACAATTGACAGATTTACAAGTTTCATGGATGTGCAGCTTTAGGTCAAGATTTTGGTCAAGGTGAATGCCCAAGTAGCGAAAAGAGCTAACAGACTCAGAGGGTTACCATTAATGTCAGCACAGAGAGAAGAAGAGCAGGTTCTTAATTTGTGGGGGATCCAAATAGCATGGCTTTTAGTTTTATTGGAGTTAAGGACAAGGTATTGGGTGTGTAGCCAGCGCTGCACCAAGTGGAAGTCTGTGGTAAGGCAGCATTCAGGTTGGTGATATTGTCAGAGTGGGTATAGATGACCAGGTCATCAGCATAAAGTAGTGAGTGGCCAGAGGTTACTACATCAGGAGATTGTTTACAATAGTGAGAAGAGGAGAGGACCGAGAATGGAGCCCTGAGGATGCCAATTGATAACAGCACTGTCAGAGATCACGAGTTGAATTTCACTGCTTGAGTCCTGTTGGCAAGGTAGCTGCTGAACCAGGTAGTGACAGGGTAGGAGAAGCCCAGATTTCTGAGGGAGGCAAGTAGTAAAGGATGGTCAACAAGGTCGAACGCTTTAGTGAGGTCGATGAAAACAGCCCCTGTTAGCTTCCCTTTGTCCATGTTGGTAAGAATGTCAGAGGAGAATTTTGCTAGTGCAGTCATGGTGCTGTGGTGTTTTCTAAAGCCGTGCTGTCCTGTATTGAGTAAGTTGGAGTTTTCAACGAATTCAGTAACTTGAATAGAGACTAATTTCTCTTTAAAGTTTAGAACTCTCTATTTTTGTTAGACATATTTTCTTTTTTAACAATCAAGGTTTTTTCACTCAACAATCTCAGGCCTACCACTTCTGGACCTTTTCTGATCACGGTCCAGACCCTTATCCCTCTAGCTGAACCACAGCTGCCTGTTCCCCTATGGTTCTGCACTTTATGGTAAGGGTCTCCGGGGGAGGCCAGCTTCTCCTTTGACCTGAATGTACCAGGGTACATTGTTTTGATGGAAGTTGTGATTTCTTTCTCCACTGTATTGTTGCCCTCCCTCCTTCTGATGGTGCATGCCTAGCCACTGAGGACTTACCAGCATACTGATTCTACTGCAGCTGGAAGGTGAACCTTTCCGGGCTCTATCCCAGGGGCTGCTGCTCTCGCAGTCATGAGGTGCTGCCCCACTCAATTTAGAGTGTGCTGCCGCTAGTAGCAGTATTGTTTCCTACCAAGCCAATTGTTGGTCTGGAGTCTGCCTGCTTTGATCTCAGAGCCCCATCACTGATATTCCCACTGACTTACCAGTCATCCACCACTTACACAGAGCCACACCATGGTGGGTGGCTAGCCATGTCAGTCGTGCAAAATTCTGAAGGTGGTGCCAGCCTGGACAGAATGACTTTTGTTCCAAGCACCATTTTCTCTCCTGGTGTGTCAGCGTGCAATGACATGGTCATTGGAGCTTAGATAGAAGTGTATGTATTTTTAAATATTATAGGGGAACAGTGGCAGGATTTTTAGGACAGTAAATTAATAAAAAGGGAACTAGGAGAGCTTCAATAGCAGACAAGTAGTGGAATTGCAGTATAATGTGGGGAGTGGTGCAATGCAGTGGCTGTGGGGCAGCCATATTCAGGCAGACCTTCTGGACACTGAGGTGCTGCCCTATCTGCATGCATCTATCTGGACTGCGGGATGAGGTAGCCAGACTCAGAGCGGAGTAAACTGGGTCAGGAGTACCATCACCCCTATCCAGGGACCACCCAGTCCAATGCAACTGCCTCAAAGGATGCCGAGAGCGAGGAGCACTTGGATGACAGTGGGCTCAGGGAGGGTTAGAGTGGTCAGGCAGAGGCACATCCCAGATCCTATTCCACTCAAGAACTCATATGCCACACTGGCAAACGAGGACAACCAAATACAGGTACCCAGAGAAGTGGAAGGAAAGGATGTGGAGGTTAGCCAAGGAGGTGACCTCAGCGGGGAAAGCAGTGGACCCCAGAGGAGGAGGAAAAGAATCCTGGTGGGGGACTTCATCATAAGAGGGATCCAGCTAGGAACACAGGAGGGGGAGGACAGGGAGGACAGGTGCCTACCAGGTGCCACGGCATGGAGGGATGGAAGGAAGATCCTGGGGATCACTGGGAAGGCAAGACAGGAGGGTGAGCTGGATGTCATTATCCACCTAGGTACTAATGACCTGGCAAATGGGGAGCTAAAGGAAGTTCAGGAAGAGTTTAGGAAACTGGGGAGGGGTCTCAAGCAAGTAGCTACTTCTGTCACTTTCTCAGAAGTACTACCTGTGAGAGGCAAGGGAGAGCAGAGGTAATATTGCCTGGTGGAGGAGTGCATGCACCAGGAACTTTAACTCATGGTTGAAGAACTGGTGCTGTGAGGAAGGGTTTGGATTCATTGGTGACTGGGGACCCACCTGGAGGGATGGAGGTTTGTTCAAGCCTGACGGCCTGCATCCATCCTGGAGGGGAATCCAAGCACTCAATGATAAGTTTAAATGCTACATTGACAAGCATTTAAACTAGCAAAGGGGGTGGCAGGCCAGCAAGGAGGGTACCTACTTGCTCACCCTCCACAGCTAGCAGTGGAACCAGTGAACCAGAGGAGTGGCTATCTCTGCAAAGCAGTGTGCAAAAGATGGAGATTAGTGCCCAAGAGGTGGATACGCAGAAAAGGGGCAAAATTCAGCAGAAGGGCAGACAGCAAGGAGAACCAGGGATAAATGACAACCAAGGAAGGGGCTGGAGTAGAACAATGAGACAGTCTAGGGAGGTCAAATCATGGAAAGCCTTGTGTGCAAATGCCAGGAGCCTTAGCAACAAGATGGAAGATCTGGAGGCTGTCATGGTGCAGTCAGACCTGGACATTGTGGCCATCACTGAAACCTGGTGTAATGATAACCATGACTGGGAGATGGCCATACCTGGCTACAACATATTCAGAAGAGACAGAGCAGGCAGGAAGGGAGGAGGTGGCACTCTATGTGAAAAATGACATAAGGGCCACAGAGATCCAGGAGGAACAAAATGGGGAGAGATACTGTGGGTTAAGCTGGAAAGGAAAATGGGGACAGCCATCCGCACAGGTGTGGTCTATAGACCACCAGCCCAGGAGGAAGAAACAGATAGGGAGCTGATGCTAGCCATCCAAAGGATGGCAGACAAGGGTGAGGTAGTACTGGTTGGAGACTTCAATATTCCAGACGTGGACTGGAGCATCCCAGCAGCAGCATCAACTAGGAGCAGATTTATCCTGGAATCCCTTCAGGGTGTCTTCCTCAAGCAACTGGTCATGGAACCAACTCGGCAGAAGGCAATACTGGACCTTGTGCTCACAAACAGGGGCAGTGTGATGGGGGTAACAGTGGGGGAGCACCTGGGAAACAGTGACCACCAGTCATTGTGGTTTGAAATCACAGAAAGAGCAGAACCAAACCACACAAAACACATATCCTGATTTTAGGGGGGCAGACTTTGGGAAAATGGGGAGATACTTGAAAGAGGCATTAAGGGGAATGGGACAGGAATCAGGGGTTGAGGAACAGTGGGCAGTATTTAAAATGGGGATTACAAGAACAACAGACTTATGTATTAAGCAGGTTAGCAAGAGGAAAAGGAAGAGGAGACCATTATGGTTTTCCAAAGAGGTAGCAAAGAAAGTGAAAGCCAAAAAGATTGCATTCAGGCAATACAAAAAGACACAGGCAGAAGAGGATAGGGAGAAGTACCAGGAGAAGCAAAGGGAGGCAGGGAGGTCAGTAAGGGAAGCCAAAGCTCAGACAGAAGAACACATTGCAAAATCAGTGGGTAGAGGGGACAAAACCTTTTACAGGTACATAAGTGAAAAAAGAAAGACAAAGGGAGGGATAGTGAGACTGAAGGGGAGATGGGGGCCGCGTGGAGGATGACAACAGTAAAGCTGACATATTGAACAGGTATTTCTGCTCAGTCTTTACTGAGGAAGAGGAGGGTAATGGGTCTGAAGGGAGTACAAGGGGTGAGAATGGTGCAGAGATGGACACAAGTCCCTTTACACGAGAAAGGGTCCTGAAGGAACTGGAAGTAATAAGAGTTGATAAAGCAATGGGGCCAGATGGGGTGCACCCCAGGGTCCTTAAAGAACTAAGAGAGGTGGTGGCTGAACCTCTGGCTATCCTGTTTAGCTGATCACTGGAAACAGGGGAGGTACCCAAAGACTGGAGGACAGCAGATGTAGTCCCCTTATACAAAAGTGGGAACAAAGAGGAAGCAGGGAACTACAGACCAGTCAGCCTCACCTTGGTAGTGGGGAAGATCATGGAAGCACTACTGAAGGAGAAATTGGTGGAACATCTGGTTGTCAATGGACTACAGGACCCAAGGCAGCATGGTTTCACCAGGGGGAGGTCATGTCAGACCAACCTCGTTGAATTTTTTGACTGGGTGACTAGGGAGGTGGATCAGGGGAGGGCAGTGGACATGGCCTATCTGGACTTCAGCAAGGCCTTTGACACTGTGCCACATAGAAGACTATTACACAAACTGGGGAATATGGGTGTGGGCAGGACAGTAGTGTGGTGGGTAGGTAACTGGCTGGGTGGCAGGACACAGAGGGTGGTGGTAAATGGCTGTCACTCCACAGAGGGAAGAGTGACCAGTGGGTACCACAGGGATCAGTGCTGGGACCGTCCTATTCAACATCTTCATCAGTGACATTGCAGGACCTAGAAGGCAGAATTTCACTGTTCGCTGATGACACAAAGCTCTGTAACAGAGTAGACACACCAGAGGGTGTAGACAGAATGAGAAGCAACCTGCAGAAACTTGAAGAATGGTCAGGGTTTGGCAGTTGAAATTCAATGCAAAGAAGTGCAAGATAATGCATATGGGGCACAAAACCCTGGCACAATATATCAGTTGGGGGTGAGGATATAGCATGCACCAAGCAGGAAAGAGATCTTGGGGTTATCATCTCTGATGACCTCAAGGTAGGGAAACAGTGTGACAAGGCAGCAGGTAAAGCAAATAGGATGCTGGGATGTATGAGGAGGGCATCACCAGCAAGAAAAGGGAGGTCATAATTCCGCTATACAAGACACTAGTGAGGCCCACCTGGAGTACAGTGTACACTTCTGGAGACCATACCTACGTAAGGACATAGACAGGGTAGAGAAGGTTCAGTGGAGGGCAACAAAGATGGTGCATGGATTGCATCACAAGTCCTATGAAGGCAGGTTGAAGGAACTGAACATGTACTCCCTGGAGGAGAGGAGGGAGAGAGGAGATATGATAGAGACATACAAGTATCTTACAGGGAGGAACAGGGTGCAGGAAAACACTATTTTTAAGTGAAAAAGATGTTCCAGGACTAGAGGGCATGGGATGAAGTTGGAGGGAGGACGATTCAGAGGAAACATGAGAAAGAATTTCTTCACAGAACGGGTGGTGGACAAGTGGAACACCCTGCCAGAGGAAGTGGTGGGGGCTGAAACAATCACGGGATTTAAGAATGCATGGGATAGACATAAAGGAATTCTGGAGGTCAGGGGTAAGGTGCAACAGACTTCTAGGAAAACAAACTGAACTTACAAGCTCAAATGGGCAGACTGGGTGGGTCATAGGCCCTTATCTGCTGACACTGTCTATGTATCTATGCATATGCATGTTGGCATGCATGAGTGACTGGCATCCAGTGCCAACCCCTCCCCATTGGTGTTCCTGTATGTGCCACTGACTGGCCTACACTAGTCAGTAGTCATGGAGCAGGGGCAGCATCCTCCCTCCTCAAGGAAGGAGAGCAGTCCCTAGGCCACTCAATCCTTTCTCCTCCTCCTGGCCAGCACAGATGTCTTGCATTGATTCTCAAATGCGGATCAGTGGTAGTGCTTTTTAATCTCTGGCTACCCATTTGCCAGTGCCCCAGGCTTTCTCCTAAACCCCAATCACTGGCATGGTTGCATGACATTCTATCACCGGGCCACTGGGTGGCCCCTTGCAATATTGCCCTTCCTCATTCTCATAGCATGCGCCCCACCAGACAATTGTTCCTAGTTGCACAACACCAGTCAGTTGTCAGTGTCAGTGGCTCAGTAGGTAGCACACTTGCCTCTGAGGCTGGGAGATCAGAGGGCTGTGGGTTCAGTTTCCACATCTGGCACTTGGGTTACTATCCCAATACTGACACTGTAGTGCAGCATGAGAGGGGTGCTGCACTTCTGAGGTGCCGTCTTTCGGATGAGACGTTAAACTGAGGTCCCATCTGCCTGGATTGGTGGTAGTTCAGGTGGATGTTAAAGATCCCATAGCACTTATCGAAAAGAGTAGGGGGGTTTTTATTGAATTCACACATAAAGCATACGCAACATAAATCAAGAAATAAAAACAATAACCAGAAAGGAAAAGAAAAATAACAGATTACATATCATAAAGAAAAAGGGGATGAAATGAAACACACCTCACTTATATTTTATAAAAATTTGAAAGCCTTTCCACCACCTATATACCTTATCCCCAGAATAATGTAATAAATCAGCATGATATACAGAATTCAGTGCTTGCGCAACCAGATAACTATATACAGAATATGGCATCATTTTTTGGGAAAGAACCCATTGGCACCGAGCTTGCCACAGATAAAACCTTAAACAACAAAGAAAGATGAAATATGTTTCTAAGTGAAATTCAACATTCCCAGTAGGCAAAAGTCCAAGAACAAGAGTATTATAATTCAAGTCCAGTAACCAATTCATATGCCATTTATCCTTAAGAAAAGACCAAAGAGGTTTTGCATATGAGCAAGTCAAAAAATAATGGGACATGGTTTCTTCTAAATTAGTGCATGATAAATATGGACAATTCCTGTCCGCCAGATTTTTATGCTTAGCATTACCTCTAACATTTAATCTACCATACATAGTAAGCCACAAAATTTCCCACATTGTAGTAGGCACCCTCTGGTTGTTAAGTTGTTTAAGTACATGGCCATGAAGGTCCTGAGGACAATCTTTAAAGCTAGGTTCTATGGGATATGAATGAGTTAATAAATGATAATAAAAAATTTTCCTGGTATTATGCAAAATATTAGCTTTAGAAATTTTCCATTTATATAATTTCTGAGCCATAGGACGAAAATAATCTGGAAAATATAATCGTGAATGAATTTTCGGCGCAATATTAGTCCACCCATTTAAATAATGTTTCAACACCTGCTGCACGAGACCCCGTACACCAGTAGAAGAGGAGGAAATACTATAAAAAACAGTATGATAGATAAATAAAGAGGAAAAAAAAAATATAGGTTCGATCATACCCAGACCCCCTTTGGCTTTGCTTAAATGCGTATAACACCGTTTAACTGGGTTAAGCTTATTCCCCCACAGCATTTGAAAAAAAATTCCATATAAAGAGGTCTCCAAAGCAGAAGGTAGTGGGAAAATATATGCATCATATTGTAACTGAGGAACAATAAATTGTTTCAAAATTTGAATCCTTTTAAGTTTAGACAATTTCCAAAATTGCCATCTCGTGACTTTAATTCAAGATTTTGATAATGCAGAGTCCCAATTATCAAAGGGTAAATTTATGGTACCAAACTTAATACCCAAAATGACAATAGGATGTGTAAAAAAAGTAATCCCTGACACCTGCCGAGGACTCAAATCCCAAGGGCCTATCACCAATCCTTTACTTTTAGTAAAGTTTAACTTTGAATTAGAGACTATAGCATATCTGGCAAGCTCCTGTAAAACCAAAGAAATATGGTCAAAATGTGAAAAGAACACACAAATATCATCTGCATAGGCCAATACAGAGAGGTTAGAAAATGCCCCCCAATCTGCTAATCTATTTAAATTCATTTTAGCCAAAATTTGAAGCAAGGGGTCAATAGAAAATAAGTACAACAAAGGACTGAGAGGACATCCTTGCCTAACTCCAGTATAAATAACAAATCCATCAGTTATATGTCCCCTTAATAACACTTTAACGAACACCTGAGAAGATAATAATTGTATATTTTGAATAATAGATACTGGCACCCCATATTTAGCTAATGTGGAAAACAGAAAACACCTATCAATCCGATCAAAAGCTTTCTCTTGATCCAATGAAAGAACACATCCTTTATCACCCATTATGTGCAATATTTCAATAAAATCTCTGATAATGATAAGTGCATCTTGGATCTTTTTACCAGGAAGTCTGCAGAATTGGTCTACTGAGAGAATAGAGGAAGCATAAGTCCTAAGTTTGGAATTTAGAATATGGGTTAAAATTTTGTAATCTGAATTCAACAAAATAATTGGTCTCCAATTTGAAATATCAGCTTTGTTTCTGGATTTAAATAAATAAACTAATACACCTTCAGAGAAGGAATTTGGAATCTTCTGATGCTGAAAAAAAAAATAAACAGTATGCAGAATGGCAGAAAGTTCAGATATAAAAATTTTATAAAACTGATTAGGTAGTCCATCCAAACCTGGCGAAGTACCTATACTAAGATTCTTAATGGCTTCTATAACATCTGTGACAGTAATCTGTTGAAGCAACAGAGGGGTATCATGTAAGCCCAGCGGAGACTCAATATTTTGTAAATAGTCTACAATTGTCTCATTAGAAGGGGCTACCATAGGTTCCATAGAGTGATAATGTAATTTAATTAACTTTTCCATCTCAAAAATAGAATCAATCCTATTTCCCTCTGAATCCTGCAAAAATTCAAGATTCATATCTGCATGAATCTTTCTACAGGCCTCATACGGGTCTCCGATAGGTGTTTTCTGAGTGCCACTAGATAGCATTGCCGTAATTATAGAGGCTCGATTATATTGAAAACGTAACATTTCCTTTTTTAAAATACTTATTTGTGGTGAATAATCATATTTGGTAACATATGACATAGCAAATAGATATTGTAACTGACATCGAAGAGACAAATATTTTAAAAAGTTTTTGTTACCCAAACCCTTGCTGTAATTGCTAAAGAAACTCTGTAAATCAAGTTTGGTGTCCATCCACCATTCTCCAATGTCATCATATAAACAAAGTACAGACAATCTGGTAGATAATAAAGCTATAACATGTTTTTGAATAATAGAGGACTCTAACAAAGAAGGGTTCAATTTCCATCTATTCCTGATTTTGGGAGTATAGCTCAGCTCAGCAATAGTAAATTTCAACAATAGGTGATCAGAGAATTCACTAGGGAAAATAAAAAACTGACCTTGTGGAATGTTCCTGGAGAAAAAAAAATGGTCAATAGTTGTTTTAAACATGCCCCTAACATAAGTAAATCTTGACCCTCTATTATAGATACTACAATTAATGAGCCCCGCTGTGCGAATGATAGATGACAACATGTTAGAATCACAATAAACTTTTTTGCCTTTCCCTTCCCCTACATAATTCCTTGCAATATCACAGTTAAAATCACCACCTAAAATAATCTTATATGAGGAGACCAAATAAGGTTGAACTAATTTTAACAAACCCACCCTAGCAGCCTTAGTTTGAGGCCCATAAACATTAAGTAAATGAAAAGCAGATAGTTTCCATTTCCCATCTAACATTAATAAACGCCCAGGGATCAAATCAACTAATTTAACTAAAGAAATATCATATGAACCAAAAAGAATGCCCACCCCATCTGCACACTCAGGCCCAAAGGACCAATAAGATGGCCCCCAGATCCAATCCCTTTTAAACAACAATAATTGATCTCTAGAACACATCCAAGTCTCTTGTAAATAAAAAATATCATAACCTGAATCATGAATAAAGGAAAAAACAGCCTGACGCTTAACCGTGTTCAATATACTATGGATGTTCAAGGACCCAATAGAAAAGGTACCCATAAAGTATTTAAACAATTAAAAACCAGGGTCATAAGCTCGTTGTTTTATTTCTTCCTTTTTTTTATTTTTTTTATTTTTATAATCTCCTCTATCTGGTCCAATCGAAGGCTGGCTACTCTCTCCGATTGGGCATCAGTATCCCCATGTTCCATGTCCGAATTCTCATCCGGCAAGAACAAAGCAACATATGTATTATCTGTGTCTGCTAATACTGGAGAAAGAAACTTAACTGGAAGTTTAATGTTCCGAGAGGAACGTCTCCTGGCCACAAGTTTAAAAGCCTTACTATTAGGCAAATCATCACCTGCAAAAACAGGTTCCTGATAACAAACTGGTGTTAACAGATCAGCACAAATGGGTTTCTCAAGTTTAAGAGCATTAGGCTCCGGGAGTACCACAGAAGGGGAAGGGGGGGCCAAGGCCTTATCCTGTACAGAAGCCAATTTGGGGTTGAAAGTAAGGGAGGTGAGGCTACCCTGAACAGAAGTGAGAGCTCCAGACTCAGGGAGTACCGTAGGGGGGCTAAGGTCTGATCCTGTAAGGGACTTGACTTAGGAATTAAACCAATGGCGGGAAGGTCAGAAGTAGAATCCTGAGCTTGCTGAATCAAGAGATCTGGACTAATACAAGAAGGTTTATTCCTAGCAGCCCATGGACATTCACCAAAAACATGACCCGTATCCTCACATAAATCACACTTGGTAAGATTAGTACACTGCATAGTCATGTGACCAATATCCCCACAATTATCACATCTGGCTTTATCACAAGTACTAGATAAATGGGTTCTGGCCCCACATTTATAGCAGGCCCTAGGTTGACCTGCATAAAAACATACTACCCTATCTCTTCCCAACAAAAAGGAATTGGGGATATGTTCCATCCCATTGTCAGTAGCCTTCAATTTAACCTTATATTTCCACCCCCCAGTCCAAAAGGCCCCCGAGTCTAATAAGGCTTCCGGTTTACTTAAAATCTCATATTTCTGTGATAACCAAAAAGTGATGTCATCGACGTGAACACCTTCGTTTCAAAACATAATCGTCACAAACTTAATTAAAGGTTTTGTTAAGGGAATAACTAAAAAAGGGGTCCAAATGGGGGAAAACTTAACCTGCGCATAACGCTCCCAAAAAAGATCTAATGCATGTGCGGTTCGTAAACTAACATCATAATTATCTTCCCCAGATATATTAATAAGGGCAAAAACATCTCTAGGGGAAAATGACAAAGAGTCTTTTAATAAAGTACGACCAACATAAGTTCGGTCAGGTCTATCTTCTAAGCCACCTTTGTAGCGGATACGAATGGCATTCCGTCTAGGTGCAGCCTCCTTTTTAATCTTGGCAAATAAATCCAATAATAAAGGAATGCGATCTGGAACAGGGTCTTGAGGAACAGTAGTTTGTCTTTCCGTAGTAGACATCTTAATAGGGTTATGGTCTTTAGAAATTTCCACCACCTCAGGACCTGTTTGAGCCACGGAGGTGAAACAACCAGGTTTAACAGTGTCAATATTCTGTGTATCCAGTGTCAGGGAACCTGGGGTGGGACTCAAACCTTGAACCTCTGAAGGTTTCCATTCTGGAGATGAATGCAGAAAACTTAAAGAGGAATCCCAACCAGGGTCCGGTAACCAGGTCCCTTTTTCATTCTGAATCCATCCTGCCCTTTGTAAGGTATTTTGGGGTGTCCATTGTTCGTCAATGTTAGGAGATAATGAAGGGACAGATGCTGGG
This sequence comes from Neoceratodus forsteri, assembly GCA_016271365.2. Lineage (NCBI taxonomy): Eukaryota > Metazoa > Chordata > Ceratodontiformes > Ceratodontidae > Neoceratodus > Neoceratodus forsteri. The sequence goes on along the minus strand of CM028134.1, from coordinate 511,427,625 downwards.
GTAGGCAAGAGAGCATCATTAGAGTTTCCAGGAGGTACAACTGTCTGCTGTACAGTAGATTGAAACTGAAAAGTAGATTTGTTTTTTAAAGCCAAAAAAGAAAAAGTAGTAGCCCCCGTTTGCACTCCTGGGCTTGTCTGATAGACAATATCACGGTGGGTTTCATGCAGTAAATCTGTATCAACAGAGTTAGTCGGAGGCCGAAACACAAAACCGGCATCAGACAAATTAGGAGAATCCACTGAACTCACAGCGGGCTGCAGTAATACTGTAGAAGTAGCAATGGCAGCTGGAATGCAGGCAACGCCCTTAGACGAATTTTTACTAGCCGTGGAGAGTAAATAAGAAGTGTTGAGCTTTCGGCACACACTTGATTTAGTGCTAGAACTGCCAGCCCTCTCACCAAACTTAAGTGGCTTATCAAGAAAAAGAAAACTAGGCTGTCAGCACACACCAGACGTGTTAGAATTGCCAGCCTCAAAATCAACTCGCAAGTCAGAACGAGATTCAGAAGCCAACTCACCAGCCACAGTAAAATCCGTCGGCCGTATAGTTTTCTCTGATAAAGAGGCAACTTTCTCCGGTAGCTCCGAACGTAAAACTGGCACTGTATTACTCAAGGATAGGTCAGAAAGCTCCACAGGATCGTCAGATACAGTAGTTTTATCTTTTGTAGAGAAATCCAAGTCCGTAACACCCAAAGCTCCATCGAGGTTTAAACTGGTAGATGCACTTAAATCTTCTGTCGAAACAAAAATCTCATTCCCTTCACCTTCAATTTTGGAATCATGCCGTTTTTTAGATAAAGCCTCTTGCCGAAAAGAATCAGGAGAGGAGGCTAGCTCCCCTAATTCAGCAGCGTCCTGCCGGTCCGACGACTCACTCCAAGTGGTCATCGCAATGGCCAAAAGGCTCCCCTACTGGCCACAATGCAGAACCATCAGCGAAGCAGCATCAGAATAAGGGAATTTCCCCGGTGTCCTGGGCAAGTTTCCCTCATTCACTAAAAATACCACCAACAGCTTAATCTGGTTCAAGGTCAGTTGGCATTCATCTGTATCCCCCTCCCCCGGGTCGTGCCTGAAAATAGGCAGGATTTGTCTAGTGCACTTACCCAGTCAACAAAAAATAAATAAATAAACACTGCTCATTACAGAGCTAACAAATGTTCACTGACTGAGCTTGTGAGTGCAACCAGACATAGGAGACAAACACTCAAGCTAAGGGAGGGGACAGTACAAGGAGACACATTAAAAAGCATTACTTTATAAGGATGGTGAATAACGTGTGTAATAGCCTACCTGGTGAGATTGTGGAAACCAGCACTGTTTAGGCTTCCAAAGTAGGACTAGGCAGATTCCTGTTAGAGACAAGCACTGACGGTTACACAGTATGAGCAGGAGTAGCATCCAACTTGGATGAGTGTTAATGCTCAAATTAGGCATGGTGTATAGTAAAGTAACTATCTTGTGATAGGAGGGATAGACAAGAATGACCTTATGCCCTGTACTGTACCTTCTGTCCTGTGTGTGTCAATACTGTGTTACAGTTTCTTCGTTAATGTTTTTCCTTTGGCTGTGGCCTGATTTGCTATCATCTGTAATTAATCTGTAGCTTCCCATTTTGCTTTTCATAATTGGTCTGGGACCATTTTATATTTTACAGTGCCTCTGGGTATCTTAATTATGGAAAAAAAGGAAAACCTCATACTCAGCACTTGGATTCAAGCAAGTGCATATATTTATTAAGTGCAGCTAATAGCGGAGCAACAAGCTGCCAAAAACAAATGTCTCAATCTTTCTCACAGCCACATTTTGTCAAGAGAAAAGGCATTCACCCTAGTGTACCATTATTTATACAACATAATTTTAAGGTGCAACATAGGGAAAGGGGCATTATATTAAAGTGTATAGTGTGGAAAAAAGTTATAAATGTTGCACAATCCTAATATATACTGTAACTCTGCTTCTCTGCAGATACATGGATATGAAAACCAACTTTAGTTGACCTGGGAAGAGACAAAAAAGAAGAAACAGTGTTAGAGATTCTGCATCAACCTGCAATGTATTGTGTGTGTGTGTGTGTGCGCGCGCGTGCGTACATGTGCATGTGTGTGTATTATGACCTATGCCTCCATAAAGTATTTCAGCTGAGGTGGGAGATCTGGTGTGAACTGAAACATACATTCTTCTGTGGTATAAGCTGCAGGGAACTCAGCTGTGAGTGGCCTTTTGTGTAAAAAGTCTTTTTTTTACTCACAGTACAAACAAGTGCATGTGGATAGCAAAACTCTTTTGATCCAAATGATTTTTTCTTCTGATCAGAGTCTCTTTCTTAAAAAAGACATGTTTTGAATATAAATAGTGGCCATGATGAGGAAAGACACTTCCAGCTGAGCAGACAGCAATGAAAACAAAAGGACCAAGCTCTAAATAACAAATCCAGTTTGGACCAATCAGGGAAAAGTGGTCTCCAGAGATCAAAGCAGAGACAGAGTGTGATGTTAGAGAGGCTGGTCCAGTGATGAGAGGATAGTGGGCTGGCCAGTTGAAAGCATTTCTTTTCTATGTTTGAAATGAGAATTCAGTTATGTTTGGGATTTTGAACTAGCAACATCACAGGTTTGAGTCTGCCATAACTCACCAGTTCCCAATTGGGGCAAAGCTTCTTCTACTCAACTTAGAATCCACATAGCTTTGAGTTATGCTTTTCCTGTGTGAGCTCTATCTTTTCTAGATGTGTTTATTTTTTATCTCTGTAGAAATACTGTATTTAGTCTTATAGTCTTTAGTGCCTATTATCCTGTTCATATGTAAATATTGTGGAGTGTTACATGTAATTTTTATTCACTTCTTTCTTTCTGTGAGTAAGTCATTTCAAATATAGATAAACAGGGGTAAATCAACAAGCCTGTTATTCATTTCTGAAGAGACAGGCTACAAAGTTACTATATCTAAAGCGAAATCTTCCTGGCTATGACAACAGTGGTGGGTTATTTGCCTTTTGGGAAGGAGTACTGTACTGTGTGAGCAGTGGCTCTAGTGGGATTCAGACCTAGAGATTCCCTGAGTGAGATTGCAGCTGGGTGGTGGCAGCATACAAAGGAAACCTTTTCAGGTGTCTAAAGGCTTGTGAAAACTGGTAGCAGTGTAGACTGAGTTCTGGGAGAGAGCCAGTCTGTGACAGATACATAAAAACATTTGATATTCTATAGTCAGATTCAAGTATCTGATAATAACACAGCTAGTTGCTGAGATTGGCAAGGATCAAAAAAGGGACTAGTTCAATTTTATCATTCTGCTCTCTACAAGTAGTTGCCAACAACTTAAAAACCAAGCAGCCCTCTTTTCTAGACAATTTAGCAACTATTTCACCACCTCTCAATTCCAGTAAAGAACCATTTCCATTTGTGCATGTCAGGATTCATTGGGTGCTTTTCATGGGCTGCAGTAGCATACTCCATACTACCACACACAGTTGCTCTGACATGGTCCCTTACCTGCTCCTTCAACTTTCTCTTGGCACCCAGTCACATTGGGTATCAATTCATTAACTGAGCCTTTGTTGCAATTTGTGTATCATCATATTAAACATTTTGTGGGTAACCTGAAGTCACATACAGTATCAAAGCTACAGAGGTTTGGGGGATTTTGGAGGACATCCACATCAAGGGTACAAAATATCTAGTGACGCTCAATGTGGAGTCACTCTATACAAATAGCTTCCTAGTGAAGGTCTTGGTGCACTGGAGACCTATTTGAACCACAGACCACTAGGATGTTTGCCACTGACTGACCTCTTAGTTGAATTACCTAGATTTGTTTTACAGTATAAGAAATTTATGTTTCTATGGGAACATTACATTCAAGTCAGTGGGACAGCAGTGGGGGTGACCTAATTTATACTTGAGGTTGTGAGAGGAGAATGTGATATACATTGGTGATGTTGACATTTTTTGCCCATAATTTCATTTTGGTGTAGGCATATTGATGACATTGTGATGGTGTTGTGGTGTTTTTTTTTGTATGGTCCAAAAAGACCCCTTACCTTCTCTGTGGTCTGCCAGACCCTTTGGTTGCTGCTGGTGAGGACCCCATCTGGACCGTGTGAATAACTAGTCGGACGCATAAAATAAAGAATAAGGCAGGTTTATTTGCTGTACTGCAGCTGTTCTCTTCATGAGGACAAGCCCCAGACTGACTAATCTCTGACTGACAGGCAAACATGGCACTGCCAGGCAGTGCAACAGTTAGATGCAAGTTCTAAGTGCTCTTAAAGGGGTGGCAGCTTAACATTAAGCCCCATGCTTAATGTGTGCTTCACATCACCACTGGAACAGTGAATGTGAGCACCACTCAAACAAACATTAAATCTATAATTTCTAAGAAATATTTTAAGTTTGTTTTTAAAGGCAAAACATTTTCATGCATTAGAAGGCATTAGATTTCACAAAACAGAACAGTACTCTGCTTCGGGTTGGGGGGGAGAACCTGGACTACACCGGGGACCAGTCAGAGTAGCACCAGAGAGGTGGGAAAACACAATAGTACTTGAGACTTGGTCATGCCACAAGTGCTAAGGTGTGGGGGAAGGAGAGGGGTAGAGAGGGAAGGGTATCAGCAGGAGGATACCCAGAATGCAGGCTCACACTTTAATAACAGTTGCATAATCAATAGGTGGGCTGTCCATGTAAAGAGACATTCCTAAGGGGAAAATGTGTTATATGCAGAAATGCAGTACCATCAGAACAGTTTCATGAGATAGGTACAAAAAGATATTGACTGCAAAACAATTAAACACAGAAGGAATTAGTCCCAGGCCAGCCCGCCGGCTCAGCAGTTGGATTTCTGCTTGCGACGCCAGCGACCCGGGTTCGGGAACAAGCCCGGGAAGCTGGAGGGCCGGCCCGGGGAGAGGGCTTGAGCGCCCTGGGACTGCCTGGCCTCTCCGGGGAGGGGATTCAGAGCCCGGCACTTGACTGTCCCCAGGTGGAGACCTGAGGCGCAGCAAGGCCGATGGCAGGAAGAAGGAGGGGAGGTGACGTGCCAGACGTCGGCGCTCAGCGCCTTGACATCAGGGGACACGGCACGTCGCGAGTAAGAACACCGGAAAAAGCACCTTGCGGTCCCCCGCTAGACGGAGCACTAGGCCCCGACCCTCAAAGCCCCTGCCTGCCCAGAGACAGCATCCTGATGAAAATCCTGTAGTCTCGAGGTGTAGGGCCCCCACCCCGTACCCCGCCTGGGGGGTAAACCAAGGCTCCATGGGGGATGGACTGCTCTGGTATACAGGCAGGTGAGCGAGGGCTGATAAGGCCGTAGAGTGTCTCCCGAAGAGAGGGGGACTGCAGGGGAGAGGAGGAAAAAAAAAAGAAGGAATTAGTCCCAACACATTTCACTGAGTCCGGTTTACAAAAGTTCAAGACCTCCGTCGACTTTTCTGGTCAGTGGGAATGGAGGCATGCATGGATTGCACTAGTTCCTGACAGGAGGGGGTCAGGTTGTTAAAAGCGACCCAGGAGTTCTGCCCACTATCGAATCCACACCACTTTACTCTGTAAGTCCAGGATCCATTGACAAACTTCTTTCTTAAGATCTTCTCGATCTGGTACACTGTGGTGTGTAGAAGAGAGTCCTGAGAAGAAGATTGAGAAGAAGAGGAAGTCCCAGGCAAATCATCTGGTAAAATGGAATCCGGCAGAGAGTGTTAGGAGTGGGAAGAGCTATAGGAACTAGTTGCAAGTTGTCTGGAGGGATCTCAGATTCAGAGAGGATGGCCGGCTCAAGGGCAGCTTTATTTCTGGGAGGACTGGGGTCATCTGGAAGGTTGTTATTCAGGTACCCATGCTTTAGTCAGTTTATATGGCCTTTGTTGTGTACCAGCTTGCCATCCGACTTGCGTGCAGATGAACGTGGACCGGAGGAAGCTTTTCTATGATGTAGAAGGGACCAGTCCAGGGGCGAAGCAGTTTCTTGGTGGTGCCCGGAACAAGAACTGGTCGGTACTAAATAAACAATGTCCCTCAACAGAGAATGAAGGCTCATGCGCTTTGGCTGCAGACATTTTTGCATTGCCGATTTTCTCTGGCCCAACGTGGTGATTGCAACTCTTCTGGCAAGTTCCAGCTGTTCCAGAAGAGGGATAATGAAAGAAGAAGCTGACTTAGGCACCTCTAGCAGTGAGAGATCCCTGTCCAGTGGAGTTCTTGGATGATGTCCATGGACTAAGAAGAAGAGGGTGTATTCTGTGCTGTCGACACAAGGGCTGGTATTGTATGCAAACTGCACAAAGGGAACAAAATGGTCCCAGGTGTCATGAGTCTCATCCAGATACTTGGAGAGTGTGCTGAGAATGGTAGACATCATTCTTTCACTCTGTCCATTGCATTGTGGATGGTAACTTGTGGTATGTGTCTTTTTTATGTCGAGAAGTTTGCAAGTTTCTCTGACAATGGTGGACAGGTAGTTAGTGCCTCTATCTGAATGTAGGTATGATGGGGTACGTGACGACAAATGACTGTAGTGAGAAAGGCACACAGTGGTGGCTTTAATGTCTCTTAGGGGGATGAGCTCCAAATACTTCATCAGGTAGTCCACAAAGACAAGGATGTATTTGTTACCAGAGTCAGAGGATGTTGGTAAGGGCCCAAGAATGTCAGTGCTGACTCTTTGGAATGGTTCAGTGGCTACAGGCATTGGGCTGATGTGCCTTTGTTGGTTTGGTGGGAGGCTTTCTCTGGGAGCAAGGCTGGCAGGATTTTATGAACTGGGCAATGTCCCTGTTCATGTGTGGCCAGAAGAAGTGAAGCCTTGTCTTTTCCAGAGTTCTGTGTATTCCCATATGACCTCCCAAAAGTGGAGAGGCATGAGATGAGAGGAGAGAAGAACTTGAGGGATGGGAGAGGCTGGCACAACTAGCTGTACATGAGTTCTATCCATGCGATGACCTTCCCCTTCCTTGGTCCAAATGTAAAAGAGCACACCGTCATTGAGGAAGTACTGTGAAGCAAAGAAGAATACATCTTGGCGATGTTTCTTTTGTTGCGGTAAGGTTCCAGACTCTAAGTAGGAGATTATGTCTGTAAATTAAGTGTCATTTCTTTGTTGCATTTTAACAGTTGCCAGGGACAAATCAGATGTAGAGGAGATGAGAAGCTCTTCGGCTGCTTGCAGTAACTGAGGATTTGTGTTTCTCTCTGTAGAAGCAGTAGGGAGCAGCAAAGCAACCTGAGGTGCTGTAGGAGTGTCCACAGGAATCACATCCGTGGCATGGAAAGGAAGAGCTTGTAAGCAGGATTCTTCATCTGTTGAGCAGGATGCAGAGGGATATCATCTCCGGCTTACACCATCACCATTTGGGTGAACTCAACCTGGTCTGTATTGAATTTCAAAGTTGAAGGATTGCAGCATGTTGATCCATCGGGCAAACTTGCCTACTGGCTCCTTCATTTCAAATAACCATCTGAGGGCAGAGTGATCAACGATTGCTGTAAAGGAGGAGTAGCGAAGGTAGCAGTTAAATTTCTTCATGGCAAATACCATGGCTAGACATTCTTTCTCTGTGATGCCATAGTTCTGCTCAGCTGAGGAAAGAGAGTGCCCAGCATAGGAGACAACTCGTTCTGTTCCATCTTGAATTTGACAGAGCACAGTGCCCACTGCAAAAGAACTATCATCTGAGTAGAGCTTGAATGGTTGGTCGAACCTTGGGTAGGCCAATACTGGAGAAGAGATTAGGTTTTGTTTTAAGGTTTCAAAGGCCTTTTTACATTCAGAAGTCTAAATATTATCACATCCCTTTTTGGTGAGAGCGTACAGTGGAGCTGCAATCTTGGCATAGTTGCAGATGAACTTTCGGTAGTAGCCAGACAAGCCCAGGAATGTTTGGAGGTCTTTGAGATTGTTAGGCTCTGGATAGTTTTTGACTGCTGAGAACTTGTTTGGATCTGGAGAGATGCCTTGAGAACTAACCACATGTCCCAGGTAATGAATTTGATGTTGCGCAAAGCAACACTTCTATGGGCGAAGCTTGAGATTGGCTTGTCTGAGACGCTCGAACACTTCCTGAAGATGTTGGAGGTGCTCTGGCAAAGTTCTGCTGAAGACAATCACATCATCCAGGTAGACTAGGCAAGAGTTCCAAGACAACCCACTTAGTATGGCTTCCATAACATGTTGAAATGTGGCTGAACTGTTCCGAAGACCCATAGGTAGACGTTTGAACTGGAAAAGTCCCAAGTGGCAGCGCCATGCTGTGTATGGATGAGAAGCTGGATCAATGGAAACTTGATAGAACCCACTCTGAAAGTTTAGAGTGGTGAAGTAAGCAGGACTGGCTGCACCAAGACTCTCTAAAGCATCTTCGGTTGTAGGCAAGGGATGAGCATCCTGCACTGTGTAGGCATTGAGTTTTCTATAGTCTACCACAAAACGATGCCCTTTGTCCTTTTTTACCACCAGCAAGCAAGGTGCACCCCAGGGGCTTGTAGATTCTTCGACTATGTCTTGGTCAAGCATGTTTTTGATTATGTCTTCAAGGACTTGTTTCTGTTTATGTCCTACTTTGTAGGCTCGCTGACAGATTGGTTTCTGTTGGGCTGTACTTCTCGATGGTGTGTTGCAGGATATCACAGCATCCGAGCTTGTTATCTGAACCAACAAAGACAGCTGGGTAAATTTCCAGGAATTTCAAAAGTTGTTGCCTTTCTGTTGGAGATGCTGGAAGTTTGGAAGAGGATAGTCGCTGACTGAGAGTTATTTCTGTTGAAGTTGGAGTGGTTGTGATAGTATTGACAGGAGTAGAGTTAGTGGAACCAGGCTGAGGGTCTTGCATGAGATGGAGCTGGTCCTCTGACGACAAGCAGACAAACTTTCTGATGTTGGCACCCTTTGAAATGACCACTGGCTCATCTATGAAGTTGCAGCATTTTTGGAAGACTGCACCATCATGCACCGCTGATAAGGTATTTCCCAGAAGGAGACCTGACAAATGCAGTGCTGGGGATCCTGTGACGATGCCGACAACACCTCATGGAAGTGGTTCACCTCGAATCTTGGCAATCAAAACCATTTCTGACTGAGGAGGCACAGTAACTGAGTCTATAGCTGCAAGTTGCTGCTGAGGATCTAGTGACAGGTTGTTTGAGGCAAAGTCTAAGATGGCTTTGTGAGCCTTGAGAAAGTCCAGGCCTAGAATTATTGCAGGTTGAAGATCAGACACTATGTAAAACTTGACAGTAACTTGCTGTGAGCCAAAGCGGAGCTTGAGATGGACAATGCCTGTGATAGGTACTGTAGCTGTACTTGCTGTGATAATGTACTTTATGTCGGCTGGAGAGACATTAGGTAAATGACGAATAGCTTGGTTGTGTAGAATACTGCTGTTGATAACTGATATTTCTGCTCCAGTGCTGACCAAGACGTGCGTAGACCAATCTCTGATGGTTATAGGTAAGTAGTTTGCTAGCAGAGGTGATCAGATGACAGGTACCCTTGCTTCTGGAAGTGAGAGTGTGCCAGAGTTCGCAGTTGGAGGAAGCGTTTTGTTTGAATTGCGAGAGTCAGAAGGGTGGTCAGTTACTGTGTTTCCCCTGCCCAACAAAAGCCCCTAGTCTGTTGGGTGGTGCTTGTTTGCCTGATCCTGGGAGTAGTTGCTGTTATCATGTTGATTGCACTGTGGTGGGAGTCCATGGTCCTATTGTATCCTGTGGCAATATTTTAACTTTTGGCAGACAGCGGCAGTGTGTTCCCTGAATCCACACTACTGGCAAGTCACGGGCTGTCGGGAAGGCGGAGGTGAAACCGGTCACTGTCGAGGTGGTTGCATAGCATTAGGATTTGCTGAGGAGGTCGTTGAGCTGATGTGTAAGGTATTGACAGTACAAATAAGCTTGTCAATCATTGCTTGTTGCTGTTCGACACATGTGGCAAGTGTAGCCAGTTGTGAGGTTTGGGGTGCCTGAGCACCGGCAGACTGGAACATTGAAATGGAATCTTGAGCTAGCCGTGCAGCTTGGCTGGTGTCTGTCCAGGTGGTTGGCTTTTGATGTATGACTATGGTATGAAATTGAGGAGGCAGTCCCTGGACAAAGGCTGTTTCTTGATCTTTCTCTGTTTTCTGTAGGTGTTTGCATCGAGTCTCAGTGTCCGCAATGAAGGCTTCAAGAGATTCCGAGGGTTGCATGGTGCACTCCCACAGCTGTTGCTTCAATAACCAGGGTGGATGTGCTTGGAGAAAATGGGCTTTGAAGGTGGTGTACAGTGTGGCAGTATCTCCTTTGACTTGGTCTGGAAGTGCATTGAACCAGGAAATGTCAGTCCCTCTCAGAAGCAAGCACAAGGCATTGGAGATGCGCAAGGGATCAGTCCAACTATTGAAGGAAATCCATGCTTGGAAGTGTTCCAGCCAGTCGACAGTGTCTATGTGAGGCAAGGCTGAGAAGGGTACTGGTTGTAGGCTGGTATGGACCGTGGACTGTGGTGAAATGGCTTTAATGTAGGCCAAGTCATCTTGAATAGCTTGCATAGCTGGTGCCCCTTGAGCGGAAATAGAAGACCAGATGTCATGGAGGATTGTTTCGATTTTGTAGCCCCACGCCCTTGAGATAGGAGAAGGTAGGACTCCGGATGCACCGGCGCCCATATCTGTGTCGTCTTCCGACATTATGGTTGGAGATGAGCTTCGTTTCTCTGAGTGAAGGTCGTACGCATGAGAAGGAGTTGCCGTCATGCAGGAGACAGGACGTTGTGTTGTAGATGAAGTGCTGAGCAAAAATTATTTTTGTAGACAAAAGTACAATTTTTTTTTTGTAGCAAAGTTCATTAAGGACATTGTAATAAAGAACTTCCCACTCAATTCTGTGTTGTTTGTTATTTAAATAAAGGTTTTGTGGCAAAAATCAGCCTTTTGTTGCAGTGTCCATTCATTTAAATAGAAATCCCATTGATTTCAATGGAGTGAGGTCGATTTGTGCCCTTCACAAGATGGCCGCTGAACTGTGATATGCAGTTCCTGTGGGGTTTGACTGCCTGACTCTAGCAAGATGGCCGCCAGCAAGGGCAACTTGTACACATGCATCCTGCTATGAACGATGCACCAAAAGAAGGCTGAAGGAGCGAGTATTAGACCATGTCAGAACAATAGCACATTGTAACATGGAGTATGCCACTGTAGCCCATGTAAAGTGCTCAGTGAAGCCAGACATGAGCAAATGGTCCTTTATCAGAACTGAAAAGGTTGCTATGGGCCTCAGAGGTGATGATATTGTTACTAAATTGTCAAGAGGAGAGGACTACTGGATTTTCAAGGTTACAGGTTAGTAATGGTAGAGGGCTGAATTATAAAAGGGAACTAGCCCCTTGTCTGTAATCCTAGCCAGTCTCAGCATCTATCTGTGTTATTTTTAGATGCTTGACTCTGTCTGTAGCGTATCAACTGTGTTCATGCATCTTTAACACTGTTTCTTCTTTCTTGTCTTTCCCAGGTATACTGAAGCTGGTCTTCCTATACATATGTCTGCATAGTTGCAGAGTTAATGTATGTACTGTATTAGTATTGTACAATGTTTTTAACTTTTTTCCACACTATGCACTTTAATGTAATGCTCCTTCCTCTATGTTGTACCTTTAAACCATGTGGTATACATAGTGGTACAATGGGGGAGTGCCTTGGCTCTTGACAAAGCTTGGCTGCCCAAAACATTGAGGCATTTGTTCATGGCAGTTGCTGCCCTACTGTTAGCTGCACTTAATTTATGCATGTGACTGGATCCTGATGCTGAGTGCGAGGTATTTCCTTTTTCACTTGCACCCAGTTACCTGACAAACCTGGAAGTCCAAAGAGTGGCCTTCTCTCTATTAGAGATGTGCAAAGTAAGGAAAATTCGTTCAGCAGAAAATTTAGTGGATTTTCCCCACTTTGCAGAGTGGATTGGATGTGTAAAGCCCAGTTTTGTCCCCCCCAAAAAGCTCTGCAATATGAGGAGTTTGGCAATCCCCAACGGAGTTCAAACTGCATTTTGTGGATTTTTTTTTTATACTAGTGCCCCCTGCCAATCATTGCCAGACCAACTGTCATTTTGGTCCCACTTCGCCGATCACCGCCCAATATGAAAAATTAAATTCTTCCCAATCACCAGGTGACAGCCCCATCTGTAGTGTCCATCTCTGGTGTCTAGTGGCCCAACCCTCTGGCTGATCATTGGCCCAATATGAAAAATTAAATCCCCCCTATAGTGTCCATCTCTGGTGTCTAGTGTTGCCCCCCTCCCACCGTTCACTGGCCCATTGCAAAATTAAAGAAATCTAAGGTCCATTACCCCCCTCATTGCCAGGTACCAGACCAACTTTAGAAATAATTTTCCTGGTGTCCAGTAGACCCCCCACCCCTATATCTACTGCCCACGACCCTGCTCCCCCACCCCAACCCTGAGCAGGTGACCGACACTGCCCTCCATTCTCCTCCATTGCTGGCAGCCCAACTGAATTCTCAATGAATGAACACATGCTTGCACATACACACTCTCATTCATTGACAGTCTGCCAGCTCGCAGCCATCATAGGAAGTTTTTCAAGGAGTGTAGAGAAGAGGGGGGATGCTCTGGTCACTGGTGGGGGGGCAGGATGGTAAAAAAAGGTGTTGTGGACCCCATGAGGCATCCAAAATGCCGTTCCTCCATCTCACCTCCCCCTGGTGGTGACCAGAGCTACCCCCCCTTCTTTACACCCCTGAAAAACCTTCTACAGTGACTCTGAGCTTGTAATGAATGAGCACGTGCTTGTACAAGTGTGCGCTCATTCATTGAGAACTCAGTCAGTCTGTCGGCTGTGGAGGAGAGTGGAGGGCTGTGCCAGTCACCCGTTTGGGGTTGGGGTGGGGGAGAGTGGGTTTGCGGGCAGTAGATGCTGGGGTGGGGTAGTGAGGGTCTATTAGAAACCAGGGAAATTATTTCTAAAGTTGGTCAGGCACCCAGTGATTGGGGGGGGTGGACCTTGGTTTTCTTTCATTTTGCAATGGGCCAGTGATCAGTGAGGGGGGGCACTAGAGACCAAGGATGGACACTATGGGGGGGTGGTAATTTTTCATATTGGGATGCTGATTGGCCAGGGTGGTGGGAGCACTGGACACCAGGGATGGACATGGTTGCTGGATTTGTGGGAAATTTGCCCTGCAAGTTAAACTTTGCTGCATCTTTACTCTCTACTAAACTATTTTAATTGAGTGTTAACTGAATTGCTGCTCTATTGAACTCTCAAATTATCTGTGAATTGAAGGAACCGCTTAGCTGGAAAAGAAAAGCTTTTGTTTGAAATTGAACAACTATGGAAAGGAAGTGCCAGTAATAATGATGTTCCAGCTCATCAGTTTCCTTTCAAGAAATTGGGGAAATCATCTGCAATTTGACATTTGTATTGCAGATACTATTTGTGCAGTTTAGTTTGTTTCCTTTAGTTTACTCAGTAAATGTACCAAACAAGGTCATAATTCTAAATATACTGAGTGTACTATGAGGTGTATCCCTGAATGGTGTGCTACTATGAGAAACATTTAACGTATATACTTACAGTATGTAAACTGAAATGATTGAGTCTGGTTTTCAAACGCCAGGATGCAGTCACATCTAAGAGATACTGCATTCAATGGGTCTCACTGTAACAACTCTAGGTCCATCATATATATCCCCTACTTTATGAGCAGGTATGAATAAGTATGCTATACAAATATATCTTTATTTGTGGTATGCCGTTGTAAGGGCGCCGTGATTAGAGCACCGCAACAAGGTCATGAGTGACTGGGGTGTTCTGGATTTTAGAATGTCTTGCACTCACACAGTGTTGGGCATTGCTACAATTCTGCTGCCCTTCACGGCATGCCCAGCCTAGAGGATGTAATGATGAAGCCCCCCCCCCCACAAAACTTCACTCTTTTACCGGACAATCCCTGGGTGCTGTAACATGTTTGTAGCACAGTAACACCCGTGCTAATGCTGGGTGACATATTGCTTGCACCCTATGTTACCTCGCCCACATTGCCCACACACCATCATGGGTGAACCTTTATTTGTTGGCATTCCCTACTGTGTCTGACACCCAGCGGGATGCAGGAGCAGTGATTTTTTCAAAACCCCATCCTTGTAAGATATTCAGATCGGGTTTATGGCAGCATGAATCCAACTCTGGGCATCTCTGCCAGTTGCATCCAAAGTCAGTCAGACCATTACACTGATGGCCTAGCTGATTTAGTCTTAGTAAGGAGCTGTGCTGTAGCCTATATAGGGAACAGGATGGGCTTGATTTTGGCCACGTAGCAGTGCCCACATGAAGTGGAGAACCATCCAAGACTGCAGCAGGATGAGAAGCAGCTGAGAGGAGCAGCATGGCAATGGGTTCAATGGGCATGCTTACATCTTTATGGAATGCCCTCCCTCTGCAACCTGAAGCTGTGCCTATATATCCCAGCAGTGTATCCACAAGTGGATGAAAGCCAACAGCTGGGAGCCCCTGCATCCACCTTTGAAAATTGTGTTCAGGCACAACAGGGTAGACTTCCGCCTCCTTAAAAATTGCCCTTGAGGCAAGTAATGTTTATGGCACTGACTATCTGGACAGTGGTGTTTGCATGTTTTCCACAGACCTCATTCTGCACAAAAAGTATTGAAAAATTTCATTTATTAAACAAAACATTTTTCATACTTTGATTTCTATTGGTCTGTAGCATTGTTTGGCACTTTTGTGTTTAACTAGTGTTGTACAGTTTACTTTCTAAGTCTTAAAAATAAATCAACCAATCAAGTATTATACATATATTATGCCACTCAATTGCTAAGAAAAAGGCATCTACCCTCCTCATGCTGTGGTTGCTATACTAATCGTCATGGCCCAGTCCTTTGCAGTGATGTGGGATTTTCAACAGGTGTTTTTTTTTTAGTGACAGTAAAAATAAATTTAACCTTTTGATCAGACAGAAGTGCTCATCTCACTGATTCAGAGGTGGCACATTTTTTTATCTGTTCTTGGTTGCAACCCCTCCCCCCCCGTACTATGTATACTATGGTGAAAAGAAACACAGGAACTGAAGAAATGGGTGTTTACTCACCTGGTAAAGG
The DNA here is from genome assembly GCA_016271365.2 of Neoceratodus forsteri. NCBI lineage: Eukaryota > Metazoa > Chordata > Ceratodontiformes > Ceratodontidae > Neoceratodus > Neoceratodus forsteri. The sequence continues at coordinate 511,412,522 of CM028134.1, read as the reverse complement.
TGATTGTGTTAGTTGTATCCATGAAATTACCTCATGGATTCTCAACCCACCTAATAGGCTAGTGATGCGCATGTGACCCAAATCAAATTTCAGAGCATAGCCAGGTCCCAGGAGTCCCCATTCTCCAGTTTCGATTCTTCCACAGCTGAAATGCAAATGCTTTAGATCGACAAACCCTAACAGTTATGATTGCCATTGTTGTTAATATAAAAGCGTAAGCAAACTACTGACCACAGACTCATCACAATTTTATATTTATTTCCTGTTCGTTACTGCTCTAATTCGGTCCGTAGGGAATCCGACTAAGAAATGTGGAACATTAGATTACAATACCAGCAATTCCTATCTTCAATCAATTTGTTGCCACCGAAGTCGTTCAGCATGAATTTGTGCCATAGTCGCCCTGATGGGTGGGTCATGGAGTGTCATGGATACAACTAACACAATCACCTTTACCAGGTGAGTAAACACCCATTGTGTTATGTTGTATCCATGACACTCCAGACATTACCTCATGGGTTACTTCTAATAAGCAGTGCAAAAAAAAAAAACATCAGGGTGGGCCAGGGCGATCAGACAGACATGTCCTTGGGGCATGCTGAAGCTAAAACTCTTGTGGCAAACTCAGTTCTTTGCTTGTATAGGGACTCAAGTCTGTAATGCCTAGTGAATGTATGTACAGAAGTCCAGGTCGCGGCCCTGCAAATGTCCTCCATTGATACGCTAGCTCTTTCTGCCCAGGAGGTAGCCATTGCTCTTGTTGAGTGGGCCTTTATTCCTTGTGGGGGAGTGAGACCATTTGTCTTGTAGGCCTCCTGTACTGGCTTTTTTAACCAGCTAGCGATGGTGGTCTTTGAAGCAGCCAGCCCTTGCTTGTGGCCTTGTGCGATAACCAAAAGTCTCTCGGACCTACGTATGGCTCTTTTCTTTGTGATATATAGTGCTACAGTACTACCCACATCTAGCGGGTGATGAGCACCTGATCCCCCTTGTCCTGCCTGTGTGTGAAATATCAGCAACTCTAGTGCCTGTTCCTTGTGAATGTGGACATGATCTTTGGTAGAAAGGCAGGCACTGTCTTCATAAAGACCCCTTGTGCCGTGAGTATAGTGTAGGGCTCCTTGCATGATAGAGCTCCTGGCTCACTAATCCTGCGAGTGGAGTAGACAGCCACCAGGAAACAGGTTTTCAAACCTAACCAGTATAGAGGTGTACTGTGGATGGGCTCGAAAGGATCCTTCCCTAGAGCATCAAGCACCATGGTTAAATCCAAGGGGCTACTGGTAATCAACTGGGTGGTCGAATATGTTGTGCAGCTCTAAGGAATCTGATGGCATCAGAGTGCGCACCAGGTGGGGAGAGGCCAACTCTTCCCATGGCCGCACCTATGGCCAATAGCTGCACTCGCAGAGAGGAGGTGGATAATCCCTTATCTAACCTATGCTGTAAATAAAGCAGGATCACTGACATATCTACTTGCATTGGGTCGAGATGTGATGACTTGCACCATTTGGTGAAAATGTTCCACTGTCTGTTATACATGGATGTGGTAGACTACTTCCTGAACTGCAGGATAGTCGAGATGACCGACTTATGATACCCGGCTGTTAGCAGTCTCTGCCTCTCAAAAGCCAGGCTGACAGTTTCAGGGAATGGGGAGCCGGATGGAGTAAAGGGCCCTGCCGTAACATGTCCCTCTGATATGGGAGGATAAACCTGTCCAGCGCCATGGACATCACTGCTGCAAACCATGGTCTCCTTGGCCAGTAAGGCGTGATCAGAATTATCTGTAGCCGGGATTGCCTGACCTTCGCCAGTACTTGTGGGATCAGGGGTATTGGGGGAAATATGTATGACCGTTCCTGATCCCAGGTTTGAGATTGGGCATCTGTTGCTATCGCCTGTTTCTCCTTGTATCTGGAGAAATAAGCTTTTACCTGTGTGTTTGCCTTGGATGCCATGAGGTCCATTGGGATATGGCCCCACCTCTTCTGTACCATGGTGAAAAGGTCCGGGTGCAGCTGCCACTCTTCGGGATGTACCCACTGTCTGCTTAACCAGTCCACTCTGACATTCAACTTCCCTGCCAGGTGAACGGTGTGGAGGTGAAGCAGACTGGACTGTGCCCAGTTCAATACCTTGGCGGCCTCTCTGAGCATGGCTCTGCTGCGTATGCCGCCTTGCTTTGCTATATAAGCTACCATGACCTGGTTGTCGGACTTCACCAGCACTGTCCAACCCACGATATTGTTCCTGAATGCTCTCAGAGCATTGAACACCACCCTCATCTCTAGAACGTTGAGGATAGTTGAGCTTCTGCTGATGTCCACTTGCCTTGTGCAGTGGACTGGTGCAAGTATGCTCCCCAACCGATAAGGCTCTGCATTGGTCTCCATTGTTGCCTCGTAAGACAGTTCTAAGTGGCACCCTTTCTGTTGGTTTGGATGGTGTGTCCACCATCTCAGTGAGTCTCTCACCATCCTTGGTAGGTGGATCATCTGGTCAAGGTTGTCTTCCGATGGGGAGCCCTGCTGTAGCACACAATACTGTAGTGGGTGCATGTTCCATCCTGCCCATGGTACTAGGTCCAAGCAGGATGCCATTATGCCAAGGACCTGGGCTGCTTGGCCCAGCGTTGGTTTGGCTGAGGACCTTAAGCTCCTTACCATCGACATTACTGAGTTGATGCACTGTACTGAGGGTCTTGCCAGCCCCTCGGCCGTATCTATTTCTATGCCCAGGTGTTCTATAAACTGTGTTGAGTGCAGCAAACTCTTCTCACGATTGACTACCCAACCGTGTTGGGACAGAGTCATCAGGACTAGGTCCGTGCTTCTCTGAGACTGGGTGCTGCCACGAGCCCTGATCAGCCAGTCATCTAAGTATGGAATAATATCCACCCCCTGTTCCCATAGGTGGGCTGCTAAGACCACCGATACCTTTGTAAACACCTGCGGTGCTGATGTGAGGCCGAACAGTAGGGCCTGATACTGTAGGTGCTGACCCAGTATGTGAAATCGGAGGAAACGTTGGTGACTTGGCCTGATTGGGATGTGGGTGTATGCATCTTTCAGATCTACAGATGTGGGGTAATCCCCCACCCGTACGTTTTTTAAGGTGGATCGGAGGGTCTCCATTTTGAACCTTGGTGTGGATGCGAACCTGTTCAGGAATTTTAAGTCCAGGATATGAAGAATATAGAGTAGACCCCTGTGCCGGCCTCATCCACTGGCACCGGCTGGATGGCATTGTTCTGTAACAGATCCCAGAGAACCTCCTGTACCTGGTGGGTGGTGGCCTACTTTTTTGAAATGAGAGACAGTACCACTCTGTCTCTGGACAGCATGCTTGAGAATTCGATCGCACAGCCTTGGGAAATGATTTCTAGGACCCATCTGTCTGATGTGGTCCATTGCCATTGTTGTTGGAAAGCCATCAGCCTCTGACCCTCCGGTGGGTAGTTCCCTAGTGGGACTGGTGTTGGTGGCAACCTGGTGGAATAGTCAGTACTGCTTTGACTTTCCTCCTCTGCCTCCGCCTCCAAATCGCCTTCCTCATGATGCTGAATGTGAACCTTGTGAGGGGCCTCTGAAACCATTGTTATTGTTGCTGAGGCCTCTGCCTCGAAAGGAATTATTAGTGTAATTCTGCCTTCTGTTGTGTTGGAACCTGTTGTTCTCCGGAAACCTGTGCTGTGTGGAGGGCAGATATGTGGTTCTTTGTTTATCTTTTTTGAGGTCTTTGCCCTCTTCTTTTTGTTTTAGAAACTCCTTCAAGCCTTCTCCGAACACCTTGTTCCCTTTGAAGGGCAAATTCTGTAGCAGCATCTTTGATTCATTGTCTGTGTCTCATAATTTGAGCCATAGCACTCGTCTGGCCCTGTTTGTCAATGCGGCAGACCTGGCTTCTACTTTTAATGTGTCCACAGCCATGTCCCCCAGGTATTTAGCTGTGTCTAGAGTATATTTTAACAGCTTTGCTTCCCTGGATTTGGGGGTCTGCTTTCTCCAGCAGTTCCTCCAACCAGCGGATCTGCACCCTTGCTGAATAGACTGCTGTGACTGCTGCATTAGCTGTCATGCCAGAGAATCAAACAGCTTCTTTAACATCTCTTCTACTTTCTTGTTGGTAGTTCTTTGAGTGAGATTGTGCCACAAAGCAGCACCGTTTTCTTGCTAAGTGCTGCTATCTGAGGGTCTATAGATGGTGCCGTACACCACAATTGAACCTTGTCCTCTTGTACCGGGTACATCCTATCTAGATTTCGCTTCTCAGACATATGGCCTGGCTCTGTGGCTTCCCACTCCTTCGTGAAAATGTCATCTATAGCGGGGCAGCTAGGGAATGTGTCCTTGATCTTTTGGTTCTGCTGGATCATTGGATCAAGCTTGGACTCAGGCTTTGGAGTGTCAACGTCAAAACCCATGGTTGATTTAATGGCCCTCATGAGGCTTGGGATCAGATCAAATGAACAAAGTTTTGAAGTTAAGGAAGGGGTATCTGGTATGATGTCCATATCTTCCTCCCCTGAATTAACATCCTCACAGTCATCCGGTGCCCCACCCCCATCCACCTCCCCTGGTGAAGGCGATGCAGGCTTATCGTCAACATGGTTGTGGAGGAGTGCTTGGACTTGGAGTTTGGCCTGGGGTGGCAGGGGATGGTGTTCTCAACTTTGTCAGAGACTCAAGCTTTTCCATGACTTTCAGCATGAAGTTCTGCTGACTCTCCATCATGGCCACCGTCGCCTGTTGCGTTTGAATGAGGAGGGCCCCTGGGTTCATCCATCCTGAAGCTGCAGGCCCTTGCCCATCTAAGTCAGCGGTGGAGGGTTGAACGCTGGTTTGCTCCTCTTCGTGCAAGCATGCTGGGCAGAGGGGACCTTGGGTGTGGGGCATCAATCCAGTACTGCAGGACACACACTTCTTGGCCTTCACCATCTGAAAGAGATGAGAGAAGGGCATTTGTTATACATATCTATAGAATGAGTTATATATACATACATTTATATACAGGAGGTGTAATTGCATCTGTATGTTAAAATTACATGCATATAACAAGACACCAGACAAGAGAGCGCTGATTGTTAAGCTTGTAAGCTGAGGATTTGCTTGTGGGCTACTGAAAACTGCCACATGCAAAAAAGGGGGTCTGATCCCTTTAGTGGTTCATTGTATAGTGAAGGGGAGCTGTTTTATCAGAAATGCCTTTAATACTGGCAAAACATGCACGTGTGACGATGAAATGGAGGCTGCTTGCTTTCAGTCTCAGAAGCATAGCTCAAAATGGTGGCTCCTGAGACAAAATGGAGTCTGATTAACTTCCCTGGATAGAGAGAGAGAACCTCTCCCCCAAGATGGCGGTGATCAGAACAATGGTGGGGGGAGGATAGTCTCCTAAAATGGCGCCCCAGGTACATGGCCTAAGTGGAACCATGTAGTGCTGAGCGAATAATGCCACCGATCGAAGCTTTTTGTAAATTTCAGACTTCTCCAAGTTCCCAAAAGGATTAGCTCCAGTTTGCTAAATTGTCTCTGCTGCAGTCTCTGAATTGTTTAGACCACAGGAAACCAACAAAAAGACGAGTTGTCTTCGCATACCAGCCGCTTTTATAGGGGCTGTAGTACGGGACTGCTCCTGCATTTGGCCATAATTGGAGGGATGCAGAGATCCTGTCACCAAGGCAGCCGCTTAGGCAGGGGCTGCGATCGGGAGCAGAAAAATTCTGGTGCTATCTGCTGAGGGTAGAAGGGAACTGCTCCTGCATTTGGCCAGAATTAGGGGGACTGAGGGATTATGTCCCCAAGGCAGCCACTTAGGAAGGGGCTGTGATCGCCGAATATAGCCAGGAATAGAGGAATAGAGTAACGGCAGCACCTGGCATCTGCTTGAGAGGAGATGCTGGTGATTCGGCCAGTGGCCTGCACGCAAGGCAAGAGAGTCGCCAGACTGTTATGTACTGCCCAGCCTGGATGGCTCCGCTTGAAAGGGGAGCCGCCAGCAGCAGGACAAAAGGCAGCGCACGGCGGTTTCTTTAAAAACTGGGTGTCCCCACTTGGAAGGAGGGGTGCTAGTCGTAGAGCGAAGCGCAGATTTTTTTAAAAAGCAAGAAGAAGCGTGTAATCAGAGCATAGTCATCAGAAGTCATGCCATTTGTACCAGCGTCGACTGAATGAATAAACACGCCAAAAAACAAGTCAGATCACTCGAAAAACTTTGTTCTAAACAAAAAAACCTCTGCCACTTATTAGTTTAAAACTTCCAGATGCCACAAAAAACAACAGCTAGCAAGTGGTTTCTACTACAGACTTCCAGTCTCTAAAAGCTTAAAAATTAAAGGCTTAAAACTTCCAACATAACCACAATTAAACCGGATGCCTTTTTCTTAAGGCTCTACTACATAATTAACCACTGGAAACCAGCTATCCCAGCACCTTAGAGAATTCCAGCTAAATTGTGAAACAGAAATGACTCATTTAAACAATTTCAATAGCCACTGTGGCCTCTGTAAGCCAGGCAGCATAACAGGTTCTACAAATAATCCAATTATGTAACTGCTGAGGGAGCCATTGATCCTGTAAAGAAACAAGTTGGCCTACCTTAGATAATTAGTTAACAGGGACTCTGGAGTGCTTGTAGCCTCTTCAGATGCAAGGTTGAAACTGGAGAATGGGGACTCCTGGGACCTGGCTATGCTCTGAAATTTGATCTGGGTCACATGTGCATCACTAGCCTATCAGGTATGTTGAGAACCCATGAGGTAATGTCTGGAGTGTCATGGATACAACATAACACAATACTAAATAAGTTGAGATGTATTCCACAAATTGTAGTGAGAAAGCAATAATGTGACCTACTGGGAATTGAATCCAGGCCCCCAGAATACCATCTGGGTGCTCTACATTTATTGAATTTGATAAATTTGTTACCATTTGCTGTAGAGTTTTATGTAGAGATGGGTCAGAGAAGATTCTGTTCTCTGTAACTAGTGGCTGCAGTTGTTTTCTTCTTGGCGATGTTAAACTACTGAGGCACTGCTGTTTCCAAGGTTCTAAGTCCTAATAGTATAGATGTAATGTCAGATCAGTGCTATTACAATTCAGAACCTTGAAAGATGGTAGTATTACAGTTTTGCAGTGCCAAACATTTCTACTGAAATACGCTTGACCCATATATTACATTACTATTTGATCTACAAATACACAAACATATGAAAGGCCAGCAGAAGGCAGCCTGAAGGTCTACTGAGTCTACTTGATGTGGAGCTCATGCCGTACTGTGCTTTACTACCTTCCCAGAGGTAAGAAATTAGGGTGAAAGTGGAGATGTACAGTTCCAGCTGCTACCACTTTGGCTGGCTGGCAGTTCCACTGTTCCACCACCTTTTCTGTAAAGTAATACTTTCTAACATCCCTCCCGAACCTTCCCCCTGTCACTTACACTAGTTACAGACCAGCTTATACCACTCGGGGTTAGTTGGTATAGTTGTGTAGTTTTTTTTATAGAAACATAGAAGATGATGGCAGAAAAAGACCAATGGTCCATCCAGTCAGTCCATGAGTCTCTATATAACCCTGCAACCTGGCATCGATCGGGTCTTATCCCTCCCCAACAGTTATTCTATTTCTTCCCCATCTTTGTCACTGTCAGTGGTGACTATGCCACTCAGTCTATCCCAAGCACATTTGAAACCATCCACAGTTCCAGCTGCTACCACCTTGGCTGGCTGGCAGTTCTATGGTTCCACCACCTTTTTCCTATAAAGTAATACTTTCTCACATCCCTCCTGAACCTTCCCACTGTCAGTTTCCAGTCAAGCTCCCTTGCTGTAGAGCTGGTGTTCCTTATAAACAGTTCCCCGGAGTCCACCTTATTTATTCCTTTTAGGAATTTAAATGTCTCTATCATATCCCCCTCTCCCTTCTAGTCTCCAGCAAATATGTATTCGGCACCCTAAGTCAATCCTCATAGGATTTCCCCTGCTGACCCTGAATCATCTTCATTACCCTGTGCTGTACTGCCTCCAGCCTAGCCTTGTCCTTTCTAAGGTGAGGACTCCAGAACTGGATACAGTACTCCAGATGTGGTCTCACCAGGGATCTATAGAGGGGGAGTATCACCTCCTTCCTTCTACTGTTTTATTTATTTATTTAGTTTTTGTTGACCGGTAAGTGCACTAGACAAATTCTTGCCTATTTTCAGGCATGACCGGGGAGGGGATACAGATGAATGCCAACTGAAATTGAACCAGATTAAGCTGTTGGTGGTATCTGAGTGAATAAAGGGAATTTTGCCAGGGCACTGGGGAAATTCCCTACCCTTGGGGTGGGGGATTTATATGCACTGTATGAATTAATATGTATTTTCTTTAGTTTTAGGGTTTTAAGATTTTTTTGTTAATAATTTGAATAAGTTTAATTATTTCTAGATTGGGGAGTATGCATTAATACATGTTTGCTTTGCATTTTTCCTTTGATTTATGCTTCTGATGTATTATGATCCTTTTGAATAAAATATTCCCCTACTCTTTTCGAGAAGTGCCATGGGATCTTTAACATCCACCTGAACTACCACTAGAACAGACAGATGGGACCTCAGTTTAACATCCCATCCGAAAGACAGCACCCCCCTGCACTGTCAATATTGGGATATTAACCCAAGTGCCTGGTGTGGGGATAGAACCCACAGCCTTCTGATCTCTCAGCCTCAGAGGCGAGTGTGCTACCTGCTGAGCCACTGACACTGCTATAAATACCTGTTAATACCTCTCCTTATATATCCCAGCATCCTGTTAGCCTTACTGCATGCCCTGTCACACGGGCTAGCCTGATTGAGTGTGTCACTAATGATGACTCTGAGGTTATGTTCCTCTACTGTAGTACTGAGTTGTACCCCACCCATCTAATATTCTGTTCTGGGGTTCTTTTTCCCCTAGGTGCATTACCTTGCACTTTTTGGCATTGAAATTCAACTGCCAGACCTTCAACCATCTCTCTAGCTTCTGCAGGTCCTCTTGTAGCTCTCTAATTGCTTCAGTGCTATCCACTCTTCTGCAGAGCTTTGTGTTGTCTGTGAAAAGACCAAGCCTACCCTAGATCCCTTCTTGAATGTCACTGAAGAACATGTTGAAAAGGACTGAACCCAGGACAGACCCCTGTGGTACACCTCTTGTGACCTCCCTCTCTTCTGATCCATTACCCACTGCCATCTCTCTTTTAGCCAGTTCTCCATACATCTGATTATATTGCTAGCCACCCCAAAGTCCCCCAGCTTCTTCAGCGGGCGTCTGTGAGACACAGAGTCAAAAGCCTTGCTGATGTCAAAATACAGCAATTACATGGCATGACCTTTATCCAATTCCTTTGTAACCCAATTAAAAAAAAACAGACTATTAACTCATTACTTCCAATAGCTTCATATGAAGTCTGAACTCTTCATTGTTTACCTGACACAAAATAGCTGTCCAGGTAATAATGAGTTAAGTTTGTCTGGCACAACCTCCCTGACACAAAACCATGCTATTTACTACCATTATCCTCCAGATCATTCACAAGGTCTACTTTGATTAGCGACTCCATCAGCTTTCCAGCAATAGAGGTGAGACTGATGAATTTGTAGTTGACTCCTTGTTCCCTGTCCCCCCCCTTATGAAGTAGAACCACGTCTGCCACACTGCAGTCCCCTGAGACAAGCTCTGTTTGAAGTGAGCTATTGAAAAGGCATGCCAGAGTTTCAGTCAGTTCATTTGCCAGCTCCTTGAGCACCCTCCGATGGATCCCATCCCAGCCCAGGACCTTGTGTGTCTTGAGGGCTACTAACCCCTTTCAATCTCTATCCCCAGTACCCACCCCCGTAGGTTTTTTATCAGTCTGTTTGAGTTGTGGGACTCTGCCCCCCCATGCTCCCTTGTGTTTTTAATTTAACATGGGTGTGTGTATGGGGAGAAAAACTCCAGAACTCAAATAAACTGATAAAAAATAAACCCTACATGGTCATACCAACTAACCCCTAGTACCACAACTAGCATAAGTAGGTCTTCAGATCTCCACTAATACCAAAATCAGCAAAGTGGAGCAGTTAGAGTGGGGTTGAGAGTGCGCTTTGCGGTGGAGGGAGTGGAAGAGTGTGGGTCAACGTGGTGATGTGGCCTAGAGCCTAGCATAGTTATCAAAAGAGTGTAAGTGGGTTTGTAGTCCTCCACAATCACTGAAATCCCCCTCCTTATACCACATATTTTTAGCGTAACTTAAGGTATTTGAAGGTCTTGGTCGTGTGCATCTCACCAGTACTTAAATTTAGAGAGATCTTTTCTTTAGGATACTGTATAACAATAGTGAAAATAATTCACAGCCACCCTTAATGTGTTGAATGGTTCAGCCTGAAGACTGTAAGGCACAGGGTCCCAGGTTTCATTCCTCTGGCCCTTGGAGTGTCTGACTAGGGCAGGGGACAGAAATAAAAGTGGACACAAGGATTCTCACTTAAAAAGGGGAAGCAGTGTTTACTGTATGTGTGGAAAGCAGGGTCATGGGTAATGGCTGGAGAGGTGGAGGACTGTGCATCCCTCCTCTAGGGAAAGAGGAGTTTTCCCCTCACTGTGCTACAACCACTTGTAGTTGTATAGGTGGCGAAGCAGCTGTCAAGACATGGGGGAGGGGGAACGCTATGATGTGTTTGGGTAGAGTGAGCATCAATACACCCCTGCTTGGATCTCAGGCTTCATGCCAGCATTACAATGGGGCTGGAAATTACTGCAGATTAGGGGAATCTAAGGGGTGAATCCCCTCTGCCTCAGTGCCGTGACAGCTGATATCTTTGTTCTGAGATGGTACATCTGTGCTGAGCAGAGGAGCAAAAACAAAATAGAAAGCCCTGTAGCAGTGCAGAAGTGAGATTGCAATATTCTCTGCTATGAAAGGCTGACAGTAATGAAAAGTTAAGAGAGCAATTAAACCTCCAAGCTGATTGGTACTCACCTTTAGCTAAATGGTTACAGCTGCTGCTTTTTGGACCTGATGTGATTAGTTGGATTTCTCAGCAATATCTCTTAGTCAGTCTGCTCAGCATTGAAGACAGACATGTGGATGAGAATTTTATCTATACCTTGCCAGTGGCGAAAAATTTGACCTGAATAATTTATTTATACAGCAGGTGATTGTCCATAAGAAAAATATAACAAGGTTTATCTTGACATGTGATATAACTGACCTCTAGGTAACAAGCTATCTTATTTATTTCATTAAATTATTTGAAATTTGGTGACTGTGAAAGGCACACTGAAGCAAGGTTCATGTCAAGGTACGATCACAGAGTGAGGGTATGATAGAAGTGCAGGTGAATAAGGTCAGACAGACAAAAAAAGGTTACAGTTAAGTTGCAGATCAGTTAGTGCAGCATGGTTTTATTCATGAAATGTGCAAAGTAAGTATGTTTCAGATGTGCACAAATGTTAAGAATGACGTCTTTTTTACAAGTTTTTGCCAGGATGCAGAATGACAGAGTTGCAGTATTGAAGCTCCTCACAGTGACCTTTAGGAGCTTTCAATTCAGACAGAGGATTTCAGCAAAACTGCAGCTGGATACACCAACGAAGGCTTCTAGGAGTGTTGGAACCATCAGCAGCATGACTTAGTAGACATCTTCTTCCAGCAGTCTCTTTTTCTGAAAGATGCTACCCTCTTGGACTTTATTGATTCCACTGAGGTACTTAAAAGTTTCTATCATGTCCCCCCTCTCTCCTTTCCTCAAGGGTATACATATTAAGCTCCTTTAGTCTCTCCTTGTATGACTTCTCTTTCAGACCCTGCACCATTTTAGTTTACATGCTCAGATGCACTTCATATGTTCTGGGGGAATGAGAGGGGCTGTATGCATGTAATAATGGTGCTAAAAGACACTGTAGATACATTATGGGTATACGTACAGGATGACGAAATTGCTGAAAAGGCACTGGTAATTTGGGGTATACTGTGTCATGGGGAAGGGGGTGGGTGTGCCTGTACCAAGGAATGATGCTCATAGGCACTGCAGTCATTTTGTGTCATGAATTGGCACCCGTCCTTGGGGTATACTCAGTTGTAGGGAAGCAGGTGGGGCTGCCTGCATCTGGTAATGGTGTTCATATGCCATGCAGAGACATTGTGGGTACACATACAGGGTGATGACATGGGCACCTGTAAAGGTTGTGTACTATGTGCTGTGTCATGTGGTTTGCCCGCCTACACATGTGATATGTTGCACTGTGTGGGTGGGAAGGAGTGTGGGTATGCCTGCACCATGGAGTGATGCTCATTGGCACACCTGTGTACTACGTTCTGTGTTTCATTTGAATGGACTGTATAAGCCATACACTGGTACTGATCAAATCACAGTGCATCAGAGATAAGGGCTGGTCTGAAGCATTATGAGCACAAGGGACTAAACAAGTGGTTGTGGAGTGATTCGAACTTGAATAGAACATTACAGTGCATCTGAGGGTAGTGTTGGAATGAATCTTGATGTGCACAATGCACTACACCATGGTGACTGAGAAGGGATCCATATCAGTAATGCACATCACAGAGTGTCAGAGAGAAAGGTTGGACTGAAGACTGATGAACAGATGGACTAAATCAGTGACTCTGGTGGGATTTGAATCTGAACAACACTTTACAGTGCAGTAGAGGTTGGGGCTGGATTGACACCAGATCAGTCAATGGACAACACCATTGGCTGTGGAGGGATAAGAACCTGAAATGCACTTCACTGTTCACGATAGTTTGGGGCTCGACTGATCCATGATAAGGAGATAGATTTTACAAGTGACTGTGGAGGGATTTGAGCCTGAAGAATACTTTACAGTGCATCAGAGATAGGGGCTGAACTGATGTCATATGAATTGATGGGTTACACCAGTGGATGTGGAGGGTTTTGAACATCAAATGCCATTTACAGTGCATTATGGGATTGGTCTGGAGTGATACATGGTAAGTCAATGACAACACCATCATCTGTGGAAGGATCTGAACCTGAAAAGCACGTCACTGTTCACTACAGTTTGGGGCTCGACTGACGCATGATAAGGAGACAGATCTTACAAGTGGCTGTGGAAGGATTTGAACCAGAAGTATTCTTTACAGTGCATCAGAGATTGGGGCTGAACTGATGTCATATGAATTGATGGATTACACCAGTGGATGTGGAGGGTTTTGAACATGAAATGCACTTCACAGTGCATTATGGGATTGGTCTAGAATGATACATGGTAAGTCGATGGACAACACCATCATCCATGGAAGGATCTGAACCTGAAATGCACTTCACTGTTCACTACAGTTTGGGGCTCGACTGACGTATGATAAGGAGACAGATCTTACAGGTGGCTGTGGAGGGATTTGAACCAGAAGAATTCTTTACAGTGCATTATGGGATTGGTCTGGAATGATGCATGCTAAGTCGGTGGACAACACCATCAGTTGAGGAGGGATCTGAACCTGAAATGCACTTCACTGTTCCCTACAGTTTGGGGCTCGACTGATGCATGGTAAGGAGCTAGATCTTACAAGTGGCTGTGGAGGGATTTTAACCTGAAGAACACTTTACAGTGCATCAGAGGTTGAGTCTGGACTGACGTCATAAGAGTCGATGGACAACACCAGTGACTGTGGAGGGATTCAAAACTGATTTGGCCTTTACAGTGCATCAGAGATTGGGGCTGGACTGATGCCAGATAAGTTGAAGGCAACACCATTATTTTTTCATTTTAAACAATCAGCAACTGTATATTAGGGAGAAAACTCAAGTGCAGAGCATGAGACAAACATGCTACTGACCCTAACCCACTTATCATCCATAACGCAGGGAGCAACATGCCACATAGATTTTAACATAGCCATAATCCAAACATAAACTCTTTAAAATGTAACAAAAGGTGCTGAATTCATGTGACCTCATCTAGTACATGCACAGGAAACACTCTCTCCCATCAGGAATGCCAGCCGGATCCATAAGATGTGATCAGACAGGATGACCAGAAATTATCCCAAAATGAACAAAGTGACAACTATGAAAACTTTTATCATAAATAATAAAACAAATAAAGTAAATATAGATTACAAGTCTGACCTTATTCACCTGCACTTCCATCATACCCTCACTCTGTGATTATACCTTGAAATGAACCTTGCTTCAGTGTGCCTTTCACAGTCACCAAATTTCAAATAATTTAATGAAATAAATAAGATAGCATGTTATCTAGAGGTCAGTTATAGCACAAGTCAAGATAAACCTTGTTATATTTTTCTTATGGACAATCACCTGCTGTATAAATAAATTATTCAGGTCAAATTTATCGCCACTGGCACAGTATAGATAAAATTCTCATCCACTTGTCTGTCTTCGATGCTGAGCAGACTGTTTAAGAGATATTGCTGAGAAATCCAACTAATCACATCAGGTCCAAAAAGCAGCAGCTGTAACCATTTAGCTAAAGGTGAGTACCAATCAGCTTGGAGGTTTAATTGCTCTCTTAACTTTTCATTACTGTCAGCCTTTCACAGCAGAGAATATTGCAATCTCACTTCTGCACTGCTACAGGGCTTTTTTGGTTTTTGTTTTTGCTCTTCTGCTCAGTGCAGATGTACCATTTCAGAACAAAGATATCAGCTGTCACGGCACTGAGGCAGAGGGGATTCACCCCTTAGCTTCCCCTAATCTGCAGTAATTTCCAACCCCATTGTAATGCTGGCATGAAGCCTGAGATCCAAGCAGGGGTGTATTGATGCTCACTCTACCCAAACACATCACAGCGTTTCCCCCTCCCCCATGTCTTGACAGCTGCTTCGCCACCTATACAACTACAAGTGGTTGTAGCACAGTGAGGGGGAAACTCCTCTTTCCCTAGAGGAGGGATGCACAGTCCTCCACCTCTCCAGCCATCACCCATGACCCTTCTTTTCACACATACAGTAAACACTGCTTCCCCTTTTTAAGTGAGAATCCTTGTGTCCACTTTTATTTCTGTCTCCTGCCCTAGTCAGACACTCCAAGAGCCAGAGGAATGAAACCTGGGACCCTGTCACCAAAATGAAGTGAGTATTTTAGGATAAGAGCAGCACCTCCATCTTGAAACTAAGTTTCCAGTCACCATGCTCTTCCTGCACCAGTGTATGCTCTGACTGGTTAATGGAAATAGTGATGTGTACAATAAGCATAGAGCAAGTATGGCAACAGTGAGGATCAATATGACCAAATGGTGACGCACTACAGAGCTAGGGCAGGTGCAGGTGAGGGCTGCGACCCCTAACTGAAACATCAACAAAAAAAATCACTGTACACTCCAGAGCCCGGAGAGCCACTTTCCCTCCAGTGATGGTTGTAAAAAAATACGAGTCCTTGCTTGAATGCTAAATAAGGATTTAGTCTAACGTTTCAGGCACACACATTAAATAGAATAGTGGAAGGAACAACAAAACGATCTGTGTGCAGGTTCCCTGGTGCTTCGACAACTAAGGCTTCATCAGGGGGATGGTGCCTGCATCTAAGACAATCCTTTTATAATAATTAAATTCAGAATTGATGATGTCAGAAAATCAGACCAATCACAGAGCTCGATTTTTAAATACAGAACTATTCAGCTCACTTAGTGGTATAAATGCAGTAATAGTTATAACAATCACGATATCAGTGACAACATGTTATTGTAGAAAAATACCCCAAAAGACATAAAAAAAATACCAAAAGTGGTGACAGCCAATCGGATTGCTCGAATAAAAAAAATATAAGTTCTAAAATTAATTATATTGTCAACCTGATCAGCTTAACATGTTACACTAAAACAAGATTATTTATTGTTACAATACAAACTAATGGTAGAATGAACATAATACATTTTGCACAGCAAATGCAAAAAAATAGTAAATTTATTTATTTATGTATTAAGGCTTGTTTTCTCAAAAACAGCCAATGGGAACTCATATTATATTAGGTAAAATCAGTAAGGGTACGATGTCCCCTATTAGCTGGTACAACTCAATTCATCAAATGTAAACAAATGCTTGAGCTGCACCAAGAGAAAAATATGGATGCCAATTGGCATCATCAGGCACTACAGCACATGATTTAGGACGCCATATGGCGTCATCAGGAAAAAGAGGTGTTTTTTTATGATGCCATATGGCGTCATCAGGAAGGAATCAGTTTTAATGCTGAGTTTTTCCCAAAGCTTTAATGAAACACTAACCCCATTCTTGGTCCAGATTTTTTATCAGAGTAGGAAAGAAGGAGAGTTCTCCACCTCTTGGAGTGAAGTCTTTATTACAGTTCTCCCAAAGGAAGGTAAACCATTGGATGCCTATTGGTCATATAGGCTGATCTAACTACTTAATGTGGACTCCAAGATATTTACAAAAATCCTCACCAACAGGGTTAGCGCAATCCTCCCTGAACTGGTACACCTGGACCAGGCAGGGTTTATGATGCACAGACACTGCAAGATAACATCAGGCACTGTCTAAACATTCTACATACAGGGGCAAGAGGAAAGAACAACAAATAGCAATAGCAACAGTTGCAGAAAAAGTCTTTGATAGGCTAAACTGGGATTTCCTGCTGAAGGTTCTAGACAAATTTGGGTTTGGAGCACAGTTTCTAACATGGATTAAAGGGATTTACAATAAACTGACAGCGAGGGTTAAAGTAAATGGAACAATTTCTGGCCCCTTAAATATCTGCAAAGGTACTAGGCAGGGGAATCCCCTCTCGACGATCTTGTTTACTTTGAGTATGGAACCCCTCGCAGAATTAATTAGGATACACAGGGAGCTGTGGGGTATTAAGATCGGTGGAGAGGAAAATCGAATTTCCCTCTACACCGATGACACGATGTTGTATGTGGCAGATCCCCTAAGAACATTTCCCATCTTGGTTCAGATACTCAGGGACTATGGAAGGATCTCAGGGTTCAAAATAAACAAAGATAAAACAGAGGTTATACTGATTAGTGGCATCCGGTCTCCGGTGCTGGTTCAAACGATTCCATTTTAATGGGTTATTTCCCAAGTCAGATATTTAGAGATACACATCCTGCTTGATCTATGGAAATTATATCAGGTTAATTATGGGAAATTGATCAATGACATATTGGCAGACCTCAAATGATGGTTACTTCCTCCTCTCACCTTATTAGGGCTAGTCAAAGCAGTGAAAATTAATATACTCCCCCAGTTCCTGTTTCTTTTTAGTTCACTGTCCTTTTATATACCAAGGAAGGAATGGAAAAAAATTAATAACGCACTACACCACTTCATATGGACAGGAAGGAGGGCAAGGATAGGGTGGGAGGAATTACAGCGACCAAGAGAAGCTGGCAGGCTAGGGTTACCTGACTTGAAATCATATTACCAAATGGCACAGTTAAGCACATGGGTGACATACTTGAAGGATGACAGAGAAAGTGTCTGGGTGCAGCAGGAGATACTAAGTACACCAGGTCTCCTCCCACAAGTGGATTTCCATGATTCCCCCCAGCTTCTTAAGAAATGGGAGATACCAAACCCATGAATAAAACAAACTTATAGGATTTGGGGTGACATTAAACAAGATCTGAATTTAAGCAATTCCCTATCAAACAGAGTAGAAATCTCTTGTTGTGCCCAATTCACTCCTCCTAGGATGGATCATGGATTTTCTATGTGGAGTAGAGCTGGGTTACAATTCTTTACCCAATTTATTTGCAAGGCCAGGTTAAAACATTCCAAGAGATAAAAAGGAAGTTCTCCTTTCCCTCTTCACATTTCTTTCGATACCTTCAGGTGTTGTCATTCCTGAAACACGCAGATAACATAACTGCAGTCCAGAGGGACCCACACCCAATGGAATGTATCATCAGAGACCTGGTGAGATCATCACAGGAAACCAAAATCATTTCCAAATTAAGAGGTGTTTTTGCAGTGTCATGGTAATGTTGCCCCTTGCACTGCCAGATTGCCTGGGAAAAAGGACAAGGGGCAAGAAAACAGATGAGGAAAGTTTGCAGAGGATTTGGGAGGGAGTTATCAGAACTTTAGCATCCAATAACTGGAAGAAGTATCGGTGGAAGGTAGTGACCTACTTCTTTAATACCCCCATGAGAACAAAATATTATAAGGAGGGCAGCACAGATGTTGGAGGAATTGTGGTGACAGAGGAGACCACACTCACATTTTCTGGGGATGCCCAATAATACAACCTTTCTGGGTCTTGGTAGGGGCTCGTATCAAGGAGATGCTAGATTTAGAGGGCATCTTAGGCTTTGATACTCTGATTCTAGGATTACTCCCAAAGAAGAAGAGAACCAACATCCAGAAATCCTTTATTGGACTTTTACTTACAGTGGTAGGCAAGCCATAACTAGACATTGGCTGATCCCTGCTCTACCTTCCTTGGAGGAGTGGGTAGAGATACTAAAAAACATTTTTAGAATGGAAAAAATTACAGCAAAACTCTGGCTGAAGGGAGATAGATTCAGTCAGGTATGGCTCCCTTTTATGCATTTGATTGAAACTCTGGAGGGAATCTCGGTCCTATCACAACAGGCCTTCTACCAGTAAGGGATATAGGTCCTGCCCTCTATTGATAGAGGGGATGAGAAAAAAAAGGGAAAATATACCCATACCCAGGGCCCTAAACTACAAGTCAGTACTAAAAGACAAATAGTTGTACAATAGCCAAGTTGATATTCCTTCACAAGTTTGTTGTAAATTGTTTTATGTAAACAGGTTTTGACATTTCCTTTATGAGGATGCTCTACATAGGAAACAAAGAAAGTCAGACATCAGGGTTACATACATTTTTTTCATATTAATTTACATAAATAGAATGACAACAAGAAAGAAGGTATATTGTGGTCTTCAGAACACATGGATGGACTCTTTGACATGATACAGTACAAGGTATTTTATAACAATGTATTAGTAACATGGTGTATACGTTATCCCAACAGAATGTATGCTGATGAATTCTTGTATATGGCACTAACTGTTAAAGCTGTATGATGAGCATCTTAAATATTTTAATAAATAAAAGTGAAGTACAAAAAAAATCATGGAATGAAGAAAGAAAGTGAGCAGACAATGGAATACTTTTTTAAATGATTTGCATGCTCCTTTGAGCAGCATTGGGGGAGCACTATATATTGTTTGTTTCTGGTATAGCCACACACCAATAGTACCCCGACAAATAAATACAAAAGTATAAGAAACATGATTAAAACTGAGTGGCAGAGTCAGGTTTCAGCCTGATATATCTTTAAATTAACAAATGAGCAAATGTAGTGTAGCACTTTTATAAAACAATTAGAGAGCCACTGATGCCTCAAGAAGAACTTTGAAAAAACATAATATTTGGACACAAAGCAGCTTTAAATTTTACATTAACTTTGTATTTCTTATCCCCGTTATTTATAACTGAGGCCATATGCATGAAAACAGGGCTGCTGTTCCTTCAGGGTTCATCAGTTCCTATTGCTTATTCCTAACCTGATACAATAATACTCTGCTTGGGACAGTACAGTTATCTCCATGGCAAAAGACTGTGATGTCACAACAGAGCATTATAATTTCAAGTAGGGAATAAGTTATAAAGGCAGATGGACTCTCTGGGATGCAGATCTTGTTTTTGCTGGAATTTCTTCATTAATAAATAATGAAGCGGAGAAATGTATAGAAATATATATAAAATATATGAAATAACAGCTGAACTGAATAAAATAAAAAAAAAATAAAAAAAGGACTGTGTCTGAATATAACATTTTTAAAAGTGTTCCCCAAATGCATCAGCAGCTCTTTACGCTACATAGTGTTCTTCACAGTAAACAGATACTGTAGAGATAGAAGTGGGATCACAGCTCATATTGGTATGTGAAAACTGAAAAAGGTAGGGACCTGACCTATGAAGGGTCATCCGCTCATTGGTGGTCAGACGTATCACAGCTCAGCCAATTTATGAAACCAAGAACGCCTTTTAAAAAGTCATGGAATGATGAAAGAAAGTGAGTAAGAAAATAGGCTTACCTCCCAGAGCATTAGAGGATAATTCATCCTGTTCTACTTTCCAAAAATCAACCACTGCTATGAGTAATATCCTCAGTGTTGAAACTAACACAGAATCTAGGGAATTAGATTTCTTGAAAATGCTGAGCCTCACCTCAACCAACATTCAGAGTACCAATCCATGAAATATTTAAGAGAATGTATAAGAAACCACATAATATCAATATCTGCTAACGGCAAATGACAAGAATGCAGAAAATATATATTTGGTGACTAGGTAGAGTTCTGAATACTTAATGCACATCCAAACCCAGAAAGGTTAATTCAAGTTGCTGCATATAAAAAAAGCCAAAGCAACTTTTTTACCAGCACACCCTGACAAGGACTCCAGAAAACTCAACACATTAGCAAAAACATCTTATTCTTCTGTCATCCTCCTAACAAGACAGGTAGCATTTCTCATTTATACAGTATATCGCATTACCATGAGGTTTTCTGGAAAGAAGTGATGCCTTTCTGTGACAGCTTGTCCTAGGATGAAAGGGCACTGATGAAACACCATGCAAAGTCTAGCTTGGACACAGCTGAGTATCAATGGCAAATGGCTGTGGACATAAGTGACATAGTAACCAGGGCTCAGGCAAATACAATATCTACAAAAAGGTTTGCTTTGCTAAGGACCACATATCTTTCTGTGGACTACCAGAACAAAGCTATAGACATGCCCTTTAAGAATACTTCTCTTTATGAAATTAGCCAGAGTTATATGAACAAGGTTGATAAGAACAAAACTACTGTTAGAAATTTAGAGAAGCAAAAATCCAGAGGGTACTACGGACTCTATGGTGAGATAATGGGGAGAGGTACTATCATAGGAAGCATCCACTCACCCTTTTGTGCACCCAGAGATTCACAAAGATGTCAAGGAGAAAGAAGTAGGAGCCGAAGAGCAGCTCCAGCTCGACCTCCACATAGGCTGGCAGTATAGCCTAGAAGTTAGAGTAACAAGCTGCAAATGAGTTTGGCACATCCAGCAGACCTGGATTTGATTCCCACAACCTCCACTTGCATATTGTATGACTCTGAACAAGTCCATTAGCCTCCCCATTGTTTCTGGGTCACCCCTGTGAACAGGCACTTGTGCCTAGTGAGCTTTACCTGGTTAACAAATAATTAAAAAACAAAACAAACAAAAAAACAACAACAAAACAAAAAAACTAACTCCTCATAAGTTACAACCACACTTCCTCTTGCAAGGAGGTGACACTTCTCCCACCATCTCCAGCAGTGGCAGTCTGTCACAACAAACAAATGGGTACTGGAGATTGTGAGAGAAGGCCTCAGTCTATCATTTGTTACCATCTCAGAATAAAGAAGTTCAAAATATTCAAACCAAATTCACCAAAAGAGATGCAGCAATTAAAACTGAAAGTTCAGAAACTGCCATCTCTCAATGCTGTGCAGAAAGTACCAGTAACAGGAATGGGAAAATAATTTTTCTCAAGGCACTGCCTAACAAAAAAAATAATGAGAATGGTGACTGATCCTCCACCTCATGTGTCTGAACAGATACCTAAAGAAGGAAAAAGTCAAAATATCCCCTTACAAACACTAATTCCATCTCTTCAGCAAGAAGACTGTCTATGCTTCCTGGATTTGAATGATTCTTACTTTCATACCCCATTAAGAGTAAGCCATATAAGGTACCTTCAGTACATTTCAGAGTAGCTATGGTATAAGTCAGTACCAATACAGGGCAACACCCTTTACACTGACCTCTACCCCAGGAGTGTTCACAAAGTGCCTAGCTGTAATAACAGCAGCACTTCAAAACGTGGAGTGATAGTCTATCCATACTTAGCTGGTAAGTGTGTGGGAGAACCATGGAACAGACCCAGACGCAGTCATTAATGGAACAAACCATGTCCCTGATGAGAAAGTCTGTCTCCATCCTGAATTTAGAAAACTCAAACCTGGATGAACCCACACAAAACCAACATTTCAGGGAGTAGAACTAAACACAGTGTAACCAAAGCCCTGTCTCCCAAAGAAGAGGATTTAGACACTGGTACAATATGCAGCCTCTTTCCCAGTTGGATCATGAAGGACGGCAAATGTTTTTTTTGATACTTCTCTATCTCATTTCAGTCATAAACTATGTGGCACCATGGGCAAAGCTCTACATGAGAAATATATACTGGCACCTAAAATAATATTGTTTTTAACCTTGGGACCCCTTACTTCCCTGACCCCAGTGCAGAAAATGCTTGAAAGCTCCCTCCAATGGTGCCAATAGGATCAGTACTTCAGAAAAAGAATTATTTTCCAGCTAACATTACACACATTAATGCTTAAAACAGATTCCTTCCTCTTAGGCTGGGAAGGTCATATCTTAGACGAGAGAGTGAAAGGGGTCTAGAGCCCATCAGAGAGAAGGGAACACGTCAGTCTGCTGGAGCTCCTAGTGGTGTTTCTGTCCCTAAAGTTATTCTCAGTGTTAGTCACAAACCAGGTTCCACATATAGGAATAGACAATACCACCACAATGTATTACATAAAGACAGGGTGCAGTATGATTCTTAAGTACTGTGGGCCAGATATTCAAAACCTTGCCCCGTGGCTAAATTAGCACTACCCGGTGGAGCAAAATGCAAGCTATATTCAAAAGGAATAGCCCGGTGCAAAACCAGCTGAATATAGCAAACAAAGGAAGCTGGGCAAACAGGGTCAGGAGTGCAGGGCAAAAACAGCCCAGGAATAAGACAGCACTGAATATAGCAAATAAGACAGCACTGAATATAGCACCCAGGCAGGCAGTGCAAACACACAATGGAACACAGTGTAGAGGTGAGACAGCCTGACCCTGGGACACATGTAATGAAACACAGGCCAGAATGAGGTAACAGGGGCAGACTGCAGTGCACATCCTGGAAGATGACACACATGCACGGGAATGACAAGCAACAACCTGGACCCATGTGGGGAACCCAAGGAACAGTACAAACTAAGTGAAACCCCAGCACCCAAGAACGATGCAGGATACAGTAAAATGTAGTAAATGCAATGTAATGGTAAATAATCAAAAGAAAAGGTAACAGGAACTGAACAGTGATGCAAACCAATACTAAACTAAAGACAAAACCAAACACAGAACAACCAATGCCCCAACCACCACTGGAAGACCCACCCCAAAACAAAGAAAGACAATGGAACAAATCCCACAAAGCGGCATGCCACGCCCCCAACACACAACCCAATCAACAATAAGCCCACTATGGGAAAAACAACTGGAACACACAATAATCAAACCAAAGAGTTAAATTTCAAATTTATGTACAAATATTTACAGAATGTACAATAAGGCACAGGAGAAGGGTGCAAAGGGGAGGAGGATGCACACAGGGACACAGGAACAAAGGCCAGGAAACAATATCAAGTCCAGTAAGGGGGAGGTACCAACACAATACGGGAAGAAGGGCATGGCTAACTGCCTGCTGGATCCGGGAGACGAGCCTCCAACACAGATGCCACCCTCCTGGTCTCAGTAATGATGATGGCTTGCTGCTCTATAAGGGTCCTCTGTTACTGGATGATGCTGCACAGCAGATCTTCCATCCCCTTTGACTCCTCTGGCCTGGTCACCCACAAGGATGAACAGAGTGGGCCTACAGGAGGAAGGGGGAGACCATGAGGATGGGACACTGGCCAGGGGGCATACTGCAGCCACAGGTGGCCATACAGGGATGGACAGCATGTCCTGACAGACGTTCCCGAGTGCCGCACTGGTAGATCCACCTGTAAAGTGCCCACACAGCAGGTCTGGGTGACAGAGGCACCAACCCAATACCCAACAGACACGCTGATGACATGCCCAACAGCACCATGTACAGGTGACACTGCCCGCCCCAGCACAGCACACAGTGAGACAGGGCAGACACACAGCTGGTCCCCTGGAGAGCTGTGTACAAGGGTCACGCCACAACATTCACAACAGCACCCACATGTCGGGACATGCTGCCCAATGACAGATGGCAATGTACCGGAATGCAGAGCACAACAACATCAACCAAAGGTGTGCCAGAGCAGTGCTATGCCGTCACAGTGGCCGGCCAATGACTGACCCAGGCCAGGCCTGAACAGGCATGCAGGACACAGATGGCAGCAGGGGTGGGCTGGCACATGCCACCAAGCAAGGCCCCTGGATGCCATGGGGCGTGGTGTCCTGCAGCCACAATAGGTATGCGAGCGGCAATATTCAGGTCCTGTCCAGTGAAGCCCGTGGACAGCAAGGTAATGCCAACTGTGCACATGTGGATGAACTGTGGGGGGCCAGAGGGCTGGAGCACACTGCACCACAAAGGTGAGCATGGCATCCGACAACACGTGTGCCCCACCGAACCTCTGCCACCACAGCCCCCACCACCTGGCACCCTCACAGCAATGCAAGTCGACAGTGGCCCACAGCCCTCCCCCGGGCACAGCAGCCAGTCAGCCAGCACCTGGCTGCAGTGTGCAACACTGGTGCGCAGCACAGCAAAGTGCAACAAGACCACTGGCCCAATGCCTGTGGCAGCCATGCCACCATCCCAGTCACTGGCAGAACACAGAATGAACCACACATCATAGTGAAACACTCCAGAGTAAAAAGACAGGTACTCACACAACAGGCTCCTGTCCTCAGGGCTGCTCTCCTGCACCCACTGCGGCATGGCCGGCACCCTCGAGCTGCCTCTCTGCCTGTTCTGGGGCACCTCCTGGCCCCCTTCTCTGGCCCTGGGCTGCTTGATCTGCTCTACAGAGGACAGGTGAAACATCAGCGTTAGTGCAAGACACAGCATACACCGCATGCAGCACAGCAAGATGCACATGCAACCCCCTCAACACTGCACACACAGGGATGCCTAGGGTCGGTGGCTGAACATAGAGGACACCCACACTCAGGGTGGCATGGCCCATGGAGCATTCGCCAGGCACACATGACATGTCGGCATGGCAGCACAGTGGTGTGACAGTGCCAGTCGCAAGTGTCCTGCAACAGTCTGCACACCTGTGTGTGTAGTCCATCAGTGTCCCAGGGACAGCACCCCTGCACCATGGTGCCGTCAGCCGCAGGCTGGTGCTGCACCAGGACCTTCCACCAACAATGTCCTGACCTGCTGCCCACACCGGTGTCACCTCCATGGATACAGCATGCACCGTGCCCCCACCATGCATGCCGCCACACACCCTGTACCGTGATGCCCCCTTAGGTGGCCAACATGTGTGTCCCTGCCCATGCCACATGCACCTAGACACCATGCAGAGTGGCACACCTATACACAGACACACACACACACACACACACACACACACACATACACACATGGGCACACATGCAATCCAGCAGGCACATGATAGCGGTGGTCAACGTGCAATGCCACTTACCTGGCACAGGCACAGTGCCCTCACAAACCAGGCGTTTGTGGTGCTCAAGCTGCTGCCGCTGCCGCTGTCGCATGTTGGTGTACTGATGCTGACACTTCTCCGCATCACAGGCAATGCCCATGTGGGCACACAGCTTTCTGGTGACAGAGGCCCACACCTGCATGCGTGGGAGGTCATCCTCCCTGACCTCCTCAAAGAGCCGTTGGTGCCTCTGCTGTACCAGCTCCACCAGGTTAGCAGTCTCCACCTCCCGCCAACGCCTGTTCCTGTGCACCACTGCTGTTTGCCACCTACCCCCTGGCATTGCCCAAACTGCACAGTATGCCTGCCATCTGTACCACTGCACTGCCTGCACCACACCCTGCTCCCACCAGCAATGTGCTGTAGCGCCACGTTATCACATGATGTACTGTGCTACCTGGAAGTGGACCCACTGCGCATGCATGACCCTGTCCACAACCCTGGGCCACAATGCCACGCATGCACGGAGTGCTATGCTGTGTGGCCTAGCGTGGTGCTATGCCGTGCTAACTGGGGTGCTAGTGCGGCACAGGAGACACACGATCATGAGTAGGCACCACACTATGCCTCATAGTGCTGTGCTACAGGGTCAATGTGGCACTGGACACCACATAGCTTGGTGCTAACGTTTGTATGGCACTAAGCGGTTAGCCCTGTGCTAGTCAGGCCCATATTCAACCAGCATATGCAAATGAGGGTACTTGTGCATGCATGGTGCAAACACAGTGATTAGCATATCATTATCCGATGATTTGCATGCCTAACAGGCTGGATTGCCCAGCTGGGCTATAAAAGGGCAAGCAGTGCTCCACTGGTGTTATGATGTGGGATTGCAGCACACAGCCGTGGCTGCAGACGTACACACACAACAGGAAGAGCCATGCAACAGGAGGCAGAGCAGTAAGATGCAGGTCTGTATAGCAGCTGGGGGCCTGGTGGAAGGGGACCAGTGCAACACAGGGCTGTAGCATACACACAGCGTGCCTGCTGACCACAGTTGTACAGGCTGGGGACAGGGCCACTGGAAGTAGGCCCACAGGCCAGCACGGTGCTGCATAAGGGTGCACATGGCCAGTGGGCCAGTTGTCCAGCGGACAGATGATGTGCCGGGCACATGCACCAGTGTCAGCCGGCACCATGCGGCACTGCCTGCACACTGAGTGTGCCAGGCCCGGGGAGGCCCACAACGCAGCCTACATGTATGCCTCACAACAGTGGCTCACTGACATGTGGTCCATGGACCCTCGGCAGTCATCCTGGATGTGGGATGTGGAGGGTGGCAGACGCTCCTATGGTGGTACATGGCTGCAGCTGAGGCGTCACGACTGTGAGGCCCCCAGTGTGACATTGACAGCACCGTGTGGTCCATGCCTGGTAGCCTGCTATTGTATGCGTACCATCCACAGTGTCCACGCCCTGTGTGCCATGCACACGTTCCCTAGGTGGCTGATGGGGGCACGGTGCACTGCCAGGTGGCGGGCATTGAGACGACCCCGTCCCGGGGTACACATGTCTGTTATGGGAGTGGGCGGTGCCCATGTGGGTCCAGTGTGTGCAGCCCCTACACCGACAGCCATGCAGTGGCACTGTGTGCGCAGGGGTGGCCCCAGTACACTGTGGCTGTGTGCACCGTATACGTACATACTGACCAGTGCCATATCCATGTGACTGGTGTCACCATTGGGGGTGGCATGCACATACTGTTGCACATGTGCCATGCACCACAGGCTCACCACAGCTGGTGACACATGTCCCTGTCCATCTCTCCCATAGGTAGTGCATCACCTGAGCGCATATGTGCACATCGCTTTTCACAGGATGAGCTGAGGACAATGGTGCATGATGTGAAGGAGAGGGATCAGGTGCTGCAGAAGCACAAGGCAACAGACGCAGTGGTGCACCAGGTGTGGGATGAGGTGACGGCAGGAGTGAATGCCGTCAGTGGACGTGGCAGGATGGATGCAGTGCGCAAGCGCTGGAGTGACCTGCTGCACTGGGCTAAGGAGGAGGAGGCACAGTGGCTCCGCTATAGGCTGCATACTGGTGGTGGCCCGCAATCCACACAACAGTGGGAGGAGGACCCACTCATTGCTGTGGTGGCATTCACACTGTGCCTGGTGGCCGTTGCTGGTGTACCAGGAGGTGGGTGTGAGATGTGTCTCACACCACCTAGGACAGGTCTGTATCCGCCTGTGTGAACCCTGCATGGTGTACCAGCACAGGTGCTGGGTGATGGTGTTGGCGTCCTGCCTGGGGTACACTGTGGGGGTGCTCTGCTGTGCACTCTGTGCACCTGGGGTGGGTTTGCATGCAAACAGTGCCTGGCATGGCTGCCACCACAGCTGATGGTCCAGAGCATGTGCACTGTGGGATAGGTACATGCATGTGGGTACAGTCTATGGCTGAGGGGCTGAGTGTAGGGTGGCACGTTTCCTAGGGTGTGCATGTACTGGTGTGGTGTGGCACACCTTGAATGTATGGGTCAGTGACCCTGTCCCATTTTCTTCCACAGCAGTGTGTGTAGGGCCTGTAGCACACCAGGACCAGGTTGGGATGGCTGTGTTGGGACTGGAGGCAGAGGCGGAGGAGGAGAACCTGCCGTCAACATCAGAACTTGGTGCTGGTCATGGACCCTTGGACGTGCACCATGTGTGGCACACACCTGGACATGGGATTCAGCTGCCGGGGGGGGATTCCAGTGATGGCGGGGACCTGGACCTCAGTGCTGCCCTGGAGGATGCCCAGGTGGAGGATCTCGGTGGTGGGCAAGTGATCCTGCTTACAGTCACCAGTGACATGGAGACGTATGTGTCGGAGGGACATTACATCCTGCCCGTGGAAGGGCCTGTGGAAGGGGGCACAGGGGTGGGTGGGGTGGGGTGCAGTCCATGGCATGGGTGCCAGGGAGGTTATTTGCCATGGCAGCTTGGGTGTAACCGTGCAGCCGGTGGTTGGCCATGTGGAGGACGGGTGTGTCCCACTGGACAGGCGTTGCTCCCCATGGGGTGGGGTACAGGTCCCACAGGGATCACGGCCCACCGCCACTGGTCTGCAGTGGCAGGACAGGCCACTGGTGCAATGTTGTCCCCAGCCTGGTGAGCTGCAGGCACCAGCACCAGCTGCCAATGAGGGTGCTGTGGCCGTGGAGCCGGTTGCCCTGGGGGCCCGCCCTCTGCTCCAGGCTGCACTCATCCCAGCAGGAGGCACAGCTGGACCTGCATGGCCTGTGGCAGGAGCTCAGGCATGAGCTTGCACAGATGTGGGAGTCACTGTCCCTGGGCTTCACATGGGCAGAACAGTGGGCCGATGACAGGATGGGCCGCATGGTTGCTACACTGCTGGGCTCACAGCCGTGGTGGTCAACCTCACCACAGTGCTGTGCGGCGTGCATGGCGGGCAGCAGGCTGTGAAAAGGGGTCAGTGTGCCTGTGGCACAGGGGCCCACAGGTTGGCCACTTGTGGCCACAGGACTGGCACTGGCTCAATCACCACTGCATTGTGCACTTTGACAGGCACCCAGTGCCACCATGGCCATCTGGCCACCCTGTCCGGCTCCGCTGGTCACCAGGAGCACAGGCGGACTGCACTGCCTGCCTCACCATGGTCCTTCCCTACTGTGTCCTCAGCTCTGATCACCTCTGGATCTGTGTCCCGCACACATGGTATGCGCCGTGTGCATGGTGTTTGTGCACAGTTGACACTCCCATGTGCACACTGGCACTCCTACACACCTGCTCACTCTTGCACTCACACTGACACACACACACACTCACAGATGCTGTCTCTTGCACAGTCTCACATGCACAGTCATGATGTCCCTCACCACACTGCCACCACACATTAGGCATCGCCCACATCACTGTACCATGGGTGTGTGCCCTCTTCATATGTGTGAGCTGCACAACCTTCCCCTCACACTGCCCTCACATGTGCATTCAGTGCCACTGTGTTGTGCACCTGTTGTGTTTGTTGTCAGCACTGTTGTGGATGTCTGTACATGTTAAACTGTTCGCCATTGTACTGTATCATGTTGCCGTGCAGTTTGTACTCACCCTCTGGCTTGTGACCGTGTCCTGATGTGCTCTAGGACCCTGCGGGCCATGCGAGGATCCCTCCTCTCGAGTTGCTCCACTATCCCCCTGACCACTGGCTCTGGGTCACTATTGGCCTGTCCCTCAGGTTCAGGTGCCTGTATCCCATGATTCATTGCCATGTTGTGCAGCATACAACAGGCTAGGAAGATACGGCATACCTGCTGAGGCCTATACTGTAGGGCACCGCCTGACGTCTCTTGGCATCGGAAGCGCATCTTCAGTATGCCAAACATCCTCTCTATGATGTTTCTGGTGCTGGCATGTGCCTCATTGTACATCTCTTTGGCCACTGTGGCCAGCCGGGGTACCAGTGTCAGCAGCCAGGGTCACAGGGATAGGCGCTGTCCCCTGTCAAGAGATGTGCACCTGTTAGTGATGTACTGCTGTCTGCCCATTGCTGTCTTGCACCACTTGTGTTTCCCTCCCATGCCCCTTCCTTGGCCTCCCGTGCCTATCCCCACCCCTGCTGTGGTGTGTGTGTGGGTGTGTGTGCCTTGTTTGCTGCTACTCACTGACTAGGTGCCCACTGGGTATCCTGCCCTCCTCAAATGCCTTGCACAGCTGGTACTGGTGCCAGATTAATGTGTCGTGGGCACTGCCGGGGTACTGTACATAGACATTGTTGATGCGCCCAGTCGCATCGCACACCACCTGGCAATTGATGGAGTGGTATCCCTTCCTGTTGACATATACCTCACTGCCATCACCAGGTGGTGCATGGATGGGGACATGGGTGCAGTCAATGGCACGTAGTACTGCTGGTAGGTGTGCAACTCGATGGAATTGCTGCATGGTTTCTCTGTGTTCTGCTGCTGTGCTAGGGAATACTATGAACTCCCCAGCATGTGGCAGGAAAGCATCAAGGAAGTGGGTCAGGAGGCATTTGGTGGCAGACTGCAGTACCCCAATGATGTCCCCCATTGGTCGTTGGAACATCCTTGTGGCTAGGAAGCACATCGCTGTTGTCACCTTCTCCTCTACTGTCATGGCATGGCTGCGTCTGGTGTTGGGGCACAGCTGCTCATGCAGGAGTTTACATAGCTGCCTCAACATACCCCTGTTCATCCTGTACCGGGCCAGTGATGTGCTCATCTGGCAGGGTCTCAAAGGAGACCCTGGGCTGGTATCACCTGTTTGCAGCATACCGTCTCCTTGGCCTGCATTGCAGCCCACGTTGGGCCTGCTCCCTCTCCTCCTCCTCCCCACTACTGCTACCATCAGTGGTAGCATCACTGCTATCGATGCAGCACACATTTCCACTTCCTGGTGTGGTCACTCCCCCTAGGTGGTTTGCCCTGGGTTAAGGCCAGCCTTTTATAGGTGGTAGCTAGCGCCGCACTACATGTCGCGCTATGTGTCCTAGCGCGGCACTATGGTTTTGAATATCCCATAGCATGTGTATGCAGGCCACCCCCCTCCTCTTTGCCCCTTGCATACCATTATCGATTTGCCCCGCACTTCTGCGGTTAGTGCGCGCTAACCGGTCCTTTGAATATCGCTGCTCCGTACTAGTCCTGCGCTATTCCTGCGCATTGGTTTGTGTGCTGTGCTCAGCTTTGAATATCTGGGCCTATATGTCTAATGCTTTTGTATAATATATGTTAAAGTTTCCTGTAAGCCAACTGTTGTTAGCACATTTTCGTTTGAAGTGTTCTACCTTACACTGTATTCTTATCAATTTAATTTTCATTTCCTCATTTTACACTGTTTTATGTTGACATCATTCCCATGTTGTAACCTCCCAGGCTGTGCCTGAAAATAGGCAACTGTTACTAGCTAGTGCACTCATCTGATAAATAAAAACTAAAGTAAGTAAATAAATGTTCAAGGAAGCACAGGAAATTTGGGATCTAGCCTACATTCTCAGTGTACCTATTTCTGCAGTCCATGTTGCAGGGAGGGAAATGTACTGGCAGAGTCACTGGCAAGGGATCCAGCATGCCTTGACCAGGCCACGGACCCCTCAATTTCTGGAACCTAAACAGTTTTTCAGAAATCCTCTGTACTGCAAGGGATCCGCTGCCTTGACCAGGCCACGGACCCCTCAATTTCTGGAACCTAAACAGTTTTTCAGAAATCCTCTGTACTGCAAGCGATCTGGCGTGCCTTGACCATGCCACGGACCCCTCAATTTCTGGAACCTAAACAGTTTTTCAGAAATCCTCTGTACTGCAAGGGATCTGGCATGCCTTGACCATGCCACAGACCCCTCAATTTCTGGAACCTAAACAGTTTTTCAGAAATCCTCTGTACTGCAAGGGATCCGGCGTGCCTTGACCATGCCACGAACCCCTCAATTTCTGGAACCTAAACAGTTTTTCAGAAATCCTCTGTACTGCAAGGGATCCGCATGCCTTGACCAGGCCACAGACCCCTCAATTTCTGGAACCTAAACAGTTTTTCAGAAATCCTCTGTACTGCAAGGGATCCAGCATGCCTTGACCAGGCCACGGACCCCTCAATTTCTGGAACCTAAACAGTTTTTCAGAAATTCTCTGTACTGCAAGGGATCTGGCATGCCTTGACCAGGCCACGGACCCCTCAATTTCTGGAACCTAAACAGTTTTTCAGAAATCCTCTGTACTGCAGGGGATCTGGCGTGCCTTGACCAGGCCACGCACCCCTCAATTTCTGGAACCTAAACAGTTTTTCAGAAATCCTCTGTACTGCAAGCTACTAGCCCTGACTTTTGGGTTTGGTACCAGTGGAAGCTGATTTCCAAGTGGCCCACACTATCTCCTGCTCAACGCATCTCTAACTACTGTATCTCCCTCTGTGTCTCTAGTTGAATTTATGTGCTAGGGTTTAATAATTTGTTTAATCCTTACAGTCATTTTAAGTCCTGAGTTGATATTAGAAGTGAATTTGTAGCTTTTTTTTTTTTTTTTTTTAACTGTTGACTTTTCCATTAGCAGATTATATCCTCTCACCACTAGAGGGCTATATCTCTATCTCTTTCTCTATCTAGTACGTAAGCCATGTGGGTTCTCTCTGCCTTTCTCTTGCCTCTCCTCTTCCTCCTTGCCCTGCCCCCCTTCTTCTCTCTCCCTGGTCCTAGCCACCCCCACCCCACCCTGCCACCCTCTACTCTGGTTTCCACTGCTACTCCAAGGGAACTTTCCACTTCCACTCGAGACTTTTGCTTGGTGCACGTTTGGATATTCCTGGTTACTTAACCTGACCACTACTCTCAACAAGTGTGGCCATCTCTACACTGTTCCACCTTGCAGTCCATATGGGATACCACCTGGAACCTTGCAACTTCTATTCCTGGAAACAACGATCAAAACTATCTCTCAAACAGCTGTGACTCTGCTCCTTAAAACTCCTACTCCTCCTCCTTCTCATCTCAGGCAGCGTCCATCCCAATCCTGGCCCTAGAAGCTCAGGCCACACACAAACTCCAGGTGCCCTTATCCTTGCAACCATTAATATCTGCAGCCTACTACCAAAGCTGGATGCACTCCAAGCCTTCATATGCCAACACAACCATGACAAAATTGTCTTTCGGATGAGACGTTAAACCGAGGTCCCATCTGCCTGGAATGGTGGTAGTTCAGGTGGATGTTAAAGATCCCATGGCACTTATCAAAAAGAGTAGGGGAATTTCTCCGGTGTCCTGGCCAAATTTCCCTCATTCACTAAAAATACCACCAACAGCTTAATCTGGTTCAAGGTCAGTTGCCATTCATCTGTATCCCCCTTCCCCGGGTCGTGCCTGAAAATAGGCAGGATTTGTCTAGTGCACTTACCCGGTCAACAAAAACTAAATAAATAAATAAATCCTTGCAGTGGTGAAAACTTGGCTGACACCTAAAGTTCCTGACTCAGCAGTAACAATACAGGGCTACAATGTCCACAGGCTGGACCGGATATCCAAAAAAGGTGGTGGTTGTGCAATCTATATCAAAGACTCCCTGTCTTGGCACCCTGTAGCAACTCCATCACTTTCTGCCTCGGCCCAGATTCTGCCAATAAAAATCGTCCTAGGTCCCATCCATAAAGCCCTGACTATTGTCTCCGTATACATCCCACCCAGGGACCTAAACATGGATTCAACGACGTCCTAAACTCTATCAACTCTCATCCTCCCGAAGCTGAACTTATTCTACTAGGGGATTTCAACATAAACTGGTTAGCATCGAATGCTAGTGCCTATAAAGACTACATCTGAGCTGCTAACCCCACGCAAATGGTAAACTCCCCTACTAGGATTAACTACAAGACTGGCACCAGTACCCTCTTGGATTGGGTCCTCACCACTCACCCCACAAGGATTTCTCATATGACCATTCTCCCAGACTCTCTCAGTGACCACTCCCCAGTCATGTGTGCATGGTCTAACAAATTCCTTAAGCCCCCTCCCAAAATTATCGCTAGCAGAGTCCTTCCTCATGGAAAACTTCCACATCTCAAACAACACCTGCTTCTACAAGACTGGCTACCCATCTATGAAGCAACAGATGTTAACTTGGCTCTTGATCACTTCATCTCAATTTTCAACTAAGCCTGCGACCTCTTTGCCCCTGCTAAAAGGCGCAAAACAAAATCTCTCTCTAACCCATGGGTCACCGAGGATCTTCTCTCACAGCTGAAACTAAGGGATCACCTCTGGGCAGTTGCCAGGGCCACTGGCAAACAACTGGATATCCAAAATTACAAACAAGCACGAAATGCCTGCAGAAAAGCTATATGGCTAATGAAATCCACTTATTACAAAGACGCTCTCACCAATACATGGGGAAATGGTCATGCTTTCTGGGACAATATCAAGGATGTCACAGGGAAGCAGCCAAAAACCTCTCCAGCCATGTTAATGGTTGATGGTTCCTCAACCCTCGACCCCAAGGTGATCGCAAACATCTTTAACACGGCTTTTTCAGACCTTAGTGCTGTTCTATCCCATGACTTTTTTGAAAACAGGGCCTACTCCCCAAATACCTCAGCCCCTCAGTCTAACCATCCCCTCTTCTACTTCAGGGAGGTAAGGCTGAATGAAGCTCGCCACTATAGTACTGCAGCTATCTCTAAATCTAGATCTAGTAGCGACACCCTGGACCTTAAGCTTCTGTTGCTCACCCTCGATGAGGTAATTCATCCATTAACAAAAATCCTAAACCTCTCTCTCAGCTGTGGAAAATTCCCGGACCTATGGAAAACAGCCACTGAGACACCCGTCCATAAAAGTGGGGACATACGAATCACTCAAATTATCTCCATACTGCCCCCACTCTCTAAGGCACTCGAGCGCATTGTGGCTGATCAACTTACTGACCACTTGGATAAATACAATATACCTTATCCACAACAACACGGCTTCTAGAAAGGTCACAGCACCACCACAGCCCTTTTTGAGTTCACTGGAGTTTGCACAAATCCCTTGACAACGGCCTTCTCACAGGGCCGTTTTCGTTGACCTCTCCAAGGCCTTTGATACAGTACACCATGGACTACTAATACACCTACTACTGAATGCTGGGCTATCACCTGACACTTCTCTCTGGTTTAAAAGCTACTTAGAAAACTGGTCACAGAGAGTAAAAATTGCGGACGCTCTTTCTAACACCCTGCCTGTTCGCTTGGGTGTCCCACAGGGATCCATACTGGGTCCCCTCCTTTTTAGCCTTTTCTTAAACTCCCTCCCTTACCACTGCTCTGAGCAGATCATACTATATGCCAATGATGCTGTTGTATTCTTCACTCACAAAGATCCTGCAACTCTTCAACACAGCTTTCAGCTTGGTTTCAGTTCTGTAGAGACATGGTTTCTTAATCATAAACTGGTCCTCAATGACAAGAAAACCAAGTCTATGCTCTTCTGCAGCTCTCATAACCCACACAAGCTACACCACTTGGCTATCTCAACCACCCAGGGGAACACTCTAGATCAGGTGGGGTCCTTCAAATACTTAGGGATACAGCTTGACCCTAATCTCTCCTATGGACTTCATGTAGATAATGTAGCTAGAGCTGCTAATACACGGCTTGGTCTCCTCTACAAACACAGACCACACCTCACGCCAGAAGCTTTGAAGGTTGCAGTCCTGAGCTCTGTGATCTATGTAATAGACTATGGTCTCATCATTTATGGCTCAGCCACAACCACAACCCTTAGATGCCTCTCAACTGCCTTAAATAAAGCATGTTGGTTCATCACTGGTGCTCACTGTCTCACCCACACATGTGACCTGTACACTCAGACCGGCTGGCTCCAACTATCAAACCGCATAAAGTTTCTCACCTGCTCAATGGTGAAAAAAATCTACCTTGGCCTTGCACCTTCTGGGGTCTCAACTCTGTTACAACACCAAATTAACAAATGGTGCCTTAGGAGATCCACGCTACAGTTACTGAAAGTCCCCCACTGTCACACTTCACAGGGACAATGCTCTTTTGCTTATCAAGTGCCACTCTGGTTCAATGGCCTCAGCCCAACCATCTTCTCTGCCCCAACAATTGGTATGTTTAAAACTAGGCTCCAGGACTATCTCACTACCAACAGCTCCTGTGACTGCCCAACTTAACCTTGTTTCTCCACTCCCTTTCTGCTCTAGTTGTCCCCATCCCTCCTCACTGGATTCTACCCTCACATCTTGGTATACCCAATGTTGCACTTTTCACCTCTTCCCCACCTGCCTATATTCCTTCTCCCCTTCCCTCTCCCTATGACTCTGGCACTTCTTATCTGTTGTCTATTTTCTCTGACAAATACCGCTGGCTGCCTTGTTACAATGCTACCCTTGAATTGTATTAATCTGTACTCTGTTTGCAATGTCCACATTGTTGAAATGTCTGTCTTGATGTTCCCCATAATTTGTATTTCTCTGACGTGGAACCTTTGTAAAAGAGCCAAGGCTCAAAGGTATTTGTAATCCTAGACTTGATAAATAAATAAATAAATAATAATAAAAAAAAGAGTCCCTCAGTAGTATGAGTTGTGTGACACATGAGTGGTCCCTAAAACAGCTAGTGTGAAAATTCAGTTTTCAGAACATGGAGTGTATCAGTGTTGGACCTTTTCACATCACGGGAGAACAAAAATCTACCACAGTTCTGCTGCAGGGCACCATGCCAGGGAAGAATCCCAGAACATGCTAACAGCATATATTGGGGCAACAGCTTCTGTTATGCATTCCCACCATTGCGTCTGATACAGAAAGTACTTCTAAAAGTGAGGGTGCAATATGTAACCTTAATTGAAAGTAGAAGATTGCAACTGACAGCCAAGGTACTCTCTTTTAATCCAGATGTTCCAATAAATTCCTCAAACTCTACCCCCATATTGACATATTTCAGCAGTCTCTAAAGGCTAAGTGAACAGTCTCAACCTGGAGTCCCTTTACCTGAAAGCATGGTTCCTGAGAGGATAGAGTTTTCTGACTTAAATCTCTCCAGCTAGGCTATAAAGGTCATTAAGGAGGCCAGAAAACCATCCACAAGAAAATCTTACGATTAAAAATGAAAAAGAGCCTCAGTCTGGTATGTGAACAATTGCCATTCAGCTGAGAAGGCAGACAATGCATTAATTGGTGTGACACGAGTGATCCCTAAAACAGCTAGTGTAAAAATTCAGTTTTCAGAACATGGAGTGTATCAGTGTTGGACCTTTTCACATCATGGGAGAACAAAAATCTACCGCTGTTCTGTTACAGGGCACCATCCCAGGGATAGCACAGTGGTTTAAGGCTCTGAGCTGCAAATCTGGAGATCTGGGTTTGAATCCCAGAGCCCCCACTTGCATACTGTGTGACCCTGAGCAAGTCACTTAACTTCCCTGTGCTCCCAGGTCGTACCTCTGAGCAAGCTTTTAGCTTAGTGTGTCTCTCTTGGTTAAATAATTGGAAAAAAAAATTAAGACCATCATCTTTAAAGGTCCATTTGTTGCCTATTTCTGCTTTCAGGTTTAATACTTCAGCAGGAACTTTATTTGCACATCCAGTGTTTAAGAGTTAAGGGCCTTTCTCATATGTATCTCCAAGGAAGATGTCTGTTCCAGCTTGGGTCTAACTCTGGTTCTCACTCAGTTGATAAAGTATCGATTTGAAGCTATGGCCACTGCCAAACTGAAATCATTTCCTGAAAACTTTATTCCTGGTAGTTATTCCTTCAGCAAAGAGACTCTGTCAATTACATACACTCAGGATTATCCTTCATACTCAACTTCCACAAAGAGAAAGCAGAGTTAAGAACACATTTTCACTTCTTCCTAAAGGTAGTGTCCGAGTTCTGTTCAAATCAGACCATCACTTTGCTGGTGTATTTCTGAAGGCCACATGCCAGTATGTGGGAGGTTAAGCCTGCACACTTTGGGTATAAAGATCCCTCGGATTTTACAGTCACAGAACAGAGGGCATTATGAACAATAACAAACAGTTGTTTGTTACATTTAGTAAGGTGTCAAAGGGATACTCAGCCTCTGCACAGATCCGGTTGAGATAGACACTATTCACAATAAAGTTCTGCTTCATCAAGGCAGGGAAAGTTACCCAGATGGCATTTCAACACACTCAACTAATACAGCAGCATCAGTGGCAGCTAGAAGGAATGTGCTACTGGCAGAAATTTGTAAAGCTGCTACATGCTCCTTAGTCCACATATTCACATTTTACCCTTGCCGGACAGACAGACAAGAAAGGATGTTAGGTTTGGGATTCCTGTAATTCAAAACATATTCCCCAAATAATCCTAAAACCTACCAACCTAGGGCACTGCCTGAAGTCTGAAAAAGTTTGACAGAACAGTTCTAATTCATGTTGTTAGAAGGTAAAATTACTCACTGCAGTCTGCATTAAGTAAGCAATAAGACATGATGGG
This sequence comes from Neoceratodus forsteri, assembly GCA_016271365.2. Classification (NCBI taxonomy): domain Eukaryota; kingdom Metazoa; phylum Chordata; order Ceratodontiformes; family Ceratodontidae; genus Neoceratodus; species Neoceratodus forsteri. The sequence continues at coordinate 511,374,163 of CM028134.1, read as the reverse complement.
GTGTGTGTTTGACAGTTCGAATGCATGGCTAGGGGGCTAGGGGGTGTAGTGAGGCACAAGGCCACAGGCTGAGTGCATCCACTCCCTTGCCATATTGGAACTGTCACGCTTTGTCAGAGTAATATTGCACTATAAAATGGGTCTGTGTATTCTTAATTGGGTTTCCAGTTTTAACCATGCATTAGACAGTTCTAATGCATGGCTAACAACCAATCAGATTGCTTGAAGTCCTTTGCCCATTTTATAATCTTTAATTGCAGTGAGTTACTAACTCATTGTATAATGAGTTGTTCAGTAGCAATAATGCTACTATCAGTCTATAAAGTTGAATCTATGATGTTGAATGTATGAAATTATGAAGTTGTGTAAAACTGCAATACTGACTGCACTGTAACATCTTTTCTTAAAATTGATGAGAACTACCACTCAAATGACCCATCTTTGCCTCCCCCTTTTTACGGCTGCATGGGTGGAGCCATGCTGGCATGTTGCTATGATGTAGGAGACAGAAGGGACAATGGAAGCATGTGACCGGATACCTAGAGTGTCTTTTTCCACATAGTGTTTCTGCTGGACATGACTAACATCTCTCTGTGTTTTCTTTATGACAGTGGTGTGTTTGTGTCTGGACTAGGGCCCCTCCCATGCCATCCCTGCCTGCACTAAATGGCACAATTTCATTGCTCACTCATCTCTCTCTCTCTGTCTGTCTCTCTCTCCCTCTTTCTCTTTCACACTTTCTCTCCCGCTCTCTCTGATGCGCGCGCACACACACATACACACACACACCTCTTCTGTTCAATAAAACACTGCATTTGTTTAAACTAATGCCATTTGTTTAAACTAATGCATTTGCCCAATCAGTTGCATTCTTCCAGATGTTTGTACTGCATTCTTCCAGCTGTCTCTCTCTCTCTTCCAACAGTGTGTGTGTGTGTGTGTGTGTGTGTGTGTGTGTGTGTGTGTGTGTGTGTGGGGGGTTGCTGTGCTGAGGGTTTTTATGTTAACCTTTTCAGGACCAATCTAACTGCAATGCTAAAAACTGAAGGGGAACAAACGTGATAAATAAGATACAGAGCCAAGCTACCATATCAGGGCTATGCAAAGGTAGCTGCTACGACATTGTTTCTCTCTCTCTCTTACTGTTCAACAAAATACTCTGCTTTTGTTTACACTAATACCATTGTCCAGCCGACTGCAATTTAGGGTTGCCACCTTTTAAGAAGCCCAAAGTGGGACATTTCTTACTGAAGCATGATTTTTTGCAAGACAGTATGTAACCTCGACCGATGCAACAGACTCGTTTTCTCTATATAATCAGAATTAAGGTTAAGTTTATTAGTTGCTTCTATTGTTTCTTATCATTTTAATGTATTTTAGTTAGGGTATAATAGTTTTCTGCAACATTTAGTGGAAAGTTAGAAAATATTTTTTTTACTATAAAGTCAGCACATGTAGTATTTTCCATGATTTTTTTTGCAGGACACAGCTGCCCAAATCAGGACTGTCCTGCGAAAATCAGGACAGGTGGTAACCCTAGACTGCATTCTTCCAGGAGTTTAGATTGCATTCTTCCAGCTGTGTAACTCGAGCTGTTTTTCTCTCTCTTTTTCTTCCAACAGTGTGTGTGTGTGAGTGTGAGTGTGTGTGTGTGTGGGGGGGATGCTGTGCTGAAGGTTTTTATGTTAAACGTGTCAGGATCAGTCTAATTGCAATGCTGAAAACTGAAGGGGGGAAACATGATAAATAAGATACAGAGCTGAGCTGCCATATCAGGGCTATGCAAAGGCAGCTGCTGAGACATTGTTTGTGAGGTAGGCAGCGCTGCATGCACTGAATCCAGCTGCTTGCATTTTTGTAAAACCTTTTTTTTGTTTTGGTAAAGTTACCATCATTCAGTGAATGAAACAGAATTCTTGGGGGTGGGGTAAGAGCAAGCAATGCATTACATGGTGTATGTCTGGGATTTCATAAAGAGAGCTGCATGCTGATACAGGGTATGTGTTTGTGATTTCGTAAAGAGCTGTGTGCAGATGCAGTTACTCTCATGGAACAGGAATAATGGTATACCACTTCCCATCTGCTAGTGCTGCTGATATATGAAATGTGAACAACTAGGATGTTGTGTCGTGCAGTATGTATATTTGTTTATTAATACAATTTTTGCCAAAAAAGTTACAAACTCAGAGGTCTCTGAGGTAGCAAAACTGAAATCATAGGGGTGTAAATCACAGCACCTAGCTACCCCGAAATGATGCCTTAGTCCAAAACATTCAGTGGGTCCACACAGAGACAAACATATTGATTATAGGGAGGGGCTTGTCAGATGAAAATTGTTTGGGAAGGGGGTACACATATTTTTATTTATTTCTAAATTTACGTAATAAAAGTGGGATTTTGATGTTTTTTTTCCCAAGGTGACTGTGCATTTTTTTTATATTGACCCAAGTCTTGCAACATGAAGTGAATGCCTTTCTTTATATTTTAAAAAGGACACTTTAAATTGGCCTTTAACACTGAATAGAATCTGTTTTCTGTGTCTCAGAATGATTATGTCAGGTACTCTGAGTACACTCATGGATAAAAATTTTGGGCAGGGGGCCTCCATCTCGAGGGACACATCACCTTGTACCTCCCCTCAGTAATTTATAGGAATACTGTCAACATTAAGGCCTGAATCCATTCCTGGCCTAAGGTCTTCTTATTACTCGAAAATGTGGGTCAAATTGTTCTCACAAGTCTGCTGACTATACATTTCTTTATTATTTGCCACATCGCAAGTGATTTCCCACAAATGAATAAAGTGGTAAAAAAAAAATTAAGGTCAAAAATTGTAAGGAGCATCCTTGCCTGTGTGTCATTTGTATGCAGGCAATGTCTGGATTATAAAAAAAAATAAACAAAATCCCATAATGTAGCTAACTCAGTGTTGGCATACAGTTGGGTACCATCATAATTCAGTAACTTCATACAATATGCACCTATCATGGCGTCACCACTCTGAGTAGAATATTGCTTCACACGTGTTCCCCTTGATTTTTACTCCTTAGCTCATTGCATATATTATTGTCCATTTGATTATTGTGTCTGTATGGCATAGCACAACATGAATTATGTGTGCCACAGTTTACAGTATGGACATTGTGCATATTAATAATTTTACACTGTATCCCTTTGAATCACATAACCTGTCATACGTGGCAACATCAAAACTGAGGGCATATAATGCTCAGGCATCCCAGTTGCACACTTTATTATGCTGGTTTGCACCAACATACAGCACCCACTGGAAACTAATAGAACAAATGATAAATTACATTTTCGACCTTGCCCCTTATCTATTCAGAAACCTACCTATGTGCCTACCCCTTACAAAATTTTCTCAGCAAATGACTGAGCCTTTGCATCAGAGGCTCCACATCTTGGATCGCTCCCTCTCCTCAGCGGAGAGGCTGTATCTGAGGGCAGTGGCACATGACACAGCATCTCCCCCAAATAGATATGACAAAGGTATGAATAGGTGGGGCAGATATAATATTAAATTTGTGTATCAAATGTTAGGGCCAGCAGGGGTCCTTTCCTTTGTGTCCCTGCAAGCCACTCATAAGGTTCTACAAGCAGAATACCATAGATATTTACAAGTGAAGTCCTATTTGCAACCACAGGAAGACTCGCTACTTAATATAATAGAGAATCCCACCCAGTTAATGACCCTTATCATCTCCTATCTCAGGGTAATATTTTAAACATTTAATTAGTGTACTATATAAGGCTTTAAGGGAGACTCCCAGGGAAAGCACAGATAAGATAAGGGAGTGCTGGGTGCAGGAGCTAAACATGGAGATCGATGCTGAGGCATGGACCACTTATGGCCTCCCGGCATACAAGGTTTCCACAGCTACATACTGAAAAGAATATGCCTGGAAAGTTAGAACAAGATTTTTCTCATACCCCAGTAATGATAGCTAAATATATCAATCCTTCTCTAGGTATATGCTGGAAGGGTTGTGGCTGCATCTCGGCAGTTCTCGGACACATTCTGTGGTCCTGCGACTTGCTTATGCAATACTGGAAGAAGGTTTTGGAAGACATGATTTCAATTTATGAGTGTGCGGCCCTTCTTACGCCAACATACATCCTCACCATCACGGTACCATGGGGCGTTAAAGTTAACAAGGACACGTATAACAAGACTAACTGATAGCAAAGAAGGTCATAACCAGACTTTGGTACACAAAAGGAGTCCCTACCTGGAAAATGTGGAGAAACTTGATGCAGGAAGTATATGCCTTGGAGAGGCTATCAGCTGGGTTGCAGTCCTGCACTGCTCTCTTTGAGATCAGGTGGTATAGGGTGCTGCACCAAATGGAGCACTGCCTGAACTTTGTTCCATAGAGATGGTTGGGGCTTAATACTTGTGGTGGGCAGAGAGGGCTCCCTAGCACTTCTCTTTCTATGTCCCAGCTCTACTGCCTTGACCAAGGGTATGACCATAAGACCGATCTGCTGCTGCTGCTGTGGAGGGGCCTCTCCCACTGTCTTTCTCTCCATCTCTTTCTCCTTTTTCCTCTGTATCTTCTTTTCTCCTTTTTTCCTCCTTCCCTATCCTATAATGCATGTTGGTTTAAGTACACACAATGATGCATGTATGGGGAATCTTATTACGAGTAGTGCTCTTTGGCACGGTACACCTGTGAAGCCTTGCTTATAATGTATATCCTACTCCAGGAGTGCATCTCTCAAGGCAGGTCCTTCCTGCCACTGGGGAATAGAAAAGCATGAATACTTGATATGTGAGCATATCTTTCTGGCATAGTGAGATGCATGGGGCAAGTACCAAGGCAAGATAAGCATAGCTGTCATGGTTCACAATAGCCACTAATAATTTCACTGACATGAGACCTTGGCTGCCACAGTATATGATGTAATAGGTGGCACATTTAGACAAGTAATGACCAAAGAGCTAGAGTAACTTAACAGTTGTGTTCTATTGATGTACTTGTGATAGTGATGATATGGAATACAATTTCTTGTATGAAAATATTCTTAAAAAAAAATTCAATTAAAAAATATCAGCTGATGGCATATAATGACCACTAGGCCTATTTAGTTTGTCTGTTTTTAATTATGATCACTTTTGCTGCAGACCCTACCTGATCTACAGCACTGTCTTTTCCACCCCCTTCCTTCCTCCTATGATTCCCTTGTGCCTATCCCAGGCATTTTTGAAATCCACCACTGGTTTTGCCACCACTGCCTCTGATGGAAGGCTGTTCCAGGAATCCAACACCCTTTCTGTGAAGAAGTACTTCCTCACGTCTGTCCTGAATCTGCCCCCTTCCAGCTTCATATCATGACCCCTTGTTCTAGACAACTTTTTTCTGTGAAAAATATCTCCCTCCTGCACCTTATTAACCCCTGTGAGGTCTTATTCCTTCAGGCTGGCCCACAGTCCCCAATGTTGCCATACCTCTCCCCTCTGCACCATTCCTTCTACTACTACTTGAAGGTTTTGGCACGCGCCTCCCTCTCCTTCTCCATATAGTGCTATATTCACTCGCCACTTACATTTTAAACACATGGAAAACATAGGATCAACCAGATAAGTGCTTTAACTTTACAAAAAACAAAATTTACAGATGGAGCTGTCTCCAGCAATTCATCTTTACGTTTAAACCCATGAAATGCCCTTATCAAGTTACTGCATTAGCAGCCATAGTGACTCTGTCCAGAGTTTGTTTAGGATAGGGATAGGTTCTTCAGCATCATAGATACATAGACAGTGTCAGCAGATAAGGGCCTATGGCCCACCCAGTCTGCCCATTTGAGCTTGTAAGTTCAGTTTGTTTTCCTGGAAGTCTGTTGCCCCTTACCCCTGACCTCTAGAATTCCTTTATGTCTATCCCATGCATTCTTAAATCCTGTGATTGTTTCAGCCCCCACCACTTCCTCTGGCAGGGTGTTCCACTTGTCCACCACCCGTTCTGTGAAGAAATTCTTTCTCATGTTTCCTCTGAATCGCCCTCCCTCCAACTTCATCCCATGCCCTCTAGTCCTGGAACATCTTTTTCGCTTAAAATAGTTTTTCCTGCACCCTGTTCCTCCCTGTAAGATACTTGTATGTCTCTATCATATCCCTCTCCTCCTCTCCTCCAGGGAGTACATGTTCAGTTCCTTCAACCTGTCTTCATAGGACTTGTGATGCAATCCATGCACCATCTTTGTTGCCCTCCTCTGAATCTTCTCTACCCTGTCTATGTCCTTACGTAGGTATGGTCTTCAGAACTGTACACTGTACTCCTGTGGGGCCTCACTAGTGTCTTGTAATCATGGAATTATGACCTCCCTTTTCCTGCTGGTGATGCCTCTGCCTATGCATCCCAGCATCCTATTTCTTTACCTGCTGCCTTGTCACACTGTTTCCCTACCTTGAGGTCATCAGAGATGACAACCCCAAGATCCCTTTCCTGCTTGGTGCATGCTATATCCTCACCCCCAACTGATATATTGTGCCAGGGTTTTTGTGCCCCATATGCATTATCTTGCTCTTCTTTGCATTGAATTTCAACTGCCAAACCCTTGACCATTCTTCAAGTTTCTGCAGGTCGCTCATTCTGTCTACACACTCTGCTGTGTCTACTCTGTTACAGAGCTTTGTGTCATCAGAGAACAGTGAAATTCTGCCTTCTAGATCCTGCGCAATGTCACTGATGAAGATGTTGAATAGGACCGGTCCCAGCACTGATCCCTGTGGTACCCCACTGGTCACTCTTCCCTCTGTGGAGTGGCAGCCATTTACCACTGCCCTCTGTGTCCTGCCACCCAGCCAGTTACCTACCCACCACACTACTGTCCTGCCCACACCCATATTCTCCAGTTTGTGTAATAGTCTTCTATGTGGCACAGTGTCAAAGGCCTTGCTGAAGTCCAGATAGGCCATGTCCACTGCCCTCCCCTGATCCACCTCCCTAGTCACCCAGTCAAAAAATTCAATGAGGTTGGTCTGACATGACCTCCCCCTGGTGAAACCCTTTATTATTAGTAATATTTGATCTTTAAATGATTGTTTTTATAGTTCTGTCTCATTAAAATTGTTTTAATATGGAATTTGAATTGCTATTTTTCTGATTACTGTAGGTCTTGAGTCCCTTGGCCACTTCAGCTCAAAGATCTGTCGTTGGAATTATAAGAAGTGAGATACCAGCACAGTAAGAAAGCCTCTTTATAAAAAAAAAACAACAAAAAAAAACAATCTAAGTTCTGGGGCATCGTGCACCTGCATGAAGTGATGCTCAAGTCTGATTGGCAGTTTTAAGCCTTTAGAAGAACAAGAAGTTGTTATGGTGAGTAACTTTCTGCTGAGGTACTACTGTGCCAGGCTTAGAGTTGGTAATTCCAGTAGATTATTACCCCTGTAAAGGGGTTCCCACACTGCAGAAAAAGCTGGCATAAGCTACAGTACCTCCACTATAGCTGTACAAGGAATAAGGTAAGGTCACTCCCAAGAATATCAGTGGTTACATCTTGACTCACCTAACCATCTGGAGGGAGCCAAAGCTATGCAGGTCACAGCAATAACCGCCAACTGTGCAGAAGGGTTGCAGCCTTAAGTGATGACAGCTGAAGGAAGAGATTTACCAAATAGTCACTAGAAAACACAGACTGATACGGTAGTAATGCTAGTCAAGTTATATTGAGTTATGGGACAGAATGGGTGACCATGGCAATATTTTTTTTTTTTGTCAACTCTTTTTGTAGCACTCCAGACCCAGAACTGTCTCAGGCTACTCATCATTCTGCCGCTTCTACCACCCACTGTGATCCTACCTCCTCAAGGGCATTACTTTCTCCTCAGCGAGCCTTCTCCAACCAGGGTCCATGAGGAGATCAAAGGGGCTGAGGCATAGATCCAGTGTGAGGCATGTGGCGGGGGCACTGAGAGCCATTGCCTATCTGGGCTGGAGGGGATTTTTTGTTGTTGTGTTAAGCCCCAGACATGGGACGTACAGTGCTGTCCAGCCAGTGATGTGGATGCTCCCACCCATGTCCAGAAGGCAGCTGCCCGACATTTTTTACCCTGCGTGCAAGCCCCATGTGCATTGCAGTGCCACCAGTCTCCACTGGGGACCGCTGCGATACTGAGCTGTCCCTGGATCCCTTCCCGAGAGAGGAGAGCAGTTCTTTGGATTCTTGATCCTCTCTTTCCCCTGCTGACCTCCAGTGGTCTGAGCTCATTCCCAAACCCAGGTCGCCGGCGTGGCGCGAGGTGTGGCATCCAGTGCCTCAACTCTCAGTGCCACTGGGCCAGCCGAGCATGGCAAAATGATGATGAAAGCTGTTTTGCAAGTGCAAGGAGGCCTACCCGGTTAACAAAATTTAATAAATAAATAATAAATAAAATCTTAGCATTGGTATAAGAAATCATTACATGATTTTTTTTGTCAATCAGGATTGTTCATTTCATTTTTTCCTCAAAATATTTTATTGATTTTTTTAAATCAGAACAAGGTACAATCACAGAATTTGTAGAACACTCTATCAAGATGTAAAATTACATTTCAAAGTAAGGCATACACAGTGATACACTTCTTGGTTCCACCTGAATAACACTTACGTTAGGACATAAGCATCCATATTGCACTAAATAAAGAGCAATCAAATACTGTTCTTGATTTTAGGTGGAGGGTGAACCAGAATCCATTGGCATGTTGGTTCCTGCTCAGAGGTCCTCCATGTTGGTAAAATCCAGCCATGTTTTCTCAAACGTTCCTATCCGACTCCTAGTTTTTATATTATCTTTTCCAAAGTGGCATGCTCATTCATTGAGTTCAGCCAGCCTTTGTGGGAAGGAGCATTAGGGTTTTCCCTTCTTAATATGCTAGATACACATAACCGAAAGACAGCTTCTCAGTCTCATACTAACAGTTCAAAAATTCTGATGTTCTAAGTTCAGTTGGCATAATCCATTTCCCATGTTGGGGGGAGAGTCCATTTCTTTAATACAAGCCATTATAATTTATTTATATGTAAAGTCATGGCATCTTTTTACTGCACATAAAAACATATGTATTGTGAATCACTGCATCACTACCTGGTCAGGACTGTTCATTTCTAAACATTCCAGACATCTCTATAATCATAAGAGGGCTTCTCATGCTAACAGTTCCAAAATTCTGAAGTTCAGAGTTCAGATTACATACTGCAGTTGATTTCCCAGAAAAGGGAGTCTCTAATTTTTAACATAGTTAAATACTGAGATTATTTTAACATTCAAGTTGTATTTAAAAAATACATTTTTAACATGATTTTTTTTTGTTTATTCTTTTTATCTCCTCTTACACCCCGACGCACGCCACTCCTTTGGGCCTCCTAGTGCTCCGTTCCCCCCTGTAGTCCTTTTCTGGAGCACCTCCCCACAGATAGCAGCCAATCCCGAGTTGTCCCGCCGTATCCCATCGCTGGGCGGGTCCCCCTCCTCCGAGGGGGAAGGCACCGGGTGGCAGGGAACCCCAGCACACATCTTTTACTTATGGTCCAGGATGCCGCTGTGGCAGAGGATGCTCCTGGAGGCTCCGGGGAACAAGGAGAGTGGGGGCCATCACCCGGCAGCGCTGAAGCTGATTTCCATCTTTCTCTATTTAGTCCCTCCTGCTTTGCTTTACTTGTTACCCCGGTCTCCCGGGGCCATTACAAGTGGAGCCTCCCCCACCTCCCCAGGGAGGAAAGCAGTCCTCCGGATGCTCAATCCTCTCCTTCCCCCTGCCAGCACATGGTGCCCAAGTCCGTTCCCGAACCCAGGTCGCCGGCATGGACTGAGGTAAAGCACCAGCGCCTCAGCCCTCTGCACCACCGGGCCGGTGTTTAACATGATTTTAATGTGTTTATATGTACAGTTACATCTCTTGTGAGATATGAGTGCCTCCATAAGTCTTTTGTCTGCAAGAACTGCTAAGCTTTGCTTTACAGTTCTCTTGCCTAAAGAAGCTAAGAAGTCACCCTTATAACCATAACAGATGCTATACTGTATCTGTACATATGAACACAAACTACAGCTTCCTATATGCTTCATCAGAATATATAATTTTTTTGTTCACCACTTTTTATGGCTGCATTGTGTCATGATGCTATGCTGACATATTGCTATCAGAAAAAGGGATCTGACCAGAATTCTTAACGCAGCAAAGCTGAGTTGTTATATGAGGGAGTGGAATCAAAGCACAACTTCCTGAAAATCTGTCCGTGTCCTACCTTTCACTGCAATGTGTTTTCTTCTTCTTCCCTCTCCCTCAACAATGTTTTCTTGCCATCCTCCCCATTCACAAATGCATTTCCTTCTTTGTCCCCTCACTCCTCATATTTGCCTCAGAAAGTGGATAGTTGTTCAAATGTACATACTTGACCATTGCTTTTTGAGGACTACTAATGAAAGCGTTTGGTGTTGAACTCAGTATTAAACTGGGAGGACAAGACAGTCAGTGTGGACCATATTACTGTTTTTACATCCCAGTCATAGTCAGTGACATTCATTCTCACTGTCAGTTCTGGGGCCTGCAATGAAAGTGCTTGGTGCTGAGCTCAGAAAGGAAAACCATGGCTCTGTTGCCTGCACAGCTTGTCCTCAACTGCTCCTTTGTCCTTTCTGTCAGTGAAGGCTCTCCCTGCCCCTCCTGCTCCATCCTGGCAACATGCCCTTCTGTGCCTGTGTGAGAAAGAAAGTGAACCCCCCATCCCATCTCCTGTGCTCAGCTGTCATCTCTCTTATTCTCTGTCCCCTCTCTTTCTGCCTCCACCTCCAGCACATTATTCTTCCTTCCAACTCACTACCTGTAATCCCTGCCACAGTAGGTGGCTCCTTTCCTCCCCCATCCCCTACTGCATTTCTTGGAGTCAGGGAGCAAGTAATCCCTGCCACCATCAGCAGCTCTTTTCCTCCCCCATCCCTGCTGCCTGCTCTAGGGTCATGGAGCAAGTAAGTGTTGCTGCCATCCACGTATCCATTCCTCCCTCTGACCCCACTGTCTGCCCTGGAGTTCAGAGCAAGTAAACACTGCTGCAATCAGTGGCTCCTTTCCTTCCCAATCCCGCTGCCTGCCCTGGGATTGGGGAGCAGGTAATCCCTGACACCATTGGTGGCTCCTTTCCTCCTGCTGACCCCACTGCCTGTCCTGGGGTCAGGGAGTAAGTCAATGCTGCTGCACTTGGTGACTCGTTTCCTCTCCTGACCCTGCTGCCTACCCTGGGTTGGGGAGCAAGTAAACGCAGCCACCATCAGTGGCTCCTTTCCTCCTGGCTGCTGCCACTTATTTGTATAACTTCATAACTGCAGATTGTCATAACTATTCATAATTGCAGATTTTGCAGATTTAGAATGCCAGTGGCCTCAGTCCATTCAGGCTATCCAGTCAACTCATGCAGCTCAGCTGGCAACGCAACTGAATAATAGTCAGTTCTCTTGAGTTCAGTCACTTTCAATATAGAGAGTTGGGTCATTTCTTTCCCACTTCAGTATGTGATGTGCTACCAGTGCCGACACAGATAACACTTTAGCAACTCTGTTGACCTCTATCAAAAAGAAAATCTATAACTTCTTATTTTGTATTTAAGATCCAAAATATTCAGGTTTATGAACATATGAATATATGAAAGTGGCAGCAGATAAAGGCCTTATGGTCTATCAAGTCTGCTTGATTGTGCAGTTAGCAGCCCTTATACTGCAGATGCCCCTCCCTCCCTTCCCCCTCCCCCAGTGATCTTACCCCTTACCCTGTCTCACTACCTTTTGAAGCAGCCAACTGTTCTACAGCATATCACTTCCTTTGGCAGTGTGTTCCACTCAGACACCACCCTCTCCGTAAAAAAGTGTCTCCTAATTTCACTCCTGAACCTTCCCCCTTGCAGTCTCAGATCGTGCCCTCGAGTGTCCCTCCCCCTCCTTAATTGGAAAAGCTTCTCCATGCCCATCTTATTTATTCCCTTCATGTACTTGAAGGTTTCAAACATGTCCCCCCATCCCTCCTCTCCTCCAGGAAGTACGTTCATCTCCCTCAGTCTGCTCTCGTATGGTAAGTCCCCTAGCCTCTGGATCATTTTTGTTGCCCTCCGCTGCACCACCTCCAGTAACCTAATGTTCTTCTTCAGGTACAGTCTCCAGAACTGTATGCAGTACTCCAGGTGTGGTCTAACCAGTGCCTGGTATAGTGGCAGGGTCACCTCCCCCCTCCTGGAGGATGTGCCTCTGGCAGTACAACCCAGCATCCTGTTGGCCTTTGCAGCTGCCTTCCTACACTGCACTGAGTTGTTCATTGCTCCCATTATGATCACCCCGAGATCCTTCTTCTCTTCCATCTTGGCTAGTTGAACCCCCCCCCCCAAGCTGGTAGCTCCTCCTTGTTTTTTTGTTTGCGCTGAAATGTAGCACCTTGCATTTCTTGGTATTGAATACCAGCTGCCAAGTGCCCGACCAGGCCTCCAATTTTGCCAGATCATCTTGCAATCCCTGCCACCCTTCTAAGTCATCCACTACTGCTCCTGTCTTGGTGTTGTCTGCAAACAGACTTATCTTGTTCTTTATGCCATTGAGATGTCTGCTATGAAGATCCAAACAACCCCAGCCCCAGCACAAAGCCCCGTGGCACCCTACTTGTCACTGTTCTGGGAGATGAGAGCTCCCCTCCCACCACCACCCTCTGCAGTCTCCCTTACAGCCAGTTCGTGACCCATCCCACCATCTTCTCCCCAACCCCTGTGCCCTCCAGCTTACTTCCTAGCCTCCATGTAGCACTGAATTGAATTCCATACTGAAGTACAGGTACAGGATATCCACTGCATGGCCCCTGTCTAACTGCCTTGTTAGCCAGTGATAGTACTCCACCAGGTCGGTCTGACAGGATCTGCCTGAGACAAACCCATGCTGTCTGCTGTCCTGTAGCCCGTTAGTCTCTAGGAGGAAAACCAGCCTCTCCTTCAGGATTGTCTCCATCAGCTTACCCATGATGGATGTGAGGCTTACCAATGTGTAGTTTCCTGGCTCATCCTTCTGGCCGCTGTTGTGGAGGAGTACCACATGCACCATCCTCCAGTCCTGTGGTACCCTCCCTGAGTCAAGGGAGGCATTGAACAGGACTGGCAAGGATATAGCCAGGACTTCTGACAGCTTCTTCTGCACCCTGGGGCGTATGCCATCCAGCCATGATGCATTGTCCACCCTCAGTGCCCTCAGGCCCTCGAGTAACCTACCCACTGGGATTTCCCCATCTGTCACCTCCTCCCCCACCCATGCTTACCCTCCCACCCCCCTTGGGTACAGTCCCCTTTTCTCTTTAGTAAATACAGAGCAGAAGTACTCATTTAATGCTTCTGCCTGTTCCGCCCCTGTTTCCATCCATCCCTCTTAATCCTTACTATTTGGTCCTTACAACTCCTTTTCTCCCTGATGTACCTGAAGAAGTCCTTTTCCCCCACCTTAATACCCTGTGCCAGCCTGAGTTCCCTGGATGCCTTGGCTGCCCTGACTACCCTTGTCACCTTGCTCGACTCCTTCAGATATTCCTTCCTGTCCTGCCCCCTCCCCATTTTTTTGTACCTCCTAAAGGCAGATCTTTTTTTTCTTACCATTTCCATGACCCCCCTAACTCACCCAGCTAGGTTTCTTGACTCTATCACTCTTACTCTGGACCCTGAAACATGTTTGGATTGCTTCCTAATGACCTCCCACTGCTGGTCAGTGTCCATCCCTGGATGGATTCTGGCCAGATACCCCAGTACTATTTCCCCCATCCTCCTGAAGTCGGCCCTCCTGAAGTCTAGCACCTTTGTGCCTGTTCTAACCCTCTCTTTTCCCATGTTAATTGTGAACCACGTCACTCCCTGCCAGTGAGTCCCCCCAGAATTAGTTCCCTCACAAATTTTCCATTAGCCAGCATGAGATCAAGGGTGTTCCCCAGCCTGGTTGACTCGCTGATCATTTGCACTAGGAAGCTGTCCTGTCAGGTGTCCAGAAGTATCTGCTCCCTCCTATTTGTGGTGGCTGGGGTGCCCCAATCCACTCCCGGCAGATTCAAGTCCCCCACAGTCAACGTACTGCCCTTACCGCAGGTCCTAGTGATCTGTCCCAGTAGCTCTCTGTCTAACTGCTCAGTCTGTGAGGGTGGCCTGTACACCAGGTTGTAAGCCATACATTCCTATAGTATCCTTGAAACTGTTGTTGTCTTCATCAACATCACATTTTTCTTTAAAGTGAAATCCCAGAAACAATATTCTCTAGTATAGTATAGTATAGTATAGTATAGTATAGTATGTATAGTATAGTATAGTATAGTAGTATGCAATGCAGTGTTTTTTTTTAATATATTATTTGAAAACAAACACAAGACATGAAATAAATCATGCTGGTGAGTAACAGTATAATGGAGATCTCTTTGAGCTGCTCCCTTGGTGAAGGCATTTAAAAAGGGGATGAAAACCCATTGTTTTCAACAGGCATTTTGGTTACTTCTAGGGAATTTAGTTCCTGTGCATGTTTTTTAGCTGTGACCATGCTTTGATGGTTTTCTTGTTATGTATTTGATTGTTTGCTTCTTTATGGATTTACAACTGTGGATTTATTTCTCTGATACAGTATTATACAGTATATAGTAATATTGTTTAATGTATTGCTAAGTGCCTGGAGCCCACTGGAAAAAAGGGTGCTATAGAAATAAAATTGCCTTGCCACTACGATTATGAATTATAAAGGACAGAACTGTGTAAGTGGTAAGAGGTTTGCTCATTACACCCAGATAATACTGAATGTTTTGAAACGTACAGTATACAGGCAAATTTGCCATACACATTTTGCCCCTTCCTTACCCAACTCATGCACAATTAGCACAGTGAGTCACAGATGGCAAATTATAGGCAGATCGTATAGATGCATAGTCAGATTAAAAGTCACTATTCAAACAAAACAAAATTATATATAAAGCAAATCTCCAAGAAGTACTAGACTTCAAGAAAATATTTACAGGAAGTATTGTTGAATACAATAGATTACTTGAACAGTTTCAAAATACAATATTTCTGAAAGCAGATTATAATCAACTTGGAAACACATAAATTACTATTCAATAATAACATTGAAAAGGCTACTATACCACAGTAATGTAAAAATCAGCAGAAATATCTTATTTTTATGGCTGCATAGCGTCAGAGCTAGAAACATGAGAAATCATGTTTCAATACCCTTCAGGAATATTCCTATCAAGCAGGAAATGCTGCTTGGCTATTTATACTAACCCATTTTTCCTTTATTTCTACAGGTCTGACAGAATGCCAAACCCATGTCACAAACCCTGCCTATCAGATAAGCATTGTTTAACTTTAAACTTCCTATCTGTCCTGTTTTCTCCCTAAAGAACTATGAATCCTTTGTGACTCCACCTCTAGTTTTTCATTTGCAGGTGTGACCAGAGGTCATCCCCAATACCCTCACCCCAGGCTTTCCAAGACCCAGATAAGAGATCCCCTACTTACTAATTAAGAAACGTGGTTAAGAACAAGCATTTGTCAATGCCGAATGTTGCTTGCTTCTATGTGCTGTTTAGGTATTTGGAAGTCATTGGAGTGCAAATATTGAAAATTTGCGAAATTACGAGCGTGCGTAGGAACTGCGCAACGCACGCTTGTAAAACAGTCATTGTTAGGAAATTTTTCACCAAATTTTCAACATAGCCATTTAAGACCTCTGCTCATGAACAGTGTCATTGTGATTTTGTTAATGTGTCCCATACATTGAGTTTGCACACCAACTGCGCCATTGTGCGCTACATGGGCGGAAACACGTTTTGGGCAGGATGTGAAAAATGACAGCTGTACTGCTCATAAGGAGGTGTGGTAAAATGGCAATATTGAAAATCTGGAGTGAAATATTGAAAATTCACAAACCCTACGTGTGTTGGTGGGAACTGTGCACGACACTGTAAAACAGTCATTTTAGGAATTCTTCACCAAATTTCAACATTGCCATTTTAAGATCTCTGCTCATGAACAGTGACACTGTGATTTTCTTAATGTGTCCCATACACTGAGTTCGCACACCGACTGCGCCATTGTGCGCTACATGGGCGGAAACACGTTTTGGGCAGGATGTGAAAAATGACAGCATATTGCTCATGAGGAGGTGTGGTAAAATGGCAATGTTGAAAATCTGGAGCGAAAATATTGAAATTTCACGAACTTACGAGCCTGCATAAGAACTGCGCAACGCACGCTCGTAAAACAGTCATGTTTTGGAATTTTTGGACCAAATTTTCAACATGGGGTTTTTGGGACCCCTTCTCATGAATGATGTCACTGTCATGGCAGTATTCAGGCCCAAAGGGTGATTTCACAGTCACTGCGCAAAATCACCCTTTGGGCCGAATAACCCATGACAGTGACATCATTCATGAGAAGGGTCCTAAAACCCCATGTTGAAAATTTGCAAAATTCCAAAAATGCCTGAGATATGCAATAGTTGAACCCCCCATCTAGCCCATTATACAGCTTACTGGCATTTCCTCGTTCGCGGTCAGCTTTGAAGAGTGCAGACATGTTCCCAGTCCACCAAGATTGTCGCCCGGAGTTCGGAGGTAGGTATGGGGTGGGGGTGTGGGAGGCTGGTGCGCAGTGGGTGGGTGCGGGTTGTGGGAGGGTGGTGAGGCAGCAGCGGGACCATTTTTGTTTTATAGGTTTAAATTAAAAAAGACATCGTGGGACATTTGCCAGGCTGGGGAGGCTCCCCAGCGTGGCACAAGTGGGGGGCCATTCAGCTGAGGATTGGAGGCACCGCCGACAGAGACTGCTTGCCCACGCTGGGGTGGGCTCCCCAGCGTGGCACCAACTACTGGGGACGACGCAGCCCAGCCAATGGGGATTGGGCACCCCGTCGGCTATACAGTGCATGTGGGGGCATGCACGCCTGCGTGTGGGGTGGGGAGCTATGCTTCTTATCGCTGCTCACTGAAGCGTAGCTCCCCCTTTTAACTGTATGCCACTGCATTTTGGAGCGTGTCATAGAGAGCTCCAAAATGCATTGGCTTACAGGGGCCGCACCTGCCAGCTCACTAACTGAATTGGATGAGGAGGTGACACACCTCCGAAATCTCCGATGATGGCACTATGTTTCTTGCACATGCGTGCAAGCAACATAAAAATGAAGACAAGCAGCACCCCACTGGAAACAGGATGCTGCAAGTCAGTTGGGTTATCCTGGAGCAATAAATTGTTTAAAAAACATTTCTTGCAGCTGCTAGCTTTTCCAGCCCCCGATAGGCAACATGGTCTACTGGTTAGAACACTGTTGGGAACCGGGAGATCTCACCAGTTCACCCCAACAGCAAAATTCTCACCATGTGACCCTAAGCTACTCACCTATCTTCCCAGTGCTTCAGTCAATTAAACTATGAAAATGGCTAGAAGCAAGGCCCCACTGTAAATGTGATGTTGCATCTCAGCTGAACTATCCTGGTTAAATGCATTGGAGAAAAAAACATTGCCAGAAGCTGCCAACCTTTTACAGTCCTCCCCTGCCCACCACCCTATAGTGGTTAAAGCACTGTTGGGAACCAGAAGATCAAAGGTTCAAGCCCTGCTAGTGCCACATACTCACAGTGTTACCATAAGCAACTCACTTCACCTCCCAGTACTCCAATCCTTGAAGCTGCAGAAATTTGTAAAGACTAGATCCCACTGAAAGTGAGACAGCTTATCTCTACTGTGCTATCCTGGGTTAATAAATTGTGAAAAAGAAAAAACAAAACAATTTTCTTTCTTTACTGGCCTTTTAGTAAAGATGTGTATCTGATTTACACACTGGTGATCCACACCATTTTAGAACTGTATGGTGTCATTTATTTACTTTTTTTGCCACAGAGTTCTGTAGCACAACATGGACGCATTGCGCTAAAAATGGAAGAGATGAACAGGGAGATTAAGTGCACCATACAGTTCTAAAAGAGTCTTTACTAGCAGTGTGTAAATCAGAAACACCAGTAAAAATGCCACTGTAACAGAATGTGAACCAGTATTTGACAGTCTACTTCTACTGAAATCATAGACTTAGAGGATAAATGTAGTCCTTTAATTAATTTTTAAACAACTTGGAGAGGGGAATTGGTACCTGTGGACTAGATGAAGAAGGTTCTGGGTCTTTGATTGGCAGAGTGAGTGATTTACTAAATTATATTTATATAGGTAGTATAATCTGTTGGTTTTAGAGGTGCTGACTTTGGACCTAGAAGAACATAGGTTCAGACTCTGCTAAAGCCAAATGTTTACTGTGTGACCTTGAGCAAGTTAGTTGATCCCCCACTTCTCCATTCAACAGAGCTGCAGAAATAAGTAAAGGCTAGACTCCACTAGAAACCAAATGTTGCATCTCAGATGAGCTTGTAACTCACAACACACTTTTAAAATCTGGCCTCAAGTATCTATACTGATACTTATCCCCTGTACCCTTCTCCCATAATGCCTCCAGAACTGAGCTGTTCTCAGATCAGTAAGCCTTTCCTACTGAACATTTTTATAAATAATTCAATAAATAAATTGATTGTGCAGTTGAGGGATTAGACTTTGTGGCTGGGTATTGCTAAGGAGTGTGTGTGTGTGTGTGTGTGTGTGTGTATATATGCATGTCACTATTCACTATAATCCAATCCACACATTAATTCTACATCTTTTATCAGAATAATCCATTAGTAGCCATTTTGACTCTAACCAGAATTTGTTTTTAAATAGAAGACCGAAATCTACTTTTAGAGGAGTAGAAGTGCTCCAAAAGCAGAAAGATACTGATCTCTCCAAAGTAATGGGTGCAGTGTGACAGTCACGTTCCACTGGATTTGGAGCATGCAGTCATAATGTAGACACAAGTAAAAAGCATTGTTTTAAAAATGCTGCTAAAAAAGCCATTTTGTGACCTAAACAGCAAACAACTGCCTAAAATATTAAATATCCTATAAGAAAAGAAAATGTGATAGGTTGTCATTCATTTGGAAGGAATCTCAGTAAACAATGTGCCTTCTCTGTGGATCAGTCTAATCCCTTCTGCATTACCCTGAATCAATTTTTTTAAATAAAAGAGTAAAAGAAAATATGTAGAAACATAGAATTTGATGCCAGCAGGAGACTGAGTCCATTGAGTGTGCCCTTAGTACAGTATATTACTATGAATAACTGTGATAAGGGCAACTATGCAAACTAAAATTAGTTTATTCAGGCTATCAAACTTAGATTTCAAGTGCACAGAAATGTATAAAAATTGAGGGGTGATGGTTTTCAAAGTGTACACTACAGCATTTTTTCTGCATTTTGAAATACGCCTCAGTGGTTAACATTTCAGGTTTAATTCTAGCTAGTTCCCAGATGTATGAATGCTTACTATAGCTTTAATCACTTTAAGAGTATGAAACACGGTATAATAATATTCTAGAATGTTATGGATGGGCATGGGTTTATGTCTGTGATGCAGAGTGCAACAAAACAACGTAACTAAACTATAACTGTATTTGTACTTCTGCAGAAGCCTGCTGTCAGGCAGTGTTGTCTAATTCTAAAACAATGAAGGACCTCTGCCACTTTCACTTCCTGCCTTATTGAATTCTGTCCAGTATTTTCTGAAGCCAGGATATTAAAGCAGGACGTCAAGGTATATCAGCAACACTGTTTATGTTGTTGCTACAGTTACAGTGTAACATTGAAGAAGGTCCAAATTTAACATTCTGCTTCAGGGTTACCATACTGAAGGCTCTAAGATTACAAACTGTTCAAAGTATAAAAGAAATGTACTTTTTTTCTTGAGCCCTTTTTACTGGAAAGCACAAAAATTTATTAAAATCTTGTGCTTGGCTAGAAATGCATCAAAGTAAGGCCATAGAATATGGCACGGGGTCATAATGTCGCATGGCAGAATGCCGTGCAGCACAATCGCGTTGTGCGATTTGGGTTTACTTTACTCTCTGTGGGGGCTCCACCACCCACACCCCCTGTTACGGGGGTCTATGCCCCCAGACCCCCCCACTTAGGATTCTAACTCCGGGGGGGGTCCAACTCGGAGAACGCACAGGTCTGGGTTTTGGCATGATGCCATACGCTATTAAGTGTATGACATTATGACCCAGTACTATAGAATATTAGAGCCGGGGCTTTCAAAACATGCTATCCAGTTCTGGATGAAACTGTGTTCCATGTTTGGAAGCTGCTAGATCACCTAATGGGTGCTCTAATAGAGTTCAACGTTTAGGCAGAGTTATGTCCAAACAACAGGAGCTTGTGTAAAAAAAAATATACAAGTGCCATTTGTTTGAATGCAAGCTGCTATAAATCATGAAAACTTACCAAAACTTGGGACCCTTTATCCGTGTTTGGTGCAATCAAGTTGGTGCAGATAAAGATGCAACATGCATGTATGGAGTCATTCACCCCACTTCAAAATGCAGCCCCAAATGTACACTGCATATTCCTGCACTTTCCATTGTGCAAGTTTCAGTTCACTTTCAATACATGCTCAGATTATTTTGGCAGTAGCATCTGAATACAGTAGCCCAGGTGGATACAGTTGTATGTGTAATATGATTAATCCTGTGATTTATTTACCGGGGTGGATAAACCTCTTCCAGTTTAGGTTTATTGGGACAGAAACTAAACCCAACTGTTTAAAAAGAAATGTGTGTCTAATGCACTGTACATAAGTGGTACAAAGTTACTGGTATGTTGCAGTGCGTCACTGTGGACCCCTTTAGTAGTGCTGTGGAACTCATCCATTGTGGGTATTTTGGGTTGTTGCTGTGATGGTAAGGGAGTAGAAATGTAACAGGCATCGAAGGCCTGGTGGCACTGAGGGTTGAGGTGCTGGATGCCACACCTCATGTTGCGCTGGCAACCTGGGCTCGGGAGCAAACTCAGGTTGCTGGGGATTAGTGGGGAGGGAGAGGTTCGACCATCAGACAGACTGCTCTCCTCTCCTAGGGAGAGGAGCGTTATCTTCCCACTCCTTGGCTGCCATGTAGTGGAGGCTGGAGGGCAGCGCGAGAGTCAGGGAGGCACAGAAGTTTGGGAACATGGTGTGCACATGCCTCCACATGCATGCACTCACACTGTGATGGGGAGCAGGGTGGGACAGAAAACAGAAAATGGTGTCAACCAGCAGAGTTACACCAGTCCTCTGTAGGCTCCGCACCCAGCCAGCTGGGCACCCCTGTAAGTCCTGATGGATGCTGGGTTGATGGGCTGGGGGGGACTGGTGGAAGGGGGCTGGTCAACATGGGAGGTGGAAAAACTACAAATTAAAAAAAAAAAGAAATGTAGTAAGCATTGTCTGTCCTTGTGTGGCTGTGCCCCTCCATCTGCAGCAAGGACACTGCCTTGTCAGGGTCATGTCTTAGGGGTTGGAGGGAGGTAGGGAGTCCTTAGAGGGAGACAGGTGGAGGGTTATTAATATAAAAATAGATGGAATTGGGGTTATGGATCAGTGGTTGGAAGGAACGATCTGATAGAAGAAAAATATGGAATGGATGATGTTTAATTAATAAAAAATGTACTTTATTGTTAGTTAAAGCAAGCATAACAGGGTCAGAGCATTAAGTCAAACTGTATGCAACACTCCACAGCTCACATGTGTGGAGATGCTGAAAATGGCTTTAGTGCTTCACACACAGGAGTTGCATGGCTGCCACAATGCAGGATGAGTGTAAAAAAACCTTTAGGTGTGGGCAAATACAATTTGCCAAGAGTTAAAGAGCAAGTGGAGCCAAAACAGGTAGGCAGGAAAATAATACAAATTTTAAGTAGTAGTCAGTTGTAATAACTTTGTATTTCTTAGGTATTTTCCTTTTTCCTTTTGCTCATCAGAAAACATTCTATGTAATAACATTGTGTTGGATGTGTGGAACACTACTTCATCGGCATTATGATCTCACTGACAGTGGCATCACAGGTGAATGACCTGGCAGTCACTCACTTGCTGTTCCTAGGTAGTAGTGATGTCACAGTCAGTGAAGTCACAATCCCGATAATATAGTGTGGGGCAGGACAGCAAGATATGTCAGCTGCCAAACAAAGAGCCTTTTCAAACATCACACCTACTAACATCAGGTAAACAATTTCTAATTAAACAAAGGGAAAATAAAAAATACCTCAGATATAAAAGGTAATGGTTGTCTGCTTTTAAAATCTAATATTAATTTTAGGCAGTACACTAGCTCTTTAAACAGTTTTGACAGTGACTGTGTACCACCAAAAGGATAGCCATGAATCTTTTTTTGATTTTCTTCAAGGCTATCATTTTGTGGTAATAATATCACGGGATCTACAGATTACTCTGTACTCTAAATAAGACCTTATGGTTTAGCGACTTAGAACACAAAATCAGTTCCAGTGCAACTAGGTGAAAGAAATATATTGTGACTTTATTAGGTTCAAAACGCCATCACCAATTCAGATCGAGACAGCATGCATATTATGTCTCAAAATAATAGGTATATCTTGTGTATTCCTAAGCCTCTGGATGACAAGTCAATGACCAGGTGCCCTGGCACTTGTATATCAAGCTTTGTCAAGGGGTCCTGGTACCTGAAATAAGATTTTGAGCTGTTCCTGAAAGTTGCTACAGGTGGATCAACAGGTACAGTAAATATTGACTTCAAATATGCTTGACGGTTTGAATACATAATTAGAGTGAAAGCATTTAACTGTTCACTATTACTTTTTGTTATTGTAGAAAATTATGTGTGAAATATAGACAAATGAAGGAAAATATATATAGAAAAAGCAAAAATGTTACCAAAGAAGGATCCTGTCCAGTAGCAAATGCTGTGATCTCCCAAAAACAAATTTCAAGGCTACTAGTTCTGTGGGGAAATCCAAAAAGGCCAGCATCCTGCAAGTTGGAGGGATATCCATGGAGGGGGTTAGATGTAGTGGATGTAGGGGGGATGGCTTAGTCCATTTCAAGGGAATGAAAACAACAGATGACTCTATAAAAGGCATTTGAGAGCCCATTCTTCATTTAAATCCTTAGGTTTTAGTGTGCTAAGCTTAGTTGATGGGTCAGTGCTTGGAAAGCTTCATATGGCCACATGAATGGTTCCCACACTGGTAGCCATGCACTCTATGGCTGTGGCTTTTCCTGGACTGAAAACTAGGAATGCAGGTTTTTATCTGTCAGTCCCATTCTGTTCCACATCCCAAAGTCAGAGGAAGAGGAATCTTTCTTGTGCTTTTGCTGTTGAGACTTTTTCCTTACTTTGCAGCTGACTTTTGTATTCCAAAGAGAGGTTTCAGTAAAGAAAACATACTGGGAACAGAAGCTCAGTAGCATGGCTACTGCTCAGTCTTCATCTCGGATCCCAAGATCCAGAAAAAGTCTTTAAATGGATAGCAAAACAGTTTTACTAAAATAACATAATTTCTAAAACTCTCTTCAAAGCAGTATAGCCTAGAAGCTGATAATTCAGCTGCATGCTGATAGTTCAGAATACAGAAGAATAGTGGCTACAGGAGACAGCAGCTGGAGGCACTATATGGTTCTTACAAGAAAACTTTTGAGCAGCTGGCCCAGATGCGCTGAGGGTTGAAGCACTGGACGCCTTACCTCGTGGCACACCAGTGACCCGCGTTTGGGAATGAGCCTGGGCCATCAGAGGTCAGCAGCGGGGGGGTGGTGGAGCTGGATGGAGCTGCCAACAGGCAAGCTCTCCTCTCTGGGGAGGTGTATGGGCTTCCTCCGGCTGATGGTTGTCACCTGGTGGAGGCTGGGGACAACATGGGCAAAGGAGGAGCCAAGCTCTAGACTAACGGGGTGGGAGGAATGGGTCTGGTACCAGGGCTGTGGGACTAATGTGTGCCTTCACACACATGCATACCCACTCCTGGGGCCCCTGGGCATAAAAGGAGGAGAAAATCTCCGTCGGCAGCAGTATAGTGATCGACTCTCTGCAGGCTCTGCTCCCAGGCTGGGTGTAAGGTAAGCCCCGGGTTATTCCGGGGGATGGGGCTGGGGAGGTCGGTCCGATGGGGGCTGTCCAGAGACAAGGCGCAAAAAGAATTGAATGATAAAAAAAAAAAAAAAACAAGAACACCTTTGATCTGGGCTGCCACAACTTTGAACTTCACAGAGAGCACCTCTAGGTTGAAGGATATGAAGCAAAATTTACTTCATACAGTTAAAATGGGTAAGACACTCACCTAAGTCAATGTTTTGTGCATGCACTTTGTGCTTTTTTCAAGGCTTCAAGGCCTTAAAAAGTGCAATGTGCATCTATGAAACACTGGTGCAGGGGAATATCTAGCGGTTTTAATTAAGCAATAAGGCATGACAGGGTGTGTGCTGTAGTAGGATAATGGCACACCCAGGGTAGGTTGTAGCACAAAGCCGTAGTGGAGTCCCACAGGGCACCATACTAGGTTCAATCTTTTTCTCTGTTTTTCTCAATGGCCTCCCCACTGCATGTGTCTCCTCAGACATCCATATGTTTGCAGATGAAACAGTATCCATCCAGCCCTATGGCTTCTGCTGTGAGCAGGTTGCTCCAGCAGGACTTCCTCATAGTCCTACACTGGTTCCACAATAACCAGCTCAAGGTCAATACCAAAAAGACAATGACCATGAATTTTGGCATCTCCCAGAAACTGGGCAGGCTATCATCCACCCCCCCCACCGCTTTTCATCACTATTGATGGTACCCCCTTGGAGATGGTCCCTGCATTCAAGTACCTAGGAGTTTGGCTGGACAACAAGCTTGATTTCTCTGTCTACATAGACACCATTCACACCAAACTCCACCCCAAACTGGGTGCCCTATTCCACAACAAAGATTATCTCCCATTGCAGGTCCAAAAGGAACTAGTAACCAAAATGGTGCTCCCAGTTTGATTATGTGGATATAGTCTATGGCATTGCCCCTTCCTTCTCCCTAGCCAGACTGGATACCCTTTGCAATGCCTTCTGCTCTTTTACCACAGAGTCTCCCCTCCATACCCATCATTGCTTCCTCTGCTCTTCCCTCTCCATTCTCCCATTGCCATCATGTCACCAGGCTCACTGAGCTGCCTTCATTGCCAAATACTGTTTTTTGTCCCTCTCCTCTTGCTCCTCTTCCCTGCTCTCCCCTGCTCCCAGTTCTTCCTACTTGCTTTGGTCTAGGGACTCCTACATCTTCTCCATCACCCACCCTCACTCTTCACCTGGCCAAGAAGCCTTCTTCTATTGGTTCCCCTCCCTATGGAACCTGTTTACCTCTCCTGTCCACCTGTCATCTTTTGTCCCTGCCTTTAGACTTCAACTGAGGCTACTACCTGTGCCATCCTGCTCCTGCTTACCTCCCTAACTCTATACCCCATCCCCGTTTCTGTCCTCAAGCCACTGTCCTCATGCACTATGCACTCTCACCAACTATAGGAATGTTCTTGGGCTCACTGCTGTACAACTGCTATTTCTACATGCCAGTGTACTCTACCATTACCTTTGTGTAGACCTGTTCTCACCATAGTTTAATATGTGTTCACTGTCTAAACTTCTCACTGCTGTTATAATGTTGTATCATTTTGCATCAACGACTTTGGCAATTTCCTCTGTGACTACCAGTTTCCTGTATTTATTTTGCTGTTTTCTGACTTGTATTTTGTATACTGTTTTGGGGCTCTACGATGCTGGTTCGACAACTAAGTTGTCGACCGCAATCACAGTGATGGATTTATGTTGACCTCAACTTATGGTTGAAATCCAAATGGAGATCAAGGATGTTTTTTCATTGGTGGTGTTTGCCTCCTGAACCACCCATGCAGGAGGCTCTGCCCCCCACTCCTCCTATCTTAAGGATTCTAACTCTGAGTTGGAGTTGTATCAGGGAGGGGGTGCAGGACCGGGAGAGAGTGTGCCGAGGTCTCAGGCAGACTATTACAGCAAAAACTTCAATGTTGTTGGGATTGACATTTTTGCTGTAGCTCTGTCACCGTCCTGGGGGCATACCCTGTTTTTGTGCTTATACTTGCTCCTTCCCTTTTCCCCTTCCCCGGGTTGCACCTGGAAATGAGCCTAGGCTCAATGTCCCCTTCCCGGTTACCAATTTCAAATAACTAACTAAATAAATAAATAAATCCCATCTCATTGCACACTTTGGAGTGCCTTATTGTAATTATAATATAGATAGAAATAATGTGTGGAACAAGGTCAATTAATAAATGCAGATACAAAAATAAATTCTTGTAACTTTATTAAAATTCATTTGAACAGAAAAAAGATACAATAGTCCCTTTCAAGATTTGAAGTTGTTATATTTTATTCTTGGATAAACTGCTTTCTTATTAGGGTTTTTAATGTAATTGAATACACAGTTCCTGCACTGTATCCTATTTATTTATTTATGTATGCAGCTATATAATTTCCAGTTGTCATACACATTTATATTCACAGTCCTATGAAGCATTCTAACAGAGATCAGGCATGCAGCAGAAGTTGCATCCATAAGCTGGTTTCCGGACTTGTCTTTGTTTCCACTGAATTCTTCACTCCCGTTGGTGACAAGAAAAAAAAAGTCTAGGGCGTTGGTGGCACTCACCAGAAAGATTATGGGAATGGGATGAGCTTTGTATAGTAAGGACATTGGTTAGACACACTGGTATCTTCTTGGGATTTAGTAATTTGGCTAAAGTAGTAATTATGCTTTTTCTACATTAGTCTAGTGGCCAAGTTTGAAAAGGGCCTTATTTTAGGCTTTTGTTGCACCCCCCCCCCCGTTAGCGAAGGTTTGTCATGTTCATGAGTTAGGTATGACCTTGAGCTTTCAGGAAAAGTATGTTGGGGTGTTAGGTCAATGGTGGTACTGAGATACAAGCCTATCTTTGCTGAGCCCCTACCCTATGAAAGTAACATTTGGCACTGCCAATGAGAGAGGCTTAACTTGCACTTAGGGATCAATATCTCAAAAAGGTTTAAAGACATGTGTTGTTCGGTGGTGGAAACTTAATAAAGTCTTTTCCTTTTTCAGTGTATTGCATGTTTAAAATGTTTTTTTTTTCTGTTTAATTGCAGGAAAAGGCAAGTAAACAAGGTACTGGATTTGTAATATCTCCAGCAAAAAAGTTTCATAGATCACACCAAGACTATGCAACTATTTGTATTATTTGCTAAGACAGAGATGCTTTACAAAATCTTGTTGCAGTCAAAGCCAGAGGTCAAGAAACTCTGTTCAGATGTGTGAGAGAAGCAGATGATTAATTGTATAGAAGCGCTAAAACATCAAGGGTGCTGGATGAGACAGGATTCACTGTTGCTATTCGTTACCATTGCTGGTGCTATCAGAATTACACCAGCAAAGAAAACCTTTCACATAACTACAATCCACAAGCGGGTCATCTAGACTCAGAAAAGCCTGGAACAAGCAACCAGGAGCTGGCTATGAGAACAAGACTTACATCCATAACATTTACAGCTAACAAATGCATAATCTGCAATTGTGTGAAGAAACATGGCGATTCACAGCTTTTCCAAGTGGTAACATTTCAAATGCAAAGGGACATTCAGTCGGTGGCCATGTCTCTTAGTAATACAAATCTATTGACTTAGGTACAAAGCCAAGATCTCATAGCCTTGCAGGCTAAGTACCACAACAATTGTCTAGCTCTGCTTCTGGTAAGGGCCAGATGAGCCAGTGAAACTAGCACTGAACAGAGGAGAGCATTGATATCTTCACAAGAGCATTTGACATACTTGTAAACCACATTTAAAAGGATAAACCTGTCCACGTTTGCAAACATAAAGCACTCTAACAAACCCCAAATCAGGGACAAGGTAAGATCCATAATTCAGATAGACAGCTCTTTGCCAGGCTTCTGGTGATATCAAGAGACAGAAAGGCAGACCTGCAGAAGTTCTTTGAATATGAACTGTCAAGCCGACCACTGGCTGTTGCTAATGCAAATGGTTCACTGGCAAAATGTAACAAGGCACAAATGCTCAGGGACCTGGAGGCCACAGGTGATTCCTCTCTAGACCCAGCTACCTTCATGAGAAACATTAACTCAGAAAGACACACCACAACCACTTTCATAGACCATATGGCATGTCTTCAGAAGTTGACATTGAGAACCGGTATTCGAACATTTGGTGACTTGTTGGATGGACTGCAAAAGTTTGTGAGGACTGCATTTAGGGAAAGTACATACATACATACAAAGAAGCCAGCAGAAGAAGGCCATTCAGTATACCAAGTCTGCTCATATTGCAGGGTCCACAGCTTGAGCTAATGTCCGTACTCTACCTCCCCATGCCTCCCATCCTCCCTATCCATAATCCTTACCATCCCCTATGCCTATCCCAGCCTCTCTTAAAGCTTCCCACTGTCTTCAATGAGATGCTCTCTTTGGGCAGTGCATTCCAAGTGTCCACCACCCTCTCTGTGAAGAGGTGCTTCCTGACCTCCCTCCAAAACCTTCCACCCTCCAGCTCAAGACTGTGCCCCCTCATGTTATGGTTGCCACTCAGCTTAAAGAGACTATCCTTATCAACCTTATTTATCCCTTTCAAGTACTTGAAGGTCTCAATCATGTCCCCTTAAAAACAAGGAGAACTTGAACAACTTTACTTTTGAGGAGTGGTGCAAAACCATGCCTCAAATTCTCACACCATCCCAAACATTGGTGCTATCAGGAGGTTTTGAAAATAATGAATGGGTGGTGGAAATAACTCATGGACAAGTAAAGGATCTTCCTGAACTCTTCTCTAGCCAAGAGGAAGCCAATAGTAGGATATATCTGAATGTTGGTGACTCAGTCACTTGCTACAAGACAGAAAATGTGACCATATGTTCACCAGACACAAATGTTCTTGTGCTTGGAATATATTTTGCAGAGGTTCAAAACAGGAACCAAATTGAAGACCCGATACATACCACTGCATATCATAGCTGAGAAACTTGGCAGCTCAATATGCAAGTTACTGCCATTCCACACCCTTACAGGCTGTGACAACACTAGCTGTTTCAAGGGCAAAGGCAAAAAGAAATCTTTGCAAATACTAAGAATGAACCATGAAAACTTGCAGAGGTTGGCTAAACTTGGAGACTCTTTTGAAGTCACAAATGATGTCATTGATGTCTGTCACAAGTTCGTATGCAGATTCTACCAACCAACAGGATGTATTAGTTCCATCAGCCTACTAAGATACAAACAGTTTTTCAAGCAAGCAAAGCAGAATTACAGCTTGTCACCATGTATGGATGGCCTGGTACAGCATATAAAGAGACCTAATTACCAACGTGCTGTTTAGAAAGTAGCACTAGCAGCTAAGCTGTTTATTGCATCACCTGATGGATATGGCTGGACACAGACAGAGAATGGTCTTGAGCCTCAACTAATGACGCAAGAATCAGGTCCAAAAGACTTGATAGAACTTGTCACATGCCAATGCACAAAAGCTCCTCGAGGAAGTGCAGGTGTGTGATGATAGAACTGAAATGCACACCAAGTTGTGGGTGTGAAGGACACCTAAACACATGTGACAATATGCATCAAACAGGTGAAGACAATATCAGTTATGAAAATGGTGATTTGGAATCAGATTATGACACTGACAATGATGGCTCTGAGTAAACAAGTTAAATGTGCCTCCAAATTAAGGTATGCCACCCTTATGGCAACACCAACACAGTGAAATACACACCTATCAGCAAAATCAACACTTTGCTGACAGGTCGCTGCGTTGGTGTGCCCGAGATAGGGGCATGCTGTCTCCCGGTCCTGCACCCCTGCCCTGAATCAACTCAGACTGGAGTTGAGAATGTAAAAGATGGGAGGTGGGGGGGGCGAAGTCCCCTGATAAAAAATACAGGACCAGGAGACACACAGGAATCATGTCGACCGCAACTTGTGGTCAACATGATTCCCATCAATGAAATGCCGGTCGACATAAAGAATATCGAACCGGCATGGTAGAGCCCCGAATTAAGAATGCATGCTATAGCAAAAAGTTGCATGATGAGAATAATATGGTCATATCTCGTCATTAAAATGTCATCTCAAACAATAACATATTTGCTGCATTAGAATTAATAGTTTATTTTGTGCTCAGGATGGACCTTATTACGACAACATCTTGTAGTGAAACTTTTGTGGGTAATTTTTTGGCTGAAAAAGACATTTGCATTTCCATGGGTGTCATTATTATTCAAAAGTAAATGTTCTCACTCTTTCTGTTCAGACCAGAAATAAACTTATTCTTTGAAAATGTGTTGTTTCTCTCTGCATGTGTACAGTGCATGTATTCAGGAATGAGATTCGGTTATAGGAACACATTCTTGGCCAGCAACCTTAATGTGTACAAATCACATATTACAATGAAATTGTGGTATAATTCCTGAGCAAATGTAAGAAAAGTAAGAGCAATAATGAACATAATTAGTTACAATGCTATTATACATGATACTGGACATAAGGCATGATAACTTGGTTTTAGATGTTATGTTTTATTTATATTTAGGGTTCATTTATGGGCATTTAGGTTCACTTTATTCAAATTTATTTTAGTGATTTACAAAAATTGGAAACAAATACCCAAACTCTACAAATATTTTGAAAATAACAGTTTCACAATTTCTTCAAAATTGAGGATTTACTCGGTTTCATCTATTTTCACCTACTGTATATTGTCCAGATTTTCTCTTCAAAATTCAGTATTATCAACCATGTGATGAACACCACAACATACCTTTTCTGAAAACTGATGAGTAGAGCTATCTTATGCAATCATCAAACCTTCTGTAACAGGGGGGTTCAACAGGACGAATATTTTGAAAATTGGCTGCTAGACTATATTTTCTGCAAGATTTGGATACATTTTGTTGATTTCTTGAGGAGGTGAGATTGATACTTTACTGTTGCTGAGATCAAGTATCTCATTTCAATTTTTGGGGTGGCATTGAGCTCATGTTAATTTGTTGGTTTCTGTGTAATACTGGAGCTTGTTTTTGTTGTTGAAACACATTTTTTTCAGAGGGTTTTTAATAGCACCTCACATTCATTTTGATGGATTTGTGTGTGTGTGTGTGTGTGTGTGTGTGTGAGAGAGGTTTTTCATGACCTTGTAGAAGAATGTGGAAGAGTTTTTAGACTTATGTTGAGATTGAGTTACTTGATGCAAGTGTGTGTGAGTGTCAGGTGAGGAAGGGGTGGGGAGTATGGAGGAACTGCCGTGTCTTATCTTTTGCCTTAAGTAATTGCCATTTATTTTGTGTATTTTGAACTCAGTATGGATATATTTATTGTTTGTCTGGTCTCTATATAGTGACTGCTATGTATCTGAATTCCTGCTCTGTTGGTAAAGTAATTCCGCCTGTGGAAATTGTAAAAAATGAAACACGGCAGATCACTTCTGCATGAAGAAACTGGCACCGTGGGCCCCATGACCTGAAGGCTCACAGTCCGATCCTTGTTAGTTTAAAACTAAGCTAGAAATTAGGCTGTTTTTCTTTTTTTTTTAAGCTCTTTTTTGTATCTAATATTCAGTAAGGTAGATGGGTTTAGTCGCACACCAGATATGTAATGAAATCTGTGAAAACAAACAAAAAAAATCTTAAGTAATTTAAAATACAATCTTGTGTGTTATTTTTTTGTGTTTTCTTCAAGTAATTTCTTTCTTTTACAGGAACTGCAGTTACAACTATGGTTGACATGATTCAATGGGAAATCACTGTTAGATGTGTTTTTTTTGTGGTGGGGGGAGACATTTAACACTTACTGAATTTGTCTACAACCAATAGGAGGACAACTGGAGGATGCTGTGGAACTACTGTTTCTCCTCTGGCCTGCCAGCAGATTGCTCCAATTTCTCTTTTCACTCAGGGATGGACCCTAGTACCACTGAAGACATGACTCACATTTGTGGCCTGTTATGGCCATTGTTTCTTTAAACTGCAAGCCTGTATATGACAATAGATGTATGGCAGTGCTTCTTAGACTATGGTTTGTGTAGATGGTACATAATCCAGCCAGTTTATATATACGTGGCAGCATGCTTGAAAGATGGTTGGTACCTATAGGTTCCTTAGTGTACCACATATCTTGTGTTTCAAAATATTCATCTACTATTCTCCAGGGGTGCAGAGAAAATGAAAAGGCATTTTCTGGGATTTTAAAGAAATACTGTTCAAGTGAAGCAGTTGGGCACATAGAATTGCTTCTTCCACCTTCGAGGTGGTCTGACTGTTTTTTTTGTTTTCTCATTGAAGGACATGCATGCATAATTTAAATCATCTTCATCAACTTTGATAATTATGCTGCCCCTTTTCCGTTCTTTGTGTCACTTGTTCTTGACAGGCAAAGTATAGCTGTACATCAGTACCACTGCCAGGCTGAAGGGCTCACTTCAGGATTCACAGAAGGTCTGTAAGACGTGAAGTCTCTCTCCTTCCAGCTTACATTCTCAAGGGGTGTTAGCCTGTCAGCACTACACACCGACTGCCCCACCCAAGCTCAGCTCTACCTTTATTGCTGCATACTGGTCACATGACCACACCTTCTGTTTTCTAAGTGTCCACTTTCCCAGCTTATACTTTCTGACCACTAGGAGTTGCTGCAGTGCCCTTCTTAGCCCCTGTTGTTGCCTTCCTCACATCACTCTGTTTACCCTCTTAATCACTATTCCTCCTCACTTTCCTACTACTATACCCCCTACTTTAGCCCTTTTTCCTCCATATTTTGCTACTGTCCCCCTGTAGATCTCAAACCCTGGACCCTTGACACCAAAGTCAGCAGCTCTACCACTAAGCAAACGGGTCAGGCTAATTTCTTTCAGTTTTTTTTAAAGCTCTTAAAGCTTTTGGCTCCCCCCCAACTACCTTGTACTCATTATGACACTGCTT
This sequence comes from Neoceratodus forsteri, assembly GCA_016271365.2. NCBI lineage: Eukaryota > Metazoa > Chordata > Ceratodontiformes > Ceratodontidae > Neoceratodus > Neoceratodus forsteri. The sequence goes on along the minus strand of CM028134.1, from coordinate 511,341,296 downwards.
TCTATTACCAGCTCTGCCATGTGGCTTGTACTGCTAACACTAGCCCCCCTCATTTTGCTAGGGGATGCCCCACATGTCTCCCAACATGGTGAGCCAGAACCACCTCTCACCTTGCTTCTCACTTTAGCCCCCCCACCTCTACCAGTGTACCACCCAACTCACTTTACTGATGGACCATGCTCCCCCACCCACATCTCCCCCTATTGACGCTGCCATGGTACGGCAGTGGATGCTACTCTGCCTTGCCTCTCCCTCACTATGGGACCTACCCACCCCCATCTCCATACGCTGCTGGTCCTCCTCCCAACTGGTGCCTAAGCTGATGAAGAAATTACTAAAACTGGCATCCTTGTGCATCCTCCTGCTCCTTCTCTCAAGAGATGTCCACCCAACCCAGGACCCCCCAAGGTTACTACTCCTAAGTATCTAATAATTGCCTCCCTTAATATATGTAGCCTTCTTATGAAATTTGATTCATTTCAGGGCTGGTTTGCCCAGAATCACCCTGATGTCATCTCAGTAGTTGAAACTTGGCTCAACGACCACGCCCCAGACTCCGCAGTCTCACTTCCCAGTTTTACGCTATACCATGCTGACAGAACCTCTAGAAAAGGGGGTGGATGTGCACTGTATGTCCAGGACTCATTGCAGTGTCTTGCCCTCCCATCCCCAACCCTCGAACATGGGGCCCAGGCTCTCACCCTAAAGGTCACTCTTGCCCCAAACAGAGTCTCACTGTTCCTCTCCACCATATACATTCTTCCCCAAAATCAGAAGACTGCTTTCCACTCTGTGCTCACCCATCTCCAGACACTCCCTGACAGTGCTGACATCATTGCCCTTGGGGACTTTAATATAAACTGGCTACCTGATGCATCATCTCCCATTAGGGATGCTGCAGCCTCTCAAAACCTGTCCCAACTTGTAACCACTGCCATTAGAATCAACCAGAAGACTGGTACTCCCACCCTCCTTGATATAGTTCTCACTAATGCACCCCACAAAGCAACCCAGGTCACGGTACTACCCAATGCCCTAAGTGACCACTCCCTGGTGCTCTGTCACTGGTCATATAGTATTAAAATGCCCCCCCTCACAACTGTCCTCCAATGCCACCTCAAACCTGGCAAATGTCAATCCCTCATACAGTGCCTCTTAGCTAGTGACTGGTCCCCCATCAAAACCGCCTTGAACATTGACTCTGCCCTCGACTATTTCGTCGACACCTTCAACTCTGCCTGCAACCGGTATGCACCCCTAAGCAAACAAAGAGTCAAAGGGGTTGACACACCTTGGATATCACAAGCCCTGCTGGACCAGATGCGTGAACGTGACAATCTGTGGTACCTTGCGCTGGATACTGGTAAACCCACTGATAGGCAGCAATACCAAGAAGCACACAATAAACATACTTGGAGTATTCATAAGGCAAAGGCTGAGTACAACCAAACCTTCCTCACTGCCACATGGGGCTTGGGCAGCAAGTTCTGGGACTCCCTCAAAGATCTCAGTGGCAAAGCCTCCACTGCACCTCCCTCACAACTCAGGGCCAATGGGTCTATCACCACAGACCCTGCCCTGATTGCAAATACATTTAATGACTCCTTCTCTGACCTTACAGGTGTTCTCCCCCCCAACTTCTTCTCCCCCACCTCCCAGCACCACCTTGCTCCCTCTCCACCCCCCCATTCCACTTTAAAGCAATATCTCAGGGCAAAGCTGCCCCTCTTCTATTCAAGGCCCTCAGCAAATCATGTTTCAGCAGTGACACACTAGACCTTAAGCTGCTTAGACTCCCCTTCAACAAAGTTCTCCCCCCTCTCACCATGCTTCTGAACCACTCCCTATCACTGGGCCAGTTTCCCTTTAAATGGAAATCTGCCCTCATCACACCTATCCTTAAAAGCGGTGACTGCACCCTGCCTGTGAACTACCGTCCCATCTCAATCCTGTCTTCCCCTCTCCAAAACCTTGGAGAAGATTTTGCCACTCAGCTAATGGACTACATATCCAAATATAGCCTCCTGTGTCCTGAGCAGCATGGCTTCTGCCATAACCATAGTACCACCACAGCCCTCTTGGAATTTACAAATGCCCTCCACACATCTCTGGACACTGGCCACACTGCTGGTGCTGTTTTTATAGACCCTGTCAAGGCATTTGATACAGTGCACCACACACTACTCCTGGATTCCCTCACACAAATAGGCCTGTCCCCAGAGACCACTGGCTTGTTTGCCAGCTATCTGTCTGAGAGAACCCAGATAGTCAGGATTGCCCATACCCTGTCCTCCCCCCTCCAAGTCAGGGCAGGGGTCCCACAGCGCTCTATTCTTGGCCCCCTGCTTTTCTCCCTGTTCCTCAACTCCGTTCCCAACGCTTGCTCCAGGAAACTACTCCTGTATGCGGATGATGCCGTCCTCTACAGCTCCCACACTGATCCCACAGCCCTCCGCTCGGCACCCAAAAAGTCTTTCACAGAAGCTGAATCCTGGTTCATTCAACATAGGCTAGTCTTAAATTACAAAAAAAAAAAAAAAAATCCATGGTGTTTGCACACCCCCAAAACAAGAACATAGGACAACCCCTGCTCATACTGAACTCCCTAAATGTCCCTCTTGAGCAGGTTACCTCATTCAAATACCTAAGTATCACCCTAGACTCTGGGCTCACCTACCATGACCACATCCAAATACTGAGCACTGCTGTCAATGTGTGTATTGGTCTACTTCACTGGTACAAGCACTGCTTCCCACCAGAAGCTCTGCACCTAGCTGTCTCTGCATCAGTACTATCACTCATAGACTATGGAATCATCATCTATGGAGCAGCTGACAACACGTACTTAAACAAAATTAGGCTGTCCCTTAATAAGGCCTTTAGACTTGCTACTGGCTGTGCCAGACTCACAGAAACTTGCACCCTTTAAGCCTCAACCAACTGGCTAAACTTTGACGGGAGGCTCAAATATCAGACCTGCCTCTTTGCTAAAAAAATAACAGCAGGGCTACTCCCACCTGCTCTCTTCGCCCTACTCCAGGCACCATTGTCCACCTGCCTCACTCGGCAGTCAGCGACAACCCACTTCAGTGTACCTCGCTGCAAGACCACTTCGGGTCAAAGAACTTTTAGGTACCTGGCCCGCAGCTGGCTTAACTCACTCCTAAACTCCCTCTTCACAGAACCCAAACTTGGTCAGTTCACGTCCCAACTAACAGACCTAATCACTCATGACTCAGTCTGTAACTGCCCTTGATTTAGCCCTACACACCCCCTCCACGACTATGGACTTAACTCTGGTCCAGCCGCTCCTGGGCGTGCCTATATTTTGACAATGGACACCTCAGTCCAGCCTAGGCCTGCAAATAACCACCAGGGCATGGCTAGCGCCACTGCCCTGCAGTGTATGTTTTGTTACCTGCTACCATCTGTACTATGTACCTACAGTGGCGTGAAAAAGTATTTGCCCCCTTCCTGATCTTCTCTATTATTGCATATTTGTCACACTGGATGTTTTCAGGTCTTTAGACAAAATGTAATATTAGATAAAGGGAACCTGAGTGAACAAATAACACTTGTTTTTTTTTTTAATTTCACTTATTTAATGAAAAAAAGTTAACCAACACCAATTGGCACTGTGTGAAAAAGTAATTGCCCCCTTACACTTAATAACTGGTTACGCCACATTTAGCTGCAATGACTGCAACCAAACACTTCCTATAATTCAATATCAGTCTTTCACATCGCTGTGGAGGAATTTTAACCCACTCTTCCTCCAGAACTGCTTTAATTCAGTAACATTTGGTAGGTTTTGAGCATGAACTGCTCGTTTCAGGTCCTGCCACAGCATCTCTATTGGGTTTAAGTCTGGACTTTGACTAGGCCACTCTAAAACTTTAATTTTACTTTTTTAGCCATTCTGATGTGGATTTGCTTTTGTGTTTTGGATCATTGTCTTGCTGCATGACCCAACTATGCTTCAGCTTCAGCTGACAGAAGGATGACTGGACATTCTCCTTAAGAATTTTCTGGTACAGAGCAGAATTCATGGTTCCTTTAATTATGGCAAGTCATTCAGGTCCTTAGGCAGCAAAGCATCCCCACACCATCACACTACCACCACCATGTTTGACTGTTGGTATGGTGTTCTTACTGTGGAATGCTGTGTTTGCTTTATGCGAGACATTATCGGATCCATGTTGTCCAAAAGTTCCACTTTGGACTCATCTGTCCACAGAACATTTTCCCAAAGGCTTGTGGATCATCCAGGTGCTTCTTGGCAAATGAGAGACAAGCATTTATGTTCTTCTTGGTTAGCAGTGGTTTCGCTTTGCTACTCTCTCACATGAAGCCCATTTTTGCCCAGTCTCTTTCTGATTGTGGAGTCATGAACACTGACCTTAGCTGAGGCAAGAGAAGCCTGCAGTTCTTTGATGTTGTTTTAGGCTCCTTGAGACTTCTTGGATGATTTTACACTGCGCCCTTGGAGTAATTTTGGCAGGCCGCCCACTCCTGGGAAGGGTCACTACTGTTCCAAGTGTTCTCCATTTGGAGATTATGGCTCTCACTGTGGTTCGATGGAGTCCCAGAGCCTTAGAAATAGCTTTGTAACCCTTTTCAGACTGATAGAGGGCAACGAAATGTTTCTCTGATCTTTTCAGGAACTTCCTTTGATCATGGCATAATGTGCTTGTTGAATCTTTGTGCTGGCAATGTGACTCTGATGGTAAGGGCCAAAATAAGTGAGGTTTATATTGAGCAGGGCTGGCTGTAATCAAGCCTGGCTGTGTTCAATCAGCTGACTCTAATTATCCCTTTAATTGGGTTGATTTAACTAGGGGCAATTACTTTTCACACAGTGCCAGTTGGTGTTGGTTAACTTTTTCATTAAATAAATGAAATAAGTAAAAAAAAAAAAGTGTTATTTGTCCACTCAGGTTCCCTTTATCTAATATTATATTTTGTCTAAAGACCTGAAAACATCCAGTGTGACAAATATGCAATAATAGAGAAAATCAGGAAGGGGGCAAATACTTTTTCACGCCACTGTATGTTTGGCAGCACTCTGTAACTCTGTATCACCAGCTGCTTTACTGTGTTATCTGTAACCATTTCTGTAACTATTGTATCTAGTTGTTGCTATTGTCCCTGAAGTCTCTGTTTTCAATGATGTGGAACCTTTGTAAAGGAGTCTTTGACTCAAAGGTGTGTTATCTGATATCTTCAATAAATGAATTAATAAATAAAGCCATACTTTGCGAACAAGACCACCAGTAGTGTTTACATCTAAGGCTTTTGAATGTCTTATTGTTTTAAGATTGCACTCAGGCAAAGGTGGATAATGATAGGTAGTGTCCTTTCCCTGTCTCTGTAACTGTTTTAGGGCCCAAGGAAAACATTATTGCTGCTGGCGAACTCAATATCTTTCATTACGTTATCTGAGTGGCTTATCGGGGGGTTGTTTAAAAAGCGGTTTATTCCAACTCTGATACCAATATAACTTGACACTCTGTCCTCTTCACCACTGCCATTTTTGACATTTGAAAAAACTCTCGAAGGGTGATGTTTAGGGAGTGAACAGAAATAGTTTTAAAGTCAATGCCATATTTCTTTTCTTTTACTCAATCATTGAAAACATTCATGGCCCAGCCAGTTTGATGTTTGGTGTTTTGTGCGTTATGGTTCAGTTTAGTCTTATTAATTTCTGTGGGTGCCAGATTGCTGTGACACTTCCTAGTATTAGCCTCTAATTCATCAGTATTTGTGCTTACAGTTGTTTTTATTTCCCCTTCAGAGTGATTGCTATTTTCAGTATTAAACCTGCTAGTTACCCAATTGGACATCTCTTCCTGGGTCAGTGAAAAGGTGAGCTCCATTTTTTTCTCTGTTAGTGAGACTTTCAAAATGGCAGTTTAAAACTTTTTGAATCTTATGTTTGAATCTGTGAGGGATGAATTTCTAAGTGTTAGGTAGTTCCATGTTCCGACTAGTGCTGTTGTGCTCAGGCAACAGCAATGGGTTCCAAACTGTTTAGCAAAACAGATTTCAGAATTGTTTTCTATCTATATTATAATGTATGACTTAACCATTGCTTTATGTCCTTTGACCCAGTGGTGGTATCTGAAATTCAAAGTTGTGGCAGCCTTGCTCAAAAGCTTTTCTGATCATTCAGAATATCGGGGTAATTATGTAGTTTCAGTAATCCTGCTAGCTGCTTTGGATAGCCAAAAGACCAAAGCAGTCAAAAGACAAAGTTTATAAGAAGTCTCAGCTTTAAATACTTATCTTCCTTTTAAGTAGCCCTCCGCATATGTTCAGCCCACAAAGTTCTAACCCCAGGGATTCTTCAATATAATTAACTCTAGCAGTCAGCCACCTGGATTGCACTGCCCCAGAGATGAATGGAACTTTATGTAAATAATGAAACCCACTGGCAAACCTGCTGCCCCACTAACTGTTGTGTTCTATAATGCTCAGATTTCATTCTCCACCTGTCTTGTTAAACGCCTTGGAGACTGCTCCTCAGCGAGACTGAGAAAAACGTTATTTTTGGAAAAAAATATAAGTATTAACTTTAATTTACTTCATTTCAGCTGCCCTTTATAGTTTTAGTGAGGTTTTATTTAGTTTTTGGTTATTTTTTTGGTTCCTCACCTGTTCCTTGTAACCGTTGGGGCACCGATTAGTTAGTCTTGCTAGCATTAAATCACTTTATTATTTAAACTGGTTTTCTTAGATTGTGTTTCTATTTCTGAGTTTACTCTGGTTTTATTAATTAGTTTAGAAGAAGAAGAATCAGCATTTATATAGCACTTTTCATACACAGTGTATCCCAAAGCACTTTACAAGCAATGCTAGACTGATAGTGCAGTGTCTGAATATGTAGTGGTGGCCATATCGCACATCAACACCCACACACAGCCTGGACAATTGCATGAACTGGGTTCATACAATCACGGTTTTTCTCAGTTGAGGAACTGACCACAAGGATTTCTTGTAACCACTTGGCAGTCTTTAACTGGTTGTCAGCTTAGTTGAGAAACCGATTTTAGAATACTTTATGTTTTTTTGTATACAGTGGTAATGTTCGAAAAGTTCAAAAAGAAAACCGGGCCGACCGGATTCAAAAATTGTGTAAAGTGTAAAGAAGTTTTTGCAAAAGCAGATAAACACAACTTGTATTTATTTTGCCTTGGGGCTGAACACTTTAAGGCTAACTGAGGGATTTTTTTAACTTTTCCTGAGAAAACCATTGCAAAACGCATTAAGCATGTTAAAGAAAAAATGTTTACAGCTGGATCCAAATGATCCGAATGCAGAACCTAAAGATAAGTTTAAGGGTGCCAAGACTAATGCCCCTGAAGAAGGTATGACATCCAGACTAAAAAGAACAGATGAATCAGTAAAGGATTCAGTTCCTTTAAAGAAATTTCCTGAGAAAACCATTGAAAAATGCATTAAGCATTTTAAAGAAAAAATGTCTACAGCTGGATCCGAATGATCCGAATGCAGAACCTAAAGATAAGTTTAAGGATGCCAAGACTAATGCCCCTGAAGAAGGCAAGACATCCAGACTAAAAGGAACAGGTGAATCAGTAAAGGATTCAGTTCCTTTAAAGAAATTTCCTGAGAAAACCATTGAAAAATGCATTAAGCATTTTAAAGAAAAAATGTCTACAGCTGGATCAGAATGATCCGAATGCAGAACCTAAAGATAAGTCTTCGGATGCCAAGACTGATGCCCCTGAAAAATCCGAGACATCCAGACTAAAAAAAACAAAAACGGGTGAATCGGTAAAGGATTCAGTTCCTTTAAAGAAATTGGATAAAAAGAAGAATATTGGTTCCCCAGCTGGAAAGGCAGTGGGGCTCCCAATATCACAATCAAATATGCCTACGGTTGACTGAGTTGCACAGACTCTACTGAGTTTAAAAGCCTTGCAGACAGGGTTAACACCAGTTCAACAGCAACCGACTACAACCAGTCCTTCAGTTTTGGGCTTGGGCTCCTCTGCTCAGACTACAGTAATGTCTGATCCCTCTTTGGAGGGGTATGGAGAAGATGATGAGGTGCTGGTTAAACTGGAGATTTCACCAGAGCATGGGTTTTAATCCCCCACGAAGGGCTTCTGAAGACTATTCCTCACATTTTACTTTTGTGAGGCAAATGGTGGAGAAACTGGATCTTACACCATACAAGCCTGAACAGGATGAGGAGGAATCACAATTCCTTGAGATGATGGAGTTAACACCCACAAAAAAAGATTCTGTTACCCATGAATAAATTATTTTAAAAACAGTTGGTAAATGTGTTGGAAACCCCAAATTCCATACCACCTGTGGATAAAAAGGCTCACAAGAAGTACCAGCTAGATCCCTGGGAACTGAGTTCTTACTGTCCCACCCAGATCCAGAAGGGGCAGTTTAGACAGCTGCTTGTGATAAGGCTAAGGTACCTCTGGCCACCCATCCTCCTGAAAAGGATTCCAGAAAATTGTATGGGATGGCTAAGAGAGGGTACCTGGCTGCTTTTCCTGGGCATCAGGGAAGCTAATTATATGGGTTATGCAGTTCAGTACTAGAAGACCCTATGGACTTCTGTTATGGCCATGGTGGATAAGGCTCCACCAGGGCTTGCAGATTAACTTCTGGAAATGGCTAAGTGGGGTTTAGAGGCCACAAAGCATCAATTCAATGCGGCTGTAGATGCAAATGATAATGCAGCAAGGTGGATGGCCCTGTCCATTGCCTTGAGGAGGTTCTCTGGCTTAGGACAATCAGCCTCACACAAGACACTCAAAACAAGGCTATGGACTTGCCTGTGGAGAACCATTCCCTTTTTGGCAGTAGGACAGAGAAATATAGGAAAAAAGTGGATGATTACAAGTCCACTTACAAGGGTAATTCTGCTAAAGACAAGGCCTCAACATCCTATAGGATGCATGGGAGGGAAGGTAGAGCAAGGGTTTATGGTAGACACTTCTACCAGGCACAAGCTACTCCTAGTTATCTGCAAAGGGGTTACTATAGGGGTAGAGGCTGCAGGGGCTCCAGAAGGGGGGACCAATCCCCTCAAATTGCTACACAAGGAAAACAGAACCCCTGATGTGACAGTCAGGTTTGTCTCCTCAATCCCAGTGGGGGGCAGACTGACCCACTACTTCCAAAATTGGAAAACCATCACAACAGCCAAGTGGGTGCTGGAAGTAGTAGATCAGGGATTAGCCCTCAGCTTCAAAACTTTCCCCAAACTGAGGTCAAGGCATTTCAGTTCCCCAAGCCCATCAGAGAGGACACTACTAGAAAGAAGTGTCTGCCCTGCTGGTAATAAAGGCAGTAGAACCAGTCCCTTCATCTCAAAGAGGAAGATATTTCTACTCCAGATACTTCCTAACCTCAAAGAAAAATGGGGAATGGTGACCCATCTTAGATCTGAGAGCTTTAAGCAAGCACCTCACAAAGCCAAATTTCTGGATGGTAACCTTGGCAATGATCCTTCCAACACTAAAACAAGGAGGCTGACTGGCATCACTGGACTTCAAGGATGCCTATTTCCACATTTCCATAAGGGAATCTCACAGGAAGTACCTGAGGTTCAGACTACCTTCAGGTAATCACCAGTTCACAGCTCTGCCTTTCAACCTAATCTCTGCCCCCAGAGCATTCACAAAGTGCTTGGCGGAAGTGGTGGCACACCTAAGGAGGCAGGGCATATCGGTGTTCCTATACCTGTATAACTGGCTAGTCATGGGGCAATCCCCCCAACAGGTATAAGAATCTTTGAGGATCACCCAGGAGACACTGGAGTCTCTGGGATTTCTCATAACTGTCCAAAAGTTTTTTTACAGCCTGTCCAGGTTCTGCAATTCATATGAGCAGAACTGGATACCCTATAGGGACGAGCTTTCCTCCCTCAAGACAAGGTGGACAACACCCTCCACATTGCAGGATCATTCAGCCTAAACAAGCCAAGGCCAGCAAAACATTTTCTGCAGTTGCTAGGACACATGGCTGCAGCCACAGTCACAGTGCAAGGCCGCAGATTCCAAATGGGGGACATCCAGTTCTACCTCAGGAAACACTGGTGCCAAAGAAAGGATTCTCTTTCAGAGTTGGTGACTGTATCATGGACTCTGCTACAGGCTCTGCAGTGGTGGCAGGATAGCCAACCTAAGGGAAGGAGTGCCATTCAAAAAGGAATCCCCTACTCTAGTGCTCACAACAGATGCCTCACAACTGGGGGTGGGGGCACATCTGGAGGAACACACAGTGCATGGCACTTGGTCTCCCACAGAGTTACTACTGAACATAAATCTCCTGGAGCTCAGGACAGTGCTCTTAGTGCTGCAATCCTTCACATCCCTGATAAGAGACAAAGTGGTACAAGTCAGGACAAACAATACCACCACAATGTATTACATGAACAAGCAGGGACGGACAAGGTCCAACCTGCTGTGTACAGAAACAATGAAGATTTGGAGTCTAGCATACTCCTTGCAAGTATCCCTAGTAGCTGTCTACCTCCCAAGAAAAGACAACACCCTGGCAGATAGACTCAGCAGAATCAACCAAAACCACCATGAGTGGTCTCTCAACAGACAAGTACTGGAAGTGGTGTTTTGAAGGTGGGACACACCAGTGATAGATCTCTTTGCCTCAGAAGAGAATCACCAGTTGCCCAAGTTCTGCTGCAAGCCTCCAGTGAGAGGGTCTGTGCCAGTGGATGCCATGGTGCTAGACTGGTTAGGGAAAACTGTACGCTTCCCCCCTCCCATTTCCTTTGTTACTCAGGGTCCTGGTCAAACTCAGGCCCCAGTCAGCTACAATGATTCTGATAGCTCCAGACTAGGCCAGGCAGCCTTGGAACTCACTGCAGCTCTCTCTGTTAGTGGCCCAGCCCATACACCTCCCTCAAAGGCACAATCATCTGACTGCCCTCCAGGGGAGGATTCTGTATCTGAACCTCAGGTCACTCAGACTCAAAGCTTGGCACTTGAGGACCTAGAGTGTGCTGACTTGTGTGCTGACTTACACCTCTCAGAAGGGGTACTCAAGGTTCTGAGGGGTTCTAGGAAACCCTCTACAAAAAAGACCTACTGTATGCCTCCAAATGGAAAAGATCTTCCATATGGTGTGGCACCGGAGATGTGTTATTATCCAAAGCAGGGATACTAGTCTTGTTAGACTATCTGACTCACCTGCATTTAGTGGGACTGCAGCCCACTACCCTTAAGGTATATTTGGCATCTGTCTCTGCCTACCTTTCGGCTGGTATGGGTGCTCTCTGATAGCTAACCCTATTTTTAAGAAGCACTTCAAGGGATTTGCACATCTACACCCCCGTCACAGGGAAATGGTGCCTTCATGGAACTTAAATGTCTGTATTGCCAAGCTCATAGAACCCCCATTTGAGCCCTTGGCCACGGCACATCTAAAATTCATCACTTGGAAGGCTATTTTCTTAGTGGCTGTCATATCAGCAAGAAGGATAAGTGAGGTACAGGCCCTGTGTGTGGGGCATGACTACATTTCCTTCCACGGGGACAAGGTGATGCTCAGAACTAATAGGAAATTTCTCCCAAAAGTAGTTTCTGATTTTCACCTTAGTCTGTTACTTTGCCAGTCTTCTTCACTGAGCACTCTAGTTCAGGAGAATGTAGATTACATATCCTTGATGTAAAGAGAACTCTCAAATATTATATTGAGCATACCAAGGCACATAGGCAAGACAAATAACAGTTGTTCCTGACCTATGGTGATGTGGGAAAAGGGAAGCCAGCTTCAAAGAGGACAGTTGCACGCTGGATAGTGGCGTGCATCCAGTTCTGTTACAGTAAAGCTGGCAAGGAGCCCCCAGTAGGCCTGATGGCACACTCCACAAGGGGTACAGCTGCTACAATAGCAGCAGCCAGGGATATCCCCTTGGAAATCTGTAAAGCAGCTACATGGAGAACAGTGCACACTTTTACAAAGCACTACAGTTTGGACACTCAGTCCAGGAGTGATGCCAGGTTTGGCACAGTAGTGCTACACAGCCTGTTCCCTAAATAGTTTCTGGGCCCATCTCCAAAGGTACTGCTTCATAGTCTGTTAGAGTTAATTATATTGAAGAATCCCTGAAGTTAGAAGAAAAAATTACCCACCGCAGTAATCTTGTTTCTCCCAATGTATTCTTCAATACAATTAACTATCCCACCCTACCTCCCCTTCCAGAACCTGTTAGCTTCAGCAATACAGCTGGTACTTCTTCTGCTCTGTTGGCCTTCCATTGGTACTGTTAAGCTGAACCAAGTGGCCCTGTTTTTCTTGTTGTTAGTCTTTTTTGGGCATTTCCATTGACATGGGATGAAATATGGGAGTAATCATTAGGTATCGTTATTATTCTAAATATTTAGTTGTCAACTATTAGAAAAGTTTAGTCAGATAATCTAGTTGCAGGCTTCAATGAATCTGAGCATTACAGAATGCAGCAGTTAGTAGGGCAGCAGGTTTGAGTGGTGGCATTGTGCCAACATGTTTCACTATTTGCATAAAGTTCCATTAATCTCCGGGGCAGTGCAATCCAGGAGGCTGACTGCTAGCATTAATGATATTGAAGAATACCTTGGAAGAAACAAGATTACTATGGTGAGAAATTTTTTCATTTGTTTCATCTCACTGTAGTTATGGCATGCCCTCAGAAATGTTTTTTTTATCTTGGCATAAATATTTAAAAGTACTCTGAAATGTTCTCAGTTCCATAGAACTTGTCAGTTTTATGATTTTTATTAGCTCGAAGGTGTTTTTCTTCCTATGCCTCTAGCTGTCATTCTGTAGGTACCCAGTGTTGATAAAGATGCTTAGGTCCTTCTGCAAGTAACAACGCATAGAAAAAGAGAATACACATACAGTTATCAAAATATGGCAGAACCAGGTACAAGACATAAAGTTTGGAAATGAACGACTGTCCCCCCTGGGGTCAAGAGATCCCTAACAACATCTTTCTGACCTTTCTGAGGTCAAGAGGTCAAGATCAAATCACACAGGGCCAGGAGGGCTGGACAATGTTCTACTGGCAGTCTGCATCTTTGCTCAGAGAATAAAACAACAGACAAAACCTAGTGAAATATGAAAATATGACACCAGTTGTGTCACAGTGGCTCATGACAAAAGTTCAATTACAACAGCAGTGGCAGAAGAGAAAACAGCATCAAGCATCTCTTTAGCACATTATCAACAGAAAGGCAACACTGGTGATATCTTAAGAACAAGAAAGGCAACACTGGAGCATTGTCTTCTTTAGGATATATTATTTTACATTATATTTTAATTTGAGTATACCTGTATTATTCTTTTCAGGACATTATTTTGTTACATGTCACTTATATTATATTGTAGAATTTGGTTTAGTGTTGTACACGAAAATTCACACACTTAGTTGCTGTTGATGTCAGAATGCTGTTGTGCCACAGGGGCTACATTGGGAAACTCAAAATCATTACTAAATGCAGCTCAAATCACCACTAGTGATTGCAAGTTTGTGTCAGTCTCTTAACACAGGTATAGTGGAATGAGTGCAAACTGACACTGCGTTCACAAAATATGTGCCAATAATTTAGCAGGAAATTGCAACAGTCGCAAATACAACCACAAAAGCTGCCACAAAGTGCTCCACAAGCCCGCCTTGCAATCACAAAAGGACACTACAAAACCACAGTGAAAGCATGAATGGCATATCACAGGCAATGCCACAAACCCCCAACCATCACCTAGAAAAATGCACAGTACAATGAAGGACCACAGGCACAAGTATGTGTGAACAATGCACTTTACTGATGCACAGAAATTAACATAAAACATAACAGAATGGAAATCATAAATCACTGGCACACTGCCATAATATATAAGAATTAAAATCACTGGCACATCCCCATTAAACATGCAAAAATAAAACTACTGGCACAGAGCTAGTAAATAACATGAAAACAGCTGGCCAAAGAATAGTCATGAAAACCTAGTCGGTCCGTATAAGTGGCCTACTGGCTGGTGCTATCACCCCCAACACCTGGCCACTGCTGTGGATGCCCCTGAGACTGTGCTTGCATCCTCAGCTGTGCTGCAATATCCTCCAGCAGCCGTGTTGCCTCACCTAGCAGTGTGTGGGTATGCCCTGGACATAGAGGCAGGCCCATCTTGCCAAGGGCAGGAGTGCTTCATCTCCAGCCTGGACCTGCCACTATGGACCATCACCTGGACCAGAAAAATAAAACTTCATCAGCATGTGTGCCACACATGCCACAGAGACGGGCCCGTGGCAGATGAGTTACAAGGTAGAACCAGCATGTGCGCAGCAGATATGACTCCCTGTTTGACAGCACAGAATGCTTGTGCATGACAGCACACTTGTGCAGTGCAGAGTGGCACATACGGACATAGCTATAGCAAGGAATGCACATCACAGGTCCTGGAAACGACTGTGTATGTAATAAGGATATGACACCCCCCACATGCTTAGTCGTATGGCTGTGGCACTGTGGGCAGTGCTGTGTGTGATGTCATGGGCTGCGGCCCCATGTAAAGGTCACTAAGGCAGCACACACATGCGTCAAGAGGTTGCAGAGCACTGTGGCAATAGTGTACAGTATATGCATGTGCCAGTATTATGCTGTGAGACACATGTGACACAGGTGACAGTGGTGAGGCAGTGGGTGGTTGGTAGGTAGCTGACCACTGGTACCTGGACATGCACCTACCAACTTGTGGTAACCACAGTGTACTGTGAACCACAATGTGCGGGCAACTGGACATGTACAGGAGCAATTGCTGGAGGGTATGGCGGATGCCACTCTTGGATGCCTCACTGTCCACACTGTACAGTAACATAACAAGGGCACACACAGTATACCAGAAAGCATGCCACCAGATATGACAGGGGCACAGAGACAGTGCAAAATGTCCTGTGTTAGTAATCTAAATGTTGCCTGCCCCAAGGTAATGCTGATATAGTTGGAGTAGGCACTTTCATGTTGTTTGAACAAGCTAGTGGCTGCATGTGATTGCAAAGGTGCATGTTGTCAGAAAATGCCTAAGGTCATCATTAGCAAGGGCCAGACATCATCAAGACGTGCAGCTGGCCAAAGCATGTGTTTGCAGAAAATGTGACACAATCATTGTTAGCAATCACTGATACCTTAGTGGCAGTCTCAAACAACCATATATCGGAAGGTAACATGCAAATGGACCTACTGTAACATTTAAGTTGCAAAACATAATTTGCATGTAATTATGCACTTATTACTGCCTCATTATAACAGTGGACCTCCCCCAAGGGATGCAGTCCACACAGGATACCATTGCAGTCTGGAGCAGCAACAGCACTTTGATAGGCAACAGTCTCTTGGAAAAAGGTAAGTTGCAGCAACAAAACCAACATTTTTAAACCTCTCCCACAGGTGATGTGCAAAGTTCCATTACTAATTTGTGTCATGTGCTGCAGAACGTCATCATCCACGAAGTGCAGTGAAAAAGACAGGCTATGCAGATATATGTTGAGCCTCTGAGAATTGCAGGTGTCGAGGCACATGTCAAGAAGTATAGGAAAACCAGGAGCAGTTATGAAATTCTGCAAGTGGCATTTTATTATTTCCAATAACAATGAAATAAAAAAAAAATGTAAAACAAAATTGTACAGAACATTTTTTAAACACAGGCAGTTCAAACAAAACAAAGTCCTTCCTCTGTGGATATTTCTAAGTTTTAGTCTCTCTCTCTCTCTCTCTCTCTAACAAAAGATTGTTCTTTTTATAAGAAGTGTTTGCCTGGCAATTCATTTCTATATCCTGAGTTCATTAAGAAACATCCAGTTTTCACACAAAATGTATCGGCGTTCTTGTCAGTTTCTTTCCTGCAGGTGAACAAAATAGAAAATGGTGTCCTAAAACTAATCTCCTGGTGACAACTCTGCAAAAGAGTTTGTGGAGATCAACCTACATCTCAGAGTTAACCCCCTAAGTTCCAAATAGCTTTTTGCATGCATTTCAACAGTATAACTATATACATTTTTAAACAAAAGAATCCTAGTTTCCACAGTTTCATATAATTATTTTATAACCACAGATAAGTAAGGGGGAAGAAAAGATAGAAAGGGCAAGAAACAGCAAATGAATGCATGGAGACAGTGTGGGGGAGGGGTCGTGAGACTGTCAGAGTGATAATTTCCTAGGTCTCACAAGGAAATTTGATTACGCAGTCTGACAGACAAGAGACAGAAAAGGAGAGAATAGAACAGATCCTTGCTTTAAACTCTTTCTGCATAACAAAATGGACTGGGTCTTAGCCAACCTTGTCACAGCAGGTAGGTGGCTATTGCAGCCCATACAGTAATGTCCAGCTTTTTTGATTTATAGTTGTAGCTGCATGACTTTGTTTAACCAGGACAGGCCTCAGTTGCCTGATGCTCATTTACAATGGGTTCCTGGGACAGCCAGCAGTGCACTGTACAGATAGCAGCATAACTGGTAAGGCCCAATAAGAAATCTGTAGTCAGGGGAAGGGTGGGGGCACCGGGGAAGTGATGTGACCTGCGCAGGGTCACACATATGCAAGTGAATGTTTTGACAAATAAACTCAGGTATTCTGTATGTAACATAGAAAATAATGGATGGGTAGGGGGTTAAAATGAAGATCTTACACCCCCCCCCCCGAGGCGTCAAGCCGCGGAGCATTGGGGTTTCAGTCTGGTCTGTAGCGACTGCTGAAATAAAGCAGTGTTTTGTTTTTTTATTTAAGACAGAAAATGGACATTTGCTGTGCCCAGTGATATTTTTGTTTAAGAAAAGAACTTACTGGTGACTCCTGTAAACTGTACAGCGCTGAGAAGCAGGGACAGTGGAGGATGGCGCAAAAGAGGAAGATCGCGGTTGGCGCATGAGCTGAGCTAGGGAAACTGGGTACATGTTTGTCATTATAACCAGTTATTATAAGCTCATTATCCACAGCTCTGTAATCTAATCCCTTGTCAATAGTGCCAGACAAGACATAGATACAGTACGCAGATACACCAAAGTTGTTTTCTACGCTGATGATGCAGCACTCTTCTGCAAAGATAGGAGTCCCTCTGCCCTCCTTGACAAACTTCAACATGATTTCAGCAAGCTCCACACCTGGTTCGCTATGCGTGGATTAGTCCTCAACACCAAACAAACAAAACAAATCGATGGTTTTCTCAGGTACCAGAAAAGCTGCAGACTTTGACTTTACCCTCAGAGATATTGATGGCAACCTAATAGAGAGAGTCTCCAAGTTTGAATACCTAGGTATTTACCTTGACTATCACTTAATCTATGAATATCATATCAGTCAGTTGATTAAAAAAGTTCACCAAAAGCTTGGCATGTTATATCGGTTAAAACAATTTCCGATACCCAAAACCAGGGCCCTACTAGCTAATAGCTTCTTGCAGCCCATAATAGACAATGGCTCCCTGATCCACTCCTCCTCCTCCTCCTCCTCCTCCCTATCTCAGAAACATTTTGGCAGGTTAAGGGCTACATATCACAACATTCTTAAGTTCATCACTGGTCTCCCCAGAATGACCCACCACTGTGACCTTTACAAGGCAACTAATTGGCTATCAGTAGAGGATAGATTTGGCAACAAAATCTGGACTTTCTTCCACAAAATTCTCTGGGGTTGTCTGTCTTGTAGTACTATTTCCATCTTTCAGAGGTCTGTAAGCTTAAGGACTACTAGTCTTACCTCAGGTTACTCCTTCATTAATTCCCATCTGTCACACTACCCAAGGTCAACATATCCTCTCATACAGGGGTGCCAGACTCTTCAATAGCCTGCCTCCACCCCTGGCTCAGTGTCCGACGGTGATACTATTTAAAAACAATCTAAAGTGTTTCCTTTATGACAGATTTGCATGTAAATGCACTTGACTATGTGCTATTACCTCTTGTTCTGTTACTCTTGAGTGTGTTATATATTCATTTGTCTTGTTTGTCACAGGACTCTTGTGAAAACAGGCAATTTTGCTCACATGCCTTCCAGTGTAAAAAAGAAATGAAATTAAATGGAATGTATACACAGACCACACTCAACAGTGCATGTCTGACAGACCACAGACACATGAGGTGGTGTTTGGGCAGTGTAGGGAGGGGTGCTACAGCCCTCTGCCACTACCTCCTGGTGTGCCACAGCCACCAAAAGGGTGGCAGACATGTGGTCCACTGCATGTGCACAGGTGCCAACAACTTCTGTGTACCTCCCTGTGCACTGCATCCATCCACACTGAATGTGTACATTCTGCACTGCAGTAGGTACGCAGGCCACTGTGCAGCATCCATCAAAATGTGATTAGACATGCTTGCTGCTACCCAGCATGCACTGACAGACACATGGTGGTGCATCCCCACACAATGCATGTTTAGTGGGGAACCACAGCCCTGTGCATGTTATTGAGTCCAGACATCACCTGTCTTGTTAACAGGACATGCCCACAACTGCATATGACAGCTGCACGGGATTACGGGGGCACATCCATTCCTGCACTGCTGCGGATGGTTGTGCCATTTGTGGTGTGGTATGTACTCATAACTTTGTTTTCCAAACTGATGCTGGCATGGGAATATATTGCCCAGGAGGCCCAGTTCTTCAGGGGTGCCCCCTTCCAATGCAGGGGCAGCAACATGGAAGGAGGTGACACAGACACAATCAATATTGAGTATGGTGGGAGTTCACAGAGAAGGAGGTGAAAAAGAGATTCTATGACATGTAAAGATTAACCAAGGGGAAGCTG
The DNA here is from genome assembly GCA_016271365.2 of Neoceratodus forsteri. NCBI lineage: Eukaryota > Metazoa > Chordata > Ceratodontiformes > Ceratodontidae > Neoceratodus > Neoceratodus forsteri. Next base: position 511,322,515 of record CM028134.1, on the reverse strand, counting down.
ACAGAGGCACGGCAGAAACTACAGGCTACTAGGGGTGGCCCACCAACATGGACCACCCTTAGACCGGCAATGAAGCTTATGGCTGTCACCCTGGGCCACCAGCAGGTGGAGTGTGTATAGGGTGACATCAGTGCCAAGGGCCCCAGAGAGGTGTACTTTATTTACTTTTATTCCTTCCCTCATGTTGTCTATTCCCATGCCATGTTCCACCCCCCCATGCTAAGTGAGCTCCAGCAGCAGCCAGTGCAGGGGCATGGTGTGTGTCTGGGTGTGTCTTGACTAGACCTGTCTGCCTTTTTTAGTGCCCTGCACAGATGTTCTTAATCCCTGTATTATTTGTGACTGAATACTGCCTGCTTTTTGAAGGTATTTCATTTTCAATCACACATAAATGCTTTGCAGAGGCTATATTTCTTGAATAAGTGACTGCACCTGATATGCTTAGCCAGGGTCCTCATTTGCACATTGAATGCATGCAGTATTATAAGTGATCACTATCATTTCTGTGATGACTATTCCTGCAGGTTCAGTATGGGGCAAGACTCACTAAGTCCTTGCAATCACAATTTAATGCTCTCTAATCATATTAGCAAATGGCAGAACATTTGACTATCCCCCCAGTATGTCACCACCATGGAACAACTGCATGGAATCCAGTGTCTATTACATTTCCTTATTCTTTCCTACACTGCAGATTACTCATAATGAAGATCACATCAAGTTTGAAAGTGAACTGGTTGTTAAGATGAACTACTACAAGTTTTGCTGGCTCAAGTAATGATTATTTACATCACATTAAATGTTTTTAATCTTATCTTGTGTTGTTTGTTGTTTTCTATTTATCTGACCACAATTCAAGACAAAGTTGGAAGGTATGGCCAATTATACTGTGTCTGGAAAATCCCCTCCCCTAGAATTCCACACAAAATCATTCAAGTCAGAAAATACTCCAGTTTTGACACTGAGGCTTTCCTGGCCGATCTAGGATGTACTGACTGGACCAGGGTGCTTGAAGCCTCTGACCCCTCAGTGGCAGCCTCCTGCTTCATACATTCCTTTGGTGTTCTTCAAGATAGACACGCCCCCAGGGTCACCAGGAGGGTGAGGGGAACAGCCACCTTCTGGCTGAATGGTGACTTACTTGCCCAGATGCGGGGGAGAGAGACAAATGCTGGGCAAGTACTAAGGGTTCCAGAGATCCTGCTAATCTCCTGAGATATCGGCAACTCAGGAATCGGTGTAAAAAAAGCCATTAGGGCTACCAAAAGTAACTTCTGTAAATCGGCACTACTTAGCTCTGTCAGAGATCCTAGGAGGTTCTGGAGGAACATTAAATCCCTCGTCAGTGGGCCCTCTCACTCGGGTGTCATGGACATGATTATTGATGGAGTCTTGTGCAATAATCCCCACACTATAGCCGACCACCTCAATCTCCACTTCTCCGACCTTTCGGCCCTCACCTCGTTTCACGACCCGATGGGGTCGCTAAACTATGTCCCTCTGATGCAGAGGAACATCCTCCCGGAGAGTATTTAATCTTAAGGCCGTGGTCTGTCCTTGATGTTTGGAACTGCTTGGCTGCCTCTCCCAGCACTTCAGTGCAGGCCTGACAACCTTGAGCCTAGGCTTCTCAAGCTGGGAGCAGCTTACATTGCCCCTCTGATTGCCCATATCTTTAACCTATCCCTTAGCTCGGGGATAATCCCTGACATCTGGAAGGAGGCAAGGATAGTCCCTATTCTGAAGCAGGGAAATCCCAAACTCACTGACAACTATCGCCCTATTGCTATTCTCCCATCCCTTGGTAAACTCCTGGAAAAGATTGTGGTGGAGCAACTCTCGGAGTACGTGGATACCGATGAGCTGCTTTCTGGGGCCCAACATGGTTTCCGGAAGGGTCATAGTACCACTACTGCCCTGACTACTGTAACCTCTAGTATTAGATCCACCATGGATCAGGGCAAACTGTCAGGTGCTATATTTATTGACTTGTCAAAAGCTTTTGACCTTGTCAACCATGACCTACTGGGGGAGCAGCTCAGGGCTCTCGGGTTCTCTCCGCATGCCATGAGTTGGATGATGGGCTACCTAACGGTTAGAAAGCAGCGCACCTGCTTTAACAAGATCCTCTCGGAGCCTAGGGCTGTGACCATGGGAGTTCCCCAGGGATCGTTACTTGGACCTCTCCTATTCTTACTTTTTATTAATCAACTGCCATGGGTGACCTCTCATTACCAAGTCATGCTTTATGCAGATGAACTTGTGCTAGAGGCCCATGCTCTTAATGCTGCTGACCTTAACCAGTGCCTATCTGAAGACTTCAGCAGAGTCTCGGCCTGGTTTACCAACCATAGACTGGTATTGAATCCTAACAAAACTCAGGCCATGCTCTTTGGTTCCACGGCCAAGATAAAAGCCCCATCAGCTATGCTCAAAATAGCTTGTGATGGAGGCCCCCTGTTGCCAACAGTGAGCTCAATTAAATATCTTGGGGTCACCCTTGACCCACAACTTGACATGGGAAGCCATATCCAAAACATCTGCAGAGCCACCAGGTGTAAGCTTGGCCTTGCCTACAGGGCCAAATACAACCTGACTGGGAGCGAGGCTGGCACTTTTCTGCGAGGAGTGCTTCTCCTCCCTTAGTTATGGATACCACCTATTTGCCGGGTCACCCCAATCCATCTTAATCGGTGGAACACGGCATATAATGATATCTGTCGGTTTGCACTTGCTGCTCCCAAACTCACCCACCGATGTGAGCTCTATGACAAACTCAACTGGCTCCCCTCGCGAATTCCTGATCCTTGGTGTAGGAAACTTCACCAGGAAAGTGCTTGCCACGGGCATCCCTGTCGACTGGCGATCTCCTCCCAAAACTGGACGCCATCCCTACCAGCTCAGGTCACAGACCACCGAGTTGCTTAAAGTTCCCCTACTTGGACCCTTATGGGGGATCGTGACTTGCCGCTTTGTGCCTAGGCTCTGGAACTCCATTCGGACTCTGTTCACTCTGCCCCTTCCCATGGGACCTTCGCTCCTCCTGTGGTCCCACCTAAAAACAAGCGACAAGATGTGACTGCTCTAGTCTCTGTAATGTAATACTCTGCAGTCCACTATTGTCCACTCTGAGTCCTTGGTGGTCTATGAAATATGTATTCAGTGATTCTAATGTCTATCTATGTCCTGTAACAATTTGTACTATGTGTGGCAGTATCTCTGCCCTTATACAAGCGTTGTTATAGCTGTTTTTTACTGTATCATGCTGTTTCTCCAATGTTGCCATGTATGTATACTGCATGTTTTGTGCTCTCCCGGGTCGTTCCTGAAAATAGGCATACTACTTGTCTAGTGTACTTACCCGGTAAACAAAAGCTAAATAAATAAATACACAACAAGGCTGATGTTTCCATCTTGGGCTGAGATGACACCATGAAGAGGACTTGAGGTCTATGATGTCATCTCATCCCTCAATGGAAACACAGCCTTGTTGTGTATGGTTGCCCATGCATATTTCTATATATAGTATATTGGTCGTGTAAGCCCCCCTCATGGTAGGGGGGGGCTTACTAGCTCTTGGCCACGCCCCCCGGTGCCATTAGGGAGTTTGGTGCCTTGGGATCTCTTTTTGGTGCTTTGCCAGTAGGGGCAGCACCTGGTAGCATATAAGGTGGGTGAGTTTTGGGTGTGGGGAGAGAAGCAGTAGGTCAGTGGTTTGGAAGCAGGGCAGTCCTTGAGGGACCCCCCCCGATTAGGCAGGTTGACACAGCAGTGGCGGTGTGCTGGTCCACTTTGGGTCTCTGTGGGAGGGAGCAAGGTCAGTCAGTAGCAGTCATTTGGATCCTGGGGTATTTCTTTCAATCCCCCTGTGAGAAATTCTGAGAGCAGTTCTTGGTGGAGTCATCAGGTCCTGGGGCATAGAAGGAGCCCACGGTAAGAAGGAGCAGACAAAAGACCTACAGCCAATGGGGGGCCTGGAACCATGCACAAGGTAGTAGTACTGGGTCAGTGGGGCTGTTGTGGCAGTGGCAGGGCTGCAGCAGGGGCCACTGGCTAGTGGTAGCACTGGCATGCCTTTTCCCGGGTGGCATGTTGGCCCGTGGAGTCTGGTTGAGGGTAGGACCATGACCTGGGAGTTGTTGGGGTCTGCCGTGCCCATGTCTGGGGCAGGTCCCGGGACCCTCCATGCCAGTGTCTGGGCTGGGTCTTTAGAGCATTAAGGGTCACAGTGCCTGGTGGAAACTGTAAATGAAGGAAGGGAACCACTGCACTGTTTGGGGCTGCTCAGCTCTGGTGAGATTTTGAGTTGGAAGATTGGGATATCTATAGCACCAGGTAACAGTTTAAGGAAGGAACCAAAGGAATTAACAGTACTTGGGAGCAGCCATGGAGGTTGGGCTGCTCATCGCCCTGGGGATGTTTCCCTTGGTGACACTAGGAAGAGTAAATCACTCCCCTGCATAGGAATTTTGTCAGGGAATAAGGTTTAGAGGAAAGTCTAACAAAGAAAATAGGTTTCTGTGGAACAAGCTCGGTACATACCAGTAATGCAGGCTCTATTCATTAGTCCTGGAAATGCTATTATAATCTGCTGTATGCTGATTTGGTGATCTGTGCCTAAGTGCTGTCATTCTCTCTCAAAGGTGTTTAGTTGTTAGCCCCATGGAGCTGTGTTTTCAAAGTTAAGTGAGTTTGGCTCCTGGGCCCTATAATCATTTCCGGTGCCCAGGAAATAAATTTGCTTGGTTGCTATCTGATTTGGCATCCATCTGGGTAATTTACATATAAATCTGGGAGTAGTAAACCTGCGCAGGGAGTAGAGCCATTCTGCTCAGTTGGTGAAGATGTCTAAAGATAGGAAGCTCTCTATTTCATAGACTGTGTTCCAGCTTGTGTTTTAGAGAATGGTTCAGGATGGTGCTTTGATCTAGGCCCCCCTTCCCATGAACATCAGGCACCCCTAAACAGTGGGAAGGGGGGCTTACAGATGTGGGGGCTCATCTAGGATATTTTCTGCACCCCAGCAGGGTTGCTCTCTCTCTCTCCCCTCCCAGTTTTGGACCTGGGAGGGTCATTGGGATTAGCCGGCCTGGGCCTGGAACTTGTGACGCAGTTTCAGTGGTGGTGAGACCTGCTTGGATTGCTTAGGCCTGTTCTGCTCTCTCTCTCTCTCTCTGGTACTTCCATGGTGGAAAGTGGTCACGCATATGAATTTGGAGAATCTGATTGGCAGGCAGATAACGTATGTAAGGGAGTTGACGTGGAGGCACCATTTTGTGAAGGAAATGTGAGCAGAGAGAAGCAGCAAAATATTTGGAGGTGTTGGACAGCTAGACGGCTACTTAGTAAACAAAAGAACAGGTTGCAGTGTAGAAGTGTTGCCCATGGAAGCAAGAGCCATGGCAGAAGGTTTTACATAAAAATAGGAACCCCAGGCAATGGTTACTGCTGCCCTGCTGATGTGGCTATGGAATTCTGCAGGAAGGGGGCAAGCTGAAGAATGGTGTACGCGTTGTGGATATCGAGAAGAGGGAGTGGTGAGACTGCCCCTGTGTTCTTTGTGTTCCAGTGCTGTTCCTGGTGGCATCTTTGAAGGCACACCTCTTACATTATCTTGGGAGTATCCTGCCAGTGTGTCCACAGGCACTGCATCCTTGCTGTCTCAGGGTAGTGTGGATGTTAGTACTGGAGCCAAGCTTGAGTTGCAAGAAAGCATAGAGGCTATTGTAGAAGTGAAAGTGGGGTACCCAGATGTTAAGATGGAGGCAGTGGAGGAAATAAAAGAGAGCAGAGAAGTGTAGCACAGCCATCTGCCCAGCTCCTCCTCACCAGATGTTAGTTATCCCCATGGCAGAGGGAGGGGCAGGGACCTGCAGAACTCATCAGAGGATCCTCTAGGGCCCAGGGGATCCCCAGCAGAGTCCCTGCTCAGCAACAACATACCTGCTTCTCTGGCATCAGTAGATGTCCCACCTTCTGTGTGTACTCACCCTGTAATCAGAATTAGAGCTACTGGAGTGAGAGCGGAACTAGAGGAGATCAAGGATGAACCTGAGCCAGTTTATTTATTTATTTAGCTTTTGTTTACCGGGTAAGTACACTAGACAAGTAATATGCCTATTTTCAGGAATGACCTGGGAGAGTACAAACATACAGAATACATACAAGGCAACTTGGGAGGAACAGCGTATTACAGGAAATAATAACAATTACAACAACAATTGTAGAAAAGCAGATGCACAAGCAACAATTACACAACTTATTAAAAGAACATAGATAGACATTAGTGATTGCAGAGGATTCATTTCATTACAGAGGCTTGGAACAGTCACACATTGATGATTGTTTTAAGTGGGACCACAGGGAGGTGCGAAAGGTCCCATGGGAGGAGCCGAGCGGACATGATCAGAGGAGAGTTCCAGAGTCTGGGCACGTAAGCAGCAAAGTCACGGTCCCCATAAGGGTCCAGGTAGGGGGACTTTAAGCAACACAGAGGTCTGGGACCCTAAGCTGGTAGGGGATGGTGTCCGTTTTGGGAGGAAGTCGCCAGTCCCAGCGGCGTGCCAGTAGCAAGCACTTTCTTGGAGAAACTTCCAACACCTAAAATTCAAGTATTCAGCTGGGGAGCCAGCAGAATTTGTCATAGAGCCTGTGAGCGATGGGGTGAGTTTGGGGAAGCTTAATGCAAACTGACAGATATCATTATATGCCGTGTTCCACCGAACAAGATGAGTTTGGGGTGACCGGGCAAATAGGTGGAATCCATAGCTGAGGGAGGGAAGAAGCACCTCCCTCGCAAGTGCCAGTCTAGCCCCGGGTTAGGTTGTATTTGGCCCTGTAGGCCAGTCCAAGCTTGCACTTTGTAGCTCTACAGATGTTGAGGATATGACTCCCCATGTCAAGTTGGGGGTCAAGAGTAACCCCAAGATATTTGATTGTGCTCACTGTTGGCAACAGGGGACCATCATCACAAGTTATGTTGAGCAAAGCTGATGAGGCTTTGATCTTGGCCGTGGAACCAAAGAGCATGGCGTGTGTTTTATTTAGGTTCAGCACCAGTCTGTGGTTGGTAATCCAGGCCAGGACTCTGCTGAAATCTTCAGTCAGGCTCTGGTTAAGGACTGCAGCATCATGAGAATGGGTCACTAGCACCAGGTCATCTGCATATAGAGTGACTTGGCAATGAGAGGTCACCAGTGGCAGTTGATTAATAAAAAGCAAGAATAGGAGAGGACCTAGTACCGATCCCTGGGGGACTCCCATAGTCACAGCCCTGGGCTCCGAGAGGACCTTGTTGAAGCAGGTACGCTGCTTTCTGCCCTTCAGGTAGCCCATCAACCAGCTCATGGCATGGGGAGAGAGCCCAAGAGCCCATAGCTGCTCCCCTAGTAGGTCATGATTGACAAGGTCAAAAGCTTTTGACAAGTCAATAAATATAGCACCTGACAGTTTGCCCTGGTCCATGGCAGATCTAATGCTTGAGGTTACAGTAATCAGGGCAGTTGTGGTACTATGTCCCTTTCAAAAGCCATGCTGGGCCCTGGAGAGCAGTTCGTGAGTGTGCAAATACTCCGAGAGTTGCTCGGCCACCACCTTTTCCAGAAGTTTGCCAAGGGATGGGAGAATAGCAATAGGGTGATATTTGTCGGGAAGTTTGGGATTGCCCTGCTTCAGAACAGGGACTATCCTTGCCTCCTTCCAGATATCAGGGATTATCCCCCGAACTGAGGGATAGATTAAAGATGTGGGCAACCGGAGAGGCAATGTAAGCAGCTCCTAGTTTGAGAAGCCTGGGTTCCAGGTTGTCGAGACCTGAACTGGAGTGCTGGGAGAGGGCAGCAAGGCAGTTCTGAACATCCAGGACTGATACTGCCCTGAGATTAAACACTCTCCGAGGAGGATGTTCACCCTGACTTGAAAGGGAAGGGATAATAGATGAGCTCCCCCCTTCAGTAGTGAAACGAGAGGTGAGGGCCAAGAGGTCAGAGAAGTGAAGATTGAGATGGTTGGCTATAGTATGGGGATTATTGTATCTGAGGGGCCCCTTAAAAAAGTACCACTTCTCTGACCATGAGCTACAGCGCACTATCCCTAGATCTTTTCATCATCCTGCCATCATGTTGTCTGATAAAACTCCATACCTGGTGGCACAGTCTAAGGCCTTGAGAGTATGTATGGATGGCCTGCTGAGCAACAACCCTGTTAATGCTCTTTATAGATCTGAAGTGTGGCTCGAGCCAGGCATGGCGAGGCACACCTTTGTCTGGGACTTGCCAGAATGGTCACAAGCTGAGCATTTGGTAAGGAGGAGGATTTGGTTGGAGTACCCCACAGCAGATTACCCTTACATCTCCAAATGGATGTGGGATATCATCGAGGAGATGTGGAATGACTGGGAGTTCAGGAAACAACTTAACAAGCTGCAGTCCCACCCTGGAGACTCTGGCCACCTCTCTCAGCAGCTTATTCAGAAAGTGTGCACCATGTGTTTTTTCTGTGTCAGGCCTTACACTCTTTAAGCACTTCACCCTGGTTCAAGATTTAGTTGGCTGCAGGGTAAAATACTATATAATATCCAAGGGGCCCGATTGCAAGATGGGTTACGCATGTCGCAAGGCGATTTGCTCCAAACCCAATGGCGCAAGTCGCATCTTTTGACATGCATTACACCACCCATGATTCCAAAAGGTGGCCTGCAACATGGCACATGCTGCCTGCACTAAAGGCGGGCTATGCCATGGTCTATGGGAGAAACCTCTGGCAACATGGAGCAAGGGGGGTTTCCAGCATCGGTTATGGCCATATTCCAAGTGGCTGGCTGAAGGAATGGCAAGTTGCTATTCCAGGAGGGACCCCAGCAGACAATGGTCTAAGTACAGTTAGACCAGCTATTAGCTAGTCTAACCATACCCTATGTCCACCGGGTCACACCTCCATGCCTGCTACCCCATAGCTGACCCCCCAGGGTCCCTCATAGGTCCCTATCCCACACCCAGTGGCAGGGCTGGTAGCTATGTGCAGCTTGCACCTCCATTCCCTGATCCCCGAGAAGTGCCCTGCAGTGCAATACACAACCTCCACCTGCCATGCACCCCAGGGCAGTCTGGTGGCCCCCAACCCCTCTACAGCTCTGCGGGGCATTGCTGTGGTGTCCTGGTGTGGGGTTTTGGGGGGGACCGTGCCATGTGCGGCTTGTGCCCTGTGGGTGGGCATCACTGCAGCTTGTGGAAAGCAGGTGAGGTGTGCCCTTCCCATGGGGCAACCCTGTAGCTGCTGCAAGTCACAGGGCGTAGTGGCCGGGGCCCTGCCTGTTCTGGAATCTGGCTCAGGGTCCCTGGTGTAGTGGTGTATGTCGCAACTTGCATCTGCCCGTGAGTTGTGCCATATGTTCTGGAATTGGGCCCCAGGACTCTTTTGGAGATGTCACCACCAAGCTTGATTCAGATTATTATTTCCTCTGGGGCAGAGGTCCCATCCTCTAGAGCCCATCATTTTCCGAGCTGTGGACTGCACTAGGACTGTAAGTAGTCCTCTGAAACAATGTTTCATCACCCTAAATTGGTTGGAGTTTGCAAGGAAGATGTTTATTTTTAAAGTAATTGTGCCCAGGAACTGTGTCATTTTGAGCTTGTGAAAGACTTTGCCCAGCAGCCCTGAGAGGTTGTGGAATTGGAAAAAAAAATCTAACAACTAAAAGACTTTGCAACAATCAGTGACTTTCATGTTTCCAATCAACAATTTCCTAAAGACTTTTGAATGATGTGCTCTTGGTATGAGTGTGTGTGTGTAAGGATGCCTGAGAATAGTGAATGGTGTGAGAGAGAGAGATAGAGAGAGAAAGATGGGAGAGTGGATACTAATTATTTAATTATTAAGTGATGTTCCGGTTCTTTAAAAGAAAAATGTTTTAGAGTTTTATAAGTATAAAGTTATGCAGCCTGGCACAGCTGATGTTTTAAATTTATAAGGTTTCTGAGTTAATGGTAGGGATGTGTAGGGTTTGGGAGTTGTTAGGCCTGCTGGGTGGGCATCATGGTTGGGCTGGGGAGTGCGCATTATCTGGCTCAGCTGTTTGGGGGTCTACCCTGGTACTCTGCCCCATTTCCAGGAGGAAATGGGTTTTAAAGTAGGGGAGAGTGCAAGTCCCCCCTCACGGGGGGGGGGGCTTACTAGCCCTTGGCCACCCCTCCGGTGCCTTTAGGGAGTTTGGCACCTTGGGGTCTCTTTTTGGTGCTTTGCCAGTAGGGGGCAGCACCTGGGAGCATATAAGATATATAAGATGGGTGAGTTTTGGGTGTGGGGAGAGAGACAGTAGGTCAGTGGTTTGGAAGCAGGGCAGTCCTGGAAGGGTCCCCCCCTCAGCTTAGGCAGGTCAGCACAGCAGTGGCAGTGTGCCAGTACACTATGGGTCTCTGTGGGAGGGAGCAAGGTCATCCAGTAGTGGTCGTTTGGGTCCAGGGGTGTTTCTTTCCATTCCCCCAGTGAGGATTTCTGGGGCAGTTCTTCGGTGGAGTCATCAGGACGGGGGCTTAGAAGGAGCCACGTAAAGGCAGGAAACAGACAAAAGACCTACAAACAGTGGGGGCCTGGAATCATACACAAGGCAGCAGTACTGGGTCAAAGGGGCTGTTGCAGTGGTGGCAGGGCAGCAGCAGGGGCCGTCGGTTGGTGGCAGCACCAGCGTGCCTTGTTCCAGGTGGCACATTGGCCCTCGGGGTCTGGTGGAGGGTAGGACCGTGACTTGGGACTCGTTGGGGCCTGCCATGCCAGTGTCTGGGGCAGGTCCCAGGACCCACCATGCCCATGTTTGGTGTGGGTCTTTAGGCCATTAAGGATTGCAGTGCCTGGTGGAAACTGTAAGTGAAGAAAGGGAGCCACTGCACTGTTTGGGGCTGCTCAGCTCCGATGAGAGCTTGAGTTGGAAGATTGGGATATCTACAGCACCAGGTAACAGTTTAAGGAAGGAACTAAAGGAATTATCAGTACTTGGAGCAGCCGTAGAGGCTGGGCTGCTTATAGCCCCAGGGACTTATCCTCTCTGTAGCACTAGGAGGAGTAAATCACTCCCCTGCATAGACATTTTGTCAGGGGATAAGATACATACCAGAAATGCAGGCTCTAATCATTAGTCCTGGAAATGCTGTTATAATCTGCTGTACACTGAATGGTGATCTGTGCCTAAGTGCTGTCATTCTCTCTTGAAGGTGTTTAGTTGTTTGCTGCATGGAGCTGTGTTTTCAAAGTTAAGTGAGTTTGGTTCCTGGGCCCTATAATCATTTCAGGTGCCCAGGAAATACATTTGCTTGGTTGCTATCTGATTTGCTGTCCATCTGGGTGATTTCCATATCATTCTGGATGAACTAGAAGTGTTTATTTTTTAAAGCTAAACGCATTTCCCCATAGCCCTGATGGATGGTCTCTAGAGCATTTCTACAGCTCATCTTCTTGGGTCCCAGAGCAGTGAGAGAGTAAGAGAAAGTAGCTCCTGCTCTGAAGTGCTCCTGCTGGGAGTAGTAAACCTGCACGGGGGGGGGTAGAGCCATTCTGCTCGGTTTGTGAAGATGTCTAAAGGTAGGAGGTTCTCTGTTTTACAGATTATGTTCCAACTTGTGTTTTAGAGAATGGTTCAGGATGGGGCTGTGGTCTTGACCCCACTTACCTTGAACATCAGGCACCCCTAGACAGTGGGAAGTGGGGGTCTTACATTCAGTTGTGTTGTGTATGGATCTGGTGCTCACCAACATTGAGAGGATTCACAACATAGCAGTCTGGAACTTTTTGACTCCAGCAACCACAGGAAAGGAGAGTTGGAGGTTCCAGAGGAGACAGGCAAAGGGGCAAAAGGAATAAGGGTTTGGGATTTATAAAAACTGGACTTTGGGAAATTGAGGAAAAAACTGGTGAAAGACATGAAGAACATAGTGATGGTAGAGGGTACAGGAGAAAAGGGGGCAGCATTTAAAAAGGCAATGATAGAAGCAGCAGATAGCTCAGTTCCAAAGGTATCCAAAGGAAAAAGGGCTAAGGGGCCAATGTGGCACACAGTGAATGTACAGGCGGTGGTAAGAGACTAAAGGAGGGCATTTCTAAGTATAAGGGTAGTCAAGGGGAGGAAGACAGGGTAAAGAACCAGGAAGCAACAGGAGAAACCACCAGGTAAGTGACGGAGGCCAAAACAGATGGAGCAATTGGCAATGGGGTTAGAAAGTGGATAAGACATTCTTTTGGTACATCTGGTAGAAGTGCAAGGTCAAAAAGGGTATAGTGAGACTTAAGAACAATGAGCTATGGAGAGGGTGACAAAGGGAATGCAGAGATATTGAACAATTTATTTAGTTCGGTACTTCCTATGGAAAGGGATGGACACTGCCAGAATGTGGATTTAGGAAAGGAGGGAGGGAGCAAAGACTCAGGGAATGGTCCAGATAATGGTGAAAAGGGTGTTGGAAAAGCTAGCAGTGGTCAAAGTTGATAAAGCTATTGTACCTGATGGTTTACACCCAAGGATGCCACAAGAGGTAGCAAGGGATATAGTAGGGCCACTAGAAGACATTTTCAATTGCTTGCTAGCCACAGGGATGGTCATAGGGACTGGAGGACAGTGGATGTGGTTCTGCTACACAAGAGTGGGAAGCAGGTTAAGCCAGGGAACTATAGGCCAGTCAGCTTGATGTCTATAGAGGGGAAAAGTATTGAGTCCCTACTCAGGGAAGATCTGGTGGATTTTCAGAAGAGATTAGGCTGCAAAACTACAGACAGCATGGGCTCACAAGGGAATGGTCTTTTCAGATAAATCTTGTTGAGTTTTTCAACTGGGTAACCACAGCAGCAGACAAGGGGCAGGCAGATGATACACTAAATCTAGACTTCAGTAAGGCTTTTAACTCAGTTCCTCCACAGGAGGCTGGTAAAAAGATTAAGGACACTGGGATAGAGGAAAAGAAGACAAACTGCATACAGAGTTAGCTGAAGGACAGAACACAGAAGGTGGTAGTCAATGGAGAGTTTTCAGAGGTGAGGGAGGTGACAAGTGGGGTACCTCAAGGGTCATTACTATGACTGTTCCTTTCCAACATTTTCCTCTGTGACATAGGTGAAGGTTATCAACGGTAAGATCTGCCTCTACTCAGATGGCATAAAGATATGCACAGGTATAGACATGGAGGAAGAGAGAAGGGAACTGGGGGGGGGGGGACTTGGCAGGTTGGAGAGCTGGTCAAAGAATTGGCAGATGAACTTCAAAGTTAAAAAATGTAAAGTAATGCACACTGGAAAAAGGAACCAATAGTACAATACAAAATGGATGGGATGGTAATAAAGGAATAATGCCTGACAGGGTGGGTGTTATGCTGGGATAACATCCCGCTTCAGGTGGTTGGGCCTGAGGCCACCAGCTGAGGGCATCCAACACCCGAGAAGGGATGTTATCTCATCATAACACCCACCCTGGAGGGCATTATTCCTACTATACAATGGCTTATTGTTTTATACAGAAAAAAATAATTGTAAAGAATTTTTTTAGTGTTTAAAAATATTTTTTTTAAGAGAAGATGCAAACAATTATCAATCTCAAGCCTATCATCAGCAGGGATGTTATGCCAGGATAACTTCCCTGCTGTGATAGCCAACTGACCAATCAGAAGCCAGGATTCTTTCTTGTCATTGTATAATTGATAATAATAACTGGTGACCCCCGATATCATCCCATTTTTGAGACTTGTAAAAAGTCATATCAACCTGCAAGTTGATATGGCAAAGTCATATCAACCTGCAAGCTGATACAGTTTTTATTGTCTAGTGCCAGGTTGTGTGTACCATGCTAAGGTACTTACTGACTCAGAAAATTGTTCACATGTTTTTTTTTTACTTTAAATAATGCAGAAGCCATTGAACCTTCACCTTGTCATCATAACAAGCAGTATGCCATAGAGCCCATACAGAGGTCGAATCAGCAACGCAGGAAGCATGTAATGCTAAGACTCAGAGTTTTGTTTACTTAGAACCAATTATTATAAAAAATAACACATATGAAGGTGTGTGATATGCAGTTTTTTACACACCCTCAGTGTGTGACAGTATATAAACCTTTTGAGGTTTGCTCTTGAGGTTTGTATATTATCACACACTTTGGGTGTGTGGAAAAACTGCATATCACACACCTACATATGCATTATTCTGTATGTGCTATGGAAAGAAAGATTTAGGACTGATAATATTGGAGACCTTTAACATGTCTGCACAATGTAACAGGATGGCAAGCAAAGTAAACAGACTGTTGGGATGTATAGGAAGTGGGTTAAGCAGTAGAAGTTGGTATGTGATCATCCCACCTTGCAGGTCACTGGTGCAGCCACACCTGGAATACAGCACAAGGTACTGGAGCCCACACATGAGAAAAGACTGCAACAAGGTGGAGGCATTACAGCAAAGGGCAACTAAGATGGTGCACATGCTAGGGGAAAGGATGTATGAGGAGAAACTGCAGGACTTCAACATGTACAATCCTTGAGAAGAGGAGGGAAACAGGTGACATGATTGAGACATACATGTGTAACTCCCACCTAGGTATGAGGTTTCCATCTTGACAGCAATACCAGGTGGGCTGGGTTCAGGGAGGAATATGTCACTCAGCACATTGGCTAGGTTTGGCTACTCTGCAACAGGGGCACCCAAGTAACTCCAGACAAAGGAAGCAATAACTGTAATGTCCAATACCAGAAGTGGGATTCTAAAGTGTGGCTTTTATTCACATCCAACAGAATAAACAAAGCATAGATGGACCCCAACGGGGCTACACTCCTGGTAATGCAGATCTATGGAGATCAGAACACATCCCCATTCACTTTAGCCCTCAGGCTCTGAAACACACTGGGTACACAGCCTGAACTTGTACACTGCTCTGGGTTTTCCCTGGCTCGGCTCTCTTGTCAGCCCTTTGGACGCGTTCCATATAGCAGGACAGATCAGGAGGACCTGTGAGAAGGGTAGTGTGGTGATTGTGGGGGATTTCAACATGCCAGGAGTGGACTGGAGTACCCCAACAACCAGGTACAGAAGGGAGCAGGTACTGCTGGATGCCTTTCAGGACAGCTTCCTGCTGCAAATGGTCAGTGAACCAACCAGGTTAGGGAATATCCTTGACCTTGTGCTGGCAAATGGGGACTTTGTGAGAGAACTTACAGTGGAAGAACGCTGTCAGGGAGACCACCACTCAGTATGGCTCACATTGGATATAGGGCAAGAGGGTGGAATCTGGCACAAGAGTGCTGGACTTCAGGAGGGCCGACTTTGGGAGGATGGGGGAAGTGGTAAAAGGGTATCTGGTCAGAATTCAATCTAGTATGGACACTAACCAGAGGTGGGAGCTCATAAAGCTGGGGATAGTGGAGGCAACCAAAACCTGCTGCAAGGCCCAGAGCAAGAAGGCTAGGGCTAAGAAAGCAAGCTGGTTGAGCAAGGAGGTCATGGAAAAGGTAAGGCGGAAAAGAGCTGCCTTTAAGAAGTACAAGAAAACAGGAAGGGGGAAGGACAGGGAGGAGTACTTGACGGAATCGAAGGTGGTGACAAGGGCAGTAAGGGGAGCCAAGGCATCTATGGAACTCAGGCTGGCACAAGGCATTAAGAAGGAGGAGAAGGACTTCTTTAGGTACATCAAGGAGAAAAGGAGCTGTAAGGACCACATAGTAAGGATTAGGAAGGAGGGGGGTTGGGTGGAAGCAGGGTGCGATAATGCAGAAGCACTAAATGAGTACTTCTGCTCAGTATTTACTAAAGAGAAGAGGTGGTGACACCCAAGGGGGGAGAAATGGCAGAAACAGGGAGAGGGGTGACAGATGGGGAAATCATGGAGGGCAGAGTTTGAGAGGGTTTGAAGGCACTGAGGTGGATGAGGCGCCAGGCCCACATGGCATCCACCCAGGGTACTGAAGGAGCTGGCAGAGGTCCTTGCAGGGCCTTGACAGACCTGTTTAATGCCTCACTACATTCGGGGTGTGTACTTCAGGACTGGAGGATGGCTCATGTGGTGCCCTTCCACAAGAGTGGCCCCAAGGATGAACCGGGAAACTACAGACCAGTTAGCCTCACATCCATCGTGGGTAAGCTAATGGAGACTATCCTGAAGAAGAGGCTGGTGGCCCTCCTAGAGGCCAAAGGACTACAGGACAGCAGACAGCATGGCTTCTTATGGGGCAGATCCTGCCAAACCAACCTGGTGACGTTCTATGACTGGGTAACTAGGCAACTGGACAGGGGCCATGCAGTGGATGTCCTGTATCTGGACTGCAGTAAGGCATTTGAATCGGTGCCACATGGAAGGCTGGGAAGTAAGTTAGTAGGCACAGGGGCAGGTGCAAAGGTGGTGAGATGGGTAGGGAACTGGCTTCAGGGAAGGCAACACAGGGTGGCGGTGGGTGGGGAGCTCTCACACCCAAGGGTAGTGGCAAGCGATGTCTCACAGGGCTCGGTGTTGGGACCAGTGTTGTTTGGGATATTCATTGCAGACATATCATTGGACATCAAGAGCAAGATCAGTCTGTTTGCTGATGATACCATGGTAGAAGTGGTGGTGGATGACCTAGGAGGATGGCAAGGGTTACAGGATGATCTGGCAAAGCTTGAAACCTGGTCAGACACCTGGCAACTGGGGTTTAATGCCAAACAGTGCAAGGTTCTGCATTTTGGGATAAAGAACCCAAGGAGGAGTTACCAGTTGGGGGGAGTGCAGCTAGCCCAGACAAAGGAGGAGAAGGATCTGGGGATGCTCATTACAGGGTCATTGAACAACTTGGCATAATGTAGGAAGGCAGCTGCAAAGGCCAACAAAATGCTGGGTTGCATTGCAAGGGGTATATCTTTGAGGAGGGAGGAGGTGATTCTGCCACTGTATAGGTCATTAGTTAGACCGCACTTGGAGTACTGCGTGCAGTACTGATGCCCATATCTGTTAGACTGCACCTGGAGTACTGCGTGCAGTACTGGTGCCCATATCTGAAGAGGGACATTAAGTTACTGGAGGGGGTGCAATGCAGGGTGACAAAGATGATCAAGAGGCTGGGGGACTTATCACCTGAGAGGAGGCTGAGGGAGTTGAACATGTACTGGCTGGAGGAGAGGAGGGATGGGGGGACATGATTGAAACCTTTAAGTACATGAAAGGAATAAACAAGACATGTACAGAGGGGCTGTTCAAAGTAAGGGGGGGAGGTACACCAGGGGCCATGATATGAGACTGGAGGGAGGAAGATTCAGGAGGGAGATGAGGAGACACTTTTTTACAGAGAGGGTGGTGGCTGGGTGGAAAGTGTTACCTGCAGAAGTGGTATCCGTTAGAACAGTGGACTGCTTCAAAAGGGGATGGGACAGGACAAGGGGGAGGGTCAATGAAGGGGAAGGGTGGAAGGGAGGGGCAGCTGCAGAATAAGGGGTGCTAGCTGCACATTCGAGCAGACTTGATAGACCGCTAGGCCTTTATCTGCTAGCAAATTTCATATGTTCGTAACATTTACTGGTGGCTCCCTAAACCACCTATGAGCACTTCTGCTCCATCAGGGAATCTTCCTCATCAATCCCACATCTGGGTACTTTCCTGAGGCACCAGCCAAGTATCTGAGAGAAAGCAACAGGTGTCCCAGAGCAAACCCATAGAGGTGAATTTGGTAACTACTGGGGGGTTCTCCCACCTCTCGCTCCCATAATTCATACCCGGCCATTTCTCTGGACTGTAACACCTCATCCTTTAAAACACTTTGCTGTGTAGATTCTTTTTAAATATATTCACATTCAGTCTATTGTCTTTACATCCCATTTGTACTGAACTTGAACATACTTAATAAGTGGCTGTGTCCATTACTCTACACCCCCCACAGATTTAAGCAGTCCAATCCCCACATCCTCCAAACTGTACTTGGCTGTCTTTTCCTGACCCCACAGTAACAGTCCCTTTAGTTTCATCTTGTTTCAGGTGAAAACACATGGCCCTGTAGCAGAGTAAACTCACCCCTTGGTTGCAGGTGCCCCACAGGCATTTTCTCCTCAAAGGAAATCTTGTCCAGAACTTCTGGTGCCTCAGCACAAACTTAAATCAGGCAGCTTCTTTCTCCCTAGCCGGACCAGGGGGGTAGCCCCTGGAAGCAGGCTGATTCCTTCCCCCCATCCCCGCAGGAATGGGGCCCTTAACCACTGAAAGCGGTCTCTACCACTTCAATGTGCTCTTGTTGTGTTTCTCTTTAGTGAGAACACACACCTAATAACAAAAATAGCTCTTTGACAGAGCTTAGAGCTCTGAGGGCCTGCCTACAGCAGATCACCTCTTCTACAGACTGTACAGACTCTACTCACTCACTTCAAAATCCCCAGCATTCTACTCTAACCTCCAACTGTAACATTCCAGTGTGGCTTATGCAGCTGTGACAGTTCTAAAATGATGTCATCCCTCAGTCTTGGCTGAGACTGAGAACAGAGTGAGACAGTGTGAAATCCATTTAACTGGAGTTTCACAAGCTGCCTTCCCTGCCTACCACTAGGTCTTACTGGGATTCTAGTAACCCCGGATAACAGGGGGGTTACACTCACCCTGGGCCAGGAAAATGACTGTCCGCAGTCATTAGTTACCCGACCTAGGCCATCCTACCCTTTGTGCTACCTACGGAGAGGGGTGATCAGGCCCCCTCCTACCATGTGCTAGGCACAGGCAGGCAAAACTAAGGGCCCAGAGGCCATCGGCTGATGCATCAACCTCTACTCTGCCCACTGATTATGGGTACCCAGTGGATCTGGAAGAACTGTCCAGAGCATAGCCCTATTAGATCAGTACTGCGGCCCCTACAGCCGTTCAGGACCACATCCTGTCTATCCCCCTAGCCCTCTAGGGAAAACTTTTCTGCCTCTAACATAAAATTCCCAAAACAAAACAAACAGGGGACATTCCCCGACCCTGGACACCATGCAACCACACACTAGGAGCTAATACCATACACTATGCATTACTCCCATATCCCCCACAACCATACCTGTGGAAGAAAAAAGTTACACACAGTAACAACAACAACAGTACTTTAAACACTATACTCTAAAGTACTACTGAGGAACTTCACTGAGTCCCTCCTCCTCTTCTTGTCTTCTCTTCTATCTTCTTCAGGAACACCTGCAAGAAAAAGAAAGACAACACACACTCCTAATCTGCATACACAGTCTATCTAAACCCCTACCATCAAAACACTGAAGAATCCCAAAAAGATTTTTTTAGAAAAGTAGAAAAAACAGTATAAACATTAGGAAACAGTAGAAAACAATGACATTACTTACAATACACAATATTTGGGGGGATGGAGTGCCCTAAAAGTCCCATCTAGTGACCACAGTGCCCGAAGGCAAGTCCATTAAAGAGTCTCTCCTGGGCCGGAGCCCGGTGAAGCACAGTTCTAGCAGGCCAAAGTCCCGAAGGGGAGAGTCTTTGATGACAGTTCAAACATCTGGAGTCTGCTAGTGTAGGGTGTGTACTGCAATGTCATAAGAATAGAAAAGTCTGGACTTACCAGTCCCTTGTAGAACAACATGATACCACACCTGGTCCTCAGCCGAAGACTGTCCCTGTCAGCATTCTTCCAATACAGCTGGGTGGACATCTTCTGGGAAACAACAGGAGGGCACATCTGGAAACTGCTGGGCTGATGTCATCTCTGAAGAGGGAATCCTGGAACAGGAACAAAAAGGAGAACAGCTGGTCTGAAGTCATCTGATACCCAGGCGATGAATCAGGATACAGCTGGGCTGGTGTCCTCTCAGGATCTGAAGTCATCTGGTGGGCCAGTCAATGGATTCTGGAAAGCCAGTACACTGTAGAACTGATGAATGTGGGGCACCTGAGTCCTGGATACCCAGACTGGCGGAACAACATAGATACGGCAATGGCTGGAGTGGCAGCACTGGCTATCACTGCTCTGCTTTCCATTTGGTAAGCATGGGCACATTTGCAGGGAGGTCTTTGCATTGTGGCCAATAGCGCAACGGGTCAGGTATTGGAGTTATCTCCCCATCTGGGTGCTCATAATTCACACTGTGAAAGGTTTCATGTCCCTCTCCATCCACAATTCAAATAGTGTCCATAAACAGTGTCCTGCCTCTTTTCCACTGGCTGTATTTTTCTTGACACATTCTGTTCTTGACAGGCTTGTTTGCACCAGGATGCACATATCTCATTGCTTCTTCCCAAATCCAGGATTTCCTGCTTCTTTCAATCTCCTCCCAGACTCTCTGAGGAAAGGTAGGAAAGGACATCTCATAGATTTCATTCGCTTTCCTACGAACCAGTCTTTCCTCTTTACTAGCTTTGGTCAACCTGAGACCTCTGGCCTGGCTTGAGGGCGGCCAGTCCTGGGTCTGCCAGCTATACATTCTTAACGACACAAAAAATGGATCCCTGGCTTCTTCTTGCACAGCCAGGGCAGTGGAATCACCACTCTGTTCCATGTGTTCCTCTGAGGCAAGAGCTTGAGGCTGTGTACCAGTTACTTTTTCACAAGGCCACATAGGTTCCCCCTCTTCTTCTTCCTCACTGAGAATCTGTGCCCAGGAGTGAGCAGTCGTCCTCACTCCTGAGACTGTCCACTCTTCGCTGGGCATGGAGGTCGAAACCTCCCAATTCAAGGCCTCCCTCATCTCATCTTCACCTGTGAGACTTGGGCTAGGCCACTCTCTCCAAGGGTCTACTGATGCTTTTCCTGAAATGTCTCTCTGCGACTCAAACTCTGAAACATCAGCACATTGTTCTGTCTGTAAATCTGCACCCTCTTGCTTCATGCCACACTCTGAAGGGCCTTCTCCAACAGGCTCCACCTGGTGCTGTGTGCTGCCAACTGCAGATTCTTGAACTTTTGCCCATGTGGGAGCCAAATGAATCTTGGGTGCCTTAAACAAACCATATTTCTCTAGGCACCCAGAACAGTGAGGTACCATGAAGACGTCCCTTCCAGCATTTAAGCACATCACACATACTCGCACTGGATATCCAGGAATTGCCACATGAGGAGGTAATCGTCCCCCATAGTAACATCTCTCAATGTCCCTTAACTTGTTAACTTCTACTACTATCACAGCACGGGCATGATCCGGGTAGTGGGCTGGTCCTGAAGCCACGGCTGCAGACAAAAACAAACAACGCTCACTGTTATTTCAAGTCCCACATCACTGAAAACGTTCTTTCTCTTTCAAAATGGCTCCTCTGCTGCTGTGTTTACATTACTACCCCACCCTGTAATGGCGGTGGCAGCACTCCTATGCATCAACATTCTGTAACTGGGTCCAGCCACTGTGCATCTGATTTACACACTCTACTGATAACTTTGCTCAAACTGCACAAACTTGCACTGTTCTTTTTCCTAGCACATTTATATGATTTACCACATACTTTTTACTCACTGAAGACATTGCTCTAGCTTACAGTCCCTTAAAGCCTCAGTATTTCATAGCACAGGATTGCCTGTATTTCTTGCTGCATATCTGATACAACTCACAGTCTCTCACATGGCCTTGAAAATTATACTGACACTGAACCTATAATTATGCTCACAGTTGATTGCTTAGAATTCTTGTTTTTGCTGGTAAAACTTAACACAGTCCTTCTTTGCAAAGCGATTACACTGCTACACACAGATTCAGCTGGCTTTTGGTGAAATCACACAGTTTGAGCAATTATTTCTGTTTGTACTCACTGTTATTAGTAGCTGTTTGCTGCGATGGAAAAATGGCCTGAAGCCAGTCTTGGAGGCCTCTGGAAAGGAGCAGGTTGGCAGTCCTGCCGATTGGCCCTCTGAACGGCACACTCACAGTCCAGTCGATTGAGATGCGGGTTGAGCCCGAATTTAAACAGAAAAGTCAGTTTTTTAAACTTTTACAGTGCTTTCAGTCACCTCAACGCTCCTCCTCCTCCTGGTAAGCCAGTTCGCACACTCCACTCACTCTCCCTCTTGAATGCTGTGCAGTCACTCTAGAGCTGGCTTAGGGACGGGACTGATTGCAGTCTCACCAATCACTCGATGCCATGCAAATGAGCATCTTTCCTCTCATGCTCTTCTCCTCATGGCGATCGTCGAGCAGGCAAAATTTAAACTGCAAAACCACACTTTTTTTTTTCTTTAATGACTCCTCGGCGGGAGCCCATTTTAACCATTTTTTATGGCCATTAAGCACAACAAGTCTCTCAGTCCACACAGAAAGCATTTCCAACATCTAGGGCACAATTTTCCTTTTGCTACCCACAGTTTTCCACACTTTTCTTTGTCACAAACACTTTTAAAAGCTGGCAAACGCTGGTAATTTGATGCAGGACAAGGGCATACACTCTCAGGCTTTACTGCTCCTTGGTAAACAGTTGGCATTTTAATAGCAGCACATGGATAAAAGCACACAGCGGCACATTAGTTAAACGTTGCTTCAGTTGTTTTGGGCTACCCACTGCCAGATAACCAAAATGCTAGTCATTATCCGAGCAACCTTTCTTACATTCCTCCCTAAATTCCAAACCCAAATCCTCAGCGGTGCCTCCATTTTTGTAACCCCCACCCAAGTATGCCATTTTCATCTTGACAGCAATACCAGGTGGGCTGGGTTTGGGGAGGAATATGTCACTCAGCACATTGGCTAGGTTTGGCTACTCTGCAACAGGGGCACCCAAGTAACTCCAGACAAAGGAAGCAATAACTGTAATGTCCAATACCAGAAGTGGGATTCTAAAGTGTGGCTTTTATTCACATCCAACAGAATAAACAAAGCATAGCTGGACCCCCATGGGGCTACACTCCTGGTAATGCAGATTTATGGAGATTGGAACACATCCTTATTCACTTTAGCCCTCAGGCTCTGAAACACACTGGGCACACAGCATGAACTTGTACACTGCTCTGGGTTTTCCCTGGCTTGGCTCTCTTGTCAGCCCTTTGGACACTTTCCATATAGCATGGAACATTTACTGGTGGCTCCCTAAACCACCTATGAGCACTTCTGCTCCATCAGGGAATCTTCTTCATCAATCCCATATCTGGGTACTTTCCTCAGGCACCAGCCAAGTACCTGAGAGAAATCAACAGGTGTCCCAGAGCAAACCCATAGAGGTGAATTTGGTTACTACTGATGGGGGGTCTCCTACCTCTCGCTCCCATAATTCATACCCAGACATTTCTCTGGACTGTAACACCTCATCCTTTAAAACACTTTGCTGTGTAGATTCTTTTTAAATGTATTCACATTCAATCTACTGTCTTTACATCCCATTTGTGCTGAACTTGCAATTACTTAATAAGTGGCTGTGTCCATTACTCTAAATCCCCCCCCACAGATTTAAGCAGTCCAATCCCCACATCCTCCAAACTGTACTTGGCTGTCTTTTCCTGACCTCACAGTAACAGTCCCTTTAGTTTCATCTTGTTTCAGGTGAAAACACATGGCCCTTTAGCAGAGCGAACTCACCCCTTGGTTGCAGGTGCCCCACAGGCATTTTCTCCTCAAAGGAAATCTTGTCCAGAAGTTCTGGTGCCTCAGCACAAACTTAAATCAGGCAGCTTCTTTCTCCCTAGCCAGACCAGGGGGTTGACCCTGGAAGCAGGCTGATTCTTTCCCCCCATCCCCACAGGGATGGGGCCCTTAACCACTGAAAGTGGTCTCTACCACTTCAATGTGCTCTTGTTGTGTTCCTCTTTAGTGAGAACACACACCTAAAAACAAAAAATAGCTCTTTGACAGAGCTTAGAGCTCTGAGGGCCTGCCTACAGCAGATCACCTCTTCTACAGACTGCACAGACTCTACTCACTCACTTCAAAATCCCCAACGTTCTACTCTAACCTCCAACTGCAACATTCCAGTGTGGCTTATGCAGCTGCAACAGTTCTAAAATTATGTTATCCCTCAGTCTCACCTGAGACTGAGAACAGAGTGAGACAGTGTGAAATCCATTTAACTGGAGTTTCACAAGCTGCCTTCCCTGCCTACCACTAGGTCTTACTGGGATTCTAGTAACCCCAGGTAACAGGGGGTTACACATGTCCTGCAGGGGATAAAGAGAGTGGACATCAAGGAACTTTACTCCTTTGGCTCAGACACAGGGGTGAGAGGGAATTCACTAACACTGGCAGGGGGGAATCAGAAAGGACAACCACAAGCACTTCTTTATGGAATGAGTGGTGAACAAATGTAATAAACTATTAGAGGAAGTGGTACAGTTTAAATCAACCAGAATCTTCAAGCAGGGATGGGATAGGCATGTGGGTTTAGTTAGAAAAAAAGGGGCAGCAACCAAGGGGAGGATTGCCACTGGGGCAAGGTAGAATAGGTAGGCAGAGTGGGGAGGCCGGATGAGCCTTTTTCTGCCATCAATGTCTGTATCTATGTATGGAAATCCAAACACTTTCAGATGCTATTGTACCACAGTAGACATATCCGAATGCTGTTGTACCATGGTAGGTACAGTATGTCACTACTGCACTACAACATAGAATCTTTTATCTGTTAAGATTCCTCATGCTTAACTACACTGCAGATTCCTCATAAAGAAGATATCAGCCATATTTGTAACACCCCAAGTGAACTGTTTGTTTATAGATGAATTACTGGAAATGATGCCAGTCACATACAGTATCCACAACTTAAATCACATTAAATGTTCTTACGCTTAGCATTTGTTCTGTTTTGTGTTTATTGGACCACAGTTCAAAACAGAGTTAGAAAGAAGGTAAACAAACCAAACATATACAGGGCAACCATACATAACAAGGCTGATGTTTCCATCATGGGAGAGATGACATCATAGAGACCTCTTCAGCTTTGCTCTTGAGGTCTATGATGTCATCTCACTCCTCAATGGAAACACAGTCGTGGTGTGTGGTTGCCCATACATCAGTACATATATTTTATTATTATATTATTTCTAGGCTTGCTAGCTTTCAATAAAAATTGGTAGCTGTTGATAAATGTTGATTCTGTTAAAACTACAGAACTCGATGAAAAAAAACCACACAATGATATTAATCTATTTTTTGAACAACCATTACCATGTGAAGTTGCCAATCATCACACTTTTGGCCCTATTTTCCATACCTGACCTCGACACGCCCCCCCCCCCAACTGAACTGTATAAGAGCGAACTTTTTCAAGCATCCTCTGGACGCTTGTTTCATTGCTGTGGCCACATGACTGATTCTTCTACTCTTCTACCTCTGCCATGTGGCTGCTGCTTTTGTTTTCCCTGCTCTGGGCCCCTCTGTCCTGGCTCTGGCATCCCTGGCTGTGCTGGGCTCCTTCTCTTTTCCCAAGTTGGCTGCTCTCACTCGGTGGCCCTGTATTGCTGGCTACTTCTAGCTCTGACTGGTGTCTTTTCTGCTGGGGTTGTCTGTTGCCATCTACGGCTGCCTTTAGCTGGCATGCCTTTGCTCTCCACTCCCCTGTGGCTGCTGTTGCTTTTGGCCTGCTGTTTCTGAGTCCAAGTGCACTCCTTCTGCTTTTAAATACTTCAGTACTTACTGTATGTTTTGTGGTAAATTCTGCTCAGCTGAAGTGTCGGTTACAGCTGGCAGAAGTGCAGGTGTAGCAGCGTCTTGGGGAGTGATTATGGAGCTTATTTTGAGTGATAAAAAATCGGGAACACAGCTTTAAAATAACCATTGATATTAATTGTTGAAATGATAAAAAAATAAAAATCAGATTCTGACAACCATAATTATTTCTGTTGTATTGTGATTAGAGGCATGTGAATTTTTTGCCACATGGGTGGAATTCCATGAAATTCCCATTCTATTTAGCTACAGTTTCCGCAAATTTCAGAATTCACCCCAGAAATGGCAGAATATGTGGAATTCCTTGAATACTGTAGGATTTTTAGTCTATGATGTTTAAAATTTCCATAGACTTTTCAGAAGCAGAAGTTAACAATTTCTTATACCACTAGGCCCTAGGGCCTGATTCCCAGAGTCCTCCTGAATGGTGCAAGGGACTTGCACCACAAGGACTGGTGCATGGTGCTGCTTGCTCCAAAAGATGCAACCTCAGCAATTCACAAAAGCAGCCTACATCAAACACAGGCTTCGTGCACCAAAGAAGGCTTGCATCATCCTTGTGGCACAAAATGGGCTGCGACATGGCGCTAGGGGTCTTGCAGCAGATGAATGCTGCCATATCCCCTAAATCGGGATTCACAAAACCCTCCCAGAGGGCTAATTTCTAGGTACCATTAGACCAGCTGGGGCTGGTCTAAGGGTACTTAGAAATGCCCTCTCAGAGGGTTGCAAACTGTGCAGCAATGTGCTATAGTCCCCCCATCCCTGACCTCCATTGTAGGAATAAAGTCATATCCCTGGTGGTTTACCGGAACCCCCCAGCCCTGATCCCAATTTATTAAACAACCACCATCCCTGGTGGTCTAGCAGGCCCCCTCAGCTCAAATCCTTCTTTATTAAAACAATAATAATGTCCCTGGTCAATCAATCAATCAATTTTTATTTAGAGAGCGTAAATCTCATTAAGAACCAATGCACTTTACATTAAAACATTTAAAACAACACAGATACAATAAGACAGTGAATGATCATTATTAAAACAATTAAAAAACTATTTCTATCCTGGGAATGCTGAATTAAATAGATAGGTTTTCAGCTCCTTCTTAAAGTGCTCTAAGTTCTAACTCTCTCGGAAAGGGCAAAGCAGAGAGTTCCAGAAAATTGGGGCCATATATGCAAAGGTACAGTCCCCAGATGACTTCAAACACACTCCTGAAACCTCCATCATGCCCTCATCCATGGAGCGGAGGGTGCATGAAGGGTGGTAAGGGTGGAGGAGGTCTTGCAGGTAACCAGGCCACTGCCCATGTAGGGCCTTACAGGTCTGCAAACCAACCTTGAAGGAGATCCACCACCTGTCTGGCAGCCAGTGCAGACAATGGAGCACAGGAGTAGTAAGACATGACCTAGATAGACTGGTCAACAACCTGGCCGCTGCATTCTACACTAGCTGCAGGCGGCAAAGATCTACCATCGACAGCCCTAGATATAGGTCATTGCAGTAATCAAGGTGAGAGGTCACAAAGGCATAGACCAGTGCTGGCAGATCACCAGGAGGAATCAGGTGCTTAATACTAGCGATGTTCCTCAGATGGTAAAAGGAGGTGCAGACCTTGGCTGACACCTGATGTTTAAGTGTCAAACTGCTGTCCAAAACAACGCCAAGATTCCTCACCGATCTTAGGTAAGCAATTGTGAGCCTCCTAGCCAAAGCCCAGAGCCTGTCCTGATTGCTCCCTCGGCCCCCTGCGACCAGATTCAAATACCAGCACCCCAGTCTTTTCTGGATTCAACTTCAACCATTTGGCCCTCATCCAGCCTTGGATCTCAGCAAGGCAGCTGTTAAATACTGAGACCGGCTTCTGTTGCTCAGGTGCAAACGACAGTTATAGCTGAATATCATCTGCATTACAGTGAAAACTCAGCCCATATCATGTTATGATGTCCCCAATGGTAGCATATACACCAGGAACAACATAAGGGACAAGACAGAGCCCTGCAGAACCCTACATGGCAGGGAGACTGGTGCCAAGGAGAAAATCTCCCAAACCACCCGCTGTGACCTGCCAGTGAGGAACAATTTAAACCAATTGTGGACTGTACCAGCCAGTCCACAACAAATCTGCATGCACTCCATCAGCACCCCATGGTCCATGGTATCAAATGCTGCCAAGAGATTAAGGAAAATCAAGATAGTACATCTTCCTCGATCTCTCACCATCAGGAGATCATTCAGCAGCTGAACAAGGGCAGTCTTGGTACTATGCCTCTTCCTGAAACCAGATTGGAGAGGATTGTAGATGCTGTGACTTGTTTAATAGGTCTCCAATTGAGTGGCCACCACCTTCTCAATAATCTTACCCACAAAAGGCAGGTTAGAAAAGGGTCTGTAATTTGTCAGGCAGTCAGGATCCAGTGAAGATTTTTTCAGGAGTGGTTTTATATCTGTCTCCATCAGGGGTTCTGGAAAAACCCCTGTCACTAGAGAACTCTGAACTATCTTGGCTAGAACTGGGCTGATGACATCAACACACCCCACTAGGAGGTGCATTGGGCCCTGGTCCAAACTACAGCAAGTTGGCCACAACCCCTGGACAACCTTCACAACATCCTAGACCTCCAACTGGTTGAAATCATACAGACAGCTTGACCACCTATGACCTCAAGCCCATTTCCTCAAGGCTCATTTGAGGGTGTTGCCTTTATTTCTACCTGATGTTGGCAATCTCATCGGCAAATAACAGAGTAAACTCATCACACCTTGATTGTGAAAATGCTCCTCTGGACTGGAGACAGGCTGGATTGCACAGCCTATCAGCAGTGCAGAAGAGCTGAGCTGGTCTGTTCGTTGCCGCAGCAATCTCCTTGGACAGAAATTCTGCCTTCTTACAGGAGACTGCTGATTGATAGTCTCTATAGTGGACCATCAATATAAGCTTGTCCTCCTCCAGACCGGTCCTCCACAAATGCCACTCCAGCCTTCGACCCCTCCTCCTCATCTCCCTGAGTGTCCCATCAAACCAGGATGACCTCTGGTGTGAGGTGAGGGGTCGAACATGGACAGGTGCAATGGATTCGAGGGCATCAGTCAAGACCCTATTATAGGTCAGCACCAATTCCCCCGGCTCCTCGTATGCACTCATCAAACCTGATAGGTCCAGCACCACCATTGAACCACCTGGGGCAACATCCCTTAAAGGGTGATACTGGACCATCTCCATAGTGGGAGGTCTATTAGGGGGGCATCAAATGAGAACCTCACAGTATGGTGGTCTGACCATGCGACTG
Organism: Neoceratodus forsteri; assembly: GCA_016271365.2. Classification (NCBI taxonomy): domain Eukaryota; kingdom Metazoa; phylum Chordata; order Ceratodontiformes; family Ceratodontidae; genus Neoceratodus; species Neoceratodus forsteri. Next base: position 511,293,685 of record CM028134.1, on the reverse strand, counting down.
ACTCCACCGTAGGGTCAAAGAACTCCATTCCCAGCAGAAAGACGAGGTCCAACGAATGGCCATGAATATGGGTTGCAGAGGTAACAACCTGTGTTAAACCCAATGAACACATAAGTCGAAGAAAGTCCCGTCCAAACTGTGAGAGTTCATCATTGATCCAAGCATTGAAGTCCCCCAGAATAATCCATCTGGGAGACTCCAACACCAGATCAGCGATGAAGTCCATGACTTCCTGCAGATCTAGTGGATCCCTCCCATCCCTGATCTGCCCATAGCATTTACAGAGCTCTTACCCTGGTGGTCTAGTGGACCCCCCCACCACAGCAGGCAGTGCCCCACCATCCTGCTCCCCTGTCCTATTCCAGAGCCGGTTCCAGGGACATCTCTCCACTCTCCACCATTGCCAGGCACTGACTCAGCTGTCAAGGAGCATACTCTATACAGTACGCACTTTGATTGACAGCTCGCATGTACTGTATGCAGTGCACTCCTTGACAGCTCAGTTGGCACATGGCTGTGCTGGAGAGCAGAGGGCTGTGCCGGGCTCCAACTCTGGGATGGGATGGGATGGGAAGAGCAGGTTGTGGAGCACTGCCTGCTGGGGTGTGGGGGGCCATTAGACCACCAAGGTAAGATCTCAGTAAATATTAAGGGCAGATGTGGGATAGGGAGGGGGGATACTAGACCATCAGGGATGCTGTTTTTTTTAATAGAAGGGGATTGGGGTTAGTGGGGTTGCTAGACCAGCAGGGATGCTGTTATTGTTTTATCAAAAGGGGATCTGGGCTGGGGGGGCCACTAGACTAGGAGGTATGTTGTTTTTTAATAAACGGGGATCAGGGCTGCGGGGGAGCTAGACCACCAGAGACGTGAGTTTATTCCTACAATGGGGGTCAGGGATGTTGGGGGAGCTAGTTACCAGGGACCGCTGTCTATGGTGCTATTGTCACAGGACCACCATGTGGCTTGCAGCACACATTCAAGATGCACTTTCTGTTTGGTGCAGGGACACAGTTGCTGCAAGCTATGGGATGTTGACGTTGGGACCCTAACCAATAGTGAATCGGGCACAGCGTTCCTGGTGCACCAGCATTTGGCGCAAGCTGCCTCCAGCACAACTTGTGCCACCCTTTGTGAATCGGGGCCCTAATTCCAAGAGGTGAAGGCAGGACAGCATCAAGCAACAGTGAGCTGAAGCTCAAGTGATGAAGATGAGGGAAACAGGGTGCAAGACTAAAATTGCAGACAGAGAGAAAAACAAATTAAGAACTTGCCTCACAATGACATGCAACAAAATAGAAAAAGAGTAACTGTGCAAGGAAAGTGCATGACTTAATTGAAGTACTGTTTCGTGTGCAAAGCTGATAAAAATAGAGTAGAAACCCAACAAAAAATGCAATATCACTGCACGTTGAAAAAGGCACTTTATAAAGATTCACACTCCTACAGTATATTGGGTCTCCACATAGTGGGACCACAGAGCAATTACTTTAAGAGATAAACTAATTTTCCTACAGTCCAATATAATGACACTCAGTTACTCAGAGAACCCTGCAAGATGATACTATAGATAATAAATAATGTTAAAATATATACTGTACAATATAAAAAAACTAAAAACAGAGTACATGGCTAGGAAAATAAAAGTAACAAGAGTTCATTACCAGGAGCATCAATTTAATTCAATTCATTCAGATGAAGTTCATTGCTGAAGTGTATGAGAATTCCAGCACATTCCTGTAAAAGATTTAAGGAAGGATAAGTATGTATACATATATATTAGCGATCACTATACACCGAATGCATTTTTCTTTCTACTCCATGTTCGTTTTATCCCAAGAATGGAGCCATTTCCAAACACTTATTTAATCATGACAATTTACAGTATGTAGCCCAAAATTAAAATTCCAAAAATTCTTCTTGACAAAAGGTCATTGGAGTCTCCACCTCTTCAATTACAGTATGTTCATTCTTTTCAATAGCAACAAACCTGACAGTACTGTACGGCTCCCGTATTTGCTTGACTAATGCAAGCCGATCCCCAGACATTAGATACTAAGGGACCCTCAGTCCTGTGGAGGGGACTGGCCAGGATTCTTAGGAGTTTTTGTGGAACCACAGAGCAATTAATCCGCTCATAAGTGCTGGGAAACTTTGTCTTCATTTAAAGTAACTCACTGTGCACATCAAGTTCTTCAGGCAAGTAGTAAAGGATTTATTTAATAACACACGCTCACAGAGGGCATTTGCTTCTTGCTACCACAGGCACCTCCTTCTTCGGAGGCTGTTACACAATCATCTGGGGTTTCCTGATCACATTGCCCATCATTTTATGTACTCAGAGGCATGATGTTAAAACATTTCATTCCTGATGTGATCAAAAGAAGGAATGTTTGTTCCAGTATGCAATCCTGATTATCAAAATAGTGTTCTGCTCAGTCACCAGCTTCCCAGGCAGACGAGTTACCGTGGTGTTCACTGGGACCATCACAGTGGGAAAAGTGTTGCAAGTCCAGCATGACAAAAGGGATAACTGCCATTGCAATGCACTGTTTTCTGCAGAATTCTGCTAAATAATGTGCTTGAATCTTATGGGCACATTGTTCTGTATTTAGAAACTTGCCAACAAATACAGTCTCAATCATCAGCATTCTGCACACCTGTGACAACCAAACCAGACAGATTTGACAGACTTGACAGTTGTAGCAGATGATTTCTCCTTGACTTCTCCAGCCAGTTATACCTTTCCAATAGAATGCCACTCCAGGCACCTGGGATCATTTTGGGTGCTATGTGTCTTTCTTTGAACACTTCTACTTTCTTTAAAGGAGGATCCATTGGGGTTTCTTAAAAACAATTCCCTCTCATTCTTTAGCCAGTCCCACACAATGTTACACACTTTCTGGCTCCTTTTTCCACTCTTTCAGTTTGGCTTTCTTGATATAGGTATACTCAAAGATTGGTACCCAAGGCAAGGGCTCCATCTACCTCCTGTACCATAGCTTTTGTTAAACCTCAGCTCTCTTATAGCCCGTCTCTCATTTTCTCTCTTTCAGATGCTATATCTCTTCCTGAGTGCTTCTACATACTCTGGACTATCTCTGCAGCTCTCATGTTTGGGCTGCTTTGCTGTTTCACTCTGAAAGGAACCTCTGGGGCCTTGGACCAAACAGGCAACCTTACTCAAATCCCAAGTCTGGGGCCCTGCCACCTCTCCAAACCAAGCAGAACTACCCTCGTCCATTTATATTATTACACAAAGTTAAAGAAGGAGTGAAAGGACAAAGGGAGAAAGCTGACAAGAGGGGGATGGTATGGGCACAAGCTGTAAGATAGTCTACTTACATGCCCTCAGCCTAGGAAAAAAAATTGTGATCTCCAGGCAGTGGTGGAGGAGGATATGAGATTAGACCTTGTAGCCATTACAGAAACATGGGCCACTGCGAATAATGACTGGGACCTGGCAGAAATAAGCTATGTCATGTATAGGAGAGACTGGCATAAGGGAAAAGGTGGTGGGCTAGCCCACTATGTCAAGGAAGGGATAGAGGTGGTAGAAGATAGGTCCATCAGGAGAGGAAATGGGGAGACAGAATTGCTGTGCGTACTGTTCATTACAGAAATGGGAAAGAAGCTGCACATAGGGGTGGTCTGTAGACCACCAGAACAGGGAGACAAGGAGGAGAGGGAATTATGAGCAGAAACTGAGAAGGGAGACACAAAGGGGGAGGTAGTTGTCGTGTGGGATCTCAATCTCCTAGACATAGATTTAGATATTTCAACAGCTAAGTGCACCAGATGTTAAGCCCTGTTAGATACATTGCAGGACTGCCTGCTGGTGCAGCTGCTCAGTGAACCCACAAGACAGGCTGCCATCCTTGACATGGCACTCATCAACTTGAAAGTGGTAGGCAGGGAACCACTGGGGACCAATGACCATAACACCATATGGTTTGACCTGTCCCTCAGTATGGGTATATTAAAGGCTGTGGTTTTGGATTTCAGACAAGCAGACTTTGATCAGAAAAGGGAATTAGAGTTGGGTGGAACTGACAAAATGGGATGTGGGGGTGTGGAGGAAAGTTGGGAAAATTAAAGTGGTTATTCTTGAAGCAACCAAATCATACTTGAGAATGGTTACCAAGGATAAAAGGCACAAGAGGCCAATCTTGTTTTCTAAGAAGGTCAAGGAGGCAGTGAGGGTCAAAAAAGGGTCTTCATTAGCTGCAACGAGAAACAAAGGGATGAAGAATGGAGCAAACACCAAGTAAAGATAAAAGAGGTCAGGAAAGCAGTCAGGGACACAAAATCAGACACAGAACTGCATATTGTGGAGAAGATCAAGAGGAGAAAAAACAGTACTTTAGGTGCATCAGGGAAAAAAGGAAGATTAGTGGGGGGAATTGTTAGGTTGATGGAGTGGGGTAGGGTAGTAGAGGAGGATGAGCAGAAAGTAGCCATTATAAATGACTACATCTGCTTAGTATTCACTGTGGAAGATAGCGTGCCTCTTGAGAAAGTGGTACACCTGCTTCAAGAGGGATCCCAGAAATGGCACTGGTGGTAGTTACAGGAGAAAGGGTGGTTAGAAAAGGGCTTGCTTCCCTCAAAAAGATAAGGCTGCAGGACCAGATGGGATGTACCTGATGGTGCTCAGGGAGTTGGCATTGGAACTGACTGAACCCCAGGCAGGGCTAGTTAATAGCTCACTGCTGTCAGGGGTGGTTCTGGGAGATAGGAGGATACAGGATGTGGTGCAGCTCCACGAGGAAAGGCATAGAGAGGAACTGGAAAATTATAGGCCTGTCAGTCTTACCTTTATTATAGGCAAACTGATGGAGACACTAATCAAAGTGGATCTAGGGACTAGCTAGAGAGAAATGGGCTCCAGGATAGTAAGCAGCATGTGTTCATGGCAGGGAAATCTTGTCGGATCAACCGGATGGGTTATGGATAAGGAACAAACAGCAGATTTACTCTGTTTACTTTGATTTCAGCAAGGAATTCAACTCGGTGCCATTCAGAAGGTTGCTGAAAAAATTAGAGGATCTGAGAATAGCAAAGGATCTATTTAGATGGGAAGTTGGTTAGAGGGAGGCAGCAGAAGGTGGTGGTAAACAGAGTTCAATAATGAGAAAGGCAGGTCATGAGTGGAGTACCACAGGAGTCAATTCTGGGACCAGTCCTTTTCAACATGTTAATCAGTAACATAGGAGCAGGAGTAGAGAGCAAGATGTGCTTCTTGACAGAAGACACTATGCTGTATGGCAGGGTAGATAGCAAGGAAGAGGTAAGGTGAGTTGCAGAGGGACATGCAAAGTTTAGAGAGGTGGTCTAAGGTCTGACAGTTGAAATTCAACACAAAGGCCCAGATATTCAACCCCGCATTGTGCCCCAGTGGGATATTGAAAAGGCTGCTTGGTGCAGAACAAATGCCAATGTGCTGGGGAGCAATGTAAATGTATGCGGCGCAGATGCAGGGGGCGTGCCCATGCATATGTGGCACATCCCAATATTCATCCCGGGATGTGTGGCACCTATGCTGTTACAACCCTGCATTGCGCCACATAGTGGGGCTCAAAGTTGAGCCCGTGAATCAGTGGAATAACTCCCGGCCACCCACAGGTGGGCTGCTGTATTGCAGGGTGCAACACAGCAGCCACCAGCTGTGGTTGGCCATCCGCCCACCTGGAACACTGTCCACAAGCACCCACATATCTCTGGCAGTCTAGTGGTATCCCTCTCCCTCCCATTACCCCGATCGCTGTTACAGTACTTTAACCCATTCCCTGGTAGTCTAGTGGTACCCCTTTTCTCCCATTGCTAGTGAATATCCTTAACAATTCCCTGGTGGTACCCCCTGCCCCTAGCCCTGATTACGGTAAATCACCATATGTAAAGTCCCTGGTGGTCTAGTGGTACTCCACCTGCCAATTGTCTCGATCATGTTAAATCCCCAGTGTAAATTCCCTGGTGATCCAGTGGCACCCCCCCCACCTCCCACCCACACAGGACCCCTTGCCCCACCGCTCCCCCTCATCATCGGGTGGGTGGCTGCAAACCACCTGCATACTGCCCGGCCACCAGCCGTATGATAGGTACATTATGGGCTGTACTAGACAGTCCCAAATATGTGAATGACTTGAATGTGAATAAATTCATGATTATGCATTTGGGGGATACAAATCCAAAGTACCAGTTTAACTTAAATGATGTTTCATTAAAACCTATAACTTAAGAAAAAGGTCTGGGAGTTATCATCAGTTCCAAACTCATATTTAGTACACACTGTAACCACCTTAGAAACCAGGCAAACAGGTTGATAGGATGTATCAAAAGATCCTTTGCTTCCAGGAATAGAGAATGCATTTTGCCATTGTACAGAGCATATGTACATCCTCACCTGGACTACTGTTCACCTCTCTGGAGTCCCTATCTTAGAAGAGACATCAATGCCTTGGAGAGGGTTCAACATAGAATCACCAAGATAATAGACAATATGCAAAACAAAAGCTATGAGGAAAGACTAAGGGAACTAGGCCTATACTTGTTGGAGCAAAGAAGGAAAATGGGTGATCTTCTGTTGATGTTCAATATTTCTAAAGATGCTGAGCTCATGGCTCAACTTGGTTTAGTCTTTAACATTAGGGAAAGTAATTCGAGAAGTCACAAATATCAACTATCATTAACTTACCCAAGGACAGATATCAGACATTACTTCTACACTCAGAGAATTATTCCATTATGGAATGCTTTACCAACGTTTATTCTAGAAACAAATGACATAGACACATTTAAAATAAATCTAGATAAATATTTGCTTAACCAAGCATAAATATTTACCAGCATTCTGGAGATGTACTTATATGGGCTCCGGCCTTCTGTACATCTAAAGAACTCCTAGTATGACTACTAGTATGACATATTTGGGACTGTCTAATATAGTATGCCCTGCAAGCCCATACTGTACCTGTCATATGGCCGGGTGGCGGGCAGTATGCAGGCAGTTGCAGCTGCCTGCTGATGATGGGGGTGGGGTGGGGGTGGGCAAGTTGTCCTGTGTGGGTGGGAGGGATGGGGTGCCACTGGATCACCAGGAATTTACATCGGGTGATTTACCACCATAATGGAGAATCAGAAACAGCATCAGCCAGTCGGACAGCCAGTCAGCCAGCTACCACTTCATGACTGCTACTACCCCTGCCTATTACAATCAGGGGAAACCCAGAAATACTGTACCAGCACTGAGATCAATATGGTTAAGGCACATTTACCAAAAAGGACTACCAGAAAGAATGAGACACTGACTGTGATGACGAGCAAGTGCCAGATCTCTAGTTTGTAACCAGTCTCCTGAATATGATTTTTGTAGAAGGGGATAGTGTGTTTGTGTGTGTAGCTAGTTTTATTTCTCACTCACAGGCACCACTTTTACTTAGCAATGGCCCTCAGTATGGAATGCAATGTGAATACATTACTATCAGGAAGCAACGTGACAGAAGAGCACCAGGTAGTCTGAAAGTCACCACTTTATCACTGCTACTATCAAGGGGTAAAACAGAGCTAGCAGCATTTAAATTAAATCAATCCAGCTAAGGCACATTTTGCTAAATGATGTCCTTAGAATGAGAAAGCGACTGTGTGAGATCAAGGACTTGTCTGCCACAGTTGCTACCAATACAATGTCATGTACTGGCTGCACCCTCCCACCCACCCAGAGGAAAATGATGATTTGGTCAAGAAAAGGCAGGCAAATTCCAGATCTCTAGTTTTCACCAGTCCAATCTGAAAATTGAAAGCTGTTGTTATTCTCACTTAATCCACAAATGCAGCTGTCAGTGTCATCTTCTTCAAGATTAGCATCACATATGTAGTCAAAGTTTGGCAAGTTAACCTTCAAGAATATTAGTTTGTCTACATTGTCTGATGTTAATCTTGTCTGTTTATCAGTTACAACATCCCCAGCAGAGCTAAATAAATGTTTGGAATAGACGTTGGAGGGTGGACATCCAATATACTTACAAGCCAAGGTAGCCAGCTTTGGCCAGCATGATTTTTTTCTTTTTCCACTAAGCTAAAGGGTCGTTCTTTTCACTAATGTTGAAAGACAAAGACAGATATCCATCTACCATGTTTACTACTGAGCATGCATTCTCTCCTTCTGGAATTTCAGTGTCCTGCAGCTGACACCAAAATGTCATCTGCCTCATTGTCTGCTTCTGTACTGTTTTTTTGGAGCAGTCTTTTGAATCTGATGTGGTGTCACTGTCATTGTAGTACCTCTTCCTAATGAAACCTCATCTACTGCATTAATCAAGTGGTTATGAAAGTAATATCCAAATAATCAATGATATGTGCCTGAAAACTGCTTGTAAAATATAAGTTTAAATCATTGTGATTCATCCAAGTGAGAAAGCTTTTGGCCTCTGCACTTGTGCCATCACAGACGCAAAGTACATCATTAATTAAACAGTTCCAGGTGACTATGTTTTTGTGGAAGGGAATGGTTGTTGCATTGTAGATAAAGTCTTCCTCCTATTTACCCAAATAAAGGTTTGCAAAAGAGGGTGCTACCCATTGCTGTGCCACAAATGATAATAAAATAGGTAATTCTAGAACAGTTTTTTAATTTATTAATTTTCATTCTTTTCAAGCCTGTATATTTGCAAATATTTTTTATTGATGCCACCTGAATGTTGCAAGACTTTATCTTTTTCTTCCTGTATTCATGTTATTTTATACATCAGCTGTTATAAAGTCATACTAGCATGACAATGTGATAGAAACATAGAAACATAGACTTTGGCGGCAGATAAGGACCACTTGGCCCACCCAGTCTGCCCATTTCACTACCTACTGGATAAGCTGCAGATTCTAGTTAACCAACAGCCTACTTCCTGCCACCCCCCACTACAATTGCCTTGTGGCTGTCCCATGCATGTTTGAATTCCCCCACTGTTTTAGCCCCAACAACCTCCCCAGGAAGGCAGTTCCACGCATCCATCACTCTCCGTGAAAAAAGATTTCCTCACATAACCCCTGAGCCGTCCCCTCTCTATCTTTAAATTGTGTCCACTTGTTCTTACACATCTCTTTTTCTGAAAGATGCTACCCTCCTGGACTTTGTTGATTCCCTTGAGGTACTTGAACATTTCTATCACGTCCCCCCTGTCCCTCCAGTGGGCAGCTTTAAGAGAGGCTGGCATAGGTATGGGGGAAGGCAAGGATCATGGGTAGAGAGGATGGGAGGAGTGGGGAGGGAGGGCAGAGACATTAGCTCAAGCTGTTGACCCTGCAATACGAGCAGACTTGATAGACCAAATGGCCTTCCTCTGCTGGCTTCTTTGTATGTTCGTATGTATGTTCTTAAGTTGAATTTCACCTGGTTGGTATATCCTGAACAAGCTGGTGGCGAGGAAGATCTTTGTTCTTCTGGATATCAGCAAGGATGTCGTGGGCTTTTACTGATTGGTTGAAGTGGCCACTCATTTTGTGCACTGTTCCCACAGTGGTTGATACTTGCCTGTCATTATCCAAGAAGCTTTGAACGATTAGGTTGAGACAATATGCAAAACAACGCATATGTATATAGTTGCCATCATGAAGTGCTTTTCAAATATTTGAACCATTGTTAGTAAAAAAAAAAAAACACAACTTTCAAACCCTGTGAGGTGACCCAAGCACTAATGAGTCTTTTCAGTTCTTGCTGAATGTGCTGTGCTGTGAGTCTGTGTTGAAAGTTAGATACATGAAGAACTGCCATTTTCTGAACCATGAGTGTTTTTTTGGAGCTGTGAGAGATAGGCAAGGCAAGGCAAGTTTATTTCTACGGCGCCCAGTCCATGAGGCTCTGGGTGCCTTACATAAAAGCAGTTAGGGAAAGACAAGTAAAAACACATACAATATATTTTATATATAGTAGTGGTAGTAGTAGTGGTTGAAGTGGTCGGTGTAGCAGGCAGAGTGGTGTGTGAGGTTAATGAGTTAACCGCAAAACCAACCCAGTGTGTGGTAAGAGAAAGATTGGCAATGGTTTGGGTGCTTGTCCACGTGTTGGTAGTAAAGTGAACTACCTTGTCCTCAGCCTCTAGGAGAGCATGCCTTACCTGAAGTACTGAACTGTCATACATCCTGGGCACAGCAGTTACTGCAAAGTATTTTCTACTTGGCATTAAATATTGTGGATCTAAGTATTCTATAAGCCTTTGGAAACCCACATCTTAAACAAGAGAATATGGCTACAAATCAAGTACAATTATTTGTTATTTAATGATTTATTGCCACTGTTATCAGATGGTTTCACGAATATGTAGATTTTCTTTTAAAAACCTCTTGTAACTTCAAATGCCTCTTATCATTAGACTTGGCTGGGGGAGTTGTACTACATGTCCTGCCTGGTAAAACAGAGGAACTTACAGAATTATCCTGAGACAAAAGTTGACTTTCAGATCTTGGTTGGTGAATACCGTCTCCTACTGTTTTCTGCAGAATGTTCCTATTCACCAAGAGCCCTGCTACATTTCCAGGTTCCAATGTTAGACTGTTTGAACTATATATAATAATAGCGTGAATTCACATAACATGTTGCATCATTGTTGTGGTTCCAAGATGATCTTTATTTTTCCCCTACTAACACAAGTATTGCAGTGCACACATATAGCTTGGCAAGCATCCAGGAGTTTATGTAAACATGATTCCAAAAAGTAGAGGTGGACTATCTATGTCTAGTAATGAGCTCAGTATGGGTAGAGTGGCTAGGTTGAACTGGGAAAGACATATCGGTGGAGGATGCAGGTTCATTGGGTGAGACAACCATAGAATCCTCTGCATCAGCACCATTGCCATCAGTACTGTCAGACTTTGTTTCACTTTGTTTGGCTTGTGCCTTTGAAATCTTATTTTTCCATTTTGACACTGGGTCCCTCCCATCCTACTTCTCCTCCTCCTTCTCTCAAACCATCCTCTCCACTCCCCTAGATCCTACAATACTTGCACTATGGCAGTCCCTCACTGATCAGCTTCAGTAGGGCAGTCAGCATTCTCGCACCACTTCCCTAAACTATGGAACTCAAGTACCGCATCAGATTAGACACTCCTCTTCCCCTCTCTCCATCTTTTCATCCCTGCACACCTTCTTCTCTCCCAGTTGCTTCTGCTTTTAAGTTCTCCCTCCTTCCACTCACTGCCATTTATCTACATTGTCTTTCTATTGACTATGGAAACACTACCTGACCTCTCCTCCCAATTCAGATAGACCTCACTACCTTTTCCTTAAGCAGAAATAAATGTTACCACTGCTTATGCACTTCTATGAGTTATACAAAGATATTGTGTATGCAATGTATAAGTACATCTAGTAATCAACTGCCAAGATAGTGTTTGTTCTCCTTCTCCCTTTTCCCTAATGCTGTTGGTAATCCCAATTGTATTAACAAATTGATAAGCATGTTATATGTATTCTCCATTTTGTATGTATGTATGTATATATGTATTATATTGATGTGTGCTTGTCCTTGGTGATTGTATTGCAATACATGTTGTTACTCCCATCTCCTTTTCCCCAGGATGCACTGGGAGATGAACAACTTGATTGTTCAGTGTGCCTTCCTGGTGAAACTTTTCAATAAATAAAAAAATAAATAATTATTAGTACTCTCTTCATCCACATTGTCACTGTCAGAATTAGAAACAGGTAAAGTCAGACTCACAAGCTTGTTTATCTTATCAGTATCACCTTGACCATGGTTGTTGTCATCATCATCAGATTCAGTAGAGCAAGCACTGTTACTTGGAGATTGAGTTATTCAATATAAGTGTGTTGTAAATCGAGCAACTCCACTGCAAGTTGTACCTGTAAGTGCTTTAACTTTATGTGTAACAGGAATATTCCTTGTTTTTGCAATTTTCTGATGACTTGCTAGTAGATACCTTGGATTCTTTTGAAACTTTGTTTGCTATGGCAGTACTGAGCCCTTCTGACATAAACAGTCCAGTCCTAGTTGCTGAGGTTTCAGCATTTTGAGAGTTAGTCAGCACATCAATAGTAGAAGCATTATTTAGTTTAGCCCCGTCAACAGACTATGGTGCTTGTACTTTAGTTTTTGATGGGCCAATCCTGTCTGGACTACTGAATAAACTTTTATGTTTACTTTCTTGTTTGCCCCTGGCTTTTGTTTTACAATTGTATTGAGTAGTCATAATGCCAGTCTTTCTTGAGTGACTTGCTCAGTGTCACAGTCACAAAGACAGCATGCAAGTGGTGATGGCTGTCAGTTTATAACTGAATTTAAATTCAGACATAGGTCTGCTATATTATTTTGGTTCGCAGTGGTGCTCTAATCTCCATTATAAGAGTTTGTGCTACTCACAGACAATGTTAAAGATTATATTGAAGATTCATGGGTCACACACCTGACCTAACTCTCTATGACACGATCCTTCCAAACGGTATCCTGTTAACATGGAGACCGTGATTGAGTTGCCATTTTTGCAGTCACTCAGTCACGGTGCCTGTGTTCTGGGCTACCTGGCAAGGTAGTGACAGAATACCATGGTGGGTGAAAGATGGCAACAGGAAGTATACATGCGTGTGGGGGGGAGGGACCACACCGCACGAGGCGCAAAAGGGGAGGGAGAGTATGTGGGAGGAAGTGTGGTGGTCAGCTGCCAAGCTGGCTGTGTGGCATGGTGGTGTTGGAAGGGTGCTGGGTTCTGTTCTGGGGCGGGCATCGCTTTTTGCATCTGGGCTGAGTTTTTTTTAAAGTTTTACACCTCCCTAACATGCACCCCCCTGGAGTTGAGCATCTTTAGTTAGGGGGGTGTGGGGGCAGCCCCCCTGCATATGTTACAGTCCCATCACTGCCATTGGAGTCACCATGAGTGTACATCACCGTTATTTATTTTCGGTGATGTACATTTTCCCAAATATTATGACATGGAACTATCCAAAGCAAGGATTATTTTTTTTTATAGTCCACAGAAGGCCCACAGTGCTGAAGCTTGTAGATTGCGATGCTTGGCCAGCTGGTTATGATTATTCTATGACATTTGTAATAGAAAAATATATTATGTGAGCCTGTGCTTCCATGGGTCCCCCCCCCAGGTTTCAGTGAAGCTACAGGATAGGTAAACTGACCATGAGATCTCTGTAATGTAATTAACTTCCTTGAGAAATTGCATTTGATGGCCTTTTTATGACCTCATGTTTTGAAGTTGGGAAACTAAAATATACATTTTATTACAGGACAGGACATCATTTAGCTGATTTCTGTTGGCTATATTGCACCTAAGTGATGGATTGCAGGGTTGTACACCTCAAAGGAACTGGTGGATCAGAGACTCATAATTTGGGAAATGAGTTTTTGCTGATGTCACCTTATTTAAAATACCTCCTGCTAGGACATCATGTTTGTATTTTTTTTATATCCTGAAAGGAGGAGCTAGATGACTCACAGAAGGGGTGTGGAGAGACAGAGTTAAATTAATACTTGTGCCTGAACTGTTTGAGAGATATTCCATCTTGGATCTCTAGAAAGACAGAGCTGTCTGATATAACTGCACTTACAGAGGTAATACATTAGATAGAAAAGGTCTAAATGTATAGTGGTATGAGTTTTTGTTTTGTACTTTGCCCTTGTTCTTTTACGTGATTGTATGCTCTTTGATATAGTGTTCTGTGTTTACGTTTTTCACATTTTTATCATCTTTAGTAAAGTACCTTTCCTTTGAAAGACTGCCTGGGTGTCTGTCAGTTCTTTTTGCATGTGACGTATAGGTGGTTAAGTCTGACAAAACTGTTCAACAGCTTGATGGTGTTACTGAGCTTGAGTAAAAAGGTAAGAATATACCTAAGGTCTCTTATGGAGTTTTAAGGGTTCATTTTTGGTAGCCTGGCTTGGTGTCCCTGGCGAAAGATTGTACAGCAATCCCTGAAGTGGGTACGTATCTGAGCCTGTACATTGGGTACACTAGCAAAAGGCTCACAGTTTGAATCCCCCCAGAACTTGAGACTAAAGGTGATTCAGACCCAAAAACAGAAAGGAGGGTTACCCTGTCTGTTACCTGTTCACACTATTGCACTCTGAGGTTTGCACTGTGGGAGCAGAGGGCCTGACCTGCTGAGTGCGTTTTGTGACAGATTTGGTTAGTAGCGGTGCAATAAAAAAATTGGTAACACAGGCTTTGACTGTTCAGTGTGTCAGCTTAATACTGTACCGCTCACTTGCAAAATAAGGCAGTGATTTATTTTAAAAGAGAAAACAGAACTATATCATTTTGCTTACAGTCAAGTTCCTACCTGTTTAATTTTTTTTTCAAAGTGCAAGTTAGAGTAGCCATAGTTAGGGAAGAAGATGGCTTCCAACTACATGGGTACACTGCAGACTACTTGAGGCAGCTGTGCCAGGACAGAGGAGTCCTGCATGAGGCTAGAGTCACCAAGCAGAACCTCATGGATGCCCCAATGGCAGCAGATGCCCAGAGTATCGAGTCACAGACTGTGACTGTAAAGGACCAAACCTTGGGTGTGGAGGGGCCAGCAGCCACTGCAGTGTCCAGATCCAGTGAGGAGGACAGTAGGGCCAGTCCAAGCCAAGGGCCACAGCAGCAGGGGAAAGTCACCAGCACTCTGGAGCCAAAAGCAATCAGGCTGCAGATTGAGTTGCACAGAATGGAGCTGGAGTTCCAGAGAGAAGAGAAGTGAGAGCAGCGAGCTGCAGAGAAGAAGATGGAGCAAGAACAGAGAGATGCTGAGTGAGAGAAGCGAGTCGCAGAGGAGAAGAGGGAGCAAGAACAGCAAGAGGGGGACTGTGAAGAGCATGAGCACTAGAGGTGACATGAACTGGAGAATTTTCGACTCCAACTGCCAGCACCAGAGCAGGTAAGTGGCTTGGGTTTAACTGGAATTACAGGACTGGGTTACCAATTAAATTCCAAATTGATAGCTGAATTTAAAGAGGTGGAGGATATAGACACCTTTTTAAACTCCTTTGAAAAAGTTTGTAATCAGGCAAAGATTCCTAAAGGGTTCTGGAGCTTCCAGCTATCCCCGCTACTTACCGGGAAAGCTCGAGATGCATTGGGTCAAATGGACAATGAAGACAGTAATGATTACAGCAAACTTAAAGCTGCACTTTTCAAAAAGTTTGATTTAACTGTAGAAGCATACAGAGCTAAATTCCGTAAGCTCAGGAGAAGCTCTGATACAAGCTACGAGGAGCTAGCCAAGAAACAACGTCAGTTTTTAAAATGTTGGTGGGAAGGAATTGAAGCAAACTCTGTAGATAAAATTGAAAATGCTATATTGTTAGAACAGCTTTTTGGGCATGCCCAGCAAAGGTGAAAACCTGGCTGGAGGACTGAGATCCCAAAACAGTGCGAGAGGCTGCTGAACTCTTGAACCGCTATGCAAAGAGCAGACCTCTTCTGAGAGCAAATGGGGTGGGTGTAGCAGTGCAGAAAAGGAAAAGTGCACCTTCAGGGCAGCTAAAACCCTCAATGCCTCCACTGAAACCAGTTAGCCCCAGGTTTCAAAGAAAAATTTATCTGAGAAAAGAAACGAATGTTGGGTTTGTAAAGAAACTGGGCATATTGCCAGACAGTGTCCCAAAAGGATGAGCAATACGTAAAATGGGGCTAGGAAAGAAGTGGGTTGTTTGTGTGTCCCTGGAAGCATGCCTGTGAACATGAGGGAACACATGCACCCAGTCACGGTGAATGGTGTACAGACACAAGGGTTAAGGGACACAGGGGCATCCCTGACATTGGTAAAAGGGGATCTGGTAGAACCTGGTCAGCTTATACCCAATAAATTTGTAACTGTACAAGACTTCACTGGGGAGAAGAAAACATTGCCACTCACTAGTGTTCTCCTAGACTGGGGTGAAACAGGGGGAACTGTGGAACAGGTGGCTGTAGCCAAAACTTTAGCAGTTGACGTCATCCTTGGCAACAATCTCAAACAGGGGATGGTGTGTGCAGTTACCCGTAGCCAAGCCAGAAGGGGAAATTGTAATTCCCTGGACCCTATAGATGCCATTGTGGAAACCACTGGGAGGCTGGTTCCCCAGCTTGTGTCTCCTGATATGGAGACTAATGAAAAGGAGGTAGAAATTTCCCCAGTAGCAGTTAACCACACAGCTATGGAGGGTTACTCCAAAGAAGGAGGGGTGACCCATTGTCAGTTAGGGATGACAGTGATTCTGAGTGCCCTGATGCTAGTGCTAGGGACCCTAGTTTAGAGAATGAAGGGGACTTGTCCCATGCCTTGGGAATGTGTAAGGAGTTTGCAGCTGCTCAGAAAAGTGACCCTAGTCTAGAGAAGCTGAGGGCTTAGGCAGACTCTGATGGAGCACAAGGAGGTGACGGTTAACATAAGGTTTATTGGGAAAATAGACTGATGTATACTCAGGCTGTAAAGACAGAGGGAATGGTGATAGGCAGGCTGCTTGTCATTCCCCAGGGGTACCGTGAGCAGTTGCTCAAGATTGCACATGGTATTCCCTTGTCTGGTCATCTGGGAATCGTGCACACTATGCAGCGATTGGCCCAGAATTTCTATTGGCCCAACTTCACCCAGCAGGTGAAGGAGTATTGCAGGTTGTGTCACCGGTGCCAAGAAATAGGGAAGGCAAGCAAGAAAACCCAAGCCACTCTAATTCCATTTCTCATAGTGGAGGAGTCATTCCAGAGGATGGGAATGGATATTGTGGGGCCCTTCAATAATCCCAGCTCCTCTGGGAAGAGGTTCATCCTGACTGTGGTGGATTATGCCACCCGGTACCTTGAGGCAGTCACCCTATCCTCACTGAGGACAGAGAAAGTGGCAGATACCTTACTAGGGATTTTCTCCCGTGTTGGATTTCCACAGGAGGTTATCACTGATCGAGGGGGTTCCTTCATGTCGGATCAGATGAAATGTTTGTGGGAGAAGTGTGGGGTGGTGCAGAGGTGCATGACACCTTATCACCCACAAGCCAATGGGCTTGTGGAAAGATTTAATGGTACCCTGAAGTCAATGCTCCAAGCATTTGCTGAACAACATGGGAGGGACTGGGAGAAATACCTTCCCCACCTGTTGTTTGCATACAGGGAGGGGCCCCAAGAGTCAACAGAGTTTTCCCCCTTTGAGCTCTTATATGGGTCCCTAGACTTGATCTGGGAGGACTGGGAAGGCAAGTACGCCACCCAGGGGACTCCCATAGTGGATTACATCCTTAGGTTTAGGGAAAGGCTGAAGGAGCTTATGGGGCAACCAAGAGCAACCTGGCAGCTGCCCAACAGAAACAAAAAGTGTGGTATGACCACAGAGCCAGAGCTCGCTTGTGCACAGTGAGCCAAGAAGTCATGGTCCTTATTCCGGTCCAGAAAGACAAGCTGCAGGCTGAGTGGGCAGGACCGTACAAAGTAGTCAGAAAGGTAAATGACGTGAACTATATTATAGAGTTACCTGACAGAAGTCTTACAGAAAGAATGTACCATGTCAACATGATGAAGCCATATGCTAATAGGGCTGACATGGTGTTTGCAGTATGTAGTCCTGGGGAGGGGACGGACAAAGGATACCCCCTTCTGGGCTTGCTGGAAGTAAGCAAGTGGGAATCCTCTGTGGAGGCAGTTAAATTGTCTCCCCAGCTGGCCCTGGACAAGATCCAGGAAGTAAGGGAGGTTTTAGCTAACTTTGCCCCACTGTTTAGTGCCAAGCCTGGACTAACCCCCTTAGCAGTGCACGATGTAAAGACAGGGACACAGGCGGCCATATGGCAGACAACATATCGAGTGTCAGAGGTGGTCCAAAAGAACATTAGGAGGGAGGTGGAAGAAATGCTGGATTTAGGGGTAATCCAGAGATCCCACAGCCCCTAGGCCTCACCTGTAGTCCTTGTGCCCAAGCCAGATGGCTCTACTCATTTCTGTGTGAACTATCATGGACTGAATGCAGTCACAAAGTCAGATGCCCACCCGATGCCCTGGATGGATGAACTCCTGGACAAGTTGGGAGGGGTGATATACCTTATGACTACTGACCTGATAAAAGGGTATTGGCAGGTAGAGTTAACTGTCAAAGCTGAGAAGTGCCAGGTGGTCATGGCTGAAGTGGCATACCTCGGGCATATTGTAGACTGGGGACAGCTCTGTCCTAACCAAGTAAAAATAGAGGTGATCAAAGCATGGCCCAGACCAGAAATGCAGAAGCAGGTCAGGAGTTTTCTAGGGACAGTAGGGTACTATAGGAAATTTGTACCCAATTACAGTACCCTGGCTGCTCCCCATCTGAACTGGTAAAGAAAAAGATGCCTAAGAAAATTACCTGGGATCAGCCTGTGAAAAAGCCTTTACCAGACTGAAGGAGGCACTGTGCAGTGCTCCTGTGTTGACAAGTCCTGACTATAGCCAACCCTTTATAGTCCAGACTGGCGCCTCGGACATGCGTATTGGGGCAGTACTGAGTCAGACATCCAACCAAGGGAAAGATCACCCTGTAGTGTACCTGAGTAAAAAGTTACTTCCCAGGGAGCAGACTTACTCCACTGTGGAAAAAGAGTGTCTTGCCATAGTGTGGGCCCTAAAGAAGTTAGAGCCATACTTATATGGGCAGCATTTTGAGGTACAAACTGACCATAACCCCCTGGTTTGGCTGACAGAAATGGGAAAAACTAATGGTAGACTATTAAGATGGAGTCTTGCCTTGCAAGGGTATGACATGACTATCTTACATAGGGCTGGACCAGCCAATCAGAATGCAGATGGTCTGTTGCATCTATATGAGGAGTGAACTGACTTAGGGAGCTCATCCCATGCAGGGGATAGAGCCCCCAAATTCAGTCTAGGTGGGGAGGATTGTGACGCTTAGCCAACTGGTTATGATTATTCAATGATATTTGTAATATAAAAATATAGTATGTGAGCTTGTGCTTCCATGGGTGCCCCCCCCCCAGTTTTCAGTGAAGCTCAGGATAGGTAAACTGACCAGGAGATATCTGATATCTGTAATGTAATAAATTCCATGAGAAACTACATTTTATGGCCTTTTTATGATGACCTAATGTTTTGAAGTTGGGAAACTAAAATATACATTTAATTACAGGACAGGATATCATTTAGCTGATTCCTGTTGACTATATCACACCTAGGTGACAGATTGCAGGGTTGTAAACCTCAAAGGAACTGGTGGATCAAAGACTCATAATTTGGGAAATGAGTTTTTGCTGATGTCACCTTATTTAAAATATCTCCTGCTAGGACATCATGTTTGTATTTTTTTTATATTCTAAAAGGAGGAGCTAGATGACTCACAGAAGGGGTGTGGAGAGACAGCGTTAAACTAATACTTGTGTCTGAACTGTTTGAGAGATATTCCATCTTAGGACTCTAGAAAGACAGAGCTCTCTGATATAACTGCACTTACAGAGGTAATACATTAGATAGAAAAGGTCTAAATGTATAGTGGTATGAGTTTTTGTTTTGTACTCTGCCCTTGTTCTTTTAAGTGATTATATGCTCTTTGATATAATGTTCTGTGTTTACGTTTTTCATATTTTTATCATCTTTAGTAAAGTACCTTTCCTTTGAAAGACTGCCTGGGTGTCTGTCAGTTCTCTTTACATGTGATGTATGGGTGGTTAAGTCTGACAAAACTGTTCAACAGCTTGATGGTGTTACTGAGCTTGAGTAAAAAGGTAAGAATATACCTAAGGTCTCTTATAGAGTTTTAAGGGTTCATTTTTGGAAGCCTGGCTTGGTGCCCCTGGCAAAAGGTTGTACCACAATCCTCGAAGAGGGGACGTATTTGAGCCTTTTCATTGGGTACGCTCGCATAAGGTTCACAGTTTGAATCCCCCCAGAACTTGAGACTAAAGGTGATTCGGACTTAAAAGCAGACAGGAGTGTTACCCTGTCTGTTACCTGTTTTCACTATTGTGCTCTGAGGTTTGCAGTGTGGGAGCAGAGGGCCTGAGCTGCTGAGTGTGTTTTGTGACAGATGTGCCCCACAGAGCACAGGGAGGAGAGCTGACTGACTTTGGTCAGGGTTACACAGACAGAATGCAAGGGGCACTGATGGCTGTCAGATTTTAACTGAATTTTAGACACTTCTTCGGGATCACACAGGAGGCAGTATAACACAGTGGTTTAAGGCTCTTAGCTGTAAACCTGGAGACCTGTGTTTGAATCCCACAGCACCCACTTGCATACTGTGTGACCCTGAGCAAGTCACTTAACTTCCTTGTGCTCCCAGGTCACACCTGTAAACAACCTTCCAGCTTAGTGTGTCTCTTCTGGTGAAAAAACAAAACAAAACACAAGACAGTATACAAGTGGCACTGGTGGCTGTCAGATTTTAACTGAATTTCAGACACAGGTCTGCTACATTATTCTGTTTCCTTTACACTGGACCTCTCAGCTATAAGGGCTGGTGCTACCCGTACCCAGTACTCACAGGCAATGCTACAGTTCAAATGGAAGATTCAGGGGTTACAAACCTGGCCTAACCCTCTACAACACAATCCTTTCAACACAAGGATTATTTGTTTTTATTTATAGTCCATGGAAGGCCCACTGAACTGAAGTGTGTAGGTGTGCCCCATGGAGCACAGCGAGGACAGCTGACTGACTTTTTCGGGGTCACACAGACAGTATGCACCTGGCACTGGTAGCTGTGTGATTTTAACTGAATTTCAGACACAGGTCTGTCATATTATTCTAGTTCACACTAGACCTCAAAACTATATGGGCTAGTGCTACCCACAGACAGTGCTAGACTTCAAATTGAAAATTCAGAGGTCACAAACCTGACCTAACCCTTTATGACACAGCCCTTCGAAAGCAAGGATTATTTATTTTTTTTTGGCTTATCTTTTTGCAGGACAGAAAAAAACACAAGAATTCACTTTGTAGCACTTGCCCCTCTCCTCCCTTCCCCCACCCACCGTTTCTTCCTCACAGATTTTCTCTTCTAAGTTCTCTAGTTCTTATTTCTTAGATCAGTTTATTTTTTTATAACCTTCAGAGAGTCACAAGACAACCCTAACTTTTTTTATAGCCACTCTGCTGACGATGATGAACACAGAGCAGTGCGGACTGCAGAGCTGCTGCTTCTCTCTCTAATGTCTGCCATGCACTGAGCAGTCTACAGTATAACAGCAAACAGCCAGCATGTAAAGTTCACCATGTTCCTCCTGCCTTAACTCAATCAAGTACCACCCAAAAAACATGGGGATATTCATTGTTCCCTCCGGTCCAGTGAGGAGCCACGGCTCTCTGTCTGCTTCCTTCTACAGCTCTCTCCTACCCACATGCTACATGTCAGTCCCACTCCTCCTTCCGACTCCTTGTGTTGCTGCCAACTGAATCAGGTGGCAAACAAGAAGTTATCAGAACAGTCCCAAACAGTAGAAACTGTTCAGAAGTGGTTCGATTGTCATTGCTGCTGCTGGTTCAGGGGGCATGGGGAGGGTATTTTTGCCAAACCGGTTCACCCACCTCTAGTTGAAATCCCTACTGCACTTTAGATCATCTGCTCATTTGTAAAAGTCAACATCCAAGCTACGATTACACTTTCCTCTTAAAAATGCACTCTTTGGGCATTGCTTACCATGTGGTGAGGGTTACAACTTTTACATAAAAGTGTAGTGTTGGGATCAGTTGGTTTATGGTACAGATTTATTTTTACACCTCCCTTATGATCCTTGCTAATAAATAAATCCAACAAATAGATATAACCTCCTTACTCACTGCAGTACTAAACCTTACATTTTGGTTACTGGATTCACTATAGCCCACATAGGAATGAGGTTTCAAATAATAACCCCAACACACAATAAGGATGTCATCAATGTTGTGTGTAGAATGATCTGCCTCAGAGTCATTCGTTCATAAAACTTTTTTTTATTCAGGTACATGTGGTTAGGATATCAAATCCTATTTACAACTGTAGACCTGCTTTACACATTACACTGGACATAAAATAATGTACATAAAGGACACTAATGAGCTTAGGAAACAATTGTATATATATATATTAGAAATGCAAAAATGATTAAATGGAATATCAATTTGTACAGTTGCAAGGATAAACTATTGTTTATTTCAGAATTGATTAGAATTCATTAATTGAATTTCTTGCTCTGATCTCAGTTGGGATCTGATTCCATTTTAGGGGCTGCAGAAGCTTGTTAAATGATCTTACCATACCTCAATTTGGTACATGGATAGGGCAACCTACTATGATCTGAATTTCTGAAAGAGTACCTGGTATTCTTTGAATTTCTGGTGATATGAAGTTTTTTTAGGGGATGCTTGTTGTCTTTTAAGATTTTAAATAACAAGGTTGACCAATATACCGTAGGTCTCTCTTTGCATTTGGTAAGGGCCAGCCAAGTTGCTCAAACATCAGACAGTGATGTTTGCGACAGCTACAAGACAACACAAATCAAACAATTTTATTGTACGATTTGTCAGCCTGTGGAGGGCTGTCATAATTGAGTATCTGCAGACTAAATTTCCATAGTGAAAGACTGGCAGCAATTGTTGTGCAAGTAAATTTTTTGATGATTTTGTCGAGCAGTGAAAGACACTTCTAAGGATCCATAGGTCTTATTTGTTTGTTTTATGGCCAGTAACTTATGTGATCTGCAATAGACAATTTGTAATCAATAATTACTCCCAAGTATTTGTACCAAGTTGTATTGACCACCAACTGAACCTGTTTAAAATTCTGAGCAGACACAAGCCTTGGCCTCTTTTTTTGCTGGTTTTCCAAATTGGGAGTATTTTATTTTTTTTAATTCATGAGATGCTCTGACCTGGTGAACCACTCTTCCATGACCAAAAGTCCATCCATAGTTTAGTTATGAACTCACTTGGGTTTTCTGCGGATGTGACCAAGACAGTATAACCTACATATAGTCTCATACTGCAATTTTTCAACAAATCTGGAAGCTTGTTTACATGTAGTTTGAGAAGAAGGGGCCCAAAGTTGAGCCTTTGTGGACTCCTCTTGTAATAAGGCAAGGTGAAGATAAAATGCCCCCCCGGGACACTTTTGTTCCTATTTGGTAGGTAGGAGTAAAACCATTTTAAGGGTTCACAGTGGACTCCTTCGGTGGCCATTCTTTCTAGAAGGATAGAGTGATTCACCAGGTCAAGGGCTTTACTCAGATATACTAACAGTGCCCCTGTGTGCAGACAAGAATGCAAAGGTTTCAACACTAGGTTGTGAAAACTGACACGGCAGTGTTCATAGATCATCCTTTATGAAATTCATACTGACTGTCTAAAAATATCATGACTTTCTATATAGGTGTACAGCTGTTAGTGTACTATATGCTCAAAGGCATTCAATATTATTGATAGTAGGGCAATCAGACAATAGTTGGAGAGGTTAGAAGCATCACCTTCTTTAAAAGTTGGGACAGTTTTGCTGAGTTTCCAAGATTTGGGAGAAATGCCTTCTTGCAGACTCCAATTACAGAGATACGTCAGGGCTGGAGGAATTATATCAGACCCAGCTTCCAAAAATTTGGCTTCAGTGTTGTTTAGCCCTCTGGCCTTCATGATCTTTAACATTTTTAGTGTCTTTAGTACTTCATGTACCCTTATTTTATGAAATCTGGATAGAAGTACTTTTTGAGATCCCATAATGCCACTATCAGTACAGTCTAAGATTCCCTGATCTAGATAGAGGCTCTTTAAATCTTTTGACTGCATTGGTTCAGTAGGTGGATTTAGATTAAGATCAAGTAAATTCATATAATCATTATTCAATATTTCAGCAACCCTAACACGGTCATAAGTTAGGCTCCCATTTTCTTGCCATTCAGTTTGTGGTTTGGATATTATAGGGTTTTGCATTTATTTAATCACATTTCATTTTTTTTTTTGTGTAAAGAATTGTCTACTGCTGTATTTGTCCTTGTACAAAAAGGTGAACAAAGGGAATGATTTGATACATTTTATTGGACCAACAAGAGATTTACAGAATTTTAAGCTTTTGCGCTACACAGAACTCTTCATCAGAAGAAAGACAGACTATATAAAGAAACCTCTTTAAGTACATAGGGTAGAACTAGTAAAAAAAAAACAACTTTTTACACATGGATGTGACAGTTCTGTTGATAAAAAGGAGGAAAACTGGATATATGCAGAGACAAAAAACAGACTTTGAAATCCTAGTTGGGTATAAATCAGATCCTCTCCATGGGTGGTATCTAATAGCAGAAAGCCTATAAATTGTCAATTACTTAATTGATTCCCTGAAAATAGACAACTGGCTTGAATAGATGCAATAATCATGTAAAGTAATTCTCTCTTATAAAATGTTTTTTAGTCACAGAACAAATTCTTGAAAATGTATTAGTTAAAAAGCATCACCTGAACATACACTAACTCCCTAGATATGCACACTCCCACTACCAACAGGCTAACTTTAGAATTGTCTGGAATCCTAGCAAATTAATTTCTAAAAACACATCACCTGACCATTTAGTTATTCCCAGTAAATGTATAGTTTGTAACCAACCTCACACAGTGTCAGTGGCTCAGTAGGTAGAACACTTGCCTCTGAGGCCGGGAGATCACAGGGCTGTGGGTTCAGTTCCCACATCTGGCACTTGGGTTAATATCCCAGTACTGACACTGTAGTGCAGCATGAGAGGGGTGCTGCACTTCTGAGGTGCCGTCTTTCGGATGAGACGTTAAACCGAGGTCCCATCTGCCTGGATTGGTGGTAGTTCAAGTGGATGTTAAAGATCCCATGGCACTTATCGAAAAGAGTAGGGGAATTTCCCTGGTGTCCTGACCAAATTTCCCTCATTTACTAAAAATACCACCAACAGCTTAATCTGATTCAAGGTCAGTTGGCATTCATCTGTATCCCCCTCCCCCGGGTCGTGCCTGAAAATAGACAGGATTTGTCTAGTGCACTTACCCGGTCAACAAAAACTAAATAAATAAACAATCTACCTAGCAACAGCCTAACTACAAAAAAACAAACAAAAAAAACCCTTTTCTATTAAATTTAGTTTTTTTGCCATTTTGTAAGTGCAATAACCCACTTTGGGACAGGCATTTCTTGAGAACTAATGCACTACCCTGGTGTAAAAGGCACTCGGCCATTGGCCTTTTGCCTTCCAATTCACCTGTGGCATGTATTGCCCTGCCATATGTTACTGCTTACATACTGTTAGTACTATGTGGAGGGCAGTATATTTGCTATAAATTTAGTCTGTAATGTATGTTGATGCAGCTTTTTGGTGAATTACAGTACATACAGTATACTGTAATTAGAAAATGAGTGCAGCCAGTGGGTCAGCCACCAATGTAGTCATTTGATTAGTGGGTTGTAGATTGCATCACACCACCACAGTAATCCAAACAATGCCATGCCAACATCACCTGCTGCAAGGAAGCTAGAATAATGAATATTTATTGAATTTTTATTTAAAAGGTCAAGATACAAAAAATGGCATTTATGTCAAATAAAATTAAATTCACATAGAAGCACAGTTCACAGTAATCTAGTATAACACATCACATTTAGCAAAATTGTTATTTCTACCAGATAAATATTATCCTGACTGAGAGTTAAAGGAGAACTGCACTGAATCTGCAAGTCATTTTTTCCAGTAGAAGCTGTTTTTAAGCACTGATTAAAATTCTGCTATTGTTCTGTCTATACAGGCCTTTTAGCAACCTCAGTAGATATTTCTGCTTTACAATCTGGTGGTAAGCACCATTTTAGAACTGTATGATGTAGTTTATGTCCCAAACAATCTCTGAGTTCTATAGTAGAACAGGGATACATTGTCCCAAAAACAGAAGCATAGAACAGGGACATAAACTACATCATACAGTTCTAAAATGGTTCTTACTAGCAGCATGTGAACCAGAAACACCCAGTAAGATAACCAAAAAGTCCAGACAGTTACAGCAATAACAAAATTTGAACCAGTATTTTAAAAAACAGCTTTTACTGGGAAAGCTGACTTATTGATTCAGTGCATTTCTCCTTTAAGAATAACACTGGTAGTCATATACATTTCAGCTAAGGTGGGATCCTACCCTATTTATCATTTACCTTTTTTTAGATTTTCATCTTAAATAAAGTTACACTTGAATGACCTTCAAATATTATTTTAATTTTGGTTTCTGTATTTTTAGTTTTCAACACATACAGCATAACAGTTGTATTTTCTATAGTCAAGTTAAAAAGTTTATTTATTTATTTAGTTTTTGTTGACCAGGTAAGTGCACTAGACAAATTCTGCCTATTTTCAGGCACGACCCAGGGGAGAAAGATACAGATTAATGCCAACTGACCTTGAACCAGATTAAGCTGTTGGTGGAATTTTCAGTGAATTTTATTGTTCTATACAGAAAGTGTACTTCTTTTAATTGCTGACCTCCAGTCTTATAATATCCCCCAATTTGTAGTCTGTTTACCTCCAAGGCAATTAGAAACATAGAAACATACAACATGATGACAGAAGGAGGCCAAGGAGCCATCAAGTCTGCCCATGAGTTTCTGATACATTCTATGGGTCCCAGGACCTAGCCCCCCCCCCTTTCGATTTCTTCCCTTTCCTGTTCCCACAGTTTCTATGTGAGCCATTGCTCTGCTCCACCCCAGTTTGAATGCTGTCATGGTTCTTGCTCCCACCACCTCGGCAGGTAGCCCATTCTATGGTTCTACGACTCCTTCATAAAGTAATATTTCCTTATTTCCCTCCTGAAGCTCCCTTCCTGCAGCTTCTATTCATGCCCTCTAGTAATTGAGCTGGAGGCCCTATTGAAATGTTTTGAGAAGGGTACCTTATTTATGCCTCTCAGGAACTTGAACATCTTAGTCATATACCCTGTGTCTCTCCTAGTCTCTAGCGAGTATGTATTTTGTGCCTTTTGGTGCTCCTCATACTAGAGCCTTTGGAGGCCCTGTATCATCTTGGTCACCCTTCTTTGCATGGCCTCTAGCCTATCCCTGTCTTTCCTAAGGTGAAGATCCCAAAACTGAACACAGTACTTCAGGTGAGGCCTCACCAGGGACCTATAAAGTGGGAAGATCACTTCCCTGTTCCTGTTGTCAAAACCTTTCCCTATACACCCTAACATTTTGTTGGCCTTGCTGTAAACTCTGCTTCATTGGCTGGATTGCTTAAGGGTGTCAGAAGTGATGATCCCCTAGGACCCTTTCTCCATGTGAGGTATTGAGTTTGACCCCATTAAGCCAATATTCTGTCTTCAGGCTCCCTTTGCCTAGACGCATCACCTTACACTTCTTCGCACTGAACTTCAGCTGCCAGACATTAGATAATCTTTCCAGCTTCTGCAGGTCCTTTTGTAGGTCCCCAACTGCCTCTGCACTGTCAATCCTGCCACCTAGCTTAGAATCATCTGTGAAGAGGACAAGCTTGCCACGAATGCCTTCACTGATGTTGCTAATGAACATATTAAACAGCACTGGGCCCAGGACTGAGCCATAGGACACACCACTAGTGATCTCTCCCTCACCTGACCTTGCCCTGTTTACTACCACTCTCTGTATTCTGCCTTTGAGCCAATTTCCTACCACCTGACTATGCTCTTGGCAGTGCCTAGGTCCTCCAATTTTTTCAACAGGTGTTATTTGGCATTGAGTCAAAGGCTTTGCTGAAATCAAAGTAGAGGAGGTTCACGTGGTGGCCCCTATCCAGTTCCTTATTCACCCAGTCAAAAAACTTAATCAGGTTCATCTGGCATGACCTGCCTGCTATGAACCCATGCTGTCTGATATCCCTGATATCCTGAAGATCGTTTTTTCCCAGGTACTCTAATAGGACTTGTTTAATTAAGGGTTCCATTAGCTTCCCCACTACAGATGTGAGGCTTACCAGTCTGTAGTTGACAGTTTCCTCCCTACTTCCTCTCTTATGGAGAAGTACCATATCTGCTCTTCTCCAGTCACTCAGCACGACTCCTGTCTGTAGAGACTGGGTAAACAAACATGCCAAGGGGCCCGCCAAGCCTTCTGCAACCTCATTCAGCACCCTTGGATGCAGCCCATCAGGCACTGGTGCTTTGTCTTCCCCTTAGGTGCACTAGAGCCTCTGTGACCCTGCAGGTAGTAATGGTCAGCATTTCCATTTGTGGGATCCCCTTATCAGCTGCTTTAATGCCACTATCAGGCATTAGTCCAATATGTTCCTTCGTGAACACTGAACAGAAGAAATTGTTCAGAGCAGTGACCTTCTGTCCATTGTCCTCAATGATCCTGTCACCATCTCTAAGTCAAACTATCCCCCCCTTCTTTCCTTTTTCTTGAATGTAACAAAACAATTGTTTATTCCCTTTTTGTGAACCATATGGGTCTTTTATGTTTATTCCTTTTTTGCACTGACTTTATGTACAGCTTTGTAGCCTCTAGGATAATTTGTTTAACCAGCCCCATCTATCTTCTGCCTCATACTTCTCCTGGATCCTAGACAATGTGTCCTTGACTAATTTTCTCATTTTTTTGAAATTAGCTCCTCTAAAATTTAAGACCTCCACTCGGGTTTAAGATTTTACATCCCCTAAGGCTAACTAAAACCAGACAGAGTTGTGGTCACTGTTGGCCAGTAGTTCCCCAACCCTAACAGTGCCAACCATCTCCGAGTTAGTGAAGACCACTTCCAGGATGGTATCCAGCCTAGTTGGAGTGCTAACCAGTTGGATGAGCCAAAGCTTTTGACCGCATTTTAGAAGCTGACCACATTTTAAAAGCTGAACTGAAGGGTCCAAAATTGAAGCAGAGACAAATTTGCCAATATCCATCATCTTGCACTCCTAGGGCGGGGTCGTATTGCATTGTGGGAACTCACAATTGCCTCTTTTAGTAAGCAGGCAGGAATCCTGTGTGTCTACTTTCATTTGAGAGTGTAAGCTGAGTGACCTAGTGAAAGGACAAGCCAGTGGGGGTAATGGACACTAGTGAGAGCACTGAGGGATCACTGGATGGGCTGGAGGACTGCTATAACTAACACACTAGGAGGGTGGAGGAGAGGAACCATTAGACACCAAAATTGGTGTAATAAAGTGGTTCAGAATTGGGAGAGGGGAACCCTGGACACCAAAGAGGACACTGCAGGTATGGGGGAAGGGCTTGGAACCACCTAAACAGCAATATGTAGTGCTATGTCATTTCCCGTGGTGTCATTTTGGTAATATCCCTTATAACACTCATGAAGATCTGTGTCACAATTTTCTTTTTTTTGCATAATATATTTATTAGGTTTTCATAATACATCCAGGCATACATACTCATGTTCCATTTGCCTTAATCCATTTACATTGATCCACTGACAAACTCTTCTCCCCTTCCCCCTCCCGATCCCTCCACATCGATTCCAAAAAAAAAAAAAAACTCCTTTTCTCATCTCTCATGCCAACCTTACATCCTTTTCACTTACAGACATCTCTATTCCATCGGTCCTAGATATACCATGACTCTAAGATTATAAGTCTCCAAATTCGGGCTCACCCTCCAATCCAAAACATTCCTTTATCCTTTCATCCTTTATACACTGCTAGTCCTCCAGCCTCTCGGCATCCCAAGCCATCACCCTCAGCTCTCCAATCCTTTTTCCATAATTCCCCTTTCAACTGGAAAGAGCGATAACATATATGTCCCCCACATTGCCCAAAACTGATCCTCCCTGTTCCTTGTCATATAAAATAGCTTTTCCATGCCGAGAGCCTGCAGGCACAGGTTCCTCCACTGTTGCAAGGTAGGAACATCCCCCGAAATCCAAGTATTTAATATACAGTGTCTGGCCATTGCCACTGAAATTCTTATCCATCTTGGAAGGGGTTTCCACTCCTTCTCCTCTGAGTCATCTACCCGAAACAACAAGAAACATGGGTTTTTCCCTACTTGCCTCCCCCACACCCTACCTACTTCCATAGCAACACCCTCCCAGAATCTTACCAATTGTTGGCACTCCCAAAAGCAGTGTATGTAGGTACCAACCTCTCCCTTACACCTTTTACAAAGGGGTGAGATCTCCGGACGGTATTTATGCACCAAATATGGGGGGCAGTATATCCTATGCAGGAACTTATAATAAGACTCCTGATACTTATTACAGACCAGTAGCCCCTTATGTAGTTGTAACAGCAACTCCCATCCTTGATCGGGCATCTCCTTTTTCAGATCCCTACACCATAGTGCTCTAGTTTTACAGACATAAGACGGCCTGTATTTCTGCGCCATCCTTGCCGCCCTACCTATAATGTATCGCCCCTTCCGGTACTAAGCACTAGCTGTTCCATCTCCTCTAAGGAAGAGTCCCTCCCGGTTCTTTCCAATGGTTTTGGCATAATCTCTTGCCTGAAAAAGCGAAAACATACCTAAGCCCATCCCCCACCTATCACTCCCAGCCTACCCTCGCTCCTTCCACAGATCCTTAACACACTTTACCCTTTCTCTTCTCACGCAGGAATTCAGTATCCTCCATCCCACTATAAACTCAGGATTCCCCCTGAAGGGAAGCAGCAGCATCTCCTCTTTTGTATTTACCCCAACCCACTTTCAAAGTTGCTCCCACCCCTCCAATACCGATACCACCAAAGGATTCGTATCTAATTGGTTCCTATACGCCTTCTTCCCTCCTTTCCTCAGGAACGCTGAGAGCCTTACTCCCTCCTTCCCTTCCTCCAGATCCAGCCATCTGGCCTCCGGTGGTCTATTCACCCAATCGCCTATCAACCTATACTGCATGGCCAATGCATAATTCCTCAAATCTGGAAAATTCAGGCCCCTTCTATCTGAATCTGCTTGGAGCCTGCGAAGGCTCACTCTAGGCCTCTTCCCATTCCATAAAAACCCTGAGAAGGCCTTATCCAGTCTCTTAACATCCTTCTTGTTAAGGCCCTCCGGCAACATCTGCATCAAGTAGAGAATGCATGGTAGGGTATTCATTTTTAAAAGATTTATTGGTCCCATCCATGACAGCGGAAGGCTCCTCCATCTTCTCAACTCCTGCTCCACACTCTGAACCATCGTCCCATAATTAAATTTATAGAGCTGACTCAGGTCATGTCCTATTCAGATTCCTAAGTATGTAAATTCTATTTTTGCCTTCTTTAAGCCCCAAGCCATATCCCCATGTTCCCTTTCAATACTTCCCCACAACATAATTTCAGATTTGTGGATATTTATTTTATAGCCAGAAAATAAGGCAAACTCCTTTATCACTTCTAACAATGGGGGAACAGACCTGGCCGGATCCTGGACATACAGCAGCATGTCATCTGCATAAAGCGTTATCTTATGCTCTACCCCCGACTTCCCAACTACCCCACATATTTCTGCAGAGCATCTGATAGCTACCGCCAAGGCTCAGTCGCTAACGTGAATAACAGAGGTGAGAGGGGGCATCCCTGCCGAGTCCCTCTACGGAGAGCAAACCTCCGTTCACCAAAACCCTTGCCACCGGGGCCTCATGTAGGCTTTCCACCTATCCAATAAATCTTTCCCCTAGGCCGAACCTGTGTAGCACACTGAATAGGTACTCCTATTCTATGCGGTCAAAGGCCTTCTCAGTGTCCATTGTGAGCACCGCAATATCTTTATGACCCCGGGCTGCCTTCCAAATCACATTAAGGAGTTTCCTCATGTTGTGATATGAATACCTACCAGCCACAAAGCCCATCTGGTCCGGGTGTACCAGTTCTGGCAAAAACCGCTCCAGTCTCCTGGCCAAAATCTTGGCTAATATTTTAGCATCGCAGTTCAACAGCGAGATCGGTCTGTATGCTGAGCATTCCTGCTCATCCTTCCCTGGCTTAGGAACCAGACAAATAACTGCCTCCTTGAAAGAGGTCGGGAGGCCACCCCCTCACCCCCGCCTCAGCAAAGACCCTCTGGAGGGGTTCCACAATATGCCCCGAACATTTTTTATAGAACTCTATGGGAAAACCATCCGGTCCACTAGCCTTACCCTGCTTCATGCTTTGTATAGCTTGTCTAATTTCCAACTGCGTAATTTCCCCATTTAACTGCTCCTGCTGCTGTTCATTCAACCCAGGTATTCTAACTCCCTCAAGACAGCTAGCAGCCATGTCCCCTGTACCCTCACATTGGGCTTGGTACAAATGTTCGTAAAACTGTTGAAACCTATTTCTTATCGCTGCCTTGTCTGTAACCAACCTCCCCCCCCCTTAATCCCAGGTATATACATACAGGTCCTTCTACCCTTTATCAATCTAACCATCAGAGGGCCAGATTTGTTACCCCACTCAAACATCCTACTCCTGGCCAGCAAGCCGGTCGAACGGGCCTCCCTCAGAAGGAAGGCATTCAGGGCTTCCCTAGCAGTTCTCAAATTCTTACCTCCATCCCCTGATGGTCTCTCTACTACCTCCCTTTCCCACCTTTTCACCTCGTCCTCCAGCTGCCTTCTGGTCACTTCCTTCCTTCTTTCTCTTATATTGGGCCACATATCTAATAATGGATCCCCTAATATATGCCAGCGGGTGGTCAGCGGCACCTTAGCCGACTCAGGGAACCACGAGGCCGGGAGGGACAGCGAAGTAGGACTCGGGAAAGCCGCAGCCAATCGTCTGCCATCCCTGCCCCACAGCATCCAGCTAAGTGCAGGGCTTCGCTCCACCAGCGGGCGGTCGGCGGCACCTTAGCCGACTCAGGGAACCATGAGGCCAGGAGGGACAGTGAGGGAGGACTCGGGAAAGCCACAGCCAATTGGTAAGCGAGCGCTCCTCTAGGCACAGCAGCCGATTGGCTCTCCTGCCCCATTGACTTTCACTGACTGAGCCTGCTATACCGAAACCTGTCTGGGAGTTGGGAATTTCTTCCTTGTTTTCTTGCAAAATCCCCCCAAAAAAGAGCTGTCTTCTATCTGCTGCAACTGTGAAGGGTTTCTGTTTAATTGTTGTATTTTTGCTGTAATTCTAAATCCTGGTATCCGAAGTGGGCCAGATGCTGAGGCGCCACTTTTCCTTCCTTAAACTGTGAAAAATACCTAAAAGTGCTGTTTCTGTTAAGGTAATTGCAAGGGGAAACTGTTGATTTATTGTGATTACAAATCCTTTTTTGCATTTGCAAGGTGGGCCAGACACCGAGGCACCACAGCATCACCCCCCCCACAGCCTTTTGTTGTGCAGATTTAGTCAGTGATGAACAGGAACACTTGCTTCTACTTCTATTTAATTATTGCACCTTACTCTGTCTCTCTCCAGTCTGCCATCCCTGCCCCACAGCACCCAGCTGAGCGCCGGGGCTTCGCTCTGCCAGCGGGCGGTTGGCGGCACCTTAGCCGACTCAGGGAACCACGAGGCCGGGAGGGACAGCGAGGAGGAGACTCGGAAAGCTGCAAAATTTTTGCCCACCTCCCTTCCCCCTCCTGTGTTACTTTATAGACATCTTCCTGCCGAAATTTCTTCCCCGCCCTCAACATTACCTAAACCAACAAACTGCCTCACGGCCTGCTGATCAACCAATCAGCAACTTCTACTCTCCCGGTAGCCAACTATCAATATCTCTCTCTCACAATGGGGAGTTTACTTCTGATACTTCTTTCACTGTCAGCCATGGGGTTCCACAAAGAAGATGTCCCTGCCACACAAATTAGGGTGATCCATCCGCCCAGTTTCTCTGAATCATCCCCATTGTTTGACGCTCAAACCCTCACATATGCCCTACCATTGCTGCATCGATTACAGTGGGGTGACCCTCAAAAGGAGACACAAACCACCACAGATGTATTTCAATCAAGGCTGCACTACTGGATATACAGATTCCCCCTGTGCCTAACCACCAAACTGCTACTTGGTGTCTCGACACAATTCCATAACCCCACATGGAGCACCCCAAAAGAGTGGCAACAGAATAAGAGAAGGAGGACCAAAGACAGCCCCCTCTCCCTATCACTGGCAGCCCTCAAGAAACTCCTGCTCTTTCTATTGCTCTGTGTTGGTAACGTGGAAATCAACCCTGGACCCCTAGATGTATTACCTCTCCATCAGACCTAACCTCAATTAAAGGCCTCAGTTTTCTGCATATTAATGTCACGATCTGTTGAAAAAACTTACACTGATACAAGCTTGGGTTGCCCATACCTTGCCAGCTTTTCGTGGTATCTGAGACATGGCTCAAACCCACCACAGCAGACAGGGATGTTAACCTACCAACTATCAGCTATTCAGGCGGATCGCCAAACAAGGGAGGTGGAGTAGCTATATATGCAAAATCCAGCATACCTGTATCCTGTATTGCTGCAACCTCTATGCCCAAGGAATTTGAGTGCCTATCCTAAAAGTCTCTCTCCCCAGTACAGCTTTTCAGCTAGTTGGATGCTACAGACTCCTCTCTGCTGACCTCAAGCTCTTATCCCACCTGGGAATCTGCTCAAGCCCAGCACTGAAGAAGTCATTATTCTAGGTGACCTGAATTTCAACTGGCTTACCCAGGCAGCTGCACCTCTGGTATCATTCTGTGATACATATGGGTTCACACAGCTAATTAATGAGCCAACAAGAATTAATGCAAGGAATAGTAATAACAGCACACTACTCGATATCATGCTAGTGAATAAACCACATCTATTCACACATGCTGGAGTGCTTCTCTGCAACATAAGTGATCACTGCCCCATCGCAGGGGTAAGATCCACCAGCAAAACAACAACCCCTGCAAAATTCCTCATGAGGAGATCCAAGAAAAACATCAATATTGAAGGATATTTGCATGATCTAGCTTACTCTCCAAACTGGCAAGAGTTTTACCTTGCCCATTCTGTGGAAAAAGCACAGCAGTTGCTAAATAGCATTATAATAAATGCCCTTAACACCCATGCCCCAACATCTAGTATCCAAATAAAAAACAAATCCTGTCATTGGTTTTCAGCTGACCTCAAAGCTGCACTGCTGGAGAGAGACAAACTCTGGAAAATGGCAAGAAAAACCAAGAATGCAAATGACTGGATGATCTTTAGGAAAGCAAGGAATAGATGCACCAAGAAAGTTAGGGATGCAAAGGCTGCCTTCTACTTGGCTGAGCTTGACTCCTCCTATCATAATCCTGCTAGGTTTTGGGGTACCATCAAGGGTAGGGTGGGGCAGGATGCTAGTACCTCCTT
This sequence comes from Neoceratodus forsteri, assembly GCA_016271365.2. Taxonomy (NCBI): domain Eukaryota; kingdom Metazoa; phylum Chordata; order Ceratodontiformes; family Ceratodontidae; genus Neoceratodus; species Neoceratodus forsteri. The sequence goes on along the minus strand of CM028134.1, from coordinate 511,258,580 downwards.
CCAACTCAATTACACCACAGTGAAGGACCTATCACTGGCAAAATGGAAATTCTGGCCGCCTTCAATAACCACTTCACAACGGCTGGCCTTGCCTTTGACACCTCTCCAGCTAACCTGCTGAGGGAACAATTAAGCTACCAGTACACTGGTGTTCAGAGAGCTGACTCTTCCTTCAGCTTCAAATCTGTACTGTTGAAGCAAGTAGAGGACCTACTATGGCAGCTGGATACCAAAAAAAGTGCAGGGCAGACTCTCTGGACCCCTACTTTCTAAAGATTGCATCCCATGTACTTGCAGTCCCCCTAACTCATCTCTTTAACCTATCTCTAAACTCTGGTTCTATTCCCACACTGTGGAAGACAGCCCAAGTGGTTCCACTTCTAAAATCAGGGGACCCTATGGAACTTAATAATTACAGGCCCATTTCCATTCTGCCAGTGCTTTCAAAGATGCTGGAGAAATTAGTGAGTAACCAGTTAAGGGAGTATCTTGACAATGCTAACCTCTTGAATCCAGCTCAATCTGGATTCAGGGCCAAACATACACTATCACTGCACTAGAGGTCACAAATGACTGGCAAACGAATTAGATAAAAAGAATAATGTCTGTGCAGTATTTCTGGACCTGAGGCAAAGCATTCGATACTGTGGACCACGAGCTTCTACTATCATCCTTGCACTCCTTGGCCTTGATCCACCCTCCCTTAAGTGGTTCAGGTGTTATCTCACCGGTAGGTCACAGCAGGTAAAAGCTGAAGATGACCTATCCCATTAAAACCACTGTTAAGAGGGTCCCCAAGGTTCTATCCTGGGTCCCATCCTTTTTGCTATTTATATAAATAACATTGATTCAACCTCACCAATTCCTCTGTACACCTCTTTTGCTGATGACACTGTTTTGTATGTCAGCAAGCCTTCATCTGCAGCTGCTCGTGAAATCCTACAAACAGAATTCTCCTTGTTACAATATCAGCTACTTGAGAAAAAAGCTTCTGTTGAATGCAAAGAAAACTAAAGCAATGATGTTCACAAATCAAAGCTCCACCAGCACCTCCTCTTCAATCATTCTCCCCCAGCTATGCACTATACTTGGAGAAAACCTGGAGTATGTAGGAAATGTCAAATACCTAGGTGTGTGGATTGACAACAGACTCGACTTCACTCACCATTTAGAAGAACTGCTAAAAAAGCTTAGCCAAAGGCTTGGCTTCTCTATAGATTAAAACCCTTCCTAAACAGAGATTCAAAGATGAGGTTAGTCCAGGCCATTTTTCTCTCAGTCGTTGACTATGCAGACTTCCTTTATAGTCATTGCCCCATCTCCTACCTACACAAGTTGGATACCTTATACCATAGAGCAATAAGATTCAATACAGATCTGCCATCTAATACCCATCACTGCTCTCTTTATGCTGCAGTTGGATGGGTTTCCCTTCACCTCAGAAGGAACAGAAATGCAGCCCTATGGATCTACAGAGCGTTATCAAAAAAACTTCCAAATTATATTCTGGACTGCTTCACCCAGACCATTCCTAGCTCCTATGCCCTAAGAAGCAACAACATCATCCTGCTCAAATTACCCAAATTCAACACCCGGATAGGGCGGGCAGCAATCAGCTATTCTCTAGCTATAGCATGAAACATCCTACAAAAATCCCTAAAACTGTCCAATATTATTCCAATTGCATCCTTTAAACAGTGTTGTGCAGTTTTCTTCACAGAGAAATGCAGTTGCTACCGCTAGAGCTAGCCTTGTCATCTCACAGTCTCACTCCCAAAATTAACCATATATGGCATAATCTTTGTTCTTCAGTTCTCCCTCCCAGGCAGACACCCCATCTTATGGCACCCAATAATACCTTCACCATCCTAGTATTACATTATACTGTGTGTTTACCATGGCCCCTCCACTGGGATATGTATATACTGTATATACTGTAAATATTAGCTTAACTCTCCTATAACCCATTTGTATCATGTGAATTTTATTGTACATCACTGTGTTTATAAACATTTTTCCCTGTATGTATAACTGTTTTATATAAGTGTATGATGTATCTGTTATGTATCAACTGTTGAACCTTGACCTTATCAGGTCTATCTTGTAAATGAGCCTTGCTCAATGATGTTCACCTGAATAAATAAAGATTTGATGATGATGATGATGATGATGATATTGGGCCACATATCTAATAATGGATCCCCTAATATACGCCTTTCCAGCTTCCCAATATACCCCAGGGGAGTCCACTGACCCCTCGTTCGTCTCTTTATAATACTGCCACTGCTGTTCTATGTACTCCACAAATTCTTCACTCCTCAGTAGATACCTAGGAAATTTCCATGGAGGGGGGTCCTCCCTGCTTTCTCTCATCTCCACATCCACCCGACCATAGCATGGTCCGAGGCATAATGGGGCTGTGCTCGACTTTTGTATTCTACTTAACCAAGATCTGGGTACATAGATATAGTCTATTCTGGTCCAGGTGTTATGCGGGTTTGAATAAAAAGTGAATCCCTTTTCCCCCGGATGTTTGGTCCTCCAGCAATCTATCTCATCCAGATCCAGCATCCCTTCCTGCCATCTCTTTAGTTTACCTGCCCACCTATCCCTCCCTTCCGAGTGGTCTAGGTCCTCCTGCATAATCGCATTGAGGTCTCCCCCCAATATTAACCCTTTAAATTGTTCCCTCACCAACACATCAAGGACCTCCTGGTAAAGGCTGGATCAATACTGAGGGGCATAACGCTACCAAAGGTGACCTCCTCCCTGTACAGCTCCCCCTCCACAAATATGTATCTACCTTCTCCCTTATCTACAACCACCCTTGAGCTAACAAAGGGAACTCTCTTCCCAACCAGAATCGCCACTCCTCTTTTATGAGCCTTATAGGGAGTCGCATAACATCTACCCACCCATCCTCTCTCCAGCTTACCATGTTCTCTATTGGTTAGATGTGTTTCCTGAAGGAGGGCTACTTGAGCACCCTGGCGGTGTAAAGCTGTTAATACACTGGCCTTTTTAGCTATAGTCGAGATCCCTTTTACATTCCAAGCAAGATCCCAGAGTTTTACCTATCACCATTAGTTTAGTACTTTTCCTTCTCCTACTCCTTATTTTAACATTTCTCCATGAGCCCGAATGACCGATGTCCATAAGATGACACATTACCCCATTGTTTTCCCCAAAGATCAGAAACATAAGACATACCCAACATAATTTGATACATACATCCATTCCCACAAATACCCCCACACACATATTGCCACCCTCCTTCCCACAACAGATAACCCCTCACCCCCTCGTAGGCCATCCATACTCCACCCTCCCTCTCCACACTTGATGATTGGAATGGCCCATTCCACACATTGCAAACGTTCCGTTCCCAGCCCCCTCCCGCTTCAACTTCATAAACAGAATTTGCACATTCCCAAGTCAAAGATTCCCCTCATCTTTAAAAGGTAAGAACATTTAACATACAAACTTTGGTCCGTTATGGTCTCTGTCCTCCACTGGCCCCTACCAATGTCTTACCCCAGCAGCATCTTTTTATAGCTTCTTTCCCACTTACTGAGCCCCCACACAGATCTTGCCAGCCTCTTTCAACCACCTCTCCACATTTTAAATATCGGGGGAGCTTGTAGGAGCAGAAGGGGTGCCGGCCCTGCTCTTGAAACACATGCAGCACCAGCAGACCCCCACTTACCCAACCTCGACACCATCGTATCCACAGTGGGATCAGTCCTCTTTATTTTGGCAGGAGCATGATACCATAGTCCCTTTACACAGTCCCGTGCAGCTTTCTGCCAAACCTCTGCTTCCATGATCTGTCCATCACCACCAGCCGAACATCTCTCCTCCTGTTTCCACGTCTCCACTCTGTCTTCCCTTCCGGTTCTTCTCTCAAGATCCACATTTATCAGGAGCTCACACAGTCCTCCGTGAAATACTTGTCACAACAAGGAGTTTCTAAGACCAGGAGACCAAACCAAAGTCCAAAGTCCTGCCCCTTAAAACATTAGGGCACGATTTCCAACAGTCAGCAACTTCAACAAACTTTTATTCTTTGCAAGCCGTTTAACTTCCCGGCATAATTGATTTCCACCTCCACCACTTTCCTCACTTCTCCGCTTTCACCCCACTTTCTTTTTAAGCTCCTCCATAAACGTTGCTGCTCTCTCCAACTCCCAGAAAGTATACGTTGCTCTCTTGTGCTTGACTTTCAAGATCGCAAGGTACAGCATGAATCCTTCCACCTTCATCTCTCTGAGTTGTGCTAGCACTGGGCCAAAGGCTCTGCGTTTCTTCAGGACCCTGTTCGAGTAGTTCTGTGCTAAGAAAAGTCTCTCTCTCCCTCAAATCTCAGCTTCTTCATATTACGATATGCCCGAAGCATCTCCTCCCTATCCTGGAAATTGTGGAACCGAAAATAATCTGCTTGGGGGCTGCCCCTCAGTCTTCACGACTGCTCTATGAGCGTTCAACTTCAACTTTCCATGTTTAGGCTTCATTTCCCAGCATATTTGGAAGTTTAACCACACAGAAAGTCATAATATCAGACCCTCCTTCCTTCAGGTAGCCCTCTGATCCTTAAATTCAGACGTCTCGCATAGTTCTCCTGGTAATCATGTTGCTCAATTAACTCTGCCAGTTCCTTCGAAGCTTACACGCCAAGCAGCCATGGGATCCACCTCGTCCTCCAGCTTAGACACCCTCTCTTCCACCTCTGTAACTCTGCCCGACTGTGCGTTTAACAGTTCCATCATGTTTTGCAAACTGCCATCGATCTTTTTCTCCAGGCTGTTCCATTTCTCTTCGAGCGCCTCCATTACTTGGTCCGAGACCTCGCGGCCTAATAAAGCCACCTCGCCTGCAGAGAGCGAAATCGGGCCTGGTGCCTCTGGGGCCTTTGCTGCTGCTCTCTTCCCTTGCCCTTTAATGGCGGATCTCGAGTTTTTCCCACCATTCGGCAGCAAATAATCGTCCATAGTGCTTGCTACACTGTTCTTCACCCTTAGAAGTCGCTTTTAATTGCAAAATCTGCCAAATTTTTAACTTTATTTACAGCGGGTATGGGAGCTGTGGGAACCCACGTCCTCACCGATGGCCGCTCATTAGCGCCCCCTGTGTCACAATTTTCATTGTGCCGCACTCACAGGGAGATATACCATATGGTGCAGACTCATCACTAATCACATTTTTTCAAGACTGAGTGCAAAATACAATAGCTGGATGACTGAGTCGAACATTGAGCCCTGTGTGATTCATTTTTTTTCAGTTTTTGAAGACATGATTGATTGGGGTCAAATTCTAGATGTACAACTTTTTGTTATTAAATCTTCACACAAGAGGCCTGATATTGGAAGGTTAACATCCACTAACAAGGATAGAATGTGCTGTAACCTGTGTTTGAATGAGCGCTCCCGGCTAACCCATATTCAGAAGCTCTGGGGGCACCTCACCAACCTGGCAGCACCAAAGCAGTAAAATAGTGCTGTGCCAATGCAAATATGGGGTTCCCCACATGCATACTTATGCAGTGACATATTCAAAGATTTGTGGCAGTGGTAAACAGCCCTCCAAGCGGCACTGTTTGCCACCACTGTAAAACACCTTTTAACTGGGTGCTAAGCCCATGCCCCCTCCCCTGCAAAGGCAGGATAGCTATACTGCAGCCACTCACCCCCAAACTCCTGTTCAAGCACTGAAATATTTCCTGGTGATCTAGTGTGACCCTTACCCATAATCTGTCTTCTGAGTGTATGTTACATTCTCTGGTGCTCTAGTGTGACCCCCAACCCCCAATCACACCTCTGAGTGTATCTTACATTCTCTGGTGGTCTATTGTAAGTCCCCACCCCTGATCACCAATGTCAGAACAGTAACTATACCTTGGTGTCCAGTGGTTTCCTTCCACCCCCTGATTGTCCATTTACACTATTTCAATGAAGCACTGGTAGTCAAGTGTCCCCCCAGCCTGACCCATGTCTGCCATCTCACCTCCTCACACCCCCCTTATCTGGGTGGTTGGTGCTTTTGCAAGCTTGATAAGTTGATCGGCATAGCCTTCCTCTCATCTCTGTGGCAGGCCATCATATGAGTTGTCAGTGAGCATGCACACAGTACTTATACTGGGCCCTATGCACTATTGGAGCAGAGTGGCTATGCGTGCATATCTGGGATGCATAACCACTCCACACCCACTGCACCCCCCAAGCTCAGTGCACCAAGTGGGGGGGCATGCAGGACCAACGCACATAATTTGCCTGGTCCATGGACTGCACTGTGCTGCGGTGGGCTGGGGGTGTGCCAGCACTATGCGCCATGTAAAAGGTGTGCAGTGCTGGCTGCGGGTGTGTAGAGGGGGCACAGCATATGCCAATGAGAACCCTGCCATAAGCCCCCCTATCTGCCCCACGCATACACGGCAGCCCCCTCCTGTACATCTGGAGGCACCCCCTGCACAGCATCCCCGATCACGGTGCCAGCAGGTGCCACCCGACCCATCCCAGTGGACCCTCGATGAGAACCCTTACACCCCCCTTCACCAACACCTGACAGCCCAGTGCTCTGTGTCCTGCAGGTTCTGTGGAGGACCATGCCCCCTCATGCCTGTGGCACCATCATCCCCCCCACGCTCCCAAACTCCATTCACATATGGAGGAGCCCTAGGACCGGCCAGAAGTACTGCCCTCCTCTTGCCCCCTCTGCTGCCAGCCATCGGACATCCATGAGACATGCTGCCAACACACGCCCCACTGTGTAGGGGATCCACCGAGCTGCCTGGTCTGGGCATCCAATTGGATGCCCGGCCGCACCCAAGACTCCACCCCTGGCTGCACTCCAGAGTCCTGTGCACTGGGGGGCCAGGGCTGCAGACAGGTGGCTGGCAGTTGTGAATGCCACCGGTGCACACCTGTCCACAGGTGCTGAGCTCCTCAAGTGGGTAACAGGCCTCCGGCGTGTACCCCCACTCACAGAGTGCATAGGGCCCATTGTATGTCTTATTTGTAAAGTCTGATTTTTTTAAAATTATTGATTGTGTATAGGATTCCACATGAACTACGTTTCAGACATGTCCATGTGAAGATTTGCATAAGTGGGCACCTTGGTGCTGCCCATGGCCATCCCTTTCAACTACTTGTAAAATTGCTCCTCATGCCTAAAATATTTCTCAATTAGAACTAGCCTGGCCAGTTCTATGAGAAAGGACACAGAATGTGTGGTGTCAGAATCATGATTTTTTTAAAGAAGTCTTCAGCCTGTGCAGACCCTTCTCATGAGGAATAGAAGTGTACAGGACTTTCACGTCCATGCTGCTGCAAAGCATTGTATTTTCAAATGTTTCATTTTTATTCAGGTGTTCAGTTATGTGCAGGACATACTCAGTGTTGTGAATAAAGCTTTCCATTTCATCTGTTAGGGCTGTGCATAATAGTTCATAAAACTGGACAGAAGTTCCAGCACTGAGACAAGAAGAAGAATTTGACTCATTCCCTTTTCCCCTTGTACAGTTGCTTGAAGTAACTTGCAAGCTGCCACAGGATGGATGCAATCTGACCACCCTAAGCAACCCACTCCAGTTGTTACTCCAAGACCTGATAGATGGACTGTAGCAACAAGACCCCACAGTTGTCCTGTAATTGCTCACCATTCTTAGCATAAGTTCCTAGCAGAAGGTGGCAATGTTGTGATACTGAACCATAGCTTCCCCAGTGGAATCCATAAATGGCCGCATCTCTCTATTGATTCACGTGCATGCTTTGTCCACAGCTTTAAAGTCCATGGCATGCCATCAGTGAAGCCTCTGAATAATGTGGGATCAAATAAGTTTGATCCTTGGCCACCGTTGTCAAATGGATCGCAAGTCCTCCTTCATCTTGAGGAGCAAATCGAGAGTTTTCCTGAGTTCAAGGTCATTCACGCCCAGGTGAATTAGCAAGATGTTCAGTGAATTTCCATGTCATGCATCTGACACCAGCCTAGATAGAAGATCCTCCTAATGCATGCCTCTCTTTCCCAACTGAGAGATATGTACCTTCTAACTCGCAAATGCTAGGTTCTTCCCCCCCACAGGCCAATGTCTAGCTCTTTCCGTTGCCCAATGGATGAAGAAGTGTCCACAGATCCAAACTTGTTTGGGACCACCAGGAGAACCTGGAAAACAGCAACATAATGTTAAAGTAAGTGTGGATGTACATAATGTAAAAATAATTGGGACCTCCACTGTTATGTATTCAAAAGGGTAATGCATTTTGTTGTTACCGCCACTTGGGGGCAGCATTCCCATATGTCTATGTAATAGTAGAGACGACGGTGGGTTGTGGTCTTGTCTAAGAACGTTACGCAATAAATGGAAGCTGCTCTCCTCACACTGCTGTGTAGGTGTCATACTATTTCGGTTATAAATGTTAGTACATAACATAATTGGCGTCGAGGTGTTTATTTACTCTTCGGTACCTTGCAAGAACAAAAGTACAGCTGTGAGGGTTCGGAGACGCAACTTTAATACCCATGAGTGAACCTGGGAACAGACACATAAGGATGGCTGCTACCATAGGACATATTGAGGCCTCTGATGAAAACATGGAACAATGGACAACGATATTCGAGAGATTTGGACATTTTGTAACAGCAAATGATATAAGTGATGAAAACAAGTGGTTGTGTTACTGAGTGTTATGGGCAGCTAACGTACAGTTTGTTAAGAAGCCTCATAAGCGTCAGAAAAGCCCGGGAGAAGCGTTTGCCAGTATTGAGAGGGTCTTAGAGCACTTCTCCCCAAACCCTGTTATGTCGCGGAAGATTTCGCTTTCACAAAAGAAATCAAGTAGAGGGTGAGTCCTCGCAGCGCGTGCTGTTTTAAAGAAATTATCTGAGCATTTCGAAGTTCGGCACAATATTTGAGGATGCACCGAGACAGATCGCAAAGCGGCTTGAACAGTGAAGCCACACAGAAGCGTCTTTTAACGGAGGCGGGACTGACATACAAGAAAGCGGTGGAGATCACTGTATCAATGGAAACAGCTGCACAGGAGGCTCAGCACCTCAGCGGTTCCCTGAAGATAAACACTTTATCTTTCTCTGCCGCCAAGAAGCCTAAGACATGTGGACGTTGTGGGAACGCTAATCACAGTGATAATGACTGCTGGTTTAAAGAACAGGCTTGTCACAATTGCGGGAAGAAAGGCCACATTGGGTGCGTGTGCAGAGGAAAAAAGAAAGAAGGGGAAATCAGCGGAAGCAAAGGTAAGCAAATTGCAAAAGGTAGAAAGAGAGAAGTACATCATGTGGAAACACAGGGAACGTGCAGTGATGACACTGACACTGAATTAGCATTACACGTTCTGACTCTTAAAGGGGAAACGGCAACCATCTGTGTAACACCTGAAATCGAAGGGAAACCACTGAAAATGGAATTAGACACAGGGGCTGCGGTTTCATTGATTTCAACAGACAAGTATGAAGCAATGTTGAGACATCTACCCTTGCAAACAACGGACATTGTACTGAGGACATACACTGGCGAGGCCATTTCACCTGAAGGTGTCATCAAAGTGCAGGTGAAAATAAATGAACAAACGGCACCACTGCCTTTGTATGTGGTTAAAGGGAACTATCCTTCACTCTTAGGCAGGGAATGGCTGAAGAAAATACGCGTCAACTGGCAGGAGATAAGGACTGTTAATACAAGTGACCACAACACTCTAGAAGCAGTGTTGCAGAAACATGCTCCTATATTCAAAGGGGAGCTAGGCACAATGAAGGGCATTGAGGCAAAAGTGTCTCTGAAGTCACAGCACAAACCAAAGTTTTGTCAGCCTCGCCCAGTGCCATATTCACTGACTGACGTTGGAGTTTTGTCACCTGTACAGTGCAGCGACTGGCCAACGCCAATGGTACCAGTAGTAAAGAAAGACGGTTCTGTGCGAATATGTGGAGACTTTAAAGTAACCATCAATCCAGTTTTGTGTGTGGAACAGTATCCTATTCCATGCATCGAAGACTTGTTTGCATCGCTGGCACAGGACCAACGCTTCAGTAAGCTGGATTTGTCACATGCTTATCTACAAATGAGAGTAGATGAAAACTCAAGGAAATATCTCACGATAACCACTCAAAAGGGCCTCTTCTGCTACAATCACTTACCCTTTGGCATTGCATCAGTGCGAGCCATATTTCAGCGAGCTATGGACCAGGTTTTACAGGGTCTTCCTAATGTTCACTGTTACCTGGACGATATACTGGTGACTGGAAGAAATGATGCAGAGCACCTGAAGAACCTGGATGTAGTTCTGCGCCTGGAAGATTTAACTGCGTGTCCAGAAGGAGAAGTGTGAATTTTCAAGACTTCATTGAATACCTGACACACTCATAGATGCAGCAGGCTTACACAAATCGCCTGAGAAAGAAAAAGTAAATTGTGGACGCCCAGCACCAGAAAATGTGAGCCAGTTACGTTCATTCTTGGGCCTGTTAAACTATTATGGCAGATTTATTCCCAATCTGGCTACAATTATCAGCCCACTAAATGGTTTGCTGTGCAAAGGGAAGTCCTGGTGTTGGACAAAGGACTGTGAGAGCGCGTTTAAGAAGGCCAAAGAGCAGCTTGTTTCACAAGATGTACTCATTCACTACAATCCACAGCTGAGCATCAGACTGGCATGTGATACCTCGCCTTATGGTGTGAGGCATATCCGTAGTGCCCCATATCACCCCTCAACCAATGGTCTAGCGGAGCGTTTTATGCAGACCATGAAGCAGGCTCTGAAGTCGGAAAGGGGGCCTTTGACCTTACAACACAAGTTGGATAACTTCCTGCTGACATACCAAAACACCCCCCATGCTACAACAAAGGAATCTCCAGCAATGTTGTTTCTTCGCCGTAAGCTTTGCTCCCATCTTGATTTGCTTAAGCCAGATGTGGCATCTGAGGTTTTGAAGAACCAAGAATCTCAAATACGATGCAGACAAGCTTGATCAAAGGATAGGCAGTTCCTTGTCGGTCAAGAGGTGCTTGTTCGAGATTACCGGAGGGGGAGAAGTGGACCTCTGGTGTGGTGACATCTCAGACGGGGCCAGGTTCATATACAGTTGATGTCAGAACTGGAGAGAAATGGAAGCATCATACTGAACAGCTACTAGATCGTCAGCAGCGCACAGATGTGGATCTCTCCGGGGAAGAAAACCCACGGGAGATGTGGAGTCCATCTGCCGCAGCTCAGAGAAGCACCACTACGGAAATCCCAACACCTTCTGACGATGAAGAGGAGGAGGTGGAAAGGAGCATGGATGAGGCTCTACAATCACCAACCGAGGATCGGAGGGACGTACCAGACAGTGCAGCTAGGGCAAGGGTTGCTCACGAGAAACGCTATCCATCCCGAATTTCAAAACCTCCAGATCGTTTGAACTTGTAAGACAATTAGAAAAAAAAAAGAAGGAAACAAACGTTCTGTTTAGTTAAAGAGCCGGATCAAACCGACGGGGCAGAATAACCACCTTGACTGGTTCGAGGTCTGGGGCAGTCTACCCCCTACCTCTAGCATAGTTATGAACAGTAATAATAATAAGTGAATAATACTAATAAAAAATTAAAAAAAAAAGTAATAATTGTTCATTTGTTAACAATATGATTTAGTTGGGAGGAAATGTTATGTATTCAAAAGGGTAATGCATTTTGTTGTTACCGCCACTTGGGGGCAGCATTCCCATATGTCTATGTAATAGTAGAGACGACGGTGGGTCGTGGTCTTGTCTAAGAAAGTTACGCAATAAATGGAAGCTGCTCTCCTCGCACTGCTGTGTAGGTGTCATACTATTTCGGTTATAAATGTTAGTACATAACATCCACCAACCCAGGGCTTGGATTTGCCCATCTGTGAGTCACTGGGTTCAGGCAGTTAGTGCCACCCCAATCCTGAAGGAATGGGTATTATATACTTTGCCATTCTACCCAACCTTCTGGACTGCCAAACTCAAAATGTGCCTAAATTGATAGTCTGTTTCTGGCTTGCCATGTGCATGCTGCGGAAAAGCCACACCCTCAGGTGGTTGAAGGGCCATGTAATCTATCACCATGGACGTCATATCACATGCTGGGTGAGCAGAGGTCTTTAGAGTGCACAAGCAACTGATGCTGTCATGGTCAGTCCTCCACTTGTAGAGAAGAACATAGGCTCCCTCCAGCGTCACCATCATGTCTGCATCCTGCAAACTTGCAGCAGCCCTGGTCTGTGCTTGTTGCACCAACCTAGAGACCCAGAATGCCTTGCTGAACACCAGCGAAAAGGCTGTCTTGAAAAAGTTGGCCTCACACAGGGATCAGCACACTGCCGTAAGGCATCCCATACCTTCTTAGTGATTGCTTGCCTAATGGGGTGCCGGTGGTCCACCCACTAAGGGAGCCCTTTACTCCGCCCTTCAAGGACCCTCTGGACCTTGAATGTGCGAGTAGCATCTGTGAAACCCCACACCCGAGAGACGGCCATGACAGGCCCATCAGGTGTTGCCCCACAATCCCTTGGATCAGGCCCTGATGCACAGATTTCATGATAAAGCTGCACAATTGGTTCATGAGGATTGGCCAGCTATTAGGCCAAATTAATCAGAGAAAGCTGCGCTCAGTGTTAAGAGCTGGTGCTGGGTCTGGGGTGTTTAATCCCCTTAGAACAGTCATGCAGAAAACCAACAATGACCTGCACACATAAGGAAAATCAGTGGCACAAATCCAATGAGTTTGATGCAAAATCAGCAAGAAATTTATTGCTGCCACAAGTGTCTTTTTTTTGTATAATCTGTTTATTAAAAGTTTTCCATGTATACACATACAAACAAAAACACATCAACAAAACGTAAATAAAAAAAAAAAATCAACATCAATATTCTAATAATTTAGCCATTTGTGCACATTTTCCCTAAAGATAAAATTATACTTAGACATTAGGAATTGATACCTGGCTATTCCTTTCAACTGAGTGTCAGGTTGTTCCACATGTGGGTGTCTTCTCCTCCCTGAGGGTGACCACTGTCTATTGCTCCAAACTACCCCTCCAAACCTTCCTGCAATACTATGGCTTCCACTGGATCTAAGGCAGCCATAAAAAGTGCCCATGTACGAAGGAAGCCATCTCCACTGCCCCTCACCGTCAACGTGAGTTTTTCCAGTGCCAGAATCTGCAGGGTCAGGGTGCGTCACTGTTGTATTGAGGGTACTGGGTTTGAGATCTAAGTGTTTTGTATACAATGGCAGACTAGTATTAAAAGAACCCTAGCCCACCTAGGGAGCAGGGTCCACTCCTCCCCACCTAAACTCTCCAGCCCAAACAGACATATTAGAGGGTCTGGTTGAAGCGTTCTCCCCACTATCTTGCTCACCTCCACCAGGACTGCTTTCCAAAACTCCTGTAGGACTGGTCACACCCAAAAGCAATGGTAATATGTCCCTTGCTCCCTGTCACATCTGCCACATGTGGGGGAAACTATCGGATGACATTTATGCACTATTGCAGGGGGAAAGTACAGCCTCTGAACAAACTTGTAAGAGGCATCCTTAAATTTATTACATACAGAATTCCCATATGCATGGAAAGCATTAGTGTCCAGTTGTCCTCTTTTATTGCCACCCCCGTGTCCCTCTCCCATGCCATTCTGGTTTTCTGGGTGAGATCAGGCAGACATTGCTTCCTTAACCATGCCACCTTTCTGATAAATCTCTTGGGGTCCCTCTTGGCTTGGTATATTAATTGTTCTATCTGTTCCAACTTGGATGACCCAGTGTTACCCCTCCCTAGGCCCGTAACATAAGCTCGAAGTTGTAGGTACCTGAAAAAAATTATACTTGTCCAGGCCCAAGTATTGTTGCAGGTCCCCAAATGTGCAGAGACCCCCCTCTAAGGAACAGGTCTCCCACACTCTTAATTCCCTTGGACTTCCACTCCCTGAACCCTAGATCTTCCAACCCTGGCAAGAAGAAGAAGGGGCTCCTAGCCACTGGCAGCAGCAATGTTTCATCCTCTCCTATACTACCTTCGTCAGTCGCATAATTTTCCTCCACCCATCCAGCACCACTATTACAAGTGGATTTCCTTCCCCTAGAGCTCAGTATGCTTCACACCCTTGTTTGTCCAAATAACCTGAAAACCTACCTGGGCAGCCAACCTGCTGAAGATCTACCCAGCTAGCCACCCTTGATTGATTTACCCAGTCCTTTATGTATCTTAACTGAATGGACAAAAAGTAATTCCTGAGGTCCGGGAAATTCAAACCTCCTCTAGTAGTCTCCACCTTCAGTCTCTGCAGACAAACCCTGGGTTGCTTCCCCTGCCAGATAAAACAAGAGAATGCAGCCTCCACTCTCCTGACACCTTCTATAGTTAACACCACATGCGCCATCTGCATAACATAGAGAATCCTGGGTAGAATATTCATTTTAATTAAATTGATTCTACCCAACCAGGAACTAGGTAAGGAACTCCAACATCGCAGGTCAGCTTCTGTTGTTTTGATTATTGGCATATAGTTCAGCTTGTATATTGACTCCAGTGACTTGCCCACTTGAATACCTAGATATGTAACACATGTATTCACCTCCTTTAGGCCCCACTTCCCATCCCCATCTCCCCTCCTTCTGGATGACAGAGCAACTCTGATTTACTTAGATTAACTTAATACCCTAAGAATTTGGCAAAGGTTTCTATCAATGCTAACAGGGAAGGCATTGAAGTTTGTGGATTCCTCACAAAAAGTAGCATATTGTGCACATATAGGGAGATCTTATGCTGGAGGCCTGTCACTCCTGTAACCCCACTTATTTCCTCACACTGCCTGATTGCCAGTGCCAAGAGCTCCAGTGCTAGTGCAAACAATAGAGGGGAAAGGGGACACCTCTGCCTCGTTCCCCTAGTCAGGTCAAACCCCTCTGAGAGTGCGCCATTCACCAAGATCCATGCTCTGGGATGCTGGTACATTGTCCTAACCCATACAACAAATGTGTCACCCAGACCAAAGTGGTCCAGCACCTCAAATAGATAACCCTATTCCACCCAGTCAAATGCCCTTTCTGCATCCATAGATATTATATATGTGTCTTCTTTCAACTAGTTCCCTCTCCACACCACATTTAGTGATCAACATACATTATGGTATGAGACGCATCCCTTAATGAACCCGGTCTGGTCTGGATGAACAAGGTCCATCAGGACCTGCTCCAGCCTGAGTGCTAGTACCTTGGCTAATATTTAAAGGTCACAGTTTAATAAAGAGATAAGCCTGTACGAGACACACTCCATTGGGTCTTTACCCAGTTTATGGATAAGACATATTACCCCTTCAAAGCCCGAGGCAGGCAGAGTAACTCCTTCCCCCTCAGGTTGCTTGAATACCTCACATAGCTGCTCCACAAGTTGGTTTGCCAAACATTTATTTTGGAAATCCATTGGTGCCACTAGCCTTACCCACCCTCAGACTCTGAATGGCCTTTATCACCTTCATTCTAGTGATGGGCTCATTGAGTTGGGATCTCTGCTCCTCAGTCACCCCGGTAGAGTCATTCTATCTAAAAAGTCCCCAGCCAGGTTTAGGTTACCCTCCCCTTCTGTCTGATATAGCTTCTGATAAAACCCTTGGAGCATTCCCTAACTTTCTGCTTGCTCCGGTGAAATGCACCCTTCTCGTCTTTAATGCCAGGGATCAGAGCTGGAACCCACCCTCCCCGCATTAAATGCACCAAGAACAGTTCAGGTATGTTACCCCATTCAAATGTCTGCCTTTTACAGTACATCTATGACTTCTGTGCCTCACCCCACAGCAGTGCATTTAAAGCTTCCCTGGTGATCTGCAACATGGCTCTGGCTTCCCCAGTATCCCCATTGCTACTTTTTTCTCCAATTCCTTTAACTAGGATTCCAATTCTACTCTCTTTTCCTGCCTCTTTCTCTTAACCCAGGCAACATAGCTAACGATCATGACCCTCATATACGCTTTCCCCGCATCCCATATAGTGGCTTTGGAAGTGGGGGAGCCTGCATTAGCCCTTTTAAATGTCTGCCACTGCTCGGCCAAGAACTCCCTAAAGTCTTTATCCCCCAGCATATAGGTTGGAAATTTCCATTGGGGTGGGGGTGGGGTGGGGTGGGCCCTCCTCTTGTTCATTTACTGAAACTACCAAAATGACCATTGCATGATCTGAGGTGTGTATGGGACTGTGTTTATTATTTTGTATTCTGGTATACCACTCCCGAGGTAGAAACATATAATCAATGCAAGATCATGGACCATGTGGGTTGTAGTGGAAAGTGTACTCCATTGCTCCTGGATTAGCCATGCGCCACCCATCCACCATACTGAGGTCTGTTAGACCAATCTGCCACTGACGTATGCCCTCCTTAACCTGGCCCCTGCCTTCAGAGTGATCCAGGTGAGGGCCCATAGTACAATTCATGTCTCCTCCTAAAATAAATCAGAATGGGCTCAAAATGTCGCAAGACATTATACTGCATGCTGAAAGCACACTGTCAGTACAGCATGCTTTCTTGCATACTGCATAAGTATGTTTTTTGCAGGGGGCTCCTCCCCCGCACCCCCATTATGGGGGTGGCTACATCCCCGAACCCCCCCAGTAAAGATTCTTAACTTGGGGGAGGGGTTTAACAGTAAAATCACACAAAGTGCAAAAATTAAAAAACATTTTCTTGCATCTGGGACCGGGAATCGAACCCAGTCCCAAACACCCTGTCTGTGTCCCCCACTGTCAGTGACTCATCTCGCAGAGCCACGGCAACTGCTTGGCAGAAACCTGTCCTGGCAGAGTTCTTCTCCTCTGCCTGGGACAGTGCGGGTGCAGCACTGCACACAGAAGCATTCGCTGTATTGCATCCTCTTGCTTACATTTACAAGCTATTTTGGTTTAACGCTCATGTTGTACGTTATTAAGCGTACAACATATTGACCCAGTACGAAGTAAGTCCTGGGAACTACTCTTTAACTATTAAATTGAGGAGTTTCCTGTAGAAATTTGAGTCATACACTGCTGGTGCATAAATACTCCCATATGTGACCTTTTCCCCATAACTTCCCCGAAACAAATACGTATTGGATGTCACCTGGATATTTCACCACCCTTAGAACCTGTAATGGGAAATTTTTGTGTAACAAAATGGGAACTCTTTTATGAGATGAGATAAGAAAGATGCAGTGAAGCAGGCCCCCACCCATCCATGTGCCAGTTTTGTGTGCTCGGGGTCAGTGAGATGAGTCTCTTGCAGCAAAGCTACATGAGTCCCTTGTCTCCTGAGGGTGGTCAACAGAGTTGTATTCTTTACAGGACTGCCTATTCCCCCCACATTCCATGAGACCACTGTTATATTCCTTGTCTTAGCCATAGTGGATATCATGTATCTTTCCCTGCACATACCTCTTGAATTCCATTAACCTCCAAACACCCCATGCGATCACCCAACAGTCCCTCATTTCTTGCCCAGCTTTCTTCCATTGCCTAATATACATGGTGCACTTAACATAAAAAAAACTTGTAAAACAACAAACAATTTAGAACACAGTAACCTTGAATCACAAAAACCTCTCTTCCTTTTCCCTCCCTTTCCCCCCACAACATTACTCAGCAGAACATATCTGTAGCACACAGAATTAAATGAATTTCCCTCCCTTATACCAAACAACCCCCACGTCCCAGAATCTGTATTGCAATGATTACCACCCTTGCCCCCTCAGTCTCCTCCACCCCACTAAATTCCAAACAACCATGCAAAATCCAGACACTAACTGCGTTATATGCATGAGTTCCTAACAACCCCCCATGAAGATCATGCCCTCCCTCCTCCCCCACCGGCTTGTAGATTCCACAAGATTTCCATACATAGCCCTAACTTGGCTAGGTTCAAACTTTTAAATTACAAAAAACTGTTTTAGTATCAATAAAGAACAAGTCATTGCATTCTCTGACATCCACCCATCATTTCCTCGGGACCCCCATATTCTTCCTCCTTCATGTCCCTCCAGATTTCAAAAAGCTAATTTTCTAATCCCCACGCTGGTGCCAAGCACTCAGGGCACCACCATCCAGTGTGCTGATTAAAACTCCAGTGCCCGTTCATATGGCAGGCCAGTACCAGGGTAAGGGGGGCCAGGCAACGCACAAGAAAAAACACATGCCTCATCAACCCCCCCGACCAGCCTAGCTGCAGTCTCTGTTCCAGCCAGTAGGTCTCGCCTCTGCAAGGAGGTCTCGACTAGGCCTACTTCTTTCCTCCACACCTTCCACAATGAACCTCTCCTGGCCTCTGATGTCACCAAATGATGCACCTCCACAAAAGATTACAGGTCCTCCAAGTTCTCTTAAAGTCCCTTCCGGCCAGAGAAGGGAAGAATAGTCACCATATGTAGTTCTGTGCCGTCAATCCAGAAAACCAAACTGAGAACCAACATGATGTCCCACCAGCACACTGTGCCATCAAATACACTTCTTCTCCTATAAGCTCTGGAGGTACAAAGAAATGACAAGGGTCCACGATCAACGATATAGGTGAGGGGTACTGGGACTAGACCAGCAAAAATTCTCAGCTGTCCTTCACTGCAGGATACCCCATCCATGCCTTTCCCTTTCATCCGATCTTCTTGCACAGCTCTTTCACAAATGTAGCGGCCTTGTCTACCTCCCAGAATGAAAAAGTGGTGACCTTGTGGTGGATTTTCAGTGCAGCTGGTTATATCATGAAATGCTCCACTTTCATCTCCCGGAGCTGGGCCATTACAGCATTAAACATTTTACATCTTTTGAGCAGTCGTGCTGAATAATTCTGGGATATGAACAGTTTCGAGCCCTCATACATCAGGCCACCTTTGGCTCTATAGGCACTCAGCACAGTCTCTCTGTCCTAAAAATTATGAAAGTGCATGATGATTTGTCTAAGAGGCTGATCTGCCAGAGGCTTGGGCATGATGGCCCTGTGCGCTCTTTCCAGTTAGAATTTTCCATTTTTTGGTGTTAGGCCCAACAGTGATGGTAACTTTGCTGCACAGAACCCTAGCTCTTCTGCACCTTCCTTGCCCTCCGGCAGCCCCCTAAGCCTCAGGTTTAGCCTTCGATGGTAGTTTTCCTGATAATTGAAGTACTCTTTGAAGTCCTCCAAGTCCTTTGGTAATGCTGCCACTTGCTCTGGAACTGAAGCCATCTTGTCTTCCAGACGAGAAGTACGGTCCTCAGCCTTCGTGATCTGATTTCCGTGAGCTATCTGCTGATCGAGGACTTCTTGCAGTTTGGCATCCAGCTTGCTTTCAATCCTACTCAGGTGCTATTCTAGGGCTGCGAGCACTTGGCCTGTTAACTCCCAGCCTAGTGGGTTGACCTCTGCTGCTGAGAGCGACACTATACCCATGCTTTCACTTTGGCTGGTGGATGCTTGCTTCTTCCCACTTTTCCCCGCTAAATGTTGACTCTTGCTGGGGTTTGCCACTAAATACTTGTCCATGCTGTCTGCCACTTCTTGGTCAAGCACCCCATTTTCAAAAATAATGAAAATCTTTATCTTTATTTTCAATTTTAAAGCCGGTTAGATGGAGCGAGGTGAAGACATGTCCACACAGTTAGCTGCTCATCAGTGCCCCCCCACAAGCATTTTTAAACAAAAGATTAGTAGAAGTACAACACATAGGAACCAAAACTATTCCAGACCCTAGCGCCGCGCTCTCTGGAACTTCAAGGGGTCAATGAATTCACATGAGGTCCACACTTTTGTAACAAGGCAAAGGCAATTAGTTAAGTTTTGTGCTGTCTGAGTCCTACATAAGCAGGAGAATACAGCAGGTGGCTCTAGGAAATTACATCTCTTGAACATCTGCACTTTTCTGTGGTGTTACACAAAGCTTGATCCTTTCCCTTGCGTTGTTTTCTGTCTGCATGCTGCCTTTGGGTGAGCTCATTAGATGGTAGGGTGTTGAGTTTCACTGCTATGCAGATAATACTCATCTATGCTTGTCTTGCACTCCTGACAGGGCTTAAGCTGCCTCTGTGTTAGGGCAATGTCTTGCCAAGATGAATGACTGGATGGCCTTTAACTAGCTGTGTCTCAGCCTGATGAAGATGGAGACTATGATTGTCAAACTGGGTCGGCTGGGGACAGCAATAAGAGGTGGATTGGTGACACTCAGATCTGTGGTTTGCAGTAAAGAATATTGGGGTCATTTTGGACTGCAAGCTGATGCTGGAGCAGCAGCTGTCAGTGGTGGCCTGATCTGGCTTCTACTATCTATGTAACATCACCAGGATTAAAACACAGCTGGTCCCAGCTGATCTGGTGATGCTAGTTCTTTTCTTCTGCACTTAGGATTATCTTGAGGTTTGATGTGGCACCTGCAGCTGGACCAGAATTCTGCACTCTAGCTGATTGTGAGAACTTTTCAGAGGGACCATATCACGCCATTCCTGCGTACTGCACACTGGCTGCCTGTTTGGTGGTGCATCATCTTTATGATATTCCTGATGACACTGAAGGCCCTATGTGGTTTGGGTCCTGATGACTTAAAAGATCTCCAGGTTGTTTACTGCTTAACATGCCTCCTTTGCTCCACTAATGCAGGCCTGCTCCTTGTCCTTATTTCTTACCTGAAATAGTCTGAGGTCAGGGCATTTGATGTGGCAGCTCCATTGTTGTGGGATGTGTTACCCGGGAGCATCTGCTCATACTACACGCAGGATGCCTTTACAGTCTCTCTGAAAACTCATATGTTTATGTTGGCATTCCCAGATAGTTTTTAAAATTAATTAAAATTTTTTGTTTTATTACTTTCTTTATGCAAACTTTCTTTATTATTGTTTATATTTTATTGCTGTTTTAATGACTGAACAGTGCTTTGAGCCCTTGGAATAAGGTGCTTTATAAATACAATTTGCCTTGCCTTGCCTATAATAAGAGAGCCATGAAACTGCTAAAATTACAGCATCAATATTTTCCCTATTGTGTCCCATACCATGGGTTAGCAGTCTCCAAGATGCTCTTTAATCCTTCTACTAAACAACAAGTTGTAAGGTTGCCAATAATTTTTTCTCATACTCATCTTTTTCTGACAGATTTGTTAACAGTCTTCTCTAAACTTGCACAGTCCTATTTTGAGTCTTTGTCCTTCACAATCTCATACATCAATAACAGACCACCCATTGTCCCTCTTGTCTGTATGCCCATTTGATTGGTAATCTCCATCTGATCCTTAGGGTCATTCTTCCCAATGCCATTACTTATTTTTGTTGTTCTTTGAATGCTTTCTAATGTTTGTTTGTCTCATTCAAGAAACTGGGCCAGACCTGAGCTGCATAATCCAGATATGACCTTATGTATTTTTATAGAGCTAATTAATCACCTTCATACTTTAGGATTCAAAATTCTCTTACAGCACCCTAAAATTCTGTTTCTTTTTCCAGACACTTCACCACAATGTATTGAATGGCTCATGTTGTAAATAATAACAACTCATAAGTCCCTTTCAGCCTCTGTTACTGTTAAATTGACACAATACATATAATACATGTGTTTACAATTGCCAGCACCAAGGTGCATAACTTTGCACTTTTCACTGTCAAGTACCATCTCTCATTTAGCAGTCCCTTTACCTATGGTTACGGCTGTAAGAAATTCACACAGTGCATGGATTTCACGATTGCCGCGATTTACCGATGGTACTGTGAAATTGACAAATTTCTTTGTTTTGCCGTGGATCGGCAGAATTTTAATTATGTATGAGAAAAACCTTTTTTTTTACTTAAAGTCAGTACCTGTTGTAAAAAGCCGGCCATCTCCTATCATCCCAAGTAAATTCATTAGCTGTTACCCTACACATTATCATCACCTGTCTTCAATGGCATCTCAGCATTGTCTTAATTGAAGCCTTTTGTGACCTTGATTGCAGATTTAAAAAACGGCAGTCAAGGTAACAACAGATTTCAATTGCAGCATGTTAGTGACCTTAAGTATACACTGCCATGGCTGTTAAAAAGAGTTAGCATTTGCTGGTGTCAGTTAGTGTAGGGGATCTGAGGAGAAAGACGTGAATCTTTTAAAAATATGATGTATGTTTTGCCCAAGCCATTGTCAGCATGTAAGACGGCAAAAGTTTGGAATGTATATCCAAAGCAGAGATGTCAGCAGTATGAGAAGGGGACTTTCCACATATTGGGGGATATTTTATTTTGTACTAGTTGCAATATCCTGGTGGACCATAAACACAAAGCCTCTTGTGACCGCCACTTGGAGTCATCAACACACCTTGAAAAGAAGAGAAAGTTTGAGTCAAAATCTGACAGGGTAATCAAAAAGCAGGTAACTGTTTGAGAATTATTTACCACTAAAGCAGCACACTAAGAGACTAGAAAGCTTTCTTTATTTAATCTTGTAGAAGCTTTTACATCTGCAAATATCCCACTACATGTCCTCGATAATACAGTGCTTCACTGCTATTTGGAAGAAAATCTAGAGTCAGTTGGTGTTATCCCCTCCTCACAATGGTTAAGAGGGACAGGGAGATTTCATCAGTATGCTGCTGATTGGTTTGCTGCTGTTTGGTTCTTTAACCCATCAAGACTTGCCACATTTGCTGTCACAGAGCAATCAATATGTAAGGGTATCCCCTGGTTTGAAGATAATATTGCTGCAAAAGCAGAGCTGTGCACTTACATTTCTGATATACAGCGCAGTGCAGAAGTAACAGAAGAGAGACATTTTAAAATACTGGACTGACTGCAAGGACAGATTTGTGCATTTATCTAAAATTACTATCACTTGCCTTAGCATACCAGTACACAGTGTGAGCGTTGAGCACTTGTTTTCATGCTATGGAGCTATGCTGCAGGATAATAGACGAGGTATCAAACCTGAGAACTTAAGAATGTATTCAATGCAGTAACAAAAGTAATGCACTTTACTTGAATGTTTTAACAATGTTTTTAACACAAAACTGTAAATTACAATTATCTGGTCAAATTTATATGCTTTTCCTTTGTTTTTATATTACCTTTTGTACATGCATGCTGACCTTGAAAAGTGGCATATTTCACCGTGCAGATACCGTGAAAAACAGTCATTTTTCCATGATTTTCTTATAGCTTTACCTATGGTATTTATGTAATGTTGTAGGTCAAAATATTTTCATGTAGTTTACACTGTATTTCCAAATTTGGTGTCATGAGCAAATTTTTCTAGTTAACAGCTAGTGGCTGTCCCATGTCTAAAATAAAGATTTGGAATTGAACTGGACCAAGAATGAACCCTTGCAACATATTGCTGACTACAGGACCAGGTTTGTTGAAATCCCCCTTAGTTCTCACACTTTACTTATTTATGTATTTATTGAAATGTTCCATCTAGGGGGCATTCTGAACAACAAGTTGCTCATCTCATGTTGCCACCTGGGGAAGGGGGTAGCATGAGGATAAGAAAACAGAGATTATACAATTAAATGGATCGAAGAGAAGTACAAATTGTGTATGAACAGGTAGACAAAATAATGCAACAGTTAGGTTGTGGTACAGACAATTACAGCTTGTAAAATAATACCATAATAGGAGTTATGATACAGTGTTACAGGCAGTACATAATGTGACAGAACAATCATAGTGCAATGATATACCGAGACCAAAGCTCAAGGCAGTACATACTGTAAGTGCTGTTGCAGAAGTACGGAGGGGCATAGCTATAAGTGCTGTGAGGAGGCGAAGTGGAAAAGGAAGAGAGGCATGGAGAGGGGCAGACGGGGGAAGCAGCAAATCCAAAATTACTCCTTCAGGATGATGCAGACCCTACAAGGGGAGCTGAGGGCTGGGGGGGGAGGGAAGACAGCCAAAACCTGTTTCCCCTTCAGAATGCTGAGAACCCTGCAAGGGGGCAAGGAGTTGATAGGCAGGAACTAGGAATAGCGATAATTAAGGAGGGTTAAATCAAGAACAGCTGGAAGAGAGGAAATTGTGGAGGACAGTGTTAAGGGAGTAGGTGGAAGAGGAGTGACATATTTGGGAGGGGGAGTTCCAGATTGTAGGGAAGCAATGGGAAAAATCAGTCTGGCCGATGAGGGTGGAGTGGTGTGGGACCACCAGGGTGCATGTGTCACTAGATCTGTGGGAATGGGAAGATGGGGAAGGGGAGGAGAGGGAGAATGAGAGGTAGGGAGGGAATTCACCAAGCCAGAACTTGGAGGTTAGCTTGGCACAGTGGGAAAGTAATCTGTTTGATAGAGGAGGGAAGGCAAGGGTGCAATAGAGTTCACAGTGATGGGTACGAGAGGGAGAGTCAATGGCAAAATGGCAAAAGGAATTGAAGAGAGTGTCCAATTTGGTCAGGGAATATTTGGGAGCAGCACCATAGACTACATCACAGTAGTCAAAGATGGGGAGTATCATCTTCTGGACAAGTTCACGCCTCACAGTAAGTGGAATGCAACTGTGATTCCTGTACAGGGCACCAAACTTGTGGTGCAGTTTCTTCAGGATGGTGTTGATATGCACAGAGAAGTTTAGGGTTGGTCCAACCAGACCCCAAGATATCTAAATGAGGATGTGTCCTGAAGGGTTGTCCCATCAAGGGTGTGGAAGGGTGGCAGACTGGGGAGCCTAGAAAGTCTCTGCCTGGTACCAAAGGTCATAGAGACAGTCTACCTGGCATTTAGGAAGAGCTGGTGGGAGGCAAACCAGAGCTGAACTTGGTTGAAATCATGCTGTAAGCTGGTTTCTACAGCAGCAGGGTTTTTGCCAGAGCTGAACAAGACAGTATCATCAGCGAACATATGGATGGAGGAGGTGGGTCAAGCTGAGGGAAGGTCATTAAGAAAGATGGGGAAAAGCAGGGGATCAGGCACTGAGTCCTGGGGGACACCAGTGATGATGGGGAGTGAAGGGGAGGTGGAGTCAGAGACTCTTAGCAGTTGAGTTCTACCGATGAGACAGGATTTAAAGCAGTTTGTAGCAGACAGGGCAAGGCCAGCTGCAGAAAGAGTGTCAAGAAGCAGAGTATGGGAGACAGTGTTGAATGCTTTAGCAAGGTTGACAAAGATGGCTGAGGTGATCAGGCCATCATCCATTCCAGTAAGGATGAAATCGGTGAACCTGAGGAGGGAGGTGATTGTAGAATGGTTCTTCTGAAAACCCAATTGGAACGGTGTGAAGAAGGAGTCAGTGAGGAAGGAGGAAAATTGGGAGAGAACCAGATGTTCTTGGGGTTTAGCAAGGATAGGAAGGAAAGAGATTGGGTGATAGTTACCAGGAGCAGATGGGTTGCCGCCCTTAGGGAGGGGAAGGATAACGGCGTGTTTCCAGGAAGTGGGAACTTGAGCAGATGTAAAGGAGAGGTTAAAGATTAAGGACATAGGATAAGCAGTAGCAGGAGCAGAGAGGTAGAGACGTTTAGGATCAAGATCATCCAGAGAGGAACCTTTTGAGGGGTTAAAGGAGAGGAGGGCACTTAAAGCTTCTTCAGGGGAGATGGTGGAGAAGGAGAAAGGGGGAGAGTCAGACACAGGATGTGGGGGTGAGCTCAAGAAAGAAATTGGTAGGGGAGGGAGGGAGCCTAGGAGAGACATGGCACAAGAGGTGTAGTAGGCAATAAAATCATTGGCCACCATGCAAAGGTCAGATACCAAGGAATTATTTATGTTGAGAACTGGGGGTGGGAGGAGAGAATATGGCATGGACCACCCTCCAGAATTTGGATGGGGTGTTTATGTTTGTGATGAAAGAGGATTTGAAGTACTTGGACTTTGCCAATCTGGTAGCTTTAGTACAAGAGTTGTGTAGCATTCTGTACATGGCATAGTCACTGGGGAACTTAGTAGATTTATGTTTTTTCCAGGCCCGGTCACGCTACCTGAGGAAAGCCAGTCTATCTTTGAACCAATTATCCATCCAAATTGCTATATTAGGTGGATTTTTTTTCCCTTTTATAGGTTATGGCTTTATGGGGACTAAATCAAAAGCCTTAGAATGATCTAAAAAAGATTATGTCCACTGGTTTGCTGCTCTTCAGGGGCCTGATATTCAAAACTTTACCTGGGTGCAAAACCAAATTTGCCCATGCATACTGGGTTTTGCGCAGAAGGGTAATATTGAAAAGCCCAGTTAGCATGGACACACTTGGTTTGCACCAGGGCAAATGACAGAGGAGGGTGCAATGTAAATGAAAGGGCAGGGAACTGAATATTGGAACAGTCCAATACTCAGAGTATTTGTGTCATGCAAGGCTGTCTTGCCCAGTCCCCTTGTGCAGCGCACATACTGCCGATTGAAACCTCGACTTACTCCTGCAAAACCCTAGTGGCTGGCAGAATAAGTGCAGCACTCCACTGACCCCTAACACAGTGGTCCTTGGTGTCTAGTGCCCCCCTCCTGCCGATTGCATTTCCATTAATAAATGAAATATATCTCCCTGTTGGTCTAGTGGTCCCTCCCCCACTGCCGATCACCGTCCTGTGAAGAAATAAAAATATTTCTGTGGTGGTCTAGTGATCCCTTCCTTCACTTGATCATCCACCCAATACATAGAAACATATTCCACAGTGTCCACTGTAACCCCAATCCACCATCCTGGTCCCCTGTATTGCCAACTGATACAATTCTCTGGTGGTCTAGCTTAAACCCCATCCCTGATCCCCTGTATAGCTAATTGTACCCCTACTCTGGTGGTCTTGTGGACCCCCCCACCCTGGGAGGGATTGACCCACCACCCCACTCCCATCCGTCCCGACCCAGAGCCAGCTACCAACACAGCCCTTCTCTCTCCACCACAGATGGCTACTGATTATTTATTATTTATTGAATTTTGATGACCGGGTAAGCCCACTGGGCCCCGAAGGTCCCTTTTTCAGGGCCGACCAGGGAATAACAGTACAATAGATAATATACAGTAGAAAACATATGGGAGTACAGGTTAACATGGGTATACAGTATTCAGCTGTTTACACATAGCAGACATTACATAGGTTTGGTATATCTGATTGGTCAGTGTTGTTCATTACATCATCCATTGACAGAGACATTGGTGAGACAGTACTCTAGATTCCTTAGGTGACATAGTTTAAGGGTAAACAGTATTCAGCTGTTTACACATAGTTGTTAAACAGGATTGATATATCTGAATGGTCAGTGTTGTTCATTACATAATCCATTGACAGAGACATTATTGAGACAGTACTGTAGATTCCCTAGGTAACATAGTTCAGGAGCATTAATAGGTTCAGATTGGGGGAGAAAAGAGATAGTGCAACATTGTTAGGGGCTAACGATTATAGTTAGGTGAGCAGTCTGCAGATTGAGCTGTCACTGAGTGCGTACTTGCTCAGTGATAGCTCAGTTGGCATCAAGCCATGTTGGAGAGAGGAGTGCAGTGCTGCTCACTGGCTCTGGGTCAGGATGGGAGGAGCGGGGTGGTAAGTCACTACCTGCCAGGGCGGGGGGTCCACTAGACCACCAAGGTAGGGGTTCCATTAATTATACAGGGGATCGGGATGGGGGGTCTGCTAGACCACCAGAAATTATATCACTTGGCTATACAGGGGACTGGGATGGGTTTAGAATCACAGTGGACACAGGGGAATATGCTTCTGTGTATTGGGTGGATGATCGGGTGGGGGAAGGGAACACTAGACCACCAGGGATATATATTTTTTTTCTTTACGGCATGGTGATCGGCAGTGGAGGAGGGACCTGTAGACTACCAGGGAAATATTTTTAATCTATAACAGTATGGTGATGGGTGATATGGGAGGACCATTAGTCTACCAGGGAGACCTTTTTTTTAATTTCATAATGGGATGGCAATCGTCAATGGGAGAGGGACCCGTAGACTACCAGGGAAAAGTTGTTTTGTATTATTCGGACTGCAATTAGTAGGGGGCGGGTAGGTGCCACTAGCACCAGGGATAGCTCTAAGGAAACGGGCAATCAGGGGGTGGCACCGTATAGTACAGCTCACTCCCTATGCAAATGGGCCCATAATGGGCATGCAAATGGCTCCTTCGCACCTTGCATGCCCAATGGACTCATTTGCATAGGTCCCTTTGAATATAGGAATGCAGTGCAGGTGCTAGCCATTCAATCAATCAATCAATCAATCAATTCTTTAGTTTTAAAAATCGTCTTTCCAAAACCAAAGCGCTTTTACAATAAATAGATCAAATACATACAATTAAAACAGTATCATAAAATCAGTCACTAAAATATTCTTAAAAATCTGAATACACCAGGCTAAATAGAATACGTTTTAATGCTGATTTAAAACTTTGGATGGTTAGGCAATCAGACCTAATGAGGTAGAGAATTTTACAGGGTCGAGCTCATAAAATCAGCAATGATCTGGCCCTAGATGTCTCTCAAATGGACCCTGGGAATCTCTAGCAATCCCTAATTGGTGGATCAGAGAGGAAGGGGGAGCAGTAGGGATGAAGAAGATCTTGCAGGTAACTAGGTCCCTGGTCGTGTAGGGCCTTATAGGTCAGCAAACTGACCTTGAAGGTAATCTGCCACTGTACTGGCAGCCAGTGCAGTCCATGGAGGACAGGTATTATATGACTTGTCCTAGACGTACCAATCAAAAAGCCTGGCCGATGCATTCTGACTAGCTGCAAGTGGCGGATATCAATCCCTGGTAGCCCTAGGTAAAGGGTGCAGCAGTAGTCCAGGCGGGAGGTAACAAAGGTGTGGACCAACATTGAAAGATCGTCAGCAGGAACCAGGTGCTTCACCTGGGCTATATTCCTCAGATGGTAGAAAGAGGTTTTGACAACAGCCGACACTTGATGTTTAAGGGTCAGGCAGTCATCAAATATAATGCCCAGGTTCCGCACCCAGTCTGAGGCAGCTAACTGGGCCCCCCCCAAGCCAAAGACCTGAAGGTGATCCTGTCAGCAGACCCACCTCCTGATGACCTGGGTCCATGATCAACACCTCAGTTTTTTCAGGGTTTAACCGCAACCAACTCACAGTCATCCAGTCCTATGTTGGGGGCAGTCTACCCGGAACTAGGTGGCTTAGCACTGGATCACAATGGCCCTGTCTTCAGTTAACTAGTGTCGATACACTATTCCAGTGAATATAGCGATTTTGGACACCTGAGCAACTGCAAGGGACAGCGCAAAGTTTTTCCCTCTGCTTTGGCCAGATTTGAATATCGGACCCCAGATGTTTACTTAACTTTTCATAGAAGGTAATCAGATTATAAGCAGTCAGTTCTGTGTCAATTCTGGTTAATATTTTCCAAATTATTTTCTTTCAAGAAGGTTGAAAGATAATGTTTAATTATGACCCCAAAGGTTTTACTCATAAATTGGAATGCTGTGTCTAGATTTAGAGACTTGTGGTCCCTTTTCTTAAAAATTGGAACCATGGTAGTGTTACACCAATCCTCTGGAACCCTACCCATTTTAGTAGTAGTAGCAATGTATTTTATTCATGGTATGAATAAAGATCACTTGTTAAACAATGCTAATTTTCAGTGGAGTCCTTGGTACAAAATATTGCAATAGAACATTACTCATGCTGTATTTTTTTATTGATTTTATTTATTTATTCAATTTTGTTGACTGGGTAAGCCCACTGGGACCCATGGGTCCCTTTTCAGGGGCAACCCGGGGTTAATTACATAAAAGCATAAGACAGTGCATACAGTAAGCAGAGATCTTTCGAAAATACATTCATTGGTAGACAATTTGGGTCAGACAGGACAAGATACATAAGGACTATACCATTTAAGGGGTAATTTAGTACAGGGCAGTTACTACAAAGGAATAGTAAGTGACACATGTTTGAAGCACCTTAGTGGGGTGGAGCCCCGCATAATTCCAAGCAGTTAGAAGTAACTCCTGTCGCTGCATCAATCTTGTTCATCCAAGCCTCATTTTCAGGCACAGATTCACTTGCTACTATCTAACAGGTGACCTCAGAGCCCAGTGAGTTGGCCGATTGCAGGGAAGCAGGGAGCATACTCCAGAGCAGGGATGCGTAGTGGGTGAAGAATCTGCTACTGGCAGTTGTCCTTGCCCTGGGTACCTCCAGTAAATTTCTGCTGGAGGTCCTGAGTACCTTGCCAGACCTATTGGGTTTAAGGAGGCAGGAGAGACTCTCAGATGGAGGGTCATGCAGTAGTTTGAAAGCATGGCATAGGAGTTGGTATTGAAGCCGATGGTCGAGTGAAGGCTAGTTAAGGGAGCCTTGCATATCACAGTGATGCCTTCTGGGGTGGCTCTTGGCCGCAAAGTGGGTGACCTTATTATATAGTGCCTGCATCCTGTTGCATTCCTGTTATCGCATCGAGTGCAGGATAGGAGCGGCATATGTAAGGTTGGGGAGGAGTACATCATTGGCTATAGTTATTCTTGTTTCCAGAATCATTTGTGGACTCAGTCTATATAGAAGCTCCAGTTTCTGATGGGTTGACTTGATGAGCATATCCACATGGGGTTTCATGGAGAAACACTGGTCCAGTACCAGGCCAAGGTATTTGAATTGGCTTACCACCTCAGTTCCAGTGCCAGATGAGGAAGTGAGGGCCAGGAGAGAACTTCTGTCTGTGCAGAGTGACCTGGAACCAAACAACATGGCTTTTGTTCTAGAGACGTTAAGTAGTAGCAGATTTGCCTGGAGACACATTTCAAATGTTTGGAAGTCTTCTTGAAGATGATTAGCCAGGTCAGTTACACTGGATGCAGTTCTATACACCACCCCATCATCTGCGTATTGGACAATTGAACTGTTCCTGCAGTTAGTGCTGAGGTCGTCACAAATAGTGAGAATAGTAGGGGGCCCAAGATTGAACCTTGGGGCACCCCCTCCTTAATGGAGTGCTTCTCAGACAAGGACCCCCTCCACCTTACCTGCTGGGTGCGGTCAGTCAGGTAGTTGGTGAGCCAGACAAGAGAGTGCTGATCCAGACCAAGGCACTTCAGCTTGGCAAGAAGCAGAGCATGATCCACCAGGTCAAAAGCCTTAGTTAGATCTATAAATACCACCCCAGTGGGTTCACTGTTGTCAAAGGCCTCAAGGACATCTGAAGAGAATTTGATGAGCGCAGTGTTGGTTCCATGCTTTTGTCTGAATCTGTGTTGAGAACTGGCAAGCAGTTAGCTGGCCTCCAGATAGTCACGGAGCTGAACATAGATTAGTCTCTCCTGGATGTTAGCCAGAGGTCACAGGAGGGAGACAGGCCTATGAGTTTCGACCAGCTCCTTGGGGCCACCCTTGTGGATTGGTATAACACAGGCTTCCTTCCACTTAGTGGGGGCTACTCCTTGTAGGGAGGATCTGTTTATAAGCCATGTTACTGAGAGGGCTATGGCTGGGGCAGCAGCTCTCAGGACACGCGGGTCACACATACATTATTCCACTAATCTATAACATGTTTCAAACACATCAAAACACATATAACATGCTATATACATAAGACAGTTCTAGATCATATACATATTGCAGTTCAAATGTTATAAAACATATCAATACACAGGGCCGTTGCCAGGATTTTCACAAGGGGGGTTCTTTTTATGCAGTCTGCAACCTTTTAAGAAAAGCTGTGGGTCTTAGCGCCGTCTGGACCCCAGAAGCCATGTGGTGAATTTAGGGCTTACTTTGAAGATAAAGTCAAATCTGAGACCTCCTACACCCCTTGCTCTAAGCAAAATTATTATCTGGCTGGCTGCAGGGTGAATACATATATGTATTCAGTACCAGAGGGCAGCAAGATGCTACTAATGTAATATACCTAAGGCATTGTCTCAGATATAGTATGTCCCCCAGAAACCATGGGCTATGGTATGCTCTGTGGTGCACTGTTGTGGCTTATTTTAAGCCTATATAACTCATATCTGAGCTCCCTCTAACCCTTACTGTAACCCCCACCCTCCCCAACTCAATATACCATTTAAGCTATAGTGCAACATGGCCTATAGCAAGGCTAGCAGGATGCTGGGATGTATTGGTAGGGGTATTGATAGCAACAGAAAGGAGATAATACTTCCCCACTACAGATCCCTGGCGAGGCCTCACCTAGAGTACTGTGTCCAGTTCTGGAGTCCTCACCTCAGAAAGTATAAGAATTGGTTGGAGACAGTGCAGCACACAGTAACAAAAACGATCTAGGGGCAGCAGGGCAGATCCTATGAGGAGCACCTCAAGGCACTAAATATGTACTCACCGGAGACCAGAAGGGATAGGGGAGATGCGATAGGGACCTTCAAGTCTTTTAAAGGAATTAAAGTGAACTGCGAGGTACTATTTAGCCTGAGTACCAATTCATGGTCACATGGATATGAGTGGAAATTAACAGGAGGTAGGTTCTGGAGAGATGTGAGGAAGTACTGCTTTACAGAAAGGGTGGTAGAACTTTGGAACAGTCTGTCAGCTGAACTGGTGGGTGCAAAAACAGTCAGAGGATTCAAGCAAACTGGGACATAATGAAGGGAATAGTGGTTACTGAAGGCAACAGAACCAAGGAGAAGAATAGACAGAGGACGGGGAGGTTTAGTACCCTGGAGGAACAGTTGGTTCCAGGGATTATAGGGAACTTGGGCAGACTGGATGGACCTCTGTCTTTTTCTGCCGTCACTGTCTAGGTTTCTATACCAAGCACCCTGCTTGAAAAAAATCTGTAACATAATTCTTAGTTCAGTATTGGGTACTACACTTGTTGCCCCCACTCCATTCTCCAGTGTGGAAGGCATGACAAGAGGAGTGAGGAGAAAGGTAATTTGACAGTGGAGGGGATTCCCAGTGCAAAGTTACCATCTCCTAAATGCCTACCCCCCCTACCCCCACCATACTTCGAAAAGTATAGCAGGTATGTTCATAACACTGAACTGTAGCAACAAATGTCATTCTACTAACACTCATTCACTAAAAATACCACCAACTGCTTAATCCATACTTCTCAACCTCCTGCCTCATAAATCAGGGACAAGGCTTAAAATAATCAGGGACTAAGGACCAAACTGAGGGACACATTTTCAAACTTGATGATTTCCACTTAGGAAGCTGGTAGAATATGGAGCTTAGTGCATAATGCATTTTCTAAGGAAGAACACCTCTTCAACTTTAATGTTTGACATTATTTGTGCTTCCAACTCCCACTGTTTGGTCATGGAAACACAATTTTTAGGAGGGACAGAGTACAACTTTGAGGCAAAATCAGGGACCTCCCTGAAAATCAGGGACAGTTGAGAGGTATGGCTTAATCTGGTTCAGTTTCAGTTGCATACCATCTGTATCCCCCCTCCCAGTCGCCCCTGAAAAAGGGACTTCTAGGCCCAGTGTGCTTACCGGGTTAACAAAATTCAACAAACAACAGACTAACAAGCAAACAAATATGTGATCATCTGGAGAAAACGCTTATCACAACGTATTTGTTTTAACTGCATTTGGCACAGATAGCACAGACAAAAGTGGAATTGAATGTCAATAAATATGGGACCACAGTGAAGACCTCTCTGAACAGCACAATTAGTGAGGTGGCAGTGTAGATCCCAGACAGACCCTTCCAAACACTTGCATTGCCTTTCCACTGTGGTACCTTTTGCTTAACTTATGAAAAGTTAAAACAGGCATTTGAAACATGACAACTTAGCATTTTGTATAGAGGAGGATTTAAGTAATTTATTTCTAAATCTTCAGCCCACCCACCTGAAAAGCTCCTTTGCCCAGTTCTGCACAGCCTATCTCTTGATATACAGTTATTAAGGGACACGTTTAGCAATTGTGACCAGCAAAATTTACCTGCTAATGATTGACTGATAATATTATAAGTCAAGGTCCTCTACTTCTTTTTTGCTCTCCTGGAGACGTTGTCTCAGAGCCTGCCACCATGCTTCATCTTCCTCGAGTGCTAGCTGACAGTATGAATTGTGGGCAGTGGCCGTGCTGTATTCGGGTCACATTTATGATGCTGACATGAGCTGCAGTTGGCCGGCCAGCCAGCTATTGGGGACAGTGCTGAGAAAGACTCACAAAGCAGCTCAAGTCCTCTTACTGGCACTGAGGAAGCTGATTAACAGCAGATTGGGGGGGGGCGCATGCAGAGAAAAAGTGCTGGGGTTCATCATGTGTGCATAAGCAGTCTGTGACAGTCACAAAATAAATAGAAATGATGAAAACATTCTACAAATAATGAAAAAAAGGGGAAATTTCAAAAGGGGGGGGGTTCTTTCGAACCATACGACCCCCTCCCCCCGGCAACGGCTATGATACGGACATAAATATAATTAAGAAGGGCTAGCTGATTTTAACAAAAAATGTAATCCACTTCTACTGCAAGGCAACATTGTGTAGGTTTCTTACCCTGCTCTGACTTCAAGGCTTTTATCTTCTGTATACTTATTAGTTTGTTTGTTGGCCTTAAATTACAGGGGATTGCCTTCCAAGTTTTTGGGCCTGTGCAGAAAAAGACAGCTCTCCTTATGGTAGTTTTTCAAAGGGGTATTACAAATTCAACTTCTTGTGCTGATCTTTAGTCCATCTTTATGAGTTAAATGTAGTCTGGAACCCTGTTTTTGTAGTAAAAGTGCATGAAATTTACAAGATGCATATTTCTTCTATCATCAGTCTCAGCCAGCCCAGTTCTAAGCACAGATAGCATAAATGTGTGCACTGGGGGCATCAAGGATGAAGCAGGCAAACCTATTACACATTACATCAAGCTTTGCTAGCTCCCTTCCTGACAACCCCAGCTAGAGTAAGTCCCCATAATCGAACAGTGGTACAATCACGGAGTCCACGGTTAGCTTTTGTGACTCCATTGGAAGACATTTTTTCATCCTGTACAACATCCCAAGCTTTCTTCCAAGGTCAGCCACTGTTTTATCTATGTGAACGTCCCACTTACATTTTTCTTCCAACCAAACAACTAAGTAATTGTAGGATGTGGTCTGTTCCAGGATTACATTATTTCTTGCAGAAACCAACAATGTTTCTTTTGCCAAATTCAAATTACAAGTTCCCTGGAACAGCATAGTTTGCGATTTTTTAGAATTCAGAACTAGTTTATTTCCAGAAAAGAAGTCCTGAATCTGATTAAATGTGTGTTGTAATTTCATTTCAACTTGTTGTATAGAAACTCCTGTGTGTGTAGCACATACCTCTCAAACTCCTGCCTCATAAATCAGGGATAAGGCTTAAAAAAATCAGGGACAAAGGACCAAAATCAGGGACAAATCTTCAAAATTAGATATTCACCCACAAAGCTGGTTGAATATGGGGCTTAGTGGAAAATGCAATATCTAAAGAAGAACAAGTCTGTAACTTTAATGTTTTACATTATTGTGTGCTTACAGTCCCCACTGTTTAGCCACAGAAACAAAGATTTTAGGAGGGACAGAGTAAAATTTTGAGGCAAAATCAGGGACGTCCCTGAAATTCAGCAACAGATGAGAGGTATGGTGTAGCATGGTATCATCCACGTGTAAGTGTACTTTAACATCAGAGTTAAAGGGAAAGTTTATAAATATATGTCAGCTGTTGAATACCTACCATACCCAGAAGCCAGTGTAAGTTTGGGGAGAGTCTGTAATACAGCAGGGGTCATCATGATTATCTGAAGAACTTGCCTGGCACACCAGAATGGGGAAATGTTAACATTCATCAAAATCAATAAACTACAAATCCCTCAGGACTGCAAAATAAGTGCCAAACCTACAGTCCGATTCCAGGAGGGGGTGAGAAGGACACAAACCAGCAGTCACAGATGTGAATGGAGGATGAGGATGACTGTGTCTTGATTGGTGACATGTCCAATGAAAATAATACAGAAGGATGTTTTGTGCGTTGTGAGCCAATGCCTTTTAATATCATGGGCCAGATTTTCAGAGGGTGGCGCAGGGCTTCCGTCAAGCTCTGTGCCACCATTATTAGTTTTTGCTGGTGCGCCAAATGGGTGTGCCACATCTGTGTCTAGTTTTGGTAGGTTGGATGCAGCTGTGACAGTTTACCCAATTTATGGCAGCTTGCACCAAATATTTGGGGCAAACACTGTAAAAAGGGTCCCCGGGACTGGTGCAAACTAGGCCACAGAAAGGTGGTCTAATCTGCGTTAACTGCTGCACACGATGTAAAATCCCATTAGATTACCACAAGCCCGATGCACCATATCTGTGTTGCACCCAGGGCTTGGGGCAATCAGACCCCTCTGAAAATTCTGCCCCACGAATCCATCAATGCACTGTGATATCCACTACACATAACTCAACCCCTAGTTAAACACACATTCCACAAAGTCTTAGGAAAGCAATCCTTTATGAGTTATTGCTTTAGCTTTTGATCTGGAGATATATTGTCTATTATTTCATACAGTAGGTGCTGGTACTCAATAAAGCTAGTTTTAAATATAATTAAAAAAATAGCCCATTTGGACCAAATAGCACTGCACACTAACAGTTGTTTCATTCACTATAGCAGCTTTAACCACATATCATTGATTAGAACACCATTTGTGTCATACAGAGTTGGAAACCCTATCATATAAGATCAGCCCATGTTCATGTTGTCCTGTATTGCTGTTCTGACACCTCTGGGCTGCTCCTCCTGACTTTGCTTGGCCGGTTGATTATCATTATGTTGCATCAAGAAGAGTTAACATGGATTAGTAACATAATAGATAATATACCTTATAAAATTTAGGGAGGCAGTATAGCGCAGTGGTTTAAGGCTCTGAGCTACAAACCTTGAGACCTGGGTTTGAATCCCACAGCCCCCACTTGCATACTGTGTGATCCTGAGCAAGTCACTTAACTTTCTTGTGCTCCCAAGTCACACCTGCAAACAAGCTTTCAGCTTAGTGTGTCTCTCCTGGTAAAAAAAAAAAAAAAAATGGGCACAGAGTTTCCAGAATCCTGATTGGCTGAAACAGTTTTCCAGCCGTGTCCTTATCAGGACATAACTTCACAACCAGCACTACTTGTGCCAAGCAAAATGCAGCACAGGGTAAAATCAATGCATCCCCTGCTCTCTCACTGCAGCAGCTCCTCAGGTACACAGAACCGCAACAGTTACAGTAGGAGACCATTGCCAGCATGACATAAGTGAAAGAGTATGCCTAAGGTCCCCCTCCTTCTTACTGCACTGGCTGGAAAACTGTTAAATTGTGTGCCCATTTTATAAGTTCCTGTTGTACCTCTTGACCATTTCTCCTATGTCAGGTCCATAGCTCCCAGTCAAACTGTGCTGATGATGCACTGCCCAGTATACCTCTGCCAATCCTGCAGATCACCCACAACAAAATCATTCCATTAGCTTGTTGTGACAAAAGCATTTGTCAGAGACCAAGTGACCCGATCAAACTGCAGTGAATGATAAGCCGCTCATTCGAAAAGGATGACAGAGAAACCCTTCAGTAAGGCAGATGCAGAGGGGACACACTTGCTCCAGTTGAAATCAGCCAGAAATACACACAGGATGATCTAGTAATAGAAGTGAGATCTGCAATACAGTATTCAATAAAAAAAAGAAATGAAAGAAAATGTAAACAAAAAATATGCTGTTTGCCTGTGTGTGTGCGCGCATACATGCATGCGTGCCTGCGTGTGTGTGTGTGTGTATGTGTGTTGGGGGGAGCTGCCAGGAGGGAAATCACGAATTTGACTGTTGCTCTCTGTGTTGATTCCCTGGGTTGATCCCCGCCAAAAAATTGAAATAAACAAATACTGGCAGGGACAGGAGAGAGATACACAGACATCACATCACCTTCCCTAAAATCTGAAACACAGCTTTAAAATGTACTGTAGATGGGCTACAAAAGGAACTGTTTTCTTCAAACTGGAAAAAAAAAAAGAAATACAAACTTTAATAAATAACATCTCAGTTTTCAAACTGCAGTAACTTTATCAGAATCTGTGTTGGAAGTGTTGTGCCCATTTTGTAAGTGCAATAACACACTCCAAAGTGTGATTTATGGGCTGATAAGAGCACTTCCCCAGGTGCTAAAGACACTTGGTGCAAGTGCATCATACCTCATTATGCACCTGGGGAGTACTCTTATCAGTCCATAAACCACACCTCATTGTGTGTTATTGCTTGCATAGCTTACTGCATCATTCCAAACTTAGTTTAACTTTGAAGAATATAAAAAAAAAACTGTCTCTTTTAGGACACAAAAAGACAATGAAACTCAAAAATGCATGACTCCATTATCCTCTGTACAGTATTCCCAGTGCTTTTCAAACAGCTCCAAAATCTCTTCCCCTGTGCCCTAGTCAGTGCATCCTTGTCCCCAAGGGTGCTGTCATACTATAGCCTGGGCAAGGCCATTACTGGCATAAAGTAAGTATAACACTACTTTTTTGTTTGCTTTTTTCACAGGTGACACTACTGGAGTTGAACTCAGAAAGTACAAACTAAGGCACTGGACACACTACAGAACTGTTTTTGAAAACCATTTTTAAAACCAGTTCAGCTAAACCATTTCAGTGCAGCCACACTACTCAGTAACCATTTTTATGTTTGCTTGCACGCATGTGCAAGAAACATAGTGCAATGATCCAAAATGTAGTGCCGTACAGTTGAAAGGGAGAGCACCACTTGAGCGAGCAGCGCCCCTCCCCACACATACGCAGCACGCATTATCAGTGTGGCTCATGCGCCTCACCTACTAATACACACCAAAGTGGCTGACGGGGTGCCTAATCCCCATCAGCTCTACTGTCCCCACAGTCTGTATGGCTGACAGGGGTGCCCAATCCTCGTCAGCTCTACTGTCCCCCCCCCCAGACTATCGGGTGCCACGCTGGGAGCTTATCCCAGTGTGGCAAAAGGTCCTATGGCCAACGGGGGTGCCCAATCCCTCATCAGCTCCACTGCCCCCCCAACAGCCTTTCAGCTGCCATGCTGGGAGCCCACCGCAGTGTGGCAACGTCTCGCGTAGTCCAAATAAAAAAAAAAAAACTGAAAGAAAAAAACCTTCCCTCGCTGCTGTCTTCACCCCTCTCCCACCCACACCCACCCACTGCACACCCTGCCTCCCACATCCCCACCTCACCCCATACTTACCTCTGGAACTTGGCTCGACGATCTTCGGTGGAGCAGGAACATGTCTGCACTCTTCAAAGCCGACCGCGAACTGAGGAAATGCTGGTAAGCTGTAT
This sequence comes from Neoceratodus forsteri, assembly GCA_016271365.2. Classification (NCBI taxonomy): domain Eukaryota; kingdom Metazoa; phylum Chordata; order Ceratodontiformes; family Ceratodontidae; genus Neoceratodus; species Neoceratodus forsteri. Next base: position 511,219,481 of record CM028134.1, on the reverse strand, counting down.
AATGTAATGAATAGAGTTTTTTTCAACTTTGCTGCATATCTCAGGCATTTTTTGGAATTTTGGCACCAAATTTTCAACATGGGGTTTTTGGGACCCGTCCTCGTGAATTCTGTCACTGTCATGGCATTAATCGGGCTCGAAGGGTGATTTTACGGTCACTGTGCGAAATCACCTTTTGGGACCAATTAATGAAATTACAGTGCTAGTGTTCATAAGGTGGGCTCTCAAAAAACCTATGTTGAAAATTTGGTGAAACAATTCCTAAAAATGACTGTTTTACGAGTGTGCGTTGTACTGTTCCCGCGCATCTCAGTAGGTTCTGGCAAATTTTCAATATTTTCACCTGATTTTTTCAACATTGCCATTTGACCACACTTCCTTATGAGCAGTACAGCTGTCATTTTTCACATCTAACCCACAATGTGTTTCCGCACATGTAGCGCACAATGGCGCAGTCGGTGCGCAAAATCAATGTTTGGGACAACTAAGAAAATCACAGTGACACTGTTCATGAGCAGAGGTATTAAAATGGCTATGTTAAACATTTGGTGAAAAAATTCCCCAAAATTACTATTTTACGAGCATGCGTTGCGCTGTTCCTGCGCATGCTCATAAGTTTGCGAATTTTCAATATTTTCATTCCAGATTTTCAACATTGCCATTTTACCACACCTCCTTATGAGCAGCACAGCTGTCATTTCTCACTTCTCACCCAAAATGTGTTTCCGTACACGTAGCGCATAATGGCGCAGTTGGTGTGCGAACTTAATGTATGGGACACATTAAGAAAATCACAGTTGCACTATTCATGAGCAGAAGTGTTAAAATGGCTATGTTAAATATTTGGTGAAAAAATTCCCCAAAATGACTGTTTTACTAGCATTTGTTGCGCTGATCTTATGCACGCTCACAAGTTCGCAAATTTTCAATATTTTCACTCCAGATTTTCAACATTGCCATTTTACCACACCTCCTTATGAGCAGTACAGCTATCATTTTTCACATCTCGCCTAAAACATGTTTCTGCCCATGTAGCGCACAATTGCGCAGTCGCTGTGCAAAATCAATGTATGGGACATATTAAGAAAATCACAGTGGCACTGTTCATGAGCAGAGGTCTTAAAATGGCTATTTTGAAAATTTGGTGAACAAAATTCTTAAAAATGACTGTGTTACGAGTGAGCATTGCGCAGTTTCCACACACCCTCGTAAGTTCATGAATTTGTAATATTTTCAGTCCAGATTTTCACCAGTGGCATTTTTCCACACTTCCTTATGAACAGTACAGCTGTAATTTTTCACAACATGGCCGAAATGTGTTTTCACACTTTCAGCACAGAAATGCGTGGTCGCTGTGGGAAATCATTGTTTGGGACAGATAAAGAAAATCACAATGACACTGTTCGTGACCGGAGGTCCCAAAATGCCTGCGTTGACAATCTGCTGTAAACAATTCCCAAACTGATTACATTACGGGTGCACTTTGCACCGTTTCTACACACGCTCGTGACTTCACCAGTTTTTTTAAATTTTCACTGCAGATTTTCAACATTGCCATTTTTTACACCTCCCCATGAACAGTACAGCTGTCATTTTTCACATCCTGTTCAGAATGTGTTTTTGCATTTGTGGTGACAAATGCCGTAGTGGCTGTGCAAAAGCAGCTTTCGGCTAACAAACTGATATTGCCACTGTTCATGAGGTGGGGGTCACAAAAAAAACATGTCGAAAATTTGAAGTGAAAATACCAACGAATGCCTGAGGCATTAGGGTTTCCGACTATAACACCCCACCCTGTAGTGAATGACAGGTATCAGGGCTGTGACTTGGGATTGTCACCTGCAATGCTCATACCATTGCACCCCCACCCACACCCTGCAGCCACTGAGAGGCATCGAGGTGTGCCTTGGACTCTTCATCCCCAAAGTTGACCCCATTCTCCTATACCGCACCCATCTCACAATATTTCCTGATGGAATGGGGTGCGCATAAGGGTCAAAGACCCCAAGGCACACCATGACACTTGTCGCTGTCTGCATGGTAGGGTGTAGTGAAATGGCATGGCCGTTATGCCTGATGACCCAAAGGCACACCCCAATGCCTGTCACTCTCTGCAGGGTGGTGATGGGGTTGGCTCAAGTTCAGTACTTCACTGCCATTCCTATTATGCAGCTCTGTAACTCCTACACTACCAATGCCAATGCCAGCAAGCAAACATTCGGCATTGACAAATGCTTGTTGATAACGGTTTAGTCTGGCCACACTGCTAGTGTTAAACCTGTTCTCCTTGCAACTATTTTATGTTAAGTTGAACACACAGAATTGTGCTTGCCTGGACACACTGCAGCTAGAACTGTTTTAGTTAAACCTTTGCAGCTTAAACGTTTTTACTCCTGGACAGACCTGTGAGTAAAACCGTGCTAGCTCCAAAATGTTTTTTTAGGCCCTGTCCACACTACATTGAAAACTCCCCTCTGTAACGTTACAGAGGGTCCAAACCATTACCGCAATGGTTTGCGTTTACACCTGTAGCGTTACAGGAGGGGTTTTCGTAACCATTGTTGAAACCACTTATGAGGTGGTTTCAATAACGGTTACAAAAACGGTTCTGCCTCTGTAACGTTACCAGCTGTAGTGTGGATGCATGAGCGTGTAGCCCCAGCATTGCACTCAGTGCAGCATGAACTGCATTGTGGGATAGGGTACCGACCATAATGGTCACCCGTCACCCACAATGTGGACTGACTGTAACAGTTCCGAACTGTTATCATGATGGTTCACTGGCAGTGTGGACACACTGTAACATTTACCATCTGTAACGGTTTGAAACCGTTACAGAGTTTTAGTGGTGTAGTGTGGACAGGGCCAAAAATGGTTTTAAGACTAGGCATCTAGTAGGGTTTAACAACACTTTGGGGCTTGTAGTCTGTCTGCAAACAGTGCTAGGGGGATTTAAACTGTTTCAAGGTACTTAAACCATTTTAAGTTCCCCAGTGTGTCCAGGGCCTAAAAGATGACCATTTATTTATGCATATGATTCTGTTTATAGGTTTGCCTCAAATGCACTTCATTGTTTTTAGCAGCATTTGCACTGTGATTCTTCTTGCAATGCATTGGGATGTAAGAGTCTGGATTGATTTGTTACTATATTTATTGTGCGAGTAGGGGTGTGTTTGTAGGGCTCAGGTGGCGATAGTGGTTTGTTGTGATTTGCTAGGGTTTGGGGGATTTATGTTATTTTATTTAATTTGGTTTGTAGACAGTATGTATTTTTATCCATGCCTCTCACAGGCATGTTTACTTCAAGACTACCAACAATGGTTGCACCCCTTTTGTGGGTCCCTTTGTGGTCTGTCAGTAGCAGTTATCAACTATTGTGCTGATCTGGGGATTCTGCAGGAGTATGGCAGTAATCATAGGTGGTACCCAAGGTAGACATAGGGAGAGAAGGATTCGGAGTATGAAGTCATGGAGGTGCCCTAAGAGGAATTGGCACCAGGTTTTCCCTGCCTGCTCCCAATATCCTGGGCTCCACTTTCTGTCAGCAGGCAGGTGGTAACCAGACCAGCTGACTCTTCCCCTTCCCTTTGTGCCATTCTTTGTATGCAAAGTCAGAGAGGAATAAAACCACGGTGACTGAGGGTTTTATTATGGACTTCTCAGCTGACCTTGTATGCATCATGGAAACCTAGTTGGGTGATGACACCAACTTGGTGTTGGAGGCATCTATCCCAGCAGGGTACTCCTTGGTGCTTTGGCCAAGGTGGGAGTGCAGGGGTGTGGGGTGACCATCTGCTTTAGATCCACACTGGGGCTCATTGCACACCCATGGGTGTGACCAAGCCATTTTGTTTCCATAGAGCTGTTCCTTTCATTCCTGGGGTGCTGGCTGGCTCTTCAGCCCTTACCCATCTCCCTGACTGACAACCATCTCACCCAGGACTCACCTACTTAGATACCCCCACAGCTGACCCCTGGTTGTGAGGCTGGGAGAGGTTGGCTCACCCTCTCACAACCCCAGGAGGATTAGGGTCCTAGGGTGATGGTGCAAACCAAGGGAGTTGGGCAGGGCTTTCTGTTCCATAAGCCCTGGAGTCTCCCATTTTCTGTCCTTTGCCAAGGTTGGAGCATGTGCACTGGCATGAGTGTGTGGCACGAACATGCCACACATACTTGTATTCCTGCACCTGGCCCTTTGAGCTGTGGCCACATGCTTTGCTGCCCAGCCTCCACTGGGTAGCAAACAAGAAACAGCATGCACTGTCCCTCCTCTCTGAAAGAGGAGAGCTGTCTATGGATGTTTGATTCTCATTCTCCCAGCCAGTCTCCAAGTGACTCTGGGTCATTCCCAAACCAGGGTTGGCAGTGTGGCAGGAGGTGAGTGGCCCAGTACCTCAACTCCCCAATGCCACCAGACTGGCTCCAGTGAAAAAGTCATCTGAATAGATAGCCATTAGGGGTGGGCCAGGCACAGGCTGCAGGATCGTTCTGGTGTATTAGACTCTGGAGCACAGGAATGAATTCCTGCTGAAATGGTGGACTTCATGGTCAATGAGGTATTGGACTCTCCCAGATTATTTGTTATGAGGGATGCTAATGACTAGGTTAAAGATGAATTCTTGCAGTTTGGACGATGGTGCCTCCAGTTAATGCCTTCACTGGGTCTAGAGCAGGCAATTATCTCTGGGACCCACCAGCATGGCCACACCTTGGACCAGATCTTCTCATCAAGTCTTGATGTCTGAGAAGTCAGGGTTAATCCAGTTATCTGGTTGGTGCTGTGTCACTTTACTTTGGGGCCCCCTGTTAAATACCATGCATGTGAAGATGGTCTGATACCACCTTAAACATAACTTGGAGCCTATGAAACTCCTGACAGTATTAAACATCTCAATCATGATGACAGCATATGCTGGAGGAGAAGAGGATGCTATGTATGGTTATAATATGCTTCTTACATCTGTTCTTGACTCATTGGCACCTTACTGGGTACATCCGTGGACTGCCTGGACAGGACTGCCTGCTGCAGCTGTCAATGGTACTGTGAGTAGCTGAGGCTGTTGAAGACTAAGGGATGGAGGCTGGATCATTTGTGTCACATACCCAGATTAGAGGATGACAAATTGGCATTGAAGATTCACTATGGTGAATATCAGCGGGCAATTGCCCTGAAACAGACAGAGGTCCTGTCAAGGGTGACTGCTGTGGGGAAGAATTGTCCAGCTCAACTCTTTCACATAATAGATTGCTTAGCGCTCTCTGTCTATGGTCTGAGAGGGTCTTTTCTGCAGAAAAATGTGATGAGTTTGATTATTTCTCAACAAAATGTCCTTTATATGGGCAGAGATCTCCTCAAGTGGCCTGTCAGGGCCAGTTTTATCATGCCAGGGATGGGTTGAGTGACTGGCCTTCTTGGGGATGGTTTTGCCCAGTTTTAGATGAGAAGGTTTTCCAGCTGATCTTGGGGCTGCACACCACCTACTGTCTATTGGATCCAGGGCCTACCTGGTTTCTTATTGGTGGTGGGGTGACCCTGCATCCAATTATTTCAGAGACTGCCAGACTGATCCTTGCTGAAGCAGGGGGTTCTCTCTGCCACCCTTAAAAAATGGCAGTAGTGAGATCCCTTTTGAAGAAAGCGTCTTTGGATTTTGACACTCTACTGTAGTGCAGGCCTGTCTTAAACCTTCTATTTTTGCAGAAGGTGATTGGAAAGGCAGCAGCAGCACAGCTGAGGACTCACCTGGGAAGATTTGACATCTGTGAGCCTCTTCAGTCAGAGTTTTGATCTTACTACAGCTTGGAGACCACTGTCATCATGATCACCTCACCATGAGAGATTGCAGGTACTGGTCCTTCTTGACCACTCCTCAGTGTGTGACACATAGGATCATGGGGTGCTATTGGCATGCTTGAGGCAGTATATGGGACTTTTTTATGCTAGCTTGAGTCTAGCCTCTTGAGGAAGAGCACAACAGGTAGTTGTAGGAAATCCCATCTCATGAATAGCTGTTCTTGACTATGGTGTGCCTCGGTATATTATTAAAACAGTAAATGCAGGAGGCAGTATGGCGCAGTGGGTTAAGGCTCTGAGCTGCAAATCTGGAGACCTGGGTTTGAACCTTGGGTATAGCCCCCTAGGTGCATACTGTGTGACCCTGAGCAAGTCACTTAACTTCCTTGTTCTCCCAGGTTGCACCTGCAAACAAGCTTTCAGCTTAGTGTGTCTCACCTGGTAAAATAATTAGTAAAAAAAAAAAAGAATGCGGTACATCGACTGCATTACAGCGACAGCTGCACAACAACGTCTAGTGCAGCAGCAGGGAGCTGATGTCAACAGGTTCATTCTGTCGACAGGGAGGGTATCAGGGAGGTGGGTGGGATTGTCTTTGGAATGGATCAAGCATAGCTACAAAATGATCAGGGAGGTGGGCAGGATATGCCGTGGTTTGGATTGTCTTTGGAATGGATCAGGCATGGCAGCAAAATGATTGGGGAAGTGGGTGGGATGTGCAGTGTGTGGGATTGTCATCGTAGTGGATTGGGCTTGGCTGCAGAATGATTGGGAAGGCAGGCAGAATGTGCAGTGGGTGGGATTGTCATTGTAGTGGATCAGGCATGGCTGTGGAATGGTTCCACCATGCCCCAGTGACACGGAGAACAGTGACCATCAGTGCAGCGACGGCACAACACTGCCAATTAGTGTTGTGCCATAGCTGGAGAAAAGTGTGTTTTCTGTGGGGTGCTTTGCCCCCCACATTCCCCATGTGGGCGGCTCTGCCCCCCCACACCTCTGCACTTAGGATTACCAACTCCAAGTCAGAGTTGGTTCAGGAAGGGGGCGAACACCCCGGAGACAGCAGCATCGAGAAACTAGCAGACCATCACAGCTCACTGCCGAAAATGTTGCTGTAGTGGTGTTTGCTGTATTCCAGTTGCTGTTGCAACATGATATCCTGTGGAATGATCAGGGATGTGGGTTTGATGTGCAGTGGGTGGGCTTATGCTTGTGGTGGTTATGGAATGGCTGCGGAATGATCAGAGAGGTGGGCTGCAGTGGATCGGGCATGGTTGTCGGGTGGTTGTGCAGCTGAGGGAACTGCCCTTTTCTCCACTGTCTGTGCAACATGGAGTTGGTTATCTTTAGTTTGTGGGGCACAGCTCCCCACATTGCAATATATGTAGTGGTGTTCCTCACTGTAGGGGTTTTGTTACTTTTTATATGTGGCACTGTTGCGGATGTCACTGTGGTGCTGTTGATGTATTGTATTTTGGTGTAATTCCTGTTGCTGAGGCTTGGTGGAACTGTGTGCCTCTAGGTTTGATCCTGGCTCCTATGTTATACTCCATGTACTCGTTGCCATTGGATAAGATCATAAGATGGTGTGGCTTGGGGTTTCATTACCATGTGGATGATACTCAGCTACTGGTCTAGTTCACCTGACAGGTTGAAGTGGGATCTGTGCTGTGTTGCTGTCTTACAGAAATCAGTGACCTGATGGTCTCCAACTGGCTGAGCCACATTCAAGGTAAGACTGAGATGATAGTCACTAAACCGGGCTCACGCAGATTGGCTATGGCATGAAGTGATGCCATGTTACCATCTTTAAAGGGTATCACACTTGGAGCTGTGGATATGGTCACAACTCTGGGGTCACTATCGACTGCAAGTGGACTCTTGAAGGTCAGCAGTTGGCAATTATCTGTAGTGGACTTTTCTATCTGTATAACATCTCGAGGATCAAACTGCATCTTGCATCCAGGGACCTGCTTATGATAATCCATGCTTTCATCACATCCAGGCTAGATTACTACAATGCTTTCTACCTAGGTTTATCTGGGAGCCTGATGTATCACCTGCAACTGGTCCATAATGCAGCAGCCCAGTTTTCTGCTGGGACATCTCAGAGGGAGCATATTACTTTGGTTCTGCACAGTCTACACTGTCTGCCCATTCAGTGGTGCATTAGCTTATGAACTGGCATGTTGGTACACAAGGCCTTGCATTTTGTGGGTCCAGGTTACCTGAAAGATCTTTTGCTTCCATACAGTTCCATTCACTCTCTCCACTCCACTGAGGTGGGCTTGTTATCAGTTTCTCTTTCCAGATTAATGGTGTCCAGCGAGAGGGACCTTGGGGTGGTGCAACTTACATTTAGGAACATTTTGCCACCCCATATATGCATTCTGCCCTTTCAGTAGAACCCTTCAAGGGAGCATTAACATTTTGTTTTTTTTCCAGCAAGCATACTATCTTAGTTGAGTTTGTTCATTTGGCTGTATCATTTCTGTATTTGTTTTTCTTTGAGTTTTTGTTACTCTGCTGCTGTGTCACTGCTGAGGATGCTTCTTCCTCCTTGCTCCATCTCTTCCCTCCTTTGTGCCTCTGTCATGATGTCCTTGACCAGATGTAGACTGTCATGCTCTAGTCAGGGCATGACCATGACTAGTGTGATAGTACGCATACAATTGTATCTTTTTTAACAGATGAGACTGCAGTTGGACTTAAGTGAGGGGGCTCATTTGTATATTGGTGTCCAAATGTTTATTTCCTAATTCTATTCACAGATCTGTCTCTGATGCTGCAGCTACCTCCTTCTCCTCATCTGGGTTCTGCCCCAAAGAAATAAAGAAGATATTCTCCTGCCACTCCATTCATATAGCTTTTGATCTGAATTTTCATTGCTGCTCAAACTCCTCTGCCTCCTCAACCCTGGGGTGCAGCCCCAAAGAACTTAAGATAAATTACCTCCACTGTACTGGGTCTCATAGCCAAGAAATTTCACTTTTAGTGAATGTATATGTGTTCTCAAACAGGAGTTAACGGAATAATAAGGGAGCTATGGTATTCCATTAGCTTGTTTGTGTAGCCAGATGTTTCAGATATAATTGTCCATGACTAAATTTTTATACCTCAAATTCAACTGCAATGTATATTTATGGAATATGAAAACATTTTTTAGATAGGAAGAATTCTGTGTATACATGGTTAGCAGGTTGCCCGTCCTAAACATCATGTACAGGTTCTGTCTCTGTTAAATTAACCAACAAATGTTATGCTGTATGGTGAAGTAAATGTCAATTTTATGTTATTCTGTATCATACAATGATGAGATAAAAGCCTTGAAAGCTGAATGATAAAAATAAAGTGAAACTGAAACTACCTCATGAAATGTTTACAGATTTAACCAGTATTTAAAAATAATACTCTGTCTGTGGTTGCTACAGAATATTATACTTGATGTTGTGAAAGGGCCACTCACCTCCACAAAGGAATGCATTCTGTCCCACTGCTGGATGAACAAAATAACCGTAGTAATGATTTTCAAAACACAAACTCTGGTCAGATCTGATACGTCTGCACAGAGTGTTTAGGTGCTCCGGTGGGATGCTCATGGATATTGGAGTGGTGGAGTACAGGGCTTTTCAGAGCGGCGGCATATAGTGACTGATCAGAGCGCTGCCAGAGGATGCTGGCAAAATGTTTAAATGAAACAAGTAAATAAGAATGCTGGCACAGTATGGCATTCACAAATGGCGGCGATGACAGAACTGTGCATGTGCAGCACTTGTACGTGTGCATTTCTCTCGAATGGCATATTGCACCAGCATTTTTATGTAGTTATTTCATTTAAACATTTCAGCAGCCTCCATTGGTGGCACTTCAATCTGCCAGCATATGCCGCAATGATGAAATAACAATTGATTTAAATAAAGACTCCTAGCCATCTTTGAGAGACACTGATAGTATATGTAGTAAAAAAATAGCACTAATGGGCATTTTGACTCATATGGAATGTCATTATACTAAATCAAAGATAAACAAAAAACAACGGGGGGTAGCACAGCAAAGCTGTCTGAGAAATCACAATTGCGGACTGAAAGGGCCTTGAGAGCTTCAAAGATGCATAAGGTAGTGCACAGTTTTCATGCATACAATAAAAGGCCTGGCAATCTATTTAAGAATATCTCTTCTGTTCATAGTCAGCTGGTAACAGGAGACCAGTTAATTTATTTTTTTCAGGTATCATACCTGGGTTATTTAATCTATGAAACATGCAGTCTGTCTAAAAAAGGGTAAAGGAAGTAGATGGTACTACTATCAGATTTGAAAATGGTATACAGTACCGTTAACCCTATGTGCTTTGTGACACTGAGACAATGACTGCACTGTAGGCATAATGCGTGTCTTATCAGTTTGGGATCTTGCATGCAAAATCAATCCATGGAGAAATGGCAACTCATTAGCAGCCAACAAACACAGATTGTAGTGTGTTACATGTGTCAACAGTGCTAGGCATCCAAAACACTGATCCAATACACAGCCAACAAACTCAGACTGCAGTGTGTTACACGTGTCAACAGTGTTAGGCACCCAAAACACTGATCCAATACACAGCCAACGAACACAGACTGCGGTGTGTTACCCGTGTCAACAGTGTTCGGCACCCAAAACACTGATCCAATACACAGCCAACGAACACAGACTGCAGTGTGTCACCCGTGTCAACAGTGTTCGGCACCCAAAACACATCCAATACACAGCCAACGAACACAGACTGCAGTGTGTCACCCGTGTCAACAGTGTTCGGCACCCAAAACACTGATCCAATACACAGCCAACGAACACAGACTGCAGTGTGTCACCCGTGTCAACAGTGTTCGGCACCCAAAACACTGATCCAATACACAGCCAACGAACACAGACTGCAGTGAGTTACACGTGTCAACAGTGTTCGGCACCCAAAACACTGATCCAATACACAGCCAACGAACACAGACTGCAGTGTGTTACACGTGTCAACAGTGTTCGGCACCCAAAACACTGATCCAATACACAGCCAACAAACACAGACTGCAGTGTGTTACACGTGTCAACAGTGTTCGGCACCCAAAACACTGATCCAATACACAGCCAACAAACACAGACTGCAGTGTGTTACACGTGTCAACAGTGTTCGGCACCCAAAACACTGATCCAATGCACAGCCAACAAACACAGACTGCAGTGTGTTACACGTGTCAACAGTGTTCGGCACCCAAAACACTGATCCATTACACAGCCAACAAACACAGACTACAGTGTGTTACACGTGTCAACAGTATTAGGCACCCAAAACAGTGATTCAATGCATAATCTTAAAAACAAAGAAAGAAGGACACAAATACAGCAACAGGGTTTAGGAGGCACTGAGGCTGTGGGGAACAAAGGTTAAAAAAAAACAAGCCTTTGTCAATGCTGAATGTTTGCTTGCTGGCATTGGCAGTGGTAGTGTAGAAGTTACAGAGCTGCATAATAGGAATGGCAGCAAAGTACTGAACTGAAGCCAACCCCACCACCACCCTGCAGAGAGTGACAGGCATTGGGGTGTGCCTTTGGGTCGTCAGGCATAATGGCCATGCCATTTCACCACATCCCACCCTGCAGACACTGACAAGTGTCACGGTGTGCCTTGGGGTCTTTGGCTCTTATGCGCACCCCATTCCATCAGGAAATACAGTGAGATGGGTGCGGTATAGGAGAATGGGGTGAACTTTGAAGCCGAAGAGTCCAAGGCATACCTCGATGCCTCTCACTGGCTGCAGGTTGTGGAATGGTATAAGCATTACAGGCAAGAATCCCAAGTCACACCCCTGATGTCTGTCATTATCTACAGGGTGGGGTGTTATGGTTGGAAACCCTAATGCCTCAGGCATTCATTGGTATTTTCACTCCAAATTTTCAACATGTTTTTTTTTTGTGACCCCACCTCATGAACAGTGGCAACATCAGTTTGTTAGCCGAAAGCTGCTTATGCACAGTGGCTACGGCATTTAACAGCACAGGTGCAAAAACATTCCGAACAGGATGTGAAAAATGACAGCTGTACTGTTCATGGGGAGGTGTAAAAAATGGCAATGTTGCAAATCTGCAGTAAAAATATTGAAAAAACTGGTGAAGTCACGAGTGTAGAAACTGTGCAACGACACCCGTAATGTAATTAGTTTGGGGAATTTTTACAGCAGATTGTCAACACAGGCGTTTTGGGACCTCTGATCATGAACAGTGTCACTGTGATTTTCTTTATCTGTCCCGAACAATGATTTCCCACAGCGAGCACGCATCTCTGCGCTGAAAGTATGAAAACACATTTCGGCCATGTTGTGAAAAATGACAGCTGTACTGTTCATAAGGAAGTGCAGAAAAATGCCACTGGTGAAAATCTGGACTGAAAATATTACAAAGCCATGAACTTACGAGGGTGCGTGGAAACTGCGCAATGCTTACTCGTAACACAGTCATTTTATGGACTTTTGTCACCAAATTTTCAACATAGCCATTTTAAGACCTCTGCTCATGAACAGTGTAACTGTGATTTTATTAGTCTGTCCCAAACATTGCTTTCGCACACCGACTGCACCATTGTGCGCTACATGTGTGAAAACACATTTTGGGTGACATGTGAAAAATGGCAGCTGTACTGTTCATTAGGAAGTGTAATAAAATGGCAATGTTAAAAATCTGGAGTGAAAATATTGAAAATTCGCAAACTTACGAGCGTGCGTAGGAACTGCGCAACACACGCTCGTAAAACAGTCATTTTTAGGAATTTGTTCACCAAATTTTCAACATAGCCATTTTAACACCTCTGCTCATGAACAGTGTCACTATGATTTTCTTAATGTGTCCCATACATTGATTTTGCACACCGACTGCGCCATCATGCGCTCCATGGGCGGAAACACGTTTTGGGCAAGATGTGAAAAATGACAGCTGTACTGCTCATAAGGAGGTGTGGTAAAATGGAAATGTTGAAAATCTGGAGTGAAAATATTGAAAATTTGCAAACTTACGCGCGTGCGTAGGAACTGCACAATGCATGCTCGTAAAAGAGTCCTTTATAGGAATTTTTTCACCAAATTTTCAACATAGCTATTTTAAGACCTCTGCTCATGAACAGTGTCACTGTGATTTTCTTAATGTGTCCCATACATTGATTTCGCACACTGACTGCACCATTGTGAGCTACAAGGGCGGAAACACGTTTTGGGCAAGATGTAACAAATGACAGCTGTACTGCTCGTAAGGAGGTGTGGTAAAATGGCAATGTTGAAAATCTGGAGTGAAAATATTGAAAATCTACGAACTTACGAGCGTGCATAGGAACTGCGCAACGCATGCTCGTAAAACAGTCATTTTTAGGAATTTTTCCCAAATTTCAACATAGGCTTTTGAGCCCACCTTATGAACAGTGGCAGTGTCATTTCATTACTTGGTCCCGAAAGGTGATTTGGCGCGGTGACTGCGAAATCACCCTTCAGGCCAATTATGCCATGACAGTGAGAGTACATGAAAAGGGGTCCCAAAACCCCATGTTGAAAATTTGTGCAAAAATTCCAAAAATGTCTGAGATATGCAGCAAAGTTGAAAAACCCTATCTATCCCATTATACAGCTTACCCAAGATTCTCAGTTCGCGGTAGGCTTTGAAGAGTGCAGACATGTTCCCGGGTCCACAGAAGATCGCTGCCACGAGTCCGGAGGTAAGTATGGGTGGGGGAGGTGGGAGGCAGGGTGTGCAGTGGTGGGCGTGGTGGGGCATAGACACCGAGAGACCATTTTTCAATTTCAGGTTGTTTTTTTTTTTTAAACAAAGGATGAGACGACGCTGGACATTTGCCACGCTGGGGTGGGCTCAGCGTGGCACCCTGTACTCTGGGGAGAGACAGTGAGCCAACTGAGGATTGGGCACCCCTGCTATTATACATGTAGCCATGCTGGGTGGCACCCAGTGTGGCATGTGAACGCTTTGGGAGGAGAAGCAGCACAGCCGATGCGCGGATTGGGCACCCCGCTCGCTATACAGTGTGTGAGTGGGGGTCGAGCACTAATATGCGTGTGTGTGTGTGTGTGTGTGTGTGTGTGTGGGGGAGCATGAATGAGCAGGCGATATCTTATCGCTGCTCACTGAAGAGTAACTGTCCCTTTCAACTGTACTCCACTGCATTTTCGACTGCTGTCATAGACAGCTCCAGCAGGCATTGGAGAACTGCGGCCGCACCTGCAAACACACTGACTGAATTGGAAGAGGGCTGCCACACCTCCGAAAACTCGGATGATGGCACTATGTTTCTTGCAGATGTGTGCAAGCAAACATAAAAAAAAATAAAGTCCATCAGGCTTTGCACTTTGGCAGCTAGAATTTGGTAGTAAGAGTAATATATCTTGTATACCAATTACAGACACCTCAGTCTGTACAAACTGGTTTTAAACAACTAGCCATAGTCTTTAAAAAAAATCAAGAAAAGCGTCAAACAGACTGCAACTGGGAAACCAGGGCTATTACTCTTGTGGCAAATAACCAACTCCTTAGCCAGCAGCTCTGTCCCAGAGAAAGGCTGCAGTCTTTTTTCTTATTTTATACATTTATTTTATTTCTGTTGGTTTCTGACTACAGCAGCTGGATACAGATAAATCAGGCAGACAGAAATGGCATTACTAACAAGAAGAGAATGCAGTCATAAGAAGTCATGAATAAACACACACACACACACACACACACTACATAATATAATCTGGAAGAAACTAGCAGTCACTTTTGTTTTCTAAGTAAAATTAGCTTTAGAAACAAGAAACAAACACTCAAGCTTGATTACAGGGAGAAGTGCTATACAAATGTTACAAAGGTTTCTGTTCAGCCTTACTCTCCAACAACATCTACAGCAGAAAGTCAATCGGAATGGTCTGAGTGGAAAATTCAGAATGAAAACCAGAGTGGCAGACAAGGGTGGAAATGACTGTTTGTTTTTCTCCCAGAGGTGGATGACCTGGCTGGGAGCACTGTCCAATGAAAGCACACCAGACAATTTTTTATTTTTTCGCAACTCTCTTTGTTCCTTGCACCTGCTGCAGCGGCGCCTTCTGGCAGGGGCATCCAGCCACCAGCCCAGCCCGCGGAGAGAGCAGCAGGCTCACTCGCATGATGTGGGGGTCCAGCATGGCTGTGGCTGATCCACTGTAGGGCTCCCCCATCCCTGCCAGCCAGACTGGCAACAACCTCCCCCCAGCGCGATTCCACGACAGTCCTCACCTGCATGGCAGGACATAGCCATCAAGCCGCTCAGTCGCGCCCAGCCTTTTCCATTTTCTCCCCAGTGGTAGCATGGACGTGTGATGATGTCCATGCACAAATGTGCAGACATCCGCCATGCTCCCCCCCTCCAGACACATGCATGTCTGCAGTACCTCCAGGCGTCCCCAGGGACCACCACAGCATGGTGTGGATCCCACCATTTCCCCCAGGACTAGGAGAGCTGTCATTGGACACTCAATCCTGGTCCTCCCCTGCCAACTCCCGACGATCCAGGCTCGTTCCCAAACTCGGGTCACCGGTGTGGAGTTAGGTGTGGTGTCCAGCGCCTCAACCCTCAGTGCCACTAGGCTGGCACACCAGACTATTTAAACCGTTTTGCCAGTTTTTAAGGTTTCATGCTGAGGACCTTCAACAGCCACAAGCAATATCTGTCAGAGAGCAGGGAATAAAGTTACCCAAAGCAGTCCCTGAAAATGACCTGTACTAGTGAGTCAGGGCATCTATTGTACTGCATTTAAAAAGAATGCTCATATTGTAAAACACCTGGAATCCACTTCTGCTTAGTTATAGAAACATATTGCTTGTGGCTGTTACAGGTCCTCAGTATGAAACCTTAGACACTGCCAAAATACACATAATGAACTACTTCTAGTGAAAAGACTATCAGATTTTCATGATGATAGTGAGTATATTGCTGTATTGTTGATTTTTTTTCTGGTTATTTAATAACACTACTCTAAAATACATTTCCAACCAGGTCAACCACCTCTGAACAAAAACAACAGCCAGCATGTGTGCCCATCCTGGACCTCCACCTCCAGTCCTGGGCTTACCCAATTACCACCAGAAAGAATAATACAGAAATGAATATACCTGTTGGTTCAGGTTGTGCTCCACTCCAAACAGCTTGCAAGTCTCTTAGTCACCCGGCACCCACCCACCCCATTACCCCAATGGCCATTGGCCAATGCTCCCAGCCAGGTCACCCACCTGCCTCTGCAGAAAAACAGTGGGCACTTGTGCCCATCAGGGACCTCCATCTCTAGTCCTGACCTTAACACATTACCACCAGAAAGAATAATAAAAATGAATGTACCTGTTGGTTCAGGTTGTGCTGCACCCAGCACCAGTGAGTCTCGTAGCCACCCACCCACCCACCCACCCCATTGCCCCAGTGACCAATGCTTCCAGCCACATCACCCTGACCCACCTCTGCAAAAAATAAAAAAAACAGCAGGCACTTGTGCCCATCCTGGATGGTCTGGACCTCCACCTTCAGGCCTGACCTTACGGTAAATGTAAGGCAGCAGCTATGGTGATGGCCGCCAGGCTGGGCGAGCTGTGAGCTGTAGGTTTTGCTGCAATTTGTGTTTATTTGTGGCATATTTTTATCTGTATCTCTGTTTTAGTTTTTTAGTTATTTGCTTTTTTATTATTTGAAACTAATGGAACCTACAACTTTGAAATATAGAATAGTTAGTTAGGGACACTACAGTTGAGGTAGTAAGTGAGCTGAGCATCTTTCTGGGATTTGGTCATTTCAATGTCGGAGGGTTTTGGAGCAGTGTAAACGTCTTTTCTTTAACACTGCTCAAGTAGGACTTACTTACATATTTTTGTGAATCGGATTACTGACTAGTGGAGTGGCGTTTAGAGGAGGTGCTCTATGCTGAAGGTAGCTCTTTGCCTGGAGAATTGTGCTGAGGGAAGCTCCCTGTTTGAAGAGCTGTGCTGTATTGCTCCCTGGCTGGTTCTGAACCGTTCTTCTTTCATTTGGATTATCTGCTGGACTTCACTTTTGTGAAGATTACGAGGCATAATCAAACTCTTCTTGTTGTGGAGAACGGGAGGTACTGTTGGTTTGGGTTTGGCTGTTTGTGGGACTCACTGTTGGTGTGGAGAAGTGGGTCCAACTTTGTTCCATGGAGCTTTGTCGCCGGATCCCTCGCTGTGCAGGAGTCAGGGTTTGTGTCAGCCGGGGAGTCGACTGATTCACCCTGGGGCTCCTAGGTTTTCGGGGAGCTGGCTGGTGGGACGACTCTAGCTGTGGGCAGAAGCAGCAGTGGGGGTTTATCTCCAGCAGTGGTTCCTTTGGGGCAGAGTTTTTTGGGCCTCCTGCCAGCTTGAGATCCTGGAACCCTTGAAGAAGACCTGTTCGGAAATTTCTGCATGAACCTGACTTTGGACATGGTCAGACCTCTTCTATTTGACATTCATATTTACATCTGTAAGTCAGTGAAAGTATTTACACTACTTTTGTTCATAATATCTATGGTTCTGCCTGCCTATGTGAGAGGTAGCCTAGACAGAACCATATCTGGCTCTCAGTTTATCAGGTAGTGAGAGTACCTGGTTAGTCATTTCTTTAAACAACTTTCTAGCACTTCCCTGCCTATGTGAGAGGTAGCGAAGGGGGATTGTTTTTGGTTTCATTGTGCCTCCTCTGGCAGTGAGAGTATCTGGCCAACTATCTTTTTTATACCCAGTTTATGGTTTCACCTGCCTTTGTGAGAGATTAAGCAGACTGAACCTTTCTTCGGACATTTGCCTGCTGGAGGTGTGAGCTCCATGAATCATAGTATTTACTTTCAGTGACTGGTTCCATAATTTATAGTCCTGAAGTGCTGTTTGTCTTATTTTATTATATCTTCCATTAAGTTATTTATATGTTTTATTATATTTGATTGTTTAGTTATTATTATTTTAATTTTTGTTTTATTTATTGTTTGGTAGTGAGCGTACCTTATTATTTGTTGTTGCTTTGGGTTTTTTGGAGGTTTGTGCTTTGGGATTTTTAGTAGTTTTTAAATTTAAATTGCAGCTGTGTTTTGGATTGTGTTATGGAATTGGAGTTTTGGGTTTTTTACCATTGTTTTTGTAATAATTTGGTGGAATGTGCTTGCCTGCCCCCCCCCGTCCTGTGCTATTTGGCCACTGCCCTCCACGCCCTCCGCCCGTTCTCTCCCCTCCCACCTGTTCATATCTACCAGCGCTGTCGGGCACTGGGGATTCCTCGTGGGGGTTGGGGGTTGGGGGGCATGGACAGTGGAGTCCGAATGAGTGGTGCTCTCCCATCTGGGTGGTTAGGACCAGAAGACGCCCTGGTGCAAAATGGTGCCTGGAACGTGGTGATCCTTGTCTGGTCCCCATACCCAAGGGCACCTCCTTTTTAGGAGGGCAAGTAGCTGAGACGACTCGCCAACATCATCCAACTTGGGCTGTTATGCAATGCCAGATCCATTAGGAACAAAACTGTTCTTATTGCAGATTTTGTTGAAACAGTGGATCTGGCTTGCATTACTGAGACCTGGTTAGATGGGAATGCTGCCCCAATTTTAGAGGCAGCTGTTCCCTCTGGGTACTCGGTTATACATCGCCCGAGACTGGATCGCGGGGGGGGGGGCCTAACTGGGGTTCCATTTGAGGAGGCCACATCATTCGAGTGTACTGTGGTAACTGGTGTGGGGTGCAGGATAGCGCTCATTTACCGTCCACCAGGTGATAAGAAGCTATTCCTGCAGGAAGTAGCAGACTTCGCCGCCAACATGGCATTGGAGTCGCCCAGACTGATGGTTCTGGGTGACTTCAATGCTTGGGTTGACGATGAAGCCTCGCTTTTTGGACAACACTTCCTCCAGGTGATGACATCACTGGGCTTCACACTGGTTGTTTCCTCAGTTACTCACAATGGAGGTCACTCTCTTGATTTGGTCTTCCTCCTGGGGATCGAGGCCTCCGACTTGGTGGTGGAACCTGTCGGTTGGTCCGATCACTGCACCGTTAGGTTCAATTTCTCTGCCCCCCCGGGTAGGTCGACCCCTGTGGAGATTGACAGTTATCGCCCTTTGCGGGATGTAGTCCCTGAGGACCTGGCAGCGATGATTGACCTCTCGGTGTTTGGCGAGACTAGTACAGATCCCGAGCTGTTAGTCATGGCCTATAATACGGCCATTTCTTCAGCTCTCGATCTGATTGCTCCTGTCCGTGGTTGCCCCCTTCCGCTTTGCCCCAGGACCCCATGGTTTGATGGTCCTTGAGGGAACTGCGGAGGTTGGGGAGTAGGTTAGAGCATCGTTGGCAGAGGTCTGCCTTGGATGCTGACCATCTTATTTTGTTAGAGCATTATAAACTCTATCAATCAGAGATTTCTCGTAAGAAGGCAGAATTCCTGTCCAGAGAAATCGCTGTTGTGTGAAACCAACCGGCTGAACTCTTCCGAACTGTGGACAGGTTGTGCAACCCAGCCTGTCTGCAGCTCCGTCAAGTTTTTTCACAAATTGAGTGTGATGAGATCGCGCAATTCTTTGCGAATAAGGTGGCTGACATCAGGCAAGAGTTCTGTCAGACTCGCTGTATGGGGGATGCTGTTGGTCGGTGCTTAGTCACAGAGCTCAGTTTCCTGGAGTACCTTTGATCCGCCGGAGTTTGTTGATATTATGAAGATTGTCCAGGAAATGCGGCCCACATGCTGTAGTTTAGATCCAGGCCCTACTTCCCTGATTTTGGGTTGTAGTGATATTATTTGGCCGGTCTTAGCTCAGATCGTCCGGTGATCTTTGGAGTGGGTGAGTTTCCAAGCTCCCCGAAGGAGGCGGTGATGACACCCCTCCTGAAGAAAGCTTCTTTGGGCCCGGAGAATCTAGTGAACTACAGACCTATCTCTAACCTTCCTTTTGTGGGGAAGGTTATTGAGAAAGTTGTGGCAGCTCAACTGGAGAACCACTTAACCATCTATAATTTATACGAACCTCTCCAATCGGGTTTTCGTAAGAGGCATAGTACTGAGACTGCTCTGGTTCGTTTCAATGATCTCCTGATGGTGAGAGATCAGAGAAACTGCTCCATTCTGGTACTCCTTGATTTGTCATCAGCTTTTGACACTGTGGATCATGGGGTTCTGCTCGAGCACCTGAGGTTCATCTGTGGGCTGTCAGGGACAGTACTCAGATGGTTTTCATCTTTTCTCGTCCGGTAGAACTCAGAGAGTTGTCTCGGGAATATTTTCTTCTGAGTCTTTCTCTCTGCCTTGTGGGGTACCTCAGGGCTCGGTGCTGTCTCCCATGTTATTTGCAGTGTACTGTACATGCTGCCCTTCGGAGACATTGTAAGATGGTATGGGCTGAGGTTTCACTGCTATGCAGATGATACCCAGCTCTACCTGTCTTTTGCCCCCAACCAGGTTAGTACTATCTTGGTACTGAATTGCTGCCTCGTGGAAATCCAAGATTGGATGAGTTCCAGTGGTTTAAAGTTGAACGCAGGAAAGACTGAGGTTTTGGTGGTGGACCCGGGTCACAGGACAGAGGGGTTGAGGACTGATCTCCCCTCTGGTTTAGTTCTGGGGCGGCTCAGATCCTTACCTCTGAGCAGGTGCGTGACCTGGGAGTGGTGGTTGACGATGGGCTGACCCTTCATCATCAGGTGGCGGCATTCGTCAAGCTGGCCTTTGACCATCTTAGGAACATTGCTAGGATCAAGCATCTCATTCTGTCAAACTATCTGCCTGTTCTGGTCCACGCCTTTGTGACCTCGCGCCTTGACTACTGTAATTCCCTTTACTTAGGGCTTCCTGGGGTTGATATCCATCGCCTGCAGCTAGTGCAGAACACTGCTGCACGTTTGTTGACTGGGGTATCTAGGAGATCTTACATTACCCCAGTGCTGCGCGATCTGCACTGGCTACCTGTTCAGTGGCGGATCACCTTTAAGGTAGGTTTATTAACTTACAAAGCCCTTCACAGACAGGGTTCTGACTACTTGAAAGGGCTCCTGGTTCCTTACACCCCTATGTGACAGCTCCGCTTGTCTGACGAGGGGTTGCTGGAGATTTCGAGGGTCAGCTTAAAGTCATCCGGGGCCTGTGCCTTCGGCCTTTTTGCCCCTACCCTCTGGAATTCTCTGCCCCGTCAGCTTCAGGAGTGCAGGACAGTGGGGTGCTTTAAGCAGGCATTGAAGACCTTTTTATGGGGGAAAGCCTAGCCTGAATTTCTTTGATTTTATTGTATTTATTGTATTTGCTGAACTTTTATTTATTTGTTCAGCTCCTTGATATTTGAAAGGTGGTATATTAAATAAAATTTATTATTATTATTATTACCTGATTACCACCTCCACTAGAAAGAACAATACAAAATGGTGCACTCCCAGCAGCAGCAAGTCTCTTAGCCACCCACCCATCCCATTACCTCAATGGCCACTGGCCAATGCTCCCAGCCAGGTCACCCACCTGCCTCTGCAGAAAAAAAACAGTGGGCACTTGTGCCCTTCGGGGACCTCCATCTCTAGTCCTGACCTTAACACATTACCACCAGAAAGAATAATAAAAAATGAATGTACCTGTTGGTTCAGGTTGTGCTGCACTCCCAGCACCAGCAAGTCTCGTAGTCACCCACCCACCCCATTGCCCCAATGACCAATGCTTCCAGCCATGTCACCTTGACCCACCTCTGCAATAAAAAAACAGCAGGCACTTGTGCCCATCCTGGATGGTCTGGACCTCCACCTCCAGGCCTGACCTTACCCAATTATCACTTCCACCAGAAAGAATAATACAAAAACAATGGTGCACTCCCAGCATCAGCAACTTACAAGTCTCCAGTCTTCTTCTCTTGGCCACCCACCACCTGACCCACCCCATTGCCCCAATGGCCAACACATGGTTCATTGCTTCCAGTCAGCCAGGTCACCCACCACCCCACCTCTGCAAAAAAAAAAAAAATATTAATAATAAAATAAATAAAAACAAATAGTGGGCACTTACTTGTGCCAATCATGGTCATGGACCTCTCCACCTCTGGTCCTGCTCTTTCTTACCTCAGTCCCCAATAATTACCACCAGCATTCACCAGAAAGAAAAATAAAATCGGTACCTGTTGGTAGCAGTAGCAGCAGTGTAGGGCAGATTTTCCTTAGGTTCTTATATCTTCTTCGGTTCTCTGACTGCTGAGCTAAGGGTCTCTCCTGACCGGACAGGATGGAACTGAAGAAAGACAGAGAGCAAACAAACTCAAAGGCAAGCCAATAAGCACAATGCTAGGCTGACACTGGCAGGGCGGGCAGCAGCTAAGGCTGTAATATTAATACAGGCAGGCAGCTCCGACTCGGCTGATCAGATCTACAGAAGACAGGGACTCCCTTAAAGTTTTACCTGACCATCCAGCGTGCCATCCTTTGATCTTGACTTCACTGTCTCAGTCAGGCTAGCAAATTTATTTCAAATTAGAAAAAAAATTAGATAAGAAAAATAAATCGGAGAATAGATGGTGTGGAGCAGATAGCCCAGTTGCTCGCAGCAGGGCAGCTGCAGCAAGAAGCTGAACAAAAAACTAGTCCACAACCTTTTGCCCGAACAGAGAATGAACCCAACAAAGCCAGGTACCTTAACAAGGCAGGAGTCACTCTGAGAGGCAGTCAGTCAGGACCACAGAGGAATGGGATGGGTTTTAGCTGGCCCAGTGGTGCTAAGGGTTGAGGCGCTGGACGCCACACCTCATGCCACGCCGGGGATCCGTGTTTGGAATGGGCATGGGTCATCAGGGGTTGGCAGGGGAGGAGAAGGATCGAGTGTCCAGAGGACTGCTCTCCTTCTCCGGGGTGGGGAGACTTCAGAGTGTCGGTGTCGATTGCCCTCTAGCGGAGGCTGAGGGACAAAGCATGCCACACCTAGACGTGGAGTGAAGCTAGGACAGACGCACTCTCCTTGCGTCATTGCATATCCTAGCTCCAAGGGAACTCTAATTAGGAAAAAAGTACTGGACCCCTCATATGAGCCAGGCACGGTGCCCGACCCTTCAGCCACGACAGTTCCACTTCGGTGGCTCCACTCTGGGGGGCTTCCTGGAGTAAGGGTCGGGTACCGTGGCCGGGGCAACCCCGTTCATGGGGTTAGGGGGCTCAGCCAGAAAAAGAGAAGTAAATCAGAATGGGATGGGTTTGATAATGAGGGGTTACCTTTATACCACTTACATTGCCTTTGCTAGCCTGCCTTCTTGTTCTTGGGCTAGCTGAGTTGAAAGTTGGAACTTCCCATGTGACATGCTACTGTATGTAGCCTAAGTTCAAAAAAAACTTGAATAATTATCACTAGTACAGGAGCACAGACCTGGAGGTGCCACTGCAAAGGCAAAAGGAATCTAGGTGTTAAAATCCTCCAACCCAGAACAAAGACTCGAGAAGAGGTGTTAAGTTGGGCAGGGCTGATGGGCTGCTGGAGAGGGGAGCTCAGATTCTGGAGTTGTGAAGTAGAGCCGCTTGCAGTCATTTAACATAAAGGACTGCAAATAACTCTACTTTGCAACTCTCTCTGATCAGATGAGACTGGGTCAATGGGAGGAGAGGAGAAAGTCAAACTGAGACACCGGGACAACTGTCCATGCTCGAGCTTGATTTTCTATTTTGTTGTGTGTAGCAAGGGGGTGTCCTATCTGTGATCTTTTAAAATAGCTGCCTGTTTTTCCCCCAATTAAGGAATGGCTATTGAACAGTGCATGCGCTCAGTTCTGAACTAAAATTTAGAAGTGGCGCATTAAAGTAGTGAGCGGAAGGGGGTGATCATGCTGTGGAGGGGATCTCCATCTGCGGAGGGCTGGGGATGAAGATTCAGCATATAAAAGCAACAGAGTTGGCACTGTGAAACAGACACCACATCACTGTAGGGGAACACAGGGTTGCCTTCTGCTGATGGTCCCATTTATCTCTTACAGTGATGGCAAAACATCTGCTGAGCTCCATCCATGCAGATGTAGTAAACTGTTTGTTGACTGTTGTGTTACAGTACTGGGGGGAAACCTTTGCCACATAAAAGCACTGCAGGCTAGTCACACAACAAATGGACCTTTACTCACATCACTTCATAATGTCTAACCGTGGCTTTCATGTGTGACATGTCACATGCAGTCAGTGTATGACATCTACTGTTTTTGAGGCATCCCACAATTCTGTCTTCTCACCCTTCTCAGACATCCACTCTCAGTACTAACCCCAAGTAACCTTAAAATGAATTTGTCAGGCAGAGTCTCTCATAATGCATCCATCACTGTTTTTCCTCTAACAATTTAAATATTTATGAGTGATGAAGACAGTTATGTGCAAACGGACCACCCGCACCATCATGGGGGACCGGAGCTTTGCTGTTCATGCTCCCAGGCTTTGGAACTCCCTTCCTGAAAGTGTCCGCACTGCCCCTCTCACAAGCTTTTCCGGACCTCCCTGTGGGAACATCTTAAGCTGGTCTCTCGCTATGAATGCCCAAAGCCTCCTTAGCACATAGCTCCCGGTGCCCACTGGAATGCTGGCTTCACCACTCGCACTGGCTTTCACCACTCCGCGCACTACCTCGTCCCAATCCCCTACCTACTGACTGACTCTATGGTGCTCCTACGCCATGATTCCTTACATGCCCTGCTGGTCACTGTATTTATTTCAAATTTGTATCTTGCCCCAGCATTAGAAACTGGGTGTACTTTCCATTCAAATGTAAAACTGTAAAACTGCCTTTCTCTCCTGCTGTTGTATTTAATGTACTCGTTATACCCTATTGCTGTATTGTTGTACCTGTTATACCCTATTGTACTCTCCCGGGTCGTTCCTGAAAATAGGCATAAAACTTGTCTAGTGTACCTACCCGGTTAACAAAAACTAAATAAATAAGTCTGCAGTAGTACACAGTGGAAGTGCTGTTCACTGAATACTGAATGTGGAGAGACTAATGCTGTATATATATATATATATATATATATATATATATATGATGATGGAATAGTGGTGTACTAAATGCGATAATAGTTCTGTCTACTGAATATATGACTAACAGGGTTGTGCAATACTAATACTTTTCAATACAAATACAGCTGAACATGCTTTGAGTTGCAAAGCCAGAACTCGAGGACTGTCAGTATTCTGCTTGTATTTGTGTTGAATCTGCTGCCGGTTTTCACTTACAGAGTCCCAGTTCTGCAGTAATTCTAAGCATGGCATAAGCAGAAGTACAAGAAAGTGTCCCTTTTACAACCTACCATAGGTATTGGCACAAGTGTGCATCTGCTGGGAGCAAGCAGAAATGCCACTCATTCTGGAGGCAGGGGTATCCCGTGAATAGAGCAAGTCTTTTTTTTTTTTTTTTTACTTTGGAGCACCTTGCCCCATTTATACTCCCTCCTATACTCCCTCAGTGCTCCACTCCTTCAGGCATTGCTCATGTCCCTCCTGGGTCTGCTACCATGGCGTCTGTCCCCTAGAGTGCCCCGGTTACTCCTTACCTCCTCCTCCTACTCGTGGAGCACCTGAACAGTGGAGATCTGCCTGTGGGTTCTGGACCTGGATGGCTGTTGGAGCAGCCATCATCTAGGCTCACTGAGGCTTTTTCCATTTTTCTGTGGTTCCCAGTCCCCTGGGACGCCGGCGCAAGGACGTACGTCCAGAGAGGTGATGTGTTGATGCACGACTTTTCCCAAGCACCTGACAGCATCCCTCCTCCCCGACTCCAATGAACGGAGCCGCCAGAACCCTGGAGAGCCTGTGCTTCTATCGGCTCTCTCGGGATGCGGGTGCACAAGGCACCCCTGGTAACCCTCTCCAGAGGGAGGAAAGCATCCGTTGGGACACTCAATCCTCCCGACCCCTGCCAACCCCTGCCGACCTGAGTCCATTCCCGAGCCCGGGATGCTGGTGCAGCATGAGGTGTGGCGTCCAGCGCCTCAACCCTCAGTGCCACTGGGCCGGCCGAGCAAGTCTTTTTGAGTGAGTCAATATGGGTGAAGTCAAAATAGTGAAAGTAAATTGGGTGATATGCTCTTAATAGCTATGGCTATTAAGAGTGCATTGTAATTTGAGCATGTACGTTCTGCAGTCATTTTGAAGACTATTTGTAGGTTTGCTGATCAGACCAGTTCCGAGCTGGCCATCTGGTGTGCTGACTAAAGTCACTGCCTTCGAGCCGGGGGAGACACGGGTTCAGGACTGGCTGTGCTAAAGGTATTTTTATTTTTACTAATACTTGGTGTTTTTGTAGTTGTTTTGAAGTCTGGTACTCCCGCCATTCTGTCTTTGTTCCCCCCCGCCTGTAGACTGTCCCCCAGTGTTCTTCCCCTTCTGTCCCCCGAAGTAGCCCCCCTCCTCAGTTTTCCACTTTCCCCTATTGTCACGTCCCCCCACCCTCCAGAATTGATTAAAAAGTAGGGAAGCATTGTTATTAATAGCAATACCAAGCAAGTGTAGCTGTTTATGATGTGCACTATACTGCTCATCACTGTTTTGCTTTTTGGCGATGTGCAGTAGCTGTTTTTGTTGGATCTTTTATTCAGGCACTATTATCACATAGAACTGGAGGCAGGTTGGGTATTTTTTTCTTCAGTCTGCATGTGTGTGGCAGGAATGCACATCAGCTAGGGTGAGCAACAATGGAGGTGTGCTGGAGTGGTCTGAGTGGCGTATCATGGCTGGAGGACTATTGGGACAGGCAGCATCAGCATTATCAGTGCCATCACAGTTCATACGATGCTGGCTCAGCCTATGAGCCAAGTATAATGATTGGAAGTGACAGTGAGTACAGCATGTGACCACTAGAGTCTAAGACAGTGAGAGAGTACATTGCTACTTATTCCAAGGCAGGCTTTACACAGAACAGTATCAGGACGGACTGTGTCTGGGGCTCTATTTGTGGTAATTTTAGAGTGCTTTACTACATAAACAGTGTTAAACTTTTTTAATTGGTACTGGTGATTTCTCTGCTCCCTAGCCCTACTGTGATCCAATTTGATGTCTGTTATTCCTCATGCAGAGTGTTTTTCCTCATTTAATGAGTGGTTGCCCTAGTTACTTTTTGGCACTTTGGCATTTAGGGAGCATCTTTCCTGACTGGCAGAGTGAATGTGCTCATGCTGTAACTGAGATGTCTGCTCAGCTGGGTCTTGAGCCACTTAGGCTGTTTGTGCTCAAAGTTGCAATCTGTTGTAGAGAAGTCTGACTGCTGACTGTTTATGCACACAAAATAGCTATTTGAAGGGTTAGATACATATTTGAGTTACATGCTTATGGATTTTTAAAATGGATTAGGGGAAAGAATGTTGATGCATGGGTGCCATGTATTTTTTCAAGTGACTACAGACGTTTTTTTCACTGTCACAAACTTTCCATATTGTATCCTCATGCTCAGTTTATGTTTTGAACTTCATCATACCTGGGCTTTTCTGACATTTTCTAGATTTATTTATGTGCATCAAGTATGCCTTAATACCAATTTTATAACTGTTTGGCTCTCAGACAGCAAAACACATGTCTTGATCTGTATTTTATTTTTATTCTCCCCCAACTTTAACATGAAGAAATGCAATACTCATATTTTTCTTGGTTAATAAAGTCTTATTTTTTCACACTTATTAGTCACAGTTTAACTTGGTGCCTAGTGGAAACTTCCCAAGATAATGCTAATAAAGTAGGGTCAGTGAATTCTGACGATCACCGAAACTGCTGCAGTTTTTGCGGAAATTACAGTATGGATCTGAAACTGCCATTTTTGCTCACCTGTCTTCTGAAAATGCTGTACCCTGCTTCACTGCACAGTTGCCATAGAGACAAATCCACATAGTGGCCATTAGGAAAGTGTATTTATTTTACATAAGTTGGGGGCTGTAGAAAACTGGGAACCTTCAACTTGTTATTTTCTGTGTTCCTAGAGTGTCCTGCATGGAATCAAACAGGTTTAATAGCTATATCTCACAAGCAAGTTAGCTGGAGTTCCCATGCACCTCCTGTATAAAAGCAGTCCTCCCCCCAGATTCCACAAAGTGCAATAAAAATTTATACAGGAAGAAACATGCCATTTGGGCTTTAACAGTCCAGTTTACAAGGCAGTCCTGTACACTGTTGGAGGTAATGAGTTAAGAAGGGTTAACAGCAGAGTGATGTCATAACAAGGTTGTAATCTGCTTGATTTCAATTAGTAATAAGGGCCCCCCATACATTATATTGTAATTACAATCTGTGCCATTATTTAACACAAACACCGAAGCTGAGGGGTATCAGAGCACAGAGTGGGTTACGTAGCAGTTTGCTATGCATGCACTTTAAACTCAGCTGCTGCATTTCAATACTACACTCGCAGGTTCACTGAAGATACGTTTGCGAGGTTGACATTTTTTCTTTTTAAAAACCCCAGACAGCAATTGTGAAGGGATGTCAGGAGTGATTGTAGAACAAGGAGAAAAGCAAAAAGCAACATGCAGGCTGTGTCACAGAAGGAATCAGAATTTTTGCTGAAGCTGTGGGTGAGATTGCACTTTGAACCTAGTAGAGGCTGTGTCGCAGAATGAAAGCTGTCCACTACATTTCTGCTGGTGGAGGGGTTCAAATGTTTAGATACATTTGTGAAAGCAGAAAGAAAGGAATGGTATCAGAAGGGAAAGCAGGTTACCATATTTATTTAACATATTTATTTATTTTACAGTATATGTGAAAACAGAATGAATTGATCTGTTCTTGTGTGTAGGTATCCGGTGCTTTACAGAACTCAAAGTAGGTTATTTACAAACACTGACACTATGGGCAGGCTTTAGATGGCAGCAATCAACATGCAGCTTTATTGATGGGATTTTGCATGTCAGCAAATTGAACCTGTCAGTAAGATGAAAGTCGATATTTCATCGTCGGGAATATAGTTGTCAGGATTTTCAGTGTTGGGATATCATACCAGACCCTCAAAGTCTGGGCAACAAAATGGTAGAATTAGAGTCCATTGTGGAAGCAGGAGACTTGGACATAGTAGCAATTACAGAAACCTGGTGCAGTGAAAACCAGGACTGGGATGTAGCCATTCCAGAGTATGCTCTACTCAGGAGGGACAGGGTAGATAGGAAGGGAGGAAGGGTGTGAGGGAGCGCATTAAGGCCATGGAAATATGGGGGGAGACAGAAGCAGAAGTTGTATGGGTCACCCTGGAGACTGGGAGGGGGGCTTCTATTTGAACAGGCGATCTACAGAGCCCAGCACAAGGGGAGGAGGGAGATAAGGATATGACAGAAGAAATCCAAGGGATGGCTAACAGAGATGAGGTACTGCCAGTAGGGGACTTCAAAATGCCAGATGTGGATCAGAGCCTCCCCGCTGGAGCAACAGGTAGGAGTAGGGAAATCCTAGACTCCCTGCAAGGGGCATTCCTCAGGCAACTAGTTAAGGAACCCACTCGTGAGGAGGTGATACTGGACCTGGCACTGTCAAACAGGGACAGTGTCACTGACATCATAGTGTGAAGCCACCTGGGGACCAGTGATCACAGAATGGTGTGGTTCAACATTAGGACCGGGCCAGAAGCTAGCTACACTGGAACGAGGGTCTTGGACTTCAGAAAGACTGATTTCAAGAAAATCAGAAAGTACCTCAAGAAAGTCATAGCAGGAATAGGGAAAATGGGTGGGGTAGAGGAGAAGTGGGCAAAAATAAGGACAGCCATTGAGAAGGCAATTAACCTCTATGTCAGGAAGGATAAAAAGAGCAAGAGAAAAAAGAGACTGCTATGATTCTCCAAGAAAATAGCAGGCAAAGTAAAGGAAAAGAAGTAGGCATTGAACAGGAACAAATCGACACAGAAAGAAGAGGATAGGGAGAGTTATCAGGAGAAACAAAGGGAGGCAGGGGAGGCAGTAAGGAGGGCAAAAGCACACATGGAGGAAAAAATAGCCAAATCAGAAAAAAAGGGGGATAAAACATTCTTTAGGTACATTAGTGAAAAGAAGAAATGCAAAGCAGGGATAGCAAAACTTAAAGGAGAAGTGTAGAAGAGGACCAGAAGAAAGCATATATTGACCAAGTAGTTTTGTTCAGTTTTCACAAAGGAAGGGGTAGGAGATGGGCCACAGATAGGGGAAATGGGCATAAAGGGACCGGAGGTGGACAATAGACCTTTTAAGGAGGACAGAGTCCTCAGAGAACTAGCAAAACTAAACGTAGACAAGGCAATAGGGCCTGATGGGCTTCACCCTAGGGTACTGAAGGAACTGAGGGAAGGAACTTTCTGGGCCTCTGATGGCCTTTACAATCTATCACTGGATACTGGGAAAGTTCCAGAGGACTGGAGGATGGCAGATGTGGTCCCACTACACAAGTGGGAATAGGGAGGAGGCAGGAAACTCCAGACCTGTCAGCTTAACTTCAGTGGTGGGCAAGGTTATGGAAACACTACTTAAAGAAAGGATTGTGGAATACCTTAAAAACAGTGGATTGTAGGATCCGAGACAGCATAGGTTCACAGGGGGGAGATACTGCCAAACAATCCTGTTAGAGTTCTTTGACTTTGCTCTGGGAGGTGGAAGAGACAGGAGCTACAGTGTGTGTCCTGGGGACTAAAGGGAAGTATTTATTCTTGCAGTTTGGTTAGTTTGTAGTTTGGTCTGGTTAGCTTGTACAAGTGGACCACTCCCAGTAGTGGTTCCACCTATTAGAAAGGGGCAGGAGGCAGAGCAATTTAAAGGGGTCGAAATCCGGTTTAAAGTCTTAAAGAAATACTGATGCAAATGTAATGGTTGTGCATTTTCTTTTTTGAGGTAAGGGCTATTCTGGGGACAATGTTTTGACAGAAATGCAGATTTACAGTTCTTAAGTAATATGGACGAAATTGTAAAGATCTGTGAAATATTTAGAGCCTAGGGAATACAGGAAAGATGTGGAGGCCAGGGCAAGGAGGCAGCTGGATGAATGGGAGGGAAGAGTGGAGGGGTAGGGATAACTGGGTTGGGGGCACTGGGAGTTTGGAAGGGTTGTGAACTGCAATGGGTGTGGGGCAGCACTGTTTCTGGGAACCTGGTGGAAGGTGGGGGGTGTCCAGTGTGCAGGCTTTTCAGACAGCTTACGCTGGAGATAGAGAGCTTGAGATGGGAACTGGGGGGATGGGACAGAAATGAGAGGGTGAGAAGGAGATGGGGCAGGGGGCAGGGAGGGCGCCATCACAGGATAGACTAGGCTGCCAAGGGCCACAAGGGGGTGCTTGGCCAGGGAGACCAAGTCCACAGGGTCCTGGGAGCTCCGGAAGGGCATGTTGGCAGGTGGTAGGGAACATGGGCAGACAGAAAGGAAGCAGAAATGAGGTTCTGGGTAAGCAGAGGCAGGAAGGGATTATAGGGGAAGGCTGGGGCAGGAGGTTGGAGACAACAAACAGGTACACAGTACTGGCTGACAAAACAGAGCAGGAGGTTGGGGAAGGCACCATAGAACAAGAGTCAGGGGACCAGGAGGGAAGGGGTAAATACAGGGTACAAGGTGAGAGGGAAGACTGTGGGGTAGAAGTGGGGAGTGGCAGGGAAGCAGGTCGAGTTGGGATGAACACACTAAATAAAGGGGGAGGAAGGCCAAAACATGTTGGATGAGGGGGAAGGGGAGTCACAATGCAGGGAGGCAGTGAGAGAAGGTACACGTAGTGGAGAGGGAGAAATTGTGGAAAGGAGTGAGCACAGAAGGGACGGAGGAGAAAGAGATCAGGTAGAGGTGCATTTGAAGGAGAAGGAAGGGGGAAAAGGGCAGTGTATTGAAGGAGAGGACACTGAGGAAAAGGGGCTCATAGGAGGGCAAACCATGGGGGAAGTGCAAGGGATGGGGGAGCGAGTACATGTATTAGGGGAGTCTATGCTTGGGGGGGTGAGATGGGGAAGTAAGGGAGCAAGGAAGAGCCGAACCTGGGTGGAGTGTATGCCAGGTATGACAGCGGGGAGAGTAGGGTTGTATATTCAGAAATGTATGAATAAGGTGGGAGGGAAGCCTCATATCATTGTGCACCTAGGAACAAATGACCTAGAGGGCAGTACAGTGGAAGACGTACAGGAGAGGTTCAGAGAAGTGGAGGTATCTGCAGTTGGGTGGGAAGCTCAGTGATGTTCTCCGAGGTACTTCCAGTACCTAGGGCAAGCACAGTGAGGAAGCTAAGAATACAATAGTTTAATGGGTGACTGAAGGGGTGGTGTGCAGAAATGGGGTATAGGGTAGTAAGGGAGTGGGGTGAGACATGGAACAATAAGGGGCTTTATGCCAAGGAGAGGCTGCATCTCAGCATCGAGGGTATGAGGGCATTGGGACGGGGTGGAGAAGTACATTGAAAACAACATAGATTTAAACTGAGGAGGGGAAGGGCTGAGTCAGATAGCAGGGAGGAGGCACCTTCCAGGGAGACCAGAAGGCCTCTCTCCCCAGAGAGGGAGGAGGAGAATGAGGGGAAGTTACCAAGACAAACGTGGAAGGGGGAGAGACAGGAAGAAGAAGGGTGGGGCATAAGGTGCACTGTAGTATCCTTGAAGCAAAGATCTTAGCAAACAAGGTAGCAGAGTTCCAGGCAATGATGGTAGAGGGAGAGGTTGATATTGCCGCCATCTCAGAGACCTGTGCCACCCAATACCATGACTAGGATCTTACAATCCTGGGTTACAAGGTGTTCCGCAGGGACCGGGAGGGGGAAGGGCTGGAGGGGTGGCTGTTTATGTCAGGGAGGGGATACTGTGCACCAGGGAGGAGGGGGATGAGGATCGGCCAGAAGCCATATGGGTATTGCTCCAAAGCCCTAAAGGTAAGAAGCTCAGGATGGTGGTGGTGTACAGGCCACCCTCACAGAGCGAGGAGGTGGATATGGAGCTGGGGGAGCAAATCAGGAAGGTCAGTGGCAAGGAAAATACTGTTATAGTGGGAGACTTCAACCTACCTGGGGTTGACTGGCAGACAGTAACTACAGCACACACCAGGGAACAGTTGCTGCTGGAGGCTGTCCAAGGTAGCTACCTAGTGCAAGGGGTGATGGAACCTACCAGAGAGGGAAACATACTGGATTTGGTGCTAACAAATTGTGATCAAGTCCAGGATATGGTAGTACAGGACCCTCTAGCAGGAAGTGACCACTGCTCAATGTAATTCTTCCCCAACACAGGGAGGGAGTCAGCTAAGACCAGGACAAGAGTGTTGGACTTCAGGAAGGCAAATTTTGCTAGAATGGGCAGCATCCTAGAGGGTTATTTAGCTAAAATTAACCCATTGATGGATGCTGAACAGAAGTGGGCAATCATTAGGAAGGGGCTAAATGAGGCCACGGACACGTCTTCCAAATCTTAGAGTAAGCAGTCCAGGTCCCAAAAACCTAGCTGGCTCAGCAAGGAAGTGGAGTGGAAGGTGAGGGGAAAAAGTACTGGCCTTCATTAAGTTCAAAAAGTCGGGGCGTGAGGAGGATAGAGAGGTGTTCACAAAGGCATATAGGGATGTGACAAGGTCAGTCAGGGCAGCCAAGGCAGCAAAGGAGCTAAATTTGGCTCAGGAGATCAGAGAAGGGGAAACATGGTTCTTTAAATACATAAGGGAGAAGAGGAGTTGTAGAGGTGACACTGTTAGAATCAAGAGGGATGGAGGATGGGCAAAACAAGGGGAAGAAATGGCAGAGGCATTCAATGGGTACTTCTGCGCGGTATTCACAAAAGAAAGGGATGGACCAATTCCACAGGGGAAAGGGGGCAAGAATGAAGGGGAAGCAGAGATAACAGATGGAGTAATCCAAGAAGACAGAGTTCTGAAGGGCCTTAAAGCCTTGTGGGTGGACAAGACACCAGGACCAGACTATGTACACCCAAGGGTCCTGAAGGAACTGGTGGAGGTGCTGGCAGGCCCTCTGATGGACCTCTTCAACACCTCCTTGGAGATGGGTGAAGGTACCCAGGGACTGGAGGATGGCTCACTTTGTGCCCCTTCACAAGAGAGGACCCAAGGACCAGCCGGACAATTACATTCTGGTAAGCTTGACTTCCATAGTGGGGAGGTTGATGGAGATCATTCTGAAGGAGAGGTTGATAACCTTTCTTGATAGTAATGGTCTACAGGATGAGAAACAGCATGGATTTGTCTCGGGAAGATCGTGCCAAACAAACCTGATTGACTTCTTCGACTGGGACACTAGAGTGGTTGACGAAGGCCACGCTGTGGATGTCTTGTACCTGGACTTCAGTAAGGCTTTGACTTGGTGCCCCACAGGATGTTAATGAGCAAGCTGAGGGACATGGGGTTGGGGGAGAAACTGGCGGGGTGGATTGACAGCTGGTTGCAGGGCAGACAACAGAGGGTAGGCGTAAGGGGGAGACATCCAAGCCAAGGCCAGTAACAAGTGGGGTGCCGTAGGGTTCAGTGCCAGGCTCTGTTTTGTTCAATGTCTTCACTGGAGACATTGCAAAGGGGGCCAAGAGTAAGATCAGCCTGTTCACAGATGACACTAAGATTTGTGCAAAAGTGGACAATGAGGAAGGGAGACAGGCACTCAGGGAGGATCTAGCTAAACTTGAACACTGGTCTAGGGAGTGGCAGTTGGGGTTTAATGCTAAGAAGTGCAAGGTCATGCACCTCAGAGCAAGAAATCTCAGAACCAGCTACTGGCTGAGGGGAGTGCAGGTAACAGCTTCAGAGGAGGAAAGGGACCTCGGGGTAATAGTCACAGGGGACATGAAGGTGTCAGCACATTGTAGGAGGGTGGCAGCAAGGGCAAATGGGATGCTGGGGTGCATTGTCAGAGGGATCACCTCTAGAAAGGAGGAGGTCATCCTGCCCTTGTATAGATCACTGGTAAGGCCACACTTGGAGTACTGTGTACAGTGCTGGTGCTCATACCTCAAAAAGAATGTGAGATTACTGGAGGTGGTGCAGCACAGGGCTACGAAAATGATCACGGGACTGGGGGAGTTGCCGTATATGAATTTTCCAGCAGAAATAGACCACCCGGTCTATCTAAGTCTGCTCGAGTGTGCAGCTAGCACCCCTAGTTTGCAGCTGCCCCACCCCTTCCCCTTTGTCATCCCAATGCTACCCCCACTTCCCCCACCCTCACTCTCCCTTGTTCCCTGTCCCATGCCCTTTTAAAGTTGTTCACAGATTTACATGTTACTGCCCAGTCTGGTAGTGTGTTCCATTTGGCTACCACCCTCTCCATGAAATAGTGTCTCCTCATTTCCCTCCTAAATCTTCCCCCCTCTATTCTTAGCCCATCCCCCGATGTCCCTCCCCATCCTTAGCTTAAAGACGCCATCTGCCCCATCCTTATTGATTCCCCTCAGATACTTGAATGTCTCTGTCATGTCCCCCCTGTCCCTTCTGTCCTCCAGAGTGTACATATTCAGGTATCCCAGCCTGCTTTCATAGTCTCTCACCTCCATTCCACATTTCGTCTTTGTTGCCCTCCTCTGTAACCCCTCCAGTAACCTGATATCATGCTTCAGGTATGGCCTCCAAAACTGCACACAATACTCCAAGTGTGGCCTTACTAGTGACATGTAGAGGGGCCAGATCACCTCTCTTCGCCCGGACGAAAATCCCCTTGCTATGCAACCCAGCATTTTGTTCGCTTTTGCAGCTGCTCTCCTGCATTGGGCAGTGTTATTCATGGCCCCTGTTACCATTACCCCTAGGTCCTTCTTCTCCTCCTCAATGATCCCCATCTTAACCCCTCCCAGCCAGTATTCTCTTCTTGGGTTCTTCACCCCAAAATGCATAACCTTACACTTCTTTGTATTGAACCCCAGCTGCCACCTCTATGACCACTCCTCTAGCTTGCTTAGGTCCCCCCTGCAGCTGCTTCCATCTCTCCACTCCATCCACCACTGTTCCCATTTTGGTGTCATCTGTGAACAGACTTACCTTGCTCACCACCCCATGTGCAATGTCTGATATGAAGAGCCCAAATAATACCAGTCCAAGCACAGAGCCCTGTGGTATCTCATTGTCTCCTAGCCGACGCCTGTAGGCATCAGTAAAATAAACTGATGTGTCCTGAGAACACCTACAGAAGCCAGCTACTGACTTCCTGTGTGCCCTGGCAACGTCTGGAGAAGTCACTTATATATTTTAATACATAATGTAACAGAATATAATATATATTTTGACTGCATAGCACCGTTGGAAAGGTAATTTTGTGCTGAACAACTTTGCCAATGATGTTCTGTGTATATCATGTATACTTTAGGAGTTATTCGTATTTGTATATGGTATGGTGTGTATGGCTTATGTTACCTGTTTTAGTGAAAAAAAATGTTTTTGCTCTTTCAACCAGCATAGAAAAAACCAAAATTACATATTATTCTTTGCATACCACCACTGGAAAGGTAATTTTGTGCTGAATAACTTTGCCACTCATATTTTGTGTCTAGCACTTACGGTTCTTGAGCTATTAGGATTTGTTTGTGGCATGCTGACTATAGCTTGATTTTGCTTAGAAAGGCCCAGGATTTACTATTAACAGTATGCAGGAGACAAGTGGTGCAACTTCAGAGAGCTCCTGTGGAGGCAATGAGGTATGAGAATAGACTGAGGGAGCTCAACATGTATTCACTGGAATACAGAAGGGAAAGAGGGGACATGATAGAGACCTTTAAGTGCTTGAAAGGCATAAACAAAGTCAGAGAGGGAGGATTGTTCTGCTTAAAGGGGGGAAGGATCACTGGGGGCACAGTCTGAAGTTGGGGGGGTTAGGAGGGAGATGATGAGGCACTACTTTACAGAGAGAGTGGTGGCAAGATGGAACACACTGCCAGAGGAGTTAATCAAACTAAGGAGAGTGGATAGCTTTAATCGGGGTAGGGATAGAGTCAAGGGTAGGATTAGTACAGACAAGAACACAGAGGGGGGAAGATCAGAAAAGGGGAGGAAAGGAGGGGTTTGTGTGGAGCTGGGGTAGCTGTAGTAATATGAAACTAAGCTGCACAATTAGGCAGACTTGATAGACCTGTGGGCCTTTTTCTGCCAGCAATTTTGTATGTTCGTATGTATGTTCGTATGACTGGGTTATCAGGGAGGTGGATCAAGGAGGAGCGGTGTATGTGGCCTACCTGGATTTCAGTAAGACCTTCAACACCATTCCACACAGAAGGCTGGTAAGCAAGCTAAGAAGCCTGGGTGTGGGTCTGAAGATTGTAAACTGGGTGCAAAATTGGCTGAGTAACAGAACTCAGAGGGTGGTGGTAAATGGAGCTCACTCAGAAGAATGAAAGGTAACAAGCGGGTGCCCCAAGGGTAAGTACTGGGACAGGTCCTCTTAAATGTCTTTATTGATGACGTTGCAGAGGGACTGGAATGAAAGGTATACATGTTTGCAGATGACACAAAAATCTGCAACAGATTAGACACACTGGGGGGGATGAGGGAAGATCTAAAAGCTGGAAGACTGGTCAAGAGTTTGGCAACTGGGATTCAGTGCCAAAAGGTGCAAAATTATGCTCATGGGACACAGAAACCCAAAAGCAACATATCATCGGGGGGGGGAGGAGTTAGCAAGCACAAAACAGGAAAGTGATCTGGGGGTCATCAAATCTGATGACCTGAAGGTAGCAAAGCACTGTGATAAAGCAGTGGGGTAGACTAGTAGAATGCTGGGGTGCATAGGGACGGGTATCACCAGCAGAAAGAGGGAGTTAGTGATACCCCTATATAGATCAATGATGAGGCCCCACATGGAATACCGTGTCTGGTTCTGGAGGCCCCATCTCAAGAAAGACATAAACTGGGTGGAGGCAGTACAGAGAAGGGCAACCAAAATGGTGCATGGCCTGCACTAGAAGCCATACGAGGAATGACTTAGGGAGATAAATATGTACTCTCTAGAGGAAAAGAGGGAAGGGGGAGACATTATAGAAACATTCAACTACCTCAAAGGTATTAATAAGGTACAGGAAGGTGGCATTTTGCACAAAAAGAGAAGCGCGAGGATGAGGGGGCATGATATGAAGCTGGAAGGGGGAGACTTAGAGGAGATGTGAGGAAATACTTTTTTACATAAAAGGGTGGTGGACATCTGGAACAGCCTCCCAGCAGAAGTAGTGGGTACTGAAATGGTAACAGGTTTCGAACATGCATGGTATAGGCACATAGGGACCTTGGTAAAAGGGCTGAGGAGGGGTAAAGACAGATTAATTAGGGTCTACGGTAGCACAGTAGGTAGGGACCTTAGGGCAGACTAGGTGGCCAGAACATCCTTTTCTGCTGACAGCTTCTATGTTTCTATGGTGTGAATATGATGGTCCAGGAGACTGAGATCTGGAAATCAGCAGCACATCATTCATTAGTAAGGGACCTCATGTTGGACTGGTGTCCTAAAAATAAATCAATCCAGTCAAGTTTCCTTTTTTGTGTGTGGTGGTGTGTGTGTGTGTGTGTGTGTGTGTATGTGTGTGTGAGGGGTTGACTGTGTTAGTCTCAGTGCAGCAGTAGCCAGTAGATAAGGTGAGGGTATACATATACACTATGGGGCATTATTAAAACAATGCTTTTAGTGCTAACTCAGCAAGTCTTGGAATTAGGATTAGAAAATTGGCAGGTTGAAAAAGCCAACCAGTCCAATCAGGTTTTCTTTTCATAGATTCTGTCAGCAGATAAGGACTGCCAGGCCCATTCAGTCTGCCCATTTACGCTAGCTCACAAAGCGACCAGTGACCCTTATTGGTCATTGGCTTAACTTTTTCTTCCTATCTTTCTTATTCCTTTGTTTCTGTCCCATACATGTTAAAAACCCACCACAGTACAGGCTGCCACCACCTCCTGGGGCAAGCTATTCCATGCATCCACCACCCTTTATGTGAAGAAGAACTTTCTAATATTTCCCCTTATGCGGCCACCCTTCAATCTCATGTCATGAACTCTTGTTCTGGCACAACTGTTGAGCTGAAATATGTTGTCCCCTTCCACCTTGTTTATGCCCTTAAGGTACTAGAATGTTTCTATTTTATAACCTCTCTCCCTCCTCTGTTCCAGCGTGTACAAATTTAGGTCCCTCACTCTCTCCTCGTAAGGCTTGTGATGTAATCCATTCACTATTTGGTCACCCTGCTCTGCACCATCTCAGTTTTGTCAATGTCCTTTCGAAGCTGTGGTCTCCAGAACTGTACACAGTATCCAAGGTGAGGTCTCACCAGGGTCTTGTACAGTGGAACCATTACCTCCATCCTTCTGCTTGTGATTCCCCTTCCACTACATCCCAACATCCCACTGGCATTTTCCACTGCCTAGCAGCTTTCAAGTCATCTGTAATTATGAACCCGAAGTCTCTCTCCTCCTTAGTCACTGTCAGCAGTCCCCCCATCCTGTAGCACGCTCCAGGGTTCCTGCTCCCCACATTCGTGATTTTGCATTTCTTTGCATTAAACCTTAGCTGCCATGCCCTTGACCATCCCTCCAACCATTCCAGGTCTCTTTTCATCCTTTACACCCCTTCCAGGGTATCCACCCTGTTGCAGATCTTAGTATCATCCGCAAACAGGCAAACCTTTCCCTCCAGCCCATCTACTATGTCACCGATGAAGACACTGAAGAGGACTGCCCTAGTACTTACCCCTGAGGTACCCCAGTGGTCACCTCCCTTTCCTCTGATTGGGTTCCATTTACCACTACTCTCTGTTTTCTGTCCCTTAACCAGTTGCCAGTCCAGCTCACCACTTCGTGTCCAACACCCAGGCTGCCTAGCTTGTTGACCAGTCTCCTACGTGGGACCGTGTCAAAGGCTTTGCTGAGGTAGAGGTAGGCAATGTTTACTGCCCCCTCTTGTTCTACCACTTTTGTCACCCAATCAAAGAAATCTATCAGATTTGTTTGACAGGATCATCCTGCAGAGAATCCATGTTGCCTAGGATCCAGCAGCCCACTGGTTACCAGGTGTTCCACAGTTTTTTCCTTGAGGAGTGCCTCCTTTATATTCCTGACTACAGAGGTTAGACAAACTGGCCTGTAGTTCCCTACTTCTTTTCTACTACCGCTTCTGTGAAGAGGGATGATGTTTGCCCTTCTCCAGTCCTCTTGGACTACTCCAGTGTCTAAGGGCTCACTGAACAGGGCTGCCAAAGGGACTGCCAGTTCATACCTCAGCTCCTTTAGGACCCTGGGATGTATGCCATCTGGACCCTTGGCTTTGTCAACCTTTAACTTTGCCAGTTCCTTTAGGCCCTCTTCTCTGTGAATGGACTGGCATTTACCTCCCTATCTTTATCTCCTCTGAAGTCCAATTGTGGGCCTTGCTCATCCCCTTCCACAGTGAAGACTGAACAGAACTAGTCGTTCAGGATCACTGCTTTTTCCCCGTCTCCCTCCACTATCTCCCCCCTGGCCCCTCTAAGCTTTGATGGTCCACCCTTTGCCTTCCTTTTCTCACTGATGTACTGGAAAAATGCCTTGTCCCTCCTTTAACCGACTGAGCTATTCTCTCTTCCATTTGCACTTTAGCGCTCCTTACTGCCTTTCCTGCCTCTCTTAGGCACTTACGGTACTTCTCCTTGTCCTCCTCACTTTGTGTCTCCTTATACTTCCTGAAGGCTAGCCTCTTGGCCCTTACTTTTCCTGCCATGCCCCTGAGAACCAAAGAGGCTTTCTTCTCCTTTTACTCTTGTTCATAGACCTGATGTATTCAGAGAGAACTGTGGGGGACAGCATGTAGGACATTTAATTCAGACTACAAACATCAGGGCACAGAATTTCAGCAAGTAGGAATTCCATTTTGGACATGCAAAGGATGGAAATGACTAAAATTAATGAACATTTTTATTGTAAAACTAAAATATTTTTACAGTGAAAATTTCTAGTTATGCTGTATATTCTGAAGGATATCTGGAATTGTCCGAAACTGGTAATTTGTAACCACCGAAACTGGGATAATTCCATATCTGGAAAACACTGGCCCTACTAATAAGTAATACATGCAGAAGACAGACCAGCACAACCCTCCTCCCTCCTCCTTATCAGGGAGGCACAAATATAAGTGTAGTACCCCGAAGTTAGGGGATTTTCCTTTCTCCTCGTCCCCCTCCCTTCCAGCCCCTTGCCTGTAGCCCTGCAGACCCCTCCCAGTCCCTTTGTTTCTTTTCGCGCTGTTCAGTGCTGTAAAGGGGTCAAACAGTGGGCTAAAGGCCCAGAGGGACAAGGGAAGGGAGAAGGCTCCAGGTGTGGCCAGAGCCCACGGGGTTATTTTATTTTATTTTATTCTGCTTGTTGGGAGCAGAGCACTGTGATTTTGGAAGCCCTAGGGGACAGAAGGGGCAAAAAGGTGGGTTGCCAGCCTTTGTTCCAACATGGGGCCATTTCGCACTGGGGCAGGGCCGGAGGCAGAGGCCCACAGCCAGTCAGCCCTTAAAAAGAAGCCCAGGCTTATACCAAGGCCAGTAAGGGGTAGGGCTGGACAAGGCCCTATCCAAGGGCAGTGGCAACATTAGTATTAATGAGGGAGGCAGGATCCGGACAGGGAGCCCCATAGGCCCGGCCACAGGGGTCAGTTCCACAGGGGTATCCCCCATTAGAGATGCGGCACCCAGGGGTGAAAAGGGGGAAGCGGGCTAATGGCCCTAGGTTACCCATGGTA
Organism: Neoceratodus forsteri; assembly: GCA_016271365.2. Lineage (NCBI taxonomy): Eukaryota > Metazoa > Chordata > Ceratodontiformes > Ceratodontidae > Neoceratodus > Neoceratodus forsteri. The sequence continues at coordinate 511,178,082 of CM028134.1, read as the reverse complement.
AAAGTTGTTCGAGCACCACTTAGACCGAACTGTGCTGTTGCCTGCCTAGTGCCCCCTAGAAACTGTATTCCGTGCAAAAAACTGAACTGTCTGTTTAAAAATCTAAACTGTATGCTTGCTACTAAACTTATTGAATTGTGCCCTGGGGTACCTGACATCCAGCTTCACCCTTGTTGCCTGGATTAGCTTTGCCAGAGCCTGACGCTGACCCAGGGAGGTCCCTGGCCCATCCACCATCTGCAGCAGAACCAACTCTGGTGACGCCAGCCTGTACTGAAGTCCCACCACAAGTGATCCAGCATCAGCCCTGTGACTGTAAGTGGTAGAGAGCCGCTAGTGAGATATCCAGTAGTAAGTCAGCTTATGAGCCGCCTCGGCTCAAGCTTGATGGACCACAGTTAACATTGTGCATGCCCTTTTTTTATTTTGACGGCTGTCCATAAGTGTCCACATGCCCATGTCACTCCACAGAGGCAGCCCGAAGATCTTTCCATCAGCAGTCATCTTATTGAGAGGTCATCTGGGGCTTGGGACCTGCAAGTGGTCATTGCTGCTGATCATCCAGAGAACCATCGGCCAACCAGAAGTCTTCAGCTTTTTGCCGGGAGACGCAGAGGATCGCCACCTTTCTCCTTGTCCAGCTAACAGTGTCCCTCTTTGTGTATTGTTCATCCGGGGGATGCCCCATTATGGCCTGTTTGTAACAAACACTTTGTGGGGTCAATACCCACCTGCTGATCAGCTGACGCGTAGGAAAGCCCAAGCTTGGTTCATCCATAGTTGCATCATCTCGGCCAAGTGCACGCAGGACTTGGACAAAAAGGGGTTAACCCCCGTTCTTGGTTCGACCAACTGTTGGTCCCAATTGCATTATCTTGTTGTTTAATTTTTTATTTTCCTGTAACATTGTAAAACACAGTTATCTTTGTTCTTATTGTCCCTGGTAAATAAACTGTTTGCATCTTGGTCACTGAGTAAACTTCCTGTCTCTCCTTCCAGAGTCGTCTGGCCTGTCCTAAGATTTTTAGGGAACCTTTCGGTCTGCCACAACTTGGCACTGCGAGCAGGATCCAGAAGAGCCCAAAGCAGGTCCATGTGTCCACAGTTAGCTCCAAAATGGTAAGCAGCCACCACTTCAACTCCAGAGGTGAAAAGGGAGACCAGCGATCAGCACTCACATTGCCCTATTACTTCGGCACCCCTTGGCTGCCCCAGTACACCGAAGATCCTACTGACCCCAAGAGAACCAGCCTGGGAGAGTTCTGAAATAGGATGCTGGCCATGTTTCAGCTGTACTGAATCCCGAACACCAGAAGGTGGAGGTCCTGATTGGACAGTTGGGAGGTGCAGCACACAGAGAGGTCACCAGCTGACCTGAGAGGGAACAGAACACAGCTGACAGAACTGTAACCAGACTGGGCCAGACCTTCAGTACTCACACCCTGTCCCAACTGAAGATGAGGTTCTTCTCCCGAATTCAGGGCCCAAGACAGAGCCTACGAGAGTTCACGCTCAGCCTCCAGGAGGCCCTCAAGGCCATAGAGCGTGAGGATCCAGAAGTCGTGCAGGAGCCCAACCGCATGCGGCAGGATAATTTCATTGAGGAAGTGTGCAGTGCCACTCAGAGGAAGGACCTCCGAATACTCCAGTCACAGGAACCTGAGGAGACCTTCCTAGATTTTAAGGAGAAGGTGATCTGGATCCTGAGGGATCACCAGCCAACTGAGGAGGTCACCTCTGGCATACAGCACACCAACATCCCGCTAATGATGTGGCCTGATGGCATGGTCCCAGTGGATGCATTCTACCAAAAAGAGGGGTGGGCAGATGGAACTCGCACCCCGGTTACCCGACCTTCCCCGAGTGCCTGTCGGCAGTATAGCAAGTGCCCTAGGTACCCATCAGAGGGGCCGCCTCACCCAAGGACTGTATCCAAGAGCTCAAGGACCCAGTGGCCAAGTTCACTCAGCAGCTGGAGGACATGTGGCAAGAGATGAGGGACTGGAGAGAGGGTTAAGGAGACAGAGGAAGATGTCCACCTGCCTGGGACCAGAGGGGCGCTGGACAAAGGCCGACCAATTGTTTTGATGATCGTGGCCTGCCCATCTGCAGGAAGTGTCACTGGCCACATAGAGCAGGAGTGCTCACAACAGCCAACAGAAGTGGCCAGTTGAAACAGAGAGTCCTCAGGGCAGTGGACCAACCCCTGGGAAGACAGGAGATAGGCCCTAAGTCTGCATTAGAGCACTGTAGGTACATTGGAAGGTGTCCCATCATACCAGTTTGGATCAACGGTGTCAAACTCATGGCACTCCTCGACACTGGCTCCCAGGTGTCCAACATCCAAGGAAGGTACTTCTTGAAGCACTGACCTAAGGCACCACTTCAAAATCCACCCCAAAAGTGTCTCAACTTAATTGCAGGAAATGGCCTTGACACCATGGCTACCAAGAAGTCAATGTTCAGTTGGGCGCAACCACATACCCCAACCAGGGCATCATTGTCACCCAGATGGACAATGATAGCCTACCCCCAGTTATCCTTGGGATGAATTGCCTGTTGAATTGTCATGAAGAGCTAATAAACATCCTGAAGAATCTCACCACCCAGCTACCAAGACCAGAGAGGCGTGTCTGGCACCAAGCAATCCAAGTTATCAGAAGCCACCAACAGTTCGCCACCAACCAAGGGGACATGGGCCTCATATGAGTACTAGATCCCCGCCCCATTGTGCTACATCCAGGGTATGAGACAATTGTCCTTTGCAAGGCCAAGAAGGGGGTGGAGGGAAAAGACTACCTCACCCTGCTGGAACCCTACATCAACGCAGAAGATAGCACCAATGCTGTCACCTGAAGCCTGGTGGTAGTAAAACATGGACAAATACCTGTGAGGATCCTTTAATATGGAGTGACCCCAGCCCAGCTGTACAGGCACCAACCAATTGGGAAGATGGTACAGATTGATCTGGACAGCATCATAGAGGCTTCACCCACAAATACACCCGGCACAGTGGGTACAACTGTCTTCACAATTGCCACAGGTGCACCAAACAAAGATTCCCACAAGCAGTGGTCGCAGAAAATTGACCTGGGGATCCCAGCCACCACGGAAGAGCAAAGGCAAGAGGTGCTGGAGCTAATCGAAAACACAGCATGGCATTCTCCCAACACCCATTTGGCTTTGGGTATACCAGCCCAGTTCAACACCACATTCCAACTGGGGACCATGCCCCCATTTGAGAGCGATTTTGGCCCATACCCCCTGCTTGTACCAGTCCACCAAAGACCTGTTAAAGGAAATGCTGGAAGCAGAAGTTATCCAGGAGAGCCAAAGCCTTTGGGCCGCACCCATAGTGTTGGTCAAGAAGAAAGATGGCCAGCTCTGGTTTTGTGTGGACTACTGCAAACTGAACCAAGTCACGCACAAAGATCCTTACCCTCTCCCACGGATCGAAGACTACCTTGCCACAATGAAGTCAGCAACCTAGTTCTCCACCCTGGATCTGGCCAGTGGATACTGGCAGGTACCCATTGCCCCAGAGGACCGAGAGAAGACTGCCTTCACCACTCCCATGGGCCTGTACGAGTTTGTCAGAATGCCTTTTGGTCTGTGCAATGCCCCTGGAATCTTCCAGTGACTGATTGAGCACTGCCTGAGCAGCCAGAACTTTGACATTGTCCTGTACCTGGATGACATCATTGTCTACTCTGGCACCTATCAAGAGCACCTACAGCATCTGGAGACAGTTTTTGAGCAGCTTGCAGTATATGGGCTCAAAATCAAACCCTCCAAGTGCCACCTCCTGAAGGACAGTGTCAATTACTTGGGTCTCATCGTCAGTGCAGCAGGAATCTCCCCCAACCTGGAGAAAATTCCAGCCATACAGGACTGGCCTGTACCCCAAATCATCAGAGATGTCCGCAAGTTCCTTGGGTTTGTGGGGGTACTACCACCGGTTTGTTAAAAACTTTGCCAAGATTACGGCCCCACTGCATGAGCTCCTTAGAGGACCCAAGGTCCAGAAAATTTCCTGTAATGCCCCAGTAGCGTGGGCTGAACCCCAACAAGCAGCATTCCAGCAACTAAAAGACATCCTCACCACTGCCCCTATACTCACCTACCCCAACTACACCCATCCTTTCATTGTATACACGGATGCTAGCAACTGTGGGCTCAGAGCAGTCCTGTCTCAAGTCCAAGAGGGGCACGAAAGGGTCATTGCCTACACCAGCGATGGCTAAAAGGGTCGGAGCGCATTGACAAAAGGTACAGCTCCTTCAAACTTGATTTTCTGGCACAGGTGTGGACAGTGACTGAAAAGTTCAAGCACTACCTGGGAGCTACCCCATTCCTGGTGTACACAGACAATAACCCCCTGGTGAACCTACATACTGCAAAACTAGAAGCCCTAGAACAGAGGTGGGCATCCCGACTGGCAAACTTCAGTTTCACCATCCGCTACCTATCAGGACGCGTCAACGCCAATGCAGATGCCCCGTCATGGTTGCCTGCAATGGATGAACCAGAAAGGGATGAAACAGCGCAAGAGAGCCTAGAGATGCCACCATTCCTCAATGTGCCTGCTGAAGTGGTCCAGGCCTGCTGTCATGGCCTCCTGCAAGGGCCAAGTGCCAATCAGGAAATCAAACTCCCTCCCCTTCCTCAAGATGAGGGCCAGTGGGGCCTGATCCAATGAGAGAGTTCAATCCTTAACCAGCTACAAGAGATGCTGGTAACTGGGGCCACCCTCTCACCCCAGGCACAGCGACAAGCACTGGAGGAACTCCTCAAACTCTTCTGACACAGGGACCACCTCTCCATCCAGCAAGGAAGGCTGGAACAAAGAGTCCACTGCCCCAAGACACACCTCCCCCTGGTCCCCTGGTCCAGAGCATCCTGCCTAGAGAAGCTGCACCAGTTGCTCTGGAAGCGTTCCATGACCAGTGCGGACACTTTGGCCACGACAAAACTGAAAGCAACCTCAGAAAATGCTTCTACAGGGTTGGCATGAGAGAAGATGTTGTCAACTGGTGCAATGCCTGTAAGCCGTGCAGCCTCAAATGCAACCCAGGTACTGCAGAACGAACACCTCTGGTGCCCATTGTTACCAGTGCACCACTGGAGCTAGTTGCCATGGATCACCTCAAACTGGACCCCAGCAGCGAAGGGCGAGCCTACGTCCTGACCGTCATTGATCACTGCAGCAAGTTCTTGGTGGCAATACCCATCTGAGATGTCATCACTAAAACCACTGCAAAAGCCTTCTGGGATCACTTTGTCAAGCTGCATGGGTTCCCCACCAAAATTCTCACTGACTAAGGTCTTTCTTTCGAATCGCAGTGCTTCCAGGTACTCTGTGTGCTGTATGGGAGCTTCAAGCTATGAACAACTGCCTATCACCCACAAACCAATGGGCTCTGCGAAAGTGCCAACCACATCATCATAAACCTGCTCAGATCCTTACCAGATGAGACACATCTGCAGTGGCCCAACATCCTCCCAGAGTTGGCTTACATCTACAACAACAACACCCACAGCTCCACGGGTCACACTCCCTATTACTTGTTGTTCAGGCGCCACAGCCGCTTACCCATGGACATGGTTCTCGGAGTACCTGCACAGTCAGAAAGTACCCCAATGACTGACTGGGACTGAGAGCACCATGAACAGCTGCAATTGGCTGGTAAACTAGTCTCCCAACACATGGACAAAGTGCGCCAACAGCAAAAAGACTTGTATGACAACACAGCCAAAGCTGAACCGCTAGCCACTGGAGATAGTGTCCTGCTGAAACAGATGCACAACACTCACAAATGCAAAACCAAATGGGAGCCTGACCCATACTTAATTGCGGACACCCCCTTTCCAGAACTTCCTGTCTACTGAGTACAGTTGAAGTCAAATCCCTCCCAGCAAAAGACTGTGCACCAAAATATCCTTAAACCCTGCACCTTCCAAGCTGTGCCACGTGCAAAAGATGTTGACCTGGAACCTGAAGATGCTGAATCCGAGGAGAGGCAGGTACAAGGATCTGATGGGCCCCTAGGACTTTCCCAAAAAGCTCTTATCCATGGCCCTGGGTGCACGGTATCCTGGCTACTGTGCCACGGAGATTGCTGGGGGCAGACCCGGTCAATGGTCCTCAAGAACCCCCATTGGTGGGGCCTGCCACCATACCACAGGAACCTCCCGGTGGAACTAGTGCCTGCCGAGCTACCTCTAAGGCGGTTGCAGCTCACTACCCAGGGAGTGCCCCTTGCTTGTCTCATTACAGAAATATAGAGCCCTGTCTGAGGACCCAAAACGGAGGGTGAGCGGTAGCTCCAGCTCAATCGTTAAGCTGACTGCAGCTGCAGGTGTTTAACATGCTGTAGGTAGTCCTTATTGCATTTAGAAATACCAGGTCATTAGTGTGTAAGTGTAACCTAATTGCTTATCTTCTGTGAGTAAAAATGGTACTCAGTCCCATATATGGGAACATGTATGTTTAAGAGGAGCCGAATTGTAGCACCCCAACAGTTACATAGAAACATAGAATTTGACGGCAGATAAGGACCGCTTGGCCCACCCAGTCTGCCCATTTCCCTGCCTACTGGATAAGCTGCAGATCCTAGTTAACCAGCAGCCTACTTCTTCCTACCCCCATCCCCTAGAATTGCCTTATGACTGTCCCATGCATGCTTGAATTCCACCACTGTTTTTGACTCCACAACCTCCTCCGGAAGGCCGTTCCATGCATCCACAACCCTCTCTGTGAAAAAATACTTCCTTAAATTACCTCTGAGCTGCCCCCCTCTATCTTCAAATTGTGCTCCTTGTTCTTGCACACCTCTTTTTTTGAAAGATGCTACCCTCTTGGACTTTGTTGATTCCCTTGAGGTACTTGAAAGTTTCTATCATGTCCCCCCTCTCCCTCCTTTCCTCGAGGCTATACATATTAAGCTCCTTTAGTCTCTCTTCATATGTCTTCCAGTGCAGACCCTGCACCATTTTAGTTGCCCTCCTCTGGACAGCTTCCATCCTGTCTATGTCTTTGCGAGACTGGGTCTCCAGAACTGCATGCAGTACTCCAGATGGGGTCTGACCAGCTGTCTGTATAGAGGGATAATAACTTCCTGTTTTCTACTGGTGATGCCTCTCCCTATGCATCCCAATATCCCCCCAGCCCTCATTGTTGCCCTCTCACATTGCTTGCCCACCTTTAGGTCATCTGATATGACTACCCCCAGGTCCCTTTCCATTTTTGTTGTCGTTAGTATCTCACCCCCCATTGTGTACTCTTCCCCTGGGTTTTTGTTTCCCAGGTGCATTACCTTGCACTTCTTAGCATTGAATCTAAGCTGCCATACATTTGACCGTTCCTCTAACCTTGCCAAGTCCTTTTCATCCTTTCCACCCCACCTTGCATCAACTCTGTTGCAGATCTTTGTGTCATCTGCAAGAGACATATTTTCCTTCCAGTCCCTCTGCAATGTCACTTATAAGACATTGAAGAGGACTGTCTTACTTGAACCCGCGGTACCCCACTAGTAACCCCCTTTCATCAGAGTGGACTCCATTTACTATTACTCTCTGTGTCCTATTTTCCAGCCAATTTTTACCCAGGCTGTCATCTTGGGACCCACTCCCAGGCTGGCTAACTTGTATATTAATCTTTTGTGTGGGACTGTGTCAAATGCCTTGCTAAAGTCTAGGTAGGCCATGTCCACAGCCCCTCCCTGATCTACTACTTTGGTCACCCAGTCAAAATCTATCAGATTTGTCTGGCATGACCTTCCTGCTGTGAATCCATGCTGCCTTGGGTCCTGTGCCCTCTGGCCTCTAGATACTCGACAATTCTTTCCTTCAGAAGTGATTCCATCATTTTCCTACCACTGAGGTTAAACTAACAGGTCTGTAGTTTCCTGCTTCTGCCTTGCTCCCACTTTTGTGAAGGGGAATCACATCTGCCCTCCTCCAGTCCTCGGGTACCACCCCATCCTCCCATGATTTGTTAAACAGGGTAGTCAGTGGTGTCACTAATTCTACCCTTAGTTCTTTTAGAATTCTGGGATGGATCCCATCAGGCCCCATTGTTTTGTCCACCTTCAGTTTTAAGAGTTCTTTCAGAACCCTTTCTTCTGTAAATGGGCTGGTATCAACTTCTGTATCCAGTGTGTTTCTACTGTTTGTTCTAGGTACCCCCTTCCTTTGTAAATACTGAGCAAAAATATTTGTTTAGTATCTCTACCTTTTCACAGTCTCCTCTGCCCACCCTCCCCTTTATTAAGCCTCACTATCCCTCCCTTGGTCTTTCTTCGCCCCTGATGTACCTATAAAGGTTTTATCCCCTTCTTAACTGAGTTGGCTATATTTTCCTCGGTTTGGGCCTTTGCTGTTCTGACTGCCTTCCCAGCTTCCTTTTGCTTTAACTGATACAGTTCTCTGTCCTGCTCCTTCTGTGATTCCTTGTACTTCCTGAAAGCTTCTTTTCTCTTGAACCTTCACTGCCACTTCCTTTGAGAACCATAGTGGTTTCTTACATCGTCTTGTTTTGTTTTTTGCTTCACACAAAGGCTTGTTGCCTCTGTGATGGCAGTTTTATTATTCCCATTGTTCTTCCACCCTCCTTCCTGCCCATTTGCTAGTGCATTCCTTAGGTACTTACCATTTTACAAAGTCAGCCTCCTAAAGTCCAGTACCTTTGCCTTTGTATGGCTTGACTCTATTGCTGTGTTTATTGTGAACCGTACTGTTGGATGGTCGCTAGTTCCCAGATGGCTACCCACTTCTACATCTGTGATCCTCTCTTCATTCCATTTGAGAGAACCAGGTCTAAAGATTGCTCCCTCTGAAGTGGGCTCCAATACTAGTTGTCTAAGACATGCCCCTGTAGGGCATCTAGAATAACCCCACTCTTCAAGTGGCTGCGCAACTGCACTCCAGTTAACATCTGGCATATTCAGATCACCATCGGCAATATCTCCCCTTTTTGCCATACTAAGTATACTTTCTATCATTTCCTTGTCCATTTCCTCCCCTGAGAGAAGTCTGTATCTAATTCCTGTGCGGATTGTGGTGCCATTGCCGGTCTCCAAATTTACCCACAGTGCTTCTTCTCCTCCCTGTTTTCTCTTTTGTTCTGTTACTTTGATTCCTTCCCTTATGCAAAGAGCTACTCCTCCTCCTCTTTTACCCTCTCTGTCTCTCCTGTAGATAGTGTATCCTGGTATGTTTACGTCCCAGTCATGGTTTTGTGCGAACCATGTTTCTGTGACTGCCACGATATCCAGATGTTCCTCCTCCATCAAGGCCACTAATCCAGGAAGCTTGTTACTCAGACTACGTGCATTGGTACTCGTTACTTTCCATTTTTTGATGGCTTTACTTTCTGCCTACCGGCTGGCAATATTTTGTTTGCTGGGGTTTGTTCTCTCCCCCCCTTGCACTTTCAAAAGCTGCAGCTTGTAGTTGCTTCACAAGCCAGCAGGAAGGACAGAAGGGTGGAAAAGGGTTAACCCCCCACCCACCACACACACATACAGCCAGCTGGCTTGCTGACAGAGCTAGCTGGTTAACCATTTCCTGTCCTGGTCCCCCCTCCCTCTTCTGTACTTTTCCCGGGCTTCAACCTTTATTCTGGCCAGGCTAGAACTCCGGCCAATGCCTAAAGGGGCCATAATCAGCCAGGGCTGATCTGACTGAGGATCAATCATGGCCAAGCCAAGTCTTCCCCAGGCTAGAAAAGGGTCTCCCCTGCTAGCTGAAGGGCAGTTCGGGACTGTGACTAACAGAGTAGAGAGCACAAAGGTATGGATGCCTAGAGGCTTACCTGCAGCTCGGGTTCGTAGCTCCTTGGTGGCTGCTCCTCTGTAGCCAGGGGTCCTGGGGTCCTCAACAGCAGCAGCAACAGCAGATATCCTCCAGCCTGAAGGGGTCCAGTCAGGGTCCCAGCAGTCCTCCAGCTGAGCAGCAGCAGTCAGCCCCCTAGGGTGAGCCCTTCCAGTTGTCTGCCCCTGAGTTTGGGGTTTGGTTGGGTCTTGTGGTACCTTGGGGAGGAGAATACTGGAGTGGGACTGGGTCCAGTGGGGAGAGCGGGTTCCTCCTTGTCCCCCAGTTAGCTGGCATCAGGGCCGGCTGCCTACCGACCGGCAATATTTTGTTTGCTGGGGTTTGTTCTCTCCCCCCCCTTGCACTTTCAAAAGCTGCAGCTTGTAGAGCTCCCTGCCCCTTTCTCGACCCAGGCAGAGTCTGGTCCAGTGATCGGCAGCAGGGCAGGGCTGCTTGTATCCAGTCTTCCTGCTCTCTGGTTCCCCTTGTCTCCCACAAGCCCCTGGTGCAGCGGCATTCCTCGAGCCAAAGCTGCTGACTTACATTGTGCTCAGGAGGGGAACTATTGTGTGTCCGGACAGTGGTGTGCTACTGCAAAGTGTGTCTGGGCAGAAACAATCACCCAGAGCACCAGAGTTCTGCCACACATGCGACAGGGGCAGCAAAGGTGTTGGGTGGTAGCACAGCTCCCTGACCTCACCGCTAGCATCACCAACCAGCAATCCTGCCATCGGAGGACCAAGGCCAGGCGGTGATTGGGCTGGACACCCAACAAAAATTATTTTTCCTTCCTTTTGTGCCAGAGGTAGTTAGAAAGGGATGGGGCACCAGAGGAAAGGAAAAGAGAAGGGGCACCGTGAGGCATAAGCCCCAGGAAAGTAAGGTCAGTGCCAGAGTGGTGCCTTGAGCAGCAAAGAGGGAAATTAGAGTGGGATAGAGGGGAATACAACAGTGCATTCACCCCAAGAGTGCAGGAGGGGGCCAAAGGTTGAGGTCCTGCTCTATAAGCCTGCAGCCAGGGCGTGGCTACTCCTAAGGAGTGGAGCTACATCTGGGCATGCTGAGCAGCCCAGCGGCCACCCCCTTAGACATAGGTACAGGGTGGAGCAGGGCCCAGGTATAAATTCCTGTCCCCACCCAGCCTGCCAAGCAAGGAAGGGAGGAATCCCTTAGATAATTAAAGGGCCAGTGTCCTGTTTTACAAGGAGGTTACCCTAGAGGCCTTAGCCTCTTTGCTGGGAGCCCCAACTACCCCCTGTTATCCACCCCTTCTTTTCCTGGACTGCTGCTGACTGTGAGGGTACCTGATGACCATAGAGACTGTCTGGCCTATGCTGTGATGCCCATCACCCTGACCCTGGCCATCGGGTAACCCAGTCCCTGGTACAGAAAAAGTAATTATTCTTTATTTGCTGTGTTTGATGTCTGCCCAGGTTGCACCCCGGGATGCTAAGTGACCCCAATGGACTGAACTGATTGCATCGGGGTCTGATCAAAAATTGCAGCAGGGCCTGAACTGCCTGCCCTGTGCCCACCAAAGCCACCTATCCACATCGGGGCTGAACTTGCCAGCCCTGCATCTCGACCAGTTGGTGCCTAAACTGTCCCTGAAGGGGCTCGAACTGCCTGCACCCCCTCACCAACTGCATTGAGACACATCAGTTCTCTCTTTCCACCCCCAGTCTAAGCTGTTGCCATGGGGAAGTGGAAGGACTGCTCGACTGTGGTAGTCCCATCACCCAGCTAATTGCCCTATGAAGGCTGCGATTGCCTGAACCCCTGAGGTCAGGAGTCACCCGCCTTTTGGCTGAGCATCTAGTGCCTTCCACCCAGCCACCAGCAACCCCTGAAGACAACAAGAGACTGCATTAGCCAGCATAGTGGTAGTCAGCGTTCTCCCCAGTCTAGTCAGCTTAGGAGCCACCCCGGCTCACAATAGCGAGGTTCTCTCTGCAGTACATGAATAGGATATTGCCCTGTTTTTGTTTTGCTTTTCTGAGGTGGCCATAGCTCCCTTCCCTGGCTGGGCGGCAACTCGTCAGGAGACTTCCAAAGAATCTGCCATCACCATCGAAGGACATTGCCTTGACCATCCGCCATCTTCCCATCACCTTCACCTCCAGCTCCAGACCAGTCTGCATCCTCTTTGTCTTCTTCATCGTCCTCTCCATCTTGTTGTCTTCAGCCCTCCTGCCGGCCAATGAGACCAATCGGTTATTCAAGGTACTGTACCCCATTTCTCAAAGCTAGCTATCAACCACCTGCACTGCACCAAAAAGACCGCTCCTCCTATGGGACTGTCGGACTATAACTGATGGGTCTTTCTAAGTATCCTAGACCAAGGTGGTTAGGTATTGATAAATTATTATTATCAATGTCTGCAGACGTAGGGCACTAGGTGACCCTATTAGAGGTATATCGAATACTGATAGCAAATGTATGATTGTATATTCCTATAGTAACTCTTGTTAGACCTGTACCATTGCTTCCCACTGCCAAACACTGTTTTGTATATGACAATCACCTAATCTATTACTTTCCAGTGGAACCAGTGGCTGCTACCAATAAAAGCTATCTGTTTTCATCTGGAACTGTTGTGCCTGCCTCTCCTTGACCAAAAGAGATGAACCACCCACCTGAGTTCGGTCACCACATAAGGGGAGGCACAAACATTTGGACAGTGGCTGCCATCTGAGTATAAACACTGCAAACTGCTACTATCATTAGCAGCGAGCACTATTTGTAATCGGAGAGCAAATGGTCAATTGCAGTGATACGATTGTTGTACCTGTTGCTGTATTGTGGGTGGGGAACAGATATGTATGCTGAGCTTTCTCACCTAAATGGTAGAATTAGATAGTTCTTTGTAGAAAAGAATAGTAATGAATTGGGTCTGACAATGCAATGTTCACTGGTGGATTTAAACCAGGTTACTAGGGTGTGCATAGACTCATTTCATGAGCTGCAACTTGCGGCTCACAGCTGCTGCAACAGACTGGACCTTGACTGGCTTACAATAATTTTCAAAGCGTTCCCTGAGCTGCCGCCTAGATGCTTCTTTGTTTGCAGATTTGTTGTTGCTACCTCACTAGATTAGACCTTAATCTGTTTTCTGGAGTTGCATACACGAGGGAGTGGGGGTAGTGGGTGATTTGGTTAAATTGGGGGCCTGACTAGCTGGTGAAGAAAACAATGGCTGACAAGCTGATTGGCTACTGGACAAGCTCAATTTGATTCTGCCTACTGCCATTTGTTATGGGGGTAGGACCCTTGGGCTTTTCAAACTCATGGTGGCAATAAAAAAAAGCTTCTTTTAGTTTGTGGTTCTTTGTTTTATCACTACTGTGTTTGGGAGGATGTTGTGGACTGACCAGCAACTGCAGCGTGATAAGTACTGGCACCAGAGGCAGCAGTAGTATTTTTGGGCATGGACCAAATCTTGGAGGAGTCAGAAATCAATCAGCGGTGGCAGTGCTTTAGGGAGAGTGGACTGTGACAGACTGAGAGTCTGGTATAAAACGTGTATTGGAGGCAGCTCTAGCAGTAACTTTGGAGCGTACATGGCAGCAGTCTGTTCCACTCCAGTTCTTCCCTTGGAGTTGAGCCCACTTCTGTACTGGTAAGACCTGCCAATCCTGATCCCTCCTGCCCCTTCTTCTTTGTGTGGTTTCTGTTTTTCCTGAGTTGTTGCTGCAAAGTTTTAGAACAAAATGGTGCTTTGAAGGCAACAAGGTGTATACAGGGGCAAGAAATCTTAGCCTTTTTTGGGCGGAGTGGGAGCAGTTATGGAAATGGAACTAAAAAATTCTGTCTATCCTAAAAGGTAAACTAGAAAAAATGGTGTATTCTAGAATACTACAAAGTGAGACAGGATATGCTGCCAAGCTTAAAACAAAAAGAAAACTAAAAAGATTTAAAACAGAATACTGTACTACAAACTCTTTTAACAAATGTAAGCCCTCCTCCATCTACTTTACAGTCGGCACTTTAAATTTTCTCAGAAGATGAAATGTTTTTTACTTGCTCCTGCTTGTGCACTTTTGTTCTTCACTCAAAGAAGCAGAAGCGTCAGTCTAGGGCACAGTTCATGTCTCCAGAAACTACCCTCCCCCCATCTAGGGGTTTTAAATGGAAATACAGTCTCTGGGAAAGGGAAGGGGTACCATCGCGACTGTAAGCACATAGAAGGGCGCAAAACACAGTACCTTTAAAATTGTAGATTCGGGTTCCTCTTGGTGATGGCACAATCTCTGTCTAAGTGCTGACCAGATGGACATTCTTCCTCCCCAACATGACTGGTGGTCACAGGCTACAAGGCTTAGCTGTAAAACATTTGGTCAGGCAGGCAGCACAACAAAACATTTTCCAAAGCATTTAAAATGATTCAGTCCCAAACAGGATTTCAGTGTAATCAGGCATTATTTATTTTCTTTTCAAAAATGCTCCAGCAGTAAACACAACAATCATGAGGATCCTCTTTTAATTTCTAGCACAGTTTTCCACAGTTATTGTAGCACTCAGCCACAGCTCACATTTGGGGGACTCAGGGATTGAGCCTGCGACCTATGCACTTCTCTTTTTCCATTTTGAGTCAAACAAGCTCCGATTCCCTTCAGCAACATTTTCTCTGTCCCTTTAAACTATTTTCTCTTTTGACATCTCACCTGTGGGAGCAGAGGCACAATTTCCTTACTTCAAGCAAGCTTTCCCATCAGGGGAGGGAGAGGGGTACGATGTTAAAATTACACAGACACTACCAGTCCTTTCCTCTAGTGGCCACCCACCTGTAGATCCTCTGGCAGGGTTCTCACAAAACAGGGCCTAACTCGTCCCACAACAGTCCCAAATCCAGCACTTTACCTCGAGTGGACACTTCAAGCTAAGGGGTAGCTCTGCCACCTACCCCACTGGAGACATCACTGCCACCTCAGTTTATTTATTTTTATTTTATTTTTGTTAACCGGGTAGGGGCAGTAGACACAGAGTGACTATTTTCAGGCCTGACCTGGGAGGTTACAAGGTACAGGTAGGTAATTTGGACACACATACTGTAACAATGAATAACAGATTTGATACAATACAGAATACAAGGTTACAGCAATTACAGTGGGTAACATGTTTACAAAAGATATACTGTAGGTGCTGAAATCCAGGTATGCTAAAACAAAGGACAAAAGACTAGTTCATTCAAGTTTAAGTGCAAAGGCAAATAGTGCCTAACATGAGAATCCTATTCCAGGAGTAGATAGGAACAAACCCATTTAAAGAGCTAGCTTGAAAGGGGCAGGTAAGCAGGATGAGGGGAGGGAAGGGGGATAATTTGTGTGATAGGACGGGTATAAGAGACTAAAGTCAGAGTGAGCCCATGTGGGGTAGACTTAGAACCAGGGGACGAGGTGGCAGAAGCAAGTGGTTTAGGAAGGTTTGAAACAGGTACGGGGGCAAAATTCCCAAGAAAAGACCAATAACATTTTCTGAAAAGTGCATGACTGGGTGCAGTATGGACATCCAGTGGTAGAGAGTTCCAGTAGCTTGAGGCTATAATAGAGAAAGCATCAGAACCCTTAGTTGTTTTAGCCCGTGGCTCTTGTACTAAGGACTTTTCAGTGGACTGTAGCCCATAGGAAGATGTCTGAGGGTGCAGCACGGAGGCAAGCTCATCAGGTATAGCGGATCTGATGCTATTGTCTGCCAAAGACCCTAGTGTGAGGAGACGGTGAGCAGAAGGGGAGAGCCAGTTGAGATCATAGTAAAGCTGACAGTGATGCTTTAGGTGTGGGGCCGAAGAGGCAAAACGACAGATATTATTGTATAACATATCCCATTTCTTGAGGGCAGTGTTTGTAGCATTAACATATGTGACAGCACCATACGCGAGTGCAGGAAGAAGGATGCCCCAGGCAATGGCCAGTCTAGCTGAAGGAGTGAGGGAATGGCTCATCCTGTAAGCAATGCCTATTTTAGTATTAACAGATTTCATTGTGGGTTGGATATGGAGGTCAAAGTTCAATGACTCATCAAGGACAACTCCGAGATATTTGAAAGAGCAGTTGTCGACGGGCTTTCCATGGCAGTCACTCTCTCCTTCAGATGTAAGAGCCTAGCAGGCTTTTTGACTCTCTGCCTAATTGCTGCTCTCTCTGCTGGCTGTTGACCCACCCAGTACTCATGGGGGTGTTCATCTTGCTCTTTTAGGACTGTCAGGCAATCTCCTCACCCCAATCCCGGGCCTCTCTGGCCCCAACTGTAGGCCTCCCCTGTGGGCCTGTGAGCAGGTGCTCCGCTTCTCCTTGAACTCTCTCCAACTACCGATGCACTGTTTCCTGTGCTGGCTGGCGTTTTTCAACACACGCACGTGCTTGCAGCCTTGGCAGTGCCGAGCATGCGCACGTGCACTGCCCTTGATGCCGACAGGACATTGCACTGGTAACCCCTGATTCTGGCACAGGGGTTACACAAGTGAGGCGATATGAGGTGCAGAATTACTGATTAAGCCACACTTGATTCACAAGGCAAGACAGGGTTGGAGCTTTCTGCTAGCAATAGGTAGAGTGGGAGGCCGGGGGTATGCTGATACTAATCTTAAAACAAAACAAAAACATATTTTGCACTAACTTATTATCCTGGCCCCAGCTGCTTCTGCTTCACCCAGTGCTCTCCCACACTGTGACACTGTGCTCAATGTTTTGCTGTGGGGACAATCCTCCTAAAGAAGTGGCAAATATGGCCCAAGGCCTTATTCCTTCAACTCAACTTTCTTTGCCTGGATTAAAACAGTGCAGTCTTGTTTCTTTTTTTTTTTCAGTCAGCAACTACTCCACGGCGAATTAGTGCCTGGTACAGGTTCCTAATAAACCTTCCCTTGTAAACTGTACACATCCTCCTCCTGCTTGGCAGCATTCTCTTGTGTCAGATGATAAGAGAGATTAATAATAATCTTCTGTTTTTTGTAACCTCAAAAAAAGTTGTACAGATTTTGATTGGTAAGAGAATTACTTCAGAAGATGTATACTATGTATTAAAAAAAAAATATTAGCTCAAAGATTGTTGCAAGTAAACTGTATGTCCATGTGAGCATGGCTATGCTAAATGAGGAAATGTAGGACTGCCAAATAATTTTCACATCTTTCATTTCGTTTCCTGCGCATGCAGTGCAGTTTTCCTGTAGATTACATTAGCTGCCATGGCAATTAATTTGCTCAGTTTCCCTGCATAAGCACTGCACGTCTGTGGCAACTGTTTTCAGACACTGATTACTACTGTTTTTTTCCCCAAAACTAAAGGTAAGATGCAAATACCGTAGTTCCAGGACAAAGATTATGTTTCTTTTCTTGCAGAGTATTGGTTTTGCATAGGTGCATATTTTAGTGGAAGGGCATTTTAGGTTATACCATCCTGTTTTTCAATAACAGCCTTAATATGTTTTTGGAGGCCACAGCAGGAATATCCTTATAGTCAGTACCAGCCACAGGTCCCTGTTATCCATCTGTCTCTACCTGGCTGCCTTAGTTTGGTCATTCCTTAGTGAGTCATTAAATCATATTACAATGCCAAATAAAGTGTCTGCTCAGTACTTTGATGTCCCTTATTTCTACAATATTTCATCAGGAGATTATAAAAGTTGCAATTAAACAAACATATTTAAAAATTAACAATTATTTTCCCTACCTTTGGGTTAGGCCCTTGATAACTGGGGGGAAGGGCATCTAGAAACATCAGGAAGGGAAGAGGGATCACTGACCCTAACGTATGTTCTTTGAGGGCTTCCCCATCCCAATTTGCCTTAATTTTAAGCTGCACCTCCCTTCCATCTCACAGTAAATTCAGTCTAGGAGTTGAAATTATTTGGGATTTCAAGAAGCTGCTAGTCCTCCGTTCATCCTGAAACCTGGCATGACTGACTGTTACCAACCAGGGAGCTATAGGATGCTCTATTGACAAGTAGTCAGTACAAGCCCACAGTGCTAGTTAAAGGAAAATCTTACTAGCCCGATACAATATTTACCAGCATTTGACTAGTGGGCTGGTGCCATTTTGGACAACTAGGGTTAGACAAGAAACCATCAGCAGAACGGATGTACCGTTCATCTTTTTCTGCCATCATTGTCTACGTTTCTGTGTTCCAGCAGAACAATCAACCATCTGCCACAACTTCCCTCTCATCCCTATGAGGTAGCCATTATTGTCTGCAGATGCCTGTAATGGAAAGGCAACTAGAAGAATGAGGGGTGATCCACACTTTGCTCCTGAATCTGGGCCTAAAATGCACCAAAATGAATAATTTTTCACATTACATTTTCAAAATTCTCAGGGAGCGTACCTTGGACTCCCCAAGAGATTTTCTTTTGGGCCAAGTGCTTTCCATTCGGAAAATGGGCAACTAGGAAAACTAATGTGTGGACATGGCACAGATTTCACTAGCATGAAATTCTATGTCCATATGGATACCACAGAAACACATAATATAACTGCACAAGCCAACATAAAACAGTGCTTTATTTTGTTATTTTTTGGATCATTGATTACGTTTGTTCTTTGTCCTCACATGCAAAAACAAAACTCCACCATCCTTAAAAAATAAGTCTTATCAGCTAGGATGTCCTGAAACAACATGAAATAACACAGTGGTTCCTGTCCTCCTTCCTTGGACAGTTACACTCCATTGACTTTTTCTCTGGAAAGCGCACTGGTTTGGTATACTCCCGCTTCATTGAAATGGTTTTATGCAGGAAGAGGTGCATTATAAAAAGTGTTTGTCAGATTACAGCTTCTAAGGAGTGAACCATTTTTTTGTTCTGGAAAAAAAACTGTAGTGGTGGTGGTTGGGTAGTGTGGGGTAGGTTGGGGGGCACAGAGACCAAGTAGCTAGCTTTTAGAGCTTTCTTTGCCCATTTACAGTACTTTGGGTCCAAGTGATTATCACTGTTAATCAGACTGGTGCTAATGCCATTGCACATGTGGGCTGCTTAATTAGGATGACTGTCCCATCTAGTTCTGGTGTATATAAAATGGCTATGGCCACACAGCATAATGAGTCTGACTGAGATGCCTGACTAGGGAACATACCTGTTCATGCTAAAATCCCTAGGATTTAAAACCTGTGGGTAGATGCCTAGGACAGTAAGGACGGCAAGGGGGAAAATGAAGAGAGAATGGTAAAGGCAGTAAGAAAACTGGACATTTTTTTAGGTATGCGAGTCAAAAAAGGAAGACCAGGGGTGGAATTGTTAGGTTAAGAAGGGAAGAGTGGACTGTGCAGATGGGGAACAGGAAAAGGCAGATATCCTGAGCAAATACATTTGTTCAGTGATACAGATGAAAGATTGCAGAATGCGTGAGGAAAGATATGCCCCTGTTTGAAGGCCTGCTGAAGGGTTGAGTTATTGGGGGCTACTGATCATTTCCAAGGCTTCTTGCCAAATAAACTAGCACTGGCTTTTGTGATTTAAAACCATACCAAGAGTGCTGAGCTTTCTTTACTAACTGCAGATGAAAGAGATGGGGAGGGGCCACAAAAATGTAACAGGAACAGTGGAGGAGGGCGTGAGGGAGGGATGGGGGAGGGAAAGAGGGAGGGAGGGAGAGAGAGGGAGGGAGACACTAGCCTGCTTTTTGGAAGAGACAGTCCTGAATGGTCTTGTGAAACTGAAAGTGGACAAAACAATGGAGCCTGACAGGTCCATCCAAGGGTATTGGGGAAACTCAGAGAGGTACTGGCTGCACCTCTGATGACCCTATGCAACAACTCATTGGAAACAGGAGTGGTCCTGGAGGACTGGAGGAGGGCAGATGTAGTCTCACTTCACAAAAGTGGTATCAGGGAAGAGACTGGCAATTACAGGCCAGTCAGCCTGACTTCAGTGGTGGGAAAGATAATGGAACCACTGCTGAAGGAAATAATTATGGAATAACTCGAATCCAATGAGTTACAGGACCCGAGGCAGCATGGACTCACAGGGGAGAGGTCATATCAAATAAATCTGATAGAGTTCTTTGACTGGGTGATCAAGGAACTAGATCAAAGTGGAGTGGCTGACATAGCCTACCTAGATTTCAATAAGGTACTCAACACTGTTCCACATAGGAGAGTAGTAAGCAAGCTGGGTAGCTTAGGAATGGTTAAAAGGAGATAAACTGGATAAGATATTGGTAAACAGATAGGTGCCAGAGGGTGGTGGTAAATGGAGTTCACTCAGAGGAAGGGAGGATGACCAGTGGGGTGCCTCAGGGATGAGTGCTGGGACTGGTCATCTTTAATGTCTTTATAAGTGACATTGCAGAGGAGCTGGAAGGTAAGGTTTGCCTTTTTGTGGCTGATACCAAACTCTGCAATAGGGTCGACACTTGTGTGTGTGTGTGTGTGTGTGTGTGTGTGTGAAGGATGAGCAGTGACACAAGAAACTTGAGGAATGGCCAATGGTATGGCAACTGGGTTTCAATGCAAAAAAGTCCAAAATAATGAACTTAGGGCACAGAAACCCAGGGGCAGAGTAGAAAATGAGGGGTAGGGGTGGTACTGACAGCCACCAAGCAGGAAAGAGACCTGAGGGTGATTGTACTGGATGACTTAAAGGTAGCCAGGCAGTGCGACAAGGCAGTTGGGAGGGCTAGTAGGATTCCAGGATGCATAAGGAAGGGCATCACCAGCAGAAAGAGGGATGTGGTGTTGCCTTTGCATAGATCACTGGCAAGACCCCACTTACAGTACTGTGTCCAGTTCTAGAGAGCACGTCTCAGAAAGGACATAGAGTAGAAACGGTCTAGAGGAGGGCAACTAAAATGGTGCAGAGTCTGCATCAGAAGCCCTAGGAGGAGAGATTAAATGACCTAAATATGTACACCCTTGAAGAAAGGGGAGAGTGAGGGGGATATGATAGGGACCTTTAAATACCTCACAGGGGTAAACAAAGTAGAAGAGGGAAGCTTTTATTAAGAAAAGAAGGTGCTCAAGGAAAAGGGGGCATGATAAGAAGCTGGGGTTGGGGGGTGCGGCACATTCAGGAGAGATGTGATTTAGTATTTCTTCACAGAAAGAGTGGTGGATTCCTGGAACAGTCTTCCAGCAGAGGTGTGGGGGGGAGGGGTGAAAACAGTAATTACTTGAAAATGCAATAAAAAGACTAAAGTAGGCCAAAACGTGAACTCTACATTAGCAACATAAAATCACTTACTTTTCAAATTCAGGAGAATGAATTTGGAAACAGTTCAAACATAATGGGCTTGAGGGAAAAAAACTGGTTCCTGGCAATTCCAGGATTCTAAAGGAAAAAAGGAATGGATAACTTCACAAAATTAATTGGGGTTTAGATCAGCTTACGAGGACAACACGTGCCTTTTTTGGACTTCATTCAACCACCTCCTAATGTCTAGGGAACTTGCTCCGTTTTGCTAAATCTTACTGAACTGTGTTTGTTCTGCTCCCCAGGCATGGACCTGATTTATTTTTAAATTTTGAGGGCGCCAGAGAGTTAATTTAACTTAGAACCATAGCGAGGACTCAGGCGCCAGCTTAAAAATGCTGATTGTTCCACTTGCAGCACTCTCTACAGCCCTACTGCCCGGTAACTTCTAAAAGTATGTTTCGGCCGAATATTCGTACCCCTGCTCAAAGCATTAATCTACTTCTCATCTGCTGCAACGATCTTGATTCAAATTAAGTGGGATTCCTCCCTGATAGGTCTCTCATCCAGGCTAGGTCCCTTTTAAGGGCTTTTTCACTCCTGAGAGCAGACGGTGGGCTGCAGTATAATTAAATGAGCTTGTGCTTAGATGCCATACAGTCAATTTTACAGACTAGAATGTTTAAAATGTTCTGCTTGTTTCTCTAGTGCTATTTTTATTTTTTACAGCTGTTTACTTGTTTAACTGTGGCCAATTTTCTGTCTCATGCTGATGCCGAAATTATGTTTAATGCACCACTAAATTGTATTCTGATTTTGCTTGTTTGAATTGTTAGTTTTCTGATCTCCCTGAGATTGTTTCTGCTCGCTCCCTCTAACACACTCCCCCTTTCTCCTTCCATCTTTCTGTCTCTTCCAGTAACCTGTCTGCTGATGTTTACCTAACCCTATTTAACTGTCTGCACACTCTCTTTCTTTCTCCCCAGCCCTGTCTAAGGAGGGCACCCTGCCCTGGAGCAAGCCATCACCCTAAGCAATCTAGGTAATTTTTTCTGCACTTGCCTGGAACCGCATTGCACCAAGCTTCTGTAGCCATTTGTTCTGAAGTTAAATCTTGGCACCTTTTTTGGACTCCATCCAACCACCTCCTAACGTCTAGGGAACTTGCTCCGTTTTTCTAAATTTTACTGAACTGTGTTTGTTCTGCTCCCCAGGCGTGGACCTCATTTATTTTTAAATTTTGAGGGTGCCAGAGAGTAAATTTAACTTGAAACCGTAGCGAGGACTCAGGCACCAGCTTCAAAACGCTGATTGTTCCATTTGCAGCACTTGCTACAGCCCTACTGCCCGGTAGCTTCTAAAAGTACGTTTTGACCGACTATTCGTACCCCTGCTCAAAGCATTAATCTACTTCTCATCTGCTGCACCGAGCTTGATTCCCCACAGCTGCTACGCGGCTGCTCCCCACCCACCCTTGGTCGGCATTTGTTATATAGTGTGTATTGCTCCGCCTACCTACCGCCCACTTGAGGATTTTAACTATCTCCTCACTTTCTCACTTGCAGCCTATACTATTTCACCACTAGGTGGCTCTCTGAAACCTGCTCTAAATACACTGGAGTTTTATCCTCCCTGGTCTGCTAAGTTAAAGTGTAGTCTGTGTAATCTTTCTCAACCCTAAATCCTCCAATCATTAGTAGTATCTCCCTTACCTATTAACTACTACCTCTCTCATTAGTCAGTTTCCCCAACATGGTCCACTCACAATCCAACTACAGGGCTCTAAGTCCTTGTGCAATCTTTCAGTTTGTCTCTATTCTTGCTCCTCTCATTTGGATGCTCTTGTTAAGATGCCCACTTTCCCGGGATGGCAACTCCTCACACCCTAATGTTATTTCGTCCAATATGCTTAAATCATCCCACTTGCCCCTTGCCAACCTTCCCCTCTTTGTCTTTAACAAGATCTCATACCATGCTGCATATACTCTCCACCCCCTGCCCACACCATTCTCTCATTGTAAACTGTGGTACCTGCTCCTCCTGTCACTTATGTTAGCAGGAGATATTGAACTCAATCCAGGACCTGCAGGTAGCATCTCCCACAATGTTTCAGCTTGGCAAGATTTTAAAGGGCTGCGTATTGTTCACCTAAACATCAGGAGCCTTCCTCATAACTTAACCGAACTAGAGGCTTGGGCTACTCAATATAACCCTTACATCTTGTGTCTGTCTGAAACCTGGCTCAAACCCTCCATCCCTGATCATCTGTGCATGTTACCAAACTACAATATACTCTGGCAAGATAGGCCCACACCTAAACGTGGTGGTGGTGTTGCAATCCTCTTTAAACCCCACCTATCACTACACCGAAATGTCTCTCTCACCCTCTCGCACTGTGAAGCTATTCATGCCACCCTACAACTAGGCTTGAAGAAACTGAAGAAACATAGTGTGCGCATATAACCCTCCTATTGGTAGCATTGCTGGTCTTAAGGAGCTCCTATCCCAGGTGGACAAAGCCGTTGGACGTAAAGGGATCCTCATAATGGGAGAGCTAAACCTAAACTGGACTAGTAAAGCTGGCCAGTCCTTCCAAACCATCGTACGTGGCCATAACCTCCACCAACTAATCACTGACCCTACAAGGGTTATGGCCCCCCTGCGTTCCAGTACACTAATTGATTGGGCCCTTACGAACCGTCTCAACAGTATAGTGGCTTCTGGTACCCTAGCAGATGCTATAAGTGATCACTTCCCAATTTTCTGCATCTGGCATGCTGCAAGACCACCATCTCCCCCCCTCCAAAACTTATCACCTTTTGCAATCTGGCTAATCTTAATCTGGCACATTTTATGCATGATGTCTCAATGATAGACTGGTCTCCCATCTTTGCCTCCTCTAATGCTGAATCAGTCCTTGACTACTTTCTTGCAAAGTTTGGATGTCTCCAGGATAGCCATGCTCCCCGAGTCACACACCGTATACGGGGTACACAGACTGTCTCACCAAAGATCTTCTTTCTCAACTCAGGGTTATGGATAAAAGTTGGCAGCGTTTCAAGGCCTCATCACTACAGGCAGATTATAATGTTTATAGAGCTTAGAGAAATTCCTGCAAAAGAAATATTTGCCTCGCCAAAAGCTCATTCTGCAAGGACCTATTAACGAAATCTGCTGGTGACTCCAAGAAATTTTGGTCTCTCATAAAAAACTCTCCTTAGAGCCAATAAAGCCTCCACTACTAATGACATGCTGCTAAACGGCGTGCATTGTAATAATCCTGTGACCATAGCCAATGCACTAAACAGCCATTTCTCTGACCTATCTGGCTACTCAGCCTCTTTCCCCCCTGGTCCCCCATTTCTAGTTCCATCGACACAGAACCAGCACCTTCTCATCCACCATTCAGGTTTCGGTCCATTACCAGAACTGAAGTCCTAAAGCTGCTGCTCTCCATCTCTGATAGCACTAGCTCAGGTGCTGATGGATTGGAACTCTGGCTACTGAAAGTCACTGCCCCTCTGATTTCCTCCCCTTTAGCTAAAATTTTTAACTTATCAATATGTCACGGCATAGTTCCCAACATCTGGAAGCTAGCCAGAATTACTCCCATCCGTAAGAAAGGTGATCCTAAAGACATGTCTAACTACCGACCTATTGCCATTCTCTCCGTGCTCAGCAAAATCCTTGAAAAATTAGTGGCTACCCAAACTATAGCATACCTTCAGGAGCACAACCTCCTCTCAGATTCCCAGCATGGCTTCTGCAAAGGCCACAGTTCTTCCACTGCTATCCTAAAACTTACTAATGACATCTATGCTGCTATGGAATCCGGTCATTGACTTAACCAAGGCATTTGACCTTGTTAACCATGCCCTTCTCCTAAAAAAACTCTGCAGTTTTGGTTTCTCCACCGAAACAGTTGCCTGGTTCAATATTTATCTATCCAACTGGATGCAGGCTGTAGTTTCTAACTCAGCCAGGTCAAATCTTTCTCCTATACTCATGGGAGTTCCCCAAGGCTCCATACTCGGCCCGCTGCTTTTCTCCATTTTTATAAATCACCTCCCATCATTTGCCCCAGTCTGCTCGACATTGCTGTATGCGGATGACCTTGTTATTTACCTCAGTGGTAGTAATACCGTGGATATTAACCACTCCCTAGCTGTTGACGTCTTAAACATTCAATCCTGCCTAACAGAAAATAACCTTGCTCTTAATGCTAGCAAAACTCACTCCATGCTTTTCGGCTCTCCAGCTAGACCCAAAGCAAATAGCAACGCCCTCCAAATATCTAGTGTCAATGGTTCCCCAGTAGTTACAACTAGCTCCCTCAAATATCTGGGCATTCTCCTTGGTGAATCCCTGGATTTTGTCCTCCATATCACTGCTACCTACAAATCTATGAATGCTAAAATTGGAGGTGCCTACCATACTAGATATGCCCTCACACCATCAGCCAGGCTTGCCGTAGCTCAAGGCCTACTGCTCCCGGCCCTGGCTTATGGTTTAGTCACCTACCTAGGGGCATCTAAGACCTCTCTATAATAACATCTGCCGCTATGCTTCTGTATCACCTCAGTTCAAACATCATTGTCAGCTTTATGCTGACCTAAAATGGCCCAGCCCTGCTGCTCACCGGTTTCTGTCCTATGGCTCTCTAATTGATGGTATAATTAGATCAGGCCTCCCCAGTCCCTCGCCCCTTGCTACACCTTCATACTCCCTCCTATGGTCTCCGGATCTAATGGCCACGCCTCCTCCATCCCCTAGATGCAAAACCACTCATGGGTACTCGTGTTTTTACGTGGCCCTAAGTACTGGAATTCCATCCCACAAACTATTCACCTAACCCCTACCCATGCTGGATTCAAGAAGCTCCACCATGAATATCTATTGGCCTCAAATCCTTGTACTTGCTTCCATCCTCCTTAGCTCATTCATTCCTTCCATCCTCACCAAGTCCTTCCTGCACTCTCCCCTTACCCTTCCCCTGCACGCCTTCATCCTTCCTACCTCCTTTCTTCCTGTTCCTACTGCCCCTCCTCCTTCTCTTTTTACTTCTCTTCGTTTTTGGCCTCATGATGGCACTTACTGTATTTCATACTCCCCAGTTAGTACCTATACTGACTTGTTGGCACTTGCTTATATTTTTGGTTTTTTTTTCTAACTGTTCTGTGCACACATTTTGCAGTGTTAACTCTGTATATCACCCAGTTGCTAAGTTGTTGTATTTCCCTTTGTTTACTTCCTTGTGCTGCATCACATTGTACTGCTCATGTATTGTTTTCTCTCGTATCCTCCTGGGTTGTGCCTGAAAATAGGCATCTCTATGCCTAGTGCACTCACCCAGTCACCAAAAGCAAATAAATAAATAAATATGAGGTAATGGATTTGGAATGCTGTGAAGGAAGCACAGTATAATAGAAATATATCTCATTTCCTGCAGAGAGCCCTGTGCTGTCCGTCTTGATATACATCCTCACTATGTCTTCAAGACATCTGAAAAAGCCTGAAAAGGGAGAAATAAGAACATACTTAAAAACATTAGACTGGATAAGAAGGAAGAAAGAATGTATGAACAGCAGTTATATGTTTTAATTCAATACATTAATTTTTCATCAATTGTATACCCTTTGTGAATATTACAAACAAAATGTATTTCTGTATTTAAGCTACTGTTGTATGCAATAGGGGTCTAGACCAGGTCTTACTGCTTTTATGGCATATAATCACCTTGATTCACATTAAGGTTTTTATTTATTTATTTAAATCTTGGATTGCAATACCTTTGAGTAACAAAACTCTTTCACAAAGGTTCCACATCAGTAAGCTTAAGACATAGACAAACAATGGTAAACAACAGGTAAACTAAATGTTTGGCAGTCAATATAATAGTAGAGGGAGAGGGGGAAAGAGGGAGGAGTGGTAGTGGAAGTAGGAACCAGGAGGATGGAGCAGCCTAGCAGGCCTTGTTGAGAATTATAGTGCAGATAGGTAGGGAGGGCAGGGGGGCAGGGAAAGGGAGGGGGATGGGGTAGTGAGGGGAATGAGAGTAGCGTGAAAGGAGACGGGGATTAAAATTGGGGGGGTGGAGAAGGGGGATGGAAGTGGGATAAGAGGGAGCAAGGGGATAGGGCAAGGGAGGAGAAGGTAAGGAAGCCAAGGTTAATAAGTTGGGGTAGGATTAAAGTACATGGAGGGTACCATAAAGCAGTGGAGGCTGTTATGGAATACAGTCACATCTACTGTTTGCAACAAGTTGCTGGTGGAGCTTACGTTTGAATGGGCCCAAATTTGGTTCGTTGGTGATGTCCCTGTGCAGAGAGTTGAAGCAGACTGGGGTTCTGCATGCAAAAAATGCTGTCACTGAGTTCTGCAACATCTGGGAACATTGAAGACCTGTATTACTGAGCCGCAGGAACGTAGTGGTTGGAAAAGTGGGTAAGGAGCTTTTGGACCTCGGGAGGTAAAAGTCCGAGGTGAGGTTTCTTAGCTAACAAACAGGTTTGGTATTGTATTCATCCAGACAACTGAAGCCACCCGGTTTGAACATATAGATCACACATGTGTGTGAGGTGGGCCACACCCGTCAGGAGTTTGCAGACTTTATTAAGAGCAACAGTGATCCTACAAAGGGCCGTAGCAAAGGCAGAGCCATATATGACCAGCCCATAGTCAATTAGAGAAATGATGGAACTGAATATCGCTGTTCTTAAAGCCTTGGGGGTCAGACTGTGCTTGTGCCTGTGGAGTAAACTGATCCTTATGTTAACAGCTCAGGCAACATTTTCTGTGTTGCACGTAAGAAAGAATGTTATCGACAGTGACCCCAAGATATTTAAAAGATTGTATTTGTTAAAGGGGAGTGCCCATACAGTTTCTGATAGTCACAGGTTTGGTTTTATGCTTGTTGTGGGCGCTATTAAAAAAGCATCACTTTGGTCTTTTTATAGTTTAGCACCAACTTATTGGTGCTAAACCACCTTTCCAGCTCCTCAAAGCTGAGTTGGAGATTATGTTGAATTAGGTTTGGATCAGAGTTACTTGTGAAGATTAAGGCATTGTCCACGTAGAGCAGGATCCGTTCATGACAGGTGCTTGGGAGGTTATTCAAGAAAAAAAAGGAGGGGTCCCAGTATTTATCCCTGAGGCACTCCAGAGTGGACAGGTTTCTGTTCTGAAAGGACATTAGATATCTTCACCTGTTGTGAGCTGTCTTCTAAGTAACTTTTGAACCAATTGATAACGTCAGAGGATATCCCGGCACCTGATAACTGCTCGAGCAGCAGTGAATGGTTCACTGTATCAAAGGCCCTTGTCAGGTTGCTGAAAGCAGCACCTACCAGATTACCTTCGTCTAGGGATTTATGAATGAAGCCCATGACTTTGAGCAGTGCAGAGGTGGTACTATGGCCTTTTCTAAAGCCATGTTGTTGGGGACATTAAATACCATATTTGTCCAGGTAATCAACAAGCTGCTCCACAATAATACGCTTGAGGGCTTTCGATAACAGTGGGAGAATGGAGATTGGCCTATAACTGGCATGACATGCCCTATCTCCACATTTATGGACTGGGGTAACTAGGGCTGATTTCCACTTGTGGGGGAATTGTCCCAATCTTATAGAAAGGTTCAGGATCTTGGTAAGGGGTGTTAGAGTCTTCTCTAGGGTGAGGGCAATTCATTTTAGATCTATGCTGTCCCCACTGTATCTAGATTTCCCAAGTACTTTACATATGTATTTTCTGGCCTCACATTTAGGGATCTCTTTGTAGTAGAAAGGGGGTGGAGGAGCATGGTTCTTGGCATCTGTGTATGGGGCACTGGTGGAGATGGAAAAATCAGGAGAGAGGACATTGCTAAGGTCTGTAAAGGCATTGTTAAAAGTGTTGGCTATGGTCATTGGTCCAGTGTAGGGGTTTCATTAATGTTGAGCATAGTGACTGCCCCCTTAGGTTCATTCCCTTTGATATCCTTTATATTGTTTCAGAAGTTGTTACTGTCCCTCTAGGAGTTCAAGAGTGCTTCCCTATAGTATTGTTTTTTAACAAGCTGAATGTCCTGGGTGCTTTCATTCCCAGAAGTTTTATAAGCCTGTATATCACTTGATATAGTAAGGCAGCATGGGGCAGTGTGTAGGTAGCCAGATCAAAATCACCCATTATTTTTATTTATATTCAGATAGTTCTGAATCAGCTAGGCACTAGATCTTGACAATTCCTTTTCAAATGCAAGTCTTTTTTAATGCCATTGGTTATAAGAGTTGATAAAATGTTTCATTCTGAGTAGATCTTGTGAATAATATTATTTTAAGATAACAATGTATATTTTATCAACTTTATGATCCTACTAATAATTTTGCCTGGGGATAACATTGATAATAATATGCTGGATTAATGTTTGTCATATTTAAACAATTGTTTTATCATTGTGCTACTGTTATAGACAGTAGCCCAGATATTCAGAGCAGTTGTGCAATGCGTAACCGAGATGCACAGGCACAACCACAGAACTGCACCCCACTGCCATATTCAACTAATGCAAATGCGCAGCACAAAACGCACTGCACAGAGGTGCAATAGTAATGTATGTGGTGCAAGTACAAGGGGGCATACCCATGAATACACAGCGCAATGGCATATTCAGCCGAAATCCACAGTGCAAGTCAGGAGCAATCCACAGAATGTGCCAGACAGACTTGAACATATAAAAAGAGGCTCAAACACACACACACAGCAGATGTGCAACACTGAGAGAGTCAGTGATGGATGCAGAGCCAGTGCTGATGGAAGCGTTAATGAGGGGTGTGAGGAGGAGGGAGAAAAGGCAATGTGGCCAATGAAGGGCCCAGCGGTGGTATGCCCAACACAGACGGTACCGTGCCCACCTCACCTTTGAGGACTCTGGGGACATAGAGATCGTGGGCCAGTACCGGCTGAATGGGACAATTCTGAGGCAGCTCTGTGAGCTGTGCCATGATGAGTTGCTGGCACCCACCAGAAGGAGTCATGCCATGTCAGTGGAGACCAAGGTGACAACAACAATGTGCTTGCTCACCACAGGCACCTTCCAGAAACCAATGGGGGCAACCACTGGGATCACCCAGTTGGCCATGTCCTGCCTTCTCACATAGTTCCTCAATGCCCTGCTGCCACATGCTTCAGAGTTCATACAATTCCCAAGCACACAGGCAGAGTGTACAGCAAACATGCAGGACTTCCACAAGGTGGCACATGTGTCAGGCATGATAGGGACCATAGACTGCACCCATGTGGCCATACGCACACCACATGACCCAGAGGGGGCCACCTACATGAATAGGAAGGAGTACCCTTCGGTCAACTGCCAGGTGGTGTGCCATGCCATGGGGTGCATCACCAATGTCTGTGCCACACACCTCGGGAGTGCACATGATGCATTTATCTGGCACAGCTCCATCTTGTGCCAGAGATTCAAGTGTGGGAAGAGCCCCACAGGGCACCTGTTAGGTGAGCAAGGCATGGGGAGGAATGTGGGTGCAGCCATGCCATGGGCAGAGGCCCATGACACAAAAGGAGGGAGTGGGTTGGGTGGCAGCAGGTGGCAGGGGTGAGGGATGCAAACAACCAATGCATACTGATAACCGTATCCTCTACCCACACAGGTGACAGCACCTACCCTTTGAAGCCCTGGCTGCTCACCCCCTACTGACGCCCATCCACAGCTGTGGAGGAGAGGTTCAACAAGGCACACACTGCCACACGCAATGTCATTGAGCATTTCTTCAGCATGCTCAAGATGCAATTCCATTGCCTAGACAGGTCAGGTGGTGCCCTACAGTACAGCTTTGCGAAAACTTATAGCCTATTCCTGCACTGCTGCATGCTGCACAACATGGCCATTGACGGTGGATTAGCTGCCCAGGTGGATGAGAGCGACAGCAGCGAGAATGATGGTGATGACGGACCAGAAGGGGGTGCACAGCCACCCATGGGGAGGAGGGACCCCAGGCTGGCAGGACTTGCCAGGAGGCACCGGGCCACCATCACACAGGAGCACTTCGGGGACCAGAGGTAAGTGGAAAGGCATGCCTGCTGTGTGTGCATGGACAGTCACCCCACTCACAGGGGCACACGGTCACACAGGGATGCATGAATGCACCAACACGGGCACACACGCAGCATGTACAATCATTGCATAACCACACAGCTACACGCCCACAGCACAGTGCAGAGGCATGGGTGCGCGCACACACACACACACACACACACACACACACACACACACACACACAGCAGCAGGATGTGGCATGGATCAGAGTCATGACACCGGCACACAGGCAGGGCCAGCACAGTGCTGCCATCATCACACCCACACCACAAGGCCCAGCAGCACAGCAAGCACAAACAGAGGATGTGCCTCATGCCACACATGCATACTACCTTACGCACAGGACATCACCACACACTAGGCAACGGCAGTGGTCAGCAGGATAGGACAGCACACCCAGCAGGCCTACTGTGCGGTGCCACGGCCACCACGGCCATGTGGATGGCCATGACCAGGCTGTGTGGCAGCCACTGGCTGCACAACAGCTACCAGGGGTGTGTCCAACACACTCATGGAGATGGAGGCCTGAGAACGTGACCGGGTCCTCACTGGGGTGTAGAGCCAAGTGAACAGAGCAGCGCTGGGGTTTTCGGGGATGACCATGTCGGAGCCCGGCATCAGCCATGCAGGGGTTGCCAGATGCCGTGTCCATGGTGTGGATGTGCCACTGCAGGGAGTTCTACATGCATGGCCATGCCCAGTGGATGCCAGTGATGCAAATCCAGCTGCAATAGTACTGGCTATGCGGTCCAGCGATGCGGTCATAGCCTTCCACAACTGCCGGTGCTCACCAATGAGCTGTGCACATCCACTGTCTTGCCGCTCAGCCAACTGATGCATCTCAACCCACAGTGCACGGATCTCAGCCCCAAGCATCACCTGGTTGTCCACAGATGCCTGTAGCAGCCTGGTGTGCTCATCCAGCTGGTCAGCACCCTGCACAGCCTGGTGCAGATGCTGCCCACCTGGGGGTATCGTGGCATGCTGGTCAATGCCCTGCTCCTGTGGACTCTGCACAGGGGACTGCGCAGGGGGTGTTGCATGTGTGGGCGCACTGGAGGCGGCCCCTGTGGCATGCTGCCTGGTGGTCACTGCATCCCGTTGCCACTGCCCAGCCAGCTGCTGGGCTGACCCTGTGGCAACGGTGTCTGTGGCAGTGCCCCCCCTTGCCAGGCACAGCGGCAGTACCACATGCCACTGTGCGGCCATGGTCAGGGTGCGGCTGCACATTCGCCATCATGCCACCAGTGTCCACCGGTGCCTGTGTCTGGCCCTGTGCCCTGGGTGGCACCACCTGGCCAGGGCCTTCCAGGATCAGTGTTATGTCATCATCTGAGTCGGATGCACCACCCAGCTGTGTGCCCGTGACAAGCACGGGCAGGCCCTCACTGAGCAGTAGCTCTGACAGTGTGTCATCATCGTCTAGGCCCAGTAGGTCCAGTAGCCCCAGAATGTCCTGATGCAGACAGTCCCTGTCCCAAATGCCCATGGACATGGATGGCAACTCCTCCTCTGGTCCAATGTTGGCGGTAGCATCCTGTATTGTACCACAGAGGCATGATGGCGCTGGAAGACAGAAAACCATAATGAGTGGTGGTGTTGGCACCATGCAGGCTGGACCTGTGTCCCAGCGATAGTGCCTGTGCACCCTACCCGTGCTGGCATGCAGCGATGTACGCCCAGGTGGCAGCATATGGCAGGGTGGACATGACGGCAACGGTGCTCATGATGGGCCTGCCATGCTGGCCGGCAGTGCTGCATAGTGTGAGCACAACACACGGCCGGCATGGGGGGGCACCACATACAGTGCCAGCAGTGGGGTGGCATACAGCGGATGTTGCCCTGGTGGACCATGCCATGCCGCAGGTGCACTGGGCATGCAGCACCCTGTGGCTGGGTGACCACGCCACACACCCTGGTGCATGTGCCCTGGCCACAGTATGGTAGCTGTGCAGCCATCCCACTGTTCCAGGGTACACAATGCCATGTCTGACATCCCCATGTGTGTCGTGCACTGCTACATGCCACACTCACAAGGGTCACTCAACACAGCAGGTGGCACGCCTGCACAGGTCAGCCCGCATCCCCCCCATGGGTGCCCCACAGTGACTTACAGTGCTGTGAGGGGCTGCCACCCATCTGGAATCATCCACCAGGGATGCCCTCAATTGTGGCATGGCTGATGGTTGCCGCCACCAGCTCCTCAGTCGCCATCAGTGCCGGGGCGGTGGCGGGACGCCCGCCCTTCCTGCTCCGGTACACTCTGATGGCCACCACCTTCTCCTTTATGCACCATCTGTCCATCCCCACATTCTTTTTGCACTCCTGTGCACTCCTCTGATGCCTGCTGTCGGCACTTACATAGGTGTTCATCGCATCCCACCCAGCCAACCTGTCCTGCGGGGTGCCCATGGCTCCACTCAGCAGGTTCTTCCTGTCAATGTAGGCCTCAAATAGTGCCTGCAGCTCCTCCTTTGTGAAATTGGGCCTGCATGCTCCTCCGCTCCCTCAACCTCAGACATGATACTACCTGTGGACAGAGACAGAAAGGGCCGTCAGCATCATGCAAGACCACACAGGATCTGTGGTGCTCTGTCAGCATGGACATCCCATTCCCAGCATGTGCATCCCCTTACCACAAACACTGGCTGCAATATCTGTTGGTGGCCTGTGCTGTGGCATGGCACTTTTATGGTGCAATGCATGCAAATGATCTGTGGTGCAACTGTAATGTGATGCAAATGAACCTGACTGTGCCATGCATAGCCTCAGGAGGCAATCTTCATATGCCAATTGAATATTGTGAATTTGTGCCTTGCTCAATATGATTGCACTGGAGCAACCATGCGGTGCATGTCCTGTGCATGTCTGGCTGCATGACGTGCATGTGTGCCATCGGTGGCACCATGTCCATTGGCCAATCACATGACCGTGTGTGTTGCACGATGGTTCACCATTGCGCATGCAGTGCTGGGTGCCTACTGCGCATCCAGGTGCAGTGCTCCGCCAGGGCCCATGGCGCAGAGGCACCAGATATGCCATGCCACCTACAGCCCACATATGAGCCTGCATGACATTGCGTAGGGTCATGCCTTGTGCCTACAGGGTCATGGACATGACCCTGTGCCCCTTCCAGGCCGTGCCTCAGTGAGCATGAACAGTGCTGTGAATACGCCTCCACTGCACACTGCAATCATGCATCAATGTGCTGCACCTCATGTACATTAGGCCACTATTGTGCAACGTAATTGAGCAATACCACATGCATGCAGTGTAGGCCGCAGCACTCGCATCACCTAACTTGGTTTCAGGGCGACATGGTGGGTTCCAGGAGTCATGCATGGTGGGCACTTAATAGTTCGGAGGTGGAAATGTGCAACCTAGCTGTGCTGGTGGAGCCCTATGCACACCAGCTCTTCGGCAATGCGGACCTGCAGGTGCCGCAGTCCCAGGTGTGGGACAAGGTGGCGGCAGGCCTTGAGCGCTGCATGGACGTGCCGCACACAGGTGAACAGTGCCTGCACTGGTATGGGATCTTCGGCGGAGGGATCCGGGATGCCTATGCAGGCTCCAGGTGAGGGCGCAGCAGGCTGCAGTGCCACAGCCAGGTAGGTGTCCATGCACATCGTGCATACCCATAGTGTTCTTGTACTGTGCTGCCAGGTGCACTGCATGTGCAGCTACTGGGGGGGACATTGTGCTGGCGGGTGCTGCATGTTCTGTGTGACTGCCACACACACCTCTGTTGTGTGTGGTGCTCTTGTCCAGGCACCAAGGCCCACAGGCTGGTGATGTACCATCCCATGCTGTGCTAGCTGTGTGCATGGGGTAGTGGGGGTGCATGGCATTCCACCCATGTCCATGTCTGTCTCTCTCTATTCCATCCACAGGTCTGGAAGACTGCAGGAGGGCCAGGGTGGCCGTGGCTGTTGACAGGCAGCGCTGTGATAGTGCCATCACTGGCGCATTGGTGCAGGGCTGGCCAGGTAAGCTCATGCAGCATGTTGTTCGGTGCATCTGTGGGGCTATGTAGGGCGCTGGGGTCTGGCCTTGGGCTATGCTGCCATGCTTGGACACTGCATGGGTAGGTGCCTACCTCAGTGGTCTTTGCTGTGCTGCACTGTGTGTGCGGGCACCGTACATGTATCCTCTGTGTGGTGGCATCCCAGCGCTGCCCCTGTTGGGGTGGGGCGGTGTGGACAGACCCCATGGTATGTGGCCACAGGGTGTTTGCTGGCTGCCTCATGTGGTGTGCGCCTGCACGGTGGTGTACTCTGCATTGCCATGTGTGCATGTCACCAGATGCGGCCTGGCCATCCTGCTGTGGGCTGCTATTTGGCCGGCTATTGCTGCCCTCCGTGCTCAGACTCTTGGGGATCCGTCCTCCAGTGGGTGCAACCGCCGTTCATTGCACTTGTTTGGGTGGGCCAGGGCTCCTTCTGGCATGTCGATTATCACCTATTCTGTCCCTTCTCCTAGGTCAGGCTGGGAATCGGGCCCAACAACGATGGACAACCTGAGTGGTGGGTACTTTTGTCATCCTGAACAGGCTGCTATGCCAGAATAATGCTTTGATGGCCATGCTGCTGCAGATGGGGTGGTGCCAGCTGGTAGCCACAGAGTCACTGAGGCTTGATGTACAGCAGCTGTGGGTGTCATTGCAGAACTGGCGCTGATGTTCCATGCGCACAACCCTACTGCTGACTGGTCATCCCCTCCCACCACCCCTGTTTGCAGGGTGATACTTCCTCCCATCTGTACCTACCCCCAGTCCCTGTCCCCTGCTTCCACTGTTGCCTCACCCTGTGTTTCCCCTGTTGCAGGTCCTGGGTCCCCTGTTAGCACACATTTGTTACTGTTTTGCTGAGTAAAGTTCAATTTTTTTCTATGACATCTGGGTCTGTGTTTCCTTTGCAGGCAGTGTGTTGCACCATGCTGCAGGTGTCTGTTTGTGTACATGGGTGTATCCCCTGCTGTCCCACTGCTGTGTCCTCTGGGTGGTGCTCTTGTGTGCACTGGGCCTGTGTGCTGTGTCCTTGTATCAAGTGTGCCCATGGACGGTGGGTGTCACACTACCCTGTGTGCTGTCCTGCACCATGTGCCCTTGTCTGCCTGTGCTGCTCTTCCATCTGCATGTCATGCTGCCCCTGCCAGTGTGCCCTGCAGTGCTGTGTCCTTGTCCTAGCTGGGTTGTGGGCTGTGTGCCCCTGGGTCCCCTGTGCCTCCCTCTCCCCTGTCCCCCTGTCCTTTGTGCTTGTGTGGTGTCCTGGCACCCTGGCTGTGCCACTGTCCACTGCATCGCCACCTGTTGGGGTTGTGTTGCAGGTGCTCTGGCATTGGCCTGCCCATGGGCATGCTTTCGGGGTGGGTGGGTTGGTGGGCCTTGTGGCTTGTGTTGCTCTAGGTGGCCTGGCATCCTGTTTGGGCCATCCCCCGGTGCTCCTGTGGTGCGTCCTAGATGGTGTGCCCTTGTTGTTTGTGTCTGGCAGTGCTGGTGTGGCACTGTGCTCCTGTGCAGCCCTGCCTTTGCATCCCTATTGCCTCTTGCACTTGCTCAGCCTGCTGGATTCTGCATCCTTGATTGCTCCTGCATGTTCTTGGTTGCGACATCGCATGTCTGCTTGCGTGGTGGCACAACATTGCTATATTCAATGTGCTTTGCGCTAGTGCATGCCGGTGGTGCATCATCTGAATATGGCATCCGTGTCCCCTGGTGCATCTGCATTGCGCTGCATATTCCATTGCGCACCCCCGGGCGCATTTCTGAATATCTGGGCCTGTATATCTATTGTAATATGCTTTTTTAATGTTTGTTTTAATAGTTTTAATACCAGTAACTTTGTTGTTGATAAACTAAAAAACTAAAATTACTTGAGATTACTTCATTGTGTTAATATTTGTGTGTATTTATTGGTTATATTTTCAACTTTGATTTACTTTTGTAATTTTATGGTTACAAATGTAAATGAAAGTTTCTCTCAATTTGTTTATCATTTTGAAATATATGAATTAATAACACTTATATTATGATGCATAAGAAATATGATTACTTATGTAATTATAGTATGCTTATAGTTCAGACATAATTTGATTCTCCATCCTATGACCCTGTGAGCTAAGAGAAAAACAATAAGACGTTATACAAAGGATAAATGTACTGTACTTTGGACTACAGCGCAGAACAGCTAAACATTGGAACTCCAAAGGCTTGAACTGTCCTGGTTTGAAGGAGTTCAAATTAAATAAGTATGCCCAACAATATTGCGCTGAGACTGTGTTTTTGCCCTGAAAGCAGAAATGCAACAAAATTGGGCAAAACATTTGACCCTACCTTTTTTTACTATGAAATATTCAAGGCATTTTCCAGTTTTACTTGATGGTAACTTTTCCTAGCTTCACCAAAATGTGAGTATTTTAAAAATGTTTAAATTAATTTTTTTTCTCAAGGAAAAAAAAAAGATGGACACCATATTTGACTCAGAGATATCATTGTAGACCTAGCAAGTGTTAATATTGAGAAAAGGTAGCATGTCAGCGCCACAAAACTCAATACAGCATGGTAGAAAACAGTGTGGACAAAACCGCAGGAGTCAAAACCATGCCTGTCAATAACAGTGAAGCACAAAACAGCATAAGTAAATATATTTACACTGGAGTGGTGATCCATGGTGGCATGGTGTTGTAATAGTAAATCTACACCAAAGCCAAACATTTACTGGAGTGACGATCCATGGCAGCGTGGTGTTAATAACAGTAAATCTATATGTGCTGTTTTGTGCTTTGCTGTTATCGACAGGTGTGGTTTTGACTTCTGTGGTTTTGTCCATGCTGTTTTCTACCGTGCTGCATTGTTTTTCATGGAGGTCGACATGAAACCTTGAGAAAATACCCTTTGCCACCCACCTCCTTAAAAGACTAAACAAACAGGTAATATTAAATACTCGCTGAAAATGAAAAAATAGAATCAGCATTTCAACCATATTTTTTTCAGGTACTATTTATAATGAGAAAATAGCAAAGTTAGTGGAGAGGCAAGGGAAAATAAGGAATATACTGTATATGTGAGGTAAAGGAATAGGTGGGTGGATGGATCAAGGAGAAAATATGAAATAATAGACAAGTTAAGAGTAGAAGCTGGAAAACAAAAGGTGATGATGGATGGAGAGAGAGAGAGAGAGGGCATAGTAGGAATGAATGAGATGTGGAATCCTCAAGCAGAGACTAATTAAATAGAAACATAGAAACCGATGGCAGATAAGAGCCACTTGGCCCATCCAATCTGCCCCTTTTCCCTACCTACTGTAATACCTCAGACTTTACTTGGTCTCCCGCTTTACCCTCCCTTTCCTAACCAGTAAGGTTCCTTTATGCTTATCCCAAGTGTTCTTAAATCCTGGTACAGTTTTGGCCCCGACCACTTCTGGTGGGAGGCTAGTCCAGGCATCCACCACTATTTCTGTGAAGAAGTACTTCTTCATGTTTCCTCTGAATCTATCCCCCTCCAGCTTCATGGCATGACCCCTTGTTCTTGTGCATTTTTTTTCTGAAAATGCTTCCATCTTGTATCTTATGTAATTTGAAAGTCTATCATATCCCCCTCTCCCTCCCTTCCTACAAACTGTACACATTGAGGTCCTTTAACCACTCTTCACAGGACTTTTGATGCAGGCCCTGCATCATTTTAGTTGCTCTCCTTTGGACTGCCTCTACTCTGTCTATGTTCTTCCAGAGATGTGATCTCCAGAACTGGACACAGTACTCTAGGTGAGGTTTCACCAATGATTTATACAGTGGTATCACCACCTCCCTCTTTCTGCTGGTGATACTCCTGCCTATGCACCCTAGCATCCCACTAGCTCTCCCCACCACCTTGTCACACTGTTTGGCCAACTTTAGGTCAGATATGATTACCCCCAGGTCTCTTTACTGCTTGGTGGTCATCAATACCACTCCCCCCATCTTGTACTCTGCCTCTGGGTTTCTGTGCCCCAAGTGCATGATTTTGCAATTCTTCACACTGAATATTAATAGCCACACTTTTGACAACTCCTCAAGCTTTCTTAGATCTCTATTAATATTTTTCACCACCCCAGTGTGTCTACCCTATTGCAGATCTTGTGTGTCATCTGCAAAAAGGCATACTTTCCCTTCTAACCCCTCTGCAATGTTGCTAATAAAGACATTAAAGCAGCAGTGCAATGAAAAAGGTTATTCCAAGAAGTTAATTTTCTGCTATGGTTATGAAAAATATTGGCAAAACTATTAATTTGGGTTTTCTGGATGCTTTTCATGCTATGTATCATACATGTGCATTGTTATCTGAATTCTTACCTCCTCAGGTACTCAATATTATTTCTATGCAAAAATGTGGTGGCCATTTTTTTCTTGAGAAATAATTATTTTAAAACTTTCATAAAATTCCTAAATGATGACGGAAACTGAAAATATTACCACCACAATAAACTGGAAGACATCAGGCATTAATTAGGAAAAAAAAGGTGGGGTCAAATTTTAGCCCATTTTCATTGCACTGCTGCAATACTGATACTGATCCTTGTGCACCCTGCTGGTCAACTTCCCTTCCTTGGAGCAAACTCCCTTTACCACCACCCTCTGTTTCCTATCCCTCAACCAATTTCTTACCCAGTTTACCACCTTTGGACCAACTCCCAGGATTCCCAGCTCGTTTATGAGTCT
Organism: Neoceratodus forsteri; assembly: GCA_016271365.2. NCBI lineage: Eukaryota > Metazoa > Chordata > Ceratodontiformes > Ceratodontidae > Neoceratodus > Neoceratodus forsteri. Next base: position 511,138,359 of record CM028134.1, on the reverse strand, counting down.
CCTATATGGAATGGTGTCAAAGGCCTTACTGAAATCTAGGTAGGCCATAACCACTTCAACACCCCGATCAATTTCCCTGGTCACCCAGTCAAAACAATCTATCGTGTTTGTTTGACATGACCTCCCTGTTGTGAATCCATGCTGCCTCAGATATTGTAAGCCACTGGACTCAAGATACTCCACAGTCCTTTCCTTCAGTAGAGATTCCATTAATTTGCCCAACAAAGAAGTCAGGTTGACTGGCCTGTAATTTCCAGTCTTCTTCCTTCTACCACTTTTATGAAGTGGGGCAACATCTGCCCAACTCCAGTCCTCCAGAATCACACCTGTCTCCAGTGAAAGGCCGAATAGGACTGTCAGAGTTGCAGTCAGCACCTCTCTGAGCTCCATCAGTATCCTTGGATGTATCCCGCCTGGCCCCATTACCTTATCCACTTCCAGATTTACGAGTTACTTCAGTACTCTCTCATTTGTAAATGGACTTGTATCCACCTCCCTTCTGTCAATGCTCCTGTCTCCTATTGTGGTCCCTTGCCTTCCCCTTCATCTGTGAACTCTGAACAAAAGTATTTGTCCATGATGTCTGCTTTTTCCTGGTCCTCTTCTACTCCCTTTACCTCCTTAATCTTACAATCCCTCCCTTGGCTTTTCTTCTTTTGCTTACATACCTAAAGATGTCTTGTCCCCTTTCTTTACGGCCTGGGCTATTTTCTCTTCTGTGCCTTTACACTCCTGACTGCTTTTCCTGCCTCCCCCTGCTTCTCCTGATAAACCTCCCTATCATCCTCCCTCTGTATCTCTCATTATACCTCCTGAATGCTAATGTTTTGCCCTTTCCTTTCCAGTCTCCTCATTTGAGAACTATAGTGGTCTCTTTTTCCAGTTGCTTTTGCTAACTTGCCTGACGTAGAAGTTTGTTTCCCCTCACTATGGCCCCTTTTAGTCCTGCCCACTGTTTATCCACACCACCCAAATAATTCCCCCTGCTAGGGCATCACTGAGGCATTCCCCCATCTTTGTAAAGTCAATCTCCTGAAGTTCAGGACCCTCACCTTTAAATGGGCATAGTAAGAAGGCTGAAAGGTAAAAATGTGGGGGAAGGAAACTGGAACACCTGGAGAAAATGGATATTTTCTTCCCTGTGGGTAGGGAGAGAGCAATTTTGCTATCAGAGCAAGGCCAAGGAGGCAACCGACTAAGGCAGCTAGAACCTTTCTGCTAGAACACTTCTGATTAGAGAGAAAGCAGACAGATACTTTATTTGAAGTGTAGGGTCTACAAGATAAATTGGGACCTTCAATTAGGGTAAAAAAAATACACAAGAGTTAGTGTGCTAGTCTGAGTTGGGGGAAGGGAACTGTTATTATTTTTGCAGTCAGCTGGCTGAGCATGAGAGCTGTAAACTGGGGGATGTGGCTTAGGCAGAAGTAACCAAAACAAGAGCAAGAGCAACCCCACAGCCGGGTGTGCTACAAGAAAACAAATAGCAAGGCACAGTAAATCAAGCACCACCTACCACCAATGAAGCAAGGAAGCAACAATAAAGTAATCTAAAATTTCAGTTTAATTAATAAGTGTTGACCTCAAAACATGCAAAAAGCATGAAAACAGGGGAACACCAGTAGGCTCCACCAACTCCTACCGTTTTTGCCACAGCGTTTTCAGGAAGTGTGTTGGTGAGGCCTGTTGGCATTCCCCCGATTTCATGCTTTTTGTATGTTTTGAGGTCAGCACTTCTTAATTAAACTGAGATTTTAGATTACTTTACTGCTGTTTATTTTATCATTTTCATTGGTGGTGGGTAGTACTGGATTTACTGGGTACCCCACCACGTGAGCGCTACCAGAATAGTGCTACACTGTATGGTGCTAGTCTGGTAAACGCTCACATGGACAGCAACTGGGGATTTACAGTGTTTGCTGTAAGCATTCCCCTGGTCACTGTCCATGGTGCTGGTGCATCTCAATGGCACCAGAATTTGGAAGGCTGGCTGAGCTGCTCCCATGGCATGGAGGACTAGGGTATTGAGCAGCTTGGCCAGCACTAGTGGGAGACCAGGATTCTAATTCTGGTCTCCATGTTTTTAGCATTCCTCGGAACTTAGTTTTATTTTTACATGGGGCTGTAATGGCCCCGTAAATTTTAACTTTCCCTGGGATCTGCTCCCCTTGGAGTGAGAATCCTAAAGATGGGGTGCAGTGGGCAGAGGCCCCTGCAAAAATAAAATTGGTGCCATTTTTACCGCATGCTCCTAACTGATGCTATTGTTGTCAGAACTGTTTGGACTCAGTGCTGATTTACTGTGCCTTAGGCAGAAGTAACCAGATGTCTACATTTAGACTTTCTTGTAGTTATCTATTGCCCTCCCACCACCCTACCACCCTTAGCCAGTTCCACTTTTATAAGTACTTGATTTGATTGACAGCAGGAACTTACTGTTTGGGAGCAGGAAGGGAGGGATCACCAAGACACATAAGACTCACCATCCTTGAAGGAAAAGAGTAGCTCTCCTTCCCCCTCAGCTGCTGGAGATCTAACTCTGAGCAAGGAAGGAGGATACTACAAAGACACATAAAAACTTGACTTTGAGGAAGGAGGTAGGGAGAAAGAAGGGAAGAAGAAGAAAATAAATAGGTTGTTTTCAAGGGGGTTTGTGAAAATAGTGCTTCTGGGAGAGTAAGCCTGTAAGTTAACCATTTAATCAGGTGAATTTTTAGGGATAGACAGTGCTAAAGGGTGTGAGTGTGCAAATAGTGCTTCTAGGAGTTGTTAGCCTGTAGGTTAACTACTGGATTGGGCACATTTTAAGGGGTAACTTAACTATTGGATTGGGTAAATTGTTAGGAGGTAGCAGGTAAGGTCTAGATATAGGGAATAACTATGATGGGAGTGGTGCAGTACAGCAGCTGTGGGGCAGCAGTCCTCAGGGAAATTTTGAGACTGCGGTGCTACCCCATCTGCAGGCACCTCTCTTTGCTGAGGGAGGAGGTTGCCAGACTTAAGGTTGAGATGGCTTGGGTTAGGAGTACCTACTCACCCACTCAAGGGCCACCAAGTCCACCTCTGCTTCTTCAAAGGGTGCCGGGTATGAGGAGCGGTTGGACAATGGTGGGCTCTGGGAGGGTTAGGGTAGTGGAATATAGGCACATCACAAATCCCATACTATTACAGAACTCCTATGCCACACTGGCAGGGTGGGACTACCCCACAGAGGTACCCAAGGTAGTGACTGGGATGGATGTGGAGGTCCTCTATGGTGGAGACCCCAAGGGGATGACAGAGGACCCCAGAGGTGTAGGAAGTGAATCCTGTTGGGGGACTCAATAGTTAGAGGATACATTTGGGGACTGGTAGGGATGAGGAGAGGGTGGTAAGTTGCCTTCCCAGTGCCACAGCTCATAGGGATGGAAGGGGGATTGTAAGAATTGCCAGGGAGGCAGGGATGGAGGAAGAGCTAGATGTCATTGCCTTCTTTGGGACAAATGACCTGGCTGGGGAGAGGCCAGATGCTGTTCAGGAAGAGTTCAGGAAACTGGGTAGGGGTCTTAGACAAGTAGCACAATGTGTTACTTTCTTAGAGGTGCTACCTGTCCATGACAAGGAGGATGACATGAAGCTCTGTACCAGGGACTTCATCTTATAGTTGAGTAAGTGGCACAGAGAAGAGGGATTCAGATTCACTGGGGACTGGGGCTCCACATGGAAGGATAGAGGCCTGCACAGGTACGATGGCCTACATCCCTTCAGGAGGGGAACCGAGATCCTTAATGCACAGTTTAAATGTTACATTAGTAAGCATTTAAACTAGCCAATGGGGAAGTGGAATAAGGCAAGGAGACATAGTCTGCCCTCCCCACATGCTTAGAGGATCAGCAATGGGAATCTCGAGGGTGGAAAGTCCCACAGGGTACAAACACAAATAGGAAATCAGGAGGAAGAGGGAAGGGGAAAGATAATAGTGGAGGAAAAGGGAAGGGGCAAAAGGGCAAGAAGAGGGAACATGGCAGTATAAAATGAAGAGACATGTGTGCAAATGCTTGATGTCTGGACAGCAAGATGGTAAATCTAGAGGCCACCATGGTAGCAGGAGACTTGGACATAGTAGCAATTACAAAGACCTGGGGCAATGAAAACCAGGACTGGGAAGTAGCCATACCAGGGTATGTGCTATTCGTGAGAGACAGGGTAGGAAAAAAGGGAGGGGGTGGCTCTTTACGTGAAAAAGAACATAAAGGCCACAGAAATACAAGGGGGACAGAGTAAAGTAGAGGTACTGTGGGTCACCCTGGAGACGGGAAGGGGGCTGCTATCAGGATAGGGGTGATCTACAGACCTTCAGCACAGGGAGAGGAAGGAGATAAGGATATGACAGATGGAATACAAGGGATGGCTAACAAGGGTGAGGTACTGCTAGTGAGGGACTTCAATTTACCAGATGAGGATTGGAGCCTACCTGCTGCAGCATCAATTAGAAGTAGGGAAATCCTAGATTCCCTGCAGGGGGCAACTAGATAAAGAACCAACTTGTGAGGGGGTGTTACTGGACCTAGTACTGTCAAACAGAGACAGTGTCACTAATGTCACAATGGGAAGCCACCTGGGGACTAGTGATCATCGTACAATGTGGTTCAACATAAGGACAGGGCCAGAACTGAGCCACACTAAAACAAGGGTCCTGGACTTCAGAAGGGCCAATTTTAAGAAAAATAGGAGAGTGCTTCAGGGAAGCTCTAGCAGGAAAAGGGAACAAGTGTGGGGTAGAGGAAAAGTAGGCAAGAAAAAATCAGGCCATTGAGAAGGCAAAAGACCTCTGTGTCAAGCAGGTTAAAGAGCAAGACAAGAAAGAGACTGCTACGGTTCTCCAAGCAAGTAGCAGAGAAGGTAAAGGAAAAGAAGCAGACATTCAAAAGCAAGAGGGGACAGAGAGATGATCTCAGATCTAGAAATGGATAGCCATCTGGGAACAAGTGACCACCAAACAGTGTGGTTCATGATAAACACAGCCACAGAGTCAAGCCACACAAAAGTGAGGGTACTGGACTTTAAAAGGGCTGACTTTGACAAAATGAGAGAGTACCTCAGAAAAGCACTAGCAAATGGGCAAGAAGGAGAGGTGGAGGAACCGTGGAGAAACACCAAAAGTGCCATCACAGAGGCAACTAACCTATGTGTGAAGCAAATAGACAAATCAAAATGAAGGAAAGAAAACACTATGGTTCTCAAAAGAGGTGGCAGGGCAGGTTAGGGACAAAAATATAGCATTCAGGAAGAATAAGAAAACACAGAAGGAGCAGGACAGAGAACTGTGCCAGTTAAAGCAGAAGGAAACGGAGAAGGAAGTCAGATTAGCAAAGGCCCAAACTGAGGAAAAGATAGTCAACTCAGTTAAAAAGGGGGATAAAACCTTTTATAGGTACATTAGGGAGCGAAGAAAGACCAAGGAAGGGATAGTGGCCATTCCCCCTCTGATGCAGCAAACAGACTTCAGCAGGACTTTGATAACATCCAGCATTAGTTTCACACACATCAACGTTTTCTAAATGCTAAGAAGACAGTATCCATGACCTTTGGCACTAGGCAGAGACTCTCTAGGCTTCCCTCAATGCCCACCTTCCATACCCTCAAAGGGACAGTCCTTGAGGACACCCCTTCTTTCAGACATCTGGGGGTTTGACTTAACCAACACCTCACCTTCTCTGGACATGTGGATGCCATCCTAAAAAGCTGCAACCCAAGCTAGGCACCCAATACAGGAACCGGAAGAGTATCTCTCTCCTGGCAAGGAGCGAACTTGTTCAGAAGATGATCCTCCCAATCCTGGACCACTGTGACGTAGTTTACAGTGCCGCTCCTAAGACCTCCCTAGCCAGACTGGATACCTTCTTCAATTCCTTCTGTTGCTTTGCTCTAGATGTTCCTCCTCTTATCCATCACTGTCAACTCTATCATTCCCTGGCATTCCCTTCACTAGGAAATAGATGGCACATGCACTGTTCAAAATTTGCCTCCAAATTTTGGCATGGTTCACTCCCAACCTACCTCAGCTCTTCCCTGACAGTTCCCCCTCCCTCTACCCATTCCCTTAGTGTGTAATACTTCGTACAATATAAATCCTGGTAATTGTTGTACACACCATTATTTACTAATGAACTATGTAATTTTTTCTTGTGTTCACTTGCTGCTGGTTACTGTATTTTTGTATGTTCTATTCCAACTCCCCTTTCCCCTAGGACCCACCGTGAGACAAGCAACTTGTTGTTCAGTGTGCCCTTCCAGGTGAAACTCTTGAATAAATAAATAAAAATAAATGAAATAGTGAGGCTTAATAAAGGGGAGGATGGGTGGGTAGTGGGTGACAGTAAAAAAGCAGGGATACTGAATGAATACTTCTGCTCAATATTCACAAAAGAAGAGGAGGGGGTGGTACCTAATCCAATTAATAGATGCACTCTGGATAGGGGGGGTCAATACCAGTCCATTCGCAGAAGAAAGAGTTCTGAAAGAATTCCTAAAACTGAAGGTGGACAAAGCAATGGGGCCTAATGGGAATCACCCCAGCATTCTAAAAGAACTAAGGGGAGAACTAGTGACATCACTGACTACTCTTTTTAACAAATCATGGGAGGATGGTGTGGTACCTGAGGACTGGAGGAGGGCGAATATGATTCCCTTTCACAAAAGTGGGAGGAAAACAGAGTCAGGAAACTACAGACCTGTTAGTTTGACCTCAGTGGTAGGGAAAATGATGGAATCACTTCTGAAAGAAAGAATTGTTGAGTACTTAGAGGCCAGTGGGGCACAGGATCCAAGGCAGCATGGATACACTGCGGGAAGGTCATGTCAGATGACTCTAATAGATTTCTTTGATTGGGTGACCAAAGTAGTAGACCAGGGAGGGGCTGTGGACATGGCCTGCCTAGGTTTTAGCAAGGCATATGACACAGTCTCAAGCAAAAGATTAATAAACAATTTAGCTAGCCTGGGAGTGGGTCCCAGGGTGGTAGTCTGGTTAAAAAACTAGCCAGACAACAGGACACAGAGAGTAATAGTAAACGGAGTCCACTCCAAAGAAAGGGGGGTTACTAGTGGGGTACTGCAGTGTTCAGAACTGGGACTGGTCCTTTTTAATGTCTTTATAAGTGGCATTGCAGAGGGACTGGAGGGAAAAGTACTGTATGCCTCTTTGCAGATGACACAAAGATCTGCAATAGGGTTGATACACAAGGTGGAGGTGGAAAGGATGAGAATGGAATTGGCAAAGTTGTAGGAATGGTCAAAAGAATGGCAGCTTGGATTCAATGCAAAGAACTGTAAAGTAATGCACCTGGGAAACAAAAAACCCAGGGGAACAGTACACAGTGGGGGGGGGTTACTATCAACAACAAAAATGGAATGCGACCTGGGGGTCGTCATATCACATGACCTAAAGGTAAGCAAGAAATGTGAGAAGGCAATAAGGAAGGCTGGGGGGATACTGGGACGTATTGGGAGAGGCATCACCAGTAGAAAACAGGAAGTTGTTATCCCTCTGTAAAGACAGTTGGTGAGACCCTATCTGGAGTACTGTGTGCAGTTCTGGAGACTTCATCTCCACAAGGACATAGACAGGATGGAGGCAGTCCAGAGGAGGGCAACTAAAATGGTGCAGGGTGTGAACCAGAAGTCATATGAAGAGAGATTAAAGGATCTTAGTATGCATACCCTTGAGGAAAGAAGGGAGAGGGTGACATGATAGAAACTTTCAAGTTCCTCAAGAGAATCAACAAAGTCCAAGAGGGTAGCATTTTTCAGAAAAAGAGATGTGCAAGAACAAGGGGGGCACAATTTGAAGATGAGGGGGAGACAGCTCAGGTGCAATGTGAGGAAGTATTTTTTCATGGAGAGGGTGGTGGATGCATGGAACAGCCTTCCTGAGGAGGTTGTGGGGGTCAAAAACAGTGGAGGAATTCAAGAATGCATGGGACAGACATAAGGCAATTCTGGTTGGTTAACTAGGATCTGCAGCTTATCCAATAGGTAGGGAAATGGGCAGACTGGGTGGGCCAAGCGGTCCTTATCTGCCATCAAAGTCTGTGTTTCTATGTAAAAGGTATGAGGTGACACAGAAGGAAGAGGACAGGGTGAGTTATCAGGAGAAACAAAGGGAGGCAGGGAAGGCAGTTAGGAGAGCTAAAGCACAAACGAAGAAAAACATTGCCAAATCTGAAAAAAAGGGGATAAAGCTTTCTTCGGCTACATAAGCAAAAAGAAGAAAGGCAAGGCAAGGATAGTAAGACTAAAAGGGAAGGGGGTGAAGTGTTGAAGAAGATCAGAAGAAAGCTGACATACTCAATAAGTACTTTTGTTCAGTATTCACAAAGGAAGAGGTACAGTAGGTGACGGGCCATGGATAATGGAGTAGGGCGTAAAGGAAAGGGAGGTGGGCACTAGCCCTTTTACGGAGGAGAGATTCTTCGGGAAACTAGCAAATCTAAAAGTAGACAAGCCTATGGGGCTGGACGGGGTTCATCCTAGGATACTGAAGGAACTAACCGAGGAACTATCAACTGTCTGCACCTCTGACAGCCCTGTTCAGTCTATGATTGGATATAGTAGAAGTTCTGAGGGACTGGAGGAGGGCAGATGTGGTCCTACTACTCAAAAGTGGGAATAGGGAGGAGGCAGGAAACTACTGACCTGTAAGCCTGACTTCAGTGGTGGGCAAGGTTTGGAAACTCTACTTAAAGAAAGGATTGGGGAATACCTTAATACCACTAGATTGCAGGATCTGAGGCAGCATGAGTTCACAGTGGGTAGATCTTTCCAAACAAACCTGATAGATTTTTTTGACTGGGTTATCAGGGAGGTGGTTTAGGGAGGAGTGATGGATGTGGCCTGCCTGGAGTTCAGTAAGGCCTTCAACACCATTCCACACACAAGACTGGTAAACAAGCTAGGCAGCATGAGAATGGGTCCAAAGATAGTAAAATGTGTACAAAGTTGGCTAAGTAGCCGAACGCAGAGGGTGGTGGTAAATGGAGCTCACTCAGAAGAAGATAAGGTAACCAGTAGGATGCCATGGGGATCAATACTGGGACCGGTCCTCTTCAATGACTTTATTAGCGACATCATAGAGGGGCTGGAAGGAAAGGTATGCCTGTTTGCAGATGACACAAAAATCTGTAACAGAGTGGACACATCAGGGCGGGGGAGTGGGGTGGAGGAAATGAAGAAAGATCTAAAAAAACTGGCAGACTAGTCAAGGGTTTGGCAACTGGGCTTCAACGCCCCCCAAATTTGGCAGCTGGGCTTCAATGCCATAAAATGTAAAATTATGCACATAGAGCACAGAAACCCATGGGCAACGTATCATTTTGGGGGGCAGGTGTTAACAACAATAGAACAGAAAAGGGATCTGGGGATCATCCTATCTGATGACCTGAAGGTAGCAAAGCAGTGAACTAAGGCAAAAGGAAAGGCTAGTAGGATGCTGGAGTGCAAAGGGAGGCATGTCACCAGCAGAAAAAGGGAGGTAGTGTTACCCCTATGTAGATCAATGGTGAGGCCACACCTGGAGTACTATGTCCAGTTCTAGAGGTCCTACCTCAGGAAGGACATAAACTGGGTGGAGGCAGTACAGAGAAGGGCATCCAAAATGGTGCATGGCCTGCATTAGAAGTCCTACGAGGAAAGACTCAGGGAATTAAATATGTACTCACTGGAGGAAAGGAGAGAAAGGGGAGGCATGATAGAAGCATTCAAATACCTCAAGGTATCAATAAGGTACAGGAAGGTGGCATACTGCACAGAAAGAGATGCTCAGGGTTGAGGGGGCATGATATGAAGTTGGAAGATGGAGACTTACAGGTAATGTGAAGAAATACTTATTCATGGAAAGGGTGGTGAATGCCTGGAACAGTCTCCCAGCAGAGGTGGTGGGTACCAAAACAGTAACAGATTTCAGACATGTATGGAATAAACACGGGGGACAATAGTAACAGGACTGGGGGGGGGCTGGAGATTAATCAGGGTCTAGGGTAGCATAGTAGGTAGAGACTTTAGGAAAGACTAGGTGGGTCAAGAGGTCCTTTTCTGTTGACAGCTTCCACGTTTCTATGGTATGTTCACACAGCTAGAATGCATATGTGATTATGCCCACACACACCCTGAATGAAAGTGTGTGTAGCCATACTCACATATAGTATGCAGATGTACCATGCACACATGAAAACAAAGAGAGAGTGGGTAATAGGACAAACTTCAGTGACAAACCAAGGGGGTGATTGAGAGGGTAAGATGGTGATACAAAGTTTTTAGAGCTCTATTCTAAAACTTGGAATTTAGTCCCTTTCCTAACAAATTAATTTGTTTTCCTATGGCCACACAAATGTACCGGAAGCAAAGGACTCGGGCAAGCCCACAGTTGAGTCAATTGAAAAATTATTTTCCTTGAAGACAGGGAAAGTTGCTTTGACTTAGAGCGCTAATGGTTCCTCGTACTCTGCCATAGCAAAGGCTTTCCCTGTTATAGCATGTCCTTTGCCAGCCACTAAGCCGAAAATCCCCACAAAGCCAACACTGTATTCAATACAGACCTTTTGAGTTGAATTTCAAGGGAAGAGCTGGGCTTCATTAGATAAAGTCCATGAAAAACGTGTGGCTATCTCTAGCAGATATATCTTAATCAAAGAAGAGGTGAAAAACTGTGAGGAGAGGATTGAAACTGCAGAAAAGAACCCCGACCCATTAGGGAGTAAGGCCCACATATCCAAAGGAGATATGTAGCCCAAAATGGAGATTCATGGTGCATCTAAGAAAATGCACTGAAGCACGAAATTCAAAAGGGGGAAATGTGCTGCTCATGTCAGAGTGCACAATTGCACAGAAATAATGTATGTGGTGCAGAAAAAGGGGGAGGGCACCTGAATATGTCGTGAAAGTGCATATTCAACCAAAATGAGTAGCACATGTGTTGTGCATCACAAAAATGTGCCACGCAAAGTTAGGTATAAAAGGGGCAGCCCTAAATTGGTCAGCCACCCAGAGGTTGTCTGCAGCACTGCAACAACAATGGACGGGTCTGCCTTTCACATAGTAATAGTGATGGCTGATGTGCGGAGATGGGTTCAACAGCAGTGTGGCTGTGGAAGGGCCTATAGGTGGTATGCTCAACAGAGACAGTGCTGGCGCCACATCACATTCGAACAGTTCAGTGACACAGACATCATGGGCCAGAACTGGCTCAACAGGGCAATTCTGAGACAGCTTTGTGAGCTGCTCCATGAAGATCTGCAGACACCTACAGACAGAAGTCACGCCATGATGGTGGAGACAAAGATAACAGGAGCGCTGTGCCTGCTTGCCATGGGCACTTTCTAGATACTAGTGGGTGACACCACCGGCTTCACTCAGTTGGTCACATCCTGTCTCCTCTCTCAGTTCCTCTCCACTCTGCTGCCCCATGCTAGCTAGTGAGTTCATACGATTCTCTAGCACAGCAGCAGAGCAGACAGAAACAATGGTGCACTTTCACAGGGTTGCATGACTTCCAGGCATGTTGTGGGCAACTGACTGCGCCCACGTAGCTTACAGAGCACCAGCTGGTGGGGACAAAGAGATGTATATAAACAGGAGGGGGTATAACTCCCTAAACTGCCAGGTGGTGTATGAGGCCACAGGGCGCCTCTCAAATGTCTGTGCCTTCTTCCCTGGGAGTGCACATGATGCCTATGTCTGGTCTGGTATCAGTCCTCCCTGTGCCTGTGTTTTGGGTCTGGGGAGATACCCAGTGGTCATCTTGTGGGTGAGTGGAAAATATCTCCACAAACAAGGTTCCCACATGGCCGCATAGTGAACTGATGGCAGCCATGCAGGAGGTGGCCCAGTAGGAATGAGTTACCACAATGGCTGATTTCCATGTGACACATGGGATGGGGGGGGGGAGGCAGAGAGGGGACCGGAATATGACTGACACTGGACAGATGTGGAATACCACGCTAGGAGGGTGTACATATGATGGACTGCAACAGGCACGCGCAACTGCGGTGCTGCCAGCCAGTAGGGGCCTGTGACACTGTGTGAGGGGTAGAACACTGTGACACATTGGAAGAGGACAGCACTGTGTGCCACAATGAGGCAGCAGTGTTGCCATGCCCCACAGACCAAACGCCATGCAGGCTGCAGTGGATGTGACAGTGGACAAACAACAGCTGGGAAAGAGCTACAGAGGTATATGAGGGCATATGCAACTGGGCCACAGTGTCTGGTGTAATGCGCTGATGGGGCAACCAGCTGACACAGAGCTTGGTGGGGTGCAGAATGCCATAGAAACATACAAACATAGACTTTGACGGCAGATAAGGACCGCTTGGCCCACCTGGTCTGACCATTTCCCTACCTAGAGGATAAGCTGCAGATCCTATTTAACCAAGAGCCTATTTCTTCCTACCCCCCACAAAAATTGCCTTATGTCTGTCCCATGCATTCTTGAATTCTCCCACAGTTTTAGACCCCACAACCTCCCTGAGAAAGGCTGTTCCACGTGTCCACCACCCTCTCTGTGGAAAAATACTTCCTCACATTGCCCCTGAGCCGTCTCCCCTCTATCTTCAGATTGTGTCCCCTTGTTCTTGCACATCTCTTTTTCTGAAAGATGCTACCCTCTTGGACTTTGTTGATTCCACTGAGGTACTTAAAAGTTTCTACCATGTCCCCCCTCTCCCTCCTTTCCTCAAGGGTATACATATTAAGCTCCTTTAGTCTCTCCTCATATGGTTTCTCTTGCAGACCCTGCACCATTTTAGTTGCCCTCCTCTGAACCACCTCCATCCTGTCTATGTCCTTGTGGAGTTGGGGTCTCCAGAACTGGACACAGTACTCCAGATGGGGTCTCACCAACTGTCTGTACAGGGGGATAACAACTTCTTGTTTTCTGCTGGTGATGCCTCTCCTTATGCATTGCAGTATCCCCCCAGCCTTCCCTACCGACTTCTCACATTGCTTACCAACCTTAAGGTCATCTGATATGATTACCCCCAGGTCCCTTTCCATTTTTGTTGTTGTTAATACCTCCTCCCTCCCCATTGTGTAATCTTCCCCTGGGTTTTTGTTTCCCAGGTGTATTATTTTGCACTTCTTTGCATTGAATCCAAGCTGCCATACTTCTGACCATTCCTCCAACCTTGACAAGTCCCTTCTCATCGTTTCCATGCCTTCTTGTGTATCAACCCTGTTGCAGATCTTTGTGTCATCTGCAAAGAGGCATACTTTTCCTTCCAGTCCCTCTGCAATGTCACTTATAAAGACATTAACAAGGAGTGGACCCAGTACTGAACTCTGCGGTACCCCACTAGTAACCCCTCTTTCATCAGAGTGGACTCCATTTACAATTACCTTCTGTGTCCTGTTGTCCAGCCAATGTTTTACCCAGACTACCACCCTGGGACCCACTCCCAGGCTGGTTAATTTGACTATTAACCTTTTGTGTGGGACTGTGTCAAATGCCTTGCTAAAGTCTAGGTAGGCCACGTCCACAGCCCCTCCCTGGTCTGCTACTTTGGTCACCCAGTCAAAGAAATCAATTAGATTCATCTGACATGACATTCCCACTGTGAACCCATGCTGCCTTGGGTCCTGTGCCTCACTGGCCTCTAGACACTCAACAGTTCTTTCCTTCAGAAGTGATTCCATCACTTTCCCTACCATAGAGGTCAAACTGACAGGTCTGTAGTTTCCTGCCTCTGTCTTGGTCCTACTTTTGTGAAGGGGAATCACATCTGCCTTCCTCCAGTCCTCAGGTACCACACCATCCTCCCATGATTTGTTAAAAAGGGTAGTCAATAGTGTCACTAGTTCTCTTAATTCTTTTAGAATTCTGGGGTGAATTCCATCTGGCCCCATTGCTTTGTCCACCTTCAGTTCTAGGAGTTCTTTCAGAACCCTTTCTTCTGTGAAAGGACTGGGATCACCCCCTCTCCAGAGTACTTCTGTTAATTGGATTAGGCACCTCCCACCTCCTCTTTGTGAATACTGAACAGAAGTATTCATTCAGTATCCCTACTTTTCACTGTCCTCTCTGCCCACCATCCATTCTATTCAGCCTCACTATCCCTCCCTTGTCTTTCTATGCTCCCTGATATACCTATAAAAGGTTTGATCCCCCTTCTTAACTGAGTTGGATATCTTTTCCTCAGTTTGGGCCTTTGCTATTCTGACTACCCTCCCTGCTTCCTTCTGCCTTAACTGGTACAGTTATCTGTCCTGCTCCTTCTGTGTTTCCTTATATTTCCTAAATGCTATCTTTTTCTCCCTACCCTTCACCGCCACCTCTTTTGAAAACCATAGTGGCTTTTTCTTTCATTTTGATTTGTTTATTTGCTTCACACAAAGGCTTGTTGCCTCTGTGATGGCAGTTTTGATGTTTCCCCATTGTTGCTCCACCCCTCCTTCTAGCCTGTTTGCTAGTGCTTTTCTAAGGCACTCTCCCATCTTGCCAAAGTCAGCCCTCCTGAAGTCCAGAACCCTCACTTTTGTATGGATTGACTCTGTAGCTGAGTTTATAGTGAACCACACTGTTTGGTGGTCACTTGTTCCCAAATGGCTACCCACTTCTAGATCTGAGATCCTCTCACTGTCCTCATTTGAAGTACGAGGTCTAAGATTGCTCCTACGAGGCAGGTTCCAAAACTAGCTGTCTGTGGCATGCCACCTGAAGGGCATTGAGAATGGCCCTGCTTTTGGACGTGGCTGCAGCAAAGGTGCTCCAGTTAACATCTGGAATATTAAGGTCCCCCATCAACAATATCTCCCTTTTCTCTGCCATCCTAAGTATGCCTTCTATCATATCCTTGTCCATTCCCTCCCCCTGACATGGGGGTCTGTATACAACCCTTGTGCGAATTGTGGTGCCATTTCCAGTCTTTACGGTGACCCACAGTGCCTCCTCTCCTCCATGTTTACTCTTTTGTTCAGTTGCTTTTATCCCTTCCCTTACATAGAGAGCTACTCCGCGTCCTCTTCTCCCCTCCCTGTCTCTCCTATAGGTTGTGTACCCTGGTATGTTAACATCCCAGTCATGGTTCTCTGTGTACCATGTTTCTGTGACTGCTACAATATCCAGGCATCCCTCTTCCATCAAGGCCACCAGTTCAGGGAGCTTGTTGCCCAGACTACGGGCGTTGGTACTCATTACCCTCCATTTCTTGATGGCCTTACCCCTTTTGCCCCATCCCTGTCCTTATTACGTTCGTCACTTTCTCCATTTACCCCTGCACTTCTCCCTATCGACATCTCTATGTTGCTGTCTACCTCACTTAGTACCCTGATTTTTGGGGTCGGCTAGGAATTCCCTACTCCTCCAGTGCCTCCCCTTATTATTGTTTAAATGCTTGCCAATGAAGCATTTAAACCTATCACTAGGATCCTGGTTCCTCTGGACAGATGCAGGCCATCACACCAGTATAGGCCTGCATCCTCCAGGTGGACCCCAGTCCCCAATGAAGCCATCTCCTGAGCTCTGCACCAGTTTTTCAACCATCTGATTGAATCCCATGGTGTGGAGCACCCCAGCCTCACCCATGCCATAGACAGGCAGCACCTCCGAGAAGGTTACCGTGCGTGCTATTTGTCTAAGGCCCCTCCCCATCTCCACAAATGCTTCTTGCACTGCTCTGATCCCTTTCTTAGCCAGGTCATTTGTCTCTGGGTGGACAATGACAACCAGCTCCCTCCCCTGTACAGCTGCTCCTGCGATCCTGAGTATTCGCTCCCTGTTTCCCCAAGCCATGGTGCCAGGAAGGCACTTTATCTCCCTCTCCCCTTCCTCCCCAGTTCTACCTTCCTACAATGGAGTCCCCACCAGGAGTTGTTTCCTTCCCCTGTGGGTCCCATGCCACCCTCCTGTGGGTCTCCTTTGTGGAGGTTATCAGCATCCTCCTTGGTCTCCACTGAGGGTGCCTCATAGAAGAACCACACTTTTCCAGAATAGCATAGAAATTGTGGAAAGGTACTACTGGAGGGATGTGCCTCTGTTCCACCACCCTCACCCTCCCTGAGCCCACTGTGGTCCAACCGCCTCTTTCTTGGCAACCTCTGAGGCAACGGCAGTGGCCCTGGTGGTACCTGATTGGGAGAGGAGGTCCCACAAATCCTGGCCAACTCAGCCTGGAGATGAGCAACTTCTTCTCTCAGCCCAGAGAGGTGCCTGCAGATGGGACACACCACATCCTCCAGAACATCTCCCGAAGACTGCTGCTCCACAGCCACTGCACTGCACCTCTCCCATCATGTCTTATTTCTGGCCCCTAACTATTGTTTGGAATACTTACTCTTTCCTCTGTTTGTTTGTTTATTTTTTTTTTCTCTCCCTACTTACTTACTGCCTCTGTACCCTTTTAGCTCTTGATCTTCTTGTTCTGAGACAAGAAGTTCCTATATTTCTCAGTAGTCTCCTTACTTGCTCAGAGTCAGACCTCCAGCAGCTAGGGGAGGACGGAGAGCTACTCTTATCCTTCTAGGATGGTGAGTCTTTGGTGGATCTGTGACCATTCCCTTCCTGCTTCCAAACAGGAAGTTCCTGTTGTCAGTCAAATCCTGTGCCTATAAAAGTAGAGCTGCCTTTGGGTGGGGGGATGGAAGGGGGGGAAGGAGGGCAATATAGTCCAAGTAGAGAAGTTTAGTTATACCAGCAGCTCCTTCCTCCTGGTACTCTGCCTGTTCTCTGGCAGAAGCCATGGATGCGTACTGTAGATTAACATATCCCCTTTCTCCATACAGGAGACAGCGCATACCCCCTCTGGCCATGGTTGCTCACCCCTATACTGCGACTCATGTATGAAGCAGCAGAGAGGTACTGTACAATGAGGCACACACGATGACAAGAAACATCATAGAGCGTGTGTTTGGCATGCTAAAGATGCATTTAAGATACCTGGACAAGTCCGGTGGTGCCCTACAGTATAACCTGGACAAGGCCTGTGGCATATTCCTGGCCTGTTGCATACAACACAACATAGCCATCGGATGGGGAATAGCTGTCCAGGGGCTGGAGAGTGACAGTGCAGAGGACATTGAGCTACATGATGAGGGTGAGCAGCCAGTGCAAGACTGGAGGGACCCAAGATTGGCCCTGAGGGGATTGCAGCACAGGGACACCACTGTGCAGGAGCATTTCAGACCTCCAAGGAGAGTAATGCAGTCATCCGTGACACTGCAGGCATGCACACAGGCACAAGATATGTGGGACCATGGGGCACCACTGGTGATGTACAGTGTGAACTGGCTGCACTGCGCATGCAGGCAGAGGTGTGCCCAGGTCGTATTCACACATATCCACAGGAGAGGCAACAATGCCAATGATGGACAGAGGTAGCTGTGGTGAAATGGCATGGGTCAGAGATAGACCACTGGCACAGGCCTACAGTGTTAGGCCACAGGTGCACTCATCATGCCCATGCCATTTCCACAACACCATGTCCCACAACCATGGCCCGAATGCCATCTAAATGGTATGACAATGTCACAGGGGTGTGTGGGAGGGACACTGTATTTATAGGGTGTGGACAGCACACAGTCATAGGCAATACAAGGCAGATGTTGCCCTACCATTAGTCGTGAGGCATCACGGGAGGCCAGCAGGGCCTGGACACCTCAGTGTGTGCACGTGTAGCCATCATGGACACCTGAATGGCCCCACACCATGGGCACAAGTGATTCCAATGGGGCTTCGCGGGCCACAAGTGGTGAGGACTCCATTCCTGGGGGGGTTGAACCATGTGAATGAGAATGGCTACACGTTGAGGTGGGTGTTGAGAACCACAGACTGTAGCTAGGAGTGGGTGGTGGTGCAAGGGCAGAAGATGGGGTGTCAGAGGCATTGCAGACATGGCATGTTGGGGTGGGGATACGGGTGTTGCTACACTGACATCAGTGTTGTTGCATCATGCAGACTTGACCGCATGGTAGCACATGCACAGCAGCTGTGTACGGCGCATGGGCCTCAACATGTGTGGTACGGGTGGCTAGGGTTGTGGCGGTGGCTGGGCTTCACAAGATGGTGTCACAGCACTGCCGTACATGCATTGTTGCAGGGGGAATGATCTATGTTTCCCACACAGCAAGACGCTGTTGTACATGTGCAGTAATGCACAATTGAAGCCCTATCATGCATTGCTATGGGGCATCCACCAGCAGCGTGTGGATGACCATGTGTGCCCAACTGTGCTATCGGTATGGGACAGAGGCCTGCAGAAATGTGGACTGTACTCAGCTCCTGCTGCACCTGTACCAGTCATGTCACGTGTCAGCTACAGCTCAAGCAACAGCCAGTGCTCCCAGAGATGGGAGGAGGAGGTTGAGCTGGCCAAGCTGGTGGCCCTGCTGGTGTCCAGGGAGGACCAACTCTTTGGGCAGGAGGAGCTGGAGGTGGCCCACTCACAAGTGTAGGTAGACATTGCCAGCCACCTCAGCAGGTGGACTGGCATCCCACAGTCCGGGGAGCAGTGCCAGCATTGCTACATGGGCCTAGGATACTGGGACAGAGCATGGCTGGACAGACTCCATGCCATGGTGTGCCAGGGCATGGTGCCATACCCAAGTATGTAATCCATGTGACTGTGTGCCAATGTGGTTGTTGTAAATGTACAGGGGTGTGGCTATGGCAGACACTGTCCAGTGTAGATGGTGGTATGCCATCCACAGTGGACATCGAATGTAGTACACTATGATGCATTATGGTCTGTTGTGGCCATCACAGTCTGAGTCCACCCCCAATAGGGTGCATGTGCACAGAAGCACAGGCCCATGTCCATACCACTGTGGGCAACACCTGCCAACGAGTGTTGCATGGTGTCATGCATACCGCAATTGTGTGGCCACACAGGGTATGGTGCATGCGGTATACAGGCATGCAAAGGGTGATGTTGTACAGGCTGCACACCTGTGCAGCACACCTGTGCTTGCCATGGCCATAGCACAATGTGTGGCCACAGCATTGTGTGGCATGGCTATTGTGCTGTGCAGCATTGCATGTCTGACACTTGCCACTGTTGCCCATATGCACCCACGCATGCAGCCTGCCATGTGCAATGGGCCCCGCAACAGGATATGGTTCATGGGTATGTTGTGTCCTGGCTTGGCCGTATACCACAGTCCCCCTTCTGGGCACCACATGTCCATGTGGCCATGAATGCCAGGGGGTGCTGGCATGTGACGTGGCACGGCAAGGTGTGTTGTGGTGGACACCCGTAGTGCACCACCATGGACCTGTGTGCCTTTTGACAAGGCACAGAGGTAGGTTGTGGGTTTAATGCTAACATATGTGTCCAGCTGATGTCCACAGTGTGGCCTGGACAGAGTCTTAGGACCATTACGGTGACATTGCCAATGCATCCATGAAATCGCGGACACTCGCAGACAGGAGGATTTTGGCACCAGTTTCAAATCTTCAAATCTAGCAAGGACTAATGCAATATTTGTCAGCGTAGATGTGGGGATAGGTTTCTAAGCTGCTTTAACTCTGTTTTAACTTGGAAATCTAATGTTTTGCTCTCAGTGCTACCTTTAATTTAAATATGTAGAGCATGGTTAATAGCTTTAGGCTTACAATGATCCAACCAAGCTTATTTAGTGCAGTGCACCACAAGCCTAGGAAAGCAACTTCTTTACATTGTTAGCAGTTGCTTTAGCTTAATTTAATACCACTGTATGGTGTAGCCCACCATTGTATGACTCAGTATACTTTTGGCTGGTTTCTACTTCCCTCTGTTGCCATATAGCATTCTTAGAAGCCACTGTCCCTCCTCCTGCAAGGACAGCCCCCCTTACCTGTAATTAACCTCCACCTTGCTCTTGTTTCTTCAGCTCTTCCCCGGAGGTCATGAGGGCACTGAAGCAGTCCTCTCTGAAATTAGAGCTCACCACCCGACACAAGGAACTCCCAAAGCAGGTACAGCATTTTCTGGGCAAATCACAGGTGCTCGTGAGATAGAAGCACCCGCCAATGCTTTTGTGTCAGCTTACCTCCCACCACCCCGACCACCACACTTGGTGATTAAGCAACTTTATAGTGTGGGTCATGAGGTACGAATAAATCTATCAGTCTGTTTTCCCCCCTTGCAGTGTATCTTCTCCCTCCACTAGTGGCCGCTATTTTTGAAAACTCCCAATTATAACCAGCCCATTACTGCGCTAAAATGCTGCCTCTCTACACTGCACTAATGGCTTCTTCTCCTACCTTTACAGTTATTGCCTCCCTCCATCTACCCCAAGGAGCAGTCAGGCAATCTGACACTTAGCACCCAGTCTGCCCTGTCACCAACCTTTGCAACATCCCCTGCTGAGCCACGCCCTGCAGTCAACCTACTCACATGGATTGTTGGGCCCACAATTCTGCCACCCACCTTTCATGCTTGTCTGTCAGCCCTAAACTCATCAGTCCAGTGCCCCCCCAAGGTGGCTGCCCAGCCACCACCCACAAACCTCGGTGGCCCACGCCATTTACCAAGCCTTGGTAACTCCCTTACTCCTGAAATCAGGGACATTGAGCCAAACCCAGGTCCTAGCTCCCACCCACCCATCAACTCCCACAGGGCCTAAAAGTCACTCACCTTAATGTCTGCAGCCTTCTACATAAAACTGCCTTGCTGCAACCAACTGTCTTATCCCCAAGGCCTGACATCATGATCATTTTGGAAACCTGGCTAAAGCCTCACAACATGGATGCCGAAATTGCCATCCCAGGCTACTCAGTCATCCACCATGAATGCCCAGGCCACAAAAGAGGTGGTGGCATAGCTATGTATATCTCTACCACCCTCCAATTTTCCCCTGTCAACCTACCCTTGCCCACGCAGTCCACTGACACCTTGCTGATCAAACTCTCCCTCCTCCACACTATCCCCATATTCATAGCTGGATCTTATTGCTCCCCTGATTCACCTATGCCATCAATCCTGGATTACCTAGGCACTTTGAAATCCAGCGCATCAGGGGGTGAGCTCCATATCCTCAGTGATCTTAATCTGAACTGGCTGTCCTGTGCTACCTCCAAGTTTTGCAAACAAGTGGCTGTGCTAAACCTGATCCAGCTGATCTCTGAACCCACACAGCTGAATCCCAAATCACTGAACCACACTCTACTGGATTTGGCCCTTACCTCACACCAACACTGAATAATTGCCTCAGGGCTACTACCAGACTCCCTAAGTGACCACCATATGATATAAGTGGTACTCAAAATATTCTGGCCAAAGGCCCCTCCTCCCAGAACCATCCTTGCCCGGTCATTCAAATCACTGGACTTAACCTCTCTCCTAACTGACCTAGCTGCCACAGACTGGTCTTTCACACCCCAGGCCACATCCATTGATTCTGCACTGTAGTATTTCAAGACCAAGTTCTCAGCTGCCTGGGACACATACACCCCACTCAGACAGACTCGTGTGAGGGGCGCCCACCTGCCCTGGATCATAGCTGATATTATTACCCATACCAGAACCAGAGACCTGGCTCGGAGGTCATTTAAAGCCACTGGCTCCCCACAGCTCATGCTAAATATCTCTCCTTACACAACAGCTGCACTAGGCTAGTCTGGCAGGCAAAAGCAAATTTCTTCAAAGCCTCATTCCAAGCCAACTTAAATCACCCTGCTAAATTTTGGAAGGTGGTCAAATTGCTTCTTTCCCACCCTCCCAACTCCCAACCCCGGTCTTAAATGTAGGCTGTATCTCTGTGGCGGACCCTCTCAAAGTGGCCACAGAATTCAACTCCTTCTTCACAAAATGTACCTCAGCACTTTTGTCCTCACTCCTGCCTTACCATCAAAATGCTACTTCAGCTCCCCCCAATGCACAGGCCAATTCTCCTTCCTCCTCCTCCTCCTTCTCCTTCTGTCAGGTTACCCGGCTAGAGGTTTACAATGCCTTGATTGCCCTAAACCCTGCTAAGGGCAAATGTCCCTCTGGACTGGACTCCAAAATGCTCTACCTGGCTGCTCCTACCATCACCACCCCACTTGTCACTCTTTTCAACCTCTTCTGCCTGTTGTCAATCCCATCAGAGTAAAAGCATGCAACCGTTATTCTGCTTCCGAAGGGTGGCGACCCCTCTGCCCCCGGTAACTACTGTCCAATTTCCCTCCTCCCCACACTGGCAAAATTCCAGGAGCACCTCATACTCACACAACATTCCTCATTTCTTGACTCCTCCTCCTTCTTTACTCCCTACCAATCTGGCTTTAGGAAGTCCCTCCACCGCCACTTCTCTCTATGGCTCATAGATTCCATTCTTGCTGGGTTGAATAAGGCCACATCACCTCTGCTATTTTGCTGCTCAATGGTGCCTGCCTGGATAAAAAGATTTTGATTGATTGATTGATTTTTATCAACCTGGCAAGGCCTTTGACACTGTCTCCCATGCTGTCCTTCTTGACAAGCTCTCCTTGCTGAACTCTCTACCAAGGCCACCAGCTGGTTCCACTCTTACTTGGTAGACAGATCCCAATCTGTCAGAATTGGAAACTCCACATCTACCTCCTCCTCCCAGTCACCTCTGGTGTCCCTGAGGCTCAGTCCTTGGCCTGTTATTTTTCTCCACCTTCCTAAATGACCTGCCCACTGCCTGCCCACACACATCCATCCACATGTATGCGGACGATACAGTCACTGTATACATCAGGCCCTCGACTGTTGATGTGACGACCAGACTACAGCAGGACTTCAATGAGGTTCAGCTCTGGTTTTATGCTAATCAGCTTTTTCTCAGTGCCAAGAAGATGATCTCAATGACCTTCAGCACAAGGAAGAGACTCTCTCAGCTCACCTCCTTTCCCTCTTTCCACACCCTGGATGGGACTACTTTGGAGAATTGCTCAGAATTTAGATACCTTGGGGTCTGGCTTGATCAGCACCTCGATTTTTCTGTGCATGTCGATGCCAGCCACAAAGAGCTCCACCCCAAGCTGGGTGCCCCATTTCGCAACTGTGGATGCAACCCACTGCCAGCTTACCGTGTACTAGTGCAGAAAATTATTCTCCCTATCTTCGACTATGGGGATGTAGTCTACAGTGCCACCCCAAAGTCCACTTTAGCCAGATTGGATACCCTCTTTCACTCTTTCTGCCATTTTGCTCTTGACTGCCCTCCCTCTACATGCCACTGCACTCTGTACTGGACTCTCAACCTTCTCTCACTCCAGGATCATAGGCAGTCCCACTGCATGAGTCTCATGTCCAAGTTCTGGTCCCATTCCTTGCCACCTTATCTCGCCTCTACCCTTACCCCCCAGTCCCCTCCACCGTACATCCTCAGACACTTCAACACCCATCTCCTGGCAGTGCCACGCATGTCCTCCTCTGCTGGCCTGGTAACCTTCAGACATAGCATGCCCTTACTGTGGAACTCCCTCCCAACTGCCATCCGGTTCATGCCCCCAACCTGGCACCTCAACCCTCTCATCAAAGAGCACTTCTCCTCCACCTGTGCCTACAGCGCATTACTATGCTATATGAATCGCTTGAAGTGCTAATTCCTGTACCTTGATGCATGATTGATTGTGTTGTTATCTTGCCTACTTGCTGTCCCAATATCCTGTTATTTTCTGATTGCACTGTACTTAACTTCTCTATCTGTTGTATTATCATCATGATTGTATATTGCTTTTATCTGTTTAATCTGCAGTGCCCTCCTCCCCAAGGTCGCACCTGGAATTGAGCAGTACCCTGCTCAGCATACCTTCCTGATAAAACTCTTAAATAAATAACTAAAATCAATGTCATAATCTGTGCTGCAGTATTGGGGCATGGTGGCATAGCCCATAGTCCTCAAGGTCCTGGACACAAAAAAAAGAGTACTTTGTACCCCTTTTTTAAAGTGGAAAACCTGGATAGACGTTCTTGCCACAGGTGCATAGACTATGATACAGTACAAGGACATGGGGTCCCAAGTAGGCTGGCCTCTCTGGGCACCTGATTCAGAGACACTGACACTCACCATCTAGGTCACTGGTATCAGAACCATTTTGACCAGAACCACTCTCACTTACAGGCTCTACTTCAACCACTTCCTGAGGGGCTAGGAGCCCCACTCTCACAGGGATGATAGTCCTGACCCCATGATGCTTCCCAGGGGGCTGAGAGGTTCAGTGCTTACCCAGGATTCAGTGCACTGAACCTGGGAGGAGATTCTGGACTGGTGCCCCCCCCATAATATAAAGAGGCCATGGAACCAGCAGGGGCAAGACCAGGGTCTCTTGGGAATGCAGCTGACTTTCTCAGAACTGAGAATAAAACACTTTGCACAGTAAGACAGTAGATGCTTTAGGCTTTTCTGGGTACCAACTTGCCCTCAACTTGCTATACAGTTGACATGGAATCAGAACATAAAAGGGCTACATATAACCATTGGCAACAAATTGCCCTGGGTGGAGATATCCAGACTAGATCAGATTACTATAAGTCACTACAGGCTGCAATTTTCAAAGACACAAAGCACATTTGCTGGAGCTGGAAGGATACTGCTTTCTTCAACCTGAGCTGTGTGAGAAATTTATATTGCACTTGATATCTGCAACAAACGTGTACTTTTGCTTAATTCTGTGGGAGGTGAAACTAACTACCCTTGGTAATTGCTTTTTATTCACATATTTATTTAGGGTTTAACCAAGAAGGGCTTGTAAACTCTGTTTATCTTGTTAGTAACTTCAGAAGGATTTAAATACTGCATTTGGGTAGGTCCTTGAGGTAGCTAGATTGTCTACTAGGATTTGCTGACAGTTAAACTATTTTTAAATTTCAGGTGGCTGAGCAGTTGAAAAGAAACTTGCAAACTCTGCTTATCTTGGAAGTAACTCAAGTGTTTAAATACTTCATTCTGGTTGTCCCTTGGGGGTAGCTGGATTGACTACTAGGCTTTTGGGACTGAAACTATTTTTAAATAATTTACTGGTGCGTAGGGAGTTTGTGATAGTTAAACTTTTTTAAACAGAGTTACTGGGGTTAAGGAGTGGTCACAGAAAACCTGCAGTGTGAAACAGGAAAGATAGTCTTTCAAGCAACAGAGGTGGTGGATTAAGGTTTACGTTTTGTTACAATTCTTAAGATTTTCAGTGCAGGAAGAGTTTAAAGCACAGCTGACTTATTTTGGGCGGACAGCTCAGAGCACAAACCACCAGGCCTGTTTTTGCTGGGAAGGTTTACCTGTGTCTGACTTGGATGTGTGGATTTTCTCTGATTGATTAGCAGGGTATTTCTCTATCAAATTGTTGTGTAGGGCATCTTCCTGACAGGAAGGCACTCATTGCAGCAGTGGGTCAGAGCTTCTAGCTGATTGTTTTGTGAGGGCACAGTTTAGGCCCAACCCCTTCCCACCCCTCACCCCACCCACCCCTGGAAATAGTTCCTTTATACCTGGGGTTCTGACATCATTTCTCAAGAGTGCAAGTGCATGTCACTGTCATATCCTCTCTAGCACACTGCACTGACAATATAAGCATAAACATTGTATAATATAAATATATATTTCTACATTACAAACCAATCACACACAAAAAAAAAAAAAATGTGGGAGTAGTGCAATGTAATGGCTGTGGGGCAGCAGTCTTCTGGGAGTCTTTCTGGAGGCTGAGATGCTGCCCTATTTGCAGACAACTGTCTGCCCTGAGGGAGAAGTTGCCCGCCTTCAGGCCACACTGGACAGTAGTACGGGGACCTTCCCCCAGGCCACAATGGACAGTAGGAAAGGAACCTCCCCCATCCAGGGAGCACCAGAACCACCACCACTACCTCAGAGGTTGCAAAGAAAGCACAGCAGTTGGACCACAGTGGGCTCAGGGAGGATGAGGATGGTGAAACAGAGGCACACCCAGTCAGATGTTACACACCACAATCCATACGCCATTCTGGGGAGCATAGCTCCCTATAGATACACCAGCAGAGGAGACTAAGGAGGCTGAGGACAACTGTCACAAGGAGCCTCACAGGAAGGAGGCAGAGGACACCACAGGAAAGGAAGCAGCCCTGGTGGGGACCCAATTATTAGGGGATAGAACTGGGAGGAGCTGGGAAATCTGAAGTAGGTGCCTGCCTGGTGCCATGGCTTGAGGGACAGGAAGCGATCCTCAGGATCACAACAACAGCTGCAAGGGATTCTGAGCTGGATGTAATTGTCCACCTAGGGATAAATGACTTGGCTCATCATGAGGTTAGAGCAGTGCAGGAGGACATTGCAGAGTTGGGGAGGGCCAAGACAAGTAGCAAACACAGTATCCTTCTCAGAGGTGCTGCCTGTCAAAGGCATGGGGAGGTGAGGGTAATTGGCACCATGCAGTTTAATGAATGGTTGAAAAAATGGTGCGGAGCACAGGGTTTGGCTTCATTGGGGAATGGGGTTCCACCTGGAGGGACACCAGCCTATACTGGCAGGATGGTCTGCATCTGTCCAGGAAGGAACAAGTCTTTGAGCAATCGGTTTAAATGCTTCATTGGCAAGCTTTTAAACTAGTCAATGGGGAGGCACTGACAAGCAGCAGAAAATCCCAGCCTCTCCTACAAAACAGGGTACTAAATGAGAAAAAGACCAAGGTAGAATGGTCAGTGGGGATGCTGCAACAGAAGGTAAGGCCATCAAAAATGGAGAGCAATGAGTACCAATGCCTGTAGTCTAGGTAACAAGCTTCCTGAATTAGTGGCCTTGATGCAGGAGGAACATCTGGATATCTGGCAGTCACAGAAACATGGTACACACAAAACCATGACTGGGACGTAAACATACCAGGATACACTATCTACAGGAGGGACAGGAGGGTAAAAAGAGGGGAGGAGTAGTTCTTTACATAAGGGAAGGAATAAAAGCAACAGAACAAAAGGGTAAACAGGAGGAGAAGAAGCACTGTGGGTAAATTTGGAGACAGGCAATGGCACCAAAATCCGCATAGGGTTAGATACAGACCTTCTCTCAGGGGAGGAAATGGACAAGGAAATGATAGAAAGTATACTTAGAATGGCAGAAAAGGGAAGATATTGCTGATGGGTGATCTGAATATGCCAGATGTTAACTGGAGCGCAGTTGCAGCTGCCACTTCAAGAGTGCAGTTATTCTAGATGCCCTACAGGGGCATGCCTTAGACAACTAGTACTGGAGCCCACCTGAGAGGGAGCAATATTAGACTTGATACTCTCAAATGGAGATAGAGAGGATCACAGATGTAGAAGTGGTAGCCATCTGGGAACTAGCGACCATCGAACAGTATGGTTCACAATAAACACAGCAATAGAGTCAAGCTATACAAAGACAAAAGTACTGGACTTTAGGAGGGCTGACTTTGCCAAAATGGGTGAGTGCCTAAGGAATGCACTAGCAAATGGGTGGGAAGGAGGGGTGGAAGAACAATGGGGAATAATAAAAACTGCCATCACAGAGGTAACGAGTCTTTGTGTGAAGCAAATAAACAAAACAAGACTATGTAAGAAACCACTATGGTTCTCAAAGGAAGTGGCAGTGAAGGTTCAAGAGAAAAAGAAAGCATTCAGGAAGTACAAGGAATCGCAGCAGGAGCAGGACAGAGAACTGTATCAGTTAAAGCAAAGGAGGCTGGGAAGGCAGTCAGAACAGCAAAGGCCCAAACTGAGGAAAAGATAACCAACTCAGTTAAGAAGGGAATAAAACCTTTATAGGTACATCAGGGAGCAAAGGAAGACCAAGGAGGGATAGTGAGGCTTAATAAAGGGGAGGGAGGGTGGCAGAGGGAGAATGTGAAAAGGCAGAGATACTAAACAAATATTTTGCTCAGTATTTACAAAGGAAGAGGGGAGGTACATAAAACAAACAGTAGTAACACTCTGATACAGAAGTTGATACCAGCCCATTTACAGAAGAAAGGGTTCTGAAAGAACTCTTAAAACTGAAGGTGGACAAAGCAATGGGGCCTGATGGGATTCATCCCAGAATTCTAAAAGAACTAAGGGTAGAACTAGTGACACCATTGACTACCCTCTTTAACAAATCATGGGAGGATGGGGTGGTACCCGAGGACTGGAGGAGGGCAGATGTGATTCCCCCTTCACAAAAGTGGGAGCAAGGCAGAAGCAGGAAACTATAGACCTGTTAGTTTAACCTCAGTGATAGGGAAAATGATGGAATCACTTCTAAAGGAAAGAATTGTCGAGTATCTAGAGGCCAGAGGGGCACAAGACCCTAGGCAGCATGGATTCACAGCGGGGAAGGTCATGCCAGACGAATCTGATAGATTTCTTTGACTGGGTGACCAAAGTAGTAGATCAGGGAGGGGCTGTGGACATGGCCTACCTAGACTTTAGCAAGGCATTTGACACAGTCCCACACAAAAGATTAATATATAAGTTAGCTAGCCTGGGAGTGGGTCCCAAGATGACAGCCTGGGTAAAGAATTGGCTGGAGAATAGGACACAGAGAGTAATAGTAAATGGAGTCCACTCAGAAGAAAGGAGGGTTACTGACGGGCACCGAGGGTTCAGTATTAGGACTAGTCCTCTTCAATGTTCTTTATGTTTACATTGCAGAAGGACTGGAAGGAAAAGTATGTCTCTTTGCAGATGACACTAAGATCTGCAACAGAGTTGATGCACAGGGTGGGGTGGAAAGGATGAGAAGGGACTTGGCAAGGTTAGAGGAATGGTCAAATGTATGGCAGCTTAGATTCAATGCTAAGAAGTGCAAGGTAATGCACCTGGGAAACAAAAACCCAGGGGAAGAGTACACAATGGGGGGTGAGATACTAACAACAACAAAAATGGAAAGGGACCTGGGGGTAGTCATATCAGATGACCTAAAGGTGGGCAAGCAAAGTGAGAAGGCAGCAAGGAGGGCTGGGGGGATACTGGGATGCATAGGGAGAGGCATCACCAGTAGAAAACAGGAAGTTATTATCCCTCTGTATAGACAGCTGGTGAGACCCCATCTGGAGTACTGTGTGCAGTTCTGGAGACCCAATCTCCACAAAGACATAGACAGGATGGAAGCTGTCCAGAGGAGGGCAACTAAAATGGTGCAGGGTCTGCACCGGAAGACATATGAAGAGAGACTTAAGGAGCTTAATATGTATAGCCTCGAGGAAAGGAGGGAGAGGGGGGACATGATAGAAACTTTCAAGTACCTCAAGGGAATCAACAAAGTCCAAGAGGGTAGCATCTTTCAAAAAAAGAGGTGTGCAAGAACAAGAGGGCACAATTTGAAGATAGAGGTGGGGTGGCTCAGAGGTAATTTAAGGAAGTATTTTTTCACAGAGAGGGTTGTGGATGCATGGAATGGCCTTCCGGAGGAGGTTGTGGAGTCAAAATCAGTGGTGGAATTCAAGCATGCATGGGATAGTCATAAGGCAATTCTGGGGGGTGGGGGTAGAAAGAAGTAGGCTGCTGGTTAACTAGGATCTGCAGCTTATCCAGTAGGTAGGGAAATGGGCAGACTGGGTGGGCCAAGCGGTCCTTATCTGCCGTCAAATTCTATGTTTCTATGTTTCTATGTTTCTATGCCATGTACACGGGAAGTCACAACAGATAAGGCAGTTTTAACTTCCATGATGCTCCCCCAGTTTGTAGATTCCCATAGGCCTGGTTGAAAACCAGTGGATGAGGTGCAACTCTTACCCAGAATCAGTGCACTTTGCCTGGGAAGACCTGCTGGCATGTCCCCCCAAAAATTCCAGGGCCTGCTTTAACCACTTCCCTTGGATCTAGCAGCCCCAAACTTACAGGGGCGATGGCCCTGTCTTCCCTTACTCTACCCCCAGGTAGAGATACCCATTGGTGTAGTTGTTACCCAGGGGCCCAAAGTATATACCTTACACAGGTCCAGTGCACTCAGCCTGGGGAGATCTCCTGGTTTCTCCCCCTAAAGTTTCCACGGCCTCCTTTAACCACTTCCCTTGAGAATAGCAGCCCAAACTCACAGCGGTAATGACTCTTAACTCCCTGATGTTCCCCTAGAGAAGATACTTCCACAGGATTAGTTGTTACATAGAAGCCCAAAGCAGATACCTTACCCAGCCCCAGTGCACTTAGCCTGGGGATACCTCCTGGCTTCTTCCCCTAAAACTTCCAGGGCCTGCTTTAAACACTTCCCTTGGGCCTAGCAGCCCCAACCTCACAGGGGTAAAGGTAGTCATCTCCCTGATGCTCCGCCAGGGTGGAGACTTCCACAGGCTTAGTTATTACCAAGGGGCCCAAAGCATATACCATACCCAGGCCAGTGCTCTCAGTCTGGGGAGACCTGCAGCTCTCACTCACTCAAACTTCCAGGGCCTGCTTTAAATACTTCCCTTGGGCCTAGCAGCCCCAAACTCACCGGGGGTAATTACATGCAAATCCCTGATGCTCCCCCAGGGTAAAGACTTCCACAGGCTTAGTTGTTACCCAGGGCCCAAAATATATACTTTTATCCAGGCCCAGTGCTCTCAGCCTGGGGATACCTGCTACCCACATTTCCTAACTTCCAGGCCTGGTTTAAACAATTTATGGGCCTAACAGCCTTAAACTCACAGGGGTAATGGTCCTCACCTTCCAGATGCAGCCCCAAGGGTAGAAACTTCCACAGGCTTAGTTGTTATCCAGGGGCCCAAAGAATATACCTTACCCAGTCCCAGCACACTCAGCCGGGGAGACCTCCCTCTAAAACTTCCACGGCCTGCTTTAAAACACTTCCCTTAGGCCTACAGCCCCAAGCTCACAGGGGTAATGGCCCTCACTTCCCTGGTGCTCCCCCGGGGTAGAGACTTCCACAGACTTAATTGGTACCCAGGGGCCCAAAGCATATACCTTACCCAGGCCCAGTACTCTCAGCCTGAGGAGACCTGCTACCCACACTCCCTCAAACTTCCAGGGCCTGCTTTAAAAAATTCCCTAGGGCCTAGCAGCTCCAATCTCACAGGTCACTTCACTACCAGTCTAGCACTACTTGTTAAGCACTTTGGGATACTCTGTGTATGAAAAGCACTATATAAATGCTGATTCTTCTTCTCTCTGCTCTCACCTCCCAGATGCTTTCCTTAAGGTAGAGACTTCCACAAGCTTAGTCAGGGAGACCGTTGGATTCTTCCCCCAAAACTTCCAAGGCCTGCTTTTACCACTTCCCTTTGTGTACCAGCCCCAACTCACAGGAGTAATGGCCCTCACCTCCAGATGCTTTCCCCAGGTACAGACTTCCACAGGCTTAGTTGTTACCCAGGATCCCAAGGCATATGCCTTACCCAGTCCCAGTGCACTCAGCCTGGGGAGACCTGCTACTCTCACTCCCTCAAACTTCCAGGCCCAGCTTCATGTTCTCCAGCACCACTGATATTGTGTCCCTCTTTTGCAGATGCCTCTCTGGGGACAACAAGCAAGTCAGTGAGACCCTGGCATCCCTGCACAAACTACCAAGGCACCTCCGGGAGGCACAACACATGACACCAAGAAAGGCATGATACTATGGGAGGCAGTCACTACTGACAAAGCCTCCAGTGAGTAACCACTTTTACAAATGCCAGCAGTCGGATTGTTTTGCCATTGTATGAGATCTAAGCACTTTTGCAAGGTACATACATGTACTCTGACCAGCTTTAAAGCCCAACCAAATATGAGAGACCCCCAGACTGAATATTCTCCATCTCTGGTTTTGCCACATAGTCAATCACCTAGCCAGCCTACAGAGTCAGAGTTGGAGAGTCCTCAGCTGCTGAATCTCTACAGATATTGGCTCAAGACCTTGGAAGGAGGGAGGAAAGAAGGACCAAGAAGCAGCAACTGCTCACTAGCAGATGCTGACCCACCTGTGGAATGCCATTGACCCAGCCCTTTCACTCATGTCCCTGTTGGGTTCCAGGGCTCATAAGAGACACTTGTATTCCAGAGGCCGAAGCCCAGATCTCAAGCCAGGCACTATCAAGTGTTAAAGGGGCACTGTCAGCTTTTCACTCGCATTGTTCAGTAATTCCAAACAGTGTACTTGTTGGCACATGCCAATGAAATGTGCACCTTAGAATGCCCCATAGAACTAAAAAGTATACAGCCCTACCTGTTTTTGTAATATTTAATGAAATTCCCTTTTTGAGCGTCCCGGCTTTAATTGACCCGCCACCGGAAGCATACGGAGGTTGGGAACGTGCATCATGAACGTGCACAGACCTGAAGTGTGGTTTTACAGCATGTGTACTCTAAAAACACATTGCCTCTGTAATTTGTACTAAAAGGAACTGCTCCCAGAGCTTAAAAACACAAACCGAGCACCACAAGGCTTACAGTTTACAGTTTTAAACTGCAGCCAAAATCCCGCCCAACAATTCCCTTGGGCCTAGCAACCCTAAACTCACAGGGGTGATGGCCCTGACTTCCATGATGCTCCCCCAGGGTAGAGAATTCCACAGGCTTAGTTGTTACCCAGGGCCCAAAGCATATGTCTTACTCAGGACTCAGTGATCTCAGCCTGGGGAGACCTGATACCCTCACCCCTAAAACTTCCAGGCCCAGCTTCATCCATTTTCCTCAGGGCTAGGAGTCTCAAATTCACAGAGATGAAGGGTCTGACACCCTCCTGGTGGAAACTTCTATAGGCCTGAGTCGTCTCCCAGGGACCAACGTTTCTTTCTTTCCTTCTTTCCTCCTTTCCTTCCCTTCCCTTCCCTCCCTCCCTCCTTCTTTCTTTCTTTCTTTCTTTCTTTCTTTCTTTCTTTCTTTCTTTTCACAGCATTCACCTGGAGGGGAGACATCAGCTCACATCACACATGAACCACTGAGCCACAACAGCAGATGCATACTATCCCCTGATGGCCAGCAAAGAGGTGAGCATCAGAGGTGAGCTGGACAAATATGCCAGTTGACCACAAAGGCCCCATGCACCACCAACAGCCCACATGCAGGTGCTCTATCGCAGACTCTGGAGAGCAGCTCAATCAGCATGGATGAACCAGGAAAAGCATCATCTTTTTCACCAAGTACTGTACCTGCACTGCAACAAGAACAAGAAGCTGATGTGGGCCACAGGACATCCGCAAAAGCCAAGAGATGATGGGGACACATGCTCCACCTAGAAGCTCCACACATTGCCAACAATCCTTTACTGAACAGCAGCAACAGGCAATCAAATCGGCATTTGCAAGACACGTTACACAAGGCCGGATCAAGACAACTGATGTTAAGCGCATGCTATAGACTGACATGGCTCTCCTGGGTGCCTTCCCCTTGTCCAGCCAAACCGAAGACTTGTCAAGGAATGTAATGCAAACAGTATGGACTTTGATTCATAGTTATGCCAAAAAGAAATCCTGCCAATGATTTGATCAGTATTGCACTTTGAAAATAGAGTGTTGAAATGATTAAATCTGCCCAGGCTTCTAATTTCTAGTGGCCTCCTACCTGCACTTCCCACAAAAGCTCCAGAGTCTTGGTGAATTGCCTGCTGGGATGCCCCAACAGATGCTGCATACATCATGAGACCCATATACTTAGGACACCCATTCCATTGTCCTGCCCAGGGCAGAGCATTGCTGCCACACAAATCCACATGGAGGCCCCTGAAAGTCCCAAACTCCCAAAAGGTAGGATCACCATTATGTATGCCCAGGATATGGTGCCCATCATGAGGAGCATCCATATCAGGAATCATGGGGTAGGCTATGTGCCACATGCTATATCCCATTGCTGCTAGATGTGCACTGTGCTGGGACCACTTACACACCTGCACATGGTTGTGTGGATGTTGGGGTTATGGGGTTCTGCCTGACCCATCGTGGTCTGTGGCATACAGTTTGAGCATGCACATGTGATGCCTGCAATGCACACATGTGGTGGCAATGGTGTGCTGTTGGCTGGTTCTGTGCCACTGACCGTCCCAGTGGACTCTGCAATGTCCCAAGTGTCTGGACACAGTCACAGACCACCTACACCCCCTACTCAGTCTACGCCACGTGGCCATGGACAGGTGGCCCAGTGCTGCATGTTCCCCAGTTGTGTGGTCACTGGAAGGTGTGTCCCAGCACCACTCATCATACCCCCTGTGCAAAGCATATACATTGCATCACGCTGCCGACATCCAGTGGTCATCATACCCCCATCACCCTTGCTTACCACATGTCACATATTGCTCCAGTGCTGTGCCCTCATACTATGCCACTGTGGTGCAATCTGGTTGCGGTATGGAACAGTGATGTGCCCCGTTCCACTACTGCAGGGTATTGTTATTGTCATGGCTGTCCCCTGTGTGCAGGGTGGGGCATATCCCTGCCCAGTACAGACTGTGGCATGCACATGGCTGTCATGGGCAGCCATGGTGGTCTGCAGGTGGTGTCACTCCACACATCGATGGCCCTGTGTTGCATCCACTGCTGTACATGGCTGTGTGATGTCATTGTTCAGTGTTCCCCACTGGCTATTGCCAGCCATCCATTCCTATTGACCCACACCACTGTGTCACTCTGTGACTTGTGTGTGTAGCACAGCTGTGTGTGTGACACTTCATTGGCCCCCCTCGGCGACACCGCATCATGCAGCCATCTGTGTACATGCCGCCATTCATTGTGCAGGGTGTGGGTGTCTGACTGGCCCACTCTGCTGCCTGGTTATAACCTTGTGTGCCCCTCCATTGGGTACTGGCCAACACATTGCCCTGTGAATGTGTGTTGTTCTGATCCTTTTACCGCACATCCTATTGTGTATGTGGGGTCCTGGCAGTATATTGTGTTGCTGGCGAGTGCTAGAGTGTCACATTGTTGTTACATACATTTCTGTGTGTATCCTCCTGAGCTATCAACCACTGTTGTACATGGTGGGCCCTGTACTCCAGTATGGTCTTGGGTGTTGTATTGCCATGCAGCCATGCCCACTGGCACAGTGTGGCCTTTGCATTGCCCACATCCATCCACAGTGTAGCAGCTTGTGGTGGAACCCTGCATGCTGGCTGTGACTGGTGATGGATGTCAGCCACTTGGCTCCCCCTCTGTGGTGGTGTCATGGACATGCATCTTGTTCACATATGAGTCCCTCTGCATCATGCAGTCTGTGCATGGGTGTTGCCCTGTGTTGCAACACATGGTCCAATTGAGGGTGGTCTGTGGGTTTGGCTTGCTTCCATAGCACCTCAGAGATGGTGTTTGGGTACATATCCATGCCCACGTCCATTGCTGTGGCCCTTCCACTGTGCCTCATGGGTCATGTCCCTATCCAATGCATATCCACTGGATGTATGCAGGGCTTCTCTCCCATGTCTGTGCAACATCCACCAATGGTCTGCTGGCAAGTTGTTGCTGATGTCCAATCCTGTATGGCCATCTGTGTGTGCCCATGCCCTTATGTCTCTAGGTGTTGTGCTGGGTAGGGGTGTCGATAGGTCCATACCTGGGTGCACGCTGACTGCCATTCATCCTTACCTACATGTGAGGCACACTGTGGCCAGTATCATACATCTGTGTAGTGCCTCTGGTACACCTGTGCCAGTGGTTGGCAACCTGTGGCCATCTCACACATGCCTCTGTGTCTGGATGGTGTGCTGTGGCAGGGGCCACTGTATATCCATCACACGGCCATGTGGCACACATCCACATTGCCCTATGCCATGGCATCCACTGCCATTGTCTGTTGCCACGCCCGCATCCCATGTGGTATGCTCTGTGATACACATGTCCATGGCACAACAGCTGTCACTGTTGCAGGTGGAACTGTGGCTGGGCCTGTGAATGGCACCTCACGTATGCACAGCTGCACATCACCATCATTGATGGGGGGGGGCATGGTTTTCTGTCCAGGCATTATGGACCATTGGCACCGAAGCTGTGTTTTGTTTGTCTGTTTCCTCCCATCGGATGTGTCCAGCTACCACGGATGGGTGACCATGTGAGGAGGCACCAGGGATGTCTGTACTGCAGGAAAGCCACATCACAGACACAGGAGCTCCTATGAAGGATACTGGAACAGCTGGGGGATGTGCTGTGGTCTATCTGCACTGTACGGCAGACTGTGTCCTCTGTACATGTTCACATGGGTGGACCTCTTGTTAGGCAGGCATGGTAATGTGCCCCTGTGGCCCACTAATTGCCCCATGGCCCTTCCCACCCCACACTCCCATCCAGGCCCCTTACATAGTTGCGCCCCTACCTTCTTGTTCTCTCTTTCCGGTTTCTTGTGTATATACAGTACCTGTACATAGTTTTATTCATATTATTGTCCTTGTTTGTTCATTGTTCTGTTTTCTGATTGTTCATTTTGGTTGCATTCTGTTTGTTTCCATAATGTTACACTTTTTCTAACGATTGTTAAAGAGCTGCTGACGCCGTTAGGAAAACTTTAAAAAACATAATGTTCAGACACATTTCAGCTGTTATTTCATATAGCTTCTATATACTTCTATAGATTTCTCCTCTTCATTATTTATTACTGAAGAAATTCCAGCAAGTACAAGATCTGTATCCCAGAGAGTTCATCTGCCTTTATAATTTATTCCCTGCTTGAAATTATAATGCTCTATTGCGACATCAGTCTGTTGCCATGAAAATAACTGTACTGTCACAAGCAGAGTATTATGATATCAGGTTGGGAAGAAGCAATAGGAGCTGATGAGCCCTGAAGGAACAGCAGTCCTGTCTTCATGATTATGATCTCAGTAATAAATAATGGGGATAAGAAATATAAGGTTAATGAGAAATTTAAAGCTACTTTGCGTTCAAATATTATGTTTTCCAAAGTTCTTCTTAAGGCGTCAGTGGCTCTTTAAATATATTTACTCTTTCACATGGCTGTGTGCAGTGTGTTCTTCCTTTGGGATTGTTGCCCTGTGTATGGCACATGGGCCACACATCCATGTGTCCACTGGTACACAGGTGGGTACAGGCCGTCACCTCCCCGACCACTTCCTTTCCCCGGGAGGAGGCCCACACTATGTGTGTCCCTGTGTTCCATTGCACAGGTTGCATGGGGTTCCTGTGGCATGTCCGTCTTTGTGTTCCATCCCGTTGGTTCCCTGTGGTGGCACTGTGCTCTTCTGTGGTGGTGGCATTGGCTGCAGCTTGTAACCCTGTGTGCCCATGTGGCTGTGTCCTGCACTGTCAGCGGACATATGTCCCTGTCAGTGTGGGCCCATGTGTGTGATTCTGCTACATGACATTGTGGTGGTGTGCTGGTGGCACACTGGGCCAGTCTTCTCACAGGCATGTCTGTGGCAGTGTCACTCTGCTTTGGCTATTGGCCCTTTCCATTTGGTCATGGACATTGCTGTGGTCCCCTGTCTGTGGCTGTGTGTGTTGGACATTGCCAGTGTGCTTTGTTTTCCACATGCCTGGCAATGTCAGTATGGTGCACTGTGTTGGGCACTCACTGGCCCTGTATTGTGGCCTTTGGAGCACTGTGGTATGCCACTGTGCTTCCCCTTTCCCTTAGGCTGCTGCTCTGTTGTACTACCACCCATCTCACATGCACCCATGCATTGTGCTCCTTGTACTGTTAGTGCATCAGTCCCTGCCTTTTGTGTGTTGTTCCCCATATTCAAATGTACCCTGCTGCACCACACATCTTCTGTCGCGCATGTTTGGGATATTCAGCCAGACATGCATAATCGTGCTTTATGGCACATCTTCTGAATATCCCATTGTTTTGTGCTGCTGCATTTTAGGTACAAGAGTACATCTTCACTTCCGCCGATGCAGCCTGACACTTTTTAATATGGGGGCCCACAGATCCCAATAGCAGAAGGGGCACTGACTGTTTCACTTCACAAACAGTTGGCATGCATGTCAATGATGGAAAAATTGAAACTACCATTCTGCTGAAAACATGACACTTGGGCTGTCTACAAATGTACTTGTTGCTGAGCTGAAAGGAGAAGTGAAACAGATTATTACCTCCGTGTTTGGATTACCTGACCCATTGATACATGAGTCTGTGTTTCGCCTTCAGTGCAGAACTGTTAAAGAGCACTCTGAGGCAATATTTGTCATCTATACGTTTTCTTCATTAGATGAAAGGAATTACATTTTGCAGCAAGTCAGGAAAAAAATTAGGCTTTATGTATAAAGGGCAGAAACTTCATTTATATCCAAACTTTTGTCTGACTACTCAACACTGTAGAAAACGTTTCCTAGTCATTAGGTCTGACTTTATTCAGGCTGAGGTTCCTGCTATTTTGCAATCTACTGCTAAAATTTTATGTCAAGGGAAAGATCATTATTTCTTTGCTGTGGATGCTGCTTGGGAATTTTATGAAAACTATGTTGCCCTTCAGCTGATCTGGGGTCAGCTCAGGAGGATGAAGAGGAAGACAATACCAAATGTACGCCTATGGCATGATGAATTTTCATCTGAACTCTGTGTCTTGAGCATAATACCTTTTTCTTTTCTTTTTATGTTTATTGAAGTTCTTAGATCCCCAGAGCATATACAATACTATGATTGGTCTGAGGGAGTTTTTTGGGGGAGGGGGCTGAAATTATATTCTTATGATGAATTACTGCTGTGGGAGAAATAACATGGAGCATAACACTTTATTTTTGTTAAACTGTAAATATGCAGTTGCCCTCAGTGATATATTTACCAAGTGAAGATGATTTTTAATCCTCCAAAAATTAAGAAAAAGTATTTTCTTTTGTTAATTATGTATGGTAAATTTTTATTTATGTGAAGGCAACATTATGTTAATTCTGTGATGTATGTAACAATATCTCCCTGTATAAAAGCAAAGTATAATAAAGACTTCAGGGGTAAACCATGAGGTGATCAAAAGATTTTAGTAGCCAATAAATCTGTCATTTAAACCAGAGGGCTGCTGGGAGCGTAAGTTGATGATAAGCTTGGTTTCTGTGTTTTTTTCTTTGGTCAGCATCCCTCAAACCCTGCTGAAAGACACAAAGAGAAAGATCATTGACATTATGGTCTCTGAAGGTAAAATGGGACACAGTGGGATTATCAGCGTCTGCATTTCTGACTACCCTTTACTATCCCCTGAATTGTTCAGATAGGTGTTTGCCAGTCTCTGATGTAGATACTGTCGCTGCACATTTCCTGCAAAGATTACAATATATCACATTGTTGAAATGCATGAGAACTCCTTGGTGATGTGAAAACACCTGTGGGACCTTTGATTTCAGTGGCACTGGAAAACAATTTTCTAGATGAAACATCAGGTTCTATTACAACCCTTAGTACATGGGAGGATGGAATTATTAAGTGTGTGGAGGTTGCTACATACCAGGAGATTCCAAAGGTTGGGTGGTTTCCTGCAGAAGGCAGTGTGTGACTCTGTAAAGGAGGTTTCAATATTAGGGTCAGTTTGCAGCATAGGAAAGTTCACTGTGATAGCTTCTTGAAGAGAAAGGGTCTTGGAATGGATGGGAAGAACCAGTGAAATATGTTAATGTTGCTTCATGAGAGTAACTCTCCTAGGAGGGTCAACATTATGGGGCATATTGCTGACTCGGGTGAGTGCTCGCTCCACTATGCTTTCTGTGTAACCCTTGTTAATAAAAAATGGTGATTTGTTTTAGCCTGCTTGTCAAAAATCATCATCTTCACTGCATAGCCTGTGAAGTCTAAGAAAATGTAAGTATGACAAACCATTCCTAACATGTTTGGGATGGAAGGAGCTGTGGAGGAGAAAGCTGTGTGAGTCAGCAGGACTGTAATACATTGATGTTTTCAGACCAGTCTTCTGCATCAACAATTGGATATCTAGAAAAGGTGGTGTGGAGAAGGATACTTTAGCAGTATACTGAGGGAAGGATGGTACATGGTAAACCAATCCAAGAAAATATGAAGGGTTTCCCTGGAGCTGGAGGTGGTCCCCACACAATCTATGTAGCATCTGTAAAGGCCAGGCACACTCCCTGTAAAGGAGAGACAGAATTGTTCCACAACCCAACCAACAAGCACATTGGCAAAGCTGGGATACATCTCGGTACCTGTGGCAGTGTTACATCACATTCCTTTGCATACCGTATTCTATGATGCCCAAACCAAATGATATATGGTGTCAGAGTGAGATACCTGGTGTCGTTCAGGTATCAAGGGGATAATGCCATGTGGTGCCAGCATTGGTGCTCAGAAGAGCAATTAGAATAAAGGTGCATACAGAGACATGGGAGGCATGCTCTTACTTTGGAGAGAGGCTGTAAGTTATTGAGTCAGCCAAGAAAAGGTGGTTGGCAGAGTCAAGCTGGCAGGTGTGTTGCCGTACAAGATGGATGGCAAAAAGAACAGATCAACTTTCTGAAGTGGATGTCTATTGTTGAGAACACAACTGAGTCTTTAGCAGGACTGCCTAAGCATCTGATTAATAGACGTTATTAGGTCATAAGGCAAAGTGTGATGTCCAGTGGCAGAAGGGGCAGCAACAATTGAACTGGAGATGGGACGAAACTCTTGAATTCCTGTGAAAAAGTGACAATGCACATTTTAAGGTGCATACTGCAGCCAGTAAAATGACCATGGCAGGGAAATGGAGGTTGCTATCATTAGGTGTACCATAAAGTTTTCCAGTGGTGTCATGGGCTAATGATGTACAGAGTCTTGTAATCCTTTACATATTCCTGTCAAGAATAAGTGCATTGAGTCAGTCTCCTTGATATGGGTCGTGTTTAAGGAGAAGGCAGTCTGGAAGAGGTGCTGGACAGAGATGATGTTAACTGAGCTGTAGAAACTTGAGAGAACTAAGGTAAAGTTGCCTGCACTGTTGGAGCAAGAACAGAAATAGGAACAGAGCCTTCACTG
This sequence comes from Neoceratodus forsteri, assembly GCA_016271365.2. Classification (NCBI taxonomy): domain Eukaryota; kingdom Metazoa; phylum Chordata; order Ceratodontiformes; family Ceratodontidae; genus Neoceratodus; species Neoceratodus forsteri. The sequence continues at coordinate 511,097,695 of CM028134.1, read as the reverse complement.
TTTACTTTTTAAGGACTTGGGTCAAATGCCCAGGGGCATATAGTTTAGAGGAGGTAATTTTGTAGGAGACAGCAGAGAAAAGGTCTACCTAAAAGCACAAGAAAATGATTCTGTTTCACAAGAAGAGGACCCATGGGTTAATGAGGCGCTGGGAAAGCTGCTAGTAAGAAAATAAGAAAACGGTATGCCTATATCCAAACAGTTACATAGAAACTTAGAAACATAGACTTTGACAGCCATAAGGGCCACTTGGCCCACCTAGTCTGTCCATTTCCCTGTCTATTGGATAAGCTGCAGATTCTAATTAACCAACAGCCTACTTCCTCTGACCCTCCCCACTATAATTGTCTTATGTCTGTCCCATGCATTCTTGAATTCCCCATCTGTTTTTGACCCCACAACCTCCTCAGGAAGGTAGTTCCATGCATCCACCACCCTCTTTATGAAAAAATACTCCCTCGTGTTGCCCCTGAGCCGTCTCCCCTCTATCTTCAAATTGTGCCCCCTTGTTCTTGCACATCTCTTCTACTGAAATATGCTCCCCTCTTGGACTTTGTTGATTCCTTGAGGTACTTGAATGTTTTTCATGTACCCCCTCCCTCCTTTCCTCAAGGGTATAAATATTAAGCTCTTTTAGTCTCTCTCTTTGTATGGCTTCTGTTGCAGACCCTGCACCATTTTAGTTGCCCTCCTCTGGACTGCCTCCATCCTGTCTATGTCCTTGCTGAGATGGGGTCTCCAGAACTGCATGCAGTACTCCAGATGGGGTCTCACCAACTGTTTGTACAGAGGGATAACAACTTCCTGTTTTCTACTGGTGATGCCTCTCCCTACGCATCCCAGTATCCCCCTAGTCCTCCGTACTGCCTTCTCACATTGCTTACCTACCTTAAGGTCTTCTGATATGACTACCCCCGGGTCCCTTTCCATTTTTGTTGTTGTTAGTACCTCTCCCCCATTATGTACTCTTCCCCTAGGTGTGTGTTTCCCAGGTGCATTACTTTGCACTTCTTTGCACTGAATCTAAGCTGCCATACTTTTGACCATTCCTCCAACCTTGCCAAGTCCCTTCTCATCATTTCCACACCCCCTTTGTATATCAACCCTGTTGCAGATCTTTGTGTCATCTGCAAAAAGGCATACTTTTCCTTCCAGCCCTTCCACAATGTCTCCTATAAAGACATTAAAGATGACCGGTCCCAGTACTGAACCCTGCGGTACCCTACTAGTAGCCACCCTTTCTTCAGAGTGTACTCCATTTACTATTATCCTGTGTGTCCTGTTGTCCAGTCAGTTTGTTAACCAGGCTACCACCCTAGGACCCACTCCCAGGCTGGCTAACTTGTTTATTAATCTTTTGTGTGGGACTGTGTGAAATGCCTTGCTAAAGTCTAGGTAGGCCATATCCACAGCCCTTCCCTGGTCTACTACTTTGGTTACCCAGTCAAAGAAATCTATTAGCTTCATCTGACATGATCTTCCCGCTGTGAATCCATGCTGCCTTGGGTCCTGTGCTCCGTTGGCCTCTAGGTACTCAACAGTTCTTTCTTTTAGAAGTGATTCTATCATTTTCCCTACCACTGAGATCAAACTAACAGGTCTTTAGTTTCCTGCCTCTGTCTTGTTTCCACTTATGTGAAGGGGAATCACATCTGCCCTCCTCCAGTCCTCTGATACCACGCCATTCTCCCATGATTTGTTAAAAAGCATAGTCAGTGGTGGTCTCCCCTTAGTTCTTTTAGATTCTGGGGTGAATCCCATCAGGCCCCATTGCTTTGTTCACCTGAGTTTTAAGAGTTCTTTCAGGACCCTTTCTTCTGTGAATGGACTGGTATTGACCCTCCCCAGTTCAGAGTGCTTCTACTGTTTAGTTTAGGTACCCCCCTTCTTCTTTTGTGAATACTGAGCAAAAGTATTCATTCAGTATCTCTGCCTTTTCACTGTCACCCTCTTCCCACCTCACCTTCCCTTTATTAAGCCTCACTAGCCCTTCCTTGGTCTTCCTTCGCTCCCTGATGTACCTATAAAAGGCTTTATCCCCCTTCTTTACTCAGTTGGCTATCTTTTCCTCAATTTGGGCCTTCACTATTCTGATTGCCTTCCCCGCTTCCTTCTGCTTTAACTGATATAGTTCTCTGTTCTGCTCCTTCTGTGATTCATTACATAGAAACATTGACTTTGATGCAGATAAGGACCGCTTGGCCCATCTAGTCTGCCCATTTCCCTACCTACAGGATGAGCCACAGATCCTAGTTAACCAACAGCCTATTTCTTCCTACCCACCACAAGAATTGCCTTATGTCTGTCCCATGCATTCTTGAATTCTCCCACAGTTTTAGACCCTACAACCTCCTCAGGAAGGCTGTTCCATGCATCCACTACCCTCTCTGTGAAATAATACTTCCTCACATTGCCCCTGAACTGCCCCCCCATCTTTAAATTGTGTCCCCTTGTTCTTGCACGTCTCTTTTTCTGAAAGATGCTACCCTCTTGGACTTTGTTGATTCCACTGAGGTACTTAAAAGTTTCTATCATGTCCCCCTCTCCTTCTTTCTTTCCTCAAGAATTATACTTCCTGAATGCTATATTTTCTCCCTAACCTTCCCCGCCACCTCTTTGAGATCCAAAATGTTTTTTTACTTTGTTTTGTTTTGTTTATTTCGTCACACAAAAGCTTGTTGCATCTGTGATGGCAGTTTTGATTTTCCTATTGTTCTTCACCCTCCTTCCTGCCAATTTGCTAGTGCATTCCTAGCACTCACTCATTTTGTAAAGTCAGCCCTCCTAAAATCCAGTACCTTTGCTTTTGCATGGCTTGACTCTACTTACAGCTTGTTTTATCATGCATACCGGGTCATAATGTTGTATGCATAATAGTGCGACATTATGCGAATCCGGACCTGTCGACTCTCCGTGTTGGACCCCAGGATTAGAATCCTTAGTGGGGGTCCAGAGCGCAAGCCCGTAATGGGGTGAGCCCCCACAGATGAAAAGATACAGGTGAAGCGCGATCAGTTTATGTCACATTTGACATTCTGCCGTATGTGGTTTTGACCTCAGTTTTATCATGAACCACACTGTTTGGTGGTCACTTGTTCCCCAGATGGCAATACACTTCTAAATCTGTGATCCTCACTCCATTCCCATTTGAGAGTACTGATTCTAAGATTGCTCCCTCCTGAGTGGGATCCAACACTAGCTGTCTGAGGCATGCCCCCTGCAGGGCATCGAGAATGATCCTGCTCTTGGATGTTGCTGCAGCAAATGTGCTCCAATTAACATCTGACATATTCAGGTCCCCCATCAACAATATCTCTCCTTTTACTGCCATTTTAAGTATGCCTTCTATCATTTCCTTATCCATTTCCTCCCCCTGAGACGGGGGTCAGTATACAACCCCCGTGAAGATTGTGGTGCCATTTCCTGTCTCCAAAGTGACCCACAGTGCCTCCTCTCCTCCCTATTTACCCTTTAGTTTCATTGCTTTGATCCCTTCTCTTTATGTAGAGAGCTCCTCCTCCTCCTCTTTTACCCTCCCTGTCCCTCCTGTAGGTTGTGTACCCTGGTATGTTGACATCCCAGTCAACAGTATAATGGACAGTGTTCCTGCCCATTATAGGAGCTAGATCATTCTAAACCGCTCTGTGTTATAGAGGTGGGTTTATGTGAAGGTGGCACATTAAATCCAGACTAAATGAAGAAAAAACAGCTGATTGTGCAAAGCTATGTCACCTGGAAGTACATTTTGACCATAATAAAAGGGCAGCTAAGGTACCAGGAATTCTGGAAAAGGTTGCTGACCTGATAATACCCCTATTATATGTATGCAAACCGTGAAATGTTTCTTTAACCTGACCTGTTTGCCATGTGGAGGTGGACACTGGAAACCCGGGTTATAATTCGTCGTTATAACTCACGAGTTATAACGGTGAACTTGCTCTGGGTTTCTGATGCTCCACACTTGCGCCTGCTTCCACGCTGTCTGCTAATCATGGCACAGGACAGCCACTGCGACTTCAGCACTACGCTGTGCCCTGGACTCTACACTGCCACGAGTCAGCGGTAAGTAATTTTTGTTGAAAAAAAGAAACTCACCTACTTGCCTCCTGTGCTAAATTTAAAAAAAAAAAAAAGTTTGGGGACCTGCTCCGTTGGAGCACTGACCGCTCTTCCTCCATGCTGGACTTGCTTCCTCCACACCAAGTACCACAGTTTTATTTTATATAATTGCTGTGGTGAGAAAACACTCCCCAGCAATTATATAAAATAAAACACGGGGTTGTGTATTTAACTTGAGTTTTTACACACACCCCTCAGTGTTGGATGCTTAAATAAACCCCTCGAGCTTCGCTCTCGGGGTTTATGTAGCATCCAACACCTTGGGGTGTGTGTAAAAACTCGTTAAACACACAACGCCTTGCATTATTCTATATGTTATGCAGCCGAATGCTCTAACTTACTGTATGTCTTTCTTTCTACCTTTTTTCCCCTGTCATGTCAGACCTTAATGTTTCTGTTTTTCTTTGTATTCATTTTGTAGAAACAATATGTGACTCTTGCAAATGGGGGATGGCATACTTTAAAATCTGAGGTTGTGATTTAAAGGTAAATTTCCTGTCTCAATGTAAGCAACTTAGGGAAAAAGTGAATTTCAAAATTCCCATGCAAGTTCCATGGATTAACAGTTAACAGACCTTGGTGATTAAAAAAAAACACACACCCAAATTCTATTTTCAAATATTGGCCCCAGAAATAGTGTATGACTATCTTCAAAAATACAATCCCTGCCCAATAGTGGGTCCCAATGGTTCGGATTACCATCTTCTCAAATTGGGAATCAATGTCATAGCTTCACCACTCAATAAGTTACTTAATTTTTCTCACTGCAGAGAGTTTTCCCAACAGTTTGGAAACTGGCCACAATACGACCAATCTTTAAGGAGGGATCCTCCTTGGTAGTTTCAAATTACCACTGTCTCATTACTAACACCACTCTTGAAGTCCTGTGAGAGAGAAGTTTGTGACCAGATTAATGATTTTTTTATATAAGTTAACATCCAGACAGTTGCTCAACATGGCTTTCATTCAAATCACAGTGCAGAACTAGCCCTAGTGAAATTCACAAGCATTGTGCAGGGAGCACTTGATAAGGGGCTCTATGCTGTAACAGTTTTGTGGACCTCACCAAGGCTTTTGGTCTTGTAGATCATCAATTTCTCAAAGGATTTCTTACCCTGGTTTAAACATTACTTAGAAGAATGGCCCCACAGAATGGATATTTTTGGTACACAATATAAATATTTGTCTATCCCTTGTGAGGTTCCTCAGGGGTCCCTTTTGGGACCCCAGTTGCTTTTTACTTTTTATGAATTTGGCTACAACTGCATTTTAGCATACTGAAGTAATCTTGTATGCTGATGATCATTTATTTTTTTTATGTTGGGGAGGATGTCCAGGCTCTTTCAGCTAAAGACCAGGGAAATGTCAACAGGTTGTAGGAGTGGTTTAGGTCTCATTGGTTGGTTCTAAATTTGAAAAATAATCCATGATTTCCAGAGGCCCAGGAAGAATGGTATAGGACCACTCAAGATTGTCAATTTGAATAATATATCTTTTGAATATGTTAGCAATTTAAAGTATCTGGGAGTCACTTTGGAAAGCACTCTGTCCTTTAACTCTCATGTGACCCTGTTGGTTAAAATGTTGCACTGAAGGCTAGGCCTTCTCTTTGGTGCATGTTCTTCTGTATTCCTGAATCAAGAGAACTTTTGACCTATAGTCTTTCATTTTCCATTATAGATTATGGGTCAATCGTTTATATGGCTGCTGTGAAGAGAGTGCTGTCCCAGTTGAACTCCATCTACAACAGCATTTGTCATTTTGATATGGGTCAGTCTAGGGTAACGCATCACTGTGATTTACATTCAGTCATAGTTTGACTCCCCTCGGAGGCATATATTTCATTCTGCACAGATGTGGCACAAGATCATGTTTGGTGTATCTGATTTGTTCACAGTGTCTTCAAATGATTTTGGTACTAGAGCATAGCTTAAAAACCTTTTAGGGATTTTTATGCAAATCTTCTTTTGGTCAGAAAGCAATTTTTTGTTGCATTTGTGAAAGACAACAATATTTTTTCTAATGATGTTTGTGCTGTACCAGATTTTCCTCCTTTAAGTTCAAATTGACAAAGTGATTGAGTTAAAAATCTAGGTATAAATATTATATGTAATTATGATATAGCTATTTTTTAATGCTGTTTTTATCTCAGTGTTGTATTTTTAATTACACATGTATCTGATCGCTTGTGAAAAGGGGCATGTTTTTGTTCATCAGCTAACTAAAATAAACAAGCATTTGTCAATGCCGAATGTTTGCTTGCTGGCATTGGCATTGGTAGTGTAGAAGTTACAGAGCTGCATAATAGAAATGGCAGCAAAGTATTGAACTAAAGCCAACCCCACCACCACCCTGCAGAGTGACAGGCATTGGGGTGTGCCTTTGGGTCGTCAGGCATAACGACCACGCCATTTCACCACACCCTACCCTGCAGACACTGACAAGTGTCACGGTGTGCCTTGGGGTCTTTGGCCCTTATGCGCACCCCATTCCATCAGGAAATACGGTGAGATGGGTGCGGTATAGGAGAATGGGGTGAAGTTTGGGGCCAAAGAGTCCGAGGCACACCTTGATGCCTCTCACTGGCTGCAGGGTGTGGTGGGGTGGAATGGTATGAGCATTACAGGCAAGAATCCCAAGTCACACCCCTGATGCCTGTCATTCTCTACAGGGTGGGGCGTTATGGTCGGAAACCCTAACGCCTCAGGCATTCGTTGGTATTTTCACTCCAAATTTTCAACATGGTTTTTTTTGTGACCCCACCTCGCGGACAGTGGCAATATCAGTTTGTTAGCGTAAAACTGCTTTTGCACAGCGACTCTGACATTTGGCACCACAGGTGCAAAACACATTCGAACAGGATGTGAAAATGACAGCAGTACTGTTCATGGGGAGGTGTAAAAATGGCAATGTTGAAAATCTGCTAATGAAAATATTAAAAAACTAAGGTGAAGTCGCAGGTGTGCGTAGAAACTGTGCAACGTACACCCGTAATGTAACTAATTTGGGGATTTTTTACAGCAGATTGTTAACACAGGCATTTTGGGACCTCCGATCATGAACAGTGTCAGTGTGATTTTCTTTATCTGTCCCGAACAATGATTTCCCACAGCGACCACGCATTTCTGTGCTGAAAGTGTGAAAACACATTTCAGCCATGTTGTGAAAATGACAGCTGTACTGTTCATAAGGAGGTGTGGAAAAATGCCACTGGTGAAAATCTGGACTGAAAATATTACAAATTCATGAACTTACGAGGGTGCGTGGAAACTGCACAATGCTCACTCATAACACGGTCATTTTATGGAGTTTTGTCACCAAATTTTCAACATAGCCATTTTAAGACCTCTGCTCATGACCAGTGTCACTGTGATTTTCTTAATCTGTTCCAAACATTGTTTTCGCACACTGACTGTACCATTGTGCGCTACATGTGCGGAAACACATTTTGGGCAAGATGTGAAAAATGGTAGCTGTACTGCTCATAAGGAAGTGCGGTAAAATGGCACTGTTGAAAATCTGGTGTGCAAATATTACAAATTCGCGAACTTGCCAGCGTGCATAGGAACTGCGCAACGTGCACTCCTAAAACAGTCATTTTTGGGAATTTTTTCACCAAATTTTCAACATAGCCATTTAACACCTCTGCTCATGACCAATGTCACTGAGATTTTCTTAATGTGTCCCATACACTGATTTTGCACACTGACTGCGCCATCATGCGCTACATGGCCGGAAACACATTGTGGGCGAGATGTGAAAAATGACAGCTGTATTGCTCATAAGGAGGTGTGGTAAAATGGCAATGTTGAAAATCTGGAGTGAAAACATTGAAAATTCACGAACTTACGAGCATGCGTAGAACTCTGCAATGCACGCTCGTAAAACAGTAATTTTTAGGAATTTTTTCTCCAAATTTTCAACATAGCCATTTTAAGACCTCTGCTCATGAACAGTGTCACTGTGATTTTTTTAATGTGTCCCTTACATTGATTTTGCACACCGACTGTGCCATTGTGCACTACATGGGCTGAAACACGTTTTGGGCGAGATGTGAAAAATGACAGCTGTACTGCTCATAAGCAGGTGTAGTAAAATGGCAATGTTGAAAATCTGGAGTGAAAATATTGAAAATTCACGAACTTACGAGCCTGCGTAGGAACTGCACAATGCATGCTCATAAAACAGTCATTTTAAGGAATTTGTCAACCAAATTTTCAAAACAGGCTTTTTGAGAGCCCACCTTATGAACACTGGCAGTGTCGTTTTTGTTAATCGGTCCCGAAAGTTTCGGCGCAGTGACTGGAAATCACCCTTAGACAATTAACTTACCATGACAGTGACAGCATTCATGAGAAGGGGTCCCAAAACCACATGTTGAAAATTTGGTGCAAAATTCAAAAATGCCTGAGATATGCAGCAAAGTTGAAAAAACCTTATCTATTACATTATACAGCTTACTGGCATTTCCTCAGTTCATGGTCGGCTTTGAAGAGTGCAGACGTGTTCCCGGTCCACCAAAGATCGTCGCACCGGACTTCGGAGGTAAGTATGGGGTGAGGGAGTTGTGGGGAGGCAGGGTGCGCAGTGGGTGGGTGCGGGTGGGATGGGAGAATGCCCAGGGAATGTTTTCTTTTACAGGTTTTTTTTAAGGAAGACGACAGGGGCATTTCCATTCTGGGTGGGCTCCCAGTGTGGCAGCTAGAAGGCTGTTGGGGGCTGAAGCCAAGGGGATTTGGCACCCCCGTCGCCATATGGATGCAAGTACGCTAGTGGGCTCTCAGCATGGCAGCTGGAAAGCTTTTGTGGGGGTAGCATGGAGCCAATGGGGCATGGACACCCCTGTTGGCTATACAGTATGTGCGTGGGGAGGAGGAGCATGTGAGCACGCAATATGCATGCGTGCAGTTGGGGAGAGCTCTGCTCACTGAAGCCGGAGCTCTCCTTTCAACTGTATGCCACTGCATTTTCAACTGCTGTCATAGACAGCTGAGCAGTGATTGAGCACGCCGACTGCACCTGCAAACACACTGACTGAATTGGAAGAGGCTGACACACTCTGGAAAACTCGGATGATGGCACTATGTTTCTTGCATACGTGCAAGCAAACATAAAAATGAAATTAAATGGATTAGGAACATGTTAGAATGTCTTCTTGATTCTGAAATGGCCTGACTGTCAAAAGCCCCATCTACAGTATGTAAGAATATTCATTCATAGGTCAACAGAGAAGGTTTATTGCTGGAATTGATTTCTAATCTACCTAGAGAACAATACACCCTTAGTGATAACACCTGGGAAACATGCTGGTACATGGGGAGGAAGAAAATAAAAGAAATGTGTTCTAGTGCTAAAAGGATGGGCGTGCATGAAACATCTCCTGACTTATTAGTCAATGGGCTTAATGAGTTATATGCTGTACAGTGATACTAAGGTACAATAGGGATGTTACTACTTGCTTTGTAGTAAAGGCTTATGGTACAAGGATTTATTTTAAGAATGACATCTAAAGTTAAAATACAACAAAAGATGTATGCATGTATGTATGTATGTATGTATGTATTCATTTATTTATTTATATTTCTGATTATTGGGTGGGTACACTGATCCACAGGACTGTTTCCAGGCACAACCTGGGCCAAAAGAAGGCACAGAGAAAACATACAATAAGGTTACAATGAAGTAGGGTAGATGTCAAAGCACAGTAGAAGTACCAACATGTAGCACATGGTACAATAGATAACATGAAGGAAATAAATGTTACAAATTGGTAGGTCAGGTACAAATACAATATGATTTACCAAATACTAAGGGCAGACACAAAATAAAGTGCTAAGCTGAGGCTAATGTTAGGAGGACACCGAGGTGGGCATGGTGAGGGTGCTCACAGACTGTGAGACACACTGTCTGGGAGGGTTCAAGAGGTGTTACAGTAACAAGGATATAAGTAAAATGTTAAGCTGAGGCTAAAGTTGGGAGGAAATCAAGGTGGGCAGGGTGTGGGTGTTCATAGATTGAGGGACATACTGCCTGGGAAGGATGCTAGAGGGGTTATGGTACCTTTAGACATAGAAAGTATGTTGAAAACAAGTCATACTGAAAGACAGAGAGATAGAGAGAGAGAGAGTGAAGACTGGTTCCCTCTTACAGAGGACAGCTTGTAACTGAGAAAGGGCACATGCTGCCACGTGGGGAAAATGTTCCTATTTTACAGGGGCTTTTGATTGCATGCTTTACTTTATGGGGCTGAGGGAGGGAGTTGGGCACTTCCAGAAAGGTAAGGGTGACTATGCTTATCACTGTTAGGGACTGGAGAGGGTGGTGGTGTTGTGGTAATTGGGTGGGGGGAAGGCTATTCATTAACTATACAGCATTACCAGTTGCTTATTATTATTATTATTACTAAAAATTGCACCAATTTGCACTTGAGCCTCCCAGGAAGCAGTATAATATTACAACATTTTGCTGAAGTGTTACTGCAGTAAACAAGGCAATTTCAATAGCTGCTAATTCCTTTTGTCATGGAGTAGCCTAACATACTGTGTTGCATCCTGGTGGGTTCCACTGTTCAAATTTTATCAGGACTGAGATGAGGGGGAAGAAGGAGGTAGGCTAGGGAGCTAGATGATAATGGGGTATGTAATCCTAAAGGATCAGGGTGGTGAGAGGTGGTAGGAGCAGTATGCTACAGAGGGTGGGTTTCCTAAACAAAAAGAGAAAAAAGAAAAGAAAACATGGTTTCATCGACAAAGGGCTCATTTACCTGGCAAAAATGTCACATAGCTGTAGTTCGCTGACATTTTCACCTGCAAAGTGCCACCTTGTAAAGGTGGGCACTTCTCCACATGATGTTGGGGAAGCTTCATTAAGTTCCATGCACAGTGAATTTCACTAACTTCACCCATCCCTACTCTGAAGGTGCTCCTGCCTTCTGCAGATTATAGTTTTATGCCAGTACTAGGCTGAGTCATGAAACACTGCAAACAAGCAGTTAATTACTTCCTAAAGCCCCATATGACGTCCAAACCATCCATTGCTTAACCTTAATACAAAATGGCACCGGATGAAAATGAGTTAAACGGTCTTGGACAAACACACATCCTAGAGCAGAGGAGTGCTGCTCTTCGGAGGTATGAGGGGTGTTTTGTTTACCCTGAGGTTTGTTAGAGCAAGCAGTATCCACTGACTTTCAAATGACTGTATTGTAGGGTGCGGCAGTGTCCCTGTAGTTAGGGTTGTGTAAGCCGTTTAATGTTAAAACCCAGTTTCTGCACCTCAATAACTTTGGTGTTGTTTGACAAAAAGCCCCAAATTTGGGATGCCTGGTCAGAACGCCAGAGTCTCAAATTGTAAAAAGTTTTGTGATGGCATCTTGTTCAATTTTCATGATACAGTGCATCAAAAAATGAAAAAAAAAAAAAACAAACAAAAAAATTTTGGCTTCTCTATACTTAACATTGCATATTTTGTGCTCTCACCTACAGCCTAGATGGCTTGGATTTTTTCATGATATTTTCAGGCTTGATGGGACATATGCCAAGGGTGTACCTTTTAAAGGTTTTGTGAAAAAAATATTATACAGTTCCAAAAATGTGAATGGTACAAAAAAAAACTGTAGTGAGTGCTTATTTTAATGATTTACTTGTGTGGAAAAAAATACTGATTGTGATGGCCACCATATTTTTTTAAAATTCACAAACATTGAAAATACATAAAACTTACATATTTTTAAAAAACAAACACCTGAACCAAGCTAAATGGGATGCATTTAGTTAGATTATTTATTTATTTTTTTAACAAATACCTGAAATACCTTTTCTGGGCACCCCAAAATCCAGGGTGCCCAGGTCAGTAAGAGGAGCCATTCACCCATGTTCTCTGTAAGAGAACTGAGGGACTTCCTTGAATGCTGAATCCACAGCTGCAGTAGTGCTGCCAGCTTCAGTTCAAGCACTGAGCCAGGGATCCCCTGTCTCTCTCTTTCTGTCTGTGCCTCTCTCTTAGTCTGTCTGTCTCTCTAGCTATCTAATTATTTATTTATTTCATTATTTCCTAAATGGACCGAGGTGCCCACCCCTAGTGCTGCTTCTTTCTCACCCTTCCCCTCCAGGATGCCAGCCTGCCCTTCCCCAATGTTTATGTTTTTAAATATATTATATAAGTGGACAGGGGTGCTCACGTTATGAACCGCTTGTATTGACCACATGTCTTCCAGATCACCCACTGCTATTTCCACTAGGTAGGGTGCCAACAATGGGGTGCCCACCCCTGGTGCTACCAAACAGTAGCCCAACACTGGGGTGCCCAATCCAAGTATCAGCTAATTCCCCTGAAAAAAAGAAAACTGTCCCTTATTGATTTTTTTAACCTGCAAAAAAGAAAATGGTAATTTTGCTGCTCTGCCCCCCATACATCCCTACCCACCACACCCCGACCTCCCACTTAGCACCCACCATCCCACTTCCCCATGTTTCACTCACCTGAACATGTCCCATGACATAGATCCATTCTCTGATTGAAGACATGTCTTGCTGCTGGAACTGGGGAATGTGATATGAGAAAATAAGGTAAGTCTTGTTTAATGTATTTCAGTGGGGTTTCAACTTTAATTTGTATTTTGACTCCAGATTTCAACATGACCTTTTGGGGACCAATCTTATGACCAATGGTGTGGGAATTATACAAATCTGGCCTGAAAGGCAATTTCATGGATTCTTGGCAAAATCGCCATTTGGGTGGGATTGAAACATTTTCACTGCTCTTGTTCATAAGGTGGGGTTATAAAAAGGCTATGTTGAAAATTTAAGGTCAAAATATGCAAAAATGAAAAAGTTATGAGTGTATGTTGAATTTTTTCTATGCTCACTCATAACTTTGGTAATTTTAATTATTTTGACCTCAATTTCTCAACTTGACCATTTTTTCCACATCACCTCATGAGTGTGACAGCTGTCATTTTTCAAATCTCGCCAAAATGTGTTTTTGTCATCTGTAGCTGGATAGAACTTTCACCATGGATTTTAAGTTTTCAATTACCAGGCTCATGAGTAGAGATATGCCGAAACTTTTATTTGCTGGTGAAGTTGCCAAGTGGCCAAAATTAGGATCTGCAGAGTTTTAAGTTTTCCCCACACTCAGCAACTTTGACTTTGCCTGAAATCATGAAGTTTTACATTTGAATGGTGGAATTCCATTTGTGGATGAAATTCTGCCATTTACTTGTAAAATCCCACACTTTGCGGGCAGAATTCCACAGTTTGTGGCAAAATTCCACACTTTGTGGCTTGATCCACACTTTGTGAATTGCACTAAATTTGTGGATTAATTCGTGGAGCAAATTTAGCCAACTTTGCAAATCTCTACTCATCAGGTGGGGTGCTAAGAAGGCTGTGCTGAAAATTTGGTGTCCAAATATGACAAAATGCCAAGGGCATGAGGAACATTGCAGTATTTTAATGTTCACTCACAACTTTGCTAATTTTCAATATTTTGACTCCAAACTTTCAATATAACCATTTTTTCACACCACCTCATAAATGTGACAAGTCTATTTTTTTTTTTAAATCCTGGGCAAGACGTGTTTTCACACTTGTGGTGCGAAATGATGTTTTGACCAATATGCTATAAATGCTATGCATCACATTTATAGGGGCGTGATTAAATGACTACTGATAACTTGAACATTTGGGTCAAAATTAAATATATATATATATATTTACTGTATATCTATGAAGGAAGCCTCATTTACTTCATCCACTGTGAGTGGAGGTAATCATGATGGACCTTCTGGCTTTCTTTTATCTTCTCCTACCAAGTAATACCATGTAATATATCTTAATTGTTAAGAAACAGTGTGCGTACTGTCAGTCTTGACCCCAGCAGGTATGCTTTTTGATCCTGTGCTGGTGAGCTGAGTTCTGGAGTGAGCTCAGTGACCCAGCTGGATGGGGTGAGTGTGAGGGGATGGTGATGTAATGCAACAACCTCCCAGCCAGGGAATGAAAACTGCAGGGTTGTCTGCATGGGCCTGGGTACCACATAGTGAAGATAACTGTCCTCTTGGCATAGGGCCTTGCACCTCTGCACTTGTGGGGGCGCAAAGGGCCCTATGCATTGGCTGACAAATGGACTCTTTGTCCTGTGCATCTGTACCTTCAGCCACATGAAAGCTCAAGGATGGAGGGCCCTGCACTTATACAGCCCACCAGACAGCCTCATGAATTCTTGACAACCATCACTGCACTTATGTAGTCAGATGAGTCTTCCCTTGGCACAGGACCCAAAGCACCCTACGCATTTGCATCTGTTCACACAGGTTTCAAAGGAACTTGTTTGAATGAGAATACTGGTTCACTACCTCACAATGAACAAATTCTTTGCAAAAAACTTAATTAATGCACCAGTTAGGGCCCAATCAAATAACATCCCCCTTCAGGGGTGGCTGGCTCTCTCCCTGGGCTAAGACACAGATATGGCACACTGATGAGTCCAAATGAGGATGAAACATGTGTATGTGTCTGCTGTTCATAGCCTTTGCTGATTGCACTGTGAGGCCTTCCAGCACCATGCAATTCTGCTTAAAGTTGAGCCAGTCCAAAATCTCTCATGGGGATTTACATAAGTTTCACACGATGCTTTGCATTATTGGGGTATGTGCAATTGTGTTTTCTTTATTCAACTTAATGCCATAAAAGTAGGAATGTGTGGCATTAGGGTTTTGTAGCGTTGTGGAAAAATTACAGTTAGTAAATTATCAATTACAGATACTTAGAAAGGAGACGAATGGAGATGAGACTGATGGCGGAAGAATTTAATGATTATAACAATAATCACAGCGAGAGGTTGTGACTGGTACATTCTTCAAAATAACAGTGTGTGCAGGCTTGCTTATATAGTGAAAGACAGCATCATCATTTCCTATGATTTTCTATGATTGATTTAAAACAAGCACAAGCATCAACTTATAAGGTAATACTCTTTCTTTGGTATATGTATGAGCTCATCCTTGGTCAGCACAAGTATAGATAGTGTACATTCTACTATTATATATGGCTAGCAACAGCTGTCACTACCAGTTACCAAAGTCCAGGAGGAAGACATAAGTTTGGACTTAGGAATGTGCATACAAGCATTTTGGCCTGTACTGATAAGGACAAACACTAGAGATAGTCAAAAGGGTAATTTAGACACTATCCTGTGTTCCTGCTTATAGTCACATAGGCCAAATGTTTGCTATTACTTACATGGTCAGCACAAATGTCAAAAGGCACTGTAATATCGCAACTGTGGATTAATTTGTCTTGTGGCTTCACAAGCTTTATATGATCCAATTATATAGGCTAACATTTGTTACACAGACACATGATATTTCAGACCAAAATTAGGTTAGGCTGCAATATGGGGATAAACTTCTTTATCCCTTGTTACAAGCCCCCCTTGGCCCTATATTGCCTAATTATTATTTGTGCAACAATGCAGCTCCTCGGAGCACGTACATCTCACTATGTACTTTACGAATAGTAAGTCTTAAGCGACACAGGCCTATAATTACCAAGAACACTAAGACCACTTGCAACACAAGTAAAGCTTTAAAAGACAGGACTCCTAAGGGCCCTACTGCATAGCTATAAATCAAGTGCTCATTATCACTCTCACTGAGCAATTCATTTACAACTGCTTGTGCCTTATGGGCAGTATTTTGGATTTGTATCAAATGAGTATCTTTTTGATTTAAAAGTGACTGCACGTTAAGAGACAGGAGAGGTATCACAGCTCCAAATTATGGCGCATACTTGTTAATATCATATACCTGGTGTGGGGTATCAAATGTCACATTATAACTCTTATTCTCCAGGTTGGTAATAGGGTGCAGCACCTTGTCACCAATATATACATTATGTTTGGGAATAATACAAAAGTTTGGGTTGTGAATGGTACACAGTTGTCCTTCATAAAATAAGATGGGTGTATTTGTAACAATACAGTATTGGTTAGCACCTTTATAGGTTATAACTACTTGTGGAGTGTACCACCATCTTAACCGGACGGGGCACCAGGCAGTATTATTTTCAGCTTGATCCATGGGAATTTCCCCACAGATGGGTTGCGTTTGTGACATGACGTCACACTGGCATATCCACTGATTATTTATTTCCTCACAGCAATGTAAGTTTGGTGCTACCCAGGACCCATCATTGCTACGTACTAGGATCTCTGGGGGCGAGACTCGATATGCATAATACTGGCTTTGTAAATACCCTACAGAGTGTACTTTTACTATTTGGGAGTACACCTCCTTGTTATACTCAACTTGAGGTAGTCTTACCATGAGGGACACCCTCATGGTGCAACTAAGCATACCGTTGGGTCTAAACACTTGTGGTTTAACATATACTTTGGTTACCTTGTGAATCCACCACATGGGTGGGGCTCGAGCTTTAATACAAAAAGTTATACACTTACTATCATTAACATTAAGGCAATCTGAACAGTATCACAATTTTATTAATCTTGTACTCTACCTCTTTAAACAGGCGGCCCACCTCATGTATATTGTACACAGATAAACGCTCTTCCGTTGCCAAACCTTGCTAGCCTAATGTAAGTGGTAGCAAGACCCTTTCTCCTGTATTAGTATTAAACAGGTCTTGGTACCCTTTAATGGCCTCTAGGTATGCCCTGTTCCATATACTCATTCCTGATCCAAAAAGTCCAGCCAGGTCTCCCCATAGATCTCATTTCTTTCTAGTATTACTAACCCTTTCTTTACTAACAAAAGGGGCCATCATACTCCCAGTTTTAGCATGGAAGGCGTTTAACATGTCAATCAACATAGTGGCATAAAACTTTGACACACCAGTGACAGCACAACTACTGTTAACATTTATATTCCAGCCAGAGAAATCTAGGTTTATATGCACTCTACTGTACTTCACATTATTTACAAGCATTTGATCAATAGGTGTTGATGTAAGTCCACTCTCTGGCCCTGTTGTCACATTTGGGCATTCGGTTGGTGTTACAGTTAAGTGTATGGCATCTGAAGCTGCAAAATGTAATGAGTTGTTTACACCAGCATAGTTACAAACACTATTATCACCCCAAAGACAGTAGGACAGAGTTAACACATAAACACCATTGTCCTTTGGTGTGGCTCTGTTTATAACAAGAGACCCATTTTTCTGTTTCCAGTCCATGTAGCTTTGCTGTGATCCAGTCTTGAGCTCTGAGGCACAGCTGGACCAGCTGTTAAGTATGTCCACACACCAATTTGTAGATATGAAAGTATGGTTGTTTTTAGTCCAGGTGGCTTTCCATGCTCGTTCGTGTAGGCGTTTGTATCAACAGGGTCCCAGTTCAACTGATTAACAGTGTAATGGACTGTTCATACTCACACGTAACACTAGTCTGTTCCACATTAATGTGCAGGCTGAAGATTATAAAGTCTTATGGCTGCCACCAAGCGGTGACAATGATGTCTTGGGTCTTCATGGCTATAAACATCAAGTGTAGTATTTTAATTTTTAACCAGCTTTGTTTGACACTTTTTTACACTAATCAACTTGTACCCAGAATTCTTGTTTCCTATACTTCTCAGCTTCTTCTTCCGTATGCCCAGTTTTTTCGGCACATTCCCTTTTTAATCTATGTTTTAGCCATTTGGAGTCTAACATTAGTGGATACTGCTCTTATTGATGTCAGGTTGCAGCTGACATGGCTCCCCCAGCTGCGGTCATTCCCCGTGTGCTTACAGGTACCATTTGAATGGTTACTGTCCCACCCCTTTTTCCAGTAAGGAGCTCATTTAACTCATCTTGTTTTTCCTGTAACTCCTGGATCTTACTTGCAGCATTTTGGAGTTCAGTGTACAGGCACCTAGTCTCACTAGCATGCTCTTGTGACTGTTGTTCTAACTTAATTTGTAAGAGGGCATTATTTCTGTCTAACAGACACAAACCCCCTGTGCTTTTATTAGCTGTTCCTAAAATTAATACACTGTTGTTCTAACTCTTGGTGTTGATCTATTGGGATGCTATCTTTATATTTTTCATGTTAATTTTTCTAGTTGTTGTTGCAACTTAGCATTTTGATCCTTTCATCCCTCAACTGAGCTGCTTCATTTCAGCGACACACAATAGTCTGATTATACTGCCACAGCCCTTGCAATGCATTTGCAAAGATTTCCTTTTCATTTTTTACTCCCTCATTATGAAGGGACACTTGCTGAGTAAAATACAATTGTGCCTGTTGATCATCAGGCACTGGTTCAGTATCTCCCCTTTAGGTGTTTTCCTAGAAAACGGCCTATTATTGTTTCCATACTCATTTTCTGTCTTCTTGCCTGCTTAGCCTCCACAGCTGGGCTCACCATGCACTGGTGCCCCGGTCCATTTGGCTACGTCTTATGGCTCCCTTGTGAGGTCCGGCTTGCAAGTCCC
Source organism: Neoceratodus forsteri (assembly GCA_016271365.2). Classification (NCBI taxonomy): domain Eukaryota; kingdom Metazoa; phylum Chordata; order Ceratodontiformes; family Ceratodontidae; genus Neoceratodus; species Neoceratodus forsteri. The sequence continues at coordinate 511,079,138 of CM028134.1, read as the reverse complement.
AGCACCTTCACCTACCTACTCTGCCCCATGAGTTCCTACAGAGTTAAGCATTACTTTTTATTTTAAACAATTTGAGAAGCATACAAAGCATACATCACCTGATTGTGAAGTGGCTGTGACTGTCTGTGTGTACCTTCTTCTCTCGTTTTGAGCCAGCAGCACCACATCTCCGAGCATCATCACCCTGCTATGGGGCTCGCAAGCTAACTGACCAACAGTTAGGCAGTCTCCTCACATGCAGCACCAGCAATCCGAGTCACGGCACCAATTGTAGTGTTGTGGAAAAATTACAGTTAGTAAATTATCAATTACAGATACTTAGAAAGGAGACAAACGGAGATGAGACTGATGGCGGAAGAATTTAATGATTATAACAATAATCACAGCGAGAGGTTGTGAATGGTACATTCTTCAAAATAACAGTGTGTGCAGGCTTGCTTATATAGTGAAAGACAGCATTATCATTTCCTATGGTTTTCTATGATTGGTTTAAAACAAGCACAAGCATCAACTTATAAGGTAATACTCTTTCTTTGGTACATGTATGAGCTCATCCTTGGTCAGCACAAGTATAGATAGTGTACATTCTATTATTATATATGGCTAGCAACAGCTGTCACTACCAGTTACCAAAGTCCAGGAGGAAGAAATAGGTTTGGACTTAGGAATGTGCATACAAGCATTTTGGCCTGTCCTGATAAGGACAAACACTAGAGATAGTCAAAAGGGTAATTTGGACACTATCCTGTGTTCCTGCTTATAGTCACATAGGCCAAATGTTTGCTATTACTTACATGGTCAGCACAAATGTCAAAAGGCACTGTAATATTGCAACTGTGGCTTAATTTGTCTTGTGGCTTCACAAGCTTTGTATGATCCAATTATATAGGCCAACATTTGTTACACAGACACATGATATTTCAGACCAAAATGAGGTTAGTCTGCAATATGGGGACAAACTTCTTTATCCCTTGTTACAGGTTTCCATCCCTAACTCCCTGCTTCTACCCCCAAACAGCACAAGGAAAAACAAAACATTATGGTTTTGGATTTCTGGAGTCTTGGTGAATCAGTGGTGAGAGCTTCCTTGGGGTTGTCAACCTTAATGCCCACTGCAGTACCTGAGCAAACACTGTCAGATGTGATCTCCTTTCTTCCTACAGGGTCCACAGTGCCCTTCTTAAAGAAAGCTACAACAGGCTATGTTGGCAACATGTGGTGATACATATTTCTCTACCTTTGAAGAGTGCATCACTATGAGGCACTGCTTTGGAACTCTACCTTGTACTCTGGACAGTAGGCTATGGGCTTGGGGAGGGGTGAGCATTAAGGTTGACAACCCCCAGGAAGACCCCACCACTGATTCACCAAGACCCCAGAGATCCAAACCCTAAAGTGCTTTCCTTTTGCTGCTTGGGGGTAGGGGTGGGGAGATACAGTTAGAAACCCTAATGCCACACTTCTCTACTCTTTGTGGCATTAAGTTGAACTCTGGTACATTAACAAAGTAATTTTTTTTTGCAAAGTATGCAACTTATAATGCACTATAATACTATATAGCACTATTTTATACACTTCTTTATAAGTACTGTAAATACATAATGCTGTCTCAACAAAGCAAACTACAAGGCAAGTTTATCCTCTTGCTATATAGTACAAACATGCTATTCAAACATATACTGTACAGTATATTTGAAATTACAAAGGTGAACAAAGGAGGCATAATGTTAAGAGCACCAACACTAAAGCACAACTTCTCTGGTGTCTCTCAGACCTGTCCTTTAGAAACTGACAGCCTTACCAGGTCCCTTTATCAGGTAAGGGCTGGTATGGAATTCCTATAGAAGGAGTTGGGGTAGTATGGGGTGGAGAATAACCCATATTAATTTTTTTCTTTATAACTTTCTGCTCTTGAATGTAGTTTACCTGTATTTAAAATAAACATTTCAGACTATATGAAGCTGCTGTTAATCTGTTTAATATTATAAATAGCCACATGCACATCTCTAAAAATGTGTATGAATATGTAAGTAGGGAGAGGGGTTACATGATAGAAACTTTCAAATACCTCAAGGGAATCAATAAAGTCCAAGAGGGTAACAAGCATCTTTCAGAAAAAGAGATGTGGAAGAACAAGGGGGTACAATTTGAAGATAGAGGGGAGACAGCTCAGAGGTAATGTGAGGAAGTATTTCTTCACAGAGAGGGTTGTAGATGCATGGAACAGCCTTCATGAGGAAGTCGTAGAGTCAAAAACAGTGGGGAATTCAAGAATGCATGGGACAGACATAAGGCAATTCTAGTGGGGGTAGGAGGAAGTAGGCTGTTGGTTAACTAGCATCTGCAGCTTTTCCATTAGGTAGGGAAATGGGCAGACTAGGTGGGCCAAGCAGTCCTTATCTGCCATCAGATTCTATGTTTCTATGTTAAGTAGATAAAGAGCTGAATCATGTGACCCTGTGGATTGGCTATTTATACCCTAGGATAGCACAGCATTAGGGAGAGAGATCGGTACAGTTTTGCTTCTGAGGGAGATACCAGCTGCATAAAACAATGACAGCCTGTCTTCTGTTTATAGTAAGAATCCCCTTTTTTCCCATTAGTATTTTATTAGTTTCAAACCACTAAAATACAATACAATGATCACTAGATTATAGGATACAAAGACATTAATAAAACAAAGAAGCATTTTTCAGATACTAAAAGGTTACATAAAATGTAACTTAATCAGACTAATAGGACAGAAATCTAAGAGCAGAGTTAAATTGGCAAGGCCATATCATGCAGTAATATAATATCATACAACCTTGTAAGGCAAAGGAAGAAAATGTTCAGGATGTCACACTACCAGTTATAACAAGCATTTGTCAATGCCGAACGTTCACTTGCAGGTATTTGCAGTGGTATTTGGCACTTGGACATGGCTTAAAAAAATCAGTGACAAAGAAGTACAAGCATTTGTCAATGCCGAATGTTGCTTGCTTCTATGTGCTGTTTAGGTATTTGAAGTCATTGGAGTGCAAATATTGAAGATAGGTGAACTTCTGTGCAGGGCTTCGCAGCGCACGCTCGTAAAACAGTCATTTTTAGAATTTTTCACCAAATTTCAACACAGCCATTTTAAGACCTCTGCTCATGAACAGTGTCACTGTGATTTTCTTAATGTGTCCATACATTGAGTTCGCATTACCGACTGCTTCATTGTGCGCTACATGGTGGAAACACATTTTAGGCAGGATGTGAAAAATGACAGCTATACTGCTCATGAGGAGGTGTGGTAAAATGGCAATGTTGAAAATCTGGAGTGAAAATATTGAAAATTCACAAACTTACGAGCATGCATAGGAACTGCGCAACGCTCGCTCGTAAAACAGTCATTTTTAGGAATATTTTCACCAAATGTTCAACACAGCCATTTTAAGACCTCTGCTCATGAACAGTGTCACTGTGATTTTCTTAATGTGTCCCATACATTGAGTTCGCACACCGACTGCGCCATTGTGCGCTACATGGCAGAAAACACGTTTTGGGCAGGATGTGAAAAATGACAGCTGTACTGCTCATGAGGAGGTGTGGCAAAATGGAAATGTTGAAAATCTGGAGTGAAAATATTGAAAACTCGTGAACTTACGAGCCTGCATAGGAACTGCGCAACGCATGCTCGTAAAACAGTCATTTTAAGGAATTTTTCCACCAAATTTTCAAAATAGGCTTTTTGAGAGCCCATCTTATGAACGCTGGCACTGTCGTTTCATTAATCAGGCCTGAGAGGTGATTTCACACAGTGACTGCAAAATCACCCTTTGGGCCTGAATAATGCCATGACAGTGACAGAATTCCTGAAAAGGGGTCCCAAAAACCCCATGTTGAAAATTTGGTGCAAAAATTAGTAAAAATGCCTGAGATATGCAACAACGTTGAAAAAAAACCCATCTAGCCCATTATACAGCTTACCGGCATTTCCTCAGTTCGAGGTCGCCTTTGAAGAGTGCAGAGCGTGTTCCCGTCCAGCGACGATCGCTACGCTGGAGCTCCTGGAGGTAAGTATGGGGTGGGGGTGAGTCAGGAGTCAGGCGCAGTGGGTGGGTGCAGGTTGTGGGAGGGGGCCAGGGAGAAGCACCGTGGGACCATTTTTAATTTACAGGTTTAAAAAAAAAAAAACAGATGACGTGCTGGACGCTTCCATGCTGGGTTGGGCTCCCAGCATGGCAGAAAGATGGCTGGGGGGCATGACGCGGTGCAAGCACACAGCAGTGGTTTTCTTTGAAGAGAAGACCACCGCTGTCATACACAGCACTGCGTCCGATTGGTGCAGGACTGCCACGCCTGCTCAATGGAGCAGGGGATTGCACAGGAGGGGCACACTTCCAAAGTGTCCCATTCTCCCAAGACGTTCCTTGCGCATGCGCGCAAGCAAACATAAAAAGGGGGCCCAAATATCTAAAAACTTAGATGACTGAGCAGAAGGTGACAAATTCTCTCATTTTGTGCTAGAATTTACATATTATTATACCATTCAGACAGGGAGGGTACAGCCTGTTCTTTTCACTTATAAAGTAAAAGCCTCTTCTGGGCCAAGGCTGCTGACAGAATCCAGTTAATCTGCATCTTCTGAAGTGGAACTAGTTGTGAGGACAGCCCCAATACAAAGGTCAGCGGAGACAACAAGATCTTAGACCCTGTAACTAACTCACAGACTTTATGAATCTGCTCCCAAAGCCGATATACCTGAGGCAGCTCCCCAACATGTGTAAGAGATCAGCATGAGGCGTATTGCATTTCCAGCATTTAATCCCAGGGCAAAAACCAATTTTCTCCAGCCTGTTCGAGGAATAATAGTATTGATGTAAAATTTTGTATTGTATGGTTCTCCCCTGAACCTCCTTGAAAGCTTGACGAGCATTTCTCCAGGCAGAGTCCCAATCCTCTAAGGAGATATTCAGACCAAGAGTGGTTTCCCATTTAGATTTAGCTTTTTTATTGTGAACAGAACTGTCAGTGTTACTACATACTAACTTGTAAAGTTTTGATACCCCACCTTTAGAGCTAGCTGCTCCACAAATCGGAGACCAATCTTGACCCTCATTAGGTAACACAAAATTGGGGCCTAAAACGGTATCTGCCGGGGCTTTCCTAACCTGCAGATAGGTCACAAAATGAAACTTAGGGAGGTTAAACTCCTGACTAAGCTTCTGGAATGACTTTAGTACCCCCAAACTGTGATCAATTAAGCCACCTACCTTGGAAATGCCCTGTCTGAACCAATCAGCATTTTGCAATTATTTGCCCCCATCTGTATGTTAGGATTAGACCACAAACCTTCTAGATGTGAAAGTAATCTGCCCAGTGATAGTTTGGTTTGAAGCAACTTGATTGCTTTTACCGAGCTGAGAATACAAGGGTTAGAAGTATAATAACTAGAACTTGTTTTAAATAAAAGATCAGCTGGTTTCCCTGGTTTGCATATCTGACTTTTCACCTCAAACTAAAGAGGAAACCAGAAGATGGGGCAAAATATAAAATACAGCTTGTTTAAAAGAAAGGCTAGCTGATATATTTCTCACCTAGGAAGTCCAAAGCCACCTTGTACCAGTGGGACCTGAGTTTTGAAAGGGATAATCTGGGTGCTATGGAGCCCTACAGGAAATTTCTAATCATATATGTTTAATTTTCTTAAATTTATAGGGCCAAATACTAATAGAATACTCTGGAATAGATAAAAAAACTTGGGGGCCAACATCATTTTGACAGAATTAATTTCCCCCCCTAAGGACAGGGATAACTTGGTCCATTTCCCCAGGTCATCCTTTATTTCCTTCAGTAAAGGATCTAGGTTAATGTCCACTAGCGTGTTAATATTGTTTGAGATTCTCAATCCAAAGTACATGTGAGAATCTGTATTCCAACATTCTTTCTCTAGAATATTATCTCTCCTTCTTGTCTATCTTCTTCATAAACCTGAAACACCTGTGTTTTTCCAATTGACTGAAAGTCCAGAGAAGCCAGAGAATTGATGAAGTACTGTCTTAAATTCTCTGATGGAATTTCCAAATGTGATAAAGTAAACAGTAAATCATCTGAGTATGCAAAGGTCTTGTTAATTACTAAACCTGTTTTGAAGCCCTGAATATTCAGATTTGATTGGACATGTTTAATAAATGGCTCTAATGCCAGAATAAAGACATATGGAGAAAGTGGTCATCCTTGCCTTGTCCCTCTGTAAAGTCTAAATGAAGTTGAGATTTTCCCATTTGTTATTACTTCTGCCATGGGAGCATTATAAAGGATCTTAATCCACTGAATGAAACCCTTCCCCACATTATATACCTCTAATACCCTAAATAAATAGTCTCATTCAAGGGTATCGAAAGCTTTAAAAAAATCTATTGATAGAACAATTAAGGGCTTTTTGTCTTTCTTAGCTGAAAATATCACATTGAGGAGAAGTCTAACATTTTCCATGCCTGACCTGCCTGGGACAAAATCCACCTGCTCCCCACCTACCATTTTAGTTACTAGGCTGCAGATTCTAAGGGACAGAGCCTTCACCAAGATCTTGTAATCCCCAGTCAGCAATGATATTGGTTTATAACTTTCACAGGACAAAGACTCCTTCTCTTTTTTTAGGAATCAGGGAGATAAAAGCTCTGTTGAGAGATTCAGGTAATTTCTTCACTTTGAATGCTTCAGAAAACACCTTACACAAATACTTAGGAATCAGGGGGCCCATTACTTTGTAAAGTTCCCCGGTAACCCGTCAGGTCCTGGGGCTTTGTTGTTAGGTAGGTCTTTAATAATCTGGGAAATTTCTTCAACTGAAATTTGCCTATCTAAAGCCTCTCCATCTACATCATCTAAGGGGGTTAAATGTGTGGTGCCCAAGAAAGCAGCTGACTGATCACATTGTGCTATGGCAGAGCTAGTATATATTTTTTTATAGAACTCAGTGAATACCTTGTTAATATCTTGATTTGCCACTTTAATACTGCCTTACTTATTTCTTATCCCTGCAATCAGATTCTGGTTAGACCTTTTTTTAAGTCTATAAGCAAGTAGTTTACCTGACTTTTCACCCAACTCCCAGAATTTTTGCTTAGTAATTGCCAGTGCAAATTCAGCCTTTTCAGAGAGTATCTTGTTAACTTCAAACTTAAGCGCCATAATCTCATGAAGTGTGGCTTGAGTCCTGTTCCTTCCTTGTTTAAACTCACTTTCTATCTCTCTAAGTTTTTGCTCTTTAGTTTCCAAATCCTTAAGTGTTTTCTTTTTTTTGTGGGAGGCAAATGATATTATCCTCCCCCGAGATACGCCTTAAATGCATCCAACAGAATAGCATAAGATATGTGTCCATCATCATTGCTCTCAGAATATTCAGACACAGTCCTTTCAAGAAATTCCTTGAAAGCTTTATCCTGCAAAAGAGATATTTTGAACCTCCAATGCCTATCTGGGCTAAAATCTCTGTCCACTATAAGTTGTGCTGTCACCATGCTGTGATCTGAGATCACACCACTCTTCATATCTGCTGAGAACAAGGCCGTACTCAATCCCTTAGACACCAACAAGTAGTCTATTCTACTGTATGAGGAGTGTCTATATGAGTAGAAGGAATAGTCCCTCCCATCTGGGTGGAGTGTCCTCCAAGTATCAAACAACTCCAGGTCTTCTTTTAAATTAACTAGGGCTCTTCTGAGACTTGGCATCAACTGCTGTATCCTAACATTGGATCTATCAAGAAATGGGTCGAGCACTTCATTAAAATCCCCACATATAATCTCGAAATCATTATACGAACTTAACTGGAGAGCAATCTCATTGAAAAAAATGCTCTGGTCTCTATTAGGGGCATACACATTACAAATGACCACTTTTTTCCTGTTTAGAGTACCCTCCAGAAACTGAAAGTGCCCTTCTGGATCTGCTATATGATTACTCTTAAAAAAGGAGACCCCTTTTCTAATTAATATAGAAGTACCCCTTTTTTTCAAGGAAAAACAGTTATGTTCGATTTGCCCCGCCCATGCCCTTGCTAGTTACATAGATACATAGACAGTGTCGGCAGATAAGGGCCTATGGCCCACCTAGTCTGCCCATTTGAGCTTGTAAGTTCAGTTTGTTTTCCTAGAAGTCTATTTCCCTTACCCTGACCTCTAGAATTCCTTTATGTCTATCCCATGCATTCTTAAATCCTGATTGTTTCAGCCCCACCACTTCCTCTGGCAGGGTGTTCCACTTGTCCACCACCGTTCTGTGAAGAAATTCTTTCTCATGTTTCCTCTGAATCGTCCTCCTTCCAACTTCATCCCATGCCCTCTAGTCCTGAAACATCTTTTCGCTTAAAAATAGTGTTTTCCTGCACCCTGTTCCTCCCTGTAAGATACTTGTATGTCTATCATATCCCTCTCTCCTCCTCTCCTCCAGGGAGTACATGTTCAGTTCCTTCAACCTGTCTTCATAGGATTTGTGATGCAACCCATGCACCATCTTTGTTGCCATCCTCTGAACCTTCTCTACCCTGTCTATGTCCTTACGTAGGTATGGTCTCCAGAACTGTACACTGTACTCCAGGTGGGGCCTCACTAGTGTCTTGTATAGCTGAATTATGACCTCCCTTTTCCTGCTGGTGATGCCCTGCCTATACATCCCAGCATCCTATTTGCTTTACCTGATGCCTTGTCACACTGTTTCCACCCTTGAGGTCCATCAGAGATGACAACCCCAAGATCCCTTTCCTGCTTGGTGCATGCTATATCCTCACCCCCAACTGATATATTGTGCCAGGGTTTTTGTGCCCCATATGCATTATCTTGCACTTTTTGCATTGAATTTCAACTGCCAAACCCTTGACCATTCTTCAAGTTTCTGCAGGTCCCTTCTCATTCTGTCTACACCCTCTGGTGTGTCTACTCTGTTACAGAGCTTTGTGTCATCAGCGAACAGTGAAATTCTGCCTTCTATATCCTGTGCAATGTCACTGATGAAGATGTTGAATAGGACGGTCCCAGACTGATCCCTGTGGTACCCCACTGGTCACTCTTCCCTCTGTGGAGTGACAGCCATTTACCACCACCCTCTGTGTCCTGCCACCCAGCCAGTTACCTACCCACCACACTACTGTCCTGCCCACACCCATATTCCCCAGTTTGTGTAATAGTCTTCTATGTGGCACAGTGTCAAAGGCCTTGCTGAAGTCCAGATAGGCCATGTCCACTGCCCTCCCTGATCCACCTCCCTAGTCACCCAGTCAAAAATTCAATGAGGTTGGTCTGACATGACCTCCCCTGGTGAAACCATGCTGCCTTGGGTCCTGTAGTCCATTGACAACCAGATGTTCCACCAATCTCTCCTTCAGTAGTGCTTCCATGATCTTTCCCACTACCGAGGTGGGGGCTGACTGGTCTGTAGTTCCCTGCTTCCTCTTTGTTCCCACTTTTGTATAAGGGGACTACATCTGCTGTCCTCCAGTCTTTGGGTACCTCCCCTGTTTCCAGTGATTGGCTGAACAGGATAGCCAGAGGTTCAGCCACCACCTCTCTTAGTTCTTTAAGGACCCTGGGGTGCACCCCATCTGGCCCATTGCTTTGTCAACTCTTATTACTTCCAGTTCCTTCAGGACCCTTTCTCGTGTAAAGGGACTTGTGTCCATTTCTGCACCATTCTCACCCCTTGTACTCCCTTCAGACCATTACCCCTCTTCCTTAGTAAAGACTGAGCAGAAATACCTGTTCAATATGTCAGCTTACTGTTGTCATCCTCCACGCTGATCCCATCCTCCCTTCAGTCTAACTATCCCTCCTTTGTCCTTCTTTTTCACTTATGTACCTGTAAAAGGTTTTGTCCCCTTTAACCACTGATTTTGCAATGTGTTCTTCTGTCTGAGCTTTGGCTTCCTTACTGACTTCCCTGCCTCCTTTGTTTCTCCTGGTACTTCTCCTATCCCTTCTGCCTGTGTCTTTTTGTATTGCCTGAATGCAGTCTTTTGGCTTTCACTTTCTTTGCTACCTCTTTGGAAAACCATAATGGTCTCCTCTTTCTTTTCCTCTTGTAACCTGCTTAATGCATAATTCTGTTGTTCTTATAATCCCATTTTAAATACTGCCCACTGTTCCTCAATCCCTGATTCCTGTCCCATTCCCCTTAATGCCTCTTTCAAGCATCTCCCCATTTTCCCAAAGTCTGCCCCCTAAAATCCAGGATACGTGTTTTTGTGTGGTTTGGTTCTGCTCTTTCTGTGATTTCAAACCACAATGACTGGTGGTCACTGTTACCCAGGTGCTCCCCACTGTTACCCCATCACACTGTCCCTGTTTGTGAGCACAAGGTCCAGTATTGCCTTCTGCTGAGTTGGTTCCATGACCAGTTGTTTGAGGAAGGCACCCTGAAGGGAGTCCAGGATAAATCTGCTCCTAGTTGATGCTGCTGCTGGGATGCTCCAGTCCACATCTGGTATATTGAAGTCTCCAACCAGTACTACCTCACCCTTGTCAGCCGTTTTGCTGCTTCCTCCGATAGGAGATGTGTCTCCTGAAGGAGGATTATATCCACTCTCTCCTTCTGAAGGTAACTCAGTATTTTCTTTCTCTTAATAGGTGATCTTACGCCTTTAACATTCTATGAGGTGATGCAAATATTATTAACAGACATGGTGTAACCACTTATTGAAATATGTATTTATAAGCTATCTGATCTTATGTGACCACATAGGAGAGTAAGTTCATTAAATTAACAAGGTCCTATATAACACTCAACTTAATAGATTTATCAGTGTACTCAGATAAGTATAAAAAAATGTAGTTAACATTTCTGACACTTAGTCTGGTAAGCAATTACCCCCTTACAGTATATGCGACCAACTATTAGAAGTATAGCTGAAAAGCAAAGGTTAATTATGTCAATTATTGTATATGGTATCAAGTAACTGTAGTATCAAGTATCCCGTATCCAAACAATTAAAATTCTATATCTAAAGTTAGACTATAAAAAGCACCAAACAAGAATATATAGGACAAAGAAATAAATATCAAACACAAAAGCACTCAATCAAATAGCAATTGTTATAACTGGAAAATGCGAATCCAGTAAGTGATATAAGAACTTGTCTCAATAGTTTAACCTCAAAAATAAGTAATAATCATATGTAACCCCAAAACAGGCAAAAGAGAAAAATTAGTTTTTTTTTGGGGGAAACAGTAGGATGGAAATCTGCTTCGGTACTCTTAGTTCACGGATCAATAATCCAAGGTGATAAGTTAACCCACCGTACAATGAGACTAAAACGACCAAAAAAGAGGGTAGAAAAAAGGGGGTCCCAGTCTGAAACTATATTATGTAAGAAGAGAAATATTTAAAACAACTTCACGACAACAGCTCAATTAACAGTAGCTGTTAACTATTGTTGGCATCATATTGACCATTAATAAATGACTGTATTCCTGTTAAACCTGCAAAGACTCCCAGATAGTGCCAGATGTAAAATAGTTTAGCTCTATTATGTATCTAATAGGCCCCTCTTCTCCTGTCTCAGTCTCCCTTGACCATTAGTGATGATTGCTAACAATGCATGGTGTCTCTATCCACTCAAGACTGCACTAAAATATGCTAAAGCAGTTTGCTGTCAGCTGTATATTCACATCAGTTGAGCACTCAATTATGATGTCTTTTCTGGAATCTACCAACTGATCCTGGCTCCCCAAACTGAATTGATACTCCTCCCATATAGGAATAGAAGAGTTATTGTTTAGTGCACTAGTCTGGGTTCTAATGAAGGGTACACCTGACTCCTCAGATCACCCTATCACCTTACCCATAAATGCATTTGAGACTATCTTGCATAGTGTCCTGTGGGATCTATCCGCGTAAGCCAGGCTCCCCTTGCTCTGAGATACTCTTCCCTGACACCTTCCTTCAGTGAGCTAAGCAAGTTATTTGTTTAATCACTGCCCTATAAAGCATATATTCAAGTAACAGTATATAGGTGGAGAGATCTCTCTAGCGTTCCAAAGTCACCTATCACCAAACATGCCTTTAGTAAAACTGAGGCAGACAAAAAGAAAAGGCAGAATCAGTAAATAAAATACTATGGAGGCATCCATCTATGAGCATTGCCAGCTCAAGGAAGAAGTAATCATTCATTAAAAAATGGGCATAGCAAAATAAGAGTAATGATTGGCTAGAAAATCGGTGCCATATATGTATTACACATAGAAAAAAAAAAAGGACAGGCAAACAAATCAATGCCCCTAAATAGAATGTTGACAAAAAAAATGGAACGTTCATAAATGTTAAGTTAGCCATCTTGTTTTCACGCTTAGTGAGAGCCATACGAGCAAATAGTGAAGCATGTGCAGCAGTTGGGGGGGTGCAGAGGGGCGTACCAGCCAAGACAGGAGTAGAGAAACCAGCAAAGTATGGGGCATGGTGATCTGCAAAACTAACCAAGTGGGGAGACCTGGGTGGGTGGAAATGATCAAAGTGGGCAAATTAGATGGGGCAGAAAGCAGTAATGTGGGGCAGGTGAAAAGGGAAGAAAGGAAAACAAAGTGAGGACGAAAAGGGCAGCTGCGAAACTCACACAAAGTGAAGAGGAAGATCGCTGCTGTCCTGAGCCACTGCATGGTGGGGAGACAGAAGGAAGGACAGAGGTGGTTGTATTGTTTGCTCCAGCCTCAGTCGTCACCACTTGGGACCGCGCGACAGGTGAACACTGTGTAGCGGGTTTAAAATTTTACAAGTCGTCGAGCTGCTGGATCGGAAGAGTGAAGGAATATTCTTCTTGTGGGATCCATAGGTGTGTCTGGAGGAACTATAACTTGAGGAAAGAAAATTTAGCCGTGTTGGTCCTTGGAAACTGGAGAGAGTGTGTGTGGCTGCGCCTTGGGTTCCAGCCTGGCAGCCTGCCAAAACCATGATGTAATTTTTCTTGCTTTGGAAGGACTATTTTATCAGAAGTTCTGATAAAAATGCCTTTTGCTGCTTACAGGTTGTTCTATTTTGTGGGGCAAAATTAAAAAAAGTTTACCATTTATAAAGCGCAATAAAACACTCCAGGGTGTGTATTGAACAGATATTACTGCACTTCCAGAAGCTGAAGGCACTCAGCAGGGCCTCATGCCTTACTACGCCCCGGGCGTGTGGTAATATCTGTTCAACACACACCCTGTCGTGTCTTATTGCTTACTTATCAACATATAGGAGAAAAGGTGAGGTATAACAGCAGAACAAATACAACCTGGAAGAATTAGCATTAGGTCTTTTGATCACAAATATTTGTAGCATACAGATGTAATCTTCCCTTAATAATTTGATATCTTAGACTGATTACATCACTTGCAACAGTTTTCACAATCTAACAAAATAATAATTCTGACAGTATGAACCTATCTGTAGCGTATTCTGTCTTACAAAAAAAAAAAACACCTTTTATGCATGAAATACATCCTACTCTCTATCTCATGTGTTGCATACCCTCACTTGGCAAATCCATATGTAAAAAAATAAATGTCCAGCAAACTTCAAAAACTTATTTGTCAGCAGATGAATTGGCTCTGCAATTATTTCAAAGGGGAGTATCTGCTCAGCCATGACTTTGCACTGTCAGATGCATTATCCTGTTCAGCTTATTGACTCTTTCCCTAAATAAAAATGCTTGAAATGGAAGAGTTGCACAGCCAGTACCTTTCAATTTCATAGGAAGTTCTCCATTCAGGTTTCCAGAGTAACTCCTTTCTCTGTTGTATGCAACCCAGCAGGAAGTACACCCACAACAGTTGTTGTGTTTCTTAGTTCCTCTTCTACAAATTATTCAGAAGCTGTTGTAGTGGGGGCACATAAGTCAGTTACCATCTCAGTCAATTCCTGCTCCTCTGGTCCACATGGTGAGGAAGCATTGGAGTAAATAGGGTTCTGTCTGCTGCAACTTCATTTTTTATTGTTTTTAGTAGTACTGGTGAACTTGGTGTGTATTTGTGATTGCTTTTGAGATTGTCTTAATTTCCTCTGGATCCCTGGAGACCAATTACCCTGCCTATCATTCCTTTGTTTAGATGTTGAAGGGCTCAGGTAAGTAGATGAGCAGTCTGTGTGTTTTTGAGGTGGATTATTCACAGCAGGACTCTGGGACATAGAACATTGATTTTTATGTGGTGCTGTACCTTGTGCTAAATAGCTAGCGTGATCATCATTCGAGATGTCTCGTGTGGATTTTGAAAAAATCTGTAGGGGTTCAGAAATAAACTTAAACTGTTCCTTGTGACTCTCCAATCCTAGCTGCAGATATTCTCAAACATCAGCTGCTGTTGAACAAGAAATAGTACGGCCATTCCCTTCTCTTATTACTAATTTAGCAGGATATTTAAAATGATACTGCACCCCAGCTTTAGATAATTCTTGTTTTGCTTCATAGAATTCATGTCTCTTCTCCATTACAGCCCCTGAATAATCCTGAAAAAATAGAATTTTCTCCCCATTAAAGAACAAAGACTTCCTTTCCCTGACTAACTTAAGGATTTGTTCTTTGACCGAGAACCTTAAAAATAAGCAATTATTGGTTGAGGTTTGGCTCCTGCCTGAGGCTTAGGACCCAGAGATCTGTGAGTTCTTTCTATTTCTAAAGGGTATGGCCATTGGTATTGGAGTAGATCGGGAATAAACCTTTGAAGGAAACCGGGCATATTAACACCTTCCCAGCCTTCAGGTATCCCTAAAATCCTTAAGTTATTACTGCAACCCCTATTTTCAATATCACCTACTTTGTTGGTCAGGAACTCAATCTGCCTAGCCTGAGACCCAGCTAACTGTTTGAGAAGGGCCACCTGTCTTTGTAATATAAGCAACTGCTTGTCATTACCAGTCAGTTTATTCACCATAGTGTCTGTGTCTGACCTGAGAGTAGAGGTGCAGGTTTAATTTAGTCCATACTAATTTTTAGCTCTGCCATCATCCTCTTTAGCTGATTAGTGTCTTTTTACTTGCTTCATTGTTAAGATTATTTGAGCAAACCCTTCATTTTTTGGCCTCCGTGGGTACTTTCCTGTTGCCGTTAGTGATTTTTCCCATTAGCCCCGTTTCACATTTTGAAAGAATAGCAACTCTTTATTTATGTAGAAATGTTCCTCCTGAGGTCTCCAGCACCACTACTAATTTTTTCCGTGGTCAAATTTCTGACGCCAAGAGGTTTAAATAAATAAAATAAAGGTTTCAGACTGGGAGCACTAGTTCAACGACCGCCATCTCCAGAGCTATGCATCTCAGTAAGAATCCCCTTGAATTCCAACCAGCCCAGCTTACTTTTAAACAGTTGAATGTTATTTTAAGGGTTTGTATTTGTTATTTTTGTGTGAAAATTGATCCATTCTCACCATGTACCTCTTGAAAGGCGTCCAGTCATTCCTTTGCATTTCTTAATTGTACATTATCATTTCAATAGAATTGCTCAAGGCAAGCATGTTGCACTATAGTCCTTTGCATGTTATCATCTGTAATACCCACAAACCCATGGTAATTGTACCTTGTACCGTAGTTCAGAACATCTAAAAGCTGGAACTCAAAAGGCTTAAACTTTCCTGGTTTTGAGGAGTTCAGATTAAGGAATTATCACCAAGAAACATAGCACTGAGATTGCAGACTCTTGTACACTCTCCATTAAATCAGTTGACACAAACAAAATAACTGGAGGCAGCCTCAACATGAATATCATAACATTAATTATGTGAGATGCATCATGTTTTCACTCCTAGAAATTACTGTTTTCACTATACAGTAAGTCAATCAAATGTGGTTAGTCAATATTTTTTCACAAAAGTGGGTTAAACAGCAACCAAGCAAAAAGCCAGCTAGTCTGTATGTCTACATGACATTTATATATTTAGGCTCATTTACAGAGGATGCTTAATTTACCACATCTCATTGCCCTGTTGCATTCAGATGTTGGAGATACTACAGCAGAAATGCAATACGATGTCGTCTTAATTTATTACCATAAGGGAAACAGATATGCTGCCCTGTTTTCATTTACATGGTATCTAGAATATTAGATTATTAATTGAAAGCGCTCTGACTTTTTCTAGCTGTGTCCCTTGTGGCTGCCTGGAAAGAATCAGTTGCCAAGAACAATTGTGTCTGTTTTGACTGTAACTGCCACAGCAAGACATAATTACCAGGAGTCACACTTCCCAAATCCCTTTTTAAAGCAGCAGTGCAAAAAAACTGAGCAAACCATACTTTGTTCACTCTAAAAGATTCTAGGTATCTTTCCATTTAATTTGGTGGTAAAATTTTCTAGTTATACCACAGTATTGGGTTGTATGCATTATTGATGAAGAGTGGCTATGCACACATATCTGGGGCGAGTAGCCACTCTGCACCCACTGTGCCCCCCTGCATGACATGCATGAAGGGGGGTGCACTAACCCACTGCACCCAATCCCCCATGTCCATGGACAGCTCTGCGCTGGGGACATTCCAGGGGTGTGCCAGCACTATGTGGCATTCACTAACCCATGTAGTGCTGGCAGCATGGGTGCGTAGGGTGGCACAGGGTATGCCAGGGAGACCTTACCATAACCAACTGTGTGCCCACATGGGCACAGGCCTGGAGTCACCGGGGGACTGGGACAGGGCACACCATGCTGCCCCTGAACACTGGGCAGCAGGAAGCAGCAGGGGTACTGGATGGGCAAGCACATGGAAATTTCTTGTGCGGTGGCACTGGGATGGGAGGGTGCCACGTGGGTGCAGGTGCATGCAATTGGCATGCACAGCCCTGGACCAATGCCACCCTATGCATGGGATCCACTATGGGTCCCAGGGTAGCATCCCATTGGATGCCCACTTGGGACAACAATTCCTCCCCTGGCATCTGCAGAATCCTGTGCGCTGGGGAGGCTGCAGACAGGTGGCCAGTATTGGTGAGATGCTGGTATGGGTGTACCTGTCACGGTGTGAAGGTCAGGGCAGGTACACGATTTTCATGCATACCTATGCCCCATTCATGCATAGGGCCAATATTAGTATTTTATTTATTTATTTGAAAATTGGTAACCAGGAAAAGCTCACTGAGCCAAGGCTGATTTCAGGTGTGACCCCAGGAGGGAAGGAAATATAAAATAAAAGCATACACTGCATTAATAATCAGTAAAAGTGAAGTGCAAGCACAGTGCAGTTTAATCAGGTACAAGTGCACATAAAAGGTAAAAAGAATTAAACAAAGGCACAGTGAGTGGCTTTGACCAAAGCAGGTGGAATGAATGGAAGTGCAGATATTGAAAAGGAAGGAGCCTGATAAAGGCTGAGGTAGAACCCAGGAGAAGGCCCACCAACAGGGATGCTAAAGGCTTCAACAGGGGAGGATCAGGGAGGGTGGTAACAGGAGCAGCTGGGGGCAGGAAGGATATTTAGCTGGTGCCTAAGGGAGATGGGGGGATAGATAGAGAGAGAAGGGGAGCAGATTCCAGAGAGACAGAGAAGGAAGGCAATAGAAGACTGGCTGCCCAGCAGAGGAGTGATGGTGGGGAAGATGGCTGTGAGGATCTCTGGAGTGGAGGAAGTATGAAGCAGAAGGAATGGGAGGGAGGGGTGAGGACAGGTAAGAGGGCATGGACTCAAACCAGAATTTGCAGGTGAAGGAGACGCAGTGGGACTGGTGACATGAGGGTAGGGGGAAGATGGGTAGGGAGGAGTAGAGGGACCAGTGGTGAGTAGTGAGGTGGGGGAATTGCTAGCAGAGTGACAAAAGGCATTGCAGAGGGTGTCCAGTATGGTAAGTAAAGAAGAATGGACAGTGCCATAGACCACATCCACATAGTCGAAGTCCGGGTGGACCTGAGGAGGCAAGCAGTCTTTGTTGCGTGGCACAACAGTTTAGGGCAGAGCTTGAGTTATGCCATCTGTGGGCAGAGAAGTCAAGCATACTATCTAACTGCACACCAAGATACTTGATAAGGAAGAAACCACTTGGAGGGGTGAGCCATCCAGAGTAGAGAAGATAGGGATGGGGTAGAGCCTGTCCAATTTCTGACTGGTGCCAAAGGTCATGGACACTGAGGTGGTTGGATTAGAACTAGCGCAGGACATTGTGGAAGTCTTACTGGAACAAGCCTTGCACCACTGTGGTTGGAGGGCCAGAGATGTAGGTAACTGTGTCACTTGCATACATGTGAAAATGCGAGTGGGCACAGGAAGGGGATGGTCATTCAGGAAAATAGAGATGATGATGGGCCCCAGGATGGAGCCCTCTGGAACCCCAGCCTGGATGGATAGGGAGATTACAGGATGCCTTCTACCTGTACCAACTGTTGATGGCCCATGAGGTAGAAACAGGACCATTCAGCTGTGTGAGCTGAGAGGCCAGCAGAGTTTAGCTTGTCCAGGAAAAGTGAATGGTTCATTGAGTCAAAGGCTTTGGCCAGATCAATTAAAATAGTTGCAGTGATATGACCCTGATCCATCCCATTGAGGATAAATCAGTGACATGTTGTAGGGAGGAGACAGTGGAGTGGTGCTTCTGGAAACCAGACTGCAAAGGGGAGAGGAAGTTGAAGTAGTACAGGAAGTCAGCAAGCCTAGGGTAGACAAATTTCTCTTGAGGGGAAGAGGGAGACAGATCAGTTGTTGCCAGAGATGGAGTGGTCACTCCCCTTTATAAAGGGGGAGAACGTTGGCAATCTTTCAGGGCTGAGGAACAACACAGATGGAGAAGGAGAGGTTTAGAAGGTGAGTAAGGGGGAAGGTGATGGGAGGAGTTGAAAGATGGAGAGATTTAGGATTTAGGTAACCAGGGCTAGACGTAGACAGGTTGAGAGAGGAGAGAACTAGTAAAGTCTTCTGGGTAGTAACTGAGAGGAAATGAAACCTGGGGAGAGAGGGAAGGTGGAGGAGGGAAGCAGGAAGGTAGGGAGTGGATCTAGGAGGTGGAGTAGAGGGAGAGCACAAATAATGAAAAGTCTTTGAAGTGAGCAGCTACAGCGGGAAGGTCAGAGACAGGTGAACCATTAACCATGAGGACTGGGGGACTGGACTGGGCAGGGTGGTCAAAAGGGTATGAGTCACCTTCAAGAATCTGGCTAGGAAGTTAAAGTTATTCTGGAGAATGGCCTTAAAATAGAGGAATTGGCAGCATGGACAGGCTTTGTACTTGAATTTATGAGCACCCTCCATAAGAAAGGAAGTCAAGCAGGTAGTGGGATCATTTGTAACGGGCCCATGCATGATCACTTAGACTTACACAGATCAACAAGTTCAGAAGTAATCCAGGAGTGGTGGGAAGATTTAACCCTGGAATTTCTGAGGGGATGTGCTTGTCCCAGATGGAGGAAAATTTAGAATGGAACAGGGAGAGGGCAACATCAATGTCAAGGGCTGAGAGGAAGGTTGTCCAGTCAGTTGCAGCAATGTTGCCCAGGAGAGCATTGGTATTAAACAAATAAAGGGACCTTGAACAGATGTACTTGGGTGAGGAGGCAGGGTGCCAGACTTTCCTGACACAAAATGTCATGCTGTGGTTACTGAAGGCATCTGACAGAATACCTGCTGCAACAATGGTGTGGGGGTGGGAGGAGAAAACCCAGTCCAGAAGGCTATGGCAAGGGAAGTGGAGAGTGAGCTGGGAGGGATTATTAATAAGATGGGAAAGATTAAAGAGGGAGTCTGGCCAAAATTACTGGCATCAGTAAATTCAAAATTTGGATCAGCATATCCCCAACCAGCCTCATGCCAAAAACGAGATCTCTAAGTTACTTTGTTTAAAAATGTACATGCCATTTTGTAAACCTAAATGCACTACATGTTCAAAAAAGTCTGTTTCAGAGAAATGCTACTGATGATGTCATAATTTGAATGACCGCCTAGTCCACCTGGCAAAAGTTACTTACTTCTCCCATGTTACATGAAACTGCAGTTGTAGTAAACATCTGAAAAAGGAAAACTGACACTGGGTGGGTCATTGTTTGCATTTCCATTATGTTCGGATGCAAGGTACAGTACATGTGATTAGGGTTGGAATGCAGCAACAGATATGGCTTAAGAAAGTTGAGTGCAATTTTAGAATACTGCAGGTATGGGATTTAGAAGTGTCACCAGGTTGCAATTGTGGAATGCAGCAATGGCACAGTCTCAGAAAGTAGCTGGACTCATGAGTTTGGAATGCAGTAGGGACACTAAAATTCATAATGTGGTGGTCATATTTTGAGAATGTGGCGGAGATACACAATTTTGAAATGCAGGGGACACAAAGTTGAGGAAAGTGGCAGAGGACGCTGTAATTTCATAGTGTGCCATGGATGCATACATTTGGCATGTGGTGGCAGCACATAATTTAATTTCAGAATGAGGTTGGGATGCTTGATTTCAGATTGTGGTGGGCAACATGCAATTTCACAATGTGGCATGGACATGGAATCTTAGAATGTGATGGTGATGCAGTTTCAGAATAAAGCAAGGATGTGTAATTTTAGAATATGACTTGGGCATGAAATAACAGAATACGGCAGTGACACTCATTTTCAGAATGTGGTGGGGATGTACAGTACAATTTTGGAATATAGTGGGAAGCCCTTTTCAGAATGTGACAATGACAGGCGGTGACATGCAATTTCAGAATGTGGCGATGCCACACAGTTTTGGAATGTAGCAGTAATGTACAGTTCCAGAATGTGGCAGTGATGCACAGTTTTAGAATGTGGCAGTGATGCATGGTTTCAGAATGTGGCAGTGATACAGTTTCAGAATGTGGTGGTAACACACAGTTTCAGAATGTGGCGGTGACACATGGTTTTAGAATATGGCAGTGATGCACCGTTTCAGAATGTGGCAGGGATGTGCAATTTTGGAATGTGGTGGGTGCATACAGTTCTGGAATGTGGCAGGGACAAGCAAGTTCAGAATAAATGGTGTCTCTTGTCACATTCTGATAGTGTGCATCCCTACTATATTCCAAAATTGCCAGTTCTTGCCAAATTTCTCAATGTATGTTCCTGCTACATTCTGAGATTGAGTGTTCCACCACATTTTGAGATGCCACATCCCTGCCACATTCTGAGGCTGCATGCCCCCCCCCAACATTTTAAAATTGTGCACCACCTTGGCAGTCTATACCTTGGTTCAGTGCTGCATTCCAAATCCACCTCCTGATGTGTTCTGAAGTACAGTACCGTACACCTGAACATTCTGGAAACACAAGCACTGCAGCTAACCCTATGTCTGTTTTTTAAATGATTACTACAGCTACAGTTTCTTAAACTTTGGAGAAACAGGCCCTATAAGCTTGCTGACAGGGAGGACTAGACTGTGAGTTCAGGTTATGACATCATCACTGGCTCTTCTCTGAAACTGGCTTTTTTGAACAGGTAGTGAATCAGGGTTACAAAAGAGGTCCAGATCCAGCTGGATTCCTTAGCCTGAAACTCCTTGCCCTCACCTTAGATCCAGGTCCCTACCCACTCCCTAAAAATCCTAACCGTCACTCATGACCCACAGTTCTCCTTAAAATGGAAATCGGCAGTGGTGACACCAATCCACAAAGCTGGAGATAAGACCGAACACTAGCAACTTCAGACTCATCTCCATCCTTCCCTCCTTCTCCAAAGCCCTGGAGAGAATAGTTGCTGACTAGCTTGCAGAATATCTTATGAAATACAACCTTCAATGCACTGAGCAGCATGGCTTTTGTAAGAGGCACAGCACCACAGCCCTCCCTCAAATTCACCTCATGCATCCATAACGCCCTGGACCAGGGGCATCTTGTTGGCGCCGTGTTCATCGATTTGACAAAGGTGTTTGACACTGCAAACCACTGTCTGCTGCTTGAACAATTATCTTGCTTAGGACTCTTAACTGACACCACCCATTGGTTCCAAAGCTACCTCTGTAATCGAACCAACAGGTTAGAATTGGCGAATCCCTCTCGTCCCCCTTCCCTGTCCACTCTGGAGTCCCTCAAGGATCCATCTTGGGCCCCTTGCTTTTCAGTATCTTTCTAAACAACATCCCTCTTCATGTTCTGACAGACTACTTCTATATGCAGATGATGCAGCTATCTTACCTCCCACCCTGATTCATCCTTTTACAGACACAGCTGCAAGCAAGTTTTGGAAGTTGAGACCTGGTTTGCATCTCATAAACTCATCCTTAACTACAAAACAACAAGTGGCTGTATATACAGTGAAGTGTAGATTGTTTAATCCATCTAAGTAGAGATTTAAGCTTAGGATATACTTGTTTCTGTTCCAGGGCCAGATCAGCTTTTTGCAGAACATATACACACTCTTACCCAACTTTCTCTAGATGCCATGAATAGGGATATGCTTGGCGCTGATACACAGAGGTATTGTTTGATGTGTTTATGTCTGGCAAAGATGATCTACTGAGATGGCACCCTGCCTCGGTGAGATACACTTACATGATATTTACTCAGACGAGCTGAGGACACAGTAGTGTACCCGCTCTTTACCTAATACTCCTTCTCCTGAACAACAGTCCTCCTGTAGGGGAACTCCTCAGTAATATTAGATTTAGACCCCTTCTACTGTATAGCTGGACGTTGGATACCCGATTCAGAATGTTTGTATCACCATTAAATATACTGATACATATCTGACAAAATAAACTGATATATCTTTACCCTTCATCTTCTCTCTACCCTTAACCATTTCTTTTGCTCTCTTTACTGGCACTTAGTACTTATAATGATTATAGATGGCTAACTGTATGTACAGAATATGTGGATGTATACTGTATCATGTCTACCTTTTTTTTTGAAAATAACAAATTTTACAAAAACAAACAAACAAAAACAACGATGTTTCACGGCACCACAACAAATATAAAAGCAGTGGACTATCTATCCTATACAGGGAAGAGATGGTACTGGAGCAAGTTCATCGATTTGAATACTTGGGGTGACCCTTGACTGCACCTAGCTTACTCATAACATATTGATAACATTGCTAAAATCGTGAACAGTCGCATAGGGTCTGCTACACCGACAAAGGAACTGCCTCACAGCGAAGCCCTAAACACTGCCATTCAGAGCTCAGTTACGTTAATAATTGACTATGGGCTAGTAATATACAGATCTGCCACAGGCACTGCACTCTGGCGCATTCCATATCACTCAGTAAGGCCTGTTGCCTATTGCCTTCTGCCCCCTGACTGTCACACACCTCGATATCTACAAACAAGCAAATTAGCTCCAACTATCTGGCAGTCTTAAGTATCAGACATGCATCCTAGTGAAAAAGGTCACCCTGGATCTCTTACCTCCAGGGGTCCTGTCACTAATGGCTCTGCCTGGAGGCTCCTGTCATACCAGAAGATCGGAAAGTCTTACTTACTCCATTCTCCAGAGTCGCACTACTCAAGGACAATGCTTCTTCAAATCCAGAGCCTCCTCCTGGTACAACTCGCTTCCTCCTGAAGTTACCAACACTAATACTCTGGGCACTTTTAAAAGCAGTCTTCCACAGCACCTTGTCACCAGGGCCTCCTGTGACTGTTTCTCTTAGCTAATCCAAGTTCTTCACTCCCCCCTCCCCTGTAGTCACATACACTCTCTCAATTTCATGTCTTCCTCCATCCCCTCCCTCACCCCCACCCTCACCCGCTCCATTCCTTGGTAATTCTATGCTCCCCTTCCCCTCCCCTCATCCAAACTCCTTTTTCTGCCCCACAGACTCTCCTATCTATGCCTACCCTCTTACTCTTAGCTCTTGTCTCCCTAATCTTTCACTTACTTATTTCTTGTGCCGTATTTGCCAACTAAATATCTCTAATCACCCATATTCCCTCTTGCTCCTGTCCTACCAATCTCCCCTTCCTGTTACATGCCTTTCTCAGGCTTTGTCTCCCTAAAATCTTAATTCACTGATGATTTTAAATTGTTCTTTTTGCTAACTATTGTCCCTGACAAAGCCTATGGCAGCTCTGATTTACCAGATTTGTAACGCCTCCCTTGGATTTGATTTCTCTGACGTGGCACCTTTGTAAAAGAGCCTGGCTCAAAGGTGTTATTTTGAAATCTTAATAAATAAAAAATAAGCAAGCAATAATACCCAAAAGGGTGGGCAGTATTGGGCAATACCGGACCGCACAGGGGAGTAATGCGGCTTCAGGCCTTATAGCCCCTGGAAGGTCCGGTATTGCCCATACCGCCCACCCTGGAGGGTATTATTGCGCTTAGGAAATGGGCACTGTAAAAAAAAATAGTTTAATAAAACAAGCTTTTTAAAATTAATTTAAAATAAGTAGTTTAAAATAAGTTTTATAATAAAATAGTTCCTCCTCCTAGAGGAGCCTAATACTTGAGCTGGTTGTTATTGTTACTCTATATAGACACATCTGCAGAGATTAAGTGTCACAGTTGTGTTTTTTGACAAGGTTCACTGTCCTCAGCAACTCTACAACACACTGAGACATGCAGGCTGTGATTTTTCTTTAATTTTTTACTAGTAGCGCCTGCCCCCCCACACACACACTGCTGTGAAGTGCCATTACCACTACAAGGAAGTGACTTAGACAAGGGCAGCAAAGAGGTATATCTCTCTTTTTTCATTAAAAGGCGAAGCTGGTATGCTTTTTTTCCATTTCTTTTCCTTTGCAAGCAGGAAATAACAGTGACAGAAAGGAAGGCATAGCACGAGGCAAGACGTGAAACACGGCAGAGACAATGCTGCCGATTTACTGTATTTAACATTTATTTATTTGGTTTCTTTAGTGGTGGTGATTTGAAAAGCTGAAATGCCTGTTTGCTGTTGGTGTGATCTGTAAATGTGGACTGGGAATGAAGCTGGAGTGGTGCTGGTGTGAGTATGGGTCAGAGTTCACCAAACAGCAGTTTTCCAGTAGTGATGAAGTCGCGATGTGCGAGCGCTACTAACTGAAAAATAAACTGTTTTGCTGTACTTCTGTGAGAAAAAAAATAGTTTTGATGGGTTATTGTTTGAGAAGTGGGGCATAAAGCAAGGTAAGGAGACGGATCAATTGGAAGGAAGCATCGATTTTTATAGTGGCTGTTTTGAATTGCTAGTTAGTGGGAGGGGAGACTGAGCGGACCGGCGGCCCAATCGGCAGCGACTGAAAAGACGAGCAAGGATGATTGTGCTGCAAGTTTAAACAAAGATTTTTTTTTGCAACAAAGAAACGAGGTTTGCACAAAATTGTTTCTTATTTCCTGCCTTTTTATTGTAGTTGATTTGGCAGGTGGTGGCTGATGGACTGGGCTCTCTCCTAAGGTAACAAAAAAAATGGCGGCAGTTTGAAATTCTGTGCTGGTGCTCCAGCCAATGACAAAGCAGGCTGGGCACATGGATACTTGGTTGGGCATGGGTCAGTTTTGGGCTGGGTCTTTTTATTTGGTGGGCATCTATTGAAAGTTAATGTACCCCTGCGGACTGGGTATCAACCAATCAGATGCCTCCAAATAAAACGCCCATTTTCTAATAAAAAAATAGCTCATAACTTTCAGATGAAGTAACGTAGAAACCTAGTTTTTGGTATAAGATTTATTGGGGACATGCTTTTCTAATTCTGCAGTGTATCACTGTTGGCTGGACTCCCTCTTTAAGAGACTCAGTCTGAGGGTAAGGGACAGGAACTTAATGTTGAAGTCCCCAAACAGGATGAGTTCACTTGAGGAGGAGTTAGGTGATTGCAGAGAGAGAGAGAGAGAGTCAATGAGAGAGGAAGGTGAGAGTTTAAGTGAGCATGAAACCTCCAATCAAGACAGATATGATAGAGTGAAAGGAAAGACTAGAAAGGAGACACTCATAGGAGGAGACAGACTCCTTGAGAGCAATGGTGCAGGAGAGGCTCTGGCAGACATGAGGGCCACACCACTACCATGTTTGCCACGGCCCTGCCTGAGCAGGTGGAAATCAGTAAGGGACAGGATAAAATCAGGAGTTCTGGAGTAGAATCAAGATTCAGAAATGCAGATTATGTCAGGAGAGTGCTGTGAAACCCAGACATTAAGGAGGCCAAGTGTGGGAAGAAGGCTTCTAGCATTGAGATGGGAGATGGGAGATGGTAAGGCCTTTGGGAATAGAGGAAGTGGAGGGAGGATGAATGGAGAGGTCAGGGTTAGTTTCTGTGTCACCAGGTTGGAGGGAGCAGGAGCAGGATAAGGGGCAGATTGACTGAGTGGGACTTCAGGAGGAGACCGGGGGAGGGGAAAGGGACAGTAGGGCTCAGTGGAGAAACTCCAGGTTCAGGAAGGTGGAGGGGAGGAGAGAGGGGAGACCAATGTGTGAATAGGAAGAGAAGAGGGAGGAGGAGGGAGAGGGAGGGAGGACAGATGGGTGAAAGGGGAGGCAGAGGCTGGGTAGAAGGGTGGGAGTGGGGAAGGAAGAGTTGGGGCAAGAGTAGGAGGGTGATGGAGAAGGCAGAGGAAGGCAAGGTGCGTAGTGGCATGGATGTGAGATGTAATAACCAGCAATTAATTAGCAGCAGCAGTGATAGTGACTGGTTAAAGAAAGCAAGGTAGCAAGGCTACAAGACTCAGCACAACAGTCGCAAAGCAGTATATAAACAAATTGTAGATTAAAACACTGTATAACAGTTCAGAGCTGTGCAGTAAGTGGGTGCAGGAGGGCGAGCATGCCGACCACACTGCTGGGGTTAGATAACTTCGATTACCTGGCTTATGTTTTGTTGTAGTGGGGATTTAAAAGTTGTTTATTACCTACTGTGCTCATTAAGGTTTTGAGTTTTATTTTGGGTTTTCACACTGGACTCGAGGAGCTAAAGCCACCAATGACAAAGGGGCTGAATTAGAGCCAGCAGTAGGGAAACTCAATAAGGAGGGAACAGCATCCAGGGAAGTGACTCTCTTACCTATCTGAATTTGTTTTCCATTTGGTATAGTTTCCTACCTGGTGATTTGATATTGTTTTCTACCTGGTGATTTTTATACCTTCAACTGACATATTGGGCTACTGGGACTAGGGTAGAAGGGGCTGGAGTTAGCTCCATGAATAAGTGGCTGTTTGTCTTGGGAGACTACTGAAATGTCCTGCCCACCCTCCTCCATACCACCCAGGGCTCATCCAGATTTGTAGTGAGGGTGCTGCTTCCTATCTGGTGAAGGTGTTACCTAATTTCCTAGTACAAGGGTCACACTAGAGGACTTGGGACACAATCATATAGGGGAGCACAGAGTAAAGTAAGGAGGAGAGAGAGAAAGGAAAAAAAATATTCTTATGAACCAAAACATTGGTTTTGGGGGACTGGAACAGGGAGGACTTAATGGGGATACCTAGTAGGATGGAGGGGCCAGGGGGATGGGACAGGTGAACATCATGGGGAGGGGCAGGGATGGGGAGGATGAGTAAGAGCAATGCAGAAGGGAATGTAGGAAGGGTAGTAGGCTTCAATGGCTGTGGGGCAGTCATTTTTATAGTTTCATAGTCTAGTATGAGTTCGGGAGACCATAGCCTTTTATGAACTCGCCACCTTTATTGGCGGAACAATATTTGATGTCGCCCATGTGAGCATCTAAGTTTTTTTAAATGTATTTATAGTTTTACTTTCTACTACACAATTTGGTAGGGTGTTCCATGTGGTGATTATTCTTTGGGTGTACCAATTTCCTCTCTTGTGTGTTCTATTTATATCTCCCTTTAATTTGTGTTTGTGTGTCCTTGTGTTGGTTGTAACTCTGTGTTTTTCTAGACCTATAGTTTCCATCAATAGTTCATTCTGCAGAGCACTAAATGTCAGACAAAAGTCACCCAAAGGTTTCTATATTGGATAGAGTACATTCCCAACTGCTTCAGTCTGTCCTCATATACTAAGTTCTTCATATTTTTGATTCTCTTTGTGACATGTCTTTGGACTCCTTCCATCATTTTCTTGCCCATTTTTGTAGTTGGAGCACATAAGGGGACACAATAATCCAAGTGAGGCCTTACTAGGCTGGTATACAATGGAACTATTACCCTCAGTTTGCAGCTTTTAATATTCCTAAAAATGCAAGTTGTGATGTTGTTACACTTCTTAACTGTTGCTTGTGTATGTGCATCAAAGTTTAAGTTGTTATCAATTAGTACTCCCAAATCCTTTTCACTTGTTGTTTCTTGAAGTATTATATTGTTTAATTTATATTTATCACATGGGTTGTTTCTCCCAAGTGCATAACCTTGCATTTTGTTTCATTAAAAGTAATTTGTGTCCTTAGGGCCACTTCTCAATTTCATAGATAATTGCCTGAAAGTCTATTGCAGCTTTTGGATTATTAAGGGATAGTAAACATTGCAGGGTCACTCAAATTGTAAAAGCCCAGGAAAATATGTTTCAAACAAGGCACAGGACTTCCTTGAAGGTGTCAGGAGTCCTGAGCTGTGACTATCTACTTCATCTGTAAATCAAAACAAGGCAGCAGCCATTTTAAAACAGAAAGTGATGTCACTGAGGGGCAAGCTGCATGTTGTTAATTACAGCTTGCCCCTCAGTGACATCACTGTTGGTCTCATGATTCAATGAAATGACTGCTGCCTTGTTTTGATTTACAGATGATTTAGGTATTCGTAACTCAGGATCCCTGACACCTACAGGTAAGCCCAATACCTCATTTTAAAGATCTGTTTATGGGCTTTCACAGTTTAGTGAGCCCTGCAATGTTTACTGTCCCTTTAACGATATATCCGATTTTGCTGTCATCAACGTACTTTTGACATTCATGCATTATTTTGAGTCTGCATGGTGGAAATTAAAATATTAAAAAGCATGGGCTGCAATACAGAACCTTGTGGTACCCTGCTTGTCACTAGTCCCCAGGCAGATCTGTTGCCCTTAATTACAATTTGCTGTCTTCTATTGTCAAGCCTAGAAGTAACCCAGTGTATTACGCTACTGTGTCGTTTAAGTTTATACAGTTGCTGAATCAGAATTTTATGTGACACGGTGTCAAATACCTTGGAGAAGTCCAGGAAATGCTATATCCATGGGAAGACCTCTGTGCACTCACTGGTTTGAAGAAGTTGATCAGAGAGGTGGTAGCCTGGGTAAAACATTGGCTGGACAACAGGATGCAGAGGGTAATAATAAACCGAGTCCACAGTGAAGAAAGGGGATTATTAATGGGGTACTGCAGGGTGCAGTACTGGGTCAGTCCTTTATAATGTTTTTATAAGTGACTGCAGATGGACTGAAAAGGAAAAGTATGTCTCTTTGCAGAACACACTAAGTTCTGCAACAGGGTTGATACACAAATTGGGGTGGAAAGGATGTGAAGGGACTTGGCAAGATTGGAGGAATGGGTCAAATGTATAGCAGCTTAGATTCAACACAAAGAAGTGCAAAGTAATGTACCTGGGAAATAAAAACCCAGAGGAAGAGTACACAGTGGGGGGGGTGAGACACTGACAACAACAAAAAGGGAAAGGGACCTGGGAGTAGATATATCAGATGACCTAAAGGTGGGCAAGCAATGTGAGAAGGCAGTAAGGAGGCTGGGGGGATACTGGGATTCATAGGGATAGGCATCACCAGTAGAAAACAGGAAGTTGTTATCCCTCTGTACGGACAGTTGGTGAGACCTCATCTGGAGTACTGCATGCTGTTCTGGAGACCCCATCTCCACAAAGACATAGACATTGTGAAGGCTGTCAGAGGAGGACAACAAAATGGCGCAGGGTCTGCATCAAAAGACATACGAAGAGAGACTAAAGGAGCTTAATATGTATACCCTTGAGGAAAGGAGGAGAGGGAGACACGATAGAAACTTTCAAGTACCTTAAGGAATTAACAAAGTCCAAGAGGGTAATATCTTTCAGAAGATGTGCAAGAACAAGGGGCACAATTTGAAGATGGGGATGACTCAGCGGTAATGTGAGGAAGTATTTTTTCATGGAGAGGGTTGTGGATGCATGGAATAGCCTTCCTGAGGAGGTCTTGGAGTCAAAAACAGTGGGGGAATTCAAGAATGCATGGGACAGACATATGGCAATTCTAGTGGGGTGTAGGAGGAAGTAGGCTGTTGGTTAACTAGGATCTGCAGCTTATCCATTAGGTAGGGAAGTGGGCAGACTAGGTGGGCCAAGCGGTCCTTATCTGCCATCAAATTCTATGTTTCTATGTAGACACGGTCTTCTGGCAACAAATCCATGTTAGGTTATATCCTGTTGCTTGCCTTCTGCTAAATGCTCTATAATTCTTTTTTGAGTACGTTTTTTAAGTAGCTTGCATACAACCGACGTCAGACTAATTGGCCGATAATTGGCTACGTTCTTCTTACTACCAGATTTGTATATAGGTGTAACCATTGTGTCTTTCCATTGAGAGATGATACTCCTCTCCCTTAGTGACACATTAAACAGCTGTGTTAAGAGTCCCACTAGCTGATTTGATACATCCTTTAAAAATTTAGGATGAATTCCATCCAAGCCTGGTGAGCTATTTGTTCTTAGTGTCCCTTGTACGTTAGCTACTTCTTGACTAGTGAAAGGTACAAAGGTGTCTTTGCCATAATTTATTGCCGTCAACATTCTCCTTTGGTAAGAATACATATAAGAAATATTTGAATTTATCTGCTATTTTGTTTAGTCTGTCAATATTTCAGTTTCTGTTTGAATTGGTCCAATCCTACTTTAACCCTTCTTATAGACCCAACATAATTATAAAACCTTTTTTTATTATTCTTAGTGTCAGTGGCTAATTCATACTCTAGGTTTTAATTTGCTTTCCTTATGCTTTATTTCGTTTTGTTAGCCATTTTTTATATGCTAGCCAATTAATTTCTGTTGGTTGTTTTTTATACTTCTAGTATAGTTTTTTCTTCTTCCTTATATTATTTTGTGATATTTTTCCTCCACCATAATGATACCCTGCGATTATTCTTATATTTCTTTCTTTCAGGGATCCAGTTGTTCATGCAGTCTGTTATTTTATTGTTAATTTTCTCCCATATGTCTGTCAGCCCCCGAGCAATTAAATCAGGCACCCATTCCCAGGATGCTAAATAGTGCCTTATCTTACTATAGTCGGCTCTAAAGTAATCCCTAACCTGTGTTCTGCTTTGGGTCACAGTGCGAGACAAGGGGAATGAAGACTGTTTGTTCGGTTATATAGTCAGCCATGTTTGTTAGTACAAGATCAAGTATATTATCATTTCTAGTACATTTTTGACTGATCAAAGTTGTAGTGTGATACACTTTCTAAGAATTTTTCTTCACTACTGTTGGATCTTTCTAGTGTTGTCCAGTTAATAGCTGGGTAATTAAAGTCACCCATTAAGATACAGTCGCATGTTATATCCATGTTTTTAATCACTGATGTCAAATGATTATTTACTTCTGCATAAAGGTTAGGGGCTCTATAACCCAAACCAATCATGAATGTTCCTGTAGGTAGTATGATGCCCTTAATAACTCAATATCCACATTTTCTGTTGCGGATGGACATACCTCGTATGTCTCATATTTTGATCTCACATACAGGACTATGCCCCACCCTTTTTATGGCTATGATGTTTTGATATTTTATTATAACCATCGATTTCAGTGTTCCAGTCATTGTCACAAAACCAGGTTTATTTGACACCACAGATATCAGTATCCTGGTACTTTAATAGATATGTCAGTTCATCCAATATATTGGTAAGACTACGTGCATTAACAAGTATGACATTTTGGTCAGTATTACTATGGGCATTTTCTTAGGGATTGCATGGAGGGCAGGGAGGGGGTGCTTGGTGTGCAGGCAGCTTGAGCAGCTTAAGGATTTTTATTTATTTTTTATTTAGTTTTTGTTGACCGGGTAAGTGCACTAGACAAATCCTGCCTATTTTCAGGCACGACCTGGGGAAGGGGGATACAGATGAATGCCAACTGACCTTGAACCAGATTAAGCTGTTGGTGATATTTTTAGTGAATGAGGGAAATTTGGCCAGGACACGGAAATTCCCCTACTCTTTGGAGGCAGAGAGGCGCTATGTGGCTGAAGCGGCTCTGCTCAGTGGCATCTGGAGCTTTGCTGGAGGAGTGCGTCTGGGAGGTCAAGGGGCAGGTCTCCTCCTTGGCTCCCTTGAAAGATAGATATGGAGACTTATGGTGAGGAGACACGGAAAATGGAGGAAACGTGGATGTTAATATGGCAACAGGAGTGCAGACCTTACTGGAGGATGAGGTTCCCGAGTTTGGTACAACAAAGCAGTATTAGCCGAGGTGGATGTTGATTCACTGCATGTCTTACAAAAACAAGTTGAGGATGCGGAACGCAGCTATCGGGCTGCGAGGTTATGTTTACAGGAAGCACAAGGTGGTAGGAAGGAAGCTACGGTTACACAGGAAGAGGAACAACGATCGGAAGGCAGAGAGATGGATGTGCAAGTTGTCACGAAGGCACAGAGGGAGAGGGTGAGTTGGCAAGTCCTTGTAAGCGGTTTGGCTTCTGCAGACAACGAGGAAAACATTCTTGGAACCAGAGCACAGGAATTAGTAAAAGCATGAGAAATCTTCTGGGGGAGGCGACAGGATTCCTCGACAGGCAGCTTCAGGTAATGAGTCTACAGACTTTCTGCAGCTTGGATTACCACCTGTGACTTTTACATTTGGGTCCTCCTAGGAGGCTCAAGAAAACTAACAACAGGGGAAAACGCAGTGTAAAACAAGATCATTTACTAGATGGGACTCAGAAAGGCGAGACTGTTTAACAGTGGGGAGAGATCCAGAGGACTGGGTGGCAAGGCCTTACAAGCTGCAGGTTGGGTGAAGAGCCCCACAGGAAGGGGTGGGATGTGAATTTTAGTAAGGATTCTGTTCCTGATACATGGATATGTTACAGGTATCCTCTTCCCGTCGCCCCCCTCTTCTGAACAGTATGGAAACTCCTTTAATACCCCAGGACAGCCCTCCCCTGTAGACACTGTGGTTTTGCTACATCATGATGGTCCTCACCCATTGTTACAAGTTATTAAGGACCAAGCGGAAGGTGCATTGGAACAGGATTTATTGATGGATAAAGCTGATAAAGTATGGCATGGGAAAGTATCTGAACATTTGTTTCTGGGTAATACAGGGCCGCTGTTGGAACCTGCAGAAAGAAGGAATGCAGTTAGGTTAAAATTTAGGGGTAATAGTGAAGAAATTCCGGACAGAAAATTTGTGGGCCGTGTGTTACTGAAAAATAGCATGAAGTTCTTTGCATATGAGATTTATGCTTTGATACATGTTCAAGGGGATGTGATTTTTGATGTTAGTTTTAAACATCCTGCGGGTTTAGAAAGATTTTGGAAGCAATACCGTTTGATGAAGCTTTCCCCCTTGTGGAAACCTTTTTTAGCAATACCTCTTACTAAACCCTTGACTAAAAAGATTACAGTTCTTTTCCGTAATGAGGGGGTAAATGTTGCAGATATTACGTACTGGTTACGGCAACATTGTACTGTTAAAGGCTTTCCTGAACCGATTTTAGATGAAGAACAGTTATGGACAGGGGGATGGACATATTTGGTGGTATTAAACTTGGTAAATGGTCAGACTAGTCATCTACCAAACTGTTTTTTTTTTGGGTCGAGATAGGGGGGTGGTTTTTTATCCTGGACAGCCAAGGGCTTGTTCCAAATGTGGTGATTTGGGACATTTGAGCAATGTGTGTGATAAACAAAAATGTGGTTTATGTGGGGAATTGGGGCATGTAGGGGCTCATTGTCGGCAACCTTTAAAATGTAATTTATGTGAGGAACAGGGGTACTCTTTTCGAACCTGCTCATGGGCCTCACATAACAATGTGGATTGCCGGTTAGAGCCGAACAGGATCTGTATGTAGCTGCAGCACAAAGGAGAAACTAAGGATGGTGGAATTATTGTCAAAGGGCGGTTAATACCAATCATCACAAAGGGTTTTAGGACTACCGGGAGTGTCTATCAGTGAGATAGCAGTAGGCCAGAGGTTCTCAAATGGTGAGGCCAGCCTCCTTGGGGAGGCCCCAACCTGTTCCAGGGGAGGCTCAAGCAAGTCTGAAAAAGTACTGTATTTAAATTTTGAGTTTTATATATATTTGTGTGAAGAGATGAAGCAAACTGAAAGAGGATAATAGTAAGTGAATTTTATGCATTTATTTACTAATAGGTGACGAGGGAAGGTGAATGAGCCAAGGTTAATTTCAGGTGTAGCCGGGGAAGGGTAGGGAGTGAATACATTTCAAAAGGTAACTGCAAAACAATCAAGAAATACACAATGAGCAAAAGTGCAAACAAATATGAACAATAAACTAATAATGAGTGGTGGGAATTGATCAATTTGTATCCTGATGGCAGAACAGCCAAAATACAAAGGTTAAACATAGAAGTGCTAAGAGCAATAGCAGGAAGGAACAAAGTAATTTCTGAGAAGTTGCTTAGGAGCAGGGAAGGACAGGGAGAGGCAAAGTATGTAGGAAGGTTATTTTGTATAGAGAGGAAACAGAAAAAGTAGTCTGACCCATGAAGGTACTGCAACAAGGGGTAACAATAGTTGAATAATAATAGCGGAGCAAGTAGGCTGGCATGTAAAGGTGGTTACATTTATTTGTTATATTTATTTGTTATTCAGATAATGCTTTTGAGCACAGAGCTCTTTTCAAAGATTCCATGTCAGTATAAGACAAAGAACTGAATGTGAGCCAAGTACTCAAAGGGTTTCAATTTAGTCATGGTGTACTGCAAAGTACAGCATATTTATTTTCTTTGGGGAGGCCCAAGATTATTTCAGTTTTTGGGGAGGCTCAAAATCTTTCCATGGATTTGGGAGGCTCACTGTGACAAAGTCTGAGAACTATTGCAGTAGGCGATCGGAAGGTAGAGTGATAACCAGACAGTGGTGCAGGAAGATGATGGGGTAATAGACATAGAGGAGGAGAAGTAGTTACAGTAGTGGAACAGGCAGTTGACTTGGGTGGCGAAGTCATTTCTATGCCCCCCCCCAGCGCAATCTGATTTGGGCTTTCAAAGAGTGATTAGGTCTAAGGCAGGGAAACTACAAACGGCTGCCTTGATACAGACAGAAAAGTTTGAGGACTCATATGCCCCTTTGTTTGAGGAGGATATGGAGGAGGATGGGTGTGAGTCGGATCTTTCCTCTGTGGCCTCCTCTCAGGCGGAGGGTGTTATCGAGTCTGGCCCTTCTGAAAAATTGAAAACAAGAAAAAGGAAAAAGAAAAGATGAATACAGGTGGTTATTTGTTTCTTTTGTTAATGGCTATTTCCTTTTGTACTGTTAATGTTAATAGTATAAAAGCTTATGAGAAAAGGCAGAATACTTTCTTGAGCCTCAGTACTGGGGGTGGGAGTGTGATTTTACTACAGGATACCCGATTACACTCTTTAGCTGAGGTGCAAATTGCACAGAAAGAATGGAGGTGGGGTGTTTCGTATTAGTCGGTAGGTGAGGAGCAATGCTCTGGAATAGGAGTACTTTTTAAGGGAAGTGTTCAGGTGATACATGTCTATGATTTAGTACCAGGGAGGGTTATGGTTATGGATGTGATGTTACAGAAGGAGTTTTTCCGGCTGATAAATATATATGCACCTCAACTGAAAGCAGACAGATCTATTATGTTTAGGTGGGTGGAACCTTATTTGCACACGTCAAAGATGGTTTTATGGGGGGGGGATTTTAATTGTGGTCTTTCTCATAGGGACTGAGGAAGGGCTACAGAAAAAGTCTTCTGTGATACCAATACCCTGATGGCAATTATGAGGCAAAATGGCATACAGGACATATATGATATTTTATAACAGGAGCGTACATACCTTTTTAAGGACAGCTGTCTACCAGGATTGATTTTTGGCTAGTGTCCGTAAGAATAACGTGTGTCAAAAGGTGGAGGTGTTGCCTTTAGAAACCTTGGACCATTTGGTGGTGGTTTTACATTTAGGAATCAGGCAGAAATTGATGGTCGGGAGAGGTTGTTGGAAAATGAACACTTCAAAATTACAGGACATTGTTGTAGAAAAATCTATAAGGAAGTTGTTTCAAGCTCGACAGGAGATTTGTTTTCTGTGCGAGAGTCCGATAGAATGGTGGGAAGATATAAAAAGGGATGTGCAGGACTGGTATGGCACCTATACAAAGAGACAAGCTAGGGATAAATATATTGCTTATTTAGGTTTACGGCAAAATATTTACAAGCTTTGACTCAGGGAGGGATGGGGGAGCATGAAGCAAAAAGGTTACAGAATATAAAAATTCAAATGAGGAAATACTTACAGGATTCTATGCAAGCACTGGCTACTCAACAGAAATATAGGACTCAAGGCACGAAAGAAGAGGTAAACCCTTATGGGGGGGGGGACAAGGGTTTCAAAGAGTGACTATGACAGGCCTCAGAAATAGGCAGGGAAATGTAAAAGAGAATAACCAGGATATAATGCTTCTGGTACAACAGCATATGGTAGATACGTTTCAGACAGTAAAGAAAGATAGTCAGTTTCTTTTCACTGGCCTAGAAATTCCGGGGTTGACCAGGGATGAGAGGGAAAAGTTGATTGCCCCTATTTCAGGAATGGAAATTTGTGCGGCCATTTTACAATTAACCACTAAATCTACTCCTGGAAGGGATGGATTGCCAAATGATTTTTATAAGCAATATGTTGAACTTTTGGTTCCCTTATTTAGAAGTATTGTACATTGCCATTTGGAAGAAAGACAGCTTGCCCCTTCGATGCAAATGGGTTTAATGTTTTTTCTCTTTAAAAAAGGGGACCTGTATGATTTAAAAAATTGGAGGCCTTTAACGTTACTGAATTCAAACTATAAAATTCTTGTGAAGATTCTGAATCAAAGATTGGCATTCATAGCGAACAAATTGATTGTTCAGGAGCAGACTTGTGCAGTTCCAGGAAGGAAGGTTGTACAAAATATGGTTTTCATTAGAGAAATTATAGAGCAGGGATTAGGGAAAGATTTAAGTGGATATTTATTATTGATAGATCAGGAAACTGCTTTTGATTCTATTCAACAGGATTATCTTTGGAGTGTATTGCATCATTATGGAATTCCTCAGAATTTATAGAACTAGTGAAAGTGCTGTATACAGGCACAAGCTTTGCTAGTGAATGGTTTTTAGGGACTCCAATTTTCCTAAAAATGGGGTCAAACAGGGTTGCCCATTGGAGCCCCTTATTGTATGTCTTTGGTTTGGACCTTTGTTACGGAAGATTGGACAAGCCAGAGACATTAGCGATAAAAGAATATTGAAGGATATGAATTTCAGAAGGTCTCGGCTTATCGGACGATGCGTTTTACTGTGGCACATGACATATCAGGGTTAAAATTTTGTCGCTGTTGCAAGAGGCTTATGATACTACTGGTATTAGAATAAATCACGAGTAAAAGTATTGTTTTGCCTTTGGGGCATAGTAAAATTATAGAAGATTTTCCAATTCTGATGACAACAGACCAAGTGAAGATTTTAGGGCTATTTTTGGTAGCAAAGCAGAGATCTGAATTGGACTGAAGTTTATGATAAAGCAAAGCTTAAAATACAGACTTGGTTAGCTTGGAAGATGTCTAGGAAAAGAAGGTGTATCTCTTGAGAGCATACATAGCTCCTATTTTTTATATGTGTCTCATGTTTTCCCTTACCTTATAATATGCATACCAAAGTTTTGGGTTTATTTTTCATTTTTCATGGAGCAGTAGGCTGAACCGGTTAAAAGAAATCATACATACAGAGTATGGAAGAAGGTGGTTTGAACATATTACAACCTATAGTTTATTTATTTGGTAATTTCTTTTTAGCTCTATTTTCCCTTATTTTCACAGACTCGGGAATAAGGGCAAATCAGTATCGGCTTTGGGGCAAAACATTTTTAGAGGCATGGGGGAGAGGGAGATGGCACCCTGTAGAACGATTGCTTCCGAGTTATGTGCAAACCACTATTCGATATGTTAGAACTTGGAAGATAGAGGCGGCATGGTGTAGGGAAAAAGGGAAGAAGGTGTTTTATAAAACAATAGTGGATAAATGGTACCGAGAGGACCCAGTGTTCATGGTACCTTCTTTTATTAATACTACTTTGTTGTTGGAGGGTATGACAAATCCACGAATACCGTTAAAGATGCAAGATTTTGCTTGGCTCTGTGGTCATCAGAAACTACAAGTAAGGAGCAATCAGAAACATAAGCAGATAACTGAAAGAGGGTGTGGAGAGCCTATGTGTGCTGGGATTGTGGAGACAATGCAGCATCTTTTCTTTGATTGTTCCATGTACATGATTTTTGGAAAATGTTATCGGTATTATGGGGGAAAAGTTATTTTGTTAATAAATTATGATGTTTTGGTTTTAGGGCAAATCCCAGCCACCTGGGCAAATGGACAAACAGTACAATCCAGATTGTTTTGGTATGTATAAAATGGTCCATTTGACAGGTAGATTCTTAGGTTTCTGAAAGGTAGGTAGTATGACAAGCAAGATGTTTTTTTAGATACAAAGGAATTGGATAATATTTATGACTATGAGAAACATACTTTAGGATATGAATTACTAGTGAAGCTCTGGAGGAATGTTGATTGGGTGGGGTAGAGGAACTTATGATAAGGTTGTCAATATTTTCTAGATCTGGGACAGTCTGTGTTTCCTTTTTTCTTTCTTATGTGTTCAAAAAGTAATATTTCTGTGACTTTCTGTCTTGTGTGATGGTGCTGATTAATTAATCTGTATTTTGTTTTTGAATGTTGAATAAAAATTTCCCCTACTCTTTTCGATAAGTGCCATGGGATCTTTAACATCCACCTGAACTACCACCAATGCAGGCAGATGGGACCTCAGTTTAACGTCTCATCCGAAAGACGGGATGAGATGAGATTGATAGGCTGAAAAGGGAGCTGTGGGAGGGTGGGATGGGATGGGCAGGTGGGACCATCTGGGCCATGGGGCATAAAAGAGCTAACTTGGACAGCATAGCCGGCAGTCTCAGGGTCAAGCAGGATGGGGACAAGAATAGAACCAGAACCACCATATCCTCAGGAACCAATGGAAGCAGAGTCAGGAAGGTAGACAATGGTCAGGAATAGGGGAGAACAAGACCTAGGGTCAGAGCAGAAATGGATACCACAGAACAGAGGTCCAGGAAGGGCTCAGAGCAGGGTAAGAGCGAGGAGTAACAGGTTCTCAGTGCTGGCTAGCCTAGAAGATCGGGGAGATCATAGAGGAAGTAAGTGAGAGGGGATAGAAAAATGAGGGGCTAGTAGTCTGACAGCAAGCAGGGCCAGGGCATCAGTGGATAACTGTATGGGGCAGAAAGCTAAGGTGGTTGGTGGGGGGTGAGAGGCGAAGAAGAAAGGGGAAAAGATGGGTGATGGGCCGAGGAGGGATGATGTAAGTCCAGCTGGTGGGAGCAGGGGATGGGGGCACAGATGGGTGATGGCCTGAGTAGGGATGATGTTGGTCCAGCAGGCAGAAGTGGGGGTGGGCAATGGGAGTAGGGAAGGGGCAAAGCGGGGAAGAGGTGGAGAGGGGAGGGAGAGAACAGGGTCATGGGAAATGAGGACATAGATCAGGAGTTTGACCAGAATAGTGGGAAACATTTGGGAGGAGAGCATGAAAGTGATGGAAGGGTCATAATTCTGGTCACTCAATAATGAAAGGGGTAAGATAGCGAGATAAGGGCACCAAGAAAAGCCACATATGGGTGGAATGCATGCCAGCTATGACAGCGGGAAGGGTGGGGCAGTTTATTCAAAACTGCATAGGCAGGGAAAGGGAGAAACCTCACATGGTGGTGCACCTGGACATGAATGATCTGGAACGGAGCACAGGTGAGGAGGTGCAGAAGAGGTTCAAGGAAGTGGGGAGACTATGCAAAAAAGCATGGTGATCAGTTACTTTCTCAGATGTTCTCCCAGTACCCAGGGCAAGTGCGGCCAGGAAACAGGATTGCAGAGTTTAACACATGGCTG
Source organism: Neoceratodus forsteri (assembly GCA_016271365.2). Classification (NCBI taxonomy): domain Eukaryota; kingdom Metazoa; phylum Chordata; order Ceratodontiformes; family Ceratodontidae; genus Neoceratodus; species Neoceratodus forsteri. Next base: position 511,039,273 of record CM028134.1, on the reverse strand, counting down.
TGGACATGGTGTAAGTCCATGGGGTATGGTCTGGTGGGGAAATGGGGTGGAACTTGGGATAACAAGACTCTGTATGCCCTAGACAAGTTACATCTGAGTAGGGAAGGGTCAGAGGTCCTGAAGCAGAGGCTGGAGGTGTATATAGCAACCAGAATTAAGTTAAATTATGTGGGGGGGTAGGGAGGCAAAAGGTTGGATGACAAACTATGTCTCTAGGCCAAGGAGGCTGATAGGCATCCCCCCTAGCTAATAAGAAGGGGACAGGGTGGGGGAATGCAAATAGGGGGAGTGATATAGGTGCACAGAAAGGCAAGGAAGGGTGAGGGACATGCTGGAGGGTTGTTTCCTTGGATACGAGGAACCTGGGGAACAAGGCCAAAGAGTTGCAGGCACTGATGGCAGAAGGAGAGGTGGACATATTGTAGCTGCCATCACTGAAACATGGGCCACCCAATACCAATACTGGGACCTGGTGATCCCAGGATACAGGCTGTACTGGAAGGGCAGGAAAAGGAAGGGGTGGCTATTTATGTAAGGAAGAGATACTATATAGCAGGGAGGAGGGAAGGAGGCAGGCCAGAGGCATTATGGATACAAATCCAGGATGGGAAAAGGAAGGAGAGTTAGGTTGGGGTGGTGTATAGGACACCATCTCAAAATGAATATTGATAGGGAGCTTGGGGGCAGATAATGAGGGTCAGTGCAAAGGTAACACCATAATAGTGGAGAACTTCAGCCTGCCTGGGGTAGATTGGAGCACCCCAGCCACCTCAAGTGTCAGGGAATAGGTCCTGTTGGAAACTTTCCAGGATCGCTTTCTGAGGCAGAAGGTAGGGGAGCCAACCAGGGAGGGGATCATACTGGACCTTGTGATGACAAATGGCAAAAAAGTCTGGGAGTTGGTGGTGGAGGATCCCCTGGCAGGGAACTAACACCACACAGTGTTGTTCTCACTTGATATGGGTGAGGAGACAGCCAGAACCAGGGTAAAGGTGATAGACTTCAGGCGGGCAGATTTTGGCAGGATGAAGGACATATTGGGGGGCTCCTCACCCGTATACGCTCACACATGGATGCTAACCAGAAATGGAATATTATCAAGCTTGGTTTAGCAGAAGCTATGGACTGTTGCTCAAAGATCCAAAGCAAGAAGTCCAGATCTAAGAGGCCAAGCTGGGTAAACAGGGAGTTTTAGGGAGAGTGAAGGAAAAAAGGGCTGCCTTCAGAAAATATATGAGATTCAAGCAGGAGGAAGATAAGGAGGAGTACATGAAGAAATCAAGAGGAAAATGGTCAGGGAAGCCAAGGCAACAAGAGGGCTTAGGCTGGCACAGAATTCACAGAAGGGGAAAAGGATTTCTTGAATTACATAAGAGAGAAAAGAAGCTGTAAGAGCTGGATTGTTAGGATTAAGAAAGATGGAGGGTGGGTGGAAAAGGGGGTGGAGCAGGCAGAAGCGCCAATGACTACTTCTGTCCTGTGTTTACCAGGGAGAAGCAGGGGCCGATGGCACAGGGGAAGGGAGGGGTAGGCACAGGATGGGCGGAGGTAATGGAGGGGGTAATCCCAGTGAGCAGGGTGTTGGAAGGCCTATGGTCCCTGAGGGTGGATAAGGCACAAAGCCCAGATGGCATGCACCTCAGGGTTCTGAATGAGTTGGCAGGGGTTCTGTTGGAGCCACTAGCAGACTTGTTCAACACCTCTCTGGGGACTGGTTGCATGCCCCAGGACTGCAGAATGGCCCATGTAGTGCCCATCCATAAAAGTGGGCCCAAGGATGAACCAGGTAACTATAGATCAATCAGCCTCACCTCCATTGTGGGGAAACTAATGGAGACTATTCTCAAGGACAGACTAGTAGCCTTTCTGGGGGAGAATGGTCTTCAGGACAACAGGCAGCATGGGTTTGTCTCAGGGAGATCATACCGGAACAACCAGGTTGACTTTTATGACTGAATGACCAGGCGCCTGACGGGGTCAGGCGGAAGATGTCCTGTATCTGGATTTCAGAAAGGCCTTGAATTCAGTGCCACATAGAAGGTTGATTAGCAAACTGGGATACCTGGGGATAGGGGAGAAGCTGGTAGAGTGGGTCAAAAACTTGGCTGCTGGATAGGCAGCAGGGGGTAGTGGTGGGGAGGAAGAACTCTCAGCTAAAATGTTGGTAACCTGCAGGGTACCACAAGACTCAATATTAGGTCTTGTGTTGTTTGATATCTTTATTGCCAATATCTCAGATGGGATTAAGAACAAGATCAGCCTTTTTGCTTATGACACCAAGATCGGTGTGGAGGTGGACCACACAGAGGGGTGGCTAGGATTACAGGAGCATCTGGCTGAATTGGAGTGCTGGTCAGACACATGGCAGCTGGGATTTAATGAACAGAAGTGCAAAGTAATGCACTTGGGCGCCAGAAACCCAAGGAATTGCTACAAGCTGGAGGGGGGCACAGTTATCCACTACAGATGAGGAGAAGGATCCTGGAGTGCTTATAACAGGTCAGATGAACCATTTAGCACAATGCAGAAAGGCAGCAGCTAAAGCTAACAAGATGCTGGGATGTATTGCCAGAGGAATCGCCTCCAGGAGTAGGGAAGTCATCTTGCCATTGTATAGATTGCTGGTGGGACCTCACCTGGAGTACTGCATGCAGTTCTGGTGACCCTACTTAAAGAAAGATGTCAAACTACTGGAGGGGGTCCAGAGCAGGGTGACCAGGATGTTTCTCAGAATGGAGGACAAACCATACAAGGAGAGATTGAGGGAGCTAACATGTACTCCATGGAGGCTAGGAGGGATAAAGGGATAGGATCAAAACCTTCAAATATATACAGGGCATAAATAAGGTTAGTACAGAGGTATATATAAGATTAAAGGGAGAAACACTAGGGACACAGTCTGAAATTGGAGGAGGGAAGGTTCAGGAAAGAAATGAGAAGGCACTGTTTCACAGAAAGAGTGGTGGCTGGATGGAACGCACTACCAGAGGAGGTGATATCCTTTAAGTCAGTGGGCAGTTTTAAGAGGCGGTGGGACAGGGTGAGGGGGAAGATCAATACTTTAAGACTGGGGGTGGGACAGCTGCAGAGTAATAGACTGATAGCTGCACACTTGAGCAGACTCGATAGACCATTTGGCCTGTATCTGCTGGCATTTTTCTTATGTTCATATGTTCGTAAACCTGAGTTAATATAACCAGACAAACTTGAGAGTCTAACTACACAAGTGGAACTACATATTTTCAAAATATATATTATACTGGCATGGTAGCACCAGTATAATTATGGTTGGGTGGAGAGCTCAATGTTAAACTCAATTTTTGCATCTTAACAACTTTGGTGGCATTCAGTGTAAGAGCCCCAAAATTTAAATGCATGGTCAGGGTGGTAGAGTCTCAAGACTTGAACATTTCATGCCGGCATTTTGTGTGGTTTCCAAGATCTTGAATGCTGATTTTCAGAACAGTGAAAATTTGTTTTTCTTATACTTACCATGTTCTTTTTTGTGTTCTGTTTTTTGGTCTCAGGCACTGCCTAGATGGTACAGGATTTTTTGGCTAACCTTTCATGGTAGAAGCGGCCTGTGTTGGAGTGGTGCCTTTTGAAGGTTTCATGAAAAAATATTGAACACTTCCAGAGTTATAAATTACAAGGATTAAAAGTAGGGTTTTTGAACAACCCTCCAATATGAACAATAAAAAAACACTGACTGTGAGGGTTAATGTACTGCAAAATTAGTGTTGTATTTGTCTTGAGAAAAAAATATCGATCATGATGGCCACTACCATGTTTTTTTAAACTAAAAAACATTATAAATACATAAAAACTATGTATTTTTAAAAAACAAACATGTGAACCTAGCTAAACTGGGCCCACTTAAGTAGATTCTAGTGTTTGTTTTTGAAAATGACCTGGAAATAAGGTTTCTGGGCATCTGAAAATCCTGGGTTTCCTGTTTAATGAAAGGAGCTGTTCACCACATTCTCTGTATGAGAGCAGAAGGACTTTCTTGAATTGTGCAGCTACAGCTGGAGTTGTGCTGCTGGCTGCAGTGGGAGCAGTGAGTCAGCAACCCCAACCTCTCTGCCTGTCTTTCTTCTATCTATCTATCTATCTATCTATCTATCTATCTATCTATCTATCTATCTAGCTATCTATCTAGCTATTTATCAATCTAATCTAATTGTAAATTAATGTATTAAGTGGACCTGGGTGTCCAGCTCCATTACCTCTTGTTTCTATCCCTCTCCACCAAGTCATCACTCCCTTCCCAATATATGGAATATTTAATAGATAAATCCTAAAGTAGACAGAATTGCACCCATCCCCAGTACCACATCTGTCCACACCCACCCTACAGGTTGCTCCCCTTTTCATAATATAAAGAGGTGAATGTAGTGCCCACCCCCACTGCCACTGTCAGCTTTTCTGACACTGGTGTACCCAAACCCCAGTGTCAGCAAGGTACACCTGTCAGAAAAAGAAAACCATCCTCACTGATTAATATTTTAAGTGAAACTTGTAAAAAGAAAATGGTCCATAGCCGAACTGACCCCCCAAACAGACACTCACCGGCCACAATCCACCATAGCACCCATACCACCACCCCAACACCCTCACTCATCTAAAACTGTCCCATGTCGTAGAGCCACTCTCCAATCAAAGACACGTCTTGCTGTTGGAATCGGCGACTGTGAGATGAGAAAATAAGGAAGTCTGGTTTAATGTATTTCAGTAGGGGCTGAACTTTTATTCATAACTTTGAAGGTTTTCAATATGTTTGCAACAAATTTTCAGCATGGCCTTTTTGGGACCCCCACCTCATGAACAAGGATGGTTAAATTTTTCAAATCTGTGCTGAAAGATGATTTTGAAAACGCTTCATGAAATCACCTTTTGACAGGATTTGAACATTTTGACCTATTGGGTTCATGAGGTGGGGTCATACGAAGGCTATGTTGAAAATATGGTGGGAAAACAGTGTAAAATGACCAAGTTATGAGTGGACATTGACATTTTTTAACATTCACTCATAACTTCACGAGTGTTCAATATTTTTCCACCAAACTTTCAACATGGCCTTTTTGGGACCTCACCTCAGGAACAAGGTGCAGTAAGTGATATTTTATTATATGTGGGCCAAAAGGTGATTTCACAGTCACTGTGCGAAATTCAATTTCAGGCAGGATTTGAACATTTTCATCTACTGGGTTCATGAGGTGGGGGTCATAAGAAGACTATCTTAATAATTTTGTGTAAATATATGGCAAAATGACCAGGTTATGAGTGAAGGTTGAAATAATTCAACATTCATTCATAAATTCACTAAATTTCAATATTTTGACTCCAAATTTTCAACATGCTTATTTTCCTCATCACCTCCTAAACACAACAGGTGCAGTTTTTCAAATTCTGGATGAGATATGTTTTCACACTTGTGTGCAAAATGCCATTTTGACCAGTATTCCATAAATGCCACATGTCATGTTAATAAGGGAGTCATAAAATGACTATCTTGAAAATTTGAGGTCAAAATTAAAAAAAAATATTGTTTTAAGAAACATTGTGCATACCAGACTTTATCCTAGTGAGTAGTGCTTTGTGATACCATGCCAGTGAACTGAGTTAGATGGTGAGCTTGGTGAGCCAGCTGGATGGGCCGAGGGTGGGGGCTGGCTCTGTCATGCATCACCTCCCCCAGCCTGGAAAGAGAAGGTGCAGGGTTGTCCATATTGGCCCATACAGTGAAGAGAACTGTTCTCTTGGCATTAGGTCCTGCAACTCTGCACCCATGGGTGCCAGAGGATCCTTTGCTTTGGCTGAGAGATGGACTCTTTGCCTTGTGCATTTGTATCTGTGGTCACGTGGATGAGCAGGGCACCTACTGTATGTGTGTATGTCCTACAGCATGCATGAGTACATGTGGCTGCACAAGTGCAGGCCCCATGGGGGCCTATACTTCTGCAGACAGAAGGTCCCCATGGGGCCCATGCCTCTGCAGCTAGAAGTACTCATATACACTGTATGAGGTACTTCACTAGATAGCATGATCTGCTAGTGCATGGTTTTCAATATGCAGTTGTGTAACTGAAAAATTGCTACCCCCCTTGAACAATTTCTTGATCTGTTCCTGAAAGAATGATATCCACATTGCAACAGTACTTCTGGCTGCTGAACTGCAGGCTCCACAGGGGCCTGCTCTGCTGTAGCTAGAAGTTGGTGTGCATGTCTCACAACTGTGGCTGAAGAGGCACAGGCCTCTCAGGGGCTTGTGCTTCTGCAGACAGAAGTGCTGTTGCAAATTAGGGTTCATGGATTTTGTGGTGACTGCACTTCTGCAGGGGCCTGTGCTTCTGCACATAGAAGCAGTAATGTGATTTGAGTATCCTGGATTTCTGTCTGCAGCACCAAGTGAGTGTGTATGTCTTGCAATGTCCATGCCACAGATACAAATCCATGAATGTAGCACATCAGTGCAACTTCATTTGAGTCATCTGGAAACAGTTGTGTGTTCTTTTTCTTATCTAATGATGATTGTTTGTGGTTGCTTATGTGTGGTCTTGTCCTTTTGGTGCTTGGGAGGGATAGGGAGTTAGGGTTGAAAACCCTAATGCCACATTTTCCTACTTTTCTGGCATTAAGTTGAACCCTAACTGGTGCATTAATGCAGTTTTTTGCAGAGAATATTATGCTGGTGTGTTAATGCCAGCATAATTAGGGTTGAGTGCAAACTTCTATGTTAAACTTGAGTTTTTGAACCTCAATAACTTTGGAAGTGTTCAGTGAATTTGCAAATAAATTTGGCCTGCATAATCTCTATGGGTAAGTCTCTTGACTTGTCAAATTTTGTGTGAATGTGTTTTGTGGTTTATGAGATACAAAGCACCAATCATAAATGTGCCACTTTTTTGCCTTTTTTTCTACAGCCATTTATCAGAAACGGCTTTCTGTTGTGGTATGACATTTTCAGGGTAGAAAGCCTTTGTCTCACAGATGTGCCTTTTGAGGTTTTGGTGAAAAATATTCATCCATTTAAAAGTTATTACATTTTTTATTTTCCCATAATTTCCTATGGGAAAAGTTAGATGTCCTGCATGAAAATACTTTTGTTTTTGCAGGAGGTGCTCCATTTTTGCATGTAGGGTCACATAGAGCCTAGTTTGTTTTCACAGAAGCTACTGTTATTTCACATGTAGAGTCATATAGAGCCTGCTATAGTTTTGCAGATCTCTGTTGTGTCCATCTTGTTTTTTTTGTTAGTGAGAGAGAGAGAAAACAAGTAAAAATAAATGTAATATAAAAGAAACATCAGAACTTAGCTGAACAGGAGCCATTTAGCTTGATTCTGATGTTTTTTATTGATATTAATAGAAACATCTTTACTGGGTTCCAAAATCCTGGGTACCGAGGTTAGCAGGAGAACAGTGAGATTTATTTTCAGTTGTGTAGCTGCAGCTTCAACTCATGCTGCCGGCTGCACCCTTAGCAGTGAGCCGCTGATTACCTGATGTCTGGTGGCACCCCCCCATCTGCTGATTAGTGTTCTGTATCCCTGGTGTTCAGTGGCACCTCCCACATCCCTCCTTGATATGCAGTGCCACCTCCACCATCCATCTCTCCCAGTTTAATTTATATTAATTTTATATTCATTCTGACACTAGGATGCACATTCCCAGTAACAGATACCGTCCATGCAGCCCCATTTGTTTACTATGTGCCGACATCAGGGGAACAATCCTGTGTTGGCATTACATGCAACCCCCAGCAGTGTAATTCACTGGGGAGCCCACTTCCAGTGTCCCCAAACATGCATTATGTACCTGTAAAATGAAACAGTCTGCTGATGTAATTTTTATCCTGAAAAAGAAAATAGTTCCTCATTGTCACTGCCATCCCCTCCCATCCGACCTTCTTTAAAGTCGAACCACAAACTGGGAAATCAAGGTAAGTGCCGTATAATGCATTTCAATAGTGTTTTGAACTTATGTTGATATCTTTGCCATTTTTTTCACCAAATTTTCAACATGGGCTTTTTGGGACCCCATCTCATGAACACTGTCACTGTCATTTTGTAAATCTGTCCTGGAAGGTGATTTCACAGTCGCTGCATGAAATCATCTTTCAGGACTGATTACCAAAATGACAGTGCCATTGTTCAAGAGGTTTGTTCCCAAAAAGCCCATGTTGAAAATTTGGTGGAAAACTTCCTAAAAATGGCCGAGTTATGCGCAGCCATGGAAATTTTTCTAGCAGGTATGTAACTTTGGTAATTTTTAATATTTTCACTCCAAATTTTCAACATAGCCATTTTTTCACACCACCTCATGAACCGTACAGCTGTCATTTTTGACATCCTGCCTGAAATGTGTTTTACCACCAGTGGTGCAGAATGGTGTTTTGACATGGATTTGAACATTTTCACCCACAGGGTTTATAAGGTGGGGTCATAAGAAGACTATGTTCAAAATGTGAGTTCAAAATATGAAAAAAATTCCAAAGTTATGGCTATTCATTGCAATTTGGTATGCCCACCATAACTTCAGAAATGTTAAATATTTTGATTTTCAACAAAGCCTTCATATTACCTGACCTCATGTATGTCACAGCTGTCATTTTTAAAAACTTGTCAAAATGTGTTTTCACACCTGAGGTGTGGAATGGCATTAGCAGTTGCGCAAAATTATGTTTTGGCAGGATTTGAAAATTTTCTCTACTGGGTACATGTGCTGGGGTAATAAGATGGCTATGCTGATATTTTGGTCATGCATCTATGGAGGGTGGGTATGCAAGGTCTGAAGGACCCATCGCTCACACATTAAAGAAGGACTCTGACCAAAAGTGCTACATTGCATAATTAGAATAAGCATACCCCAGTAAATCTCATACCAAAATTAGGTTTCTACGTTACTTTGTTTTAAAGTTATGTGCTATTTTGTAACCCAGATTTCACTACCTGTTCAAAAAGCCTATTTCAGTGAAGAGCTGCTGACGATGTCATCTCCAGAACTGGCAGTCTAGTCTTTCCTGTCAACAAGCTTATAGGACCTGTTTCTCCAAAGTTTTAAAGATCATGTGCATTAGTCTTCAAAAGTAAAACAGGCAGCACCATTTAAAAACATTGCTATAAAAACTATGTGTGTTTCAGGTTTTGCAATAAAGTTGATAAAATTTATATTTTTACTATGGAATTAAGTAGGCAGATGAGCTTGACAGCCTCCAAGGTTCGTTCAACTCAGGCACTGTTATGCAATGCTTGGTCCATCAGAAACAAGACTGGCATTGTAGCTGATCTTGTTAGTTCGGCAGACTTGGCCTGCATCACCAAGACCTGGCTGGATGAAAATTCAGGCACCACATTGGAAGCTATGACTTCAGCTCGGTTTTCGTGATACAATCGCTCGAGATTGGACCAAGAGGGGTGGGGGTTGCCGCCTGTTTTAAGACAGAATTGGGCCTCATGAGTGTGGTTGCTGGGGAGGCTGAGTCCTTTGAATGCACAGTGGTAGCAGGTGTTGGCGTTCGAATTGTACTCATCTACCGTCCACCAGGAGATGGGAAGCGGTTCTTACAGGAAGTGGCAGACTTCATCATTGACATGTCGTTTGAGTCACCCAGATTCATGGTTCTGGGTGACTTCAACGCCTGGATCGACGATGAACTCTGCATTTGGTAATCACGTCCTCCAATTACTGATCTCTTTGGGCTTTACACAGGTGGTTTCACTGCTACTCATAAATCTGGACACTCTTTGGACTTAGTCTTTCTCCTAGGGTTTGATGTTTTCGATTTGGGGGTGGAACCAGTCGTTTGGTCAGACCACTACACAGTGAGGTTAAATTTTAGTACCCTCTGAGAAGGCCTACCCCTGTGGAGATGGTGAGATACTGCCCTTTACAGGATATTACACCCCAGGGTCTTTCAGCGGTTCTTGACCTTTTGTCCCTCGCGTTGGCGAGCAGTAGTCCAGAGACCTTAGTGATGGCCTATAACAAGGCTGTTACACTGGCTCTGGATACTATTGCTCCTGTTTGTGTACGCCCCTTTCTCTTCATCCCAAGGCGCCCTGGTTTGATGGGATGTAGAGGGAGATGCGGAGACAGGGGTGAAGATTAGAACGCTGCTGGAGCAGATCTGCCCTTGATGCCGACCACCTTAGATTGATGGACTATTACTCTGTCTATCAATCTGCAATCTCCCATAAGAAGGCAGAATTCCTGTCCAGGGAGATTGCAGCAGCCAAAATCGACTGGCTCAGCTTTTTCGAACTGTGGACAGACTGTGCAGCCCAGCCTGTCTACAAGGTTGAAACTCTCGCAATTAGAGTGCGAGAGCTCGGCTGATTCTTTCGCTAATAAAGTGGCCAACATCAGGGCGGATTGGCGCACAGTGCTTTGGCGATGCTGTTGAACAACGTGAGTTCACAGTACCTCAGTTTTCTTGGTGTTCCTTCAGCAGACCTGATTTTGTGGATGTCATGAGGATTATCCATGGTGTGCGCCCTACGAGCTGTAGTTTGGATCCTGGACCGACTTCCCTAATATTGGGTTGTTATGACATCTTCAGTCCAATCCTTGTGAAAATAGTCTGGTGCTCCTTGGAATCGGGTGAGTTTCCTAGCTCCCTGAAAGAAGCGGTGGTGACACCCCTCTTGAAGAAAGCTACCTTGGACCCTGACTGTTTCACAAACTACAGACCCATCTCAAACCTACCCTTTATTGGGAAGGTGATTGAGAAGGTAGTGGCGGTCCAATTGGAGAATGATTTAACCATCCATGGCACCTACAGCCCTTTCAATCAGGTTTTCATAAAAGACAGCCCTGAGACTGCGCTGGTTCGGGTGCTTAATGATCTCCTGAGGGCAAGAGACCAGAAGAGACGTTCTATTCTAGTTCTTGATCTCTCATCAGCCTTTGACACTGTGGATCACGTGGTGTTGTTAGCACACCTGAGGCAGATTTGCAGAATATTGGGAACCGTCCTTCGATGGTTCACCTTATTCCTCACTGGGAGATCACAAAGAGTTGTGTTGGGGCTTTTTTCCTCTGGCCCAACATCTTTGTTGTGTGGGGTGCCTCAGGGTTCTGTGTTATCTTCCATGTTATTCGTGGTGTATATGCTGCCCTTCGGAGACATTATAAGACGGTATAAGCTGAGGTTTCATTGCTATGCAGATGATACCCAGCTATACCTGTCTTTTGCTCCTGACCAGGATGGAGCTCTCTCAATGTTTAACAACTGTTTGAAAGAAATCCAGGGTTGGATGGATTCTAGTTGGCTGAAGTTGAAGTTGAAAAGACAGAGGTTTTAGTAGTGGACCCGGGCTGTCGGATAGAAGGGTCATCTGTTGGTGCACCCTCAGGAATTTTTCTTGGGGGTGTGTCACTTCTGACCTCTGAATGGGTGCGTAAACTAGGGGTTATCTTGGATGACAGGCTGACACTGCAGTCGCAGGTGTCAGCAGTCATCAAGACTTCCTTTTACCATCTTAGGAATATCGCTAGAGTGAAACACCTTGTTCCGTCTGACATGTTACCTATGTTGGTCCACGCCTTCGTGTCCTCACATTTGGACTACTGCAACTCCCTGTATTTTGGGCTTTCTGGGGTTGAAATCCGCTGCCTTCAACTAGTGCAGAACGCGGCAGCCCGGGTATTGACTGGGACCTGTAGGTCTTGTCATATTACCGCGGTGGTGCGCGAACTGCACTGGCTTCCTGTTCAGTGGCAGATCACCTTTAAAGTCTGTTTATTGACTTTCAAAGCCCTACCTGACAAGGGTCCAGCCTATCTGAAAGATCTTCTAGTCTTCTACTGCCCTGGCCGATCACTCTGCTTGGCCGGCGATGGGTTGCTAGAGATTCTGAGAGTGAGTCTAAATTCTTCTGGTTGTAGAGCTTTTTCATACCCTCCTCCCACTCTTTGGAACTCTCTACCCCATCGGTTACAGCAGTGCACCTCCGTGGAGGAATTTAAGAGTGGTTTAAAAGCTCATCTCTATCAAATTGCCTTCTTATAGTACACTGTATAAATTGTTGATGAAACTGTAGTTTTTATTAGTGTTTTATATTGTATTATAATGTCTGTTTTTTTATTATGTGTTTTGTACAGCGCTTTGAAAATTTGAAAGGCGCTTTAAAAATAAAATGTATTATTATTATTAAAGGAAAGCTGTCCTTTGCAGGGGCTCCCCTTAGGTGTAGCTTTTCTGAGAAAAGCTGCTTTTTTCTCATGCAGCAAAGTAGTTTCATTAAATTATAAAAGCCTGCTACCGGAGTATGGCGAATATTAGGCAGCTCCATTAAGTGTATAAAGGTGAGACTGCACCGCGCTTCAATCACAAATGCATTGAAGTGCACGGTGTGGTGCTGCATCTTATAGTTAATGGAGCCGCCTAGCTCCACCATACTCCGGTAGCGGACTTTTCATAACTTAATTAAACTAGTTTGTGGCATGAGAAAAGCCACTTTTCTCAGAAAAGCTAAACCAGAGGGTAAGCTTTGCAGGGTTGGGAGCCCCTGCAAAGGACAGTTTTCCTTTAATGCTTTTTTGATGTGGTCCATTTCTCCAGGGTTGCTGGATGCTGAGTCAGCATGCCTCCAGGCTGCTGCTACCATTTGGAGTGCTACTGTTCTGTGCTTCTCTGGAAGTTGTATTGCTGCTAGTATTGTAATGTTGGTAACCTCATTGCCATTTGTCAATGTCTGCTTTACAATATGTTTTAATAGGGGCCTTATATGAGTTATTTCCTACTAGGGGTGGAAGTGTTAGCCCTGGTAAAATGATCATTATAATTTAGAATACAACATAGATGAGCTTGAATGTAGGTCAAGTAACAGCCTGACAAGGAGAAAACATTGGGCTGGCTAAATTAGATATTCCTAGTAAGGTTTCAAAACAGCATTACCTCTCCCACCCCCATTAACAAGGATATGGAATAATTGTTTTAAAGTGCCATCCTGAGACATCTCCTAAGTTGAATGATAGGTGTGAATGATCTCAGCCTTTCACAATATCAGAAAGTTATTCAGTCTGCAAACCTCACAGCAGTGTGCTATGACCCAACAATCAGCAACCCTGGGGAAAAAACACACAAAAAAAACCCCACATTTGTCATCTTTGTTAAAAAACCTGAAAAACACATAGTTTTTAAAGAATGTTTATTGAATGGTGCTGCCTGTTTTGCTTGCGAACACCATTGCACAGGATCTTTAAAACTTTGAAGAATGAAACAGGTCCTATAAGCTTGCTGATAGGGAGAACTAGTCTGTGAGTTCAGGAGATGACATCATCAGCAGCACTTCACTGAAACTGGCTTTTTTGAACAGGCAGTGAATTTAGGGTTGTAAAATGACTTGTAACTTTTAAACAAAGTAACTGAGAGATCTCATTTTTGGCATGAGACTGACTGGGGCTATGCTGATGCAAATTCTGAATTTACTGATGCCAGAAATTTTGACTGTAGTCCCTCTTTAAAATAAAGAAAATCACAGAGCATGGGGCCCTGCACTCCCACTATGACATGAGGACAGTTATGGATGGTGAGGCCCTGTGCTCCCATGGGCAAATAAGGATACAAGCAAACTATCTGAAAAAGTAAGGAAATTCACTGCAAAAAACTTTGTTAATACATCAGTTAGGGTTATTACTAAAGCAACAAAATCAGGGAAATGTGGTTTCAAACCCTAACACCCTACCCCCACCCTGCAGACGCTGTCAGACATCTGGAATGTGCCTTGGGGTCATCGGCCCCAACACTTACCCCATTCTTCTATACTGTATCAATCTCAGCTTATTTACTTATGGAATGGGGTGAGTATATATATATATATATATATACACACACACACATATATATATATATATATATATATATCTTCATTGCAAAAAAAAGTCAGTTAATGCATCAGTTAAGGTTCATATCACAGTGACAAAAGTACAGAAGTGTGGTTTTAGGGTTCCCAATCCTAACACCCCATCCCACCCCCCAACCAATTCTACCACCACACCTCCACCCTCCACACACCAACAGGTGTGTCTTTGGGTCATCAACCCTAATACTTACCCCATTCCATGTGTAAGCAAGCTGAGATGGTACAGCATAGGAGAATAGGGTGAGCATTAGGCACACTCCGACACCTGTTGATGTGTGGAGCATGGGGGTGGGGTGGTAGGGTTGGTTGGGGGGTTGGGATGGGGTGTTAGGGTTGGGAACCCTAACATCACATTTTCATACTTTTGTCCCTGTAATATGAACCTTAACTAATGCATTAACTGAGTTTTTTTTGCACTGAAAAAAAAAATATATATAATGAACCCTATCTGATGCATTAATTAATTTTTTTGCAATGAATTTCCTTACTTTTTGTGAAAGTATCACCATAGTCGTAGTTGTTTATGGGAGCGCAGGACCCAATCTATCCATAAGTGTAGAGACATTGTAATTAACCTTCATCTCCCTGTTGGAGTGCAGGGCCTCATGCTCCATGATTTTCCTTATTTTAATGTGGGAGCACAGGGTCCTTTGGATCCTGCATACCCATCCCTCCATAGATTCATGAGTAAATTATCACCATAGCTGTCTGATTACCCCAGGACATGTACCTGGTACAGAACATTTTCAAATCCCTTCCAAAATGTAATTCTGCACAACTGTGATGCCACTCCATGCCACAGGTGTGAAAACACATTTTGGGCAGGATTTGAAAATTTACAGCTGTGACATACATGAGGTGGGGTAATACAAAGGCTATGTTGTAAATCTGGGGTCAAAATATTGTAAATTGCTGTAGTTATGAGCAGGCATATCAAAATTGCAATGAATAGTCATAACTTTGTAATATTTTCATATTTTGACCCCACATTTTCAACATAGTGTTCCTATCACCCCACCTCATGAACCCCATAGGTGAAAATTGCTTAATCCATAGCAAAAGGCCATTCCACACCACAGATGCGGAAACACATTTTGGGCAGGATGTGAGAAATGACAGCTGTACTGTTCATGAGGTGATGTGAAAAAATTACTATGTTGAAAATTCGGAGTGAAAATATTAAAAATTTCCAAAGTTACGCTCGTATGAAGAAAAATTTAAATGACTGTGCATAACCTGGGTGTTTTTGGTATTTTTGCACCAAATTTTCAACATGGGCTTTTTGGGATCCCACCTCATGAACACTGGCACTGTCATTTCGTCAATTGGTCCCAAAAGGTGATTTCACTCAGCGACTGCAAAATCACCTTATGGGTCTGATTAACGAAACAACAATGACAGTGTTCATAAGGTGGGGTTCCAAAAAGCCAGTGTTGAAAATTTGGTGCAAAAATACCTAAAAATGGCTGAGAAATCAACATAAGTTCAAAACGCCATTGACAGCCATTTTACGACACTTACCTTGATTCTTCAGTTCGTGGTTTGACTTTGAAGGGTGCAGACATGTCCTGGTCTACAGAAGATGACAACCAATGATCTCTGGTGGTAAGTATAGGGAAAAGGGGAGTGTGTGGGGTGGTGGGTTGCTCAGTGGGAGGTTGGGATGGAATGGAGAGACAATGAGGGACCGCTTTTTTTACAGGATTAAAAAGCATTGAGGGACAGTTTTCTTTTTAACAGGATAAACAGCATCATTTTGGGACACTGGAAGTGGGCTGCCCAGTGTCCCACAGTGCTGGGGGGTGGGTGTACTTCAGAATGCTGACACATGGTTTGGGCACCCAGATGTCAGCAACCGTAAGGTGAACAATGGGTTTGGGGGGACATCCAACATTGGGGGTGGGCATCTCAGGGTCGGAATAAAAAGCAATCAAGTATTTCAGGACACTGTGGGTAGGCTCCCCAGTGTCTCACGCTGCTGGGGTGGAGGAACTTGAGAATGCCGACATGGGGATTGGGCACCCTGATGTCGGCATCCATATTTTAAACAACAACCTTTTTGGGGAGGATCATTCAACTCTGGGGGTTGGCATCCCTGAGTTGGAATTAACAATAAACTATTTCAGGACACTGGGGGTGGGATCCCCACTGTCCCACACTACCGGAAGGGGGATAAATGCCAATACGGGGATTGGGCACCCAATGTCGGCAAAAACATTTTTTTATTAAAGCATGCCTTGGTCCCCCTGGAGGCAGTAAAAGGATAAAACAACCTTTTTTTCATTGGGTTAACACCAACAGGTGTTTACCTAACCGGGGCAGAGTAAGCAGATGCTGCCGTTATTTTGGCCAAAGAATGGCCAGAAAGAGTTTTAAGTTTTTACAGGGGCCGATGGTTCTTTATCTTAAAGTAGTGAGACAAATTGTGGCAGTTTTCATGAAACAGTGCCACAATTTGTGGCAGTTTTATGCAACAGTGCCGTTAGTTGCATGAAAACTGCTGCAATTTGCAGTAATTTCACATAAATAGTGCCACAAATGTGTGGCTCTACCAATGACTGATGTAGAAACACATATTTCTGGCCACTGTTTTTAAAAACTAAGGGCAGAATCGTGTTCCTCGGGTCCCAATTAGTTAAACACAATGGTTGGTATTTATCAAGGGGCAGTATTTTTTTGAATTACAGCATTTTTTTCCCCACTGCTAACCAAAAACAAGATGGCAGCAGCATGATACTACTGATCCATTTTGTGACGGCAAAAATTGCTATCATGAAAGCAGAAACTGCTTCTATATGGCACATATAATTTTTGCCTTAGACTATAATGGGAAACTTAAAAGTTTAATAACTTCAAAGGGCACATCTGCTACCCAGACCCCATCTACCCTAACAATTTCAGACTAGACCTGCAAACCATTTCTGAGATACACAGTGGCAAAGGATTTGAACCTAAATGGTAATTTTCACATTTTTTGACACTCTGCATCTCCGAAACTGCACATCCGACTGTAACTAACCTTGCCATATCAAGAGAGCTATGGTACCTGACAGCGCTTGAACAATTTCATGTGTAACGGTTGTACAGTTGCAAACTTATTAAAATGCAAAATTTTTGGTTTAACATAGAAGTGACCATTGAACCCTAACTATACTGGCAGTCATGTGCCAGTATGATAGATAGATAGATAGATAGATACGCATAACTACACATTTTATAATAGATTTAATTTTGTTTTCTTCTCAAGGAAAAAGATGGTCACCACATTTGGCTTAGAAACAGCTTTGTAGACTTAGCAGGGGTTAGGCTCAAGAAGATAAAAAAACTCATGGTGCAGCAAAGGTGGTACCTAGAAAAGTAGATATGACAAGCATGTTAATATTTTTATTAACTGTAGCTGAAACTAGCTTTTGGAAAAACATTTTCTTTGTCCTGCTGCTTAAATTCCTTTCAAAGATTAAGAACAGTGGGCCCAATTTTCAAAGCTCTGGGGATGAAGCAAGGTGCTTGCATCAAAAGAAATGATGCAAGGGACTCCCGTGTTGCACCTTGCATCATTCTCAATTTACAATGCAGTCTGTACCAGTTGGGGGACTGCCTGTGCCAGCTGAGCTTGCACATCTTTGCAACAGATGCAGCGGTGTGCCATGTTGGAAGGGGCTTGCTCCAGGGAGCTCTGCAGCATCCCCTACAATAAGATTTTGTAATCCTCTCAAAGGGCACACAGAGTGCACTACAGTTAGAACAGCCCTAGAGATGGTCTAACAGCCCATGCGCCACCCCTGAGCCATTGTTGGGTGGAGGTGGACATGTGCCTCTGTTGTGACAGTGCCAGTGGGATTCTGCACCCACACAGCACCCAGACACCTTTCTTGTCACCAATGGAGTGACCAACAATATCCCACTGTAGCAGGTTGGTGCCCTTGGAGACCTTCCCCCTGAATGGTGTCAATCATATGACTGCCCCCCCCACATGGAGCAGTCCCAGCCACTGTGGTGTCCATGCCCTGTCCCCTCCAGGGCCTATTGCCATCTCCCCATCTCCCAGTTTGCCCCATCCTGCCCTCCATGATCTTTGCCAGTCACCTGGGTGCATGGCCAATGGGTTTTTGCCACGGCCACTGCTGCAGCACAGCAGTCCTGGAGCTTGCGGCAATCTCATGCCATACACCGTTTGGCATGGGGGATGGCTTGCAGCAAACGTGGGGACTTTGGCGCCGGGACCCCATTTCTTCTAAAATCTGGCACAGGGTCTCTGGTGCACCAGAGCTTGCCACAAGCAGGGATTGGGTGCACCTTGCGCCAATCTAAGGGGGCATTTGAAAATCAGCCCTAGTATGTCTGTCTGAACAGAGACTAAAGAACATTTGTTGTCTTGCAAGGTCTAAAAAAGGCCAATGAGTTCTATAAACTTTTATAATGGTGCTATCTGTCTTGGCCTACTACAAACACACTAAGCATGCCTGCCCTTTCCTTCTGGACTATGAAGTAGTAGTAATACTATGGTGCCACTATTGTTAAAGTTGGCGGACATTTTAATGTTAAATTGTGATTTCAGATGTTTATATATTGGCTGTTTCTTGATAACATTTTGTGAAACACTGCAAAGTGTATATTCTGGGTTAGGATCTCCTGACCTGCTAATTCTGGAGAAATTTGGTTCAATGGTTTTTGTACTAGGATGAGTCAAAGAAGTAGGGAGTATTCAAATTAGCTGTGAAAAGGCCAGTTCACACACCACTCTATACACTGTGGTCACAGGCTTATGCACATCAAAGCAACATTTTACAGCAGCCTCTGACAATGTGGGATGCATTAAAAAAAAAGAAATTTGCAGCAGCTAAAAGCACCACTGCTGTGCCACTGAAGAAGATACCCCCCATGTGGACACTGGGTGTCCAACTCCAATACTGTGATGATTTCTTTAAAATAAATTGTGGTTATTGAGATGCGGGGTTCTAACCGTGGCACCACTGAAGACACCCCCATTCCAATAATGGATGCTCAGCTCCAGTGTTGGGTATATTTAATTTAAAAAAAACTTTGCAGACACTGGGAGCCCAACACCAGTGCTACCAAAGCCTCCCATTCTGACACCAGGTCCCCAAACCTGGGGCTCAATTTTCATAGAGCCCTTAGATTGCTGCAATTTTTAGTGATATATAGGGCTGTGGCAAACTTCAGGTGTGTCAGAGACCCCGTGCCAGTTTTTAAAAATAGGGTCCTGAGCTGAAGACCCAGGAGTTGCTGCAGCCACAGGGTTGTGCCAAATATGTGGCGCACAAACGGGTTTGATGGAGGGATTTGTCACCTGCCTGGTGGAACCCTGCCTGACCCATGGAGGTTGGGAGGGTTGCAGTGCCCGAAGTTGGGGACTGGGGACTGATGGAGCCCTGCTGGTGCCATGTGGGTGAGGGAGGAATAGCAACAGTGGGAGGGATGTGTGGAGGCACTGAAGGGAGATGCCATGTGCCATGCCACACAGCTGATCGGACTAGGTAGGGGGGACAAGGCTAGACCACTGTGATCCAGACCCCCGTGGACAGCAGCTCTGGCACCTGCCCCACAGGACCCAAAGGCCCCTAAATGTGGTGAGTGGAAGTGGGTGCAGGTTTTAGGTGCATGTGGTGGCCAGTAATGTGCCCCAGGCACCCTTACATTACCTACCTACAGAGCCCCACATGTGGTGGCTGGAGGGTGCCCAATGACAATGCTAGTGCCAGTGAGTCCTGTGGGGTAGGTGCCAGGACTGCTGTCCACATGGGTCTGGAACATGCTGGTCCAGCCATGCCCCCCCACCTCGCCCAATTGGCTGTGTGGTATGGAGCATGGCATCTCCCCCGGTGCCTTCCCTCCCCCTGCCACTGTGCCCCTTGCCCCTCCATTGGTCCCTGGTCCCCTCCTTCAGGGTCCCCCTATCGGTGCACTGCCAGTCAGTGATACAGAGCCCTTAGACCATCTTCTGGCTGGTCTAAATGCAGCCCCCTGTTGCGACCATAATGGGGCTTTTAGAGCAGCAAACAAGGGGATGGTATTGCCCCACCATGGTGCAACCACCCTTGGGAGCTGGTGCATGGGCACTTTTGCCACAAGGGTGTTATGGGGGCTTTGACACGGGGTCCTGATTTTGCCACAGTTAGTGCTTGCAAATCAGGATTTTGCAAACTATGACGCAAGATGCCACTTGTGTCATACCTGTTTGGTGTAGGCATCTTGTGTCATAGTTTTATTTTTGAAAATCAAGCCCCTGGTGTCTGACACCATTAAAAAGAAAAACAATTTGTTGCCACCTGGAACCTAACCCTTGTGCTGCCAAAGTCCCCACCCCTTATTTTGACACCAGCTGCCCAACTCTGGTGTTGGATAAATGATGTAATAAAAACTGGTAAAAAATGTAATTTCCCTTCCACCACCCACTAGATCCATCACTTTTTTCCATCTTCACACCACAGATCGGTATAACCCCTCTTCTTCATGGACCACTAGCACCCAAATCCAACCATTCTAACCCATGCCATCCATAATTTAAAAATGTCAGTGATCATGAGCTCTCTTCTTGCATCCTCATTTACCCCTTTCTAAATGAAACTGCAAATGGCTGTTCATGATCTTTCATTTATTCAGATGGCAGCTGTCTGAGCTGTCTGAAGAGATGAGGGAATGATGCACTGGTCCCCAGTTTTTAAACTTATGGGTGGTATGTAGAGGCAGGTTAGATTGGGTGCTAGTGGGCTGGTGGAAGGGTGGTTATACTGATCAGTGATGGAGGAAGAAGGAGAAATGGATGCTAATGGGTGAGGGAAGGGACATTTTTTTTGTTACAATTATTGTTGTTACTAATTTATTCAACACTTGACTTGGGCATGCACTATTGCAATTGGGGGAGAAGGAACAGTAAGGGTGATGGAGGTTTCCTCTGGACACCAGGTATTCTTGTACATGGGGCAGGGTGTGGAGGGTTGCTGATGGACATCAGGGTTACCTGAGCATGGGGCAGGGTGTGAGAGGGAGTACCGCTGGATTCCAGGGATACCTGGACCTGGGGCAGGGTGTTGTGGAGTACCACTGGACACCAATTACTAGGTGTACTTAACATGGTTATGGGTGTGGGTGGGTGTTTCCACTGGACACCAGCAATTCTTGGACATGGGGCAGGGTGGGCAACGGAGTGCTGTGGGACACCAGGGACTGCTTCATATAGGGGTGGAGTAAGAGAGGGAGTACCGGTGGACACCAGGGACTGCTTGTTACAGGGGTGGGGGTGAAGGTGATGAGTGGCAATTGTAATCAGGTATTGCTTGCCATTTAAAGTTGGCCAGCATTGTAAACACAAAGTAGTATATATGTATTCTTAAGTATCCTTTTTTAAAAATGAGGAAATATATTGCAAAAAAGCACCTATGTTTAGGCATTGGTCTAAGGTTAGAACCCTCTTCAAGCTCTGATGTGTATTTTTCTGTGTCTGAAAAGACATGACGGAACTAGGGCAATACAAAATACATCTTACAGTCATTTAAAATCCACAAAACACCATAACACAGCTTTACCAACGATCATGGAAATTTCTGTTACTGTAACATCACATCATCTTACTTTTGTGTCAGTAAGGGTCAACCACAACTGATGCCTAAATGTAATCTTTTAAATAAATGTATTTAAGCTTTTGGCTTCTGCCTTCACCAAAAACAAATAACCAATCCTACAGTTAAAATACAATATAGTATTAAAGGCAGCTACAGAATTTAGGCAGAGAATGTCCTAATTTTATTGTACAATTACTGTAAATTTTTGGCCAAAAAAGACACACTAAGCCAAAGCCTGTTTCCAGGTGTGTGTCCTGGGAGCACAGGGAAGTTAGGTTACTTATTTATGGTTACACAGTATGAAAGTGGTGGCTGTGGGATTCAAATGTAGTTCTCCAGGTTTACAACTCTGTGTTCTTAACCACTGCACTATACTGCCTCTGCAGTAATACCAGATTACTCAGGATTGCTGGAAACCAGTTAGCCTCCCCTCTTAGTGCCCTATACAGTCTATTGCTTGAAACTATACAGATCGCAAACACCTGGAAATGTTCTGTTCTTACTCCACTTCTGAAGGCAGGTGACTCCAGTCCTGGCCAGTTTATTGTTTTGTTTTCAGTTATGTTTGACTGAGCTTGTTGCAAAGAACATTACAATCATTGCCATCAGGTAGGCACATCACCTATAAGATTACATCCCTTACAGAAATAATTATATGAAATGCTTGAATGCTGCACAAGTAAAACTACACACATGGCATGCGTGCTGCAAGCATGTTTTTTATGTTAAATTGGAACCGATTGTATACGTGCAGCAATCAAGTTTGGCATGCGTACTGCAAGAATGTTTTTATGTTAAATTGGAACTGATTGTATGCATGCAGCAATCAAGTGTGGCATGCGTACTGCAAGCATGTTTATTATGTTAAATTGGAACCGAATGTATGAGTGCAGCAATTAAGTGTGGCATGCGTGCTGTAAGTATGCTTTTTATGTTAAATTGGAATAGATTGCATGCATGTGGCATGCATACAACAAACAAGTGATTATAACTGCATGCATAAAATTAAGCGACTTACTCAGAATCACACAGTATACAAGTGCGGGTTGATGAGATTCAAACCCAGGTCTTCAGGTCTGCAGTTCAGTGCCCTTAAAGAGCCCCTGACACTATTTTTTATTGATGTTTTTTAGTCTGCTGTTGGGTGCTATGTCATTTTTCAGTAATGCCGGTTTCTTTATTTTTTTGATAAAATATTGTTTTATGAGGTAGACGGTCCCACTGTGAGTTCCCAGTCAAATTCCCACCTCAGACTAAATGCTGGAGTGTGAGTGCTCCACTGACATCATTTGTAGGAAGTGTGTAGGGGCGCTGTAGTTGTCAGTAGTTAGCGTAACCTTGAATTGAGCATCGCGGGACCGTGAGTTGTACAGTATTACAAAAAGGTAATGAAATCCCTGGTGATCTAATTCCTCCCCCCCACTCCAGCTCTGTGTCACTCGTAAGTCTTATTGTTAAACTAAATTACAGGCCCGGTGATCTAGTGGCCCCTCATCTGACCATAAGTTGTATTAATAAACGAAATCCCTGGTGATCTAGTGGCCCCCCCAGGTAATGCCTACACCCCACTCCCCACCCAGTCCAGCAGCTGGCAGCCCTCCTCACAGCACCACAGCCAGCAGCTGAAATAACTGTTAATTCAGCTGCCGGCAGTGGCGGTGTGAGGAGGCTGTGCCAGCTGCTGGATTGGGGAGCAGGGTGGTAGGCACTACCTGGGGTGGAGGCCACTAGATCACCGGATTTCAGTCATAATACAACTTATGGTCAGATGGGGGCACTAGATCACCAGGGCTGTAATTTATTTTAACAATAAGACTTTGAGCAGCACAGAGCTGGAGTGGTGGTGGGGGAATAGATCACCAGGGATTTCATTACCTTTTGTAATACTGTACAACTTACAGTCCCACGATGCTCGATTCAAGACTACGCTAACTACTTACAACTACAGTGCACCTGCATACTTCCTACAATGACGCCAGTGGAGCACTCACGCCCAGCATTCAATTAGAGGTGGAATTTGACTGAAACTCACAGTGGGACCGCCTGCCTCATAGAACAATATTTTATCAGAAAATAAAGAAACCAGCATTACTGAAAACTGACACAGCACCCAATAGCACATTAAAATGTTAATAAAAAATGATGTCAGGGTCTCTTAACCACTACGCTATACTGCCTGCATACATACAGCTTACTTGTATGTCAATACAAATCTGCACACATCTACATGCATATGTCATGCTTATAGCCACTGCCACACTTTTTAGTTTTCTTGTCCCTCTCATCTCAGCTGCACAGCTGAACCTTAACACACATTCCACTGGAAACACATGTGATTCTCCCCACCCCTACACACACACACACACTGACCCACAGAACTACTTAATCACTTCTGTCAAGCCTGTACATCAACTATTTTCTCTCCATAGTTTGACTGCTTCCATGCAAACAGACTTTAAGGGGCAAACACAAAAGTAGCAATAACTCAGTACCCACCCACCCACCCAGCCAGCTCCCCCCACATACAGATACACTGTAGTGGGCACGGCCACACCATTACAGACAATCCAGCAAGTATAGGCATAAGTCAAAAGTTTCTTACCTGAGTACTAGGAGCCAGAGGCAGGGTCTTTAAGAGATGCTGTCCATGGGACAGAGTGCTGGGGCAAGCCCCTTTGAAATGAATGGGCTTATTTTATTACTATTTGATACATTATGATGGTGAATTGGAGGTTAATGAAGGCCACTGTTCTACTAACAAGGCTCTTTTTAGTCAAATGGTGGCCTTCATTAATCTCCAACTTGCCATCATAATGTATAAAATAGTAATAAAAAAATACCCTCGTTCATTTCAGTGGGGCATGCCCCTGCACTCTCCCTTGCCCTATGTCATAAAGTGTCTGAGCGGGGATGTGGAGATCAGCTTCACGGGGGGGGCATAAACCTAACTATAGTCGGGCTCCAATATTCTGTGCGTACCATACTTCTAACAGTTCCTGACTGTGAGGGACATCCCTCATTTTATCCCTGAAAACTGCTCTGTCCCTCTTCCGTCCCTCATGGAAAACATGCTGTTCACACAGAGTATGTCCTGTAAATTTAGACTTTATAGCAGGGGCATCATTTCAGATTTCAACGGCGGGGGGGGGCAACAACCAGTGGAGGGTGGAGGCCAGGTGCCAGTTAGCCTATAGAAGACAAGCTCTGGAATGTCTCTAAAAGGTAAAACCTCTTTGTTGTGATTAAAAAGTGGTATGCAAAACAGGAAAAATCAAATGTATAAGATTCATCTGTCTAGCGAGAGACAAAATCTGAGACTGTAACTTAACTGCCCATCAAGAATATCCATGCATTCACACAGGTATTGAGCAGGCAGCAGCCACCACCTGCCTGCGTGAATGTGTGAGCTGATTCCAACTCAAATGTTTAGCTCTGCAGACTGGGAGAGCCTGCCCAGCCTGTTCCACTACAAACAACAGCAACCTTATATTATTGGGTCAAGGCACACCACACACTTGCTTGCAGCCTTTATTTCAGCTATAAATATCACAAAACATTAACAGATTTTAATTAGTTGACCTTCAGGCTTCAGCCACCAACACTGACTATTGAGTCTCTGTCACCACTCACTCAGCTGTCTCTTTACTTCACTCAGTCGGTCAGTCTCTCTCATCACTGAGGATTTTTGATTTAGGCATTTAGCACATTTTATTCATTCTCTCACACAGACTCCAAGCCATGCTCCAGAGCAGTGCATCAGATTTGGGCTTAAACCCACCCAGTTACTAACTGTTTATTTTTCCTGGCTGTTCTGAACCCTCAAAAAGCATTTCCTGATCTCTCTCCATGCCATTCCATTCAATACCCATCCTATATGGGTCAAGAAGCTGCCCAAAGGTGCAGAAATGTGAAAAACACATCAATATTTTAGTCCTTCCTCCTTCCCCAATTCCCCAATAAAAATAATTTACTTTTACTTACCTGGCTGTCTGACTGGAACCTGCAGCCTGGCTCAGTGTGCTACCAGCCCAGTTTTCAGCCCACTCCTCCTCTGTCTATCAGCCAGAAGCTGGATACTGGAATCAACTGTCCCAGGTTCCCACCGTGGTCTGTGATCAAGTCACCTCTCTGACCGAACCCACGCAACCTGTGTTGCTTGCTTCTTGCTTGGCTGCTGCCACACTGCACTAATTAAGGCCTGTGAAGGCTGCCCACACCACTGTTTCCACTGCTGCTAGGCCTAGCTTGCTGCTGTGGGGGGCCCATGCTGTTTTTATTGTGAGGTGAGTCTACTAGTGTAGGTAGATAGCCTAGTCATTGAGCTAGCTTCTAGCTCACCCCATACCCCTTCAGCCACCAAGAGAGATGGAGACTCACTAAGAGAAGACCAACAAAAATGTGCCACTGCAACACTGCTATTGAGAGCTCAGTGCTCACCGACTCCTCCGAGCTATAGTGTGTAGTCTGTCTACTCGATGGTGGGAAAGACAGTGTCACACTTGCTTGACTCACGCACTTTTGCTTAGTTGGAGCTCCTCCATATCATGAGTGACAGTGCCGCCACTAATAGGTGGAGAGAGTGGACAACACAATACAGACATAGTTGAGTCAGGAGCACCCACAGCGTGAGTGCACACAGGCTAGGGGGACACATTGAGCAAAGGATTAAATCCAAATTTAATTCCATTATTGCCAAACCATAAGAACAACCTAGGCACAAATGTGTGTGTGTGTGTGTGGGGGGTAACTGCCCCCTTCTGCCCTACCTAAATGGCACCCCTGCTTTATTGTAAAAATTCATTCTCAGGTACTAATATTTATACAAGTAAATACACTGTGTTCTGAGGTATCTCCATGTTTCAGGATGTGTCCCTCATTATGAGGGTTAGTGTCCCTCATTGTTCCTCATTTTGAGTGTTCATGTCCCTCATTTCAGTGTCAAATGTGAGGTATGGTGCATGCTTCAAGGGCCCTACTCAGTACAAAGAGTACAGAGCATGGCTATAGTGTATATACTCCATACAACATGACAAAGGGAAAGTAAGTGAGTTGTAACAGTCATGGAGAAACACATATGGAGCACTAAATATGCATAAGGGAATTTGCATAGCCCAAAACAAAAAGGTCAATCTTCACACCAGAGGCCCCTCTTCACACATCTGGAATGGGTGGTGCTGACTGACTACTGACAACAAAGATTAATGGGGTCATATCTCAGGCATTTAATGCTGTAAGTAAACCATATTTTACAAATTAATGGCAATTTAATGAACAAAACTCTAAAGTCATTAAACAATTTGTAAAATGATTTAATAGTCAGAATTAATGAGTTTGCTTAATTTTAATGGGAAATCAATGGACATTGTATTTTAATGTCTGTAATTGCTAGCAGTAGTATGAGAAATAGAAACTGATGTGTTTTTTTAGATGAGGTTTGTAACAGTTTAGCTGCTGCGTGCATGGCAAGTGTGCAGCATGCGAACCTGATGTGATTTTTAGATGATGTTCACATCAGCTTACCTGCTGCACACATGTCAAGCTTGCAGGATGTGAACCTAATGTGCTTTTTAGATCTGGTTCACTCAGGTTCACTTTGCATATGCTAACCACATGCAAACATTGCACAATTAAGCACGTGGCATGCATTCTGCATGTATGTAGCACACTTGTATTTCTGTAAGGGATCAGTTTTACAGAAAAGGAAATACCAGGTCGTTGCTACAACATTGAAGGGCTATCTATATTAACACATTTAATAAACATATGTAATTTCAAGGCCACATATTGCCATGTGCAGGGATTTATACAAGTTGAAGCAACATAGTGCAACCTGCTGTATTCAAGGACTAACTATCTCTATGTCCTATCAAGGGAAAATAAACATAATCTTGATTAGGACTCCATTGATTTCCTGCAGATATCACAAGTTCTCATGGAAATGCCTGGTATCTACAAGACCCCAAATGGAACATCAAACTGCTAAATGAATTTTATGAAAACAGCATCTAGAATAAACAATAGCAAGCTCGAACATGCTACTTCACATCATGACCCTAAATTAGTAGCTTTAGCTGTTATTCTTGATAGCAGCAATTTGCTAAAATATATTAGAACAATAAATCAGTCTGTGGCTATATGTATCACAGTTGCTAAAAAGTCTATGTGATTATGACCAACAAAAAAGGTGCACCTCTAGTTAGGTTTGATTTTGGCAACTATGCAATGAGTTCAGCATTATAAAGCAAGATCATAACAAGCATTTGTCAATGCCGAATCTTTGCTTGCTGGTAATGGCATTGGTAGTGCAGGAGTTAAGAGAGATGCATAATAGGAATGGCAGTATTGAACTAAGGGCAACCCCACCCCTTCCCTGCAGAGACTGACAGGCTTTGGGGGTGTGCCTTTGGGTCATCAACCATAACACTCACGCTATTCCACCTCACCCCACACTGCAGACACTGACAGGTGTCGAGGTGCCTTGAGGTCTTCGGTTCTTATGCACACCCATTCCATAAAGAAATAGGCTGAGATGGGTGCAGCACAGGAGAATGGGGTGAATGTTAGGTCACAGACCCCAAGGCACACCTCAATGCCTGTCAGTAGCTGAAGGGTGGGGGTAGGTTGGGGTGGAATGGGGTGAGCATTACGTTGATGACCTCAAGTCACACCCCAATGCCTGTCAGTCTGTACAGGGTGGGTGTTACAACTGGAAACCCTAATGCCCCAGACATCTGTTGGTATTTTGCTCCAAATTTTCAACATGAGCTTTTGGTACTTCACCTCATGAACAGTGGCAGGATCATTTTATTAACTAATCTCAAAGGTGATTTTGCACACTGAGTGTACCATGCGGCAACAGGTATGAAAACACATTTTGGACAGGATGTGAAAATGACAGCTGTACTGTTCATGAGGAGGTATGAAGAAATGGCAATGTTTAAAATCTGGAGTGAAAATATGAAAAAGTGGCAAAGTTACGAGTGTGCGTAGAAACTGTGCAACACAAGCATGTAACGCAGTCATTTTTGAATGTTTTCACCAAATTTCAACATGGCATTTCTGGGACCTCCCTCATGAACAGTGACACTGTGATTTCATTAATCTGTCCTGAAAGTTGATTTCACACAGCGACCACGCAATTCTGCACCACAGGTGCAAAACACATTTCGGAAGGATGCAAAAATGACAGCTGTGCTGTTCATAAGGGGTGACAAAATGGCAATGTTGGAAATCTGGGACCTGATTCCAAGTCACGCTATGGCACAAGGTGATTTATGCCAAACCCTATGGCATAAATTGCACCTTGCGCCAAGCATTATGCTAGTTGCAATTCTGAGTTATGGCCTGCGCCATGCCACATGTGGGTTGTACCAAAGGTGAGGTGCACCACCCACTATGCCTGCAACCCACTGCAGCATGGCACAAGGGTAGGTTATGGCAGCAACTGCTCCCTATTCTGAAAGGGCAGCTGCTGTAACCCAGGTACATGATTCCAGGTCCCGCTATGGCACCTGGGGTTAGACCAGCATGAAGGTGGTCATGGGGGCATACGTTCTGGAACAAGGATGGATGTCCCCGCAGTGCTGCGTAAAGCAAAGAGGCTTGCCCCATGGACCCACCAGTCCTGTGATGCCCCCCATCCCCTGCAATAGAGGATGCCACCCAGACCCCGGTCCCCAATGGTACCCCCCAATGTTACCCCCACACTGCCTACCCCCAAGGCCCCCAGAGGCAAGCAGGCATGTTGCAAGGCAGGGGGGGCACAGGGGGCCATCTATTGCACCCCACAGCTTGCGACACCCAGGTGGGTGGCGCAACCCTGCGGCTACAACAAGTCACAGGATATAAGTACTGGGGACCCTGCCCATTCTGGAATAGGGTGCAGGGACCCCAGTGTAGTGCTGCATGGCATAACTTGCATAGGCTCATGGGTTGCACCATGTGACCTGGAATCGCCCCTGGAGGAAAATATAAACAACTGATGATGTTACGATGTGTATAGAAACTGCACAACAGACGCTCATAACACAGTCATTTTTTAGACACTTTTCACCAAATTTGCAACAAGGGCTTTTTGGGACCCCACCTCATGAACAGTGGCACTGTCATTTCATTAATTGGTCCCGAATGGTGATTCTTTGCAGTGAAATCACCTTATGGAACTGAGAAATGAAATGAATGTGCCAGTGTACATGAGGTGGGGTCCCAAGAACCCCATGTTGAAAATCTGGGACCAAAACTCCAAAAACTGGCTGAAATATCAACCTACTGTAAGTTGAAAACCCCCCATTGAGTGTCATTATAGGGCTTACCATCATTTCTTCAGTTCCCAGTTGGTCTTTGAAGCATGCAGACATGTTCTCAGTTCACATAAGATCACTGCTCCTGACCACCAGAGGTAAGTATGGGTGAGAGGGGGTGCATGAAGGTGGGGTGCGTAGAGGGAGGGTGTGGGTTGGTGGAGGGGCTGACGGAATGACGAGGGACCATTTTCTTTTTCAGGTTTAAAAAATATGTAGTGGGACTGTTTTCTTTTTTACAGGTGAAATATTAACAGAATGGATTTCGTCACACTGGGGTGGGCTCCCAGCGTGCCAGAGTACTGGAGGGGCGGGATCAATGCCAACCTGGGGCTTGGGCACCCTGAGGTCAGCTAAGAACATAGGGGTGTGGAGGGATGGTGCATCTGACACTGGGAGTGGACATCCCAGTGTCAGAAGCTTCAAAGAGTATTTTTTGGCACACTGGGGCGGGCGCCCAGTGTGCCACATTAATGAGGGAGGTGGGATACATGTTGACAAGGGAATTGAGCACCCCAAAGTCATCAGGGGATGGAGAATGGAGGGTGGTGGGTGGGCAGCAGCAGTGGGAGGGAGCTAACATTTAAATTTGTTGTCCTGCTGTGTGCCTGGTTGGGAGGAAGGGGCAATTGCCACTGCAGTGATGAAACTGCCCCTGATTTCAGCAGCAGATTTCTTTCAAGTGCGGCGCTCACTCTGAAACTGCTGTTATCAGCAGCTTCAGCATTAATTGGTGGCTGAGGGATGCACCCATTAAAGTATCTGATGTGTTAGCCGCAACACTGCCACATCTCTGCAATGCTGTACTACCTCAATGTGTTTCTTGTGCGTTGCGTGTGCAAGCAAACATAAAAACAGCAATTAAACACACTCACAGTTTGCATCCAGATATGCAAGAAATTGTCACTGCAAAAGTAAGGTGCCAACAGGGAATGTGGGAGAGAGGGAGTTATCAGATTAGGTTTCAATCTGCATCACAGCCAAGCTTCATATTTGAACCCCATAGAATAGTCACACACAATCAACAGAACCAAAAGGTTTATCAGAGCCTGTGATCTACAGGCTATACAAAGTAAGTTCAGTCTTTGAGGGTGCAAAATGAATTATTCATTTACAGAGTTTAACAGCTCTCCTCTCACTCCCCACCACTGACAACTGAACAGTTGCTGCCGCACTTTACACATTATCCCCATCTGAATCCAGCCCATCTGGCATTGAACTCACTTTCAGTTCTGTTAAGGAGGTTAGTCACTATGACTAGATTTGTGGACTGATAGACCTTGCTGCTGTAGATGATTTTTAAGCTGACCAGCATCAGTAGAATGTGATCTATACCAAGTTAAGAGAGCCTTGTTCTCACACCCTCGAAGCTCTTTCATCTCTGACAGGTGCTGAATCTGAGCTTGGGGAACAGGTGAATCATTGCCTCTTGCCTGGATGGGGGCTAGATTGCTTCATTGCGTGGAGGACGATGTCCTGCTCCAACATGGTACCCAGAGCTGCTGACATAGTCCTGGGCACTGGCTTTCCTGTGGTTGTTCAGCTTCTTGCACCACATGAAGTGATCTGGTAAGTTTTGAGGACTGCAAGATCCTCTTTGGTATGTAAGAATTTAGTCAGCCAGTTCCTCGCAAACTCTCAGTGAGACTCCTTTTCAGTTCCTTTTGCTAACCCCAGGATATGGACATGACATGCCCGTGCATTGTTCTCCAGGTTCCCCAAATGTTTTCTCAGAAGCAAGTTGCCTTTAATGAGGTCTCTTGCAACTGCAAGAGCATTGTTACCCTTTTGGTGTCAACCACTAGTGTGGTTACTTCGCATCCAGTACTTGCATTCTGGAGGCATACTTTTCCAATTTCCAATCAATCCTTTTTGTGGCTTTGAGTAAAGCTGCATTAGATGGATAATTAGTGTCTGGTTCAACAGCAGCAAGTGATGGGTCTTTGTTAGTACCCTGCCAAGGTTCTTTCGATAGGGCCCCAACTCCTTCAGGAGCTTACCTATTTTTACACACCATACTGAGTGCCCAGATCATCCAAAATGTCCAAAAGGTAATAATGTGTTCAATTCAGCTTAAACTATTGAACAATATGGAGTTTTAGCAAGACCCTGGAATTCTGCAATTCTGCAGTCATGGAATTTTCTGCAGAATTTGTGTTATGCCACAGAATATATATGGTGCTGCAGAACTCATTGTTTTGATTCATTTTCATTCAAGTATAGTTTTTCCATAGTGTATGGCTCTCCTCCTCATCTCATTTATCCTGAAGCACCTCCTCTGTGCTTGGCAAATGATATTGTCAATGGCATCACACCATATTTTAACCAATTGCAGAACTGCATTCTGCCACAGAATTGAATAAATCATGCCACAGAAATCAGAAAATGCTGCCACAGAAGCCCTGAAGCTCTGCCGTAGAAATCAGGACAAAATACCTCAGAGCACTAGGAACCTTGTGTATTATTAAATTCTGTATTAGTACATTTTAGGCTGGCAGTAGAGCATAGAAGCTAGAGTATTGAGCTGTGAATGAGCCTGGTACAGCCAACAGACCTGGATTTGATTCCCACAACCTCCACTTGCATACCATGTGACTCTGAATTAGTCTCCTAACCTCCCCAGTGCTCCCTGGTCACCCTTGAAAACAGGCCTTGTGCCTAGTGGGCCTCACCTGGTTACCAAAGGGAAAAAAAGTTCTGAACTCGTAGTTTTTGTAGTTTTAGCAATATGTCTAGCAGAGTTCCCCTGAAGTGTTGCTTTCAGGTCAGCAGCTAGCCATACCTTCCAATCCAGTCTACTTTAAATAAAACCCTGGAAAAACTTGTACATAGTCAGATGCGCTCAAGCTGCCTTGACAGTAACATCATTGCGAAGGAACCATGCTGTTTCAGGCCAATACTTTCCATCACCACTGCCCTGCAAAAAGTTACAAATGATGTTGCTAATAAACTGGGCTCTGAATATCTCACTGGTGCCATTTTTGTAGACCTCACGAAGGCATTTGACACTCTAGGCCATAAACTACCACAAACAAAACTAAAGTCTATAGGAATGCCAGTAATCACAGTAGTCTGGATGGAAAGCTACCTGACGGTGAGGACATAGGTAGTGAAAGCAAATGGAAGTACAGCAGATTCCAGAGGACTAACTCTTGGTGTACCACAAGGGTTTATTCTGGAACCACTTTTGATTGCAGTGTTTCTGAATGATCTGCCTGTGCTATGCATTGACATAAATATCCACCTTAAGTATATGTGGATGACAGTTCTACATACCAGTTCTTGATCTGACAGAGACCTGCATTTAAAATTATAGTGTGTCTTGCAAAAGTGCATAACTAGATGTTTGGTAACAGGCTGCTTATAAATGCAAAGAAACCAAATTATGCCATTTTCTATTGTTTTAATGATGAATGAGTAGGCTGGAGCTGTTTTTATGTGGCAGCAACTGTCTCAGTTTGAGTGTATGCTTTTCCTTTTAGAGGTAAAGTCAAAGTACTGTAATGCTGTTCTCCAAAAAAATGTGGAAAGCCTGCAGACTTTAACGTCCATACAACTGAAAGGGAGTGCCTAGAAAAAGTCCAAAGCTTTAAGTATCTGGAGGTATGACTAGATCCCAGTCTAGTCTTTACTTAGCACTTAGAACATGTGACAAAAAATCAGTGTTGGGTAAGTTACTTTTTCTATTACTTTCTATTACTTTTGAAAACTTGTTCCAGAAAGCTCTGTGCAGTCACTAGCAAGGATGGAGAAGTACTGGAAAATGTAATACACCTTACAGTTACAATTACTTATGTCTTTTTATGCAAAAGAAATATGTAACTGTAACTGATTACATTTATTTGAAAGTAACTAGTAACTAACCTATTACTTTCAAGAAATGTAATCTGTTATAGTTATTTATTATTTTTGTATTGTTTTTGTATAAAAAGAAATAAGTAACTATAATTGTAAGGTGTATTACTTTTTCTAGTACTTCTCCATCCTTGCTAGTGACTGCACAGAGCTTCTTGGAACAAGTTTCCAAACGTAATAGAAAGTAATAGAAAAGTAACTACCCAACACTGCAAAAACCCTGCACAAAAACACTAGCATGCTTTACAGACACAAGCACTGTCTAAAACCTGAGAAGCAGAAAGTTAAACCAGAAAGCAGTTTTTTTCTCCCCAGTCTAGAGTAAGGATGAACCAGTGCTGAATCTGCATTCAGTGAATGTGCTGTAATCCATCGGTTGGATTCCAGCAAAACAGATCTGAAGGAACTCAGTTTCCCTTTGGCATTTTGATGTCATGATCATTTCTTATGGGGCGTACACACTGAGCACCTCCAAGTTGTTAGCAAACCACATGACCTCCAGCAGCCAATCAGCAATGCTGGAGATGGAGAACGCCTTGTGCTGCACACAACTCTGCCATTTCCAGCTGTCTTCACAAGTTAAGGACCTGGCTAATGAAAAGATCCCCTTTTACATCAAAAACAGTGGAGTTTTGATGAGAAAACTGCAGAAATCACCAGAGAATCATGCACAATTATTCCTGACAGCTAATGGACTAAATGTAACTGCAGCTTCAGGCAGGCAGACTAGGAAGAGAATACACAGTGTGACCCTATACTGGCAGCTGCAGTTCCTACAGTAGGCAGCAGGAGTAAATTTAATAGACTGGAGAAAGTGCAAGGGACTTTGAAGGATATATCTGACAAATATTTTTTACTGAGTGCTGGTGGTGTAGAATGCACAAGAATCCACTTTTTTCCAGTGTATTCCCCCCTACAGCAGGAACAGGGCAGAGTGAATTTAACAGACTGGGAAAGGTACAGGAGTGTAGGTAGGAAAATTATTTACAGTCTGGATAGGATACCTAGGACTGAGGGGTCCTATTTATAATAGCTCCCTAGAACCAAATATGCTTACAAAGGACTACAATTGTTAAAATGCATAAAATACAAACTGTTCAAACAAGACATTTTACAAACATTGACCATGGCATTACAAAATTTGGTCTGTTTCAATGGAAAAGGCCTTTTAGTTTTCTTTGTTTTGTTTGTTTGTTTTGGCTTACCCTTAACACATATGTGGTTGAAGAAATAGAAGCATCGAAATTAAATGTTAATTGACCAAATTTGGTTTTGATTTCTTGGCAATCAGTCCCTGATTTCTGACTTTATGTAAAAAATAGTTAGTGTTCAGGTAAGATATTGAACTGTATGGTTGAAAAGGAGATTTTGCCTTGATAATTTTGTATAGTAAAACATACCAGATTTTCTCTTGACGAATCTCTGAAGGCACTCAGTTTAGCCTTCTATAAATGTCACTGTGGATATTGTAGGGACACATAAGGGAAAAGCAAGTCTCTCTATTGTAACATACATCTATTTATGCAAGCAACGTTTTGCAGGAGTGTATCAGCAAAAATCAGACATAGTCCAAACTAGGTCGAACCAATTGAGTTTGAGAAGGGAGTTTTGAAGGATTTGTTAGACAAATACATTTGTTACTAACTGCTGATGGTGGTGGAGGCCAGAGTACAGAAATCTGTCAGTATTTATTTTTATTTGTTTGTCTGTGAGTAAAACATGAAATAGGCTAGTGAAATAAGACATTAGGACTCTCAGTGAAGGTCAGGAGGAGGGTGTATTACTGGGCTATGGGCATTTGGGGTTGGCATTTGCACTGTGTACTAGATACTATGAGGAAAATAACTGGAGGAGAAAGGGATATAGGGTGTGGAAAGGAGCAAGGAAAGGTTATTCTATGCCAGAGCCACCAAGTACCAGTTCTGCAAGCAGTGATGGTGGTGGAGAAGGAGTTAGGACAGGAACTGGGAGTCATAGTGGTGGGTCAAAGCCTATGAGGAGTACTAGGGCTGAGCATGTAATAATATGGGCAATGTTTGAAGCCATGGGTGATTAGTTCTCAGAAGTTCACTGTTTCCATTCCCAGGACAAGTAGTTTTGTCTGCTGGTCACCCAGTGTATCAGGTGATGAAACCACTTTGAGCAATCCAGAAGCACAACAGTCTCCCCCTCTTCCTCCTGCCAGTGTTTCCAGTTTCCCTATCCAGAATAGAGAATATCCATCCAGATTTGTAAAGGCAAGCCCACTCCTGTCCATGTCATATGAACCCCATGACAACAGCTGCCACCATAGCCACCTGGGCATGTGCATGAGCATGGACAATTGCAAGTCAGTCTTGAAGCACTACAGTATATGATGACCTCTGCCACTAGCTTATGCATCAGCAGTAGTACTATTACCCCAAAACTCAGTGCTGCTGCTTAGTCATTTACAATGGAAAATAATAGTGAGTCTTGGTTTGTCATGGACATTATAGTTATCTTGTCTATACCAATCCCATAGTTCTACCAAAGCAAGCCTGAAGCACCTCTGGTGTCACCAAAGCAGGTCATGGAGTGTGCCACTGAGGAGGATATAGAAGTGGAGCTTTTACAGAAGGGGCATGAGAGTGAGGAAGTTGGGGAGGAGCAAGCACATGATGACAAGGAGAAAGGATGTGGAAAAATGGAAATTACATACTTACCGTAATTCTTGATCTTCTTGGACCAGTCTCCACCACTCATTCACACTAATGGGACTATGCCGGATGTGCTAGGACCCCATGGGAGCTACAAATCTTCAGGAGGGCTGGCGCCAGGATAGGACTGCACATGCATGGCACCATGATGCTAGCTCACACCCGTATAGGCTATCCTGGTGTCGACCCTCCAACTCCTCAGTACCTTTTTGACCAAGGAGGTGCAGCATAACTAATGAAAGAAAAAACTTACCCTAACCTCCGGGCATGTGAAGGCCCGGATGACCCATGCAAGAAGGGTCAATTGAACAATGTCTTCACAGCCTGAACAACAAGGCAGGGAAGACCAAAGAAACAGAATGAGTGAGCTCGGGGGATGGTGGGTGGGCATGTGAATGAGTGGTGGAGACTGCATCCAAGAAGATCAAGAATTACAGTAAGTATGTAATTGCCATATCTTCCTGGACTGAAGTCTCCACCACTCATTCACATTAATGGGAGAGTACCAAGCTAAAACCAACTCCCTCTGAGTAGGGCGGTCAGAGACAGGGCTCACTCAGAATGGAAGTCCAAAGGACTGTCCTGCCAAGAAAAGTGCTGTCTGGAATGGACATCCAGAACATAGTGCTTTACAAAGTTATGCACTGAGCTCCAACTCACTACCTTGCAGAAGACTGCAACAGGTACATTAGGAATCTCCGCCAGGAAGCCACAACCACTCTGATAGAGTAGTGTGAACCTGGCCTTTCAATTTGGCCTGTGACAAGGATTAGTAGTGTCGAAGACACGCTACTAACCAAGCCGAAAACATCTCAAGGCAAGAAGTTGACCCAACCCGAGGCATGTTGAAGATACAATAGTTGTTCAACTTGTAGCTCTTCATTCTGCCGGGAGAATTGCAGAACTGTCCTAACATCCAGAGAGTGAAGGGAGTGCTCCCTTCCTTCCGGAATTAACAAAGCAAAACTTGACTAACGGAAAGAGAACCAGAGGCAAATGCCTACTGGATCAAGCTAGACCAAAAATGATCAGATGTGTACCTTCACTACCAAGTATGGCTGAACGGCAAATGACAGATCCAAGAGGCACTCCAACACCTTACTTGGTGTGCAATCAAAAGGTCCAGGTGGGATTTATCCACTAAATGGAGAAGGGTTTCCATGTAGCCATGTAAGCCTTCCTGGTGGAAGGCCTCTGCATGACTTAGAAGACATCTATGATGGTCTGGGAAAAAACAGAGCTTACCCACTTCCATTTCTTCTGGGCCCAGCATGGAGATGCCAGGAGCACAGGCTAGGATGGAATAAAGTCCCTGTGCCAGAGAGTCCACTCGTAGAGGTAGTCACCTTAGGGGAGCGTCTGACTGGCCACCGATAATGCAAATCTATCTCGCGAGGTCAGGTTGGGGCGATGAGAATCATCCTGCCCCCCGAGCATACAACTTGATCAGCACTCTCTGAATAAAGGGAAGAGGAGGAAAACATACAGGGGAGTCTTGAAGATTGCAGTGAACACATCCTGACAGAAAACACCAAGGTTAGGATTTCTGAAGCATGATAGAGGCAGTTTTGCATTTAAAGGGATGCAAAGGACCAGGTCCAAACTGCCACATTCACAAAAACAATTGCACAAAATCTGAACTGATGCACAGTACTCAAGGTACCAGTCTTACACCTCATGGTCCTACTGTGAAAAGGGTAGGGGGACACCTGCCCTGTTTGCTGATGTAATACATCATGGCTTTGTCATCCTTCCGAAGTAGGAATGCTCCGTGGCAGGGGGCATACTCCAGGACTTTGTTTAAGACAGCTCTCATCTCTAAGAAATTTATGAAGAGATGAGGTTCCCCTTGGCGCTACACCTGAGTGTGAAAAACTTGACAGTGAGCTCCCCATGAGAGATTTTGTCCCAGGCTCCATAATTTTGAATGGAGGATTTCGGATCCGTGGTGGGAGACCACAGCTTGCTGTGAGGGACACCCGAAGTTCCAACATCCGCTCTACCGAAGGGGCCTGAAATAGTCATTTTCCAAGATGTTATGAATCATCTGAAGATGTCATTTCTCCCATCCTCTGCAAACAAAAAATGATGCCCTGGATGTATCCAGGAGGGCTCCTAAGAAGAGCAGCTGCTGGGAAGATGAAGCTGGCACCTTACCTGAATCAGAACCCCCCCCCCCCAAAGAGAACAACTGAGAAGCTGGGGTAACTGCCTCCTGTGTCTTTTGCCTGGAGACGTTCATTAGAAACAAAGTTCCAGGAAGTGAATACTTAAACATGAACTTCTCCCTGAACAGGTATTTATTTAACTTTCCAAAGCTGAAAAAGGTGTATGCCGCCTGTTATCTTGGAACCAGAAGCAATGGAAATAGACAGCCAAGAGAGTGTGACTGAGAGGCGGACAGACTGGGCTGTTGTCTGGGTGGAAGGTCTGTGGAAATCTGCAAAACTGGGAGAGTATCCCTCTCGGACAATCCTGATGACCCATATGTCTGGTGTAATGGACTTCCACTGGCTGTAAAACCGAATTAGATGCCCCTCCTACTGCAGAGAGGCATCCCCCTCAGACAGTTGAAGGTGGGACCTGGGCTGGAAATGCAGAGGTTGGTATAGGGTGCTAAGGGGCCCTGTGTCCTCTACTGGGTCAGTTCCTGATAAAGGTGCCTAGGTCTTTACCTTGAAAGGACTACCTGTATGAGAATGTCCAAGGTCCCATCCCTCTGAGAGGCAGCAGGCACCACCTATTGTTTAAATGGCAGCCGTGTTGTTCTAAGTGGCCCCAGAACTTAACCTGAGGGCCGAACAGTTAAGCACTGTCAAGGAGATGTTAACCACCTGCCAGCAGCAGTTGCCTTAGAGGCAGAGTCAAAGGTGTCCATAAAGCTTTCAGCTGATTATTGGGCTATAAGCCCCTAGCAATGGAGGTTAGATTTCAGGAGGCTCTCGACCATTGCATTGAGTATATTCCACAGGGAGTACTCATACTGAGGAATATAGAAACTTATAGAAGTCTGCTTTGGTCCACAGATGAAGACCAAAATGTTAAGTGAACCCCATATCCTTGAGGAAAACTAACTGGAAAGAAGATCCTCCATCACACTGATACAGAAGGCTTGCATTCCATCCCATAAAATGAGTCAGCCACTGCAGAATAGGGAGAGACTCATCCAGATTCACTTCTACCCCAGAATAACCTTCAAAAGGCAGGTCTAGGCCAGGAACAAGAAAGTCGCCACCACCTGCAGCGAGGCGAAGGTGCAGGCATCCGGCACCGGCACCTCATTCGGCACCTGCACCACTCGCTGCGCCGACACCACTCACAGTGCTGGCACCACTCACGGTGCCGGCACCACTAGGTCTGGCCAACTTCAGATCTCCCTTAAAGATATCAACAGGATCATGTGTGGCTTTTATGCTCACCTCTACTCTTCCTCCTCCTCTCCCTCAAAAGACCGTATCAAAGCTTTCCTAGAACCCCAGAGAATGCCTTCCCCATCAGTGGCTCAGTGAGCCATTCTGGAAGACCCCTTGTCCATAGAGGAGGTCTGTTCAGTGCTGAGGTCCATGAATAAACAAAAATCATCTGGAAGTGATTGTCTCCCCATAGACCTTTACCAGGCTGAGGAAGGGTTATCTGTACCCTTTCTCCTGCATACTTTTCAGGAAGCACTCACTCAAGGCCACCTGCCAGCAACCTTCAGCAAAACGGTGATAACCGTCCTTCCAAAAAGGAAGGTTTCATCTTACCAGGCACCTACCACTCCATCTCACTAATAAACACTGATGCCACAGTACTGGATAAGGTGCTGGCAGCGGCTTAAACTTTATCATACCTGACTTCCTCCACTCCAGCCAGGTTGGATTTGTAAAAGGTGAGTAGGGTCAGACCATCTCTGGTTCTTTTTGATATGCACCAAGCCGTTCAATCTCCTCTCCATCCGCCACCCTAACAATAAATTTCAAAAGGCCTTCAACTAAGTCAAATGGGATACCTTTTCAAGGTTCAAAAGAGATTGTGGTTCAGCCCCATTTTCCTTGGGGCAGTGCGCACTTTGTACACTGATCCCTCTGCCAAGGTGTACACCAACAGCCGCCCTATCTGACCCTTCTTGCTTCAATGAGGCACCAGACAAGTGTGTCCCCTCTTACCTCTCCTGTTTCTGCTCACCACCAAACCCATAGTGATTGTCATAAGTGTGCATCCTGACTGGCTAGGCATTCCGGCAGGCCCTACTGACCACAGAGCCCTGATGTATGCAGACAGCATTCTCATGCTAGTGCTTTTGTGCAGCCAACATCGTGGGACAGTGCAGCTTTGGAGGTGGGGTCGCTGTTGGGCAAATGCAGGGCACACACGGGTAGGTGCGTCCCTCATTCCCCAATCAGCCTGCATGCCGACGCCACAACATACATAATGTGGCAAGCACATCTAAGAAAAGGTCCGCTGCAATCCGAGCAAAGCTCGTCATACACAGTGGACCCTTCCTACGTGCTCGCCAACATTATGAGCATGGTTGGCGAGCGGGCGGCCGCCTAACTACTGCCAACTTCAGGGTGCCCATTCCCCTGTTGGTTAACCCCACTTTCTTTGTGTGCTAATGGGGAGCCCACCCGGCGGCATAACCCCACAATTGTTGAGCGCCGAGGGTGCCCAATCCCCTCAACTCACCCCCACTTTCTTTGTGTGCCGGCCAGGGGTGCCCAATCCCCACCGGCTACAGACACCCCCAATCAGATAGGGTGGCATGCTGGGAACCCACCCCAGCATTAAACTCTGCAAAACAGAACTGTCCAGCAATGTTTTTTCCCTGTAAAATGAAAATGGTCCCTCGTAGTCTCAATGCCCCTCCCCACCCACCCTCTGCACCTGCCTCCCTCACCCCTTACTTACCTGTGGAGTCTGGCGCACAGCGATCTTGATGGACCGGGAACACGTCTGCACTCTTCAAAGCCGACCGTGAACTGAAGAAATGCGGTAAGCTGTATAATGGAATGAATAGGGTTTTCAACTCTAATGCATATCTCGGACATTTTTGTGAATTTGGCCTAGAATTTTCAACATGGGGTTTTGGGACCCCTTCTCATGAATTCTTGCACTGTCATCGTTATTCGGTCCCGAAAGGTGATTTCGCGGTCACTGCGCGAATCACCTTTTTGGACAAATAACGAAATAACAGTGCCACTGTTCATGAGAGGGCTCTCAAAAGCCCATGTTGCAAGTTTGGAAAATTCAAA
The DNA here is from genome assembly GCA_016271365.2 of Neoceratodus forsteri. Taxonomy (NCBI): domain Eukaryota; kingdom Metazoa; phylum Chordata; order Ceratodontiformes; family Ceratodontidae; genus Neoceratodus; species Neoceratodus forsteri. The sequence goes on along the minus strand of CM028134.1, from coordinate 510,997,753 downwards.
ATGATTGGTTTTACTTGTTGCGTATAGCAACTGTGCAATGCACGCTCGTGAGTTAGCGCATTCACACTATTTTCATGCCTGATTCTCAACATTGGCATTTTACCACACCTTCTTGTGAACCGTATAGCTGTCATTTTTCACATCCTGGCCGAAATGTGTTTTCGCACTTCTGGCGTAGAATAACGCAGTTGCTGTGTGAAATCAGTGTTTGGGACACATTACAAAATTGACAGTGATACTGTTCATGGGCAGAGGTCCTAAAATGCCTGTGTTGAAAATTTGGTGACAATACTCCATAAAATGACTGTTTTATGGCGTGTGTAACCTTTCATGATACTGCGCTTGTAAGTGGAGTGCATTGCAATATTTTCACCACACTTCTCAACATTGCCATTTAACCACACCTTCTTGTGAACCGTATAGCTGTCATTTTTCACATCCCTGCCGAAATGTGTTTTCGCACTTCCGGCGCAGAATAGCATGGTTGCTGTGCGAAATCACTGTTTGGGACACATTACAAATATGACAGTGACACTGTTCATGAGCAGAGGTCCTAAAATGCCAGTGTTGAAAATTTGGTGACAATACTCCATAAAATGACTGTGTTTGCAGTTTGCACGCACGCTCATAAATTGCACGCACGCTCATAAGTTCGCACACTTTTAATATTTTCACTCCATATTTTCAACAGTGCCATTGTTCTACACCTCCTAATGAAAAGTACAGCTGTCATTTTTCACATCCTGACCAAAATCTGTTTTCGCAGTTCCGGTTCACAATAGCGCGATTGCTGTGGAAAGCTCGTGTTCGACACACATTATGAAAATGGCAGTGACACTGTTCATTAGCAGATGTCCTAAAATGCCTATGTTGAAAATTTAGGGACGAAAGTCAATAAAATGAGTGTTTCTGACGTCGTTATTACGGTTTGCGTACACGCTCGTGACTTTTAATGAATTTGTAATACTTTCCTCCAGCTGTTCATCATTGGCATTTTCCATACCTCCTTATGAACAGTACAGCTGGCTGAAATGTTTTCGCATGTCTGGTGCAGAATTGCACAGTCACTGTGCGAAATCACTTTTCGGGACACTTTGAGGAAATGATGGTGACACTATTCATCAGCAGAGGTCCTAAAATGCCTATGTTGAAAATTTGGTGGCAAAAGTCCAGATAATGACTGTGTTGCAAGCATGCATTGCACAGTTTCCACGCACCCTTGTAACTTCGTCAATCTGCAACATTTTCATGCCACATTTTCACCACTGGCATTTGTGCACACTTCATTGTCAACAGTCCAGCTGCCATTTTTTCAAAGCCTGCCCAAAATGCATTTCCTCAGCTCTGCCACTCAGTGGCATACTCACTGTGCAAAGTCACCTTTTGGGACACATTAAGAAACTCACAGCGCTATGCCTCTCCACCTCCGCCACTGCCAATGCCAGCGCGACAATATTCGGCATTGACAAATGCTTATTAAATCTGTAATGCTCCATTGTTCTTTCTCACCCCTGTATTTGTCTCTCCCCGGGTCACACCTGGAAACAAGCCTCGGCTCAGTGTGCCTTTCCTGGTTATCAACGTTTAAATAAATAAATAAATAAATAAATAACCTCCCAACCAATATCCTCAGACTCATGTTTTCTAAAATAGGCCCCGTAGTTAGAAACTTCTTATGGGAGGGAGGAATCCCTGCTTCAGTTGGTCTAAGATGTGGCATAACACTGGTCAAGTGGAAGGTTTACATTCCCCAATTTTGCGGATTGTAATAAAACTTTCATTCAGGCACAGTCGGCACAGACAATAAAATGGTTCCTCCCACCCTATGACTCCTTGCCTCTGCAGGTCATTAAGGAGGGGGAAATAGTTGATGCACCCAACTCAAGCCTCCTACTCTTCCAATCTAACAAAAAGCTATGCCTTCAGCATCCCACTGTAGTCATTTTATTAATGTACTGGAAGCAGATCTCTACCTGACTATGCTTCCCAGCCGTCCCACTGCCTTTTGCCCCACTATGGGGCAATGACACAATCTGCATAGACTGCAAACTAAACTAAGGGCGTAGCAGTTAAGGGCACTCTCACTGTCCAAGATCTGTGCTCCCAGAGCTGTGGCTATCTGTGCACCTTCACAGACCTAGCAGACCACTTCAACCTTCTTAAGCAAGATCTTTTGTTTCACCTACATCTAACCTCCATTCTTTCCATGAACTCAGGTGAAGCTGGCCAAGGCATCTAGCTTCACCTGAGCTCTTTCCTTCTAGGTTGCTTGAAAGGACAGTGCAAAGAACCTTACCAGAGCAAGGGAATGGATTAAGGCTTCTTTTGGCTAGGCAGATGTACTGTGTGTTGTTATTTTTATTTTGTACTCACAGGGATTGTTACTGTTTGTTGCTAACATTTTATTGCTTTATTTTCTCTGATTCAAATTGTTGCTGCTGGGTATATCTTCTGCTGCATTATTACAGGGTGTGCCTATAGGTGTGTGCTAACAGGTTACTGCTGTAATCTTCTGATTCAAATTGTTTTTTGCAAGGTATTTCTTCTGTTAGTGCTTTATTTTTCTCTGTAGCAAAGTGTTTCTTACAGGGTATATCTTCTGTGAAATTATTACAGGTGGTGCTTTACAGGTTTTACAGTTTTATCTATCATTAGGATAAGCTTTCAGGGTTACTGCATTTGTTGCTGGCTGATTGTTTCTGCTCTCACCTCCTTGTTTCTTTCATCTGTGGTTCTTCTTTTTCAGCAGGGAAAGGGCCCAGCCACCAACCCCCATCCCCAACCACCCCACACTACATTCCTTTTATAGGGTAGCACAGTCATGACATTTCCTGTGGCAAAGCAGGAAGGGGTGGATCAGTGGGGTATCCACACGGTGACCTCATTTACAGGGGCACTAGTAATTTAACTTGTTATAACAAGTTATACAAAAACAAACAAACAAACAAACAAAACACAAAATCAAACTTTTGCTTTCATTTTCTTCCTTCTAGTTACTCTGACCAGATTATAAACCCAGAAACATATCTGGAATGGATGTCATTAACTGCAGGTACTGCAGAACACTTTTCAGAAGGGCAGTTGTACAGGATTTAGGACACTGTCCTACATGCTGGACCATTGGAGATCTAAGGGCGCAGCTCCAGGCAGCATGGGCAGAGATTGCACACCTCAAATTGCATATTCAAGAGGAAATATATTATAAGAACCACCTGCCATTTCCCCAACATCCAACATAAACACCTCGACCGCAGAAGGTAGTTGGTCCAGGAGGTTGGCAGCTGGTTAGAAGGGGCAAATCGGGTGCCCCATCACTCGGTGCTCTCCAACATGTTACCTCCACAAACCATATAAAAACTACAAACAGGTATCTGCCTCTATCTCTGAAATCAAACAAAGGGGCAGAGGACACTGCAGCACTGGAGCTAGCACAACAAAACTCGCCCAAAACAGGAACCAAAACCAAAAAAGCAAAAAGGAAGTCTAAAAATCTTCTGATCATAGGAGACTCCATGATTCGATGAGTTGATACCTATCTCCAGCCAGGGGTAATGGTCAGATGTCTCCCATGTACACCAGCATGGAGAGACACTGACCACATTGCTAAAATTGTTCAGGAAGCAGGAGAAAACATTGACGTCCTGGTACACATAGGGACTAATGATCTCGCCAACCGGTCAGTTGTGGAGACCAAGGGACACCTGACCAGGCTGGGTGACAAATTATCATTCATTTCATCTGGCTTCTCCTTCTCTGAGATCCTGCCAGACTGGGAGAGGGGGCAGATGGACAGAAGGTCAGAGAAGGGGAGATAAGGGAGCTAAACATATGGCTCAAAGGCTGGTTCAAGTAAAAAGGACACAAATTTGTAGAGAACTGGCAACAGTTTTGGGAGCGAAAGTTCTTTAAATTTGATGGACTGCATCTGACTAAGGAGGGAGTCAGTGCATTGGGGCAGACATTTGACGTCTTTACAGAATATTTAAACTAGCAAGTGGGGAGAGGGGTGCAGCATCCCATACGTCGAATGGGAAGAACACCCTTCCCCCCTCAGTTAGTGGTCAAACAGGAGTTCAGCATGTCTGCAGTTCATTTTGCATCACCAGGTAAGGAAAAAGGTCTGGCTCCCCATATGATGCACAGGGGAAATGCCAGACCTCACCCAACAACTAACACATCAAAATCTGGCCAATGGAAAATCATGTACACAAATGCTCGCAGTCTGGGAAACAAGATTCCAGAGCTGAAGGCAATAATGACAGAGGCTAAACTGGACATAGTAGCAATTAGCGAGACATGATTTACCAGTAACCACACTTGGGAGACTTCAGTACCTGGCTATGTACTGTTCAGAAGAGACTGAGGTGCAAAAGAGGGGGGTGGAGTGGCCCTGTATGTCAATGAAAATATCAAAGCTACAGAAATTCAGAATACACATAAGGAGCCAGAAGAACTGTGGATCACCCTGGAAACAGGAAATGGGACAGCCATATGAACTGGGGTTGTCTACAGGCCCCACATCAGGGGGAGAACATAGACACATTACTGTTAGAAGATATACAGAACATAACAGCTAAAGGGGAGGTTCTGATAATGGAAGACTTCAACATGCCAGATACAGATTGTTCAATACCAGCAGGAACATCTGCCAGAACTAGACATATGGTGGATTCCCTGCAGGGGAAGGGCCTCAGACAACTGGTACAACAACCCACAAGAGAGAGAACTATCCTACATCTAGTACTGACTAACAGGGAAAGGATCACAGATCTCCAGGTAGAAGGTCACCTGGAGGCCAGTGACCATCGCATGGTATGGTTCAATTTAGCCACTAGAACTAAATCATCCCATTCCATGGCAAAAATGTGGGACTTCAGAGGAGCTGACTTTGATAAGATGGTCAACAGAGTTAAGCTAGCCCTGGCAAAAAGAAATACAGGTGAGGGGGTATAGGCAAAGTGGGCAAGCATTAAGGATACAATACTTGAAGCAACATCCCATTGTGTTAGAGAGAAAAGGAAGTGCAAAAGAAGAAGGAAACCACTTTGGTTCTCAAAAACAGTGGCAGAAAAGGTCAGAGCCAAAAGGCTGGCCTTCAGGAAATATAAGTTTATGTAGCGGGATGAAGATAGGGAGGCATACCAAACTTCCCTAAGGGAAGCAGGGAAGGCAGTAAGGCAGGCAAAGGCCCAAACCGAAGCAACACTAGCTCAAACAGTAAAAGAAGGTGACAATACTTTCTATAGATACATTAGTGAAAGAAGAAAGTCCAGAGGGGGTATTGCTAAGATCAAAGGAGATAAGGGGGCGTGTAAGGAGGAGGACCATGTAAAAGCATCTATCCTAAATAGATACTTCTGCTTAATATTTACTGAAGAGAAGGTAGGACAGGGCCTACAGCTCAGTACCATGGACACAGGGGGGAGGGAGGTGTGCACTAGTCCCTCCACAAAAGAAAGGGTCCTACAAGAGCTCGATAAGCTCAGGGTGGACAAGGCAATGGGACCTGATGGCATACATCCCAGGTTACTAAAGGAGCTAAGGGTGGAACTAGCAGAGCCATTATCAGAACTGTTTAGTGAGTGTCTGAGCACAGGAGAGGTCCCAGAAGACTGGAGAAGGGCTCATGTGATCCCGCTGCACAAGAGTGGTAGCAGGGAGGAGGTGGGGAACTACAGACCAGTCAGTCTTACCTCAGTAGTGGGAAAGATTATGGAAGCACTCATTAAGGAAAGGATAGTGCAACACCTGGAATCCGTAAGAGCACAGGATCCAAGATAGCATGGGTTTACAAAAGGAAGGTCCTGTCAAACTAATCTCATAGATTTCTTTGACTGGGTAACCAGAGTGGTGGACCAAGGGGGAGCAGTTGATGTCGCTTACCTTGACTTCAGCAACGCTTCGATACTGTTCCATATAGAAGATTGATTAATAAGCTGGTAGGCCTCAGAGTGGGTCAGAAGTTGGTCAATTGGGTGGCAAACTGGTTGACAGGCAGAAAACAGAGAGTGGTGGTAAACGGTATACAGTCAGAAGAGCTGCAAGTCATAAGTGGAGTACCTAAAGGATCACTCCTGGGGCGAGTTCTCTTCAATATCTTGGACACAGTACTTCAGATGGAGCCTAACCAGTATCTTGTAATGGGGTAATGTGTTCATCAGTGACATTACAGATGGACTGGAGGGTAAGGTTTGTCTGTTTGCAGATGACATGAAGATGTGCAACAGAGTAGATGATCCAGATGGGGTGGGCAGAATGAGAAGAGATCTGGATAAACTGGCAAAATGGTCAGAAGAGTGGCAGCTGGGGTTTAATGCAAAGAAGTGCAAGATCATGCACATAGGGAAGAGAAACCCTGAAGAAACCTATAGGCTGGGAGGGGAGTTGCTGGCAGTCACAAAGGAAGAAAGAGACTTGGGCATCATCATCATCATCGATAACCTGAAATCATCCAAGCAGACCACTAAAGCAGTATGTAAGGCTAGGGGGATGTTGGGGTGTATTAGTAGGGGTATCACAAGTGAGAAGAGGGAGGTAATAATCCCTCTTTACAAGACACTGGTTAGGCTCCATCTGAAGTACTGTGTGCAGTACTGGAAGCCACACCTTCACAAGGAAATTAATCAAATTAAGGCAGTCCAGAGAAGGGCAACCAAAATGGTGCATCAGAAAACATATGAGGACAGATTAATGGAGCTCAATATGTATACCCTAGAGCAGAGGAGGGAGAGAAGTGTTATAATCAAGGCATTCAAACACCTTAAGGGCATTAACAAGGTGAAAGAGTCTAACATGTTTTAATATAAGAAAAATAGCAGGACAAGAGGACACAGCATGAGATTAGAAAGAAACCAATTAAGGGGTCATGTGAAAAAGTTATTTTTCACTGAAAGGGTAGTGGATGCATGGAATGGCCTACGTCAGGAAGTGGTGGATACAAATCCAGTGCAGGGCTTCAAACAGGCATGGGATAGGCATAAGGGAGCAATACAGATGAGTATGAATAGATAGGCCATTGACAGAGCAAAGGCCGATGGCATATTTATAAGGTAGAAAAAGAAATGGGTGGACTGGATGGGCCTTGCGGTCCTTATCTGCCATCAACTTCTATGTTTCTATGATGCTAAAACAGTATCTAAACATACCAACGGTACTCCCCAAGTATTAAAAAAGATGGGACTTCTACAATTAGACCTCTGTTGGTGTTGTTGCCAGCAGGAAGGCTCCCTTTCCCATCCCTTGTGGTCATGTTCCTTCATTGTTCAGTTCTGTGGGGCAGTTTTGGATTACTGTCAACACCTCCTCCCACTATGAATCCCATTGGATGTGTCCCTAATACTCCTGTGGATAACCCCACCAAGCATCCCCAAGGATGATCAAGCAGTCAAATGGATTATGGCAGCAGTCATAATAGCCAAATGCCTACTGCTTAGGCATTGGAGATCCCCTGACATACCTTCCCTTAGTGAATGGTTATAGGCTATGGGGCATCTGCCTTCCTCGGAAAGGCTCTCCTATGTGGCCTTAAGCAAAAGACAACAATATCAGGAAGTCTAGGCCCCCCTTCCTAAGCTTACATTCCAACCCCCTTGACCACTACAGCCCTAGGAGAGACTGGGTGGAGATCTTTGCAGGGTGCCAACTGAACAGCTCTTCCAGCCCTTGAATTTTAACCCTCTGCTTTTAACTTGAAGAACAGTAATATTCCCTAGATACTATGAGTGATCATCACTGAAAAATCCTGATATTGGTATACTGATTAGAAGTTACTTGGTTGTAAGGTTAGGTATAGTTTTACTGTTGTATTTTTTCTCATAAATTGCTTTATATCCTAGTTGCTATTTCTCTTTTTGCCATACTGAACATATGTACCAGATAAATGCCAACTGTTTCCTGGCCGTGTATTTGGAAAATGTTCAGTAAAAACGATAATGATAAAAACAAAGAAAAAAAGCAATCATATATATTTTTTTTAACTAGAGACATGTTGAGACCTAAAGGGGTTGACAGTGTCCCTTTAAGGTACCTTGAGGTAACTGGATCAAATTACTACTGGAGACAATGGCGTTGCTGTAGCATGCATATCTCACTTTGCTGCAGAACTGATGCAGCATTTCAAGGCAATGGTAAAGTTTGGTGATGTTTACCACTGTATGTCTGCCACTGACTCTTAGTATATATCCTGGTATTATTGTATGTAACCAGCATAATAGTCACAGACATTGGGTGAATATCCTGGTCTCCCACATAGCAGCAACGGGTTAAGTTATGTCATTATGAGATCTCTATATTTTAAATGGTAAATGCACATGTATTAAAACATTTCTGGATTCTTTTTAAACATTAATTGATTGTTTAATTAAGTAAGAATAATTATCTTACTATTTTTTTTCCAATTGTTTAACCAGGTGAGACACAGTAAGCTGAAAGCTTTTTTACAGGTGCAACCTGGGAGCACGGGAAGTTAAGTGACTTGCTCAGGGTCACACAGTATATGCAAGTGGGGGCTGTGGGATTCAAACCCAGGTCTCCAGATTTGCAGCTCAGAGCCTTAAACCACTGCACTATACTGCCTGCCTTCTGTACTCTAAGTTTCTTAAATGCATAATTAACTATCAGTTACACTTATGTTAAAAGCATATTACCACTTATTAAGCCTTAGTAGAATATTATTAAGTGACAGCTTTTTTAATAAATGTGTATTAAAATACTATTAGGCCTCTTAATTTAATGTGATACCAATTTTTTTTTCAAAGTGTTCCTATTGGTGTTAGAGTCTCTTTAATACATTTCAAATGTCAACACGATAACCTACTCAACCTATTTCTATGGGGGCAGAGAATACTGTATATAGAACAGATGACAACAGTAGTCCAGAGCTTTATCTGAACAGAAGTTAATAAAGCACAAATAACAATATCACCCTAGAGTACATGCCTAAGGCTGCTGGCGGTTACAGATTCCATCATGCAAATGTATTCCTTCTGAGTAAACCTCTGTACTTTCAAACATTGCATAATATTGAATCACCCTTACTTGTTATGGTTATCTTCTGCCAGTATATCCAAACCAAAAGCAGTAATTCCAGAATGACCAATACTGTGTCTTAAGCAATAGTAAATAAGTTTGGAGAAATCTTCTGCAGGCAGCCTGAAATTCAAACAACAGAGGATGAAGGTTTAACTACTAGTTATCCAATAGAGCTGATTCATTTTTATTTTTGCACCTTACATCAATATAGACAATGTTTCAAGGCTTTATGTTACTTCATCAGGACCAGAAATGGTGTTGACTACAATATATGTATGAATGTATTTATTTATTTCAGATGTTTTACCAGGAAAACATACTGAGCTGGTAACAACTCATTTCCTGATATATCCTGAGGATAATAAAAGTCATATACAGTACATACCTAGTCGGTAGTTGAGGAGGCAGTATAGTCTAGAGGGTTAGATCACCAGGCTGTGAAACTGGAGACTCAGTAGAGCTGGATTTGAAACCCACACTTTCCACTCACATACTGAGTGACCCTGAGTATGTAACTTAACCTCCACGTACTCCTGGGATGCACATGGAAACAATCTTTGGCTCAAGTACCTTTCTCAGACTGTAATTCTACACACATTTTAAAATTTCAATCCATAACCAGAAAATATATATATATTTAGTCCATTATTTTTCTTATAATTCTACTATACTTCACCACCTCCATGTGGACCCCAAATTTGTTGACAGGATCATTTTTCCATGCAAACTGCTATGCTACCTCTATGGATAATGGCAGTGCCATATGACCATGCTCAACACGGCTTTCAGAAGAACCACAGCACAGACACAGCCCTAGTATGATTTACGACAGACTTTTGTGAAGCTCAGGAGACTGGCAGATTCAGCAGTGCAGTCTTCATAGACCCGACTAAGGCGTTTGACCTAGTCAGTCATTAACTGCTCCTGCATAATCTGAAGGGGCTAGGTCTTGATAATTTGTCCTGCTCCTGTTTTGGTAACTACAAAACTGGCCATAAGCAGCTGGTTGAATGGGAAGATAGCCACTCCACCCTGAGAGATATCACAGATGGAGTTCCTCAGGGTTCTATCATGGCCCTGTTGTTCTCCCTCTTTTCATTAATGACTTACCAAAACATTTTGCCACTTCCCAGGCTCCGCTCTATGCATACGATGTGGTGCTATACAGAAGCCACTCAGACACTGATTCAATTGTGCCCGACCTCAAAGTCAACTTCCATCATCTGGAAATTAATTTAAGGCAAATAAATTACTGTTAAATACCAAAAATACAATGTCCAGCCTCTCGGGACCTTGCTGCTTAGGCCCTTACAGAAGGAAATTACTAAAAATGTGCTCACTGAATGCTGACCCCATAGAAACTGTCAGCATTATCAAATACCTTGGAATCATACTGGAACAAAAAATTTCATTCAAGCCTCCTGTTGAGTTAGTGACAAACTGGTAAACCAAAAGTTAGAATTCTTCTACCAATTAAACCCCTACCTTATCTTTGAAGCCACAGTAACCATAGCTAGCAGTATTTTACTGCCTGCCATCCTGTGAGTTGCCCCCGTCCTTTCTTCTCTCAAAGATACTGAACTCAGTAAGCTTAAAATCTTACATCAGCATGCATCCCATTTTGCAGTGGGTACCTGTTACAAGGCTCTAGCCATGCTTAACTGGCTCCCATTGGAAAGAAGAGTTCGCTATTCTACTATCTGCCTGGTGCACAAGATTGTACACTCTTCCCCCCAATCTTGCCTCCCTTCTTGAACTTAAACCTCACAGAAGAACCCTTCAGTCCTCCTCCCAGTTACTCCTTACTGTCCCAAAAACTGCAATAGCTGCTGGCTAAGGGCCCTATGTCTTTGTGATGCCTATACTTTGGAATGATCTCCCAGCTGATGTCATGGCCTGCACCAATCACCAGTCTTTCAAATCTTCCCTAAGGGGCATACTTCTTGTATGTGCCAATGTTCTTGTCCTAGCTGAACTCCCCCCTCAGTGACCTCTATGAGATCTATTAGACTAATTCTATTGTCTGGCTCAGGCTACTGATTGTTGCTGTTCACCTTGTTGCTTTTTTCTTGCTATGAACCTGTCATTGTGCCTTGACTTCTTAATCAGTTGTAAATTGTTTTCTAATACTGTGTTGCACTCTGTTTATTTTATGTTGCTGTCAGTATTTTGTTACCATTGACTGTATTAATGTATGAGTACTTAGAAACATAGAAACATAGAAGTTGATGGCAGAAGGAGACCACCAGGTCCATCTAGTCTGCCCATTGTCTTTTAGCCTAGCCTTCTAACTGGCCTTGGGTTTGAGGGCTCCCTTGTATCTGTCCCAAGCATTCTTGAAACCTGCCACTGTGCTTGCCCCCACCACCTTTGCAGGCAGGCTGTTCCAGGTATCCACCACTCTTTCTGTGAAGAAAAACTTCCTGGTGTTGGTGGAGAACTGCCCTCCTTGCAGCCTTAGATCATGTCCCCTGGTTCTACTGCCCTTTTTAAATTGGAAGAGATCATCTATCTGGACCTGGTTTATTCCTTTTATGTATTTGAATGTTTTGATCATGACACTCCTCTCTCTTCTCTGTTCCAGGGAATACGTGTTCAGTTCTTTTAGTCTATCCCTGTAGGACATCTTGTGCAGTCCCTGAATCATTTTTGTTGCCCTACTGAATGTAATTAATGACATGTTGCTCCTGAAAAAGGGACTTTTAGTCTCAGTGAGCCTACCTGGTTAACAAAATCCAAATAAATAAAAATGCTCAACACACCTTCATAAACTATGACAATTTCCTCAACAAAATCACATTCAAGTTATCATAGTCCAAAGTATCTGAATTTATCAGTGTATTTATTCATATGAATCAAAATTTTCTCTCTATATGAACAAATAATACAACCACTCATCACTGACTGATAATCATGTTTGGCTACTTCTTTTAAATACCTTAATAATAATGCATCTTTCATTTGAAATATACAAGACTATTCTACCTTAAAAGGATATGAGTATTAGTGGGCTTCCTCAGGTTCCTTGCAATATCAGTTACTAGTATCTCCCAGTCACCAGATGGATCCTGCCTTCTCTAAAAGCCCTGATGTCCACCCGGGACAAGACCTGGAATAAGTACCGGAACTCAAGGCAATCGGGGGACCTAGAGGCCTACAGGGCCCTTAGAAATCAGTGTAAAAAGGCCATTAAGCTAGCGAAGAAAGCCTATATCACCAACCTTCAAAAAACTAACCTTGGCAATCCTAGGCTTTTTGGAAGCACATTAACGAACTCCTCAAAGGGAACATTCAAACACCACCCAGCCCAATCCTGGCTAATGGGGAACTAATCTATGAGGGATCTCATATTGCTGAGACCCTTAACACCTACTTCACGAACCTGGAGGCATATAGCGGGGACCTCCTGACACGGGTGTAACCGGTTTTACAATGGCTCAGGACCTTGATTGCCCTTTGTTTCACTTGAGGCTGGTCAGGAAAAAGAGGTCCTTACTGCCCTCAAATCCTTCCCTAAGAGGATCTGGGGTCTGATTGAGATCCATACAAGAATCCTAAAAGAGGGAGCCCCAGCCTTAGCCAAACCCCCTAACTGGCTGATCAATCGTCCCAACGGAGGGATCAGTACCCAAGCTCTGAAACAAGCACTTGTGATTCCCTTACACAAGGGAGGAGCAGCAGAGCCCATTGAGAATTTCAGGCCTATCTCCTTGCTGTGTTCCATAGCTAAGGTACAGGAGAAGCTTGTTTACCTCAACTCGGGACTACCTAGAAACTCACCGGTAATCTCACCATCTCAGCACGGGTTCAGGGCTAACCATGGAACGGATACTGCTCTAACAAAATTCTCAGCTGATGTCCTGAGTAATAATGATGGAGCGGTTCGCACAGGGGCGGTCTTCATTGACCTATCCAAAGCATTCGACCTGGTAAACCATAACCTCCTTCTACAAAAAATGTGTTCTCTTGGCCTCGATTCTCACTCACTGGGATGGTTCCAGAGTTATCTCTCCGAACGCACCCAGAGGGTAAAGTGGGAGGATAAAGTCTCTAAGCTAGCTCCACTTAAAGAAGGGGTACCCCAAGGGTCTATCCTTGGCCCCCTTCTCTTTACACTGTTCATTAATGATCTGCACAAAAACTGCGGTAGTAGCAGTGCTATTCAGTATGAGGATGATGCAGTCATTTACAGAGGCTCCCATAATTTACCCGAGCTGCAGACAGCCCTCCAAGAAGACATCCACCTGATGGAGGACTGGCTAACTCTGAACAAAATGGTTCTAAACACTAGCAAAATGAAGGTAATGCTCTTTGGCCCTAGATCCCTGGGAACAGAGAGGTCACACCACCTACAACTCCATTCCAGGGTGGGTGCAAAACTTGAGGTGGTCTCCTCTACCAAATACCTTGGCCTTTACCCTGGACCAAGATTTTACCCTAAAGAATCATGTAGATCAAATCACAAAAGCCATACATGTGAAATTAGGCATCCTCTATAGACTAAAGGACCAAATCATTCCCCGGCCAGGGCAGTCATTGCCACAAGCGATCTCCCAAAGCTCACATTCTGGGCCCTGGGATCTCCAGGGTGTGGCCACGATGGAATAGGGAAGGCTGCAGACTCTGTACAATAAGATAGTCTGCTTTGCCACCTTGTCTCACCCTATGACTCACCACTGTGAGGCCCAATCCAGGCTCAGGTGGCCGTCGCTTGGTGCTCGTCTACCTTACCCTTCCCTCTGCCTTACATACAAGATACTTGGTCCCTCTCCCCCTCCCTAGCCTGGTTGGGCTCGTCAGGGCAAAACCCAACCCACGGTGCCTGCGCTCATCAGGCCAATCTCTCCTCGAGGTCCCAAAGATTAGGACCAAAGCCGGGTCCAGGTCCTTTGTGTACACCGCCCCTTCCACCTGTAACAACCTCCCCTTGGAGGTCCGGGAGGCGGAGACTGTTTCTAGCTTCTGGACGCTGCTGAAGGGACACCTGCTCAATAGGAGCATTTGTCTATGCCACAGTACCTGACCTAGCTCAGCCTCTTGAGCAGCTCATTTGCCCTCCCAATCAGCCATCTTTGCAGGACATTTGGTCCTCTTCTCTTTGAAGGGGTGCACTTAGGTCCCTATCTTATCCCCCTTCCAACCCTGCGTACTTATCAGCTAACCCTAGGTCTACAGACGCTGCCCACTATTTCCTGTGTACCTGGTATCTAATCTACTATTTAGGATGCTTAAAGCTTAACATGCTCATTATTTGTTACCTTCATGCTTTCCATTCTTTTGCGTCTGCAAAGATATGTACTCCTACTTTTGAAATACTATTCCACTCTCCAGTCTGTACTGAAATGTTACCTGTTTGTTGTTGTTGCACCCGGGTCGCCCCTGAAAAAGGGACCTCTATGGGCCCAGTGGGCCTACCCGGTCATCAAAATTCAATAAATAAATAAATAAATAAATACCACTGGTAGAACAGAATATCTTTTGTAATAAACTCTTCCCTGGGCATTTCTTCTGTTTGTGCAGTGTTTAAAAAAAAATCTGTCTATTTCCCATTTAATATTTTTTCTCTTACCAGACATTGCCATGTCCCAAAGTCTATTAAAATGTAACTATTTTCTTTTGTCTATTCTATAATTACTGCTTGTATCACATTTTTAGTCAATCAATATAGACTGCTTGCTTTACTCTTAAATTAACTTGAACTTGATATTTCTTTAAAAATGTACATGTTATTTCAAATAATGTCTCATATCAATATTCTGTGACATTTGAAACCCCAGCTATTGGCTTCTCAGACAACAGAAAACTGAGCTTACAGTACCTTCACAAAAGTAAAGGTTTACTCCCCAGAGCTGCTGATGACCCCTTAAGCTTAACTGGAGGTACCGGCTAGCGCAGGGATCAGGCTTAAATGGTTTACCCAGCAAAGCAGGGGAGGAAGGTGCAGGTAGAACTTTGCACATGTTCAAGGAGCGTGCTTGTGTGCTCCAGTGTTATCTGCACTACCAGGCAATCTTGCGGAGATGAGCACTCCTATATGGGACAGTATAGAGTATACAGATGCCTGATTTCCTTCACTGCCTGCAACATTTTGTAATTTTCTAAAGAACTTACCATTGCAGTTACTCCTTATAACATCCTGCTTGTTAATCTCATTTGCAAGGATAAAAACTCTTTTGATTTGTGATTCTCTGAATATATAAGGAATATGCAATGGGTGGGGTGGAGATAAACCATTTATTTCCATTAGTGAGGGGGGTGGAACCAACTTTTGGAACCTCCTGGTATGCATCAGCCTCCATGCTCACCAGGTACAGTAAAAAAGCTTGTAACAAATTTCATTGTTATACCTGCAAGTGTATTTCTAGTGTCACTGAAATTCAGTTTCCCAAGGAGTTCTCAGGCATTTCTTGTAATGTGATATACTGTATTCTTTGCAGGAATAATGCTGCTGTCTACATCAGAGAGATTGGCAGAAACCTGGCTGACAGATTCAAAGAACATTACAGGGCATTCAGAAATGGAGACACTGATATACCCCTTGGTGGCTGTCCTTGCAGTGCCACTGACTGGCCTGTTCAACTGCTGTCTGGACATGGGTGGTTCTGCAGGAGTGGAATACAGCTGATGCAGTGCTCTTTCATAGGAGGGGGACAAGACATCAATTGTTGGCAAGCTGATGGAAATCATCCTAAAGGAAAAGTTGGTTGAGTTCCTTGAGGCAAATGGGTTTTAGGATAGCAGGAAGCATGGGTTTATTGCAGGGAGGACATACAAAACAAATGTAATCAGCTTCTGTGATTGGGTCACTAGGGCAGTGGACATGGGTCAGATGATAGACATACTATGCCTGGACTTCAGTAAGGCCTTTGATTCAATCCCCCACATGAGGTTAACCAAAAAACTTGCAGACACAGTGACAGAGGAGAAATGAACCAGGTGGGTGGCACATTGGCTAAAGGGTAGAATGTAGTGAGTGGTGGTGGGGTGGGGGAGCATTCTGGGATGAGAAAAGTTACTAGTGGGGTCCCACAGGGGTCAGTGCTTGGTCTAGCCCTGTTTTGTGTGCTCTTTAAAGACATTAGGGACAGCCTCAAAGGCAAGATATGTATTTTCATGGATAATACCAAGCTCTGTGGGTGGGTGGACACTGAGGATGGTATAAGGGACCTAAGTGAGGACCTGGCAAAGTTGGAGAGGGGTCTGGAATCTGGTAACTGGGTTTCAGTGCTAAAATGTGCAGGGTAATACACATAGGGAAGAAAAACTCCAGGGTCGAGTGCAGACTTGAGGGGGGGTTATAGTCACAGTCTTGGAGGGGGACAAGGACCTGAGGAGAGCAATCATGAGCAACCTGAAGCCATTGACACAATGCAAAAAGGCAGCAGGGAAGGTGAACAGGATACTGGGTTGTGCATCAAAGGGGTTGACCAGCAGGAGGAAGAAGGTCATTCTGCCCTGTGCAGATCCAAGGTGCATCTGCATCTGGAGTACTTTGTGCAGTACTGGAGCCCCTACATCAAGAAGGATACAGCCAGCTCCATTATGCCCAGTGACGGTGCATCAATATGGCATTCTGGCAACCCAGGTTCATGCCCTGAGCCTGGATGTTAGGAGTGGAGGCCAGTGGGGAGGAAACTCAGAGCATCCTTTGGATATTCCTCTCCTGAGAGGGTGGTTTGCACCACACCGCTATTACAGCGGCTCCTGATGGGTGCTTGTGGTAATGTCCTTGGTGGCATGGGTGACCAAACGCTGCCAAACCTCCTTGCCCCAGGATGCTGCTATGGCCATATGCATTAGTGGGAGTTGGGTGGGTCAGATAATGGTAAAAATGCCTGATGCAGTCATCCAGATGACTGCTGCCCATCCCACCATGCCATGGTCTCCAAGGTGCACCACTTCCACCCCTCACACCTGTAGTTCCGGAGGGATCAGAGTCTGTTACTCCTCTCCTCTGTGCCCTGCCCCTTGGGGGAGGGGGTCCCTTGCAGGGATAAGCCAGAACCCTCTGGACACTGGTATTGTGGGAGCCTGGTGGCAGAAGCTGGCAGCAGGGATGAGACTAGCAGGCATCAGGGGCATGTGCAGGCCAAAGGAGTGGTGGCCTGGGGGGGCTAGGATAGGAGGAAAAACAAATAACACACACACACACAAAGGATATAAATCAGATGGAGGCTACTAAAATTATATGGGGCAACAGTATGTCCCATATGAACAGAGGCTGGTGAACATGAACATGTACTTGCTGGAGGAAAGAAGTGAGAGAGGTGATAAGATCAAGACCATCAAGTACCTTAAAGGCATTAACAAGGTTGACATGGGGGATCATTTTTGCAGACGTGAGAACAGAAACATCCCAGGGACATGACTACAACATAGTGGTGGGGGGAAGACAGGAAGGAGGCCAGAAGGCAGAAGAGGGTGGTGGCAGGGTTGGAATGCACTGCCAGAAGGGGTAGTGGATCACAGTTCAGTTAGAGGATTTAAAAGAGGGTGGGATAGATTTGAGAGGGAAGATGAGGGTGATGAGTGGTGTGGCAACATTTCACAAACACGCATGAGCTCCACAATAGGTGGAGTCAATATTTTGTATGTTCATATGTTTGTTTAGATCACATTTTACCTCCAGGAACCATAATGTCAGTGATCTTTCTGCTTGTGTCCTTCAGCATGGTTTTTGGAATGTTGACCAAAGGAAAAGAAAATAAACTAAGCTTATTATCTATTTAGACTCCCAGCAGCCCTTTGGTTTAAGTGACAGATTTATTTTCCACTAATATATTTCAGCCACCTTATGGTTTACTACTGTAGTTTGACCTTTTTACCCCAACCCCCATCAAATCTTTGCTTTCGTGTATGCATAATGCATTTGCATGTATGAGTATTACTCTATGCACTTCTACTCATTATGTGTGTTTGTTCCTTCTCCCCCAACCTTTGCCACCTTTCACCCATATAACTATGCCCAGGTAATTTGATCTCACTTTTCGGATTGTTCAACTCATTCACTCCTACTATGCCTTTTCATACCCACCATTTTTGTTTTTCAGCTTCTATTCTTACCTTGCCTATTATCATTTTTTCTCCTAGTTCCTCCCTCAATTTTATTCCCTCACATATATATCCTTTTTTCTCTTACCATTCCAGTAACTTTGTTTTTTTTTTTCTCTTTATAGATAATTATAGATAAAAACAAATCAGGGGTGCCCTGTTCCTTAGGGTTGTCAACCCTAAAGTTCACCCAGTTCTAGACACTCCAGAAGCAGATACACCTAATGGGGTGAGCTTTAGGGTTGACAACCCCAAGGAAGATGGCATTACTGATTTGTTTTAGTGGTGGGTGTGGGGTTTTAGGGTTGGAACCCTAAAACCACATTTCCCTACTTTTTTTTGCTTTGGCTTGAACACTAAATGTTGCATTAATGCACTTTTTGAAAATAATTTCTTTACTTTTTGAGATAGTATAATTGTATCCTTATTTGTCTGTGGGAGTGGAGGGCCCTCTGGGCCCTGGGCCCCCATCCATCCATATTGTTTCAGATAGTGTAATCATAACTTTATTTGCCTGAGGTGAGCGTAGAGCCCTCCATGCCCTACTCTCCCATTCCTCCATAGATACCTATATGTATGTTGATGTGGAAGCACAGGGCCCTCTGGGCCCTGCACTTCTGTTTGTAGGACAACAGCTACCAAATTGTCAGCACAGACTTCTTATTACCCAGTACTAAAAATTGTCAACCCCCCACCAAAATGTCATTCGGTGTCACCATAATGTCAGTCCATGCTAGAGGCACAAAAAGACACTATGACCAAGATTTGAAAAATGACAGCTGTCACATTAATCAGGTGGTGCAAAGAAATGGCTATGTTGAAAATTTGGGGTGAAACTATTAAAAATTACAAACGTTATAAGGGAGAGTAGCGAAATGTCAACGGATGCACGTAACTTTGCCATTTTAACATATTTTGACTCCAAATGTTCAACATACCCTTCTTATGACTCCACCTCATAAACAAGTGTGGTGAAAATTGTCAAATCCCAGCTGAAAGGGGATTTCACCTAGTGATCTCAAAATCACCTTTCAAGCTACATTTGCACAATTCCACCACCATTGTAAATGGAACTGTGTTGGCTATGCAGGTGGTATGAGAGGAGTGCCCCAAGGATCAGTTATAGGTCCTTTATTATTCTTAGTATATTTGAAAGATCTTGGACATTATGTGGAGGCCTCTCGTTACCACCTGTATGCCAATTACACCATTTTATACTGTTTGGATGAATCAGTTTCAGTAATACAGCGTACACTGCAGAAAAGTTTTAGCAATATGGCAAAGTACTTTGTCAACTCAAAGTTAAAACTTAATTCCTCAAAAACTAAATGCATGTTGTTTGGGTCTTCTATGAAATGGAAAGATGACTTGACTTTGGAAATTGTGGATAATAGAGGGGAGGGGTTATAGTTAGTTAATCAATATAAATATTTGGGATTTTGATTAGATAATTATGGGTCAGGAAATTTGCATGTAGATAATTTATTCTCCCAGGTTAATAAGCGGGTGGGTTTCCTGTTGAGGAACAAAAACTGCTTAGATTCTGTGACATTGGACCTGATAGTTATGATGCAGATTTTCCCTTTAATCGATTATGGGGACGTATTATGCGACGGAGCCACTAGGGATCGAATAACAAAGTTAGATGTTTCTAGTTAATCGTCTTGCCAGACTGATTCTCAGGTGTCCAAAACTTACTCATCATTGTGAATTGTATGAAAGATTGGGTTGGTTATCATTAAGTAGGAGAAGAATGATACATAAACAGCTGTTTGCTTATAAATGTGGGTTGGGTTCCGTCCCTATATATCTAAAGAATAGATTTTCCTTTAGAAGTGTTGAATTGACATTGAGAAATCAAGTTGTTACGGATATGGTTGTCCCGCTAGTAAAATCAAAACGTTCCCAATATTTATTTAGTAATTATATTCCAATATGTTGGAATAGCCTTCCTCATGAATATAAGCAAAAGATTGGTAAGCCCTTATCAAAATCCCATCTAAGAAAGGGCCATGGTTTAGCCACCAACACGATGGCAGCCTAAAATTTTGAGCTCGCTCCGGACCGGGCTATATCGGAACTCTGGCGTTCAGATCCCCAGGCTATTACAATCCCTAACTACAGAATTTGATGGGGTAACATCCCCTTACTTGCCGATGCTTACGAAAATCAAAATTAGATGCGATTTTGCAGCAGTACAAAGCATCAGTTCCTGGACACTGCTTCACTCACTAGGCCGTGCAGGCCCCACTACAGCTACTGTGAGCAGAACGACTGGAGCACCAGACCCTCCTGCCTGCATCTCTGGCATATGCGGACTACAGAAACCTCTTTTCCTCACTATCATTCTCTGGATTGGGCACACCATGGCTTCACAAAGTGAAAATAGTCAGGCAGTCTTTCTAACCCACTCGCCTGCACAGATGAACTCAGTTGATGAGTCCCTACAGTATATTACGTGTATGTTGGAGACAGTGCTAAACCGAGTGGAAGACATCAGCACCACCTTATCGGGCACCGTGGCTGAGGTTAGGAATCTACAGGACCGAAATGAATGTCTCCGAACAAAGGGTGGAAACTTGTGAACAACAATAATCTAAGCAATTACAGTGCCTACAGTTACAGGAGGAGAAAATTGAAGTGTTGTGGGACAGAATAGAGGACCAGGAAAACCGTGCCAGATGGAATAATCTGCTCATAATAGGGGTACCAGAAGGGGCAGACGGACAGAACATGAGGAGATTTTTGAATGAGACCTTTCCCATCATGCTGGGAGATAGATGGAGGGGAAATATGGACATGGAAAGGGTGCATAGAATATCCCCAGAAGGGACAGGAATTCCTTCATGCCAAGGCCAATAATTGTGTATTTTTTACGCTATACCACAAAAGAAAAAGTCCTCAGGGCTGCTACAGACCTAGGAGAAATGAGATGGCAGGGAACCTCTATCTCATTCTATTGGGACTTTACTCATGAAACTGCAAACAAATGACGAGCTTTTGGTCCTCTCAAAAAATTCTTGTACCAATTTAATTTCCACTTCAAATTCAGGGGTCTCACCAATTTACTTGTAGCTCAAGATGGAAGGGAATTACTAGCAGACCATCTACAAGATATAGAAAAATGGCTTGCTAAATTCTTGTCTGAACTACCCATCCCGACTACATTTCCTAGAAAGCTTTGGGAGCCGAATACCCCGAAGGGGAGTCATTTTGAAGGGTTTAGGAAACAGGAGGACAATAAAGGGTGCGGACGTGCAGCATCTAAAAACAGTCCCCCAGTAACTACGGGCTCTTCTGAACTTACTTGACCACGTCCTGTCATAGCTCCACAGTCTCTAGTTAAAGCTACCATTGCTATGTCTCCATGGTTGACAACCCCCTCATCCAGGCAATGACAGCGGTCGAGCAGTGGGAATCAATAGACACAGGACTTTTTTATGTTGGCCTCACCTCCTAAGGTCTCTCGGGAAGAGAGAATCTCCCCTTCTTGTAGTGCTCAGTCCTACCCACCTGAATCCCAAGATGTGGAAACTGCTACAGCGTCAGAATGGGCAGATATTTCGGAAGCCTTGCTGGTGGAGGCAGTGGATGCTATGACTCCTGTTAGACCTGGGCTGATCTCTTATGCAGCAGCTGTGGCCAAGGACAGTTCTGAGACTGCACCCCCTCTCCCAAGCAGTAATGAGGGACCCGAGGACCTTTCTGGCTGAAAATTTTGAACTGCCTTGGTTTCGTCAGCCATTTCAAATATATGTTGTGTTCCTAGATTTGTTATGCCCTTTATTGCGCCTATACCCTGCTAAGGCATGGGTGGCGGTTTTTCTAACTCTAACTGGCCAAAGGTAAGGCCCCTGGCCCAGATGGCATGATGGTTGAGTTATACCAAGCACTAGTTGAGGACATATCACAGCCACTGCTCCTTGCTCTCCAAGAACCCCACACAGCTGGTTTATTTCCCCTGTCTATGAGAGAAGCCCTCATTACCCTCCTACTGAAAAAATCTAACGACCCTCTAGACTGTGCAAACTATCGCCCAATTTCCCTGCTTCCCGTGGATACTAAAATCTTGGCCAAGATTCTAGCCACTAAGATGCTGGAAGTGTTACCATCTATCATACATCCAGCTCAAGTCGGCTTTATGAAGGGTAAATCTGGCTCAGGTAACACAAGGCTCCTACTTAATCTAAAATGGATAGCCTCCCATTCTTTCAATCCCATGGCAGCATTAGCAATAGACTTCACTAAAGCATTCAACTCTGTTGAATAGCACTATCTACAACAGGTGTTAAGGTTATATGGCTTTGGTCCTACTTTTTGTCAATGGGTATCCACACTTTACGGCTCCCCGATGGCTAGAATCCTGACCAACAACACTATTTCTACACTTTTTCCTTTGCATAGAGGCACCAGGCAGGGCTGCCTCTACCCCCTTCTCTTCTTAGCCACCTTGGACCCTCTTATATGAGCCTTGATTGCATCAAAGGATATCACTGGCATTGCATATGCTGGGAAATCATATTTAGTAGCTGCATATGCCGATGATCTACTACTAACCCTCTCTCAGCCAAAGCAGGCATTACGGCATGTCCTACCCCTTCTGCAGACCTTTTCAACTCTCTCAGGCCTTTGTGCTAACCAGAAGAAAACACTTCTGGCCCCTCTGAACATAGCCTGCACAAGAAGTTGTCTACAGGGAACAGAGCTTGTAAGGGCTGTACAGGGCTTTTCCTATTTTGGTATAACCATTCCCTTTAAATGGTCAGATCTGGAACCAGCCAATTTTTCACCACTTCTACTCAATTATCCACGGAGATAGAGAAATGGAAGAAACTCCAGCAATCTCTGCCTGGGAAGGTGGCTGCAATGCGTATGCTTTTCCTGCCTCGAGTCATATATCTTTTTAAAAATCTCCCCATATGTCTTTCCCCCAAACTCTTTGCCTCCTTGTAGACCCAGGTGTCTCACTTTCTTTGGGAAGAGAAATATCCTAGGTGGAGCGAGCACAAATTGAGAGTGCACTGGTCCAAGGGTGGACTAGGATCTCCCTGGTTTCAAGGATACCACCTGTCCTGTACAGCTGCTACTGCCACTAAGTGGTTTGTTCCTAGTCCATTACCCCTCCCACCCTGGACACAGTTGGAAACTGATCTGGCAGCAGATACTAATTTGCATTTGCTGCTACATCCTCAGAGCCAGAATCGGCGCACCCTGGCTCCATTATAGGCTGATACCAAATGGGCATGGACCTCACTCATGACCTTGTCCCACACCCCCCCCGTGCTTCCCAAGCCCCTCCATGGCTGTATACCCCTTTGTGGCATAATAAGGCTTTAGTAATTGGCAATATCCCCCCAGTGCTGGCCCACGTGGGAAGCCCAGGGCATCCGTTACATACAGGATCTGTGCATCTCTGGTTCCTCGGTTTTGATGTCCTTCGAACAAATTCAATGCAAATTCCATCTCCTGAGTAGTGATTTTGGAGATTCCTCCAGTTACGCAGTGTTGTACAAGCTAACAGGCCCCGCACATGCCCCGACCCTAAATGGAATTGGCTGACCCATAGACATAAGACCCCCTCAGCTGGAGGCCTCATTGGATACTTTCATAGGACATGGCAAGACTCTCAGGTAGACCCCTCAACTGCATGTCAGTCCTGAATGCCCACATCTCTGAAGAGTCTTGGAACTGCTATCTCCTAGACTACCATTATATCTACACAGATACCAAGAGTTGCTTCTTACAGCTTAAAATATTGCTGTTTAGGTATCATACACTGGCATCCTTGCACTCTCAGAGCATTCTAATTGTTGGTGATGTCAGCAACCGGGTGCCCATCTACTTTATATTTCATGGACATGCCCTCTACTCTCATTCTTCTGGGCATTTATAGCCCAGGATTGTTCTATGATACTAGGCTCTCAGATACTCCTATCTGACCCCAAGCTCCTCTTGGGGGACACTAACTCCTTAACTACCATAGCTCGACCCCAGAGGCAATGGATAGCACTGCTCTTATAGAGACCAAACAACTTATACTTATGCACTGGTGTCAACCACCCCCCCACCCTGGGCTAACTGGTACTCTGCTCTTGCCAGGTTATCCATACTAGAATGTCTGTCCTGTACACACCTAGGTCATATGGATCAATACTTTGCCAGATGGGAAGCTTATCTTCAATCACCCCTTTGTAAAACTCCAATCCCCTTTTGTAATCCTCCTTCTTAGACTTTATGATACTTCACTACTGAGTCTATCCCTATTGCTCTCCTGCTTTTCCCTTACTCAATGTTATTGGTTTGCTTTTACAGTGGTAATGGGTTGCCTTATGTTGTATTGCAGAATTGATCATGTGTAATTATACTAAGATACCTGTCATAATTTTATATATACACACCACATTACCTGGATTATCTATGGATGAACCTAGCTGCATGTAGAATATGTTGTTGGTGAGAACCACCGCATTGTGTTGATGTATTATTGAATGAAAATCAATAAAAAATATTCTATGATAAAAAAAAAATCCCATCTAAGAAGACACCTGATATCCATACAGGAACCTTGTAATTGCCATTAATGTTCTTTTTTTCTATGTTTTTGTATTGATGATTGTTGCTTGATTGTATTTATTATGTTGGGTGTTGAAGTGTATTTTGTATTTTTTTGTAAAGGTTACCATTGCGAATAAGTTTTTTACTCAATTAGTTTTTACCTTGAATAAACAAACAAACAAACAAACATTATTCATGAGGTGGGGTCTCAAAAAGGGCATGTTGAAAATTTGGTGTCAAAATCTGCAAAAATTGAAAATTTATGCACCAAAGTTGAAAACCCCTTTGAAATACATTGAACCGCACTTACTTTACTTTGTCATAGGCAGTTGCCAGGTTCCAGCAGCAAGCTGTGTCTTCCATCAGAAAGTGGATCTTAACCTTGGGACCCATTCAGGTGAGTTAGGCTGTATGGGGAGTGTGGGGGTGGGGGGGGGAGCTCGGTGAGAGGTCGGGGTTAGGAGGGGTCATATCTGTAAGGGACCTTTTTTTAGAGGTTTAAAAAAAAGACATCAAGGGGCCATTTTCTTTATTTCAGACCTGACAGTGATGGGGGGGTGCCATTAGATACCGGATAAATAGTAAAATTACAGGGATGGTGAATGAAGGGTGGAGGTGGGGTGCTGCTAGACACCAGGGATAAATCCTATAATTATGGGGATAGTGAACCTAACAATTATGGGTATGGCAGATAAAGGGTGAGGATGCCACTAGACACTAGGGATAAGCCTTACAATTACAGGGATGGTGAACAGAGGGCAGGGGAGCCACTAGAGAACAGGAATAAATGCTTGAATAATGGGTATAGTGAACGGAGGGTGGTAGACATAACTAGACACCAGAGGTAAACCTGGAAATTACAGGATGACAATCAGATGGTGGTAAGCACCACTAGGCACCAGGGATGGGATATTCAGAACTGCACCAGGCAGGGGCGCAAGCCGGGCGCAGCACAACTGGGATGCGCCAGGGCGTGGCCTGGGAAATATTCAACGGTGCTGTGCCATGGCTCCGCACCGTTGAATATGGCACCATGGCCACCCACATTGCGCATGGCACAGTGGCACTGCGCCAGCACAAGTGGCCAGTGAGAAGCAGGGGAATGCGCTAGCGCAAGTGCCATTGCGCTAGGCACAGCAACCACAATATTCAGAGGTGGACATGCAAATGGGGCCATAATGTATGCAAGGCACAAATAGGGCCATTAGCATGTCATTATGGCCCCATTTGCATGCAGGTGCACCGATCCCCGGAGACTTGTGCCTGGCGCCCTGCCAGGCAGCAGCCGTCGGGGACCGACGCCCCCTGCCCCCACTGATAACTCGCTCCAATGCTCAATTGCAGGCATATGAATTAAATAAACTGTCCAAAATCCCTGGTGGTCCAGTGGACCGCTCCCAGCCAGATCGCGGCATAAGTATAAAATAAGCGTCCATCCTCCCTGGTGGTCCAGTGGACCACTTCCAGCCGATCATGGGCATATGTGAAATATCTACAGCATAAAAACCATCCCTGGTGGTCCAGCGGTACCCCTCTCCACCCACCCCTGAGCCTCACCACCCGCTTCCTCCCCATCAGTGGCGGGTGACAGCTCCCCGCCTCGCCACCTCCGCCCTACCGACTGACTGCCACTGACGGTGCCGCATACAGTTTGTCCACAGCATGGGCCATGGGCATGCAGATCAGATTGCAGCACAGTCCAGATATGTGAATGAATCCATTCACATATCTGGACTGTGTAGTGTGGTATGGTCTGCACGCCCATTGGCCCATGCCTGGACCAATGGGCATACAGCTGTACTGTACACAGTCATCGGCGGCGGCCGGGCGGCCTGTGGGCAGGGAGCAGCCACCCGCTGCTGATGGGGGGAGTAGGGTGGTGGGGCCAGTGGGCGGGTGGGGAGGGGGTACCACTGACTACCAGGGATGGTTTTTACGTTGTATTTACTACATATGCCCAATAATTATTGAAGTGGTCCACTGGACCACCCAGATTATTGGATGTTTATTTTATACTTATGCCCACGATCAGGCTGGAAGCAGCCCACTGACCACCAGGATATTGGACGAATTGAATCAAAACATATGCCCGCGATCAGCGGGGGTGCTACCACAACGGGCGATGCTGCAGGAACTCAGGTGGCCACCCATTAGCTGGCAGCCGCAGTGTTGCTCCTGGCAATACAGTGGCTTACCTGTGGGTGGCAAGCTGTTGCTCCTGTTTTTCTTGGCTCAACTGTGTGGGCGCAGGTAGGGTTGCACCTGCATCTGCTCAGCACACTCCTGGGCTGAATCTTGGGATGTGCTGGAGTATGCATGGGCACGCCCACTTGTGCTGCATACATTACTGATACACCCCGGTGCATCGGGATTTGTGCCATGCACTTTCCCCTTTTGAATATCGTGCCAGGGCACATCAGTGGGTTACGCATGCTGCAACTGTGTTGCACCAGGTGCAACCCCTCTGAATATCCCACCCCAGGGATAAACCTTACAATTATGGGGATGATGAATGGAGGTTGGGGGCACCACTAGACACCAGAGATAAACCTGACAAATACGGGGATGGCAATTGGAAAGTGGGGGTGCCACTACACACCATGAAATATATTATAACTATAGGGATGGCAATCAGAGAGTGGTCGGTGCCACTACACACCAGGAAAATATTTTATAATTACAGGGATGGCAATCAGAGGGTGCGAGGTGACACTAGAAACCAGGGATAAAGTAAATATTTATGGGAATGTCAATCGGAGGGTGGGGATGCCAATAGACACAAGGGAATGAGAGGGACAGTGATCAGGGGGAATGAGGGGGACAGCAATTGGAGGGTAGTGGGTGCCACTAGACACCAGGGATACATGAAATATTTATGGGGATGGCAATTGGAGAGTCATGGGTGTCACTAAACACCAGGGAAAAATAAAACAAAATATTGGGGAGTGGCAATCAGAGGGTGGGTGCCACTGACATCAGGGTAAAATTAACAAAATTATGGGAATGGTGGTCAGAGGGTGGGGGGGTGCCACTAGACACCAGGAAAATAAACAAAATTACAGGGAGGGAATATCAGAGGGTGGGGTGCCACTAGGCACAAGGGATAAATTACATTATAGCTGGAAAATTATGGTGATACCATGGAAAACCCTTTTTTCATTTGCAGGAATCCTTTTCTGTATCAAACAAAAACAGGAAATGAAAAAGGATTCCTTCAAATGAAAAAAACAATATCAAAAAACTAAGTCCAAAGTCTTTTTCCATTTGAATAGAACATGAAGGAATCCTTTTTCATTCTAACAAAAAAGGACACATTTATTTATTTATTTTACATTTGGATTAATACCTTAGAGCTTGGGGCTTGTTTACAAAGGCTCCAAGTCAACAAGGAATACAAGACATTTACAGGTGATGAAACATTGCAGAACAGAAAGACATCAACTAACAAGTAGTAGTAGCAGGGAGGTATCACCAGAGGGCATGGTTTGAAGTTGGAAGGTGGAAGGGTGAGGAGGGAAAAGAGGAGGAGGTTTTTCACTGAGAGGGTGGTGGACCCTTGGAATGCACTGCCTGGTGAGCTGGTTCAGAGATCCACTGTAGAGGGTTTCAAGAGAGGGTGGGACAGACACAGAAAGTGGATGTATCAGATGATGGCCTGTCCCGGGGGGGGGGTGGGGATGGATGATAGGGGTTTCTAGAGAACAAGGGATGGGAGGGTCTCGGCACCCAACTAAGGATCTAGGTTCGAGCAGACTCGATAGACCGTAAGGCCTAATCTGCTGGCAAATAGTATGTTAGTAGTGTGCAGTTATGACATTAAGCAGGATACAACAAGTGAGGAGAAACAGGACCATACTTGTGGAGAAACATATTAATGCAGCACTAATTAAGTGCAGAACAGTGTTTAACAATCA
Source organism: Neoceratodus forsteri (assembly GCA_016271365.2). Taxonomy (NCBI): domain Eukaryota; kingdom Metazoa; phylum Chordata; order Ceratodontiformes; family Ceratodontidae; genus Neoceratodus; species Neoceratodus forsteri. Next base: position 510,969,203 of record CM028134.1, on the reverse strand, counting down.
TGTTACAGTTCAGATGGAGCAAATGAAAAAACTCAATCCAAAGACTTTTTCCATTTGAATGAAATATGAAGGGATACATTTTCATTCAAATGAAAAAGGATAAATGAAAAATTGGGAAAAAAACTAGGTCCAAAATCATTTCCATTTGATGGAATACTCTTTCATTTCAATGAAAAGCCCATACAGAAAAAGGGAAAGTGAGTTATGAAAAAAGATCTTAAAGGAAAAAAAAACACATTTTGGGGTGAATTTTCCTATAGTTAACTGCAGAATCCACCCAATGGAGTCCTGATGAGCAAAATATGTCTTGCTCTCTCTACAGGATGTCATTTTTGTGGGGTTTGATTTTTTTCACAGAAAATGGAAAACAGGATGGGGGCAAACAAAAAAGGATTTTTCCAAATGAAAAAGGATTGGCCCCAAATGAAAAAGGATCCTTTTTCTTATGGGCCAAATTCCTTGTTCATTCCATACATCTATCCAAAAAGACATGCTCAGAAACTGAAATTTGAAAATTTAAGTGAGTGCAGTAACATAGTCTGTTAGATTGGGAAGCATACTGCTGCTGACTGTATGAAATTTATTGCCTCTTCTAATCTGCTGCTTGAACTGTGTGCTGCCTTTAAACCTGCAACTGAACTGTGTGTGCTGCTTTTTAAACCTGCAACATCTGAATCATGTGGCTGCCTTTTAAACCTGCAACTTGAACTGTGTGCTGCTTTTTAAACCAGCAGCTTGAACTGCGTGCTGCTTTTTAAACCTGCAACTTGAACTGTGTGCTGCTTTTGAACCTGCAATTTGAATTGTGTGCTGCACATTGTTTTATTACTTGTGTCTACTGCTGTCCCCTGCTGAAAGATATTTTATTTGCCATTTCTGCTGCTGAACTGTTTTGTAGTTTAACTACCTGCTGCTGCTGTGAGACACTGCATGAAAAGGATTGTGTGCAAGTGATTTATTGAGCCTTTATTGCCCCTGCTTCTCACACTCCCTGACCACCTGTGTTGCCATAGTAACAGTACACTTGCTGCAGCTGCTAGCTCTTCCAAGTTGCACCCCCTCGCCCCCGATTGGTAGTAGCAGCCCAATTTGGTGGGTCTCGGGAATTTAAATCTAACAGCAAGTAGGACACGGCAGTGGCTTGTGTGGCAAAGTGTGGAGTCTGAGGGAGTCCGAGGGAGCTGTGGGAGCCTGGGCCACTTTGGTCTGTCCTAAGCTGAAAGGTGTGGCAATATTGTGACTTAAGTGTTTAGGGCAAATGGCTAGGAGTATTAATACTTCACTGTTAATTGTGTGTTGTTGTTTAGTCTTTGTTATTAAATAATATACTAGCTAGTTGTGTTGAAATTGAGGAAGAATGGGAAGATGTGTGTTTCAGTTATTATATGTCTTCATTACTGTTATAGATCCAATGTTACCCAAATACATGGTTTGCTACTTTTGAATGGAGTTGGTTTAAGAGAGTGTGGATCACATATGTTGCAAGGATCTTTTTTTATTTTCAAAAGTGTGTGCAATTCGCACTAACGTTAAGGTATTGGTGTTACTCTATTTAGTTTTATTACCTGGGGTTATTGAGATGAACCCAGGACCTGTTGGTACCTGCAATGCTGACTCTGGTAACAAAACCTGGTATTCCCTACATGGACTAAATATCATGCATCTGAATGTTAGGAGCTTTTTGCCCAAGCTGTCTGAAGTGAAGGTTATAGCTCAAACATATAGTCCAGATGTAATTGTTTTGACAGAATCTTGGCTAAAATGGTCTATTTCAGAAAATGTGTGTAAAAATAATATAACACATGCAGATAAAACCTGATATTCCCTACATGGACTGAAGATCATGCATCTGAATGTTAGGAGCTTTTTGCCCAAGCTCTCTGAAGTGGAGGTTCTAGCTCAAACAAATAGCCCAGATGTAATTGTTTTGACAGAATCTTGGCTAAAACGGTCTATTTCAGATAATGTGTGTAAAAATAATATAACACATGCAGACAGAATGGGAAAAAGGCTGCACCTGAGCCCTTCAGGGGCAGCTGCACTAAAGAGTAAACTGGGGGACTTCATGGCATGGAAGTTCAATTTAAACTAAATAAGGGGGCTAAGGACAGGGCCATCCTTATGTGAGGCAGAGCAGAGAGGCTATCAGTCTCCTCCCCAAGTCACAACACTCATCAAGGGAACAGTTAGCAGCAGAGAAGGATGGGATAGGGCTACATGTTGGAGGGCTTTGGTTGCAAATGCCAGGAGCCTGGGGAACAAATTGGGAGAACTGAAGGCCACCATGATGGAGGAGAACCTAGACATTGTAGCAGTGAGTGAGACTTGGTGGAATGAGCACCACGCCTGTGAGACGGTGATCCCAGGGTATCATTTGTTTAGGAAGGATCGGGACCGGAAGGAGGGGAGGGGTAGCATTATATGTCAGGGAAGGGATTGGGACCATGGAAGGGCAGGATGAGGAGGAAACAGAGATAATGTGGATCACCCTAGACAGGGGCGGGGAAAACCTGTGCGTTGGGGTAGTCTATAGGGCCTCCCTATGCAGGGGAGGAAGGATAGACAATTTGTAGAATCAGTAGCAGGATGGCACAGAAAGGGGGAAATTGTGCTAGTTGGGGACTTAAACCTTCTGGACATCAAATGGGAGGCCCAGACAGCAATCTCCACAAGGAGCAGCGGCATCTTAGAGGCTCTCCAGGGCATATTCCTGCAGCAAAGGGTCAGTGAGCCCACTAGGGGTGTAAACCTGTTAGATGTGGTCCTCACAAATGGGGACAGTGTGGAGGAGGTGGAGGTGGGGGAAGAGCTTGGCACCAGTGACCACAGGGCTGTCAGGTTCAGGGTGAGAGCAGGCAGGGAGAGGGTTAGGACGAGAACAAAGGTAATGGGCTTCAGGAAGGCTGACTTTCATGGAATGAGGAAAGTAGGGAAGAAATGTTGAGGATAGAGGATGCAGGGATGGAGGAATTATGGGCAGCCATCAAGAGAGGGGTATTTAAGCCATGGACTCATGTATAAGAAGGGTAAGAAAGATAGACACAAAAGACCTCTGTAGTTCACTAGAGAGGTGTGTTAGGGGTCAAGGAGAAGACTAGAGCATCTAAGAGGTACAGGAGGACACAAAAGGATGAGGACAGGGAAACCTACAGGAAAGAAAGGAGGCAAGGCAAAAGATAAGGAGGGCTAAGGAGGCCACTGAGGAGAGGATAGCAAAGCAGACAAGGAGGGGACAAAACCTTCTTTAGGTACATTGGAGAAAGGAGGAGGCACAGCATGGATTGGAAGGATAAGGGGAAAGTGAAACATTACTGGAAGGGATTTTGAAAAAGCAGAGGCATTAAATAGCTATTTCTCCTCAATCTTCATGGAGGAAAAGAGGGCAGGGACCAGTACGGGTGGGAGGGTGACAGCCACAGGCAGGTGGGTGTGGCAGAATTCACAGCTGAAGGAATAAGGGAAGGGCTGGGTAGACTTAAGGTGGACAAGGCAACGGGGCCTGATGGAATACACCCACGTGTTCTCAAGGACGTGAAGGATGAAGTGGCGCTGCATCTGGTGAGGCTGTTTAACTTGTCCTTGGTCACAGGGGTGGTGCAAATGGACTGGAAGATAGCAGAGGTGGTCACACTACAAAAGGGGGGGGGGTTGGAAGGATGAGGCCAAAAACTACTGTCCCATTAGTCTTACCTCGGTGGTGGGGAAGGTAATGGAAACACTACTTAAGATCAGGTTGATAGAATATTTGTAGATGAATGGCATGCAGGATGACAGGCAGCATGGCTTCACCAAGGGAAGGTCCTGTCAGACTAACCTGATAGAGTTTTTCAATGGGGTGACACAGATAGTGGACCAGGGAGGAGCAGTGGACATGGCCTATCTGGATTTCAATAAGGCCTTCAACACTGTTCTGCATGGCGGAATGGTGCATAAGCTAGACAGACTGGGGTGGACCTCAGGATCACCAGGTGGGTGGAAAACTGGTTGAAGGGAAGGAGTCAGATGGTGGTGGTAAATGGAACACATTCCAGGGAATGGGTGGTGACCAGTGCGGTGCCACAGGTGTCAGTGCTAGAACCAATACTCTTTAACATCTATGTTAGTGACATAGCGGAGGGTCTGGAGGGATGGGTGTGCCTGTTCGCAGATGATACAAAGGTCTGCAATAGGGTGGATTCACCTAGTGGGGTGCAAGCCATGAGGCGGGACCTGGAGAGGCTGGAGAGGTGGTCTGACACCTGGAAAATGAAGTTTAATGCACAAAAGTGCTCGCTGATGCACCTGGGGAGGAGGAATAGAGGAAACTTACTCCCTTGGGGGTGGTGATTAAGGAGAAGGAAACAGAAAGGGACCTGGGGATTATGGTATCGGCGTGACCTCAGGTGGGAAGCCAGTGTGAGCAGGGTGGTGGGAAGGCAAGTGGAATGTTGGCCTGCATTGTGGAGGGTTTTAATAGCAGGAAAAGGGAGGTGCTAATACCATTATACAGAACCATGGTCAGGCCGCATCTGGAGTATGGGTGCAGTTCTGGAGGTCTCACCTATGAAGAGATGTTGAGTTGAAGGAGAGGTACAGAGAAGGGCAACCAAATGGTACAAGGGATGCAGGATGTACCCTATGAGATAAGATCATGTACTAATTTGTACCCTCTGAGACTAGGAGGAGAGGGGGGACATGGTTGATACCTTTAAGTATCTGAAGAGAATAAATAAGGTGTAGGGTGATAGCTTGTTCAAATTGAAGAAAGGAGTGAACACGAGAGGACATAGCCTCAAACTGGATGGTGGGCAATACAGAGGTAATGTCAGGGGGCAGTTTTTCATGGAGAAGATGGTGGAGGCCTGGAACAAGCTGCCGGAGGAGACAGTGGCAGCTGAAATGGTGGAGGGCTTCAAGAGGGCTTGGGATAGATTTAAGGGGTTGGGAAAAGAGGTGGAAGCATAACAGAAGGGGAGGTATGGTCTTGGCAGACTAGATGGGCGTGGGCCTTTCTCTGATGTCACATTTCTGTGTTAAAAAAGGAGGAGGAGTGTAGTACTGTATAAAGATTGTTTACAGATCTGTCTTTTGGGTAGCAGTACTGATACTGATTCATCTTTTGTTTGGTTGTTGTTAAGGTTAATTTTTTTGGGTAAAAACATATTACACTAGGGTCCTTATATAACCCTCCCACATGGGTTGAAGGAATTTCTAGATATTTGCTTTGGGTATTTTTCTTCATTCAGCTTTGTAATGGTATGGGATATAAATCTGAACCGGCTTTTGGCTGATAGTTTGGGTTTAGATTCTTTATTACAGACTTATAATCTGGTCCAATTGATTCATGAACCTACCAGGCAAACCAATCAATCAATCAATCAATCTTTATTTTACCAGGAGAGAAACACCACTGAAAAGACTCATTTACAAAGTGGTCCTGGGGTACAAGAATACACAGGGTACAGCATAGGAACATAGATGGTATACACAGACTCAACCAAGACAGTGCAAAACAGGATACATACTGTAGTGCATACAGTGAACAATGAGAGGCAATTGGCTGTAGCCAATAAGGATATGGATCATAATACAATACAGAAACAATGCAAATTAACAACAAATGTTGGCAAGTAACTGGCCAAATAAGTGCTAAGAGAAAACTAGTTTGGCAAGAGATAACACATTGATCAGGTTAGAGCAGTACAGGACAAATAAAGATGGGGGGGACAGGGCATAGCAGGAGCAGGCCACAACTGGCATGGGTGGAGAAAAGGGAGGGTTAGGTGGGCAAGAGGTTTAGGAGGTGGCAGAAAGGGGGAGTAGGCCTTGGTGTGCCCAACACTAGATGGAGGTTGCCGTAGGCACAATCTGGATTAAGGTTTGAAAAAGGTGGTAGAGATGATGAGGAGTATCTGTTAGGGGAAGCAGGTACAGGTTTCTCATGAGAGCGACACTCAGTAAAGATTTGAAGGCCAATAGCCCAGCTAGTCTTGAGAGGTTGAGAGTGCTCTGGATGCTGTTCCAGATGATAGGAAGGGCGTGACATGTAGCGGACTCTCCATGCCAAGTCTGGCCCTGGGAACAACACAGGAGATGTGAAGATTTTCTGAGTGAGTAGGATCCCTTGGAAAGGTGAAGAGGTCTGACAAATATTTAGAAAGTTTATTAGTTAGGGCTCTAAAAGTCCAAAGGACAGCATTTTTACTCACTGGTTTTCAGTGAAGACCAACCAATTTGATCGTAGAGGACACAATGTTGAGTGTTGTAAGGGTCATTAGTGATGAAGTGGATAGTCCTGTGATAAAGGGTGTCCAGTTTGGCTAGAGTGCTAGAGGGCAATGAGCATATATGAAATCTGCATAGTCTAATAGAGGTAGGAAGGTAGTCAGGACCAATCTTAATTTAGCCTCATGAGTAAGGAAATGTTTGGTCCTGTAGATACCCAGTCTTTGCCTGAGTTTTTTGATAGTTCTTCCAAGTGTGAGAGAAGGATAGCTTTGGTCAAGCCTGAAGCCAAGATATTTGAATGTGTCCACTATTTCTAGTGGCTTTCAGCAGGGTCCAGATCTGACAGGTGGGGACAGAGTGGGAGCACAGGCTGGATGGGCATGGGAGAGAAGATCATGGCTTTAGTTTTTTTGCATTAAGGAACAACTTCAGGTGGAGAAGATTGTATTGTAGGATATTAGAGTCTTGCTGTAATTCTGAGCAGGTCTGCTCAGGGAAGTGGCTGTCAATCTTAGAGCACAGTATCATCTCATGAAGAGATGAACACTGGTTTACTGAGTCTGGAGTTAATGTTATTGATGTAAATAGCAATAAGAGCGGTCCCAAAATTGAACCTTGGGAACTCCTCTTTGAAGGATTTCTGGTGGGGGAGGTAGTACTTGGGATTTTACCTGTTGCTGCCTTCCAACCAAGTAACCATTGAACCAAGATACAGCTGTGTTGTCAAGCCTGATAGTGGGTAACATAGCTATGAGTACGTCATGGCTGACTGTGCGAATGCCTTACTCAGGTCCCAGAATAAGGTGCAGACATATTTCTCAGCGCCCAGTCAACTTGCCAGTCATTCACCACTTTAGCTAAAGAGGAGGTAGTGCTGTGTCTAGGCCTGAAGCCAGACTGAGAAGGTTGAGAGTGTTGTTGTTTTCAAGAAAATCTCTTAACTGCAAGTTGACAACTTTCTCCAGAAGTTTGATAGGATAGCGGCAAGGATGTGGGCTGATTAATTTTGAGATCGCATGGATCTCCAGATTTGAAAAGGGAATGGCATGAACTGTTTTATATGACTGTGGGAAGGCACCTTGGGAGAGGGGAGATTAAAGAGGTGTGTAATGGATGCGGTAAGGATGCGTGGCCCAATGCAAGAAAGAAAGGTTTGACTTAGTCGGGTCCCATGCTTTTTTTTTGTGTCTAAGGACAAAAGGTTTTCACTTTGTTTGTAAGAAACTGGGCTGAAGGAGAATTTATTAGTATAACTGGTGGCTGAGACTGGGAGGGTACAGGCTGAGCTGTCCATTTGAGTGTGCAGTTTATGTGTGGGTAAAGAGTTGAAGACTAGCCCAGTGGTAGTGAAATGGTTATTTAACTGGCTTAGAATATCCTGCTCATTGGTGAACATGTGGTTGTTGTGTACAATTTTGGAAGGTAGTGGTGGGGATTGGTTGCATCCTTCAATGTCTTTCAATATCTGCCAGAACATGACTGAGTAGTATTTAGATGAGTTCAAGGCAGTTTGAAAGTAGTCAGCTTTTGCTGTCTGTACGAGTTTTGTGCAGGAGTTCCTAGCTGACCTAAATGATGCCCAGTCCACTGGCACATTGTTTTTCAGGATTTCTTCCTGAGGGCATCTCTAGTGGGTGGCTGACTTAAGGAGAGGAGTAAACCATGGACAAGATCTTTGAAGGGTCTACGTTTTGTTCTGGGAGCATGCCTGTTGATAACAGTCAAGACAAGGTTTTGAAATAGCAGACAGACCTCGATGCAGAGCGAGTGATGTAGAAGTCTTGCCATCTAATCATTTCAAGATCAAATAGGAAGGCCGCTGAATTGAACTTGTGAAGCTCCTTCTAAAAGTGAATTTGGTGGAGGGTGTGGACTTGGGGCAGTCCTTATACAAGCTACTGCCTTGTGGTCGCTTAAATCATTGTGAAAGACACCTGAATAGGCAAATTTGTGTGACTTGTCAGCTAGGATTAGGTCTAAAATTGAGCTGTTAGCTGGATTTTTGGGGTTTGGTCTTAAGGCTCTTGGATAAGTTGCAAAACACCATATTTATCACAGAGGTCCCTGAGGGATTTGGAGCAGGGTGATAACCAGTCTAGGTTGAGGTCTCCCAAGATAATCATTCGGGGTTAGATGTCTCTAGTAATTTGCACAGGTGGGGCAGTAAAAATAGCTCCCAGATGGAGGTCTATAGTAGCCTGTGATGAGTAGGGACTCGTCAGAGGGTAGTGACAATTTTAGGGTCAGGCTTTCAAAACCTTTTATTACTGTGGAGGAGTCAGTAATGGAGACAGAGTATTTGTCCAAAACATAAATAGCGACACCCCCCACCTCTGCTACCCCTGTCTGTTCTGAAGATGTTGTAGGATGGAATGTTTATGGAATGATCTGGTGTGGAGTTTTTTAGCCAGGTTTCTGAAATCGCTAAGATGTCTGGTTTGGTATGGCAAGCCCAAGCCTGTATCATCAAACAGGGAATTATTCTGTATTAGATTGGATTGTCACTAATAGGGTGGACATAATTTTATCCACATGGGTGCTTACTGAATCAATTAGTGACCACCAAGCAACATATTATGTCTTGAATTTCAAAGGGACCACAACTACACCATGGTTTATTCAGTATTAAAGTTTTAGGACATTTGATTATGGAAAACTTATGCAGCAACTTTCCTAAATTGATTGGTTAGTTTTAGATTTAATTCCCTACCCGGACTGTGCAGTTGACTATTTTGTAAGAAACTATTCCAAGTCCAAGAAATGTCTTTCCTTTATGCAGGGTTTGAGCATGAGGTACCTTTAATAGGTGGTTCACGGAGGACCTGAAAGAATGAATTCACGCTAGGTACCTTGTTTGGTCCCTATATAATCAATCCCCTCATCAATCCTTCTTGATAGATATTGTTTTTTGAGGAATAAAGTTAGTCATTTAGTAAGTTGTGCTAAGAAAGATTATTACAAAAAAACAACTGACTGACAATTGGGCTGATCCAAAAAAATGTTGGGACTCTGTGAATAATTTAGTTGCCCCAAAGGAGAAATCATCTGTTGACCAAATTAGAATCCCAGAGGGTATGGTATTTAATCCTGCTGTAGTTGCTGGTCTGTTCAATATTACATTTTAGGACTTATATAGCTATGAATGCAACTCAGTTAACTTACCAAATCACATAAATAATGTAAAAACAGAGAAGGGTAATAGGCCTACCTTCTATTTCTGCAGGATAACACAATCTGAAGTATGTAGTTACTGGGGTCTATCCCAAACAAATTCAGTGACTGTGCTGAAGGTCTCGATGGCTGATTTCTTAAGTTAATTGCCCCCAAATTTCTGCCCCACTTTGTTCAATTTTTAACTTATGTTTAATTTCAGGACAGTTCCATCAACATGGAAACTCGCGAGGGTAGTTCAAATACCTAAAAAATCTAATGCTGATAACCTTGATGATTTTAGGCCGATATCCATACTTAACCGATTAAGTAAGTTACTTGAAAAAACTGTATCTGGTCAAATGACTGAATATCTAGAAACCTATAGTGTGATGTGTCTTGAACAACATGGTTTCTGAAAAAACATGGCACAGAGACTGCCTCGGTCAGGTTCATGAATGCCACCCTCCAGGGCTTTGAAAAGGGCCTATTAATGGGGGTCGGTCTTCATGGACCTGACCAAGGCATTCAGTCTTATAAATCATTCTTTATTGTGCTTAAAATTGGACCATCTTGGTTTTTCTAAGAACATTGTAGCTTGGTGTAGTGATTACTTGACAAACATATCTTAGGTGGTTACCTGGTTTCAGCGGTTTCATCAATTAGGTCTATCAATCTTGGTGTTCCACAGCGGTCCATATTGGGCTCTTATTATTTTCATTATTTATTAACACTTCTTTCTATTCTGAAGTCAAATAATTGTTTATTATATGCTGATGATTTCATAATTTTTTCACATGCTAAGACTGTATCTCAGATTACTTCATTGTTGGAACCCGAATTTCAAAATGTGTGTAGATGGTTTTCAGAGAATCATATGATTCTTAATGTAAAAAAAAATGTTGCTATTTGGAACACTTCACTCTCTGAAAAGGAGCCCTATTCTTATGATTTATGATGATAGGAGGGCAGCAATTGCATTTTTTAATGAATTTAAGTATTTGGGTGTCTTGTTGGATTCAGGTCTGAATTTTTCTTTACAGATCAAAGCAGTCATTAAAAAGGTCGATCGAAAGTTGGGGTTACTTTTTAAGTTAGGAAATATTTTACTTTTGATAGTCATAAATCAGTTGCTATTGGGACATTACTTCCTCATTTAGATTATGTAGTGAGTCTCTATTACAGGTTATCAGCCAAAGAAATCAATATACTCAAGGCCCCTGGAATTCTGCGGTTCTGCAGTTGCTGAATTTGCCACAGAATTTGCATCATGCCGCAGAATATATACAGTGCCGCAGAATTCATTGTTTTTGGTGAAATTTCATTTAAATATACTGTTTTTCCATAGTGTCAAGTTTTCTTTCCCACCTCATTTATCCTGCAGCCCCTCCTCTATGCTCAGCATATGATGTTATCAATGACATCACATTATATTTAGCCAATGACAGGACTGCATTCTGCCAGAGAAATGAATAAATCATGCCGCAGAAATCAGAAAATGCTGCCGCAGAAGTCAAGGAGCCCTGCCGCAGAAATCAGAAAATTCTGCTGCAGAACACCAGGGGCCCTGAATATACTGACTGTCATGTATAATAATGTCTGTTGTTTTGTTTTGAATTCTTCCTATCGTCTTCATCATTGTTATTTATATGTTAATCTAGGGTGGCTGTCTCCGTATTCCACAAGTATGTATTTTTTGGTTGCCAAGTGTTCAAATCAACTTTTTAGATACTTTTATCCGCTTAAGGATCTGGTCAATATAAGATCCTCTGCTTGTGCTACTGTTCTCATACTCTTCCACATTATTCCAAAGCTGGTTCTTGATATTTTCAGTTGCTACTCCCCTATTCTGGAATTCATTACCTGCTGAGCTTGCCTTCTGCCTCATTGAAACAATTTAAATATAACCTTAAACTGTATTTATTGTCTTTGGAAGTTTGTAAATGTTTTGTCTAATTTTGTTTATGTATTAAGTATGTTTATGTTCATGGTAATATGTTTTGTTTATTGTAGGTCGGGCCTGAAAATTGACTATTTCCGTGTCCTTACCCGTTAACAAAATTTAAATAAATAAATAAATAACTTTTGAACGGCTTCATATTTTTCACCAAACCAGCAAAATACATACACCTGTGGGCTAAGCCCTTTCTATCCTGAAAATGTCAGACCAAAATTCCAAACTGGGTGCAAGGCGATGACAAAAAGAGCAAAAAGTGAATGTTTATGTTTTGTGCCACCTGCTTCTTAAAAGCTGCACATTTGATTAGAACAAAACTTGGTATAGCAAGAGATCTACCCCTAGGAGACCAAGCATGCAAAATTGTGTGCAATCTGTTGAACGGTTGCAAAGATATAAAAGTAAAAATTTGAGGTTTAACATAGAAACTCTGCTCAACCCTACTGCACCCTGTAACATAGACAGAGAGAGAGAGAGAGAGGGACTGTGGCAAGGATTTTTTTTATTTTTCTGCCAGTTGTATGGCCCTAGAGGTAACCCGTGTAGGCTTAGTTTGTTGCCTTTGATCTGTTGGAATTTTCCCAGTATGCCTCTGGGAATAATGTCAATTAGACCTTCAACTAGAACTAAGAGTCCAGGATCCTAGTTATAATCTAGTCACAACATCTAACTGCAACTGCTTGAGAAAGTTAACCACTTTGAAAAAGTGTTTGCCCTCCTTCCCCAGCTGAAGTCAGATGTCTGTAAGTGGCAGCAGTTGTTACTATGGATATGTGCATACCTCTCAACTATCCCTGATTTTCAGGGCCATCCCTGATTTTGCCTCAGTCTTTTACTCTGTCCCTCCTAAAATTTGTGTTTCTGTGGCTAAACGGTGGAGATTGTAAGCACAAAATAATGTCAAGTATTAAAGTTAACAGACTTGTTCTTCTTTAGAAAATGCATTTTGCACTAAGCCCCATATTCTACCAGCTTTCTGGGTGGATATATCTAATTTTGAACATGTGTCCCTGATTTTGGTCCTTTGTCACTGATTTTTTTAAGCCTTGTCCCTGATTTATGAAGCAAGAGGTTGAGGGGTATGGATATGTGGCAATTTTCTTTGTAAAGTGCTATCACTGGATGATAATAAATCCAATACACTTTTGAAGGTCTTAGGTCTAATTGACATCATTGCCAGAGGCATTCTGGCTAAAATTCCACCAGATCAAAGGTAGAAGGAGCCTGCATTTTATTTATATATTTATTTATTTAAAAGGTTTTACCAGGAAAGGCATGCTGAGCAGACTACTGCCGATTCAGATATATCCTGGTGGGGAGAGAGAACATCCATATTAAGCAGTGTCAGAGGACATTTCTACAACAATCTTATAAAGGTGAAGTGCAGTACAGTAGGCAGTTGTACAAGTCATACAGCTGGCAGTTGTACAAGACATATGACAAATTACAATATAATATCAGTACGAGACTTAAGACAATAAAGTATGGCAACATTTACATTGTATATATATATATATATATATATTGTATAGATTGCTTGCTTTCAGAGGCAGGAGCTAACATTGGGTGCATGTGCAGATGGAGGAGAAATGTGCTTTGAGAAGGGCATTGAGAAGTTGACTAGTGGGGGCTTGCCGAATAATCAAGGGGAGAGAGAGAGTTCCATAGTTTAGGTATGTGATATGTGAATGCTGACTGGCCTGCCGAGGTGGACCTGAGTGGAATGGACAGGAGACGTGAGTCATTTTTCCTGATTGCATAATACGGGAAGGTGGTGGCTGAGAGGACTGCAGTGAGATAAGGAGGGCGGGACTCAGCCCAATATTTGGTCATGATGTTGGCAACAGTAGAAGTGGGCACTAGTCCTAGAAGTGAGGGGAGGTGAAGGGTCCGCATAGGTCACAGTGATGAGTGATGGTAGGAGAGTCGAGGGCAAAATGGCAGAAGGAGAGGAAGAGGGTTCAATCAGGCTGGCTAGGTGGACTTCGGGGTGACACTGTATACTATGTCATCATAGTCAAAAACAGGGAGAATCATATTCTGCACAATTGCACAATGAGCCAGCAGTGGGCTGCAGCCATGGTTACGATACAAAGCTCTCAATTTGGGGTGAAGCTTTTTGTGGATGGCATCAATATGGGCAGAGAAGTCTAGGTGCTGGCCAAGCCAGACCCCGAGATAGCTGCAGGAGGTGCAAGACTCAAGAGAAGTCCCATCCAGGGTGTGGAAGGAGGAGGTAGAGGGGAGCCTTGAAAGTCTCTGCCTAGTGCCGAAGGACAAGGAGACAGTTTTCTTGGCATTGAGAAAGAGCTGATTTGAGTGAAACCAGTGCTGAACTTCATTGAAGTCCAGCTGGAGTCTGGTCACTACATCAGAGGATGTGGGGCCAGATGTGTACAGTACTGTGTCATCCGCATACATGTGAGTGGTTGTGTGAGGGCAGATAGAGGGCAGGTCATTGAGGAAAATAGAGAACAGAAGAGGGCCAAGGACTGAGCCTTGGGGTACACCAGAGGTAACAGGAAGGGAAGCAGATGTGGAGTCATCAGTTCTGGTGGATTGAGATCTGCTTACCAGGTAGGAGGAAGCCAGCTGGTGGCCTTGCTTGAGAGCCCTGTGGAGAGAGTCTGGATAAAAGAAGGAGTGGGAGACAGTGTTGAAGGCTTTAGCCAGGTCGACAAAAGTGGCTGAGGTGATATGACTCTGTCCTTACCAGTGGGCATGGAACCAGTGAGCCTTAGGAGGGAGGTGGTGGTGAAGTGGGACTTCCTAAAGCCAGACTGGTAGGGTGTGAAAAAGAAGAGAATCAAGATAGGAGGAGTTGAAGAGGACTAGGTGTTCCTGCACTTTGGCTAGGATAGGAAGGAGGGAAATCAGGCTGTAATTCCCAGGAACAGAGGGGTCACCACCTTTAGGGAGGGGAATGACTGTGGTGTGCTTCCACTTGGTTGGGATAGCAGCTAGAGAGAACGAGAGGTTATAGAGTGAAGCCAGGGAGACAGCCATGGCAGGAGCCAACAAGTATAGTAATTTGGAGTCCAGGCTGGTGGGAAATTTGCCCTTGGAGGGATTTAGGGTGAACTGGGCTTTTTAAACTTTATCCGGGGTAGCTGGGTGGAAGGCAAAAAAGGGGCCAACTGATGCAGACTTGGTTTGGAGGAAGGGTTTGTGGGTCGGAGAGAAGTAGCCAGATGGGACGAGGTGCATTTCATAAAGAAGGAATTGAATTGAGAGGCCACTTTGAGAGGGTCTGTGATCGTGGAACCACCTATGTTTAGGGCAGAGGTGGGGGTGGGCTGTGAGGGAGGAGAAAATGGTGATTTCACCACCTTCCAAAATTTAGATGGCTGGCTTATGTTGGTGAGGAAGGTGTCTCTAAAGTAGTTGGCTTTTGCCCTACAGATTTGTCTTGTGCAGGTGTTTCGTAAGGGCCCGATACTTTTGTTTGTGCATGGCTGATCTGTATACCTTAAAATCCTTCCTTCCCTGGCCCTGAGGAGGGCCATGATGTCTGCAGAGATCCAAGGCAGGTAAGCATTCCTCACCCGAGCTTATCTATGAGGGGCATGAATGTTCCAGACTGTGATGAACCTGGACTTGAAGTACTCTTAAGGCAGAATCAATAGAGGTGGCCCTGGGGATATACGACCAATCCGTGTTTGCTAGGTCGCTTAGGGAGATGCAAGGTCCAAGGATTTAAAAGATCTTGACAGAATGGTTCAGGAGGGGTTGGGCCTGTGTTTTTCTAACCAAGTAAATCATATGGTGGTCACTAGGAGTCTGGTAGCTGTCCTGAGGCGAGTATTCAATATGGGTGGGAGGTAAGGGCAGTCAAGGAGAGAGTGGTCGGAGAATAGGGTTGTAAATATGGGGCTCCATGATATGTTGAGATAGGTTTAGTGCTGCCACCTGGTTGTGCAGCTTGGAGCTACTACCTGACAGCCAGTTCTGGCTGAAGTCACCAAGTATATGTAACTCACCCACAGAAGCCAGTGACGTAAGACTGCTCAGGTGATCTGAGACAGAGGGTGTAGTGGCATCAAGAGAGCAATAGGCATGGCTATCTGCAACTCAAATCTATTCTTTTCAATTTTATGCACGTCTCACCAGGTATTTTATGCTTTTCTCTTTAAAATTATAATACAGTTATGCTATCTTTAACCGTATTTTCACTATTATGTTCTGTCCCCTTTGTATGATGGTTATTCCTGACAATGTAATGTTCACCAATATGTGTTATTGTATCAATTTTGTGTGCACTCAATTCCAAACTATGTAATGTTTACAATATGTATTATTGTTCCAAATTTTGTCACTAGACACGTCACGTGAAAACGAACAATTTTGCTCACATGCCTTTCCAGTATAAACAATAAAAATGAAATGAAATAAAACTGGCAGGGAAAAGTAAAAAAAAAAACTTGCCACAGAAACATGAAACATGAATGCCAGGGACCATCAGAGAAACAAAAATCCAGAGCATAATGTGTTTTTATAATTTTTCATGTCGTCTTTAAATAAACACCTACATTAAGGTGATAGTGTGAAAAAACTTAAACATTTTGTAATTTCCTAAACAATGTACCACTGCAGTGACTTCTGATAGCATCCTATTAGTTAATCCCATTTACAAGAATATGAACTAGTTCTGATTTTCAATTCTCTCTCTCTCTATATATATATATTTATATATATATATATATATATATATATATATACACATTTGTAAATTGCAAAAACTTAGTTAATGCACTAGTTAGGATCAAAGCAACAAAAGTATGGAAATGTGGCATTAGGGTTTCCAACTCTAACACCACCCCTCCAGGCAGCACAGCAGGTGGGTGTGCCTTGGGGTTCTCAAGCCTAATGCTAATTAAGAAGGGGAAACAATGGGGCCGTGGAGGGATACTGGCAGAGGATGTGAGGGATTGTTTTAAGTTGGGGAGGACCACAGTAAGCTGTTGATGCTGATCAGCTCTGCTTGCAAGGTGGCTTATGCAAATCAAAGAAAAGAGCCGCATATCATTCAAGTTCTTTTTTTAACTACATGAGGTTCTGCCCAGGAAGTCCAGAAGATTATCACGATCAGACTGGCTGATGATTGTTCTGACACTGTCGAGCCCTTGCAGTCTGCCCTGCAATGGACTGACAATGACACACCTCTGAAAACCCACTATCATACCAATATGTTCACTTTTTCGAAGCAAGGCATAAACATAAATAGCAAGACATCTGTTTATTGTATGTGGCCTTTATAAATACAATTATATAAGGACATTTTGCTAGGCTTAGTGAATTTGAATCAGTTGTGTTGATGATACTGTGATGTCTGAGATTATTAGAATTAGTCCCATTCCAGACACCTACTAATAAATTAACTAAGAAAGTAAGGATATACAAATGTGCAGACAGACGGTTTATGAAAAGAAAAAATATTGGCTAAAATGAACTAAAAAACTGATATAGAGCTGAACAATTAAGGGAGCAAAGTTGTGGATATGCAACATTCCTCCTGAAAAGTAATTGGAGTGTACACAAAAATATCTGGTCCATACCAGATAGAAATGTTTCTCAATAAAATGGATCTTTATGTAAAATAAATAATAATAATAATAAAGTAATGTAAAAAGAGTCAGTATAGCGCAGTGGTTTAAGGCTCTGAGGTGCAAATCTGGTGACATCCAGCAGACCAGACCTGGGTTTGAATCCCACAGCTTCCACTTGCATACTGTGTGACCCTGAGTAAGTCACTTAACTTCCTGTGCTCCCAGGGTCGCTCCTGTAAAAAAGCTTTAAGCTTAGTGTGCTACTCCTGGTTAAACAACTGAAAAAATCACTTGGAGTATTTATTATATTTTTGCACAAATGAAATCACTTTAAATGTAACTACTCTTACTGTGTGTCAGCTTCAAGGAATCTCTTAATGAGAAAATTAGAGACATAAAAGTTTATGTCCACCACAGATTGACCATGAAGTTGCTGAAATATTGGAATGTCTCTTTAAGTGGGAGAAATAAAAGACTGATGATAGGCGCCTGACTCCACCCCCGAAGAAGAGGCAGAGTGCCTCAATATGTCCAATAACCATGATAATGCTTTAACCTTTTTCACTCCTGCAACTGTTCAAAGGTATACTTATGCTACCTGGAAGCTTACAATCCCAACATGCAGTACCCCGGTTAGCTTTGTCCGATACCGGAGATAACCCTATGCTACTACACCCAACGTTATTGCTCCCTATTGTCTTTATAAGTGACATTGCAGAGGGACTGGTAGGAAAAGTATGCCTCTTTGCAGATGATACAAAGATCTGCAACAGGGTTGATACACAAGGAGGAGTGGAAAGGATGAGAAGGAACTTGGCAAGGTTGGAGGAATGGTCAGAAGTATGGCAGCTTGGATTCAATGCAAAGAAGTGCAAATAATGCACCTGGGAAACAAAACCCAGGGAAGATTACACAATGGTGGGGAGGTAGTAACAACAACAAAATGGAAAGGGACCTGGGGGTAATCATATCAGGTGACCCTAAGGTTAGCAAGCAATGTAGAAGGCAGTAGGGAGGGCTGGGGATACTGGAATGTATAGGAGAGGCATAACCAGCAGAAAACAGGAAGTTGTTATCCATCTGTACAGACAGTCGGTGAGACCCCATCTGGAGCACTGTGTCCAGTTCTGGAGACCCCATCTCTGCAAGGACATAGACAGGATGGAGGCAGTCCAGAGGAGGGCAAACAAAATGGTACAGGGTCTGCAAGACAAGTCACATAGGAGGAGAGACTAAAGGAGCTTAATATGTATACCCTTGAGGAAAGGAGGGAGAGGGGGGACATGATAGAAACTTTTAAGTACCTCAGTGGAATCAACAAAGTCCAAGAGGGTAGCATCTTTCAGAAAAAGAGATGTGCAAGAACAAGGGGACATAATTTGAAGATAGAGGGGTGGCTTAGGGGCAATGTGAAGAAGTATTTTTTCACAGAGAGGGTGGTGGATGCATGGAACAGCCTTCCTGAGGAGGTTGTGGGGTCTAAAACTGGGAGAATTCAAGAATGTATGGGAAAGACATAAGGCAATTCTTGTAGGGGGTTGGAAGAAATAGGCTGTTGGTTAACTAGGATCTGCAGCTTATCCTGTAGGTAGGGAAATGGGCAGACTAGGTGGGCCAAGCAGTCCTTATCTGCCATCAAGGTCTATGTTTCTATGTTTCCCGACGGGGTAATGTATCGGATGTGATGGAATGCTACCTTACCCCATGTGATCCACAGGAAAGGACAGCTGGATAGGGTTGCTGGCCGAGCTGCCCTGGTGGTGTGGAGGGGATTACCACTGGTAGCTCGGCCGGCAAACTGAGCGTGACCTGGGTTCTGGTCTAGGTCACGCCATTTCACACACTGCACCCCTGTAATTGTTAGCATTTTACTCTGGGTCCGCCTCCTTAGAGTTGAATATTTTAGTTGGGGTGGGTGGGGGTGAAGCCCCGCATTGTACACTTTATTTGACAGAAATGCCCAAAATTCATGTACGGGCATATCAGTGATTCGGGCTGTGTATTTCGAGCAGTTTTGCTCGGTATGCTGAGCGTCGGCATACTGAGTTTAGGGATGTCATAGTATATCTGTTTAAAGTTGTGACTACTAAAATAATAAAATGTTTTGCATAGGACAACAGCTGTGTGGATGAACTTGGTGTGCTTGTTTCTAATTTAACTTTTGCTACTAGCACCAATGTGACACAACAAATGCAGCACCCAAGACACCAGTCTTACCTACTCCAACTCCTTCAGCCAGTTTTCTCCCCAGTGGTTTCTTGATTGCCTGGCACTCAGGTGAATCAATGAGTCCTACTAGGACTCACAAGCCCTCCTGGCTCTGGTTCTGGCTCAGGCAGCCTGATTGGTTGCTTTCTAACCCCTCACCCTGTTGCCATGGTACAAAGGGGTCAGAGGTGGCAAAGATGGTGGTGGCCACCAGTCTTTGGCACCCAGTTCACAAAATGCTCATTTGTAAATTCCCTTACTTTTGGAACACACTTTGTTCCCTCGCGCGAATGTGCAGTGCCTTTTGGTTGAGTCATTGAATACATATTGGGATGTCCCTGTTTCCTTGAGCATTGCCTGTGCTCATCCATTGGTGACAGTGAAAAGCAGTCCTCCTTGGCGTAGCAATATGGGGAGTATGAGATGGGAACGTGAGAGTAATAGACACATAGAAACCACAGGCAGAAAAAGGCCAGAGGTCGATCCAGTCCATCTAACTAGGTATTCCTACCTCAAGCCCTGACCTAATGTTCTCACAGAATTTCTACCCCACCCTTCCTCTGGAATCCAACACTTCCTTAATTCCCATTAGTGAACCTGTCAGCCCTCTTACCCTGTACCAGCTGTGCTTGAACCCATTTATAGTTCCTGCCTCCCACCACCTTTGCTGGAAACTGTTCTACAGCTCAACCATGCTCTCTGTGAAGTTAAATTTCTTCACATCCCTCCTGAACCTTCCCCTAACAGCTTCCATTCATGGTCACTCATTACTGCCTTCCTTATTTCTGTTAAACAGGTATTTTATGTTCACTATATTTATTCTTCTTAGGAATGTGTAGGTCTGTATCATGCCACTCATCTTTCTTCTGGCCTCCAGCAAGTCCATGCTCAGGGCCTGTAGCCATTCCTCATAGGATCTGCCCTGTTGGCCCTCAATCAACTTGGTGACCTTTCACTACACTGACCCCAGTCTATCCCTTTCCCTGCTTGGGTATGGAGTCCAGAACTGGGCACTGTATTCTAGATGGGGCCTCACCAGTGACTCATACAGGGATAATTTCACCTCCTTTTTCCTGCTGTTGAAACTCCTCCAAATGGACCTAAACATTCCTGTTGCCTTACTGTAGGCCCAATTACATTGACTGGTTTGTTTGAGGGAGTTGGTTATACTCACTCCCAGATCCCTTTCATCTGTAGTGGACAACCTAACTTCTCCTATCCAATATGCAGTCCGAGGGTTCCTCTTCCCTGTGTGCATTACCTGCACTTCTTCACACTGAATCTCAACTACCATATTGTGACAATTTTGCAGTCTTTGCAGGTCCTTCTGCAACTTTATCATCCTTTCTTCGCTGTCTACCCTGTTGCAAAGCATGTCATCTGCAGAAAGACACATCTTACCCTGTATACCTTCTATGTCATTAATAAACATATTGAAGAGGACAGGTCCCAGGACTGATGCCTGTGACACCCTACTCCTGATCCCTCTGTTCTCTCATTTGACCCCCTTAGCCACCACCCTCTGTTACCCCCAAGTCAATTCTCCACCCACTTGACTAACTCCCCCCCCCCAAAGTCCTCTAATGTCTTCACCAGCCTCCTGTGCAGTACTAAGTTGAAAGTTTTGCAGAAATCAGAATAGATGAACTCTACCACCTGCCATTTATTCATCATCCTCATAACCCAAGGATACCACTATGTTGGTTGGACATGACCTCCCTGACATAAACCCAAGTTGGTTACTATCCTGTAGCCCATTTTCATCCAGGTACAGTAGGTCACCAAGCTTTCCTTTACTAGGGTCTCCATAGGTTTCTTCTAAAAAACAGGCAGTTGCCCACAAGAAAACTTTACATACACTGGAGTACTATAACCATGCAAAAGTTTATTTAGTGCATGTCATGCTGTGCCAACACACAAGATGCCACCAGCTGGGCAACACCACTAATGTTTACACCTTTTTGGGTGCTTTGTCAAGGTGTCGTCCTCTTATAGTAGTCTGCTTAAATACAACTGTGAATTAAACGGACAATAAAAATTTTCCTGAAACATTAAACTCCACATGTTTAAAACCACTGAAGGACTTATTTCATTATTCTTTTATGGACTCAGAATGCTACAGATTTCAGCATTTTGTCTAACCTTCTATTACATATGTAATATAAGCTTTTATACATACATCTGTGTGTTGGATGTGTCAGAATGCTATATTATAGGTTACTAATTTTTATGTTTCATAGGAAGTCATTATTCTCTTTTGAAACACTTCCACATACTGCTATAGACTTTCAACATTTTCTAACATTTCATGTGTAATAGAAGGTTTTGTAAACATGGCTGTGTGGGGATGTTTATGCTGTAATATAAGTTGCTAATTTTTATGTTTTATAGCAAGTTAGCTCCATGATGTCGAACAGTTCATGTGTTTCTTAAATTCCTAACATAACCAGGGCCCAGTGGCATGAACGGTTGAGGTGCTGGATGCCTTACCTCCTCCCACGCCGGTGACCCTAGTTTGGGAGTCTGAGTCATTGGGTGTTGGCTGGGGGGGAGGGTGAGGAGCTGGATTGAGCTACCACAAGGCAGCTCTCCTCTCTTGAGGAGGGACTTAGGTTTCACTGGCTTTTGGCTGCCACCTGGTGAAGACTAGGTGGCAGTGCCAAGCCACAAGGGAGACCAGGCATTAGGCCAGGTGGGAGGAAGGGGCCGTCACTGGAGCCATGGAGTGCATATGGCTGGCTTTTGGCTGCCATCTGGTGAAGACTAAGTGGCAGTGCCAAGCCACAAGGGAGACCAGGCATTAGGCCAGGTGGGAGGAAGGGGCCGTCACTGGAGCCATGGAGTGCATATGGCTGGCTTTTGGCTGCCACCTGGTGAAGACTAGGTGGCAGTGCCAAGCCACAAGGGAGACCAGGCATTAGGCCAGGTGGGAGGAAGGGGCCGTCACTGGAGCCATGGAGTGCATATGCATCTCCATGCCCATGCCTGATCACTTTCTGGGGTCCTGGGACAAACAGGGGAGAAAATGGGGCACCGAGGCAGGTTAAATGAAGCCCTGAAGCTACAGAGCAGATGGAGATTCTCTGAGAGAGGACCGCAGTTGTACCTGCTCAGGGCCCTGATGGGAAGAAAAAGCGATATAAAAAATAAATTCCTAACATAGCCATAATTCATACTATGCACTTCTGTACAAAAAGAACCTGTCACCTGTTTACACTTTTATCAATTTCAAATGATATTTAGGCATTTAATGCTGTTGCTGAAATATCATCTACTACACAAGGATATTGTCAGGAATAATCAAACTGCAACAGACTTTCAGCATATTAGAATTTCTGTGCCATATACAATATAAGTTTTTATACAAGTCTGTGTGTTGCATGTTTAAGTGTGCTGTAACATGAGTTACTAATTTTCATGTTTCATAGCAAGTTAGCTCCAGGATGTCCAACTGTTAATTTCTTTTTTAATTTCCAACATAGCCATACAGTAATTCATGCCACGCCCTTCTGTATGAAAATAATCCTATCACCTATTCATATTTACATCAATTAAAAAATATTTAGGCATTTAATGCTGTTGCAAAATAACATCTACTACATGAGACTATTGTCAGGAGTGATTTCTAAGATATCAAACAACATTCATAACACCAGTGATACATTATATACACAGAAAAACGTACAAGGGGCTGGAGCTGGCTATAAAGTTACTAACATCTAACATGAACACCTAACCTATAACTATAAATATGAAACTGTGAGCTGGTGCCATTAGCTTGATGTATGCTGACAATGCAGTTTGTCCGTTTTGCTTCTGAATAACTCCCAAATGTTTTCCTACACATATTTTTAATTTTCTTTTTATTTCCACCTATAAACAACGTGTTGCAACTGAGTTTGAAAAAGATGCATTTAAGACCTTATGGGTAGAAGTGAAAATGGCTCAATTACCCCAATTATGTAGGTCCTTGTTTATTTGTGGATATTATCACCCTACTTCAAGTAACAATTATGCTATGTGTATTTTAATTGGAGCCTGGATAGAATTTTTGAAAAACATTGTCTGTGATATTTTATTTTTATCATTTAAGATTTCATTAAAGTTTTTCAGGTACCTTAAGCCATGAAAACGGCCCTCATACACCAAGCCTACAATACAGTCAAGCAAGCTAATACATAGGTAATTATTCTCAAATACAATGTGTTACCTACAGACTCTATACTTAAAAAGTATATCCTAATGCAGGTGTCAATGTATACTCATTCTAAACTACAAAATACAAATGTCATACAACAGGAAGATTAACTATCATAGTCTTTTACATTAACTGGAGTTACTAAGATCTGATCCAGGAGACCAGATCAGAACATCCTGCTATCAACCAATTCAGGTATGTGAAATGGCAACTAATTAATAGAGGTTTGTACAGACCAAAGGAATTCTATCATTTAAATCTATAGACAGTAAAGAAAAACCAAGAAGATCAAGAAAAATAGAACCGTATGAGCAGAGAGGGTGACAATACCAGACAGCAGCAGCCAGCTATTGTAGTGTTAGCAAACTATGTTGCAATTTGGGGTACAGGGGGGTTCTGCGGTGGCGGGGGTGCAACCGAACAGATATGGGAGTGTAAATAAGCCCCTCATTTCTTGCAGTTTCTGTCAAACCTTCCCTTGGCCACCGCCGAGAGCCTCTCGAAAGTAGCCAATCTAGCCATAGCAGAATGCCATTGCGAAATCACTGGGGGCGCAGATTGTCTCCAGCGTATCAAAATGGTCCTCTTTGCCTCCATGATAGCCACTAGGACCCAAGCTGTGCTGGGAGGAGGGAGTGGATTTAATGCTGAAGTATCCCCCAGTAAGAGGGAATAATGTTGCAGCCGGATTGGTTTACCTATTATCCTGGAGCATTCCCCTAGGACTTGCATCCAGAAATTTTGCAGGGCCGGGCAGGTCCAGATAATGTGAAGTAGGTGAGCAGGGGAAGAGTGGCATCTCCAACACTGATCATGTGGTATAATCCTAAGGCTATGTAGAACTGCAGGAGTTCTATACCACCTTAGGAGAATTTTTAATTGTATTAATTGGCTCTTGGAGTCTTCATAGGCTGTGTGAGCAGCTCTGATGCACATCAACCATTGCTACTGGGATAAGGGGTGAAGCAGATCCCTTTCCTAGGGTGGCTCTACTGGTGAGAGGTAGCATCTGGCGCATCTCTGAGATTTTGTGAGAACACCCACCTGTCCTTGGTCCTTTCTGGTAGGTGAAGGACGTCAAGCAGTCCCAGGTGTTTTGTGATGATGGGGCTTTAAGAAGGGAGGAGAGAGCACTTCTCAGCTGCAGAAATTTCCAGAAGTCTGAGGATCCCAACCCATATCTATCTCGAATCTGTTCAAAGGACATTAGTGTGCAGAGTTGGGGAGTAGGAGATCACCTATAACTCGAATGCCCTTTGAGGCCCAATGGGGTTGTCTGTGATATTTTAATGGTGGATGCAAACAAACTGCCTTTAAGACAGATTATGCAAGGAAAACATTTTAAACAAATTGTTATTGGAGGGACAAAAGGGGAAAATACATTAGACATAGTGGGGGACATTTTCAAAGGAGATGCACCAGCACATCTCAAGAAATGCACCACATGACGATATTCAAATGATAGAGATGCATCACACATCTCCGGCTGTGCCCAAGTGCAGCGATAATGTTTGCAGCACATCTCCAGGGGGCGTGCCCATGAATATGTGGCACATCCCCATATTCAGCAGAGATGTGCAGGCGAGCTGCCCACATATCTCAGAAGATGTCGCACTCAGTTAAGCATGGAAGAAACATGCCTAATTCATAGCTGCCACAGGTGGGCTGTTGTACTGCACACAGTAGCACAACAGTCGCCAGTCCCTGCAGCCCGATGGCAAGCCCCCCCATCCCTGAATCTCGATCATGGTAGAAACAATAAAAGTTAGGTGCCCCAGTCCCTGGTAGTCTAGTGGAATCTCCCAAATCCCTGAACCCCATTCCCCATAGCCCAACCCGTGCTCCCCTTTCCATAGTGTAGGGATCCCCCCACCCCATCCCGATCCTCGATTGAATACAAAACAATAATCACAACTGCCCTTTTCAAAAGTGTAGTGGTCGCCCCACCCCTGATCCCTGATCCCTGATCAAATACAAAACAATAATCACAAATGCCCTTTTCCATAGTGTAGTGACCCCCCCACCCTACCACCCACTCAGGCACATACATCCCACCCCGCTCTCTAAGTGCGATACGAAACTATGCCTTAAGAAGCTGCTCCCTAATTTCCCTGAAAGTGTCCAAGGCCTGCACGTGCTTTGGGAGAGTGGCCATAGGTTTCACATTGCCGACAGTCTGGAATAAGCTTCAGAAATCTTTGAAATTAAGGATCTTTGTCAGTCTTGCTGTGTTCAGGACCTTGTATGCCAAAACTGTCATAGACGAATGTTGTTGCTACCACTGCCTATAGATTGCTCTTGCCTGCTTATTTCAACCCCTTTCCTTCGTTCTGCCCACACCGAACATTACCACTTAGGAATCCTATATCCCAAATCCTCCATTTTCTCCGCCCATCCTTGCAAGTAGCCAGCTTGTAAATCCACCTCTCCCTGAAGTGTACTGTATATTCCCTGCACCATCACCATCCATGCCCGCCTTACCTCCTCTACCCCTGTTACCCGCGCATTGAGTTAGGTTTTTGTTATCTAACTGCATATTCTTCTTTATGTCACCCCTCCACCATCCTCCTTTTTCCTTGAATAGGATATGTACCTACTTAGAAATAGTGTACCTTGTACTTGAATACTACACCATTACTTTTTATTGTCACCTTGTTTGATTTTATTATGTATATACATGTTGTTTACTTGCCTGTACATAAATGCAATGTTTCTGACCTTGTGTGATTCAGGTCCAGCTTGTAAATGAGCTTGCTCAATGGTCTCTGCATGGATAAATAAATAAAGATTTGATTGATTGATTGATTGAAAGTGCATGCTTGCCTTGGTAACATTGTCTTTACAGGGGATTCCAGGGCATTTGCTGAAACCATTCCTTGGTGGTAAGTGCAAGGGGTGTGTGCATATCATTAATGCTCACTGTTAACAGTGTGGTAATGACTCCAAAGGACTATCTCCTATTACAAGGTATTTGGCACTAGGTGGGTTTGTAGGTGGTTGTAGCTTCCCAGAGGGCTATACCAGGTTAGTTAGATACCCCTACTATTATTACTCTGGGTGGAGGCACCAAAATATTGAATCCAGGCCCCTCAACCTGGGGTTAGAAGTACAGGTAGGGGTTGTAACCTTAGAGATAGTGCCACCTAGGGGTTACATTTTGGAGGCACCACTGGTATTAGCAACCCCTAGTGGCTAATATACGAAATTGCAGTTAATTGTAAATTTAGTGCCAATTATGAAATGGAGAAACTTGCTACAGCTAAACTTGAAATTTCCCCCCCACAAAATGGCCTTGCACTATCTGTTGGGGTGGAGTGACATGGAAGAGGTAAATCTTCACCATGCTTTAATGTTATTGGATATCCCATTAGGGACCACTAATGTTGTTATAAAGGGGGCAGTGAGCAAGGTTAAGTGTCTGGGCAAAATTTCAATATGGGGGTGAAATGCTGACCTATTTGCCCAGATGATAATGGCTCTTATTGAATGTAGTGCTCCTACTGACCCAGAGACTGTACCTCCCATTATTATACCTGAGGGATCCCAGGTGGGGTGGAGGGTCATCACTATGCATAGTTGAGAATCTTCCCCGGGGTGGGGGTCACCCAAAGTGGAAGGATTCAGGGAGAGATCAGAAATAACTTTTAGTAGCTGAGGGACAGACACTTGAGGACTTGAAGAGGGTCACAGAGAACCCTTGGGGGGGGCTACTCAGGCGAATTCTTCCTCGGCCTCTATGCCCTTGCTTGTGCTGTCCTCCATTGCTGTGTCCCCCATAGTTGTACCCTCAGTGAATCTGGACTCTTACCACTGGCTCTGACTGTTTTTGGGCACTGTTCCTACCCCTATGGAGGAAGATGACTTAGAGACTTGGATAGACTATGCATTCCCTCTGGTCCAAGAGTGGCAATGCTTGGAAGGTGAGAAGTGCAAGAAACTCATGGAGAGTTTAATGGGCCCTACACTTGAAGCTGCGTTTCTCTGGTCTACGAAACCTGGAGGCCTCATCCTCTGCCTAACTGATATTAGTCCACTGAGTCAGAGAGGTGTTTGAAGTTCAAACCACCAAGCAATGAATGGATGAATGTTTACTGACCTATGTGACTTGAGTAGAGAGGGCCCATCAGAGAGCACACCATAAGGGTGGTTAACCTGCCTAGTGAATTGAACCAAGTGAGGTTAGAACACAAACTCAAATCTGCTCGCTACTCTAGTGTGCTTATGCTAAAGTTAAAATTTCAGGATCACAAGGACAATCCCCCTGCATACTGCTGGTTGGTGAAAGAAATTCGGGAAGTCAAGACTGAAGATGATTGTTGGGACCCATATGCTGGTCTTGCCTGAACTATCCTTGAGAAATCCAGTGAGAGGGAGAATACCCTTGAGTCTCAGCAAATCAGTGAGCTGTTAAAAGAACTGAAAGAGCTGTGAGCCAGCAATCAGAACACTGCAGAAAATGTGAAAACCACGCCACCTGCACTTCAATGCAGAGGTTGTGAGATTCAGCCTGCCATGAAGGGGCTAGCACCCATGCTGTCAGACCCAGATCTGGCAGTGATATAGCTTGAAGAGATGAGGGAGCTCTGTGACTATAGTATAGTGTATAGTATAGTAGGTTTAGTGTGAGACTTCAGTCACATATCCGACAGCCTGTACATGGAAAAACTATGGTGGAGTGTAGTCTGAGTCTTGGCACAAGAAAGAGTACAGTCCCCACCTACTCACAACTATAAACCCAGAGAAGATTCTGCTCATTCTCCTGAACCCAAAATTCAAGTGTTTAGTTATGAGTTTGGAGGAAGATGGATGCACTAAAAAATCTTGCCATGCTCCTGAGGACCTGCGCCAGTAACTGCCAAACTGCTCAATCAGGTTCGACAAAGCAACATAAAGCTGTAGTAGAGGCTATCATGCAAGTCTTTTCCTCTAAGGCCACTGTGAAAAACCTGCTAAGATTGCTTCCCCAGACTGATCAGAGGTGGTGGGCCCCTCCATGGAGACCACGGGGCACATTAATGGTATCCCGACCTGAGTGTATTAGACAGCGGATCTCAGGTCACTATAATATTTAAAGTCTGGTATGACCAACACATGTCTGACCACCTGCTACAACCCTTCAAAGGACTGCATGTATGGGGTTTAAGTTATAAATCCTACCCTTACCTTAGATATTTACGCATATGGCTATCATTTTCTTCTATCGTTGCTGGCATGGATGAGCCCGTGGAGACTTTGGCCTTGGTCTGCCTGCCAACCAGCTTATATGATGGAATCCCTTTACTAATTGGCACTAATGCTCATATGTTTGGCTGATTAGCTCAGCTGTGTCATGAGAGACAAACCCGAAAGACTGGGTGAGCTTCTACACATCCATGCCATGGTGTGAAGAGCCTATGATATGCAGATGCAGGCTAAGGAGGCTGACAAAGATGAACCCGTGGAGTTGTGTGGAAAAAGACTCAGCGCCTTTTGTTTTGCCATCTAATATGCAGTGTAGTGTAGTGCAGCGAAGTGTGGATGAAAAGGATGTAACCAATAAGCTCCTTATGCTGGATGCTCTAGAGGAAGGAAAGCTGCTGGATGGGTGCCTAGTTAAACGTAGTATACTGCCTGCCCATGCTGGCGCATATGTCCGGAGGGTGGTGGTCCAAATCCAAAATGTGTCTGACTGAGATATTAAAATCAACTGAGGTTGTACCCTGGCTATGGTATATTGCACAGATACTGCAGTGTTACAACAAACACTATACCAAGGGTATGGTGAAGTAACTCTCAACACGTTCGATTTTGGAGAGTCCCCATTCCTGAAGAGTGAAGGATAAATGTTAGTTCTAAGATGGCACAGCAGAGTAAAGTGTTTTTTTAAAATAATGGGATGTTGGATGCATCACTGGTGCTGAACACCATATCATGCTTCACGATGAGAGGCCATTTTGAGAGAGGTCACGCAGATTGGCACCTGCCAACACTGATGATGTCTGACGCCACCTCCAGGAGATGTTAGCAGCTAGAATCATCCAGGAATCCCACAGCACTTATGCATCCCCATTGTGGTGGTTCAAAAGAAAAATGGTTCAGTGAGGAAGTGTGTGGATTACAGGACCCTTGACTGAAGAACCATACTGGGTCAGTATACGATGCCTCACATCCAGAATGCCCTTGACTGTCTTAATGGAAGTCAGGGGTTTCCGTCTTATATCTTAGAAGCAGGTACTACCAGATCCCAATAGCACCAGAGGATAGAGAGGAAAC
The DNA here is from genome assembly GCA_016271365.2 of Neoceratodus forsteri. Classification (NCBI taxonomy): domain Eukaryota; kingdom Metazoa; phylum Chordata; order Ceratodontiformes; family Ceratodontidae; genus Neoceratodus; species Neoceratodus forsteri. The sequence continues at coordinate 510,939,685 of CM028134.1, read as the reverse complement.
TGCATTATCTGTCCCCTGGCTTGTACAAATTCTTGCACGTGCCCCAGGGCATATCTGGAGTGCCAGCCACCTTCTAAAAATTAATGAAATGAGCTGTAGGAGACATGAACCTCTTGGAATGCCTAGCTTATTTGGACAATGTCATCATGTTTGGCAAAACACCGAAAAGCATGAGGCTCGTTTGTTCAAGGTCCTGGACTGGTTAGAAGAATTCGATTAAAATTGTCCATTGACAAGTGCCAGTTTTTCCAGAAATCTGTAAAATAGGTGGGTCACATTGTATCTGATGAAGGCATCCAAACTGACCTGAGCAAAATAAAAGCTTTAACCACCTGACCACAGCTGAACACCCTTAAAGAACTGCAAAGATTCCTAGATTTCTTTGGATACTATCAGTGCTTTGTAAAAGAGAACATCAAACTAATTCACCCACTGCTAAATCTGGCCCAAGGGTCTCCACCTACCAATCAGAAACTCAAAAGGAGTACTGTAAAAGAAGGTAGTGAAGTCTACTTCAAGGTCAATTAACCTTTTGGACCAGATGAAGCCTGAATTGTGATACAGCATTTTACGACTTCATCCACCAGCTTACACATGCCCCAGTACTTGCATATGCAGATCCAGCTAAACTGTATATACTACACACAGATGCCAGCTTAAGTGGACTTGGAGCCATGCTTTATGAAGAGTATGACCAAGGATTTCACCCCAGTGGAGTTTGCCAGTAGAAAGCTTGACATAGTCTGAGAAAAACTATCCTGTGCATAAACTTGAATTTCTCACTTTGAAATGGGCAATAGTAGACCAGTTTCATGAATACCTCTATGGCACTAAAATTCTAGTAAAAAAGACAATAATCCCCTCATGTACCGTATGTCCAAACCTCAGCCAAGTTGGATGCCACCGGGCACATATGGTTATCTGCTCTTTCAACATATGATTATTCGGTGGAGTTCCAACCTGACCTCAATCATATTGATGCCGATGCCCTGTCCAGAAGGCCTGTATCAAATTCTGAGTAGGTGAATATGTCAGAACAATCCATGAAGGATTTATGCCACAAGTTTGACAAAAATGAACACCTGTCTTCTGAAACCATAGATTGCTTAGTTGATTGTCTGGGGCCTCCAGAAACCTGCGTGTCTGTAGCCTACTGTAACTTTGCAGCCTTGAATCTGACACTCTGCCCCAATTCATCCCAGAAGACATACAAAGGGAGCAGTATCACGACCCCATGATCAAACTTGTACTGAATGCTATAAACACTGGAAAGAATGTTTCAACGTTATGGTCGAAAGATCAGAGAACTGCTTTGCTATTCAGAGAGAGGCATAAGCTCAAACTACAAAACAAACTGTTGTACAGAGAGCTTACCAATGGACAAGGCAAAGTCATTAAACAGCAATTAGTGTTGCCTTCTACTGTATGTTTAAACGTGTGGTCCTAAGAGCACTCCATGACCAAATGGGACATTTGGACAGTGAAAGAACAACCAGTGTAACCAGAGTCCTGTTCTACTGGCCTAGAATGGGTGTAGACATTGATCAGTATATCAAAACCTGTAGTCAGTGCCTCTAAAGCAAAGTCCAACCACAGAGACCAGCGCTCCTGGTTAACATCACCACTAGTGCACCCATGGAACTTGCATTTATTGACTTTTAAGCTTGGAGCCCTATGCAAAAACATTGGCAATGTGCTTGTCATGACAGATCACTTCATTCATTATGCACAAGCATACCCAACAAAGGACCAGAAAGTGGCCACCATAGCCAAAGTGCTTGTTGAAAAAATGTTTGTCCATTATGGTGCCCCACAGCAGATCCATTCCAACCAGGGAAGAGACTTTGAAAGCCATTTGATCAAAAAATGCTCTTTCTCTGGAGTGGAAGAAAGTCAAGAACCACTCCATATCATCCACAAGGGGATCCACAGCCTGAAAGATTAACAAAACCTTGCTGGACGTGTTGGGTACTCTTCACCTGAAAGACAAGTCAAGACGGAGTCAGCAAATAAGTACTTTAGTGCACGCTTACAATTGTACTCATAACAATGCAACCAGGTTTTCCCTATATAAATTAATATTTGGTCAAGAAGCATGTCTACCTATATATATTTGTTTTGGGATATCAGCAGATAAAATCCAAGCAGATAATACTCTACTGTATGTACAAAATCTCAAAGCCTAGATTAATCATGCATATTGGCTTTCTCATACGATGGCTGCAAGAAAACTTAGCCAACAAAGAGAGACATGACAAATGTGTTAAAGCTCAAAAGTTACATCCCAGAGACCATGTATTACTGAGAAATCTGGGCTTTCAAGGAAACACAAAATCATTGACCAGTGGAGGAACACCCCATACATTGTTATCAGCAAGCTGGATGATCTGCCAGTCTACAAAGTGCATCCTGAAAATGACCCATGAGCTGTAAAGACAATGCACCAAAATCACCTTTACTCACTGGCCAGATTATTACAGACTCTGCACCTCAAACTAATGTTCTTACTGGGCCTGTTACTAGATCTGCTGCTCAAAGGAAATAATCAAACCAGCCTTCTTCTCTTTCACAGCCAGAACCTCTGTCACGTTCTGCTGTAGTTAATGGTGACAATCATTCTTAGTCTGATGAAAGTGAATATGGGGTTACATACTAGCCTTCTTTCAAACTAGCTCAGTTGTTTCAAGGAAACCCTGTTTGTAACATGGGAGATGATGCTGAACCTTCAGAACTGTCTGGCCATCCAGCTCTCTCAACTACTCCAGTACTGCCTGATAGCGAGGAGAAAAGTATAACCTCAGAAGCAGCTGAATCACTATGTCTTGCAAAACTGTCCAAAACTGAAATAGCTAGCCTCGATCAAGACAGTGAGGAACAAAATGGTGAATCTTCAGTTAAAGCTGAGGTATCTGGACCTAGTGAACCTGAACTCATGTTAACCAGTAGTGCTAACTCTGAAAGTGCAAACAGTATTCTTAATGAGTCAAATTTTGTTGACCTATCACTTATGGATGACCCAGCTGCCACAGATGCAAGTTCTGTGTCCAATGCTGAACAGCAAAAGAATGCAGATGTTGAAAGGACTGTGCCACTGCCTACTTCACCCAGAAGATCTGGAACAGCTGTTAAACCTGTAGTACGCCTCAAGTATGATTCTCCAGGAAAGCCTGTAGACCTTCCTATGAATGTGGTTCATAAAGGGATGCATATCACTGCCAACTCCCTTCGTAAGATAGGTTACACTGAAGCTTCTAAGTTAGTGATAAAACCCTCCAATCAGTATCCTGAGGGTCATTTTGTAAAAAGTCCACAGTTAGCTGACAAGATCAGGTTATCAACTATGTGGATTTGTGGACAAAGAGTGGTACAGACGAGAGTAATGCATATAACTACCTAGCTAAGATAGTATGCAAATGAAAGATAAAAATGTTAAAGTGAAAAATGTAAAATGTCTAAGTAATACCATTGTGTATGCACAACCTTAGCTATAAGTGAAGCATGCTTATTCTTATGATGAATACGAATAATGAAACTGCACAGTAAATGTATATAGTATTCATGGTTACAACCTGCATATCATCACGAATAGTATTTTGTTAATCATAAATGTTTATAATGTATAGATCTGATGTGCAAGCCAAGTTTTCCTAGGCAGGGAAGAGTGTAGCCCCTCGCCCAATTGGGCTTACCTTAAGTGTCTTCCTGGGCTGCAGTAATCCCCACTGCCAGGTGGCCATCCTGCATAGTTAGTAAATCCATAGTTATTTGTTAATCCTAGTGATTTGAGTGAGAGTGCCATGATGTGCCTCTGTGCCTGTCCCTTTAAGATATTAGCCAGTGTGTATACAGTCAATGGTCTGGGCTGGGTCTAAGTGCTTCAAAGTTCACAACTGGCCAGGCACCATTCTAATTTGCTCTACTCTGCTGTCAATAGTGAAGCAGAGGGAGCTTTAGCTATTACTGTAAATTGTTTTCAGAAAGTCATAGCACTTACCCAGGATACACAGTTGAAGAACTAGTCCAAGACTTAGGATTTCTTTTGCTTCAAAAATCCCTTTATTGATGCCAAGTTTAAAAAAGCCACATGACCCACACTGAGTCGAAGAACCACACACCAAATCTCTAATGTTTCAATTCATCCAAGTCTTTGACAACTCTGTGTAACCTGAGTAAGTGCCATAACTTTCTGAATACAGTTTAGCATTGTGTCATTGAGCACCCCAGTACACTTTGGTGTGGCTCTTTTCCCTTCCCTCTATTGCTGTAAATGTTTATTTCTAATCTGCTGTTATATTTGTGTAACTCCCCAAGTGTGGCTTACCAGTTGCCACCCGTAGGACTCCCGATTCCTTCCCCCACCAGCCCACAGTCCTGCAGTCACTAAGTCTCCTACTGGACCCCACATGTGTTTCTGCTGCAGAGCGAGGCTGGAAGAGTAAGACATGAACGCTGGGCAGCCACTTGCGAGTGTGGCAGTGATTAGCACATTGCAATCGCATTTTAAAAATGCCACTTCTGTGGCAAAAACAGAGGTTCCCCATGATCCTGGACTCCCGACTAAGCTAATCAGAGTCCAGTGTTATGCCTGGGTTATACACCACCAACTGACCCACATGTAACCATAACCTTATACACCTACAAGTATTAGTGTTCTTACTGTTTTATTCATTATTTTTGCTATACTCATATTTGTCTGGAATGCATTTACCTATATGATATGTTTCTGCTATATACACTGTTTCTAGTTTCCACATACAGTCTGCTATAATCATAATCACTCACATTCTGTATTTTTCCACTATTGTAACATGTTGTATGCTTTTCTGATTACACTGCGAGTGTTTCCAGACTCACTGTCTCCAGTGAGAACTGATAACAAATTTTCCATTTATTGCTGACTATGATTTTCTCTTTGTCCTAAGATTTCTTATTGATGTTGCAACTTCATTTCCTATGAAATTGCCCAAGGGAGCCTCCTTATTTACATGCCTTATCCAATGCTGTATGTTTATCATATCTGTAACTGCACTATCTATCATATATAAATGTATGCAGACCAGCTTTTCTTAGAGAAAGAGGTCATACTTGTGGAATGGTGGGAAATCAGCTCCCTTGTGATTGCTTTGTCACATGTCTGACATGAGTATTTGTAATAAAACTTCTCTTTATTACATACTGCTTGTGGTATATTCTTTGGATAGCCAATCCAACATACAAGAATCTGATGGTAAGCTGGATCTACCGCAGCAATGGTGACAGTGGGAAATGTTACTTTTTGGTTAACAAAGGTACACTCATTTCCTGTTGGGAACTGAGTTCTAGGAATTAATTTTCCCCTACAAGTTGCTGTGAGCTACAGCTTGGGACTCTGGTTTAAAATCACGGACTGCAGTTCTACATTTTCTAGAGCACTGGCACTAGGAACTTCGATGTACAGTGTGCTGTCACACCCCTACTAAGTGGGCCTTAGGCAGATTTGAACCTCTCTACAGGCAGAGTGCTGCTCTGCATTTGACTGAACCTTAGGCAGTTTTGGGATTCCATGAAGCCAGGCTGCTTCCTTGTAGATTGTGGGGTCCTTTACAGGCACCAATATACGTCAGAGCCTTCTGTGTGTCCTTAGCTACCATGGTTCAAACACAGTTGCTGAGCCACAAACGGTTAAAATTTCCCTGCTCATTGACATGTTTAAAATATGAATGGAGCTGAGAGAAGACATCTCAGCTTATCTCACTGCACCCAGTGGGTGGGGCGTGCTTTCATGTAGTTAACTACAGATGATTTGGATCCATTAAGTTGATCTGTGTGCAGTATATCTCACTGTGACAGTCAACTATGATGTAATCTGCAAGAGGGCTGCTTTAGAGGCTTTCAAGCCTAAAAGGGTTAATGGCTACTGATCAATCGGTGACTGAACCATCTACTAAGTTTATTATGGACTTCCTTGAGGAATCCTCCTTGCTAATTGAATTCATGGACCAAACATTTGTCTGTTATGACCCTGGAAGAATTTTTTTTTAAATGGACAGATCATCAGGCTGGGTGTTGACCTTGTCATTGTGCTTTGGATTTATAGTGAGTACACTTTAATTATATCTGTTGGTTGATCAACCTTTCATTGAATTCTTCAAAGGATTTAAGTATAAAATCTTTTCTCTATACTATTCCTTGCTACTCACTTTAGGAAAAGCACTATGTTTAATAGTTGTATGCCTTATTTTGTTTTCTGTTCCATGAATGCATAGTTTATCTTTTGCTAGACTGAAAGCAGCCTAGTCAAGGACACGTTGTATCATGCATGCAGTTGAGATAATGACTAATTGGAGAATGTTCAAAACAGCAGAGACATTACTGTATTCTGGAATGAATCTTGAGGTCCAATGGTATCATCAGCTTCATTGACTATTATGGTGTGTTTGATTTTTAAAACTGTTTTGAAAACAGTAATTAGTGTTGGATGGGACGCAAGAGTTAAGTTTGTTCACTTGTGTTACTTATTTTTGAATTAGAAGAATCTTCTTTTGCTTGATAAAGGTTAGTCTTCATCAGTGATGTAGGGTTGAAGAATATGTTTTGAATGTGCCATCCTGGATTTTGATGTATGGAAATATTTGTAGTTGGGAAAATGTGCCTAATTAAGCAAATGCTACATCAAATTGTCACTGTTATCAGCTATCAGAGTCTCTAATTGTGTTTTCTGAAGCTACACAAGACAGACAGAACTCCAGGAGGAAGGAGCTACTGTTATAACTAAAACTTCTACTGGGACTAAGAACTAGATCTCTTGTACTGGGACCTTCAATTAAGGGTAAAAAAAAGGAGTTGGCATGTTTGTCAGAGGTAGTTGAAGCAAATTGTTCTCTGTTATCCGTGTTATCTGTGTACTTATCTAGGTGCTTGTCACAGGTGTCAGAAGAGAATTGTTATCTGTGAAATTAAGTGTAGAAAGATTTGCAAAGTAGGGGAGTGGCTTAGATAGAAGGAGCCAGGTTAAGACCAGATATAAATACTGTCCTAGATAGCTTCTGCCAGAGGACAGACAGAACTCCAGGAGGAAGGAGCTACTGGTATAACTAAAACTTCTCTACTGGGACTAAGAACTAGATCTCTTGTACTGGGACCTTCAATTAAGGGTAAACAACAAAAAAAGGAGTTGGTGTGTTTGTCAGAGGTAGTTGAAGTAAATTGTTATCTGTTATCTGTGTTATCTGTGTACTTATCTAGGTGCTTGTCACAGGTGTCAGAAGAGAATTGTTATCTGTGAAATTAAGTAAGTGTAGAAAGATTTGCAAAGTAGGGGAGTGGCTTAGCTAGAAGGAGCCAGGTTAAGACCAGATATAAATACTGCCCTAGATAGCTTCTGCCAGAGGACAGACAGAACTCCAGGAGGAAGGAGCTACTGGTATAACTAAAACTTCTCTACTGGGACTAAGAACTAGATCTCTTGTACTGGGACCTTCAATTAAGGGTAAAACAAAAAAAATGGAGTTGGTATGTTTGTCAGAGGTAGTTGAAGTAAATTGTTATCTGTTATCTGTGTTATCTGTGTACTTATCTAGGTGCTTGTCACAGGTGTCAGAAGGGAATTGTTATCTGTGAAATTAACTAAGTGTAGAAAGATTTGCAAAGTAGGGGAGTGGCTTAGCTAGAAGGAGCCAGGTTAAGACCAGATATAAATACTGTCCTAGATAGCTTCTGCCAGAGGACAGACAGAACTCCAGGAGGAAGGAGCTACTGGTATAACTAAAACTTCTCTACTGGGACTAAGAACTTGATCTCTTGTACTGGGACCTTCAATTAAGGGTAAAAAACAAAAAAAAGGAGTTGGTGTGTTTGTCAGAGGTAGCTGAAGTAAATTGTAATGTGTTATCTGTGTTCTTATCTAGGTGCTTGTCACAGGTGTCAGAAGGGAATTGTTATCTGTGAAATTAACTAAGTGTAGAAAGATTTGCAAAGTAGGAGTAATAGCTAGAAGGAGCCAGGTTAAGACCAGATATAAATACTGCCCTAGATAGCTTCTGCCAGAGGACAGACAGAACTCCAGGAAGAAGAACTACTGGTATAACTAAAACTTCTCTACTGGGACTAAGAACTAGATCTCTTGTACTGGGACCTTCAATTAAGTTTTAAGAAACAAAAATAAAAGGAGTTGGTGTGTTTGTCAGAGGTAGTTGAAGTAAATTGTTATCTGTTATCTGTGTACTTATCTAGGTGCTTGTCACAGGTGTCAGAAGGGAATTGTTATCTGTGAAATTAACTAAGTGTAGAAAGATTTGCAAAGTAGGGGGGAGGCTTAGCTAGAAGGAGCCAGGTTAAGACCAGATATAAATACTGCCCTAGATAGCTTCTGCCAGAGGACAGACAGAACTCGAGGAGGAAGGAGCTACTGGTATAACTAAAACTTCTCTACTGGGACTAAGAACTAGCTCTCTTGTACTGGGACCTTCAATTAATTATAAAAAACAAAAAAAGTTGGTGTGTTTGTCAGAGGTAGCTGAAGTAAATAGTAATCTGTTATCTGTGTTATCTGTGTTCTTATCTAGGTGATTGTCACAGGTGTCAGAAGGGAATTGTTATCTGTGAAATTAAGTAAGTGTAGAAAGATTTGCAAAGTAGGGGGAGTGGCTTAGCTAGAAGGAGCCAGGTTAAGACCAGATATAAATACTGCCCTAGATAGCTTCTGCCAGAGGACAGACAGAACTCCAGGAGGAAGGAGCTACTGGTATAACTAAAACTTCTCTACTGGGACTAAGAACTAGCTCTCTTGTACTGGGACCTTCAATTAAGGGTAAAAAACAAGCAAACAAAAAAGGAGTTGGTGTGTTTGTCAGAGGTAGTTGAAGTAAATTATTATCTGTTATCTGTGTACTTATCTAGGTGCTTGTCACAGGTGTCAGAAGGGAATTGTTATCTGTGAAATTAAGTAAGTGTAGAAAGATTTGCAAAGTAGGGGGAGTGGCTTAGCTAGAAGGAGCCAGGTTAAGACCAGATATAAATACTGCCCTAGATAGCTTCTGCCAGAGGACAGACAGAACTCCAGGAGGAAGGAGCTACTGGTATAACTAAAACTTCTCTACTGGGACTAAGAACTAGATCTCTTGTACTGGGACCTACAATTAATGGTAAAAAAAAAGGAGTTGGTGTGTTTGTCAGAGGTGGTTGAAGTAAATTGTTATCTGTTATCTGTGTACTTATCTAGGTGCTTGTCACACGTGTCAGAAGGGAATTGTTATCTGTGAAATTAAGTAAGTGTAGAAAGATTTGCAAAGTAGGGGGAATGGCTTAGCTAGAAGGAGCCAGGTTAAGACCAGATATAAATACTGCCCTAGATAGCTTCTGCCAGAGGACAGACAGAACTCCAGGAGGAAGGAGCTACTGGTATAACTAAAACTTCTACTGGGACTAAGAACTAGATCTCTTGTACTGGGACCTACAATTAAGGGTAAAAAAAGAGTTGGTGTGTGTTTGTCAGAGGTAGTTGAAGTAAATTGTTATCTGTTATCTGTGTACTTATCTAGGTGCTTATCACAGGTGTCAAGAAGGGAATTGTTTTCGGAAATTAACTAAGTGTAGAAAGATTTGGAAGTAGGGGGTGTTTAGGCTAGAAGGCAGCCAGGTTAAGACCAGATATAAATACTGCCCTAGATAGCTTCTGCCAGAGGACAGACACAGAACTCCAGGTGGAAGGAGCTACTGGTATAACTAAACTTCTCTACTGGGATTGTATTGTCCCTTCCTCCCTCCACCCCCACCCTAACCAGTTCTACTTTTATAGGCACAGGATTTAACTGACAACAGAACTTCCTGTTTGGGAGCAGGAAGTGAGTGATCACAGAACCACGAAATACTCACCATCCTAGAAGGGCAAGAGTAGCTCTCCATCCCCCCTAGCTCCTGGAGGTCTGACTCTGAGCAAGTAAGGAGACTACTGAGAAATGTAGGATCTTCTTATCTCAGAACAGGAAGATCAGGAGATAAAAGGGTGCAGAGGCAGTAAGTAGGGAGAGAAGGAAGAAAAAAAAGAAATAAACAAACAGAGGAAAGAGTAAGTATTCCAAATAACAGTTAGGGGGCCAGAAAAAAAGACATGATAGGAGTGGTGCAGTGCAGTGGCTGTGGAGCAGTGGTCTTCCAGGAGATGTTTTGGAGGATGCAGTGTTGTCCCATGTGCAGACACCTCTCTGGGCTGAGGGAGGGGGTTGCTCATCTCCAGGCTGAGTTGGCCAGGATTTGGGACCTCTCCCACCCAGAGACCACCAGGGTCACTGCCTTTGCCTCAGAGGTTGCCAAGAAAGAGGGTGGTTGGACCACAGTGGGCTCAGAGAGGGTGAGGGTGGTGGAACAGAGGCTTTATCCCTCCAGTTGTACCTCTCCACAATTTCTATGCCGTTCTGGAAAAGTGTGGTTCCTCTGTGAGGCACCTGCAGTGGAGACCAAGGAGGATGCTGGGAACCTCCACAAAGGAGACCAAGGAGGGTGGCATGGGACCCCAGAGGGAAGGAAACAACTCCTGGTGGGGGACTCATTGTTAGGAAGGTAGAACTGGGTGAGGGAAGGGAGGGAGGTGGCGAGGTCTGCCTGGCGCCATGGCTTGAGAGACAGGAGCATTCATCAGACCTGCAGGAGCAGCTGCACAGGGAGGGAGTTGGACGTCATTGTCCACCTAGGGGACAAATGGACCTGACTGAGAAAGGGTCAGAGCAGTGCAAGAAGCATTTTTGGAGATGGAGAGGGCCTTAGATGAACTGGTGCAGACAGTAACCTTTCTTGAGGTGCTGCCTGTCTATGGTACGGGTGAGGTTAGGGTGCTCCACACCATGGGATTCAATCAGTGGTTGAAAAACTGGTAGAGCTCAGGATTTGGCTTCATTTTAGGCCTGGAGTCCATTTGGGGGATGCAGGCCCAGATGGTCTGCATCTGTCCAGGAGGGGAACCAGATTCTAGGTGATAGGTTTAAATACTTCATTGACAAGTATTTAAACTAGCCAAGGGGAAGGCACTGGAAAGGAGCAAGGAAATCCTAGCCCCCAAAATATTTCAGGGTACTAAGTGAGGTAGACACCAACATAGAGATGTCAATAGGGAGAATGCTTGGGTAAATGGAGAAAGTGACAAATGCAGTAAGGACAGGGATGGGGCAAAGGGTAAGTCCATCAAGAAATGGAGGGTAATGAGTACCAACACCTGTAGTCTGGGCAACAAGCCCTGAACTGGTGGCTTTGATGGAAGAGGGATGCCTGGATATTGTAGCAGTCACAGAAACATGGTACACAGAGAACCATGAGGACTGGGATGTTAACAGGGTACACAACCTACAGGAGAGACAGGGAGGCAGAAGGGTGGGGAGTAGCTTTCTATGTAGGGGAAGGGATAAAAAGCAACTGAACAAAAGAGTAGCAGGAAGGAGAGGAGGCACTGTGGGTCACCTTAGAGACTGGAAATAGCACCACAATCCGCACAGGGGTTGTATATGACCCCCATGTCAGGGGAGGGAATGGATGATATGATAGAAGCCACTTAGATGGCAGAGAAAGGGAGATACTGTTGATGGGGACCTTAATGGTCCAGATGTTAAGTGGAGCACCTTGCTGCAGCCACATCCAAAAGCAGGGCCATTCTCGATGCTCCTTCTGATGGTGCATGCCTCAAACAGCTAGTTTTGGAACCCACTTGTGAGGGAGCAATCTTAGACCTCATACTCTCAAATGGGGACAGTGAGAGGATCTCAGATCTAGAAGTGGGTAGCCATTTGGGAACAAGTGACCACCAAGCAGTGTGGTTCATGATAACTCTGCTACAGAGTCAAGCCATACAAAAGTGAGGGTTCTGGACTTCAGGAAGGCTGACTTTGGCAAGATGGGAGAGTGCCTTAGAAAAGCACTGCAAACAGGCTAGAAGGAGGGTTGGAGCAACAATGGGCAATATCAAAACTGCCATCACAGAAGCAACAAGCCTTGTGTGAAGCAAACAAACAAATCAAATGAAAGAAAAAGCCACTGTGGTTCTCAAAAGAGGTGGCAGTGAAGGTTAGGGAGAAAAATATAGCATTTAGGAAGTATAAGGAAACACAGAAGGAGCAAGACAGAGAACTGCACCAGTTAAGGCAGAAGGAAGCAGTGAGGGTAGTCAGAATAGCAAAGGCACAAACTGAGGAAAAGATAGCTAACTCAGTTAAGAAGGGGGATAAAACCTTTTATAGATATATCAGGGAGCGTAGAAAGACAAAGGGAGGGATAGTGAGGCTGAATAGAATGGATGGTGGGTGGGCAGAGAGTGACAGTGATAAAGCAGGGATACTGAATGAATACTTCTGTTCAGTATTCACAAAAGAGGAAGTGGGGGAGGTGCCTAATCCAATTAACAGAAGCACTCTGGAGAGGCAGGTTGATCCCAGTCCTTTCACAGAAGAAAGGGTTCTGAAAGAACTCCTAAAACTGAAGGTGGACAAAGCAATGGGGCCATATGGAATTCACCCCAGAATTCTAAAAGAATTAAGTAGAGAACTAGTGACACCACTGACTATGCTTTTTAACAAATCATGGGAGGATGGTGTGGTACCTGAGGACTGGAAGAAGGCGGATGTGATTCCCCTTCACAAAAAGTGGGACCAAGACGGAGGCAGGAAACTACAGACCTGTCAGTTTGACCCTGTGGTAGGGAAAGTGATGGAATCACTTCTGAAGGAAAGAATTGTTGAGCACCCAGAGGCCAGTGGGCACAGGACCCAAAGCAGCATGGGTTCACAGGAAGGTCATGTCAAACAAATCTAATTGATTTCTTTTGACTGGGTGACGTAAGTAGACCAGGGAGGGGCTGTGGACATGGCCTACCTAGATTCTTTAGCAAGGCATTTGACACAGTCCCACACAAAAGATTAGTAGTCAAATTGGGAGTGGGTTCCAAGGTGGTAGCCTGTAAAACATTGGCTGAAACAACAAGACACAGAAGGTAATTATAAATCGAGTCCACTCTTGAAGAAAGAGGGTTACTAGTGGGGCACTGTGAGGGTTCAGTATTGGTCCAGTCCTTTTAATGTCTTTATAAGGATACTGCAGGGACCAGAAGGAAAGTATGCCCTTGCAGATGACACAAAGATCTGCAACAGGGTTGATACACAAGGAGGCGGAAAGGATGAGAAGGGACTTGGCAAGGTTGGAGGAATGGTCAGAAGTATGGCAGCTTGGATTCAATGCAAAGAAGTGCAAAGTAATGCACCTGGGAAACAAAAACCCAGGAGAAGATTACACAATGGGGGGTAGGTAGTAACAACAACTAAAATGGAAAAAGACCTGGGGTAGTCGTATCAGATGACCTTAAGGTTGGCAAGCAATGCGAGAAGGCAGTAGGGAGGGCTGGGGGGATGCTAGGATGTATAGGGAGAGGTATCACTAGCAGAAAACAAGAAGTTGTTATCCCCCTGTACAGACAGTCAGTGAGACCCCATCTGGAGTACTGCATCCAGTTCTGGAGACCCCATCTCCACAAGGACATAGACAGGATGGAAGCAGTTCAGAGGAGGACAACTAAAATGGTGCAGGGTCTGCAAGAGAAGCCATACAAGGAGAGACTAAAGGAGCTTAATATGTATACCCTTGAGGAAAGGAGGGAGAGGGGGGACATGATAGAAATGTTTAAGTACCTCAGTGGAATCAACAAAGTCCAAGAGGGTAGCATCTTTCAGAAAAAGAGATGTGCAAGAACAAGGGGACACAATTTGAAGATAGAGGGGATGGCTCAGGGGCAATGTGAGGAAGTATTTTTGCACAGAGAGGGTGGTGGACACATGGAACAGCCTTCCTGAGAGGTTGTGTGGTCTAAAACTGTGGGAGAATTCAAGAATGCATGAGACAGACTAAGGCAATTTTTGTGGGGCAGGAAGAAATAGGCTGTTGGTTCAATAGGATCTGCAGCTTATTCTCTAGGTGAGAAATGGGCAGACTAGGTGGGCCAAGCAGTCCTATCTGCCGTCAAAGTCTATGTTTCTAGGTTTTTTTTCTGTCGTAATGAGGAAAATCTGCTCGTAAAATGGCTGACATCTTTGGCTTGTGGCCAAGGGCTAATTCTGGTCTGCTGTGTTGGCACATTGTTTGCAAACTTTCCATCATTCTGATAAGCAGTTGGTTTAATGTTAAAGTAAGCGGACTGGTGTCATTAGTCTTGATTCAAGTTGATCATAGTTTGTTGAGAAAAAAAAAACAGCATGAAACAAAAGCTTGCAAAGGTTTTCTATGTTTTTTTCCCTTTTCCTTTCAAATATGGCTTCTTTGTCTGCCATTGTGTCAGTCATGATGATGCCTCAGCTGGTGGCTAGGAATTGTTCTTTTATCCGTAAAAACTCTCATTCAGAGTGGTGTTCAAGGACACTGCATCTACAGCTGGGTTTGGTCCAAGAAAACATCATTTGCACAGTATGTGACCTTTGGCAAGTCACTTGATCTCCTTGTCCTTTTGAACTGTACCTGTTTTTTTCCAGCTCAGCATTGATGTACCTCCCTAATTAAATCAGTATTTCTTATCCAAATGTAGCTTTGATGGGGTGTGCACATCAGAAGTACTTTTTAAAATTTCTTTTTTTTTCCCCAGCTCTCGTCATCTGTCTGTGACGTCAGGACTGCATTTTTTTCCCTCTGGGCTTGCAGCCATGAAGCTTCTTGCTATCTCCCCCATTTCCTTGTATGCCTTCCTTTATGGAAGCTCTCATGGCTTTTTGTCTTGTTCTGCATTCTTATCCCAATGCATCGTGACAGCGATCGGGGAGGGGCTGATCACCCCTGCATGTACATAAGCAGTTTACTTTAACTTCTAAAAGCTAGCTACATTTACCTAATGCCCCAAAAATATTAGAACTGTTTTGAGAGATTTCACCATTTATGTTACAGGCTCAAATTTATCATCTTTTAAGAATTTTTGTATGTACAAAATACCAGTATTGTAACTTATGTTATCAGAATGATGTATATGTTAATGATACAGTTCTACTGTCAAATTCAGAGAATTAGGGGTGCATAATTGTCTGGCTTTAGGTCTAATTAAATTTCATTTTCAGTAATCCATTGGAGTGTACTGATAGCTACAATATAAGCAATCCTACCCTCAAGGGTAGTCGAAGGCGTACCTCTGTATAAAGTTACTATAAGTATCAGCATTTTGAAAACCAGTGCTAACCTTCCACAAGGAGAATGCTCTGTGGAAGTGAGATGTTCCCTTTCATGGCTTGTGTTTTATTTTTTCCTTCTTGCAGGGATAAGACATTCCTTCATAAGCAACCACTGGTAATGTATAACAGCTCTTTAATCAGTGGCACTATTTCTTTATAATTTTATTATAGTTTGAATCATAGGGGGATACTGTATTGCCCTTATTATTATTTTATTTAATAAGTTAGGTCAAACCCATCTGTATTTATTCAGCATACAACCTTCCAGGTGATGACTGATTGACAAAGAAAGATTGCCAAAATATTTGTAGATAAATATCCACATCACTATTGTGGATAAAGTGTTATCTAACATTTATGCAGAAAACTGTTACAGGTAAATTTAATAGAATTTAGTATTGTATTGTCAGGCATCTGCTCCAGCATTGGACACCTACAGTATTCTATAATATCCGAGCTGCCTCTTTCATAAAAGAAGGAGCTCGGGGGAGCCAAAGGCATGAATTGTATATATGCCCACTCCCATTAACTGATTGCTTACATTAACAACTGTGTTAGCAACTGGTGTGATCTTAAGGGGCAGATAATTGTTGGAATTGTTAATGACATAGTTAACTACTAACGCATCATTGCATGCCTATTTATTTAGCAAATAACAGTCTAGGAATGGTATCAGCTGTATGTGTACTATTTAATACAGGCTGTACTCACTGATAGAAGGCTTATACAGTTCATCAGTGATGGTATGTATAACGCTGCAGCTGTTATCATTCTTAGTGTGGATTCACCATGTCTATGTTTTCCATAGATATGATATACTATAAGCCAAGCCTCCTGAACTATCTTAAAGAGCTTGGGGGTTGAACCATGCCACCTTACAACTTGCACGGTGGTTACAAATAAATACAATCCTTCTGGACCGACTGATCTACAGGTCAGAGATCCAGAAATGAGGAGGTAAACCACTGTCCTCAGTAAAGCACACACAAAGAAAAATTTTGTGTTTGCTAATAACCCATTTTTTGGTTACAAGTTAAAAAAAATACATATATATAGTACTCAAACATTATAAACCTGCTTATCATCTCTGCCTTCCCAGTGTGGTCTAGCACAACTGAACACAATCAATTTGCAAGTGGCTTTATGCCAACAACCAGCACCAGCCAGGTGCAAGTGCCTTGGCCTCAACAAGTAATCAGTGAGATGGGTGGAGAGAACCGTGTACATTCCCATATTCTTTCACATACCGCTTTCACAATATTATTTCAACAGTCATTCCTGACTCTGATGACAACTTCATTTTAAATGTGATCAATGTTTAATATGTATTTTATGCAATGTGCTTAATATGACTATTGTGTTACTGTGACAATGTTTGTGTCTTACGCCATTATGTTTTCACATATTGTTGCAGTTTATCACATATAAACTCAGCAAACTGCTCCACAACCATGGATGTTTTGGGGTATTAGGCTCATTTGAGTGATATCTGTCAGACTCACATGGGGGGGTACCAAGTACCAACCACTTACACTACAAATAAGTAGTTTTCAGAAGCTGAAATGTCTGAACAACACCCCCATGAATGGTTATTTCTTTCTTATAAATTATGTGCCACCATTCTCACTCCCAAAAAAAGGGATCAGCATTGCTGTCCCATCCAGATTAATTACAGCATGATAACCATGCACACCCAGTACCTTAGTGGTGGCCTCCACCAATCTATAGAATAAATGGCAGACTGCTAGCAATCAACAACCTCCTAAGGCCAAACAAGCTAATGGCACACTCCAGGTAGGCCTACTCACCAGAAGGTCACCAGCTGGCATCCAGTCTATATGCCAGGCCCAAGCACAACACACAGGTTTCTACACATGTACTGTACTCATACATCCATAGTATTGTACACCTCATTCCATTCCTAACACTGCTATGTTTTCATCTGTTGTTACCCCAACAGAGATAAAGCATACCCAATGTTCCAAGCATAACCCAGACCAACTAGTGGTCCAATTGCTTCATCACTTCCAGGTACCCTTGTAAATAATGTGTAAATACACACATAATATGGCAGAATATAAATTCTGCTTCAATACACCACTTCTAGATTTCATAGTGTCATGTTACCAGATCCCTTTGCAATAGAACTGATACATACTCAAGACCCAATATCAAAGCACCACATTACTGACTACCTACAGTAGGAGTATTACACCCTAGACAACAGAGTCAACAAAAGAGACCTTTTTAAATCCCACAGGTGCCACAGGCGCTATTGTATACCCCTGTGTTACATGGTGTATATGGCATGCTGCCAAAAGATAAAGGTTCAAAGTGCATATAATAGCGCACTTTCATTTCATGAGATAGGCCTAAACTAGGCGAAACAGCAACACATATGCAGGGAAACTATATATTTTTTTCCTTACTCTCACAACCTCTTCTGAGACTTGGTAACAGGATGTATTCATATGAATAAATAGTATATTCTTATTACTGGACCTCGACTTGCTCCTCCGAAAGTGCATGGCCGACGCCATCACTTGTCTATGTCGCACTATACCATAAACAAAGTCATTGCTAATAACCATACTATTTGCTTTTCCTTTAAAACAACTATATGTGAGTTTTAAAACTATGCTTTTAACAAAGTTTTTACAAGTTTTAGATTTTCATGGAGTGGTACTGGTAAGATCTTTAGCAACACTTGCAACCATTCTTTATGGCTGGTTTCCTAACTTGCTGGCACCTCATATGAACTGAGTGTTCTTCTATGGACTGTGCCTTTGGTTGCTCTTTCATGTATTATGTTCTTTATGAACACAGTCGCTATTTGTAGCAAATGTGCTTTTTACAACAAGTTATGCCTGTGTGGTGTGGCTATTCCATTGAAACATTCAATGGACAATCTCATGCAATCATTGCCAAGGCCTTTGCCAAACCAACCAACCAGCAGCCAGCTTCATGAACATTACCTTTCTTGCCATGCTGGTTCTTGTCTGCACAGCCCCATGTGCCATGTATGCCCCATGGGTTACAAACTTTTGACGAGTGACATTTCAAATGTTACTACACTGCTTTGTGGTTACCAACTTGAACCTTATGGACTGGTTCCTCTTTAAGGACATTGTTATTAGATTCTTCAGTCAGAAACGTACGCTGCCATTATCTGCCTTTTCCACTCTCAAAATGGACTGTTCTTTACAAATGGATAATGTCTTTAGCACTGTTTTTGCAAACAATGTTCTGTGATAATACACATCAACAATTTTTCATGTATACATATCCACTGTGGTGTTGACATGCCTAGTTTCTGTTTTGTGTTTTCTGATCTGACCATCTGTGATTACCCCTGTGTCAACTCCTGTAAAGGACTACTTTCACAGTCACCTGGACTATCTGTATGTAATAGACATGTAATTAATTTACATTATAAGTTTTTATGTGCTTTGAAAAGCAGATATTCAAATTGATGTTTTAACGATTACTAGTAGTTTATATCTTGTTTTAACTCATCCACTACTAACTCTTTGCTGTCTGAGGCATACTTTTAACCAGCAACTTGCACGGCTGCAGTTCTTTACAAGGCTCATGCCTCAGGCTTGTTGATGCAATATGACATACCATTGCTACACCTAACCATCTTCCTTTTGTTGTGTTGCCTTTTGAGCAAGGCAACAAAGAGGGGACTGTTGTGCCTGGGTTATATACCACCAGCTGACCCACATGTAACCATAACCTTATACACCTACAAGTATTAGTGTTCTTACTGTTTTATTCATCATTTTTTGCTATGCTCATATTTGTCTGGAATGCATTCACCTATATGATATGTTTTTGCTATATATACTGTTTCTAGTTTCCACATGTATTCTGTTATAATCATAATCACTTACATTCTGTACTTTTCCAACATTGTAACACATTATATGCTTTTCTGATTACACTGCAAGAGTTTCCAGATTCACTGTCTCCAGTGAGAACTGATAGCAAGTTTTCCATTTATTGCTGATGACTGACCTCACTGCTACAATAGCTGAGGCAGGACTAGACTGGGTTGCTGTAACTGAAACATGGTTCACAAACAATCACGGTTGGGAGGTGACTTTCCCGGGGTACAACTTGTTCAGGAGAGATAAGACTGGGAAAAAGGGAGGGGGTAGCTATTTATGTTAAGGATACCATCAATGCTATGGAAATGCAGCAAGCACAAGGGAAACAGAGGATCTATTGATCACAATCAGGGCCGGAAGCTGGAAATCCATTTGGGTAGGGATAATCTACAGATCCCCAAATCAGGAGGAATCTAGGGATAAGGAAATCATGGAAACAATCTTCTAGATGTCAGGCAAGGGGACGTGGTGCTGGTGGGGATTTAATCTGCCAGATATAGATTGGAGTACCCACACAGCGGCATCACAAAAAGCAGAATTCCTAGTCACATTACAGGAAGCAGGCCTAAGTCAACTAGTGACATCACCCACAAGGTAATGCAATTCAAGATCTGATATTCACAAATAGCGATAGGGTTCTGGGCATCAAAGTGGGGAACCACCTTGGTGACAGTGACCATGATGGTATGGTTCAGGGTAAAAGGACTGAAGACTCACACACTCCAAATTGAAGGTCCTGACTTCAGGATGGAAACTCCACAAAATGAAGGCCTGCCTGAGGGACAACCTCAGTAACACAACAGAAGGAAGTCATTGGGAATGTTGGACAAGGTTGATGATGCAATAACAATGGTCACATCACAGTGTGCCCATCAGGTTAGTAAGAACAAAGAGGAAAAAAACACTATTGTTTTCTGCTGAGGTGACAACCACGGTGAAAAAGAAGTATATAGCCTTTCAGAAAGTACAAGAAGTCAGGGAACAAGGTGACAAAACAGAATACAAACAGAAACTGAAAGAGACAGGAAAAGTAATGTGAAATGCAAAAGCTCAGACAGAGGTTAGGATAGCTCAGGAAGTAAAATGGGTAACAAAACCTCTACAGGTACATACAAGAAAATAGGAAGATCACAGGGGCATTGTTAGAATTACAAAAAGGATGGACAACCCACAGAGTAAGATGGGAGAAGGCAGAGTGCTGAATGGGTGCTTCTGCTCAGTCTTCACACAGGAAACAGATGGAAATGGACCAACAATAGGCATAAAGTGTCCAAATGAAGGAATTGACACAGGTCCCTTCACAGAGGAAAGGTCCTACAGAAAATAGACAAGTTAAAGGTAGATAAAGCTATGGGGCATGGGATGCACCCAAGAATACTTAAAGAACTTGGAGAAGAACTGGCAGTCCTTTATCAGTGCTCATCAACAAATCTTGAGGAGGCGGGAGGTGCTGGAGGATTGGAAGAGCAACAGTAGTACCACTCACAAGAGTGAAGTGCAGGATCAGCCAGGAAACTACCATCCGTTAGTCTGTCAGTCATGGGAAAACTGATGGAGCCCCTGCCAAGGAAAGAATTGTAGCTTTTTCGAGCAAACTGATCAGCTCAACAACAATCAACATGGTTTCATGGCAGGGAGGTCCTGCCAGACAAACTCTAGCTTGATTTTTTTCAATTGGATCACCAAAACAGTGGATCAGGGTATGGTGGTGGATGTGGTTTACCTGGACTTCAGCAAAGCTTTTGACTCTGTTCCGCACAGGTGACTAGTCAAAAACTAGAGAACATGGGAGTCGGGCCTTGGGTAACAAACTGGGTCAGAAACTGGTTACGTGGAAGAACTCAAAGAGTATTAGTGAATGGCACACTGTCAGAAGAGGGAGGATGACTCAGCGGGGTTCCACATGGCTCAGTTCTGGGGCTGATCCTCTTCAACATATTCATCAGTGACATTGCAGATGGACTGAAGGAAAGGTTTGCCTCATTGCAGATTACACCAAAATCAGCAACAGGGTGGACACACCAGAGGGACAGCATATCATGGAAGCTGATCTCTGAAAACTAGAGGAGTGGTCCAGGACCCGCAGTGAAGTTCAGTGGCAAAAATGCAAGGTCATGCACCTGGGAAAAACGTAGCCTAAGGAAACTGTACTCAATGGGAGGACAGCAGCTGGTGGCTACTAGGCAGGAGGGCCGAGACCTGGGGTGATTATATCAGATGACCTCAAGGTCAGTAAACAACGTGAAAGACAGTACTAAAAGTTAGTGGCATCCTGGGATGCATGGGAGAGGCATCACAAGCAGAAAGCATGAAGCAATCATGCCCCTTTATCAGTCCCTGGTGAGGCCCTCACCTGAGTTATTGTGTCCAGTTCTGGAGGCCACACCTCAGGAAAGAGACATGATAGGCTGGAGACAGTACAGGGAAGGAGCAACAAAGATGGTGCACGGCTTGCATCAGAAAACTGTACAAAGCAAGACTAGATGACTTCAAAGTATACTCCCTAGAGCAATGCAGGAATTGTGGGGACATGATCGAAACATTTAAATACCTTAAAGGCAACAACAGGGTGCATGTGCAGCACCTCTTTCGGTTAAAAGACAACAACAGGACTAAAGGGCATGACCTTAGACTTAAGGGAGGAAAGTTCAGGAGCAATATGAGGAAATTCTTCTTCACAGAGCATGATGTGGAACCATAGAATAGCCTGCTGGGGGTGGGGTGAGCCCAAGGTGGTGGGGGATTCAAGTGGGCAATGAGATGGTCAATGGTAGGATACCCAAGCAGGCAGCTAAGTAAGGGGGTTTGAAACCAAGGGCAGACTTGATGGATCATCTGATCCCCATCTGTCGACAACTTCTATGTTTCTATGTTTCTATGCTGACTTATGATTTTCTCTTTTGTCCTAAGATTTCATTGATATTGCAACTCATTTCCTGTGTAATTGCCCAAGGAAGCCGCCTTTATTTAGCATGCCTTATCCAATGCTGTATGTTTTATCATTCTAACTGCACTGTTATCTATCATCAAGGCCCCTAGAATTCTGTGGCTGCAGAATTTTGTAGAACTTGCAATCTATCGTAGAACTTCTGTGTGCCGCAGAATTCACTCTTCTTGGTGAGTTTTTATTAATATTTCTGTTTATCCATAGAGTCTGTTTCCTTCCCTCTTGTTATATCCAAACCCCCATATGCTCAGAATGTGATGTTATCATTGCTATAACATCATCAATAAGCTAATGAAATGGCTGCACTCTGCAACAGAAATGAACAGTCACTTATCTACCACAGCTCCCACTGCCAGAGACGGTGGCACAGCAAATCATGTCTGGGGATACAGTAGTTGCTCAACCTGCACTACACCCTAATACAATTTCAGTCTTACATTATTGCACTAGGGCCAACCTAAACAAAACCTCTGTCAATAGCACAGACCTGTTAAGTCCATATCTCACTTTCTACAAACCTATTTGTGCCTTTAAGGTATAGAGATGCAATCTGAAGTGAATAACTGGTAAATTGAATTTAACTGTAATTTTGAGAAAATAAAGTATATGCCCAGAAAAGTGGAATATAATAATGTGTAGACCTGTTGAAGAATAGACCTGTTAAATAAATAATTGCACTGTAATGCATTTTTGCCAGGGGTTATTGATTTGTATATTGTCACTGGTTGATAGAATCCATCTAAAAGTTGGAGAAATGTTGTGTGTGGGGACAGCTGTTGGAGGCAGAGGGTAGCACTCTGTGCTTCCGTGCGGCAACTCAGGTTCAGAGATTAGCTCTGGGAGCTGGCTGGGCAGTACAAGGATTGGTGGAACACATCACTGCTCAGAGCCTGGGAAGGTATGGTGCAGTGTCTCTGTCACATGGTGGGCACATTATGATGGGCTGAAGAGCTCTATCTCACTATCGTTTCACATGCATGTCATGGCCTGATGGTGTTATGCAATGTGTCAGGGAAGCGGGTTGACATGAAAAATTAGTTTTGCAATGCTCCTCTATTCCATTTCCAATGGGACCTGTATGAATGAGGATGCAAGTTCATGGAAATAAAAATAAAATAATTATATATATATATATATATATATATATATATATATATATATATATATACACACACACACACACACACAAATACAGTATCTCTGTCTCTCTCATCACACTCACACACACATATTTGTATGTATGTTACAGATTGCATATAAATATATAAGTGATCACAGTGGGAACCTCATGAGTGTTGTAGAAAGCACATACACATATGTAAGTGATGGACAGTGGAAACCTCATTAGTGGGATACGATAGCATGCTATAGTAATACATTATTTATCATATAGATCCCTCTGCATATCTCATTTATGCAACAGGCTAGGACCTTAAGGGAGAGACATTTGTTTTGCTTTTTCAGGCATAAAATTGTTTTATGTCTGTTATTTTTGAATTAATGTTATTGTGCTTTCCACCATCCTGATTGCTATAACCACTGTCATGAAAGTGAAGTCAGGATGACAAGCTGACACTGTGATGTGATTGTTTGTTAGTGCCACAGAACTTCTGCAGAAATTACAAACCACACGCCGCAAAGTTCTGTGGCAAATGGTAGTCTTGCCAGCAGAACTTGGTCCCACTGTGCACGCTTGAAAAGTAGTGAGCCCTGTCTATCATATATAATTGTAGAGCTCACCGCTGTATTGGTCTTCACTCCCTCAAATCTTTAGGCCGTGAGGACTTCTTTGCTGACCCTTTCACACGGGTCATCGGACTATCTTATGTCCGTTTTTAATCAATGGGTTTACTCTTTACGTTAGTTCGCTGCCCTCCTTGGTAAAAGGTACTGAGGCGGTTGGAGGGTCGTCGCCGAGATGGTCATTACCTCTCGAACCGCTGCTCGCGGCTCCCGTGTCTCGGCGCTGTCTCGCGCCCGACCCTCCAGCAAAAGTTTGCTCGATGGGTCTTAGTGCCTCGGCGCCAATCCCACTAGTGTGAATGAGTGGTGGAGACTGCGTCCAAGAAGATCAAAATTACAGGTAGATACGTAATTTTCCTTTTCTCTTTATCTCATGTGGTGCTTTGCATCACAGCACATCAAACTCACCACACACTGCCTATAACTGGCACCTGTGATCTATGCTGGCACAGGTGTTAGCATCGTGTCTTATTCAAGAGGAATCTGGCAGCCATTACCCTCTCTGCACAGGGTCTGGAGCTTGCAAGGCATCAAACAAGGCATTGTATAGCGTAATAGGGTGGCTTCAGACTGGTAGGGACAGCGATCTGCATTAACGGATGGCATGGCTTTGCCTGTCAAGATTGTCATCCATTGCCCAGCCCAGGTGATTTCCTCCACACCTTCCAGGCAACCCATCTTTCAAACACCATGAAGTCTTGCTATAATTAGGACCATTGCAGTCATTCCCCCAGTCTTGAGAACTGCCCAGGAGAAACAGTTAACTCAAGAGTGATCTGGAGGTTCCACAGCCTTGAGCTGTTCCATCTATCTGGCCAGTTTCAAATGAAACTGCCAGATTCTTCTCCGCTTCACTGAACAGTCGCTCGGATATCAGCTCCTTCAGCTCGGTTCATTTCGCGGTTCAAGCGAGTATTTTCAGTTCATTGAACCGGCAATAAATATTTATTTTACGCATTTCGATTAAAAAGCTCTATCTAGTAACACGTAAGTACAGAAATTAAGTCTGTGTGGAAAGTCATTATCGGTTCGGTTTTGAACCGTCGGTTGAATAAATACATGTTTTAAACTGTTTAGTTGGCTTTTAGAGTCGGTTCCCGGTTCTTATCGGTTCTAAAAACCTAACTTTAGTAGGGTTTTCAAATACCGTGATTACGGTTAGGAACCGATAAGGGTCTTGCCTGGCACTGCCATCAAAGGGCAAGTTTTGGTTAGGCTGGCATTATGTCTGAGAAACCCAAAGAAAAACCGGGGCCCACTGGGTTTCAACACTGTGATGTCTGTGGGGAAGCCTTCGCCAAGGCTGACCCACACACCACTGTGTTTATTGTCTGAGGGCTGACCACCTCCTGTCAGACTGCCAGGTGTGTAAGAATTTCCCTGCAGCCACCCTGGAAAGAGATTGGGCGGCTCAGGGAGCGAGAGCCAAAAGTCCAGCTGACCGGATGGCCTGCCGGTCCAGTACCCACTAGACCAGAGGGTGCCCTCTGACCGGGGCGGACTTCCTCCCGGGCAAAGAAAGGCTGGTTCAGGAACCAGTCCAGCAAAAAGAAAAGAAATCAGCAGGTCTGGGTACAAAATTGTCTCCAACTGCTGAGAGATAACTAAAGCCATTCAGATTGTCCAGTCTTTGTCTCAGGCTGTCCGAGCCCCCTGCATCTGGGAAAAGGGTGGCTCGTTCAGTCTTAGTGGTTCAGGATTATGATGTTGAGGATTTTTATGAACCACATGAGGGGAGGAGGATTTTGATCAGTATGTTTGTGATTGGGAAGGTCTGGGCGTGCCCATTGACGGACATCTCTCCAGATAGACCTTTAGAATCTCCCCTATGCTGTCTGAGTCCCTTCTCTGTTTATGTTTTACAAAAGGTGGCAGAAACCCTCCAGCTTCCCTTAGAAGAGGCTGTGGATGAGCAAGAGGAGCCTGATTATGTGGAAATGATGGATATTCCAGAGACTAGGAGGTTGTCTATTCCTTTGCATAAGTCATTTAGGGAAGCAAACAACAAAGATTTTAAAATCCTCATTCTGTCCCTCCTGTAGATAAAAAATGGACAGAAGGTATACTTTGTCGAGCTCGGATACAGACTTCCTCACTGAGCAAGTGTAGTCATGTAGGTGTGGTACAAGCTGCAGCCTGTGACAAGGCTAATATTCCTGGCCTCACATCCTCCTGACAAAAGGTTCCAGGAAGATTGATGCCATGGCAGCAAAAACAATATATGGCAGCTTCTTTGCAGGACTCAGGCAGGCTAATTATATGGCTTATGTTGCTAGATATCAGAAATCTAGATGGGACACTATATTGCAGTTAGCTAAGCAGGCCCAGGAGCCAGCTGGCTAGTGAGTTGGAACAAGTGGCTGCTGATGGCATTGAAGCCTCTAAAGTTCAATTTCATACTGCTGTTGATGTTAATGATGTTTCCTCTAGGGTCATGGCCACTTCTGTAGCTTTCCGTGAGTTGGCATGGCTCAGATGCACTAATCTGTCCCAAGATACTCAGTCAAAGGCTATGGATTTTCCTGTATCGGAAATTCTCTGTTTAGTGATCAAACAGAAAATTATATGAAAAAGATGGATGAATATAGAACTACCTACAAAAGTACCCAAAGCTAAGGAAAGGCATGCCACTCCACAAGAAGGCATGCCCCAGAACGAGGTAGGGCCTTTCTACAGGCCTTTTCCAAGCTCAAGCCTCCTCTGCTTTTTCACAGAGGGGTTTTTTCAGAGGCAGAGGTAGACGGGGCACAGGGAGACAGTCGCCCTCCCCTCAGCCTAAAGCTCCTGCCAAGCAGGCACCCTGATGGGGTGCCCAGGGCCGATTCTCCTGTACCAGTGGGGGGCAGGTTGGCTTATTTCAGCCAGAACTGGCTGTCCTTAACTTCGGACAGGTGGGTTCTGGAAGTAGTAAGCCAAGGCCTGGATTCTCAGCTTCAAACAGTTTCCAAAGATGAGAGCCAGGCAATTTCCACCATAAACTCTTCAGAAGCCCTTGCTTTGGAAGCAGAAGTTTCTTCCCTCCTGAATTGCAAAGCAGTGGAAAGGGTTCCCCTTGCCATCAGGGCAAGGACTGTACTCAAGATATTTTCTTACCCAAAAAAGACAGGAGAATGGCGCCATCTTAGACTTAAGGTACCTGAACAGACATCTATTAAAGCCAAAGTTCAAAATGTTAACTCTAGCAATGATTTTGCCCTCCCTGAGGCCAGGGGACTGGTTAGCTTCCCTGGACCTCAGGGACGCCTATTTTCATGTCATGATCAGGCCTTCTCACGAAAGTACCTCAGGTTAGAACTGCTCTCGGGCCACTACCAGTTCAGAGCAATGCCCTTTGGCCTAACCTCGGCGCAAGGGTATTCACAAATATGTCTAGCTGTGGTAGTGGCTCATTTAGAGAAACAAGGGATTGCTGTGTTTCCCTACCTGGATGACTGGCTACTAGTGGGTCAGTCTCCAGACCAGGTAAAATCTCACTTGCAGGTCACCCAGCAGCTTCTCACTTCCCTGGGGTTCCTGCTGAACTTACAAAGTCAGTTCTGGAACCTGTTCAGGTTCTAACTTTCATAGGTGCAGAGTTGAACACAAAGTTAGCCAGGGCATTTCTCCTCGGAAGAGCGGACAGGCTCATTGCCCTGGCATCCTCCTTTACCCTACGGGTCTCTCGACCAGCAAGGCATTTCTGCAACTCCTAGGGCACATGGCTGCTTCCACAGCTGTCGTGCAGGGAGCAAGATTTCAGATGAGGACATTCAGTTCCACTTGAGGTCCTATTGGTCCCAAAGGAGGACCCCTTACCAAATTAGTTCAGTGACCAAAACCCTGATCCTGGCCCTTCAGTGGTGGCAGGATCAAGGCAATCTGTCTCAAGGGGTTCCCTTTCTACCCGATTCCTCTCCTCACCCCTCACCACTGGATGCCTCCCTGTTAGGGTGGGGGGGGGCTCATTAGCGACCTTTTCCACTCAAGGGTGTGGTCCCCAGGAATCTCTGCTCACATCAATCTTTTGGAACTCAGAGCTGTTCTTTTAGCTCTTCAGGCTTTTCAGCTGTTGTCCAGAACAAAGTAGTTCAAATCAGGACAGACAACACCACAACAATGTAGGTACATCAACAAGCAAGGGGGGCACTCGGTCTTCAGCCTTGTGCACCGAAGCAATCAAAGTTGTGGTCTCTGGCTTACTCCCTAAACACCTCCCTGATGCAATTCACCTTCCAGGAAAGGACAATGTCCTGCGGATGCTCTCAGCAGGATTTCCCAGGGCCATCACGAATGGTCTCTGAATCCTCAGGTATTGGGGTCGGTCTTTTGCCAGATGGGTAGCCTCAGATAGATCTCTTCGCAGCCCCAGACAACCATCAACTTCCTCTATTTTGTTGCAGGCCTCCAGTGCTGGGCTCAGTCCCCCTGGACGCCTTCCTGCTGGATTGGAAGGGGAAATTCCTATATGCTTTTCCCCCCTTCCCTCTCCTCTTCAGGGTATTGGTGAAAATCAGAACTCAGCCCTGCAAAGTGGTTCTGATCAGCTCCAGACTAGGCCAGACAGCCCTGGTATCCTCTTCTCCTGTCCCTGACAATCCACCCCCCTAACCTTGCCCAGGACCCACGACTTGCTGACCTGTGCACAGGGAGAGTGTAGTACCGGACCTCAAATCCCTCCACCTCAAGGCTTGGTTCTTGAGGAATTAGAATTTGCTGATTTACACCTTTCTCAAGGGGTCATGGATATTTTAAAGGCTTCTAGGAAGCCTTCCCACCGAGGCTACTTACAATTCTAAGTGGAAGAGGTTTTCCTTCTGGTGTTGAGAAACAAATTGTGCCAGAATCTGCTGACCTGGCCACTTTACTGGACTATTTGGCCCATCTAAATTCCCTAGGCCTTAGACCAGCTACCTTGAAGGTTCATATGACAGCTGTTTCTGCCTTTGTTTCCATAGGGAAGCCTGTTTCTCTTTCCTCTCACCCTGTGTTTTCTAAGTTTTAAGGGGTTACTTCATACTAACCCTCCCTTTAGAACCAGCCTGCCTGGGACCTGAATGTTTGCATTGCTCGTTAATGCAACCTCCTTTGAGCCCCTTTCTTCTGCAGATCTCAAGTATTTAACTTGGAAAACTGTTTTTTCTAGTGGCTATCACTTCTGCGGACGTATAAGTGAATTGCAAGCCCTTCGGTGGAAAAGGATTTTATTTCTTTTCACAGGGATAAGAGGGTCCTCAGGACTAACAGAAAGTTTTACCAAGAGTGGTTTCAGATTTTCATCTGAACCAGTCCATTTCTCTCCAGTGTTTTCACTGAGCATTCTTCCTCAGGTGAGAGGAAACTACACAACCTGGACGTTAAAAGAGCCTAAGCTACTATGTGGAGCGTCCAAAGGGTCACAGGTTGAATCCTCCAACTCTTCCTTACCTATGGAGGGTTGGCAAAGGGAGACCTGCCACTAAGAGGACAATTGCAAGGTGGATTGTCTCTTGTATCCAGTTCTGTTACCAAAAACTAGGTAAGAGGCCCCCTCAGGACTGAGGGCCTCCACCAGGGGTACAGCTGCATCTCTAGCGACGCTGGGGAGATATTCCCATTTGGAAATTTGTCAAGACTGCTACCTGGAAAACAGTTCACACCTTTACCAAGCATTATTCCTAGACGTCCAGTCCAGGGAGATACTCGTTTAGCACAGCTGTTCTTGAGCCCTATTTCCTAAGTAGGTTCTGACCCTCCTCCATGGAGGTACTGCTATGTAATCTGCAATGGTCCTATATAGCAAGACTTCCATGGTGTTTGAAGAAAAAATTACTCACCTTAGTAATTGCTTTTTTTTCTCATGGAGTCTTGCTTAATAGGACAACCCTCCCTCCACCCTCTCAGAACTCCTACTTGGGTATGGGGTTGGCAAATTAGTGCAAGCACTGTGTCATGCCATTTAAGTCTCTCTAGTTGGGTTGGGGAACTAGGTATTTCTGTTTTGTTAAGTGGTAGAGGGCCCCTCTCTAGACTTGAGTTTTTGGGAGAGGGTCCTATTAGTGCTTGTAAGGTGTTCCTAACAATAAATATTGTTGTTGTTATTCTGTGATTGTTCTTATTCTTCTAATGATAGGTAGCCAATGGCTGGTGTAGAGCTTTTCCACACAGACTTGCTATATTAGTTTAGCTCCGTAAAGAACCTGGCAGTTTCATTTGAAACTGGCCAGATGAAACTTTGAACAAGCCCTGTGGAACTCAGATCACTCTGGAGTTAACTGTTTCCTCTCCGGGGCAGTTCAAGACTGGGGAATGACTGCAATGGTCCTAATATGCAAGACTCCATGAGAGAAAAGCAATTACTAAGGTGAGTAATTTTTCTTTTTCCTGCAGGGCGAGGAGGACTTTGCAGAGGCATCTTCTGTCTCCTGCCCCGGCCATAGGGGACACCTCCTCTGCCTGAACAGCCGTAGACCATGTAGCTGGCCTAGTATGGCAAAGGTGGTCCCTTCTGTGTCTCCACACGGAGGCTGAGAGAATCTGTTCCCTCAGGGCAGTTCAGGTCCCCTTAGAGGCTTGAGTACTCACCCAGCAGTAATGAATGGTGAAGATTGACAAGAGTAAGATATGTAAAATTATATCCCTACCATAATTCTTGATCTTCCTTTGTATCTTCACCATTCATTCAAACAACTTATGAAGTCTTACTATATTCAAACACCATGAAGTCTTGCTATAATTAGGACTGTATGCAGTAAGCCCTTGGCTCTGAACTGCCGGAGATGAAATAGTTAACTCAGTGTGACTCTGGAGTTCCACATGAGAAGCTATCCAAAGCTCTGTCTGGTTAGTTTCAAATGAAAACTGCCAGATTCTTACTCAGCTTGCACTGAACAGTCGCTCGGAGATCAGCTCCTTCAGCTAGGTTCGTTTTGCGGTTCATGCGGTTTTATTCGGTTCATTTGAACCGGCAAGTATTAAAAATTACAGCGGTTTGAGGTTCCAGAAGCTCTATCTGGTAACCGTGAAGTACAAAAAATTAAAGTCTGTGTGGAAACTCATTATAAGTTCCTCTGAACCCGATCGGTTCTTAAAAATTGTTTTCTGTCTTTAGAAGTGAGGTACCTGGTTCTTATCGGTTCTAAAAACCTTTACATTTCTGGGTTTTTCCAATACCCGTACACGGTTAGGAACCGATAAAGGTGTCTTCTAGTACGGCCAAAAAGAGGCAAGTTTTGGATAGGCTGGCATTATGTCTAGAAGCAAAGAAAATCCGGGCCCACTGGGTTTCAACACTGTGATGTCTGTGGGGAAGCCTTTGCCAAGGCTGACCCACACCACTGTCTATTGTCTGGGGGCTGACCACCTCCTGTCAGACTGCCAGGTGTGTAAAATTTCCCTGCAGCCACCCTGGAAAGAGATTGGGCGGCTCAGGGGCGAGAGGCAAAAGTCCAGCGGCCGGATGGCCAGCCGGTCCAGCACGGCTGGACCAGAGAGTGCCCTCTGACCAGAGCGAGACCTCCTCGGGCAAAAAGAAGGCTGGTTCTGAGGAACCAGTCAAAGTAAAAAGACAAAGAAATCAGCAAGTGTGAGTCAGTTTTGTCTCTCCTTCTGCTGCAGATAGCTAAAGTCATTCAGATTGTCAGTCTTTGTTCTCAGGGACTTGTTGAACCCCTGTAGTTGGAAAAGGGGGTCCGTTCAGGTCAGTGGTTCAGGATTATGATGTTGAGGATTTTATGAACCACAGGAGGGATGAAGGTTTTGATGATTGTAATTGTGACTGGGAAGGTCTGGAAGTGCCCATAGAGCGGACATTTCTCAGACAGACCCTTAGTCTCCCCTTTGTTGTCTGAGTCCCTTCTCATTTCAGGTTCTATAAGAAGGTAGCGAAACCCTCAGCTTCCTTTAGAGGAGGACAGCAGACGAGAAGGAGCCTGATTATGTAGAAATGATGGATATTCAGAGTCTAGGAGGTTGTCTATTCCTTTGCATAAGTCATTTAGGAGGCAAACTCGAAGATTTTAAAAATCCTTTTCTGTCCCTCCTGTAGATAAAAAATGGACAGAAGGTATCTTTGTCAGGCCTAATACAGACTTCCTCACTGAGCAGTGTAGTCATGTAGGTGTTGTTCAAGCTGCAGCCTGTGACAGGCTAATATTCCCCTGGCCTCACATCCTCCTGATAAAGATTCCAGGAAGATTGATGCCATGGCGAAAAACAGTATGTGGCAGCTTCTTTTGGGACTCAGACAAGCTAATTATATGGCTTATGTGGCTAGATATCAGAAATCTAGATGGGACACTATATTACAGTTGGCCAAGCAGGCCCAGGGCCAGCTGGCTAGTGAGTTGGAACAGGTGGCTGCTGATGGCACTGAAACCTCTAAAGTTCAATTTCATACTGCTGTTGATGTTAATGATGTTTCTTCTGGGTCATTGGCACTTCTGTAGCTCTCCGTGAGTTGGCATGGCTCAGATGCACTAATCTGTCCCAAGATACCCAGTCAAAGGCTATAGATTTTCCTGTGATAGGAAATTCTCTGTTTTGAGAGATCAAATGGAAAATTACATGAAAAAAATGGATGAATACAGAACTACCTACAAAAGTGCCCAAGCTAAGGAGGGCATGCCACTCCTCAAAGGCATACCCCAGGGGTAGAGGCAGGCCTTACCATAAGCCTTTTACCAATTTCAGGCCTCTTCTGCCTTTAGCAGAGGTTTTCAGAGGCAGAGGCAGGCGGGGCACAGGCAGGCCCCTCTCCTCTCCTCAGCCTAAAGCTGCTCGTGCCAAGCAGGCACCCTGGCCAGAGGTGTCAGGGCCGACTCTCCTGTACGGTGGGGGCAGGCTGGCTTATTTCAGCCAGAACTGGTTGTCCGTAACCTCGGACAAATGGGTTCTGGAGCGGTAAACCAGGGTCTGGTTCTTAGCTTCAAACAATTTCCCAGAGGAGAGCCAGGCATTTCCCCCTCAAGTCCTTCAAAACCCTTGCTTTAGAAGCAGAGGTTTCTTCTCTTCTGGACTGCAAAGCAGTGGAAAGGGTTCTCCCTTGCCATCAGGGCAAGGGTCTGTACTCAGTACTTCCTGACCCCAAAAGACAGGAGACTGGCGGCCCATTCTGGATTTAAGATTTCTGAACAAAACATCTTGTAAAACCAAAGTTCAAAATGTTAACTCTGGCAGTGATTTTGTCTTCCTTGAGACCAGGGGACTGGTTAGCTTCCCTGGACCTCCAAGGACACCTATTCCATATCTTAATCAGGGCCTCTCACTGGAAAGTACCTCGGGTTCGAACTGCCCTCTGGCCACTACCAGTTCAGGGCAATGCCCTTCAGTCTCACTTCTGCCCCAAGGAGTTTTCACAAAATGTCTAGCTGTAGTAGTGGCCCATCTAAGAAGGCAAGGGGTAGCTGTGTTTCCCTACTTGGACGACTGGCTCATTGTGGGTCAGTCACCAGAGCAAGGTAAATCCCGCACAGTCACCAGAAACTTCTCATCTCTCTAGGGTTCCTGTTGAACTTTCCAAAGTCAGTTCTCGAACACAGTTCAGGTACTAACCTTCATAGAGCACGAGTTGAACCACCCGAAGTCAGCCAGGGCTTTTCTCCCTCGGAAAGAGTGGACAGAATCATTGCCCTGGCATCTTCCTTCACCCTGCAGGTCTCTCGACCAACAAGGCATTTTCTCAACTCCTAGGGCACATGGCTGCTTCTACAGCTGTCGTGTAAGGAGCAAGATTTCAGATGAGGGACATCCAGTTCCACTTGAGGTCCTTCTGGTCTCAAAGGAAGGACCCCCTACCAAATTAGTCCCAGTGACCAAAGCAGTCCTAGCCCTGCAGTGGTGGCAGGATCAAAGCAACCTAACTCAGGGGTCCCATTCTTACCTGTTCTTCATTTCCCTCACCCTCACCACAGGCCTCCCTGTTGGGGTGGGGACTCACCGGCGACCTTTCACTCAAGGAGTGTGGTCCCCTCAGGAATCTCACTCACATCAACCTATTGGAACTCAGGCTGTTTTCTTAGCTCTTCAAGTTTTCGGAGGCTGTCCAGGACAAGGTAGTCAAAGTCAGGACAGACAACACTACAACAATGTGGTACATCAACAAGCAAGGGGCACTCGCTCTTCTGCCTTGTGCACGAGAGCAATGAAGTTGTGGTCCTGGCCTACTCTCTAACACCTCCTGATAGCAGTTCACCTCCCAGGGAAGGACAATGTCCTAGCGGATGCCCTCAGACGATTTCTCAGGGCCATCACAATGGGCTCCTGAATCCTCAGAGTGCTGGGGTCCAGTCTTTCAGGTGGGGCACCCCTCAGATCAGATGGATCTTTTCGCAGCCCCAGACAACCACCAACCCCTGTTTTGTTGCAGGCCTCCAGTGCTGGGATCAGTTCCTCTGGATGCCTTTCAGTTGAATTGGGAAGGGAAGTTCCTTTATGCCTTCCCTCCTTTTCCCCTCCTCTTCAGGGTACTGGTAAAAATCAGAACTCAGCCCTGCGAAGTGATTCTGATTGCTCCAGACTGGGCCAGGCAGCCCTGGTACCCTCTTCTCCTGTCCCTCTCATTTCGCCCTCCCCTGACCTTGCCCAGGACCCACGACCTGCTGACCTGTGCACAGGGGAGAGTGTGGTATCCGGACCTCAATTCCCTCCACCTCAAGGCCTGGTTCTTGAGGAGCTAGAATTTGCTGATTTACACCTTTCTCAAGGTGTCTTGGATATTTTGAAGGCTTCTAGGAAGCCTTCCACTAGAGCCACTTATAATTCTAAGTGGAAGAGATTTTCCTTTTGGTGTTCTGAGAGGCAGATTGTACCAGAATCTGCTGACTTGCCTATTTTATTGGACTATTTGGTCCACTTAAATTCCCTAGGACTCAAACCAGCTACCTTGAAGGTTCATTTGGCAGCTGTTTCTGTTTTTGTTTCTGCAGGGAAACCGGTTTCCCTCTCCTCTCACCCTGTGTTCTCCAAGTTTTTCAAAGGGTTACTTCACACTAACCCTCCCTTTCGGGAACCAGCTCCTGCATGGGACCTGAATGTTTGCATTGCCCAGCTAATGCGACCCCCCTTTGAGCCTCTGGCTTCGGCAGACCTCAAGTTTTTAACTTGGAAAACTGTTTTTCTAGTGGCTATCACTTCGGCTAGGCGTATAAGTGAATTACAAGCCTTGTCAGTGGAAAAGGATTTTATTTCTTTCCACAGAGATAAAGTGGTCCTCCGGACTAACAGAAAGTTTTTACCTAAAGTGGTTTCAGATTTCCATCTTAACCAATCCATCTCTCTCCCAGTATTTTTTACTGAGCACTCTTCCTCTGGTGAGAGGAGACTGCACAGTTTGGACGTTAAAAGAGCTCTTAGCTACTATTTGGAACGTACTAAGGGTCATAGGTTCGAATCCCTCCAACTCTTCCTTACCTATGGAGAAGTGGGTAAGGGGAGACCTGCTACTAGGAGGACAGTCGCAAGGTGGATTGTCTCTTGTATCCAGTTCTGTTACCAAAAACTAGGTAAAGAGCCTCCCTCAGGTCTGAGGGCTCATTCCACCAGGGTACAGCTGCATCTCTAGCGGCTGCTAGAGATATTCCTATCTTGAAATTTGTCAAGCTGCTACCTGGAAGACAGTCCACACTTTCACCAAGCATTACTCTCTGGACGTCCAGTCCAGGAGATGCTCGTTTTAGCACAGCTGTGCTCAGAGCCTATTCCTAAGTAGGTTCTGGCCCTCCTCCATGGAGGTACTGCTGTATAATCTGCATACAGTCCTAATTATAGCAAGACTTCATGGTGTTTGAAGAAAAAATTACTCACCTTAGTAATTGCTTTTCTTCTCATGGAGTTTTGCTATATTAGGACAACCCCCTCCTACCCCTCTCAGAATTCCTACTTGGTATGGGTTGGCAATTTAGTGCACTGTGTCATGCCATTTTAGCTTTCTAGTCCCCCCTTGTTGCATTTGGGTTAGGGAACTAGGTAATTCTGTTTTTGTTAAGTGGTAGATGGCCCTCTTCTGGACTTGAGTCTTTGGGAGAGGGGGCCCATTAGTGCTGGTCAGGTGATCCTAACAATAATAGGTGTGTTGTTTTATTCTGTGTTTGTTGTTGTTGGGTTCTGTTGTTCTACTACTAGTAGGTAGCCAATGGCTAGTGTAGGGCTTTTCCACACAGACTTGCTATGTTAGTTTAGCTTCGTAAAGAACCTGGCAGTTTCATTTGAAACTAACCAGATAGAGCTTTGGATAGCGCCCTCGTGCTGTGGAATTCCAGATTACACTGGAGTTAACTATTTCATCTCCGGGGCAGTTCAGAGCCAAGGGCTTACTGCATACAGTCCTAATATAGCAAGACTCCATGAGAAGAAAAGCAATTACTAAGGTGAGTAATTTTTTCTTATGACATATGCAGTGAGTCCCAACCTTCGAACTGCTCCGGAGGTGAAGAGTTAACTTTCCATGCCAGGCATGGAGCGCTGAGCTCGAGCTTGGTTGAAACTCTGTCTGTTGTTCTTCAAACTCAAACCGTCAGATTCTTTACTCGCCTCACTGAACAGTCGCTCGGAGATTTCTCCTCGCTCGGGTTCATTTTGTCAGTTAAAGTATTGTTTTCGACCAAATTTAAACAGCAACGGTCGGTTCAGACTCTGTCTGTGGTATTTGTGAGTACTAGATAGGTTTTACATTAATTTCTATTCTGTGTGGAACTTGTAAGCGGTTTATCGGTTCGGTTTGAACCGATCGGGTTAAGATATCTTAATCTGTCATTTAGAGTGTGGTTATCGGTTCTAAAAAAAACGGATTTTATTACGTTTTTTTCCACGACCCGTGACATGGTTGGGAACCGATCAGAGGGTCTTACCTGGCGGATTGCCATAAATGGGTAAGTTTGGTTAGGACTGGCACTATGTCTGAGAAACCCAAAAGAAAAACCGGGCCCACTGGGTTTCAACACTGCAGTGTGTGTGGGGAAGTCTTTGCCAAGGCTGACCCCCACACCACCTGTGTTTATTGTCCGGGGTTTGACCACCTCAATGCAGACTGCCAGATTTGTAAAAATTTCCTGCAGCTACCCTGGAAAAGAGAGTTGGTAGGCTCAGGAAAGGGAGGCCAAAAGTCTGCTGAACGGATGGCCAACCGGTTGAGTTCCAACCAAACCAGTGCCCTCTGTCAAATGAACTTCCTCGGGCAAAAGGAGATCCGACTCTGAGGAGTCAGTTCCAGCAAAAAGGACTAGGAAATCAGCTGGTGTGGAGCCAAAACTTTCCTCTCCAACTGCTGAAGAAATAGCCAAAGCGATTAAAATTGTCCAGTCGCTTTCCCCGGTTCCAACCGAACCGGCACCATCAGGTAAGCGCCCGGTTTGGCCGGTTCCACCGGTTCAAGAGTATGATTTAGAGGAATATTATGAACCAGAGGAGGGGGGAAGAGGAGCATGAGAAGAGTGAATGTGGATTTGAAAGTCTGGATGTGCCCATTGACCCGGACATCTCCCCAGACAGACCTTCAGGAGTGTCTCCTCCTAGGCTTTCTGAGTCCCCTTCTCATTTTATGTTTTATAAAAAAGTTGCTGAAGCCCTCCAGCTCCCTATGGAGGAAGCTGTGGATGATCAAGAGGAGCCTGACTATATGGAAATGATGAATATCCCAGAGTCTAGGAGACTGTCTATTCCCTTGCATAAATCTTTTGGGAAACAGACATTTAAAATTCTAAAAACTCCTCACACTATACCTCCTGTGGATAAGAGAATGGACAAGAGGTACACATTGTCAGGCTCTGACGGAGTTCCTTACACAACAATGCAGCCATGTGGGGATAGTGCAGGCTGCAGCCTGTGACAAGGCAAATATTCCTTGGCTTCACACCCCCGATAAGGACTCCAGGAGGATTGATGCCATAGCAAAGAAACAGTACATGGCAGCATCCTTGGGACTCAGACAGGCAGATTATATGGCTTATGTTGCTAGATATCAGAAATCCAGATGGGATACTGTCATGGCTCTAGCAAAACAGGTCCCTGGCCAGCTTGCCAAGGAGCTGGAGCAGGTGGCTGCTGATAGTACTGAGGCATCCAAGGTGCAATTCCATGCTGCAGTGGACTCAAATGATGTGTCATCAAGAGTCATGGCTACATCTGTGGCACTTCGAAGAATGGCTTGGCTCAGATGTACTAGCCTGTCACAGAATACCCAGACTAAGGCCATGGATTTTCCTAGTTGTGGGTAATTCTCTGTTTGGGGAGCAGACAGAGAATTACATGAAGAAAATGGATGAGTATAGGACCACCTATAGGAGTGCACAGGCCAAGAAAGGCAGGCCACTCCTCAAGGCAGCTTCCAGGGGCAGGGGCAGGCCTTTTCATAGGCCTTTTCCAAGCCCAGGCCTCCTCTTCTGCTTTTGCCCAGAGGGGTTCTTTAGAGGAGAGACGCCAGAGGTACAAGCAGGCCTGCTTCACCCCTCAGCCAAAGCCCTTGCCAGGCAGGCACCCTGATGGGGTTGCCAGGGCTGATTCTCAGCTACCTGTAGGGGGCAGGCTGGCTTACTTTGTCCAGGACTGGGAGTCTCTGACATCAGACAAATGGGTCCTGGAAGTAGTAAGCCAGGGACTGGTTCTCAGCTTCAGAAAGTTTCCAAAGATGAGAACCAGATCCTTTCCACCTGCAAATCCATCAGAGGCACTTGCCTTAGAGGCAGCGGTCTCTTCCCTTCTAGCTCTCAGAGCTGTGGAACGGGTTCCACCCCTACACCAGGGCAAAGGATTGTATTCCAGGTACTTCCTTACCCCAAAAAAGACAGGAGAATGGCGGCCCATCCTGGATCACAGATACTTAAACAAGCACCTTTTAAAACCAAAATTCAAAATGGTGACTCTGGAAATTATTCTACCGTGTCTAAGGCCAGGGGACTGGCTAGTGTCCCTGGACCTCAAGGATGCCTACTTCCATATTCTCATCAGAAGCTCCCATCGAAAGTACCTCAGGTTCGAGCTGCCCTCAGGCCATTACCAGTTCAGAGCAATGCCCTTTGGCCTCACCTCTGCTCCAAGGGTATTCACAAAATGCCTGGCAGTAGTAATTGCTTCTCTAAGAAGGCAGAAAATTGCCATCTTCCCTTACCTGGACGACTGGCTCATAGTAGGCCAGTCCCCAGACCAAGTCAAGTTACACTTACAGATAACTCAGCAACTGCTCACTTCTTTGTGTTTCCTTCTAAATCTTTCAAAGTCAATTCTAGAACCTGTCCAGCTCCTCACCTTCATAGGCGCAGAGCTAGACACAGAGAAGGTCAGAGCCTTCCTTCCCCTGGATAGGGCAAGGACTCTGGTCTCCCGCGCCTCCTCATTCACCCTGCAGGTGTCTCGACCAGCAAGGCATTTTCTACAGCTCCTGGGGCACATGGCTGCTTCTACAGCAGTAGTGCAGGGAGCAAGATTTCAGATGAGGGACATTAAGTTCCATTTGAGAGCCTTTAGGTCTCAAAGGAAGGACACTCTGACCAAACTGATCCCAGTAACTTGAACCCTGATCCAGGCCCTACAGTGGTGGCAGGATCAGAACAATTTGAGACAAGGGGTTCCCTTTGTCACTCAGTCTCACTCTTTAATCCTTACTACAGATGCCTCCCTCTTGGGGTGGGGGGCTCACATGGGTGACCTCACCACCCAGGGGTTATGGTCCCCTCAGGAACCTCTGCTCCATATCAATCTGTTGGAACTCAGAGCAGTATTTCTAGCACTTCAAGCTTTTTCCAAGTCTGTTCAGAACAGAGTTGTACAGGTCAGAACAGACAACACCACCACAATGTGGTACATCAACAAGCAAGGAGGCACTCGGTCTACGGCCTTGTGCACCGAAGCAATGCAGTTGTGGTCTCTGGCTTTCTCCCTGAACACCTCCCTCATGGCAGTTCACCTCCCAGGAAAGGACAATGTCCTGGCAGATGCTCGCAGCGGGATTTCCCAGGGCCATCACGAATGGTCACTGGACCCCCTGGTCTTGGAGGTGATGTTTGCCAGATGGGGCACCCCGCAGATAGATCTTTTTGCAGCCCCAGACAATCACCAACTTCCCTTTTTGCTGCAGACCCCAGTGTTGGGCTCAGTCCCCTGGATGCCTTAGTTCTCAATTGGGAAGGAAGTTTCTCTATGCTTTCCCCCTTCCCTCTCCTGTTCAAAGTGCTAGTCAAAATCAGATCTCAACTCTGAAAGATGATCCTGATTGCTCCAGACTGGGCCAGACAGCACTGGTACCCACTCCTACTGTCCTTAGCAGTCCATCTTCCATGTGTCTTCCCAGAATTACAACGTGTTAACCTGTGCTCATGGGAGGGTTTGGTACCTGAACCTCAAATCTCTCAATCTCAAGGCCTGGCTCTTGAAGAGTTAGAGTTGCTGATTTACACCTCTCCCAAGCTGTAATGGATATCCTGAAGGCTTCTAGAAAACCTTCCACCAGGGCTACTTATAATTCTGAATGGAAAAGATTTTCCATATGGAGCTCGGGGAAGCATATTTCCCCAGAATCTGCTGATCTGCCCACAGTCCTTGATTATATGGTTCACTTAAATAGCTTGGGGCTGAGACCAGCTACACTGAAAGACTCCATTAGAAGAAACAACATTACTAAGGTGAGTAATTTTTTCTTCTTCTCATTTGTTTCCTCTTTCTCTCTTTTTGTGCTGCCGTCCAGGGGCTGGTGCCCTACTACCAGTTAGCAAAGTCCTACTTTCCCTCTGTACTCTGGCTGGTTTATTCCTTTTCAGTTCATATCCTTTCCTTTTCCTATTCTTCAGCACTCTTGGCTCATCTTGAAATTTCTCTATCCCCATTTTTTCCTTCTCTCCTGCAGAACAGAACTGGGGTGCAGGAGGAGTTAGTGGTGCCTAATGGCCAACCCTCAAGCACCATGCAGTGCCTTGGCACTGTCTCCCCCCCCAAAAAAAAACTCCCGGGCAGGTGCGTGCCTCTGGCTTACACCCATCAGTAATGAATGGTGAAGATAGAAGGGAAGATCAAGAATTACAGTAGGTATGTCATTTACATTTTTTGCATGTATTTGTAGAGGGTTAAACTTGAATAGGGGAGTGGAGCTCTTTCATTAGCTGCCCTCCTGTCTGATGTCACTGAAGTGCCCATGCCTTATGTCTTCATTGTCATTTTTCCTTTACTGGATCAGCATAAGCTGGATCATAGATTTAACAGGACACATTTTGATCCATAAAGTATCGTTTAAGTATTTTCTTTTAAAGAGATTAATGATATACATTGAAATATTCTAGAATAAGTGTTACCTGTAAAACATTTATACACTGTGATGCCCATTCCTTGCATTTTGAACTACCATGTTTCAAATAATAGCGCCTTGCCAATATTACTGCTGTACTTTACTGGGAGCTTAGTAGAAAAATATGAATATGGTAAAGAAGATCCTGTGATAGAAATATTAAAAGTGCTCTGAGAAGGGGGAGCAATTACAGACACAATGAGAAAATGTTCTGCTGTCAAAACAGTCTACTTTCCACTCATTCACATAACACTGAATCAAGGAACGACCTAAGAGCACCACCCAAACAGGCCTCATAATTTTTAGAAGTTGATATTTGTTGGCAAATAAATCCTTAGAATAGCCTAGCTGGCATTTTAAAACTGACATAAGCTTGTCATTTATCATGATTTTTTTTGTTCTTTTTTGAAGGCTTTCCAGAATTGCATTCGAGTTTGAGTTCATTGAAGGCAGTTTTGAATGGAAAATGACTGAGAATATCATTGAACATAACCAGGTGAAAAGCAAGTAGCTCTTAAACCTTCCTTTCCTGCACAGAATTTAGATGGGCCTGAACATTTTCTTCTCACCAACTACAAAAAGAAGTACTATCTGATAGTCTTTCAAGCAAGTCCTCTTCCATCTCTAGAAAGCGTTCTTCGTACTGACCAAGTCTTCCTTAATTTTGAAGACCCACCAGCACTGCATGATCTTTTCCACCATGAACTACAGAAAGTTCCTTCAGGAAGGTTCTCAGTAAATTCTTTACAGTACACCAGAAGAAAAATCTGCACACATTTTCTACACATAGTCGTCACCGTAATCGTTATCACTACCGTAGATCATTTACTAAACTTAATGCAGATGACTGCAGAGGGCTAGCTTCAATGAAGCACTTTTCAATGAACTGAAAACTGTTCAGTTAGATCAGATTAACATTTGCCAAAAACAGTGAACTTACACATGATTTGTGTTCTAACTGTACCAAATGGAATGCATTACCAAGAACAGCAATGCTCTGAATTGTTAAATACCTCATGTAGAGTGCAATGAAAGCAATAGCAGCAACTATGAAAATCCTAGGTAAAACATAGGAATGCTAATAAGAGTGACTCTTCACAGGGTCGAGGAGACCGTAGTAAATTACAAACAAAAGAATCAGCCAGACAAAGAGCAAAACAAGAGGAAAATCAGAGGAAGTGTTGAGCGTTGTTGATGATGAAGAAACCCATTTCAGTGAAGTAGTGTTGCCTGCAGATATAAGTAGTTATAGAAGTCCAGAAGAGAGACCTGGGTTATTTAAACAATGGACCATGTCTGCATACATTAACACTTGTACACCTACGAATGTGTCAAAAATTAGTATGTCAAAATCACAAGGTAAAGAAGAGGAAGCTGAATTACATGCCGCCTCCGATCAGTCTGAAAGTAAATTATCATTCCCATTTACTCTGTTAGGTACAGCCACGAATTTAGATCGTGTTGAAGATCAGTCCGTTTTATATCATGATGGGGTTAATAATCCTTGTGTCCAGAAAGAGCTACTTGACACAGTAAATGTTTTGCAAGAAGCATCACTATATTTCACCAAGAAGAAAAAGAAAACATAATTGGAGAAATTGATAGGTCTTCGGTCATTCGAGAAACTAAAGATATCGGACAGTTTTTGGGGTAATAACTTGGAGAACATGACATGGAAGGGACCAGCACAGGATCGTGAAGTTAGTGCAATAGCTATGCAGAGAGACACCTTGATTCCAGGAAAAGATGTATATTGAAAGAGGAACAAAGATACCGTGTCAGCAAAAACACTTAAACATTGCAAATACTTCACCAACAATGGTACCCAAAATCTCCAAACCAAAAGGTAAAATTGACTGTATTATTGAACTGTGTTAGTGTTTCATAAAGTAGTACTGACACCTGTTTGGCAACTTTGCAAAAGACATTTAGACAAAATTTAGCTTCTATTTTATGTGGAGTTGCTTTCACTCATTAGGGATGTGGGCAGAGCCTACTGCCATTTTGCGAGAACTCTATAACTCTGAAAATGGCCTATGGCAGAACTCCTTCCATTGGACTTTTGGAAGTATCCTTCCGAAAGCCCAGCAGAGCTGAAACCCCTCCTCCACGATTGGTATACGGAATAACAGCCGCACTATTTTGGCTGTTATTTCCGCATTCCGATGCATGCACTGTGCATACACGAGTCACACACATTCACAGAGTCGTGAGTAAGTGCAGTGCTGCGGTGCCAATATGTTGCAAATGGCACAATGCCATTTACTATTTTTGTGCCCCCCTCCCTAAGTCATCCTTGATATGTTAAGTCACAACACTGGGAGCCCACCCCAGTGTGCGAAATTTGTTTTTGTCTGTAAATTAGAAGCACGTTTCTTTTTTCTTGGTGCCCCCTGCTCACGCCGTGCCTGACATTGGAGTGCCCAGTCCCCATGTCGGCATTCATGAGGCACACTAGGAGCCCACCCCAGTGTGCCTAAATGTTTGTTTTGCTGTAAATTACAAAACGGTCCCTTGTTGTTGGTTTGTTTCCCTGCAAAACTGAAAACGGTCCCTCATCATCGTTGCGGTCCCCCTCCCACTGAGCACCCACCTCCCCACCCACCCCAGTACTCCATACTTACCTCCGGAGGCAGGCGCTGTCATGTTCTCTGGACACATTTGCACTCTTCAAAGCCCAACCACAAACTGAAGAATTAAAGGTAAGTGTGCTGTACAGCCATTCAATGGGATTTTCAACCTATGCTCATATGTCAGCCATTTTTTTGAATTTTTGGCCCAAATTTTCAACATGGGTTCTTGGGACCCCACCTCGTGAAGACTGTCACTGTCATTTTGTTACTCGGTCCTGAATCACCTTTCAGGACTGATTCACGAAATGACAGTGTCACTGTTCATGAGGTGGGGTCTCAAAAGGCCCATGTTGCAAATTTGTTGAAATAAATTCCAAAAACATGACTGCGTTACAAGCGTGCATTGCGCAGTTTTTACGCACACTCCTAATGTCACTAATTTTAAATATTTTCACTCCACATTTTTATCATTGCCATTTTTGCACACCTCCTTCTCAACAGTACAGCTGTCATTTTCCACAACCTGCCCAAAACATGTTTTCGCACCTGTGGTGCAGAATAACGCGTTTGCTCTGCGCAATCACCTTTCAAACACCATGAAGTCTTGCTATATTATAACAATAGCAGTCAGCCACTGCAGCTGAACTGCCCCAGAGAGGAAGGAGTTAACTCCAGAAGATCTGGAGTTCTGGCCTTGAGAAGCTGTGCCCAAAACTCTATCTGGCAGTTTCAAATGGAACTGTCAGATTCTTTACGCTACTGAACAGATAGCTCGGAGATCAGCTCCTTCAGCTCGGTTCATTCTCGGTTCAAGAGTAGTTTTCGGTTCATTTGAACCGGCAAAATCATTACTTTTACTGCATTTCGGTTCTAAAGCTCTATCTGTTAACCGTAAGTACAAAATTCAAGTCTGTGTGGAAAATTAATTATCGGTTCGGTTTTGAACCGATCGCCTATTTTCTGCCTTTTAAAAACTG
Source organism: Neoceratodus forsteri (assembly GCA_016271365.2). Taxonomy (NCBI): domain Eukaryota; kingdom Metazoa; phylum Chordata; order Ceratodontiformes; family Ceratodontidae; genus Neoceratodus; species Neoceratodus forsteri. The sequence goes on along the minus strand of CM028134.1, from coordinate 510,895,173 downwards.
TACTGTAGGTTTTAGAGTGCGGTTCCGTTCTTATCGGTTCTAAAAACCGAAATTATTACGGTTTTTCAAATACCCGTGACACGGTTAGGAACCGATAAGGTGTCTTGCCTGGCACTGCCATCAAAAGGGCAAGTTTTTGGTTAGGCTGGCATTATGTCAGAAACCCAAAAGAAAACCGGCCCACTGGGTTTCAACACTGTGATGTCTGTGGGGACGCTTGCTGGCGCTGACCCACACACCACTTGTGTCTATTGTCTGGGGGCTGACCACCTCCTGTCAGACTGCCAGGTGTGTAAAAATTTCCCTGCAGCCACCCTGGAGAAGAGATTGGGCCGGCTCAGGGAGCGAGAGGCCAAAAAGTCCGCTGACCCGGATGGCCAGCCCGGTTCAGTACCCACTGGACCAGAGGGAGTGCCCTCTGACCAGGGCGAGACTTCCTCGGGCAAAAGGAAGACTGGTTCAGAGGAACCAGTCCCAAGTAAAAGACAAAGAAATCAGGAGGTTTGGAGTCCAGAATTGTGTCTCCAACTGCTGCAGAGATAGCTAAAGCCATTCAGATTGTCCAGTCACTGTCTCAGGGATCTGTAGAACCACCAACAGTTGGTAAAGGTTGGTTCGTTCCAGTCCCAGTGGTTCAGGATTTTGAAGTTGAGGATTTTTATGAACCACAGGAGGGGAGGAGGAATTCGATCAATATATGTGTGGCTGGGAGGGTCTGGACGTGCCCATTGAACGGGCATTTCTCCAGACTGACCTTTAGAATCTCCCCTATTCTGTCTGAGTCCCTTCTTTCTTTTTTTTTACAAAAGGTTGCAGAAACCCTCCAGCTTCCTTTAGAGGAGGCTGTGGATGAGCAAGAGGAGCCTGATTATGTGGAAATGAAGGATATTCCAGAGTCTAGGAGGTTGTCTATTCCTTTGCATAAGTCATTTAGGAAGCAAACAACAAAGATTTTAAAAATCCTCATTCTGTCCCTCCTGTAGATAAAAAATGGACAGAAGGTATACTTTGTCAGGCTCGGATACAGACTTCCTTATTGAGCAGTGTAGTCATGTAGGTGTGGTACAAGCTGCAGCCTGTGACAAGGCTAATATTCCTCTGGCCTCACATCCTCCTGACAAGGATTCTAGGAAGATTGATGCCATGGCGAAGAAACAGTATATGGCAGCTTCTTTGGGACTCAGGCAGGCAAATTATATGGCTTATGTGGCTAGATATCAGAAATCTAGGTGGGACACAGTATTGCAGTTAGCCAAGCAGGCCCATGGCCAGCTGGCTAGTGAGTTGGAACAGGTGGCTGCTGATGGCATTGAAGCCTCTAAAGTTCAATTTCATACTGCTGTTGATGTTAATGATGTTTCCTCCAGGGTCATGGCCACTTCTGTAGCTTTCGTAGGTTGGCATGGCTCAGATGCACTAATCTGTCCCAAGATACTCAGTCAAAGGCTATGGATTTTCCTGTAGTGGGAAATTCTCTGTTTGAGGAGCAAACAGAAAATTATATGAAAAAGATGGATGAATACAGAACTACCTACAAAGTGCCCAGGCTAAGGAGAAGCATGCCATGCCACAAGAGCATGCTCCCAGAGGTAAGGGCAGACCCTTTTCAGGCCTTTTACCAATTTCAAGCCTCCTCTGCTGTCTCGCAGAGGGGTTTCTTCAGAGGCAGGGGTAGACGTGGCGCAAGTAGACTGCCTCTCCCTCAGCCTAAGGCTGTTACAAGCAGGCACCCTGATGGGGTGCCCAGGCCGATTCTCCTGTACCAGTGGGGGCAGGTTGGCCTATTTCAGCCAGAGCTGGCTGTCCCTAACTTCGGACAGATGGGTTCTGAGGTAATAGGCCAGGGTCTGATTCTCAGCTTCAAATATTTTCCAAAGATGAGAGCCAGGCATTTCCCACTGCAAATCCTTCAGAAGCCCTTGCTTTGGAAGCAGAGGTTTCTTCTCTTCTGGTCTGCAAAGCAGTGGAAAGGGTTCCTCCTTGCCATCAGGGCAAGGGGCTTTATTCAAGATACTTTCTTACCCCAAAAGACAGAATGGCGGCCCATTCTGGATTTAAGATACTTGAACAAGCATCTGTTGAAACCAAAGTTCAAATGTTAACTCTGGCAATGATATTGCCTTCCCTAAAGCCAGGGACTGGCTAGCTTCCCTGGACCTCAAGGATGCCTATTTTCATGTTCTGATCAGGCCTTCCCACCGAAAGTACCTCAGGTTCGAACTGCCCTCAGGCCACTACCAGTTCAGGGCAATGCCCTTCAGCCTTACCTCTGCATGAGGTATTCACAAAATGTCTCGCTGTAGTAGTGGCTCATTTAAGAAAGCAGGGGTTGCTGTGTTTCCTACCTGGACGACTGGCTCATTGTGGGTCAGTCTCCAGGTCAGGTGAATCCCTCTTGCAAGTCACCCAGCAGCTTCTCACTTCTCTGGGATTCCTGCTAAACTTACCAAAGTCAGTTCTGGAACCAGTTCAGGCCCCTAACTTTCATAGGCACGAATTGAACACAAGGTTAGCCAGGGCCTTTCTTCCCGGAAAGGGCTCGACAGACTCATCGCCCTGGCATCCTCCTTACTCCTGCGGGTCTCTCGACCAGCAAGGCATTTTCTGCAACTCCTCGGGCACATGGCTGCTTCCACAACTGTTGTGCAGGGAGCAAGATTCCAGATGAGGGACATTCAGTTCCATTTGAGGGCCTATTGGTCTCAGAGGAAGGACCCCCTTACCAAATTGGTCCCAGTTACTCAAACCCTGATCCTGGCCTTACACTGGTGGCAGGATCAAAGCAATCTGAAACAAGGGGTTCCCTTCATTTCCCATTTCTCCCTCCCTCACCCTCACCACGGATGCCTCCCTGTTAGGGTGGGGGGCTCACCTGGGCGACCTTACCACTCAGGGAGTGTGGTCTCCTCAGGAATCTCTGCTCCACATCAATCTTCTGGAACTCAGAGCTGTCTTTTTAGCTCTTTGGGTCTTTTCAGATTCTGTCCAGAACAAAGTGGTTCAAGTCAGGACAGACAATACCACCACAATGTGGTACATCAACAAGCAAGGGGCACTCAGTCTTCAGCCTTGTGCACGAAGCAATGAAGTTGTGGTCTCTGGCTTATTCCTGAACACCTCCCTGATAGCGGTTCATCTCCCAGGAAGGACAATGTGCTGGCGGACGCCTCAGCAGAATTTCTCAGGGCCATCACGAATGGGCTCTGAATCCACAAGTACTGGGGTCTGTCTTTGCCAGTTGGGGCACTCCTCAGATAGATCTTTTCGCGGCCCCAGACAACCACCAACTTCCTCTTTTTTGCTGCAGGCCTCCAGTACTGGGCTCAGTCCCTCTGGATGCCTTTCTGTTGGATTGGAAAGGGAAGTTCCTGTATGCCTTCCCCCCCTTTCCTCTCCTTTTCAGGGTACTAGTGAAAATCAGATCTCAACCTTGCAGAGTGATTCTGATTGCCCCAGATTGGGCCAGACAGCCCTGGTACCCTCTGCTCCTGTCCTGGCAGTCCACCCTGCCTGAGCCTGCCCAGAGTTCACGACTTACTGGCCTGTGCACAGGGAGAGTGTGGTATCCGGACCTCAAGTCCCTCCACCTCAAGGCTTGGCTCTTGAGGAGCTAGAATTTGCTGATTTACACCTTTCTCAAGGTGTTATGGATATTTTAAAGGCTTCAAGGAAGCCTCCACTAGGGCCACTTATAATTCTAAGTGGAAGAGGTTTTCCATCTGGTGCTCTGAGAGGCAGATTACCAGAATCTGCTGATCTTCCCATTCTTTGGACTATTTGGTCCATCTGAATTCCTTAGGCCTTAGACCAGCTACCCTGAAGGTTCATCTGGCAGCTGTCTCTGCTTTTTGTGTCAGCAGGAAGCCTGCCTCCTTTCTTCTCACCCTGTGTTCTCCAAGTTTTTAAAGGGTTACTTCACAATAACCTCCTTCAGGAACCAGCTCCGCCTGGGACCTGAATATTTGCATTGCTCAGTTAATGCAACCCCCTTTGAGCCTCTGTCTTCAGCAGAACTCAAGTATTTAACTTGGAAAACCGTTTTTCTAGTAGCTATCACCTCTGCCAGACGCATAAGTGAGTTACAGGCCCTGTCAGTGGAAGAAGATTTTATCTCTTTCCACAGAGATAAGGTAGTCCTTAGGACTAATAGAAAGTTTTTGCCTAAGGTGGTTTCTGATTTCCACCTGAATCAATCTATCTCCTCTCAGTATTTTTCACTGAGCATTCTTCCTCAGGTGAGAGGAGACTGCACAGCTTGGATGTCAAAAGGGCATTAAGTTACTATCTAGAGGGCACCAGAGGTCATAGGTTCGAATCCCTCCAACTGTTTCTTACCTATGGCGAGGTTGGCAAAGGAAACCTGCCACTAAGAGAACAATTGCAAGGTGGATTGTCTCTTGTATCCAATTTTGTTATCAGAAACTGGGTAGAGTACCCCTCAGGATTGAGGGCCCACTCCACCAGGGGTACAGCTGCGTCTCTAGCGGCTGCTAGAGACATTCCTATTCTGGAGATTTGTCAAGCTGCTACCTGGAAGACAGTTCACACCTTTACCAAGCATTATTCCCTGGATGTCCAGTCCAGGAGAGATGCTCGGTTTGGCACAGCTGTGCTTCAGAGCCTATTTCCTAAGTAGGTTCTGACCCTCCTCCATGGAGGTACTGCTGTGTATCTGCTATTGTTATAATATAGCAAGACTTCATGGTGTTTGAAGAAAAATTACTCACCTTAGTAATTGCTTTTCTTCTCATGGAGTCTTTCTATATTATACACACCCTCCTGCCCTCTCAGAACTCCTACTTGGGTAGAGGTGGCAAATTGGTGCAAGCACTGTGTCATGCCATTTTAGTTTTCCCTAACCCTGTTTTCCTTTGGGTTAGGGATCTAGATTGTTCATTTAGGTTATTTTTTATTGCCCCCTTCTTGGACTTGAGTCTTGGGGGGAAGGGGGGTTCATATGTGCTTGTCAAGGGTGGTAAAACGAAACATAATACCATCAATCTTTGTTATTATGGTTCTGGGTGTTTCTTTGTTGTTTATATTGTTGTTATTACTACTAGTAGGTAGCCATAGGCTAGTGTAGTTTTTCCACACAGACTTTTTCCGTCCTTTGATGTTGGCTTCGTAAAGATCTGACAGTTTCATTTGAAACTGCCAGATAGAGCTTTGGGCACAGCGCCCTCGCGCTGTAGAACTCCAGATCTTCTGGAGTTAACTCCTTCCTCTCCGGGGCAGTTCAGCTGCAGTGGCTGACTGCTATTGTTATAATATAGCAAGACTCCATGAGAAGAAAAGCAATTACTAAGGTGAGTAATTTTTTCTTTCAGGACAATTGAACAAAATGACACTGGCAGTGTTCATGAGGAGGGTCCAAAAAGGTGTGTTGAAAATTTGGTGAAAAATTTCCAAAAATCACTGCATTAGCGTGTGCTTTGCACAGTTTCTATACACTCCTAATGTCTAAATTTTTATATTTAACTTCATGTTTTAACATTGCCATTTTGTATACCTCCTTTAACACAGTACAGCTGTCATTTTCCACAACCTACCTAAAATGTGTTTTTGCACCTGTGGCGTAGATTAACATGTTTGACCTGCGCAATCACCTTTCGAGACAACTGAACAAAACGACACTGGCACTGTTTATGAAGAGGGGTCCAAAACAGGCCATGTTGAAAATCTGGTGCAACACCTCCGACATATGGCCAAGTTACACCTGGGCGTTGAATAATTTCTACGCACATGTGTAACTTTCATCACTTGGTAGTGCTTCACAGTCCTATCGGCTCTGGCCAGACTCTGTTTTGTTTTAGTAAGGACGTCAGTATGAAAATAGGATTTTTGTACTTTGGGCCTCTTCTGCTCATTTTGCTTTTCTGCATACATGTGATGTAATCATTCGCCTTATGGTAATGTAGTGTCATGTGGAAAGTAATATAATGTAACAAGCAGAGTATTATGAATGGAAGTATAGCAGGAGCTGATAAAGTCAAAAGATAATCCTGCCTCCAGACACATGTCTTTAGTACCAAAGAATAAAAGAAAGATATGTACAGAAAATATGTGAATTGTAAGACCAGTTTTATATCCAAGTGCAAAGGTGTTTCTGAAATGTCAGTAGCTCTTCAGAGCCTTTAAGAAATTTGGGATCTGATACACCATCGCTAAGGGACTATTGCTAAGTATTTGAGAGACAGCTCAGTAGCAGTTGTGATTTTGCAACCCCATTGTGCAGACTCAATGTGTGTTGTAGCCTGTCTCTGTGCAAAACATTTTGTGAACTTGCAGGAAAGGGGGTTGGAGTCATGATGCAATGGGCTGCTGGACTATGCACAAAGCATAATGACCCTCATAAACCTGGCCTGAAATTTAGCAACACCTGCATTTCAGACTGTTACAGGTACAGTAGGGTGATAGGTTGTAAGTGGCTAAGTGAGAGATAATAGGGATAAGTCCATCAGAAAGCCATTGTAGGGAAAAGAGAGTCAGGAGGAGGTTCCACAAGAAGTGAGGGTGAGATGTCGGTTTGCAAGTGAGATCGGGAACTGCACTACTAGGAACTGCAAGGGATGACAAAGGAAAAGTAATGGAAATGGTGAGTTTGGGGGCAGCATTCTGGTTGTGGTTCTGGTGGCACCACAGGCTGTCACAGGATTGCAGTATGGCACGGGTTGTGATGCGACTGGTGCTATGACCAGCAGTAACATGATTGGTGCATAGTGACATCTGGCTACTTCAAACCCCAGGAATCCCTCACTAGTTGTTTAACAACTGCAACCAGTCCCCTGGATTGAGTTGCCCTGGAGTATAGACTTTTATGCAAATTATGTAGTAAAAATATTTATTTTTAGACAGGAAAATTGATGGAATATTCACATCGTTAGGACCGAAGTCCTATTTATAAGATGGTCCTGTGACTGATTTGTTACAACAAAGTTACAGAGACACTTACAGTAAACAAACATCCATTATACAATAATACAATTCTGTAAGTGCATTTACCATAGGAAATGTAACACAGTGCATTCAGTTAGAAACAATGAGAATGTTTGAAGATTTGCGTTATCTAGTCCTCATCTTAAGCACCACTGTAGTCTCTACTCTGACCTCCACTGGTTGTCTCCTTCCTCGCGTGGGTCTTATTCATTAGATTGTCTGACTGACAACATTATTCGTTCTTCTATCCCCTCCACACTTACTGCTATGCTCACCCCCATGGACTGCTCTCGTTCCCTCCGTTCCATGTCTTTAGCTCTGTTATCTGTCCCAAAATGCTCTACCAGGATGGGTGAATTTGCCTTCTCCTTCTATGCCCACAAATTTTGGAACTCTCTCCCACTTGATCTTTGGCACTCCAAATCCCACCCCACTTTCAAGAAGGGCCTCTCCAGTTACCTCTCCTCCCTTGACATTTGCAAATGTCCCTAGCTTCACGAGTCATGCAATTCTACCACTGTCCTGCACTTAAATTTCCCTGTAGCCTCTTGATTCTTGCATCCCACTCTTCCTCAGCTGCAGCTACGCATTTTGTTCCCTGTCTCTGCCTAGGAATTTTCTCCTTGCTGACTTACCAACAGCACTGTCATGTTTTCTACATCATAAGGAGAACTGTAATTAGCCCAAATCACCCACCCATGCAAGCCTCACCCCCCGATTAAGGGTTTTGGAAATAAATCTCCCTGTTCTGTCACTTTCCACTTACTTTATTTAATTTTTGAAAAGTCCAGCGTTCGCCAAAATGGCGCATGCTCCATAGCTCCATTTCGTGATAAAGTGCAGCGCCGCATTGCTTTCAGCTCCAATACACTTGTATTGGAGCCAAGCATGTCTTACACTGCACATACAAATAGACTCTGGCTTTATGAGCCATTTTAAGCGTGACAGACTTTCAAAAAACCATCATGAAAGAAAAGAAATGACTGAAATTCAAGGCTTTAAAACCAATAAGAGGTAGATACAGTAATTTGGGCTAATTACAGTTCTCCTTTAACGTAAAATTGTACCTTTTTGTCTGTTTTGTTCCTATTATACTGTGTGATATGTGCCTCCTCTAGGTACTATGTAACTTGCACCTCTGTGTAACTATTTGAAATCTTCTATTGTACAACACTGTATATGTATTTGTTTTTACCTCTTCCTTGATTTATACTTTCTCGCGTCGTGCCAGAAAGTAGGCACTTCCATCTAATGCACTTACCCAGTTACCAAAAGCAAATAAATAAAACTGAATTAGTTTAACCATTACACTTACAGTGTGCACTTAATTCCAATTTTTAATCAGTTATGAATGATTTTGTATCTTTGTATATTTTATTTGTTTTGTTTTATGGAATTCCATAATGTAATGCTGATCACTGAACTCATATTGCTATACATATTTATAAACTTTGTATAGCAATATAAATTTATAAATAAGTATAGCAATTATGGAATCTTAGACTGGAATTCAAAACTCTGCTGTGTGGTCACACTCACTTCTGCCCTCTAATGGCAGATTTATTTCTCCACCTAAGAAGAAGTATTGCCCTGAAGTTGCTCCCACTTTAGAGACATGACATTTCTATTACTTACGTTTTATTTGTGTTTGAATACTTTTTATGGTTGATGAAGATTAACTCTGCATTAGGGTGTTTTATTGTTTAGTATTTTTATAGTATGTGTTTCTGATTCCTTTTTTGGTTCCAGGGAACCGGAGATGGCCTGTAAGAATGTAGCTTTCCTGTTCGGGACCTGCTTTACATTTGTTTAAAAAAATAAAAAGGAACCGTAGCAAGTGTTTGTGTGTGTGTGTTTTTGCCACTTTTCCGGTCCTTGCTGTAAGTCCCAGTTCTGTTTTGTTTCGTGACCCAAGATGATATTCTTTTTTGCTTGTGCTTTCAGTCTTTATTCTTAGTATTATTTAAATGTGTATCAGTTCCTATTATTATCGGAACCGACCTGCTGTTGTGGTTTTTCTTTTTGGAACAGTTTCTTAGGTGTAAGACCTAAGGAAAGAATAGGGCCTACAGGCTTTTAAGACTGTACTAATTGGTTTAATTCAAACCCCAAGAATCCCTCAGTATGCTTAAATTAATGCAATCAGCCCCTGTGTTGAACTGCCCTGGAGAATGGAAAACATGTAAATGATGGAATCCTCACTGGCTCATGCTAGTTTCAAACTGCTGCCCTAGTAACTTCTGCATTCTGATAGCGCTCAGATTCATTTCTCCGCCTACTGGTTTGGACACCTCAGAGACTCTCTCAACTTTCTTTTTACTGTTATTGTTTTTCAGTGTAGTAATGTTTTAATTACTTTATTTTTCTATTGCTGCCCCTATTCAGGTTAGTTAGCATAGTTTTGGTTGATTTTTGGTATTTTTAGCGGTTCTTCCGCGGTTCTGGGGAACTGAGGGGAACCACTGTTACCAGTGTTTTTTTTTTTAATCACAACATTAATTATTTACTTGCCAGAAACTGTAACACGAGATTTATTTTAACTTTTTAGGTTAGCAGTTCCTTTCTTGCCAGGAACCAAGCAATTTCACCAGTTCCCTGCGTTTAAATTCTGTCAGGGAACCGATCGCTTTCTGATATTTGCTAACATTGTTTTATATTCGGTCAAGGAACTGACTGTTTTTTCTTCTAGTATGTTTTTTCTGTTGTGCCTGACACTCATGTCAGAGACACCTAAGCAGAAAAAGAAGACTACTGGGTTTAAAAATTGTGGCCAAAGCTAACAGTCATGATTTGTGCATTGTATGTTTGGGAACTAGTCACGTAGTTGCTGACTGTGTCATTTGTAAGACTTTTTGCACCAAAACATTGAAAAAGAGGGCCAAAAAGCTGGAAGAAATGGCTACTCCAACCTCTCCTTCTAAGCCCACTGAAGAAGCTTCCTTCTCTAAAAAAGATAAAACAAAAGAGCCAGTGGACCCTAAATCCACTGAAAAACCTGACTCTTCAAAATCCAAGAGACCGGTGGAACCGGCTACTGAGCTGGTTCCTGCAAAAAGGAAACACAAAAACATGTTGCTGCGCCTCCTGCTGAAAAAGCAAAGGAGCTGTCAGCTGACAGACTGATAGTGCATTGGCTGAGGACATTGCTAAGGTCTTACAGATCCTACAGGCCCTCTAGGCTGTCGGTCCCTTGGTTCCCTCCTAGGTTCCATTGGTTCCTGCTTCACCTCAGGACCCCCGGGACCGGACTGAAGGATTATTCATCTCATGGACTGTAGGATTATTCACCTCATAATTCTTTTGTGAGACAAATGGTTGACACCTTCACTCTCTCCATTCAAGAAACAGTGGAGGATGTGGAAGAATCAGACTTCTTGGATATGATGAGTCTCACTCCAACTAAGAAACTTTTGATACCCACCCATATGTCCCTCATGAAATCTATTTTAAAATTTCTGCAGAACCCCACTTCTGTTCCAGGGGGTAGACAGAAAAGTGAATAAGAAATATCAGCTAGATAGATCAAATGCTGATTGTGACGCTTCTGCCACCTGCTTATGATTATATGTATTAGATTTGTGTTATAAATAAATGTGTATGTGATTGTCAGCAATAATGGGAACCAATCCGTAGCACTAAGTAGCAAAATATAATATTAACAGTCTGTGTTGCTAAGTCTGCTCTCACTGCTGTACTGAAATGGATCGGGACTACTGCTGTGACTGCCTGAGCTACTGTCCACATCATTCTTGCTGTTGTCATAGGATCATCCCTATGGAGATCTACTATGCAGTGGCTGTCAAACTGTGGCACTATGCCAGTGTCTGAAAGATCACTGTTAGTGCAGGACAACTTAATGCTTTCATCATTGGACCCTGAAAATGAACTGTTTGACATTGCTATTGTCGTGCTGCATGCTTGCGACCAAGAGTTCTGTTATCAAGACAGAATTGCTGTGACCAAGAACTAATTTTAATTGCAGAGCACAGATCTCCCTGTGGTGACCTTGCAAAGGTAATGAGTGTCAAAGGTCACCAAATATAGGCTCCGATACACAAAATGACACTTCCTGGTTTGTGAGGGTGAAAACCTGATTTAATTTGCTAAAATATGCTATGCATGTATCAAAATACATTGTGAATCAGTTCTATATGCAGTCACCTTGCAGTATATGTGTTCATATATTAAAACTTGGTAAATCGCTTTAAGTTTTAAGTAGTTCAAGAAATGTATTTGTTTTGGAATGTATTTTAAATTCTTGAGGCAGGATTCACAAAGAGAGCCAGCAATTTCTGGTTGTGGAAAAAATACCACAGCACTGCAGAAATTTAGTTGTGGCATATTCACAAAGAAAATTTCCATGATTGCTCAAAATCGAAAAACAGGCAAGTTGCGAATTCGCAGATGCTGAAAATCCACAACATTTTTCTGCAGCTGCTGAAAATTAACAAGTGTGGATCTGCAGCTAAGGAAAAGGCTCAGCAGGCACAACAAGAGGTGATCCATACTGATTGGAGCAGCAGACTTTGACGGTCTTGCCATAGATGCAGCAGAAAGTACTCACAAAGAGACCAGCAGCCAGCCCCTCAACTGGGACCACTGCAACACCACTGGTACCAGCAAGACTATGCACCACAGTGGCTGTGTGTAACCGATGGTGAAACTGATGGTTGTGTCTCTCCCTGGGGTATTTATGTTGCCTGCTTCAGTAGCACTCACTGCAGGCTGTTGCCAGCTGTGCCTCTACTGCCTGTTGGGGCTCCTTTATGGGCTGCACTAGGTCTAGTGGTTGTGGTTTGTTGCCTTTCAATGAAACTGTACACCATTTTTGTTTAACAACTGACATTACTATACACCCACTAGTTTGTTGTTGCTTGGTGCCTGAACATCCACTATAATTGTATTCCAATTCTTGAGTACGCTGCATTTTGTTCAGGGAGAGTTATGGCTCACTCTGTGGTGCATGAGTGCAACATTTTTTCTGTAACTGCGAAAAAACACTGGCTGAGAATGGAAGTTTACTCACCTGGTAAAGGTGATTATAGGAGCACCTTCTTACAGCACTCTGAGTCTCAACACATGGGTAGTTAGCTCTCTTCTCATAGGCTGATGCACAAAGGAATCCCAAAATTTCGAAATCTGATCCCTCTCCTATTCCTGCTGTTCCCAGAATCCTCAGTGTGATATCTTCCAAAGTTTGTTTGTCCTGAAAGTAAATTGTTAGGTAAACAAGAAAAACAGAGGGCACTCTGTTTTCCTGGTGGAATAATACACAAGACGATGATGATGTTATGTCAAATCCTAGTGTTTACTACGTATTGTTGTTATAAATCTTGACACCCTGATACACAGCAACTGACTGTGTGGTATGTATGTGCTATGACTGTATACATTTAGAAAAATTACAGACGTTTCAGATACATTCCTAGATGTCTCCTCTATATGTTTACCTTAACTGTATCACTATCTATATATATATATATATATATATATATATATATATATATACACACACTATGTTCCTCTGCTAGTTAGGATACGGAGTGTTGCAAGAAGGTGTGCTCCTATAATCACCTTTACCAGGTGAGTAAACTTCATTATCTATCGCACCTTCTTACAGCACTCCGAGTCTCAACACATGGGATGATTGTACAGTAGTATTAGGCTTTGTCCTGGGTGGAAGGAGGAACTGGGATCAATGCTGTCTGAAGCACTCTGCGGCCAAACTCTGAGTTACCAGTTAGGCCTGTGTCTAATCGGTAGTACCTGAGAAAGGTGTGCGGGGACTCCCAGGTTGCTGCCTGGCAAATTTCTCTGACCGACGCAGAATTGCATTCCGCCCAAGATGTGGCAACTGCTCTAGTGGAGTGGGCTCTGATGTTAGCTGGAGGGGTGTTGCCTCCACTCCTGTAGGCCCTCGCTATGGCTTCCCGTAGCCATCTAGCAATAGTGGATCTGGAAGCAGCCAAACCCTGTTTATTGCCTTGGAGTAAAACAAACAGCCTGTCTGTCCGACGAAGACTTTCCGTCCTGGTCAGGTAGGTCTGAATTGCTCGGGCTGGGTCTAGGCTGAGTTGGGTTTCCCTGTGGGGGTCCCCTAGTTGGTGGTTGAAGATAGGGACTGAGATCTCTTGGGACGTGTGGTAGGCGTTGGCCACCTTCGGGATGAAAGATGGAATGGGTCGGAGTACGACCCTGTCGGGGAAGAAACAGATAAAGGGTTCTCTACAAGTCAGGGCCCGTAATTTGCTAGTTCTGTTGGCTGATGAGATAGCTACTAGGAATACGGTCTTCATCGTAAGGACGGGTAAGGGGATGGACTCAATGCGATCAAAAGGTGGGATGGCGAGTGCGTCCAGTATCAAATTGAGGTGCCATGGGGCTGTCAGGGGTCTTGGGGTGTGGTTGATAAGAGTTGCGGCTTTTAGAAAAGCTTGAACCAAGTGGTGGGCTCCGGGCAAATGTCCATCGGTCTGTCCCCTTATGGCCCCTATTGAGGCCGTCTGTACCCGCAGGGATGAGGCTGATAACCCCTTTTCCAACCCTTTCTGCAGAAACTCTAATACGTTCATAATATTACATTGGGAAGCGTTCAAGTCCTGGCTCTTGCACCAAGAAGCAAAAGCCCACCAATGTTTGTTATAGGTCCTGTTGGTGGAGTTCCTTCTGGCTTGCAGTAAGGTGTCTACCACTGCACCTGATACCCCTAGTCCTAACAGTCTAGCCCTTTGGGTGGCCAAGCCGTCAGTTTCAATGATAGAGGGTTCTCGTGCCAGATCGGGCCTTGCCTGAAGTAGATTGTGTTGTGAGAGGTAATCTCATGGGATTGTCCGATAACGTTTTCTGATTAGGGTGTACCAGGTTCTCTCGGCCAGTCTGGGGCTATGAGGACTACATTGCTGCCTGTGCTTCGGATCTTCTGTAGTACCGCAGGTAGCATGGCTACTGGGGAAATACATGAGGCCTTCCTGAATGTCCATGGGGTCGATATGGCATCCACCCTATTGCTCTTTGTCTTTGAATCTGGACATGTAGGTCGGAGTTGGGTATTGGTTGCTGAGGCCATGAGGTCGATGTTGAAGGGCCCCATCCTTTCTGGAGTTCGTGGAAAATTTCTGGATGGAGTTGCCATTCCCCCTGTTGCAGCGTTTGTCTGCTCAGCTAGTCGGCCCTCGTGTTCAGGTTGCCTGCTAGGTGAACTGCTGTGAGACTGAGTAGGTTCTTTTCTGCCCATTGCAGTAGTATGTCTGCCTCTTGAGCCATGGTTCTGCTTCTTGTTCCTCCCTGCTTGTTGATGTATGCCATCGCTACTCTGCTGTCGGTGCGCACCTTTACGTGGTGTCTTTGAAGTTGACCCTTGAAGTGTATGAGAGCCAGACGGATGGCTCTGGTCTCTAGTATGTTGATTGGGAGTCTTGCCTCCCTGTTTGACCATTTCCCTTGAATGGTCTGTCTGTCCAGAACAGCACCCCAACCTAGCAGGCTTGCGTCTGTTTCGAGGGTTCTTGTTGTATCTCTCTCCAATTGTACCCCTTGAGAGAAGGTGTGTGGATCCGCCCACCAACGTAGAGACTTCCGCACTGCCGGTGGAATAGTTACTCTCTGGCTGTAATTTTGTCGACTGTAACTCCAGTTGTCTAGTAGTAGTCGTTGTAACTGTCTCATTTGTAATCTGGCCCAGTCGTGCAAGTCTATGCAAGCTGCCATGACCCCCAGTAGTTGCATGAGATGCCAAATGGTTGTTTGCTTCTTCTGCATAACTCTCTGGCAGTGTGCTGTTAATGTGTGGATGCGTGTCTGAGATGGTCTTACTGTGCCGGTCAGTGTGTCGAATGTTGCCCCCAAGTGATCCAATTCTGTGGTCGGAGTCAGGTGGCTCTTTGTTTTGTTGATTATCCACCCGTGTTCGGAGAGTAACTGTTGAGCTCTGCGTGTTGCTGTCCTTGACTGTTGTACTGTTCTCACCCGTATCAACCAGTCGTCCAGGTATGGGATCACATGAATGCCCTCCATGCATAATTTTGCTGCCAGGGGGTGCCATAACCTTGGTGAATAGTCGTGGGGCCGACACCAACCCGAATGGCAGGCATCAGTATTGGAAGTGGTATCCCAGAATGCTGAATCGGAGGAACCTCTGGTGGGAGGGTCTGATAGGTATGTGTAGATAGGCATCCTTCAGGTCTATTGAGGTTAAGACGTCTCCCCTGCGTATCGCTGCGATGGTGGATCTTAGGGTTTCCATCTTGAACCTCTGGTACCTGATAAAGTTGTTTACAAATTTTAGGTCCAGGATGGGTCTGAGGTCTCCGGTCTTCTTTGGGACTAGAAAGAATACGGAGTAGATGCAGGGTGAGAATCTCTCTTGAATTGGGACGGGCTTTATGGTTCTGCTGTGTAGCAGTTGGTGAAGGATGGCCCGTACTTGTTGCGAGGTTGCTTTGTCCCTGGAGACGTGAGAGTCTATATATCTGTCCCTTCTTGGGACTGAGTTGAATTCTATGGCATAGCCCTGGGAGATGATCTCCTTTGACCCATTCGTCGCTGATTGAGTTGGCCCAGGTTGTTGCAAATTGCTGTAGCCTTCCTCCCACTGTGTCCGATTTGCCCTGGACCGGCGGATTCTCATTGGAGGAATCCTCTGTTGGATTTGACTGTCCTGAACCCTTGCTTTCCATTGAAGTGGGAGCTTCTGCCCCTGTTGCCTTGAAAGTTCTGTCTGTTGCTGAAAAAATTGGGCTTGAGTCCAAAGGAACGTCTATCCTGTCCTTGGTGACCGTGCCCTCTTTTGGGTCTTGTTGAAAAATGTCTGAATATATTGTTTCGAAAGGACGGTAGAGTGGCTCGCCCTCCTTGATCCCTGTCATCCCCTTTCTTTACTGTGAACTCCTCTATTCTGGGTCCGAACACCTTGTCTCCAGTGAATTGCAGTTTCATGACCCTAGACTTTGACTCTTGATGTGCGTTCCACAGCTTCAGCCGTACCTGTCTTCTGGCTCTATTGATGGAAGCTGCTGACCTGGATGCCATCTTAAAACTGTCGATAGTGGCGTCGGCTACGTATTTTATTGCTTGTATGGCATAGTCCATGGTGGCTCCATGGGCACTTGTTTCGGGTATGTTGAGTTGGACTGCCTCTAACCATCTGAGTACAGCCCTTGCTGAATAAGTGGCGGCCATGGATGCTCGCATGTTCATTATCATCATATCATGAACTTTTCTCACAATTTCATCAACCTTTCTGTCCATGGGGTCTTTTAGGGCCGAGGCTGATTCCGAGGGCAGAACGGTCTTGTTGCTAAGGGACGCGACCTCGCATCCACTCTGGGGGCAGTTGTCCAGAGCTTCTCTCTGTCCGCTGGAAGTGGGTACCATCTCTCGAAGGTCCCCTTCTCCCTAGTCTTAATGGGATCTGGGGCATCCCATTCCTTGGCTAGTATGCTCTCTAGTACTTGCATACTGGGAAGAAGGTGGAAGATTGCTTCCTCTCCTCACCAGGGGATCCAATCTGTTGTCCGGCTGTTCCACCAGCTCCTCCTTCTGAGCGTTTGACATATAAGTTCGGGATGGCTTCAAAGGCATAGACGTGCGGCCATATCCTCCTCGTGTTCTTCCTCCCCTTTGTCAGAGTGCTCATCTTCCGACGCATCCGGTGAGTCATGAGATGGAGGGTCACCCCGGGATGCTTAGGAAGAGGGGTGTTGCTAGGTGACCTGGGTCTCTTGTTTGTTCCCAGTGAATCGATTCTGTCAAGTAGTTTTTGGAATAATTGTAGTACGAAGCCTTGGGAAGCGGTGGAGACATTATCGTTTAGGTGATCTTTGTCTGTGGGGGTCGAGTTGTGGGTGAACTCTCTGGGTTCAGAGTCTACCATGAATAGCGAGCAAAATTCTCCCCAGTCCGAGGAGAGTAAGATGTTGGGGCACTTTCTGCACAATCGTCTGGTGGACATGTTCTGTAAAAACATAATTTAATGGAGCTGTTCAGGGGACATACTAGAATTCAATGTCAGCAGATCAATACAGAAGAAAAAGCAAATTGACTTTGTTCTCCCTGGCGGGCCCTTTAAGAACGCTGGGGTAACCTCCGCCCTGGTTCTTTAAATAGAGTGCTTTAATAAGATATCGAGGAGTAGGCACATATATCTGGGCCTTAAACAGTGTGCACTAGGTAATCTGTGAATCAGATGCCTTTAAAAATTAATTTTGCACTGTTTTTGCCATAGGGTGTACTGTGCCTTTAAGAGGAGTGTGGCCAGATACGGGCGCCATTTTGAAAATGGGAGGATGGCGCCGCCATTTTGGGAAGGTACTACTTCCAAAGGAGCTCCCCGGAGAAGACATTGAGATCTTGGGTGAAATCTCATGGCTTCCGATAAACAGGGTGAAGTGGAGGGGTGAGACGCCACACATCGGGATCGCGCTGACTGCCAGGGGCTCCGGGAGGAGGGAGGACCTGAGGGCTGCCTAGAAGGTCAGGTGAGCCCTCCTCGCATCTTAGCCGGAAAAACAGCTGGAAAGTTGGCAAAATAGGCGGGAAGGCAGAGGCATTAGATGGGGAGGCGATGGGTGGTCACGGTTGAACAAGGTGAACCCACACCTGAACAAAAGGGCGCTGTAAAGGGTATCAGGATGCCCGGCTGTCACGTTGAACAAGGTGAACCGCATCCCCTCGCACAACAGCACAAGCCTTTCTACTGTTTGGATACGGTGGAGGCGTCGGTTGAGTAAGGTAAACCGCGACCTCAGACAATCGGAGTGCCCCCATGGGAGAGGAGGTGCCTTAAACCTTCATCGGCTGCAAAGATGAACTCGACTTGGGGGCTCCGTCACTTCGCTGACAAAGAGACTGCCTTCCCTCCTCAGTTGAATAAGGTGAACTGGGTGGGGGTTAAACTGAATGCAATACTAGAAAAACTTCTGGTAGGTGATGGACCGAAACAGCGTGGGGCTTCAAGCATGCGTGAGATGGGCATAGGGCTAGGGTGTATTTAAAAACAGGCAGGGAGGCAGCAGGGTTGCTTTAGGGTCTGCAGATGAGACCGATAAGGCTGGGATGGACAATCTGGGCTGACTGTGTGGGCCAAGTGGTCCTTTTCCAACAGAAAATGATTAACCTGAGGTACACAATAGTAAGGTCACTAAAACTTGATATATTATTTAAATGTTTCTAGTTTAACAGGGTCCTCATGGTGGTCCTGCAGTTAATGCCGGGGAGTGGAGACTCAATAACCCTTTTAATTAAATATTTTACATGATAGAAAAAAGAATGGGCCACCAAAAAAACATAACATTACACTTTCATAACATTAGGCAGATTGAAAGCTGTACTGTAGCACCAGTTTTATGTGGGCAGAGCATATCTGTAGCCAATTACTAGTACTGTAAGTTTAAGCTTGAAACACTAGCTGTTCAATGTGTTGAGGGTCCAGCTTGGAATGGTGTGGCTCAACAACATCACCAGTGGTGCTAAACATCCTCTCAGATGGCACACTTGTTGGAGGCAGCTTAGGTATTTTAAAGCAAGTTGTGCCAGGTGAGGAGAGGAGAGGAGAGGAGTTGATTTTCTGAACCCAGTAGCCCGGTGGATCAACATCAAATGGCTCAATTGATTCTGCAAAGTAGCCATTAAGTAAATTTTCTGCAGAGAAAGGCTGAGACTGTGAGTGTTTAGTTGTGTTAATGCAATGATGTGCTGAGTAATGCCCAGTCACTCTTCACACTGCCACTGTGCTGTCTTTCCCCAACTTCACCAGTATTATCTGATTCCAAACCACCACATGCCTGTCTCCTCAAGAACCTGAATTGGAGCATGTTCCTCCCCTTCCAAGTGTCTGACTGCCTGCATGTCACTATTTAACTCTTCACTGAACTATTGCCTAAAATGAGTCACCCAGTGGGTGTCCATGGCTATATGAAGGATCTAAATATTGAACCTAGGGTCCAACATGGTAGCAAACATGTGATGGCAGGTATCCATGACTGTGGTGAACCTTGCAATCAAGTTCTGCATTGAGATGATTAACAAGGTCAGTGACCTCTTGTGTACTGAGTGTTGTCAGCCAAAAACTGTTGTAATGATCTTTTGAGAATATGCACAGGTGGGATAACCTGACTAAGTAAGGCTGTGGAAGCACTTAGATCAAGTCTATCCTCTCAAATGGCATGGGAACCTTCACCATGCCCTCAAGAACTAATCAATCATGATGTCCTAGGACTGCTCCAAAGTCTGCCTCATGGACATTTTGTGTACTGCCTGCTATTGCTCCAAGAGTCATGAAAGCATCAAGTATGAAGAATTCCACAGAGTGCAAACATCTTGTATTACACAATGTTGGGACAGACCAAGGTGTTACTGAACTTCTAGTAATTTGTTAGTGTTTTTTACAGAGTGATGGAAATGGCTGCAGATGGAACGGGCTGTGGATAATATGTTGTTGGTCCTACTACTGCACACTGTGAGCGAGTCACCACTAAATTTAGTGTGTGTCAAAGCAAAGAATACTCACAAAGGGGCATCATTTATGGCTTTCACCATGTTTGTGCCATTGTCAGTAACAAAAAGCAACTTTTAAACTGATGTTAACACTAGTCCAAGACCGCAACTTGTCTTGCAGGAACGTGAGAATATTATGTGCTGTGGTCTTCCTCCAACAATCTGACGTTCATCAAATTTAACCTAATGAGACTACCAGATTGTGGGGGAGCAAAGGTGATCCCAGGTGATGCACTGGAAACAGCAGCAGCAGGTTGTTGCACACACCAGTGTGCAGTTAAAGAGAGAGACAGGCATGCAGGGAGTTATCGCTAGTCCAGATTATCTGATGTGCAGTGAAAACACAACCAACAGCCTCTGCAAGCAGAGCAGCAAAGATTGCACACCATCATACAGTCATGGCAATATAGTTGGAGAAAACATAGACGATATGCAATCTGATAACGTGGGTGCAAATAGTTGAGAAGCCGTCGGAAGTCAGTATCTTCCACAACTGACATAGGCTGGAGATCCAACACCATCATCTCAGCAATCAACTGTGATTTTCTGTGCTGTTGGATGTGAGGCATGATACTTTGTTCATGCATGCAGAGTATCAATTATTTGAGTGCCACGGGAGACATCAGTGTGGACCGCTTCAACAATGGTGGTGTGCGAAGTGCTGATGATTGCCTCTGCCTTGTAGTATCAGTGGAGTCAGAAGTGACCACCAGAGTAGAGGCTGTACTCTGTGTTGGTGAGGGGGAAGAAGTGCCATGACCACTGGGTTGCTCTAAATCATAAGTGTCATCGGTACCACCTCCACTACCAGCTGTGCATGCCTGTACACTGGAGGGGTTTAGTCTTGGTGAAAGCAAGGGTCCCGATGAGCTCTGATACACTTGAGGGTGCTTAAGTTTCAAGAGGTTCTGTAATGATGTTGTGGTTACATTAGAGAGTGATTTTCCTCAGCTTATAGTGGTGTTGCAAAAAGAACAGACTGTTTTCCCTGTGTCCCCCTTTAACACTGTGAAATGCAGCTACACAGCACTTTAAACACTGTGGTTACTAGTGATTCTGCTTGCACCACATCCCCAGTTGTTTTTCAGCAGATGTACTTGTCTTGTCTTGTCTTAATGTTCTTGCCCTGTGACCACTGCCCCTGATGGTGCCATGCCAGTGCTGCCATCACTTGGCTGTCCTTCAGGCTGTGACAGAGCCTGTCAAGGAAACATTTGTGTTGCTTGTTTGGTCTTCTTAGAGGGAGGGAGACCCTTACTGCTACTTCTACTACCCTTGCTAGCAGTGCTACACCTAGAGGCTGTTTTGCCAGCCATCTTTTTTTTTCTGCCCTCAAGGTACATAGCATACTGTGCCTCATCTTCAAAGTCACTCACATGTGCCTCTGATGAAGAAGATGACGTCACTGTGCAATTCATGTGGAGGGAAATACTCAGAACCAGATGACTGATCATCCTCTGCAACATTTTCAGGAGTACTGAGAAGCTGAGAAGCAGGAGGCATAACTGTAACAACTGTAGTGTTCATACTGGTGATATGTGCCATGGCAGGGATACCAGGCAGTGGTGATACTAATACAAAAGTGGCAGTAGTGGCAGGGTTCATGGTGCCACTAGTGGCTTGAGTGACAGTCACAGTTGCAGGACTGGCTATAGTAGTCATGCTGCCCATTGCTGTGGAAGAGGAAGACAGGGTCTCTATAGTGGCGGAGGTGGTGGTAATGACAGATGTGATGGTGCTGGTGAGAGATGGGGACACACTGGTAGTTGTGGTGGAGTCATGATGGTACTGGTGAGAGATGGCAACACATTGGTGGTTGTGGTGGAGTCATGATGGTACTGGTGAGAGATAGGGACACATTGGTGGTTGTGGTGGAGTCGAGAACAGTGTCTTCTTGTGCTTCTTGTATCACTTTGTCCTGTGCCAGCCACAGTATTACTGTTGCTAGAAGACATAGGCTCGGAAGTGGTAAAGAATAATTCTGGGCATCAAAGACGGCTGATCGTTGCTCACATTCAGGTTCAGCATCACCAACCTGTTCCTCCATTGTAGATTTGCTTGCTCTGGACCAAGTAAGATTTTTCCACCTCTACCTGTCAATGTCTTTGTCTATGCCAACAAGTTCTAAGCACTGTCACGTTCTTAATACTTCATAAATGTACAAATGTTATGTTTTATTGTAGCACTGAAAAATGATTGCAAGCAGCACGTGCTACTTCTTTAGATACATTGGCAAGAGAAGAAGAAACAAAGACCAGATTGTGAGGATTAAGAAAGATGGGGGCTGGGTGGAGAAGGGGGAGGACCAGGCAGAGGCACTGAATGAGTATTTCTGCTCTGTGTTTACAAAAGAAAAGGGGGCAGATATCCCATGGGAAGGTTGGAGTGGGCAGAGGGGGCGGGCAACTGATATCAGAATTATGGAGGACAGGGTGCTGGAGGGACTAAGGGCACTGAGAGTGACAAGGCCCGGGGTTGGATGGCATTCATCCTAACGTACATAGGGAGATAGCGGAGATCCTGGTGGGACCACTGGCAGACATGTTCAGTACATTACTGGGCACAGGATGCATTCCACAGGACTGGTGGATGGCCCATGTGGTGCCCATTCATAAAAGTGGCCTGAAGGATGATCCATGCAACTACAGACTGGTGAGTCTCACTTCGGTCATGGGGAAACTCATGGAGTCAATCCTAAAACAGAGACTGATGACCTTTCTGGAAGACAATGGGCTGCAAGATGGCCACCAGTATGGTTTTGTATCTGGCAGATCCTGCCAGACAAACCTAGTTGAGTACTATGATTGGGTTACCAGGAAACTGGACGGGGATCATGCAGTGGATATCCTATATTTGGACTTCAGCAAGGCCTTTGACTCAATGCCACATGGGAGGCTGGGGGGGGACTGGAATACATTAGGGTGGGGACAAAAATGGTCAACTGGATCACCAACTAGGCTGAGGGGTAGGCAGCAAAGGGTGGTGGTGGGGTGGGATCTCTCATCACCAAGGGACGTTATGAGTGGGGGGGCCCCAGGGTTCAGTACTGGGACCGGTGCTGTTCGGGATATTCATAGCTGATATGGGATCCAGAGTAGGAGCAGTCTGTATGCAGATGATACTAAGATCGGTGCAGTGGTAGATGACATAGAGGGGTGGAGAGGGCTGCAGGAAGACCTGACCAAACTACAGGAATGGTCAGAGACATGGCAGTTGGGGTTCAACGCCAAGAAGTGCAAGGTACTACACTTTGGAGCAAGGAACCGGGGAGGAAATATCAGTTGGGAGGGCTACAGTTGGTAAGCACAGTGGAGGAAAAGGATCTAGGGGTACTAATAATGGGGAGTATGAACCACTCAGCTCGGTGCAGGAAGACAGCTGCAGAGGCAAACAAGATGCTGGAGTACATAGCCAGGGGAATCTCCTCCAGGCACAGAGAAGTGATCCTACCCCAGTACAGGTCACTGGTCAGGCCGCACCTGGAATACTGCATGCAGTACAGGCGTCCATTCCGGAAGAGGGACATCAAATTGCTGGAGGGAGTGCAGTGTAGGGCAACGAAGATGATAGAGGGACTTAAGGGAAAATCATATGAGGAGAGGCTGGGAAAGCTGCAAATGTATTCCCTGGAAGACAGGAGGGATAGGGGGGATATGATTGAAACCTTTAAGTACCTAAAGGGTATAAACAGGATTAATACAGAAGGGATTCTTCAGATTAGAAGGGGGAGGGACATGAGAGGGCATCAGCTGAGACTGGGGAGGGGGATTCAGGAGGGAAATCAGGAGACACTTTTTCACAGAAAGGATGATAGATAATTGGAACACTCTGCCCGAGGAGGTGGTATCATGTAGAATGGTGGGAGGATTTAAGAGAGGGTGGGACAGAGTGAGGGAGGGGTGGTTATGAGGTGGGGAGGGGAAGAGAGGGATCGGCAGCTGCAATTTGAGGGGCTAGCTGCACAGTCGGGCAGACTCAATAGACTATGAGGCCTGTTTCTGCTGGCATTTTGTATGTTCGTGTGTTTGTATGCAGTATAGCTTTATTTTAGCACAGAAACATTACTGCAAGTCCTCCCGAAACTGCTGGTGACTAGGTTACTGACTTTTGTGAAACCCCAGCCCAACCTCAGAGTACATCACAAATATTTCTTACAGAGATTTATACAGCAGAACTACTGTAATTCACTTTTTTTTTGTAAATGCAGACATGTTCTGCTGTATTGCAGTACTAAATAATGGTTGCAAGGAGCAGTACTGTTTTATTTTCGCACATAGAAATTACAAGCAAGTGGCACGCACGCAGGGTAGATGATGGTGTGCATACACTGCAAGCATCACTACCTAGCCCTTGTTTAGGAAACTGGGGAGGGGTCTCAAGCAAGTAGCTACTTCTGTCACTTTCTCAGAAGTACTACCTGTGAGAGGCAAGGGAGAGCATAGGAGTGCATGCACCAGGAACTTTAACTCATGGTTGAAGAACTGGTGCTGTGAGGAAGGGTTTGGATTCATTGGTGACTGGGGACCCACCTGGAGGGATGGAGGTTTGTTCAAGCCTGACGGCCTGCATCCATCCTGGAGGGGAATCCAAGCACTCAATGATAAGTTTAAATGCTACATTGACAAGCATTTAAACTAGCAAAGGGGGGTGGCAGGCCAGCAAGGACGGTACCTACTTGCTCACCCCCCACAGCTAGTAGTGGAACTAGTGAACCAGAGGAGTGGCTATCTCTGCAAAGCAGTGTGCAAAAGATGGAGGTTAGTGTCCAAAAGGTGGATAAGCAGAAAAGGGGCAAAATTCAGCAGAAGGGCAAACACCAAGGAGAACCAGGGATAAATGACAACCAAGGAAGGGGCTGAGTAGAACAGTGAAGCAGTCTAGGAGGTCAAATCATGGAAAGCCATGTGTGCAAAATGCCAGGAGCCTTAGCAACAAGATGGAAGATCTGGAGGCTGTCATGGTACAGTCAGACTGGGCATTATGGCCATCACTAAAACCTGGTGTAATGATAACCATGACTGGGAGATGGCCATACCTGGCTACAACATATTCAGAAGAGACAGAGCAGGCAGGAAGGGAGGAGGAGTGGCACTGTATGTGAAAATGACATAAGGGCCACACAGATCCAGGAGGAACAAAATGGGGAGAGATACTGTGGGTTAAGCTGGAAAGGAAAATGGGACCAGCCATCCCGCTTGGTGTGGTCTATAGACCACCAGCCCAGGAGGAAGAAACAGATAGGAGTTGATGCTAGCCATCCAAAGGATGGCAGACAAGGGTGAGGTAGTACTGGCTGGAGACTTCAATATACCAGACGTGGACTGGAGCATCCCAGCAGCAGCATCAACTAGAGCAGATTTATCCTGACTCCTTCAGGGTGCCTTCCTCAAGCAACTGGTCATGGAACCAACTCGGCAGAAGGCAATACTGGACCTTGTGCTCACAAACCGGACAGTGTGATGGGGGTAACAGTGGGGAGCACCTGGGTAACAGTGACCACCAGTCATTGTGGTTTGAAATCACAGAAAGAGCAGAACCAAACCACACAAAACACGTATCCTGGATTTTAGGGGCAGACTTTGGGAAATGGGGAGATACTTGAAAGAGGCATTAAGGGAATGGGACAGGAATCAGGGTTGAGGAACAGTGGCAGTATTTAAAATGGGATTATAAGAACAACAGAATTATGCATTAAGCAGGTTAGCAAGAGGAAAAGGAAGAGGAGACCATTATGGTTTTCCAAAGAGGTAGCAAAGAAAGTGAAAGCCAAAAGATTGCATTCAGGCACACAAAAGACACAGGCAGAAGGGGATAGGTAGAAGTACCAGGAGAAACAAAGGGAGGCAGGGAAGTCAGTAATGGAAGCCAAAGCTCAGACAGAAGAACACATTGCAAAATCAGTGGGTAAAGGGGACAAAACCTTTGACAGGTACATAAGGAAAAAGAAAGACAAAGGGAGGGATAGTGAGACTGAAGGGGAGGATGGGAGCAGCGTGGAGGATGACAACAATAAAGCTGACATATTGAACAGGTATTTCTGCTCAGTCTTACTAAGGAAGAGGGGGTAATGGGTCTGAAGGAGTAAAAGGGTGAGAATGGTGCAGAAATGGACACAAGTCCCTTTACACGAGAAAGGGTCCTGAAGGAACTGGAAGAATAAGAGCTGATAAAGCAATGGGGCCAGATGGGGTGCACCTAGGGTCCTTAAAGAACTAAGAGAGGTGGTGGCTGAACTCTGGCTATCCTGTTCAGCCAATCACTGGAAACAGGGAGGTACCCAAAGACTGGAGGACAGCAGATGTAGTCCTCTTATACAAAAGTGGGAACAAAGAGGAAGCAGGGAACTACAGACCAGTCAGCCTCACCTCGGTAGTGGGAAAGATCATGGAAGCACTACTGAAGGAGAGATTGTGGAACATCTGATTGTCAATGGACTACAGGACCCAAGGCAGCATGGTTTCACCAGGGGAGGTCATGTCAGACCAACCTCATTGAATTTTTGACTGGGTGACTAGGGAGGTGGATCAGGAGGGCAGTGGACATGGCCTATCTGGACTTCAGCAAGGCCTTGACACTGTGCCACATAGAAGACTATTACACAAACTGGGGAATATGGTGTGGGCAGGACAGTAGTGTGGTGGGTAGGTAACTGGCTGGGTGGCAGGACACAGAGGGTGGTGGTAAATGGCTGTCACCCACAGAGGGAAGAGTAACCAGTGGGGTACCACAGGATCAGTGCTGGGACCGGTCCTATTCAACATCTTCATCAGTGACATTGCACAGGATCTAGAAGGCAGAATTTCACTGTTCGCTGATGACACAAAGCTCTGTAACAGAATAGACACACCAGAGGGTGTAGACAGAATGAGAAGGGACCTGCAGAAACTTGAAGAATGGTCAAGGGTTTGGCAGTTGAAATTCAATGCAAAGAAGTGCAAGATAATGCATATGGGGCACAAAAACCCTGGCACAATATATCAGTTGGGGGGTGAGGATATAGCATGCACCAAGCAGGAAAGCGATCTTGGGGTTGTCATCTCTGATGACCTCAAGGTAGGGAAACAGTGTGACAAGGCATCAGGTAAAGCAAATAGGATGCTGGGATGTATAGGCAGGGGCATCACCAGCAGGAAAAGGGAGGTCATAATTCCGCTATACAAGACACTAGTGAGGCCCCACCTGAGTACAGTGTACAGTTCTGAGACCATACCTATGTAAGGACATAGACAGGGTAGAGAAGGTTCAGAGGAGGGCAACAAAGATGGTGCATGGGTTGCATCACAAGTCCTATGAAGACAGGTTGAAGGAACTGAACATGTACCCCTGAGGAGAGGAGGGAGAGAGGGATATGATAGAGACATACAAGTATCTTACAGGGAGAACAGGGTGCAGGAAAACACTATTTTAAGCGAAAAGATGTTTCAGGACTAGAGGGCATGGATGATGTTGGAGGAGGACGATCAGAGGAAACATGAGAAAGAATTTCTTCACAGAACGGGTGGTGGACAAGTGGAACACCCTGCCAGAGGAAGTGGTGGGGGCTGAAACAATCACGGGATTTAAGAATGCATGGGATAGACATAAAGGAATTCTAGAGGGCAGGGGTAAGGAGAAACAGACTTCTAGGAAAACAAACTGAACTTACAAGCTCAAATGGGCAGACTAGGTGGGCCATAGGCCCTTATCTGCCGACACTGTCTATGTATCTATGTATCTATGTAAACTGTGGGATTGGGGGAGTGCAGTCAGCCGACTGTCTTCCGAGACTACTGGTGGCTACTGACTTTCGTGAAACCACAGCCCAACCTCAGATTACATCACAAATATTTCTTACAGAGATTCCTAGTAGAACTACTGCAATTTACTTCTTTTTATTTGTAAATGACACAAGTTCTGCTGTATTTCAGTACAAAAATGGTTGCAAGTGGCAGTACTGCTTTATTTTTGCACAGAAAAATTATTGTCTGCCCTCCGAGACTGCTGGCGCCTAGGCTACTGACTTGTGAAACCCCAGCACACACTCAGATTACACCACAAATATTTCTACAGAGATTTCTAACAGAACTACTGCAATTAACTTTTTTTTGTAAATGCGAACAAGTTCTACTGTATTCGGTACAAAAAATGGTTGCAAATTAGCAGTGCTGCTTTATTTTCGCACACAAAAATTACTGCAAGCAGCACACATGCAGGGCAGGCAAGGGTGTGCACACACTGCAAGCGTCGCTACCTAGCCCTAAACCATGTGGGGGGATACTGACTTTCATGAAACCCCAGCCCAAACTCAGATTACACCACCAATATTTCTTTCAGAGATTTCTTAGCAGAACTACTGCAATTTTTTTTTTTTGTAAATGCAAACAAGTTCAGCTGTATTTCGGTACAAAAATGGTTGCAAGCAGCAGTACTGTTTTATTTTCAATACAATAAAAATTACTGCCATCAGCATGCATGCTGGGCAGGTGATGGTGTGTACACTGCAATCATCGCTACCTAGCCCTAAACCGAGGTGGGGGAGGTAGTCAGTCAACTGCTTCCGAGACTGCTGGTGGCTACTGACTTCATGAAACCCCGTCCAACCACAGATTACATCACAAATATTTTGTACAGAGATTTCTAGCAGAACTACTGCAGTTCACTTTTTTGTAAATGCAGACAAGTTTGGCTGTATTTCCAGTACAAAAATGGTTTGAAGTAGCAGTACTGTTTTATTTTCATACGCAAAATTACTGCAAACAGCATGCATGCAGGGCAGGCGAGGGTTTGCACACACTGCAAGTGTTGCGACTTGCTACCTAGCCCTAATCCATCGGGTGGGGGAGTGCAGTCAACCGACTGCCCTCTGAGATTGTTGGCTAGGCTGCTACTGGGTTTTGAGAAACATGAGCCTTCCCCAGAACAAGTACTTATTATTTACACCACCAAATTAAAACTTTTTTTTTAAATCAATACAGTGTAGCAGTCAAGGTAGAAGTTAGTACTACTGTAATTACAGAGGTAAACTGCAACTTAAGTCTCGCTGCAGTTCCTCCTGGCAAAATAAATCAATTTCTCTGGGGAAATATAAAAGTCTCACACCACTATAAGTGCCTGAAATGAAGGTATACTAGTTTCTCTCTGCAGCTCCTAGCAAAAACAAGCATTTGTCAATTCCATATGTTTGCTTGCTGGTATTAGCTTTGGAAATGCAGGAGGAGTTAGACAGATGCAGAATAGGAATGGCAGTGAAGTATTGAACTTCATGCCAACCCCACCTCCATCCTGTAGAGATGGACAGGCTTTGGGGTAAGTGTTTGGGTCGTCGCCCATGACGGTCATGTCATGTCACCGCACCCTATTCTGCAGACACCGACATGTGTTGAGGTGTGCCTTGGGTATTTGGTTTACAGTCACCCCATTCCATAAGGACATATGCTGAAAAGTGCATAGAGAATGGGGTGAAGTCTGGGGCTGAAGAGTCCAAGGTACACCTCGATGCCTGTGAGCAGCTAGTGGTTGGGGGTGGGGTTGGGATGGCATGAGCAGTTCAGTCGGCAATCCAAAAGCACACCCCGATGCCTGTCAGTCTGTACAGGGTGGGACATTATGGTTAGAAACCCTAATGCCTCAGGCATTTGTTGATATTTGCACTACAAATTTTCAACATGACCTTTTTGTGACCTCACCTCATGAAAGCATTTGGGACCTCTTCTCATGAAGAGTGTCGGTGTGATTTTGTCAATGTGTCCCGAACTTTGAGTTCTAACAGTGACCATGCCATTCTGTGCCACATGTATGAAAACACAGATTGGGCAGGATGTGAAGAATGACAGCTATACCATCCATAGGGAGGTGTGAAGAGATGGCAATGTTGAAAATCTGTAGTGGGAATATTAAAAATGCTTGCACTTTTGAGCATACATAGAAACTGCGCAATGCATGTGCATAACACAGTCATTTTATGGTGTGGAAAAATAGCAATGTTGAAAATCTGGAGTGAAAATATTACAAATGTGTGAAGTTATGAGCGTGCATGGAAACTGCGCAAAGCACACTCGTAACACAGTCATTTTATGGACTTTCATCACAAAATTTTCAACATAGGCATTTTAGGACCTCTGCACATGAATAGTGTCACTGTGATTTTCTTAACGTGTCCTGAACGCGGATTTCCAACAGCGACCGCGGTATTCTGCACCAGAAGTGTGAAAACACATGTTGGCCAGGATGTGAAAAATGACAGCTGTACTGTTCATAAGGAGGTGCAGAAAAATGGCCATGTTGAAAATCTGGAGTGAAAATATTGCAGATTTGCAAAGTTACAAGCGTGTAGTAACTGCTCATAAAACAGTCATTTCTTGATTTTTTCCACCAAATTTGCAACATATACTTTTGAGAGGCCACCTCATGAACACTGGTGCTGTCGTTTTGTTAATCAGTCCTGAAAGGTGATTCCGCAGTGACCGCAAAAATCACTGCTCTGGATGGAATAACACCATGACAGTGGCTGAATTCATGAGGAGGGGTCCCAATAACCCCATGTTGAAAATGTGGTGGCAAAATTCCTAAAAATGCTTGAGCTATGCACCAAAGTTGAAAACCCCTATTTATGCCATTATACAGCTTACCGGCATGTCTTCAGTTTGCGGTTGGCTTTGAAGAGTGCAGACGTGTTCCCAGTCCACCAAAGATCATCACTCTGGACTCCGGAGGTAAGTATGAGATGAAGGGGGGTGTGCGGAGGCAGGGTGTGCAGAGGGTGGGTGCAGGTTGGGGGATGGGGCCACCAGACTCAACGAGGGACTGTTTTCTGATTTACAGGGAAAAAAATTTGCGAGACGGTTTTGCTTTTTAAACAGTTACATTTGGCACACTGGGGTGGGTTCCCAGCATGCCACCCGAGTGTTTTTTTGGGGGGGCAGCTGTAGCCGATGGGGGATTGGGCACCCCTGTTGACACATGGGGGGGCACAAGTACCGAGTGGGATTGGGCACCTCCCTTGGCACAGACCAACTTTTTTGGGGGGGCATTATGATGACAGGGAGTGGATGCCCCCATTGGTAAACTAAACTAGGATGGGGAACATTATGCCGATGGGGAATGGGCTCCCCGTCGGCAAATTAAACTGGGACAGGGGACTGGAGCCGACAGGAATTAGGGACCCCGTCGGCAAACATAGACTGTTTTGGGGGCGATGCTACTGAGGGGATTGGGCACACCCCGGCAGGGGGTTGTATAATATTGTTTGTGAACGTGGCATGAGGCTTGCCACCACATTCACAAACAATATTACACTAGGTAACATTCCACCCTGCAATGACAGGTCTCTCTCTCATTGCAGAGGACTAGCTGATGTGCAATGACGAGGTGACCCCTGACTGCTGCGGTGAAAATGTTACAAGTTGGTGGCACTTTGGAAGCCAGTGTCATCAGCACACTGTGCCTCCATTGGTACACCAGTGCCAAACCCAAATGCAATGCCTCCATTGGCTGTCACAGTACCGATGCCTCCACAACTAAACTTCTCTCTAAGCTGTCACATAATGTTTCTAGCATGGGCCCAGCGATGACATAAGCTGGAGGAAGCCGTAATAAATTGTGAATTTTGTTGCCAACCCAGGCATTGAAGTTACTCAGATGGTTGATTCTGTGACTTCAATGCCTTCTCAGTGACAATGTCTGAAACTTCCTGCAGAAACTCCCCTCATGCCCTGGACGCTGGTATATGAGAGGGATTCTGCAGCCTGCACCTGAACCCCCATACACAGCCATGCATTCAAATGACAAGGTAGAACCCACTGGGTGCATGGAGAAGCTTAGGTTAGATCTAAAACTGATGGCCACAACCACACTTCTGCATTTCCTCCTTGGGCAGTGCACTACAGAGAATATGGCAGGGATCAACACTACCAATACAGGACCTGCATCATCCCCTGCCAGGTCTCCATAATGCAAGCCCGATGGATTGAGGAAATCAAGTCCACTATAACTGCAGACTTGTTCCTAATCGATCCTGCATTGCATAATACCACCAGAAGGGGACTTACGGATGTTGCTGACCCAATGGCTACTTGCCCACTCAGTCTGGTGGGGACCCTAGGTCTTAGGACAAAACACATCTGGCCTCTCTCCAGGCCCCATCTTATCTTAGGATGCCTCCTGGTCCTGACCACCATAATGCACCTCACTCCTGCTGTACCCCCTGCACCCCACCACCTGCCATCACACCCTCTCACAATCCCAACCTCCCAACAGTGCCTCAACATTGGTGCTGGCAAAGGGAGGTCACAGAAATGGAAGAGGTCAAGCAACAGTGGTGCCAGATAGGTAATCCAAGGGACCCCAGAACTGAGGCACATCTTAACTGCTAGTAGGAACATGGGCATAATAAATAGAGGAAAGGGAGATGGGGGGAGAACTGTGACCAAACAGAGTCCAGTGTGAAGTAATAGGCAGGGAAAATATGGCACAGTGGATAGGAGTACCGGTCTTTTTCTGCTATAGAGTCTATTATTCTGTTTCTACCAGTGATTTCTTGAAGTATATTGCAGGAACATAATGTGATCCAAATGGCATTCTAATTTTTCATGTGTGCAATTCTTGCCTTGTTTAAATGCATGCTGGAATCAGATTCAGACTCTAATTTCAGTGGAATCAATGCTGCATTTCTCACTTAGAAGCTGTTGTAAATTCATTCCAAGTTGGGTTCCTGTTTCGGTCTGAACTGTATTCAAGTGCAGTGGTTCAGGTACATTGATTACTTTAAACATGGGTACCTTGTGCATGTAAAACCAATTGGAAAGTGATTTTGCTATTTTATTTTGTGGAAACAGCTGTAAAAGGAAGGCAACCAGATTCAAAATTCTCAGTTACTGTGTGTGTTACATGCAATAGGAATTAGTAATCTTGTGATCAACTCAGTTCATCAGTTCAACAGCATGTGAACTAAAAGGATTACTATCTGAATAAAATGAATTGATTACAAAGTAATTGATTCCACTGCATGTAAACATAGCATGTGACTACTTCACAAAACAGAATGTTATCCTGATGGTGGCACTGTACCTCTACTCGTTAAAGAGTTCCTACAGTCAAGAGGAACATTGAAAGAACACATCTCTAGATACACTTAAGGTTATATTTCATATTTTTCTGTATTTAGCATCCCTTTTCATAATAACTTTGCACATTAACATGAACAAGGATCACTGTTCCTTGGTGTTTATCTTTTCTGGCTGCTTTTCACACTTGACATCATGCTCTGTTTATGACAGTGTAGAAGTGAGAACTGTGGAGTCAAGTGAGTGACGCAGCCTGAATAATTGAAATCCAGGGGCCAGTGATCCTGCTTTCACGTTCCTGTACACAGTTATAAAGAACAAATTCTGGTCGGAGCCACTATGGCTGTGGAAAGCTTTTAGGAGTGGCAAGAGCAGTGAACAGAATATGCTGTGCTCTCACTGCACAGGAGTCAGCCATAATACTGCAACGATTACAGTACTGTGCATGCATGATACTCGCACATGTGCAGTTTGCCCCGGAGTCAGCTTTGTGCAACACTGCGATGCTGACAAAACTATGTGTAACAACCCAGTCCCCTCTGGTTACGAGAATCCCATTAGTACTAGTCTTAGGCAGGCAGGATAAGGCAGCTGGTGGGGAGGTCATTAGGGGCTTTCTACATAATGACATCATTGTTTACTCAGCTAGCCTGAGAGAAGGATGATTATGTCATGTAGAACTCTCACAGCAGCATAACCATTTTAGAGTCAGCTGCTCCTGGGGAGCTTAGAATGTTCATCAGTAAGTTCAAGTGTGGTAGTTATACAGCCAGAAGGTCTGCCATTGGGGCTCTGTTAAAGGGAGTCTTGGTATTTCTCACCCCAGTTTGGTAAAATCTTCAGTTTGCCTGCTGGACTCTCTAGTTTCACTGCAGGGGGAGTGAGAGGGAATGCAGTTCTTGTGCATCCAAGGGCAATCCCTGAAGTTCCTGAAGTTCACATCTGCCTTATGGAAGAACAATGAGTGGAATCTAACAGCTACCAGAGAAAGAAAGAAAGAAAGGAAGGAAGGAAGGAAGGAAGGAAGGTGTCTTTTGTTCTTTCCATGATTGGGAGGAAGGAACAACTAATCTGTGAGTACAGAGTTTGAGACTGTACTCTGAGGGAGTTGTCTGAGGTGTGTGTGTCCTAGATAAGGCTAGATCTCATTGGTCAGGACCCCTTTCAACACAGCTGTGCTGAATTTAAAGTTAAAGTTGGGTGTCTTTAGCAATTCATTGGGGATTGGAGACTCATTTGGTGTAACCCTAAAAGAATGGCAGAAGCTGTTTGGGGCAAAGGGTGAGGAATGCTATCTGGAGTTTCAGGCAGGGCTAAGTGGTTCATGGATGGGCACTAGTGTTCCTGGGCAACAACCATGCACCAGGAGGATTTTAAGTATGTGGTACATCCCACAGACATACACTTTGAAAATGGAAATGTTTGGAAAATGTTTAAAGTGTGTGGAACATCCCACAGATAGACACATTGGAGAGAGATAAAGATGTTTTTTTTTTATGAAAACATTACTGCCTAGCAAAGTGTCCTGCAAAAAGAGTGTGCTTATATTGCAATGATAAACATTTGGGGACCACCCTTGCTTTAATTAACATCTGTAAATAAAGCCATACTGCAAAATCTTAGTTACTGCTCTGGACATTCCGCTTATTGCTTCTAGTGTGAATGTTACTGGGGCTCCTCAGCAGTTAGGTCTAGCCTATGCCTAGCATCCTCTCCCCTGGACCTGGTTGTAAATAAAAAGGCCCATTTTAGTATGCACCCCCCCCCCACAACCTGTCCTCTAGAAAATTAACCTGGTATACACTCCAGCACTAGGGGTGGTACCATGAGTGTAGCTCTGCCAAAAGAAAATTGTATGCCATGTAGTTGTGAGTAGTTCTTTTAACGGGGATGCCAGCTAGCCAAAGGTGGTGTGGGGTTACATAACATAAGCGCAATAGTCATGTATGCACAGTTTAAGTCTGTGCCACCATGTTGCACACAGTGACCATCATGTCCACACTTTAAAAGGAAATGTTGTGTGCCAGGAAGTGGGTTTGTTTATGAAGGCCACAGAGGGGAAGGGCTGCATAAACAGAATCACTGGAAACTATGCTTGAGCACTGGGACAAAACATTAGACAGCAGTCTGGTTATGTGCTTCCACAGTGCTGTTTTACAAATCTGATCATGGCATAACATCTGTGAAGCTTGGCCCACACAACTGTAAAAAGCAGACTCAGGAGGAGACTATTAGCAAACTGGAGATCTGGTCTCGAATTTGCTTGTCATCACAGTCACTTTCTCATTCTTTCCTAAGCAGTAATTTCTGGTAAATGTGCCTTTACCAGATTGATCTCAGTGCTGGTAGACTACTTCTGGTTTTCCCGACTGTATTAGGAGAAGGTAGTAGCAGTCTTGAAGTGGTTGCTGCCAGTGGTGGCATGCTCTGAAAAAAGTGGTCCCCACTCTCATCTGCACATTTTAGAAATGACCTCTTGCATTAAATGGGACAGGAATTGATTACTTATGTGCAGCTGTTTGAAATGTCTCTGTTTTTATAAATTATATTTATACTTCTAAAGGATCCCTATTTTAACTGTGCCTGAATAAAACCTTAAGCTGTCAGTTGTGTTTTGTTTTATTTTAAATTTATGGAACTGTTACTACAACAGCAGATTAGGTACATACGGTCATGTTGATACATGGACATATTAGGATAACAGTATCTCAATTACAAGGAGTCAGTGTTAGGTTTGGGTTTTGAATGTACACATGCACTAGTCACTTCTTACAGAATTGCAGATATATCATATTTAAGATAGTATAAGTCTGACTGTTCATGAGTAACATGGACTTATTGTACACAGAGTTTAAGAAAAATGTGTCTGACCAGTACACTGTGTAAAATTTAATTGACACCACTGTGTGAAACAGCTGGTGAATGCTTAACTTACAGTAGGGCAGGTTGTCTTCCAACCTATTTTTCACTTAACAGATATATATTTTCCCATTGAAAAGACTTTTAACATTATTTACTATGTATTGCTTAAAGAGCTACTGATGCCTCAAAGAAAACTTTGAAAAACATAACAATTAAATAAAATTCTGCTTGTATTATACATATATTCTAGAGTGCTCCTCCGCATTATTTATTACTGAGAAAATGTGCATGAATACATGACTTGTATCCCTTGCAGTTACTTTAAAGTTAATCTGCTTCTATAGCTTAGTCCCTACTTCAAGTCATAATGCTCTGTTGTGACATCACAGTTTGTTGCCATGGGAGTACCTGTGATGTCACAAGCAGTGCATTATGATCTCAGATAGGGAGACAGCAACAGAAATAGATTAACTCTTCAGGAGCAAAAAGCCTGTTTTCATGCAAATGACCACAGCAATAAATAATGGGGGGCAGGAGGAATAAAGAACTAATGTGAAATACAAGCTGAACTTTATCTAAATATTATGTTTTGTTAAAGTTCTCTTGAAGGTGTCAGCTGTTCTTTAAACTTATTTTTCCTTGTGTTTTTAATTATTGTCATTTACTAATGCTAGCACAAATACACACAGAGGATTTTAAAATTAAACTAAAGTTGGTTTATAACTTGTGTTAGGGAGTAAACTTTCAAGTCAGTGAAATTTGATCTTAGGATTGCTTTCTTTTGATGGAACTAATCCTGTCTTGGCAAAGTAATTTACAGAGCTGAGGCTGTTTAGAAGTACAATAGGAATTATGAAGAGTTATGCTAAACAGATGTAAATATTTCTAAAAGTATACAACTTACAGATAATAAACCTACATGAAAGTTGTTCAGAACAACAAGACCTTTTAAATGAGCCTATTTATTAAGCTGTACTAATTATAATTTTTAAACTATGGCCATCTGATTACCTGGATTTTCATTTTTCATCACAATTTGTACCTTTCAGATGGCTATATTTAAAAAAATCTAATGAATTCAGATTAGGGATTACCCTCATTGGAAAGTTCATTTTGTCCTGAACAACTTTCATATCAGTTGTATTTTTGTAACTTGTATACTTTCTGAGATATTTACATTTGTTTGGCATGACTCCTACTGTGTTCACTTAGAGAGAAAACAATGTGCTTGTTTAGAAGACCATATTTTACAAAATATAAAGAATTCAGATTAGTGACTACCCTCATGAGAAAGGTCTTTTTGCCCTGAACAACATTCACACTGGTTGTTTTTGTGCATCTTGAATAGTTTCAAAGATATTTAGATTTGTTTGGAAGGTGTGCACATTTGATCTCAGAGAAAAGCAGCTTGGAGTTCTGTGTCCATCATTCTAATTAAACAGAAAGAAGGGAGTATTTCTTTAACTGCCATGGAGATTTGCAGAATGGAAGGATACACTACAAACTCCTAAAAGATGTATTCCATGGAAACACCTTTTTTCAAGGGAAAGCAGCATGCTCTGCCCACAGCCATAACAAGGGGACTACAGTTAATAGAGAAACAACAGTAATCTACTGAATAAATTAAAATGTGTGGAGAAAACATTTTTTCAATGATTGTCCTAGGATGTCAAGAGTTCTTTAAGGAAGCTTTCCCCAGACAGTTCCATTTGGTACTGAATCTCTTAACAGTATCCCAGACTGATAAGCATCTTCTTTCAAAGGCTGCCCCCCTCCCATCTATCAACTCAGCCACTGGCTTCACCTGCTACTCTCATCAAATGTTAGATTGAATGCCAGAAAACTAATCATTTGAACAGGAACCTGATTATTCCCCTTGGTTTCATTCCCTTTACTGCATATGCCAAACTGTACTTGCCTTGATACAACCAGGCAGACTCATAACTGCTTTCCCCAACAGGTGAGCTAACCAGTAAACAGATGGGAGCACTTCAATGTGTGCTCATCCTCTATTAGGAATCTGAGGTGACATTCCAGATAGCTCACAGTGACCATTCTCCCTAGCTCCCTTCCCACAGGAGACAGCTGTTGCTTTATTGTAAAGAATATACGCTTGACTTTTAAATCATGTATAAATTATTAAAGGGCATTTAGTACTGCTTTAATCTACTTGACCTGGGTGACACCTGTAAAGGCATGTAAGCCCAGTGTTCTCACCAGTAAAATACTACTAACTATATAAATAACAAATAAATAAAAGTGTTATACAAATATACAAAGATTAGTCTGCTTTTGTCCTGGATTTCTGCTGCTTTGTGTCTCTTTCTAGAGCTCACAGACATCTATCTGAGCACCATTCTCAACCATGGCAGAACAGTGTTCTCCTCTGATACCTCTGCAAGTCTGCTTCATTGCTTGTCTACAGGAGGTGAGTATGGTGGCTGCAGAGTAAATGCTCTACTGCACTTTTTCCCTGGAATGTGTATAGTGTATGTGCTGCCTCTGTGATGCACCCATTCTCTGCCCACTCAATGAGGAAGAGAGTCATGGTTATTTCAGAAGGAGGATGAGCAAGGGATAGGAGCAATGTAATGTGAGCAGAGTCTGGAACAGCTGAGACTCTCCACTAGAAAAGAGAAGGTCAAGGGCAGCAAGACAGGACTATTTGGGATGCCCAAATGTGCAAAGGGAGCTTTAGTCAAATTATTTGCGGTTTCTCTAGAAATAAAAATAAGGGGCACAAACTCAAACTGAAAGGGGAAACAGCATGGTTGGTTGCTAGGAAGTATTGTTTCACACAAAGAGTGATAGGAATTCAGGGAAGATTGCCTAAAGATTCAATAGAAGCAATATAATTTTTTTAATTGAAATTAGTTGTAAACCTGGTGAGAAAATATATAGCTGAGCATAACTGTTAACAAAGTAGGGTGGATAGATTGAATGATCATTGGTATTAATCTGTCCCAACAGTACCATGTAATGAGGTAACCCTGCTTGCATGCATGGTAGTACACTATACCACTACTGGGCACATTGCTTTTATGTTTAGTTTCTCAGTATTACCCTAACCTTTACAAATATAAATGTTCCTTTTTATAAGACTGCAGTAAAAAATTTGATAATCCAAGGAAAATCTTTGCTTCCTCATCTATGAAAAGTCTATTTATCATTATGATTCTAGAGGATTCATATTTTTTTATTTCATATGCTTTTTCTGCCCACCAGCCCACTCCATTCAGCCTATCCACTCTGCCAGTCCAACACCTCATCATCTCCAGGACTTACATGCCGATCTACAGTGCCTCAAAGTTTAGCCCCCCAATAGCGGAGTCCCCCAGGATTGATGTCTTTATCCCAGGAAGAGTTTAGTTCAGTTGTGGCCAGAAAGCCCAGTAGGCATGTGTGTGGTCTGTGAGGATGGGGGAGTCATCCTGCAGGCTGGGGATTTTCAGTCATTGTTCTCTCCAGGAGGTGGGGTGTGCAATGTCCCCCACTAGAGCCAGGCTCAGTGGATCGGACTCACTGCTGCCACACAGGGTCAGTACCATGCAGGTGCCATCACCATTCTCCCCCAAGGAGGAGAGCAGTCCATGGGACACTCGATCCTCCTCCCCTTGCCAGCCCTCCAAGACCCGAGATCGCTTCTGATCCTGGGTTGTCAGCATCATAAGTGGTAACACTACCACTGCACCAGTGGACTGTCCCTGATTCGTATCTTAATGTTGCATTTCCCTTCATTTGTAGTTTTATGTTCTAACACTAAATCTTGTTTAGCATACACTACATTATCTATGGTTGCTCTGACATGGCATTTATACAAAATAGCTGTGTTGGCTTGCCACTGGTCAACATATTACAGATTATCCCATTTTTACGGTCCATAAGCTTAGAGGCAAGCATACAGTAGGTGATAGCCAAGGCATGGGTCCTTCAATGTTCTATTATGACCTCATCTTCTAGTAGCTGAAGTTCAGTCTCCACTTTCTACCATACATGGATTAGAAATTCTCAATCTACAATCTCTGAGTTGAAAGTTTTGTGTATGGGCCTATGAAGAGGAACATGCACATCTTTTAGTGTTTTCAGTGTCTTGGAATAGGTCCAGTTATCAATTGGATGACTTGGTCTTATGCCAGCTGTGGCTACTGTAATTATGGGAGTTCTGAGCACCAGCTCTGAAGCTATCTGATAACTGAAAAGTGAGCTATTACTGTTTACAACATAAATCATGCTAAATGCAGCACTTGACTCAGACAGTGATGTGGCTATAGTACCACTTATGAGTATTATGTCTGTTATTATTTAATGTACCCTGACATTCAGTAATAAACATGCTTTTGGCACATGTTTTTGTTATACTTAGTTGACAGATATTAGATACCCCTTGATCCATTTTTTGCTAGAGGTTTGCATCTCAGAGGTTCCAAGTGGCTCTCTATGCTAAAATAGTTCTTTTTTGTTACTTATCTGGCAAATTCTGTGAACAACATAGTAACCTGGAAAAACATAGTTCTGTATTATCTGTGTTTTAGTAATGTTTTGCAAGATTTTCAAAAGGATACATCTGATCCTGAGATATGTCCACTGCTATTTTCAAAACAGAAATACAGCTAAACTGTACAACATCTGTAAGATGGTTTAACAACATCGCATTTTGCAATAAAAAAACTGCAGTTGCAGCAAGGATGACACAAACTGCATTTAAACTGTTTTTTTATCACAGCTTGTGACTTTTTTGGGACTTTTGTTGCAAATGGACATATATTTTAAAAATAGTAACAGAGCTGTCAGATGCATTTGGCAGATGCAGGCAGCAGTGCAATATGCAATTTTTTCAATGTCCACCATTTTCAAAATCTTGCTTGTTATCTGTATTAGCAAATAATCATTTTTTTGTCAGCATAGATAACTGCATTTTGGTATGTGTCTAGATTGTCACCTGGTTGCTGTGATGCTTCTCATACTGCATATTCTTATTAGGAGAAAACAAATTCAGCAGCCTAGTTGACATCCACATGCAGTAGTGCCATCATGTACTGATGTTGTATTATATGTGTCAGGAACTCATACCCCTGCAAAATATGGTAAAATAACTTTTTCCTTTATTGATCTGTAATATCAACTGAACAATGTCATTCTCAAATCATTGCATCTTGTTTAATCTGTACAATGAAACTGAACTACACTAGGCTTTGCAACATTAGTAAGAGTGAGAGAAGTGTGCTATTGGCAAAGTTGACTCAGCTACAAGATGGACCCAAAGTATTTGGTTCAGTTTTTAGAATTCAATCTAACCACTTTATCTCCTAATGCACTAATGCAATAGTAAACTAGAATTGTGCCAGCAGAAAAAGGCCTTGTAGTCTATTAGGTATGCTTGAGGTGGAGGAACATGCACCTTATAGGTTCATGTCCCCTATACCTCTCCCAGGTGCCCCGCTGACTTGCCCCCATATCTGTCCACTCATTCTTGAAGCTGTCCATGATTTTAACTTTAACAACCATCTCTGGCAGCTTGTTCCATGCATTCAACACCTGTTCTGTAAAGCTGCACTTCCTGGCATCCATACTGAATTTACACCTGTTATTTCACAGCCCCTCTTTCTTGTGTTCTTGTTCTCACTGGTCCTTAACAATTCAGTATAGTCCACCTTGTTAATACCTCTCATATATTTAAAGGTCTCTGTTATGCCCCTATCTCTCTCCTAGTCTCAAGAGAGTACATCTTTAGGCTCTGCTGTCTCAGCTTGTACATGTACCTCTGCTGCTCCATAATCACCTTTGTGGCCATTTTCTGCACTGCCTGAAGTTTGTCTGTGTACTTCTTCAGGTAAGGATTACAGACCTGGACATAATACTTCAGGTGCGCTGCACTGGGGTTCTATACAGCAGCAGTATAAGCTCCTTCTTCATGCAACTGAACCCCGTTTATGCACCCCATCATTCTGTTAACTTAACCCACTGCATTATTGCATCATGTAGATACCTGGAAAGTGCTCATAATTGGGAGGCCCCAAATATATTTTGTCTTCTGACACTGTAATGGTCACCCCCCATCCTGTACTCAGCCCCAAGTTCTTCCTGCCCATGTATATGGGAAACTGTTGTCCAGCTCATCCCACCTCAGTAAAAAAAAAATCAGTGTAAATGGGAGAGGCCTGGCATCAATCACAGCCAGTTCATAAACAAATTAGAGAGACAGGCCCACTCAACAAAACTGTTTAGCTATGTATCAGTAATTTATTAATGTAATTTCCAAACCTAACATGAGTATTACCAAGATTTCAAGGTATCTCTACCCCTTCTCAGGGAGTCTGGTGCATACTGTATCTAAACTCTTTAAAATACTTATACACATTTATATTCATTTATTATGTTAAGAAAATCAATTCAAATTAATTTATGTTGAATACATGCATCACTTAGACCACACTTAAGTTATCCCATAAAGCTTAACTGGAACTCAAGCTTCTCAGTATACAACTGCTTCTATGTATATACAGTAACCTAAATAAACAAACTCTAGCAAGAGCCAATACGGCTGCAAAATCTTGGTATTGTTGGAGTGAGAAATGTGTAAAAAATGGTATGAGAAATCATTGAGAATGAAATAATACAATTGTATTATGGAAAAGCTGAGAAATGCTGGAAGAGACAATATCAGAATATTATTGTTGCTATAAATAGTTTTCCACATGTAGGAGTGCATATAACTATATAAATATATTCACAGAAGTTTGTGTCAGTGTGGTGAACAGCACTGACAATTGTTTTATATGTTTTTTCACCTATATGAGTAAGATATACACAGGGGGTGGTATATTCAGAAATGCGCCAAAGGCATGTGCAACCCCGGCTCAGCACATGTCAACTGCGCAATGGCACAGTGACTACAATATTAAACGGTTGTGCACCGCAACTTGTGCCAGGGCAGCATGGCTAACTATCACAGGCACTGCACCATGGCTCAGTGAGATGTGCACTAGGGAGCAATCAGATATGCACCATAGCACAACCAGGGATGCACAAGGGCAGAGGAAGATGTACCAAGGCACAGCTGGAACAGCCACAGGCTTAGCAAGGAATCAGGCAAGGAGGAAGGTGGAACAGTGCAGGACGGCAGGTGCACCAGGCCAGGAACACTGGCAGGGACACAGCCAGAACGCAGGTCACCACTGCATAGGGAGTGCAAGCATGCAGCAGTGCCCCCCCGGGAGGACACAGGGCACAGGTGGCACTGACAAATGGGATGGGCACCCTAGACCACCACACACCAGT
Source organism: Neoceratodus forsteri (assembly GCA_016271365.2). NCBI lineage: Eukaryota > Metazoa > Chordata > Ceratodontiformes > Ceratodontidae > Neoceratodus > Neoceratodus forsteri. Next base: position 510,852,565 of record CM028134.1, on the reverse strand, counting down.
GGGCACATGGCCAATGACAGGCCACACCCCAACACATGGCACACACCACACACATGCCACACATCCCGAACAGCCATCCCAGGGCCATGCCATGGCACAGCCACTGCCCGAGGGGCATGCCAACACCATGCATGCACCACCCAATGACACAGGTGCACCACATGGCCACCCACCACCCGACTGCAGCATGGACCCACTCATCAGCTGCAAAGCAGAAAAGGACACAGAAGGGTAAACAGGTAAAATATATTGGAGCAAAGCAACACAGCTAAACATAACACAGGTAACACAGGCGTGGGTAGGTGTAGGTGAGAAGGGGTCAGGGGATAGGGTCTGTACAGGTGGAAGGGGGAAGGGAGGACAGAGGTGGGATGGTGGCAGGTGATCCTCATGGCTGGACACGGCCTACTGGTGGCTGGTGCCCCCCCGCACCGGTACTGGAGCACAAACTTCCTGGTCTGCCCCACAATCTCCATGGTGTTTGATGTGATGAGGAAGATCTCATGCAGGAGATGTTGATAGACTAGCAGGTGGAAGCGCCTTCGAACACCTATAGCAGAGGAAGGAACAGGTGATCAGTGAGCGTCCAAGCCCTAGCCCCCCCATGCACAGTGGACAGTGAGAACACACACCCCTGGAGTGGCACCCCTGCCACCTGCAGGGGTGGGCTTACTCTTGCCACCAACCCGGCAGGCCACGGCAATGCACAGCACTGGGGACCACCACCCAAGGGACACCCATCAGCACAGTGTCAGGCAGGTTGCATTGTGCTGCAGTGGAACCCCAGTGGCACTGGTGGTAGCCAGACACACACCCAGCCCACCAACAGCTGACACACATGTGCAATGGCTGTTCCATGGTGTAACACACACTGCACCATGTGCTATACACAGCTGCCACGGCACATGGCACAGGAGGCCAAGGCTGTACCCTCTGCCTACTTGTCTGCCATGGCACTGTGTGCACCAGACCTGCTGCTGCACCTCCGCTCAGTCCCGCACCCCCAGCCATAGGGCCCACAGCGGCCTGCTGCTGGCCACCAGGTGCCCCTGCCACTCTGGCATGTCTCTGGTCCTCAGGCCCTAGGACAGGAACACAGACAGGCATACATCAGAACATGGCCACAGCATGAGCCCACTGCCCCACCACCAAGCACAGTGTGTGCCCCAGCCGGGCAAGGCTGTGGCACAGTGCACCCTGTGACTGGAATTGCCAAGCCACAGGGCACACAATGACAGACCAACTCCCACCCCAGCACAGCATGCAGCCCTGCCACCCCTCATGGATCAGTGGTCATGCCCAGATGTAGTATGAGCCCACTTATCTGGCCATGTCATGGCACCCTGTGGACATGCGCCTGCAGTACCCTCAGCCACTCTGAGTCCCTCCTGAGTAGGTCACAAAACTGGTGCCAGCAGTGTTCTCTGGTGCGCTGCACCCCAGTGGCCTGGACCACCCCATCCAGGATGTCCTGCCACACTTCTGTTCTGGGCCTAGTGAGGGGCTGCTGGCCGAACAGGCCAGCAGCATGAGGCTCCACCTGGGCCACCAGGTTTAAAAAGTCTACCTGGCTCCAGTTTTGGGCACAGGGCACTGTGTGATGTGGCATCCTCAGTCGGCACTGAGGAATGTCAATATGGCGCGCGGTAGCGCACGTGCACAACGTGCACAGAATGTGCACCTCGCACGGAGATGTGATGTCCACAGCAATTGTGCATCCCCGGGGATGCACAGCATGGGTGCAGCCACACTAGCATGTGGGGCAGAGGTCACTGGGGGGCATAGGGCATGGTGGGGTTCAGGGGTCAGCACGCGCAATGTGCGAGGGTGCGCTATTTGGCCCATGTCACATATTGCACAGTAGGGCCACTTGGACAGCACGTCCCATGGGTCCAATAGTGCCCGAGAACCATAGAACCAATAGTTCCCATGCATAATACAGTCAACATCACCCAAGCGCCATAGACACAATAGTGCATGAGCGCCATGGGCTGTATGGTGCACGGCCTTGATGGACCCTACAATACACGCTGCACAATAGGTGGCAGCAGCTGCCATTGCACATGCACATTGGCACATCTGCACTGTGCATGCCATGGCAGTGCACAATGACATGCACCAGAGCAAGTCCATTGAGCAATGTGCAACAGCGCGATTTTCAGCTGACATGTGCAGATTAGCTCATCAGCCTATACGTGGTGCAATGTGGACATTTGCATGTCATTATAGGTGTGCATCAGCTCATTTGCATGCAATGCCCTGCAATAGCGCCGCAAAACAACACAGGCCATTGCAACCATCAGGGGTAGGATGCGCCTGCCGGGGGAGGGTAAGCAAAGGGTGCTCGATGGCTGGGATGGGCCGCTGCAGCCACTAACCAGTGTTGACTGTGACACTGACAGTGTTAGTGGCTCAGTAGGTAGCACACTTGCCTCTGAAGCCGGGAGATCAGACGGCTGTGGGTTCAGTTCCCACATCTGACACTTGCGTTAATATCCCAGTACTGACACTGTAGTGCAGCATGAGAGGGGTGCTGCACTTCTGAGGTGCCGTCTTTCAGATGAGACATTAAACTGAGGTCCCTTCTGCCTGGATTGGTGGTAGTTCAGGTGGATGTTAAAGATACCATGGCACTTATCGAAAAAGAGTAGGGAAATTTTTATTAAGAAACAAAGACCATATACATCAAAACAGAAAACACAAACATTAGGAACAAAAAAAGCAGGATAACAGGAAAATAAGGAAACCAGATAAATCAACACGTCTCATATAATGCAAAAAGAATACCTATCCTACCCACTCCGCACCCTTCCAAAAGTCCTGAGAGAAAGCTACCCCCAGAGTATGATATTCATACTGATAAATTTTGTCCAATTCCATTTGTACCTGACATAGCATATCCCACACAGTAATTTCCTTTGATTGTAAAACTTGGAGACATCTGGAATGCCAGATCACCCATTTTAAACATGCCAAAATTACTCATACCGTACTCCTATTCCATTTTGTCCATCCCATGTCTAACTGCCCCAAAACCAAAACATCATAAGACATATGAGAAAACAGACGTTCCCCCCCCCAATAAGGCACCCAAAGAATCCCAAAAACCCGACATATAAGTGCAATCAAAAAACAAATGATGCATGGTCTCAATTCTTTCCATACAGTGTTCGGCAAGACAAAGTCTGTCCTGTATCACTTTATGTTTCTGATTGCCCTTTACATTCAATTTTTGATGTCCACACAACCAATAACATCTTGCAATTTTTAGGAATTTGTGGTTCAATGATACTAGCTATGAGAAGTTGACAGTCCATCTGATTAGGAATAGCAAATATTGGATTTTCTAGATAACAGTGAGCCACAACTGTATTATAAAAAACTTGTTTGTTTGAATCCACAAACCAATGTAAGACAATTTTCCATAGCCGGACATATTTCAACGTGGTCTGAATATAGACAGGTAAACTTTTTTCTGAAACATGTCATTTCCCTCATCCTCATGCAGTCAAAAATTGAGTTTCCCAGTGCTTCATTCCAACAACCCCCAAAGTCATTTCACCTAGGAGCAGTGGGCGAACGTTACTATAGAAAAAATTACTAAATAAGGAGACCAATGGTTGTATCGTTCCCATCCCTCCCTCTTTTCTAGTTCTGTATGTATGTGCCCTCTTGACAGGATATAACCGACTATCCCATAAAAACAAAAAGAAAAGCCCCATAATCTTAGTATGCATATGAAAAGGTACAGGATAAACATGAGATACATATAAAAAAAAAAGGCAAAATGTATGCTTTCAACAAATAAATAAGATTTTTTCTAGTCATCTTCCAGGATTTCCAGGACTCAACTTTCCTATGTGCAATATCATACACTTGATCCCAATTCATCTGTTTAGCATGGAGTGACCTGAACCATAGACCCAAAATCTTTATTTCACCCTGGGCAACAAGGTCACAGCTCACACCATGGAAGGGGATGGTGGTGGCCACCATGTGGCATAGTGCGGTGGAGGGTGTGCTGGGCGGTGGCCTCCAGGCTGGTGGGAGCCCGTCGCTGCATGGTAGGCATGGTGGGCAGGCGGGGGTGCCTGTTGGGTCAGTGGCCCTAATGCATCTGTGGTCCCTTACAGCAACAGCCCACCAGCATGTAGTGGCAGGGGCACCTGTGGCTGCTGTGGTAGCTTGCCCAGCCCCGGGGGCCAGCCCTCCACCTCCATGGGCATCCAGGGGCCCGATGGGCTACAGGATGCTACCGCCATCCAGCCAGATGTCCTGGGCATGGTGGCGGATGAGGTCCTGGCTGTGTTCCAGGGAGACATCAGCAATGGCGTGCTCTGCGCGGTGACACAGATCAGGGTGGGGTTCGACTCTGATGCCGAACAGACCATTGCACTGGATGGTGGGGGGTCTGTAAGAGAGGGGTCACCTAAACCATACACCTGCACTGGCTGTGTGGCTGGTGGCCTGTTGGTGGCGGAACGGCTGCCTGCCACAGACACTGGTACCGCTATGTGCCCTGCCACTGTGTTGGTTCTGTGCATGTGTGTCTGTCCACCTACCTGCGTGCACCGTAGTGCTCCTGCGCTGTCGTGTCTCACCAGTGGCATGCCAGCCACATGGGCCAGGGATCCCTCCACCCTGGGGGGGCTGCCCACCACCTCCCGACCCTTTGCCCACATCGTCCCCTCTGCTGTGCCCCTCATCAGCCTCGGCAGCTATTCCATGGTCTTTGGCCATGTTGTTCATCATGCAGTGGGCCAGGGATAGGTTGCAGGCCTTCAGGGGCTGTATTGTAGGGCACCACCAGACCTGTCCAGGCATCAGTACCATGCTTTCAGCATCCCGACCACATGCCCATTGATGGTCCACGTGCAGGCGTGTGCCTCATTGTACTGCTCTTCCACTGGGGACGATGGGTGCCTGTAGGGGGTGGGCAGCCAGGGCCTGTGAGGGTAGCCACTGTCACCTGTGTGTGGAGAGGGTGGGAGAAAGAGTGTGAATGGGTTAGCCTGGTGCCCCTGTCACTGTGATCCCATGCCACACCCAGTCACCCACGGCGATTCCCCCACCCTGTCCGCCCCCCCTCCATGCCCTGCTCTCCCTGCTACTTGTGGCCTCACCATACACACCAACTACTTGTTCGGTGGGGATGTCCCCACTCTTGAATCTGTGGCACAGTGCCGGACTGGGCCAGATGTCAGCATCATGAGCTCCCCCATGGTGTGTGGCTCGGACATTGGTTATGCACCTCCTGGCATCGCACACCACCTGGGAGTTGATGCTGGGGTAGCCCATTCTGTTGATGTAGGCTACCCCCTCTGCACCAGGTGGCATGCGGATGCCCACATTAGTGCAGTCTATGGCCCCTAGCACGCCAGGCATACGTACTAGCTGGTGGAACTCCTGCATGGTTGCTGTACACTCTGCCTGTGTGATGGGGCCATGGATGTCTTCCACAGCATGTGGCAGCAGGGCATTGGGGTGTTGTGTGGGGTGCCATGATGTGGCCGGCTGGGTTTTGCCTGTGGTGTCCCTTGTTGGTCTCTGGAAGGTGCCCGCGGTGAGCAGGCATGTGACAGCTGATACCTTTGTCTCCACTGTCAGGGCATGGTACCGTCTAGTGGGTGCCTGCATCTCCTCACTGCACAGCTCACAGGGCTGCCTCAGACTTGCATGGTTCAGGTGATACCAGCCCATGGTCTCTGTGCTGGCGTGGGTTTCTCAGCTGATTCGGGGCCAGTATCGCCTGTTCCAGGCATCCCACTGATGGGCCCTTCCATGGCCACATTGCTCTGCCTCCTCACACCCCTCATTACTGCCTCCATCTGGAATGCCACACTGGCAATGGCCCCTGTTGTCCTGTCACTGCCTGGGCATCCAACTTCACTGGACCCCCCTGGCTCCATGGGGCAGTGCCTATCACTTGGTGGGCCCCCCCGCATACTCTACCTCTGTCTGAGTTTGCCTGCTGGCTCTGTTGCCTACCCCTGTGGGTGCCTGTGTTGCACCCCTTGGGTCTGGTGGCTCCCTTCGGCACCCACTCTCACTCCCTCCCGGTGGGCTCCATAAGTGGCACTCTCACTCTCTTCTCTCTCTCTCTCTCTCTCCTCCCCCTCTCTCTCCTAGACCTTCTTTCCTCACCCTGTCTCCCTCTTCCTTGCTCAGATGGCCTCTCTGTCTCCCTCTGTCCTGCTCCCCTCTGGTGCAGGTGCTTTCCTCCTACTTGCTCCCTGTTTTTCTGGGCTCAAGAATGCTCTGCACACCCGGCAGTTGCTCCTGACTTGCGCCATTGCTCCATGGTTGAATATCGTGCTGTGCTGCATATTCATGGGTCCGCCCACTGCCCTTGCGCATGCATTCATTACTGTTGCATGTTGGTGCACTGCTACTTGCACTGCGCAGTTGCTCCCACTGAATATCACTCTTTGATGCATCTTCGCAGTTGCGCATGGCAACCCTGTTGCACCATGCGCAACTGCTTTGAATATCCAGCCCAGGAAGTACTAAGAAAAAGAAAGATGACTTTTTTTGTTTGTTTTTTGTTTTTTCACAGTTATTCAAGTTTGTAGAAGTAGTGAGGTTTGGACCTGTGATGTCCCAGTTCCCATGATGGTGCACTAATCACACTGCTGCCACATTATCTTTATACTCTGAGGAGAGCACTATTATTATAAACACTTGTTATCAATGTATATGGTAACTATAGAAAACAGTTAACGTAATATACATGTCCAGGAAAAATGTGTCAGAAGAGACAAGCAATAGATGTTTTAATTTTTTTAAACTATATACGCAATATAGTCACAATAAGTATCAAGGAAACAGGTTAATTACACTGGATAGGCCAACTGAGATCTTATGTTGCTGGTGTTCCTTCTAGAATTTGGTGACATAAGTACAGGAAGGTCAGCAGACTTGCTGAAGGGCACAGAGGTATTTTTTTTCAAACTATGTCCATATTCTATACACTGTTCCATTCAAATCACTAGTCCAGATTGCTACTGTTTTGGTCTTTACACTTCTTAACAATGACAATAAAAACTGCAAGCAGTTGTAACTAAAGCAGTGCTGCATATCTGTAAATTTTTTCAGCTAAACCAGTGTTTCAGGAGGTATTGTAGGCACTCTCTGTTTTTCATTCCAGCATCAATATATTTTGTAAAACATTGTAATCCAGGGGAGGTCCTAGAAATGCTGTGGGGTGGATCAATGCATGTGGTGGTGTTGGGGGAGTTGATATATTTAACATGATTCACACATTATTAACTAATGGGCATCTCTGTCTCAGCCTCTGTCCTGCATTCTGAACAAATTACACTCTTGTTAAAACCTGAGTGACTATGGTCCCATCCACACTACACCTGAAAATGCTGAAACGGTTCTGAACCATTACAGACTGGAAATGGTACAGCGTGTCCACACTGCCAGGGAACAGGTGTGAAAGTGGACCAGAACAGTTACAGCCTGTCCACAATGAGCTGTGAACAGTGAGTGGACCCAAATCCATGAATGGAGAGCGTATCCCAGGGTGCACCTGGTGAAGACAGCTGCAATGACAGACACCCACCCACATGGCCATCCGGCGGACAGTGTACACAGAGCGTGGCAGAACATGGCAAGGAGGCCGGCAGCAATGTGTGCCCTGTGACAGTCATGGTGGACTGACGGTGTGATTCAGCAGAAGGGGTGGAAATGAAAGCAGAGGAGGGTCCTGATGCCTGGCATGGAAGAGAGTTGTGATGCACCCACAGGAGCTGGGAATCATGATCCTGCTGCAAGCCACAGGCAGGCATGTGGTGCACCACCAGGGCAAGGCATGCCATGCACAGCAGCCATCCTAAAGATGCATGCTGCATGTGCCCAGCAAACACAATGCTGCCAGGCTGTACATCCAGTCCCACCACACCCATACCCCATGGTTACGGAAGCCCCACAGTGCCCCCATATAGCAATGTGGGCATGCAAGCAACCCGCCCAAGCAAAGGAGCAACACAGTATGGAGTCACATGACAGTCTTTATTCCAATGCCACCATGACCTCTGGTGGCAGTAATACATGTAAAACAACATTAGGCGACAGCATGAACATGCAGCATACCTGTGCATTGCTGCGGCACACAAAGGACTTGAAAATAACATACAATGTCCAGCATCACAACCCCGTGCAGGACTGTACGCATGACAAATGGAACACTAATGGCCCTGTGACCACTGCAAACCTGCAAATGGACACATAACATAATACTGAAACAGCATCACCCTCCGAGGCCCCCTACAGTGATAGTCAGTGTCTGGTGGATGCAGGGCACCCACGAGACCCAGACCTAGACATGTGACCCATCCATGCAATACACTATGCAAGACTACAAGATGGGTAACAGTGTACAACTAAACAGTAATCAACCCAATGTCCCCATGACCCACTATAGCATAACACAGTAACAAACAGGATGGGCAAACACCCAGCCACCCATGTGGCCCTCATGTGCCCGAACCTCTGTGGCTCATGAGGTATATAGGCTACACAACAATGCAGAACACCCCAGTGGGAGTAAACTATATACAGGCATGCCACTGTGAGCACAAAGCTCTGTGCCAGACCACACCAGGCACTGGCAACACTGGTCCACCCCCGGTGCCACTACCATATCAGGGAGGAATATGCAATGGGTGTCCCAGGTGACGGGCCGTGGGACACGTTGGATGCCACACCTCTGCAGGTGGCTCATGCCATCACAGTGTGGTCCACTGGAACGCGTCACTGTACAGGTCCTGTGTGAAGCTCAGCATGCCTGTTGTGGGTGCCGTGGGAGCAGCACAGTGCTGGTCAGCAGTACCATGCATCAGGAGTAGGGGAACAGTGTGCAGCCCAGCTGTGGTGGTCACGGTACTTGTGGGGCACTGCTGTGCCATGCCAACACAATACTGCGGTGCCTGTGATGTAGTGGGCAGGGTGTTCTGGGCGGTGGCGCTACCTGTGTACACCCCCCCACACAGGGGATGCGTGACTGTGGGGAACAGGCATGGTTGGGGGCAGCACACCAGTGGTGGCCGTCAGTGCCCTACAGCCCACCTGCCCATCATCAATGGCAGATTGCTGCAGGTTGGCCATGCTGTGCACACCAGTGGGGTTCCCCATGGACATGGGTATGGTGGGCTACCCACCAGTGGGCTATGGCCTGGGGGAAAGGGGCAGGAGTGGATGGGGTGGCGGTGGTGTGTGGCATGGTGGTGGCACCCATACAATGCGGTGCACCCGCAGGGTGTGGCTGGTGGCATAGCATGGCCAGAAACTGGGCCATCTGTGTAAAGAACTGCTGTGTCCGTGCAGCCTCCCATTGCCACATACGCTCCTCCATTGCCCTCTCTTCCCTTGCCCGCTCCCACTCCAGCTCCAACATTTCCCTATGGTGCTCCTGCAGCATTTTATACGTCAGTTCCAACACCGCCCCAAGCACATCTGCCATTCATGCTGCCTTGGACTTCCTCTTCTGGAGGTTCAACAGGGGTTCCTGGCCAAGTCGCAGCCTCGCAGCTCTGCCCCTTCCTGCGGTGGAGGCATCACTGGAGGTACCCGACATCTCTTCATGCATGCCCGAGGACACTGAGGATGCCTCCGCTGTGTCAGTGTCCACCGATGTCCCTTCCCCTGGGTCTTGCCCTGGAATGGCAGAACACACCAGTCACCATTGTACACATGCAGTCACCCCACCCACACACCCCATGCCCTACCCCATCCCCACACCACTGTCTCCCCCGCACCCGTGGACATACCCACACCCCAGGTGCCACTGGCATGTTGCCCGGCCATGGGTCATAGCATGTCCACTAGTCGGCACCATGTACACACGTGTCACCACCTATCACTGTGCTACACCCATCTGTGATCACCATCCGCCTCATGCCCAGGCAGCACCTCCACCAACATGCCATGATGTGCCCCCCATGTCCCAGCCACCATACAGGTGCAGTGCACATTGCATGTACCAGTGTCGGGTGTCTCCTGATGCACACTGACCGCACCTCCAGCCCCCTGGCGTGGGCGCGGGTCCCCAGTGGCATCCATTTCATCCTTCAACTCCGGCTGTGGGCTGTCCACCTGTGAGCTCTCAAGGATGAACTCTGGTGCTGTGGTTGGTCATGTACCTAGTATGGTGTCCAACTTGTCATAAAAGGGCACACCAAACATGCACCCCCCCCGAGCGTCTGTTGCTGTCCTTGGTTTTGTGGTAACGCACCTTCAACTGCTTTATTTTGTTGTGGCATTGCTTTTCCATCCTCTCCATGCTATTCTCAAACAGCTAGTCCGCAATCTTCTGGTAGACCTTTGTGTTGTACCTGGCACTGGCTAGCTCTGCCTGCACCATCTCCTGTGACCAGTACTCCACCAGCATTGACGTGGCCTCATCTGACCAGGTGGTGCCATAGTCATTCATGGTTCCAGCTGGCACACAGTGTAGGGTGGGTGGTAACGTACTACTGTGGTCACCAGCGACTGAGTTGCAGGGCATATTGGTCCACCATGGTCACGGGCTATGCTTGGGGGACAGGGTGGCTCTGCAGTGGTGCCAGGGTGGTGTGTTCTGGCACTGTTGTACTGCAGGGGCTGGGCTCATGCCTCTGGCAGTTGTTGGTGGCCTACCTCCCACCTGTGGCACACGGGTGTGTGCTGTGGTCTGTATGCCTGCCGCCTGTCCGCTGCTGTCTTTTTGCCTTACAGCTGTGTCCCACTGTTTGCCCTGGGACCATCAGTGTCCTACTAACACGTCCTGTTGTACAGCTGCAGGCTACCAGTGCTTCCCCACTGCTCCACTTTCCTGCCTGTGCCTCCGTTGGTTCGGTGCTAGGGTTACTGCTGTTGTGCTGACCCAGCTCCCATAACGCTTCAGCCCCTATGTGGGTGTTCTGTCCACACGTGTGGTCTCCTTCCTAGTTCCTCAAGCCCCCCACCCTCCTGGCTATCTCTGTGTTGCGCATTGCATGCTGGTCTGCCGGATGACCGTCAGCTACACGGTGGAGCATTTACACGCACACCGGTAACGTTACTGTTCTGCAACCGTTACAGGAACTGTTGTAGAAACCACCTCCCAATGTTACCAGTGTAAATGTGACCCTTTGCGATAACGTTTTTTGTCCTCTGTAATGTTACAGAGGCATAGTGTGGACAGGGCCTATGTCCCCTGCGACATTATTAGGAATGCTCATCTAAATTGCTTATTGCTGTTTATCAGTGCAACTTGCATAAATATGACTCCTCTCAGTAACTGGATTCTGTAAGGCACACTGCATTTACTATCTGCTTAAAACTGTGTATCAATTGATTGAGGGTATTGCATTATCCAGCATTATAAAATGGGTCTAAAATTTCCTTAAACCTCATTGGCTAATAGGGTATTTTAGCCATGTCCTTATCAAGGCATAACTTGTCAACCGGCACTAGCTACGCCAAGAGAACACCATAACTACAAAAAATCAATGAGCCATCATCTGACCATCACACATTTTAAACACAGAAGTGCCAGCCAACCTCAGCCAACAACCACGATCCAAACAGCACAGCAGCCATTCCTGCCAGCAGACGGCTGTCACATAAGATACTATATAACTCCCCTGCTTGCTCTTCCAATTTTGGCTTCTTTTTTTTTCTTTTGCATACCTAGTTATGCATAATGTTTTTTTGTAAATGGGATAGTGAGGAAGGGAGCTGTTGTTAAGAACCACGATTGTGAGGCTCTGTTTGAAAAAGCGGTAATAATGGCACCTAGTGACTGACAGGATCCGGTTCGTGTAACAGCCCATATGACTCTTCTGCTGCTTATTACAAACTTTTTGTTTTGGTAAATATGTAATAAACATTACAGTGACACCGCTGAGCAGAATTTACATTTTCCAAACCGCAAAGCGCTCTGTACGGCAGCTGCTAATGGACACGCTCACTCCCAGTCAAGTGAGCTGCTCATATAAATCAAACAAAATGAATTAATGAGAGAAAAGATAAAAAATAAATAAATGAAAGGTGACAAAAATTGATTTGTGTATGGCAGCGAGGTGGGGGGGAGGGTGCAGACAAGAAACATCATGCTAACTGAAGTAGCCAACATGAGGCAGGCTCAGTCCCTCTAACTGAAACTCTGGCCAGTCTGTCTCTCTTAGCAGAGATACACACAGAAAGAAATCTAAAGGAAACAAAATAAAATATGCATACATTACAATGTTGTGAGCCTTTTTGTGTGTGTGTGTGTGTGTAGCTCCATGGGCAGTGGAGAAATAGACACCAATGCCCTCTAAGACAAGGACTACTTTTTGCTTTTTTCTACTGACATGATCGTATTTTTGTACTCTTTTTATGTAGCCATTTTATGTGCATTTTTTTTATTAGCTTTACTGGGGGACCCATTTTATAAGCACAATAAGACACTCTGAGGTGTGGGTTGTGGGTTGTGGCTTGATAAGAGCACTTCCCAGATGCTAAAAACACTCGGTGCAAGTGCCTCATGCCTTATAATGCACCTGGGGTGTGCTCTTATCAGACTATAACCCACACCTCATTGTGTCTTATTGCTGGCTTAAAACAGACTAAACAATGGAATAACTGTTGCAGCACCACTATTTGAATATTGTTATGGCTGGAGATCCTGGATTGCAACATGTTGAGACCCCTAGACAATAGCATTTAAAAGATGCTAAAAATAGAATAACATGTTTTTTCTCTGTTCCAGTGTTGTAAATCCATTGAGGGATTCTAGTAATAGCATTACCTGAACAGTGAAGCTCGAAAGGTCATTGATGTACCTAGAATCGTGAGATTCAATTGCAGCAACATAACAGAACCCCAAATGTTTTGGTAATACTGTACATATCACATGTGCCAGTCTCATTACAAATACCATTACTTGTCATCACACCACCGCACCCATCCTTTCACCAGACAGCAACTACAAAGCCAAATACAATGACTTTCCATCAAACAGAGAGAAAAAGAGACAGACACTTGCACATATGTAGGGAGAGAGACAGACCATTACTTTTCATGACACTGCCTGTCCCCTCAGCAAACTGTACCTACAAACCCAAATAATGTGACTTGCTATCAAACTGCCTTCCCCCACATAGAATTGTGAATACCATTTTTTATATATTTTCCCTGGTGTCCAGTGGTACCCCCCATTCTCTGATTGTCATCCCCATAATATTTATTTTCCTGGTATCTAGTGGCACACCCCACCCTCTGATTCCCCTCCACATAAATAATTTATGTATCCCTTGTGTCTTGGGGCACCCCCACCCTCCCATGCCCAACTCCTTAACACTTCACTTTATCTCTGGTGTACTAGTGGCACCCTCCCCACCTTCAAATGGCCATCCCCGTTGGTAGTTATGCTTGCCCTGGTATTTAGTGGCACCCCCAACCCTCCGATGTCCCTCAGAGCCTGAAAAGAACATCTCTGAAGAACATTGCTGAACGTCTCATTTAAATCAACAATGACATGCATAAGGCTAAAACTGATCTAGATAGCAGGGGTATGTAGACTAGCAATTTTTGCACTAACCACTGAGCCACCTAACTTCACTTTCTAATTATTATGATACATACAAACACTGACTAATACGTGTACACATATATGCATATATATTCCAGTATAACATAGCAGTGCACTGTCTACAAACACACACTGCATTGCCACACACATATTATCACACATACACTGCCTTATGTGTCATTTATTTACTTATACATCTAGTCCTTTTACTGTATTTAGGATAAGCACTGTGACACACTAACACACATACACTGCTTCATGTTCTGAGCAGTGCACAGTGCTATGATATAGCATTACAGCCATTTGCAAACTGACTAGAAAAAGGTTAATGTACCAGGAAAGGGTTAACAGAGTGCCACGCAGACACACACATATACACACACACACACACACACACACACACACACACACACACACACACTCTCACACACACACACACACACACTGTCTACACAAAGAGCATTGCCGCACACACACTAACACACATACACTGCCTTATATGGCATTTATTTACATCTAACCCTAACTTTAATTGTATTTAGGATAAGCACTGTGACACACTAACAAACATGCAGTGCTTCATGTTCTGAACAGTGCACAGTACTACAGTATAGCATTACAGCCATTTTCAAACTGACTAGGAAAAGGTTAATAATATACCAGGAAAGGGTTAACAGAGTGCCAGACAGGCATGCACACGTATGCATGCGCACATGAATATACGAAAATTGCCAGCAAATACAGGCCCTATGGTCTATCGAGTCTGCTCGATTGTGTAGCTATCAGTGTTCCACTGTGCAGCTGCTCACCCCAATCCGATAGTGATCTTTCCCCTGATCGTGTCCAACCCCTTCTTAAAACTGCCCACCGTTCATGAAATTACCAGCTCCTCCAGTAATGTGCTCCACCCATCCACAACCCTTTCCGTGAAATAATGTCATCTCAACTCCTTCTTGAACCTCCCCCTCCAGTCTCTGACTGTGCACCCTTGTGTTTCTCCCTCCCTTCAATCTTAAAATCCCCTCTGTATTAACTTTGTTTATGCCCCTCATACATTTGAACATTTTGGTCATATTCCCCTATCCTTCCTATCCTCCAGGGAGTACATGTTACGCTCCCTCAGTCTGTTTTTATAGGGTCTGTCCTCCATTACCTTGATCATCCTGGTGGCTCAGCATTGGACCCCCTCCAGTAACTTTACATCTCTCTTTGGGTTGGGCTGCCAGAACTGCACACAGTACTCCAGGTTTGATCTGACCAGTGACCTGTACAGAAGTAGGTTGACCTCTGTCCTCTGTGAGGTGATACCCCTGGCAGTACACCCCAACATCCTGGTTGCCTTAGTGGCTACTCTCCTGCACTGTGCTGAGTGGTTAATTTGCCTTGTGACCACCTACCGGGTCATAATGTTGCACGCTTAATAGTGTATGACATTATGGCTAAAGGGCTACAGCATAGTCTGTAAGCACTAATGGTGCAATACTGCGTATATTGTTGGACATGGTATTGCGCCAGTAGCACTTTCCCAGGTAGAGGATATGACCTCTGCTGGGAGTGGGCTCTGCCTAGCAGCTGCCATGGCTCACAGGACTGAGCAACAGCAGCAGGAACCCAGGCGCTGCGTCTGGGATCGGGTTTGATTCCCGGTCCCAGAATCTTTTATTTTTATTTCCTTGTGTGCTTTCCTGAGTTGAACCCCCCGAGTTAAGAATCTTAGTGGGGGGTTCAGGGTGCAGCACCTGTAATAGGGAATGTGGGGACAAAGCCCCCAGAAAGATTTATGCCTCATGGCAGAAATCGCGCTGTATTGGCAGCATGATTTTTGTTATGCGGCATAATGTCGTCTTAACATTATGACCCCGCTGCCTTGTGATCACCACCCCAAGATCTTTTCCCTTCTGTAGTGGATAACTGTACCCCTCCCCATTATATAGCTGAACTTCTGGTTTCTAGCTCCTATGTGCATAACCTTGCAATTTTTTGCATTGCAACTCAGCTGCCAAGTGTCTGACCAGTGCTCGAGTTTATCCATGTCCTGCTGCAGCCCTAGCCATGCCTCTGTGTTGTCCACCACTGCACAGATCTTTGTGTCATCTGCAACTAGGCTTATCTTATTGCTGACCCCATCTGTGATGTCAGCAATAAAGATGGAAAACAAAACTGGTCCCAGCACTGAGCCCTGTGGAACCCTGCTTGTTACAGTTTTTGGAGATGAGCGTAACCCCCTTACCACCACCCTCTGTTGCCTATCCCATAGCCAGTTTGTGACCCACTCCACCATCCCCCCCACCCCAGTTGATCCAGTTTGCTAACCAGCCTCCCACATGGCACTGAATTAAAGGCCTTGCTGAAGTCCAAGTAAAGTACATGCACCACCTGGCCCCTGTCTATTGCCCTTGCTACCCAGTCGTAGAAGTCAACAAGATTTGTCTGGCAGGATCTGCATAAGACAAACCCATGCTGTCTGGAGTCCGGATTCTCCTCCAGAAATTTTACCAGCCTCTCCTTAAGAATAGTCTCCCCCACAATGGCTGACTGGCCTATAGTTTTCTGGCTCATCCTTGGGCCAACCTTTATGGATGGACACCACATGCACCATCCTCCAGCCTGGGGCATGCAGCCAGTTGTCAGGGAAGCATTAAACAAGTCTGTCAGTGGCCCTGCCAGGATTTCAGCCATCTCCCTCAGCATCCTGGAATGGATGCTGTCCAGTCCTGGTGCCTTGTCCACCCTCAGGGCTCTAAGACTTTCTAGCACTCTGCTCTCTGGGATATTCTGCTCTGTAAGTTCTACCCCCCCCACTGATGCCACTGATCCCCTTTCCTGTGGCAATGGCCCCTGTTTCTCCTTGGTAAATACAGAGCAGAAGTAGTCATTGAGCGCTTCTGCCTGTTCCACCCCTTTCTTTACCACCCCTCCACCTTGATACTAACAATTTGATCCTTGCAGGTTCTTTTCTCTCTTATGTACCTGAATAAATCCTTCTCCCCTCTCCTGTCTCTTAAACAAGCCTACGTTCTCTTGCTGATTTGGCTGCCCTTACTAGTCCGCTCACCTCCCTTGATTTCTTCTTGTACTCCTCCCTATCCTTCTCCCTTTTGGATCTCATGTATTTCCTGAAGGCAGACCTTTTTTTCTTAACTTTTCCTAACACCTCTCCGCTTAAGCAGCTTAGCTTCCTTGTTCTGGCCTTCTTGCTTTGGAGCTTTGAACATGAGTTTGTTGCCTCCACTAACCCAGCTTTGATGATCTCCCATTTCTGATTTGCATCCATGTGTGGCTAAATTTGGCAATGTGCCCCTCCAGTATGTACTCCATTCTTTCAAAGTCTGCCCTCCTGAAATCTATCACTTTAGTCTTTGTACTGGCTGTCTTATAACCCATCCCAAGTGAGAACCACACTGTAGTGTGGTCACTTCCTACCAGGCCCCCCCAACACCTGCATATTCTCCCCATTTTTCAGCACAAGGTCCAGTATGTTTCCTTCCCTGGTTGGTTCCCCTACCAACTTTACCAAGAAGCTGTCCTGGAAAGCTTCCAGGAGGACCGGCTCCCTGCTATTTGTGGTAGCAGGGATAGTTCACTCCACCCCCGGCAGTTAAAGTCCCCCATTATCATGGTGTGGCTCTTTGCACAGACCCTTCTCATCTGTTCCCTTTGATCCCTATCTATCTCACACACACACACACACACACACACACACACACACACACACACACACACATATTTTCCATATAGGGAGACACACAGAGCCCTTCAACTCTTCCTGCATGCAACATCCCTTTCTTAGTTGTCTTTGTTGTACTAACTTTTACAAATTAAATTGAACATTTTAAACAATAACCAGAATAACCAATACAAAAAACCTCATTAAGCAATTTACATAAGTTAGTATGTTACTTGCTGTTGTCCTTTATTTAACTCTCGCATATCTTCTGAACTGATAACAGCACTTTACTCTGTGTTAATCTGAGGCATTTCCCAATAGCCTCTGAAATCTGAGCCTCCTTCCTCAGTCTCAGTTACAGCTTATGGTTTGGAAATGCTAAGTTGACATTTTTATGAACTAAGAACCTTTCTTGAAAGAGAATGCTACCTAGATTAAAGCTAGTAACCATGCAAAATAGTGTGGTGCAGCACTGCTTAGTTGAATGAACACAGCAGACTGCTTCAATTAGCATTAGCAGAGTGACTGCATGTCACCTCCAATTTTGTCTAGTCCATTCAGAATCTGAAGAGCTTCATTTTTCTACTGTGATAGCAAGTCATTTACAGAGCTCCACACTACAGCTGTAAAACTATACATTATTTCAATTTAGTCAATTTAACCTCTAAATAGTTACTTGAGAAACATTTTTAAATTCAATGACTCCAAAGCATAACTCATACTTCACTTAGTTTACTGGTCATATATGTCAAGATTTATAGAAATATGGTTATTTTGCTTCTGGTGTTTAATCTCTGAATTTACAAGTTTAATTCAATGGCACTGAGGAGAATGGATTTGTAGTGCAGAGCTCTGTACCTCTTCACAAAAATATCAACTTGCCATGATAGAAAACAATGTGATAGTGATCCTTAAATCAGTTATTTTACATGGAAAATAATCTTTTCATCAATCAGAACTAATGGGGGTCAATTTTCATTGTTTAAACAAAGTCTAAAAATACAGATATTTTGGAATGCTGGGATGTCAGTGTGGAACAAATCACCACAAAGATCAGCTGTCAAACTTCAGCTATGTGATGGCCATATGAATTTAAAGGCACCTAACATTTGGCATTCTTTTGAAGAATGGATGTAAGCACTAATACAGATTTGGACATGGATACTGCATCTTCTGGCACCTGAAACAACTAACTCTGCTATAAAATACGATGCCTGGAGAAAAGAAACCACCCAAATGTCCTTTAATGGAAACAGGCTGTGATGACAATGACAATGAAAACAACTATCAGCCTCTAACTGCACATTTGGACTGTTTCATGAAAGAGTTTTCTGCTATAGGATCAGCAATTACAGACCCAAATCTGGGCTTCAGAGAATTGTCCACAGAAATCCAGAATAACAAGCAAAGAATCGGAGATGCAGAGGCAAGGATCAACAGTGTGGAAGATACAATTTCCAAGGAACAAAAGGAGAGGATTTCTAATTCACAAGTCATCTCCAAATTAACTGCCAAACTAGAGGCTCAAGAATCAAGAAGCGGCAGCAAGGAGTTCCAGAAGGGTTGGAAGGTGCCAACACCATTGAATTTGTCACTAAACTGTAATCAACATCACTTGACCTCTTCCAGATATGGCCAACCACATACTTGAGCAAGCTCACCAGCTCATATGTCCTAAACCAAATAGCTCAGGGAAACCAAGGATGATCATTTTCAAGTTCTTAAATTTTCAACAGAAGACCTATGTACAATGCACTCTATGGGAGAAACCAGGTATTTTCTATGAAGGCCACAAGATTATGCTTTTCAATTACTTACTGCCTGAACTGATAAAAAGAAGAGATGATTTTTGTCCAAAAAAAAAGCACTGAGCGAGGCCAATATAAAAAGTTTACTCAATCAATCACTCAATCAAAATCTTTATTTATCCAGGCAATCACCATTGAGCAAGCTCATTTACAAGATGGACCTGCTGTGCTCAAGGACAAATATACAGACATACATACAAATAGGTGCATTATACAAAATGATAAACAGGATACAAACAAACAAATGAAATAAAAGATAATCTTACAGCAACATGTTAGGCACAATATGTACATTCCAATTGTTCATAGAGAACCTACATGTGTTACATGTTATTATTGCAGTATTTACAACCTTCATGTACATAGAAGTTGGGGCATCATGTTTATTATTGCCTACATGGAAGGGTACAACTATTTTCATTTCAGCCCTCAGTAACTGTTTATATACTTGGGTGAGGGTCCTAGGTTACAGAGGGACCCACAGTGAGGACTGTATCTCCTGCTACAGAGGCAGCAAGATAGTAGAAAAAGAGGTGCTAAGGTTCTGAGGGCCAGTATGGCAGGTGACTAGTGACTAGTTGAATGGGGAAAGATAGAACTAGGTTCATGACTGGGTATGGTGGAACCAGAGAGGTAACCATCCGCAGGACTGCTAGTGACTATGGAAACACTTGCAGTTTTTGACGAATGCTTTGACATAAATATTCCTAAAAAGGGTAATACTGACAGGAAAAATAAGTCTCAATGATTTTTGTATCTTATTCCAGAGTGTGGGCAGTGCGTGACTTAAGGCAGCCCTACCAAAATGGTTACTGATCCTGGGGATTTTCAATGAAATTAGTGAGTGTCTTCATAGGTCATAGTTACTCATTGGATTTAAGGGGAGACAGGCAACAATGTAATCTGGGAGCTTGTTGGTGAGGGCTCGAAGTGTCCAGAGGGCTGCATTTCTACACCACCTGTATTGCAGAGAAGGCCACCCTACTGCTGAATATAGAGAGCAATGATGTGTGGAGGACGGGAGATCAGTTATGAATCTTAAGGCTCTGTGGTACAGGACATCCAGTTTTGTAAGGTGTGAGATGGAGCATTGGCTATAGATAATGTCAGCGTAGTCAATTAATGAGAGGAATGTAGATTGAACAAGCTGTCTTTTAGCTTCTGTGGTCAGGAGGTGTTTAATTCTGAAGAAGAGGCCAAGCCTCTGCCTAAGTTTTTTTATCAGAACTTCTGTGTGCTCCAAAAAGGAGAGTTTATTGTCAAGCCATATGCCCAGATATTTGAATTTGGGTACAAATTCAAGCTTTTCGCCTAGTAAGGTGGTTATGGGAGGAAATGTACCAGTGGCAGCAGTGTAGACCCCAGTGTAGGCCCAAGTGCTATGTGGTGAAAAGATCATGGCCTTGGTTTTCTTTGTATTTAGTAGTAGTCTTTTATGGAGAAGCTGGTTCTGCAGTGTATTGAATTCCTTTTGTAATTCTGAGCATGCGGCTCCAGGAGAATCATGGCTTAGATAGAGCACCGTATCATCGGCAAACAGGTGTATACTGGCTTCCTTGATTCCCACATCCAAGTTGTTAATGTAGATGGCAAACAGTAGAGGGCCCAGTATGGATCCTTGTGGGACTCCTCTTTTTAATGGTTTGAGTGGGGAGAGCTCACCTTCGGCCTTGACTTGTTGCTGCCTGTCAGAGAGGTAGTCCTGGAACCAATCCAATGAGATTGAGTCCATGCCTATGGATTTTAGGGTTGAGAGAAGTAGGCAGTGGTCGATGGTGTTGAAAGCCTTGCTGAGATCTAGAAACACCGCACAAACAATTTTTTTTTTGTCACGGTCCCATTGCCAATCATTAGTGACTTTGGCCAACGCCATAATAGTGCTATGCTTTGCTCTAAAGCTGGACTGCATAGGATTAAGCAAGGAGGAGTCATCTAGGAATGATCTCAACTGTATATTCACAATTTTTTCCATCATTTTGGATAGTATAGGTAAAAGAGAGATAGGCCTATAATTGTTTAGGTCACTTGGGTGTCCTGCTTTAAATAGTGGGATGACATGAGCAGTTTTCCATTCTAGGGAGAGAACCTTGGGCTAGGGACAAGTTGAAAAGGTGTGATATAGGTGGGGCAAAGTATATGGTATGCAATTTTCAGAAAGTATGGGTCAAAGAGTCAGCTCCTGTGCTTTTCTAATATCTAGCTGTAGCAGAAGGTCTTCAACCTCCTTAATGGTAGTTGGGGAAAAGGAGAAGATCATATCTTTATTACTTGGTTCAGGCAGCTGGGCTTTGAGCTGTGGACATAGACTGCTTACTGGTGCATTATTGAATGCCATACCTGCAGTGGCAAAGTGGTTATTGAAGGCTTGAAGAATCTCAGTTT
This sequence comes from Neoceratodus forsteri, assembly GCA_016271365.2. Lineage (NCBI taxonomy): Eukaryota > Metazoa > Chordata > Ceratodontiformes > Ceratodontidae > Neoceratodus > Neoceratodus forsteri. The sequence goes on along the minus strand of CM028134.1, from coordinate 510,831,165 downwards.
TGTTAGTAATAATTGCATTGTCAATGGTAATTTTGGAAGGTAATACAGTACCTGATGAATGTCCAGGCAGTTCCTTTATGGTAGACCAAAATTTGGTGGGGCTATTGGATGCAGATAGCAATTCCTTTTGATAAAAGTTGGCTTTGGCCTTTCTGACAAGTTTTGTGCAAGCATTCCTAGCTGTCCTAAATAGACACCAGTCTACTACAGCATGCGATTTCCTGGCCTTTTTCCATAGCTGGTCTCTTTTGAGTAAAGCTTTCTTTAGGTCCGGAGAGAACCAATGGCAGGTTCTGGTTTTTATTCAAGTTTTGGTTAATGGAGCATGTTTATTCAGGGCGCTGGCTATGATTTTGTGGAAAAAATCATATGCATCATTTACCAATTTGGCCAGGTAGAAATTCTGCCAGAGTAGAGAATTTTTTAGGTCGTTGAAGTAGGCCAGAGGGTCAAAGTTTCATTTAGATCTTCTGGTAGAGAACTTTGATGTAGCTAATGGTTTAGTGGTCGTTCTTATGCCAGCTATAAGGCAGTGGTCACTAACATCCGCTGGGAGGATACCAGCATGAGAAAAATAGTGCTGTTTATTGACAAGGAGGACATCCAGGAGGGTGCTTCTCATTGGGTTTTTATTGTTAATGTGAGTTGGTTCGGATATAAGTTGGGAGAACCCATGGGAATCACAAAATTGTTTTAGTGGTAGCGATCCGTTAGAGAACCAGTTGTAGTTAAGTTCGCCTAGTACAATTGTTTCCAGAGATGTCTCAGTCCATTTGTGATGAGAGATATGTCAGAGCTGTGGTCCTGCTGCTGGTGGTCTATAGCAGCCTATTATTCATAGTGCCACAGTTTTGGATAGTTCAACCCTAAGAGTCAGGCATTCAAAGCCCCCAGCAATGGAAGTAGCATCTAATACAGATGCTGTGTATTTATTTTTAACATAAATGGCTACTCCTCCCCACCTAGTCTTTCTGTCTGCTCTGAAGAGGAGGTAGTCGGGGATGTTGACCTCACTGTCTGGTGTGGATGCCCAAAGCCAAGATTCCGAGATCACAAGAATGTCTGGGGCAGTATGAATAATCCATGTCTGGACGGAATCCAGCTTCTTCAGGAGGCTGCAGACATTAGAGTGCATGAAACTGATACCTTTTAGAATAGCAATGTCAGATGGTAAGGAAATCAACTTTGTGGGGCCAGGATTAAGTTCAATGTCTCCAGAGCATAATAGTAGGAGGAACAGAATTCTTTTCAGGTTGGCAAAGAGATTTTTAAAAGCACGGGTCTTTTTGCGTTTATTGCCGGCTTTGTTGTTTGGATCCAGATACTGACATGTCCTCTTGTGTTGCCCTAATATTGCATAGCTTGAGGTCCAAGCAGAGTAACACCAGACTGTGCAGTGTTTAGGTGGCTGAAGTTTGGGACCATGCATATCCGGGCAAATTACTGTCCCACATCTAGGTGATTCAGCATAGTTAGAGTGAATCAGAGGCAAGCAGAGGTAGTATGATATGTGCGTATTCTTGTTATGTAGATAAAATGCTGGCCTGGGCATGCTTCTATGCCTGGATCAGATCTATTTGGAGGCTTATTCATATTAGATAGTAGAAAAAGGTGGGCTAGTACGCAAAGCCAGCCGAGACCTCCCAAGTTTGTTTTTACACAGTATTGCATTATACTACCAGGGGAACTGCTAACCAATGTCTATGTGTCCCCAAGTTTATTCTGGATGTTGTTACTACTGTGAAAATTTTTTGGCAGTTAGTACACAGTACAGGAGGTGCAGTGTCGCCCTGGCAGTGACATGTGTCAAAACAATGCTGACTTAATGCAGAATGCTTCCTGAGAGGAAGAGACTAAGGAAGGTGGTGAAGAATAAGTAAGTTTCAAGTGATTTGTTGTCTCTTCACTAAAGACTGTGGAAATTCCTGTGCAAAGTGGAAAGGACCAATAGAAATTTGAAGGCGTAGCTAATGGGGCTATAAAATAACACTCAGGAAGGGGGATGAGTGGGTGGGTGAAAATTTGCGGCTTTGCCATACCTTGCTGGCCAAGAGAGCCCAGGGCAGTGGTCTCGGGCATTGGCTGGAGAAGCGCCGACCGCCCGGTGGCCGCTCGTCCTGCGGCTGACAAAGTGAAGTCCCTAAGGGAGACAGAAGAGGGGACTATTAGTAGTAGTCCCAGTCAGCTTGAGGCCAGGCAGACCTGGGGGGAAGCAAAGCAGAATTGCACCCCATGCTACTAAAAGTATGGCTGCTAGAAGGAGTGAGATCTTACCAGAGTCTCAAAATGCCAAATTCAGTCAGAGGAAAGATCTGCCTTGGCTTTTTGGAGCCTTTGACTTTTCTTATTAAGACTGCTGGTTTGAACACAGACTTGGGACTTCTGGTTTTAGCATATTGCAATGAAACAAATTTGTTTTTGCTGGCACTTATTGTCTCTAATTTTTTTCTTTCTACAGCAGGGATTAAGGAGACTGGTGAAACTGAACTGGATGTGAAAACTGAGCTTGCAATGAAATTGACCATCCTTAGCTTCTCACTGGGCCCAGTGGATAGACAGGGAGTGCCTGGTTACTGCACTGACCAGCCCCAAGATGGAGGGAGGGCCTTCTCGAAGAAAGGGTCGATTGGAGAAAGGGGCTCAGCCAACTCTTTCATCTCACTCTGTGGGTGGGTAGTCAGTCATTCCTCATTTTCACAAATTTTTTTAAATATGGTGTTAGATCAAATGTTTTTGATCTTGATCTTTGCGGGATGAAAGCGTACAGCTACTCAAATTCATGCTAATAAACTTATAGCACCAGTGTCTTGAAGATGTTATATCAGGTGACTCATTAAAATGTTTCCTTTTCCTATTCATTTTGGGTGAACAAATAACTCAGGCTAACTCAGCTGTGAATTTAGAGTAACTAGATTTTTTTAAAAATATGATAAGGTGGCCTTTTTATTTCTTTTTCTACTTTGTTACACTTATGATATCTCATTTGAGAGTTACAGAAGTGTTTACACTTGTTTCCCCCTTTCTCTTACTTTTTCATGTTCCTTGTTATTATTCTGAATGCTTTTTTTCTCCTTCTATTTCTCTTATTGATTGTTATGGGACCAAGGAGAGTGTAGTGATTATATCGGGAAGCCCAAAGATCTTTACATAATTTTTAATTTTTGTCCATTTTTTTTCCTGTCATTTGAAAGAGACAGTTACTGTGTTGAATCATTGCTTTCTTGTGAATGGAACTGTGCAGTCTCATGAATAAAGAGACCTGTGCACATGCCCATATACATGCCTGCATAGTCAAAGGTTGCATGCTGAAAAAACAGACAAAATGAACCCAGAAGGACTCTTTCAGTAATGTAACACAACAGTATAGAGTAGACTTTAAAAAAAGAGACCATTTTCTCTCATTAGAATCTAAAACCTACAACCTAATCTAAAAACAATTGGTCAGGGAACCCACTCAGGAGGGGGCAGTACTGGACCTAGTATTAACAAACAGGGACAATGTGGCAGAGGGTACAATAGGGGAACACCTGGGGAACAGCGATGACAGTACAGTGTGGTTTGATATAATAAGTGGGTCAGAAGCAAACCACACAAGGACAAGAGTCCTGGACTTTAGGAGGACCAATTTCAGGAAAATGAGAGGATGCCGCAGGGACACCATAACAGGAGTTGGAATTATGAAGGGAGTAGAGGAGCAGTGTACAAATATCAAGGGAATTGAAAGAGCAACACAGCTCTGAATCAGGCAGATCAGCAAGGGCAAGAGGGAAAATAGACTGTTTTGGTTCTCTAGGAAGGTGGTGTATAAGGTAAGATCAAAGAGGGTGGCATTTAGAAAATACAAACAAATACAGGAGAAGGAGAATAGGGAGAGTTACCAGGAAAAGCAAAGGGAGGCAGGGAATATAGTTAGGAGAGCTAAGGCACAAACAGAGCATTGCAAAATCAGTGAAAACATGAGATAAAACTTTGTACAGGTACATCAGTGAAAAAAAGAAGGCAAGGGGTGGGATAGTAAGGCTGAAAGGGGAAGAACAGGTCTGTGTGGAGAAAGACCTCCAAAACACGTACATATTGAACAAATATTTCTGTTCGGTATTCACAGAGGTGGGGGAAGGTAACAGGACAGTGATAAGGGACAAAGGTATGAATGGTTGGAAGGTGGACACAAGTTCTTTTTCAGAGGAAATGGTACTTAGGGAAATAGCAGTGCTAAAAGTTGACAAGCCAATGGGGCTAGATGGGGTGCACCCCAGGATACTGAGGTAACTAAGGGAGGAGTTTGATGCACCTCTGGTAGCCTTGTTCAACCTGTCATTGGAAACAGGGGAGGTACTGGAGGATTGGAGGAGGGCAGATGTAGTCCCCCTATACAAAAGTGGAAATAAGGAAGAGGCAGAAAACTACAGGTCAGTCAGCCTGACCTCAGTGATGGGCAAGGTAATGGAAACTCTATTGAAGGGAAGGATAGTGGAACACCTGGCTGCCAATGGTCTTCAAGACCCAAGGCAGCATGGCTTCACAGAGGGGAGGTCATGCCAGACAAACCTTATAGAGTTCTTCAACTGGGTAACGTGGCATGCCTGGATTTTAGTAAGGCCTTTGACACCATTCCACATAAAAGGCTAGTTAACAAGTTGAGGAATCTAGCAGTTGGTACTAAAGTAGTGAAATGGGTGGAGAGTTGGCTGGACAATAGGACTCAGATGGTGGTGGTTTATGGCATACACTCTGGAGTAGGCAGAGTGACCAGTGGGGTGCCACATGGCTCAGTGTTGGGCCAAGTCCTCTTCAATGTCTCTATCAGTGACATTGCAGAGGGTCTAGAAGGGAAAGTATGCCTGTTTGCAGTTGACACAAAGCTTTGCAACAGAGTGGACACATCAGGGGGAGTGGATAGGATGAGGAGAGATCTAAAAAAAACTAGAGGACTGGTCAAGGGATTGGCAGCTGAGATTCAATGCTAAAAAGTGCAAAATAATGCACATAGAAACATAGATTTTGATGGCAGATAAGGCTCTCTTGGCCCACCCAGTCTGCTCATTTCCCTACCTATTGGATAAGCTGCAGATCCTAGTATTACTAATAGCCTACTTCCTTCTACCTCTGACTAGAATTGCATATGTTTGTCCGATGCATTCTTAAATTCCCCCACTGTTTTTGATCACACGACCTCCTCTGGAAGGCCATTCCATGTGTCCACCACCCTCTCCATGAAAAAATACTTCCTCACATTGCCCTTGAGTCATCCCACCTCTGTTTTCAAATTGTGCTCCCTTGTTCTTGCACATCTCTTTTTCTGAAAGACGTTACCTTCTTGGACATTTTCGATTCCCTTGAAGTTCTTGAAAGTTTCTATCATGTTCCCCTCACCCTCCTTTCCTCAAGGGTATAACAATATTAAGCTCTTTTAGTCTCTCTTTGTATGGCTTCTGGTGCAGATCATGCACCATTTTAGTTACCCTCCTCTGGACTGCCTCCATCCATGCTATTCTGACTGCCTTCCCCACTTCATTCTGCTTCAACAGGCACAGTTCTCTGTCCTGCTTCTTCTGTGTTTCCTTATACATCCTGAATGCTATATTTTTCTCCCTAACCTTCCCCACCTCTTTTGAGAACCATAGTGTTATTTTCCTTTGTTTTGTTTTGTTTATTTGCTTCACTCAAAGGCTTGTTGTCTCCATGATGGCAGTTTTGATTTTCCCCATTGCTCCTCCACCCCACTTTCTTGCTCATTTGCTAATGCTTTTCTGAGGCACTCCACCATTTTGCCAAAGTCAGCCCTCCTAAAGTCCAATACACTCACCATTGTCTGACTTGATTCTACAGCTGTGTTTATCATGAACCACACTGTTTCGTGGTCACTTGTTCCCAGAAGTCTACCCACTTCTAAAACTGACATCCTCTCTCTGTCCCCATTTGAGAGTACCAGGTCTAAGATTGTTCCCTCCCGAGTGGGTTCCTAGCTGTCTGAGGCATGCCCCTGTAGGGTCTCGAGAATTACCCTGCTGTTGGATGTGGCTGCAGCAAAGGTGCTCCAGTTAACATCTGGAATATTCAGGTCCCCATCAACAATACCTCCCCCTTTTCTGCCATTCTAAGGATGCTTTCTATCATTTCCTTGTCCATTTCCTCCCCCTGAGATGGGGGTTTGTATACAACCCCTGTACAGATTGTGGTGCCATTTTCTGTCTCCAGGGTGACCCACAGTGCCTCGTCTTCTCCCTGTTTACCCTTTAGTTCAGTTGCTTTTATCCCTTTCGTTAAACAGAGAGCTACTCCTCCTCCTCCTCTTTTGCCCACTGTGCCCCTCCTGTAGATTGTGTACTCTGATATGTTGACATCCCAGTCATGGTTCTCTGTGTACCATGTTTCTGTGACTGCCACAATACCCAGGTGTCCCTCTTTCATCAAGTCCACTAGTTCAGGGAGCTTTTTACCCAGACTAGGTGTATTGGTACTCATCACCCTCCATTATTTGATAGCCTTACCCATTGGTGCCAGAACAGTTTGAGAATTGGTAGGGCCAAGGAAGTAAGGGATAAATTCTCCCCTATTAAATACATTAACATGATTGCAAAAAGTGACAAGGCCACTTATGAAAGTAGTAAGGCCATGGCCCTAGTGCCCCCCCATTCCAGCACCTATGGCCTTACCACTTTTAGCCTAATCCCTGTCCTTGCCTTTTTCTCCATTGACCCCTGTCCTGCTCCCTATTGATTTTTTTACCTTAGTGCTTACCTTACTAACTACCCTGTTTTTTTTTTGGGGGGGGGTGCTGGGATTTCCATGCTTCTTTTCAGTGCCTCCCCTTGGCTAATTTAAATGCTTGCCAATAAAGCATTTAAACATATCACATAGGATCCTACTTTCCATCCTGGACAGATGCAGACCATAGCACCAGTATAAGCCTGCATCCCTCCAAGTGGACCCCCAGTCTCCAGTGAAGCCAAAACCCTGAGCTCCACACCAGTTTTTCAGCCATTTATTGAACCCCATGGTGTGGAGTACCCTAGCCTCATCCATGCCATAGACAGGCAGCACCTCAGAGAACATTACCATGCATGCTACTTGACTAATGCCCCTCCCCTGCTCTACAAACTACTCCTGCACTGCTCTGATCCCATTCCCAGCCAAGTCATTTGTCCCTAGGTGGACAATGACATCCATCTCCCTCCCCCATGCTGCTGCTCCTGTGATCCTGAGGATTCACTTCCTGTTCCTGCTAACCATGGCACTGGGCAGGCACCTTACACATCTCTCCCTTCTCCCCAGTTCTACCCTCCTAATGATTGAGTTTCCCACCAGGAGTTGTTTCCTTCCCCTGTGGAGTCTCGTGCCAACCTCCTCTGGGTCTCCTTTGTGGAGGTTCCCAGCATCCTCCTTGGTCTCCACTGCAGGTGCCTCCATAGAGGAACTATGCTTCACCAGAATGGTGTATGAATTGTGGAGAGGTACAACTGGAGGGATGTGCCTCTGATCCACCCTCTCTGAGCCCACAGTGGTTCAACCACTCCTCTTTCTTGGCAACCTCTGAGGAAGTGGCAGTGGCCCTGGTGGTCCCAGGGTGGTGAAGGCAGTTTCCTGAATCCTCACCAGGTTGACCTGGAGACAGGCAACCTCTTCCCTCAGACAAGAGAGGTGCATACAAATAGGGCAGTGTTGCAGCCTCCACAATGTCTCCTGAAAGACTGCTGCCCCACAGCCAGTTCTTTGCACCATTCCCCAACTGTCTCTCTCCCTTCCTGTTTAGATTTTTCCTTTTTTGTTAATGTGTGTGAGTGTGTGCTTCAACCCCTATGCAGCATGCTGGGTTGTTAAAGCTGTGGCAGGTATATGTCTTTTTCCCTTTGGGGAAGTGATGACAGAACCTCTGGTATAAAGGAAATGATGTGCATGGGGTGGGTGGTGGAGGGCAGGTGGGTGGGACCAAGCCTGTGCCCTCCAGAAACAATCAGCCACAGCTCTGACCAACCACCCCAGTGAGTGTGTTCCTTCCTTTCAGCAAGACAACATGCACAACTATTTAAAAGAAAATATACCCTGCAAAAAACAATTTCAATCAGAGAAAAATAATGCAGTAAACTGTACAACCTGAAAGCACAAAACAGTAATACAACCTGTACGCACAACCTGTAAGCACAAAACAAAATAGTAACATGGCAGTAACTCTGCTTAGCCAAAAGAAGGCTTAATGATTCTCCTTGCTCTGTTAATATTGCTCTTGCTTTGTCCTTTTAAGCAAACCCTAGAAGAAAAGAGCTCAGGTGAAGCTAGGGATTTATGCCAGCAAACCTAGTCTTCACCACAACACACAAACTAACCTGACCTTTTAAATCTTTCCTCTGTGGGAAGGTACTAAACCTTTGTCAGCTCCACTCCACCCCCCAGTTATACTACTAATCCCCTGGTGGAGTTGTGGAAGAAAAGCAATTAGCTCCTTCAATGTGAGAAAGAGACTGCAATACCTTTAAGCCCAAAACAAAAACCTGTAGGCACAAAACAAAATAGTAACAAAACAGTAACTTTGCTTAGCCTAAAAATAGATCAAAATGTAAAACATGTAAGCACAAAACAGTAACAAAACCTGTAAGCACATCCTGTAACAATTTAACAGAAAATGTACCTTGCAAAAAACCCCAATGTGAATCAGGGAAAGATAAAGCAGTAACCTGTAAGCACAAAACAGTAACAAACCTGTAAGCAGACCCTGTAACAATTTAGCAAAATATATACCCAGCAGAAAACAATTTCAATCAGAGAAAAATAAAGCAATAAACTGTAAAACCTGTAAGCATAAAACAGTAAACAAAAACCTGTAAGCACAAAACAAAATAGTAACAAAACAGTAACTTTGCATAGCCTAAGGATAGATCAAAACGTAAAACCTGTAAGCACAAAACAGTAACAAAACATGTAAGCATAACCTGTAACAATTTAACAGAAAGCATACCTTGCAAAAAACAAAACAAAAACAATGAGAATCAGAGAAAGATAAAGCAGTAACCTGTAAGCACAAAACAGTAACAAACCTGTACGTACACCCTTCAATAATTTAGCAGAAAATATACCGTGCAAAAAACAACTTCAATCATAGAAAAATAAAGCAATAAACTGTAAAACATGTAAGCACAAACCAGTACTAAAACCTGTAAGCACAAAACAAAATAGTAACAAAACAGTAACTCTGCTTAGCCAAAACAAGCCTTAATGTTTCTCCTGCTCTGTTAATGTTGCTCCTTGCTCTGTCCTTTCAAGCAAACCCTAGAAGAAAAGAGCTCAGGTGAAGCTAGGTGCTTTATGTCAGCAAATCTGGGGCCCAATTCCAGGACAAATGTTGCAACTCACTGGTGCTTGCAACATGTGCTGCTGTGCCGGGGACCCTGTGCCAGATTCCAGAACAGGCAGGGTCCCCAGTGACTATGTCCTGTGACTTGTGGCACCTCCAGCACTGTGCAACAGGAAAGTACATACACACGGGTTCTGTAAGCCACATAACTGCCCTCCAACAAAACAGAGTCCCGCATGGCATGCCCCCAAATCCTGCCGCTCTATCACCATGGTAATGCTCCTTGCAGGGCTGGAAGGGGGGCCACAGGACCACCATGGAGTACTTGGCATACATGCTAATAGTGGCATGTTGGTGCACCGGGGATGTGAACTGCCCTGTGGGGCAATATCTGGGGATGGGGGCATTGGGATGCCAGAAGCCCTCAGAGGGCTGCCCTGCCACAGGAGGATGGGTGGGAGCCTATGTGGGACTGCGGGGGGGGTTGTTGGGGCACCAGGTACAGAGGTGCACCACCAGTGGACATAGTGTACAGTTAGACTAGCTAATAGCTGGTCTAACTGTTCTTAGACCACTGTCTTCGGGGGTCTGTCTTGGAATAGCACATTTGCTATTCCATCTGCCACCCTCCTGGAATTGGGCATAACTGCTGCCATAAATCCCCCCTGCACCATGTCACAGGGGGTTTATGGCATACCTGGTGGTGTAGCGCACCTTTGGCGCATGCAACCTTCGCCATGTTGCAGGCTGCCTTCTGGAATACCAGTCAGTGTAATGCATGGTACAAAGTGTTACTTGCGCCATTGGATTTGGTGCAAGTCACTTTGCGACATGTGTAACCCATTCTGGAATTGGGCACCTAATCTTTACGTGGGGAACAGGAACATGGGGACAAAATACCACTTGGGAGGGGAGGCAATAGCAAGCTGTTAGCAAGAAAGGGACCTGGGGTAGTCATCTCTGATGATCTAAGGTAACTAAGCAGTTTGACAAGACAGCAGAGAAGGCTAGCAGGATGCTGGGATGCATACACAGGGGAATCATCAGCAGAAGAAAGGAGGAAACAATCCCACTATATAGATCAATAGTGAGACCACACCTCAAGTACGGAGTCCAGTTTTGGAGACCACATCTGCAAAAGAACATAAACAGGGTGGAGGCAGTTCATAGGAGGGCTACCAAAATGGTGCAGGGCCTGCATCAGAAATCCTATGAGAAAAGGCTTTAAGAATTAAACATGTACTCCCTGGAGGAGAGGAGGGAAAGGGGGATATGATTGAAGCATTCAGATACCTCACAAGAAAGAAAAAGGTACAGGAGGGAATCATTTTCCAAAGAAAAAGACGCTCAAGGACAAAGGGGCACAACAAGATGTTGGAGGGGGGCAGGTTCAGGGGAAATGTGAGGAAGTACTTCTTCATGGAGATGGTGGTGGACAAGAACAGCCTACTGGTGGTGGTGGTGGGGTGGAAACAGTTACAATATTCAAGAAAGCATGGGATAGACACAATAGGACCTTAGAAGTTAAGGGAAGGGGAGACCTTACTGTAGGTCAATTAGGGTCTGCAGGTTCACTGTAGGTAGAGTAAATAGAGCAGACTAGGTGGGCCTGGAGGCCCTAATCTGCTGACTTCTATGTGTCTATGTTTCTATATAACCATGGGACCTGCTTCACTGAATGATGGCAAGGTTTTATCTTTTTCAATGCAAAAGATAACAAACATTTGTCAATGCCAAATGTTTGTTTGCTGGTATTAGCATTGAAAATGCAGGAGTTAGACAGATGCAGGATAGGAATGGCAGTGAAGTATAGAACTTTGCGTGAACCCCACCTCCATCCTGTAGAGATGGACAGGCATTGGGGTAAGTTTTTGGGTCATCACCCATGATGGTCATGCCATGTCATCTCACCCTATTCTGCAGACACCAACATGTGTTGAGGTGTGCCTTAGGGTGTTTGGCTTTACAGTGACCCCATTCCATAAGGACATACGGTGAAATGGGTGCAGCATAGGAGAATGAGGTGAAGTCTGGTGCAGAAGAGTCCAAGGTACACCTTGATGCCTGTCTGTGGCTGTGGGTTGGGGGTGGGATGGCATGAGCAGTACAATCGGCAATCCAAAGGCACACCCCAATGCCTGCCAGTCTGTACAGGGTGGGACGTTATGGTTAGAAACCCTAATGCCTCAGGTGTTTGTTGGTATTTGCACTACAAATTTTCAACATGACCTTTTTGTGACCCCACCTCATGAAAGCATTTGGGACCTCTTCTCATGAAGAGTGGCAGTGTGATTTTGTCAATGTGTCCCGAACATTGAGTTCCAACAGCGACAGTGCCATTCTATGCCACACGTACGAAAACACAGATCAGGCAGGATGTGAAGCATGACAGCTGTACCATCCATAGGGAGGTGTGAAGAGATGGCAATGTTGAAAATCTGTAGTGGGAATATTAAAACTGCTCGCACTTCTGAGCATACGTGGAAACTGTGCAACGTATTCACGTAACACAGTCATTTTATGGACTTTCGCCACCACATTTTCAACATAGGCATTTTAGGACCTCTGCTCATGGAAAGTGTCACTGTGATTTTTGTAATGTGTCCCAAACACTGATTTCCCACAGCAACTGTGCTATTCTGCGCTGGTAGTGCGAAAGCACATTTTGGCCAGGATGTGAAAAATGATAGCCATACTGTTCATAAGGAGGGCTGGAAAAATGGGAATGTTGAAAATCCAGAGTGAAAATATTACAAATGTGCGAAGTTATGAGCGTGCGTGGAAACTGCACAACGTACACTCGTAACACAATCATTTTATGGACTTTCATCACCAAATTTTCAACATAGGCATTTTAAGACCTCTGCTAATGAACAGCGTCACTGTGATTTTCATAATGTGTCCTGAACATGGATTTACCTTAGCAACCACCCTATTCTGTGCTGGAAGTGTGAAAACACATTTCGGACAGGATGCAAAAAATGACAGCTGTACTGTTCCTAAGGAGATGTGGAAAAATGGCAATGTTGAAAATCTGGAGTAAAAATATTGCAAATTTGTGAAGTTATGAGTGTGCGTAGCAACTGCACAACACATGCTCGTAAAACAGTTATTTCTTGGATTTTTTCCCACCAAATTTGCAACATAGACTTTTTGAGAGCCCACCTCATGAACACTGGCACTGTCGTTTCATTAATCAGTCCCAAAGGTGATTCCGCGCAGTGACCGTGAAATCACCCTTCAGGACAAAATAACACCATGACAATGGCTGAATTCATGAGGAGGGGTACCAATAATCCCATGTTGAAAATTTGGTGCCAAAATTCCCAAAAATGCCTGAGATATGCACCAAAGTTCAAAAAAACCTATTTATGCCATTATACAGTTTACCAGCATTTCCTCAGTTCGCGGTCGGCTTTGAAGAGTGCAGACGTGTTCCCGGTCCACAGAAGATCATCGCGCTGGGCTCCGGAGGTAAGTATGGGGTGAAGGGGTGCGGGGAGGCAGGGTGCGCAGAGGGTGGGTGCAGGTTGGGGAGGGGCTGCTGGACTCAACAAGGGACCATTTTTTGTTTTACAGGGGGGACAAAAAGAACATTGTGGGACTTTTTTTACAGGACATTTAACATAGACATTTGGCACACTGGGGTGGGCTCCCAGTGTGCCAACCTAGTGTTTTGTTGGGGCAACTGTAGCCAATGGGTGATTGGGCACTCCCTACTAGCATATGGGGGTGCAATAACGGGGGATTGGACACTTCTGGCAAAAACCCTCCATATTTTGTGTGTGTGGGGGGGGACATTATGCCAATGGGGAGTGGGCTCCCCCATCGGCAAATGAAACTCGGATGGGGACTGAAGCTGGCAGGGACTGGGGCCCCCACTGGCAAACAAAGACTGTTTTGGGGGCACCCCCTCAGCACTGGGGGCTGCATAATACTGTTTGTGAATGTGGCGGCAAGCCACTGCCATGTTCTCAAACAATATAACGCTAGCTAACATTCCGCCCTGCAATGATGGGTTGCTCCCTCATTGCAGTGGAATGACTGATGCTGCAATGACTTGGTGGCCCTTGATTGCTGTGGTGAAAACATTTGTACATGGTGGCACTTTTGGAGACCAGTATCATCAGCACACTGTGCCTCCATTGGTCAATCAGTGCTACGCCTCCAAATGCAATGCCTCCCTTGGCTGTAACAGTGCCGCGCTTCCACAACCCGCTTCTCTCCTAAGCTGTCGCATAATGTTTCATGTGCATGCACCCAAGCAAGCATAAAAATTGCCCTGAATGTTTGTAGAAGGGGATTAAACTTCACAAGGGCACTTCTAAATAACTACTTTAATTTTATTAGAAGTGTAGTATTGGTCAATGTATCATAAGCCTCAGCAGTGACTGTGTGCAGCACACAAATGGTTGCTGCAATTATACCAGTTTTGGTTGCTGAGATTATAACTTTGTGCTCATCCAAGACTTCATGGCAGCAGTTAAATAATGGGTGTTTACTCACCTGGTAAAGGTGATTGTGTTGGTTGGCATCCATGGCACTCCAGACATTACCTCATGGGTTACAGCCCACCTGATAGGCTAATGATGCACATGACCCAGATCAGATTTCCAGTATATCCAGGTCCCAGGCACCCCTGCTCTCCAGTGTGAATTTTCCATAGCTGAAAGGAATGATGTTAGTACCAGAAACAATACACAATATAGACTAGGAAAGATGAGGTCTGCTACGACATGATGACAATAACGAGGCGGAGGCTGAGTTTATTCCTATTATGTCACACTATCTTGAACCATGGTTAGACTAATTTTAGCATTGGAATTGAATTCTGACGGACTGGTGTAAGGACCTCCCTGATCTTACTGGTTGGACGCTCGATCATCCCGAGGCGGGCCTTGAGTGCCATGGATGCCAACCAACACAATCACCTTTACCAGGTGAGTAAACACCCATTGTGATTGGTTGGCATCCCATGGCACTCCAGACATTACCTCATGGGAGATAAGAAGCAGTTTAGACTCCGGGTGGGATTCGGATGGATCGGAGGGTCCGGGAGATGGAGCCGCTGCCAGGACATGGGATGGGCTGGTCTGAAGTCCTGGAGTTGTTCCAGTCTGTAGTGCCTGGTGAAGGTATGAGGAGCTCCAGGTAGCCGCCCTGCAGATGTCCTCGGATGACACGATGCTCTCTCCACGGCCGGAGGTGGATACTGCTCTGGTGGAATGAGCTCTGATTCCCTGGGGTGGTGTCAGTCGCCGCCCGTGTAAGCGTGGTGGGACGACCCTTCTGATCCACCCTGCGATGGTGGTTTTGGACGCCATGAGTCCCTGTCTTTGGCTCGCGACGATGAAGAGTCTCTCCATCTTCTACGGATGGCCTGGGTTCTAGCCAGGTAGATAGAGAGGGCTGAGCCCACGTCTAGTGGGTCAGGAGCCCAGCATTCAGCAGGAGCATGCGCCTGCAGGGTGGGTAGATCTATGGGTTACCCCTGTGGAACTCGCCGGAACCTTCGCCGAAAGCCGGGTACCGTCCGAGCCTTACTCCTTCGGGGGTGAAGATGGTGTGTGGGTGGAGCGCAAGACAGGGCGCCAAGCTCCCCTATCCGTCTGGCTGAACAGATGGCTACCAGGAAGGCAGTCTTCAGTCCTGCCCAGAACAGGTCTGAATCGGTGAGTGGTTCATACGGTGTCGTTCTTAGGGAGTCCAAGACTAGGGGTAGGTCCCATGGTGCAACGTTAGGCCTGGTCCTAGGTCGCATGAAGTCTACCGCCCTCAAGAAGCGGATGGCGTCTGGATGGGCTCCGGGTGGGTGCCCTTCGACTAGGCCTCTGGCCGCTCTGATGGCTGCCAGTTGCACCCTTAGGGAAGAAGGCGCCAGTCCCTTGTCCACTCCCTGCTGTAGGAACAACAAGATAGTGGGGAGGTTGGCCTGTTCCGGTACCGAGCCTCGTTGGCGGCACCACTGTGTGAAGATGGCCCATTGTCTCTCGTATGTGGATGTAGTGGAGGCTCGTCGAGATCGGAGAAGCGTGCCTATGACCGACTCGTGATACCCGGTGGCGGTTAGTCGTTCCCTCTCAGGAGCCAGGCCATGAGCTTTAGGGTTCGAGGGGACGGGTGCAATATCGGGCCCTGTGTCAGCATGTCCAGGCGGGCTGGAATCCGGAGGCTGGCTCGGGACATTTCTGTGATTGCCGTGAACCAAGCTCTGTGGGGCCAGTACGGAGCCACCAGGATGATGGAGGTCCGGGATTTTTGGATTTTCTCCAAAACCTGTGGGATGAGGGGAATCGGGGGGAACACATACGCGTAGTCCCGAGACCATGCCTGGGAGAGGGCATCCGTGCCTTGGGAGTGCGCGTCTCTGAACCGGGAGAAATAGTGGTCCACCTGGGCGTTGTCTCTTGATGCCATTAGCTCTATGGACACTGGCCCCCATGCCTCCTCGATCACCTGGAACAGATCCGGGTGCAGGCGCCATTCTCCGGGGTGGATCTGCTGTCGGCTGAGCCAATCTGCCCTTACGTTCAGTTTTCCCACCAGGTGTACTGCCCCCAGGTGTGATAGGTGCGTTTGTGCCCAGTTCATCACCTTTGCGGTTTCTCGTGACATGGCCCTGCTTCTGGTACCTCCCTGCTTTGCGATGTAAGCCACTGTCACGCGGTTGTCGGACCTGATCAGGACCGACTGTCCTTGGGATGATGTGTCGGAATGCCCTCAGGGCGTGGAATACCGCTCTCATTTCCAGGACATTGATTGAGAGCTATGACTCCGTCGGGGACCAGGGGCCCTGTGCTGATTCGTCCCCCAGTCAGGCTCCCCAGCCGGATAGACTCGCGTCCGTCTCGATGGGGATTGGGTGCGGTGCCTCCAGGGGAACCCCCTTTGTCAGATTTCCTGGGGTGACCCACCAGTCCAGGGATGATCTTACTTCTGCGGGTAACTGGACCGCGCAGCGCAGGTTCCACTCGTTGGGTGCTCCGCGCGCCAGAATGTAGTTCTGGAGTGGACGCATGTGCCACCTGGCCCAGGGGATGAGGTCGATGCAGGAGGCCATGCATCCCAAGAGTCTCGCCACCTTCTCCACCGTGGTGTGAGGGTGCGACCTTAACTGTCTGGCCAGGCTGCGGAGGCTGCGGATCCGAGCCGGAGCCGGCCTCGCCCAACCCTCTGCTGAGTTGATGATGGCTCTGAGGTGTTCGATCTGTTGGGTCGGGTGGAGATGGCTCTTCTCTCTGTTCACCACCCAGCCATGGTCCTCGAGTGCTCGCGTCGCGAGCTCGGTGTGAGTACGTGCCTGACCCTCAGATCGAGCGCGTATGAGCCAGTCATCTAGGTACGGCACTATGTCTAGGCCCCACTCCCTGAGTCTGGCTACCAGGGTGATGGATACCTTGGTGAAGACTCTGGGGGCTGAGGACAGGCCGAATGGGAGCACCCGGTATTGAAAGTGGTGTCCCAGGATGTGAAAACGGAGGAACCTTCTGTGACTCTTGACGATGGGGATGTGTAGGTCAGCGTCCTTGAGATCGATGGATGTCAGGAAGTCGCCTATCCTGATGCCCTGAAGGGTGGATCGGACAGTCTCCATTTTGAACCGGCGTGGGATCACGTATCGGTTCAGGCGTTTGATGTCCAGGATGGGCCTTAGCTCCCCCGACTTCTTGGGAACCAGGAAGAAGATGGACTACATGCCCTCTCCCTGCTCCTGGACCGGGACGGGTTGAATGGCCCTGTTCTGGATGAGATCTGTCAGAATACCCTGTACCTGGTGAGGTGATGCTCTTCGTCTGGAGACCGGGGATGAGACGAAGCAGGGGGAACCGAAGGATGGTACAATTCTATGGTGTACCCCTTCGTGACCACGTCCCGGACCCACCTGTCCGACGTGGTGGACGCCCAGTGGTGAGCGAATAGGGCTAGCCGTTGTCCGACAGGGGGGTAGGAGCCTTGGTGGGGAGGGCTCGGTGAGACGGAGTCACTGTTTTCCTCTGAATCCCCTTCCTCGACCTCCGGACTTTTGTCCCCGGGGTTGGAAAGGGGGAGACTTGTAGCTGCTGTAGGCGTGCGTGCGTGGGTAGGATGGTGATGCTTTACCCCGAAAGGAGTGGTTCTGGGGGTAGGAGTCCTTACGAGTTTGAGTCTTGGACCCCGGACGAAACCTCCGTCTAGCGGAAGGTAGGTGTGAAGGTCTTGACCGGTTTCTTAGGAGGTCCCTACCTTCTTCTTTCTGCTTTAAGTAATTCTGAAGACCCTCACCGAATACATGAGTCCCCTTAAGAGGTAAGTTCTGCAGAAGAGTCTTGGATTCTGAGTCAGCGTCCCAGAGCTTGAGCCATAGAGCTCTGCGGGCCCGATTTATGATTGCGGACGCCCTGGCCTGGAGGCGGAGGGAGTCCACTGCCATGTCTGCCAGGTATTTGGCTGCATCGAGGGTGCAGTCTAAAAGTTCAGCCTCCCTGGACTTTGGACTCGCCTGTTCCTGAAGTTCCTCCAGCCAGCGTATCTGGGCGCGAGAGGTATAGATCGCTGCCGTCATTGCCTTGGCCATGGTGCCCTCAATTTCAAAGGTCCTCTTTAACATGTCCTCGATTCTTTTGTCTGTGGGGTCCTTGAGGGCTATGGTGCCGCATGGTAGCACCGTCTTCTTACTCAAGGCTGCCACCTGTGGATCGATGGAGGGCGCCTTGCACCAGGCTTCTGATTTGTCACCTTGAACTGGATACATCTTGTGTAAGTTCCTTCGGTTTGGCATCCTGCCCGGGTCTGTGGATTGCCATTCCTTGTGGATCAGTTCCTCAATGGCCGGGCAGACTGGGAAGGTCTCCGGGGTGGTGGTCCTTAGCTGGATCATTGGGTCCAGCTTTGATTCTGTCTTCTCCCCTTCCTGTTCTTCTGTGGACAGGCCCATGGTGGCCTGATGACCTTCATAAGGCTGGGGATTGTGTCGAAGGCACACAGTTTTGATGTCAGCAGGGGCTGTCTGCTGGTCGATGTCCTCCATGTCGGACTCCACACCATGCTCCTCCTCCTCATCCTCGTCAAAATCCTCCTCTTTGTCCCTATCTTCCAGATTGGCATCAATTGGAATGCTGGGAAGAGGTCCTCTGTGCCTGGTGGATTCTCTGGGAGGTCTCTCTGGTGGATGAGCTCTCTTCCGGGCGGCCGAGGTCTGTTTTGGGTAAGCGCCTCAGCTTCTCCATGATCTTCAGCATGAAGTTCTGCTGACTCTCCATCATGGCGACAGCCGCTTGTTGGTTCTGTATCAGCAGAGGCCGGATCCACCCAGGTTGAAGTGCTGGGGCCTGGGAGGGAAGGTGGCGTGGTTCTCTCCATCGAAGACAGTTCGTCAGTCCAATAGGCAGGCAGTGCAGAGAGGGCCTGGGGTTTGAGGGAGGAGGGCGTTGCGTGGTACATTTCTTTGCTTTGACCATCTGAAAGATAAAGAGAAGGTCTGAGCGAGGAATGAGACTCCGGAAAACTGTCCCCCTCCCTTTTCTGGCATCCTTACCTGACTATCCCCTCTCAGGTGATTGCTACCCCAGGTAGGCCTGGGTCCACTGTGGGAGGGGACCGTGACCACCGAGGGAGGGGATAGCTCCGCTCAAGAGCCTGCCAGGGTCACTATGGGAGTACCCTAGCATGGACTCTGCGGTGTCCGCCTGGGGTCGCTATGGGAGGGATCCGAGTGGACTGAGGTTTTTTTTTCTTCTTTATAGTCCTTTTGCAATGTCACTTATATTTATTTTTATTTATTTAGTTGTTTATCCAGGTATAGCACACTAAGCTGAAAGCTTTTTTACAGGAGCGACCTGGGAGCACAAGGAGGTTAAGTGACTTGCTCAGGGTCACACAGTATGCAAGTGGATGCTGTGGGATTCAAACCGAGTCTGGTCTGCTGGATGTCACCAGATTAGCAGCTCAGAGCCTTAGACCACTGCACTATACTGCCTCCTTGCGAGTGGCTTAAGTAGTGCCACGAGTCGCTTAGCTGTCCCCCTCATTGTCCCTCCAACAGGCTCCCTGGTAGGCCTCCCAGAAGGCCTAGGAGGAAACATGGAAGGCCCACTCCTCGGCGCCTACCCCTCTGAGCGGTTCCGGGGGAGGGGCAAGGCATGAGAGTCGGGAGCCTCGAGGTCAGTGTGCCGCAGGCTGAAAAGTAAGGAGGGGTTGGTGGTACTCGTCCGCTGTGCTCCTCGCAGAGAGGGGCGGGCATGCCCGCAAAGAAAGGCCCAGCGAGGCCTGGAGGAGATCCGCGCCTCCGTGGGTGGGTGCGGGAGTCGCCAGACTCAGAGCAGCGTCAGGAGCATGCCGCGCTCGACTTCTCCCCTTCCCGTGGGGCCGCGACTTGCCTGTGGGCTGTGTGGGAGGGAAGGCCTCAGAGGAAGGGGGGGAAGGTTTGGATTCACCGTGGAGTCGCGGGGAGAAGAGGTGACTCGCGGTGATGGGCCGGGTATGTCCAGCGGGGTAGTGAACTGCGGAGTCGTGGGGGAAAGAGGCGACTCGCAGTCCTTAGCTCCTCTGAGCTTCTCACCCTTGCATCTGGCGGTGGCCCTAACCGTGGAGTCGTGGGGAGAAGAGGTGACTCGCGGTTTTTGGTAGGCCTGGCATGGGCCTCGGCGGGTTCTTGCCCCGGGGGCGAGCTCCAGCAGCGCTGGGGGTGTCCCAGAGGAAGAGCGCCAGGCGGCCAATCCCTTTAAGGATCAGGGCCACAGGAGAGCCACGGAGTCACGGGAAAAGAGGCGACTCAAGGTGGGATCTTTAGGTGAGGGCCTCGCAGGATGAGCCTCCGGGCCACGTGGACTCTGGCACAGAGGACACGCTGTCTGAGAGGTCAGAAAAGCTGACTCTAGGCCCAGAGCGCCTGCTGGCTCGAGAGGGAACATCCTGGAGTGCCCAGAAGAGCATGCAAAAACCAAGGAGGCACACATAGTAATGCAAGATTAGCAACATAGTGACAATAATCCTGTTTGACCAATTTAGGACTATGGGCAGAGGGCCCCAGACAGTATAAATAATAATTAAAGCAGCAACTTGAAAGCTTTTAAAAGATAAAACCAAAGTACAGTTCCTACCTTAGAATTTTAAGGAGCAGACAGGGGTTCTCTGGATGCTTCTTGCCTAATCAGATGCACAAATTACAACTGGAGAGCAGGGTTTCCTGGGACCTGGATATACTGGAAATCTGATCTGGGTCATGTGCATCATTAGCCTATCAGGTGGGCTGTAACCCATGAGGTAATGTCTGGAGTGCCATGGGATGCCAACCAATCACAATGGGTTCTTACCACATGATAAGAAGCAGCCCACATATAGAAGCATAAAGACCACAGAACGGGAATGTTCCTGCTGCCATAGCCCGTGTGGAAGCACACTTTGAAATTTAATAAGTGCTTACATCTGTTTTGCTTTTGGAATTTTTAATATACTGTATATGTGTATTTTATGAATTTCTCATACTATTTCTTCTCAAAACAAAAGATCTCTGATACCAACTACTTTACTAAGGTCTATGGTATAAGAAGTGAATATTATTAACTGTGACATATGAAGAGAATATTATTAACCTTGATGCACACTTGAACAACTCCTTAGGCAACATAATTCTGAAATGTAACTGAAAAAGTTACCTGTTAATGCTCTATAGAAGTTTAATTTGATAATTCTAGTCAGCCCTCATACTATTTTTAGTTACCTATTGCTTATTTGAATGCTTTTTGAAGACAATGACTTACATTCTCTTTATGTTTACTTGAATTAAGCAGGATAAAGAATTTACTTTGTTGTCTTCTCATTGTGACTTGATGAAAGAATTGTTGGGAGGGGGGTCCTCTACCATCGAAGTAATTGACTGAAGGGTGGGTTGTATAGTAATTGGTGGAATGGGGAATGGTTCTCTTTTTCACAAATGTTCCATTTCCATCACTATGATGTTATTATGCTGTCTATTTCTACCTTTTCATCTTTCTTCTAATATTTTTTCTTTTCTTTCTTGGAAAATGGCCAATGCTATAAATATCAGGGGTGGCCAGAAGAGACGAGTCGATAAAAGTGAATATATTTTAACTTGACAACTCCTCCCTAATACCATCTATGAGTAATCTGATTACTTTCATTACATGGAGCATCAGAGTGTTAAAAAAAAGATTAAGACACATCTAACACTAAGATATCTTAAAAAATCTGAAGCTAATTTGATATTCTTGCAGGAGACTTTTTTTAAAGTAAGGATGTTAACCTAATGAGAAAAGAGCAGATATGTCAAGTTTATGGTGCAGGTAAAAGCAACAAATGAGCTGGGGTAATAATATTAATATACAGGAAACGCTTCTTTAACTTAATCAGTAAAACAGAAGACACAAAAGGCCACTATTTAATCATCCATGGTGTATTAAATGGCATAAAGGTTACACTAATAAATATATATGGTTTGTCCAACGGTACTAATGAAATTATTGTGAAGTTAAAAACAAACGAGTTCCTGGACAGCAAATTAATTTTAGCAGGCGACCTGAACTGTATTATTAACCCCATTCTAGATAAAGTCAGCAAAAATATGTCCTTTCAAAAACAGATGGAGACCTGGTTAATGTTACCAATAGTCTGAATCTAATAGATTTCTGGAAGATTATGCACACTACTATTAAATAGTTTACCTTCTGGTCCCCAGTGCATAAATTAGTTTCTAGATTAGATTACATCTTTATACACAAATATAATGTTTAAGATATAATTAGATCAGAAATTCATTCAATGGTTTCTCAGATCACCCCAGTTTTAACTGTCGTGAGTTGGAATCTTACTAAACTGAATACTCCAGCTGGAAAATAAATAATTTTATATTAGAAAATCCTCAGAATGCAGAAGAACCTAAAAAGATTTTAGTGAGTTTCTAAAGTTAACAAGCCTGCAGAAACATCCTGGGTTATCATCTTGAAGCATTCAATTGCTACACTAGGACAGAATAATCAGTTTAGCTTCTGATATCAAAAAGCAAAACAAGTTAAGAAATAAGAAAATTAAGAGAGCTCAAAGACATAGAGGCTGAACTTGAACAACAACAAAACAACTCAGAAATCACTTGCATTAAATGGTCTAAGGCAAAACTGGAATGCAATGAAATATTAAGAGAAGTGGCAGATTTCAATATTAGAAAAGCAAAACTAAACTATGTGTCAGCTGGTCAGAAAGTCCAAAGATTATTGGCTTGAAGATTAAAACAAAATGAGGATAGAAAAATGATACTGGTGCTAAAAAATGAACAAACTAACCAAACCATAACAGAATTAGACATAATAAATGAAATGTTTATGGACTTCTATGACAACATTTATAAAAAAGGGGACACTATGCAGTGCCTATGCAGGAAGAGTTAGAGGATTTTTACAATGTTATATACACTCCTCAACTTTCAGAAGAGTGTAGGCATAGTTTATGAAAACCAGTTAACATCTATGATTTGAAATATACTGAAGCCAGGGAAGACCATCTCTGGGATTGGGGTGGAGAAGCTAGCAATCAGTAGGGTGCTGGCTACCGAAAGCAGACACGTATATAGACCAAGAGACCTATTCTGCTGGCTTTTAATATGCTAGTATGTCAGAATTAAAAAGTAATAAAAACCCAGGGACTAGATAGCTTTTCAGCTAATTTGTTTTAAAACTTTCTGTGATGTATTTATTTCATTAATTCTAATAGATGTCCTTAAAGAGGACCTTCCCCAGTCATTTCAACATTCATGCATAAAATTCCCCTTCCTGCATTGATTCATGTTTTGTATTTCTGTAATGTTCTCTGCAAGTAGTTTTTCCATTCTGAGCTGCTGAAAACTGTGTCATGCACCAGAGCTTCTACACTAAGCCTGGTGTTGCTGCAGACCCTGGACTGTGCTGGTGACATCACTGTATGAAAAAGGGGTGAATCACATTGTGCTGTACAATAAAGATGCAATAGTTTCACTAGGGAAAACTTCCATAACTTCATGTACATATTATGTTCAGCATTGTTCCCCCTTCCCAAGACACCCCATAATCAATGCAATATGCTTCTCCAATGGTTAATGAATGCCTTTTTATAAAGTGGATTTATTTTGTGCCTCAGCAGCAAAGCACAGTGAATTAGAGAGAGTTGCTGTAAACTGAGACAGCTTGCTGTCAATTTTTCATCTGTGTTTAAAGCCTTTGCGATCTGTACTAAGTAATGCCTCCCTGTATACCTCATAGCATTTTGTCACTGAAATGTTGGATACAGACACAACAGGTAGAGAATGAAAGGCACTGGTCTTAATAATGTGGGACAAATTGTCAGACAGAGAACATTCAGAAAACTGGGAGTTACCTTTGATCACACCCTAGACACTGTCTGAATAGCCTAATAGTGGAGTGATAACCATGACTCCCTCTGATGCTTTTGTCCTTGAATTACCAGATAACTGCAGCTCTTAATGAGCTGTCAATCACACCAGGTCGTCTGGAATATTGAGAGAGAGATTAGCATAAGGACTTGAGACTACTGCTCTAGGAACTTTTTAACTTCATTTTCAGCCAAGGGAAACCTACACTATTCAAGATGGACAAGTAGAGAGTAAGCTGCACTAGCCCTTGACAATTTGCACTAGGTCTTGGGCTAGTAAAATAATGTTAAAATTGACCCCTACCTCTCCTGATAGCAGTGAACACACTACCAAACAACAAAAAAATCTCTAACAAATGTTTTCACAATTCTCAATAGGGTTTTTCAAAAATCTAAAAATACCTTTGACTAATTTGGCATTACTACTGTAGTATGCTTACCAAGTTATGGAAGTTTTCCTTAGTGAAACTGCTGTAATGTCACTGTACAGCACAGTGTGATTCACTCCTACTCATATAATGACATCAGCAGGAGCCTGCAGCCCAGCAGCTGAACAGCAAAGGCAAGTGCCCTCCACAAGATCTCAGTTTTCTCAACAAAGCCTGTAGACTACTAACGGTGTGGCCGACAAACTCACATCTGTGACTTCTATGCACAGGCCAGCTGGCTACCCCTACTCAGCAGAATACAATACCAGACCTGCTTACTTACCAAAAGATTCTCCTCGGTCTCATGTCACCTGATGTTGCCACCCTTACTACCTACAGTGGCACTCAACAAAACACGTGGTACCCAATCTCTAACCTTCCGTTCCCAAATGTCGTATCTCCATGGGTCAGCGGTCCTTATCTATAGAGCCGCTTAATGGTTCAATTCCCAAACAAAGAAGCACTTTCCTCTACTACACTTGGACCCTTCAAAAGGAATCTCAAACTTTACCTCACCTCTACCACTCAATGTGACTGCTTCTCTGAACAGAGATCTCTAAACACCTCCCAGCTCACTCATGTCTCACAGCCCGCCCTTTCCCAGTCTCATTCCCTCTGGCACCGGGCCTTCCTTGTGATTCCTTTCCTGCTTTGCATCTCCACTGGTACAAGACATTTTCCACCACCATCGGACAGTGGCCCATTAGCCTGCCAATTTCCTCTCCCGGTCGCACGCCTGCAATACTAACTGCCTATGGTGCCCTCTATCTCTTATTGATACCGTAGCCAGCTGCCTACTCAAGCTGCTCGTTATATGAATATTATCTCAAAGTATGTTATAACTGAGTATCTTTATTTTTTTCTTTTAGTTGTTTATTGTGTATTCTTTTACTTCCTCTGTATGTATGTTGACCCTCATCCTTTGACGTGGAACCTTTGTAAACGAGCAGTTTCTGCTCAAAGGTATTTGTAATCCGAGTATTTAATAAATAATAAATAAATAAAATAAAAAGTGCAGCAGGGCTAAAAAAATCAAAATATGGAAAGAAGAGTAAACCTTTGGCAAAACTAACACATGCACACGACATTTGATGTACATTACTGCATAAAATGACTGCAAGAATAATTATTTTGGACAATCAGAGAAGGTCCTCTTTTATTAGGCTAAAAGTCTGGGACACCTTCTAAAGACAATTCAACAGGACATATAAACTTTATTGCTAAAACCCAGGTAAGGATGAGCTTAATTGCAAAAACTACAGACCAATTTACATAATAAACACTGATACCAAACTGCTAGCTAAAATATTAGCAAACAAGCTCATGAATACGATTAATGATATAATAGGGCCAAAACAAACAGGTTTTAAAAAAACAGTTATGCAACAGATAATAACAGAAACATAGAAACATAGAAGTTGACTGTAGATAAGGACCACAAGACCCATCCAGTCTGCCAATTTCTTCTTCTACCTTATGAATGTGCCATAGGCCTTTGCTCTGTCAATGGCCTATCTATTCATACTCATCTGTATTGCTCCCTTATGCCTATCCCATGCCTGTTTGAAGCCCTGCACTGTATTCATATCCACCACTTTGTGAGGTAGGCCATTCCATGCATCCACCACCCTTTCTGTGAAAAAGAACTTCCTCACATTACCCCTTAATCAGTCTCCCTCTAATTTCATGCTGTGTCCTCTTGTCCTGCTATTTTTCTTATATTGAAACATGTTAGAATCATTCACCTTGTTAATGCCTTTAAGGTGTTTGACTGTCTCTATCATATCACTCTCTCCTCCTTTGGTCTAGGGTATACATATTGAGCTCTGTTAATCTGTCCTCATATGTTTTCTGATGCAGTCCCTGCACCATTTTGTTGCCCTTATCCGGACTGCCTCAATTTGGTTAATGTCCTTGTGAAGGTGTGGCCTTCAGTACTGCACACAGTACTCCAGATGGGGCCTAACCAGTGTCTTGTAAAGAGGATTACTACCCTCTTCCAACTTGGATACTCCCTACTAATACACCCCAACATCCTCTAGCCTTACCTACTGCTTTAGTGGTCTGCTTGATGATTTCATGTCATCGGTGATGATGATGCCCAGGTCTCTTTCTTCCCTTGTGACTGCCAGCAACTCCTCCCAGCCTATAGGTGGCTTCAGTATTTCTCTTCCCTATGTGCATGATTTTGCACTTCTTGCATCAAACCCCAGTTGCCACTCTTCCACCATTTTGCTGGTTTATCCAGATCTCTTCTCATTCTGCCCACCTCATCTAGATCATCTACTCTGTTGCAGATCTTGGTGTCATCTGCAAACAGACAAACCTTACCCTCCAGTCCATCTGCAATGTCACTGATGAAGATATTGAAGATGTCTTGCCCCAGGACTAATCCCTGAGGTACCGCACTTGTGACTTGCATCTCTTCTGATTGCATACCATTTACCACCACTCTCTGTTTTCTGCCTGTCAACCAGTTTGCCACCCAGTTGACCAACTTCTGACCCACCCCGAGCCTACCCAGCTTATTAATCAATCTTCTGTGTGAAACAGTATTGAAAGCTTTGCTGAAGTCAAGGTAGGTGACATCAACTGCTCCCCCTTGGTCCACCACTCTGGTTACCCAGTCAAGGAAATCTATGAGATCAGTTTGACAGGACCTTCCTTTTGTAAACCCATGCTGTCTTGGATCCTGTGCTCCTATGGATTCCAGGTGTTGCACTATCCTTTCCTTAAGGATTGTCTCCATAATCTTGCCCACTACTGAGGTAAGACTGACTGGTCTGTAGTTCCCTACTTCCTCCCTGCTACCACTCTTGAGGAGCGGGATCACACTAGCCCTTCTCCAGTCTTCTGGGACCTCTCCTGTGCTCAGAGACTCACATCACCAACCTACAAGAGACTACTCCCAATCACTAGAAGGAGAGTTAGGGTCTCTGCCACCCCTTGGTCTCCACAGCAGCCATCTCTCCCTCTGTAAAGAAAGAGATGGTATCTGGCAATCGTGCAAGTCATCTTCTGATCCCAGGATTGGCAAAACTACCATGCTCTGGTAATCACTTCAAAGAGACCCTCAGCAAACCAAAAGCTCCTTCTGCAAAGCAAAGCTCACTGCCTCTGATGGCAACCCTGCCACTTTCTGGGGTCACTTGAAAGGGCTCCAGGGTGCTCCTTCCTGATGCTCAACCACTGATATCATCATAAACAGATCACACTGCAAACATTCCCTCACTATAGCCAATGCCGTCAATGCTCACTTCACCAATCTCTCCCACTTCCTGTCTCTGTCCCCCATCCTCCCACTACCCACCTCCCTTCTACCTGAAGGTTGTGTGAGGTCCTGGGTCTCCTTAAATCCCTTCAACTGAATGCTGCACCTGGCCTGATGGGATTGCAACCAAGATCCTTAAAGCTGAGGCCCAGCACCTCACTGTACCCATCACACAGATCTACAATCTAGCCCTCACCTCTGGCATAGTCCCATCTCCCTGAAAAGTAGCCAAGGTTGTCCCAGTCCCTATAAAAGGGGTCTCAAATAATGTATCTCAATATTGTCCCTTTGTTCTACTTCCCTTCCTAGGCAAGCTCTTTGAAAAAATAGTTGCCTTCCAACTTACAAGACTATCTACTGTACACCCCTATAACATGCTCACCCCTTGCCAGCATGGCTTCTGCAAGGGCCACAGCATGTTGACTGCCCTCATTAAATTCTCCAATGATGTCAAAATTGCCATGGATCAGGGCTCACTCATGGGGGAATTTTCATAAACCTAGCCAAGCTTTTGACCTCATAGACCACTCCCTTCTCACTCAGAAGCTAGCTGCCATGGGCTTATCCCCCCATGCCACCTTTTGGTTCACAAACTACCTGTCCAAACAAAGACAGTTTGCAAATTTTGGCCCAGCTTCCTCCCATGAACTGCCTGTCACCCAGGATGTTCCCCAGGGGTCTATCCTCAGACCACTACTTTTTTCCAGTTTCACAAATCATCTCCCTACCATCACTACCTCTTCCTCTGTCGTAATGTATGCAGATGACATAACCCTCTATTACAGTGCGAAAAGCACCCAACACCTCAACTCACAGCTAAATAAGGACTTCTCCCTCATACAAAAATGTCTTGTGGAAAACAACATGGTTCTCAATGCCGCAAAATCCCAAGTGATGTTATTTGGATCCCAGATCTGTTGAACTTCCTGCCTTCTCCCCCTAGATATCAGGTGCACTAATGGCTCCCCTCTCTTCTCAGTCCCAAAATTCAAATACCTAGGCATCACCTAGACCTAGCCTAAATTTCCACTTCCACATCACAAACCATTGTAAAGCCACCAACACTGCATTGGAATAGTCTCCACACCTTAAGCATCTTCACACCCCTTGCCCAGAAGACCATTGCCCAGGGCTTACTCCTCCCCTGCCTACAATATGGGTCCCTACTCATCTCCAATGCCTCCTTGAGTTTCTTGAACAAGTTGGACATCACCTATAACAACATTTGCTGCTTTGCCCTCTCACCTCCTCACCTCACCAACCACTGCTCACTCTACAACTCTCTACGGTGGCTGTCCCCCTCAGCACTGAGATCTTTTACCCTAGGCTGCTTCATCCATAAGCAACGTCAGTCCCCCTCTCCTGCAATTTCCATCCTCCCCTCCTTGTGCCAATGCTGCCTACTCCCTCAGATCTTATGATCCCACCTAACTCACCATGCCCAGGTCTGCTACCAAGATGGGTGAACAGACCTTCTCATCCTTTGTGCCTAGACACTGGAATGCTCTTCCTCAATCAGTACATGGTTCCACCTCTACTCAGTCTTTCAAATTAGTCCTAAAGCCCATTTTATCCAATCCATGGCCTGCAAGTGCTTCCAAACCCCATGACTCCTAGCCTCACAAACCCAAACTACTGCTTACTCACCTGACTTCTGTATCACAGCTTTTTCATCCTCAATCTATGTTTCAACACAGATGATGCTCTACTACTCGCCATATGGCCACTAATACCCTACTGATTGACTGAATTAAGTCAACTCCAGCCATTGCACTTATGTACATGTTTTCCAGAACAACCTAACTTGACACCCACAGACACTCACTGCCCTATAGCACTGCCCTACTGCCTGTAAAAATAATTTCTGATTGTATAAGTATACTCTCTGAGTGTCCCCCAATTCCCCCGTAGTACTTAGTGTAAACCACTATATCTAATGTCTCATCTTACAGCTGTCATGCAACTGTTTGTGCAAATCAGTGCTATCTGTATACTTACCTGTTTCCTGCACTTAACTGCTGTAATGGACTGCTCTTGCTGTACTGTGTTTTTTAGAACTGTAATCTGTCCTCATGGAAATGTTTATGTAAACTGTTCTTTTGTTATTGTGCTTGTGAAATGTAACCTCCCAGGTTGTACCTGAAAATAGGCACACTGCTGTCTAGTGTACTTACCAGGTTACCAAAAACCAGATAAATAAAGGTTCATCTGGCATGATCTCCTCTCCATGAACCTGTGCTCTCTGTCATCTTGGAGACCACTGGCTGTATGGTAATTGATAATTCTCTCTTTCAGGGTGATTCCATAATCCTACCCACCACTGAGGTAAGGCTGACTAGACAATAATTGTCCACCTCCTTCCTGCTGCCACTCTTGTGGAACGGCGCCACATCTATCCTTCTCCAGTCACCAGGAACCCTGCCCGTGTCTAGCGACAGATTAAACAGTTCAGTCAATGGTACTGTCAGTTCCTCCTTAAGCTCCCAGAGCACACTAAGATGTAGGGCATTCTGACCCATTGCCTTGTCCACCCTCAACTTGCACAATTCCTCCAGTATTCTGCTTTCTTTGAATGGGATACAGTCCACCTCTTTGCCTTCCTTGCCCTTCCTGCACAACTCTGGTCCTTTACCCTCCCTTTCCACCATGAAAACTGAACAGAAGTATCTGTTCAGTAGTCCACCTCCTGGATGTCACCATCTACTGAAACACCCTCCTTTAAGTCTCACTGTTTCCTGCTTGGATTACCTCTTCTTGCTTGACATATAGTACCTGTAGAAAGTTTTATTCCTCTCCAGACTGCCCTAGCTATCCTTTCCTTTATCTGCCTTTGCCCTCCTAATTGTCTGCCCTGTCATCCTCCGTTTCTCCCTATATACCTCTCTGTCCTCCTTCTCCTGTGTTCTTTTATACCACTTAAATGCAAGTTCCTTTCACTTAGTGCCCTTACCACCTCTCTGGTGAACCAGAATGGTCTTCTTCTTCTTTTGTTTTTTTTTCTGATTATCTTTATACAATGATCCATGACTCTCAAAATTCCCCCCTTTATTATACCCCACAGCTCCTCCATATCCCCCAGTTCCTCCTTGCCCTCCATAGCCTCCCTGAAGAGCTCCCTCATTTTGTTGAAGTCCACACGCCTGAAGTTCATTGCTAGTGCAACTCACTTCCATCCCCCATCCTAATCCTGAACCTTACAGCTCGGTGGTTGCTGGACCCCAGACTGTCTTCCACTGAAACACCAGCTACACTCTCCCCATTCTTCAGCTCTAAGTCCAGTGCCACCCCACCTCAAGTAGGTTCCTGGACCAGCTGTTGAAGGAACGCTCCTTGCAGGGAGTCCAGCAACTCCCTACTTCTCTGATGTCACTGCTGGAATCCACATCAGGGAGGTTAAAGTCCCCCACCAGCAAAAGTTCCTCCTTGTGTGTCATGTTTTACACCACTTGCATTAATTTCTGTCCACTTCCCTCTGCCTGTGTATGAGGCCTGCAGATCATGCCTAGGCATAGATCACACCTAGGCATAGTGTTGCTCCTGACCACTTTTCCAGTGTGACCCACAGGGCCTCTGCCTCCTTGTTCTTCTTGCCCTTCTGTCACCCTTATACCGTCCTTCATACAAAGTGCAAACATCCCTTCATATCTGTCCTGTCCTTCCTAAAAAGGGTTTTATGTGATAATGGTGAGGATTCCATGTCAAAGACTGAATGGGTGACTGCAGAATGGTGACTGTGCAAGCCACAACTGGGAAGAAGGACATAAGGTGAAAGGGCAACTCCATGGTACAAAACATAACATGGTAAATGCAAAATGAATGAGCCTGATGGAGCGAGAGCAGGAAGGGTATGCATCAAAAGAGTGTCTCGGGGGATTGAATGAAAAGCTGGCACCCATTAGGCGTAGGACACTTCTCACAACTGCTGGGACCACTGCCACATCAGAGCACTGACCATGCCAATGACAACCCGCCTGGCTCACCTGGAACTAGAAATTGTGAGTCAGACCATGGAGGTAGTCAAAGTGGCTATGGGTGACATACGGTGGCGACAGCCACTATTCATTCGTTGTGGTCCCTGTAACATTTTGCAGACTTGTACAGGCCCAGTCCCAGACACCAGCTGTTCTAGCTATACACGCGACCGTTGATCCGGTCAAAAAATCGCGCCTTGCATAAACATGTAAGCAAAAACCCATACGCATCTTAGCGCTGCGACACAATAACAGATGATCAAAGCAGTGCATGTACATAATTGCACCCCTTTAAAAGAAAGTCTCCAGCTGCCTGGTGATTCCTCCAGATATAGGAAAAACATCACAAAACCCGGTTCCCTTTAAGTGGGAGGAAGGTAATTGCTACCTTGTCAGCCCAGGATCTGGCTGTGGGTTGAGAGCAGATGTATATAACCATGACCCTTTAAAAGAAAGCCTCCAGCTGCCTGTGATTCCTCCTGATATGTGAAAACATCACAAAAAACATGGTTCCATTAAGTGGAGGAAGGCGGTAATTTCTACTCTGTCAGCCCAGGATCAGTCTATAGGGTTGAGAGCAGATGGATTCTGGGAAGTCAGTAGATCTTGAACCGCTAGTGGAGATGTGTGGGCTCCATTGGCGGGCCATGAAGTGGTTTGGAGCAGAAGGTATCATGGTTGTTGTACAAATGCAGGTGAGCCCAAACTTCTGCTGTGACTGTGGGGAGCTGGACATAGGAACCCTCTGGTGGGGCTTCTGAAGTGGAAACATTAGTGGGAAAGAAAGGTGGGATAAGACAGGTCCAAGTAACTGTGGGAGCTAGGCCAGGGGAAGGGGACAAAACTGCAGAACAAATCAAGCTTACAGTAGGGGGCTCAGTCTTAGGCACAAAGCTATAGGCTGGAGTGACTATATATAGACTCAAAGCAGACTCGGTGGACACATAGGGCTCGATTAGCGGGAAAGAACTGAAGTGAGTACTGACGCGATTTGAGTAGTGCTAAAATGTCTATGCGCTAAAGAGGTATGTGCAATAGAATGCACACTATATTGTGTCACGCTATATTGGTTGTGTGATTTTGACATTAACCCCTGCCGACAGGCACTCCTCCTGCTGGAGCCACTGCAGGAGATGCCAGATGCTGGAGTGGCATGCATGGATGCGGCTGTTGACTGCCCTGTGCCACCCCTCAACTACATTATTGGTACAGGTGAGTCCCTAGATGGTGTCTCTATGGGAGTTCCACTGTACCATGGGGAATGCTGGTCTTCTCCTCCCAAAGCATCCCATTGGCCTCCCAATCCAGTTGTCCTAGAAATAATCAAGGATTGGCTACTACACCTCCTCATTCTGCTGGAAAAAGCCCCACTCATGCATCTTCTCTAACACACCAGGCACATCATCAACTGGCACAAATGCCAGCACCAGGAGCATACACAGGTGCAGCGTGAAGTCCACGCCGGTGGTATAGCAGTCAAGGACCTCAGGGCACTCTGGATCCACCACCACAGTGCCTGCAAGAAATGGAAAAAGCAGCCCCATATCTGTGCAGCTGGGAACATTGTGGTGACTCCTCCAGCTGGCATGCTCAAAGTCCAGCAGGACCATCATGGGGCCAGTGCTGGCAGTGTATCTTCAGTTGGCCCAGCATCCTGATGTACATTTGTGCCCTTTATAGCAGTCAGGGCATACATGATCACCGGTACGATCTATGCCCTTCTGACAGCATGGGATGGTGTAAAGCTGGCCAAATATGACTGGGCAGGACTTGAAGGTGCCATCAATGAGCCAGTCAGGCAGTTGACCAGGAACTGAGACCCTGTCCATGGCAAAGAGCACCAGCCAGTTCTGCTCACAGTCACTGTTGAACAGGATGAAGCGGTAACCTTCACTGGTAGCTTTGAACTCATCCAGGAGTACCAATGTGGCTACAGACGTTGGTTTCACCAGTCACCCTCTTGCAACATGCCTGACATGCTGGAACATCATCCAGGGAGACACACACCTGGCATCCACCCTGCCATGGCCACTGGAACACCCGCTGTACTGTCTACCACCACCTGTGATGCTGTGTCTAAGTTTGATCTCGCCCGCTCCCACAGGTTGCCGAGCACCCATTGCATGCCTATGTCCACTGTATCCGGGACATGGTCGTGTTCCTCAATAGTCCTCATAGCCTTGTCTTCCACCTTATGCAGCCATGCCAGGTAATTGTAGCGGTGAGCATCTGCACACCTCCATTATGTCTTCTCTGGAGCATCCTTGTCCTTGTGGTACAGGTATCTGCCATGTACCGCTATGGGCTTTCCTTTCTGGCTGCACATAAATTCAGTTGCCATAGTGCTGTCTGGCTGCCTGTCAGACAATTGTGTGTGTCCAGCAGCTCACAGCACCCCATTTAGCCCCCCGGCACACCTGACTCATGGGCAGCACCTGTGTATTTGGTTGCCATGGCGACCACGTATTCCAGCAGCTGCACATCTCCCCCTTTCTGTCAGTGTCAATGCCATCACTGAGACACCTGATGGTCCCCCTGCCACCCCGCTGCTGCTGCCATGCTGGTAGTGCCAAATATTGTACTCTCCAACCCTGTTGGCAGCATACCTGCCTGTTTGTGAGTCTGGCATTTTGGTTCAACCAGAGACCTATTTTGTTGCCATTATGGCAATACTATTCACAGGGGTCCCACACTTGTGTCTGCTACTGGAAGCAGTGTGGAGTATGTTTTGCCAGCACCAGCACTGTGTTGCATTGTGCCCATCACCCCGTTCTTATGTCCAGGCTGTAGCTGTGGTGGGTGAACAGCTTCCTACTCTCTGGGGGGCAGGAGCACAGGTGCAATGGTGGCTCTGGCATTGGGCTGTGTGCCTGTGGCCTGCCCTGTGAGTTCTGTCCTTCTTTGTCTGCTTGAAGTTCTGGGGAGCCTGTGATCTCAGTCCTGTCACCCTATCACCCCCACCTCACTGGGACTGCAGCTGTTCCTCTGTCTCCCCTGCCTCTGCCACACTGTACTCACCTCTGTGTGGCTGCTTCACTGGTGGTCTTGCTGTTTCGGGCTGTGTGACTTAGCTTGCTGTTCACATGTCAGTTGACCTTTCCTGGTGGTCACCATTTTACACACACTTTTCAGCTCACCTTCAGGATTCACATTGCAGGTAACACACTTATCACGGCACACCCCTAAAAGACTACAACCTGAATAACCACCTCCCAGTCCTGGAACTCTGTCCACCAGGTCTCCATTATGGCCACTAAGTCCAGTCCCTCGTCCACCATCATGGCCTCCAAGTCAGCCAGTTCATTGCCCATGCCCCTTGTGTTGGCAGACATTACCTCCACTAAGATCCCTCCTCTTTCATCGGCTCTCCACATCCCCTGTCCCTCCTGCAGGAGAGTGCCAGCTAGGCAAGGCCCTCCTCGATGTCCATCTTCTGTTCCCCAGTATCGTACTCTCCCCAGTTTAAATACCCCCAAGATCCTATCTGTATGTTCTTGTAATTTTCCCTCAGCACCTTAGAACCCACCTCATTTATGTGCAATGTATCCTTGTATATCAATCCTCATCTGCCCACTTGTCCCCACTCCCTATGCAAGGAAAGACTCTTCTTCCACCAATCCCTGAGCTATCTGTTGAATTCTACAATTCACTGCTGTCTAATGGTACTGGCACAAGGGACTGGCAAGACTTTTGAGATGGCTAGTGAACTTATGTCTTCCCTGCAGCCCTTGGCCTGTCCCCTGAGCCTATTCTGTACTTCCTCAATTTCATTGTCCACCAGGTCATTTGTACCTAAATGAATGATAAAGTGTGGTTTGCCCCCAGTGCCCTTATGTCCTCCCTTATCAATTGCTTTGCCCTTCCTTAGCAGAAAACTGACCTCTGTCTATGGGTATTCTTTTCTAAGCCAGTGTACCCCCTTTATAGTGGAGTCACTGAATACCTTGACCTTTTCCATTCTACCCATCTTGGTGAATACCTCGGTGCCCCTTTCTGGAATCCCCATCCTCTTTCTCCTTGCTCCCCTTACCTGGTATCCCTGTCTACTGCCTACTAGCTACCCTTCTTTACCATCTTGCTCCTCTTGGGTCCCCATCTCCTCATCTCCACTCTGATGCTTCATATTTACCCCTGCCCTATTTCTTCCTCCTCCATCACCCCCTTCCCATTCCTATCTACAGACTTCCTTCCAATGCCTTCCTGAATTTCCAGACTCCCTTCCCCACTCCTCCCTCCCCCTCCCACCAGTCTCTTACTGAGTCCATTCCCAGAGCCCATTTGATCCTCTTTTTCCTCATGAGAATTTATTTCCTTGTCAACAGACAACTCTTTTCCAGTAGCTGACAGGGATATATGTTTGCTCTGAATTGTTTTTGCTGTTCATGCTATTCCTCTGAAACTATCCTGGAGGTTTCCATTTTGTGGTTGTTAAAATTTCATTGTCCATGAGAGCTGCATTAAAACTGAAACATGATGTCACATCACCCACACATACCATGTATCTCTACACCAAAAGTACAAATATCCTGAAAAAACTTCTGAAATACACAGCTTAAAGTAATTTACAGGGAAAATCTGTATACATCTCAGACAGTTTGCAAAGCTAACTGAAGGTAAATATAATATTTCACATTGAATTCAATTAATTCATTGCCTCCACAGGAGCTCTTTGAAGTTGCACCATGTGTCTCCTGTATATTGTTAACAGTAAATCCTGGGCCTTTCTAAGCAAAATCAAGCTATAGTCAGCATGCCACAAACAAATCCTAATAGCTCAAGAACTGTAAGTGCTAGACATAAAGTATGAGTGGCAAAGTTATTCAGCATAAAATTACCTTTCCAATGGTGGTATGCACATAATAATATGTAATTTTGTTTTTTTTTATGCTGGTTGAAACAGCAAAAAAATATATTTTTTTGCTAAAACAGGCAATATAAGCCATACACACCATACCATAAACAAATGTGAATAACTCCTAAAGTATACATGATATATACAAAATATCAGTGGTAAAGTTGTTCAGCACAAAATTACCTTTCCAATGGTATGCAAATAATAATATGTAATTTTGTTTTATTTTTATGTTGGTTGAAACAGCAAAAACAAATATTTTTTTTCCGCTAAAATAGGCAACATAAGCCATACACACCATACCATAAACAAATGCGAATAACTCCTAAAGTATACATGATATACACAAAATATCAGTGGCAAAGTTGTTCAGCATAAAATTAACTTTCCAACGGTACTATGCAGTCAAATATATATTATATTCTGTTACACTATATATTAAAATATATAAGTGACTTCTCCAGACATTGCAAGGGCACACTGGGAGTCAGTAGCCGACTTCTGCAGATGTCCTCAGGACACACCAGTGAATTTTATTGATGACAACAGGTGTATGCTAGGAGACAATGAGTTAAGGAAGGGAAGTGGGAAATGTTTAACCAGGAAAGGCACATCATGTCAAAGCTTGTTTTCAAGTGCAGCCTGGGAGCATAATGAAGTTAAGACTTGCTCAGGGTCACACAGCATGCATGT
Organism: Neoceratodus forsteri; assembly: GCA_016271365.2. Taxonomy (NCBI): domain Eukaryota; kingdom Metazoa; phylum Chordata; order Ceratodontiformes; family Ceratodontidae; genus Neoceratodus; species Neoceratodus forsteri. Next base: position 510,794,306 of record CM028134.1, on the reverse strand, counting down.
GGGGGCTGTGGGATTCAAATCCAGGTCTCCAGGTATGCAGCTCAGTGCCCTAAATCACAATGCTATACTGCCTCCTAGCAGACAGACATACCATGGAGTCTAAAGGGTGATGACACATCAAGTTCTCATATGCTAATGCATCTATCAAAGACAATGAGGTTTCAACAACCAGAAAATGGAGACTCCCAGGACAATTACAAGGACTAGTATGAACAGTGAAAATATACTAAAGTAATCACATATATCCCTATTAGCTACAGGAAAAGAGTTGTCTGTTGATATGTAAACAAAAACAATTTACAAGATATGAGGGTATAGTTTTTCTTTGAATCTGCTGTCCTTTATTAGAAGGTACTAAGCCTCTGACAGCCCCATCCCCTAATTACACAGCTGATTCACAGGAATTCCTGAGGCTACTCAACCACAAGATTCATTTCCTGACCTAGTTCCCCCATAGTACCTGTTACAATTATAGACAATTTATAAGAAAGGTGGTGGTGCTTGATTTGGACAAAGCCCAATGGGCAAGAAGAATCATTTAGCTTTGATTTGCATTACTTCTCCAGGTATTGCTAGTTAAATGAACATAACCCACCTCTGTCTCCCTCACAAGTGTCATCATAGGCATGTATACTGCCTTATACATAGTGGGAGAACATGCAAAAGAATACATAAATTGTGAATGAATGTTGTATCTGGGCTTCAGCTCATGCAAGAGTCTTTGAAAGCCAGTGTCTTCTACTATGGAAATGGTTAATGAATAGTGTATATCATTTCCAGTTGTTGTGTGATTAATATGGACTTTAGGCATAAGTAGCAGTTTAATCTGGGCATGTAGTGACTAAGGCAGTGGAATTTGCTTTTCTGCAACAAATTCAGTAGCAGTGCTGATGATGCATATGCTGGGCCTGATTCTGGATGGTGGAGTTGGTCTGCTTTGTATCTCCTGGTACCTGGGAATGCATCAGCTGGCTATGGTGATTACCATGTCTGCTGTATTAAATGAATGAACAATCATATCCCACCCTTTCATCCCTGACTGTCTCTGGTGCGGGTGCATCTGACCTGTGTGGGATTTGGAATGTACATGGCTGTCACAAAGATACCATGTTCACATTTTATACAGTATGATCAGTCAGAACACTGGTTCCCAAAGTACAAGCAGAATGACATAACAGAGTGGTTCTACCACACTGATTGTAACATGCTTTCAGTGGATTTGTGGTGTCATCTGTAAAATACTTCATACTGAAGAAGATTTCTTTGTTGTTTTATTGATAGTGGATTTCCTGGAGGAATGGTAGTTGAAGAGGAATTGGGTGGTGACTGTGAGATGATTTTTTTACCACTGTGGAATAATGTGGCTAGAGATAGGTAGGATGAGCAGCAGCAGCTGGTTCAGTCTTATGGGGCTTATCATGTTGTGAGGGCTGGGAAAGCATTTGTGCAGAGGAAATCTAAGACATTCCACCCCAGGCATGTCTTCAGATTTCCTGCCTGCAAAAAATATTTTTGCTTTTCTCTTTCTGATTACATTTTTCAACTTTGCCATCTCTTCTTCAAATAAGTTCCTTGCCTCAGTATCATACACCTTACCACAAGTGATTGATGTAACTGTCATTTTAGTTACAAGCTCCTCTCATTCTCCATCTCTTTCTCAAGACCCACCTCCTTCTGTGTTTCTTACCCTTTCTCCTCCCCATACCTCTTCCCTTTACTCCTCCTTTTGTGCTCCTTCTTCTCCATACCCCTCCCCTAACATCCATCACGTTGTTTCCCCTGCAATTTCATCTCCTCCTCTTCTTGTGCTTCCCCCCTCTGTGCCACCTCAGTCTCATACCCCTGCTTTGACTGGTCCACTTCCAAAGTCTCATCACAGGCACGCTACATTGCAACCTTATTGTGTGGAAGTCCTACTCACTTGATATGTAGAATTGTGGGGTTGATATACTTTGCTCAGCTTCTACTCCTGTAATAATATTTTCCCCCTCTGGTAACAAAATAACAATGCTAGACCCAGAGTCTGTGTCACTTTCCTTATGTGATGACTGATCAGAAACACAGGGCTCTGCGGTACTGCTTCTGCTGCATGATTTTGGGGGGGATGCATCATATAGTAGTTCAAGGAGGACTGACAACTGTTGGAGCCCATGTATAGGAAGCTGTGGCAAATGTTATAATATTCATATGAGACGGACAAGTAGAGAGCTTGCATTTACAATCCCACTCCCCTTGGGTTACACCTGGAAATGACCCTTGGCTCAATATGCCTTTCCTGGTTAATAGCTTTCAAATAAATAGATAAAAATAAATACATTTCTGGATGGATTACTTCTATACTGGCTAGGGAAAATAGAAATCAAAGCACTTGAAGAAGGAGGAATCAATGTTTTTTCTGGATTGCTCAAGGTGGCTTAATCACCAACTGCACTTGATGACTGGCTGGAACAGCTGCTTGGAGTGAGAGTGGGTGCATTTATGGGAACTAATGAACCATGGCTTCTTTGATGGTACTATCATACAGCCAGAAACTGTCCTCACAACTCCATGAAACAAGACTCCCAGTAGCTGTTCCTCAGTGACATCTTAACAACCACTGCATGCAGAGCTAGTACTTGGCTGAATGGGAATAGTGGAACCATTATCTGTTCCTTTCTCCCCCTTTCATCCTTTGTTCTCCTGTTATTTTCCTCATATTTTCTTCATCGTCAGCCATGACATATGCACACTTGATGATGACATTATGCAGCCACTGCTGGATGCCAACTATGATGACTCGTAGAATACAACTATGATTTTAAGATTCCCATTTGATGCGCGATCAGTCCATATGACTCATGAGGTGATACTGCACCAGGGAATTGAGGCTGATTAATGATGGGGAACCACCAGGCCACACCACACTGACAGACCTCACACTACACACTTCCACTGAGAGATATCTAATGTCTTACACAGCACTCAGTAACTGGCTACCAGCTCACACATAACCAACATATGGATATATGTGCCCTGTACCACCAGTACTCTAGTCAAGAACATAAAAATTTTTTGTCAGAAAAATCCTTCACAACCCCCCCTCCCTGCACCTTTCCTAATCTGCTAAAGTCACTCACTGTCCTGCTGCAGGTACTGTAGCTACAGGTCTGCAACAAGCACACTGCAATCTCTTCTTTGCAGCAGCATACAATTTTACTGGCCTGACACTGAAGTTAAATGTTGTAAACTAGATAACTAGGATTATAATGGACTATTCACTGATGATTTCTGACCCTTCCGATCACAGATAAAGACACTGCAAACTTTGACTTCACTTTTGAAGTTATGGAAAAGGTGGAACATTTGTCTTTGTAAAAACCATCTAAAATTGTCCATTACACCATGTAAAGACAGGCTTCAGAAGATATTATGTATGGAAATCGACATGATTATAAATGCAATAATGTACCAATATGACAAAAATGTAATGGCACGCTTCAGAAGATATCCTGTATGGAAATTTTATGTATCAATTATTTTAATATTTATAGTGTAAAATGTTACTGTTTCTTTGTTATGTGTGGTAAGTATTTGTAATGGCATATTGCTGAATAATAAATAAGCTTCAACACTTTACCACAGCTAAAGTAAGGCAAAGTCATGGTGAAATCACAACTTTGCTAAGTGAAAGTGCATGACTTCACTTGAAGTAGTTCCACGTCACCTGCCAAAAACTTTCTAAAGTTGGCATTTCACAAATTTGTCAAACTTTGCAAATTAATACGTGAAGTAAAGGTTGCAAACTTCAAATATCTCAAATCACAAATCACTCTTTTGACAAAGAAAAAGGCTCTCAAGAGCAAGTCCTTTTCTTCTGAAAAAGAGTGGTAAATTGCACTGAGAGGTATGCTGAATGACAAGTTCTTATTCTCCAGCATCACTGATTGGTTGTTGCAGGTCATGTGGCTAGCCAAAATCTTACACATGCTCAGTGTAATCTTCTCATAAAAAATGCTATGTCATAAAATCAATGTGTTGAAGTGTTGAACTGAAGCTGTGTCCGATCGGAACTGCTTCTCCAGTGTAATGCTGTTTTTGGTGCATCCACTGAACTCCAGTTTGGAATTGCTACACACCTAGTTAGCAACATTTGGAAAAACTGGGAGGACTGAATATGCCCATGCTGATAGGCTCTGTGCACACAATGCTATAACATATTTTATTTATACTGCTTATATTCTGGAGAATTAATTTATGTTATAGTCTAATTACTAAGGTACTGTTTTTGTTGTTAATCTGTTTATTTTTTTTAACATTACAACAGTCAAACCAACAGGCAATACAGATATTTCACCAGATGTCATTCAATAATTATGATATAGAGAAGGTCATATTGTTTACCTAGGACAGAATCTGTGTGGCTGGCACAGTCAATATCTAAGCCAGTGGTGCACAACTTTTTTTTTGTGGAGGGCCAGACTGAAGACTTGAGTCAAGGCCGAGGACCAAGGGCCACTGCAAAATGGCCCAAGATGACCAATGTCCAGCAAGACATTATTAAATGTACACATAAAGCAAATCAAAATATGCATTTATCTATTTATGTGTTTGTTTGCTTATTTATTTGTCAACATGTTACTGAAACTAAAAACAACAACAAAATAAACAAAGACTGAAAGTGGAAGCTGCTAGGTCCTTGGGCCACATAATGCTGTGGGGCCATTTATTGGCCCCGGTGCACACGTTAGTATTACCCTGATCTAAGCTATACGTATCCACATTCACATATATATACATATATATACTCCAAGGGCTGGATATTCAAACTGTGCCCGAAAAGTGTGCCATAGCAGGAGCAAGCACAAGTCCATTGCGCCCATGCGCATAGACGCGATATTCAAAAAAGGAGCAAGCCAAATTGCGCCAACAGCTAACGCTTGAATGTCGACAACCCGCGCCATAGCGCAACTAGGAAGGGGAAGCTGAGCAGATACAATGCGCTATGGCACAACAAGGGCTGCCCAGCTGAGCAGCCCAGAGGCACCATAGCGCAAGCAGGGAGTTCCCCAGCAGCAGAGCAATGTAACTGCACAACCAAGGAGGTAGGTAGGGGCCCACCACCCATGCCACAGATGGGCACAGGAACACACAGCAGACCTGACAATGCGCCCCCACACCCTAAGCACAGCACAACTGGGGGGAAGGCTGGAATATCCACCAGCCCATGGGGACAAGCAAACAAAGCACAGCTAGGCCATGGTGCCCCAGCACACCCACCGGCAAGCTGAGACTGCCACACAAGGAGGGTGGACCACCCCGTGCCACACCAGCCCCCCCAGTGCACAGCACACCCTGCACTGTGACCCTCAGACACCCCCCATGAGCAATGACCACCGCTGCAGGAAATCCCATGCATACCACCACCCCCACTGTCACACTGCAACCTCGTGTACCACAGAACCATACAAGCCAGCCCCACCATGAGCACCCAGCAGTGGGTGGCAGCACACGGCAATCCAACAACGGCAGACACAGTGCCAACATGCACAATCTCCCTGAGGCACAGCTGAGAGACCAACCATGTGTAGGCACAACAGGTATCCCACACGGGAAAGGGTGTGTCCCTGACACCACCACCACTGAGACAGCACCCTGCACAGTAGACAAGTGTCACATTCTGACCCACCACTAGCCACAGCAGCCAGCACAGACACCCACAGTGGTGCATGGAAGCATGCATCACACCAGATGCAACACAGTGCAGGTGCAAACACACACCCATACCCACAGGGACAATAACACAGGGACGCAGTAGTGTGGCAACCAGGCCCGCAGTGTGGGCCCATGAAAACTGAGCACACACAGCCTGCAGTCCTCCATGGCACAGGGGTGACACCCACCCTGTGCATGCACTGTGGTCCTGTACGCTACCATCATATGTCTGGAGCACAAGTCACAGACAGTGGTGCACAGCCCCTGCAACACACACAAGCCACAGCATGGAGGTGGGACAGCAACTGCGGAGGCCACAGTGTCACCCAAGGCAAACATGCACCACACCAGTGACAGGAGGCAACCCAGCATTGTGACAGTCACAGTGGATGACCTGCAGGGACAGCCACCACCGACAAGGCAGCAGAGCTTGCAGGCCACAGACATGCAAGGGTGTCAGCTGCAAAGGCCAAGGACGGGTTGACAGGGGCACAATGGACCCAGGGCATGCACCGTGGACCACTGCACACAGTAATGCAACGCACAGGGAACAACACACACACCACAGACCCCGACTGATAACTACTCCCACACCAGAGGCACTTCCCCATGCACACACACACATACCCATGACTGAACCACCCCAGATGCCATGCACACCACTGCAGCTGAGCACCTATAGCCAGCTGCAAATCAGAGACCACCACAGTATTCATATCAAAATATGTCTATTGTAAAATATAAAACACAACTATATACAGTAAACTATGTACAATGGGGGAGGGACAGAAACAAGGTGGGGTGGGTAAGGGCAGGTGAACATATGAGAGAGGGAACATGGGGTGTTAGGGTTGGTCAAAGGGGGGAAGTTGCAGGTCTTTAGACATTATCGGCCAGCCTGGTCCTCCTCTGCCTGGGGCTGTTGCCTGGGCCATCTCCTCCTCCTAACCCCATGCTGCTGTATGTCCCTCAGTATGGTCAGGGACTCCCGTGCCACCTGAAGCAGCTGCTGCACAGCCTGCTGTATCCGCAGGAGTATCCGTTCACCTAGGACGAGGGATCAGAGTCAATAGGTGTGACTGTCCATCCCCCTGCAGCCCACCCATTATGCATGGCATACAGCCATGTACCATGCTCCTGTGATGGTGTGTGCCCACCCACAGTGACCGTGTCCACAAGACATGCCCAACCAGGCAGCAACAGCCATGTGTACCACTGCACACACTCACCGCCCATGTCCAGCACAGCACAACCAAGGCCATACAGTAATGTGGCTATGCGGTGTGCAGACAGTGCCACAGCCATGTGCCCAATGCACACATGGACCACCATTGATGCACTCCCAGACATGCAATGCCACTAGACAGTGCTGACTGTCACATGTCACGTGCATGGCAGTGGTGTCCATGGATGGTGGCCATGCTCTGCTTCCCACCCTGTTACACAGCATGCAATAGTAATCATGGTGTCATGGCACTCACCCTCATTGGGACGTTGTTGTCTGGTGCTGGTCCCCACATGCCTGTGTGCTGCGTCCTCCCCCTGCTGCCGCCCACCATCTGCCGCTGCTCTGCCATGCCTGTGGGAGAAAAAAGGAGAGAAAAACATCAGTACAAACCCAAAGCAAAGTCCCCCTGCCCCAATGTGTGTGCCCATCCACCCAGCCAGACCCACCCACCCCATAGCCTGTAAACACCGCCACAGCCAACCCTAGACTATCCCTTCCCTATGTGCTGAACACATAAGACAGTGTTACCCATATGGACGATACAAGTGTGTAGACGTATCACCCACCTGGACGAGGCACCATGCCCCTCCTGGCACGTGACCGCAGACGGGCAAGTAGCTCCGGCTCCCTCCTCCTAAGATCCCCGTAATGGTGCCTGCACTGCTCCACTGTCCTCCTGCATCCAGTGGCCACCTCCAGGTCAGTGTCCACCTCCTGCCAAACCTGGGTCCTGGCCCTGTCCAGTGCCTCTTCGCCAAAGAGTGGGCCATAGTGTGGCTCCACAATGGCCACAAGGTTGGCCAGCTCAAGGGCACTCCATTGAGGGACTCTCCTGCATGCCATCTCAACTGCTATAGTAGGCAATATGGCACTCTCCAGCGCGGGTACAGTGCTATTCTCATCGCCATTGTTACCGAACAGCGTGATAGAGGTGCAGCCATGCCGGATGTATAGCACCAAGGGGACAAAGGTCGGGCACAGGGTCATGGGTCTCGCACAAGGCCATGCACAGTGCCATCGGACGCCTATGCCTAGCGCGATTGGTTGCCTGTGTGCCAGCGCCACAGCGAACTATCGAGCAGTTGTGCCACAGTGCCATGCGTAGTGACCTCGCCATAGTGCCACTGGCACAATGGTGGCCATGCCCTGCATTGCCTACCATGCACAGCACGTCATCAGCACGGCAGATGCCTGTGTAGCTACCTGGGCACGCCGCAGTGAGGTGTACTCACGATGCCACAGAACCGCGCCATTGGCTCAGCACGTCAACACAATTAAGCAGCACAAAAGCGCCGATATTCAGCCGCCATATGCTAATCATCCGATCAGCTATGCAAGCAGCAGCAGCGTGATTTGCATCTCATTAAAGTTGCCTCACCTTTTGCATGGATTGCACTATAAAACTGCGACACTGTTCTGCAGTGGCCATATTCAGTTACTGCAGTTTATTGGTGAGTTGCATGCTGTGGAGTTCTGACTGTGGTATCAGGGACTTGCTTTGTACTGCACAGTCACAGGTAACCACTGTCATCCATACAGGCTGAATAATGACCGAGCGAGGTCTCACTGCTCAGTGGATGGCGGGGCACCCCTCAGGCCGGTGCTGCTGCATGGGAGTGGGTGGCACGTGCCATCAGCCTGCACAGCAGCCTCCATTGCTCCGTGCAGGAGTGTAAGAAGAAGATGGGTACCAACAGGAAGTGGGTGAAGGAGAAGGTGGCTGCCATCAGGGCGGCATGTGCTGCAACAGGCGGGGGCCAGCCGGAGGTGGTGTAGCTGACACCGGCAGAGGACAGGCTCACTGCAAGCATGCAGCACAGTCCCATAGATGGCATTCCAGGAGGTGGCTTCCAGACAGGAGTTAGCCCATCACTGCATGGTAAGTCATGGTCTGTCAGGGGGGGTAGATCACATGCACTAATGTGACCTTACTTTCTGTTTCAGATCCTGCACATCTGCAGGGGTCAGCGGTGGGGTTCCTGTCCACTGTGGACAGTCATCTGGAGCTGGAGGGGGGACCATCCACCTCTACAGGTATCCGGCGAGCATTGCAACAGCGGGTCCGCCGGGCTGTCCACACTGATGTCGTTGAGACAGGTGTGGGGGAGACCCTTCCTGTGTCTCAGCATTCTGGCATCCAAGGATGCCAGCATGCTGTGGCTGTGGCTGTGGCAGAGACCTGCACCAATGATGAAGACACGACCGTATGGCAGTGACATGTGTGTGCCACGGAATGGACACACAGCAGGCCAGCTCATGCCCATGGACCTGGCTGGTTCCGGAGTGTGTGCCAGCATGTCAGCACAGTCCCAGGCTGTGCCTGTCAGCACCAGTGGGGCAGCACTGGTGGTTGGTCAGGATAGTGGGACTGTTGCGGCCACAGCGGTGGAACAACTGGTCCCTTGGGCACAGCAGGCAGAGGGGCAGCAGCAGCAGTCGCCCACCGGGACTGGGGGTTCAGGGTTCAGTGGTGGCATCTGTGCACCACCTGTGGACTTGCCCATACCTGGTCCTGGTGAGCAGCGCCCACCCTCAAGGGGTGCTGAACATCAGGCACTTCCATACCCTGAGGGACGGGATGCCGAGGTGGCAGACAACCTCTTTGACGAGCACACCCGCCTACTGCAGGCATCAGTACAGCAGCAGATGTGGCTTGCAACGTCCATGGAGGCACTGTGTGTGGCTCTGGAGCAGGTCGAGGAGCGACACAGCGGGGACACTGACAGGATCCTGTCACGGATTGACTATTTGTGGGAGGATGTGACCACTGCCATTGACAGGCAAACACAGACGTTCATCACTGTCATGGCCACAATGGGCACACAGTCAGGTGCTCATACGTTGCTCACACCGCAGTTCGCTATCCACTCCCATTCCCGGTGTCATGCGACACCCACCCTGTCAACGCCGGGCTCAGCTGTGGGCATCCCAACACCCTGGTGCAGGTATGTTTAGTGTGCTGCAGACCCCGTGTGGGCACTGTCGTGTTTGTGCAATGGAACCCTGGTGGACCATCGGTGCCACCCCATGAGGCCCGTGGTCAGCCTACCAGTGCTGCTGGTCTTGGTGGGGCCACCCAGGAACTGAGGCAGATGTGGCACTGTGCCACAAGACTGACCTGTCTCCCAGCGTGGGCACTGTATGGTGCTGCCCTGTGTGGTGTGTGTTTGGTGGGCAGTGCGGGTGGGTGCCCGGCCTGCCCTGCATGCAGACACATGGTCCACCTGCACACCTCCCGACTGCTGTCCACAGGCACGGTGCATGATGATGCCTGCATTGCGCTGTACACTAAAGTGCGATGGTGCCCAGCATCTGGCACACACATAGAACAGTCAGTGGACGTGGTGGCCTGTGGACATGTGTGTTGCTAGTGTTTGTGTTCTGGCTCTGTTTTGCACCTGACCCCTGTGCACTTTGTGCCTATTGTGTGTGCATGTGTGTGTGTCCGTCCATGTGGAGTGTTACTGTTCACCCCTCCCTGGTTGTATGTGTGTGCTTCTGTGCCCTGCCACATCTCTTGCCAGCATGCATCCCTGGTGTGTTTCCATGCATGTATGTGGGTTGTGCCCTAGCCACTGGTGGTTGCACATGGCACCATGACTTACCTGTGTTGGCTAAAGTGCTCCTCTGTGATGGTGTCCCGGTGCAGCTGTGCCAGCTGGATCAGTCGGGGGTCCCGTAGGCCAAGGGGGGCTGCCCATCCCCATCATCACTGGCGTCATCTTCGTCCCCATCGCTGTCCCCCTCTTCGACCTGTACGGCTATCCCACAGTCTTTGGCCATGTTGTGCAGGATGCAACAGGCCAGGAATATCCCACAGGCCTTTGAGGGGCTATACTGTAGGGTACCGCCAGAGGTGTCCAGGCAATGGAAACGTGCCTTCAGCATCCCAAACACCCGCTCAATGATGTTGTGTGTTGTGGCATGTGCCTCACTGTAGCATTGCTGCGATGGGGTCGTGGGCCGCCTGTAGGGTGTGAGCAGCCAGGGACAGAATGGTATCCACTGTCACCTATGTGGAGATAGTTGAGGTTAGTGTCTTGTTCAGGCTCAGACTGCCCCAAGCCCTGTGGGCCACACCCATGGCACCTCTGGCTTACCCCCCCTTGCCCACGATATGTCAGTTCTACATATATACTCACCCACTAGATGACCTGTGGGGATGTCCCCACTCTCAAATTGGTGGCACAGTGCCGACTGGTGCCAGATGAAGGAATCATGTGCTCCCCCAGGGTGCATGGCACAGACATTGATGATGCACCCACTGGCATCACACACCACCTAGCAGTTGACACTGGCATATCCCTTACGATTCATGTAGGTGGCCCCATCAGGGCCAGGTGGTGTGCGTATGGCCACATGGGTGCAGTCTATCACTCCTAGCATGCCAGGCATATGTGCTACCCTGTGGAACTCCTGTATGTTTGCTGTGCGCTCTGCTGCAGTGCTGGGGAAATGGATGTACTCCACAGCATGTGGCAGCAGTGCACTGAGGAATTAGGTGAGGATGCGTGATGTGGCCGACTGTGTTATGCCTGTGGTATCCCCTGTTGGTCTCTGGAAGGTACCCGTGGTGAGCAAGCACATGCAGGCTGTTACCTTTGTCTCCACTGACAGAGCATGACTCCGTCGTGTGGGTGCCTGCATCACATCACTGCACAGCTCACAGAGCCGCCTCAGTATTGCCCTGTTCACGCGGTACTGGCCCACAATCTCAACATCTGTGTACAGCTCAAAGCTGGTGCGGGCTTGGCACTGCCTGTTGGGGGCATACCTCCGATGGGCCCTTCGACGGCCATGTCTCACTGCAGCATGCCTTCTCACCCCCCTCATTATGGCATCCATGTGGAAGGTGGCACTGTCCATGTCCCTGGCTTGTGTTCCCCCCCAGCTGATGTTGCTTTGTTCCCCCCGCTGTCCTGACTGCTACCTCTCCTGCACCGGGTACACCTATTGGCCTCTGCTCTTTGTGGCCCCACACACCTTCCCTTGCCCCTCTTGTGTGGTGTGGTTTCCCTGGCCTGCCCTCTTTCTCCCTGTTTCCCTGTGCCTGTCTCTGCCTCTGTCTCATGTGGCTTCCCTGTAGCGTTCTTGTGCCTCTTCCTTGCTCCTTTTTATTTTGGCTCATTTCCGCTATGGCGCAACTTCCGCCTGCTCCACTGTTGAGCATTGTGCAAGTCTTTGAACATCGCACTGCACCCTTTATGCATGGTTCCACCCCATTCAGTTGCGCATGCCTTCATTATCATTGCGCTGTTGCTCAGCATGTTTTCAGTGGCGCAACTGCCTCCTGCTGAATATCGCAGAATGGCGCATTTTCTGACTTGCGCTGGCGCAACCCTATTGCGCATTGCGCAACCCTTTTGAATATCCAGCCCCAAGAGTTTCCATATGAACTTCAGTAACTTAGCAGTGAAGACTCAAAAGGAGGGCCATGAGGTATTTAAGGTGACTTATTAAGCTCCATAGTTTACCCCCACAGATTAGAAGGAGTCCACAGAGTGCTTCAGCACAGGCATGCTTACTGAGACTATGATGCCTAATGATACACTTGAGTTGAATGACCGCATGGCCCTCCAGACCAGAGACCCCTTGAAAAGGGAGGCACCAATAGCATACTTGCCCATGAGTAACACCAACTGAGTGAGCAGCATGCCCCATAAGCACCTATAGTGAGGGGAAAGTCCTTCAGATTGTGACCTGGACCCATGCCAAATGTGCTGCTTTATAGGTTGCTGTCTGTACTTCATAATAAAAACATTCCAGTGTTAGAGAGTGTCAACAACCAAACTCGGTTTTATTTTAGTTGGTCACTACCAGAAAGTATTGTACATTGTACAGAACCATGAAGCAAATGGTTTTAGTCCAGTTTGCAACACGTAAAGTAAGTGGAAGTGAATGCAAGATGTACTATACTGTATATCTGGATTATTGGGAAATATCACTGAAATCCAATAGAAAAATAACCAATTTTAATAGAAAGAAAACTTAGTAGCAATGAAGAGAAATGGAAATGTGAATAGAGGTGGTAAGAAGAGAGGGAAACAAGGAAAATGGGGGTTGTCAAAAAGGGTGACACTAAAAGTTGGATGGCCATCTGTACAAACCCTCAAAGTCTGGAAAACAAAATTCCAAACTTAGAGGCCAGAAGCTGACCTGCACATTGTTGCCATTACAGAAACTGGTGCACTGAGAACTTTGACTGGGATATAGCCATTTCAGGCTACACTCTGTTCAGGAAGGACAGGGTGGGAAAAAAGGGGAGAAGTTGCTTTATGTGGGAGACAGCATAAAAGTGACAGAGGTACAGGAATACAGGGAGGGGCAGAGGTACTGTGGGTCGCCCTAGAGATGGGGAATGGAGCAATTATATGTACAGAAGTGATCTACAGACCTCCAGCATGGGGGTTGTTAGATTCAGTTCTGGGGAAAGCCATTCAAAAGTGGCAAATAAGTGGGAAGTGCTGCTTGTAGGAGACTTCAATCTGCCACATGTGGATCAGAGCATCCCAGCTGCAGCTACTACTAGGAGCAGGAACATCCTAGAATCCCTGCAGGGGGCATTCCTCAGGCAACTAATAAGATAACCCACTTATGAGGGGCAATACTAGACCTTATACTAACTAACCGGGACAGTGCTGCAGACGTCATGGTGGGTAGCCACCTAGGGACCAGTGATCACTGTACTGTGTGGTTTAATATAAGGGCTGGGGCAGAATACAGTCACACAAGGATGAGGATGCAGGACTTCAGGAGGGCTGATTTTAAACAAGCATTTTTCAATGTTGGATGTTGACTCACTGGCATTGGCATTGGTAGTGCAGGAGTTAGAGATGCATAATAGGAATAGCAGTGAAGTATGGAACTGACGCCAACCCCAGCCCCACCCTGCAGAAACTGACAGGCGCTGGGGTGTGCCTTTGGGCTGTCAGCTGTAACGCTCATGCCATTTTACCTCACCCTACCCTGTAGACACTGACAGGTGTTGTGGTGTGCTTTGGGGTCTTTGGGCCTTATACTTACCCCATTCCATAAGGACATATGCTGAGACAGGTGCAGTATAGGATAATGGGCCTCACTCTACCCTGTAGACACTGACAAGTGTTGTGGTGTGCTTTGGATCTTTGAGCCTTATACTTACCCCATTCCATAAGGAAATATGCTGAGATGGATGCAGTATAGGAGAATGGGGTGAACGTTAGGCCAGACACTCAAGGCACACCTCGATGCCTGTCACTGGCTGCAGGGTGGGGGTTGGACCATGGAGCATACAGCCAGTGATCCCAAGTCACACCCCTGATGCCTGGCACTCTCTACAGGGTGGGTGTTACAGTTGAAAACCCTAATGTTGTAGGAGTTTGTTGGTATTTTCACTCCAAATTTTCAACATAGGCTTTTTGTGACCGCACCTTATGAAGAGCGCACAATCAGTTTGTTAGCTGAAAAGTGGTTTTGCACAGCTGGCTATGCCAATTGGCCACACAGGGATGAAAACACATGTTGGACAGGATGTGGAAAATGACAACTGTATTGTTCATGAGTAGGCGTAAAAATGGCAACATTGAAAATCTGGAGTGAAAATATGAAAAATTAATGAAGTCTTGAGCATGCATAGAAACTACGCAACACACATCCTTAAACCAATTATTTGTGGAAGTTTTTTAGCCACATTTTTAAAATAGGCATTTTGGGACCTCTCCTCATGAACAGTGGCACTGTGATTTTGTTAATTTGTCCCAAAAGTTGATTTCCCACAGTGACCACACCAAGTCAGTGTCAGTGGCTCAGTAGATAGCACACTCGCCTCTGAGGCCAGAAGATCAGAGGGCTGTGGGTTCAGTTCCCACATCTGGCACTTAGGTTAATATCTCAGTACTGACACTGTAGTGCAGTGTGAGAGAGGTGCTGCACTTCTGAGGTGTTGTCTTTTGGATGAGACGTTAAAACTGAGGTCCCATCTGCCTGGATTGGTGGTAGTTCAGGTGGATGTTAAAGATCTCATGGCACTTATCGAAAAGAGTAGGGGAATTTCCCCGGAGTCCTGGCCAAATTTCCCTCATTCACTAAAAATACCACCAACAGCTTAATCTGGTTCAAGATCAGTTGGCATTCACCTGTATCCCCCTCCCCCGGGTTGTGCCTAAAAATAGGCAGGATTTGTCTAGTGCACTTACCCGATCAACAAAAACTAAATAAATAAATTGTGCGTCACAGGTGTGGAAACACATTTTGGGCAGGTTGTGAAAAATGACAGCTGTACTTTTGATAAGGAGGTGTGAAAAAATCCCAGTGTTGAAAATCTGGCATGAAAATTGTGCAAATTTGCAAAGTTACAAGGGTGCATGGAAAATGCGCAATGCACACTTGTAACACAGTCATTTTATGGCGTTTCTGCACCAAATTTTCAACATAGGCATTTTAGGACCTCTGCTCATGAACTGTGTCACCGTCATTTTCTCAAAACTGTCCCAAAAACTGATTTTGCACAGCGACTGCGCTATTCTGTGCTGGACATGTGAAAACACATTTTGGCCAGGATATGTAAAATGACAGCTGTACTGTTCATAAGGAGGTGTGGAAAAATGCCAATTTTCAAAATCTGGAGTGAAAATATTACAAGTTCATGAAGATACAAGCATGCATGGAAACAACTGCACATGCATTCGTAGAAATAGTCATTTTTTGATTTTTCACCAAATTTGTTACATAGGCTTTTGAGACCCCCTCATGAACAGTGGCACTTTGTTTACATTCAACGGTCAAAAGGTGATTCTGTGCAGTGACCACAAAATCACCTTTCAGGACCTAATAATGCCGTAGAAACATAGAAACATTGAAGTTGATGGCAGATAAGGACAGCAAGGCCCATCCAGTCTGCCCATTTCTTTTTCTACCTTATAAATGTGCCATCTGCCTTTGCTCTGTCAATGGCCTATCTATTCATACTCATCTGTATTGCTCCCTTATGCCTATCCCATGCCTGTGTGAAGCCCTGCACAGTATTCATATCCACAACTTCCTGAGGTAGGCCATTTCATGCATCCACCACTCCTTCTGTGAAAAAGAACTTCCTCACATTACCCCTTAATCGGCCTCCCTCTAACTTCATGCTGTGTCCTCTTGTCCTGCTATTTTTCTTATATTGAAACATGTTAGACTCTTTCACCTTGTTAATGCCCTTAAGGTGTTTGAATGTTTCGATCATATCACCTCTCTCCCTCCTTTGCTCTAGGGTATACATATTGAGCTCCGTTAATCTGTCCTCATATGTTTTCTGATGCAGTCCCTGCACCATTTTGGTTACCCTTCTCGGGAATGCCTCAATTTGGTTGAAGTCCTTGTGAAGGTGTGGCCTTCAGCACTGCACGCAGTACTCCAGATGGGGCCTAACCAGTGTCTTGTAAAGAGGGATTATTACCTCCCTCTTCTGACTTCTGATACCCCTACTAATACACCCTAACATCCCCCTAGCCTTACCTACTGCTTTAGTGGTCTGCTTGGATGATTTCAGGTCATCGGTGATGATGATGCCCAGGTCTCTTTCTTCTCTTGTGACTGCCAGCAACTCCCCTCCCAGCCTATAGGTGGCTTCAGAATTTCTCTTCCCTATATGCATGATTTTGCACTTCTTTGCATCAAACCCCAGTTGCCACTCTTCCAACCATTTTGCTAGTTTATCCAGGTCTGTTCCCATTCTACTCACTCCATCTAGATCATCTGCTCTGTTGCAGATCTTGGTGTCAACTGCAAACAGACAAACCTTACCCTCCAGTCCATCTGCAATGTCACTGATGAAGATATTGAAGAGGACTGGCTCCAGGACTGATCCCTGAGGTACCCCACTTGTGACTTGCGTCTCTTCCGACTGCATACCATTTACCACCACTCTGTTTTCTGCCCGTCAACCAGTTTGCCACCCAGTTGACCAACTTCTGACCCACCCGAGACTACCCAGCTTGTTAATCAATTTTCTATGTGGAACAGTATTGGAAGCTTTGCTGAAGTCAAGGTAGGCGACATCAACTGCTCCCCCTTGATTCACCACTCTGGTTACCCAGTCAAAGAAATCTATGAGATTAGTTTGACAGGACTTTCCATTTGTAAACTCATGCTGTCTTGGATCCTGTGCTCGTATGGATTCCAGGTGTTGCACTATCCTTTCCTTAAGGAGTGCCTCCATAATCTTGCCCACTACTGAGGTAAGACTGACTGATCTGTAGTTCCCTGCCTCCTCCCTGCTACCCCTCTTGTGGAGCAGGATCACATGAGCCCTTCTCCAGCCTTCTGGGACCTGTCCTGTGCTCAAAGACTCACTAAACAGTTCTGATAATGGCTCTGCTAGGTCCACCCTTATCTCCTTTAGTACCCTGGGATGTATGCCATCATGTCCCATTGCCTTGTCCATCCTGAGCTTATCAAGCTCTTGTAGGACCCTTTCTTTTGTGAAGGGACTAGTGCTTGCCTCCCTCCCTCCCCCCTGTGTCCATGGTGCTGAGCTGTGGGCCCTGTCCTACCTTCTCTTCAGTAAATACTGAGCAGAAGTATCTATTTAGGATAGATGCTTTTACATGGCCCTCCTCGTCCTCACACGTCCCCTTATCTCTTTTGATCTTAGCAATATCCCCTCTAGACTTTCTCATTTCACTAATGTATCTATAGAAAGTCTTGTCACCTTCTTTTACTGTCTGTGCTAGTGTTTCCTCAGTTTGGGCCTTTGCCTGCCTTACTGTCTTACTGCCTTCCCTGCTTCCCTTAGGGAAGTTTGGTATGCCTCTCTATCATCATCCTGCTGCATTCCCTTATATTTCCTGAAGGCCAGCCTTTTGGCTCTGACCTTTTCTGCTACTGTTTTTGAGAACCAAAGTGGTTTCCTTCTTCTTTTGCACTTCCTTTTCTCTCTAGCACAATGGGACGTTGCTTCAAGTATTGCATACTTAATGCTTGCCCACTTTGCCTGTACCCACTCACCTGTATTTCTTTTTGCCAGGGCTAGCTTAACTCTGTTGGCCATCTTATCAAAGTCAGCTCCTCTGAAGTCCCATATTTTTGCCTTGGAATGGGATGATTTAGTTGTAGTGGCAAAACTGAACCATACCATGTGATGGTCACTGCCCCCAGGTGACCTTCTACCTGAGATCTGTGATCCTTTCCCTGTTAGTCAGGAGAGGAGATAGAGGGAGGGAGAGTATAAAGATAATGACAACATGCAGAACCAATGTTTTTGTTCAGTTTTCACATGGAAAAGGAGTCCCCATTGCTGGGCTGTGCAATCAATCTGACAGGAGAGAGGAGAGGGAGAGGGACCGATTATGCTCCTACACCAAAGAAAGGGTGCTGGATGGTCTGAAAGCAATAAAATACAAAGATAATAGCAGATCAGCAGGGTAAGGCATACGAGGTGAGATTGAGGTCACTGAACATGTACTCCGTGGAAGACAGGAGAGAGAGAGGGGACATGATTGGGACCTGCAAGTACTTAAAAGGAATAATAAGGTTGATAAGGACAGTCTCTTTAAGCTGAGTGGCAACCATAACATAAGGGGGCACAGTCTTAAGCTGGAGGGAGGGAGGTTTAGGAGGGAGGTCAGGAAGCGCTCTTCACAGAGAGGGTGGTGGACACTTGGAATGTGCTGCCGGAAGAGATCCTCTCATTGAAGACAGTGGGAAGCTTTAAGAGACTGGGATTGGCATACAGGGAGGATAAGGATCATGGGCAGAGAGCATGAGAGGAATGGGGAGGGAGGGCAGGGATATTAGCTCAAGCTGTGGACCCTGCAATACGAGCAGACTCCGATAGACCAACTGCCTTCTTCTGCTGGCTTCTTTGTATGTTCATAAAATGGAAAACTCTATGACCAAGATGTTAAGTTTGCCCAAGCACAAATCCTAATTTGCCTGTCAAAACTGAGTTTTGTATTGATGTCTTATATGGAAAAGCTTGGTTAGCATGGGCAAACAGGGTTTGCACCAGGGCAAACTTCTGGTCCTATGTGATAACGATGAGTGTACATCGCCAGTAAAAAAACCCACGATGTACACTCAGGGCACACATGACACGGCAACACAGGATTGCCAAGTATGCACCCCCAACCAAGATTCTCAACTCTAGGGGTTGCATGTCTGAGAGTGAAACTTTGAAAAACAAAACACGTGCAACAAAATAAGCTTCCACACCACCCCAGACCCAAACCCTGCACCTCCCACCATGCCACATAGTCAGCTCAGCAGCTCGCTGCACAGCCTCCCATACCTTTCCTCCCTTCTGTCTCCCAATGTGTGGTTCTGGTCGTGGTTCTGGTCACCTTCCCAGTCGCCTTTGCTACCCTCTCTGGGTAGCCCAAAACACAGGTGCTGAGAATGAGTCACCATTATTGTGGTAACTCAACCTCAGTTGCCCTCTTCACTGGATACCCAAACTTTGGGGGGGGGTGCAATGCAAATGATGGGGCAGCAACCTGAGTAGTGGCACAGTTCAATATTCAGAGTATTTGCACCACACAAGGGTGTTTTGCATGGTCTCCTTACACAGCACAAATATCGCTGACTTCAACCACAACTTACTCCAGTGCATCCCTAGTTGTTGGAGGGGGAAGTGTGGCAGCCCCCCTCCTACTGATCCTTTTCAAAAACAACAGTGCCCCTGGTGTCCAGTTGTCCCTTCCCACACCCATACCCAGTGGTTGGAAACCAGTTTTGTGGTATCCTGTAGTCCCTCACCCCACCTGATCATCTGCCTGATGTACAAACCAAGTGTCCTTGGTGTCCAGTGGTTCTTCCCCCCACCCGATACCCTGCCCGAGTAAGACACAACTGTTGTTCCTTTTATAGTGGTCCCTCTCCCTGTCCAATCCCCCCATCCTGGGTTTTACAACTCCCCACCATGATCAGCATCCCACCATTGACTCACGGGATGCAACGTGACTGTATCATTCCCTCACAACACAGTCATAGCCCAGTTTATGTTCACTAGTCCCCTGCCCCCCCAGTCTGCCCCAATTGGTACTTGTGGACCCCCCACATGTGGCAGAGACAACAAATACCCCATGGCCTCCTCTACCTGTTTATTGGTGCCATGGAGAATCGACAACAAGCAGCACAGCCCTCTACACACCAGTTTGGTCACCCGCCATCTGACTTGAAGCTGGGAGTGTACTGCTTATTTATAGGGACCAACCCTATGAATAAGCAACACACTTCAAAAATTCAGTCAGATGGTGGGCAGCCAAGGTGGTGTGTGGTGCTCTGTCTCTACAGTCGGTTCTATAATGGCACTGATAGACAGGCATGGGAGACCATGGAGTGGCTGCTGTTGTTGTGGGTGGGAGGTGGGTCCACTAGCACCAACAAGAGACAGACTGCAAGGTGGAGGACTAGTAAATGTGAATGGGGCTGAGGCAGTGTAGAGGGGGGAATTATACTTTCCACCTGCTATCCCGCGAGTCAGTGGCAGAATGACAATTGTGGGGGGAAGGTTGGCAAACCCAGGACAGGGATCAGATGGGGTAGAGGGACCACTAGATCAGGAACAATAGTTTTGTCTTACTCTAGCAGGGCATCAGGTGGGGGAAGGACCACCAGACACTAAGAACACTTTGTCAGGTGTGTGATTGAGTGGGAGAAGGGACCACTGGACACCAGGGAATATTACATATGTACATCTGTTGGACATTGGGTGGATGAAGGGACCATCTGACCCCAGGGAGAGTTTGTCTTTTCATCTGGTGGTTTACTGAGTGGGGGAGGGGCCACTAGACAGCAGGGGCACTTAGTCTATTGTGCAGGTAATCAGGTGGACACCACTGACACTTTGTCCATCAAGCGGGTGATCAGGTGGGGGGATGGACCACTCTATACATAATAATTTGCACATAGGGCATTGGTGTGAGTTGGGGGAGGAACCACTGGACACAAGAGAATATTTATTTCAGCACTGGGCATGGGTGTGGGTGGAGGAGGGACCACTGGACACCAGGAAATAATTAGTTCAGCATAGGGCATGGTTGCAGGTTGGGAAGGGATCACTGGACCCTTGGGAATAATTATTTCAACATCAGGCATGGATGCAGGTGGGGGGGCGGAATCACTGGATACAAGGATTCATTACTTAAGCATTGGGCATGAGTATGGGTGGGGGAGAGACCACTGGACATCAGGAAAATGTATGTTTAAGATTGGGCTGGATATCGGTGAGGGTGGTCACTAGTATCAGGGAAAATGTATTTTTAACATCAGGCTGGCGATCGGCGGAGGGAAGCACTAGAAGCAGGGATAGCTCTTTGTGACTGTGAAATTAGGTGGTGGCTCCATACAATCCAGTCTTGCTTGCAATACAAATGAGGGCAAAATGGGCATGTAAATGGCCCCTTAGAGTCTTGCATGCCCAATACTCTCATTTGCATGGACATGTTTGAATATTGGAAATTTAGCACAGGCACAAGCCATTGTGGCACCCTGTTTCAGGAACCATGTCTGCCCATCGCTAAGTTGCTTAGTGCTTGGTCAGCATGGTCCTAGATTCAGTAAAATGGCACCAGTGAACTATTCCACAGAATATATCATCTTTGGGCACTTGGGTGAGTGAAAGATGTAGCGCAAATTTTTGCACTGTGCTTTTGCACCTCTTTGAAAATTGAGACCGATGTGTCTGGATAGTGTATATGTTCAGATTCCCTCACCGAGTTGAATACTAAATTTAGTATTAAAGCAGCCATTAATTTGTCTTCGAAGACTAATTTTTGTCATTTTTAATTATTTTTAGAAAATATGCTTTTTTTTTCTGATCTCTGATTGGCTAACACCATGTAAGGGGGGTACATTAACGTTCCATAAATGACCAGGAAATAAAAAGTACCAACCCAATTGCCCTTCACCCATTCTATTATCAGTGTGCCCACCCTGCTAACTGATTAGCCATAACCAGCCCTCAAAATGTGAAATTAATGCCATTTTTTTCTCCTGCTTAGCGAGAGATCCTGCCCACCCCCCGAACAGTACCTACTTTAGTGCCAGCTACCACAGGTATGCACACTTCTCCTCCGACCTCAGGGCTCACTTTATACAATTGCAGCAAATAAAAGAAACTACATATTTTAAAGGAAAAAGCAAGCTGTCACTCTGATCAGCTTCATATCACCATGGTCAACAGTGTATTTCTTCAAACCCGCACCGCGCACCGCTAAACGTCATTCCCCTACAACTACTATCAGGCAGTCTCCTCCCTCTGCCCTGTCGCAAAAGCTACAACAAAACCAAACATATATTATATAAAACAAAGTTTCCACCCTCAGCAAGCACCCCCGCTGTCCCAAAAGCCAACAAACCTAGTGAATCCTGCAGTGCTTCTCTTTCTCTGGGAAGTCCACCTTATTAGAATACCACCACTGCTATTCTGACTGATTCTCTCTCATACTGTCACATTTTAAACTGTACCCTGTTGAGTGCCCCTGCTCAAAGGCCTACATAGCAATGTAGCTCTTTTTTTTTCTCCCAGCTTGCTCAACCTCCAATGCACTGAAACACCTACACTGAAGCGTTCCCTTCTCCTTGCCCAACTCGGACACTGCCATTTACACTCCATAGTGGAGCTGATCCCTTCCTGCTCACACAGTATACAACAAAACACAGTTTTGTAATGGGGGAAAACTGTAGAAATTATCCTTTCACAAAACTTAGAAGAAGGGAAACTGTAAAGTACTGAAAAGTACTGAAAACAAACACAAACACAGACATGGTAAACTAATAAAAAGAGGTCTTATATGCACCCGCTCCCTTTAATGGAAATTCAACCACTCAAGGGACTATTTTACAAAAGCTACTATTTCTCATCATTGTTATTAATATTTTTACTTCTTTTTCTTAATGAAATCATAAAAAAAAATTAAGCTGATGCCCATTTTCTAAGTGCAATAATACCCTCCAGGATGGGCGATATGGGCAATACTGGACCTTCCAGGGATTAGAAGGCCCTCCACCTGTGGCTTCAGGCCTCATTACACCTCTGGGTGGCCTGACATTGACCAATGCCATTCATCCTGTTGGGTACTATTGATTGCTTAAGCATCATTAAAAAATACAATCTCTAAGAATAGTAAATTCTAAAAAGTATTCAGCAGGCTACTTGTTTAAGTAAGTAATAATACACAGCAGAGTGTGCATGGAATGTATTTTACTGCATGGACGGGGCATACTAAGGCACAAGGCTGCAGGCCAAGTGACTTTAGCTGCTGGCCATGTGGTAAAATAAATTCCATGAACACCCTGTAGTGTCTTATTGCGCTTATAAAATGAGCTTCTATTTTTTTTTTTTTTACTTTTACAGTTAGAAAATCATGTTAATATGTAGAAAAAATGCTTATGTGAGTTTAGTATAAAATAGTCCTTCCACCTATTACAGAATGTATGTTCTGGGCAAGTTTGTCTTTGCTTGCACCAGTAGTTGTTTAATTTCTGATCCATATAATGCAGGAGTACTACCCCACACCATATGTACTTGTGTGGATTTTGTTTAATGGGAAGGAGCTCCATGTGGAGAGAGAGAACTGTGTTTATTTTTATGAACCACAGTATGGCAGCACAGCAGGTATGGAAGTGATGAACAGTTGTGGGCGTGGACTTGGAGAAGCACCAGTGGGGTCAGAACAGAAAACATTTCTGCTTTTGTTTCACAGAATTGCATTTTTTCATTACATGTAAGGGTGGGGAGTGAGCAGGGACTTCAGTAGTTGCAGGTGATGTTTGAACTGCGTTAGCAAGGCAAAAGAAAATTACGGCTTTTAAATCCCAACGTTCTAATGGTTCACTGACTTTTAGTGCTATGCAGTCCTGCTTTAGAGTACATCATATTACCTATGCATGGAACAGACTTCATACACAGGCAATAACCAATTAGAAAACTGGATTTTCTGTCCCCATTTTAAAAGAGTAAATGATTACTAAATAAGGATTAGAAACAGAACTGCAATGCTCTTCAAAGTACAATTTTTTTAATACTACTGAATCATAAATGAAGATTAAAGTCAGACAAGTAGTTCACGGATTTGAATTCAATCAAGGATAGGTACATTACCATGCATTTCAGTAGTACTAACAAGGAGGCAGCTAAAATAACCATCAACATCAATGAATTTTAGAGAAGGTAAGCAATAACAAAATGTGGGGTTTTGCCTAGAAATAGTGTGATACAAAAAAGTTTGACCCTGTCCCTTTAAAAGTCTACTGAAAAACATTTTCTAGAAGTCTACTCGGTCAATGAATTACATTTCCCAGAATCACTTCCTGTTCCTGCCAAGACAGAGGAAAAAAACATACATGAGCACTGATGTTAGTCTCCATTTTGAAGATCAAGCTGGTGTTGCCTGCAGTTAAGATTTACATGTATGGGGTAAGTGCTCATGTTTAAATAGAAATGTGCATCATTTTAACTGCCTGAAATGTTAAATACAGTAAGGGGATTATTACCCAGGTTTTAAGTGAAATGCTGTGCAGTTTTAATTGTGAATATGCTGTTGTGAGAAATGTTCTCTGCTCTGAACTCGTGTCAAAACCTTGAAAAGCCTTTAAAATGCATAATTTATTTTCAATCAAATCACTCCTTAAAATGTCTAGTGTGAGTTGTACCTCTAGATTACATTTTATTTGTGACATTTTACTGATTTGGTTACTTTAAAGTTATAATTTCTTTAGGGGGTGGGGCAGAGGGTTACAGAGCAGCAGGAACACATTCAGAATGCATTTTTGTGTGCATATCCATTCAGTAGCCTGTTTATATTTACAGAGAAAAGACTTTACAGATTTTTTATCTGCAATCTGGAGTAACCTGCAGATAAATAAAATTTATTCACTGCAGCTGTTTGAGTGTTTGAATGTGTGTGTGGGGGAGCTGCTTTTGCATTTAATATTTTATATGTTTAAAACTTTTGCATGTGTTAATCTATTATATTAAATAGTAATGATGGGATCCTTGTGCTTGTTTTATGGTCCCAAAACTCCTGACTTTTGTTTTCTAAAATATCTCCTTATATATTCTGAAGGAATTATATTTCCTTGGATGATATTTGTTCATAATTGATTCGAGGTGGGGTAGACTGGGAAAGCTGTGCTTTTGCATTTGATATTGCATTTTTTTTGTATAATCTTTTTATTAAAAGGAAGAAAACCAAAAACAAAAAGAGAAAATAAAATTTTTTCCCAGATACACACAATGACACAATCCATTTACATCTACTACATCTAAGGTACATGCATGAAGTTTATAACATCATCATCTCATTCCATATGGGCGAGGCTCAAAACTTCAGTTAAGATGTTTGAAATGAGGGTATTCAACACCATCATCAGGGGGACAACCCCACCCCCCATTCCATCTTTTCATGTGTATCCCTCCCTCAACTATCATTCATACCATCTCTCAGGATTTGGGCCTCTCCTGGGAGCAAGGTTACCAGAAAGGGTTGCCATGTTTTAGAAAATTGTTCCCCTCTCCCTTACACCAATTGAA
The DNA here is from genome assembly GCA_016271365.2 of Neoceratodus forsteri. Taxonomy (NCBI): domain Eukaryota; kingdom Metazoa; phylum Chordata; order Ceratodontiformes; family Ceratodontidae; genus Neoceratodus; species Neoceratodus forsteri. The sequence goes on along the minus strand of CM028134.1, from coordinate 510,768,891 downwards.
TTATTAGGAATCTCCACTGACTTAGTATTGGAACCCCATGGGATACCCACATATTCTGAATACAATACGATGCCAACACTAGCAGAGCCCTTTCCTTCTGGGGAGGGTGCCCATTCTCCATTCCTAGGTTCTCCATCCCAAATATTCTTAAGAGGGAGACAGTTGGAGTTGATGTCCGCCATCTTCCCTATCTCAGCCATAACAGCTCTCAAAAATCTGGAAAGTTGGGCAGCTCAGAAACAGTGAATAAATGACCCCACCACTCTTCCCACCTGCCACTTTGTGGGACACGCTGGGTTGTATTTATGTACTGCCTGAGGTGGGTAATACAATCTATGAATGAACTTATAAAATGCTTCCTTGTATTTACTGCATACTAGAAATTCCATATGTAGCATGAGTATGGCTTTGCAATTATTTTCTGCTATCTGAAAGCCTAAATCCTTCTCCCATAAAGCCTTGGTTTTCTGCATGGGGTCTTAGAAATCCCATCTCCCCAGACAGACTGCCTTTCAGATCATTCCCTGCATGCCCCCCTGGCAGCATAAACCAGCTGTTCAGTGGGGTCCAACATGGATCCTCCACCTGATCCTCCACATGCATCTTGAAGTATGCCCACACCTGCAGGTATTTAAATAGGTGGGATCTTTCAAGACCCAGGGGCCCCTGGCAATTCCCCAAAAGAGCAGAGACCCTCTTGGTACACAATCTTCCAGGCTGCATATCCCCTTGTTCTCCCATTCCCAAAACCCTGGGGTCTTCCAACCCAGGAAGGAAGAAGTGGTTCTCTGCCACCAAGAGCAATACTGTGTCCTTTATTATGGTGCCTACTATGCAATATATGTCTCCTACTACCCAACACAGACATGACCAGGAGAGTCACCTGCTCAAGATGCATATACATTGCCCTACCTTTCTGAGCCAAATAGGAAGACAGCCTACTGATATTGTATTTAATTAAGACTTTAGCACATGTCAATCCATTACATTAAATTAAATACTGTAGAAATGCTGGGATCAATGTACTTCATTTTTCTTTTGCTGAAGACTGCTGATTATGAATCTCTCTCTTTTGGGTATACTTGGGGAAGGATTTCTTAATTTTCCTGTTTTCTGAAAAGCGTGCATTTTAATTGATTCTTCGAAACCATGTTACTGTTTGTTTTAAAGGCACTCATGAATTTATATTTTGTATGGTAGTATCTTGCATTTTGTTTATACTACATTGAGAAGTATGGGGTCCATGGTTGCAGAAGGATGATCTGGGGAGAGGGATCTAGTTGCAGGTTGGGTACTGGTCCAGGGCAGGTTCTGCTCTGGATGGAGGGTGGGTCCAGCTCCTAAGAAGGGTGGTTATCTGGGTGTCCAGCTCCAGGGAGGGTGCTCAACTTGGGGGGACAGGTCTATGGGTGGAAGCAAACACAGGGGTGCCAGATGCAGGGAGGTTTGTGTGCTAGGGGAGGCTGAACCAGGGCATGAAAAAGTCAGCCAGCAGCAGGGAGGGTACCTGGTTGGGAGAGCTACTTCAGGGATGGAAGTCTGGTCCAGCTGCAGGGTGGGGGGGTCAGACATTGAGGCTGGTACAGGGATTATGGTGGGTTCAGCTGTAGGTAGCATTGTTGGCTGGTTGAGTGCTGGTCAAGGGGCTTGGGAGGGGAGCTGCTGAGATGTGGTCTATTGGAATGGAGGCTTGGGGGGTGCTCCACCTGCATGAATAGTGTTTGTCATGCAGTTGGAGGCTGGTCCAGATGCAGAGAGAGGTGTCGACTGGGGAAGAGGCTGGTCTGGAGCCTGTGTGGTGCTGCTGCTCCAGTGAGGTTGCTCATCATGGGAGAGGCAAGGGCTCGAAGGGTTGTCCATTTGCATGCAGGATAGCCTGGTGCCTGGAAAGGTGATCTAGCAGAGAGGAGGGTGATTGGGGGGGGGGCTGATCGAAGCACTGGATGTAAAGGTGGTGGTCAGACTGGAATTGTTAGGATATGTAACTGGAATTGTTAGGCTATACAGTATAATGGGAAACCTTGACTTTTTGGGATGAACACAACTGTAATTCAGTAGCTCATCCATTAGTGCAAATATTTTCCCTCTATAGCCCTCAGCTAGTAAGGTTAGTACTGCTGGCTCCACACTGACTGTGTCATATGCACTCCCTCATTAGTGTCATGTGCACTGCTACCACCTCGCTGTTCCACAACACTCTGCCTCTGCACTGTGCCATATGCACTACCATCACAGTGCATTTCCACATGCACTGCCAACTGTGCATCATGTGCACTGCAGGCACACATGCATTGCCACCACTGCCACTGCACTGTGTCATGCACCACCATCTCTGTGTGGTGCCATGAGCCCTGCTGACTCCATGCTGTCCCACTTGCTCTTCCAACATCACAGAGTGACTCATGCATTGTCATCACTGCATTGCTACATGCATTACCAGCTCTGTGCCATGTACACTGTCATCGCCACACAGTGCCACTTGCACAGTCACCAGCTTGCTGTTCTGTGTACAATGCCACCACTTGCTGTGCCACATGTACTGCTAATTCCACATTGAGCCATTTGCACTACTATCATTATTCAGTGCCATGTGTGTTGCCAGTTTCACTGGAACTGTGCCTGGTGTTGACCACTGCTGTGCCCTTGCTCATGGGCTCTTGGCTGGAGGCTAGGGCATCTGTGGCATCAGTTATTTTCATCCACTCACCCTTGAAGGCCCAAGTATTGATATATGCCCTGTAGATCAGGTAATATCCATGGACAGCAGAATTAAGACATATTATGTTAAAATTATTGAATCAAAATGAAGGCCTACACATTAAGGTTATGACCTGGCTAGTCCCATAACCAGTTCACAATGACACCCAGTTTTAACCCAGTTTTAAAGATGGGAGGTCATGTGTCATTCCCAGTGTCAGATCCTGAGCCAATGACCATGGTGGGATTTGAACTAGGGATCACTGGACTTGTGTATGCAATATCTATGTTCTCCCTGTAGCTCTTGTACTTCTCTGGAACTCTGTTTATACTCTTACTTTTCTTTTTTCCTTATAATAATCTTTTTTCCTTTATTTCTACAGGTCTCAGAGGACATTGACCCTGGTCTGACAGGACACCGACTACTGACACATCAGATAAGTATTGTTTATGTTTGACCTTCCCTGTTGGTCCCATTTTGCTCTTGAAGCACTGTGGATCCTTTATGATCCCACTGATATTCTTTTTTTACAGGTATGATTGGACATCACTCCAAGACACTCAATCCCAGGCTCCCCAGGACCCAGGTAAGAGCTCTCATATCTAAGCTTGTTAGACAAGCTGTAATGATTCAGCCTCAACTGTGTCTTGCCTGTCTCCTGCACCCTTTGCATTGCCTATGCCCTGACCCACATATCATGTTAATACATTTGCAGTGGAACATCTGGAATCAAAATGCCAGAACCAACAGGAATGTAACAAGCAGATTACAGGTGTATTCAGGTTCCCACATGGCATTACCCAACCCAGAAGGAAGAGTTATTTTGAACTAAAACAGATCTGTCAATTTCAGGGGCTTTCCTTTACAGTGCCAACATAAATGTGTGGGGACAGTCCTGAGTAACTTATTAAGGATGTTAAGCCTTCACCTCCCTCCCAGGTTTAGCTCATCTTCCAAGGTTCAGAAGGTCTGGCATTTCTCAGTGATAAAGGCCAGCAGAAGCTGATTTTTCACCTTGGTGCAGAGGCAGTCCCTTGAGGTAAAACATGGACTGGGTAGAAGGCAAGCTTTCTCTTTGACCCTTTTGAAGAACAGGATAGCATAATGCCAGGAGGCTGAGACACCCACTGGAAGAGGTGCTGTGTGTTGCTACTCCAGGTGCACTGAGGTTGTCGAGTAGGGTAACATGCTGATAGGACTCTTGCTTATGCTGGAATGCTGCCTCCAAGAGGGTTTGCAGACTATAGGCCAAGCCAGGGTTGGCACAAGGGTCCAGGGCAACAACACAGAATTTTTGTCCAGCAGGTAAGAGGTTTGCCTTTGGGGTCAGAATAGGGAAGAGTAGAGCTGTTGCTGGCATGCAGGGGCAGATTAAGTAGTATCAATGGAGAATAGACTCTGCCCAAAGTGTGCCAGCTGCATTGGGAGAGGCTGAGGGACAGATGCAGCAAGAGAGCTAGAGGTACTGTGAGTGAGAGATAGGCTGCTGCTGTATCTCTGACTGAGGAAAATACAGCAGGAAGCTCAAGTGACTTTATTGCAACATTTGGGCAAGGAATGCGCACAATTAGTATAATCATTATATTTAATATTCTCTTGGTGTCTATACACACATGCTTTCACTTTTCAAACAGGGAGCTCCATCTGTGGCCCTGAGGGAGGGAACCAAGCAAGCAGGCCTCTCATGGACTTTATCCAGGATTCACAACCCACACATCAGCTTGTGCCATCTGCAGGACCACACAATAGGAGAAAAAAAGGCAGGCATTGCAATTCAACCAGTCCACGTAAGAGTGGACAACACACATGCTGCTAGAGATAAGTAACTCTTCCGGCTCTTATTGCCATCCACAACATGGCTCCACACTCAGTATACTTGCACAAGGAATAACTGAGGGACATTGCCATTCTAGTCTTCTTTCTAGCTCTGAGTAATCTGCCATATGGCAGGGTAGGTTACAATAACAGCTTTTAAAAATTCTGCTCTGATCTCACTGCTCACACATGCTGTTTCTTTACAGTAGAGCATGTGTGTGTGGTTAGTGGATGTGGCAGCAAGCATAGGATTGGTGGGTGTGTGACAGCATACATGGGGGTATAGAATCATAAGATGTGACAGCAGGCGTGGTGTTATGTGGTCAGTTGGTGTGACAGCATGCATGGGGCAAGGAGTTGTGAGGTGTGATAGCATGCATTGTGGTATAGGTCAGTGAATTGACAGGGTGTATGGGGGATGCTGGGTGGGATGGTGTGGTAATAGAAACATAGACTTTGGACAACAAATATGGACCACTTGGCCAACCCAATCTGCCCATTTCCTACCAATTGGATAAACTGCAGATCCTAGTTAACCAACAGCCTACTTCCTCCTACCCTCCACTAGAATTGCCTTATGTCTGTCCCATGCATTCTTGAATTCCACCACAACATAGGTCATTGGATGTGACAGTGTGAATGGGGCATGTAGTCAGTTGATGGATGTGACAGCATGCATGGGAGTATGGGACCATGAGGTGTGACAGCATACATGATGTTATAGGATTTATTAGTGTGACAACTTGCAAGGGTTACTAGGGGAAGGGAAATTGTTTAACCAGGAAAGGCACACTAAGCCAGAGCTTGTTTCAGGTGCGACCTGAAGCACAAGGAAGTTAAGTGACTTACTCAGGGTCACACAGTATGCAAGTGGGGAATGATGGGATTCAAACCCAGGTCGCCAGGCTTGCAAGTCAGTGCCTTTAACCACTGTACTATACTGCTTCCCATAGTAGATGTGACAGTGTAAAGGGGGGACATGGGGTCATGATCTCTAACAATTCTTGCCCCACCTGCAGCAAAACAAAAGGATACCATGCTAAAGAAAGTTACTTCTCAGCTGAACTGCTGTGTTAATTCTGTTGCAGGGAGATGTCATTAAAGCAATCCATGGTGGCAATGACAGGATGGGCTAAAACTGTCTGCACTCCCTTACTTCAAGCAACAGGTAGGATTGGGGCCATTTATTTTATTGTTTTCATTTTTTGTAGGGAGGAGTGTCCCACACGGTCCCTTTGTGCTTTCCATGTGAACAAGGAGGGTTCCTGCACTGAGGCCACAACATGTGGCACTATATTGTGAGGCTAGGAGTACACTGTGTAGCATAGACTAGGCACACAGGTGGTGTACAATAACTTTGGTAAGATTTCTAGTGTACAGCTAGTGATTAACAGAAGTTGGATGACACCTACATTAAAGATGGGCAAATGTCTGATCTTGTTGGATATGCTTTAATTATTTTTTAGGATCACTCCACTGGCAGGTTTTCCCCTACAGTGTGGTCAGTGAGATGACAGTGACCCACACAGGCCATTGTGATAACATGCTGCATGCCCATTGTGCTACCACCAGCACAAAGCATGGAATGAGACCATTGTATTACCACTGCATACATAGATACATACTGTAGATACATAGACAGTGTCGGCAGATAAGGGCCTATGGCCCACCCAGTCTGCCCATTTGAGCTTGTAAGTTCAGTTTATGTTTTCCTACAAGTGCACCTATTGTTCTACCACTGACACATGGTATGCAGTGGTCACAATGGTAGTGCAGTGAATTGAAAAATCCATTGTGATAATAATTAGTGGCAATACTGTGCATGGTAGCATTAATGGTGAATACCAAATGTGATACCAATCACATTGGCATTCACCATTGTGCTACCATTGCACAAGTGTTTGCCACTGTGCTACCACTGTGTGTCAGTATCACAGTGTACACAATGACATCACACTGGAATTGGAATAAAACCACTATGATACCAACAAATAGTGATATCACAATGGTGCACATTGTTACCGCTGTGGTACCAGCAGGGGTGGTGTTACCAGCAAACTACTACTGTCTGCATAGTATCACAATGGTTACAACGTTATCACAATGGAACCGAGACAAATCCACTGTGATACCATTTATGAAACCTACAATGGTAGTATATTGAAATTGCAATGGTAGTATAATAGTAAAGTTAATTCACAGTAGTAACTCTATCCCTCAAATAAAGTTTTGATATACAAAGTTGTCTTATTGTGTCGTATTCAATTTATTTCTCTGTTTCATTCCAATATTGCTTATTTTATCTGTCTTTAGGCTAGTGCTTGCATTTTTCTTTTTTCCTTTCATATGCAAAAAATTTAGAAATCAGCTTTTAATATAGGTTAACATTTCAGGACTTCACTTTGTTCCCTTCCTCAGAACCTGAAAGCTTTAAAATAATATCTGTATTAATGTTTGTTTTCTTATACCATTAAATCAAAGAAACGTAAGGCAAACATCCATTGGCATCTGAGTTTAATGGCGGCAGTATTAAACAAAATATAGATTACTGCATGAGCCTCGTGGTGGCGGAGATCCTAAGAAAAAATGGATTACTGCAAAATCATGCGGCACTTTAGTGAAATATGAATAACAGGATCCTGTTTTCAAATGTGGTAAGCCATTTATTTGGCAACCTGTTTTTGAACATACATAATATTAAGTAAAACAGAGCAGTGTAATAGTAGGCAGTAAAACAGATTTTACCTTACTTTCTAGGTTTATACATGTATTGACAAACCACAGATTAAGAAAGTCCCAGTGGAAAATTAAAGGTAAAATATCATACCAATATAAATCCAAGATTCGTTATGGAACAAATGAAGAAAATACATTGTAAGCATAACTACAAAATATTTTTTCTGCCTCTTTTGCTTCTCTAGCACTTAAAGAGGTAAATAGAAACAAGAATTTTACTGCAAATAAGATAGAGGTAACCCTAGACTCTCTAGTAAGTATGTCCTATTAGCTGTGGTCTTAAACAAGTAACATTTTGGATGTTTGCCTTAAGTTTCTTTGATTTAATGGTATAAGAAAACAAACAGTAATATAGAAATTATTTTAAAGCTTTCAGGTTCTGAGGAAGGAACAAAGTGGAGTCCTGAAACATTAACCTATACTGAAAGCTGATTTTTGAACTGTTTGTATATGAAAGGAAAAAAGAAACATGCAAACACTATCCTAAAGACAGAGAAAATAAGCAATATTGGAATGAAATAAAGCAATAAATTGAATACGACACAATACAACTTTGTATATCGAAACTTTATTTCAAGGGGTAGAGTTACTACTGTGAATGAACATTACAAATCACCGGCTTCTAGTAGTCCCCGCCCAAAGTAAAACGTTAACTTAGCAAACTTAGCAAACATTCCTAATTATACAAGGTGTAGACAGCTCCATCTTGTGGTTTGAAAATATAATGGTAAAGAACAGGTATTATAATGGTATTCCGAATACATTTTTGAAAGGTATACCTATAGTTTCAGTAATTATTTTCTTACATTTCATGGCTGTACCATTGAAAATCAGGGCCCTTCATTTGGTGTAAACTTAATTAACTGAATTAAGTTTAATTTATAAAATTGGATACCCCAATCAACGGCAGTCTTGTCACCTACACATCCACATAGGAACATGACAGGTAGTTAGGTGCTATCCGCTGCCCTCTAGACCTCATGGCACAACAGAAGGATGGGGATACCCTCATGCCATGATGGGATATCCACTGCTTTAAGGGCACACACAGCAGGATGTCTGCAAGCAATAATCTGCCCCACACACTGGCACTGTATACAGACCATATGCATACTAGTGCTTGCTCCAAACCCTGTCCCCGTGAGCCACACCTGGGCTGGCTGGCAGCCAAGCTGGAGTATATCATGAGGCCTATAGCTGAGCAAATTCTATATATGGAAGGAAGGGAGCGTTGTTTAAGCAGGAGTAGCATACTAAGCTGAAGCTTGTTTCCAGACACGACCTGGAGCGCAAGGAAGTTAAGTGACTTGCTCAGGATCACACTGTATGCATCTAGGTGGCTGTGGGATTCAAACCTAGGTCTCTAGATCTGCAGCTCAGAGCCTTAACCTACTGCGCTATATAAATACTAATTGAGTACTACAGTACTACTACTTCACTACTATTACAAAGTATTCAACTAGTCTTCATTAGTCTTCATTGGTATTCAGTTATACAATTCAGAAATACTCATTAGGTAATTATTTAATCTTCACAGCACTGCCTTAATTTGCATATGAGACTGCCTAACTACTAACTGAATACTTACTTAATACTAAGTTAGTCTTCAAATACATAGCTCATTTACATTTTTCGGCTCGTGGGCAGTCTACTTCACTACTACTGGATATTAGCCAAAAATTATCTTAAAATTATTATTTCAATACTAGCAAAGAAGACAAAATGAAGACAAAATTAGTATTCAGATTTGAGATAGATCAGTAGAGCACACTGCATAGTGGGTAAGCAAGATAGCTGCGGTGCTGCTTCGCTCCACGCTACATGATTTTTCTTTCTGTTTGCCGACTCTAAAAGCAATTCTGGTTATTTTTAATTAAACTTACTTTATTTTATATATTATAACATACGGTTTGAAAATAGGCTTTTCTTTTAATCGGAGAGCACATAGCAGCTTTTCTCTAAGTGATGGCTTCGCCTCCATGCTTGTTCGGTGTTTTGATGAACGCTAGTTTAACTGGAATGAGAGGTACTCGAGAAAAATTGTTACAAATAGTTTTCTTGTATGAAGCTCACATTTTTCTGGTCTCTAGATTTGGCATTTTGTGCTTTTTGTGCTTTTATACGATGGAAGTTGCTTTTTAAATAGGGTTTGCGTTACCATCTTGCCTTCCTAGTCAAACCGGCCGATGGTGCCTGGTGTCTTCCTGAGGTTATAGCAGACCTCCCCAAATCAAACACATGACAGACTCTGCAGTGGTTTTTGGTGTTTGGAGTGGAGAGACTTCTGCCCGGAGAAGATCCTTTGAGAGGGCTGTGGAAGCAAGAGTCTGGCGATCCGAACCTGAAGTAAATGGCTGGCGATAAGGTTTAAACAAAACAAAAGCCTTTAGAGGATAGGAACCATTGCTGTCCTCTCCTAGCCACTCCCCATGCATGCCACAGCTCAAATATTTTATAGATAACATAACTAGTAAGATAAAAAATCCTGGGTGTTACATCTGTTACATCTTCATACCCTGAAAAATGAAAAACAAATCTTTAGTTGCCCTAAATTGTTTTGTCATGCTAGCAGGTTTGCTGTTCATACAATATCTCCACTTCTCTTTTATTTTAACAATTCATTAATTCTTTATAGCCCATTCTTTACTGAGTTACTGGTTATTGCCTAGACAAATCATCTGCACTGCTATGCTATGACCCTGCTGCAGTGCCTAATGCCCATGTTGTAAGACTGCAGCACCTGGCTTAATCTCAGCAATCTGGGGTTTGCCTGCTGGTCCTTTGAGCCATGTGAGGGGGTTGTGTTCAGTGACCATTGTGAGTGTCCTCCAATACAAATATGGTTGTAGTTTCTGCAGAGCCCAGATAATACCTAGACACATTTTCTCAGTTGTGGCATAGGCCTCCTCTCTGGGCAGCAGCTTTCTGCTGAGGTACATGAGTGAGTGTTCCTCCCTGTATATGTAACCTGACTCAGCATCACCCCTAGCCCATGATCAGATGCATCCATATGCACATGAACCTCAGAAAAGTCAGGGCTCACGAGTACAGGTGCCTCACACAATGTCTTGTTTAAATGGTGGTGGAATGCTGTCTCATAGTGATCCATCCACTGAACTTTTTCTGACATTTTCTTCCTTGTGAGATTGGACAGGAGTTTGGCCATGCTACTAAAGTGTGGGCACAAACCTTCAGCAGTACCCTGTCACCCCTCTGAAGGCCTTTACTTTTCTCTTTGTTGTGGGCATGGCTCATCCTGTATGGCCTAAATATTTACTAGGTAAGGCTTGATGTGTCCTCTCCTCACTCTGTGCCCAAGGTCTGACACTTCTGCCATCCCTATTTGGAACTTCTTCCCCTTGACTGTCAACCACATAGCCTTTAGTTGGAAGACCATCTCAGTCACATGCCTGACATGATCCTTCCATGTCTGTCTGTAGATGGTGATGTTATCAATGAATGTCACAGAAAAGTCACTTGCCACAAACAGAATGTGGTCCACGAGTCATTGAAAGGTGGCTGGTACATTCTTCATCCCGAATGGCATTACTCAAAACTCAATTAGGCCATATCAAGTGATGAAGGCCATACTTTCCCTGGCTTCAGAGGGTAGTGGATGGTACCAGTCAATAGCCTTTTGTTAGGTTTATGTTGGTCAGGTACATTCAGTGGTGCCATCTAGTATGCAATGCAGGAATGCTGCCATATATCATAAAGTGCTGCAGTATACTGCAGGGAGCAATGTAATTCAGTAGCAATTATGCCCCTTTGCCATGCAGTATTTGGTGACATCACTTACTGCAGATTACTGTGCTGCATTGTGACTGGCTCCACTGTAGCTTCCCCAACCTCTTTGGACCTCATTAGTCCTGGAGATGGGGTATGCATCTGACTCCATATGGCTGTTGTGCTTGCAGTAGTCAATGCAGAACCTTGTTGTCCTATCCATCTGGGGTTTAGTACCACTGGGAAGCCCCAGGGACTACTGGACTCCTGGATTACCCTAAGAACCTGAATTTACTTGATATCCCCTCAAAACATGTTTTACTCCCTCAGGGACTTGGTAGGGTGGCTGCCTCACTGGGGTCCTGGAATCTGTATCCACATGGTGCTCCAACAGGCGCAGTGTACATCAGTTTCCCGTGAACATTTCCAAAGGTATGCAGCACCCCATGCATTTCAGTAGCTTGGGCCAGTGTTAGATATTCCAAGAAGATGAAAGCATTCACTGAGGATTCTCCTTTAACCTCTTCAAGGAGATCCACCAGTGGACCCACTTCTGCCTGCTCCTCCTGGTAGCTGTACCCTACGATGTCCTCAGCAACTTGCCAGAATGGCTTTTCATTTATAGGTGGGGGAATTAAAGCTGCCTTAATCTTGTCCCCAACCTTTTCCACCCTCTGGCACTGCAGACTGGTCCAGCAGTAGTGTGCTACATCCTTAAAGATACTTGGCAAGAAAGAATTTTTAGTTAACTGTTCTTTTGTACATCTGACTCATAAGTGTCCATAAAAGGGTATATCATGGGCTAAGGCCAGAAGCTGCTTACTGTACTCCATATGAACTACTATCTGCAGATTACCTCTTCCTCTGGTCTTCCTTTGGAATCCACTCACGCGGCGGAGCCCATTCTCCTAGTATATCTCCCTTGTCTGTGAACCCTGAGGCCACCTTCCACCCTGGTGGCTAACTCCTTAATTTATGTAGGGATGGGTCAGCTTGCTGAGCTCTCCCCATCCTCCACATTCCTGACCTTCCTTAACACACACTCCCTGTGTGAGAGCCAGCCATGGCTGGGCTCTCCCAGTCTGTAGATGTGGCTTTGAACTGCTGCTTCCAGCTCATTCTTCAGCTACAACATCCTCTGCTTCTCAGAAAGGGATTGCTTCCAGCTGCACTGACCTCTGTTCGTCTTGAGGAACTGGTTTTCTAGCCTTACTATGAGTAGTGACAGATGCAATATTTGTCCAACTGTCAGAGTCATTAAGCCCCAAGTATAAAGCCCCAAAGCACAAAAAACATTCCTCAAAATCTAATATAGTTTAAGTGAATGCATCCAAAAAGTCCCAAATAAAGAACTAACCCCACACTCAAAAGGCCATTTGAATAAATTCAGTAAATACAGTTACAATCCCCAATACACAACAAGCCCAAAAATTACTTCTTTGTAAGCTGAATGCAGTTTAAACTGTTCGTAACCCCAGTATACTTCCTTGCACTGTTTGAGACTCCTCTGGAACCCAGATGATATTCTCCAGTTCCCTGGATCCCCACGCTCTGCTGCGGTCACCACCACTGTTGGTGGATTGCTGTTTATGTGTCTGCCATAATCAAAAAGGGCTTTTTAAATACCCCATTCTTTGTTCTAAAATAGTGCCTTTTCTGAGCAAGCTGATTCACTTACAGTGCCCCTTGCATCACACAGACAAAAGCCCAAACAGCACATTTTGTTCACCTCAACCGCCATGTAAAGCTCCAGAGAAAAAACAAGCCTCAAAATCTATTTACATAGAAACATAGAAACATAGAATTTGACGGCAGATAAGGACTTGGCCCACCTAGTCTGCCCACTTTCCTACCTAACAGATAATCTGCAGATCCTAGTTAACCAACAGCTTAATTCCTCCTACCCCACACTAGGACTACCCTATGCCTGTCCCATGCATTCTTGAAGTCCCCCACTGTTCTTGACCCCACGACCTCTTCAGGGAGGCTGTTCCATGCATCCACAACCCTCTCAGTGAAAAAATACTTCCTCACATTACCTCTGAGCCATCCCCCTTCTATCTTCAAATTGTGCCCCCTTGTTCTTGCACATCTCTTTTTCTGGAAGATGCTACCCTCTTGGACTTTGTTAATTCCCTTGAGGTACTTGAAAGTTTCTATCATGTCCCCTCTCTCCCTTCTTTCCTCAAGGGTATACATATTAAGCTTCTTTAGTCTTTCTTCATATGTCTTCTGGTGCAGACCCTGCACCATTTTGGTTGCCCTCCTCTGGACAGCCTCCACTCTGTCTATGTCTTTGCAGAGATGGGGTCTCCAGAACTGCACACAGTACTCCAGATGGGGTCTCACCAACTGTCTGTACAGAGGGATAACAACTTCCTGTTTTCTACTATTGATGCCTCTTCCTATACATCCCAGTATCCCCCCAGCCTTCCTTACTGCCTTCTCACATTGCTTGCCCACCTTTAGGTCATCTGATATAATTACACCCAGGTCCCTTTCTATTTTAACTGTTGTCAGTATCTCACCCCCCATTGTGTACGCTTCCCCAGGGTTTTTGTTCCCCATGTGCATTACCTTGCACTTCTTTGCATTGAATCTGAGCTGCCATACATTTGACCATTCCTCCAACCTTGCCAAGTCCCTTCTCATCCTTTCCACTCCATCTTGTGTATCAACCCTGTTGCAGATCTTTGTGTCATCTGCAAGAGACATACTTTTCCTTCCAGTTCCTCTGCAATGTCACTTATAAAGACATTAAAAGGACTGGTCCCAGTACTGAACCCTCACGGTACCCTGCTGTTAACCCTCCTTTCGTCACTGTGTACTCCATTTACTACTATCCTTTGAGTCCTGTTGTCTAGCCAATTTTTTATCCAGGCTACCACCTTGGGACCCACTCCAAGGCTGGCTATCTTGTGTATTAATCTTTTGTGTGGGACTGTATCAAATGCCTTGCTAAAATCTAGGTAGGCCATGTCCACAGCCCCTCCCTGGTCTACTACTTTGGTAACCCAGTCAAAGAAATCTATTAGATTCGTCTGACATGACCTTCCCATCGTGAATCCATGCTGCCTTGGGTCCTGTGCCCCACTGGCCTCTAGGTACTCAACAATTCTTTCCTTCAGAAGTGATTCCATCATTTTCCCTACCACTGAGGTCAAACTAACTGGTCTCATTTCAATGCAAATCAGCTGCAGTTTACAGCCCCCCCAGAACAAAAAGAATCAGCCCCAAAAGCAAATACTGTGTAACTAAATGCTCTAAAAAACAGTGCATCGATCAAGCTCCAAGTATAAAGCCCCAAAGCACAAAATACTTTCCCCAAAACCTAATGTAATTTAAGCAAATGTAGTCAAAAAGTCCCAAATGCAGAACTAACCCCCACTCAAAATGTAATTTGAGTAAATGCAGTAAATACAGTTATAATCCCCAATACACAACAAGCCCAGAAATCACTTCTTCATAAGCTGAATGCAGTTTAAACTATTTGTAACCCCAGTACACTTCCCTGCACTGTTTGAGACTCCTCCGGAGCTGAGTCAATATCCTCCAGTTCCCTGGACTCCCCTCTGCTGTGGTCACCACCCCTGTCAGAGGATTGCCATTTGTACATAAAAGTAGATATTGCCTCTCAGCTGCCCTGTCCTAGGTAATTACAATCTAACAATGTGTAAAAGCAGGACACCACTGTGAAAATGAGACATTGCATTGTATCTGGTCTATCCTAGGTAAATATATAGTAAAAATGTGAACAAGCAAGACCAGGTATAACAGCAATACCAGCGGCAAATATTTGGCATTAACAAATGCTTTTTAGGGCTGCAGTGGGCATAGCTTTGCAGACCTATTGTTAGGGCTTGCATTGAGAAAATGACTACATCATTCCTTGCAACTGTACAACTTAATAAGGTGTCAATGGTTGCCTCCGAGCCTGAGAACCAGAAGCATTCCGCACTGCACTTCTTAGGGCTGCATGGGTGAAGCCCTACACTCCTCTTGGTAGGACTACTAGAAAAGCAGCTTGTGAATGAACAACCTCATCTTTTGTGCTTTCAGGCCCCCTAGCAAACCCAGACATGCAGATCAAGTGGAGCAGCTTGCACCCTGCTCTTGGCACCTCTGGCGGCAATCCCCCCATATCTGGTGCTCCAGGTAGCAAGCAGAGCACCTTGCTGCCAGCCCAGCACCTCTGGTGGCAACAGCACATCAGCTCTGTGCTTACTTTGGATACCCCCCAGTAACAATTTGTGATGCGGCTCCGCTGAGGAGTGCTTTTAGTGCCTTAGCAAACCCAGACCTCCGGAGCAAGCAGAGCAGCTCGTGGCCCACCCCCTGCACCTCCAATGGCAACAGCACAAGGGCTCCATGGAGTAAGCAGAGCAGCTTGTGGACTGCCCCTGCACCTCCAGCAGCACAGTTGTGTACTGTGTTCCCTCATCATACAGTCAGCGTCTGATTATGCCACCGCTTGCTAAACCTGAGCTTCAGATTTTTTATTATTTTATTTCAGCTGCGAGACGGCAGGTCTGTATTCACATCATAAATTCCTAGCTCACTCACTGGCTAGGCATACTTTTGTCAGTAACAGCATTTGCAACTCTATCGATGCTGACAGATTTTGTGCTTTATTTAGTAAGAGTGTATTTTGTGTAACAGTGTTGTTGCGGTTCTATATCACTGCAAAATGTATGGGACTGGCACCAGTGTGTGTGCATGTAAAAGGCTGAACAGAAATTTAATGACATTACATTTTGTAGCATGTCCCTCTATGAGAATGTACTAAATCTCATTACAGATGAGCAGTGATCAGAATTGTTGAAATGCTGTTTTTTTGGCACACAGTTATTTTCCCTGATGATCTGTGTAATTAGCTGAGGTTCAGTGAATGAACGATAGTGAAAAAAAGGCTTTCTGTTTTCTTTATTTTCATAAGTGTCTTATCTTTCAGCAGCTGATCTCTGCTCCCCTCCTCCGCATCCCCATACACACTCACATGTTGACACAAACGTCCCTGTAGACATAATTATAATTATTAATTGGTGTCTAGTGATTTCGTTCCCTTACTGGAAACTATGATCTTAATTTTAATAGTAGTTCCTTTCAAATGTCTAGCAGTCCATTACCCTCTCCAGAAACCATTCTAGAAGTTTTTAAAAACTGTACATTTGTGGCTACTGACACCTTTCTGTTCTGAATACATGCCCCTGATTCATAAAATACTTTAAATTACGACTAGCTGTCCCTCTCCTGGTCTTGAACCCGTGACAACAATTATACAAGTTAATCTCTTAAGGCAATTTTAATCTCCCCGATACCAAACCCATTACGGTACTTTATGAATGACAACTTAGGGTAATTGGTGTTTAGTGGATCTGCAGTTCACTAGACTAAGACAGTAAGACAGTCATCTGACCCATTATCCTTCCCCCTACATCACCTACCACACTACCACTACTATTTGGATGACCGCTACAGTTTACAGTTTACCTCACATTCACCCATTCTATCTGCACTACTGATCTGTCAGTGAATTAATTAGCCCTTACTAGTACAAGCTCATTCATTCATTGGCATTTCAGTCTTTCGATAGTCTGCAGTTGTTTTGAACTCTTTATCTGAATTCTGTTACAGTTAGTAAATTTCCTATGCAATCACAGAATTTGTAACAACCGTTTGCTGATTTTCTTTTATATCTTGAAATAACATTTAAAATCTGTACCTCCAATTGTATTTCCTTGAAGGTGGAAAAGATCACACAAAGGTTATTGTGCTAATCAGCTGTTACACATACTCTTTTTTTTTTCTTTTTTTTGGGGGGACCAATATCGTCACTGTTGTAACGGTGATGCTGTTGAAATGTTTACTACACCCTGTAAATGACTGACATTTTCTATTTGTTTACTCATCTGCTTCCCTCATGATGAATAAGTCACAGCAAAGAACACACCCGTAATGTGTAGAAATGTTTTGTGTAACCAACTCCAGCAGAAGCATTTTTTTAAAGAAACATTTGGACATGGAAAAATCAAACCTAAAATAGAGCGTTGCTCTGCAGAAAAAGAATACAAATGATCAGGATGTCTGCACTGCATGTGGAGAGGGACTGGCTTTTTTCATATTTACCAGTGACTTAAGGATTCATGTAACATTTGCAAAAACAAAACACACATTATGTACAGTATGACTTTATAGACGTGCTAGAACCATTGCAGTTTAAATGAAAGGGGAAGATTCCCCATGTATGGAAATAAGACTACTCAAAGGTCATTTTCAACCAGGCAGCATGACCTTAACTTGTTGTAAATAAAAAAAAAAAAAAACACTCCATGATTTAAATTGAGAATATAATAAAAAAGTAAAGTAAATAAAGGCTTTCTTGATTCAATCATGACTTAGTTGTACTCACAAGGTGTATTATTTTAAGACTGGGGAACAGTGATCTTTCAAAACAGAGGTGTTATCAACTGACATGATTAATTCCTGCTCTGCATTTACTGCAAGGCTCATTGAGCATAATTACAAGTTTGAAATCCTTCTACAATATACAACAGCAGAATAAAGATGTAAAAATATGAGTGTCACTTATAACTTTTTATAAAACCTATCATTAATCCACTAATTACAGCTATAAAACACACTGGTCTGGATATTCAAAGGGGTTGTGCCTGGCACAACGGAGTTGCGCCGGCGCAACCCCGCATTGTGCCCCAGTGGGATATTGAGATAGCGCAAATCCCGATGCACCAGGGCACAAAGATAATGTATGTGATGCAGATGCAGGGGGCATGTCCATGCACATGCAGCACATCCTGATATTCAGCCCGGGATGTGCGGCACATATGCCAGTGCACCCCTGCTCTGTGCCACATATGGGGGCTCAAAGTTGAGCCTGTGCTGAGTAGGAGCAAAGCTCAGCCACCCACAGGTGGGCCACTGTATTGCAGGGTGCAACATAGCAGCCCAGCTGTGGGTGGCCACTTACCCACCCAGAACACCGTCTGCAAGCACACACACCCCTAGTGGTCCAGTGGAACCCCCTGCCCATAGCCACGATCATGTGGTATATGTAACTAATGATATCCCTGGTAGTCTAGCATCCCCCCCAGTTCCTGAATCCCCCGATGTGTAGGACACATGCCCAACCCTGGTGGTCCAGTGGTCCCCTCTCCCATCTGAGTTCCCGATGCCCGATACATGACATTGTGATGTCCCTGGTGGTCAGTGGAACCCCCACCCGTTGCTGTGATCATGGTAAACTCCCGGCGTGAAACACCCTGGTTATCAGTGGCATCCCCTCCCCACTGCAACACACAGGGCCAAGAGTAGTGGGACACAGAGCCGCGGCGGATATCCCTGGCATCATTGCACACTTGGGCTCTGCAGGGAGGGAGGGGAAAGAGGGCATAACTAATAAAACCCCTTCTTCAGATAGGCGATGGCTCCTCACAGTCCTGGCTGCCACACGCCCTACACCAGGTCCTCTCTCTGTCCCTTTGGCCTCTCGGTGGCTCAAGTTGGGCAATCTGGATTGTAAGATAGAGCACTGGAGTGGATGGCGGCCCTGCCCTGAGGGGCTCAGAGTCGGGGGTCTTGCCGGGAGTAGGTTATCAAGGATGAGGAAGGGAGGACCATGGTGGGTGGTAGAGCAGACCAGTGAGTCGAGGCAGTCTGAGAGAGTTTGGGGATAAGGCACATAAACAGAGTTAAAAAACAAAAGTTAAATTTCTGTTCCCTTTAAAGGTTACTGTCCCTTTATTTTTTTTTCTGTAGTAGTGAGCAGCTGAATGAATGTTTTGCAAGTGACCAGCTGTGGGAGTAGTGGAAAGACTGAGTGCATGATGGAACTTATTTGAGGGACCTGCTAAGGGAGTACTGTTGCAGAAATGCTCACAAGAATGTTGAGGAACAGCTGACAAGATGAGATGGCAGGTGTCTGTTTGTATTGGTGTTTAGTGCCGTCTTGTTGGCTAAAGATGTCATGCCCAGCTTGGTGGTGCCAGGAGAGAGGATATTATGCTAGCCAATGTGGGAGGCCTGAGTTCACAGAACTGCCCAGTTTCCCCACTCAGCCTGTTGAGGAAGTATGTTCAGACTGCTGAAGGGATGCTATCTTCCAGTGCTTTTTGTACACATCCAGAGATTGTGTGTCACATTGACATCATAAGTGACCATGTGGCATCTGTTTTACCTGCACAGGACAGAACTAGTGAGCAGAGAGATATAATTTATTAAAGGAGGAGAGCCAGCCTAAGAGAAAGGAGGAAAATGCTAGGATACATGCATGAGGCTAGCCCTACATGCCCATATCATCAGACTCAACTTAGCCTAAAGCTACTGCTGCCTCCATGGAACAGAATGCATATTTCCTAGGCTATGTGAGCTGGGACATGGTCTGGGCTTCTGCTGTGGGATAGTTTCTTACATGATGCTTTTGCACATATTTAACATCTTTGGAGCAGGCAGAAGCACTAAGCCTAAAACGTAAATGGTAAGAGCAGGTACTGTTGGAAGGTCAGGAGCAGGACAGAGTAGGCAGGTGGTGGTAGAAAGTATACATTAAAAACAGATATTATGATACATAATTCTTAAAATTGTTTCTTTGTCTCCTATCATCAAATGCCAATGATCTTCCTTAGGCATCTCCTGTCAAAGCCATCTAACTGGAATAGTTTTCTCCCTCCCCCCTCCCAGAGCTATACTGGGCAAGTCTCTCCCCAGCAAACTACAGTCCCATAGGACAAGCTTCTCAGGACCAAGGTAAGGTGCAGAGGCCAGTGTGCTTGAATAGCATGGCGATGGGCAGCACTCTTCCTCTACAGCACCCTGCCTGTAATCCAATTCCACTAAACATTCTTTGTCCTGTCAGCATTAGGGGCACCCAAAAAAACATCTCCTGTCAGCATTAGGGGCACCCAAAAGACATCTCTGACATCACCTTTGACATCTCTGTATGGCCTTGAATTAACTCTGCTCTGTGCTGCTTTGCCTGGATAATCGGAGAGGGAATATGGAGCGATGCAAAGTATGCAGTCTAACCCACTGGAGGAGAGCATCTTCTGGGATGATCGACCCTCTCCTGCCAGATCACTGCAATAACCCAAGCTTGAAACATGAACTTGGATTGCTGACAGGACCAGGTGCACCCTTACCCATGTGTTGTAGTCCAGCCCTTCTTATGGCCATTTTGATCTGAAAAATAGACACTATCATTTTCTTCCCTAAAAAATGGGTAATTTTGATTCATTTGACATAGTCTGATGTCTGTTAAACAATTTGAAGGTACTGTTCTTGATTTCAAATAATTCATTATGTCTCAAGGCCACTTTGCTGTTTAAACAAAATGTCCAGTGTTAAAAGCCAAAAAGGTTAGTTTAAGCAAAAACAGTTAATGATTACAAAATCATACAAAGAGATTTAGCTGAAAGTTTTCAACCAAGAGTTCTCTGACATAAGTGAGGTATTATATCTGTTATTTATAAATAAACATAGTAACTGCAGTGGACTGATGAAATAACATCATCTTGTCTTGCCAGTATAATGTTTCTTACATGGTCTAAAGTGATAATATATTCTGTACTGAAAAGTAAGTGGGCAGTTTTTCAAAAGACATGTGTAAGTGTATCACCATAACATCTCTGCCTTAACCATTTGTGCAACTTTTGTGCAAGGAGACTCATGTAAAATTGACAATCATATGCACAATTTATAGCCCCAAACCTGTAGACTCTTGTTAAGCAGATAGGTGTAGTAGTTGCCAGTGACATGACATAGAATTTCTAGATATGCAAGCAACAACACACGATGAGGTGTGGGTTATGAGGCATGAGGTGCTTGTGCCGAGTGCCTTATGCACCTGGCCATGCTCTTATCAGGAGACAACCCACACTTCAGAGTGTGTTATTGCACTTCTAAAATGGGCCCCCAAGTAATTATTTAATGGGTAAAAAAAAACAAAAAACAAAGCAGTCAAAAATATATATGAAAAAAAGGTTTCAATACCTCAGATAGTAAAAAAATTGTTCCTCTAAGAAGTCACTTTAATAAGTGTTTAATTGGCAGTGCAGGGTTCCTCTGTATTCCTGAGGTTATCCATCACTGTTGAATTTATTACTTTAGAACCCCTTTCAAGTCTTATTTTTAGTGGTGTTTTTCTGTGATATTCAGCTTTTTTTTCTTTAAGCTGTGTTTATGGTAGTGTGCTGAAGAGTGACTTCAGAGCCCCACCCCCTGCTTCAGATTTTATTCAGTTGTTTGTTTTATTTATTTATTGTGGTTTGAGATAGTTTCATGTTTTGTCCTCTGCTGCCTGCTTGCAAAGGGTATGAATGGTAGTTTAGTTCCAAACATTGCGAGTGCACTGTTGACTGAGCTGACCGGTGAACGATGACTTCCAGTTTTCCAGTGAGGGGGTTGGTAATCACAGTTGGCATTGTCTCAGTTTTCCTAACATGATTGTATCTGGTATGTTGTCTGGTCTGTTTTAGGAAAAAGACACGGATAACAACTTTTCAATGTTTGCAGTTACTGACCACTGAAGACTGACTTCTGGTTTTGTGCTCGGCAGGATTTGAAAGTCGCGGCTAACAGTTTGCTGAAGTGGTTGTGGTTGGATAGGAAGCAGCACAGGTTAGACTTACATTAAAAATCAAAAAGTGAGATGGTGAATTACAGAAAAAGACTGTGTGTGTGGGGGGGGGAGAGAGTCTTACACTGGGGACTGATGATTTTCAACATGCTGCCTTCACAGAAATTAGCTGGAGCTGGGCTGCAGGATGTGGTGTTAGTTTGCCATGGAGCATGCAGCTTGCTGTTTAGAGATGAGGACGTTAGACACACTGATGCGTTACTGTTGTGTGGCTCAGGTTGGCACAATTAGTGCAGGTTGGCAGTATACATCCTGATAAGGATACGGCTGAAATTGGCTTTCAGCCAGTCAGGATTCTGGATTTCTTTAGCTCATTTTATAAAGCATGATAAATCACAAGAAACCCTTATTTATTTCAATTGTATTTTCTGTGATACTTTCCAATATATCCAGATACATAGTGCATCTTGTCATTGGCTACCTCTGTAAATGTCATCAACATTTATTGATAACAGAATGTTGTTGAAGTGATGAGCTAATTATTCTCCAGTGTATTGACTGTTGGGTGGCCAGTGAAAACAGCTAAGTAAAAATAGCTACATCTAAACAACTAAGTCAAGTACAGCAAACAAAATTCCCCCTCCTCAAGGTGCGTCCCCCTTGGAGTTGGTATATATAAGAAGGGGTTGTGGTGGCAAACCCCCCCCCCATAAGGGGGATGCCGGGGGCTTGCCCCCTGCAAAAACAAAACTTGTTGTATTTGACCAAGCTGTTTTGTATTAACTGTTTTTGGTGGTCACTGTATTTACTTAACTGTTTTCACATGGCACCTTTCGGTTGTCAGTTGAAATGCAATTATTTATTTTGCTGCATTTTTAATTGATGCATTACAGAGTCCTGATTAGAATTAAGTAGGTGTACTGCAATCACAAGCAAGATGATGACACAATAGTAAAGATCTATGACTTAAATATTTTACTTAGAAAGCCATCTCTAATAATGATTTCACAATTAGAAGAGTTACATTTCTTTCTGAGGTGGAGGTGCAGATGCTAGGTGAAACAGTTTGGGGTTATTTGCATTTCTGGAAGAGCTCAGTTTCATTAGAACTGCAAATGGCAAAATAGTGGTTGGTGGCAGTTGAATCATCACCCCCAAACCCAAACTTTCCAGTGTACTGAGGCTCCTTCTCTTCTGCTAACTAGTCATCAGAAAGTCCATCCTGGTCATCTGTTCACCTGCAGCCCTATCGACTCTGGCCAGAGTTTGTTTCTTTCTGCCTTGGCAACATCAGTGTTAAACCAGCTGGGTGCTTTGGCCCTCGAGTTCTTCCCTTTGAGCCTAATGCACTCCATTGGGTCAACCATTGTCTTTCACTGATGATGGATCACCTTTGGCCAACCCCCATATCCACCTGGATATTTGGCAGATGACTCATAACAACTCGCCCATCCTTCTGAAGTTTGCCTTTCTAAAATCCAGTATTTTAGTCTTAGTAGGTGCCTTTTCCCTGCCAATATCCAACCAGAACCACATTGTGCAATGGACAGAACCACCCAAGGGTTCCTCTATATTTATATCCTGAACATGGTCACCATTCGTCAACACCAAGTTCACAGACATGCTGTATTTCACCATTGTGGTATATGAAATAAACAAGAGCAGATGTAAAAATTCTAAATTGTAACAGGCAACAGTCAAGGTGGTTAGGTTAAAAACAACTGTAATTATTACTTTTAGAAAATGGGTTACAGAAATCCTAAAAGCTAACTGGTTAGGCCACTAGCCACCCTGTCTGGTATCAGGCAACAGAGACAGAGAAATAATGAGTCCCCATCTCTGTGTGTCTACTTTTTCTTGAAATCACTGAGCCTAAAGAATGTACAGTTTTAAATAGGTGTACAAGGCTACAGTTCCTCATGAAATAGGCTAAAGTAGAAACAACATTTGGAAGAAAATTAAAATACATTCCTAAATCAGGATCGCCAATTGTCACAGTGGTAGGACTACAACTCACAACACTGGTGTCTCAAGTTCTGGAATGAGCTCAAGTATTGGGGCCAGCTGGGGGGGGGAGGATAAAGTGTCACAGAGGACACTATCCTTTTCCAAGGAGGAAAGGTAATCAGCTCAGCTGCTGTACTGCCACCTTGGTGACCACAGGTGGCAGTCGGTAGCAGCTTAGTGGATGGTAGGACATCATTGTCTGGTGCCGCACCATGTAGGCTTGCAAGTGTGTGTGCTTGCACACCTTTGTTGCTAAAGTCCTAGGGAGTGATGGGACAAGTAATGTTGGAAATATTCAAACTGCAAGATGACATCCGCTGGATGCAGATCTTGCATCTGATGATTCAGGCACCACATCTGGACCGGATTTGTTACATGATGAGAGTTGGAGAACCCCACTGACCCTGCTGGGAGAAATCCTGTGGGACAAGGAAGTGAGAGAGTAAGTCCTGAGTGAGCTGGGGTGCTGGGGCTAGGGTGGTCAGGCAGATGGGGCTGGTCAGTTAGAGGGCTAAACAGATAAACCAACAATACAATGTATTCCTAACATTTTTTAAATAACTGTTTTAGTTTTTATATATCAATGTATTAAAATTGTATCAACAACATATATTACTATATACAAAGTATATAGATATATGGTGATGCAGTAAGAAATTATGTATCAGTATTGCTTCAGAAACCTAAATAAAAGTATATATATCAAGACAGTGCTCCATCATTTATCCCCCCCTTATCAGCCATCTTCTCTTACTGCCAGTGTGACCTCTTGTCCTGTTTTCCAGTAATGTTAATTCCATTCTCTGTTATTTGCTACCCTCATTTATGTGCCAGACTTTAGGATGTACCAGTTTTGGTGGGTATATATCACAATGTACTGTACTGTATTGACTATTGATTCATGGAAATTAGCAGCAGATGAATTTAATATCCATGATTTCAAGCATTAAAAAAAGTAAGTTCCAAGCTCTAACAATTTCAAAGTTAATGCTTTCTAAACTTAATTTGTTTGAAAATGGCTTATTTTGGAACAGTGAGGGATAGAAAATAATTTGTTAAGATAAAGATTTAAAGGGGATTTTGGAAGTCTTGAAAGCTTGTGTCAAAATTCTTCTGTTAGTCTATTTACAGCTGTTACTACAAAATAATGTGTGTTTGGAATCATGTCAGTATAGAACTGATCTGTTGATACGGTTTCCATGGATTGATACATAACTATATGCATCAATATACATTAATACACTTTTAACTATAGCATAATGTATATCAGTATATATCAACATGTACTAACACATTAAAATAGCATGGACAGGACTTATTCATGTCAATCTGATGCCAAGATTTCATTTAAAATAAATTCTTAACTTTACCCGTTTAAAAGTTAACCATTTTGAAACATGCTTTTTAAAATTTTGAAACCATTAGGGCTAGAAACCCAGGCCCAGATATTCAGAAATGCACCAAAGCCCGGCGCAAGTCTGGCACAGCACAAATCCAATGCACCATGGTGCAACAGGAGCCATATTCAGAGGTTGCGCAGGCTAAACTGCACCAGTGCAACCTGGCTAATATGGCAGAGCTGTGCCATGGCACAAACTGAGTTGTGCCATGGCACAAGCAGAGATGCTCCAGCGCAACGCAACTGTGGGAGCAGAGCAGCAGAGCAACAGAGGGGGGCATGGCACAGAGAACAGACCCAGGGACAGCGCCATGGAAGCACAGTGATAGGCCACAGGAGGCATCCACCAGCAGGGCAGAGCAGGGCACACACAGGCACCCAGACACCTGACCCCGGAACACAACAGTGGCATGGATAGCAGGTGACAGGAGGTGCCAATGGCCAATGGAGGGCCACCAAGGGAGCCCCCCCTGGCAGGCTGCTGGCCGTGCCCACCCCGAGACAGGGTAGGCCACACCAGGACCATGCAACCAAGCACACACATATCACACAGGCACACAGGGAGCCCATACAGTGGGCACTGTACAGGCTGGGTGGCAGGCAGTGGCAGACCACATGGGGCAGGCTGCACAACCCAGGCTGAGGACCCCAACACAATGCACAGACAGTACCTGACCAATGACCATGGCCATGAGCCACCACCATGCACACACCTGCCACACTTCTGACTGCTGCCCCATGGGCACCCCAGTGCACAGCCACCAGACCCAGGGGATGGACACCACCATGGTGGGACTGACCACAGCACAAAGCAGGGAGCCACAGGTCCATGGCATGCACCCCCACATCCACACAACACGGACGGACACTGGGCCACTGCAGCATGGCTACCCATGCCACCTGCAAAGCAGACATGGACACAGGCGGGTATGCCAGACAATAGATATGTATGGGACAACCATGTACAGAAACAGCAGGGGCTGGGAATGGTTGGGGACAGTGAGGGAGGGGAACAAGGCACAGGGACTGTGTGGTGAGAGGGGGGACAGTAAGGAAAGGCCCAACAGGGGTAACAGAGGACACAGGGGCAACTCTAGTGATGGCCCTGGCCAGCCACCCTGGCATGCCACCACGCAACCTCCTCTGCCACTAGCATGCCATGCAGGACCGCCACCACCCCACATATGCCTGAGACAATGAGCAAGGTCTGCCACATGGGCCGGATCAGCATCTGGTACAGCGGTGTCCATACTGGCAGCTGGACACCTATAATGAGGGTTAGGGCAGGTGCCCAGTGCAATGGCCCAAGGAATTATGCCCACCCACAGTGCACATGTGCATGATAGGGAACATGCCTGCATTCATGAAGTGCACTTTGCCAGCCCTGTGCAGCTTGTGCTGTGCCGATACATCCCACTGGCCTCGCGGCCTGTGCAATTGACACCATGGCAGCACAGTGTGCATGCGCACTGCAGGTCTGAGCACTGCACATGCGTGGCATTGCACCTGCCGCTTGCTCAGTGCAATACCATTGAGCACAGTACAATATCCCAATATTCAGACAGCACATGCAAATGAGCTTATCAGCCAATGCGTGGTGCAGTGGGTGCATTAGCATATCATTACCATTTTGCACAACCTCATTTGCATGCTGCGCCACAGAAGTGCCACCGGAACAGCACAGGCCATGTACGGTATTGCAACCTTGACAGGTGTGGTGGATGCCACAGCAGCACACTAAGGGCTGACAGCACTGCAGAGTGGGATGGACCAGGAAGATGCTGCCAGGGCCTTGGGGGTATGCGCTGTCACCTGTGTGGAGCATGTCATGGTTAGCCCTGTGCTATGCTGTGCTGGGCCCTTGCCTGTCCCTAGGGCCCATACCATCATGCACACCCTGCCCACCCCACTCCCAGGACTGTGTTGCCCGTCGCACACTGCCTATGCCACACCCACACTGGGGAGCCTGTGAGTCATCCCATGTTCACATCTGTGGCATGGCACAGGGCTGTGCTGGATGTGTGGCGCAGGCATTGGTGTGCACCCTGTGGCATCGCACACCACCTGGCGGGTGATGCTTGGGCACCCCTTCCTGTTGATATGCACCAGTCCCACAGGAACAGGTGGCATGTGGCTGCCCATGTGGGTGCAGGCACAGGCCCCACTCACACCAGGCATGCATGCCACTCTGTGGCTGTCCTGCATCGGTGCTGTACACTCCGCCTGTGTGCTGGGGTGATGACTGCATTCCACAGCATGTGGTAGCACAGCCGTGGGGACCTGTGTTGGGTGGTGGGCCGTGGCCACTGGGGTGCTGTCCATGGTGTCCCCTGTTGGTTCTTGGCCAATGCCCATGGCGAGCAGGCACATGCCGGTGGTCACCGTCATCACCACGGCCATGGCGTGGCTCCATCTGGTGGGTGCCTGCAGCTCCACACTGCATGGCTCGCAGTGCTGCCTCAGTATGACCCTGTTCATGTAGTGCTGGTCCATGATCTTGGTGTCACTCTGGTTCTCAGTGGTGCTGTGGGCACAGTACCGCCTGTGTCGGGCATGCCGCCGCCAAGGCCTTTGTCAACCACGTGGCTATTCCTCCTGCCCTCACACCCTCATCACCACCCCATCAGGGCAGGCACACTTTCCATGTCCCTGCTGTCCACCGTGCCCCTGGGCAGTTGGCTGCTGGCTGTATGCCACCCTGGTACACAGGCTTTGTGTCTGTGTGTGTGTGTGTGGGTGTGTCCCTCTCTCTTGTCCTTCTCTCTCTCCCACACCACCTCTGTTTCCTCCTCTGTGTCTGGTCGTGTGCCTGTTTGTTTGTCTCCTGAATCCCTCCCTCTCACTCCCACCCTTGGCGCAACTGCTGTCTGTGCTTGTGCCCTGTTTTACTGGGAACAAGTTTGCTCAGAGCAACTTCACTTTGCTCCACACTTGCGCTTATGGATTCATGGTTGAATATGCCACTGCACTGGGTATTCATGAGAACACCCCTGTTCTTGCGCCTGCATTCATTATAGTTGCACATTGTCACAATGGATTTTGCCGCTGCACTGTCTCCCACTGAATATGGCTCCTTGGCACAATACTGCTCTTGCGCCATGCACAACTGCTCGGAATATCTGGCCCCCAATGTTTTTCTTCTGATAAAACTGGAATATAAGGGTTTACCTGAGGGGGAAGAGAACTGCTTCCTATGTTCATTAAAGTTCTAAAATGAAGATATAGAAGGTTAACATGCCATACCTCACATGCCCCCATTTTGAGAGCTGTCCTGTAGCAGCACGAAACCCTTAGCGCTGCACTAAAGTAGAGAACTGCCAGTTTTGGGGACATTTTCAAAAAGGCAGCATGCTCTGACCAGTGTGTGGTGCTGCATGTCTGAAAATGGGAGCTGTGGAAGCACAGCTCCCAGGAACTTTGCAGTTCTCAGTCACTGCCCCCTGCAGGTCAGTGGCTCACAGGAGCAAAGGGAGGTAACTTGTCTCAAATGTGATGGCACCTTTATCCCTGTGAGCCATTTTCAGCTGTCAGTATGCTAATAAACTCATAGTAGCATGCATTTTTGGCGAAGATTGTGGAGAAGGTAGTGACACTTCAGTTGGAGGAACACCTTGTGACCCACGAGTTATATGAACCTTTCTAGTCATGGTTTCGGGCAAGGCATAGCACAGAAACTGCTCTTGTTTGGGTGCAGACTGATGTCCTCAGGACTAGAGATCAAGGGAAAAGGACAATTCTTATTCTCCTCGATCTCTCCTCAGCATTTGACACTGTGGACCATTGTGTGTTGCTTGACCCCCTAAGGGAACTCTGAGGACTCACTGGCACTGTCATCTGCTGGTTTGAGTAATTTTTAACCAACAGGAGGCAACAGGTTGTGATGGGAAATTTTTCCTCCACCCCTAGTCTCCTATCCTGTGGAGTTCCCCAGGGTTCGGTCCTGGCCCCAATGTTGTTCGCAGTGTACATGCTGCCTCTGGGAGGGATCATTAGGAAGTATGGTCTGGGATTTCATTACTATGCTGATGATACCCAGCTATACTTGTCCTTTGCCCACGAACATCCAATGCAGCAGTCATGCCAAACAGCTGCCTTGCCGAGATCAACGACGGGATGGCCTCTAGCTGGTTGCGGATGAACCCTGATAAGATGGAGGTATTGGTGGTGGAGTTGAACAGAGTGTGGGATAGGATGGCCTCTGGTGCAGAGACTGGACTTGTTCTGGGATCTGTCCCATTGAAGGCCTCCTCCGAGGTGCAGAATCTTGGTGTCATTCTGGACAGGGGTTTGACGATGGAAGCACAGGTGTCTTCCACTGTCCACTCCTGTTTTTTCTGTCTTAGGAATGTTGCCAACAGAAAGCCTTTTGTTCCGTCTCTGGACCTCCACACTTTGATTCATGCCTTGGTGAGATCAAGACTTGACTACTGTAATGTGCTGTACCTCAGGGTCATGGGAGGATCTCTCCGCAGGCTGCAGTTTGTGCAGAACGCAACTGCCCGGTTACTTACTGGGCAGCCTAAATATTGCCACATTACACCGGTACTGTGTGAACTGCACTGGCTGCTGGTCAGGTGGAGGATCCTCTTTAAGGTGGGTCTTCTCACCTATAAGGCCCTACATGGCCAGGGCCCTGGTTACCTGATGGACCTTCTTGCACCAGCTGTCTTGGTCCATCCCATTGCTCCTCCCGTGAGGGCCTCCTGGCGATTCCCAGGACGAGGTTAAAAATGGCTGACGATAGGGCTTTTAGTGTCTCCGCCCCTGTCCTGTGGAATTTGCTACCCCTAGGGGTTAGGGGGTACCCCAACTTTGGAGGTATTCAGGGCCCGTCTTAAGGCCATCCAATTCACCCAGGCTTTTCCTGACTTAGCTTTTAGTGCTATGGTTTAGATCTAGTTCCTGGTATCCCTCTTTTTAGTTTATTTCTGTGACAAACCTTACGTTATTACTTATGGATTTTAATGTTAAAAATTATATTTGTCTATGAATTTATTTGTGTTTATTTGTCTATTTCATTTTGTATGGCACCCAGAGCCTCCGGGATTGGGCATCTTTTAAACAAAATTGCCTTGCCTTGCCAATGTGCTAAGGGGCCATTTGCATGCCATTATGGACTGACTAGCATCTACACAATATTGCACATGTCTGAAAAGGGTCATTGTGCAAAGCTGTGACACACCCCACCACAGTCCCCTAAGTGATGTCCCCAGCCTCTGTCAGTAAGCCATACTGACATCTAGTGGCCTCCATCTCCCATCACAAGTCCCTATGACAGCACCCAACTTCATTGCTTGATATGGGCCACAGTTCACTTGAGGCTTCCAATGTTGCTGTACTGTTGAAACTGAGTTACCCTGTGTCCACTACTGCCCAACTCTCTGTAGTCTAGAGGCTCCCCACCCACTGACTGCATCCCTCCCCCCCACTCAGTGTATGTGATTAAGATCAGGGTTTGGAATGCCATAAACAGCATTGCGACCACATCTGTTTAGCACTTTCTAAACTGCTATAAACACTGCTGTTCCCTATATGCAGGAGGGAAACCCTCATTTGCATGGGTATAGCCATATTTATGCATGTGTGCACTGTCAGGTTAGTGCAATGTATTAATGACCACTGCAAATGACCCCTCCTTATCTGGCCACACTGATTCCTGGTTATTACATTGCTAACATTGATAGCACTATGCTAACCTTCAAAATGCAGGGCACAATGAAATATAATAAGTTAAAGGGAACAGTCAGTACTAATAGCTCCTCATCCAAGTGTGTGGCTGGTTCCAATTTGCACTGTGTCAAATTTTTTTTTTTCTTACTGTTGATTGCAGTATAACGGATTGTGTCAGACTGATACTGCTGACTTGTAAGCTGACAGTTTTTTTAACTACAAATCCCAGAATCCCCTGCAGCTCATAACAGAGCAGAGTTGCAGCAGTAGGAGAGTCAATAGTCTATAGTGCATGTCAGAGTTTTTGTAAGCTCTGGGGCTAGATTTACAAAACATTCCCCTGGAGTAAACCTGGTTTGTGTGGCGCAAACCAGGTTTTATGCCCAAGAGGTATTTACAAAAGCCCTGTTTGCAGGTGCAAACCAGGATTGCACTGGGGTAAAGTTGTGAGGGGGCCCCAATGCAAATGAGGGGGACCTGCATATCTGCAGAGTCCCTTTCACAAAGCTCTTTCTCCATGCAAAGGCTTTCTGTGGGGTTCCCTTGTGTGGAGAAAATACCACTGAGGAAAACCTCCTCAACTCCATGCAACCCTAGTTGCTGGCAGAAGTACTGTCCCCTCTCATCACCAATTGCTGCTCTAAGTAACCCAGACAAGTCTCTTTGGTGGTCCAATGGTCCCTCCCTCACCAGTCGCCGACCCCTAAATCCCACCCTGTTCCCCATCACTGACTGCCATCCCTTTAGCAATGTAAAATATAATCCTGGCAATCTAGTGGTCCCTGCCCCCGATAGCCAATTGCCATCCTTGACACTGTCAAAACATACAGTAAATTCTTCCCTGGTGGGCCAGTGGTCCCTCCCTCCCTCCCTCCCTCTTCTGACTGTCGATTGCCAACCCTGACACTGTAAAAACATACAGTACACATTTCCCTGGTGGTGTAGTGGTCTCTCTCTCTCACCAATCACTAATTGCCCTCTCATGAATAAGGAAAACAATGTCCCTGGTGGTCTAGTGGTCCCTCCCTTTCCACGATCACTGATTGCTGTCCCTTTAACAATATAAAAGATGTTCCTGGTGGTCCAGTGGTTCCCCCCTCCCACTGATCACCAATCACCATCCCCGACACAGTCAAAGCATACGGTAAACTCCTCCCTGGTAGTCCAGTGATCCCTCCCCTCCCTGGATCACTGGCCCTCACACTCTGAAAACATACAGTACACTTTTCCCTAATGGTGTAGTGGTCCCTCTCTGTCCCCAGTTACCGATCGCCTCCCATGAATAAGGAAAAATGTCCCTGGTGGTCTAGTGGTCTCTCCTTGTCCTGATCGCTGACCTCTGCCCCATAAGTTAAAAATAATGTAAATAACAACCTGGTGGTAGTGGCCCCCCATGACCACTGAAAACCAGATGGATATCAAAATTGACATTCCCAGGTGTTGTAGTGGTCTCCCTTGCCAATCGCTGTCTCAATCAAAATGAACAAGGATCATGAATGAACCCTGGTGTCCAATGGCCCCCACCCAATCACCTGCCTGAAATATAAAGATTCCTCTGTGTTCAGCATAGCCCCCAATCCTGCCCATCTTGACCCAGTGTAGATGAACTGAAACATGTCCCTGGTAGTCAAGCAGACCCCACCCCTATACCCAATCCCTGTACAATGCATGGAAACTGATGGTCTAGTGGACCCCACCTGGCAAGGGTGATTTCCACCCTGCTACCCCATTTCAACCTGGCAACTGGCACGGCCATCCTCTCACCACCATGTCTGGCCACTGATTGACCTATCATGGAGCGCAGACTGTATACAGTATGCATTCATTGGTTGACAGAAACCTAGCTGACAGTCCCTGACAAAATAGCCTGTACAAGGAAGGATGGTGTGACCAGTGCAGCAAGGGGAGAGCTCATTAATGGCCTATTCTTTGTGAAAGCTACACAACCATTGCTAAGTCAGGATGGCGAGTTTGGCAGTTGAGCATCTGACAGTGACTATGATGGAGATTCAGAGTCTGAATTGGATAGTGGGGATGACCTTGAGTAAAAGTTGGTAAGAGATATGATTCCTTAAGGATAGGTTATACAGTTAGCTAAAGCCACCAACTGAATGTTTTGTGTGTTTCCAGTTCCAGGAGCAGATGATGCATTAATATGACCAACTGAAACAAATCTTTTAATGTTTGCACCAGAGGTGATTAGTACGTACTGTCTGTTTATCTGATTGAATTTTGGTGTTGATCTTTAGTAAATAATAATAAAAATGAATTGCTCTGCAGTAGTAGTCAACTCATTTCAGTACTCTGGTGGCCTCAAATCACATGGTGGCTTCAAATTGACTGCAGCTTTTATTTATAGGTATATCTTTAATTCAAGGGTGGCTTCAAATTACGGGCAGCTGGAAAATAAGAAATCCAGTATCTTGGGAATGTGAGTTTCTGGTATATGACTCATTTGAAGCCAATAAGACAGAAACCAAAGTGCAGTTTTTATATAGACTTCTATTTCTCCTAAATCTGCAGGGAGAACATAATCTGGAACTAACTGGAGAGACCATGGATTGATCTGTACAACTTAGTTTCAAGTTTCTCCAGATCCTTGTGGGAAATGCAGCCCCAGACATTTAGAGTGTACATTGCTTCTGATTTTACTTTGGTATAGGTTACTTGTAATGTTCCACCTGCTGAATGATTCCCATATGTATATCTGCTCAGCTATGTTTCTTAACAACGCTCCTTATGTGTTTGCCCCATTTTAAATAGGAGAAACTTACAATTCCAAAATATATGTATTCTTTTACACTTTCAAGTTTAAAGTCATTGTGACACCAAATATACAGTACATAAATGTATTTGAGCCTGTTTTCATAGTCTTTGTTTTGCTGATATTTTAATTTAGTTTCAATTGTTGGCAGATGTTATTGAATTTGTTTAAAGCCCTTTATATGCCCATGGCCATTTGACAGGTTATTAGACTATTGTCTGTATATGCAAACAAAACAAAAAAATACACCCATGGTTCAGCACAGGCAGTTGATAACATTTTGATAATTTGGTTCTGAGAAGTAAAAGTAACAAAAAAATAAAAATACCATTCTACCATCCTCGCATCACCATTCACCCTCCTCTCCTTCACAAAGTTAGGAAATCCTGGATACGATGTAAAAAGCATTATGTATATGCAAAAAGATTTCAACCATGGTTTAGCATAGACAGAATATAACATTTTTGATCATTTAGTTTTAAGAAGTGCAGGTAACAGAAAAAAGAAAATACCATTCCACCATTCTCATGTTACACAATCACCCACTCCTCTCCTATGTAAAATAATTGAGTCAGAAAATCTTGGATTTGGTGTAGAGTGGATTCCTGACTCAGGGTGTCATGGTACCCACCATTAAGAGGGCAATCCTTGATCTGGAACTGACAAATGGGGACCACAGCCAGGACATCCAGGCTGAGGAGCCATTGGGTGTGAGTAACCACCGCACAGTGTAGCTCAGGTTGACATGGCCAGGCAGAAGTAAACACAAAGACCGAGGTCCTAGTCTTCAGCAAGGTAGGCTTCAGAAAAATTGGGGGAACTGTTAAAGGGACACCTAGAATAGCATTAGAGTAGAGATAGGGTGGAACAAAAGTGATGCATCATCAAGAAAGGAATAGCAGCAGCCACAAATGTGTGTATTAGGCTAGAGGGGGAAAACTCGGGGGCCAAAGCACCCAGCTGGTTTAGTTGTTAGGTAGCCCAGGCAGTCAGGGATAAGAGAACCACTTATAAAAATCTCAGGAGGACCCAGAGAGAGTAGGTTAGGGAAGACTATCAAAAGAAAGCTAGGGAGGCAGAGAAGAGTCAGGCAGGCTAAAGCTCGGAAAGAACTCAGCTAGCTGAAGGGATTAAAAAGGAGAAAAAGTATTTTTTTAAATACATTAGTGAGAAAAGGGATAAGAAAGATGGCATGATAGGACACAGGAAGGGGGAGGGGTGGATGGAAGGAAATGGGGACAAGGCAGAGGTACGGAATGAGTACTTCTGTTCAGTCTTCACAAAGGAGAGGGATGGCCCAGTGCCACAAGTAGGGAAGAGGGTCAGAAAGGGGGACACAAATGGAATAATAGGGAGGATAGGGTGAAAAAAAGGCTTGTTAGCCAAGAGGATAAACAAATCACTGGGGCTGGGTGGCATCCATCCAAGAGTGCTGCGGGAACTAGCAGAGGAACTTGCAAGCCCTCAGTGACCTGTTCAACAGTTCGCCTGAGTCAGGAGTGGTACCTCCAGACTGGAGAATGGTACATGTGGTACTGCTGTATAAGATCAGACTCTGGGATGACCTTGTCAACTACAGAACAGTCGGCCTGACCTCAATCATGTGCAAGCTCATTGAGGCCATACATAAAGAGAGACTGTTAGGACACCTGGAAGAAAATGACCTCCAGGATTAGTGACAACATGGATTTTTGGCTAGAAGATCATGCCAGACAAACCTGATCAACTTCTTTGACTGGGTCACTAAAACAGCAGAGAAGGGCCAGGCAGTAGATATGCTGTATTTCAGAAAGGCTATTGATTCTATGCCCCATAAGAGACTAACCAATAGGCTGGTGGATCTGGGGACATGAGAAAAACTGACAGGATGGGTAGCTAGCTGGCTGAAAGGCAGGACCCAGGGTATGGTATTGAGGGGAGCTCTTAAAGGACAAATGAACAGGCTTTTTTTATAAACTGTGTCTTTAACTCACCCTTGTTGCTAACTGTGCAGCATTCCTTCATGTGATGGCCTCTGAAGACTTGAAATATGTGAAATCATGCTCATTTATTTATTTCAGCTCTTTTTATTTTATATGCTTTTGGCTTCTGTCTGTGAATCCAAGCTAATGAGCCAGCTCCAGTCGCGCTACTCACATATGCGTGTCTCTCATCATTGTAGCGAGGCTGAAGGAATAGCACACAAAGTGAGAATGGCAGAGTCTGATCTGCCTGCTTTAAGTGGCAGTTTCGACCTTCTTTCCATGGCTCAGCCCTGCATGTTTGAACCACTGAGGTCTGAGGTATTCGGAGATGTTGCTGCAGTAGAAGACAGTAACTCCGAGGAGGAATTGGACCAGTCCGAAGGCTTTACGTGTGGCCACACTAGTCAGGCTGCAAGTCAATGGTGGGTGAACTGATTATTGTACTAGTGATCTCCCTAGTTTCAATACTGTAAAATGTGTTTTATACATAGTTTTTTAGTATTATACAGCTTTAGACTGCACCATGATGTTTTGTGGGCACAGTATTATCATGCAGGATTTTTTGGATGTTTTTCCCAGTAGCAAGACATGCAGATGATAGAGTCGTGGGTAATTGAGTAGTCACGGAGAGAGAGAGAGAGAGAGAGAGAGAGAGAGAGAGAGGCGCAGAGAGAGAGAGAGAGAGAGCTAGAGAGAGAAGAGAGTAGAAGAAGAGGCTCCTTCTTCACACAAACCCTGACTTTAATAATTCCTGATTGTTATGCTGATTTTTATGCTACCTGATCCACCAGTTAGGGAACAGACACACTTGACTTGTGTGTACCACATATGTATCTTGCACATCTTTAGATAGAGCTGCATATGGTTGACTTCAGAGCCCCTAGCCACCCTGATCCAGCCACCCTCATCCACATATGTTGGGGAGCATGCAGAGGTTGTGGGTGTTCCAAGGTTTGTAGCAGAACTATGCTCTGGACATCCAGTTGTATATCAGTACCAGCACCTGAGGTGTGCCCGTGCATCATGTTGCTCAACAGATTGTGGTATATGGCTGTCCATATCCCTCTACAGGGCATACAGTTAAAAATATAAATGTAAAGAGTGCCTCCAAGCCATCCTTGCCATGTTAAAGTGCTTGGAGAAACACATGGGGGATCAGTAAGGTCTGACAAATGTCCAGAGCAGTTGTGCATGTAGGGCTACAGTCACTACTCCTGGGTCTTCCCAGTTATAGTGCCAGCACCCACAGCAGATCTGCTGCCCTCCGATAAACTTTTGTGGGACATGCAGAAAATGTCCCGGCCTCATGCTTGTTGCTGATACAACTGTAGATGTAGATGTGCAGGTAGCATGTGATCTATTGTGGATGGCTGGACAAATCCTGTAGTGTGCCACTTGATGTACTTTCCATATGCAGCTCTGTCCCTCTGGCTTTTGATGTCCCTCTACACATGTGGAGGGGTACCTGACCACTTTGTTGATTATGTCCCTAATATTGATTAAAGGTTGGGGACTAGAAGTGGAGTCCTACATTCCTCCGCAGTCTCGGTGTACATTTTAATGTTAGGATTGCTGCATCTCTAGAGATACCTGTATTTTACAGAATATAGAGAACTCTGCAGAGAAATTGCTGCCATCATCTTGTAGTCCTTATATATATCTTGCTCCAATTTTGGTATTCCTTGCAGTGTCCTTAGCATCACATTATCCAGTGTCCTGCCTGGTGTGACATGCACCAATTGTAAATAAAAAGAGGATACAAGAGAGTGATCTACACATGCTGACCCCAGTCCGACTGCATGAGTGCATTCAGCACTCCCCAAGCCATACACAGAATGCAGATACACCCCCTCCCTCTCCCCATTCAGTCTGCTGTCTGTAATGACTTGTTTTGATTGTATTGCATTGGGGTTGGGGGTGGAGTTACTTTCAGATTGTTCTCATGTTGTTCAATTTTGCAACAGCCTGTCCTGCAGCTCTGTGATGCTGACTTCATTTGCTGGTCCACCTGCCCCTCAAGTACAAATGTGGTGCCTGCATTACATTCCTTTTTTTTTTTTTTATATCTTTATCCCTCCTTACTGCCTCCGGTGCCCCCTCCTTCCGTCCGCTCCTTGTCCCTGGTACCTACCTTAGGGATCTGCCCCTAGAGTGCCATCCTCCTCCTCTCCTTAGCACATTGGGGTCTGTCCTGTAGGTGGTCGAGTGGACAGAGGTGGACTTCATCTAGGGTTGCCGGAGGGTATTCCGTTTTCTCCCCTGACGTCCCCTCCCCCCAGGGCGCCTTGTGCTGGGGCGTACATCCCAGTGGTAGCGTGCTTATGCACGCAGACCCTCATGCTTGAGATGTCCCCCTCCCGGCTCTGACGATGAAGCCACCTCCACCCCTTCCCTCTGCCGGTGCTTCCACCGCTATGGAAGGAATGCAGGGCGTAATGCACTCTTGGTAACCCACCCTGAGGAGAGAGCATCCATTGGGATGCTCGAGTCCTCCCTCCCCGCCGACCCCGGCCACCTGAGTCCTTCCCAGACCGGGTCACCGCAGCTGCGAGGTGTGGCGTCTAGCGCCTCAACCTCAGCGCTACCGGGCCGGGTTCTCAAATACATTCCTTATGTCTGTTTAACTGTTCTGATTCTTCAGTTTGCAGTTCGCTTTGAAGAGTGCAGACATGTTACAGTCCAGAAGATGACAGCATCGATCTCCAGAGGTAAGTATGGGGTAAGGGGTGTGGGAAGTGGGTGCTCAGTGAAGGTGGGGAAGGAGGAGGATGACTGGGGTGAGGACAAGGGGCCATTTTCTTTTTTGCAGGGGAAAAAAATGAAACATGTTGGGGGATGGCTTTCTTTATGTACAGGAAAAAAAACATACATTTGGGCACACTAGGGTGGGCTCCCAGTGTGCCACATGAGTTGTGGGGGGTACATGATGCTGACACGGGGATTGGGCACCCTGATGTTGGCGCAGCAAAAAAATACATTTGGGCACACTGGGGTGGTCTCCCAGTGTGCCACATGAGTTGGGGGGCACATAATTCCAACTCGGGGACTAGTCACCCCATTGTTGGCACAGGAACCACATACATTTGGGCACACAGGGGTGGGCTCCCAGTTTGCCCAAATGAGTTGGGGGTACATAATGCTGACATGAAGTTTGGGCACCCCGATGTTGGCACAGGGATGGGGAACGAAGGGAGCAGGGAGGAGAGCAGCAGTGGGATAGTGTGGGAGGGCATTCTTTGCTGCCAGCGCTGAGAGGGAGTGGGGAGGACAAGAGCAGTAGGAGGGTGTGGGAGGAGTGCCGCCTGAAAGTTGGTGGTGATAACACAACTGCGCATGCGAGGAACTCACGCATGCATAGTTTTGGTGAATGGCATGTTGCCTTTCACAACATGACAGCGCCAATGGAACTGCACATGTGTGAGTTGCACATGCACAGTTCTTGCCCCAGAATGTGGAAGTAACAGCCGAACTAGTGCAGCTGTTATTCCATAGTGGTCAATCGTAGCGGAGTGTTTCAAGCTCCACTGAACTTTCAGAATGATGCTTCCAAAAATCCAATGAAAGGTTCTACACTCAACCATTTTTGTAAGATATGATCAATCCCAAAATGGATGTAGGCTCCACCTACAGCTGTAAATATGACCTCCAGTCAACCCCAGGTACATTATAGTCTTCAACTTTTATTGTGTTACCCTTCCCTCTGACCCACCTTATCTGTTATGCTATGTCCTTCTCCAAATTTTCCACCATTGATGGTGGCCTGTAATCCCCAAATCTGAAATTTCCCTTTTCTATTACTGTAATTCTATCTCTATAATCTCTGTTCTGCCCTCCTCTCCATACTCCCAAGGGACACCTTATACCCTCCTTCACATACATCAACACCACACCCCTTTCCCTTTTCCATGTACATGCAGCATACCCTGTACCACGTGATCACCAGGACCCCTCCTGATATTGTGTTGCCCATGTTTAATTGATGGCAGCTTTGTCCACCTCCCCTCTGCCATCAAAGCCTGCAATTAGCCTGTTTGTTCCAGAGGCTGCTTGCATTCAATGAAGTACCATTACAGTTCTCTTATGTGTATGCCATGCCTGTATACATTGCAACTACTTTGTTTTCCAGTAGCACTCCCATGTGCATGCCATTGTAATCATTCACCACCCTCTCTGTGAAAACATATTTACTAATGTTGTTCCTTACAGTGAACCCTTCCACTGTCATGTCATGCCCTTTTATTGATTTCTGACAACTTTTCTTCTGAAGGATTCTGCCACACTAACCCTGCTAATCCCCTTGAGTTAGTAGAAGATCTGGCATTTTTCCTTTCTCACTCCCTTTTCCATCCTTCCTCTTGGGACGCCTTCACACCAGCTCCCTCATCTTAGTGTACTGTTCCATCCTAAAGCACTTAACCCTTGTCAGAAATATTTTTTTCAATTGTTTTGTGTTGACTCACAATCTTTTTTTAATTACTTTTACAGATCCTTTTGCTCTGTGGTGTATAAAAAATTTGTCTGGTGGATTTGGTGCCATCTTGGAAGACCCAGCCAAAGAGTGCTGCCATCCTGTGTCGTGTCTGTGATTAGGTCTGCATTTCCTTCTGAAGAATATACAGGGTTCCAAGAACCTTGACATGCTATGCAGGACTAACTGTTAAATGTATCTCAATACAGGATGTTAATTTGTTAAGTATTGGAAGTTAATGTTCCTGTTTATATTGTTAACATTGTGAAGCTGTCTGTGGTTCATTGTACCCAACAGTACTCCCATGTATGTTGGCTGTGATTTCAGGACACTTTTTTGAAGTTAACAGTATGCTTTAGCTTTGTTGTGACACAATCGTTGGTTATCCAGTTATAGATTCTTGTTTGTAATCCCATATCACTGCACGTGATCACAGTTTTTGTTTTATCTTTCCATTTTATGAACTGGCCACGGTAACTGTAAACATTGATGTGATGTTCATCAAAGATGGTGGCAATAATTAGATCACCATTTACAAATGGTATGTAGTTAAAGGTGACATCAAAGAAGTGTCCTAGCCTTCTCCAGTCCACACATAACTTACAATGTT
Source organism: Neoceratodus forsteri (assembly GCA_016271365.2). Lineage (NCBI taxonomy): Eukaryota > Metazoa > Chordata > Ceratodontiformes > Ceratodontidae > Neoceratodus > Neoceratodus forsteri. The sequence goes on along the minus strand of CM028134.1, from coordinate 510,728,446 downwards.
GCTGCAGGAGTCAATGGATGCTACAATCATAATTTTTGAAGTAATCTTTTTATTTTAATAAACTTCCAAAACTCCATGCCAAACACAGATACACCGGGCAGGTCATGATTCAGTGGATGCAAGTTATGAGTATTCAACCCATTATGTGTCATCAATAGCACCATTGCTCATATTGTGGCATCACTGGCATTACAGTAATATGTTTATTTTATTGTCTTCGTGACTGTCTTAATACCTGAAATATTACTCAAGGCAACTCCTTGACAGGTTGTTACCATAAGTAATATTTCATGTATTAATACCCCCCACATATTAAGCTTCCACCACTGCTGCTACAATAGAAGCAGTGGTATTATCAACACTGCAGAATGGGTGTAATACCCATAACAAAGTGAGTCCCCTCAATTGTGACACGTGCACGGTGCTTCAGTGTTCTTTGTGTAGTTTTGGCAATTTTTTACAATATAAAGATTACTTTAAAAAAATATGATCGTAGCTGCCACTGACTTCTGCAGCAACATTGTAAGGTATGTGGGGACTGGAGAAGGCTTGGACTCTTCTTTGCATGTCACCTTTAAAACCAAATATTATTCCTTCACTGGATATGTGCATGTTATACTGCTCAGCTGTAAGTAATGACCGGACATTACAAATCTTGTCCCTTACACATCAATAAGTGTATCTTCATTAAAATTAATACGTCCAGACCTGATGTTCCATTGGTATGACCAGTGGCATTTTGATACATCACAGAACCAGTGCAAGTCTTTTCAGATTCATCACCTCTATTTGCCCTGGCAGGGTTCTCCACATCCTGGAGGGGCCAGCTTTAGGCACGACTTGTCCTCCTACCCAGTCTCTCATTTGCACTTCTCTCCTGCCCCTCCTCTCTGTCTCTCTGCACTTAAATGCCCCTCCTCTCTGCCCCTCCGCACTTCAATAGCAAATAGCAAACAGTAATTAGCTCACTTGAGCTATTCACTTGCACTTTCTGTTCTGTTTGGGCTGTTCCAGCTTGCACTAGCCCTGGTCTAAGTTTTCTTTCACAACTGGCTTTATTAGATCTGTCAATGCTCCCCTCAGCTTATCGGCTCACCTTTCCCCCTGCTGGGATTCCCAGCCTGACTCTTTTAGATGTCCTTTTTACTGCACCTCATTTGTAAATATCCATATCACCAGTCTCTTGACTGTAACGCAATCCTGCAAGGAGTTGGCTACAGTGCTGTATCAAAATTCTGTATGTAATCCTCAGGTATGTCGATTGTATGCATGTTAACACCATGGGTATGTTACATTTTTCTGCATGTTAAAATTTAACCTTGTCTTTATGCAAATGTAATTGTTTGTAAATGTTTTTCTCTATGTTATGATAAATGTAAACTGCATATACGGTCCAACCATCCTATTGTATCCCCCAGGTCACACGGGGCAGAGCAACTTGTTCAGTATGCCTTCCTTGTGAAATATTTCAATAAATAAAAAAAATAAATAAAAAGTCATATTTGTGATGCCCTTGTGTACAGTATGTCCATGCACCCACAGTATCATCACTCATGCAGGCACTGCAATATTCCCCCATCCCCCAAAAAACACTAACCACACACCACATGTCATCAGTAATAGATGGCTATCGGGATAGGTCTCTGCTCTACATGTAGTCAACCTGTGGAGTAATTTGTGAAGCAGGGGAGCCATACAAGTGAATGTCTGTATGGTACCTGCCTGTGCCAATCTTACTCATGGTGGTAGTGTGCTGCTCACGGATTATCAGATCATTTTATCCCCCAATTCATACTGCTATTTAAAATTGGAAGCCCACAACAATAGTTGAATATGTAGCTCTTTCCCTATCTTGCCACGACTATATGTAAATCTTGGTTGTTTGACATTGCCTTTGCAAGTCGTACATTTGTTTAATGATGTGGCTGTGTGAAAGTAAGGTGACAATCAACATAATGATAACACATTTTTGGTGATAGCATTGTTTTCCAATTGTTTTTCCCCAAAAAGTTCCTCTGATTCATTAGCACACTGGTGATACATAGTGGTTGTGATCATTTTTTGTTTGGTTGTGAACATTATACAGGATTGTGTATGGTTGCTCATACACAACAACGCTATTCTAACAGCAAGTGTTTTCCTTGATGACATGCTTCCTTTGTCATCAGAAACATGAGGTATAGTAGTAGCAATGTTGTGTATTTGGGCTATCATACACTATTCTACTACATGTATGGTCCCAAATAAACAAAATTGCTTACTTTCTTTTATGTGAACTGTCAGTATCTGCCATCCTCCTCCTCACGCAGTTCATGGCCAGATGCCGGCCACTGCGTGACCACTCAACTGCCACCCAGCGCCAAACAGCTCCCATAGGGATGCCTGCATTGTGTCGTACCTACTAACGCAGAACGAAAAGTCTTTCTGTGTTAGTGGCTATGTCACTACTGCAGCAGAACAACTTTTCACAATGTATGGTTTTCTATACAGAACCATGTTCGACCATACAATATAATACAGTTATACTGTTAGCTAGTGTGTAATGTGCTTTTAAATAAAATCTGTATCCATTGGCGGACCCATGCCCATGAAAGGCTTAACTACACATTCAGATTTTTATTTAGAAAGGCTCATTATTGTCGCGCTGTCACTTACTGTATTTCTATTCAGAAAACTGTGGGGTCTGGTAATATGACGGTCACGGGGGGGTATTTACTTTAAAGCTGCATCTTCGCACCATTACCTTCAATATAAAATGTGTTGAAGTGAATAATGCTGCAATGCACCTTTACAGTAAATTGAGCTCCCAACATCTGCCATATTCACTGATCCCAGGCATTTGAATATAAAGAAAAGTAAGTGACAGCGACAACTCTACTACTCTTAATAAAAAGCTGGATGGTGGGGTAGGCCTTTCAGGCCTGTGGGAGGTGCCATGGATAGTTAAAGTTTTCCTTTAATTACACAGATTGATGGCACAGTACATATTGCCGTGCTTGGTTTTATTTTTTTTAACTCTGTTTCTTCACTTACCATCGACGGCCTCTGTCAGGTGTGGAGAACCCAACTGGTGCTCTGCTGCCTACCTAAAGCTCTCCAACGTGCTTCCTGGTCCTCAATCCTCCATCCTCTGAGGCCGCTTGACCCCCCAACTGTGAGACCCGCAGGGTGGGGCCACCTTCTTCTCTGGTGCTCTATCTAGAATCTAGTGAGCAGCCATCAATGAGGAGGCCGACTGGATACACATGCCAGCAGAGCCTGGCACTGGTCATTGGGCCCAGCCACTGCTCCTTCATCGCCTACCACCACGATGGGGGTTTTCCATATTTGTTTCCCAAGACATGGCATGCAATGGCTCCAGCATGCAACTTTCTATGCCTCTTGCCACGGAGCCTGCCGATGTCCTTCCCTTTCTACATCCTGACACTTGCATTGCCACTGGTCTCCACCAGAGGCCACTGCAATGCCAGAAAATCCCTGGATCCCTCCCCAGAAGAGAGAGCAGTCCATAGGTTGCTCAATCCTCTCCCTCCCCTGCAGACCCTCGATGACCTGAGTCCGTTCCCGAACCCAGGTCACCAGCGTGGTGTCCAGCCCCTCAGCTCTCAGTGCCACGGGGCCAGCCCTATTGCCATGCTTGTTGAACATGAAATAATATATATATATATATGTATATCTATATTCTTTGCATATCCTGACAGATGATAGCAAAGTGATACACCACACCTAGGTACTTACATAAGCAATGATATTATGTACTTTATATTTTTTTACCACCACACACAGAATTCCATCTGTACGTACAGCATTTATGATCAGGGTCGGACTGAGCTACAGAGGGCCCACCTGGAAAGTTGACACAAGGGCCCACCTGGAAAATCAATAAGGGAGGGCCCAGGGTGTCACACTCCTATAACTATTCCACTTCAATATGATACACCAGCTCTTTGTTTGCATTATGCATTTACTTACAGGGCCTATTTATTTAAAAAATAGAAGATACAACCAAAGATTCTCAGAGCTTAGAAAGTGGCCAGGAACCTAACAGAGGGGCCCACCTGGAAATTTCAAGGTATCCAGGTGGGCCAGTCCGACTGTTTATGATTGTTACTAAAAAAAAAAAAAAAACAGCAGGTCAGACCTGCAGTGATTGTCACTACTACTTGCCTCGGTGACCCTGGTTTGTGTGAACAAACTAGGGTTGTCGGATACTGTCAGGGGAGGAGGTTTGAGATTCTGTAGGACCACTCATCTCCTCTGGCGGGTGGTGGATGAATGGCTTGCTACATTACTGACCTCTAGCAGAAGGTAGAGGTTCTGCATGTCCTAGCACTCAAGTAGTGGGTGGAGTCGATGGACACCAGTTTAAGCCAGCACATCATGTGCATGTTGAGCTCCGGGGTAGCATACATAGTAAAAGCTTATCCATGGAGCAACACCAGCAAGAGGGATGTAGAAATGGCTGTCACCAACCAGCTCACTGTACCATGATTGAAGTACTGCAATGAAATTACAGTGTACTGAAGGGGGTAGTGATTGAGTATGAGTACCTTTCTTCTACACCATCCTCAACTGGGGTGTAGACCCCATGCTCCATGGGGTGTCCTCACGTGTTTAGGGTGCTGGAGGGATAGCCAGGCGAAAGTGCCGGCATTAAGGGGCAAAAACTGAAAATGTTTTTTTTTTTTTAAACTGTCGAATACCACTTCCACTGTTTTAACATTAGTCAATGGTGATTCTTGCTATGGTTATGCATTATTAAAGAGAGCACAGCATGTTGCCCATTTCTATGCAATAACATTGTATGTGCATAACTAATCATCGTAAGTTTTTGATTAGACACCGTACATGAAAAAGCAGTTGTGTTTCTTCATTGAAGATTGTAATGAACATTTATGCACAGTACTTGTCTGCAGCATCCCATATGTTCTGTAACAGTTGACATCATTACAAGGATCATAAGTAATAAAGAAAATTACTTTGACAAGTGACATGTTTTGAATGTTGTCAATGTATTGTATGTAATAATAAACAATTTTAAGCAGAATGTTGTGAAATGATGTGTCTCTGGATAAATTCAGTTTCATTCATTAATAAGATTAGAAGGTTAGTGAGTGAAGCGATGGATGGTATAGAAATAAATGAAGTGGAGGAACTATGGGGGCTATTAGAGACCGTGTCTGGGAGGCCACACAGGCAAGTATAAGGAGGGTAAGAGTGAGCAGAAGCAGGCACTGTGGTTCAACAGGAATATAGCAAGGGTGATGGGGCAGATGGAGGCATTTAGGACATATAAGAAAACACAGAAGGAAGAAAACAGGAAGCCTTCCAGAAACGAGGGAGGCTAACAAGGAAGGTGATTAGGAGGCCAAAGGCCAACAGGGAGGAACAGATAATGAAGCAGGCCAAGGAGGGAAAATACATTTTTCAGTTATGTGAGGGAGTGAAGGAAGACTGGTCAAGGGATCGCAAGACTCTTGGAGGAGTGAAGGGAGCCACTAGAGGATGACTGCAAGAAAGCAGAAGAGCTAAACAGGTACTTCTGCTTGATTTTGATGAAGGAAGTGGAGGGCAGGAGACCGGAATTGAAGATGTTGGGGTGGTGCAGGGGTGAAAATGAGTCCACAGAAATGAAATGTGATGGGGCTGCATACACTAGAGACCAGTAAGGAAAGAGGGGATATGATAGAGACCTGCAAATACATGAAAGGGATAAACAAAGTAGGCCCGAGTGCTTATTCAAAATGCAGGGCAGCCATTACAAGAGGCATGACCTGAAACTGCAGGGGACAATTCTGAAGAAATGTGAGGGGTCGATTCTTTACATAGAGGGTGGTGGATGCCTGGAACTGGCTTCCAGAGGAGGTTGTGGGTGTAGAGACAAGGTCGGGTTTCAAGGGGGCTTGGGAGAGGCATAAAGGGTTACTGGGGAGTGGGGTGGGTACTCAAAGATGGAGGTGGATAGTTTAGCAAGGGGGATGGGGCAGACTGGATGGACCATGGGGTCCTTTTCTGCCATCAAGTTCTGTAATTCTATGATTCATTAGTGTGACAAATAACATTTTCCACAAAGTGTGGTAATTTTACCCATATGCTTGTTCATACAATTATAAAGTACTGTAGCTATACCAACATCGCTGCAAATACAACATAATATGATCAAGAACATAACACACAATAATCATGCAGTACTGGTTTTGCAAACTGACTAGCAATAACTGTGACAAACAATTACAGCATAATATTGAAGCATTGCCAGGGAGGTTTTCAGGAACCTAACTGAAAATGCACGACATAAAGGGATGCAGAGGAACAATTTACACTGCATTGCAGTTATGGCCAGTATGTGGTAAGAAATTTTATTGATTTCATAATAATAACCAATTTTGGTGCTTTAGGAGTAGTGTGGTTATCAAAGGAGGTGACAGTGGCATGGGGTCATAATGTTGCAAGACATTATGCCGCATGCAAATATCAGCAGCTGCCAATACAAACAATTTTTGCATGCGGCGCAAGTCCTTTTTTGCAGGGCGTCCACTCCGCACCCCCTAATACGGGACTCTCTCAACCCCCAATAAAGATTCCCAACTCTGGGGGACATTAAAATTGCACAAAACTGCAAAAATTAAAAAAATTCTCTTGCATCTGGGACCAGGAATCAAACCCGGTGCCAAACACAGTGCATGGGTTCCCTGCTAATAGTGGCTTAATCCATTGAGCCACAGCAGCTGCTCAGTGGAATATCATCCCAGCAGAGGTCTTATCCTCTGCCTTGGTAGTGAGAGGGTGCAATACCACGTACAGCAGTATTCACAGTATTGTACCTCTCACTGTTCTCTACAGCGCTATATTTGGTTAGCGCTAATGTTGTACACTATTAAGCATACAATATATAGACCCAGTAGGAGTGGGTCAGACAACATCATGTCCAAAAGGGTGAAATGCAAATGTTTGAAATATAATGTACTAGGAGGAGGGAAAGCTTTGCACAGCCTCACAAAGGTGGTGCCATGATCACACAAGAGGACAAGTTCTTGGAAGTCATCAACTGTTCATCACACATGCGTAAGGACATACACAAGGTGGAAGCTATCCAGAGAAGGGTGACAAAGGTGGTGCATGTCTTGCATCTCAGATCATGTGAGGAGTGACTAAGAGACCTCAATATGTACTCACTGGAGGAGAGGAGATAAAGAGGGGACATGATAGAAACTTTCAAGCACATCGAGGGCATAAACAAGGTGCAGGTGGGGGATATTTTCCAATGTAGAAAAGATACCTGAATGAGGGGACATGATATGAAATTGGAGGGGGGGTAGATTAAGCGGTAACATGAGGATTTTTTTCTACAAAGAGTGGGTGGCAGACATTTGTAACAGTCTGCCACAAGAGGTAGTGGGGGCAAGCACAGTGGAGGGGTTTAAACATGCCTGGGACAGACACAAGGGAAACTTGAGAAGGGAGGGAGCGATGAAAATCCATTGATCGCTTAGTGTCAGTGGACACATACCTGTTTGGGGCATATGGGCAGACTGGAGGGGCCTAGCAGTCCTTATCTGCCAACAATATCTATGTATCTGTGTCCATGGAGGGACTGTGAACATGGCCTACCTAGACTTTACCAAGGCATTTGACACAGTCCCACACAAAAGATTAATAAACAAGTTATCCTGACTGGGAGTGGTTAAAACAATGACTTGACGACAGGATGTAGATGGTAATAGTAAATGGAGTCCACTTTGAAGAAAAGTGAGTTAGTAGTGAGGTACTGCAGGGTTCAGTACTAGGAATGGTCATCTTTATTGCCTTTACAAGTGACATTGCAGAGGAATGGATGGAAAGTCTGCCCTTTTCAGATGACACAAAGATCTGCAACAGGGTCAATACACAATGGGGAGTGGAAAGGATGAGAATGGACTTGGCAAGGTTGGAGGAATGGTCAAAATTATGGCGACTTACATTCAGTGTGAGGAAGTGCAAAGAAATGCACCTGAGAAAAACACTACAGGAGGAGTACGTGGGGGGATACTAACAACAACATACATGGAATGGAACCTGGGGATGATCATATCAGATGACCTAAAGGTAGGCAAGCAGATTAATAAACAAGTTATCCAGACTGGAGTGGGTAAAACAATGGCTGAACAACAGGATGCAGATGGTAATAGTAAATGGAGTCCACTATGAAGAAAGCGGAGTTAGTAGTGAGGTACTGAAGGGCTCAGTACTGGGGACAGTCATTTTTAATGCCTTTATAAGAGACATTGCAGAGGAAATGGAAGGAAAGTATGCCCCTTTGCAGATGGCATAAAGATCTGCAACAGGATCAATACATGGGCCGGGGGGGTAGGAAAGGATGAGAATGGACTTGGCAAAGTTGGAGGAATGGTCAGAATTATGGCAGCTTACATTCAATAGGAAGAAGTGCAAAGTAATGCACCTGGGAAACAAAACTTAGGGCAAGAGTACACAATTGGGGAGGGGGAGAAGGTACCTATGGATAGCCATATCAGATGACCTAAAGGTAGGCAGGCAATGTGAGAAGGCAGTAAGGAGGGATGAGGAAACTGGGATGCATAGGGAGAGTCATCACCAGAAGAAAACAAAAGTTGTCATCCCTCTGTACAGACAGTTGGTGAGACCCCATCTCTGAGGGCATAGACAGGATGGAGGCAGTCAGAGGAGGGTAACTAAAATGGTAGAGGTCTGCACCAGAAATCATACGAGAGACTACAGAAGCTTCACATGTATACCCTTGAGGAAAGGAGTGAGAGGAGGAACATGAAAGAAACTTTCAAGTACCTCGAGAGAGTCAGCAAATTCCAAGAGGGTAGCAACTTTCAGAAAAAGAGATGTGCAAGAACAAGGGGACACAATTTGAAGATAGAGGGGGGACTGCTCAGGGGCAATGTGAGGAAGTATTTTTTTTCATGGAGAGAGTGGTGGATGCATGCAATGGCCTTCATAAGTAGGTGGTGGTGTCAAAAACAATGGGGGAATCCAATAATGCATGGGACAGGCTGCTAGGTAACTATGATCTGAGGCTTATCCAATAAGTAGGCAAATGGGCAGACTGGGTGGGCCAAGTGGTCCTTATCTGCCATCAAAGTCCAAGTTTCCATGTTTCTATCCAGACCAGGACCTGTGACCAAGAATAGTTGGTGGGTTTAAATAAGCATGGGACAACCATCTGGGCTCCAAAATACAGCCTCCAATGCAAGAAAAAATAGCTATAGAGAAATTCACATATTTTAATGACTTTTAATAAATCCATCTCTGTGCTCGGCCCCTAGCGTGCCTCCTAGAAGGCATTGAGCTGAGGTGCTAAGGGCTGAGCACAGAGGTGGATTTATTAAAAAGTCATGAGACTATGAATTTCTTGGCTGCTTTTTTTCCGGCATTGGAACCATTTACTTTTATGGGCTAGCCACCCATTTCCAGTGCATAACCCTCGTTCCTGAGCACAGATTTACTTACTCACTTGGAACCATCTGGGCTGGCTGGGCAAGCCACTCCACCTGTGGGGTGGGGTCAGAGGCTGTAATGTCCTCATGTTCATTACTGATGAGCAGTTTGAGCAACTGTAAATTGGTGGGTCATCGAACCCTTCAAGTAGAACTGTACATGTCACATGCTGAATTGTTCCAGAGGGAGCCTATATCCTATATTGCGGTCCAAGCATGAGACAGTGCTGACAGCTCGGGGTTGGGGGTGCAGGATGCCTGCATCTTTCTGCCAAGCCAGTGCTGGGGCTTATTTGATTGTAGTTTGCTTTTTGGAGGGGGTTGCAACATGTATGGATGGACGGGTATGAGGGGATCCTACTGGAGGTGCATTGCCCAGGGCCAACAAAAACCTGGCACTGGCCCTGATGAACCCAACATCAGTGCTTGCTCCCACCACCTCCTGTGGTACTCCACCACCCTCTCTGTGAAGAAAAAGTTCCTCACATTTCCCCTCAACCTGTGCCCTTCCAATTTCATGTCACGCCTCCTTGTTCGTGTTCGCCTCCTGTACTGAAAGATATCTTATCCCTGTACCTTGTTTATGTCACTGAGGTACTTAAATGTGTGTATCATGTCCCTTCCTTACCTGCTGTCCTCCAGCGAGTACATATTGAGGTCCCTCAATCTGTCCTCATAAATGTTCTTGTGCAAGAACTGTACCATCTTAGTTAATATTCTCTGGACTGCCTCCAGCCTGTTAATGTCATTTCGAAGGTGAGGCTTCCAGAACTGCACACAGAACTTCATGTGAGGCCTGACCAGTGTTTTGTATATCTTCATCACTACCTCATGCCTTCTGCTAGTGATACCCCTGCCTATGTACCCCATCATGCCACTGACAATCCTTGAAGCCTTTGTGCATTGCTTTGCTATGTTGAGGTCATCAGAGATGATAACTCATAGGTCACTCTTGTCTTTAGTGAGAGTCAGCCCCCCCCCCAATCCTGTAGCTGTCATCAGGGTTCCCTCTACCCCGGTGCTTTAGTTTGTATTTCTTAGCATTGAATCTCAGTTGCCATGTCGTTGACCATCTTTCAAGCTTCTCCTAGTCCCTCCTCATTTTCTCAACCCCTTCAGGAGTATCAACCCTGTTGCAGAGTTTGGTGTCATCTGCAAATAGGAAGACCTTTCCTTCAAGCCCATTTTCAATGTCACTAATGATGACACTGAACAGAACTGGTACAAGGACTGATCGCTGAGGCGCTCTGCTAGTCACCCTCTGATCCCCAGATTGTATTCTGTTTACTATCCCCCTCTGCCTCCTGTATGTCAGCCAGTTCCAAACACAGTTTACCACCTTGTCTCTCATGCCCAGACTACCAATCTTGTTAACCAGACTTCTATGTGGGATGCAGTCAAAGGCTTTACTGAAATCAAGGTATGTGACTTCACAGCCCACCCACATTTTGCATTTACACATTTCTCCACAGATCCGGACCCCAACAGACTCATGCATGAGTGGAGACGCACACGGCTACCAGCTTGACCCTTCTGCACCAACCATGATAATCGCCACTGCCACTTATCATCTATGCTTCCCATTGGACCTCCACCCAATGGGAACGGAACCAAGGGTGTGTGGACAACTACCTTGGGAGGGAGAACAGCATTAGGCTGATCAATCACTCCTCCCTACCCATTCACCATGCTAAATCCCCTATGACCCAAGGTCTTCCCAAACACTGGTTGGACAAGGCACATGGTAAAGCATACAGTGCCTCAGCTCTCTGCTTCCCTGGATCAGCTACTGAGGTGAAGCTGACTGACCTATAGTTCCCTGCCTCCTCCATAGTGATGGATTTGTGTAGAGGGACCACATGATATAGGTGGAGTGAATGAGTACACAGGGCATGGGATGCTGCTGAATCGATGGGACAGTCCTTGCCTTTTCTGCAGATAGATTTATATGATTGCATGGTTATGTGTTTCTATGACTGTTGGTTCTGGTCTTTCTAAAATGTTGCTACCAGGCTTTGGATGTCAGTACACAGTGTGTATGTTCATGTGGAGATGCGACTGAAACAATGCAAACAGTATTCCAAATAAAGCCTATGAGAACATCTCCAAAACAGCATCACAAAAACAGGAATTGGGTGGGTTCAGGGAATCAACAACCCAGTACATAGCACTGTGCGCTCAGTGTTCAGGCACTTCCCTACATAGGTGATCAATGTTTTTTAAATCACCCGCCCTCTTAAGGTTCCACTGTGCCTGTCACAGGCATTCTTAAACACCCTCAACTGTGCTTGTCCCCACTACCTGTTGTGGCAAGCTATTCAAAGTGTCAATGACACTATCTGCATAGAAAAAATTCCTCACACTACCCTTAATTTACCACCCTACAATTTCATATAGTGTACCCTTATTGTAGAACTTTTTACCATTGCACCATCTTTGTCACACTTCTCTGCATAGTTTCCACCTCATTAATGTCCTTGTGCAGGTGTGGCATCCAGAACTGCACAAAGTATTCCAGGTGAGGCCTTACCAATGTTTTATATCCTTGTCACCACCTGCCCTCATCCTGCTAGTGATAACCCTGCCTATGTATGCATGCAACTGACTATCCCCCAGCCTTTGCAGCCTTTGAGCAGAGCTTTGGTATGTTGCTCTCATCAGAGATTATAACCCATAGGTCCCTTTCATCTTTAGTGACAGTCACCTCCACCCCACCCCCCACCCATAATGTACTATCAGAATGTTTCCCTCTACACAGGTGCATTATTTGGCATTTCTTAGCATTGAATCTCAGTTGCCATGCCACTGACCATCTTTCCAGCTTCTTCTGTTCCCTCTTAATTTTATGAACCCCTCCTGGAGTATCCACCCTGTTGCAGATATTGGTGTCATCTGAAAATAGGCAGATATTTCCTTCCAGCCCCTTTTCAATATCAGCAATGAAGACAAAGAACATGACTTGTCCCATTACTGATCCTTGTGGTGTTACGCTGGTCACCCATCTCTTCCTTATTTGGATCACATTTACCACCACCCTGCTTATTCACTACCTTGTTTAAGCTTGTTTTCCCTCTACAATTAGCCATACACTAAACATTCCATTAGCACCAGCCAGTGAAGTCCACTGACGAACTCAGTATACATTAGTGAAGGACATATGACACTTGATGGCTTGCAAACATGTTTTATTGCACCAAACAAGAGGAAGACACATTTGAACACAATTTATTATTAAAAGTCTTAGTACTTTATTTAAAATTTCATGGACTACATATCAATGTGAATAATATAATTATTGTCCATAATGACATGCTGAGATGCAGTACAGCATGTAGAAGTGGGGAGGTGTGTCAGGAATAAGACATTTAAATGCAAAATCTTTGATATTTGAAACTACATCTGCAGAAATAGGGGTGGTACACAAACAATTCAAAATGTACACAAAATATGTGTCGGGATGCCAAAAGGACAGGAACATGACAAGAAATTAAAATGCACATGAGGCAAGGTGTCAGAAGCAGTAAGGCTAACATCACAAGAAGTAATACGCACCTTATAATACATTAAAATAACACTGTATTGCAAGGTAACATGTGTCCCATCACAGTAATAACTTGATGAGCATCATGAATGGAAAGGCACAGTTTATCAAGGCAGACTCCACCTGATATACAGAGGTGCCAATATTATGTTTTTTGGGGAGAAACGTGAATGTGCAGAATTTAAAATAAAGGATAACAGTACATTTACTATGCCACTACACATTAACATTCATGGACAAAAAGTAGTGCACCCATTCAATGCCTGTCCATCGTTCTTCATTCATAATATGCATGGAAAGATGAGAAACATGCACCGGGCTACTGAGGAGGGATAGTACTTCTCGCTACAATGACGTCATCATTAAGATGTCGACCATGTGCCTGAGTGCTCGGGAGAAGCCACCGCAAAAACACATAGACAGAGAATAAAAATTACAGTGAAATTTATAAAAAAAATACTAAGAAGGCAATTGATTCAGGACTTCACAGGCAGCACTTTGAGGAGATCATTTACCAAGTGATCAACTCGGATCTCGGCTAACAGGTACCAAAAGTACCCTGTTTATTTGTCCTTTAAGTGCTGGAGATGTCACCAGTCAGGTCCCACAGGGTTCGGTGCTACGGACAGTGGTATTTAAGGTATTTTTCAATGACATTGGTAAAGGCAATAAAGGGCAAGAGTTTCTTGTTCCTAGATAACACCCAGCTCTGTAGGAGAGTGGATATGGTGGAAGGAATAAAGGACCTAAAAGAAGATCTGGCCAAGCTCCAGAGGTGGTCCAGAATTTGATAACTTGACTTTAATGCAAAAAAGTGTAAGGTTTTGCACATAGATGGAGTACAGTCTGAGAGGTGTCCTGATAACCAAATCTAAGGAAGAAAAAGACCTGGCAGTGTTGATTACTCATGACCTGAAGCACTCCACTCAATGCAGGCAAGCAGCAGCCAAGGCCAACAGACTGTTAGGCTGCTTTGCAGAGAATCAGCAGCAGGAGGAGGTCTTATTGCCATTCTACAGGTAATTGGTATGGCTACACCTGGAGTAGAATGTGCAATACTGGCAACCCTATCAAATGAAGGAATCAATCTGCTGAAGGCAGTCCAGAGAAGGGCTACAAAAGACAGTTTAAGGTCAGTAGGGCAGGACATATGCAGAATGGCTGGTGGCCCTGAACATGTACTCCCTGAAGAAGAGGACTGAGGGGGGACATGACTGAGATTTTTAAGTATTTGAAAGGCATATACATGGAGGACAAGGAGTTCCTCTTCATGCTCAGTGTCAACAGAAACACAAGCTGGAGTGAGGAGGTTCAGGATGGAGACCAGGGGCCCAATTTCAAGACACCTTTCGCATGGCGCAAGGCAATTTATGCTGAACCCCATGGCATAAATCGCAACTTGTGCCATGAGATATGCAAGTCATGGTTCCAAGTTGCTACCTGCGCCATGTTGTATGTGGGTTGCGCCAAAGGTAGTTTACGGCACTCACTATGCCCGCAACCCATAATGGCATGATGCAAGGGTGGGTTACGGCAGCAACTACACCCTATTCCAAAAGGGTGGCTGCCATAACCCACATACGCTATTCCAGAAGCAGCAATGGCACAGTGGAGTTAGACCATCAGGAAAATGGTCTAAGGGGCATCCATCCATACCCATTGATGGATGCCCACTCTGCAGCACCGCAGAAAGTACACAGCTGTTCTCCCCATGCCCCCCAACACAGACATGCCCCCCAAATGTTGGGGACCCCATGGGTCCATTTCCTGAAGTGCCCCCCAAATGCCAGTGCCACCTGTTCAGACCCCCATGCCCCCTGGTGCATGCTGCAGTGTTCTGGGGTGGGGGGCTCCAGAGGGGAACGTCTCAGCAGGCTGCAACTTGTGGCATTCAGGTCCACTGTACCATGCCCGTGGCGCTAGCCAGCATCTGCCGAAGTTGCAGGACATAGGGTGCTGGAGACCCTTCCTGTTTTGAATACGGTGCAGGGTCCCGGTGTAGCATGGTGCAACCACATACACCACACGAGTTGTGCCATGTGTCTTGAAATTGGCCCCAGAAGGCATTTATTCATGGAGAGGAGTAGGGAGGAGTTGAATGGGCTCTCTGAGAAGTACTATCACTTGAAACAGTAGATGGATTCAAAAGGGGATGTGACAGAGTTAAAAGGAAAGTCAGGGCCAAATGGGGAATAACTGTACAGTCAATGAGGGTTAGCAATTGGAGAGGTGTTTCTGTCACATGCTTGCTGGTTTGTATGGCTGCTCCTTGGTTTTCCAGGTAGTGCACAGCTTTTTTGTGTGTTTTATTAGCAGAGTCCTCAGCTGCTGTGAAGGATTGTACAATACTAGCAGACTTGGTAGACTGCAAGACCTTATTCTGCTGGCAAATTTATATGTTCATATGATTGTCTCCTCTTCACCCACTCTTGAGTACCCCAGTATCCCCCGATAACATATTTACTGACATACTGCAAGGGGAGGTTCAGGAGCTATAAACTAGGTAGATTAAGTAAAATAAGATGTGCAATGGAAGGGGAAGCATGAAGTCAATTGTGACAGCTGGCAATTCTGAAATCCTAGATCTTAACAACTGATCAAAGTCAAATGATTCCAATTCTAACTCTACAATTCCAAGCATTTCTAGTATGAGACATAATTTTGGGATCAGAACTGGGCTGAATGAAGAGACTTAGAGAAACAACATGGTCTAGTGGCTAAAGCAGAGGCTTGGGAAGCAAAAGACCCAGGTTCAATCCACCAGAGTGACTGTGTGAACTAGAACAAGTTACATAGCTACTCAGTGCTCCAGTCTACCGATGTATTGTCAAAGTACCAATGGTACTGAATAGTGCCAAAATATGGATGTGTCATTTTGTATAGTAAAGATACACATACAGTACATGCTAAACAATGTACATGCAGATGCTGTACAGCAGACACATGCATGTGCACAAGCACACACACATACCTCACAGGATGAGAAAATCTACCCCACACAATATATAAACTGTGAACTTTTGACCTGCATAGTTCCTGTACTAGGGCCTCTGGAGTCAGAATGATGTTCTGAAAAAAAAGCCTCATTGTTATTGATTAATCTTGATTGAGTAGGACAGTTTTGTTTTCAATGTTCTTCATTTCAGGGTTACAGACTGTTCCATGGTCTGAAAACCTACTCCAAGCTGTGCAAGCCCAATTACAAATATCAACAATGACATCTCATAATTTTTCAAATACAATAGATGCATACTAACATAAGTTGCAGTGAAAAAGAAAAAAATTTCACAACTGGAGATCAAACCCAGGCCCCCTCCTAACTACTTTCCTGGTACTGTGCCACTGTTCTATCATTTACATGGTAAGACAGATGGTTTCTAGAAGAGATGCATGTTAACAACATAAACTGTACTGAGAGGAAAAGCGTGTTCATAACTGAGAATCAAACTCAGGCTTCCTCTCAACTACTGTCCTGGTGCTGTGCCAATGTGATATGATTCCACATGGTGCACTGGAACATTTCTAGAAAGAAATGCATGTTAACGACATGAATTGTAGTGGGAGACGAAAAATAAGTTCATGACTGTGAATCAAATCTAGGACACCTAACAACTACTGCCCTGATGTTCTGCAACTTGCTACCATTTTACATGGCAAGACCCTCGTCTCAGAGGGAGGAAATAGACAAGGAAATGACAGAAGGCATCCTTAGGATGGCAGAAAAAGGGAGATATTGTTGGTGGGGACCTGAACTATGCCAGATGTTAACTGGAGCACCTTTGCTGCAGCCACATGTAGAGCAGGGTCATTCTTGATGCCCTACTGAGTTGTGCCTCAGACAGCTGGTGTTGGAACCCCACTCAGGAGGGAGCAGTCTTAGACCTGGTACTCTCAAATGGGGATGGAGCAAGGATCTCAGATCTAGAAGTGGGTAGCCATCTGAAACAAGTGACCACCAAACAGTGTGGGTCATGATAAACACAGCTGCAGAGTCAAGCCATACGAAAGTGAGATACTGGACTTAAGGAGGGCTGACTTTGTCAAAATGGGAGAGTGCCTTAGAAAAGCACTAGCAAACAGTCAAGAAGGAGGGGCAGAAGAAAAATGGGGAGACATCAAAACTGCCATCACAGAGGCAACAAGCCTTTGTGTGAAGCAAATAAACAAATCAAAATGAAATAAAAAAACACTATAATTCTCAAAAGAGGTGGCGGAAAAGGATAGGGAGAAAAAGATAGCATTCAGGAAGTTTAAGGAAACACAGAAGGAGCAGGATGGAGAACTGTACCAGTTAAAGTAGAAGGAAGTGGGGAAGGCAGTCAGAAAGTAAAGGCCCAAACCAAGGAAAAAATAGCCAAGTCAGTTAAGAAGGGGGAAAAACCTTTTATATTTACATTAGGGAGCAAAGAAAGACCAAGGGAGGGATAGTGAGGCTTAATAAAGGGAGGGGTTGGCAGAGAGTGACAGTGAAAAAATAGGGATACTGAATGAATACTTCTTCTCAGTATTCATAAAGGAAGAGGAGGGGGAGATACCTATTCCAATCTATGGAAGCACTCTGGATAGGGGGTTGATATCAGTCCTTTCACAGAAGAATGGGTTCTGAAAGAACTCCTAAAACTGAAGGTGGACAAAGCAATGGGGACTGATGGGATTCACTCCAGAATTCTAAAAGAACTAATGGGAGAACTAGTGACTCCACTGATTACACTTCTTCACAAATCATTGGAGGATGGTGTGGTACCTAAGGACTGGAGGAGGGTGGATGTGATTCCCCTTCACAAAGTGGGAGCAAAGCAGAGGCAGGAAACTACAGACCTGTTAGCTTGACCTCAGTGGTAGGGAAAATGATAGAAGCACTTCTGAAAGAAAGAATTATTGAGTACCTAGGGACACAGGACCCAAGGCAGCATGGATTCACAGTGGGGAGGTCATGTTAGCATGTTAGATGAAACTAATAGATTTATTTGACTGGGTGACCAAAGTAGTAGACCAGGGAGGGGCTGTGGACATGGCCTACCTAGACTTTAGCAAGGCATTTGACATAGTCACAAACAAAAGATTAATAAATGAATTACTTGCCATTGAAATACTACTAGTTGCTCAAAATAAAGCTGTCACTATGCTGTAGTCTATATTCCACCCAAAAGACAACTGCTGGTTTGACTCACTCCTGCACTGCTTGGGTAGCCTAAGTCTTAACTCTGAAGAAATTGCTCAGGCATTTCAACACCAACTGGCTTGCACTGGATGCCAGCCCTTTTAGAGATACAGTTTCTGACATCCACCTCACTCAGCTTGTCGAGTCACCCACAAGGGTAAACTATAAGACCAGATCAATGACCGTACTGGATTGGGTCCTCTCTAACTGCTGACCACTTCTCCAACACCTATGTACTGATGGTTTAGCGATCATTCCCCTGTCCTATTCTGAAGGGGGACAATAAATTCTCCAAGTTCCCCCACTAGAATAATTACCACCAGGATCCTTACCCGAGGTCACCTGGATCTCCTGAAATCCAACCTTTAACACCTGGACTGGTCCTCTGTCTTCTCTACTTGTGATGTCAACACTGCCTTTGAACAATTTATACTTCAGTTTAATGCTGTGTGTGACAGACATGCCCCATACCGAACACGTAAAATTAAAGAACATGATAACCCATGGATATCCCCAGATCTTATTGATCTCTAGAAAAATTGAAGACTAGGTTTGCTGGCCAAGGCACTTAGCTTCACCTGAGCTCTTTTCTTCTAGGTTGCTTGAAAGGACAGAGCAAAGAACCTTACCAGAGCAAGGAAAAGGATTAAGGCTTCTTTTGGCTAGGCAGATTTACTGTGTGTTATTTTATTTTGTACTCACAGGGATTGCTGTTTTTGCTTAACATTTTATTGCTTTATGTTTCTCTGATTCAAATTGTTGTTGCTGGGTATACCTTCTGCTGCGTTATTACAGGGTGTGCTGACAGGTGTGTGTTTACAGATTACTGCTGTAATCTTCTGATTCAAATTGTCTTTTGCAAGGTATATCTTCCGTTACTACTTTATTTTTCTCTGTAGCAAAGCGTTTCTTACAGGGTATATCTTCCGTGAAATTATTACAGGTGGTGCTTTACAGGTTTTACAGTTTTGTCTATCATTTGGATAAGCATTCAGGGCTACTGCATTTGTTACTGGCTGATTGTTTCTACTCTTACCACCTTGTTGCTTTCGTCCGTGGTTCTTCTTTTTCATCAGGGGAAGGGCCCAACCACCAACCCCCATCCCCAACCACCCCACATTACACTCCTTTTATAGGGTAGCACAGTCATGACATTTCCTGTAGCAAAGCAGGAAGGGGTGGATCAGAGGGGTATCCAAACTGTGACCTCATTTACAGGGGCACTAGTAATTTAACTTGCTATAACAAGTTATACAAAAACAAACAAACAAAATCAAACTTTTTCTTCCATTTTCTTCCTTCTAATTATTCTGACCAGGTTATAAACCAAGCAACTTATCTGGAATGGATATGATTAACTGCAGGTACTGTGGAACACTTTTCAGAAGGGCAGTTTTACAGGATTTAGGACACTGTCCTTCATGCTGGGCCATTGGAGATCTAAGGGCTCAGTTCCAGGCAGCATGGGCAGAGATTGAACACCTCAAATTGCATATTTAAGAAGAAATATATTATAAGAACCACCTCCATTTCCCCAACATCCAACAGATGCACCTCCACTGCAGAGGTTAGTTGGTCCAGGAGGTTGGCTGGTGGTTAGGAGGGGCAAATAAGGGTGCCCCATCACTTGGTGCTCTGTAGCGTATCACTTCCACAAACCATATAAAAACTACAAACAGGTATCTGCCTCTATCTCCAAAATCAAACACAGGGCCAGAGGACACTGCAGAACAAGACACTGCAGCACAGGAGTTAGCACAACAAACTAGCCCAAATCAGGAACCAAAACAAAAAAATAAAAAAAGAAATAAAAAAAACTTCTGATCATAGGAGACTCCTTGATTCGAGGAGCTGATACCTATCTCCAGCCAGGGGTAATGGTCAAATGTCTCCCAGGTACATCAGCAACCACATTGTTAAAATTGTTCAGGAAGCAGGAGAAAACATTGTCATCCTGGTACACATAGGTACTAACAATCTCACCAGCGGTCCATTGTGGAGACCAAGGAACACTTGACAGGCTGGGTGACAAACAATATCCATTTCATCTGGCATCTCTTTCTGTGTGATCCTGCCAGTCTGGGGAGGGGGGCAGATGGACGGAAGGTCAGAGAAGGGGAGATAGGGGAGCTAAACATGTGGCTCAAGGGCTGGTGCCAGGAAAAAGGACACAAATTTGTAGGGAACTGGCAACAGTTTTGGGAGCGAAAGTTCTTTAAATTTGATGGACTGCATCTGACTAAGGAGAGAGTCAGTGCATTGGGCAGAAGTTTGATGTCTTTGCAGAAAATTTAAACTAGCAAATGGGGAGAGGGTGCAGCACCCCATATGTTGAATGGAATGCACCCTCCACCTCAGCTAGTGGTCAAACAGAGTTCAACATGCCTGCAGGTTACTTGCATCACAAATAAGGAAAAAGGTCTGGCTCCCCATATGATGCACAAGGAAATGCCAGACCTTGCCTAACAACTAACACACCAAAATCTGGCCAATGGAAAATCATGTACACAAATGCTCACAGTCTGGGAAACAAGATCCCAGACCTGCAGGCAATAATGACAAAGGCTAAACTGGACATAGTAGCCATTAGCGAGACATGGTTTACCAGTAACCACATTTGGGAGACTTCAGTACCTGGCTATGTACTGTTCAGAAGACACCAAGGTGCAAAAGTGGGGGTGGAGTGGCCTTTTATGTCAATGAAAATATCAAAGCTACAGAAATTCAGAATACACATAAGGAGCCAGAAGAACTGTGGGTCACCCTGGAAACAGGAAATGGGACAGCCATACTAACTGGGGTTGTGTACAGGCCTTCAGACCAGGGGGAGGACATAGACACATTACTGTCAGAAGATATACAAAACATGACAGCTAAAGGGGAGGCTCAGATAATGGGAGACTTCAACATGCCAGATACAGATTGGTCAATACCAGCAGGAACATCTGCCAGAACTAGACACATGGTGGATTCCCTGCAGGGGAAGGGAATCAAACAACTGGTACAACAACCCACAAGAGACATGGCTATCCTAGATCTAGTACTGACTAACAGGGAAAGGATCACAGATCTCCAGGTAGAAGGTCACCTGGGGGCCAGTGACCATCACATGGTATGGCTCAATTTGGCCACTAGAACTAAATCATCCCATACCAAGGCAAAAATATGGGACTTCAGAGGAGCTGACTTTGATAAGATGGCCAACAGAGTTAAGCTAGCCCTGGCAAAAAGAAATACAGGTGAGGGGGTACAGGCAAAGTGGGCAAGCATTAAGGATGCAATACTTGAAGCAACGTCCCATTGTGTTAGAGAGAAAAGGAAGGGCAAAAGAAGAAGAAGAAAACCATTTTGGTTCTCACAACCAGTAGCAGAAAAGGTCAGAGCCAAAAGGTTGGCCTTCAGGAAATATAAGGGAACGCAGTGGGATGAAGATAGGGAGGCATACTAAACTTCCCTAAGTGAAGCAGGGAAGGCAGTAAGGCAGGCAAAGTCCCAAACCAAGGAAATACTAGCACAAACAGTAAAAGAAGGTGAAAAGACTTTCTATAGACACATTAGTTAAAGTAGAAAGTCCAGAAGGGGTATTGCTAAGATCAAAGGGGATAAGGGGGCATGTGAGGAGGAGGACCATGTAAAGGCATCTATCCTAAATAGCTACTTCTGCTCAGTATCTACTAAAGAGAAGGTAGGGCAGGGCCCATAGCTCAGCACCATGGACACAGGGGGGAGGGAGGTGTGCACTAGTCCCTTCACAAAAGAAAGGGTCCTACAAGAGCTTGATAAGCTCAGGGTGGACAAGACAATGGGACCTGATGGCATACATCCTATGGTACTAATGGAGCTAAGAGTGGAACTAGCAGAGCCATTATCAGAATTGTTTAGTGAGTCTCTGAGCACAGGAGAGGTTCCAGAAAACTGGAGAAGGGCTCATGTGATCCCGCACCACAAGAGTGGCAGTAGGGAGGAGGCAGAGAACTACAGACCAGTCAGTCTTACCTCAGTAGTGGGCAATATTATGGAGGCACTCCTTAAGGAAAGGATAGTGCAACACCTGGAATCCATAGGAGCACAGGATCCAAGACAGCATGGGTTTACAAAAGGAAGGTCCTGTCAAACTAATCTCATAGATTTCTTTGACTGGGAAACCAGAGTGGTGGACCAAGGGGGAGCAGTTGATGTCACCTACCTTGACTTCAGCAAAGCTTTCGATACTGTTCCACATAGAAGATTGATTAATAAGCTGGGTAGGCTCAGGGTGGGTCAGAAGTTGGTCATACTGGGTCATAATGTCACATGCTTAATAGCATATGGCATTATGGTTAAACCTGGACCTGTGCGCTCCCCAAGTTGGACCCCCCGGAGTTGAGAATCATTAGTGAGGGGGGGTTGCGGGGGCACAGCCCCCGGTAATGGGGTGTGTGTGGGTGAAGGCCCCCACAGAACAAAGACATGATGCCTCATGGCATTAATCATGCAGAACAATAGTGCCATGCAGCATTATGTCTTGTGACATAATGACCCCTTCTGAAGCTGGTCAACTGGGTGGCAAACTGGTTGCGGGTAGAAAACAGGGAGTGATGGTAAATGGTATACAGTCAGAAGAGATGCAAGTCACAAGTGGGGTACCTCAGGGATCAGTTCTGGGCCCGTCCTCTTCAATATCTTCATCAGTGACATTGCTGATGTACTGGAAGGTAAGGTTTGTCTGTTTGCAGATGACACCAAGATCTGCAACAGAGTAGATGATCCAGATGGGGCGGGCAGAATGAGAAGAGATCTGGATAAACTAGCAAAATGGCCAAAAGAGTGGCAACTGGGGTTTAATGCAAAGAAGTGCAAGATCATGCACATAGGGAAGAGAAACCGTGAAGCCACCAATTAGCTGGGAGGGGAGTTGCTGGCAGTCACAAGGGAAGAAAGAGACTTGGGCATCATCATCATCACCGATGACCTGAAATCATCCAAGCAGACCACTAAAGCAGTAGGTAAGGCTAGGGGGATGTTGGGGTGTATTAGTAGGGGTATCACAAGTCAGAAGAGGGAGGTAATAATCCCTCTTTACAAGACACTGGTTAGGCCCCATCTGGAGTACTGCATGCAGTACTGGAGGCCACACCTTCACAAGGACATTAACCAAATTGAGGCAGTTCAGAGAAGGGCAACCAAAATGGTGCAGAGACTGCATCAGAAAACATATGAGGACAGATTAACAGAGCTCAATATGTATACCCTAGAGCAAAGGAGGGAGAGAGGTGATATGATTGAAACATTCAAACACCTTAAGGGCATTAACAAGGTGAAAGTTTCTAACATGTTTCAATATAAAAAAATAGCAGGACAAGAGGACACAGATTAGAGGGAGGCGAATAAGGGTAATGTGAGGAAGTTATTTTCACAGAAAGGGTGGTGGATGCATGCAATGGCATACCCCAGGAAGTGGTGGATATGAATGCAGTGCAGGGCTTCAAACAGGCATGGGATAGGCATAATGGAGCAATACAGATGACTATGAATAGATAGACCATTCACAGAGCAAAGGCCGATGGCTCATTCATAAAGCAGAAAAGAAATGGGCAGACTGGATGGGCCTTGCGATCCTTATCCGCCATCAACTTCTATGTTTCTATATAAAACCAGGGACTACCTGTGGCACAGGGCCTGGTACACAGGGAAACAGTCTGATGTTCAGCGCTTTAAACAGGCAAGAAACAAATGTACCAGAGCTATCCACATTGCAAAAAGTAACTACTACAAGGAAGCCCTATCTTGTACCTGGAATGAAGGCAGAAAGTTTTTGAGCAATCTTAAAGAAGTTACCGGGAAAGCTTCAAAAACACCACCCTCTATGTTCATCATCAATGGTAAACCTTCCACCGACCCAAGATACATTGCTAATACTTTTAATGACCATTTACAAACCTGAGCAGCGTTCTCCCTCATGACTACTTCTGCCAGACTAGGAATTCTGATTCCTATGGTAATGCTGCACAGTCTCACCCTCGCCCACCATTTTACCTCAGGACCAGCTTGGCCTCTGAAGCTAGGAAATACCTCCACAGGGTTCTGGGTAAATCAGGATCTAGTGGAGACTCTCTGGACCTGAAGTCTGTTGCTTTCGCTCTGGATGAGATCCTTTTGCCCTTAACCTATATATTTAACCTATCGCTTTGACACTCACAATTCCCAAAATTGTGGAAGGCTGCAACAGTTAGGCCTGTGTATAAGAGTGGTGACCGTGCATCACACGGGAATTATCACCAATTTCCATTCTCTCTCACTTGCTAAAGCCTTTAAAAGAATAGTGGCAGACCATCTGATCGAATACCTGGACAAATATCAGCTGCAATGCAAAGAGCAGCATGGTTTTAGGAGTGGGCATAGCACCACAACAGCCTTGCTTGAATTCACAGGCTTTATCTACCATTCTTTTGATCAAGGTCACCTTGTTGGTGTGACCTTTATAGACTTAACCAAGGCATTCGACACAGTGAATCATGCCCTCCTGGTTGATCAGTTATCTGCCATTGGTCTCTCAATTGACTCCATAGAGTGGTTTAATAGCACAACCGCTCACAGCAGGTCATGATTGGGAATATCCTTTCTGATGAGTTGACCTGTCCATTCTGAAAGTCCTCAAGGCTCCATTCTGGGCCCCTCCTGTTCAGTGTATTTCTCAACAAACTCCTGTTTGTCTGCCAGGACCATATGCTGTTGTATGTGGATGATGCTGTTGTCTTCACCAGTGACCCTGACCCCAAAGCACTTGACAGACGGCTACAGATAAACTTTTCAGACATAAAAGATGGTTCCACTAGCATAAACTCATAGTGAACTACAAAAGATGAAAATAATGCCATTGACCAGCCCTTAAAGCAGGCAAAGCTCCTACCGCTATCAATCACTAATGAACTGGGCTCTCCCCTAGAACTGCTGCAGCACTTTAAGTATCTTGGGGTCACAATTGACAGTGCCCTGTCTTATGCCGTCCACATTGACAATGTCGCCAAGGCCATCAGCTCACACATTGGGCTCCTTTACAGACACAAATACAGCCTGACCACTGAAGCCCTCAAATTAGCCATTCAAAGCTCTGTCGTATCACTTATAGACTACGGGCTTGCCATCTATGGGTCAACCACTGAAACATCCCTCCACTGCATCACTGTGGCGCTTAACAAAGCCTTCCAGCTCCTAACTGGCTCCACCTAATTGACCCATACCTGTGACATGTATGCCCAGGCTGAATGGCTCCACTTGAAGGGTAAGCTAATGTATCAGATGTCTCTGGTAGCAAAAAAGTAAGCACTGGTATGATGCACTGGCATTCAAGAACTCCTCACCCCAATCTCCAACCTTAGCAGACCAGAAGTTCTGTCAGCCAGGTATTCAAAATTCCCTGCTGTCATACCTTCCAAGGTCAGAGATCCTTTGCCCACCATACCCCACTCTGGTTTAATTCACCTTACACTGATATCTCTGTGGTACCGACATTGGGAATGTTTAAATGACTCCTGAGACAACATCTTGTTGCCATGGCCAGCTGCAACTGCTTTCACTAGGAGCCCCAACCTTCTTGTTTCTCTATTCCTGGTCCTTACTCCCATTCTGACACCTTGCACCCTCCCTCTTTTACCTTCCTTATCATCACATTTTCCCCTCCTCCACCCTCCCTTTTATATCTCTCACCCTTTCACCACCCCCTACCTCATGCCCTCCCTGCCTACTTCTCCTCTCTGCCTCTCCTTGACTAGGCCTGCTTAGGCCACAGTCTCCAAGGCCTCACTGTCATGTGCCCCTTCTTTCTTCTGCTCCTTGTCTTAGACTTGGGTCTTGGTTGCTCCTCTGGTTCCACCCTTCTTCTATCCTGCCTGCTTATACCCACCTCCCACCTGTGCTCTCTGGGTCTTTCTCAATTCCTTTAATTCCTCTAGTTGTCAATGCCTCTGAAACACACTTTTGACTTGGCCTCATGGGCTGTAACTCTCTAGTGCTTTTTTGACCTTGTACCCCACCCTCAGGATCCACCTCTCCCCTTTCCCCTTTTGTGTCTCTGTCCTGCGCTTGTGTCTCATATAATTTTATTCTCATTTTATGTGAGCCTTTGGTCTACAGTTGTACTATACCATGAGTGTAACCTCCTCCCGATTTACTCTGTACAGTTTTTGCACCATAAGGATTTTGTATAAGTTTTCAGTAGTCTGCCTGTATAAGCTCCCTACCTGATGTGTTTTATGTATTCAGTGAATTGTATGTCTTAACCTACTACTTCAATTGTTTTCTCCTGCCCTATTTCCTCTGATGTGGCACCTACGTGGAGAGCTTTTACCTCAAAGGTGTTAATCCTAGATATAACAAATAAATAAATAAAAAATAACTAGCCTTGGAGTGGGTCCCAGGGTGGTAGCCTGGGTAGAAAATTGGCTGAACAACCACGACACAGGGTAATATTAAATGGAGTCCACTCTGAAGAAAGAGGGGTTACTAGTGGGTTTAGTACTAGGTCAGTCCTTTTAATGTCTTTATAAGTGACATTCTTGAGGGACTGAAAGGAAAAGTATGCCTCTTTGTAGATGACACAAAGATCTGCAACAGGGTTGATACGGAAGGGGGATGCAAAGGATGAAAGCACTTGCACGCGGTTGGAGGAATGGTCAAAAAGTATGGCAGCTTAGATTCAATGCAAAGAAGTGCAAGTAATACACCTGGGAATAAAACCCAGGGGAACAGTACTGGGAATGTTAACAGCAACAAAATGGAAAGGACCTGACATAGTCATATCAGATGACCTAAATGTAAGCAAGCCATGTGAGAAAACAGTAAGGAGGGCTGGGGGGATACTGGCATGTATAGGGAGAGACATCACCAGTAGAAAACAAGAAGTTGTTATCCCTTTGTACAGACAGTTGGTGAGACCCTATTTAGAGTACTATGTGAAGTTCTGGAGACCCCATCTCTGCAAAGGTATAGAGAGGATGGAGGCAGTCCAGAGGAAGGTAACTAAAATGGTGCAGGGTCTGCAATAGAAGTCATATGAAGAGAGATTAAAGGAGCTTAATATGTATACCCTTGAGGAAAGGAGGGAGAGGGAGGACATGATAGAAACTTTCAAGTACCTCAAGGGAATCAACAAAGTCCAAGAGGGTAGCATCTTTCAGAAAAAGAGATGTGTAAGAACAAGGGGACACAATTTGAAGATAGAGGGGGAACAGCTCAGGGGCAATTTGAGGAAGTATTGTTTCATAGAGAGGGTGGTGGATGCATGGAATGGCCATCCTGAGGAGGTTGTGGGATCAAAAACAGTGGGTGAATTCAAGAATGCATGGGACAGACATAAAGCAATTCTGGTGGGGGGTAGGAAGAAGTAGGCTGTTGATTAACTAGGATCTGCAGCTTATCTGATAGGAAGAAAAATGGGCAGACTTGGAGGGCTAAGTGGTCCTTATCTGCCATCAAAATCTATGTTTCTATGTTAAGATAGGAGGTTTCTATAGATAGATGAATTCTAAGAACAAAAACTGTAGTGAAAAATCAGAACTGTTCACACCTGGGAAGTGAACAGGCCCCTTGCATGTATGGTCCTAGTGTTCTGTCACTGTGATATCATTCCACATGGCAAGATGATAGGTTTCTAGAAAGAGATGCATGCTTAAAACATGTAGTGAGAAAGAAAACGTTTACAACTGGGAATCAAACACATGCCCCTCTCATCTACAGTCCTGGTGCTCATCTGTTGTACTATCATTCTACATGTAAGACAGAACGTTTCTAGAAAGAGATGCATGTGAACAATAGAAACTGTAGTCAAAAATATTTTTACATCAGTTCATTGTTCTTAAGTCTGCTTCAAACTTTGCAAGCTTAGTGCTTCAAATCTTGCAAGCTTAGTAAAGGTATCAAAAAATGCTCCTGTCAATTCCTATCCTGACATGACAACTTTCTACCTGCACAAATTGCTGTTCATAGCTAAATTTACTTCTCATATAATTTACTATTCCAATTCCGTACCATCATGGATTGTCACTCAACTGAGTTTCCATCTTAAAAAATTGGGAACAAATTTTTTTAGTTCATGCCATGATTGGAAATGTATCTCTTCCAAAAAATACAACAAATTGCGTGGCTAAAGCATTCATACTACTGATCCTTTGTTGCTAAGCAAGCACACATTCAGCTGTAGGGAAGGAAATTGCAGTTCCTGTGGAGTAGAAGTTAAATCACAAACTGCTAAACAGGTGACTAGAATTCTAATCCCTGTAGGAGATTATAAACTACACATGCTATGGAATAGCTGAAGTCATCCTGACAGGAACATTTCATGTCACCTTTATTAGCATACCTAAAACAAAGTAAAAATATTTGGATACAATTTCAATAAAGTGGCAAAATAGTGGTACTTTGTAAAACTCAAAGAATAATAGTTGATAACCAGTCCCTGTTACAAGATGTGCAACTAGGTCAATGTAAGCAAAGGAGGCAGTATGGCGCGAGTGGGTTAAGGCTCTGAGCTGCAAATCTGGAGACCTGGGTTTGAATCCCAGCCCCCTAGGTGCATATTGTGTGACCCTGAGCAAGTCACTTACTTCCTTGAGCTCCCAGGTTGCACCTGCAAATAAGCTTTCAGCTTAGTGTGTCTCACCTGGTAAAATAATTGGTAAAAAAATAAACTGAAGTAGGGTACAGAGTAACATTTTTTTTGGGGGTGGGGTTCTGAATATTATTTTTTTATCATATTTTTACTTAGATTTGAGTTTTTAACATCACTTACAGCACATTTACACATATAAGCCAAAGCAAAAATATGACATACCATAATTGTACAATTATCATTTATACTATATAAATTGGACAATTAATTAAATGAAATATTACAGACAAACATTCAGCCCTTACATTAACTTAAAAAATAAAAGAGAAAAAAGGCAAAAAAAAGCAACACTGCTTAAAAGTAAAACAATATCCCATACATGTCATTTTCTATTCATTTTACTTCCTTAATAGTAGGTTTTGCATAGGTGGGGGGAGATAACTTAAGAGTTCTCTAGAAATTCATCATAGCAGATCAATTCTGCAAAGTCAATTCCATAATCATATCTACTATGTCTTTACCTTCTCTAGTTGCCTTGTAATGGAGAAAGGACAGCCACCTGCCCTGGAATTTATCTACCTGAAACTGGAGCTTTGCTGTAATGTGCTTCATTTCCATTATTCTGAGACATACGGCATGCCAAGAATCCAACGTAGGAAGTTTTGGAGAAAGCCAACATATGGTGATGGCCTTAAGGGCTGCCGCTACAAATATATTATGCAAATAGTGATGTGACTTAGTTGATAAAGTAATTTGGGGGTGGGGGGAGTCCAAAAATCCCATATTGTATTTCTTTGGGGGGCACTGTGGTCAAAATCTGACCCACTGTGTCATTAATCACTTCCCAAAAACTCCCCAGTTCCAGGCAATCCCAGAAAATATGCATGTGGGTGCCTTTATCTGGGCAACCTCTCCAGCATAACTCAGATGTGTGCTTGCCAAAATGTTTGGTAACCACTGGGGTACAAAAGGAGCAGAGTGTTACTCTCCATCTAAAGTCTCTCCAAAAAGGAGAAGCAGTGGTAGAACTTATCGCCTTCCAAATCTTACCCCAGTCTGAGTCGTTCAGTCTTACCCCTGCTTTCTTAGCCCATTTCTCCTTGACATTGGTCAGTTGATCAGGTTCTGAGGTCGCCAAAACCTTTATTATCTTGGAGACCCTGCTCTTCATGGTCTGGTTGTGAGCTAAGTTAGTTAAACATTCCTGAAGGGAGTTGTGTGTCATACTGAGTTGCGAGCCCTTATTCTCATCCATTAAATAATGTCTAATTTGTAAAAACTGAAAAAAAAATCTCTGTGGGGCAGACCAAACTCCTTCTGTAACTGTTGGAAAGGCTTTAGTGTCTCTCCATTATATAGTTGACCTAAAAATCCCATTCTGGCCCAATGTCTGAATTCTATATCCTATTGTAGGGTTAAAAAATCCAAACAGGCTTGTAGTGGGGTTGTGGTTCTCATTCTCATTGATAAATTAAACCTATGACATATTTCTTCCCAAGAAACCTGCAGGACAGTGGTCCATTTATTATCAATTGACAGTTTTGAAATCCCTCCTTGTCCATATATAGTATATCTCTCATGTTTGGTATTGCTAATAGTTTGTCTCTATGTCTACCCACAGTGGATAGTCAGAGTCTGTCATGAAAGAACAAGGGCCTGTATTTGAGCTGCCCAGAAATATACATGAAAATCTGGCATCCCCAGCCCTCCCCGATCTCTATCTGTGGAAAGTAATTTCCATCTTACCCGAGGTGTCTTTCCTCCCCATAAAAAATTTGAAATTGTATTTTTATGGGCTTTCCAGAACAACTTGGGGTTTGAGAGGTATGGACATAAATAGGAAAAGGCATGGTAGCACATTCATTCTTATGCATTCCACCCTACCAGAAAGGAATAAGGGCAACTCTTTCCATCGGATGCAATCTGCTTGTATTTCTTGGAGCAGTCTAAGGCGATTCATCTGATATTGCAGTTTCAGCTCTTGAGGAATCCATATTCCTAAGTATCGAAATCTGGACTTGGCCCATTTAAGTTGACCCATATCCAGAAGTACATGTCTTTAATGACCCCCTATTGGAATAATTTCTATCTTAGAGTCATTAATTTTGAATCCAGAGACCTCCCCAAACTGTTTTAAGAGATACAGACTTTTGGGGATGGCCTTGTTGGGGCCATACATACAGGACAGGTTCATGCTACAAGGAGATTCTCACTTCTGCCTCCCAACTCTAATTCCTTGAAACATATTTGTTTATCATTGCTGCCATGGGTTCCATACGAGTGCAAATAAGAGGGGAGAGGGGCAGCCCTGCCTCATCCTCGTCTTATTTCAAAACTGGTGAGGTGATCCATCTACTTTAATTTGTGCTCTTAGGTTTCTATATAGTTTTCTATCCAGTTACATTTTTCTCCAAAACCAAACTTTCTCAAGGTACCATTTAGGTATTTCCAATCAAGGCGGATGAATGCCTTTTCAGCGTCTAATGAGACTACTGCTTGCACTTTCCTGTCTTGGGGGGGGGGAGGTTTGAGGATGGGGCATTAAGAAGGAGCTGAATGTTATCCTGGATGCGCCTGTTTGAAAATAATCCTTTCTGGTCAGAATGTATTAGAGACTGTTATCCATTGTCCAGCACTCCTGAAAGGTTCCCCCACCTTGTGGACAGCAACTTATGTAGGTACATGTACTAATCTTAGGACGAAGACACATCATATAAGCATAAGTGCCAGGATCTGTGTTTTATTATGCTATATTATGTTTTACCAGTATGTTTTAGTCATGAGAAATGCTTTTGGCTAGATTTCTTACTGTATTTTCATATGCAAGGAAACAGTGCAACAGTATCTTTAGTACTTGTGCACTACTACAATTGCAACTGACCTTGGGGATTATAGAGATCCCATTGTTTGTTATCTTCTGCAAGCCATGCAACTTTTCATTCTAGTTAGGATGGTTACTCAGACCACTTGTTTTCATCCAATTATATACTTTTTATGTATCTTCTTTCGCCGTTGCTATAGTTATTATCAAGGTATAAAACTCTTTGTAACGTGTAGTTTCTCTGAGAAGAGAGAGAGACTGCATTGCCTAGGTAAGGAAAACTGGTATTCTTCCAGTGATCACACTGTTATTTTAGTACGTCTGTATTGCTAATCTGTAATAAATTTCATTTATTACATGAGTACCACTTGTATGTTGTCTCTTCCTTTTGTGACATTCCATCAAGAACCTAAGAAGGTAATTTATTACCCAGTTACATTTGGCAACTGTGTGCAGTTTGGAAGGTACAAAGGAAGATTCACATTCAATTTATTTTGAATGTTGAGTAGTGCAGTGTGATTTTCATCTACTTGGACCTTCTCATGCTTACAGTGGTAGTGATTGTGGTGGACCCACATTGTCTTGGTCTCAGGCGTGTTAGACCCACACCGGACCCCTTTACACTCCCTCTGCGAGTGACAGCATACCACTTTGGCATCATCGTTCACCCATCAGGGACCAGAAGGCAATTGGTGATGGTGCCAAGGCATTTTGACCAGTTTTCCAACTGCTTATTTGTTTGTTTATATACCCCTTATTTGTTATGTCTGACTTGTGCAGAGAACTGAGACTCAGTGTCTCAAACTATTATACCTCACATCCCGTGGTGGATGGACAGATTTCATGCTGGACATGAAATCTGCTGAAAAACCAATGCTGCTAATATCAGACCATTACTTAGAATCCAAACAGGAAACCAAGAAATACAACCTTAAAGGTCTTTTGGTTGCGGCTCTACATACTGCTGAGAGTCTCATAGCGAGGTGTGCCTCCCATGAACTGCAAAATGGGTCTCTAAAAAAAGAGATGGGATTGCAGGCATTAGAGTTGCTGAAAAAGGAACAGAAATTAGTGGAGAAGAAACAGTCACTCTATGATGCTAATTCCAGACTACTGCACTGTACTGAGCAAGAGATATGTTTATTGAGAGATGACTGTGAAAGGTTGAAATGTGATAAGAAACAGTTAACTTATTTGAATGATATTTTGAGCGATATGAATGAGACTTTGAGAGATGAGAATGCTGAGTTGAAAGAGGATTACAAGCGTGTGAGTTGTGAGTTGGATAAGGAACTAAGGGAAAACGTCTAATTGGGCACCACGTATAGAGTGTTGCAGAGAGAGGTTGAGAGAAGTATCGAGTAGGACACTGCAAAAGTCTGTCACAAGAAGCATAGACAAACTATGGCGAAATTGCGTCATCAATGGGAGGTTCCTGCCGGCCATTTTTAGGCCATGAATGGGTGTCAGTATACGCCCATTGAGACTGCGTCATCTGACGATGGCGACTCTGACTTTGATGACGAGGCATGCCACATCACATGCAGGTCCAACCCCCGTGGTGTAGCAACTTCTGCTGGCCATCCGCAAGATAGCGCTGATGTTGGCACGCACACTGCATCGCCACATCTACATAAAAATGGTGGACGTCATGTACAATGCCAAGATGGCAGCCCCAATAGCACAGGTGGAGGACCTGTATTCCAAAATGCACCTCCTCTTGCCCCTCTCACTAGGGGATGAGTTGAGATTTGCAACCTAATTTCAGAAGCTTATCAGTAAGATTACCATCCCTGAGGATCAAAAGAAAGCCATCCAGGAGCAAACTGACAAAATGGTAAAAGACAGTGTTAATCAGGATCACGCAGACAGGGCAGTTGCTGTTGTGGTAGCGGAAGCTTCACCCTTGACATGGGTGCGTTTCACAGCGCTGCATGCCGGATGGACCCCTTCTGTCTGCCGGGCTGCCTTCCTCGCTGCACTGCCCGCTGTTCACCAGACCGAGGTACGCTGCAGAAACCTGACTGTCCAGAACCATTGACTCTGCCTGCTGACGGGCTGCAGTTCTTTAATTCTTTGCTACTGCTGTTTCCTCTCAGGACCTTAAGCTAATGTTATATTCTGATTGTGGTACTTGTTAAGTCTCTCAAATTATCTTGTAAACCTAACTTAACGCGAACCTAAGCTTGTTTACAGCAATTTTGCACTGTAAGGGTAGTTTGAAGTGCAAGTTCATTTAGGCTGCAGGTTTGTAGATTGTAAAATCTTTTGTTTTAAGGTCCAGTGGTAAGCTACCCTGGATCAGAAAGTAAGTTTAAAGTGTTACAGTTTTTCTGTTTAGACCAGATTCCATTTGGGTCACAGTTGTAAGCTTTGCCTGCAAATAATTCAATTTCTCTTTCACTTTCTGTCCTTCTGTCTCCTTGCTGCTTGAATTTTAACGCCCATCCCCATCCCCACCTCCAGCCTTTATTAAATACTCCCTCCCTCAGCACAACTTCCAGCAATGTTCATCCTCCCTCTCTAATATTGCAACCTCTTAAAGATACAGAGTGCAGCTATTAGGCCTAACACTTGTTCTGTCTTGCCTTTAAAGACATTTTCCTATTTTCACCACCTGCTTGCCTATCAGCATTATTTAGTTCCTGCTCTGCTATCTGCTGTCCCAATGCCTTCAACTACTGCAAGCTGCTGAGAGAGGAGGGAGGCATGGGTGACCTACACCGAGGATCCCTCAGTGCGCTAGTTGTGGTGATCTGTTCCTTTGGGGCCCTACCATACAGGGTGTCCTGGTTTTCCCTTTACAGGTTTCCAGGAGCCCTGGTTTGCTCCTTTTCTAGGTCTACAGTTGCCTATAATCTGTGGGGGTGGTTACTACTGTCCTTACCATGGAAGAACTGGAAGCCACCTCTCCTATGTTCAGGAGGGGATGGCAGGTTGGTTTTACGACACTAATAATTATGATGCTGGCCCTGGGGCTAGTCCTCCTTTATTGTGCTACCTCAACTCCTAGCCTATTTATTGATCCAGGGTTGTGGCCCTCCTCCCATGATGATACTGATTTCTCCTTTTCCAACCAACTTGTAACTAAGGTAATGCACTATGGTACTGTCCTTAGCCTTGACACTAGATGCCTTATGTGTACGGTCAGGGTGAAGAAAGTCCGAAGCATGCACAGGCCTGGAGGTAGGCCACTCATAAGATTGTTCCTCCCCTGGCTAGCCCTACTCTCACTTCTCATGGCTGGAGATATTGAGCTCAATCCTGGGCCATCTAAGCTGATCTCTAATATTCCCACCACCTGGAATGGGAATAAGGTACTAAAAATAGTGCATATGAATATTAGGAGCTTGCTTCCTAACCGAGATGATCTCCTAGCGTGGACTGAGCAATACAAGCCAGACATCCTAGGGATAACTGGACTTGGCTCAAACCCTCGATTCCTGACTCTGCCTGCTTCCTAACAGGATACAGTTCATCTGTCTAGACAGGACTGGGGGTAGGGAAGTGGTAGCACTTCATCTACTACAGATCCCATCTGAAAATCTCCCTGGTGGCACAGAGTAAACCTGATCATCCACCTTGTGAGTTTCTTCATGTGCTCCTGCTGCTGGGCGATGCTAAGAAGCTGCACTTGGTGTGCGCCTATAACCTCCCTGGGGGGGGTCTGACAGGACTCACTTACCTCTTAGATGCAGTTAGGCCCAGTATAGGTGACAATGAACTCATCATTATGGGTGATATCAACATGAACTGGGAGTGTGGCAATATTAGGAAATGAGAATCACAACTTGCCTGCCTACTCCTTAACCAACTAATCCATGACACGATGAGACAGGCAGCCAATGGTTCCTCAAGTTCCCTGCTGGACTGGATCCTGACCAACTGGCCGGAGAGGATTGCCTCATCAGGCACGCTATCAGACTCCATATCTGACCACTCCCCGGTATACTGTGTCTGGAAAATCCCTTCCCCTAGAATTCCACACAAAATCATTCAAGTCAGAAAATACTCCAGTTTTGACCCTGAGGCTTTCCTGGCCGATCTAGGACATACTGACTGGACCAGGGTGCTTGAAGCCTCTGACCCCTCAGTGGCAGCCTCCTGCTTCATACATTCCTTTGGTGTTCTCCAAGATAGACATGCCCCCAGGGTCACCCGGAGGGTGAGGGGAACAACCACCTTCTGGCTGAATGGTGACTTACTTGCCCAGATGCGGGAGAGAGACAAATGATGGGCAAGTACTAAGGATTCCAGAGATCCTGCTAATCTCCTGAGATATTGGCAACTCAGGAATCAGTGTAAAAAAGCCATTAGGGCTGCCAAAAGTAACTTCTGTAAATCGGCACTACTTAGCTCTGTCAGAGATCCTAGGGGGTTCTGGAGGAACATTAAATCCTCATCAGTGGGCCCTCTCACTTGGGTGTCGTGGACATGATTATTGATGGAGTCTCGTGCAATAATCCCCACACTATAGCTGACCACCTCAATCTCCACTTCTCCGACCTTCGCCCTCACCTCGTCCACGTACATCGATGGGGGTCGCCGCTAATATCCCTCCGATGCAGAGTGAACATCCTCCTCGGAGAGTATTTAGTCTTAAGGCCGTGTCTGTCCTTGATGTTCGGAACCGCTTGGCTGCCCTCTCCCAGCACTCCAGTGCAGGGCCTGACAACCTTGAGCCCAGGCTTCTCAAGCTGGGAGCAGCTTACTTTGCCCTTCTGATTGCCCATATCTTTAACCTATCCCTTAGCTTGGGGATAATCCCTGACATCTGGAAGGAGGCAAGGACAGTCCCTGTTTTGAAACAGGGAAATCCCAAACTCCCTGACAACTATCGCCCTATTGCTGTTCTACCATCCCTTGGTAAACTCCTGGAAAAGGTTGTGGCAGAGCAACTCTCGGAGTACGTGGATACCCATGAGCTGCTTTCTGGGGCCCAACATGGTTTCCAGAAGGGTCATAGTACCACTACTGCCCTGATTACTGTAACCTCTAGTATTAGATCCACCATGGATCAGGGCAAACTGTCAGGTGCTATATTTATTGACTTGTCAAAAGCTTTTGACCTTGTCAACCATGACCTACTGGGGGAGCAGCTCAGGGCTCTCGGGTTCTCTCCGCATGCCATGAGTTGGATGATGGGCTACCTAATGGGTAGAAAGCAGCACACCTGCTTTAACAAGGTCCTCTCGGAGCCTAGGGCTGTGACCATGGGAGTTCCCCAGGGATCGGTACTTGGACCTCTCCTATTCTCACTTTTTATTAATCAACTCCCACGGGTGACCTCTCATTGTCAAGTCACGCTTTATGCAGTTGACCTTGTGCTAGTGGCCCATGCTCGTAATGCTGCTGACCTTAACCAGTGCCTATCTAAAGACTTCAGCAGAGTCTCGGCCTGGATGCCAACCATAGACTGGTATTGAATCCTAACAAAACTCAGGCCATGCTCTTGGTTCCATGGCTAGTTAAAGCCCCATCAGCTATGCTCAAAATAGCTTAGATGGAGGCCCCTGTTGCCAACAGCGAGCTCAATTAAATATCTTGGGGTCACCTCGACCCACAACTTGACATGGAAACCATATCCAAAACATCTGCAGAACCACCAGGTGTAAGCTTGGCCTTGCCTACAGGGCCAAATACAACCTGACTCTGGGAGCGAGGCTGGCACTTGCGAGGGGAGTGCTTCTCCCCTCCCTTAGTTATGGATACCACCTATTTGCCAGGTCACCTCAAATCCATCTTAATCGGTGGAACACGGCATATAATGATATCTGTCGGTTTGCACTTGCTGCTCCCAAACTCACCCACCGATGTGAGCTCTATGACAAACTCAGCTGGCTCCCCCTGTGGAATTCCTGATCCTTGGTGTAGGAAACTTCACCAGGAAAGTGCTTGCCACAGGCATACCATCGGGACTGGTGCATCTCCTCCCAAAACTGGACGCCATCCCCTACCAGCTCAGGTCACAGACCACCGAGTTGCTTAAAGTTCCCCCTACTTATGGGGGATAGTGACTTTGCCGCTTTTGTGCCTAGGCTCTGGAACTCCATTCCGGACTCTGTTCGCTCTGCCCCTTACCATGGGACCTTTCGCTCCTCCCTGTGGTCCCACCTAAAACAAACGACAAGATGTGACTGCTCCTAGTCTCTGTAATGTAATACTCTGCAGTCCACTATTGTCCACTCTGAGTCCATGATGGTCTATGAAATATGTATTCAGTGATTCTAATGTCTATCTATGTCCTGTAACAATTTGTACTATGTGTGGCAGTATCTCTGCCTTTATACAAGCGTTGTTATAGCTGTTTTTTACTGTATCACGCTGTTTCTCCAGTGTTGCCATGTATGTATACTGTATGTTTTGTGCTCTCCCGGGTAGTTCCTGAAAATAGGCATACTACTTGTCTAGTGTACTTACCCGGTAAACAAAAGCTAAATACATAAATAAATAAAGCTGTGCTTCATAGAGCCATGGAGCGTATTGAAGTGGAGTGCGATGCATACACCTCCAACCCCTGCAGGTCTCTCATTCTGTCCAGCAAATTGCACAGAGCATCAGACAGATGGGCCCAACTTACAATCTCATTTGCCATTTGGAGAAAGTGCACTCCCTTTGTGAGAAGCTCTCTCTCTCTAACCCAAGTACGAGGTTTAAGTCTTACGACAAACAGTTGAACCTACCCTCTGGGTTAAGCTCTCAAAGACAGCGCATAGCACTGAGGATTGCACCTTTCATGAAATTGCCACTGCACTCTTACCTGCAAATTCCCTGGGTGTTGTGGGAATACGCTTGGCCTACAAGGTTAAGCAAGGTGCAAAAGAAAGCCCAGCCACCCATCACCAACAGCTGTGGCTGGCTTCAAAAATTGGGCAAAGCCCTAGCAGATGAATGATTCGATATGGATCAAATTGAGTACAAGGATCTATACATCTGGAACATGTATCCAGCCTTATAAAAAGTCAGACTCAATATTTATCCATACACTGATGAGTTTACGGAAAGCCTCACTAAAACAGAGAGCTTATCAAATCTATCTCTGTACCCTTTCCTCTAGCAAATCCAACAAGGTAGCTGCAGTACAGCCTGCCCCTGATGCCCCTACCCACTGTATGGTGGAGGGAAACAATCAGAAAAATGACGCTCCTTCTGCTGACAAGCAGTCGCACGGGGGAGGCAGAACTACAGAAATAACCAGAAAAATAGGGATAACAGAGGCAATTGGAAAAATCCAAACACCCAGCAGAATAACCAGAACCAATACCAAAACAGTCCTAGCTATCGATGGATCAAAGAAGAAAATGAGACCCTCCACAAGTTGCTGGAGGAAATTTGTGCCGAGAGGGAAACTACAGCTACACTGACTATAGCTGCCCTGGCCCCAGCCACCGAACGTACGGGCAGCTGAGTTAATCCTTTCCTAGCCCCCGCCATCACACAAATGAATGGCCATGGAAATCCTTTTGTTACATTGGTTACTGGCCAGGCCAATGCAACATCCAAGGAGGAACCACTCGTGCAGGCCACCACAGTGCCTGTGACATCAGAAGCACACTTGTACCCAGTGCAAGACATACAAGAGGCCGTGAAAGACCCTGCAGGCTTTCAATTTCAGGATCAGGATAATAATGCTGATTCTCAGAATACTGATTGACAATTACAGGACCCAGTCCAGATTGTGAGTAACCTGATTGTTGACACAAACAGATGGCCTTGCCTATGTTTCTCAGTGCTGTCCCCGTAGAGAGAAAGTATAGTCTCCGTGAAAGAACACTCTTGGCAACCTACTGGGCTGTCAAATATTTCATGTACATAATTGGGTATGCATCCGTTGTCTTGCATACCTGTCACATGGTATCCTGTGATATGGGCAAGTAGCAAGTGGTAGCCTGCACAAGCAGTGGCCACTTGAGACCTGCCTGAGATGAGGTGTGGGCTTGGCAATTGGATGGGGTGGAGTGAAAAAGTGACAGGATGTCACAAGCATATACACGTGGGGTGGAGTGAGCCCACTGAACATGGGGTGGGAAGGTTTGTGAGGGGTGGTGCCACGGGTTGCCAGTGAGCTGGCATCATGGCGTGGTGGGCTGGGTGCTGGCCTGGGGTGGTAGGGATGCAGGGTTTGGGACTGGGCACTGGTAGTTTTTGTTGTGCCAGGCCTGAGACAGTGTTTCTTTTTGTTTCAATATGCACCCCCTGACATGCACCCCTGGGTTGAGAATCTTAATTTAGAGAGTGGGGGAAGCAATAAAACAAGTTATTTGCTCCCTTTCCTTGCGCCGAGTTCAACATCACGAAATTGAATTTCGGTGCCGTGGGGTTGCGATGAGGGAATTCGGCATTCCGAATTCGCCCTTATCACATGGAACCCTGTCACATCACAAACAACTTCTTACTTTCAGACAAAGTAAAACATGGTTCAGTTTCCAACACCAGAGTCACCCACTGGTCTTTGCTTTTGCAGGACAGGGTAATCAAAGTACTACCTGCAAAACTGCCATCTATCTTGTCCCATGGCCTACTCTACACAAGTAAGCCCCACGACTGTGCACTCCAGTCTCCTGACATACCAGAGCCAGGACCATTCTTACTGGCTACTCCAGATGTTCTAGTGGATACCAGCATGTATCATGTCTTCACAGATGGCTCTGCCTCCTATGTGGTGGGAGAACAGGTAGCAGAATTTGGTGTGCTCATAGTAGACCAAGATGGCAATTTTAGATGCATGTCAAGGAAGTGTACAGTCATTTCCTCACAGTATGCCAAATTGGCAGCTGTGGCCTGTGCTCTAGAAGTTATGCCCCATGGTGACAAGGATGCCATTATCTTTGTAGACTCCAATTGGGTCTGCTCCTCCCTTACTGAGTTCCTACCATTCTGGGAGAAAAATAACTTTACATCCTCTGATGGCACACCTGTCAAATACAGGGATCTGTTCATGTTCATACACACCCTGACACAACAGTTTACTCATAAACTGTACATCCACAAGGTAAAGGCTCACTGTAAATCTAACCCTTGCCATGAATATAATAAATTGAGTGGACTCTCTTGCCAAAGCAGGAGCTCAAGGGTGGAAGGCATGGTCAATGACTCACCCAGTAGCTTTGGCAGCCATTTTCTTAGCTGCCAACACCAGATAGAAACCACAAACAGACCTCCACTAGACCTTTCTGCTGAACAGAAATCTGACCCAGAACTAAAGGATGTGTTCAAATACCTGGACAAAGGAACTGAACAGGAACTACCTATTGGTAGTCCATACAAGAGACATTCTGGCAACATACACCTGTCTCATGATCAGAAATTGATCCTGTATAGGAAGGATGATACAGGTCACAACTGTGGGTTGTACCACAATCTTTATGAACCGAATCCATCCATATGGTTCATGACACTCCCACTGGTGGACACCAGGGGACAGATAACACCACCCAGAGACTTAAAACCGTCATCTGGTGGCCTGATATGACCAAGGATGTAGAGCACTATGTGGACAGCTGCATTGTGTGTGCCCAAAACAAACCAATTTCAGTGAAAAGAAATGCCAAACTGTTGCCACAAAGGCAATCTGGACCATGGAATGTGATACAAATCGATTTCATAGACCCACTAACCAACCCCAGCAAGAACACCAAGTATGCACTTGTCATCATAGATTTGTTTTCTAAGTGGGTAGAGGCATTCCCCACTAAAAATAGCATAAATACATCTGCCAAGATCTTGGTGGATCAATTGCTCTCAGGTGGGGCCTACCCTTAAGGAAGACTCAGACCAGGAAGCAGTTTTACAGCTGAGCTGATGAAGAAGGCACTCCAAATGCTTGGAGTAGATCAGAAATTCCATATCCCATACCATCCTCAATCCTCAGGCCAGGTAGAGAGAGCAAATAGAAGAATCAAACAGATGTTATGCAAATTCATAAATGACAATCTCAAGGATTGGGATTCCCTCTGGCCTTTACTACTGATGGCAATCAGGGGCACTCCTGCAACAACTTCCCTGTGCACACCACATGAAGTTATGACTGGTAGAGCCATGAGATTACCTGAGCACCTGTTGATTGACCTCCACACCCCTACAGCGGATAGGGTATCCGTGGACAAATATGTTGAAAAA
Organism: Neoceratodus forsteri; assembly: GCA_016271365.2. Taxonomy (NCBI): domain Eukaryota; kingdom Metazoa; phylum Chordata; order Ceratodontiformes; family Ceratodontidae; genus Neoceratodus; species Neoceratodus forsteri. Next base: position 510,686,755 of record CM028134.1, on the reverse strand, counting down.
CCTGGTGATGACATCATGAAGACACACCTGTTTGCTGGAAATCATATGGGTAAGGCTCAACAACAAGCAAAAGCCCATTTTGATAAGCATGCCAAAGAAGTCAACTGGCAAGTTGGAGATCAAGTCATGCTTCTGCAATACAAACCACTGGCTCACTCATTTACCAACAAATGGGAAAGCCCATATCCCATTGTCAACAAACTCAGCCCTACTATATATCAGGGCAGAGTTCAGCAACAGCAACAGAAACAGACCACCGACAAGTGCTTGGCCAGGTTCATGAATCACATCAGTGAGACTATGGATAGAGGAGAGCTCACTGGTGCTGTTTTTGTGGACCTGTCCAAGGTATTTGACCTTGTTGATCATCACCTGCTGCTCAGAAGCCTAGCTGACTATCATTAGAATGGGTGGAAAGTTATCTATCATTTAGGGAATTGAAAGTTCTTTATGAGGGATCAGTGTCAGAGAGTAGATTATTAGAAAAGGGAGTACCCCAAGGATCAGAATTGGGACCCTCTTTTCCATATTTGTGGATACAATACCAAGCAAATTAGCTAGGACTAATAAAATTCTATATGCAGATGATATGATATAATATTATATAAAAGTTCAAATTCTTTAGATAAAATAGCTCAGGATTTAACTAGTGATTTTCAGAACTTGGAAAATGCTTGTTGAATTAAAGTTAGCTTTGAGTATTTCAAAACTAAGAGTATGATGTTTGGCTCTAAACAAAAACTGATAAATTAGGGAGTTATAAATTGTTGATAAAATGGAATTCATTTAGAACAAGTACAATATTTTAAGTATTTGGGATTGTACCTGGATTCAAATTTAACTTTTCATATCATATATTGAATTTAACAAAATTTATAAATAAGAAATTAGGGGTGTTATTTAGATTTCAAATTGTGTTAACATTACAGGCAAGAAAACAAATAGCTCAAAGTATATTACTTTCTCAACTGAATTATAATTAATTTTTGTTTACAGCTTTGTCTAAACATGTATTAAATAATCTTACTGTGACATTTCATAGCATTTGTAGGTTTGTTTATAAGTTACATTATAGTACTCATCATTGCACATTGTACCAGGTTTCTGGGTTATTACCACCAAGTCTTAATTCCATTTATTCCCTTTGTTGTGTAATAGATAATATAATGAGACAAAAGGATTTGTCCCCTTTGTATCCATTGATATATTTTAGGGAAGTTTCTAGGAACTTGAGATGAAATACTACCCTAGTTTAAATTTGAAAATAACGAAAACAAAAATGGGTGCTCAAGCTTTTTCAGTTCAAGCCCCCAAATACTGGAACAATCTTCCATCTGCAATTAGATCTGGGAACAGTCATAATTCCTTTAAAATTAATTTGAAGCATCATATTTTGAATAGTATACAATGTCACTGCTATTTTTAAATGGTTGTATTATTGATGTATGCTTATTTGTACGTTACTACTTTGTATTGTTTGTATTAAGTGAATGTAGAAGTTATCTTTTTCATCTGATTTTACATCTTGTGACTGTATTTCAGTCCCGGGTCACACATGAAAATGGACCTTGGCTCATATGTTTACCTGGTAAACAGAAAAAAATAAATCAAAAAAATATATAAATAAAAGTGGTTCCATGCTAATCATCTCAAGTTGTATAAAGGTGACTAATTACTTTTCTCAATCCTTTTAGGGCAGAATAGTACCCATCAATTAACAATCCTTTTCTGTTTCTTTCAGATATACTGGCAATATGGCTGTCTTGCACCTCCTCATCCTGGTGGGACTACTTTCTTTGACTTACTCTCAAGATAAACCTCTTATGACTGAACACAAACGATGTATGGCACATTTGCTTGACAAACTTGAGCATTCCACTAGAGATGCACCCATCTCCTGCCCCCAGGGAGTATGTATTGACATACCCAATAAATTGATTACTGTTAAGGAAGGCTCAGATGCCTATCTTAATGCCATTGGTTGTATCTCCAGACAAATCCACATTGCAGATAGAATGGGAAACTGATTTTAATGGTTACACACTTCCTGTAGCACCTTTATCTAAAGGAACTTTTCATGGATGGCTCAACACAGGATTGCACCAAACAGTACCTCTCTATTCAACATGCTTCTTCTAGACATCCTGGTCTCTATAACTTAACTGCCTTAACTCATTGTCTCCACAGGAGCTTTCAGTTGCAGCACTTGTCTTCTGTATACTGTTAACAGTTAATCCTGGGCCTTTCTAAGCAAAATCAAGCCATAATTGGCATGCCGCAAACAAATGCTTATAGCACAAAAACCGTAAGTGCTAGACACAGAGTATGAGTGGCAAAATTGTTCAGCATAAAATTACCTTTCCATCAGTGGTATGCAAGGAATAGCAGGTAATTTAGTTTTATTTCTGTGCTGGCCAAAGCAGCAAAGCAAAATATTTTTTCCACTGAAAAATGCACCATAAACCTTTTTTCGTTGGGGAATATGTAACATATCAACACCAAATTAAGCATCCAGACATTAGATGTAATTTTAATAATTTGTTTGTAAAACAACAGCTATTTATGTAGTATTAAACATAATTTTCCCCCATTTGAGTCAAGATGTGTTGGTGAGGTTTGAGGGACAAATCTGAACCATACACACCATACCATAAACAAATGCATATAACTCCTAAAGTGTACATGATATACACAATGTATCAGTGGCAAAGTTGTTGCACACACAATTGCCTTTCCAACGGTTCTATGCAATCAACTGTACTCAATTCAGTTTTTGTTTTATACTGGCTGAGATACCCAGAATGTGTGTTTTCTTCAAAGTGCTTAGGTGGTTCTAGATGGACAAAATGTCATAAACAAATATGAATAACTCCCAAAGTGAACATGATACATACAAAGTGTCAGTGGCAAAGTTGTTCAGCAGAACATTACATTTCTAATGGTACTATACAGTCAATTCTAATCAATTCTGGCTGGCAAGTAATATTAAAACATGTGAGTGACTTCTCCAGACGTTTCTAGGGCACACAGGAAGTCTGTAGGTGACTTCTGTAGGCATTCTGGAACACATTGCAGTTAGATTTTCTGACACCTACAGGCGTTACTAGGAGGTAATGAGTTAATAGATTCTACCTTTTGTGACTGCCTCACCTCTGAGGAATTACAAGATTTCTGTCTTCACAACTATATGGCTACTGAAGCTATGTTTCTTTCTGAGGTCCCACCCACTGAAGAAGAACTGACTGAACATCCTCCTCAGGAGCCTGGTCCTCCTAGTGGTTTGACCACCACTTCCCTTCCAGGAGCTTTGATCAACAATATACAATTCATGCATGTTCTGGTCATTTTTAATCTTACACATTGGAATATGGTCAAGTTTGGTCTCTGTCACACAACCAACACTTTTTAGTATGAGGCTTCTAGACATTGTAGCTGCTTACCAAACTTGCACAAATGATCCGGTTAGTGAATCTCATGTTACTCAACATGCAGGAGTTTTTAGACCTGCACCTAATGTTAAAAGTAAATCTCACACTAGGTGTGATACTGCAGATGTTACTGATGCAGCAGTCACTGTCTCTGGCCTTTTTGGTTCAGGAATGTCTATCTGGAATAGAGCAGAGATAGCTGCTATTAAAGCATAAAAACACATAACTTTCAACAAGCTATTAAAAATGATGTGTTACCACCACTGTTACATGGTGTAGATGGTTTAAGTAAGGAAGAGCATTTTACTGTTTATAACATGCAGGAAATTGCTAAAGGGCTCAATGACACTAGAAACAAAATTAATGAACTGATTTTTCAAAATAGCAAGGAGGCAGATAAGCAATATATTGTCCGTGAACGTTTATGCTCCACATATGGTTCTTATGTAATTGCAACTGTTAACAATCTCTTCAGGGACTTGGAAACAGGACACATTCCAGATATTTTTCATGACAGAAGAATGTTTAAATATTATTGTCCTCATTGCAAATCTAATGCATGCATTACATTGTGTATGTCAAACAATGTTAATATTTCTATGTCTACTTCCAGAAATCTTGGATATGACTCACATTATCCAAACCAAGCACCATGCTACTTTACTAAGCATTGCTCAATCCATGACATGTTCATTACTTTTACTGTGTCACTACCTCACTTTGATTCACAAACTTCTGTCTTTGGCAAACTGGCTGCTATTAATTCCATTGGACATCTTGATGAGAACATTTACTGAGAATGAACTGACTTGCCTTATTTGCTTGTTTATCACACTGTTCTATAAGCTTGGGTTGCACTGCATACCAACTGCTGCACCAAGAAGGGATGTTATTACCTGTGCCACTGTGATGTATTCAACATCATTAAACCTGTCTGCGGCTACTCACTGGAACACATCGATAGGATCTATTCCTTGGGTGATGATCTGTGGTTGAACCTAACTGAACAATCTTTGCAAGCTGCATCTTCAGTGCCTGCCGCTGAAACAGCTGCATCCCGAAGCTACCTGGAGGAGGTACATCACTTCACTTCACTTCATGGCTCACCAACCAGTCTTTCACTTGTTCTATACATCTACAACAATGGAGGGTTCCAATGGTACTGGTTATATACAGTTCCAATGGGCAGTATTCTGTAGTGACAAATCATCAATCTTTTGCTTATGATGCCAAAACTTGTTCTATTTATGCTCCTAACATCTGTTTTACTCCACAGCAGAAAACAGTAATTGGTCACACTGTGATCACTCATGTTCCTCTCCCTGAACCAGATGTTATTGATACTGATTAGTAATACTTGTCTCAATATTTGCCTATATTCAATGTACATATTGACCCTTTAACATTTTCTTTGAAATCCCTTTTAGCTAGAAAGGATTCACATTTGATCAATGTTAGCAACAATATCTCTAAAGCCAGAGATGCACTTAATATTCTTATTCACGATGGTGATTTAAGTACTGCTCTATTCAATAGAATTAACTTTTAAGGCCAGCCTGGTGGTGCTGAGGGTTGAGGTGCTGGACATCACACCTCATGCTATGCTGGTGACCTGGGTTCAGGAACGGACTTGGGTCAGCGGGGGTCAGCTGGGAGAGGGAGGATTGAGCATCCCAATGGATGCTGTCCTCCTCCTTCTGGGGTGGGATACCAGGGGTGCAATAGACACCCAATGTCCTGAGAGAACTGGTGGGAACATGGGCTCTCGAGGGGTTGGCAGCTCCATTTCATGGAGTCGGGGAGGGGAGATGCTGTTAGACACTTGAGAGAGACGTGTATCAGCACATTGCCTCTCTGGACGTACGTCCTCGTGCCGGCATCTCAGGGGGCTGGGAAAAGGGACCACAGAAAAACAGAAAACCCCCCACAGAGGTCCTAGATGATGACCATTCCGAAGTCATGCAGACTACCAATTTTGGAACAGACTCCACTGTGCAGGAGAGAAGGAGGAAGAAGCACTCCGGGGCAGATCCTGGGTTTGGGGGGGCTAGAGTGCATGAGCGGTCCAAAGGAGTGGACACTGAGGGTAGGAAGGAGGGATAGAATGGAAAGAAAAAAAAAGAATTAACTTTTAGAGCTTTTGTTATTATCCAAGCATTTTGATTGTTTTTCTCATACTAACCCTTTGCTGTCTACTATGTATTCTTATACAATATAGTGAACAACTCAAATTAATTTACGAGGCCCGTGCCTCAGGCTTGTAAATGATGGCTTTTATAGCTAGATCCCATTACTTTCCTGTGGTTGTTGCCTTTTCTTTTGAAGGCACCAAGGAGGAATGTTATCCATGTGCTGTTCCACCAAGAACCTGAGAAGGTAATTAATTGTCCAGTTACAAGACATTATTACCTTCTGTAACCTAGCCCCAATGGTTTTGGCAAATATTTTTGCATCTTGGTTCAAAAGTGATATAGGTTGAAAATTGGCACAAGTTGTTGGGTATTTCCCTGGCTTAGGAATGACAGATATCAAGGCTTTACCCCAAGTATCCAGAACCACTCCTTCTTCATGCACTGTATTGCAGATCTTGGCTTGGATAGGGGTCAATTCTGCTATAAAACCTTTATAAAATCAACCATGAAGCCATCAGGCCTGGTGCTTTACCTGTTTTAAAGGACTTAATTATTATTGTTACTTCAGTTTCTGTAATAGGGCTTCCAATCCAATATTTTGCTTGGGATAGTGCAGGCAGTTGAATCTTTTGTAAAAAGTCATGAATTTTTTCAGTGTGATCTAGGCCTCTCTTCACTATACAGATGTTTGTAAAATTGAAGGAATTTGTTTGTTATCAATGATAGGTTGATTATATCTATTGATGGAGGGTTGGTCGACCTGATAAAGGGGATGTATCTGTCCGCTTCTTGCTTTCACAGACGTTGGGCCAGCAGTCTGCCCACTGTCTCTCCCCACTATTAGTAACACTATTTAGTGTATCTCAATGCATTTTCTGTGCATCTTAACATTAAAGTGTTATATTCTTCTCTTGTTTTTTCAAGTTGTGTGAGCAAAGATGCCCTTCTGGTCTGTTTGTGTTCTTCCTTCAGGGTAGTAATTAACTCTGCTACTTTTTTAACCCAGGCCTCGTGTTGCTTATTTTTATGTGAAGCAAAGGAGATTGTGTGTCCTTATAACAGCTTTTTAACCCATCCCAAATAAATTTAAGAGGGTATCTGCTTCTTTATTTTCCTCTAGGTAATGTTTTATTACTTTAATTTTATTTGCATCCTTTATTTGGCATCAGACCTGGGTCAAATCTCCAGTGGCCCTGTCTTTGGAAGATCCCCCAGTGGAGTTGTGCTGAGATCATGGCATGATCTGAGAAAGTAACAGAATGAATGTACATCTTATGGAAGGTGTGTGTTAAGCCCCTCTAAGTGTAGAATCTGTCTAGCCTCAAATACGAATTGGCTGCCGCTAAATAGAATGTAAAATCAGACCTTCTAGGATTCTATAAATGCCAGGGATCAACCAACCCAGACTCAGAGCAAAGAGTTCTTATAAGTTTGGAGCTGGCTCTAAAGCCTTTGACGTTCGAGGGTTTTTTGTCAAGGACTGGGTCTTCCACACAATTCCAGTCTCCCTCACATAAAATCTGGCCTTCTGGGAGACTTGAAATTATGTGGAATAAGGACCTGAAGAATTCCCCTGTGGGGGGGGTAGGGGCTTTAATCGACACTATATGTATGAGGTGCCTACTGTATATTCCTGAGACTAGTACCATCCGTCCATTGTCAGACATTACCACTTTTTGTACTTGGAAAGGTAACCCCCTGCAAATCAACACTGCCACCCCTGCCTTCTTGGCTTGTGGGTGTGCATCTGAATACACTGTTCCTACCCAGGATCTTCTTAGTTTTAAATGTTCAGGAAGGGAGAGTTTTGTTTCCTGCAAGCAGGCAATATCACATCCTTCCTTCTTTAGTTCCTGTAGAATTCTACCTCATTTGACTACATTGTTTATGCCTTTTACATTAACCAAACATATCTTTAGAGTTGCCATTTATACTTGGACCAGAGATATGTTTAGACCCACCTCTTCCCACCCCACCCCATCCCACCCATTGAGTTTATCTTATCTGGGAACAGGAAACATTGTTTAACCAGGGGTAGCACACTAAGCCAAAGCTTGTTTCCAGATGTGACCTGGGAGCATAAGGAAGTTAAGTAACTTGCTCAGGATCACACAGTATGCACCTAAGTGGCTATAAGATTCAAACCCAGGTCTCCAGATCTGCAGCTCAGAGCCTTAACCCACTGTGCTATACTGCCTCCTGAGGATGTTGAATAAAATAAAAAGACAGAAACATATTAAAACACCACAAAAACACTAAGTAACATTAGAATCAACAAACATAACTATTAAATATGGCGCAGTGATTTAAGGTTCTGAGCTGCAAATCTGGAGACCTGGGTTTGAATCCCACAGCCCCCACTTGCATACTGTATGACCCTGAGCAAGTCACTTAACTTCCTCATGCTCCCAGGTTGCACCTGAAAACAAGCTTTCAGCTTAGTGTGTCTCACCTGGTAAAATAATTGGTAAAAAAACCCTCTAATCTGTGGGGCTAACTGTGTAAAGGTAGTTTGCTGTTAATCTGGGAAAATCCCAGCAGCCACGGTTGGTGAACTGTGTGAGAGTTTTGCACTCTCCTCAGCACAGGGTTGCCACCCCAGAGGGAAAAGCCACCAAATTCAGGAGCTAAGATCAGTGGATTGGGCCTATGCTTACACCCCTAAACCAATTCCCTCTAAATTACAGTTTCCAGTAGGATGCTAGCCTTGTAGTCGGGCACTCCCGGGTGCACCCTTTAGTAGATACTAAAAGGAAAACATGGTCACTAACTAGATTAACTTCACTGGCTATATGCATTATTAAAAAAAAAGATAAAGGAAACATTTATTAAATAACTTAAATTTGCTTGGTGAGTATTAATTCCCTAAGCTTTCCAGCTGTAAATTAAAATTTTTTAACCTCATTTTCTAATTAGTGTCATTCATCCACTTTTAAGTATATAAGCATCAAACTTATTGAGGTACAGTCCCCACTGCTTATAATGGTCATATTTGTCAGATGAATATGCCCATTATAGTTGATGGACGCTATACCCAATTGCAAGGTTCCTTGTTTGTATGCAGGCACTACACATTCTTAGCAACATCTCATGTCACACTTGTTTTAACTCTCTGAACTAGATTCTGTGTTTTTAAGTAAGTAAACTTTAGTGATAAATTAACACACAATTAAATTAGCTTAACTTCAGATTAGCAATTAATAGCTTAAATCGAAATGTTAAAAATGTTAAAATGTTGCTGTGCATAGTGCCGCTACAAGGCGCCATTCCTACTTGAGGTTGAAATATTCTGTGATCTGTGTTTGCACAATTCTCTGTTGGCAGTAAGGTCTCCAAGTGGTTTCCACCTTCTGCAGAAGATCCCAGTCTGGTAAAAGTGTCTCATGCTGCTCCATCGCCCGATGCAATGTCAAAATAGCAGTACGAATGTCTGACAGCGTAACCGTGACCTTGGCTTTCTCCCCTTCCATGTCTTCTGGGTATTTCTCAGTGACATGACTGTCCATTGAACCAATCTCTGTTGCAATGTCATCCTTTGGTTCTGGAGGGCTGTCATTCTCATCAAGCTGGCAAAGGTTGTGAAATTCCTCCTCTGTTAACCTGTCAAGAGCTGTCACTTCAGGTAGAGGTTCATTTAATTGTTGTTCTGGTGTAGTGCTCTCTACTACAGTTGTAAAGCCACCCTTATGGAAACAGTTCTTTATTGTTTGCTGGAGACTAGATCCCAGGAAAGTTTTAGCAAGATACGGCATCAAGGACATTGATTTTTTTCATAAAGTCTGCAGCACTATTGTCTGGGTTTGAGTCTATTTCTGCAAAGACACGTTCTTCGTGGACCTGATGTAGTGCTGCTTAGTGCTGTAAATTATCCCCATGTCCAAAGGTTGAAGCAGGTATGTTGAATTTGCAGGAAAAAGTAGAGACTTACGTTTCACAAGCCACCAACTTGTGGGTGTGCAGAAAATTATCCAAAGTGAGAACAATCTTTGAACAAGCAGCCTCCTGTCCCATGTCAACAGCGACTCAAAGAAGATGTCTCCAGTCATCCAGGAGGATTGATTAGCCTTGTAAATGACTGGAAGGTGGTGCACCCCATGGAAGCACCTTGGATTTTTACTTTTCCCCACAATTAAAGGCTCCAACTTTTCCGAGCCGTCCATATTACAGCATAGCATAACAGACAGTCTCTCTCTTTTTGTTTTTTCTGTCTAAGCACTGGGTCACTCTTGAAGGCAAGAGTTCCAAGACCTACACATCAATAAAATAACCCGGTCTCATCACATTTAAAAATGTTTTTAGCCTGTTACCCCCTCAAAAAGCCCTGGCAAAAACATTTTTAGCCACTGCTGTGCACTGCTGGAATCTGAGTTTGCTTCTCACCATGAGCATGGTGGAAGTCTATGTTATTTTGACTTCCAGTGCTGGAGCCACCCATCCGAAGGGTTAAAGTCATCTCCCCAGAGCCATGGCTAACTGTTTTGCCTTTGAGCAAGCAAGTCCACTTATAAGTGCTTCTCATCCATGGGCATTACTGAACCAGCACAAAAGAGCCTTCTCCAACTCACCATCTTCTATCTTCCGCTTTTGCTCGGGTTTGAATTTTATGCCATTCATCAAACAGCTGATCCTGCTTGTCTGAGGAGGTCAGCAACAGTAGATTTTGAAGGCTTAGATTCTGAGCCAGGTCATGCTGGCTCATCTTTGAAGCTGAGCTATTCATGTTAGCACCTCGATTTTCTGGCCCAACAACATTGCAATTCTCTTCCCGCCATGTCTGCAATTCACAAAGACAGAATCTGTTTGAAACTGGTAGAGCAGGCAAGTTATAGTAGGTGCTAATTGCTAATTGTTAACTGCTGTTAAACAGTACTGAGCAGATCTGTAGGTGTGAATCACAATCACAACCAATTAACGAAGTTTACATGTGTTAGAAACTGCAGACAGCAATCGCAAATTGCCCGATAAAGAAGGTGCCACTGAATCACAATAAATGGAGATTTTAATTAAGTATTCTATGCAACTGGAATGTGGTTTTCATGATTTGCCTGAATTAACCGATTGCCGCATTAACCGTGGTTGAATAAGTGGTGGGACTGTATAATAAAAATAAAAAGAACCACTGAAATTTAGTTGAATTCAACCGCTCCATGTGTCTTATAAATGTTCTCTATAATTAAGTAACTTAAACATTCCAAAGGCAAAGAGAACCAAAAGTTCAACTAAATTCAGTCATTCCAAGAGTCCTATGAACATTCTCTGCAGATGATTGCCTCCAGTTTGCAACTGTCTCCTTGTTGCTTAAAATAATAAGTCAGCCAGATGATTTGTTTGTGACTGAGTAAAGAACCAAAGAATATTAATTTCAATATAAATGCTACGTTTCTAATAACCAACATATATGCACTGTACTTCAAAATACTTGCACTGCTGTGGATCTTCTCGGTCATTGACAGGTGTCCAGCCTTTTAAGATGTAGTGTGAAAGGATAAGCTAGATTTCTCATCTTCTTTTATTCAGCAGTAATTGTTGTGCAATTAGGGAGTGTTAAGGGAATGTATTCACTGTCAGACCAGCTCTGGACCAAGCAACAGGAAGTCAGACCTGCAATCAATCCCTGTGATATTTAGTTCTCCTAGTTCTGATTGTATTTATTCAGAATAATCAAGACTGTGCAAGATAAAGATAATAAGTACTAATACTGAGAGATATCAGGACAAAGAATGTCACCACAGTAGTCATGTGGATGCAATCTTTGTTTCACCTCACCCTTGTAGTGATTCCTCAAAGCGGTTCAGCTGTTGCCCAACATAGGTGAAAGATGTTATCTCCTCTTGGGTTAAAAATGAATCAAATGATTTTTTTAGGGTTTATCCAGTGGGCTATATCAGAGTGCAGTGGGAGTAAAGAATCCATTCTTGATTTCCCTGGTTTATGTCCCCCTGGATCCACTGACCACAGGCGCTGCATGAATTCTTGCTCTGCCATATCTTCCTTCAGGTCAGTGAATGATATTCCTATGGATTCCAGAAAGGGTGCTGTGACCATTAAGTTGTCAAACTGTTTAATGCCTTCCTTATCTTCCATCTAAAACCTGGCAGGATATCTTAGCTGGGCTTTTAGCCCCTTCTCTCACAGTTGTTTCACTACATACAGTATCTTTTTTCTTTTGGCAAACATGAGAGAAGGGTAGTCTTGATTGATGTATACTTTGTTCCATCAAGATTAAGATCTCTTTTCCAGGACATTCTCAGAATTTGGTCTTTCATTGGGTATTTCAGAAATTTGATAAGGATTGATCTTGGGGGTAGTGCCTTGTTTGGGTTTTGGAGCCACTGCCCTGTGTGCCGTCTCAATATCTAATGCAAAATCATCTACCAGACCCAATTCTTTTCTTAACCAGCAGTTCATGAACTGGGATGTATCATCTTGCTCCACTCCCTCTGGCACTCTGAAGAACTGAATATTGCTTCTTTATGCCCTTGCTTCTGTATCTTCTGCTCATAGAGTTAGTGCCCTTTCTCTTTTATGGAGGTATGCTAGGGAACTCAAAAATGCCATATGTTCATTTTGCACTGTCTACATGTGGGTTTCTACTGTATGTTGGAGGTATGGGCTTCCAATTGTTTAAAATACTTTTGGATGCCTGAAACCCTTCTGTCTATCTTGTGCAGAAACCTCAAGATTTATTGGGCTGTCAGCTCTAGATACCATAGATTCTGTATCTGAGCCTGAGTCATCCTCTTCATCTGCTGAGACCATAAGTAGGGAGGATCCTAATGCTGCGAGGCTCAGACCAGTAGGCTGCTGAGAAGGTGTGCCTTGTGTTTGGGGTTGAAAACCCACCAGCATGATTTTTTTGTGCACCCCATTAGCGGATGTTTCAATCTGCTGATCTCTCTGGTTTTAGCCAATTTTTTTCTTAGATATGGCAACCGATGACTGTGGATTGTGCACCCAGGGGAACGCGTTCTAAGCTAGGCTGCCATTCAGTCCGCTGATGTCACTGGATGTCCTGAATGTTATTTGTTGTATATACAATGCTTGAAATTATGTAACAACTATACTCACCAGAACAACCTGTCATTTCTTCACAGAATGAACTCATTTAAACAGCAAGCTTTAGTGTATTAGAGCAAAAAAGACAAGTGTGTGAGTAAAACAGTTGCAACAAAAAATAACTACAGTAACACTACCTTTTCTATTTTGGTTTCAAATTGATGAAATTATGTTAAAGTGACTATAAGACAGGACAATGTATAAATATATGGTAGCCCATGACAATAGTGACCGCTATTGAGCACTTCCAAAAAGGGCTACTCAATCACAGCACCTGTCTACAGGGCTACCAGGCAGGGAGGGTGACTGGATGGGGGGTCCATGAGTATAGCGACAGGATGTTGCTATATGTACATGCGTATGTGGGGAGAGAGCATGCCGTGCAAGGATGGGCTGAAGGGAGGGGCTTGTGAGGCATAGTGTGGTGATGGGCTTGATCTGGCCCTGTGGCATGGTGGGTGGGTGGCAGGCTAGGGTTGAGAGGGTGCTTGGTTGGGTTCTGGCCATGTGTTTGTTTTGTTGTGCTCAGCCATTTTTTTTCAGCATTTGCACCCCCCTGATATGCACCCCTCTGGAGTTCATAATCCTTTAGTAGGGGGGTGCAGGAGGCACAGCCCCCTGCGTAAAAAAAAAGTCCCTGGTGCCACTTTGCTGTGTGCTGGGAGTGTACATTGACAAAACTGATTTTCGGCAATGTACACTTGCCCTAATGGTGATCACCTTTCCGCAATCACCATTATCACATGGAACCAAATATATTTCTGTAAAACAGTAGAAGCCACTTAAAGTGGACACCTCCATGGACACCCAATCATCCCGTTTAAGCGGGTGTCCCAAGTGAAAGAAGTTTTTTTTTTTTTGCGGTTCCCTGATATCCACCATAGACTTTTCTGCCCCCCCCCACATGCACACAGCACACTTGTGCTCAATACACTGACACAGGCACTACACATTCTGAAGGATTACAGATCTTTTCATGAAGATGTGTTTGTTTAAGTTAAAGTGATATAAAATGACAAACTTTATTTCAATCAGCCATAATTAAGTAAAATCCACTTATCTTCCTCCAGTCTTCCTTTCTTCTGTTCTGCTCCCGACTCGATCACGGGTAGTTGCTTTGTTGGTGGCGGATACTGAAGTAATTCATGATTTTAGTTTGTTTTGCATTGGCCACAATCTGCCGACATACAATGCTCTCCAGTTCAAAAAGGTGCTCTCAGTAGTCAATCTGGTTGTGGAGGAGACACCAGTCACACGGGTCCATGTCAATTCACTCTGTGACAATTCACTCCTGTCAATTCTCTCTGGTGATGATTCACTCCCATCTATTTATCTCCTGACCATTTCACTTCATGAAATTCACTTTCATAAACAATGTCATAAGAAACACTGTATCTTCACCTTACCACATTAAGAAGTGTAACTGTAATACTGTAACTGTCCAGCCTACATTAAATGCATCACTAATTTAAATACTGGAAGTACATGTGTGGCCCAATTATCCATGCTATAAGGGCCACAGTGAGTCTGTACCACACTGTTTGAACCTTTGTGCAACATCATGACTGGCTTCATTCTCTCAGAGAAGCAGCAAAGAAAGTTGGTGGATGAGCAGAACTTTATATACACCCACCACAAAAGGGGTATTGATGGTAAATCAATATGGCAATGTGTGTATGCAGTTAAGAAGGAAACAAAATGTAATGCCAGAATACACATCGTTAGCTATGATAAGCCTGTCATAATAACTTGTTTTAGCCACCATACCCATGCTCCTGATCCTGCAGCTGTTGAAAGAGTGAAGCTATGCAGACAGCAAAACAGAGGGCAGCAGAAACCCAAGATTCAACAGCACAGATACTGCTATATGCCAACGAAAATGTCTCACTAGCTGCTCATGGAACAATGGTTGACAAAAATGTTAAGCATACCATCCAGAGAGTTAGAGTTTATGGTGCACCACTAAACACAAAGGACCTCACAGAGCTTGAGATTCCTCCTGAGTACCAAACATTTGTGCCAAGCAATGGTGGACCAGTAGTTAATTTTCTGCTATATGATAGTGGACTTGGTGAAGACAGAATTCTAATTTTTGGCACAGAGTCTAACTTAATATTTTTAGAAAAGCCAAAGTACTGGAATGCTGATGGAACATTCAATATTGCACCACCACTCTTTCAGCAGATGTACATAATTATTGGGGAGTGGTTCAGCAACATGCAACCAGCTATTTACACTTTGTTTCCTGGGAAACACAGGGACATGTATGAGCGTATGCTTATGATTATTAAAGATATGCATCCAGCGCTGAATGCAGAGGTCATTATGACTGATTTTGAAAAAGCTACAGTACTTGCCTTTAAAACTATTTTTCCTCATGTACATCATGTTGGGTGCTTCTTTCACTTCACTCAATGGGTGGGATATTCAAAAGGGTTGCACCATGCACAACAGGGTTGCGCATGTGCAAATCCGAAATTGCACCATTCTGCGATATTCAGCAGGAAGCAGTTGCGCCACTGAAAGCAGGCTGAGCAACAGCGCAATGCAAATCAAGGCATGCGCAACCGAAGGGGGTGGACCCATGCATAAAGAGTGCAATGCGATATTCCAAGACATGCACAATGTACAACAGCAGATGAGCTAGAAGGTGCGCCACAGTGGAAATGAGCCAAAATAAAAAGGCTGAAGGAAGAGGCGCAAGAACGCTACAGGGAAGCCACATGAGGCAGGGAGAAATAGGGAGACAGTGGCAAACAGTGCAGGCCTGGGAGTGCACAGGAGAGGAGAGGGACAAGAGAGGTGTGCAGCACCACAGACTGCAGAGGCCAGTAGGTGTACCCGGCGGGGGAGGTAGCAGTCAGGACAGCGGGTACAGAACAACAACAGCCGGGGGACACAAGCCAGGAGATATAGTGCCAGCCCACATGGAAGCTGTAATGAGGGGTGAGAAGGCATGCTGCAGGGGACGGGCCGTGGAAGGGCCCGTCGGTTCTAGGCCCCCAACAGGCAGTCACGGTGCTCGCATCAGCTTTGAGCTGTACTCAGGCGAGATTGTGGGCCGTACCGCCTGAACAGGGCAATACTGAGGCGGCTCTGTGAGCTGTGCAGTGATGTGATGCAGACACCCTCACAACGGAGTCACGCTCTGTCAGTGGAGACAAAGGTAACAGCCTGCATGTGCCTGCTCACCATGGGTACCTTCCAGAGTCTGACAGGGACACCACAGGCATAACACAGTCGGCCACGTCACGCATCCTCACCCAATTCCTCAGCGCACTGCTGCCACATGCTGCGGAGTACATCCATTTCCACAGCACCGCGGCACAGCGTACAGCAAACATGCAGGAGTTCCACAGGGTAGCACGTATGCCTGGCGTGCTAGGGGCCATAGACTGCACCCATGTGGCTATTCGCACACCACCTGGCCCCGATGGGGCCGCATACAGGAACAGGAAGGGGCTTTTTCCAGTGTCAACTGCCAGGTGGTGTGTGATGCCACTGGGCGATAACCAATGTCTGTGCCACACACCTGGTGGAGCACATGATGCCTTCATATGGTATCAGTCATCACTGTGCCATCGATTTGAGAGTGGGACATCCCCACAGGCCATCTAGTGGGTGAGTACGCATGTAGGAATTGCAAACTTGGCAAGGGTGGAATGCCACAGGTGCCATGGTGGCACACAGGGATATGGGCAATATGGACCTGAACATGATACTTATCTCCACTATCTCCACACAGGTGACAGTGGATACCCACTCCATCCCTGGCTGCTCACACCGTACTGGCGCCCCATGACCCCATTGCAGCAACGCTATAATGAGGCACATGCCACCACACGCAACATCTTTGAGCAGGTGTTTGGGATGCTTAAGGCATGCTTCCAATGCCTGCACACCTCCGGCGGTGCCCTACAGTACAGCCCCTCAAAGGCCTGTGGGATATTCCTGGCCTGTTGTATCCTGCACAACATGGCCAAAGACTGTGGGATAGCCATACAGGTCGAGGAGGGGGACAGCGATGGGGACACCAGCGGCGCCGGTGATGATGGTGATGAGCAGCCCCCCTTGGATGATGGGACCCCCGAATGATCAGGCAGACCAAGCTGCACCGGGACACCATCATGGAGGAGCATTATGCACGACACAGGTAAGTCAAGGGGCCATGTGCAACCAACACTGTCCAGGCGCAACCCACAGGCACACAGGGTAACACACCAGGGGTGCATGATGGCAAGGGGAGTGGAAGGGTCCAGGCACACGAACACACCATCAGGGAGGGGTGAACAGTCATATGGACACACACCAGGCACAAAGCGTACATGGGCAGGTGTACAGCAGAGCAGGAACAGACATGGCAAACACCCAGATCCACAGACCACCCCCACCACCTGTACTGTCCAAGTACGTGTGTCAGATGCTGGGCACCCTTGCACCTTGGTGTACAGTACAATGCAGGCATCATCATGCACACACACCTGTGGACAGCAGTCGGGTGGATGTGCAGGTGGTCCGCATGTCGGCGTGTTGGGCAGGGCACCCACCAGTGCACTGCCCACCATGACACACATTGCACACAGGGCAGCACCAGACAGGGCCCGCACTGGGAGACAGGTCAGTCATGTTGCACTGTTCCACGGCCACCGCGGATGCATCGGTGGCCCCACTGTGACCCAACAGCACTGGCAGGCTGAGCAGGAGCCACATGGGGAGGCACCGATGGACCACCAGGGGTCCCACTGTGCGATCGTGACCTTGTCCGCACAGGGGTCTGCAGTATGCCAAACATACCTGCACCAGGGGTGCTCGGGATGCCCACAGCAGAACCCAGTGTTGACAGGCCGGGTGTCGCATGACACTGGGAACAGGGAGTGGAGAGCGTACTGTGTGGGGTGTGTGGTAAAGGGGCACCTGACTGTGTGCCCAATGCAGCCACGGCAGCGACCAATGCCTGGGTCTGCCTGTCAATGTTGGTGGTCACATCCATCCGCAATTGGACCATCTCTGCAAGGATCAGAGCACTGTCCCTGCTGTGCCGCGCCACAGTCACGCACAGTGCCTCCACGGACATTGCAACCCACCTCTGCTGCTGTACTGATTCCCGCAGCAGGTGGGTGTGCTCATCAAATGGGTCCTCTGCCATATCGGCATCCTGTCCCCCAGGTTATGAAAGGTTCTGATGCTCAACACCCCTTGAGGGTGGGCGCTGTTCACCAGGACCAGGTATGGGCATATCAATGGGTGGTGTGCATGTGCCACCACTGGACCCTGTACCCCCAGACCTGGTGGGTGACTGCCGCTGCTGTCCCTCCAACTGCTGTGCCCCAGGGACCACTCGTTCCACTGCTGTGGCCACAACAGTACTAGACACCTGCACAGCCACCAGTGCTGCCCCACCGGTGCTGACAGGCACAGTCTGGGACTGTGCTGACATGCTTGCACACACGTTGGAACCAGCTAGGTCTAGGGGCACATGCTGGCCTGCTGTGTGTCCATCATGGGACACACACGTGTCACTGCCCATTGCAGTCCTTGCATCATCAATGGTGCAGGTATGTGCTACAGCCACAGTCACAGCATGCTGGCATGCTTGCATGCCAGACTGCTGAGACACAGGCTGTGCACCCCCCACACCTGACTCACCGACAACAGAGGTGGCAGCCAGGAGTGCATGCTGGTGCAGTGCATGCCAGCTGGCGACAGAGGTGGATGGACCCTCCTCCATCTCTGGCAGGTCTTCCTCACTCCATGGTCCCACCACCACTGTCCTCTGCAGATGACCGTGATCTGTAACAGAAAGTGAGGACATGTTAGTGCATGTGATCAACCTCCCCCAACACCACCACTATGTCATACCGTGCAGTGATGGGCTTCCACCTGTCTGGAATCCACCTCCTGGTACTCCCTCTACAGCACTCCACTGCATTGATGCAGCCAGTCAGTCCTCAGCCGGGGTCAGCTCCGCCACCACTGGCTGGCCCCCGCCTGTGCCAGCACGTGCCGCCCTGAGGGCTGCCACCTTCTCCTTCACCCTTCTGTGGTCTGTCCCCATCTTCTTTTTGCATTCCTGCATGGAGCGCTGGTGGCTTCCATGCAGGTTCACTGCCTGAGCTACCCCCTCCCATGCAGCTACATGGGCCTGAGGGGTGCCCCACTGTCCACTCAGTAGTGGCTCCTCTTCCAGGTAGGCCTGGAAGAGGGCCTCTGTCTCCGCCTGTGGTGAAGTTGGGCCTCCTCCTTCGCCCACCATCCTCACCCTCACCTTGGCTCTGCTCGGTCATGTCGGTCTGTATGGGTGGAAGTGGACACCTGTCACTGTGCAGTCTACAGCGTTATCCCATGACCATTGTCCAGAACATCACACAGCATGCAACTCACCTCTCACCTGCAGTAACCGAATCTGGCCAGCGCAGCCCAATGTCATGTATTTATAGCGCAATGCATGCAAATTAGGAGTGCCACAACTTTAATGACATGCTAATCACGCCACTATGCCTTTGAATGGCTGATCAGATGATTTGCATGTGTCGGCTGAATATCGCGCCATTGCGCTTTGCGCAATACGGTTGAGCCGGCTGAGCCAATGGCGCATTTCTGTGACTGTGTGGCACACTGCACTGCACATGCCCAGGTAGCTTACGCAGGCATCTGCCACGCTGATGATGTGCTGTGCACGATCAGCACTTCAGGACACGGTCACCATTGTGCCAGTGGCGCTACAGCGCTGGTCACCATGTGGCGCTGTGGCAGTACTGCACAATAGTCCACTGTGGCACTGGCACACAGGTGACCGATTGCGCAGGACATGTGGACATCTGATGGTGCTGTGCGTGGCCTTGCACCACTGACCCATGACCTTGTGGCTGACCTTTGCCCCCTGGCACTGTACGTCTGGCATGTGTACGGCTCTATCGTGCTGTTCGGTGACAGCGCGAAGTGGACCGACGGCGCTGTCCGAACAGCACGATAGGCAGTGATGGAGTTGTGTTGCTCAACATTTCCACGCGGGGTTACCGCGACTGCGGAGCGCCATATTGCCACTGTACATTTTGAAAATGGCATGCAGGAGAGCACCACAATGGGGGGCCTTGGAATTGGCAAACCTGGTGTCTGTGGTGGAGCCTCACCATGGCTCACTGTTTGAGGGAGTGCCCCTGCAGGTGCCACGCACCCATGTGTGGCAGCAGGTCGCCACTGCCCTGGAGCAGGCCACTGGGCGGAGGAGGACCCCTGAGCAGTGCAGGCACCGCTACAGCGACCTGCAGAGGAGGGAGCGTGCTCTGCTTGAGCGCTTCAGGTTGCATGCCAGAAGGGGCATTGTGCCCAGGCCAGGTGGGTGTGCTGTATGCACCGTATTGTCCGCATGGGTGACTGTGTAATGTGATCTGCATGGGGTTGGGTTGGGCTATGGTTTGCTGTGAGGGTGTTTGCAGGTGTGTGCTGTTTGGGTCTGGTTGTGTGGGCAGGCACACTCAATGGGGCAAGGGCTGTCTGCTTTGGGATCTCACTGATGTGTTTCTTCATTTGTCTCCCACAGGCGGAGGAGCAGAGGTGGGCACGGGCTGAGGCCTGGGATGGCGGTGCCAGGGTGGCTGGCGGAGGAGGTGTGCCACAGCACAGCCACAGCAGCAGCCACAGTAGTAGCTGCAGCCACAGCAGCACCTGCTGCAGTGGCTTGATGAGGATGAGTGTCATTACATTATGGATGCTATTGCATGCTGGGGGGCACAGACACCTTCCATGGATGACACTACCATGCACGCAACATGTGACAGCCATCACTGTCCAGTGGCACTGCATGTGTGTGTGTGCATCACTGGTGGTCCATGCATGCACTGGGCACATGGCTGTGGCACTAGCATCCCACCACGTAGCCACGCCACTGGGCAGCCTTGGTTGTGCTTGCTGGACATGGGGCGTGTGTGTGTGCAGTGGTACACATGGCCATTGCTGGCTGGTTGGGCATGTCTTGTGCCACGGTCACTGTGGGTGGGTGCAGTCCATCACAGGAGGCGGGGCACTGGCTGTATGCCATGCATGATGGGTGGCATTCAGGGATGTGGACAGTCACAGCCATTGACTCTGATCCCTTGTCCTAGGTATCCAGATCCTGCACATGTTGGAGCAGGGCATGCAGAGGCTGACTCAAGTGGCCATGGACTCACATACCATCCTCCTCGACCTACAGCAGCATGGCTTTACGGCGCCGGAGGAGGCCATGGGCACAACACCAGGCAGGAGGAGGGCAGGCTGCCAGGTGGTAGCCAGAAGTTGGCAATCCCCACCTTCCCTCTCCCAGTTGTTCACCCCTGCCCCTTACCCACCCTTACCTCATAACCATACCCCCACCCCTGCTTTGTACATATGTTACTGTTTATTGTTCTTGTTATGCATCTTTATTACATATATATTTTGATATGAATACCGTGGTGGTCTCTGATTTGCAGCTGGCTATAGGTGCTCAGTTGCAGTGGTGTGCATGGCATCAGGTGTGGTATGGTCATGGGTATGTGTGCTGCGATGTGTGTGGGCGGTGTCTGGTGTGGTGAGGCTTCCAGTCAGTATTGTTAGGTGCTGCCACCCACTGCTGGGTGGTCATGGTGGGTTTGGCTTGTGTGGTTCTGTGGTTCACGAGGTTGCAGTGTTCGGGGGCTGGAGGATTCCTGCAGTGCTGGTCACTGCGCATGGAGTGGTCTTGGGGTCACAGTGCTGGGAGTGCTGTGCACAGGAGGCTGCTGGACACTGGGGTGCTCCGCCCCCTTGTGTGCAGTCTCAGGTTGACAGTAGGTGTGCTGCAGTAACACAGCCAGGATGTGCTTTGTTTGCTTGTCCCCATGGCCCAGTGGCTGCTCCATCCCTCCCCCCAGTTATGCTGTGCTTGGGGTGTGGGGGTACATTGTTGGTTCAGCAGTGTGTCCCTGTGCCCATCTGTGGCATGGGCGGTGTGCCCCTGCCTACCTCCCTGGTTGTGCACTTCCATTGCTATGCTGCGGGGATCTCTTTGCTTGCACTATGGCACCTCTGGACTGCTCAGCTGGGCTAGCCTTGTTGTGCTATGGCGCATCATTTCTGCTCAGCTTCCTCTCCCTGGTTGTGCTATGGCGCAGTTTGTGTGATATTCAGACATTGGCTGCTTGTGCAATTGGCCTTGCTCCATGTTTGAATATCGTGACAACTGCACATGTGCGCAAGTGACTTGCGCTTGCTCCTGCTGTTGCGCACTTTTTGGGCGCAGTTTGAATATCCCACCAAATGTATTTATCGAAAAACTTCAGAGTGAAGGTCTTGCAATATGATACTGTCAAGATGCTGAATTTGCTTTAAAGTGCAAATATCTTCTAGCGCAAGCATTTTACCCCCTGGATCAGGTAATCTAGATAGTAGGGACCAGGTTATCCAGGTAGTAGGGAGGCAGTATAGCGCAGTGGTTAAAGGCTCTGAGCTGCAAATCTAGAGACCTGGGTTTGAATCCTACAGCCACCACTTGCATACTGTGTGACCCTGAGCAAGTCACTTAACTTCCCTGTGCTACCAGGTTGCTTTCACCTTAGTGTGTCTCACCTGGTTAAACAACTGGAAAAAAAAATCTCACATTTTGAGGAGAAAATGGATGAATAACTTTGTGCCCTTCCTTCTGAATTGGAGCTAATAATTAACTATTTTGAAGATTGCTGGATAGGGCTGAGAAACAGAAGGGGCACTGGTAGATGCAGTCCTCTGTTTCCAATAGAATTATGGAATCACAGTGCAACTGTTACAGAGAAGTGCTCAAAAACAAACAATGCAGTAGAGGCATTCCACAGAGGAATGCAAAGCATTCCTGCCATGGTATTGTACACCCAACCATCTGGAAATTTATAGATGGGGTATGCAATATTTAATGCAAGTGAGATTCTGAAACAGAACAACTAACAGTTGGAAATGCCCCTAATTGTTCCAAATGAGTGTATAGAGACAATGCACAAAGACTTGAGTACATCGGGAAAGAACAGCTTGTGTGTGTGGGGGGGTGCCCATGAGGTAGCTCTGATGTCACACATGCTGTGACTCAGAAGCTCCCAAGATGGCCAGGTGAAAGAATGCTGAATGCTGCAGCTGGAGGATATAGGCCTGGACGTGGATGGAAGAATACGTTTTGTTGGTTTTTGCCCTTTCTCCTTTGTTTGCTTTGTTATTTAGGTCTGCTCTATTGTGGGTAACTTTGAGTGATAGCTTCTCCTTTTTAATAATATTCTTGTGAACTGATAAGGTTTGGGCCTGGCGACTGGGTTTAGGTCTCTTCTCATGCACTTTTTTTTTTCTGTTTTCTGGCAGTCAGTAGTATGTTGAAAAACA
This sequence comes from Neoceratodus forsteri, assembly GCA_016271365.2. Classification (NCBI taxonomy): domain Eukaryota; kingdom Metazoa; phylum Chordata; order Ceratodontiformes; family Ceratodontidae; genus Neoceratodus; species Neoceratodus forsteri. The sequence continues at coordinate 510,663,801 of CM028134.1, read as the reverse complement.
TCCAGCCAGTGAAAGATTTACTGAATACAATGAAACTGGAGAAAAAGAGAACAGCTCAGAGTACACGCTCGATGAAGAAACATATCCCCTCCAGAATACCAGACCTCAAGGAGATTGGAGGCCCACTGTGTCTTCTATTATCACCATTGGTAAGCCCTGGGGTAGAGAGGCTACCTACAGGTAATATGTTTTCCATATTTTTCAAAGGGTCATAAATTATTGGAAGCAGGGGATTTCAAGACTTAAGGGACAACATCTGTGGATCAAGTAGGAATAACAAGAAATGCTTTAAAAGAAGTTAAAAGAACTGCTTTTGAGAATGGTGATGAAGAGATAGAAATGACAGAAATGATAGAAGAAAGAAATATGGAGGGGAATCTGGAAAATCAGAAGGCTACAGATATTGAGCATACACGGGGAGGGGGAGACTCAGCCCTTAACTCAGGCCAAGGATCCACAATCTTTTGTACAAACAATGAGCTGTGTGAAGGTGGATGAGAGAGTGAGTATTGAGCTGTATGAAATATTGAGAATAACAGAAAACATGGTAATGAAAAATCAAACTTGAATTAACGCTGCTGAGAAAGAATCAATCATGGCAATGGATGACATGGCTAAGTTTAAAACAGAAGTCTTAGATGCAGTCTCCTGTTTAAGGACAGATATGCTAAGTGCCTTTGGGGAAATAAAAGGAACAGTTAACAGCATTATAGAAACCCTCTCAGAGCTGACTGTAAAGCTACAAAGCTTAGCATGCAGAGCAGAAGAACTTGAAGGAAGAGTATCAAATCTAGAAGACCCCACTCAAAAACTCCCACAATGTGTGACACATATAGAAAAACAACTTAAAGTGCTACAAACTAAGCTGACTGAGCAGGAAGATAGAGCTAGTAGAGTGAATATAAGGCTGCATAAAATACTGGAAGAAATAGAAGAAACCGGAGATATGGTTCCATATTTTGAGAAGTTGCTCACACTTGCTCTAGAGAGAAGCTACCCAAAGGAGAAAGTAGTTTTGGATAGCGCTCACATTGCAGGCTCTAGATTTTCTAACTCTAACTTCCCTCAAACTGTTTTGGTTAAACCTTTAAAGTTTCAAGATAGTGAAGCAATTCTACAAAAGGCTAATATTTCCAAGGGCCTTAAGGTAGAAGATGTACAATTTAATGCCTATCCTGATTTATCTAGTGACACAGCAGAAAAAAGAAGGCTTTATAACCCACTCAAACAAATGCTATATAAGAAGGGCATACGATCTTCAACGCTATATCCAGTGAAAATCCACTTCATCGTTAATGGGTGACTTCAAACGTTTGATTCTCCAGAAGATGTCCTGAAAGCTTTTAAACTAGCTTATGAAGACAACTAGGAGGCAATTTGCAATATAAAAAAGGGGATGGAAGGGAAAGAAAAGGAGAAAGAAAATGAAAAAAGGGAAGAAAAAAGGGAGAAAGTGGGTAAAATGAGATGGAGTATTTTGAATATAATTATTCAGTAAGAATAAGGTCTCTTCCTAAATGTCTGTGCAGCATATTAGTGCACAGAGATGAGCTTTGTTTCATCTCGACTGGATGGTGGGGTGGGAATGGGTTGTATATTTGTTTTGGGGGGTATAATATTACAGCAGAACTAAATAGATTTATTAGTAGTGACCAAATGAATACTTTAATTATTGATATAAATAGTATCAGGATAATAAAAACAAGTTAAAAAAGGTTAATTGGCTAGAGGGATCCAGGAACTTATTTATATATTGAACAAATAGATGGCAGAAGCATTTAGTATGGCCACCTGGAATGTGAAGGGACTGCAAAATAGATTCAAGATAGTGAAAGTGTTGTCATTCTTGGAAAGAAAGAATGTGAATGTAATATTACTGCAAGAAATGCATCGAATGAAAAATGATTTTCAGTGACTTGAAAATAGGTGGGGGAAAGACTTTTTTATTGGATTTTTCCAGTAATTCTTGGGGGGGATTGATAGCCTTCCACAGAAAAAAATATTGCCTATAATAATTAAACACACTATAGACCCACAGGGGTGCTATGTATTGATACAATTAAGGCTATATGAATAGAAATTTCAATGGTGGCACTATATGCCCCTAATAAAAATAATCCAAGATTTTTTTCTGACTTTTTTTGGAACTTTCTACATACAAAGCACTCTATATAATTGAGGAAGATTTTAATCTCATCCTGCAACAAGTGGATAAATCATCAGAATTGAATAAATCCCATCATTCCTCTAGAATTACAGTACAGGGATTTAAGGCAGATTTAGGATTGATAGACCCTTGGAGGGTAAATAACGGGGATAAAAAAGTATATTCCTTTTTTTTCTAGTATATATCAATCATATTCTCAGATAGAGTACTTTCTCATTTCTGAATGTTTGACATTTATTGTACAGGATATACAATACCCTGGAATATTTAATTTGAGTAATTCTCCCTGTATTTTGACTGTCAAGAGTATGACAGAGAAAATGAATCCTAAAGTCTGGAGAACGGATTCAATAATTTTATCCAAACCTTATTTAGAGGTGAAAATTAGAAAGGCTTGTGAAGAATTTTTTGTATTCAATTCTGATCAAGGTTTATCTATTGCTATTATATGGGAGGCTTTTAAAGCATATGTAAGGGGGGTTATAATGAACATAACAACTTTTGATAGAAGGACAAGGTATAGAATAATTAAACAAATGGAGGAGGAAATAAAAACCTTAACTAGAATTCATAGCTCTACCATGGATCCAGATATTTATAAAAAACTACTACAAAAAAGGGATTTGCATAACCAGTTAATATTAGAGAAGACAGAAAAGTAAATAATTAATACAAGAGCAAATTATAATTTTTTAATGGATAAACTTTTAAAACTGTTATCATCACAGACTAAGAAAACTCAATTTGAAAATACAATAATAAGTATTAAAGATGAACAGGGAAAGGTAATTAATAACCCAAAGGAAATATTGATACAGTTCTTGAATTATAATAAAACACTGTGTTCATCACAATTTAGGGGTAATACAGAGGAAATGAATATTTGTTTTGATTTACTTCAAATCCTGGTGGTATCAGACCATGCTAGAGCTATGATGGAGTTACCTATTTCAGTAAAGAGACAGATAAAGCAATACAAGCATTGACTGACAATAAAGCTCTGGATCTAGATGGTTTAGGAAATGAGTTTTATAAAAAATACAAGGCTATTTTATTACCAGTGTTAGAGCAATTATTTAACACTGTTAGCCAAACAAAAACTCTTAGAAAATCTTTCAAACAAGCATGTATTCAGTTTTTTTTGAAAAAGGGGAAAGACTCGCGGAGCTGTGCATCCGATTACCCTATCTCTCTGCTTAATACTGACTACAAGATTTTCACTAAAGTCATAGCTAATAGACTAGAATAAATTCTACTTGATATTATTCATCAGGATCAACATGGCTATTGAAAATAGAAGTTTAATGGAAAATATAAGAAGAACAATTAATATCATAGCACTAAACCAAGATGAAGATACAGAGTTGTTGGCTATCGATGCAGAAAAAGCATTTGATAGGGTGGAATGGCCTTTTATTTTTTCAGTATTTCAGAGAGTGGGCTTCGGTATACAGCTCAGTGGGTGGTTAAGAACCATTTATGACTCCCCAAGTGCAGCTATTAAAATTAATGGGTTAATTTCAGATCATTTTCTTATGAGTAGAGGAACTAGAAAGGGTTGCTTTCTATCTCCTCTTATTTTCACGTTAGCCATTGAGCCATTAGCTATTGCAATTAGAAGCCATCATAGCATTACAGGAATCACTATAGGGCAAAAACAAGAGAAAGTATGTTTATTTGCAGATGACATCTTGGTATATATAATTGATGTGAATAAATCCATCTCTAGCTTAATCCAAGTCACTAGTCATTTTGACCATTTTTCAGGTATAAAATTAATTGGTTAAAAACTGAACTCTTAAAATTAAAAGGAAATACAGATAATACATTAGTGGATGCTCAAACAGTAGGACATAATATAAAAATAGCAGAAGCAAAACTTAAATATTTAGGGATTAACATAAAGAATAAAATAGGGGATTTGTATAGTGCAAATTGTGAGGATCTGCTGAATGATATAGGAAAAGATCTGAATAAATGAAATATATAATTTCTGACTTTGATTGGAAGAATTCACTTAATTAAAATGCAGATACTTCCTAAAATGTTCTTTTTCCAGGCTCTAGCCATTCCTATTCCAACAACTTTTTTTAAGAGGTTAAATAAACTAATTGCTAAGTTTCTGTGGAAACAGACTAAATAAAGGACTGCGTGGAATACATTGATCCTACCTAAAGAACGTGGGGGCCAATCATTACTAGACTTTTATCTATATTATTTAGTAACTCAAATTGTTCAAATATGGGATTGGGTGCAAAATCAAGCTCCTAAAAAACTATCATTACAAATTGAAAAGGTATCTCAATCCTATCCGAGTCTTATGAATTTATTACGTTTAGCAATACAGGTTAAGAAATTACCAGAGTCAGTACCTATTACAACCAATACAACATATAGATGCTGAATAGAACTTAATAAAGATTGGGAGAGATGGATCTACTCACAGAATTCACACTCATATAGAAAAATTATAATTTTACCTCATCAGTAGTAGATAAAACATTTAAGAAGGGGCAAGATATGGGGCTAACTCAAATGGGAAATCTGTATCAAGATGGGCAGTTAAAATCACTTGAAAAATTGGTAAAAGAAACTAATAATTTAAAAGATCAGATATTCCAGTACTGTATACTCAGATAAAAAATTTTCTGATGAAAAATAAAGACAAAATTAGGATGCTTGACCCACCATCAATTTTAGATACCATTAGAAAAAATAAGGAGGGTAAAAAGTTGATACCATCTCTGTATTATTTAATGCTGGATAAATCAAAATTTGGACAAACTCAGATTGAAATGGTAAAGAGATTTAGGGATGCATATATCAGAAAATCAATGGCATACTATAATTGAGGCTTATATTAATAATGTGCATACAGTTAGATTACAACAGATTCAGTTAAATATAACACATATGACATACTACACATCACACAGACTGCACTTATTTAATTCTAACATAACTGGTAAATGCCCAAGATGTGCCACCACTTCAGGCACATTGAAACATATGATCTATTTCTAGCCTTGTTTATCAAATTACTGGTCAGAAATCAATAATTTTGCCTCAATTTTATTTGGTAAACAAATAATATTTAACTCAGTGATAACTATGTTCAGAATTCATCCAGATAATACATTTTTAGATGAAGAGCAAAGAAAAATGTTAACATTAATAACAATTGTGGCAAAAAGATGCATTCTTCAGAAGTGAAAAGATCCATCACCCCATGTTTAGAGAATGGCTGAACTCAATAATAGACATCTCCAAATTAGAAAAGGCGTGGTATTGCAAAACGAATCTTAAAGGAAAGTATGATAAAATGTGGTACCTGTTCCAAGTGGCCTTGGCTCAAATTAGGATTTAGAGGAATAAAAATTAGGTGTAGTTTAAACTAGGGCTACTGAAAATATGGAAGTTCCTGGACCCCTACCCTCTACATATATGATGATGAAGTTCAGTATGGACCTATTTGAAAGAATCAATTCTGATGAAATTGGATCACTGATATAAATCTGAATGAAGGGGAGAAAAAAAGGACTTGAGTACATCATTGAAAAATGCAGAGACCACACCACTGAGGATATTTTATGTGGTACTGCACACAGTTTCAAGTATTGAGCATGTTATAACTTATTGAAAAAGCCAGAAACTCCTTCACAAGCTTTTAATTTAAGAAATAAAGACTGTTTTTAAATGTGGTGCAACACTAAGGCAGGAGTAGGGATGAATTAAAAAGTGACAGTAAGTAAGTCCTCGAGCAATAAACTTCCTTGAATACAAGAACATTTTTACTTAGAAGCTGAAATAATTACAGTACTTCTGTGTTTATTTATGCACAGGAATTTTCATTTACCTGAATATAAAGAGGGCAGATGAGAGAGGTAATAATGCAATTCATTCCGATGTCGCAGGTAAGCCAGGAGCTGTGGTTGCTAGAGGTTGCTAGGGTACACTGCAGGGAATGCTGTGATTGTTGGACTTCACAAGCTGAACAATTACTTTTTTGTTTTTAGCTCCGGGGGCTGCAAAGTAATAAGGATGCGACCGAAAAGCCACAAGCATTGATGGTAATGTAAACTTTTTTTAAATAAAGATCAGAACAATGTAAGCAGGAAGCGGTTAAAAAGTGAATCTGGTTAAACTGAAAGGTACGACATCCTGTGGTTGAAATGTATCACCAGGTTGTTTTAGGCTTGTGGCATGCTTTTGGCAGAGTGGGAGCTGAATAACATGGAAAAACCACTGTTATGGTAATTATGGTAATTTATTCAGGTTGTTGTTGTTTTACAGAAGAGCTGGAGCTATAGCTAAAAGCAACTGCGGGGATGAATTGCAACTGTGGCAAAAATTAAAAGCAACATCTCAGCACTTTTGGTTGTGATGAACATCAAGTTGTTGTTTTGAGCTAAAAGCAACTGTGGGGATGAAATTAACGGCAACATCTCTGCCACACCGTTTGAACCAATTTCAGCACTTTTGTTTGTGATGACCATCAGGTTGCAGTTGTTTTTAGCTAAAAGCAACTGTGGGGATGAATTGCAATTGTGGGAATGAATTAACGAGGGCGGGTTGTCGGGGAGCATATTGTCCTATGAGAAGATTGTCGCTGGTGTGAACTGTCAGGAGCAGAATGACATGGAATGAAATAGAGGGAGTGAATTGTCGTGCTCTCAAGTCATGCAGAGTGTCTGCATGAAACAGTGCTTCCATGTTGGTGATGTTGACTGGTGTCAAGTTCTCATCGTCATCAGTATTTTCTTGGATTTTGGCATTTGTTTTCAGTGTGGCCATATGCTTCCGATTGATAGGTCACCCTTGGTCATCTCCCCATCATCTACTGTCACAAATGCCTTAAACTCAGCAGCAGACATGCCAGAGAGTACAACTACATCTGCGAGGGGGGTCCACTGAATCATCTTACTCAGGTAGGAGTTCGGGATCATCAGGATCATCAGGCTGCATCTTAAATCTGGCTTTTGTGAAACAATTAGCAATAGTGCCTTCTTTGACAGTGGCCCATGCCTTGGCCATCATGAAAATCACATCAAACAGATTTACAGACTTAGTGATTTCAGTGGCCAAGTCAGAGGAGCCACTGTCAATCACCCCCACAACATGGCTTGAGAAAAGGGACCAGTAATGTCCTTTAAAGTTCTTTATCACACCCATATCCATGGGTTGAATTAGGCTTGTTGTATTAGGGGGTAAGAAAACCAATTTTATGTGGCTGAACTTGTCAGCCAGGGAGCTTGGATGGGCACTGCAGCTGTCCATGAAAAGGGGGACCTTTCTGTGGCACCATCTCAATTTGTTGTTCTGGGCAGCCAACCAATCCTGGAAAATAGCCCCAGTCATCCATGCATTTGCTGAGCTCTGGTATGTGACAGGGAGAGTAGAGAGATCTTTTGAGAAACACTGAGGTCTCTTACTCTTACTTATCACCAAAAGCAGAAGTTTTTCAGTCCCCAGCATGTTGGTGCAGCAAAGCAGGGGAAACCTGGTCTTTTGATTTCTTGCCACCAATGAGCTTGGTGGCTTTGTGGATGTACCCCTGTCTGGGTATGCATGATAGAAAACACCTGTTTCATCAGCATTAAAGATGTCTACAGATGGGTACTCAGACAGGAGCCCAGGGAGCACTGTTTGTATCCATTCAGCGGCTGAGGAAACATCAGCATCCAGACGTTCACCATATTTTCTTTTCCAGACAATGTTCCTGTTTTTCTACCGACTGAGCCAGCCATCAGTGGCTTTAAACCCCTCATGACTGAGATGCTTCACAATCTCCTCAACTTTGTTTTTGAGAATAGGGCCAGTCAATCTAGCCCCACGCCTGACTGCATGATTGAATTATGCCAGTAGTCCGTCCTTGACCGAATTGTCTTTCCCTTCCCGCTTCCTCTTGCAGCTGGAGTTACCATTCAGCTGCCATTCAGACTGAAGATGATCAGGATTCAGGTTAATTCTCCTTGCCTGGCTCTTAGATACACCAAATTGTTTAGCTACTTTGGCAATGGGAGATTTGGGAAGCTGCAGGCTCTCCAAAACTTTGATCTTTTCAGACAGTGGGAGATCAATTTGTTTACTGGACACCATCTCACTCTCAAACAAACACTGAGGCCACACTAACTGTCTGCCACTAATCACTTTTTATTCAAAAATTAAGTGCTGTTAAGTGGTGCTAAGTGGTGTAGCACTGGCAGCCGGCAGTCAACCATCCCCTTAAAACAGCTAATGAGTCCTAATTAGCAGGTTATTAGGCTCATATGATAACACTGGGACAAAATCAGTGCCCAGGGAAAAGTCCCACTTAACCAACTGTCCTCTTTAACTGTGTCCCCTTTATTTGGCGTCTACTGTAATTGTGAAGAGTTATTATGTTCCAACACCCAATTAGGTGATAATGCTTGAATTAATTAATTAATTGAGAAATTGGTTGATTAACTGATAACATATATGTATTTATTCATTTATTTGTTTATTGTTGGTTGACTGGGAAAAAATGACTAGACAATGTTGCCTATTTTTAGCCTCATCTAGAGGAGAACGTAGATGCAAACCAGCTGAAATGAAATCAAACTAAGCTGACAGTGATATTATAATCCCCGTTTTGAATGGATAAAATTTAGCCAGGACACCTGAGACTTCCTCTTTCCTTTTTGACAAGTGCCATGGAATCTTTATTGTCCACCTGAACAATCACCAGAAAAGGCAGATGGGACCTTGGTTTAACAGTGTATCTGAAAGACAACACACCTGACAGTACATCATCCCCCAGTGCTGCATATTGGTGCCAATATGTATGGTTTGAGCCAAATTCTGGTGCAGAACTAGACCCCATGACCTTCTGTCCCTAAAGCAGATATTCCACCAAATGAGCCACACTGGCACCTATGTGTGTATATATATGTATGTATAGCTATATATTTATACAATGGGTGATACACATTATTAAAAATGCTATCTTCTGGTGGAATGAAACACACCATATGATCATGCATTATCCAACAATGACTGTACACGTTCACTTCTTTCTATAGTTTACTCCCATCCCAAACAATTTTGACCATTTTATAAGACAGATAATCTACTACAGGGGGGTGTGGTCATGCTGATATATGCATGATTTGGGTGGTTAAAAGCACCCAGCCTGTGGCCTTGTGCCTAATAACACACCCCAAGCTGTGCATATATCAGAGTGTGACTACACACCCTGTAGTAGTGGGGATAAGTTAAATAACTGATTTATGTGGACAAGAGCAGTTTGACCTCAGGTAACCTCATGTGTGCCGTAAGCCACAAGTGAGGTGCCTGAGGTCAAGCTGCTCAAGTCCACATAAGTGATTTATTTAACAAACTCCCCAGTGCATATTCTATTTTCTGTTTAGTTTTTGTTTGTGTTTTGTTTAAAGAATAAAGGTGATAGTTTGTGCTCAATCTCATATGACTTTGATCTGTAGGACTGCTTGCTAGGGTGCCCAGTGCAGTTGGTATAGACGTGATGTCCCAACGTTAACAGCACACCTTGTGGTTGGTCACTTTTCATTTGTGGGAGGGCTGAAGAGTTTGAAAAATATGTTGACTCCATCTCTCACTTAGCTAGAATCCACAGTTTTTGTAGAGAGAAAGCTGATTAAAAAATATCTTTTGTGTGCAGCTATGTGGTTGATCATGCTGTTTTCAGAATATGAAATACTGTAGTTTAACTATCTGGTTGATAGTGTGTTTCGAGGTTTGTGTCAGGTCCATGAGAACAAGTCTGACTGGGAGCAGGTTGTGGCCACAGTGCTAGTTATGCACTGTTCTACAGTTTAGGGAAAGTTGAAGGGAGGCACTTATTATTTTAAAGTAACACTGTCAACCCCTTTAGACCTCAAAATGTCCCTAGTTTAAAAATACATGTATGACTATACACATTCTATAGAGACTGCTGAAGTAGCTGGCTGTTTGATTCAGACTCCTTTTTCCTTTTAAAAAGTGAAAACAAACTGGAGTTACCACCACAAAACATGTTTGTTTGCATTTCTAGACCAACTACCACTGCATATTTCCTGAACACCCCCAACACTACATAGATACTCATTATGCAGTGGGAATAGAGGAAACTATTGTATCATGAGTGGCTGCGCTATTTAAGGGTGTTTCTAATGTTCAGGAAGTATACAGTAAGTGTAGTTCAATGATCTGGAGCAAAACAAAGCTGGGTATAACCATACATTCCCATGCATTCAAGTTCTAATATGCAAAGAGGCAGATAAAACAGCTGACAACATTAATGAATTTTAGAGAAGGTAAGCAATCATAAAATGTGGGGTTCTACCTAGAAATAATATGATGCAAAAAAAGTTGACTTGTCCCTTTAATGTGCATACCCTTACTTTACATAGCTGGTTGATCCTTCTTTTAGTGTGCAGTTCTTCATTTTGGAAAGAGGTGCATAATGACTGGGTGTCAGACTGAGAGCTTGATTTCCAGGAATCAAGTGAGTAGGAGGGAGCATGACCAAAGCACTGTTCAGTTTAGTGCTGTATTCAGCTTGTGAATGCCAGTTAAATCAGTGGAGGTGTTTAAGCGGGGTCTGAAAGCTTATCTTTTTAGAGAGGCATTTGGGAACTGCCTTTATAGTCCTGACTGCTGAACTAATGACTGGAACAGATGCTTGCATTTATCTATCATTGTTTATTTATTATTGACATATGTTGTGTATTTATGTATTTTATGTAATTTAAACAACTGCCTGCCTGTACAGCACCCAGAGCCTCAGGGATGGGGCACTAGAGAAATACAGTTTATTATTATTATTATTATTAATTAAAAAATAAATACAATCTTGTTTTAAAGCATAGTTCTGGTATTGTGAGTAGTTTTACCTGAGCAGGAGTATATAGGGTAAGTGGTGCTGTGGACGGGTGGGATAACTGGCAGGCAGCCAGTCACTCAAACATGAAGATTCAAGTCTTGAGCGCTACTAACTGCAGAAGCCTAAACTTACAGCATTAGAAGAGAAGAGAAAATTTTACCAAAAAAAAGCATTTTTGAAAACTGATTTGTGTAAAACAGCATATTACTAGTAGAAGGGAGCAGAGCTACAGCAAAGACTTAAAGCTGTTGGGCGGGGGAGTAGAGACAACATGTAAAGTGCTGTTGAAGTGTAGAAAAATCCTGTATGTTTGCTGAAGCTTAGCACATTGTTAGCTGTATGTTTTTAATTGGTTAGTGTGGTGTGAGGAGCTTCTGTTTTGGGAAAGAAGTGTTTGCCATATGCTACTGAGGTACAGTACTGTAGGTCAAGTACTGCAGAAAAAGAAAAGTAGGTAAGTAGTGCCAGTAAGGGGTAGAGGGAGAATGATCGATGGACAGGGTAGAATAAATGAGGAATGACTGACAGACAGGGCACAATAAATGTGGTTTCTAAAATCTATTTTACACCAGTGGAAATAAATGAGTTTATGTAATGTATATTTGAGTCCACACCTATTGCATAAATTCTTTGAAAAAATGTTGTTAATTCACCAGTTAGGGTTCAGGTTAATGCCACAAAGGTAGGTAAATTTGGCATTTGGCTTTCCAATCCCAATTCCTTACCCCCACCACCCAAGCAGCAAAAAGAAAAAAACATTAGGTTTTTGGGTCTCTGGAGTCTTGGCAAGTTAGTGGTGGGGGTCTTCCTTAGGGTTGTCAACCCTAATATTCACCCCATCCCCCTGACCTGTAGCCTTCTGTCTGAAGCAGAAGGTAGAGCACCAAGCCAGTGCCTTATAGTGATGCACTCTTCAAAGGTAGAGAAATATGTCTTGACACATTTTGCCAACACAATCTGCTGTAGCTTTCATCAAGTAGGGCCCTGCGGACCCTGTGTGAAGAAAGAAAACCATATGTGACATTGTTTGTTCAGGGAATGAGGTAGGCATTAGGGCTGACAACCCCAAGAAAGACCCCCACCTCTGATTCACCAAGACTCCAGAGATCCAAAATGCTAATGTTGTCCTTTTGTTGCTTCTAGTGGTGGAGTTGTGGTGGTGAGCTAGGTTTAAAAACCTTAACACCACATTTCCCTTCTTTTGTGGTGTTAACGTGAACCCTAACTGATGCATTAACACTGTGTTTTTGCAAATAATTTCCTTTCTGTTTGAAATAGTGGAATCATATCCTCATTCACACAGGTCTCTTTGGGACCTGTGTAAACAGGCCCTGCACCAAGGGAAGACTCAGTCTACCTAGAGAAATGCAACGATGGATGTCAAGAATTCATGGGGCTATCTGGTGGGCTGTGGATACACAGGACCTTCTGGGCCCTGTGCTTCCATATGGCTGAAGACACAGATGCAGAGGGCAAACAGTCCATCTGTCAGCCATTGCACAGGGCCCTTTGTCACCATGGGTGCAGAGGTGCTAAGTCCAATGCCAAGAGAAGAGCTACTTTCACTATATGGTACCTGTGCCCAGGTAGGCAACCCTGCAGCTTTCACTTCATGGCTGTGTGTGTGTGTGGGGGCGGGTCACATAACAGTACCATCCCACTACCTTCACCTCATGTAGCTGGGTCACTGAGCTCACCCCTGAACTCAGCTCACTGGCATGGGATCATAAAGCATATCTGCTGGGGTGAAGACTGGCACTATTTTATTATTATTTTTTTTTATTTGAAATTCTTGGAATAACACCTTTGAGCTGGAAGCTCATTTACAAAGGTTCCACGTCAAATCTAGCACAAAGAAACACAGTTCAATAAGTAATGAACACTGAAAACAGTATAAGAGCACACAGTACAATTAGAAAGGAACAATGACAATAGTATAAGTGCAGTGTTACAGGATATAATTAAACATTTATTTATGTATGTATTTATTTATGTCTTTGATAACCGGTTGGGTGCATTAATCCAAAGGACCATTTTCAGGCATGACCCAGGCATTTGCATTGCATACTGAGTAGTGCAAATACAAGTTACAGCAATTAACAGGTACACAATTAGGTTACAGAAACAAGGTACATAATGACAATATATACAAGTAATTACAATATGGTACATGGTCCGTAACAAGTAAATAATCAGGTTGAGACTCTGTAATGATACAAAAATTTCAGAGAAGGGTTTACATGCCATCTACATAAAATAAGTGCTGTGGCAAGTGCAGGAAAGGGGAGAGTACAGAGCCTAGTAGGGTGATGGTGCCTCCAGAAAGGGTATGACACTGGTACATGGGAGGGAGATTAAAGGAAGGGGATGCACAAATTACCCTGATGGGTAAACACATCTGGCTTCTGACAGCAGCCAAGCTTTGAGGTGGGTTTTGAAGGTGGGGTGAGAGTTGATCAACCAGAGCAACATAGGCAGCCTGTTCCATAAGGTGGGGCAGAGAAGGAAAGGGATTTATGGCCCATAGCAGAATATATTCTAGGGATTTCCAGGGGGGCAGATGATTCATGTAGGTACCTTAATGCCATTCTGCCCTTGAGGAGGGGAGAGTATGGGGATAGGTGGCTGCCTCTGAGGGTGCTGTTTATAATACACCCAAGGGCATAGTCGAACTGTCCTTGTAATGGGAGCCATCCTAGAGACTGGTACAAGTTACAGTGATGAATAGAGTAAGGAGACTGTAACATGAAATGACAAATGCTGTTGTATATGGAGTTTAGCCTGTAAAGCAGAGCAGAGGACACCTGAGAATAGATGGGGGAGCAGAAGTCTATAAGGGGGAGAAGGTAGCCTTGGGCAATCACTAAGTGTGCTTCTAAGGTGAAGAACTGCTTTTGGCAGAAGGCAGACCCTAGTTTCTGGTTTACCCTGCTCATGATGTTGTTGACATGTTCAGTGAATGAAAGGGAGGGGTGAAGTGTGACACCTAAGTATTTGAAGCTGAGAACATTTTGGAGGAGGGGGTCTTCCAGTGTGCACATAAGGAGTTAGGAATTAGATTTGGAGATATTGGTAAGGAATGGTTTGGACCTGAGGAGCATAGCTTTCATTTTTTTATCACTGATCAAGTTCCTGTTGGACAGAAACCAATTGTGAGCTGCACCGTAATTAAGGGTTAGTGTGGAGGAAAGGTTCATGAGGGACTTGTCACTGTGGAATAGGACAAGGTCGTCCATGCAGAGAAGTGCCTTCCAGGATAGACTGTCAGCTGGGAGGGTGTTTATGAAGATGGACAATGGCAGTGGGCCAAGGATGGAGCCTTGAGGGACCCTGGTGGTGACAGGAAGGATAGGGGAGGAGGCTGAACCAATTTTGACCAATTGGGATCTACCCATGAGATAGCTCCAGAACCAATAGGAGATCTCAATCAAGCAGCCAAGGTGGAAGAGAGTGGAGTAGAGGAGGAGGAAGTGGTAGACGAGGTCAAAGGCCTTTGTCAGATCCACAACTACAGCACCAGTGGCCTTCCCTGAGTCCATGTTTCTGAGGATATGGTTTGTGAAGTGGGACAAGGCTGATGTGGTGCTATGGTGCTTATGGAACCCATGTTGTTGGGAGAACAGCAAGTTATATTTTCTGAGGTGCTCAGAGAGCTGGTAGTATACAATTTTCTCCAGTAGTTTGTTCCAGTGGGGGAGAATGGAGATGGGTCTATAGTTGTCTAGAGAAAGGCGGTCACCGGCCTTGAATACCAACACTACTTTGGCATATTTCCAGGAATCGGGCATGGGAGAAGTGATCAGGGCCAGGCTAAAATTGAAGGTGAGGGGTTCTATGATAGTAGGAGAGATGAGCCTAAGGAAAGAGGGGAAAACACTATCACTGCCAGTGCTGCTCCTGTTGGAGAGGGTCTTCAGGAGCTTGAGAGTATCACTTGGGCAGATGGTTCTAAAGTAGAATTGGAGAGGAGTGCTGGCAGAAGGGGAGCACTGAGCATGTCCATCAGGGCTAGGAGGCGGATGGGTGGGAAGTTTACTGAGGTATGTGGTTAGGTCAGTAAATTTCTTGTTGAAGGCCTGCACAACCTCTGAGGGGTCAGTCAGAGGGCCAGAGAGGGTGGTAAATTGTGAGACTGGGCAATGGGTCTGAGGATTAAGTAAGGAACTGATAGAAGCCCAGAAGAGTCATGGGTCACTAAGGTTGTTTCTTTGTAAGTTAAGATAGAACTTACATTTCAGTTGTTTGGCTGTTTGTTTACAGGTGTTACATAGGCACCTGTATTTGTTCCAGAGTTCAGGGGAGAGGGACATTTTATAGGTTGTCCACTTGTTGCCTCTTTCTTTCATCAGAACCAGCAACTCTTTAGTGATCCAGTGGGTACAGCCCCTCTTACCCTATGGATAGTGAGTGGGAGCTGGCAGTCCTGTACTCAGAGGAGTGCATCCATGGGAAAGCAGACTGCAGACAGCAAACATACAGTTGGATACATATTTAACAACCATAAAATGAAGCAGTCAGAGAATTGAGCCTTGTCAGGAGTCATAGTAGAAGGTGGAGATGGGAAGAGAGGGGGGTAAGGGTGAACGAAGTGCAATGACAGTGGGGGGAACAGGGTAAATGAGGAAGGTTGGGCAGGGGAGAATGAGGTATGGATGGACAGGCAGATGAGAGGTGGAGAGGGGATGAGGCAGAGGGGAAGTAGCGCAGCAGTGGGGAGGTAAGTAGGTAAGGGTAAGGTGGTGGGGGTTAGTAGTCTCAGCTACTTATGGAGGTAAGGTGTTGGTGGAGTTTTCTCTTAAATGGCCCCAACTTAGGCTCTTTGATTATGTCAAATGAACAGTTTATTTGTTCGGTCATAAGACCTTTACAAAAATCAAACAAAAAATAAATACAGATCTCATATACAATTTGACATACAGTACGTATAAAAACATGACTATCAGCTAAAAATGTTCACTGTTTGTATCAAATTACGGAAATATTATTCATGTTTCATATGAATTAGAAAAATTGCCCTGAGATACTGTGCAACTTTGTTAATAGCATATACTTCCTCAGTTGTAAACATAATGATGAACAACAACTGTTTGTCAGATGTGGCGATTTCTGCCCACAGTGGATGAAGCCATCTAGCTCTGGGAATTTTATACCAGCTACAGGAAAAGACTATGAGATATAGAACTTCCATTTCTTTAAAATTACAAGCACAAATGTGTGCCTCTTTATCACTGTTCTTCTTCATGAGAATATTACTTTTAAAAAGCTCCCATCTATATTTTGTATACTGTTTCCTCAAAGTATGATCTGTTATAACATTCAAATAGTATCTAAATAAGTGAACATTATCATTTTGAACCAACCATGGATCAATTTTTAAACCTCTTATACCATTTATATCTTTATACTTGTTACAATTGCTTATTCTCTTAAGACAATATGACTTATATTTCATACTTATAATGATACCACTTGCAACATACTGATTCAGAAACTGTAAACCATAATCATTGCAAATCTTGTTAATTCCGGAAAGCCATCGTGATTGCACGCAACCAATATTATACCATTTGTTTTTTTTTCTAGCAGACACTGAAAGGGTAACCTAGAGGAGTTCATCCTAGTTGTTTTAATCCTGTAGTTCAGATACCTTGCTACATACAGAGACTCCAAGCTAATGATACGAACTTCTGCTGTAATTAAGGACATGGGGTGGAGGAACTAACACCTAGAGCTGAGCACAGTAGCCTATTCAGAGGGACTTCCATAGACCTTAAATTTCCAGTTCCCAGATTTCACATTGATACAATGCTGAGGGTACATATTTAGCTTTTATAGCTTTTAACTAGAGGATAACTGAGTTTCCACCATAACTATGATTAAATTTATTTAAGGCACCCACAATTTGTTTAAGCTTTGTCACTTGCACTTTTATATGTTTTCACCATAATTCATCATTGGATAGGACCAATCCCAAATATACAAAAGAGTTTACAGTTTTGAGCTTTTTATTACCCTCCAACCACATTTTTTATATTATTTGAGCCAAACACTATTACCTGACTCTTAGTTTAATTGATTTTTAAGTTATATTCCTGAGAAAACAAATGCATTATCATGAGCTTTTTTTGGAGACCAGACTGAGATAGTGATATTATAGCCAAATTGTCCACATAGGCCAGGGCTGGACAGGAGTAATTATTAATAAGTGGTGAGTCTGACATAGAGTCCATGTGTTGTAAAAGAAGATGATTAATGTAAATACAGAACAGGGTTGGGGCTAAGACACAGTCCTGCCTGACATCTTTTTTAGTTCTTATCTTGGAAGAAAGCTGCCCACCTACCCCCAGTCTGATCTGTGCCAGTGTATCACTATACAGTTCCCTAATGATGTTAATCAAAGAAGGCTGAATGCCCATTTGATACATAGTTAACCATAATTTAGTGCACAATATATTATTAAATGCGCTGCTGAAATCTATAAACACAATGTATAATTTTTGTTTTCTTAAGGTGACAAACGTCTCAAAAAGCTGCATAATTATCAAATAATTGTCAGTTGTAGAGTATCCAACTTTTGGTTATGTCAGTGGGGAGGTCATTAAGCCAGCATGGAGCACGGTAGGGAAAGGACCTCTGTGATTGTGCTGTTTGGAAGAAAGGGACTTGCAGTGATTGTCTGGACATGATTCTTGCCCAGTGGGGATTGAGAGCTATGTTTAGGAGGTTCTGGATAGCAGGTGGGGTTAGACCAAGGCATGTTTTTATCCCAAGGAGACAAACTTGGTAGTGTACTCTTCCTTGCAGGGTAAGCCAATCAGTTTGTGTATAAAGGTCACAGGTGTGGGTAAGTCTGTGGGCACCATGCACAAAGTTTCTCAATAATTATATATATTTTTTTATTTTGACCCAAATTTTCAAGATAGCCATCTTATGACTCCCCTTATAAATATGACATGTGGCATTAATGGTATATTGTTCAAAACATCATTTCACACTACAAGTGTGAAAACATGTCTCACTCAGGATTTAAAAAAATTCCACCTGCCAAGTTTATGAGGTGGTGTGGAGAATTGGCTATGTAGAAAGTTTGGAATTAATATATTGTAAATTAGTGAAGTTATGAGTGAATGTTGAAATAGTGCAATGTTCACACATAACCTAGGTATTTTACCATATCTGTACATCAGATATTTAGCATAGCCTGCTTATTACCCCACCTCGTGAACCCAGTGGGTGAACATCTACAAATCCCTGCTGACACATAATTCCACACCACAGGTGTGAAAACACATTTTGGACAGGATTTGAAAGCAACGGCTGTTTCATTCATGAAGTGGAATGCAAAATGGCTATGATGAAAATTAGGGGTCAAAATTTACAAAATTACCAAAGTTATAAGTGAGCATGGAAAAACTTAAAGATACTGTATACTCATAGGTTTGTTGTCTTTTAATATTTTGACTGCAAATTTTCAGCATAGCCATGTTATGACTTCACCTCATCAACCCAATAGGTGAAAATTGTGAGTTCCTGACTGAGACCCTGATTATTTTCCTCTGGTGAGGTTTCCCAGATCCCAGATGAGGAGAGCACAGCTGCATACTGGACTGCTGTGGAGGAGTGGTATAAGCAGGGTTGCCTGATGAGCCTTCCCCTTACTTTTAACAGGTATGTTACTGTTGCCTCAGTTGTGAGGGAGAACAAATCTAGCCCATCTGGCTGGTTAGTTTACTCGGGCACCTCTTGTGCTGAGATTGATTCTGGTTTGCTGGCTTTGTTGTACTGTGGCTCTGGGTCAGGTGTTGATAGGAATCCGGTCGGTAGTGGAGTCTGCACCAGGTGTTGGAGCAATGGGGCAGCCCTGCAGAAGGTCAGTCACTTCAAAAACAGAAGCCAATCATATGCATGATGGTGCACAGGGGGTTGAGAAAACTTGACCCTCATGCTAAGTTTGAAGCCCTCCTTGACTGTTTGCTGGTGTCAGAAGACATGACTGTAACCAGGGATTTAGTCGTTTTTAGCAGTTTTGAACTTAAACACAAAATATTTCATTTACATGTTTAAAGAGCTTCAATTGTTTTTGTCATAACTTAATGAGCTTGAGAGGAACCAGGCATTAGATATCTCTTGGGGGGTCAGTGGTGTTTATAATCTCTGTCTTGTTTTTCTTTTCAAAATCTTTTGTGCTTTTAAAAACTCCAAAGAACCTAATGACTTAAGGACCCAGATAAGAACTGTTCTAATAAAAAAAGCCCAACACCCTTGGATTTTTAAATGTTTTAAGATTATTTAGCCTTTTGTCCTTCTGGTTTCACTTTAGAAATATTTACTTATTTATAAACTTATATTTATAATTGGCATGGCTTGATTTAAATTTTTGACACCTTAGTTCATGTAACCAGTGGCCATAAAATGTATGCGCTGGGATACTGTGGATAGATTCATCATTTTGGTCAAGGAAGTCACCACACAGTACAGCACTATTATTGGGAGCTACTATTAGAGCTCCATACAAGATTTTTGGAGTCTAGACCATGTTTAAACTGTTTGCACTGTTCGCTGGTTGGCCTGCTGTTAGAATCCAATTTTATCCTTTGTAGGGAAATTGCCTGGAAGGTTTGCTACTCTTACATTACATTCCTTGTTTGGATTCAGAGTAAGTAAAACCAGAAGCCTTTGATGTCTCTGTAGCTTTATTTTTTTAATATAATAACTCTTCCCACTATTCAAATTTTATTTAGTAACGGTCACTTTCAAGGAGCTAAGCAAAACCATAGCTGTAAATTCGCTTGTTGAGTATTGCTGACTGTTGTTTGTATGATATTTTAAATGCTTGATATCCACTGGGGGGGGGGTTTGAAGATTTCTTAACTTGGGTACATGTTTCCCCCCATCCAAGTTTACTGTCTACTGGTCATCATTCCTGGAAGTCTGCACTTGCTCCCTCATTGTGAGCTGCCAGGACCATTGTCATACACGGAGGTAAAAAGGAGGAAGAAAAGTGTCTGCCATGATCCTGGATAACCTATTTGAACTGATGTACCTTTTGAATGTGTAATGCTTGATCTGATTGCATAGATTTATAGAAGATGTACTCTCTGCATACCTACAATCAACTCATGCTCTGCTGATAACTAAAACTGTGGCTCCCATTACTTATTCACCTCAAGCAATTCATTTCCAAGTTTTCTTTATCTTCTACTTGCTATTTGGAATTGAATTCTACATAACTGAATTTTATTTGAAATTGTTTTATTTTCTCTAGTGAAGTAATGAGTGTTGGTTATTTTTCATCTTCAGATGGCATAGTAACAACAAGGGGGCAACTACTTAACCTGAATAGACTGGAATTACATTTCATTCACTCTGAGTACCACTTTTCAGAGGATGAGGAATTAAATGGTAACAAAGGCAACAAGGGAAAAAAGGAAACAAGGGAAAAGGAAACCTGGATTCAAGGAGACAAAATAAAGAAGTTATAGTAGTAAATGGTTGTAGAAAGAGTAAACAAATCTAAACTTAAACTAATAAAGAATATTGAAGGGCACCCTGACAAAAAGCAGAACAGATTTGCTCCTCTTTTAATCAAAACAATAACTAAATGCTATGTTAAGGAAAACCATACTGATAGGGGGTACTTAGTGAAGCCATTCTGTTACCATTATCCCACATTCACTCCTAATTTTCAAACCATATGGCCTTTTTAAAGAATAAGCATAAGTTTAATACGTAATTTATTTGAAACCCCAGAAATTAATAATGAGATAAATGGTGGCTGAATTCCTGACTTGAATGAGGATCAACATAATTATGTTACTAGCCTTAATGTAAGCAGCTTGGCTTCATCACAATATAATTATTTTTTACATCCTGGCTCTGTTATACTTTCATGATGGTGGCAATGAATTGTTAACTAAAACAAATGATATATCAAAGGGAAAATCCAATATTAACACAGATCCTAGGGAAGTGATTACTGACCTGCAAAATACCATACAAGTTCTTAGGGAATTGGATAACCTACATAGAGTTAGTGATGAGAACAATGTAAAGGAGCAGTTAAAGTCCAGTACAAGGGAAGTTTAAAACAAAGATGTTCTGCTCCACCCTTTCCTGAATATCTGTTTCACTGTAAGCCCCTCTGGTGTCTCTTCCCTTTGTCTTGCTAAAATCTCCTGCTGCGACTATCTGCCACCCAGCCCTCAGCCAGCACTTAAATTCCTCTGTTTTCTCTCTCTCTCTCTCCTGCAGCTGCCTTTCTACCCCTGACCTGGGCGCACAGCTCCGCCGGTTCTTCTGGACACGGCCTCCAGACAGACGGCATCCCTGGAGCCGCCACCCAAGACTGCAAGCCTGGCCTGAAGAGGTACGGATGCTGCTGCCCCGCCTGCTCTCCTCCCCCCCACCAACCTGCCCTATCTCAACTATTTTATAGCTGTGGCAAGTCATACGAGCAGAAACCAACTCATGAGTAGAAACTTAATAACAGTCTACTTCTCCACTTGTTCCTTATATTCTCTCACCACTAAAGGGACATGGTAACCTTTTTATCTCCTGCCACTATGCCTTCCTATCGCATTCACCTGTCTTACCCACATCACCTACTCTACTCTTGGTGATATGAATTACTGCATTCCTAGGGATGACAGGTACGCCTGTTTCTCTGGCCACATACCCAGTTACTCACCCAGAAGCAATCACAGTAAACTACATTGGAATGATACCACACACCCTGACTCTTTGCCACACTAAATAGCCACACTACCACTCCCGACCATGTGCTTCCCTTACTTGCCTGCTTGATCTACTGATCACGCTGTTCAATATATCCTCAACTGTCCCCTGCAATGTACAACTACCTGGACGCCATGCTCGATGCATCTCAGCAACCTATAATTACCACAAAGCTATATTTCTCGCTCTCCTGCTCCTCCTCCTCCTCCTGCTAGCTGGTGATGTCCACCCCAACCCTGGTCCCCCTACAACAAACTCTCCTACCACTCTTCACACACCCTCCACTCCCCTAGCCCTCCCAAACAGCCTAAAAATTATCCACCTAAATGCCTGCAGCCTTACCCATAAGCTACCCTTACTGCAGGTCATGGTCCTCGAGTATAAACCTGACGTCATCATCATCTCTGAAACTTGGCTATTGGGCCATATCACAGACCAAGAAGTCCTTTTTCCTGGATTCTCTACAACTAGAATGGACAGACAAGGAAGAAGTGGTGGAGTGGCGATCTATGTCTCTGCCTCCCTACAACACACAGTCATGTTGAAAGTCACATCTCCCTCCTCCCATGATAACCCTGCCCTCTATTTGTCACAGGAATATACTGCCATCTGGGCCAGCCCTCCTCCCAAGTCACAAATCTGATCAAGAAAATAACGGCCCTTGCCCACTCTTAAGCTGTACATACTGGGCAGCCCTAACATAAATTGGCTCTCTAACACACTAGCCAAAACTTGCTCTGACATTGAGTCACTAAACCTGACTCAACTAATACAGGAACCTATTCACCTGAACCACAGAACTTATAACCATTCCCTTCTGGACCTACTCCTCATATCACACTCTTACAGGGTCAAGGCCGCTGGTCTCCTACTTGATGCATTAAGTGACTGTCATCCTGTATACATGGTTTGCAAAATACACAGGCAAAAATACCCCACAAAGTCCTCTTAACATGCACCTACTCCTCCCTGGACACTCTACCTCTGCACCGTAACCTCACCAACACTGACTGGTGGTCAACAATCAAGGGTGTCAGCGTGGCTCAGTTGGTAGCACATCCGCCTCTGGACCAGAAGGTCGTGGGTTCTCGTCCCACACCGGGATTGGACTTGCACCTAAAAATCACTGGCATCCGAGTGCAGTATTGGGGGGTGCTGTACTGCTGGGGTGTGCCATCCTTCGGATGAGATGTTAAACCGAGGTCCCTTCTACCCATCCTGGTGTTGTCCTGGTGGGTGTCCAGGTGGAAGTAAAAGAACCCAGGGCACTCTTCGCAAAAGAGTAGGGAACATTCCCGGTGTCCTGGCCAACATTCCCCTTCCCATAAAACCGGTTCATGCAATTATTCAGGCTGTGTGTGGGTGATGATGTGCGATATGGCTGCCACCACACATTCAGTCACTTCACTACCAGTCTAGCATTGCTTGTAAAGCACTTTGGATGTATGAAAAGCGCTATATAAATGCTGATTCTTCTTCTTCTTCTTCTTCCCACTTGCCGTCTGCACCACTATCAACATGGCTCTCCCACTGTTCTATGACAAGTTCCTCCACATTTGGAACCAACATGCACTGCTGCATTAAATCAGAGTCAGGGGAAACCATCTGCCCTGGGGAACCCCTGCACTCCTGTCCTGTCAAAGAGCCCATGATGCTGCTTGGCATAAGCACAAGGTAACCAAATGACCCAGGGACCTCCAACAATACAAGGAGCTTTGAAATAAGTGCACAAAAGCTATCAGGTTGGCCAAATCTGAACACTACCAGGCTAACTTCAATGCCAACACAAACAAACCTTTCAAATTCTGGAAAGTTGTCCAATCCCTCTTTTCCCCTTCCACCAAGCCTCCCACTCCTACCATTAGGCAAAATCTCTCTGAAATCTCTGATCCATTGGCAGTCGCTGACTGCTTTAACTCCCATTTCACATCCTGCACTACAATGCTCCAATTGGCCCCCCAATGCATGTACACTCCACCACAGGCCTCCCCCCACTCCCTGCTTCCCGCTCCTCTACTCTGCCAGCTCCCCCTCCTCCTACCTCATTCTCCTTCACCCATATCTCCCCTGCTGCTTTCCAAGTCCTTCAGTCTATCAACCCTGCTAAAGGCTCCTCCCCAGATGGCCTGGACCCTAAGCTCATCTCCCTCTGCTCCCGCCATAACCTATCCTATATCCATCTTGCTCAACCTTTCCTTTGTCTCTTCCACTGTCCCTGCAGCTTGTAAAAATGCTACAGTTCTTCCACTCCCCAAAGGAGGAGATCCCTCCTCCCCTAGTAACTCTGTCCTATCTCTCTCCTTCCCACTCTGGCTAAGCTCCAGGTGCATATAGTTCTTGAACAACTCTCCTCCTACATTACTGACTCCTCCTTTCTCACTCCATTCCAAGCTGGCTTTAGAAAACACCACTCCACTGCCACCTCACTCTTATGCCTGACTCACACTATCGCCTCGGGCATGGACAAGGGCCACATAACCTCAGCTATTTTTATTGACCTGGCCAAGGCCTTTGACACAGTCTCCCACCCTATAATCCTATCCTGCCTCAGGACCACTGGTCTCTCCCCTAATGCCACTGAATGGTTCAAATCCTATTTGTTGGGTAGAACTCAAAATGTTCACATAGCTGATGCCATCTTCTCTCTCCTCCCCATTACCATGGGAGTTCCCCAGGGATCGGTACTTGGACCACTCCTTTTTTCAATCTTACTCAATGACCTCCCTCAGGTCTGTTTATCTACTGACATACACATGTATGCAGATGACACTGTGCTGTTCACCACTGGTAATTCAGTCCCTGATGTCACTGCCAGGCTTCAGATAGATCTTGATAAGGTACAGCACTGGCTAAGCGAGCACCACCTCTTTCTAAACTCAAAGAAAACTGTCTCCATGATGTTCGGTACTAGGCAGACATTGGCAAGGCTTCCCTCCTTACCCACCTTCTTCACCATAGATGGAATAGTACTAGAAGACACCGCTTCCTTCCGCTGCCTAGGAGTTTGGCTCGATAGGAACCTAAACTTTTCCATCCAGACTGATGCTATCCTAAAGAAACTCTGGCCTAAGCTAGGGGCCCTCTAATGTAGCAGGAGTAGTATCCCACATCTGGCTAGGCGGGAATTGGTACATAAAGTGATACTGCCAACCTTCGAATATTGTGATGTCGTATACGGAGTTGCCCCTCAATCTTCCTTACCCAGGCTTGAACCTCTCTACAACTCCTTCTGCTGGTTTGCCCTAGATGTCCCTGCTCTGACACTTAACTGCACCCTCTACCACTCCCTAAATTTTCCATCACTTGTCGACAAGAGAACACTGCATGTGGCAAAGTTTAACTCTAAATTCTGTCTAGGCTCACTCCCATCATACCTAGCTGCCTCCTTATATGCCACTCACCCATCCAAATACACCCTTTGGTCTGAGGACACTTGCTCAATAAATAGACCTTACAGAAATACTACATCTGGCCAATTGGCATTCTCCTATCACCTACCAAAGCTCTGGAACCAACTACCAACCCAAGTCTGCCACTCCTCCTCAGCCTACTTCCTCTCTTCATCCCTAGTAAACTATCTAGTGATGAACTGCAATTGTACCTAGCCCCTGGGGCCCTGCCAAATCTGCTGGTATATACCTATCCCTACCTCCAGCTGGGCCACATATACCTATCCCAAACCCCTGATGCAAGCCTGTACTTTCTCCAACTTAGTACTTTCTTTCACCTCTACTTCCCACCCCATCTATTCTCTTCTATCCCCCTGTCAGTCACTCAAATGTTTACTAGTCTAGAAATGTTGTTAGCCATTTTTGTAAACTGTTCAGTCAGCTTTTATATATATATATATATATATATATATATATATATATATATATATAGTTAATCTAGTTGCTAATGTATGTATCATGTTATATTACTTATTGTCACAATCCCATTCCCCCCAGGACATACTGTGAGATGATCTTCTTGCTCAGTGTAACCTTCCTGGTGAAACATTTAAATAAATAAAATAAATAAATAAACCCTAATCAGGGTGGGGTTGATCCTCAAGGTAATGAGTCACTAACATATTACCCTTCTTATCTCAGCAAGGACATTATAGCAGTTATGAAGAGCCAACATAGAGCCAATCTAATGCTTATGGAGCAACTGATTATAGCAAGAAATGAAACTGACACTGTTAAGGAAAACATTGCCATCAACAGGGTAAGGATGGACGGTGTTTTAAGAGTATTAAATTGTATTTCTCCACTTAAAGAATCTTCATCCATCCCATTAATAGATACAGTAATGAAGAAATACTGACTACTAGCAGACCAGACTTTTCCACTGTAATTATTCCAAATTTGTCTAAGAAGCTGAATGAGAAACATAGGAAGAAGAAGAGTAGGGAAAAGGGAAAGTGAATGAGATTTATTCTCAAAGAACCCTAGAGACAGAAATGGAACAAAATAAACAAAACAGCACTAGCTCTGCTAACGATCAAGAAAAACAAATTTCAATGCAAGGTAGTATAAAATACTCATAGATCTTTGAGAATGATAATATTTTGAGGACCAATGCAGAGTTTCTGAAGTGGTGAGGTCTACTCGCACTAAGGAAGGGAATTAAATTACCCTGGGGACTGATGTTCCATCTGAAGGTTTTAATGACAAATTCCCTCATATTACAGTTGTTGTTTTAAAGAAGGGAGAGGGTAAAACTCTAATATCCCTTAAAAATAAAATGTATCTTTTAAAGGATGGGATTGATCTGCAAGTGGAGGAAAATTACATTGTAAGGGTCTATAGAGTTAGTAGCATGCCTAAAAATGATTATGTTGAATGTGCAGAGATCTATTACACATCTTCAAGAGTTATAAACTACATATGGAGAAATGTATACATACTAGAAAAGGTTAATTTAAAACTTGATCTGATGGATAAATATAGTAGCTCAGCAAATAGTAAGTTAAACAAGAACTTGTTCAACCCCATCTCACTTTCTGTATTTGGGTTTTAAAAAATCTAGAAAGAAACAGACATCAAAACTGACCCATGTCATCTGCAATTTGTTTATAAATATCCTAAAGATTAGGCTAGGCAGAAATGGTATACTGGAAGCTTTCAGACACAAATGTTTACAGAGGGGATGGAAAAGTCAATATTTTGTTTAAAGATGCTGAGATTGCCAATAAGATTTTGGAGAATGCCCACACTCTTGATCAGTTGGGCCTTTATGTAGTGGATTCAGCAATTATTGAAAAAAATATCAAATCTGGATGTTCATAAGGGTAACTCTGTTCACACAGATGCAATACAACAAACTAATAATGCAATGCAACAAACTAATAATGCAATTCAATTATATGGAAACATTAATTCCTTCTATCAAATCCCCAGTCATAACAGATTTTTGGCCTTGGCTGACTATTGGGGGGGGGGTTAACTACACCAATGTAGTAGAGGAATTGCTCTATTAAATAATGAGGTAGAAGTGTTTGAAAGTTCTTCCCACTTGGAAAATCTGTCTACTTTCAAAATTAGCCTCATCTCTTGGAATACTGATAGCTTTAATTCTAAAAATCAGGATACAGATTGGTTAAAATTTATAAAAAAAAAAACTTTTCAATGATATGCCTCCATGAAACCTGGCATGACTCATTAGATAGTATTGAACTAAATGGATATATTAGCTTTCTTAGAGATGGGTCAAAAGTGGCAAAAACAGGCAGAAGAGCTTGTGGTTTAATAACCTATCTCAAGTTAGGAATATTTGATGTTGTAGAAAAAGTAAAGTAAGATGATTTTTTATAGGGGTTAGAATAAAATATCCCCATTATGCAATAATTTTGATATCCTGCTATATACCTCCTGCTGGATGTAATTCTTATTCTAATAACATCTGTATCAAATTGGCAGCAACATTTCAATCTTCTCAAATGGAATTTCCAGAGGCACCAAAAAATTTAATGAATATTTTATATCTGTATTTAGCAACAGATCACATATAAAATTCATGTCTCCCGTAGAGTCACATCCGACAATTGTGTTTCTTGAAAGTGATGTATTAACTGGGTTAAAAAATTTAAGAACCAGTTCCTCCTCCTCCAGACCTAATGATATCACCCCTATTATGTTAACAGAACTTACAAATGTTCTAGCCCATCCCCTCACCCTGCTATTTGACAAATCCATGTTAACAGGATAAGCGCCTGCTGACTGGAGAAAGGCATCAGTCATACCCATACATAAAAAGGAAAGCAGGACAAATATGGCTAATTATAGGTCAATAAGCCTAATGTCTGTTTGTTGTAAATTAAAGGAGAGGATGATTAAAAAAATGATGGATAAAGAGACCCTTAGACTAGGCCTGGAGGACCAAACTGAACATGGTTTTTGGAAGGGGTTATCATGTGTAGCAAATCTTGTCTCTTTTATGAGTTTGTCAGCAAGAAAATTAATGAAGGATTCCAGTAGCACTAGCCCTGGTTCCTCCACTGGTACATGGCATAACTGTCCAGGTGCCCAGTGCCCCACCCAAATTGCATGCCTGTGTAATAAAACATGTCTCATGTGTCCAGAAGACAGAAGACCTCCCCACCACTGATCAACTGGGCCCCAATCAGACACTTGATAAGATCAGTAATTCCTCTCTACCATTTGCCTGATATCTAGACCAGGGTTCCCCATGTGTCCCAATTAGTCTGGCAAGAGCTGTAATTCTTCCATACCAGATACTTGGTGTCGAGTAATTTCCCTGCCCCATAAGTATAATACCTAACCCCGGACCAGCCCACCCAGTACCATTACAACTGCCCCACTTGCCTCATAACCTATGGTGTATGGAGACCAGCACAGACTCTCCACTCACATCCGTAGCAGCCACCAAACTGAATGACAGTTCACAATCAGATGCCTACTGTAGTAAAGCTGTTACTATAGTAGGTGTGCTATCATAAACATGCTTGAAGCCCCCTACTGTTTTAGCCTCCTCCACGTCAGCTGGTAATCTGTTCCAGGCATCTACAATATTTTCTCATCTCTCTTGCCCCCCAGCTTCATTGCATTCCCCTGGTTCTGGTGCTCTTTCACATTTGAAAGTGACTCCTGGACCCTGTTCACTCCTGTAAGATACCTGTAGGCCTGTATCATGTCACTTTTCTCTTTCCTCTCTTCTAGGGTGTACATGCTGAGATCCCTCTGTCTCTCCTCTTAGGGTTTCTCATGTAAATCCTGTACCATTTTAGTTGCCCTCCTGTGGACTTCCTCCACCCTGTCTATGTTTTTTCTGAGGTTTGTTCTCCAAAATTACATTGCACTCCAGGTGGGGTCTGGCAACACCACCTCCATCCTCCTGATGGAGATACCCTCCTGCACACCCCAGCATCCCACTAGCCCTACTCACTGCTTTGCAACAGTGCCACCTTGAGGTCCTCAGACATAAAAACCCCAAGATCCCTTTCTTGTTTATTGACTGTCAATAACCCCCCCCATCCTATACTCAGCTCTTGGTTCCTATGCCCTAGGTGCATGATTTTGCACTTTTTGGCATTGAATCCAACTGCCATGCTTTTTACCACTCCTCAAAATTCACAAGATCCCTGATCATTCTCTTCACCACTCCTCGGTGTCTACCCTATTGCAAGTGTTGATATCATCTGCAAAAAGGCATACATTCCTTCAGTTCTTCTGCAGTGTCCCTACAAGGATTGAGTCCCAGTACTGAGCCCTGTTGTACCCACTGATCACTCTGCCATCATTAGAGGAGTGTCATTAACCACCATCCTCTGTTTCTTATCCATTATACTAGCTACTGTACTAATTGGAAGGCTACAGTCTGTAGTTTAAGGGGCAGTACAACAGGACACATCCCATTCAGCCCATTTAAGGGCTGCTCTCCACTCCACACACAAGTATTTTTTCCTTGCCCCTCCATCCACCCCTCCTTCTCCAGCAGCATGCCTTTCTTTCCCATGGGCTTCTTCTTAAGGTACCATTAGCCAAGGGAATCACTCCTGCGGCACCTCAAGGGGTGGAACCCTCCTCTAGGGTTCCTACCCTTCATACCCATACAGGGTGGTATATCCCATGGATAGAGAGGTGAACAGCCAAAGATTATCTATGTTACACAAGCACAAAACCAGTTGCACAGGCACACTGAACCCAATTAACCATTTTGGATCTCACCCCAGGCCATTCAGTTTCTTTATCAGCCTCCTGTGTGGCACAGTGCTGAAGGCCTAGCTAAACTCCAGCTCAATCATGTCCACTGCTCTTCCCTTATCTACTTCCTGGTCATCCAGTCAAAGAAATCTACCAGATTCATTTGGCATGACTTTCCCTGTGAATCTGTGCTCCTGTGGTCTTGCAGCCCACTGGATTCAAGATACTCTAACAGTCTCTCTTTAGTATGGATTCCATTAATGTCCCATGACTCAGTAAGACAGACCAGGCATAATTGCTAGCCTGCTCCTGCTGATGTTCTTACAAAATGGAACTATGTCTGCTCTCCTCTAGTCCTCTGGAACCACTCCTGTTTCCAGTGAGTTGTTGAATAAGGCCATGAGTAGTACAGCACACCTCCCTGTCTAATTCCCTTAATACCCTTGCGTGTATCCATCTGGTCCTATGGCTTTGTCCACCCTAAAATTTGAAGTCCTTCAATAATACTCTTTCCTTTGAAAATGGACTTGTGTCCACTTCCCCTATAGTGTTCATGCTGCTGTGGTGAACTGTCCTATCTCTGTCCACTGTGAAAACAGTAGAAGTACTTGTTCAGGATGTATACTTTTTTAATCCCTCTGGCAGTCTCCCTTGTCATCCTCCTTATCCTCAGAATCCTCCCTGCGCCTTTTCTCCTTGCTTATGTACCTGAAGAAAGTCTGGTCTTCTTTTGATACCCTTTGGCTGTTTTCTTCTATCTGAGCCGTTGATCCCTTCATTACCTTACCTGCTTCCCTCTGTTTTACCTGATACATCTTTCTATTCTCATTCTTCTGAGTTTCTTCATACCTCCTGAATGCCACCCTTTACAGCTTCTAAAGAGGCTATTCAGATGTAACTCCCCATGTCAGTGAAGTCTGCCTTCTTGAAATCCAAAATGTTTGCCATCATGTGACTGGACTGGGTCCCGGTTCCATGCTAAACTACACTATGTGGTGGTTGCTGGATCCCAGTTGTCCCTCACACAGATATATGAATTTTGTCCCCATTGGTCAGTATCAGGTCAAGAATGGCCTTTTATCTGGATCAAGACAAGCTGCCTTAGACCTGCCCCTGTAGGGAATCCAGAATGCTTTTGCCTCTGGCTGAAGCAGCTGCCTGGGTGGACCAATCCACATCTGGCATACTGAAATCCCCAGCAGCAGGAGTTCACCTTTGTTGCCATATTGTGTATTCCATCTGCAAGCTCCTGTCCACTTCTTCCCCTGTGCGAAGGCCTGAAGTTCACCCTGTTCATATTGCTGAGCCTTTGCCAGGTTCAAGGATGACCACAGTGCCTCAGCCTCCCCGTCTACCCTGCACCTCTGACTCCTTTATAGCCTCTCTGATCGTACAGGGCCATGTCCCTCCTTTTTACCCTCCATCCTCCTAAACAGAGCATAACCTGGTACATTAATGTCCCATGATTAACAGTGTACCATGTCTCAGTTATTGCTACTATGTCCGGGTCTGCATCTACTATCAATGCCTCCAGGTCTGGGATTTTATTTCCCAGGCTGTAAGCATTTGTTACAATGCCTTCCATGTTTTGTATCCTACCCCCCCTCCTTCTCTTGCTGCTGCTCTCCTGCTTTCTTCCCCCTCCACATCTCTGCTTCATCCCCCCCTCCCCAGTTGTCTTTCTTGTGTGGCCTAGAATTCACTGCTTCCCACTCTCCTTCTGCTCTCAGTGTCCCAGACTTCAACTAATTTTCCTGCATGTGCCTTGGGGGGTGATACTAGGTTGCCTGACTCCTGACTACCCCCTCTCCTAGCCATTTTAAATGCTTGTCACTGAAGCATTCACACTTCTTACTCGGGTCACCTTCCCTGACAGATGCAGGACATTATTTTTATACAGGCTTGCATTTGTCCAGGTGGGGCCCCAGTCCCCCATGAAGCCATAACCCTCACTTCCATGCCATTCCTTCAACCAGGAGTTGAGTTACTGGATGTTCAGTGCCCTAGCCTTTCCCCTACCATAAACATGTGGCACCTCTGAGAAGGAGATGGAGTGTTTTTGGTTTTTTTTTTACCGGGAGAGACACACTAAGCTAAAGCTTGTTTACAGGCATGACCTGGGAGCACAAGGAAGTTAAGTGACTTACTCAGGGTCACACAGTATGCAAGTGGGGGCTGTGGGATTCAAACCCAGGTCTCCAGGTTTACAGCTCAGAGCCTTAAACCACTGCACTACACTGCCTCCTTGATGTGTTCTACTTGCTTCAGACTCCCCCCAACCTTCTGAAATCCTTTTGGATTCTAACTACTTCCACTTTGTCTCCTGCCAAGTCATTCATCCCCAGGTGGATGATAACATCCAGTTCCTCCCTCCTTGCCATTACCCTTGTGATCCTATTGATCCACCTTCTCATCCCACCATGCAGTGCCTTCTGAAATGCACTTTACCTCCTGCCTTCCTGCTGAGTTCCCTTAACTTCCATCTTTGGGCAACTGAGTCCCCACCAAGAGAAGCTTCCTCCTTCTGGGGTTTTCTTCCCATTTCTGGTGCTGCATCCCTGAGGATCTGCCCCTCCACCTTAGTCTCAGCTGTGGGTGCCATTGTGGGGCTATCCTACTTCTCTGAAACAGTGTGAATTGCTAACCAGACACTTTCATGGCAACTTCCTACAGTACCATAATAGTCCTTTTATGTTGTCTTGTGCACATGGCTCACTCAACGTATAGTGGTGGCATGTTTTGGAGGTGCCGTTGTGTTGTGAACAATGGCATCACTGCTTTTTCAGGCTGGGCTCTGTGGCACAAATGAAACAGCATGCGGTCTATGACAGCACTGCAAAAGCATGCCACCAACTTGAAACAATTTCGCTGCTGCAATGAGGGTGCTCCTCGTCATTGCAGGGCATGCCTTGCCTGGTGTAACATTTCAATGAACATGGTTGTGGCAATTGCCATCCGCCTCTCATAATCCCCAGCAAACTGACTTCGGGGTGCCCAATCCTCCTGTTGGCATAGTTAACCCCCCAAGATTGTGTGGCACACTGGGAGCCCACCCAGTGTGCCTCCATGTTCAAAAGGTGATTGCATCATCATTTTCCTGCTCCTGCCTACTGCAGTGTGGTTCACATCACACCACACACCCATGGGACACATTGGGAACCCACCTCAGTTGCCCAACATTTTCCTTACACCTGTAAAAAAAAAAAGAAAATGGTCCTTGGTGTTCTTTCTTTTATTTTTATTATAACCTGAAACAAAGAAAACAGTCCTTTGACATCGGGTCCCCTCCCCCAACCTGCACCCACCTTCTGCACACCCCACCTCCTCACCCCCATCCCATGCCTACCTCCAGAGTCCAGTGCTGTGATCTTTGGTGGAGTGGGAACATGTCTGCAATCTTCAAAGCTGACTACAAACTGAAGAAATGCTGGTAAGCTGTTTAATGGCATCAATGGTGGGGGGTCAAATTAGATATCTCACCCATTCTTGTGACTTCTGGCTCCAAATTTTCAACATGGGGTTCTTGGGACCCCAGCTCATGAACTCAATCCCTGTCATTTCATTATTCAATCCCAAAAGGTGATTTCATGGTCACTGTGCAGAATCACTTTTTGGGACAGATTAATGAAATGACAGTGTCACTGTTCATAAGATGGGTTCCCAAAATGCCTATGTTGAAAATTTGAAGAACAAAGTCCACAAAATGACTGTTATGAGCATGCATTGTGCAGTTTCCATACACACTCATAACTTTGAGAACTTTTAATATTTTCATTCAAGATTTTTCCAATATTGCCATTTCTTCACACATCCTTATGAACATTAGAGCTATCATTTTTCACATCCTACCCAAAATGTGTTTCTGCACATCTGGTGCAGAATGCCACAGTTGCTATGGGAAATCAACGTTCAGGACATATTAACAAAATCCCAGTGCCAATGTTCATGAGCAGAGGTCCCAAATGCCTTCATGAGGTGGGGTCACAAAAGCCCATGTTGAAAATTTGAGTATAATACCAACAAGCATAGGCATTAAGGTTTCTAACCATAATATCCCACTCTGTACAGACTGACTGGTATCAAGGGGGTGACTTTGGATTGTCAGCTGTAGTGGTCACACCATTCCACCCCACCCCCACCGTTTAGCTAGTGACAGGCATCAAGGTGTGCCTTGGACGTTTTGGCCCCAACGTTCACCCCATTATCCTATACTGCACCCATCTCAATGAATTTTTTATGGAATGGGGTGAGCATAAGACCCAATGGCCCCAAGGCACAACGTGACACTTGTCGGAGTCTGCAGGGTAGGATGAGGTAAAATGGCATGAGCGTTATGTTTGATGATCCAAAGGCACACCTCAATGCCTGTCAGTCTCTGCAGGGTGGTGTGGGTTTGGCATCACTTCCATACTTCACTGCTATTCCTATTATACATCTCTCTAACTCCTGCACTACCAATGCCAATGCCAGCAGTACAACATTCAGCACTGACAAATGCTTGTTTTCTCCTGCTTTTGCTCACTTCCTTCATGTAGATGCTGGTTGCCTTCCCTATGCCTTCCCTATGCCTTTACTTAATTTTCTCCACTGTTCCTCTACCCCGCTCTGACAATCCTCCCCTGCTAGACTACTTCTGAAGAAGTCTCTGATTTCTTTAAAATCCTACCTACTAAAGTCCAGGACCATGGTGTCTTTGTGGCTTGCCTCTGCACGATCGTAATATTGAACCACACTGTACAGTCATCACTGGTTCCCATTGGATAGACACTATGGCATGACTAGGCACTATCACAGCCTCCAGTAGGACAGGGATTCAGAGGAACAAAGGCAGAAAGCATGTCCCAAATAGGATAGCACCTTTACCTCATGAGTCATTTTCAACTCTCAGCATGCTAGGTCCATAGGGAAGGAAAGGTGCTATGGGACATTTGCTGGCCCATACAGGCTAACTAACATTTCCTCACAATGCCTCTGTGCATGACTGCATGAAGGAATAATACAGAGCAGAGTGAGCTCCCACCTCTTGTTCACAATTCAGATGCCCCTGACATAATAAAATTATCCCTGGCATCTAGAATTTCCCCACCCCAATCACCATTCAGATGTGCCTGATTAGTATATTAAGGGGATCCCTGGCATCTAGATCACCCTGATTGCAAGCATGAGCCCTCTCCCAATTCCACCCATTAAGGTCCTTCCACCCTTCTCCCCATGGTGGCGAATAAATTACCCCAGCTGCCAGTCCCTCCCACTGCGACAGTGACAGGTCCAGCCCCTCTGCTTACCACCTTGGCTGGCACCTTTCTGAGGCACACAAAGTGAGCACACACCTACTATAGAAACAGGTGTTCTACAGTAGGTGTGCACTCACTCCCTTTCACTCAGACAGTGATCAGCCAAGGTAATGAGCTAAGATGCTGTACTGATCACAGTCACAGGGAAGTGGCTGCAATCTTGGGTAAATGGGGGCCAATGGGGAAGGAGTGGAGGACCTGGCTGGATAACTTTGGGAGGGGCTCAGATTCGCGACTGGCAGGTGGGGTTACTAGATGTCAGGATCATGGAAAAAAGAAACACAGAAACCTAGAAAGATTACAGAAAAGAATGGTACATCCTGTCTTCCCATATTTCCATATTAAACCTCAGAACCTACTGTCCATGCAGGGTACTAGCCTTTACTATCCACTCCCTTGTTCCCTTCCCTGCTAATAGCAGCCTGAGTAACCATTATACCCTTCACTTTGTCACAGCCATGCTTGAAACCATTTATGGTTTTGGTGCCTGCCATCTCAGTTGGCAGACTATTCCACATTTCCACCACCATTTCTGGAAAATAAAACTTTCCAGTATCCCTCTTGAACCTCCCTCCCATCAGGTCAGATGGCCTGGATAGCAAGCTTCTCCATCTGACTGCTTCTGCAATCTCCTCCCCATTGGATAACCTCCTAACCTCTCTTTCTGGTGTTCCTCCATCCCTGCTGACCGGAGACTGCCACTGTTATTCCTCCTCCAAAAGTTGGTGACCCATCAGGTAGGAACAGCTACTGACTCATTCTCTCCTCCTCCAAGATACAGGAACAAATTATCTTGTCACAACTCTCTCCTTTCTGGACTCCTCTTCCTTCTTCACCTAATACAAATCTGGCTTCCACAAAAATCACTCCACCACCATTTCCCTGCTCAGGCTCACCAAATCCATCCAT
Source organism: Neoceratodus forsteri (assembly GCA_016271365.2). Classification (NCBI taxonomy): domain Eukaryota; kingdom Metazoa; phylum Chordata; order Ceratodontiformes; family Ceratodontidae; genus Neoceratodus; species Neoceratodus forsteri. Next base: position 510,627,687 of record CM028134.1, on the reverse strand, counting down.
AATGGTATGGATCACAGCCTATTTACCTCTGCTATATTCATTGATCTAGCCAAAGCATTCAACCCTGTCTACCACCCCAATTAGTAGCCAAACTCCAGGCTGCAGGCCTCTCTGACTTAGCCATCAGCTGTTCCACTCCTACCACAGGGTTAGGTCCCAAGCAGTCAAAATTGGTGACCCCCTTTCTCCTCCCTGCCTGTATCCACTTGACTCCCACAAGAATCTGTGTTAGGCCAACTACTTTTCTCCATTTTCCTTAATGATCTCCCCTCCAAATGCTTGTCTGCATCCATTCACATGTACATGGATGGCAAGGTCCTCTTCACAGCAGGCCCACAGACCCCAGCTGGACTTTGATCAAATTCAGCCCTGACCACACACAAATAAGCTTTTCCTCAATGCCAAGAAAGCTGTCTCCATGTCCTTTGGCACAAGGCACAGACTCTCTAGGCTCCCTCCCCTTCCTACTTTCCATACCCTGGATGGCTCCCCTGTGATGATGTTACCACCTTTAGTTATCTTGGTATCTGGCTAGACCAGCACCTAAATATTTCTGAACAAGTGGATGCTATAGTCAAAAGCTGCACCCCAATTTGGTGCACTTTACAGGAACTGTGACTAGATCCCACTTCCAGCATACCATGCTATTATCCAGAGAATGATCTTCTAAATCTCTGACTATGGTGATGTGGTCTACAGTGTAGCCCCAGTCAACACCCTTGCCAGACTGGGCACACTCTTCAACTATTTCTTGCGATTACACTCTCTGTCCTTCTTGGACTCACCACTGTTCTATATATAAATCTTTGTCCTTTTCTTTTCTTGTGGACAGACACCATGCCCACTGTGCCAGCTTTTGGGCAAATCTGGTTTGTTTCCCTACCTTCCTATCTCTCTGACGACCCCCACAGCCATACCATCAGAAGCTGATATATTCAATCCCTAGCAGTCCCTTCAGTTTCCACAACCATCGGCAAAGTCACATTCAGTCACCACTTCCCTAAAATCTGGAACTGCCTCACCCCAGCTATTCACCAATCTCCCTCCCATGGATTCTTTTAAACCACTTCAGAGGTCTCACCTCTCCCTCCTGCACTTACTCTAGTTTTCCCTCTTGCTCTCCTATGACTTGTTTCCAGTTTAGGTACAACTATAATTTGGCACTTATGCTTGCAGTCTAGGCATTATGCACAAATGTTTATAGCTAGCATTGATTTAAACTGCTCTGTATTTGATCACCAGCATATGTTTGTGATTCCTGACTGCACTGTATATGCATTGTCAATTGTTTGCTTGTCACTCAAGTTCTCACATCTTACAAGTATTATTCCCAATGTGATTTGTGGTTGTGTACCACTCTGCTTCATGTATGTTATGTATTTTGAACGTTTGTGCTACTTAAGCCCCACTTGAACAAGTTCCCCTTCCCCAGGATGCATCTAGAAATGAGCTCCCAGCTTAGTATGCCTGCATGGGAGGCACTAGACACCAAGGATCATTTTACTACAATAACTGGAGCCATTTAAACTGTGATCAGGGGTGTAGAACCTTTACATGCCAAGGATAATTTTGGTATACTACTTGGGGGCATCATAATGGTGACCAGAGGTAGGGTGGCAATATGCACCACTGTGTGTTCAAATGAGGGCAGGATTTTTGGAAGCAGTAAACAGTATTGCAATTTCAGTTGTTAAGCACTTTCAAAACCTTTTATATAGCACTGTGCTCTGTATGCAGGATGGGATCCCTCATTTGCAAAGTTTTATTAGTACATAAGCACATGCACATGATCAGGTTAGTATCTGGGACTGCTAAATATATGGTACCTGTTCAACCATGCTGTTCTCCCACATGGCACAGTGCTTAGATGTTTAGCATGCCACTAACCTTCTGAAAATGGGGCCCTAATTGACTAAAATTCCCCTGCCAATGCCTCTTAAGATGCAGAAAGTAAGCAAAAATGGATTATCTTATTCTACATCTTTATGTATTATTTTATGTTAGTTTCTTTGGAAAAACTTTATTCAATTTCAAAACATTGTGATTTGTCTTAAATATTTATAATAACTGTAGCCAAAATACAATTTCTTTTTTCATCCGAGTGCTGTTTTTATTTACTTATAAAAATGCAGTCTGGTTTAGGTTAGGCTTGGTGGTAACTGTACTACCTCCCATGCCAGTGGCCCAGTTAAGTGGGAAGACCTGGGTCAAACAGGAGTTAGCTTACAGGAGAGATGACTGAGCATCTCTGGGACTGCTCTCCTCTCTGGGAGGGGGAGTCTGACCACCCCACTCTTTAACAGTCACCTAGGTGAGGAACGCTGCCAGGGTTCAGGCAGGCACAAAGCAGTACTTGCCTTTAATTGTATTGGCACCATTGCATGCTCAGGGGATAAATCAAAGGTAGAAAATCTCTAATGGCAAAATTAACCACCAACCTGCCACAGGCTTTGCATTACTAACCAAGCTCTGCTCCTGTCTGAATAAGTGGATCCTTGTGAATGACCCTTTCCCTCCTGGCCCCACCACGGGGGGAGAGGCCATGGGAGATCTCAGAGCAGGTAAGTCCTGGTGATTTTGGGTGATGTGGATGGACAGGCCAGTGCACAAGGGGGTCAGAGGGTGACCTAGAAGATAAACATCTCATTTGAAAAAGAAATAAAACACAGTTTGGGAATCTCAGACTCAATAACACAGTCATACCATATAAACAGTGTAATTATGCAGCTAGACCAGGGCAGGTTTATTAGTGGAGACCAAGTGCCTGGTAAAGCTCTGTTCACCTTGCAGTGCTCTGCAGATATGTAATGGGGAGGTTAGGAGCTGTGAGAGCCACCAGTGAGGCATCACAGTGAAGTTATTCAGAAGCGAAAGTGCAACTTATGCATATGCCAGCTGAGCTCCTGATGAGAATTGGGCCCTGAGCGATTGCTGCAATATATCTATATTTTTCTTAACCAAGAACCTTTATTAAACAAAACATTCAAATAAAACCAAAAACTAAATTAAAACTAACTCAGTAGAGTACAAACTACGAAAGCATTTGACTTACATTTTCACAGCTCCTGCAATACACTTCCCAAACATTCAGCTCAGATAAGTTGTGCTTGACCAACACAGTAATTACACATAAATCTAATCACAACTTTAACTTAGAAAAATGCATGCAGTTCCTGTGTTATATGGTATGAGAGTGGTATGTTAGGAATATCCTAAGTATTAGCTTCCTATACAAAACTGTCTAACAGTAAATGAAGGCAGCACTTATTTAAAAGAATAAACTAGAGCATTTTAAATTTGTTGTAAAAGTTTCTTGTCACATCACAACATTCTGAAATTTGATTGAAGGTGTGCAAGCAAAACAAAATGTAAAACCCCATAAAGAAGTAGATTAAGAGATAGCCCTGTTTTGTTTACCTGCTCTGCAGTTTTAAACATCCTCTCATGAAGCTAGCAGCTAACTGAATGCAACAGGCAAGGAGTTCAGCTGCAGACTATTCAAGGGAAGGGTTAGGGGGAATGGGTAGTTTCAGAACGTAGTCCATTTCAGTATATATAGTAGTTTATTTGTTTCAGTATATAGTGTATGTGAATTTTTCAGTCTACAGTGTATGTGTTTCAATACATAGTGTATGTGTTTCACCATGTAGTGTATTTGTTTCAGTATATAGTGTATGCAGATTTTTCAGTGCATGGTGTATTTATTTCAATAGATAGTGTATGTATTTCAATATATAGTATATTTGTTTCAGTATATAGTGTATACAGATTTTTCAGTTTATAGTGTATTTATTTCAATAGATAGTGTATGTATTTCAATATAAAGTGTAGATGTTTCAGTATATAGTGTATTTGTTTCAGTATATAGTGTATGTGCTATTTTCAGTGTGTAGTGTATGCATTTCAATAGATAGTATATGTATTTCAATATATAGTGCATTAGTTTCAGTATATAGTGTATGCAGATTTTCTCAATATATAGTGTATGTGTTTACAATCTATAGAGTATTTGTTTCAGTAGATAGTCTATGTGGATTTTCAGTCTGCAGTGTATGTATCTCAATAGGTAGTGTATATGTTTCAGTACATTAGTACATTTGTTTCAGTATATAGTGTATGTGGATTTTCAGTACTCAGTATGTGGATTTCAGTAGATAGTGTATGTATTTTACTATACAATGTAAGCATTTCACTATATAAAGTATGTGTTTCACTATATAATATATGTATTTCAGTATACAATGTTTATATTTCAGTAGATACTGTATGCGGTTCACTACATTGTGTATGTATTTCACTATATAATGTATACATTTCACTATATGATGTATGTATTTCAACATATAGTGTATGTGTTTTACTATAAAGCCAGAGATTATGAATTATGTCCCTAACGGCTTGCCATAGTACAGCTCAATAAGATGCAGAAGTGACATCAACAGATGGTAAACAAGAACAATGTTGACATCAGGTAATTGAGTTGTAGGGCAAGTTATTGCCTGACCTCATAATTGAGGGAGAGAGAAAACAACTAGTGAGGAAGTGAAACCAAAAGCAGGAGCAAGGGCAAAGCCTGCTTCTTCAACAGAATGGTAAGATGTGGCCAGGAGGTGTCAGGAGGCTGGGAGGGTAACAGACCAGGTGGAGTGAGAGGAACAAGGGATGAAGAGAGGCAGAATCAGGAGGGGAACTGGTTCCAGAATGAGGGAAGTCAATATGAGAAAGAAGATTTATTAGCACAGGAGCAGGGGAGAGGAGTGCTGAAAGAGTGATGGTCCCTGGAACAGAGGGAACAGGAAGCAGAGGAGAGTTATGATAGAAGAGATGAGAAGTAGGAGGGAAGGAAACCAAATCAGTATTTAGATATGAAGGAGATACAGTGAGCCAGGGGATGTGAGGGCAGAGGGAGGGAGGAAGGGTAGGGATAAATACAAGGAACAATGGTGGGTACAAGGGGAGGAGTTTGTAGCAAAGCAGCGGAAGGAGTTGCAGAGGGTGTCTAATCTGGTGAGGCAAGTAGACTAGACTAGACACCCTCTGGTGTCTAGCCTAGTCTGGTGAAGCAAGTAGAAGGGGTGGTACCATAGACCACATCTGTGTAAGTGAATACAGGGACACCATTTTAGTAAAATGGCACCTTGCAGATGTGCTGAGATAGGGAACTGGATTTTCAAGTGGAAAACAGTGATGCAAGGTGCCTGTGCCAAATGGGAATGATGCAAGTGGAACCTTGCATCATAATTTATGGCAATCCTGTTTTTCAAATGCCAGCTGTACAAAATTGGGATGCTGTGCATCACAGCCACCCTGCTCCACCTTTGTAGCAGAAGCACCCATGTACCAGGTTGAAAGGGTGGTTGCACCATGGTGGGGCTGCACCATCTCCTTTTTTGCTATTCCAGAAGCCCTACCATGGTCTCAACAGTGGTCTGTATTTAGATCATGCAGGAAGTGGTCTAAGGGCCATGTGCAACAGCTTGGCAGGTTGGCCAATGGTGGGGAACTTCAAGGAGGGGAGTGAGGACACAAAGAGCATGAGGGATGCCCTGAGTGAGTGGGGGGCACAGTGGCAAGTGCGAGGAGGCATGGTGTGGCACAGCAGGGGGTGCCATGCTGATGTCCAGTAAGCCAATTAGCCAGAGTAGAGGGGGGCTGGAGGATGAACCATGACCTGGCTCCAGCTGCACACAGTTCTAGCACCTGCCCCATAGGTGCAACCATCCCCAATACTGTTGGTGGACAGAAGTGGCCGAAGGCTTCTGGGTGCAGGTGGTGGAGGGGACTGTTCCCTGTGCACCACAGCTGTCCCTTGGTACTGCAGTCCCCATGTGGAGGCAGACTGCTGCCCACCCATAGTGTTGGGGACTGGTGCACCTACGGGGCAGGTGCCAGTGCTGTGTGCAGCCAGAGCAGGGTCATGGTGTGTCCCTGCAAACCCTCCTCTACCCAAGCCAATAAGCTCACTGGACATGAGCATAGCACACCCACTGGGTGCCACCCCAGCACTCTGCACTTGCCACCATTTCCCCTCACTTACTAGGGCACTCTCATGCTCCATTTGTCCCCACTCCTCTCCTTGCCATCATATTCACCCCCCATCTTCGTGGCCTATATCTGGTTGCACTAGGTGAGGGGTGAGGTTTGCTGGATCCCTCTATTGAACCCCGCAAGTGCACTACAAGCTTACTGCAACCCTGCAATTGTGGTAACTTCCAGGTCTGTGGCACAGGAACCCCAATTTTTACAAAATATGGTGCAGGGTCCCTGATGCACCCGGAGTTTGCCACAGCCCTAGATCACCACAAATTCTGATGATCACAGGGCTCTTTGAAAATCAAGACCAGACAGTCTTTGTTGTGGCACAGGGCATCAAGCATGGGATGGCATTTTGCATGGAGGGCATCAATGTGGCCTGAGAAGTCATGCTTACTGCCTAGCCACACTCCAAGGTACTTGAAGGATGGAAATGCTTCAAAAGGCATGACTTACAGAGTGGTGAAAATGAGGGGGGGGACAATGAGTCTGTCCAGTTTCTGACTGATACCATAGGTAAAGTCATGGACATCGATTTTTTAGTATTGATTCTGAGTTGATTGGATTGGAACCAGTGCAGAATGTTGTTGAAGTCCCACTGGAGTAGGTTTTCCACAGCCGCAATGGAGGGACTGATGGTAAAGATGACAGTGTCATCTGCAAACATGTGGGAATACAAGTTGGCATAGGCAGAGGTGAGGTCATTCAGGAAGATGGAGAAGAAGATGGGACCAGGGATGGAGCCATGAGGGACCGCAACCTGAATGGGAATGGGAAGTGACAGGACACTTCCAACCTGTACCAGTTGTTGTTGACCTGAGATGTAGGACCAGGACCAAGCGACCTTGGGAGCTGAGAGGCCAGCAGAGTTCACTGTGTTTCCATGAGGAGTGGCTGGGATACAGTATCAAAGGCTTTGACCAGTCCAATGACTATTGTGGCCATAATGTGCACCTGATCTATCCTGGAGAAGATAGAATCAGTGACACGTAGCAGGGAGGAGACGTTGGAATGATGCTTCCAGAAACCAGACTGGGAGGGTGAAAGGAAGGTGGAGAATGAAAGTAAGTCAAGGAGTCTAAAATGGACTAGTTCCTCATGCAACTTATAGAGGAAGTGGAGGAGGAAAATGGGAAGGAAGTTGATGCGTAGGAGGGGTCACCCACTCTATGAAGTGGAATAACTTTGGCCAACTTCCATAACTGAGGATCAGCACTGAAGGTGAAGGAAAGGTAGAGTGGGTGAGTAAGGGGAGCTGCAATGTTAGGAGAAGAGAAGTGAAGGAGCTTGGGGTTCAGACCATCAGGGCTGGACATTGAGAAGTTGAGGGAGGAGATGGCAAATAGGGTTTCTGGATGGTGATGGGGGAAGTGGAAACCTGCTGAGGGGTAGGGGAGGTGTCAGGAGGGGGAGAAGAAGGGAGCGTGCAGGTTTTGAATAACTCATTGAAGTGAGCAGAAACAGAGGTAGGTCATACACAGGTGAACCATTAGCCACATGGATTGGGGAGCAGACTGGGCAGGGGGTTGAAAAGGAGTGGATAACCTTCGAGAATTTTGCTGGGAGTTACATTATTTCAGAGGTTGTCCTTGAAATAGTGTGATTTCATAGCCTAGACAGACTTTTTTACAGTTGTTCCTAAAAGCCCTATAAGAGATGAGGTCAGGAGAGAAGTGAGATAATTTGTAGTGGGCCCATACAAGGTCTCAGAATTTGCACATATCAATGATTTCAGTACTAATCCACAGGTTCTTTGTATGTTTTACTCTGGGTTTCCTGAGGGGGCTTTGCATGTCCCAGATGGAGGAGAATTTGGAGTGGAATAGTGTGAGGGCCACATCAATATCAGAAGCAGAGAGGATGGCTGCCCAGTCTGTTGCAGTCAGGTTGCTCAGCAGATCATTGATGTTTAGCAACAGAGACCTATCCAGACGTATTCTGGTGATGAGGAAGGATGTCAGATTTTTCTGACACACAAAATGTCAGCTCTTCCTTCCCTCCCCTTCCTCCACATCTCTGCATTTCTGGATAAGGCTGCAACAAGATATAGATTGACTGATGGTCTGCCAGCAATGTACAACCATTTACAGTGGTGCAAGTTCTAGAAATTACTGCTATTGTGGCGGCTGTGGGCAGAGCTTGCTATGTTGGGCATGCAGAGCATAATGGGGCTAGTGGCTATTAGCGATTGTGACTTTTCAAAATTTAAAATGCTGGCGCTTATTTTAAAGTGAGGCAATAGACCGATTGTAAATTACAAAGTTGATGTGTGCTCACTGTTCAGTGTTCAGTAAAACAATAGGGCCAGATGCATACAGCAAGCAAGGCATGAAGTTCCAGTGTTCAAGTTTGCAACCATTTATTTATGTTTTTTTGGTGGATATCAAATAAGCTGTAAAAGCTGCACAAAAATTAAGAGAATTGGAGGGAAAAAAGGCAACCACTAACTACTACAATTTCAGGTGTGGCTAACTCACTGTTTTTTTGTGACTGTGGTATATTGCCCCACATAGCTGTAGTGTATTTAGAGAACTGTAGTGCTGACATTCCCCCATCTCACTTGTATTATTACAGTATATTGCAAGGATTGGAATAAAAAAAAATAGACTCGTGTCCCGTGTCTCACTTGTGTCCATACCGCTGAATCTCCTGTCTTAGAAATCAGGGACAGGGCATAAAAAATCAGGAAATAATCATGACAATCATGGACAAATCGTAAAAAAATTTTAATATCAGCTCAAAAAGCCACCTGCAATGTGTGGCTTATTATGAATAGCATGTTTGATGAAGAATTAGACTGTACTGCTAATTTCTAGTATGCTGTAATGCTTTAAACCCACTCTTGAGTGACAGAGATGATATTTTTGGAGGGACAGAGGAAATGTTTGAGATAAAATCGGAATGTCCCTGAAAATTAGGGACAGTTAAAAGGTTTGCTTAATCAATTAAAAAGTCCATTGCAGGCATAGGTATTTAAAAAGCAATTAGAATATTAAGACTTGAGAGAGGCAGGATTATTGGTGTGCACCAAAGCAAGAAAGGAAGCAGGAATTAGCACAGGTGCAGATGTGGAAGTGGTTTATTTAAAATGCAGAAGTATGAGAATTGTTGTTGTGTCATACGTTTTAAAAGAATTGGAAGAGAGATTATGATGACTTCAGCGAGCAGAAATGTTGCAAAGTTTAACTTCAATGGAGGAGTACTGGCGAAGTTGTAAAATTTCACTTCGAAAACACTTTGTTAAATTGCCACTTTGCAATGCAATGCCCTTTTTCGTTTAAAAGTAGCACTTTTTCAGTGTCAGGCACAGCCATGGCAAAGTCGTAACCCTGACAGTGAATTAGCATAATTTCATTTGATAAGTGTGTCACTTCTCCTGCCCAAAAGTTTGTGAAGTTGGCACTTTGTGAATTTGGCAAACTTCACAAATTAAATGAAGAAGCAGTCTGCCATCTGCACACATCTCTGTCAGCGAGTGAAGTAACGTATGTGACTGAGTGGACAAACAGACTGAGTGAGCTAGTGAGGCACAAGTAAAAGCTGTGGGTGAGTGAGCAGCATGCGTTCTGGCTGGTGGTTGTAGCCTGATAAAAAAAAGTTTAAATTAAGGGAAAATACAGTATAAAAAAAAAAAGCAATCACACATGCTATTTCATTAAAAGTGTGTGTGGATGGCTAATGGTTTGTGATAACAGTGACAGTTTAACTTTTGTTTTACATTCATTTCATTAGATAATGTGTCCTAGTTGGCAGGTCTTGTTTTTTTTTTTTATTTTTACCTTGCATAAACTCCTACAATGCATGTCTTCTGACCTATCAGGATGCAGTATTATCCTTACCCTTTGTAATGAACAATAATTCATGAGTCACAACTCACAACAGAGGTTATGTGTTAATTTAATTTTAGTTACAGGTGACCCCCTTTATCACATGGGTAACAGGTCACTGTCAAATGCTGTAATAACAATAAAACCAGTTATTGCAGTGTTTTTCAGACCTTTTCTTCAGTTGAAGTGTCCGTGAGCATCAGTCATTTGTAGCACTCCACCTCATTGACTCTCATGTGCATATGGGTGGGCTGAACCACATAAACAAACATGGTTGGTCCATTTCACTGTAACCAAAAGAACTGCACTATTTTCATGGTGCTCAATGTAACTCTAGGTAACTTTTTAATGTTTCTCAAATATTTATCTTTTTTTATTATCTTATTTTTGCATTTTTTGTGTGCCCGGCCCCGTTAATCCTCCCTTCAGAGGTTGGCCCATACCCATCTGCACCCCCATGCCCAAGCTTACCCCCTGGGTGGGGCTGCCAGGGGATTCCCCCCAATGGTCATTGTAGGCTAGCCCCGGCCTACCCCTGGGTCAGTGCCATGGGAGAAGGACACCCCAATCTAAGACAGTGAGAATGGCAGTAGAGCAGGGGCATCATGCCAGAGGCTGGCAGTTTTTGCATTTGTGCTGAGGTCCTAGGGTTGGAGATGCTCAACGATGATCAGCATCTGCCCCACCCCCTACATTCTGGTGCTGGCTGTGCAGCACCCTCAGCCTCTGCCAGAGGTCAACAAAGCACGGACACACTTCCCCTCTCCCGGAGAAGAAGAGCAGACCTGAGGACCCTCATTCCTTCTCTCCCACAGCCGGCCCTCCGACTCCCAGGTCCTTTCCTAAACCTGGGTCATTGACCACGTAAGCAGAGTTCCAACCACTGTGCTGGTGAGCTGGACAATATTTAACTGGTTGATCCAGCCTTTACAAAATTTAAAAGCAATCTGGTTGATCCTGCTGGTTGTTCCCATTGGTGGCTGATTACTCTAATTACACTTCAGTGTGAATTGCAGTGTAACTAATAAAATATAAAAAGGAAAGAATAAAGAACAAAATGCCTGTACTGCAGACAGAGAGAGAGAGAGAGAGAAAAGAGAGCGTGTGTGTGTGTGCGTGTGTATGCGTGTGTGTGTATATCTGGGAAACATGAATGAAACATGGATTACAGCAAACCTGCTTCAGTGACTTTCTGCAGCATTGACTCCTTGCACCAGTAATTATAAAAAATAAAGGATAGGCAACTGCATTTTTATGGATTATTTTTACACATCCTCGGTGTGTGATGATCTCATAAACCTCTCACGCTTCGCTCTCGAGGTTTATGGGTCATCACACACCTCAGGTGTATAAAAAAATCCATAACTCACTGTTGCCTATTCATTAATCTCTATTGGTTCTCTAGGGATATAATGTGGCCTGAAGCATATTTATTTGCTGCTGTACATGGCTACATGTAAATAGCCCTGATGCAATGAACATTAACATAACCCAATTAGTGCCTTGCTGTATTGGTATGAAAATGATATTAGGAATGGTTGTTTAGTGTTAAATACAGTTATAGACTGTGTATGATTACATGCTCTTCATATTGATTACGACTACATTACCAGATGATCAAAGTTCGCCTTCCACTCTGACAGGCAATCTGGAAGGAAGATGCTTGAGATTTTTTTCTATAAAATACATGAAACTGCAGATATTTTAAGAAAATTGTAAACTTTGCAGTGATGCACTAGTGATTGCTAATTACCGGGATGTAGCTTGCTGGTATATTTTGACTATTTTTTGTTGAACTAGGTATGTGCCATGGTCAGCAACACCGTAACAGTGAAAATGACATCAGAGACAACATTGATGTTTTTGCTGTAATAGACCACCAGAGATGCTGGCACACTCTTTTCCGGTCCTGCACCCCCTCCCCGATCCAATTCCAACTCAGAGTTGGAGTCCTGGAGATTGGGGGTCGTGGGGGCCAGAGCCCCTCCTGCATGGGTGGTTCGGGGGTGAAACCCCTAGATGAAAAAATGGCTGGGGTCTCAAGCTGATTTATGTCAACGCAATTCACTGTGGTGGTGGTCAACAACTTTGTTGTCGAACCACCATTGTACAGCCATTCAACTAGCATCAGAAGTCTATGGGACTGGTTCTATGCTCCATGCAGACTCCCCAGTTCCATCTACAAATAACACCGTACCCCATGAGGTGAGCTTCCCAACTGCTAGTCCTTATTTGTAGATATAATGCTGTATATATATATATATATATATATATATATATATATATACATTTTTATCTAATCCTGTGTACAGTATATGTACAGGCCAAAAGCCATGTCAGTGTCAGCACAAAGGCACCTAGGGAAAAGACTTGAGTTTGTTTTTAAAAGCTAGATCTTCTTTTGGCCTGAAGGCAGCTGTTTGCCAGGAACTGAAATTGCATTCTCAGTTTGTTTTTTTCAACAGGGATATGCCAAAATTCATTTGTATGTCATAAGACAATGATACAATATGCTATGTTTTGTAAGGTAACAGGAGAGGAACATGCTTCCTCGAGAACCTGTGTGAATTTTATCTTATGGGTGCCAATGGTCTACAAGGTACTTCAAAGGGCTTAACTCTGAAATATCATATCAATGCTAATTATAGGTCTCAGAATCTGATTCTTAATATGCTTGGTAATTTTGGAAACAGTGCAACAGTGTCATCATCTGGCCTAAAAGAGACATCTCCTGGCCAAACAGAGTAGTTGCTCTGAACTGGAAATTGATGACTCTGCATGCTTACAGAAGGGTATTTAAACCCCAGCTCAGGCAATTGGACACACATTTTCATCTGGACATTCTGCTTGACACACACAGAGGCCAAACTGCTAAGACCCATTGTGGCTGCCAAGAAATAAAAGAAAGACTGCCATATTTTGCAAAACAGTGATTCTCCAGACTTTGAAATATTCGTACCCAAGGTAGATTTAGCTAACATGTTTGATGAGTTTTTCTGTATATCTTTCCCGTTCTGTTTCTTATACTATAATCCAAATTAGTATATGATCTCTTTTTGTTCTAACTGCATTCATTTAAGTATTTTAATAAAACATTTGTTTTCATAAAGAAATTCTGCCTGTGTGAGATTCATATATATATATATATATATATATATATATATATATATATATATATATATATATATATATTTATATTATGTGTGAATTGTGAAAACAGTATTGATAATCTATGAAACTGCATTGCCAAAGGGATCCCACCATAAGCAACCAAATTGAAAAAGAGTCTGTAAGGGACATCTGAAAGGATAGGGAGAATACCAGAGTCTTGAAAGATTTTGAACCAGACTTTTGCATGTCCTGTAGGGAGAAGGCCAAATCAGGTGTTACACTTCTACCCCAAAGAGAGTGTTACACGTGATCTTCCTCCTTTGTGTAATAGCCAAGGAAAGGTTTACATTTGGCCACAAGACTCGAGACTGGTTTTGTGCCCTTATCCAGAGTTAGAGGGATTCCCTGCATCCTTGCTGCAGAGGTGCAGTCATGACCTCAGTGAGCATTCTAAAGGATGAGGAGGGTATCCCTGACCCCATCACAGATTGCACTTAAGGGTAGGTACTGTGACCTCAGTAGTCCTGACCCCCAGGAGTGGGTTTCTGACAGATTTGATGTGGAGTATTGATCCAAGGATCTGGTTGCATACTGTTGCTATTCAAGATATTGAGGCACAGGCATAACAGTGGGTTCAAGCCCAGTGTATCAGACTAATAAACTGTAAACAGTCCATACACACACACACACACACACACACACACACACACACACACACAATATCCTCACTGTGAGGGACTTAAATATATGACACATCCATTGTGACTAAATGAATGTCAGACATGTCAACATTTGTTTGACTGAAATCCTCCATAATACTGTACTCAAAATACCGCTACAATCTTTAAGGTAGGAATGCATTTTACAGACATATTCAAAAATAAACAAGTCTACAGAACTTGACAAAGGTTCCAGCGCCAAGATGAAACCTGAACTAGAGGTCTCCTTGGTGGGGGTGTGAGGCACTTTTACACTTTTGGTAAACAGTAGAAGACTGGAGTGATGGCACTTTTTGATGCATGCCTCTGCCATCCAGTCCTCTATCCATTGTTCCCTTGCTCTATATAAAACAATAGTTTATATTTCTTTCTCAAGTGGTGTTTTAACCAAGTTTCTTGTAGTTGGTCATGTTCTTGTAATTTCTTCAAGCATACTGCTTGATTGTCTTCATAATTCAAAATCATGACTGCCCCCTCCCACCACAGTCTGGTCTTTCTGTAATAACTAAAGCTGCTCTTTCCTTATTGGTCATACTGTATTTTCTTGCTTCAATGGTTTGATAAGTTCTTCAGTATTTCAAAATACCAGCTGAGAAAGATTCTATAATGACTAAAGTGGGGTAGGGAATAAATCTGGATTTCATTTTCAATTTCTGTCTCAGATGTTTATCTGTCTAACTAGTTTTACCTTCAGTATCAGCAAAGAATTGCAGTTTGAATCTCCTTATAAGTCTCTGCATGTACAATTTCAGTTTAAATTCATTTAGGGTGTGTAATGGGGCAAATGACGTATGAATTGCTAACACTTGTTGTTCCTATGGAGTTAGTTCTCTCCTTGAGAGGTTGAAAAGGTTGAAGCACCCTTCCTTGCCTGTACTCATAAAAATCTCTGCTCCTTTCTCCTACATCCTTCTGGTCTCTTCATTTTCTTTGTCTTTTTGGTCCTTTACCTTCTGGTTTCTATATTTCTCCCTATACAGTTTGTGCTTGAGCTCCCTACTGGAGTGGTCCCATTTGTTCTCTCCTGTGGTTGAAAGAGTTGTCTTTCTCCCTTCCTCCCCCTGAAAAGGTGGGCCTTGAGCTGTGTTATGGTCCCTATCACTGTGCTCTAAACTAGTACCACTTTCTGAAACAGAAAAGTCTGTTTGGCTTCCTTCTTATACCTCTGATGTCCTAAATGTACACACCTGGTCCCTGTAACAAATAGTACTGCTTCAGTATTATTTAAGTTTCATTGCTTTCAGGTCTTGATTTAGCCAAATCTTTTGTTATTCATTCAAAGTTAACTAAATATTTGTCTTGTGTAACCAGTGAATTCAATTGTCCCTCTAATGTGGCAATCTCTGCATTTATGATTGTGTCCCTTAGGAAGTCTTCACAATTTCAGTGATCAGAAGCATCAGAGGACTACTGCCGGGGAATGTTTCTAAACATATTACTTTTGTTCATCAATTTAGCAATAAGTCATGCCACTGTGTGTATTTAATCAATAAAACATGGTGGGGTTGCATAGTAGTTGGATAACCACATGCCCAGGGGCATGGTTAGGTATGAGGCCACGAGCCAAGTGCCTCCAGTCCAGGATGTGGCATTAGCTATTCCGGTACTATGTACTTTCTCAGAATGTCTTATTAGACTTATAAAATGAGTAACCAGGAAAATGAAAAATTTGAATTTAAAACAAAAAAAAAAGAATCAATAGATCATTACGTACAAAATGTGTTAAAATGCAAAAAATATTAAATAGTTTGCCCACCAATAGGTGCAACAAGGGGCATTGGTTTTTGTAGGATTTGTAGGTGCTGTTCTTTCTTCCATCTTTTATTTACTTATTTGTTTGGCAATTGGTAACCAGGAAAGGCACACTGAGCCAAGGCTTGTTCTAGGTGCAACCCGGTAGAGGGGAATAGTGGAAGAATAGCAGCACATTAAATAATAACAAATCATTGAAAACAACATTCAACAAAAGTTTGTCCAAATTAAAATAAATGCAGAAAACATTGTATGTACACAGAACAAAGTGTGGTACAGCTCAATAAGAAGCAACAAACATGTCCAAATGCAGAAGTGGCATCAATAGATGGTAAACAAGAACAAGGCTGACATCAGGCAATTGAGTTGTAGGGCAAGTTATTGCCTGACCTCATAATGGAGGGAGAGAGAAAAGCACTAGTGAGGAAGTGAAACCAAAAGCAAGAGCAAGGACAAAGCCTGCTTCTTCAACAGGATGATAAGGCTTGGTCAGAGAGGTGTCAGGAACAGGTGGTGTGAGAGAGAGAACCAGGGATGTGGGCAGGCAGAAGCAGGAGGGGAGCTGGTCCCAGAATGAGGGAAGTCAATATGAGAAAGAAGATTTCTTAGCACAGGAGCAGGGGAGAGGAATGGTGAAAGAATGATGGTCCTTGGAATAGAGGAAACAGGAAGCAGAGGAGAGTTGAGATAGGAGAGATGAGAGGTAAGTTGGAAGGAAACCAAATCAGTACTTACATTTGAAGGAGGTACAGTGAGCCTGGTGATGTGAGGGCAGAGGGAGAAAGGATAGGGATAAATACATGGAACAATTGTGGGTACAAGGGGAGGAGTTTGTAGCAAAGCAGCAGAAGGAGTTGCAGAGGTGTCTAGTCTGGTGAGGCAAGTAGAAGGGATGGTACCATAGACCACATCTATGTAAGTGAAGACAGGGAGCACCATTTTAGTAAAAGGCACCTTACAGACATGCTGAGATAGGGAACTGGATTTTGAAACTGGAAAACAGTGATGCAAGGTGCCTGTGCCAAATGGGTATGATGCAAGTGGAACCTTGCATCATAGTTTATAGCAATCCTGATTTTAGAATGCTGGCTGCATCAAAATTGGAATGCTATGCATCATAGCCACCCTGCACCTTTGCAGCAGAAGCACCCATGTCCAGGTTGAAACGGTGGTTCCACCATGGCGGGGCTGCACCACCTCCTTTTTTGCTATTCCAGAAGCCCTACCATGGTGTCAACAGTGGTCTGTATTTAGACCATGTAGGATGTGGTCTAAGGGCCATGTGCCACAGCTTGGCAGGGTGGCCAGTGATGGGGAATTCAAGGAGGGGAGTGAGGACACAAAGAGCACGAGGGATGCCCTAGTAAGTGAGGGGGGCACAGTGGCAAGTGCAGGGTAATGGGGTAATGGGGTGGCAACTGGCAGGGGTGCTATACTGATGTCCAGTGAGCCAATTGGCTGGAGTAGAGGGGGGATGGCAGGGGTGGACCATGACCTAGTTTCAGCTGCACACAGTTCTAGCACCTGCCCCATAGGTGCAACCATCCCAAGTACTGTTGGTGGGCAGAAGTGGCCGAAGGCTGCTGGGTTCAGGTGCTGGAGGACTGTTCCTTCCACCACAGCTGTCCCTTGGTACTGCAGCCCCATGTGGAGGCAGGCTGCTGCCCACCCATAGTAAGTTAGGGACTGGCACCTATGGGAAGGTGCTGCGTTGTGTGCAGCCAGAGCCGGTCCATGGTCTGTCCCTGCAAACCCTCCTCACCCAAGCCAATTAGCTCACTGGACATGAGCATAGCACACCCACTGGGTGCCACCCCAGCACTCTGCACTTGCCACCATTCCCCCCTCACTTACTAGGGCACTCCCATGCTCCATTTGTCCCCACTCCTCTCCTTGCCATCATATTCACCCCCTCATCTTCGTGGCCTATATCTGGTTGCGTTAGGTGTGGGAGGGGGTTTGACAGATCCCTCCATCAAGCCCCACAAGTCCATTACATGCTTAGTGCAACCCTGAAATTGTGGTAACTTCCAGGTCTGTGGCACAAAAACTCCCAATTTTACTAAATACGGCACAGGGTCCCCAATGAACCCAGAGTTTGCCACAGCCCTAGATCACCACAAATTCTGGTGATCACAGGACTGTTTGAAAATCAAGCCCAGACAGTCTTTTGTTGTGGTACAGGGACAAGCTTGGGATGGCGTTTTGCATGGAGGGGCATCAATGTGGGCTGAGAAGTCATGCCCTATCCATGCACTCCAGAAGGTACTTGAAGGATGGAACTGCTTCAAAAGGCATGACATGCAGAGTGGTGAAATGGGGGAGAGACAGTGAGTCTGGCTAGTTTCTGTCTGGTACCATAGGTGAAGCTTGTACATTGATTTTTTAGTGTTGATTCTGAGTTGATTGGAATGGAACCCATGCAGAATGTTGTTGAAGTCCCACAGGAGCAGGTTTTCTACAGCCATAATGGAGGGACTGGAGGTAAAGATGACAGTGTCATCTGCATATATGTGGGAATACAAGTTGGCATAGGCAGAGGTGAGGTCACTCAGGAAGATAGAGAAAAGGATGGGACCAGGGATGGAGCCCTGAGGGACCCTGGCCTGGATGGGAATGGGAGGTGACAGGACACCTCCAACCTGTACCAGTTGTTGTCGACCTGAGATGTAGGACCAGAACCAAGTGACAGTGAGAGCTGAGAGGCCAGCAGAGTTGAGTGTTTCCATGAGGAGTGGCTGGGGTACAGTATCAAAGACTTCGACCACACCAGTGACTATCGTGGCCATAATGTGCACCTGATCTATCCTGGAGAAGATAGAATCAGTGACATGTAGCAAGGAGGAGACAGTGGAATGATGCTTCCAGAAACCAGACTAGAAGGGTGACAGGAAGGTGGAGAATGAAAGTAAGTCAAGGAGTTTAAGATGGACTAGTTTCTCTTGCAGCTTACAGAGGAAGTGGAGGAGGAAGATGGAAAGGAAGTTGCTGGAGAGGAGTAGTCACCCCCTCTATGAAGTGGAATAACTTTGGCCAGCTTCCATAATTAAGGATCAGCAATGAAGGAGAAGGAATGGTTGAGTGGGTGAGTAAGGGAGCTGCAATGTTAGAAGAGAAGTGAAGGAGCTTGGAGTTTAGACCATCAGGGCTGGACATTGACAAGTTGAGGAGGAGATGGCAAATAGGGTTTCCTGGATGGTGATGGGGAAGTGGAAACCTGCTGAGGGGTAGGGGAGTGTCAGGAGGGGAGAAAGAAGGGAGCGTGCAGGTTTTGAATAACTCATTGAAGTGAGCAGAAACAGAGGTAGGTCATACACAGGTGAACCATTAACCACAAGGATTGGGGGAGCAGACTGGGCAGGGGGTGGAATAGGGACTGGATAGCCTTTGAGAATTTTGCCGGGGAGTTACGATTTTTCAGAAGTTGTCCTTGAAATAGTGTGATTTCATGGCCTGGACAGACTTTTTTTTATAGTTGTTTCTAAAGCCCTATAAGAAATGGAGGTCAGAAGAGAAGGGGATAATTTGTAGTGGGCCCATACAAGGTCTCAGAACTTGCACAGATCAATGATTTCAGTACTAATCCACAGGTTCTTGTATGTTTTACTCTGGGTTTCCTGAGGGGCTTTGCATGTCCCAGATGGAGGAGAATTTGGAGTGGAATAGTGTGAGGGCCACATCAATATCAGAAGCAGAGAGATGGCTGCCCAGTCTGTTGCAGTCAGGTTGCTCAGCAGATCATTGATGTTTAGCAACAGAGACCTATCCAGACGTATTCTGGTGATGAGGAAGGATGTCAGATTTTCTGACACAGAATGTCAGCTCTTCCTTCCCTCCCCTTCCCCCACATCTCTGCATTTCTGGATAAGGCTGCAACAAGATAGGGACTGACTGATGGTCTGCCAGCAATGCACAACCATTTACAGTGGTACCAGTTTTAGAAGTGCTGCTATTGTGACGGCTGTGGGCAGAGCTTGCTATGTTGGGCATGCAGAGCATAATGGGGCTAGTGGCTATTAGCGATTGTGACTTTTTCAAAATTTAAAATGCTGGCGCTTATTTTAAAGTGAGGCAATAGACCGGTATTGTAAATTACAAAGTTGATGTGTGCTCACTGCTCAGTGTTCAGTAAAAACAATAGGGCCAGATGCATACAGCAAGCAAGGCATGAAGTTCCAGTGTTCAAGTTTGCAACCATTTATTTATGTTTTTGGTGGATATCAAATAAGCTGAAAAGCTGCACAAAAATTAAGAGAATTGGAGGGAAAAGAGGCAACCACTAACTACTACAATTTCAGGTGTGGCTAACTCGCTGTCATTTTGTTACTGAGGTATATTGCCTCCATAGCTGTCATTTATTTAGAGTACTATAGTGCTGACATACCCCTATCTCCCTTGTACTGTTACAGTATATTGCAAGGAGTGGAATAAAAAAAAAAGACTCTTGTGCCCTGTCTCACTTGTGTCCATACCGCTCAATCTCCTGTCTTAGACATCAAAGACAGGGCATAACAAATCAGGGAATAATCATGACAATCATGGACAAATCTTAAAAAATGGTAGTATAAAGCCACCTGCAATGTGTAGCTTATTATGAATAGTGTTTCTGATGAAGAATTAGACTGTACTGCTAATTTCTAGTATGCTGTAATGCTTTAAAACCCACTCTTGAGTGACAGAGATGATCATTTTTGGAGGGGCAGAGGAAATGTTTGAGATAAAATCAGGAATGCCCTGAAAATTAGGGACAGTTAAAAGGTTTGCTTAATCAATTAAAAAGTCCATTGCAGGCATAGGTATTTAAAAGCAATTAGAATATTAAGACTTGAGAGAGGCAGGATTATTGGTGTGCACCAAAGCAAGAAAGGAAGCAGGAATTAGCACAGGTGCAGATGTGGAAGTGGTTTATTTAAAATGCAGAAGTATGAGAATTGTTGTTGTCATCATAAGTTTGAAAAGAACTGGAAGAGATCATGATGACTTCAGTGAGTAGAGATGTTGCAAAGTTTTACTTCATTGGAGAAGTACTGGAGAAGTTGTAAATTTCACTTAGAAACACTTTAAGTTGCCACTTTGCAATGTAATGCCATTTTTCCTTTAAAAGTGGCACTTTTTCAGTGTCAGGCACAGCCATGGCAAAAAGTCATAACCCTGACAGTGAATTAGCATAATTTCATTTGATAAACGTGTCACTTCTCCTGCCCAAAAGTTTTGTGAAGTTGGCACTTTGTGAATTTGGTGAACTTCACAAATTAATTGAGGAAGTGAAGTCTGCCAGCTGCACACATCTCTGTCAGTGAGTGAAGTACTGTATGTGACTGAGTGGAGAAACAGACTGATTGAGCTAGTGAGGCATAAGTAAAAGCCGTGGATGGCGAGCAGCATGCATTCTGGCTGGTGGTTGTAGCCAGATAAAAAAAAGTTTAAATTAAAGGAAAATACAGTATAAAAAAAGCAAGCACACACGCTATTTCACTAAAAGTGTGTGTGGATGGCTAATGGTTTGTGGTAACAGTGACAGTTAGTTTAACGTTTGTTTTACATTCATTTCATTAGATAATGTGTCCTAGTTGGCAAGTCTTGTTCTTTTTTTACCTTGCATAAACTCCTACAGTGCATGTGTTCTGACCTATCAGGATGCAATATCATCCTTACCCTTTTGTAATGAACAATTATTCATGAGTCACAACTCACAACCAGGGTTATGTGTTAATTTCATTTTAGTTACTGGTGACCCCTTTTATCACATGGGTAACAGATCACTTTCAAATGCTATAATAACCAGAAAACCAGTTATTGCAATGTTTTTCAGAACTTTTCTTCAGTTGAAGTGTCCGCGAGCATCAGTCATTTGTAGCGTTCCACCTCATTGATTCTTCACGTGCCTGTGGGTCTGCTGAACCACATCAACAAATATAGTTGGTCCATTTCTCTGTAACCAAAAGAACTGCACTATTCCAATGGCACTCGTAACTCCAGGTAACTTTTTAATGTTTCTCAAATATTTATCTCTTTTTGCATTCTTTATGTGCCTGGCCCTCCTAATCCTCCATCCAGAGGTTGGTCCATACCCATCTGTGTCCCCCATTCCCAGGCTTATGCCTCTGGAAGGGGCCACCAGGGGGTTCCCCTCAATGGTCATTGTAGGCTACCCCCTGGGTCAGTGCCACGGGAGAGGTATGCCCCCAATCTAAGACAGTGAGAATGGCAGTAGAACAGGGCTGTCATGCAAGGTGCTGGCAGTTTTTGCATTTGTGCTGAGGTCCCAGGGGCAGAGATGTGCAATGACAACCAGCATCTGCCCCACCCCTACATTCTGGTGCTGGCTGTGCAGCACCCTCAGCCTCTGCCAAGGGTCAACAAAGCACTGGACACACTTCCCCCCTCCCCCCAGAGAAGGAGAGCAGTCCTGAGGACCCTCAATCCTTCTCTCCCCTGCCGGCCCTCCAACTCCCAGGTCCTTTCCTGAACCCAGGTCATCAGCATCGCAAGCAGAATTCCAACCGCTGCCCCGGTGAGCCGGCCAATATTTAACTGGTTAATCCAGCCTTTACAAAATTGAAAAACAATCTGGTTGATCATGCGGGTTGTACCCATCGTTGGCTGATTACTCTAATTTATACTTCAGTGTGCATCACAGTGTAACAAATAAAATATTAAAAAGGAAAGAGTAAAGAAATAAATGCCTGTACTGCAGAGAGAGAGAGAGAGAGAGAGAGAGAAAGAAAGAGAGAGTGTGTGTGTGTGTGTGTGTGTGTGTGTGTGTGTGTATCTGGGAAACATGGGTGAAACATGGATTACAGCAAACCTGCTTCAGTGACTTTCTGCAGCATTGACTCCATTCACCAGTAATTATAAAAAATAAAGGATAGGCAACTGCATTTTTATGGATTTTTTTACACACCCTCAGTGTGTGATGATCTCATAAACCTCTCACGCTTCGCTCTCGGAGGTTTATGGGTCATCACACACCTCAGTGGTATAAAAATCCATAACTCACAGGTGCCTATTCATTATTTTCTAATGGTTCTCTAGGGATATAATGCGGCATGAGGCATATTTATGTGCTGCTGTACATGGCTACTTGTAAATAGCCCTGATGCAATGAACATTAACATAACCTCATTAGTGCCTTGTTGTATTGGTATGAAAATGTTATTAAGAATGGTTGTTTAGTGTAAAATACAGTTATAGACTGTGTATGATTACATGCTCTTCATATTGGTTACTACTACATTACCAGATTATCAAAGTTGGCCTGCCACTCTGACAGGCAATCTGGAAGGAAGCTGCTTGAGATTCTTTTCTATAAAATACATGTAACTACAGATATTTTAAGAAAATTGTAAACTCTGCAGTGATGCACTAGTGATTGTTAATTACTGGGATGTAGCTTGCTGGTATATTTTGACTATTTTTTGTTGAACTAGGTATGTGCCATGGTCAGCAACACCGTAACAGTGAAAATGACATCAGAGACAACATTGATGTTTTTGCTGTAATAGACCACCAGAGATGCTGGCACACTCTTTTCCGGTCCTGCACCCCCTCCCCGATCCAATTCCAACTCAGAGTTGGAGTCCTGGAGATTGGGGGTAGTGGGGGCCAGAGCCCCTCCTGCATGGGTGGTTCAGGGGTGAAACCCCTAGATGAAAAAGTGGTCTCAAGTCAGATTTATGTCAACCGCAATTCATTGTGATGGCTGTCAAGAACCATTCAACTAGCATCAGCAGTCAATGGGGCTGGTTCTATGCTCCATGCAGACTCCCCAGTTCCATCTACAAATAACACCATACCCCACAAGGTGAGCTGCCCAACTGCTAGTCCTTGTTTGTAGATATAATTCTGTGTATGTGTGTGTGTGTGTGTGTGTATATATATATATATATATATATAGAGAGAGAGAGAGAGAGAGAGAGAGAGAGAGAGAGAGAGAGATAATTGTTTTATCTAATCCTGTGTACAGTATAATTACAGGACAAAAGCCATGTCAGTGTCAAGCAAAAGGCACCTAGGAAAAGACTTGATTTTGTTTTAAAAAAGGCTAGACCTTCTTTTGGCCTGAAGGTAGCTGTTTTCAAGAACTGAAATTAGCATTCTCATTTTTTAACAGGGATATGCCAAAATCCATTTGTATGTCATAAAACCATGCTATAATATGCTACATTTTCTGAGGTAACAGGAGAGGAACATGCTTCCTCAAGAACCTGTGTGAATTTTATCTTACGGGTGCCAATAGTTTACAGGATACTTCAAAGGGCTTAACTCTGAAATGTCACATCCATGCTAATTATAGGTCTCAGAATCTGATTCTTAATATGCTTGGAAATTTTGGAAACAGTGCAACAGTGTCATCTTCTGGCCTAAAAGAGACATCTCCTTGCCAAAAAGAGTAGTTGCTCTGAACTGTGAATTGATGACACTGCACGCTTACAGAAGGGTATTTAAACCCTCAGCTCAGGGCAATTGGACACACATTTTCATCTGGACACTCTGCTTGACACACACCAGAGGCCAAACTGCTGAGACCCATTGTGGCTGCCAAGGAATAAATGAAAGACTGCCATATTTTGCAAACCAGTGATTCTCTGGACTATGAAACGCTTCATACCCAAGGTAGATTTAGCTAACATGTTTTAATGAGTTTTTCTGTATATCTTTCCCATTCTGTTTCTTATATTATAATAAAATTAGTATATGTTCTCTTTTTGTTGTAACTGCATTTATTTAAGTATTTTAATAAAACATTTGTTTTCCTAAAGAAATTCTGCCTGCGTGAGATATACATATATATACATATATATATATATATATACATATATATATATACATATATATATAATATATATATAGTATATATATATATATATATATATATGTGTGTGTATATATATATATATAATAGATAGTAACGTAGTGCTACCATAGTTAGGGTTGAGGAGCCTTTTACATGTTAAACCTAAAATTTTGCACCTTAATAAATTTGCAGCCATTCAAAGGATTTGCCTGAAATTTGGAATACGCAATCAAAAATCATACATCTTGGGATCTGCTAACTTTCGATACTGTTCAGATATACAGCTGTGGAGTTATTAAGCGTGATTCATGCACGCTATGCTTTTTGAAATTCTTTGTCATCTCACAGGTCGCACGGTTTAAAGCGACCAGTCCAAAAAACTTCAGGGAATGTGTGTGGTCGGGGTCCCTGATGTGCCTTTTGAAGATTTCATGAAAAAATATTAAACGGTTCAAAAGTTATTCAAAAAACAATTTCCCATTATAAGTCAATGGGAAAAGTTAAAAAGTTAAACACTTTCGTAAATGCAGTTTTTACTTTCTCAAATGGCCCTTTTACTTTCACAAATCCACCATTTTGTTTTCAGTTGGTGATCAGAAAAATGCTTGGCATTTAAATTTGGGACCCTCTAGCAACACAATTATTTTTGTGTTTACCTAGTCAGACCCTGAGTATGCTAGGCATGTCTTTATTTTGAGGTTAAACACCCTAGAAATATGTTTTTCAAGTTTCTGGAAAAAGTACTTTCGCAAAGTAGTGTCGCACTCACGAAAGTGTTGCAAATTTTTACGAAAGCTTTCGCAAATTGCGACACTGCTTTTCCAGGCTATGGCAAAATGACAGCAATTCTTTGCCACCCTGCTGCAAAAGAACAGTTTGGTCTTTTGGGCTGAAATTTGGAGGGTACGCAGCCAACATCTCACAGATATGCCTTTCAGTATTTTGGTGAACAAATATTACAGGGCGGGAAAGTTCCGGCACTCCAAAGTTGACAGTTTTTCCCATAGGATAACATTATGGCGTCGGCCGCATTACAGGAATCATTTGCTGCCCTGCTGCAAAATAACGGTTTGGTCTTTTGGGCTGAAATTTGGAGGGAAGAAAGCCAACATCCAACTGATGTGCCTTTTAGTGGTTTGATGAAAAAATATTACAGGGCGGCACAGTGACGGCACCGAGTTAATGCTTTTTCCTACTGGATAACATTACGGTGCCCATCGCGCCTTTCAGGCCCCGTATCTCGGAAATGGTGGGAGATACGGACTTTTCATCGCTTTTTGGGGCTAAGTACAAAACTAGCCAGGAAAGCCATAATTCATATGAAATTTCCATTTTTTTTCTACGTCGTACGGTTCCAAAGATATAAGCAATTTAATATTCCAAGTCCTCATTTTCTGCTCCGAAGCCCATTGTTATGTATACATTCTTTGTTTTCACTGTGTTTTCCAATGCATTTTTGGGGAAAAGAAGGGTGTGCCTTTTGTTACTGTGCCAGTTAGCATTTCCAGTTGCATTTCCAGTACCATTTGTGGCACATTCATTATGCACGCCACCGTGTGCATTACGGTTGCTTATGTCATGCTTTGCATTTCTGTGTTGTTTGCGTTATTGTTGCTGTTACCATTACCAGTTTAATTTGCAATTGTGGTACCATCCACGTGCATTACAGTTTGCATGTTCATACGTGCTTGCATTTCTGTTTCGTTTCTGTTTCCTTTGGCATTATTTTTGCTGTTACTCTTACCATTTGTGTTTACAATTGCGGTACCATGACCGTGCATGTAACGGTTTGCATTTCTGTACTCACTTGCATTTGCATTTCTCTTTCCTTTGGCGTTATTGTTGCTGTTACCGTTACCATTTGCGTTAACAATTGTGGTTCCATGACCATGCACGTTATGGGTTTCGTTTCCGTATGCACCTCCATTCCCATTTCTGTTTCTGTTTCCTTTGGCATTATTCTTCATGTTAACTCTACCATTTGCATTTACTATTGTAGTACCGTGGCTGTGTACGTTACGGTTTGCGTTTACGTTTGCACTCGCGTTTTCATTTCTGTTCCCTTTCCGTTCTTTTGCTGTGACACTTAACATTTCCATTTAAAATACCACTGCCATCACTGTTCATGTTACTAGTTGTGTTTTTGTATGCTCTTCAGATGTCCGTTTGCATCACTGTTAACATAAGGTGTCACTTTGCTCTTGCATTTCTATTAACGTTTCCTTTACCATTTACATTTCCGTTATCATGTGTGCAACTGTTGGCACTTCTGTTTGTGTTGCTGTTCACTGTTACTATGTCACAAAACACATCCATGTGTGGCAGGAGCACGGGGCCCTTTCCGCAGCTGCATTACTTTCACTATTTGTCGTCATCATTCTCAAAAATAAAAAGAAATTAGAGGCAAAAACTCTGTTTAATGCATCTGTTAGGGTTGCTCCACAGTGACAAAAGTAGAGAAATTTGGTGTGGGGTTGAAAACCTTGGACCCCCTAGCCCACCCCCAACCCGGTATCAGGGGTCGCATTGGGGTCATCAGTCCTAACTCACCTCAATTTCTCCTTATACCTCTGTTCTTTACATGTGTGATGCGGTGAGGGTTAGGGCTGATGACCCTAATGTGCACCCTGAATGCCAGTGAAGGGGTTCAGGGGGTCCAAGAAGTTCTCAACCTAACACTGAATTTCCCTCACCTTTGTCACTGATAGAACAACCCTAATCATGCATAAACTGATTTTACTATCTATGTGTTGTGTGTGTGTGTGTGTGTGGTGTGAAAACAGTATTGCTAATCTGTGAAAACTGCATTGCCAAAGGGTCACACCATAAGCAACCAAACTGAAAAGTATTTGTAAGGGACAACTGGAAGGATAGGAAGAATACCACAGTCTTCAAAGATTTTGAACCAGACTGTTGCATGTCCTGTAGGAGAAGGCCAAATCAGGTGTTACACTGCTACCCTGAAGAGAGTGTGACAAATGATCTTCCTCCTTGTGTAATAGCCAAGAAAGGTTTATATTTGGCCACAAGACTCAAGACTAGTATTGTGCCCTTATTAGTTAGAGGGATGCCCAGGATCCTTGTGGCAGAGGTGTGACATGACCTCGGCAAGCATTCTAAAGGATGAGGAGGGTATCCTGCCTCCATCTACAGATTGCACGTAAGGGTAGGTACTGTGAGCTCAGTGGGTCTGACCCCAGGAGTGGGTTTGTGACAGATTTAGTGTGCAGTGTTGATCCAAGGGATCTGCTCACACTGCTGTGATTCGAGATATTGAGTGCACAAGCATAACAATGGATTCAAGCCCAGTGTATCAGACTAATAAACTGTAGTAAACTGTACACACACACACACACAGAAAATCAAGGCAGAATTTTTAAAAAGAAATACATAATTTGATTACAGTATAAAGTTTTCTACCTGTTTTTTTTTCCTCAGGTGCAAGCTAGTGTGGCAGTAGTTAGGGAAGAAGATGGCTTCCTTCTACAGTGAATGCACTGCAGACTATCTGAAGCAGTTGTGTCAGGAAAGAGGAGTGCAGTGTGAGGGGTGAACCAAAAAGCACATTGTGGAGGCTCTTGTGGCAGCTAATGAGCAAGCAGCTGCCCAGGACATTGTGTCATAGTCAGTGACTGAAAGAGACCAGACCTTGGGCATGAGAGTGCCAAGAGACATCTCAGAGTCCAGCCCCAGGAAGAGGACAATGAGACCAGGTGGAACCCAGAGTTGCAGCACCAGGAGAGGGTCCTCACAAACCTGGAGCCAGAAGGGATCAGGCTGCAGCTGGAGTTCTGGAAAGTGGAGCTGTAATTCAAGGAAAAGAAATTCTAGATGGATTTGCAAGAGAAACAATGCCAGAGAGAGGTTGAGAGAGGAAAAAAAGTGTAAGAAGGAATTTGAACTGGAGAAGCTAAAACTCCAATGACCAGTGCCAGAAGGGGTAAGTGGCAGGGGTGACCCTGGAACTCCAGGACTGGGGTACAAGTTAAATTCTAAATTAATAGCTGAATTAAAAGAGGGAGAGAATATGGATGCATTTTTGAATTCATTTGAAAAGGTCTGTATCCAGGCTAAAATACCCAGGGAGTTCTGGAGCTTCCAGCTATCCCCGCTGCTTACTGGGAAAGGGTGAGAGGCACTATGCCAAATGGACAATAAGGACACTAGTAATTGTGAGAAACTTAGAGCTGCATTATATAAAAAGTATGAATTAACACCTGAAGCATACAGGGTTCATTTCTGTAAGCTTCAGAGAAGCCCTTATACGAGCTATGAGGAATTTGCCACAAAGCAGCATCAGTTTTTGAAACATTGGTTAGGGAGAATGGAAGCAAACTCTAGAGAAAATAGAGGAGGTATACTTCTGGAGCAATTCTTTTGGGCTTGCCCAGCAGAGCTAAAAACCTGGTTTGAGGACCAAGTCCCCAAAACAGCGCAGCAGGCTGCAGAACTCTCAGTCTGCTATGATAGGAACAGGCCTGCTCTGAAAGGGAGTGGAGCAGGTGTGGCAGTGCAGAAGGGGAAAAGCGCACCTTTAGGGCAGCTAAAATCCTCACTGCTGCCACAGAAAGGGGGAAGCACCAGGTTACAAAAAAATTATTTATCACATAAAATAATGATGATTGATGGTTTGCAAACAGCCAGGGCATCTTGCTAGATAGAGTTCTAAAAAAGTGGGCAAAGTGGTGCTTGAGCAGATTTGGGTGCACTATGTATCCCTGAAAGAATGCATATAAACATGAGGGAGCACATACACCACCAGGTGGTTACTGTAAATGGGGTGCACACCCATGGGTTAAGGGACCCGGGGGCTTCTCCTACCTTAATAAAGGGGATTTGGTCAAGCCTGAACAGCTTATACCTAATTAGTTCATAACAGTAAGGGAATTCACTGGGGAGGAGAATACTATGCAACTTGCTAGCATTCTCCTGGACTGGGTGAAACAGAAGAGAGGATGCAAAAGAGGCTGTGGTGGACAACCTCACCCTGGATATGATTCTAGAGAACAATCTTCAGAAGGGGTGGTGTGGTTACCCACAGTCAGATGCAAAGGCTGACTGCAGTTCTCTGGACCCCATAGAAGCCCCTGTGGAAAACAATGGGAGGCTGGTTCCCCAGCCTGTGTCTCCTGAAATGGTGACTAGTGAAAGGGAGGTAGGACTTCACCATTTAACAATTCACAAAACAGCTGCAAAAGGTTACTCTGAGAAGAGAGGGTAATCAATGGTCAGAAGCTTGGGATGGCAGTGACCCTGAATTCCCTGATGCTAGAGCTATGGACCCCATTTAGGAACTGAAGGACATCTCATGCTGGAAAATGTGAAGAATTTGCAGCTACTCAGAGGATTGATCCTAGTTTGGAGAGGCTAAGGGCTTGTGCAGAATCTGATAGGACACAGGGAGGTGACATGAGACATAGAGTATGTTGGGACAATGGTCTGTTGTATACACAGGACATGAGGACAGAGGGAGGGGTGATGGGCAGGCAGCTTGTCATTCCCCAGGGGTACCGTAAGTGGTTGCTGTAGATCACTCATGATATCCCTATGTCTCGGCATCTGGGAATTGCACACACATGCTGTGATTAGCAAAATTTATATTAGCCCAACTTCACCCAGAAGGTGAAGGAATATTACAGGTCTTGTCACTGTTGCCAACAAATTGGGAAGGCAGGTAGTAAAATCAAAGCCACCCTAATTCCCATGTCCATTGTGGAGAAGCCATTCCAGAGTGTAGGAACGGATATTGTGGGACCTTTGAATACACCCAGCTCCTCCAGGAAGAGGTTTATCCTGATGGTGATGGATTATGCCACCCGATACTCAGAGGCAGTTGCCCTTTCCTCATTAGGGCAGACAAAGTGGCAGATGCCTTGCTAGGGATTTACTCCAGTGTCAGATTCACACAGGAGGTTATCACTGATTGAGGGGGTATCTTCATGTTGGACCTGAAGAAATGTTTGTGGGAGAAGTGTGGGGTGGTGCAGAGATACATGATGCCTTATCACCCACAAGCTATTGGGCTTGTTGAAAGATTTAATGGTACCCTAAAATTGATGCTTCAAGTGTTTGCTGAACAGCATGGGAGGGGCTGGGAGAAATAACTTCCCCACCTGCTGTCCGCATACAGGGAGGTGCCACATGAATCAACAGGGTTTTCCCCTTTTGAACACTTATATGGATGTAGGGTGCATGGACCTCTAGACTTGATTCGGAAAGACTGGGAAGACAAGCATGCCACCCAGGAACTCCCATAGTGGAGTATGTCCTAAAGTTTAGAGAAAAGCTGAAGGAGCCTATGGGAGCAGCCCAGAGTAATCTTTCAGCTGCCCAGGAAAAGCAAAAAGTCTGGTATGACCACAGAGCCAGAGCTTGATCATACAGTGTAGATCAGGAAGTCATTGTCCTAATTCTGGTCTGGAAGGATAAGCTGCAGGTTGAGTGGGCGGGACCATATTAGGTAGTCTGACAGGTTAATGATGTAAACTGTATTATAGAATAGCCTGACAGGAGATATACCCATAGAATGTACCATGTCAGCATGATGAAGCCATATGCAAATAAGGCTGACATGGTATTTGCAGTGCGTAATCTGGGTAGGGGACCGATGAAGAAGACCCCCTGCCCCATTCTCCTACACTGCACCACCTCAGCTTATTTACACATGGGATGAGGTGAGAGTTAGGGCCAATGACCCCAATGCACACCCCGATGCCTGTTGGTGGGGGTGGGGTGCAAAGTGTGGGAACCCTAAAATCGAATTTCCTCACTTTTTTCACTGGAGAAGAACCCTAACTGATGCATTAATGAAGTGTTTTTGCATAGAATATATATATACTGTGTATGTATGTATATATATATATATATATATATATATATATATATATATGAGGCAAAAAATCCATTTAATGCATCAGTTGGGTATTCAATGAAAAAGTAATAATATTATGATTTGAAAACCCCTTGTACCCCTCAGCCGTCTCCCCAACCAGCATCGGGGTGTGCATTGGAGTCATCATCTAACTCTCACCCCATCGAATCGTGAACAAGCTGAGGCATAGGAGAATGGGGTGAGAGTTAGGACCAATGACCCCAACGTACACCCTGATGCTGGTTGGGGGAGTGGGCTGAGGGGGTGCAAGGGGGGTTTTCAACCCTAACACGGAATTCCCTCACTTTTGTCACTGTGGAACAACCCTAACTGAAGCATTAAATGGAGTTTTTTGCCTCTAATTTCCCTTCTTTTTGAGAATGAGGACTAAAATAGTGAATGGAATGCTCTCACCATGTAATTTTTTGTGACACAGTAACGGTAACAGCAACACAAATGCAAGCAGTAACAGTTACGCACATGGTGACACAAACAAAAATTGTAAAGCAAGCGTTAATAGAAATGCAGGCGCAAAGTGATGCCAAAGCCAACAGTGACACAGAGACACAAAGCACGTAAATAAGTGCAACTGGTAATGGGCATGGTCATGCTACCACTATTGTAAATGCAAATGATAACTGTAACAGCAGCAATAACATGAAAGGAAACAGAAACGCAAACGCAAACACGTACAGAAACGCAAACCGTAATGCACATAGTGACGGTACTGCAATTGTAAATGCAAATGGTAATGGTAACTGCAACAATAACACCAAAGAAAACAGAAACGCAAATGCAAACATAAGCACGTATGGAAATGGAAACCATAACGCACATGGGCACAGGAACGCAATTGGAAACACTAATGGTAATGGTAAGAACAACGATGATGCAAAACGAAAGACAAACTCAAATGAAAATGGAAGGGCAGCTGCCAACAGAAATGGTAATGCGCACGGTGACGTTAAGTGAAAGACAAACACAAACAGTGGTGGAGACCAAAATGGTAACAGTAACGCAAAGGGAAACGCAAAGGGTAACACACACGGTGGCGTACCTGGTAACAGTAATGCAAACGGGCACGGAAACAGAAGTGTAAAGCCTACGAGTAACAGTAACTGGAGCTCACACCATATTTTTCCCCAAAAGCTCTATTGAGAAACACAGTGCAAACAAAGAATGTATGCATAATAAGGGGCCTCAGAGCAGAAAAAGAACAGTTGTAATACTAAAATGGTAATATCTCAGTAACCGTATGACATAGAAAAATAAATTAAAATTTCACATGATTCATGAGTTTTCTGGCTAGGTTTTCACTGAATGTAGCCCTATGGGCTATGTATTGTCATGACAAAAATTCCGTATCTTGCACCGTTTCGAGATACAAGCCCGGCGTAACAGCAGATGCCACCATGTTAGTCTATGGGAAAAATGTCAACTTTGAGTACCATAACTTTGCATCCATGCAATATTTTGTCACCAAACTACCAAAAGGCACATCTGTGAGATGTTGGCTGCCTTCTCTCCAAATTTCAGCCTAAAAGACAAAACCGCTTTTTTTGCAGCAGGGTGGCAAATAATTCCTGTCATTTTGGCATAGTCTAGAAAAGTAGTGTCATGATTTGTGACACCTTTGCAAGTATTTGTAAAGTGTCGTAAGTGCTATAATTACTTGTGACACACTACTTTTCCAGAAATTTGAAAACATATTTCTGGGGTGTTTAACCCCAAAATAAAGACATGGCTAGCATCCTCAGGGCTCGAATAGGTTAACACAAAAGAATTACGTCCCTAGATGGTCCTAATTTTAAATGCCAAGCATTTCTGTGATCAGTAACTGAAAACAGAATGGCTGATTTGCTAACTACTACTAGGCCATTTTGCATACTTAAAAGGCACTTGCCACACTTTTGAACTTTTTGTTAACTTTTCCCATTGACTATAATGGGAATTTGTTTTTGAATAACTTTTGAACCATTTAACATTTTTTCACAAAATCTTCAAAAGGCATATTGGGGACCCTGGCTGCACATTCCCTGAAGTTTTTGGACCAGTCACGCAAACCGTGTGACCTGTAGGCATGAGCAAAGAATGCACAAAAAACTGTAATTACGTGCATGAATGTCGCTTAATAACTCCGCAGCCATATATCCAACCGGTACGGAAGTTAGCAGTTCCCAAGATCTATGACTATGCCCTGTGCCTGCCAAATGTCAGACAAATCCATTGAATGGTGGCAAAGTTATTAAGGTGCAAAGTTTCACCCTTTAACCTTAAAATGGGTACTCAACCCTAACTATGGTAGCAGTACCATGCTACCATTATATTTTTATATATATATATATATATATATATATATATATATATACACACTGTGACAGAAATGGGAAGGAAAGAGTTAATGGTTTGGATTCTGTAGATGCCTTATTTTTTTAGCAGTGTGGAAAAAATACACTGAGGCTGAAATCATCCAGCAGCAACCAGCTTGTGGAATTCCTAGCTGCTAGATAGAGCTGGGTCATAAATGCAGTGGACATCTCAGACACACACAGACCTTGCAGACACGGACACAGGGCAGTTTGAATGGATTGGATCATTCAAATATAAACTTAAGGTGGAAGGGAATATAATTGGTCACCAATAGGTGTTCACTCTGATTGGGACAATTAAATAGATACGTTAGTTGGTTGGTGCATTTAAGAGGAGAATAGGAATGACCTAGTCTCCATAGACTATATAAGCTTCTGTAAGACAGAGAACTCTCTTCTGCCTTGGAAGCTGTGAGGGAAACATAAGCTTGGAGCCTACCTGGTATGTCCGTGGGAGCTGGCAGTTGAGAACAGGGTCCAGTGTCTCTTGTAAGGACAGGGAAGGGTAAGTTTAGTGATAGTATATTTCAGTAATAGCCTTCTTCTTTTGCCATCTGTTGTTTAAAACATTTGTTTACTTTTCCTGTAATGAGTGTTATTCTTTTGTGTTGTAAATACATTTCCTGTAAATGCTCATTGCACTTTCTGTTAAGTAAAAGCTATTTATTTGCTCAACAGTTGTGTCTCTGATGTCATTTTTCTAAGGTAAGATTTGGTTTTCCACTGGCTAGGAGTAAACTCTGTGTAGCATCCGCCACCTGAAAGAGACACACTACCAGACTTTAACTTGTGCAATTGCACGTGTGATTATTCAAGTTTGTACACTTGAAAGAGGTGCCGGAAGGAAAGTCCGGCTGGTGGCAGCGAATACCCAAGGACACACACCTCTCTAAAAGCTGTTTCAGCCCAGCGGGAGAGGTGGGTTGTCACATACACTACCAGACAAAAGTTTTAGAACACCCCCATTTTTCCAGTTTTTATTGAAATTTACACAGTTTAATGTCTCAATGTACTCTGAAATTAAAGCATAGAACAAATAAACAATTGGAGATAAAAAAGAAATCGTAGAATCATTTTGTTTAACAAAATTTAATCTAAATTTTTGACTCATCAAAGTAGCCACCTTTTGCAGATATAACTGCCGAACACACTCATGGCATTCTTCCTACAATGGACATCAAATATTGTTTGGGAAGTTCTTCCCAACACTGTTGCAGAAGTTCCCACAAATGTGTTGCACTTGTAGGTTGCTTTGCTTTCACCCTTCTGTCCAGTTCATCCCAAACCAGCTCAATGGGGTTTAAGTCTGGAGACTGTGCTGGCCATTCCATGATTTGAAGCCTACCGTCTTGTTCTTTTCCTCGAAGGTAGTTCTGACAGCCTGGAGGTATGTTTTGGGTCATTATCTTGCTGTAGGATGAACCCCTGACCAACTAGGTGTAGACCAGAGGGTATTGCATGGCGCTGCAAAATGCTGTGGTAGCCCTTTTGGTTCAGGGTGTCAGTCACTCTGTGCAAGTCGCCAACTCTGGATCCAGCAAAAGAGCCCCAGACCATCACACTTCCTCCTCCATGTGTTTTGACAGTTGGTGTCACACACACAGGAACCATCCTTTAGCCTACTCGGCGAGCGTACAAAAACCCTAAGTGATGAACCGAAGATTTCAAATTTTGATTCATCGGTCCAGTCTTCAGTAGTCCACTGGCGGTGCTTCACGGCCCAGGCAAGCTTCTTCTTATTTTGCCATCTTAGCAATGGCTTTCTTACTGCCACTTGACCTGTCAAACCTGCAGCTCGAAGTCTTCTCTTCACAGTTGAAACTGAGACTTGCTTACTTCGACCAGTGATAAGCTGTGCTTGAAGCTGTTGTCCTGTGAGCCGCCTATCACGCAAGCTGTTGACTCTCAGAAACTTGTCTTCTGATTCTGTTGTGGCTTTGGGTCTGCCAGACCTCTTCCTGTCAGAGTTTCCTCCAGTTTCCAAGTGCCTTTTGATGGTGTAGGAAACTGTACTCACTGACACCTTTGGCTTTCTTTGCAATTTCTCTAAAAGAAAGACCTACACTTTTAAGGGTTATAATGGTCTGTCTGTCTCCCTTTGTTAATTGCCCTTTTCTCGCCATTATGATAGCAATATACTACTTCCTGCAGTGCAATATTGTCCAAAT
The DNA here is from genome assembly GCA_016271365.2 of Neoceratodus forsteri. NCBI lineage: Eukaryota > Metazoa > Chordata > Ceratodontiformes > Ceratodontidae > Neoceratodus > Neoceratodus forsteri. The sequence goes on along the minus strand of CM028134.1, from coordinate 510,592,040 downwards.
AATGCTTCAGAGGGTGTAATAACAGTCTGTTCCAATACTGCTTTTATACATACAGGGGTTTGTAATCAAGTAATCAACAAAAGTTGGGACACCTGTAGGAATTGTTTGCATCAACTTTCAAGGCTTAATTTACTTCCATTGCTGCAGAACAGCTGTAAGTTATTAACCCATTACTTGTTCCCTGAAGAAGGCCTTTTTTTATAACTCTGAAATTTACATTATTTTTCAGTTTTTTGCTAACCTAAACTTTTTTTTTTAACCTCTAGCAGTTTACCGCTTACCTTTGTACCATTTCAGGTTATTCACTGGACTTGAATTGCTTAAATTTCAATAAAAACTGGAAAAATGGGGGTGTTCTAAAACTTTTGTCCGGTAGTGTGTATATATATATATATATATATATATATATTTGTGTGAATTGTGAAAATAGCATTAATAATCTGTGAAAACTGTTTTGCCAAAGGGGTCACACCATAAGCAACCAAACTGAAAAAGGATCTGTAAGGGACATCTGGAAGGATAGGGAGAATACCAGAGTCTACAAAGATTTTGAACCAGGCTGTTGCATGTCCTGTAGGGAGAAGGCCAAATCAGGTGTTACGCTGCCATCCCAATGACAGTGTGACATTTGGTTCTTCCACCTTTGTGTAATAGTCAAGGAAAGGTACATATTTGGCCACAAGACTCAAGATTGGTGTTGTGCCCACATCTAGAGTTAGAGAGATGCCCGGGATCCTTGTGACAGAGGTGCAGTCATTACCTCAGTGAGCATTCTAAGAGGAGGGTATCCCTGTTCCTACTCTGTCATGGATTGCACTTAAGGGTGGACACTGTGAGCTCAGTGGGCCTGACCTCCAGGAGTGGGTTCTTGACACCCTATACTATACATTACATACAGTGGTGGTTGACAGTGCATGAACTTGCTGATGCTTGATTGTATGCCTGTTTGTTTTTTCTATGTTTTTTATACAGTTGTATGCCAATGGTAGGCCCCATAATGGCCAGTTTTCATAGCCAACCACTTATTTACAGAGCAAAAAACCTGTTGCCATCATAACCACCTCACAGGCAACCTTTGCTTTGACAGTGTAAAGTGGCAGCAGCCCAGCCTTCCTGGTACATGTGTCATGCATGATTGATGAGCACATTCCAGCTTTCCCTTGGCAGCTCAACTTGTTGAATAAAATGTGACATTGTGTGTACAATGATTTTCTGTTAGTATAACTGTTGCAGTATTAATAAAGAATAATTTTCCAATGGCGTGTTCATGCAGTTGTACACTTTTGTGTCAGAAGCAGGTGTTGCAAAACCTGTCAACGAAGAAACAGGAGTAGATGGCCCATCAAAATCAGGTACCACTCCTGGCAACAGTGGATATGAAGGTAAGTCATAACACAGAGGAAGTGTGCCCACAGTAGACTTCCTGTATGGCATTTATGTAATAAGTAAATCAAATCAAATAGTTTATTTTCAGCTGTGATTGAGTAAAAGGGACTTATTCCTCCTTGCTTCTGACATGTTATGGGAGTATATGTAGGCTTTGACCTTAGTTTGTATTCCACATTTTTAAGCAAAGAAATCTGTGTTAACCCATCTTGTCATGAATTGCAAACTCCCTAATAAAGCATTTATCAAGGTCTGAAACCTTTCATTTTTTAGTCTGGTGATATCTACTGTATGCATGCATTCAATTTTTCAGGTTTTGTAGTGTTCTCTGGAAATTATGTATTACTGTTTTGTTGCTCCTATCAAATTTTTGGATTATTTGCATCAGTTCCACTGTGCTGAATCTGTTTGTGTGCTTGATGTTATTGTTTATCTTCCTTGACTCATTCCTTCAATTCACAACTTTGACTGTAGAGCCTTGGATAATGGTGCCTTTCCTAATGGCAGTAACCCATTTTTAAATAAACAAAAAACTGGAAAATTATGTGACTGATGTAGAGATGAGCAAAAGTTTAATTTCACGGGTGAAGTTCCTGCAAAATCTGCAGTTTTGCCGTAAGAAAAATTTCACAGAGTTTGAGGATTCTGCACAATGTTTTGTAGGTGCAAATTGTGAAATTTTGCCCACAAAATGCAGAATTTTGCCTGAAACTGGTGAATTGTCACCCATTTTTGGGTGAAACTTTGCACTCTGCAGACAGAATTTTGCATTTGGTGGTCAGAATTCCACATTTTGCTTCCACAAACAATTCACAAAATATATGAATTTCACAACATTTTTCATGGACCGTAGTTTGCCAACTTCACCCATCTCTAGACTGATGTGATCATCCAGGTGTTGCTGCTAGCAGAATAGAAATGCTGAAGTGTAATTATAACCTATCATACCAAGGTTATGGGGTGGCACCACATATAGAGAGAGTCAAGAAAATTGGTAAGCCAAATCTACCAAGTTCTCGGTAGAATTATATGGGCACGGACACTTTCCTATAGTTAGGGTTGAGTAGGCACTTCAGTGTTGAACTCAAAATTTTGCACTAATAACTCTGCAACCATTGAACGGATTCCTGTGGTGTACAACTCCAGATCTGGCAAGTTTTCTTCCAGTCTGATGTGCAGTCTCTGAATTACGGAGAGGTGAAAAAACATGTTTTTACCCATTGACTTTGCTGGGATTTTTCTTTGTTTGGTATGACATTTTCAGGATAGAAAGGGACTACACCACAGATGTGCCTTTTGCTAGTCTGGTGAAAAAACAATAAGCCATTTTTAAGTTATTTCAATTTAAAAATTTGAAAAAATTGTTTCTGAGCATGCTCAGTAAGCAGTTCAATATAGCTGTTTGATATGAAGAGGAATTCTGCATTGTGAGAAAATTCCTCTTTAGTAATCTACCATCTTGTTTCCAGTTTACTTGAAATTCAAATTCTGGTGAGGAACCAACACATGTAGCTTACTTATTGTGACCCCTTAGGTGCATTCTGCACTTTTCTGCTCAGAAAATGCCCTTAGAATGTGTGTTACTTAACATTTAAATTCTTTGTTAGTATCGGCATCATACAATGTAGGATCTTAGCTTGTATGATGAGACTAGGATCCTACTTCATGAGTCATATGAAGTAGGATCTTAATTCGTATTTTGTCATACAAACTAAGGTCCTACTTTGTATGACTTAGATATAAACAAAGAATTTAAGTGTAGATATCGCAGCCATTTTTTGGTATTTCCTCACCAGACTTTCAACATCGGCATTTTGGGACCCCACCTCATGAACACTGTCACTGGCATTTCGTTACTTAGTCCTGAAAGGTGATTTCATGGTTACTGTGTGGAATCACCTTTTGGGACTGATTAACGTAATGACAGTCCCAGTGTTCATCAGGGGAGGTCACAAAAAGCCCATGTTGAACATTTGGTGCAAAAAAAAAAATGGCCATGTTATAAGTATGTGTTGTGCAGTTTCTCCATGCGCTCATAACATTTCAGTCAATCGGTTCCGAAGGTGATTTCACAGTTGCTGTGTGAAATCAACTTTTGGGATGGAGTAACAAAATCACAGTGCCAGTGCTCATGAGGGGATTTCCCAAAAAGCCCATGAATCTTTAGTTAAAAAATTCCCCAAAATGGCCACGTTAAAAGCGTGTGTTGTGCAGTTTCTAAGAGTGCTTGTAACTTCACCAATTTTTCATATTTTCCATCATGATTTTCAACATTACCCTTTTCCATAGCTCCTCATGAACAGTATACAGCTGGCATTTTTCACATCCTGCCCAAAACATGATTTTGAACCTGTTGCGCAGATTGGTGTATTCGCTGTGCAAACTCAACTTTTGGGACAGATTAACAAAATGACAGTGATTGTTCAAGAGGTGAGGTCCCCAAAATTCCATGTTTAAAATTGGGTGAAAACAATCCAGAAACTGCCCGAGTTATGTGTATTTGTTGAATTGTGGCACCCGACATGCCTTTCGGAGTCCGTATCTCTAAAAATATTTGAGATACGGATTTTTCACTCTCCGCAGCTTAGTCCATCTTTGGACTAAGCACCCATGGAGGTTTAAAGTCATAATTACAACTGCAGTGGATGTTTTTCCATAGTTGCTACGATTACTGAAATATTGCCAAATTAGTGTTACAAGGGTTACTTTTCATAACTATATGGCTATGGTATGTCCGTACTTATTGTGTAAGTGGGAGCTTAGGTCCTGATTGCCTGCACTCCCACAACCACATACCAGTTACATTACACTTCTCAAAAAAAAAAGGGAAATTCATTGCAAAAAAAACTACATTAATGCATCAGCTAAGGTTTTTATTAAAGCGTAAAAAGATGGGAAATTCAATGTTATGGTTACCAACCTTAACACTCCCCCACCCTCCACACACCAACAGGTGTTGGGGTGTGCATGGAGTCATTGGGCCTGTCACCCCATTCTCCTATACTGTACCATCACATCTTGTTTAGAAAGAGAATGGGGTGAGAGGTAGGGCCGATGACTCCAAGGCACACTCCGACACCTGTTGGTGTATGGAGGGTCGGGGGTGGTAGGGTAGGTAACCCTAACATTGAATTTTCCAGCTTTTTACACTTTAATGAAAACCTTAACTGATGCACTAATGTAGTTTTTTTGCAATGAATATATATATATATATATATATATATATATAGATGTATAGATGTATATTCATGGCAAAAAACTCCATTTAATGCATCAGTTAGGGCTGTTCCACAGTGACAAAAGTGAGGAAATTTGGTGTTAGGGTTCCACGCCTTGCACCCCATGCCAACCCCATCCCCACCAACAGGAATTGGGGTGTGCGTTGGGGTCTTTGGCCCTAACTCTCACCCCATTCCATGTGTAAATAAGCTGAGGCAGTCCAGTATAGGAGAATGGGGTGAGAGTTAGGACTGATGACCCCAATGCACACCCCAATGCCTGTTGGTGGGGACGGGGTGGGCATGGGGTGCAAGGGGTAGCAACCCTAACACCGAATTTCCCCACTTTTGTTGCTCTGGAACAACCCTAACTGATGCATTAAATGGATTTTTTTACCATGAATTTCCCTTCTTTTTGAGAATGTGCACTATAAATAGTGAAGAGTAATGTTCACGCAAAAAATGATGATGGAAACAGTGAGGTAAAATAAAATAGTAACGCTAATGGTAATGCAAATGCAAGCACAAATGGTAATGCACATGGTGACACAAACATAAACAATAATGCAAATGGTAAGAGAAATGCAAGCACAAACGTTAATGAAAACAGAAATGGTAACGCAAACGGTAACAAAAATGCTAACGGCAACAGAAATGCAAACATTAATGGAAACAGTAACACAAACGCTAATGCCAACAGAAATGCAAACGCAAATGGTAATGAAATTGCAAACGGTAACTCAAATGCAAACAGTAATGGTGATGCAGAAGGAAACAGTAATGCAATCGGCAACGGAAATGCTACCGAAAACACAAACGCTAAGGATAACAGAAACGCAAATGCAAACGGTGACGAACATGCAAACAGTAACAGTAACGCAATTTGAAATGCAAATGGTTATGTTAACAGCAACGATGATGCCAAAGGGAACACTAACACAAATGGAAACGCAAACACAAGTGCGTATGCAAATGGTAACATGCATGGTCATGGTAACGCAATTGGAAACTCAAACTCTTATGGTAACACCAAAGATTATGCCAAAGGAAACACAAACACAAATGGAAACACAAATACAAGTGCGTATGCAAACACAAATGGTAATGCACATGGTGATGCAAAGGAAGCATAAACAAAACAGTAAAGGAAACACAAATGGTAACAGTAACACAAATGCAAGCGCAAAAGCAAACGCAAGGGAACTCACATGGTGATTAAATGAAATGCTAACACAAATGGTTATGGAGCATACAGAAATGCTAACTGTAACAATGCTAAACACACACACTTTCTTTCCCAAAAGGTGCATTCAGAAGCACAGTGAATACAAAGAATATATGCATAATAATGGCCCTCAGAGCAGAAAATGAACACTTGGAATACTAAATTGCTTATATCTCAGGAACTGTATGACAGAGAAAAAAAATTAAATCTCATATTATTTATGACTTTACTGGTTAGTTTTGTACTTAGCCCCTTTCACAGGGTTAAGCATTTTCTGACAAAAAGTCCGTATCTTGAAGTGTTTTCAAGAAAAGGGTCACTGGCTCTGTTCTGGGATGCTATTTGGATGGGCTGGGTGTCACTGCCGGGTGGGTGGGGGCCACTAGCCTAGCAGAAACAATTTCTTTTGATTCAAAATGGGGTCAGGATACATGCTGGGGGGGGTGGGGGAGACCATTAGACTACCAGGGAAATGACTTGATTTTATTTAAAATGGGGTCAGGATATGTGCTGGGGGTGTGGGGACCACTAGACTATGAGTGAAATGATGTCATGGGATGGATACTGGGGACTAGGAATCATGCTTTGGGAGAGGGGGCACCACCATCACCACAATGCTGCCGACACATTACTGCCTGCCTTTTCTGAGCGGTATTCAGCACCACACTACAGGTTATGCTAATGCCTGTAGCACGGCGCTATACTTTTGAATATGCCAGTGCACTGGCATTCAGGCCCCTTCCCCTCAGTCCCTCCCTTGCATACATTATAATTTAGCATCAGTGCTCACACCAAGGGCTGGCGTTAAATGTCCTTTTTAATATAGCAGTTGGGTGCAAATACAGCACTAGTCCAGTACAAAGGATTTGCGCCCTATGCTAAACTTTGAATATCTGGCCCATGAAGTGCAGATGACGGAATAAGGACAATATTGTCACTCCTGCAGAGTGAGCTGTGCATTCTCTCTCGTGCCTTCAGCACTCATGAGAATACACAGCTCACTCTGCAGGAGCGAGAATATTTTTCATATTCCACTCCTTCCCATCATGTATCCCATATATATATATATATATATATATATATATATATATATATATATATATCTAAAGTTGAACCAGCATAATATTCTGCAGTGATTTGCATATGCAGCCCATGATGCTTTGCATAGTGGGGGCATGTGATTTTATATTTCTTTGAAACTAGGTTTCCCAGCCAAATGCCCTTTGGGGCAACCATTGCCTCAGTGCTTACGCACAGAGGTTCTTTGTTATATATAGATATAGATATAGATATAGATATAGATATATAGATAGATAGATATAGATATAGATAGATATATATGTATGTATTAGATCTCTCTCTCTATATATATATATATATATATATATATATATATATATATACACTGTATACATATGTTGCAAAAACATTGTTAATGCTCCAGTTAGGGTGAAAGTGACAAAAGTTGGGAAATGTGGCTTTAGCGTTTCCCTAACTCCCCACCCTCCCAAACCAGGCAAGAGAGCAGGCGTGGGGTGTGCCTTGGACTTCTTAAGCCTAACACTCGCCCTATTCCATCTTTAAATAATGTCAGATGTGTAGACTTTATGAGAATGGGGTGAGCACTACACTACATTATCTGACACTTGTATTACTAATAAGAGATATAATGGCACACTTTTCAGTAGCAGAAGGTTAGTGATCAAGCTTAACTTTTTTGTGGTTCAGAAACCTTAAAACCCTTTCAGAGGGCACTTCAGTACACACTTCATTCAAACTCTGCTTAGTTATACTGAGGGATGTGTATGTATCTTGGGGGATTATCACTCTGGGTAGTAGCAGGGTCACGTAACATGTGATTGACAGTTTGACATAAAATAAGATGCAAGGTGGGGAACAATTCTTCCAGCCAAAGGGCTGAAAGTTAATTTACAAGGTAGAATGCAAAAAGAGAGCTCTTAGCTTTGAAACAAATAGACAAAACAAAGCTGAACTGCATCTTGACTCAGTGCCGTCACAACTGATAGGAATGGACACACCAAAGGGCGTGATTTGGGTTTACTGATTCTTGCGGTTCCAGTCTTGCATCCTCATGCCAAAATGTAATCAAATCAATCAGGTCAGTATTGCTAGGCATGACAGGCACAACATGGTCTACAAACCACACATATTTTTACAGCCACGGACATTCTCATGAAGTCAGGCCACAAATATGGGCTCCTAAGAAATATCAAAGATCCACATGATTTATCATGGTCCGATTCCTCACAGTTCATTTTGAATACTAGTGGACCTCTAACGGATTCATTTTGCTATATAGAAATGATGTAGCTACTTTTAAAAATAAGCAATGCACATTGCAAACCTCATGCAATGTGATAGCAATACAAATCATTGCAACAGCAAAATAAAAGAACAAGAGAGTGCAATGAAAGCAGTAAAACCGATTGCAATAACAGCAAGCTGTTTGCTTATCTCCCCAGGTCTTGCATACTGATGGCCAACTGAGTCTCTGAAATGGGTTATAATGTGAACAGCCCTGATTTTTAAAGGTATAAGAAAATAAGAAAAGCGTGCCCTGTGAGTTACGCATGGGGATATAGAACTTTAGTCCTGCACTGTCTTCTTTTCAACAGTTTAAACTTTTTGAAATTTCAACAAAAATGAAAATTAGCCCACTGCCCACAACACAGTGATGATGTAAGCAATGTGCCCACGTATCCCTCCTCTCGTGGGCTCTAGACTCAAAGTGTGCTTAGGGCACCATGGCAATGCTGGTGGTATGTGGAAAACCTCTTGCACTGGGAAGGCCATTCTTCAGGGTGCAGAGTGACAGTTCACAGCAGCATTTCACAGGATGAGGCTACATTAAGAGCAAGCAAATGCTGCTGAAGCAGCAAGGGAAGTTATACACTACACCTAGGATGTTATGAAGAAACTAATCATAGCCGCCGGTCTACAAATTCAGGAACAACAAGGGATGTCGGACATTACACTACAAAATATATTAAAGTAAGGGGACAGCAGTTGGAGGGTGGGGGTGCCACAAGACACCAGGAATATATATTTTATTTAGGAGACAGTGATCAGAGATTGAGAGTTGCCACTACACACCAGGCCATGGGGTTCACATTCACACTGCAGCATGAGTTGAGCTGCGGCTGCAAGTGAAGAAAATCTGCTGGATGTGCTCCTCTTGCTATACAGGACACCTAGGATTTTGGTTTCAAATAAAAAGTATTTCTGGCCCTAATTGTAAACAGTAAACACCGTAATCTAGCTAAATGGGCACAATTTACCTAGATTGTGATTTTTTTTAAATGACATTTTTATGTATTTTCCATGTTTTTTACTTAGTGGAAGAAAAAAACAAGATGGCAGCTAAAAAAAAAGGCTTTTATTCTCATGAAAAAGGAACAGATCTTGTGAGAACTACTCCATTTTCATGAGGTCAATCCTGGATCAAACTTTATACCTATAATTTCCACAAGAGAATTCCCATTGAAAACAATGGGAAACTTAAACATTTGATAACTTTGCAACAGACCAATATTTTTTCACCAAACTAAGCATAGCAGTTCTGCTACCCAAGCTGGCTGCACCATAAAAAATGCACCACAATTTCACATGATGTGAATGCAAGTTGATAAGGAAAAAACTGCAAAAAAAGGCAACTTTTAAGGTTTTGCATTATATGGATTTCAACATCTGTACATCTGACCGGAAAGAAACTTGCCACATCAAGAGATCTTACCCATGGGACTGAGCATGCCAACTTTTGTGTAAATCCATTGATTGGTTGCACAGTTATTAAAGTGCAAAATTTGAGGTTTAACATTAAACAGGCTACTGAACCCTAACAATGGGGGCATGACTATAAGTTGCAAAAAACTTCATTAATGCTCCAGTTAGGGTCAAAGTGACAAAAGTTGGGAAATGAGGCGTTAGGGTTTCCCTAACACCTCACCCTTCCAAACCAGGTAGGAGAGCAAGTGTGGGGTGTGCCTTGGGCTTCTCATGCCTAACCCTCATCCCATTCCATCTGTAAATAAGATCAGATGTGTAGACTTAATGATATAAACTTGAAAACCTGTTGTTTAAAGAAACTGATTTAACATAGGATTTTACCACTTAGAGAAATATATCAACAAAGATCAAGCACCCAGATGTCTAAGCTGTCTAAGAGTTGTGGTAATTCAGTCAAGTGGCTTACAGACTTTTAAACATAAGGAAGAATGTTAAAGACAGTATGTGAGTGCACCACAAAATGTGTAGAACTGGTTATAAAAGAAGATACAAGTAAATATAGGGAGCTCTCAGAGGAATTAAAAGAAGCTAATGAAGCTGTGCTTAAATGTAAGGAAAAACAAGAATTTAAAGACTTGGATAGTAGTTTGCTAAAAAAGCTAAGTTTTGAAAAAGAAGTAATGCAACGTAAAACAAATACATTAAACCAGGACCAGAAGGACTATGATAAAGGTCATATAACAAACTGGGAAAGAAAGCATTCAATGAGAAGGGGCAGGGTAAGGTTCCAGAGGAATCAAATTAAAAGAACAGCAGAAGCCACCCAACAAACAGCCCTCCAACAAGTGACTGCGAAGAGAACACATCAAAAGAGACTGAAAACAGAGATTTTTTTTTTTTTATCCCAGAAGAGGAATGAAAACAATCCCAAAAAAGAAAAACAGACAGGGGTAAGGGACCCTAAGAGAGAAAGAAAAATCTCAATTACAAATACTGAATCTGTCTGATACTACCCTGATGGACAGCCAAATCTCAACCCTCCAGAGAAGTCTCAGCTACATATAAACACCTTAGATTAGTGATGTCCAAGTTATAAAAGATCCATGTTTTTCAGACAAATTAAACTAATGCAGTATATCATTTCTTAAAAAAAACAAACTGGGAATACCACAACACACACTTGATGAGATGGGATTAATAGCAGAACTACCTACACCTGTAGGAGAGGATTTAGATTTTGTCTTAGCACTTACTGAAAATGAAGACAGCTGGAACACGGCAAACAATGCATGAGCCCCAGACACATAGAAAGACTCTACTGGGCAACCACTGAAGATAGACATAATATTGCTAATAGAGGGGGAATAACCAATACACATAGGACTTGAGATCACAACCCACAGAAACCCAAAATAGCAGTGACAGTGAACAGATTGGAACTTGGAGGGAACTGAACATGCTACCCTCAGGAGAGCAATACACCATCAGCAGTGCACATGCCTGAAGCTCTGGGATGAATGAATTTGACATGAAGGCCTTGGAATGAGTATGACAAGAAAGTGAAAATCTTTTGAACCTGAACTCTGATGGGGACACTTTTACACGCAACATGGCTGCTGATTGCTATGACCCCTTCCCCCCAAGGAGGTAGTATAGCCTAGTGGTTAAGAACACTGAGCTGCAAACCTGGAGAACTGGGTCTGAAACTCATAACTACCAACTACATACTGTGCAACCATGAGCAAGTCACTTAACTTCCCTTTGCTCCCAGGACACATAGGAAAACAAGCCTTAGCAAAGTGTGACTTTCCTTGCCTAACATTTTTAAATAAAGAAAAAAAATAGATGGTTCACAGCAGGTAATTATATTAGACAAAAAATAAACAAACAAACAAAAACAGTGTTTAAACGGGTACAGAATTTATTGGATAATGTTGTACCCCTGAATGTACTAAACTTTTCAAAAGATGAGTGTATAGCTCTTAATGATTTGGCATCTATGAAACCTGTTATAAAACCTGCAGATCAGAGATAAACATAGTTACTCTCAATAAGGGCCAGAAGTAGTGATGCCTCTTTTTAATGATGAGAACAACTATAGAAAGTTAAAGGGTGATTCTACACTAACTTTCAATAAAGAATTATACCAGGTCCTCACTGATGCACTAGCATTTGGCTACATTTCTGATGACAGATATAAATATATTTGGACTGAATAGCCTCCTATACCAGGGTTTTATATTCTGCCTAAAATATGCCTAAATTCTGAAAACCCACCTGGGAGACTCATTGTCTCCAGACCAGGTTCTGTTAGTGAGAATATTGAAAACTTGAGGAGTTTCTCCACCAGAACTGTGTGGTAAGTTTGGAGTCATATTTAAAGCATACTATGGACATTCTTAGAAAATGTGAGAGCATCACTTGGTAGGATGGATATGTATGGTTGGGGACTGATGTGGAGACATTAAGTACCTCAGTTTGGCACAACCAAGGTGTTGCTGCATGTGAATACCTCTTAGAACATCACCCTGACAGCTCTGAAATACCAACAGAACTCATAGTATCTTCACTTGAATTCATTTTGATGCACAATGCCTTTGAGTTCAAAGGCAAGAATTTCTTACAAACATGTTGAATGGCAATGGGGGCAGCTATGGCCCCTGTTATGCTAATCTTGTCTTGGGGTGGCTGGAAAGGTCTGTCATATTCAGTCAGGCAAGTAACCTCTTCCATCATTATATACATTATTGGTTCAGGTTAATTGATGATGTTATCTGCATATGGAAGGATGAGATTTTAGAGATCCCACATTTCATTGACTGGCTAAATACAAATGATCTGAACTTGAAATTCAAATCCACAGGCACCATTTCCTTAATTAATACCAATAGTGTCCACCCACTGACTTTAGAAAATTATGTACTATACAGTCAGTTCCTGTGTTTATGCAGTAAGAAAGTCAAGCTGAGGAAACTGAAAACCACTTTAAGGTTAAAGGTTTTGACACTGACCTAGTCACCAAATCAAAAGAAAAAGCTAGAAATGCATGTAGTGATGAACTACTGAGAGACAAAAAACCCACCAGAAACAATAAGTGGATTGAATTTGGGCCTTGCACTTTTTGTCACTGAGTACAATAACTATGCTGGGAGAACAGGAAACATTATATTCTGAAACTTTATATTCCAAAACTAGTCCATAATTCTAAGTGATAATGTGGTTAGCATGGCTTCAGGCCTCAAACCTAGGGTCATGTTCAGTAGAGCCAGCAACCTACAAGACAGACTAGTGCACAGTAGGATGGAGACAGAAACCATGCCTAGAAGTGATCTCATCTGGTTGTCACAGAGACCTAAGGTTTTCCACAAATTCTCCAGGTGCAACATCTGCAAATCTGCGCAAAATGGAAATGTGTTCAATCATCTTGTGGACGTTAGCAGAAATAAGAGAACTGATAACATGAGACGCTGCTTTTGTTGTATATGTTTTATGGTACACTTGCAATTTGGGGGTACATAGGGCATACAATTCATCCTCCTTAAACAATGATACAAGAGCATGTTCACATTATAATGAATATCAGATATGATACCCCAGTGGTTTTACACTTTTTTGAAATGCATCACTCCAAATTAGGTGCCCAATATTCAAAAAGGTGCAAAGCAGAGTGCAAATATTTGCACTGCATCTTGCGTCTTCCCAGTAGCCTGATAAAGCTATATTCAGTGGAATGGCACACTGGCTATAGTCAGTGGAACAGCACACTGGTGCTATTTGACTGAATATAGGGCCATTGCAGCCCAGTGCTAAGCCACTAAGCGCTGAGCAGACATAACCCTGAAATAGTGTGCCACAATGGTTTGCACCTGTGCTAAATTTCCAGTATTCAAATGGACCCATGCAAATGAGCACATTGGACTTGCAAGACACTAAGGGGCCATTTGCATGACCATAATGAGCTCATTTGCATGGATAGCCCAGCAATTTAGCATGGCACTGCCCCCCCCACTTACCTGGTCCCAGAGAGCTATCCCTGGTGCTAGTGGTCCCACCAGCCAATTGCCAGCCTGAATTTAGACAGACATCCTGGTGCTAGCAGTGCCCCACTGATTGCTGGCCTGATGCTGAATGACATCATTCCTGGTGCTAATTGTGCCCCCCACCACGATCACTGGCTCAGTGTTGAAATTAATTACCCTGGTGTTCAGGAGCCCTAGTCCCACCCACACTCATGCCAATAGTTAGCAGCTGCAGTCCCTGGTGTCCAGTGGTTCTTTCCCCACCTGGTCACACACCTGATGCAAAGATACAGTTTCCTTGGTGTCTGTTGTATCCCTGCCCCATCCCAGTCCCCCATACATGAAAGATAACCCACTCCCTGTTGTCTAGCAGACTCCCCTTCCTATCCTGGTCCCCTGTAGAATTACTTAACACCATTCACTGGTGTCCATCTGGGCCCCCACCCACCCTGACAGGTAATGCTCCACCACACCACCACTCCATCCTGACCTCGAGCCAGTGACCAGAACAGCCCTCTGCATTCTACCACAGCTGGCAGTTGACTGAGCTGTCAGTGAACATGTACTGTACAATCCGCTGATACAGTACATGCTCACTAACAGCTCAGTTGGTGGCTGGCTGTGGTGGCGTGTGGAGGGCTGTGTCAGTCACTGGCTTGAGGTCAGGATGGGGAGGAGTGGGGTGGTGGGGCACTACCTACTGGGATGGGGGGGTCTGCTAGACACCAGGGTAACAGTGTTAAGTAATTCTACAGGGATTGTGGATAGGGGATCTGTTAGACACCAGGGAATGTGTTATCTTTCATTTACAGGGGACTGGGTTAGGGCAGGCATACAGTGGACACCAAGGAAATGGTATCTCTGTGTCGAGTGGGTGATCAGGTGGTGAAGGGACAACTGGACACCAGAGACTACATGTTAATCATCGAGCATGGGTGTGGGTGGGGGGTTGGGACTACTGGACACCAGGGAATGATTTATTCCAACACTGGGCTGACTATTGGTGGGGAGGAGGCACTGCTAGCACAAGGGAATGATAAATTTGAACATCAGGCCAGAGATTGGTGGGGGGGGCACCACTAGCACCAGGGAATTATTTATTTCAGCATCGGGCCAGCAATCAGTGGAAGGAGCACCACTAAATGCCAGGGACTACTGTGTTGGGGGTGGGGGTGCCGCACTTCCTCTGCCAATCATTAGGGTTGTGTGGGAGTAAGTCAAGGTTTCAGTTTTTGGCAGTATGTGCACCACACAAGGGGACTGGGCAAAATGGCCTTACATGGTGCTCGTACTCTGAATATTGGACTGTGTCAATATTCAGGTCTCCACCCCTCCATTTGTATTGCAACCCCCCTCAGAATATTGCCCATGCGCAAACTCTGTTTACCTGCGATAACCAGGCTGTTGAATATGGGAAATCCATGCAAAGACCAGTTTGTGCAGGCAAACTGAGTTTTGTGACCAGACAAAGTTCTGATAATCTAGTTCCGGATGACTTGAGATTTATGGGTTTGAATGGGTCCCACGCCTGAAAAAAGGAGGAGGCAGACTTAACCTGCTATTGAGGAAGGAAGTGTTTAGATCTATTGACTCAAGACTGTTAAACATATGGGACTGATCAAACAATGGAACATTAAACCCTTTCTGTAGAATGGACTTATGTACATAGAGTGTGTTTTGGAGTCTAGCTCTTGTGTTTTCTAATATTTAACTCCAATGATTTACTATCACAAGTTATATGGATAGACTCTGCTTGCAATTAGTGTAATGTATAAGTCTGTGTGAACCAATTTTTGTTTCTCTTTCCTAATGTCTAGTCTCTATACATGTTTACCATTGTTGACTGGGATTAGTTACTTTGTGGACCACCCTCCCACGCTTGACAAGCTTAAAATGAAAATGCACTTGGAAGGAATAGAGGCGATCATAGTAACCTACCAGACATGACCACCTTTAGCAAAACCTTCTGTTTTTTTTTTTTAATTCTTTCTTTCTTTCTTTCTTCAGAACTCTGGCTGCAAGCCTGCAATCTATTGTCCCCCCAGCGCCAGCCCCTGAAGATCAGACTTCCTCCCTTATGCACCCCACGATTTACCCTTCACGGCAGGGTGGTGCAGAGCGTCTCGACCCACCCCAAACGGATCCATGCCAGGGAGGTGCCTTCTCGGGGATGGCGCTGCAGGGCACAACTTCATTCTGCCAGGGCTCTTTTCCGCTTTTCTCCCTGTGGACCATGGCATGCACTGATGCCAGTGACTGGGTGCGCACACACTCCTGTGCGTGCCCCAGTCAAGCATCTGCCACATCCCACCCCCATGGCTTGCTGCTACATGCCACTGACCCCCAGCCTCCGCTAGGGGTCAGGCAAGCACCAGCCACCAGAACCTCCCCTCCCCAGAGATGGAGAGCAGTCCATTGGATGCTCAATCCATCTCCTCCCTGCAGACCCATGGCAACCCGTGCCTGTTCCCGAACATGGGTCACCGGCGTGGCGCGAGGTGTGGCGTCCAGCGCCTCAACCCTCAGTGCCACTGGGCCGGCTAAAGTCTTCTGTTTTTAAGTCAAATCTTAGTCAGGTAGGGTAATTTATTTCTGGCCTTATGAATTAATTTTTACGTATTATCAATTGTGACTTATATAATTCTTAGCCAGTGCATAAAGTATTGTAAATGACCCAACTTGTTCTTGATTAGGATGCAGTCATTGTTTGATTGCACATACTGTTTTTATCTTTTGCAATTGTTGTATTTTGAATCTTTTGCACCTGTCTTTTATTTATATGTATGCATACGCATTAATTCATGAACATTTATGTGCTGCATGTATAAATGGACAGTTTGTTCTCCCACAAGCCACACCCCTGAGAAGAGTCATTAGAGTCAAAGCACTGGGTGAGAAGTGAAGCAGCAATACATGCACCAGTTACTATCCTGTAAGGCTGTTGTTTTGTATTTTTATTTTTTTGTGAGTAAATGATTGGACTGGCTATGTGGTTTGGCTAAGCCTTTGTTTTCTCTCTGCAAGTGCTTCGGACTCCTGGACATTGTTCTTTACACAAATGGCTTTTGACACTGACATGTTTTACAATGAGGAAAAACAACCCTCTGATTTCAGCTGATCTGGTATTGCATGATGTGTCACATGGAGCCATAAAGTTGTGCAATGGTGAGGGTACTTTTCCATGTAACATTTTCCTTCACGATACACTATCAAAATGCCATTTTCTTACTTCAAATGGGACCCAACAGTTTGATAATACAGGATACAGTGCAAAATGACTGAGCTTATTTATCATGGTATGCAACCTCAACAGTGCACTGTCCGAAGCCTCTGCATATAAAGTGATCACATAACCAATCAGTGAGAAAATCAGATTTGAACTGCCAGTTTTTGAGATTCCTGTGTAAAATTGATTTTATCCTATACAGTAATACTAAATGAATATTTATCATATTAATTACATTACAAATTAAATAACTTATGCATTCACTAGAGGACCGTGCACTGTCAAGGTAAAGACCAAGATGCCTAAAAGAGTATTCCAGCTAAATTAGATCCCTCACTAATGTAGCTATTCTCAAGTCTATCTAAAAGTCCAGTGCACAATAGCTTCTGGCCCTTCCACACATGTGGAGGGCAAGGAGGAATCTGCATGGTTCCCTGGGATGCACAATACACACCTGTGGGACACTCACTGGCATATACCTAACTGAATGAATATCCCTCCACAATTGATCCTGAGTGAGACTGGGATGGGGTAGGTCAGGGGATGAGGACGGGCATGCATCACTATGCCAAAACAATCTCTGTGGTGTGGAGGGCCATTGGCGGGGCAGATGCTATGCAGCCCTAAGGACTGCAGTAGCATCTATGTGCTGATCCAATAGACCATAACTACATGCTTGGGGCCAGATTAGCCCCCACCTCCAGCCTGCAGCTCTCAGAGCATCCACAGTGGGCTGAGACAGTAGTGGTTCTGTCCAGAGACACTGGAGGCATTTCTGACTTTCGGGGGGGTGGGGGTAGAGCAGTCTTTTGAAGACTGCTGTACCCTGTCATCCCCTGCTGCATGCAGAGTCAGGAATCTATTGACAGGCTGGCATTGGAGGCTAAATGGATGCCCATGGTCTGCCATAACTCCAGTTCCTTGCCACCCATGTACAGCTCTGTTCTAGAGCTCTGTTCTAGTGGAGTGCAGCATGCAGGGACTGTGGATGTTGTCCAGTGTGGATGGACATCAGAGTGTGGAGCACTGCTGCTGGGATATGCTTGAATCAAGCATATCCTGATCTGCTTTATGGATTGGGACCTTAATTCCTGATTTTCTTGAATTACCAAAAAGCATAGTCTTTATCTAACATTCATGAGATTACTACCCAAAAATCTCTTTTTAACTCTATTGAAGTCCTCCTGAAGAAAATCTGAGAGAGCAAACTGTTACTGTTGGCAACTATAACAGCATCATCAGCATATAGGACAATTTTATTTCTTGAGGTTTGAATGATCATCCAACACAGCCCTGGTGTTGCCCCAACCTTTGCACCTTCTCCCCAGCTGAAGGTGTATAAGTAGTTTTCTGTGCTTGTAAAGTCAGTGCAGAAGTTAGGGCAATGTCAACAGTGCATCAGATCATCATTCAAACTGAAAAGGAACACCATGCCACAGAGACACCGAGGCTCAGGGGAATTATTATTCCTTGTCATATTTCCTCATTTCTGTGGCATTCCCTGATTGATCTGTGGTATACACCTTATATACATTTCACAACTACTGTACTCCTCAACTATATCTTACAAACCTGGGGCAGGATTCACAGAAGGGAGGTGCCCAGCGCATTCGAGATGGGCCGGGACATCTCTAAAATGCGCCCAAGGGTGATTCTGGCAGGGTGCTGATGCGCCAGCGCAACCTGAAATGCACCAGCGCATCCCCAATGCACTGCATACCACCAGTAATGCTATGCGGCACATCTGGAGGGGCTGTGACGGGGCGTGCTCCATGCATACTGAGCTTAACCCAATCATTAGTAGCCCTATTCTGTGGAACAACCCTGGCAATTCAGAGATGTGCCACAGAAAGATAACTCTAGAGAATCTAGACTTAAGTAGGTGGCCACCTACAGGCAGGCTGCCACACTACAGGCAGCAGCACAGCAGCCCACCCACCCTGGCAGTCCAGTGTGCCCCCAAGCCCCTGTCCAATGCCACTTCCGGTGGCAGATAATGTAAAGATGATACCCCCAAGCCCCTTCCAATGCCACTCCTGGCTGCGGTGAATGAAAATATGGCACCCCAAGCCCCCTGCATAATGCTGCTCCCTGTGGTGGTGAATGTCAAGATGAACCCCCTCCAGCCCCAAGCCCTCGGTAAAGCCACCTTCCATGGCAGTCAGCCGGTGCAGACAGCCCCCCAAGTACCCCAACCCACCCCTCTCCCCACCCCAGCATGGACCCACTGTCGTGGGCAGTTCAATCCACTCGCAGACCACCACGGCCACCCCGACAGAGCTGTCTGAGAATGACAGCTATGTGACAGCCTCTCAGGTGGGTGGATGTGGCAGTCTGTGGGTGGGTTGAGCTGCATGCCTCATTTGCATGCTCCTGGCTGTGAATCGTGTATTTGGGCACAGGGTATCCTGAGGTGCCCTGCCCCAATAGGTTCACAGCCTGGCATGGGGGATGCGCCGGCACAGCCTGGGATGCTCCGGGACATCCTGGGCTGGGCGCACCTGTGCTGTTCACAGAGGGGTTGCACTGGAGGCATCTCCCTGTGCCTCCTCTGTGAATTTCCAGTTTTACACTCAGTGCATCTCCCCTGCGCCGGGCAGCCGAGATGCACTGGGCGCATCTTCTTTGTCCTGCCCTTGCACTTTTACTGATACATAACACATCTGCACCTTTTAAACTTTACATTTTGCAGTATGAACTTCTACTACACCCTAAAA
Source organism: Neoceratodus forsteri (assembly GCA_016271365.2). Lineage (NCBI taxonomy): Eukaryota > Metazoa > Chordata > Ceratodontiformes > Ceratodontidae > Neoceratodus > Neoceratodus forsteri. The sequence goes on along the minus strand of CM028134.1, from coordinate 510,572,502 downwards.
ACTTAACTTTAAGCTGTATACTCTTTGACATCTGCCTTCTGTTACCAATCTCTTTGGCCCAGTAGGGACACCATTGGCAGTTTTGGTTTCTGAATTCTCCTGCAGTGGTTCCTGCTTACTGACAGTTTGATTTTACACAGCAGTTTGAGCTCTATGTTTAGCTGAGTAATGTTTACAAAATAACTAGTCTTTTTTTGTCAGAGTAAGACAATGTCTTGTTTGTAATAACAATTTGTTCAAGTTCCAGAAAGGGGTAAGACCTTATCTAGAGCGTGCAAGTTTTTTATGTGTGTGACTCTAATGTATATTTCATGCGTTGATGGGGATAGGCCAGGGGCTTGTAACTCCATAGTACCTTTCTGTAAGGTTCACTATTTCCAGTGTTAAATGTATACAAAAAATATCTTTTGAATATGATTTCTTTGTAGACACTGCTTCATTTGTCCATTTAAAATTCCTAGGTGTTTTGCCTATTCTGGTAATGAGTTGGGGTAGTGAGCAGGTAGGGACCCCCCGTTATTACTTTTTAAAGTTCAGCTTAAAATTAGTTAACTAAACACACTGGGCCTGATTCCAGAAGGGGAATGCATGGTTTGACGCAAACTCTGCGTCTGCTGCAAAGTGACACACAAATGCATCAACTCTCCTGGATGCAGCCCTGCACTATTCCAGAAGAGTTGTCACATTTGCCACACTTCCGCAGCTTTACAGCAGCTTGCCTCATTGTTGTAGGCCCCCCATGGATGCAACACTAGACCATTGGGGAGATGGTCTAGTGGCTGCGTCATCGGGGACCTGGGGCATCTGCTTCTGGAATTGGGTGCCTGACGCTAGTTGGGACTTGCGTCACACACCTTGTCACAAGTCCCCTGCATCGGACGGGACCCATTTCAGAATCAGGTCCACTGTATTTACTTTGTCTTTTGAAGAAAATCTCTACCTTGTATTTAGTTTTTACAACTGCAGTGGCCATATTGATGTCTGTATCTCAACTACACCGCTGGTTCAGATGTACACCTCAGAGAGGTGGTACTTACAGTAATTCTTGTTTTTAGAAGCAAATTTCAACTGCATCTTCTGTCTACACCACAGGTTAAGGTGTACACCTCCCTAAGAGGTTCCTAATTAGCATTTTTAAAATATCCATTAGCAGCACCTCTTGACAGCTCATACCAAATTGTACACCTCACTGAGATGTACTTACTTAACATTTTTTAAATGCACATTAACTACCCCTAAATTACACTGTAAGTGCACTGGTGTTGAACCTTATGTGCACATCTCAGGCAGTAGTGCAGTTGAGGAGCACACCTCAAGGTGTACCACGGTTTACACCTTATTGAACTCCCAGATGCTCGTGAAATACACCTCAACTGGGTCAGTGTTAAGGTAAGGTCTAATTGATGACTAAATGTAATGTTTTTCAGTGAATTATTTCTTGTGGCCTAAACTGACTAAATTAAAATGGCACAGAATCCATAAATTAAAAGTCACAGAATCCAGTAAGTCACATAGTCCCACTGGTTATAAAGAATTAACCTTTAGGCTGCCGACAGAATTAGAACATATAGGAAGTTTGTACTGATATATCAGCCCATGGCCATGCAAGGTTAAAATGATTGATCCATTTGGTTTCTTTTCTCAGGAGACTGTTTAGCTGATCTCCCATCTCACTCTCTGTCTTGCAGTAACATACTATATGCTATATTGCACAGGTACAGCAGAACCCAGACAGTTTTTCTATTATGTTCTGTCACAAAGTGAGCACCTTGGGAATTATCCATACATCCAGTCTGTATTGCTCTCAGATACTCCTAGATTCTGCATTTCAATTGCTTGGTGATCCTGCTCACAGAATTTGGGTCATGAACACCAGGTCCTATAGACAGCAAATGTTATGGTACAAGCAACATGCTGTTTGATTTCAGAAGTTAGAAGCTTAGAAAGAATTTATTTTCAGACAAGGACCCCTTGGCCCACCCAGTTTGCCCAGATGTCCCTGTCTAGCTTGCATTCACATATGCTAACCAGTCTCTGGGGACCCTCCCCTCCTCCTTGCCTATTCACTAATATTCCCCTATGTCTACCTCACACATGCTTGAAGCTCCCTACTGTTTTTTGCCTCCACCATTTCCACTGGTAGTCTACTCCAGGCATCTACCACCATTTCAGTGAAGTAGTGTATCTCCTCACATCCCTCTTTAACCTCCCCTTCCAGCTTCATGGCATTCCCTTTGGTCCTGATGCTCTTTCATCTTTGAAAGAGACACCCATTCTGCACCCTGTTCATCCTCATGAGGTACTTGTAGGTCTCTATCATGTCCCCTCTCCCTCTTTTCTCTTCCATGGTGTACATATTGAAATCCCTCAGTTTCTCCTCATAGAGTTTTCAGTGCAAATGCTGCACCATTGTAATTTCCTTTCCCTGGACTTCCTCCATCCTGTCTATTCCTTTCTGAGGTGCAGCCTCCAGAACTGGGCACAATACTGCAACTACGGTTTCACTAGGGAACAATACAGTGCAGCACCACCTCCTTTCTCCTGCTGGAGATACCTTTCCCAATGCATCACATTGGCCCTACCCACTGCTTTGTCGCACTGTCCTGCCACTTTGAAGTTATCAGATATGAAAACCCCATGGTCCCTTTCCTGTTTGGTGACTGAGCATACCTCCCTTCCATCCTATACTTAGTTTCTGGATTCCTATGCTCTAGGTACATAATTTTGCACTTTTTAGCACTGAACCTCAACTATCATGTTTATGACCACTCCTTGAGTTTCCCCAAGGTCCCTACACATTTTTCCACCCTTCTGATTGTCCACCGTATTACAAAAGGTATCACACCATTTGGTAGAGTTAGTGGTTTTCCAATGTGAGCACATTTAATGATATTGCACCTGTGGCACCTGAAGAAACCAGAAGGCTTGGTATACCACCAGTATAGCAAAAGTGCCCCAGTTAAAACCAACATGTGTCCCACATTTGTGGTTTGAGTGAAGGTGATGGGGGGGGGGGGGATCTGTTCCCTACAGTTCCAGTGAGGGGGAGGTTACTTTGTAAAATATATTCCAATGGTGACTGACTGTCTTTCTGACTGGTGGAGCCACATGTGTTTGTACTGAATCACAAATATGAGCCTTATTCATCTTTTATGCCTCATATTCTTCGGACAGGTAGATTATGTTGAAGAACATTTCTAGCTTTCTTTAAGGGCTTTATTTTCTGAACTCACCGAGTAGCCCCTCTCTCTAAACCTGTTACATTTAGACTGTTCATTAATGTCATTTTCATTAGAGCAGTTTTAAAAGGGATTGTTTTTTCAGACCTACAGTGTTGTATGTTTTATTTATTATTTGCATTTATATTATTGTTAGTTGTTTTAACATGCTATTTTTTTATTTATTTTTTGTAAGTTCTATTTTTGCTCCCCTATCTTCAGGGCATCTCTCAGGGTCCTGTACTCAGCCCATGGCTCAACTGCCTGTCTGAACTTTCCTTCCTCTGACTGCATCAGGTAAGCGAGGGCTCCAGAACCCCCAGGGAATGATGGAGAGAATGGCCGACTCTGGACGTGTGGCTGGGCTACCGACGGATCACCGTTGCCTCACCCGAGGTAGAGGGGTTTGTCCACTTGGTGTACAACCCTGAGAACTAGGACATCCAATGACGTCCTGCTTGGCATATACATGCTCCCATGCGTATCTAAAAGACGTCTGCCGCAGTTCAACCCCTTCTACAGCTGGCTGAGCATTGCACTTCCCCCTAGTCTACACCAGGGGTTGCTGCTGCTGCACCGGCATGGGTAACCCCCCCAGAGGAAGGAGAGTAGTCCTTGGGATGGTCAATCCTTCCTCCAACCCACTGACTCCTGATGACCCGTGCTCGCTCCCCAACCGGGTAGCCAGCATGGTGTGAGGTGTGGCATCCAGCGCCTCAACCCTCAGACCCATGGGGCTGGCTATTTTTTATCTTGATGTATGATTTTATTTAACTACAGTAACTGTACAGTGCTCTGAGCCCCTAGGACAAGGAGCAATAAAAATAAAATTGCCTTGCTGTGCCCTGCCACACTTGAATGAACTGCACCAGTGCATTGCTTTGTATTAAGTTGCTTTAAATAAAGTGTCACCTGCAGTATGATTTCTAAATATTATATATGTATGGCACTGAAGCTGCTATCAGTCCTTGGCTTTAAATAAACAAAATGTTTTTTCATACTTTTTAAAACAGAACTCATCATTCAACTCATCATTGTTTAATCAATGAATGAAACATTGCCTTCATGGGGCTCATAGTCTGTTATGAGCCTAGACAGGTGTACACCCTTATACAGCTTGCCCTTTACTCAAAGGAAATAACCTCCTATAGTGTGCAAGAAACAAAATGTATCTAATTTTTTTAAAGGTGGTTAGGGTTTCGCCCACAACCTCCAATGGTAATCTGTTCACACAGTCACAACTCTTTGGCTGAAAAAGCCTGCTCTCATTCTAGTCCTGCAGCCTTGTCCTCTTAGTTGAAGGTCATGAGATCTAGTAGTATAAAAAGTGTCCTTATACACAAATCCTAAGCATTTCCAGAGATCATTGTTGGTGTATGCTCTGGTTACTAAACACGTCTCCTCTTAACTGTCTATATTCTAATGTACCATATAGAGATTTAGCACTTTTACTCTGTCATCATAATCGAGACGACTAACTGAATTAATTATTTTTGTTGCATTTCTCTGGACACCCTCCATCAGTATAACATCAGTTTGTGATAATGGGGACATGAACTGAGGGCAGTACTCCAGATGTGGTCTGACCATTGAGGTACAGTATACAAGGGCAGTAACACCTCATGATCCCTACTGGTTATATGTCTAGCTACTATATACAGCCCAATATTCCCATGGTGCTGCTAGCTGTAACCAGGCAGTTTTTCTTGCTCTTTAGAACATTCATGATAGTTACTCCCAAGTCCCATTCTTTAGTTGTTTCTCATAAATATATTCCCCCTAAACTATATTTGGCTATTAAATTCAAGCTGCCAAGATGCATGACTGCACATTTATCCAAATAAATATGCTCTGTTTGTTTGCCAGACCTCCAGGTGTAGTAATTCATTCTGCAAATTCTGTACATCCAGATTATCCTGAACTATACAGCCTAGTTTGGCATAATCAGTAAATCTGCACTAACAAACGCCTTCATATTTCACTGAGGAGATGTATATCTTGAACAGGACCAGTCCCAAAATGGACCCCTGCAGCACTCCACTCATCACCCTCTCCCATTCAGACTCACACCCCATCAGGATTACCCTCTGTCTCCTACCTGTAAGCCACAATTTAATCCATTTTACTGTGATACTGTTCAATTCAATACTGGCTAAATCTGCAATAAGTTCCTTATGGGGACCTTGTCAAAAGCCTTGTTCAGCTCTAAAAATATAATGTCAGCTGGTAAACCTCTGTCCAATTCTTTGCTTACTTTCTCATAAAACTGCAACAGATTATTTTGCAGGACCTGCCAGAGGTAAACCCATGTTGTGTTGCATCCTAGCCATTACTTGCATTTTGATGTTCATCAGTATGTTAGCTTGTGAAAATGGGCAATTTTGCTCACGTGCCTTTCCAGTACAACAATAAAAGGAAATTAAATGAAATATATTCATTGATGATGCCCTCAAGTATCTTACATAAAGATGAAGTTAGGCTCACCGACCTATAGTTGCTTCATACAGTACAGTAGTTCAATTTTACCTTTTTAAATATTGGGACCACTGTAGCTTCCCTTGAAGCGTTCACCACCTCCCTGGTTCTCAGTGATTCTTGAAAAATACTGGTTATGGGCCATGCCAATGCATCAGCTAAATCATACAGAACCCTTGGGTGAATTCCATCAGGGTCTGGTGATTTATTAACATCAAGTTTTTTTTTATGTATTCCTTGCATCATCCACCTTTAAATTCTTAATTGGTACATCATTATTTTATTTTTCACCATGTCAGCTGCAGATAAGCCATCATTAAACACTGATGCAAAGTATTCGTTCATTAAGTAAGCAATAATACCCGACAGGGTGGGCAGTATTGGGCAATACCGGACTGCCCAGGGGCGTAATGAGGGCAGAGGGCCTTATAGCCCCTGGAAGGTCCAGTATTGCTCATACCACCCACCCTGGAGGGTATTATTGTGCTTAGAAAATAGGCAGCTGTGTATGTTTAAAAAAAAATACAACATGATTCTCTAAATGCTAAAAGTAATTTATTTAGTAACAAAATAGTTCCTACGCCAGTATTAGAATGCTGCTTTTTTTTTTTACTTGGGAGTTCTGAAGACTAGTGAGCTCAATGTCATGGTTACCCCCCATCCCATATACAGAGACACACACACACACACACACACACACACACTGTACAGTAGCTGGTTACAGTACCTGTAGGAGTAGCATAAAATTCACTGGGCTTTAGAAACTGCAGTCTTTTCATGAAGTTCAGGCTGCACAGTTCTGAGTCCTCATGTCAGAGCAAGAGAGAGAGACATCCTGAGAGAAAAGGCAAGCTCCCTGCAAAAAAATACAGTCTGTGTTCAGGACTCTGAGTCGCTACGGACGTGCTGCTTGCTTGCGCCTTTTACTACATCTGTCGGCTTTTGGGGAAGTGAGAGATGAATATTTGTCCCATTAAAGCATTACCAGCTTGTAGTAGAAAATCTATCTGCCAGAATGGTTAGGGGACAACGGGATGAACGTTTTTTACAAGGGCAGAGATTCACACAGAGTGGGGTCAGGAAAGTGCTTGCTTTTGAAATGGTTGGCTGTGAGGAATGAGTAATCGTCTCTCTTCTCACAGTATAAAAATTAATAGTGAATTGTGTTCTTTCTTTTTACATAAACGCAGCAGACATCGAACTAGGGAGCTTTGGGGAGGGAGGGACAGTATATCTCACTAAGTGAGAAAAAAATGGCGGCTATTTCAAATTCAAATGAGGGTTTTAGCCAATTGAAAATTAGGGTGGGCACTTGGATATTTTAGTGGGTGGAAGGGCACTGGGACTGGTACTTTTTATTTCGGGCATCTATTGAAAGTTAATGTAACCCCTGGCAAAGTACTAGCCAATCAGATGCCAGGAAATAAAAGGCCATTTCTAATACTGCAATATCCTTATCCTTGAAATTAACCGGCCTTCACTGTTGACTAATGGACCAACTCATAGACTGCCACCCTTTTATAAATGATGTAAGAGTAAAGGTCTTGTAATGATCCTTAATCTTTTGGACCAGGCTTAGCTCATAATTTCTTAGAGTTTGTCTGCTGCGTTTCTGTAAAAAGAAAGAACACAATTCACTATTAATTTTATACTCTGGAGAAGAGATGAAAAAACTTGCAAACTCTGCTTATCTTGGAAGTAACCTCATAAGTGTTTGAATACTGCATTCTGGTTGTCCCTTGGGGGTAGCTGGATTGACTACTAGGGTTTTGGGACAGAAACTATTTTTAAATAATTTACTGGTGCGTAGGAGTTTGTGATAGTTAAACTCTTTTTAACAGGCTTACTGGGGTTAAGGAGTGGTCACAGAAAAACCTGCAGTGTGAAACAGGAAAAGGCAGTCTTTCAAGCGAGGGTGGTGGATCTAGGTTTACGTTTGTTTGTTACAATTCTTAAGATTTTCAGTGCAGGAAGAGTTTAAAGCACAGCTGACTTATTTTGGGGCTGACAGCTCTCGGAGCACAAACCACCAGGCCTGTTTTGGGGCTGGGAAGGTTTACCTGTGTCTGACTTGGATGTGTGGATTTTTCTCTGTTTGATTAGCAGGGTATTTCTCTATCAAATTGTTGTGTAGGGCATCTTGCTGACAGGAAGGCACTCATTGCAGCAGTGGGTCAGAGCTTTTAGCTGATTGTTTGCGAGGGCACAGTTTAGGCCCAACCCCTTCCCACCCCTCACCCCACCCACCCCTGGAAATAGTTCCTTTATACCTGGGGTTCTGACATCATTTCCTCAAGAGTGCAAGGTGCATGTCACTGTCATATCCTCTCTAGCACACTGCACTGACAATATAAGCATACACATTGTATATTATAAATATATATTTCTATATTACAAACCAATCACACACAAAAAAAAAATGTGGGGAGTAGTGCAATGTAATGGCTGTGGGGCAGCAGTCTTCTGGAGTCTTTCTGGAGGCTGAGATGCTGCCCTATTTGTAGACAACTCTCTTCCCTGAGGGAGGAAGTTGCCCATCTTCAGGCCACACTGGACAGTAGTATGGGGACCTTCCCCAGGCCACACTGGACAGTAGGAGGAACCTCCCCATCCAGAGAGAGCACCACAGCCACCACCACTACCTCAGAGACTGTGAAGAAAACACAGCAGTTGGACCACAGTGGGCTCAGGAAGGGTGAGGATGGTGGAACAGAGGCACACCCAGTCAGTTGTTCCACTCCACAATCCATACACCATTCTGGGGGAGCATAGCTCCCCTATGGATGCACCCACAGAGGAGACTAAGGAGGCTGAGGACAGCTGTCACAAGGGAGGCCCACAGGAAGGAGGCAGAGGACACCACAAGGAAAGGAAGCAGCTCCTGGTGGGGGACTCAATTATTAGGGGGATAGAACTGGGAGAAGCTGGGAAAACTGAAGTAAGGTGCCTGCCTGGTGCCATGGCTTGGAGGGACAGGAAGCCCATCCTCAGGATCACGACAACAGCTGCAAGGGATTCTGAGCTGGACGTAATTGTCCACCTAGGGACAAATGACTTGGCTCATCATGAGGTTAGAGCAGTGCAGGAGGACATTGCAGAGTTGGGGAGGGGCCTAAGACAAGTAGCACACACAGTATCCTTCTCAGAGGTGCTGCCTGTCAAAGGCATGGGTGAGGCGAGGTAATTGGCACCATGCAGTTTAATGAATGGTTGAAAAATGGTGCAGAGCACAGGGGTTTGGCTTCATTGGGGACTGGGGTTCCACCTGGAGGGACAACAGCCTATACTGGCAGGATGGTCTGCATCTGTCCAGAAAGGGAACAAGTCTTTTGAGCAATCGGTTTAAATGCTTCATTGGCAAGCTTTTAAACTAGTCAAAGGGGGAGGCACTGACAAGCAGCAGAAAAATCCCAGCCTCTCCCTACAAAACAGGGTACTAAATGAGAAAAAGACCAAGGTAGAACGGTCAGTGGTGGATGCTGCAACAGAAGGTAAAGCCATCAAAAAATGGAGAGCAATGAGTACCAATGCCCGTAGTCTAGGTAACAAGCTTCCTGAATTAGTGGCCTTGATGGAGGAGGAACATCTGGATATCGTGGCAGTCACAGAAGCATGGTACACACAAAACCATGACTGGGATGTAAACATACCAGGATACACTATCTACAGGAGGGACAGGGAGGGTAAAAGAGGAGGAGGAGTAGTTCTTTACATAAAAGAAGGAATAAAAGCAACAGAACAAAAGGGTAAACAGGGAGGAGAAGAAGCACTGTGGGTAAATTTGGAGACAGGCAATGGCACCACAATCACATTGGAGTTGTATACAGACCCCCTCTCAGGTGGAGGAAATGGACAAGGAAATGATAGAAAGTATACTTAGAATGGCAGAAAAGGGAGATACTGCTGATGGGTGATCTGAATATGCCAGATGTTAACTGGAGTGCAGTTGCAGCTGCCACTTGAAAGAGTGCAGTTATTCTAGATGCCCTACAGGGGCATGCCTTGAACAACTAGTACTGGAGCCCACTCGAGAGGGAGCAATATTAGACTTGGTACTCTCAAATGGAGATGGAGAGAGGATCACAGATGTAGAAGTGGGTAGCCATCTGGGAACTAGCGACCATCGAACAGTATGGTTCACAATAAACACAGTAATAGAGTCAAGCCATACAAAGACAAAAGTACTGGACTTTAGTAGGGCTGACTTTGCCATAATGGGTGAGTGCCTAAGGAATGCACTAGCAAATGGGCAGGAAGGAGAGGTGGAAGAACAATGAGGAATAATAAAAACTGCCATCACAGAGGTAACAAGCCTTTGTGTGAAGCAAATAAACAAAACAAGACGATGTAAGAAACCACTATGGTTCTCAAAGGAAGTGGCAGTGAAGGTTCAAGAGAAAAAGAAAGCATTCAGGAAGTACAAGGAATCGAAGGAGGAGGAGGACAGAGAACTGTATCAGTTAAAGCAAAAGGAGGCTGGGAAGGCAGTCAGAACAGCAAAGGCCCAAACCGAGGAAAAGATAGCCAACTCAGTTAAGAAGGGGGATAAAACCTTTTATAGGTACATCAGGGAGCGAAGGAAGACCAAGGGAGGGATAGTGAGGCTTAATAAAGGGAGGAGGGTGGGCAGAGGGAGACTGTGAAAAGGCAGAGATACTAAACAAATATTTTTGCTCAGTATTTACGAAGGAAGAGGGGGAGATACATAAAACAAACAGTAGTAACACTCTGGATACAGAAGTTGATACCGGCCCATTTACAGAAGAAAGGGTTCTGAAAGAACTCTTAAAACTGAAGGTGGACAAAGCAAGGGGGCCTGATGGGATTCATCCCAGAATTCTAAAAGAACTAAGGGTAGAACTAGTGACACCACTGACTACCCTTTTTAACAAATCATGGGAGGATGGGGTGGTACCCGAGGACTGGAGGAGGGCAGATGTGATTCCCCTTCACAAAAGTGGGAGCAAGGCAGAAGCAGGAAACTATAGACCAGTTAGTTTAACCTCAGTGATAGGGAAAATGATGGAATCACTTCTAAAGGAAAGAATTGTCGAGTATCTAGAGGCCAGAGGGGCAGGACCCTAGGCAGCATGGATTCACAGCAGGAAGGTCATGCCAGATGAATCTGATAGATTTCTTTGACTGGGTGACCAAAGTAGTAAATCAGGGAGGGGCTGTGGACATGGCCTACCTAGACTTTAGCAAGGCATTTGACACAGTCCCACAAAAGATTAATATACGAGTTAGCCAGCCTGGGAGTGGGTCCCAAGATGAGAGCCTGGGTAAAGAATTGGCTGGAGAATAGGACACAGAGAATTATAGTAAATGGAGTCCACTCAGAAGAAAGGAGGGTTACTAGTGGGGTACCGCAGGATTCAGTATTAGGACCGGTCCTCTTCAATGTCTTTATAAGCGACATTGCAGAAGGACTGGAAGGAAAAGTATGTCTCTTTGCAGATGACACTAAGATCTGCAACAGAGTTGATACACAGGGTAGAAGTGGAAAGGATGAGAAGGGACTTGGTAAGGTTAGAGGAATGGTCAAATGTATGGCAGCTTAGATTCAATGCTAGAAGTGCAAGGTAATGCACCTGGGAAACAAAAACCCAGGGAAGAGTACACAATGGGGGTGAGATACTAACAACAACAAGAATGGAAAGGGACCTGGGGGTAGTCATATCAGATGACCTAAAGATGGGCAAGCAATGTGAGGAGGCTGGGGATACTGGGATGCATAGGGAGGCATCAGCAGTAGAAAACAGGAAGTTATTATCCCTCTGTACAGACAGCTGGTGAGACCCCATCTGAGTACTGCGTGCAGTTCTGGAGACCCAGTCTCCGCAAAGACATAGACAGGATGGAAGCTGTCCAGAGGAGGGCAACTAAAATGGTGCAGGGTCTGCACCGAAGTCATGAAGACTTAAGGAGCTTAATATGTATAGCCTCGAGGAAAGGAGGGGACATGATAGAAACTTTCAAGTACCTCAAGGAATCAACAAAGTCCAAGAGGGTAGCATCTTTCAAAAAAGGTGTGCAAGAACAAGAGGCACAATTTGAAGATAGAGGGGCAGCTCAGAGGTAATTTAAGGAAGTATTTTTTCACAGAGTGGGTTGTGGATGCATGGAGCGGCCTTCCGGAGGAGGTTGTGGAGTCAGAATCAGTGGGGGAATTCAAGCATGCATGGGATAGTCATAAGGCAATTCTGGGGGATGGGGGTAGGAAGAAGTAGGCTGCTGGTTAACTAGGATCTGCAGCTTATCCAGTAGGTAGGGAAATGTGCAGACTGGATGGGCCAAGCGGTCCTTATCTGCCGTCAGATTCTATGTTTCTATGTTTCTATGTTTCTTCTCCTTCTTTATGTTTTTTTTACAATCTCTGGCTGTTTTGTAATAAGCTTCCCACTGCTGCCCAGAGTTCATTTTTTCACTCTCTTATAGAGTTTCATCCTCCTATTCATAAGCTTGATTATTTTTCTATTGAACCAGGGAGGAATTCTGCCCTTACTACTATATTTCTCCTTAATAGGGACATAGGTGTCAGTTACTTGGTTTAGTTTAACTGAAAGTGTCTCCCACATTCCCTCTAATGATCTGCTATTAAATGCTGCATCCCAATCCCAGGTCATAAGGTCCTTATGCATATAGTAGCATCAAAATCAGCTTCTCTAAAACATTTAGTCTTAGAATTGCCCACCATTGTAGATCTGCTGTCTTTAATAGCAAATTTAATAATGTCATGGTCACTGTTTCCTAGAGAGTATGCAGTTTGACAGCTTGAGATGGATTCACTAAAATTGCTTATGACCAAGTCTAGTATGTTACTACCCCTCGTTGATAGCTTGACTAATTGATCCAAATCCATATCTCTAAGGATGTTAATAAATTATTTTTCTGCTGGTGTTTCCCGTTCCATTATTCCAATCAATTGTTGGAAAATGAAAATCTTCTAATATCAATAATCTCTTGTCCATGTCTAATTTCATTATTTGTTCTATTAATTTCTTACCTAAATCTTGTGTATGCAAAAGTGGCATATATACTAGTCCCAGGATAATATGTTTACCATAGTTTGGTGTGATTCACAACCATAAATGTTCAATTTCACTATTTTATCCTTCATCTAAGAGTGGTTCTGCTTTGATGTTATCCGCTACATATAAGGCTGTACCTCCACCCACTATCTTTTCCTGTTCTTACTATAAAGGTTGTATCCCTTGATGTTTTGTCCCAGTCATCACCATGTTTCAGTGATGGCACATAATAAAATCTTCTCCTTTAGCCCAAACCTTTTCCAAGTCATCCTCCTTTTTGACCACACTACGTGCATTTACTAACAAACATTTCCACTCATTTTTGGGTTTATTCTCTTTATTGATTTTACTGGTAGTGGAAAATTGTCTCTCAATGTGACATTCCCCTGTCTGCTTACATTAAATGTGTGTCAATAATGTTCTTTATTCCGTTACCTAGAAGTCAAGTCCCAAATATGTTAAGATGCAAGCCATCATTTCTGAATAGTCCATGATTTCTAAAAGCATTTCAGTTTATAAGGGAGGATAACCTTTCCCTTACACTCCAATGTCTGAGCCACCTATTTAATTGTGAGATATCCCTTGTTTTGGCCACTCCTGCCTTTGGTACCAAATAAATTTTGGACACAAAGACGCTACACCCATTTTCCTTCAAAATACTCCCTAGCTCCTCAAAATCTCTTAGGATGTCCTCACTTCTTCTTCTTCCCATGTCAGCTGTTCTGACATGCATCACCAAGACTGGTTTCAATTAGTGGTGGGTGAAGTGGCCATAATTCGCTCCGTGAAGTGATTCACGGAGTAATGCAGAGTCCGTGGAGTAATCCGCAATGCTAAAATGAGTACTTCGCATCATAATGAGGAACGCTAAGTCCATTGAAAACCATGACTTCGCATTACTCTGCCTTCCTCCAACCACTTCTCCACCAATTTTAATGCGAAGTGCATAGAGATCAATGTACTTTGCATCACTTCACCTTGTTATTGAGCTTCAAGGTGAATTTTGCAGTGGTTCATGTGATTGCAGGTCACATGGGCTCTAGATAGTTCTGCACAGCCTCAGTTCTGGGTAGTGTGTATAGGTAGCTGTAGGAGACAGTTTGCTCTCAGAGCTTTCTGTAATTCAAACCCTCTAAAAGCTGTTAAAAAAGCTTTTTTTAATATTTTTTTTTTGCTCAAACTTTAGTGCATCGATTTAGAAAACCCTCCTGTGCTGATATCATTGAGTGTTTATTGTTTGTGTGTGGATTTTGAATGTTAATTTAGAACATTCAGTCTGTGTACTGAGAGACACTGGAAGTGTGCTTTGGGGAAGGGGTATATCTGTGGTGTAGGTAGATTAACTTGGAGAAAAAGGCATTTCTTTCCCTTTTGGTTATATATTTTCTTGTATAACTGTGTTAATGTACACACAGTAGTATTTTCAGCAATTTCTGACATTCTTTTGCTGATTGTTGTGGTGCAGCAGTGCATAATTTTAGTTTGTTTTAATACGTGGTTATATTGCTGAAGTTTTCAATTTGCTATGCATTACTTGTAGTGTGTATTGAGTGGTGTGTGATGCATGCCATCAAATCAGACACCTTTATTGTGCCACAGAGTAATTGCAGCAGTGTGAACCGGCTATCCACTGCACCTACATGATTTTGTACTGCTTTGTGGTAGCTTGGTTTTGCACTGTTACTGCAGTGCTCCTCCCCAACTGGAAAATATATTCTTTTTCCAGATTGGATTGTGACTTGTGAGCACTGGTAAGTTAAGGTGTTGTTGTGACTTTGCATCTGCATCTCTTCTTGAAGCCACAGTTGGTTTTTTTTTGGCTTCACATCCAGTGGCCCAGACTGAAAGTTCCAAAATTTAAATTTGTTTAGAATTTTCTTGGTGATTCCCCCAAAATGCCTACAAAGAGGTGTGCAAGCAAAGCTGTTTCTGGCCATGGCACTGCTGTCAGTGGTAAGATTGTCTATGGGCATGGTAGTATGCAGAAGTGATTTGCTGATGTGAGGAAAGGAATTTCTCCTTCAATGTTTTTTACAGCGCAATCGGTAGCTTCACTCATAGTTGGTGGAGATGATGTTGTCCATCTGGTGGTGTTAGTGCAGTTGCTGGTGGTATGAGTATTGCTGCTTCAAGTTCTACTTCTGACCAGTTGACTGTGTCCAAAAAATATAGTTGAGTCTAAAGCAGTGAGTGACAGTGTAGATGATGCCATACTCCCCAGTAACATCCCCATGGTAACTGAACATAATTCTGATCATCATGGCAATGATAACACACAATGTCACATTTCTTCCACCGTGGTTCAGGTCATGCATTTGCCATGCAATGATTCACAGTGTGCAGCAAGAATATTGGGTGATGGTGGTGATGATGATAATGATGATGATGATGAAGATGATGTTGCTGTGGTTGCAACATGCAGTCCACATGCCAGCATCCAAGCAGAAGATGTGGATGTGGATGATGTTGACGAACATGATGATGATGTCAGTGACCCCTGTTGGGAACTGGAGAAAACGAAAGTCAAGGTGGCTGTGTCTGGGTCTGTTTGCATTCACCATCCCTGTAAAAAGTTGTGATTTAGCAGTTTCAGTTGATGATGATGATGATGATGATGACCCAGCAATAATGATAGGTAGCCATGGTGGTCAGTTAGAGTCCAAGTGTGTCCTGCCTGAAAAATCATGTAGCACACCCCCCATTTCAGGGTTTAAAAAATGGAGTCCAATAAGCAGCATCAGGGACATGTTAAATGTAAGGGATCACAGTCCCTGTTTGGGATTTTTTTTTGTGCAAGATGCAAATGATGAGTCAGTTGCACTCTGCCAGCTTTGCCATGCGCATGTGAGTCAAGGTAAAAAGGGGAGCCATCTGGGCACGGGGGGCAACATACACATCTTAAGAACAGACACAAGGCACTGTGGACCCAGCACAAGATGGCTGCTAATACCAGAGTGGGGCACTCACCCTCGTCATCAACCAGTGTCGGTTAAGTTACTTTTTCTATTACTTTCTATTATGTTTGGAAACTTATTCTAGGAAGCTTTGTGCAGTCACTAGCAAGGATGGAGAAGTACTAGGAAAAGTAATACACCTTACAATTATAGTCACTTATTTATTTTTATACAAAAACAATACAAAAATAATAAATAACTATAGTAGATTAAATTTTTTGAAAGTAATAGGTTTGTTACTAGTTACTTTCAAATAAATGTAATCAGTTACAGTTACATATTTCTGTTGTATAAAAGACATAAGATCGGATCGTAGGGGCAGGGTTGTAGCCATTATGTTTAAAATGGAGCTGAGCCTTGTGGATGGGCCAGTGGGGTGCACTCAATCCTTTGAGTGTATTCTGGGAGTAGGTGTAGGATTCAGGATACTCCTCATCTACCATCCACCTGGTGATGAAGGAGAATTCCTGAAGGAGTCTGCAGACTTCTCTGCCGACGTGACTTTGGAGTCACCAAGATGGTTAATTCTGGGTGACTTCAATGCCTGGATTGATGATGAACTCTTGCAATTTGGAAATAATTTCCTCCAGCTTATGACAATGCTGGGCCTTACACAGGTGGTTACCTCTGCTACCCATATAGGGAATCACTCCCTGGATCTTGTGTTCCTCCTGGGGATGGAACCTATAGGTTGGTCAGACCATCACACCATAAGGTTCAGCTTCAGTGCACCCCCCAAATAGGCCTGCCCCTACGGAGATGGTCCAGTATCACCCTTTGAGGGGAGTTACCCTAGAGGGCCTATCAGCAGTGCTGGACCTATCGGGTCTATCAAGTGAATGCATGAGTCCAGGGGATCTTGTAATTGCCTATAATAAGGCGGTTGGTGATGCCCTGGACTTAATTGCTCCTGTTCTTGTTCGCTCACTCACTCTGTGCCTGAGGAACCCTTGGTTAGATGGGTCCTTGAAGGAGATGAGGAGAGTGGGGCAAAGGCTAGAGAGAGCTTGGCATAAAAATCTGGCCTAGATGCTGACAGGCTTAGGTTGATGGACCAATATAAGGCCTATCAATCAGCAATCACCTGTAAGAAGGTATAATTCCTATCTGGGGAGATTGCTGCTGCACGGAATCGACTGGCCCAGCTTTTCCAGACTGTGAAATCCAGTCTGTCTTCAGCCTGGAAGAGATTTTTCACAAATGAAGTGTGATGAGCTTGCTCGATTCTTCGCAGATAAGATTACCAGCATCAGGTTGGGTATCGGCCCAACTCTTTCTATAAGGGATTGCTGAGATTGGCGGAAGCTGGCAAGCACCCATGCTACCTGGTTTGACTTTAGTTGGCCGGAATTCATGGGCATTGTGAGGATTGTCCAGACTTTACGACCAACCAGCTGTAGTTTGATCCGGGCCCTAAACCACTATTGGTAGGTTGTGTAGATGTTATCTGCCCGATCCTTGCTGAAATTGTCTGGAGTTCCTTGGAGCAGGGGGACTCTCCTGACCCCATCAAGGAGGCAGTCATTCAACCACTCTTTAAAAAATCTTCCTTGGATACAGACTGTCTAGTTAACTGTAGACCTGTCTCTAATCTACCCTTTGTGGGTAAGGTTATTGAGAAGGTGGTTGCGTTGCAGCTGGATGACCATCTTACAACCCATAAAGTCTATGATGTTCTCCAATCTGGATTTTGGAAAAGACAGCACCGAGACTGCCCTGGTCTGGGTTTTAAATGATCTAATTGCGAGAGATCGAGAGACCCATCCTATTCTAGTCCTTCGCGATCTTTCGGCAGCATTTGACACTGTGGACCATGGTGTGCTTTTGGAGTGCCTGCGGCTTCTCTGTGAACTGTCTGATACAGTCTTATGTTGGTTTTGATCTTTCCTTATGGGCAGGACACAGAGGGTTGTCACTGGAATCTATTCCTCTGATACCCTCTCCCTGTCCTATGCGGTGCCGCAGGGCTCCTTATTGGTACCCATGTTGTTCACAGTGTATATGATGCCAATAGGAGATATCATTAGGCAATACAGTTTGGGTTTTAACTGTGATGCAGATGATACCCAACTGTATATGTCCTTTATTCTCAGACAGGATGATGTGATCTCTGTACTTAGCAACTGTCTAGCTGAAATCAGAGATTGGATGAGCACTAGCTGGCTGAGTTTAAATCTGGATAAGACCAAGGTGTTGGTTGTGGACCCTGGTCACCCTGAGGCAGGTCTTAGGGCTGGGCTTCCCTCAGGCCTATGGTTTGATGGTGTCCAGCTCATGACCTCAGATCGGGTGCGTAACCTGGGAGTTATTTTTGATGATGACTTGACCCTGAAATCTCAGGTGTCTGCCATTGTCAAATCTTCCTTTTTTCATCTTAGGAATATCACCTGGGTGAAACACCTGGTTCCTCTGGCTGACCTTCCTACATTGGTCCACGCCTTCATAACCACCTGCCTTGATTACTAGCAATGCCCTTTACCTAGAGCTTCTGGGGTTGATATCCATCGCTTGCAGCTAGTGCAGAACACGGTGGCCAGGGCTTTTTGACTGGAACATGTAGGACTAGTCACAATATGCCTGTGCTGCGCGAACTGCACTGGCTGCCGATACAGTGGTGGATCACCTTTAAGGTCGGGTTACTGACCTATAAAGCCCTACATGAACAGGGACCCCAGTTTCTACAAGATCTTCTTACTCCCTACTGCCCCTCCCACTCACTCCGATCCACCGACGAGGGATTGCTGGAGATTCCCAGGGTTCGGTTAAAAACATCTGGGGCACATGCTTTTTCTTATGCTGCCCCTACCCTGTGGAATTCTGTACCCCGTTGGATAAGAGAATGCCTGACTGTCTCTAGTTTTAAATCTGAGCTCAACACTTATTTGTCTTATAAGGCTTTTTCTGAAGGTTTTTTAATATTTTAATGTATGTTTATTTGATTATTTATTTGCTTTATTTTATTGTACAGTGCCTTGGTATTTGAAAGGTGCTTAAAAATAAAGTTTACTTTAGTTTACTTTACTAATTGTAAATGTAAGGTATATTACTTTTTCCAGTACTTCTCCATCCTTGCTAGTGACTGCACAGAGCTTTCTGGAACAAGTTTCCAAAAGTAATAGAAAGTAATAGAAAAAAGTAACTTACCCAACACTGTCATCAACCATAATGAGCATGTTATCCCCTGCCACGACTGTAAGATCAAGTAGGAATGTGTGCAGTAGTAATGAAATAACAGCAGAGGATAACTACAGGCATGATGAGGTAGAGGAGCATAATGATTTAGAAATCTTGTCCAGTGGTGGTGAGAGTAGTAGTTTTGGTGGTTTTGGTGGTGGTGATCAATGCAGTACATCTAGTGCAAGTGGTGCATCAACCCCTGTTCGTAAATCTGGGAAAATAACTTAATTTGTGGATTTTTCATCACCTGTACAACTGTCTTCATCACACATCCACACTCCACCCCTGGCCATTCGCAGAGCAGAGCGATTTGTCATCACACCCAGTGCAAAATGTTTAAGTAAGCCCATGTTGTGTTTTTGCACATAAGCTGAAGTACCCACCCAACCATACAGTGTCACGTGAACTTAATGCTGCTGGACATAGTTTTCCACCCATGCTGTCCCAGAGTTGTACTGTACTGTGTCCGTGTAAAACGTTTAAGTCAGCCCACATTACAGATTGTTTTTGCACATAAGCTGAAGTACCCACCTAATCATACAGTGTCATGTGAAATGAATGCTGCTGTAGCTAAAATGCTGGCAATTGATCTTTTGCCCTTCTCCTTTGTGGAGAATTCTGGGTTCCTGCAGTTTGCTGCACGTGCCTGTACAAAATGGAAAGTCCCATTGAAGGCATACTTTTCGACCCGTGCTGTCCCTGAGTTGTACCATACTGTGTCCGACTCAGTAAGACATGCCCTTCAACATTCCTCCTCTCCATTCATCCATTCAAGTATGGATATGTGGGCAAGTGGCAAAACAGTGGGGAGTTCATATTTGTGTATAACTGCACATTGGGTGCAGGTGCCGGGTGTTGTTTGTGCTATTGGTAGTGTGAATAATCAGTGTAGTAAGATGGAGTGTCGTGGTAGCAATCTTCCAAGAATTCGACAACATGCAACGGTTGTTATGCTCAATGTGACCTGATCACACACTGGTGAAAATATGCTGGACTTGATACTGACTGAAACTGACAAAAGTGGCTGAACCCCATGTCCCTGAGAGCTGGGTTCACATCATAGCAAGTAACAATGGGTCAAATGTGGTTAAATGCATCATGAATGGTGGCTTTGTTTGGGTTCCATGCATGGCCCACTGTTTAAATCTTGTGGTGCAGGAGTTTCTGCAGTACCCTGATATAAAGGAAATGATGACAGTTGTACACCATATCTGTTCTCACTTTTCACGCTCTGCAAAGGCCCGTGACCAACTTTGGCAGTTGCAGATCCAAAACAGCCTCCCGCAGCACCACCTGAAGCTGGAAGTTGTCACCCAGTGGAACACCACTTTATACATAGCAGAGAGGATGTGTGAACAATACAAAGCCATCTCAGAATATCTTGTCATGCTCACTAGCTGTGACACTTCCGGGACCTCCATGTCTATGACGACTGAACAGTGGCACCTCATGGACTCTGTAATAATAATTTTGAAGCCTTTTGAACATGCCACACAGGCAGTGAGTGGTGAGTCTGCCTCCATTAGCCAATCAATTCCACTGCTGCTGGTTCTGAGGCAGACATTGGTGAATCTACAGCATAGCCTTGATGTTGCCGGAGACAGTGTTAAAAGTGTGTTGCTGAAACACATGCTGACAGTATTCAACCAGAATCAGCACTCAGCATAGTGACAACTTTGCAAAGCAACAATGTTGGACCCACAATACAAATGTGGAATTGCCTCACTACTGAAGGGCGGGCCTGAACAGGTAAAAAATGTCAGTGGGTAACTGGTGCACTTGGTTCATGGAGCACAGAAGTCACGTGCCAAGGTCAGCAAACCTCAGCAGCATAATCAGGCTGAAGGTCAGTCTGGAGTAGTATCAAGCATATCCTGTAAGGGGAAGGGGTCTTCCGTTCCAGGTGATCTGTCATCCAAACTGGTTGGCATTAACCCACTTTGGGGTGCTTTGTCCCAAGTGGGGATTTGTGACATAAATGATTCCAGAGAACAGGATGATACATCAGTCACTGGACTTAGTGCAGCACAGTGAAAGGTTGACTCATATTTGGCTGAAAACAGGCATCTGTCAATAACTGATGACCCTCTTTTATACTGGAATGGAAAGGTCAGTGAATGGCCAGAGCTGACCGCAGTGGCACTGAAGTACCTGACATGCCCACCCTCCAGTGTAAGTGTTGATAGGGTATTCAGCTTAGTGGGTGCAATAGTTCAGGATCACCATACAAACCTCTCTCCTGCAAATGTCAGTTTGCTGACATTCATAAAAATGAATGAGCGGCACATACCAGCTCAGACTGCAACCTCAGTATTCATACCCTGGCATACCGGTAGTCACGGTTTTGCTGATGTTGTAGAAATGGACCATCCTTCTGGCACTGGCAGAAAAAAACAGCCTACCACTGAGGTAGATGATGACACAATGGAGAAAGAATTTCCCAGTGGGCAGAATTCAAACATAGATGACTGCGAGGACAGCTTTCTGTATGAGGATGATGATGAGGTTAATGTTGATAGGTTTTAATTTAAGTGGTTAAAAGGCTGTCACATTTTTTGTATGGTACATGTTTTGTTTTTCATAAAATTAAATCAGTGTCCCACTCAGAATGACTCAAATTCTATATGCAACTTCACATTTGTAACACAGTGCACAATATTTCCTGCCCCCTGGACCACCACCATAAAACCGCTGTTAGCCACTGCCACCAGATGCAGGAAGATGTGAGAGGGAATGTCATTGTGTGCCCCCCTGGACCACCACCATAAAGCCACTGTTAGCCACTGCCACCAAGTGCAGGAAGATGTGAGAGGGAATGTCTTCATGTGCCTATGACCACCACCCACCACCACCATTCTGACAATGTTTTCCTTTACATGTCCTGCCCATGCCAAGGCACAGGGAGTCAGACAGGAGACCACATCCGTCAGCCACAGGCACAAGACTTCTTACCATCGATTCTTTAAAGTGAGTATGTGTACTAATGTTTTTCATGCTATTCAACTTCCTTTAGCTGTGTTTTGTTTCCTGCTGCTTTTCTGAGCTGCAGTGGTCAAACACACAAGGTCAACTTATTTTGTTTTTTACAGGTTAACAAATGACTCTCCTTCACTGAAGATCTGTATGGTACAGCAATACTGTCTACAGCAACCTACGGGGTATCCATTTTAATACTGGTAAGTATATCAATTTTATTTAATCTGTTCCTTTTTTCTTGTTCCTTTTTTCATAAGAGTGCAAATCCAACTGATGATTCGTAAAAAGTAGGTGACATGTACATCACATAATATTTGTACAACACATCACACTACACACTGTATTGCAATTTGCAGCTACAGCCATGCCAGTGTTGAAAAAAGTTTGACACAGGTCGTGACTTGACTTGACAAGATGTGGTTTTAAAATGTAACTTGAGTCAAGACACAGAGACACTGACACAGTGTATTGGTTACAGCCTGGTACTAAATTTAATTGTGAGGTGATGATTTGGTCTTCATGTGACTTCAGTGGGATAGCTTGCTATCTGTTAATCAGCATATATAATGGGGTGTAACAGCCATGGCTTAAACATAATGTGTTACTGCTGCACTCAAGGTGTAATAAGTCCTTCATTTCTTTTAATAGAAAACTTCTTGATGCTTTGTGGTGTCATAGCTGCCTTATCCAAATAACTTGTTCAACATCATACCCCTGGGCTGGCAGACATGCAACAAATAGTATGAATTGATTATGACCATGACCATCATTACTGGACTGAGAAGGATGCAGATACACTCTGTGAAGAATTAACCAAACAATGAACCATTAATGAGATCTAATTGCAAATGATAATCCCCCCCCCAAAAAAATACTTACCTTCACTGGCTTGAGAGTATTACAATTTCACAATTTCTCATCAAGCACAGGAATGTGCACACCAACAGTATGTGACCTGTGATACAAAACAATACAATGACTACATGTATATATGTGTCGATCCCCCCAAAAAATGCATAGATATATATTATACCGTGCCACTATAGTTAGAGTTGAATACCCCATTTAAGGTTAAATCTCAAATTTTGCACCTTAATAACTTTGTAACTGTACAATGGATTTGCAAGAAATTTGGAATGCATGGTCTGGTACCACAGATCTCTGGATCTGGTAAGTTGTGTTCTGGTCGGATGTACGGTTGCAGGGCTACAGTGCACCAAAAACAGATAAATTACAGATGTGTGCATTTCTTTGCTTCCACCTACAGCCCGCACAGTTTGTGTGATTGGTCCCAAAACTTCAGGAACATGCATCCAATTTCCCGTGTGCCTTTCAAGATTTCATGAAAAATACTTAAACGGTTCAAAAGCTATTTAAAAACCCTGAATCCCATTATAGTCTATGGGAAAAGTTAACAACAAATGCGACACTTTCGCAAATGCAGTTTTTACTGTCGCAAATTACCCTTTTACTTTCTTGAGTCAGCCATTTTTTTTGTCAGTTACAGCTCAGAAAAATGCTTGGCATTTAAATTTGGGACCCTCTAGGGACACAATTCTTGTTGTGTTCACTAGTCAAGTCCTGAGGATGCTATCCATGTCTTTTTTGAGAGGTTAAACCCCCAGAAACATGTTTTAAAATTTTTTGTAAAAAGTAGTGTTGCAAAGTACTTGCGCTAATGCGACACTTTCGTGATTTTTTTTGTGAAAGTGTTGTGATTTGCAAAATTAATTTGAGAATGTATGGCCAAAATAACAGGAAATCTTTGCCACCCTGCTGCAAAACAACAGTTTGGTCTTTTGGGCTGAAATTTGCAGTGAAGAAAGCCAGTATCCCTCAGATGTGTCTTGTGCTGGATTGGTGCCAAAATATTACTGGGCTGCAAAGTTACGGCACTCTGAAGGTGATGGGTAGTCCCATAGGATAACATTACGGCATCCGCTGCACATTTCGGGTCCTGTATCTTGAGAACAGTTCGAGATACAGACTTTTCGTCACAAAATGCTTAGTCCCTGATGGGGGAGGGTGAGGGGCTCAATATAAAACTATCCTGGAAAGTCATAAATAATATGAGATTTTTATTTTTTCTATGTCGTACGGCTCCTGAGATATAAGCAATTTAGTATTCCAAGTGCTTATTTTCTGGTCCGAGGGCATTATTATGCCCACATTCTTTGTATTCACTGTGCTTTGAATGTACCTTTTGAGACACAAAGCATGTGCTTTGCGATTTTTACCGTTAAGCGTTTGTAGTTAAGTTTCCGCTTGCATTCCGTTACTGTTTGCATTAAGCGTTTCTATTTGCATCACCGTGTGCATTACCATTTGCATTTGCTATGCGCTTGCATTTGTGTTACTGTTTAATTTTGCATCACTGTTGGCTTTCCGTTACCATTTCAATTTGCATTACCATTTTGCATTTCCACTACCATTTTCATTAGTGTTTCCATTTACATCGCGTAATGCACTACCGTTTGCACTTGTGTTTGTGTTTTCATTTGTGTTACTGTTTCCTTTTGTGTCACTGTTGGCATTACTGTTACCGTTTGCGTTTTCATTTTCATTTGCGTTACCATTTGCATTTTCGTTATCGTTTGCGTTACCATTTACGCTTGTGTTTCCATTACCATTAGCGTTTGCATTTGCGCTTGCATTTCTGTTATCGTTTGCATTACTGTTTCCTTGTGCATCACCATTGGTGTTACCATTACTGTTTGTGCTTGCATTTCCATTTGTGTTACCATTACCATTTGTGTTTTTGTTAACGTTTGTGTTATCATTTGTGTTTGTGTTTATGTTTGTGCTTGTGTTTATGTTACTGTTTGCGTTACTGTTTCTGTTTGTGTTTGTGTTTTTGTTTGCATTACTGTTTCCTTTTGTGTCACCAGTGGTGTTACCATTACTGTTTGTGTTTGCATTTGTGTTTCCATTTGCATTACCATTACCGTTTGCATTTTCATTACCATTTGCATTTCCTTTATCATTAGCATTTGCATTTATGCTTGCATTTCCATTATCGTTTGCATTACTGTTTCCTTTTGCATCACCGTTGGCATTACCATTTGCATTTGTGTTTCTATTTGCATTACTATTACCGTTTACATTTTCACTAATGTTTGCGTTTACATTTGTGCTAGATTTACATTGCTGTTTTGTTACGTTTCTGTTTGCATTTGTGCTTGTGTTTGTGTTACTGTTTCTTTGCATCACCATTGGTGTTACTGTTTGTGTTTTGGTTTGTGTTTGCTCTTTTGTGTTTCCATTACTGTTTCTGTTTCTGTCACCGCTACTGTTACCATTAGCATTTGCAGTGCCATTTGTGTTACTATTTGCATTTCTGTTTCATGCTACTATAACAGTTAGGCTGCATTTGACTTCACATTTGTGTTCCATTACCCTGACTATTAGCATTTGTGTTTCAGTCACCAATACTTACTATTACCATAAGCATTACTGTCACAGTTATTATGCAGAAATGGCCAGCATGGTGGGAGCACGGGCCCTTTACCAACACATACCACTGACTATTTATAGTGCACATTCTCAAAAGAAGGAAATCAATGGCAAAAACTATGTTAATGTATCAGTTAGGGTTGTTCCACAGTAGACAAAAGCAGGAAATTTGGTGTTAGGGTTACCATCCTTGCACCACCCCCACCAACAGGCAGGGGTGTGCTGGGGTCATCGGGTCTAACTCTCACCCCATTCTCCTATACTGCACCATCTCAGCTTCTTTACACATGGGATGGGTGAGAGTTAGGTCAAGGACTACTGCTCACACCCCGATGCCTGTTGGTTGGGGCGGGTGGGTGGGATGCAAGGGTGGTAACCCTGACACCAAATTTCCTGCTTTTTGTTGTTGTGGAACAACTTAACTGATGCGTAACAGAGTTTTTGCCATGAATATATATATATATATATATATATATATATATATATAGTATGGTAGAGGAGCCCTTTTAAGTTGTTAAGGTCAAAGTGTACACCCTAATAACTGTGCGATTGTTCAATGTATTTGCCTGAAATTTGGAATGCACAATCAAAAACCATACACCTTGTGATCTGCCAAGTTTCGTACTGGTGAGATATACAGCTGTGGAGTTATTAAGCGTGATTTGTGCGCACATTTACGCTATATGGTGAATTCTTTGCTCATGCCTACAGGTTGCACAGTTTGTGAGAGTGGTCTTAAAACTTCAGGGATCATGCTGCCAAGGCACCCGATGTGCCTTTTGAAGATTTCATGATAAAATATTGAATGGTTCAAAAGTTATTCAAAAAACAAGTTCCCATTATAAGTCAATGGCAAAAGTTAACAAAAAGTTTGACACTTTCGCAAATGCACTTTTTACTGTCGCAAATGGCCCTAGTACTTTCGCAAATCCACCATTTTGTTTTCAGTTGGTGATCAGAAAAATGCTTGGCATTTAAAACTGGGACCATCTAGGGACACAATTCATTTTGTATTCACCTAGTGGGAGCCTGAGGATGCTAGCCATGTATTTATTTTGGGGTTAAACAGCCCAGAAATATGTTTTTCAAAGTTCTGGAAAAAGTACTTTCGCAAAGTACTTTTGTGCTCACGACACTTTCACAAATCTGTGTGAAAACTTTCGTAAATCATGAAAGTACTTTGCAACACTATGGCCAAAATGACAGGAGTTCTTTGCCACCTTGCTGCAAAAGAATGGTTAGGTATTTTGGCCTGAAATTTAGAGAGAACGCAGCCAATATCTCACAGAAGTGCCTTTTGGTGGTTTGGTGAAAAAATATTGCATGTCTGCAATGTTTCTGCACTCAGTTGGCATTTTCTCCCATAGACTAACATGGTGGTGTACGCCGCGCCTTTCAGGGCCTCGATCTCGAAAAACGATGCAAGATACCGATTTTTGTTAGAGCTACATAGCCCTATGGGCTATGTAAAGGCAAAATCCTAGCCAGGGAAAATCATGATTTTTGTGAAATTTTAATTTTTTCTACGTACGGCAGTTGCTGAGATGTTAGCAATTAAGTACTTACAATGCTCGTTTTCATCTTTGATGCCCATTACAATGCATACATTCTTTGTACACACTGTGTTTTCTATGCACCTGTTTGGCAAAAAAGGGTATGCGCCCATTACTGTTGCAGTTACTGTTTCAACTTCATGCTTCTGTACCCATTTGAGTTTATGTTCCCATGTACGCCACCGTGTGCATTACCCTTTGCATTGTCATTTGCGCTTGCATTTTTGTTACTGTTACCATTTGCATTTACACTACTGTTTCTCTTTATGTTTTGTTTGAGTCACCGTGCTCATTGCCATTTCTGTTTACGGCAGACCTTTCATTTACATTTCCGTTTCTCTTTCGTTTTGCATCTTCCTTGCTGTTACTGTTATGATTTGCATTTGCAATTCCTTTACTGTGCCTGTGCACATTACAGTTTGTGTTTCCATATGCACTTGCGTTTCCTTTTGCGTTTCTGTTTGCTTTGGTGTTATTGTTGCTGTTACCATTACCATTTGCATTTACAATTGCAGTACTGTGCCCTTACGCATTTTGGTTTGCGTTTCCATATGCACTTCTGTTCCCGTTTCCATTTCTGTTTCCTTTGGTGTTATTCTTCCTGTTATCTTTACCATTTGCATTTACAATTCTGGTACCATGCCTGTGCGCATTACGGTTTGCATTTACGTGTGCACTTGCATTCGTGTTTCCGTTTCTGTTCCCCTTCACCTTCTTTTTGCTGTGACACTTAACATTTCTATTTTAAATACCGCTGCCATCACTGTTTGCATTACCAGTTGCATTTTTGTACGCGCTTCAAAGTCCATTTGTGTCATTGTTCGCATCGGCGTCACTTTGCGCTTGCGTTTCTATTAACGTTTCCTTTACCATTTCCATTTGCATTACCATGTGTGCCACTGTTGGCGCTTCTGTTTGCATTGCTGTTCCTGTTACTATGTTACAAGACATCACGTATGGAGCCTCACGCTCCCACTGCTGCATTACATTCACTATTTCTCATCATCATTCTAAAAAGAAGGGAAATTAGAGGAAAACTCAGTTTAATGCATCAGTTAGGGTTGTTCCACAGTGGAAAAGTGAGGAAATTTGGTGTTAAGGTTAAAAATAGACTTGGACCGCACAGCACCTCCCAAACCGGCATCGTGGTGCCATGGGGTCGTGGGTCCTAACTCTCACCTTATTTTCCTACACCTCAGATTCTTTACATATGTGATGGGGTGTGAGTTAGGGCTGATGATCCCATGGCACACCACGATGCCAGTTGGGGGGTGGGCTGTGGGGATTCAAGGGGGTTTTCAACCTTAACACAGAATTTCCTCACTTTTGTCAGTGTGGAACAACCCTAACTGATGCATTAAATGGAGTTTTTTTCCTCTATATATATATATATATATATATATATATATATATATATATCTTAACTCTCCAAGGGTACTATTAGTGTACACACAAAGGGCATCCTTCCAGTTGAGGTGACTGCAGCACACTTTGGGCAACCAATGGTTCTCAGTGTCATCATTTGGGATGGTAAACTCAATGGTCATGTTATCCCTCCTTTATACAGTTCGGCAAGACACTGTGCATCATCACATCATCATCACAGTAAGGTCAATCAACAACAGCAATACATGTAATTGCAACAGCAGCAGCATTTCTTGTTACACTTCCATTTCACTTCATCATGGACACAAGACAGTTGCATTTTGGGGATGCACATTAATTCTGGTGACTGTGTGTGAGCACTGCGTGCATGACTGAGTGTGCCATTAATTCTGGGAGACTGCATTTCTTGTTATGTTCCCATTTCACTTCATCAGGCACTGGGGAATTTTCTGGACACAAGACAGTTGTATTTTGGGGATGCACATTAATTCTGTTGACTGTGTGTTGTGAGTACATAATGTCTATTTCCAAAAATAAATATTTTTGGAGCCTCAGTAATGTTTACCTTCTGTTGTGCTATCATGAAGTAGTTGTCAAAAAGCAGGACTGATCAGTGCAATTATGCTGTGCTAAACTGCATGTGTGCAGTCAGTGTTCTTTCTTGTGCATGCAGACACTGTCCAGCTTCTTGCAAACATACAGTATATATGCTGACTTGTTACAGTATTTATGGTATAAAGAATAAAGATAAGAATATATAAGGTATATTTTATTTGTACCATCAGCAGCAGCGGATAACATGATATGATATGTTTTCAGAGACCTCATGCCAGTGTGCACCTCAGTCACTCACAGTGCAAACATGACTTTGTGTAGATAATAGCACAAAAACTCATGCTTTCAACAAACGTACTCCAGCAGACATAAAATATTGCTGAGGCACCCAAGATATTTTATGGTGTACAGACATTTTAAAGTCAGAATAAATAACAGGTCCTGCAGTCCACTGCCACAACACTGTGCTACCACTGGCGCCTTGTCATATTATGGTGTACATCAACTTGCTGCAAAACTGACACTGCCAGTGTAAACTAGAAAGACATCACTTATTCCAGAACAAAAAATGAAAAGAAGAATGGTGGTAGCATAGTGTGGTTGCAGTGAACTGGACCTTATATATTTTCTGACTTTATAATGTCTGTACACAGTGAAATATTTTGGGTGCCTCAGCAATACTTCATGTCTGTTGGGTACGGTTTGTTGAAAAACAGGATTTTTTGGTGTATGATCTCCTAAAAGTCATATGTGCACTGTGTGACTGAGGTGCACTCTGGCCTGAGATCTCTGAAAAAATATATCACTTAGTCCACTGCTGCTGATGGTACATATAAAATATATGTTATATATTCTTATCTTTATTCTTTATACCATAAATACTGTGACAAATCAGCACATATATGTTTGCAAGAAGCTGGACAGTGTCTGCAGTCCACACACACGGAAAGAACACTGACTGCACACATGCAGTTTAGCATAGTATACTTGCACTGCTCAGTCCTGCTTTTCCCAAACACTTATGACAGAAAGCTAACATTACTGAGGCATCAAAATATGTCAGGATAAACATTCTTAACTTGGATTATAACAGGGCAATAGCTACACTGCACTATATGGATGGCTGCTGCGCACAATACCTGGCTTCTAAAGTGCAAGGCAAACACACTTAGCCAGCAGTCCATATGAATACATGCCAATAAATAACATTCAATGATACTACAACTTTATTGATGGCAAAACAAAGCTCACACAAATGACCACTGTGCTTTGCCGTTTAAGCCTTCATTAGGCACACCACTGACTGAAAGGCCTAATCAGTAACATGCCTGCCTTTACTGCCTCTCTAAGAGAAGCAGGAAGCAGTAAGGCAGGCAAAGACCCAAACTGAGGAAACACTAGCACAAACAGTAAAAGTAGGTGATAAGACTTTCTATAGATACATTAGTGAAATGAGAAAGTCCAGAGGGGGTATTGCTAAGATCAAAGGGGATAAGGGGGCATGTGAGGAGGAGGACCATGTAAAAGCATCTATCCTAAATAGATACTTATGCTCAGTATTTACTGAAGAGAAGGTAGGGTGGGGCCCACAGCTCAGCACCATGGACACAGGAGGGAGGGAGGTATGCACTAGTCCCTTCAAAGAAGAAAGGGTCCTACAAGAGCTTGACAAGCTTTAGGTGGACAAGGCAATGGGACCTGATGGCATACATCCCAGGGTACTAAAGGACCTAAGGGTGGAACTAGCAGAGCCATTATCAGAACTGTTTAGTGAGACTCTGAGCACTGGAGAAGTCCCAGAAGATTGGAGAAGGGCTCATGTGATCCCACTCTAAAATAGTGGTAGCAGGGAGGAGGCAGGGAACTACAGACCAGTCACTCTTATCTCAGTAGTGGGCAAGATTATGGAGGCACTCCTTAAGGAAAGGATAGCACAACACCTGGAATCCATAGGAGCAAAGGACCCAAGACAGCATGGGTTTACAACAGGAAGATCCAGTCAAACTAATCTCATAGATTTCTTTGACTGGGTAACCAGAGTGGTGGACCAAGGGGGAGCAGTTGATGTCACCTACCTTGACTTCAGCAAAGCTTTCGATACTGTTCCACATAGAAGATAGATTAATAAGCTGGGTAGGCTCGGGGTGGGTCAGACGTCTGTCAACTGGGTGGCAAACTGCTTGACAGGCAGAAAACAGAGAGTAGTGGTAAATGGTATACAGTCAGAAGAGGTGCAAGTCACAAGTAGGGTACCTCAGGGATAAGTTCTGGGGCCAGTCCTCTTCAATATCTTCATCAGTGACATTGCAGATGGACTGAAGGTAAGTTTTGTCTGTTTGCAGATGACACCAAAATCTGCAATGGTGTAGATGATCCAGATGGGGTGGGCAAAATGAGAAGAGATCTGGATAAACTGGCAAAATGGATGAAAGAGTAGCAACTGGGGTTTAACGCAAAGAAGAGCAAGATAATGCACATAGGGAAAAGAAGCCATGAAGCCACCTATAGGCTGGGAGGGGAAGTTGCTGGCAGTCACATGGGAAGAAAGAGACTTGGGCATCATCATCACAGATGACCTGAAATCATCCAAGCAAACCACTAAAGTAGTAGGTAACACTAGGGGGATGTTGGGGTGTATTAGTAGGGGTATCACAAGCCATAAGAGGCAGTAAAAATCCCTCTTTACAAGACACTGGTTAGGTCCCATCTGGAGTACTGCATGCAGTACTGGAGGCCACACCTTGACAAGGACATT
The DNA here is from genome assembly GCA_016271365.2 of Neoceratodus forsteri. NCBI lineage: Eukaryota > Metazoa > Chordata > Ceratodontiformes > Ceratodontidae > Neoceratodus > Neoceratodus forsteri. The sequence goes on along the minus strand of CM028134.1, from coordinate 510,540,969 downwards.
AACAAAGTGGAGGCAGTCCAGAGAAGGGCAACCAAAATGGTGGAGGGACTGATCAGAAAACATATGAGGACAGATTAATGGAGCTCAACATGTATACCCTAGAGCAAAGGAGGGAGAGAGGTGATATTATCAAAACATTCAAACAGCTTAAGGGCATTAACAAGCTGAAAGAGTATAACATGTTTCAATATAAGAAAAATAGCAGGACAAGAGGACACAGCATGAGATTAGAGGGAGGCTGATTAAGGGGTAATGTGAGGAAGTTCTTTTTCACAGAAAGGATGGTGGATGCATGGAACGGCCTACCTCAGGAAGTGGTGGATATGAATACAGTGCAGGTCTTCAAACAGGCATGGGATAGACATAGGGAGCAATACAGATGAGTATGAATATATAGGCTCAATGACAGAGTGCATGGGTGGCACATCCATAAAGTAGAAAAGAAATGGGCAGACTGGATGGGCCTTGTGGTCCTTATCTGCCATCAACTTCTATGTTTCTATGTTTCATTACTGTGTGCCTTGTTTTGTCATAAATACAGTTGCAATACCAGTGAAACCTTTTTAGTGGTATCTATTCATATGGAGTTAAGTTATGGCTTTCTGGTTTTGTTAAAGGAGTAGTCAACACAAAATTTGGAAAAATACATATGTTATGCAGAGCACTTCTGATTTGTATGTAAAGTCCTACTGCGTCTTTCCCCCTCTCTGCTATTAGGATTTTTACTAAATTAGCCTGCTACCTTTATGGTAGTTTTATGAGCCCTGTGGATCTTCTTCATGTAAAATCGGCTTATTGCCTTCATCGCTGACATTGCACCCTGTGTCATGTGACAATGATGTAGCATAGCCCATAGATTTACCATAAGCACAACAGCAAAGCTGTGTAACTGTTCTTCTGCACTGACACCAAGTAGCAACTGTTACAGTTTATCATACACCCCAGAGCTCAGACCTAGTGAGTGGAGTTTCTGTATGAAAACTGCTAGTCAGTTACACAGCTCTGCTGTTATGATTGTGAACTGTGCATATGGTAAATCAATGGACTATGCTACATCACTGTCTGTCACATGACACAGGGTCATTGTTGGGCGATAAAGGCAATAAAGCGATTTAACATGATGACTCAATTTACTAATTTAGTAAAACCTAATAGCAGAGAGAGAGAAGGACACACTAGGGGAAGGACTTTACATGCACATCAAAGTGCTCTACATAACATACACTGTTTCAAATTTGTTGGACTACTCCTTTGTTGAAATAATGATGGCAGATACAAACCATTTTAACTTAAAACAAGGAAAACCAAAACAGCACACACGCACACTTAACAGAAGGGGGAGCAGGAGACAAAGTGTCACACATACAGAAGACAACAAAAAAGGGCATAATTACATACAAGGGGTAGTGGGGGAATGCATTTTATAAGACAGCAGGGAGGGTGGTGGTCACATGGTGGGAGGAAAAAAAAAACTAGTGTGGGATCCCCTGGTGGTCCAGCAGCAGTTGGAACATGGACACAATCTCCAATTGATGTCCCTCTATCTGGTCCAACTGCTGCTGGACAGCACTCACCCTCTCATTTGTCTCATCAACAGCACTCCACAGAACTATGATGTCTATCTGACTTACAGGCAGTTCTTTGGGGTCCACAGGTGCTACAGCTGCTGGTGGTGGGGTGGTACTGGTGGGCAGCAGGTGCTGCTGTGACCCTCCCTCCCTTAGGGCCATGCACAGCCATGCCCTCTGCCACAGAAGGGCAGCAGGTGCAGGCCTGGCCTGGCCCATTCTGTGGCAACCTGCCACTTCACCTGGTGGTGGTTTATCATGTGGGTGCACTGGCATCCATTCCCCAGGTGAGTCCCCCGTGGGCCACGGTGCATCTCCACCCTACAAATCCTGCACCTGACTAGGCTGCTGTCCCCTCCAACACAATCAAAAAACTCCCAAACTGGGGAGGTGCAGGGAGGACTAGGCACAGGTGGGGGGGCCAGATGCACTGGCAGCCTGGTCACGGTGCTCAGGCTCCACACTTGGGGCTGGGGCACAGGCACATCCTACTCTGCGTCAGTTGGAGCTGGAGTTGGTGCTGGAGGTGGTGGTGGTGGTACAACTGCCTGAGGAGGTGCTGGTCCTGCTTCCGAGGGGGGGCCCAAGATTTTTGTATGGTCCAACATGAACGGGCCATGCCCCCCACATGTGTGCACTCCTCCCTTGCCAATCCTATGATGCAGTCCCAGAACTGCCCCCACCCCAGACATTCCCTGACCCTGGTCCATCTCTTTCCACCCACTCAACTGCCCTCCCTCCATCTGAGCAATGACACAAAACACTTCACACAACACACACACAACACAGGTACACACATAGTCAGACACAAACAAACAACAACTTATAAAAGTAAGAAAAAAGAAGTTCATAGCAAGAACATATTAACACAACAAGTGTCTACACAAACGCACAAAAAAATGTAGCTTTCAAAAATCTGCTAGATCTCAGTCTCTAGATCTCCTCCTAACTGCTCTAGTCTCACACCTTCACTGCCTCCTCTCTCTCCCTCTGCACAGGAGAAAGTGAAACTATCTCCTTGCATAAGGCACTTTCTTCCTGCCTGACTAAAGCAAGTGACTTACAGTACTGTAAGCCATGTGATGTGTGGGGGCAGCTGCCAATCTGGAACACGAAGTGGATCCCTTCAAGATCATAATGAGGAATGCAAAGTCTATTGAAAACAATGACTTTTATGCTACTTCACGTTGCCCTCCAAGTGAAGAGCATTGAGATCAATCTACTTTGCATCACTCGCCTTGTTATTGAGCTCCAAGATGATTTTTGCAGTGGTTCATGGGATTACAGGTCACATGGCTCTAGACTGTTCTGCCCAGCCTCAGTTCTGTCCTGGTGGTGTGTGTCGGTAGTTGTAGGAGACAGTTTGCTCTCAGAGCTCTCTGTGATTCAAACCCTATAAAAGCTGTTAAAAAGCCTTTTGAGTTTTTTGGCTCAAAATTTAGTGCATTGATTGTAGGAAACCCTCTTCTGCTCATACCATTGAGTGTTTATTGTTTGTGTGTGGATTTTCAATGTTAATTTAGAACATTCAGTCTGTGTACTGAAGTGTGCTTTGGGGGTGGGGCATATCTGTGGTGTAGTTAGATTAACTGGGACTTGGAGAAATAGGCAGTCTTTCTGTTTTGGTTATTTTTACTTGTATAACTGTGTTAAACTGTTAATGTACACACAGTAATATTGTAATTATTTTTTTCACATTTTGTTGCTGATTGTTGTGGTGCAGCAGTGCATATTTTCAGTGTGTTTAAAATATTTGGTTATATTAAGAAAATTTTCACTTGCTGTGTGAGTGTTACTTGTGTGTGTGTGTGTGTGTGTGTGTGTGTGCGCGTGCTGATGGTGTGTGTGTGTGTGATGTGTACCATCAAATCAGACACATTTTATTGTGCCACACAGTAATTGCAGCAGTGTGAACCTGCTATATCCACTGCACCTAGTGATCTGTTTGTACTGCTTTGTTGTGGTATCTTTACTGGCAGTGGACTGGAATGTTACTGCAGTGCACTGCTCCCCAAGTCACATCACAAGTCAGGATTTACATGTATCACATCATCAATCACAAAACTAAGTTTTTCTAATTAGTTGCATGTAAGCTTGTTTTGTAGTATCTTTCAAGACTTCACCACTGTAGTCAATGTCATTGATACGGGTTTTAAATTGGGGAGTTTTGTGATACAGGTCATCAGGGAAGTATAGCAGTAGGCATTTGTGTCTCCATTCAGTTTAATATAATTGGTTATCTCATGCCAGACACTCATCAAAACTCAGACTCTGAGAGAAATAAATTCACGTGCTTCATCATCATAGTTAGAGAAGTAAGTTTGTCATGGCAGTCATAAACATCATGGATTCCATGATGTTTGGTCTTATTCAGGACTTCCATGACTTTCACTATTGTCATCAAAACGTAGCAATGATGACAGTGCCACAATATTTACTAATGTTTACTAATGATTTCATGAACAACTGATGGGTCACTAAAACCTCATCCATGACAAACTTGCATCCCTAATCATGGTCACAAATATGGTCACGATTTACGATCATTCATGTCATGAATCACAAAATTAATTTTTTTACTAGTTGGTTGCATGTAAGCCTGTTTTGTAGTATCTCTTGAGGCTCCACCACTGTAATCATTGATACAAGTTTTTAAATTGGGTAGTTTTATGATACAGCTCATCAGGGAAGTACAGTCGTAGGCGTTCGCATTCCCGTACAGCATGTGACTTACAGTACTGTAAGCCGTGAAGTGTGGGAGCCTGGGGGCTGCCAATATGGTTGTCACTCCACCTTAATTTATGTTAAGGTGGAACATCAAGGCAAAGTGATAATTAAATGGTGAAGTGAGCCTTTCATGTTGACCACTCCATGCAGCGGGCACTTTGCCAGTGGAATTTCAATTTGCTGCATCTCTAACTGCGCACATCACTGAGAGTGCCATTAATTCTAGGAGACTTTGCATTTCTTGTTGTGCTCTCATTTCACTTCAACAGCACTGGGGAATTTTCTGGACACAAGACAGTAGCATTTTGGGGATGCACATTAATTCTGGTGACTCTGTGTGTGGGGGGCTGCCAATATTGTTGCCACTTTGCCTTACTTCCCATTAAGGTGTAATAACAACGCAAAGTAATAATTACAAGGCAAAGTGAGCCTTTCATACTGGCCACTCCACACGTGAATTATAAGAAGTGCCTACTGCAGTCACTTTTCAGGTGAAATTACATTCACTGCATCTCTAGTTTCGATGCATTACCTAAGTAGCCCCAATGGTATTCTTAATATCGGAAACCTTGGCACCTGACGGAGATGTTGCATGTGTGTTAGCCTTCCTTCCCTCACATATCATGGAGTCCATGTATCTTAATATAGAGTCACCTATTACAATAATGTCTCTTTGTTTGGGTGATAACTCTGTGATGGCTGGCTCAGTATCTTGTTAATGTGCATTATTCCGAGTGTTAATGTTTGCCTTCTGTATTTCCATTTCTATGAGCTGTTCTATTAGAGTATTCCTATCTTTTCTTTTCTTTAAATCCATCTCCTGTATTACTTTCTCTGGGGAAGTTTAATTATGGCAGTCCTGTGAAACTCTCCTCATTTCGAACACTACAATTTATGTCAGCTTTTTCCTAATCAAATGAACTGTCTCAATGCAGTGCTTTGTAATAAGCTGCTTGGGTGGGCACAATCTGCTTTTAATGAAATGCCACCAACAGTATGATTTCCAAATATTATAGCTAGGACATTAAAACAGCTATCAGTCAATAACTTAAAATAAAAACATGTTTTTCATCCAATTTGAAAAAGAACTATAAATTCAAATCATTATTGTTTATCAGTTAATGAAATAGTGCCTTGCATAACCTAAATGAACTGTCTCAATGCAAGGTTTTGCATTAAGCTGCTTGGATGGCAAAATCTGCTTTAAATATAGTGCTGCCTGCAGTATGATTTCTGAATATTATAGAGAGGACACTGAGACTGGCATTAGTTTATAACTTTAAATCCCCAAAAAAATCAATGTTTTTATCCAGTTTAAAAGAGAACAGAAATTCAATTCATAATTGTTTAATCAATCAATAAAACAGTGTGCTTCTTGTTCAGATCCTTGCCAAATACAGTACATAACACATCACCACTGAAAATGCTCATGGAGAAGGGTTTCATTGTACTATCAAAAATGAGTGCTTTCTCATACCAGTCCAGCAACAAACACCTGGCTGCACCTTAATGGAAAATGTATACCCTTAATAAGTGCATTTGTCTGTATGGCAACAGACAACTCTTCCTATAGCTGTTTGGGATATACATTTTGCTTTAGTTTGTTTTCACTGTGCATGCTAGTCCCTTGTAACTATTATGGGGTCTCCATTTTATGACTGTTGAAACCTCTTGTCCATGAAAGCTATATTAACATATGAGAACATGATGTTACAGCACCCATTTATACCATGTATCTCTATGCTGAAAGTATAAATATCTTGAAAAAACTCTCTGGAAACACACACACTGAATGCAATTTAAAGGGAAAACCCTGCATGACAACTCAGACAGTTTTCAGAGCTAACTGAAGGTAAATATGGTATTTCACACCTTGCTGCAGCTTGTTTTGTTGTATTCTAATTAAGCATACAGGCATGCTGTGGCGTCTAAAGGGTGCTGACACATCATGTTCTCATATGCTAATACAGCTGTCATGGAAAATGAGATTTCAACAACAAACAGCTATATGAAAACCCTAATAACTACATGAAAAGATTGTCTGTTGACAAGGAAACAAAATTTACAAGATACAAGGGTGTAGTTTTCTTTAACTTCCCATGGTTCAATATTTCAAAGGCAGAAATGTTTATCTTTGGTAAAATGAGCATTCATAGTCATAACTCTGTTTCCTTTCCATGACAGATCTAGGACTGGCTTTTCAAAGAGCTCTTAGATTGCTGCAATTTGCAGTGATCTAGGGCTGCAGTGAACTTTGGGTGCATCAGGGACCCTGTCTCCAGTTTTATAAAATTAGGGGTCCATGCGCCAAAGACCTAGGAATTGCCACATGGCTGTGCTAAACATTGGGCACCTGTGTGGAGTTTGATGGAGGGATCCATCAACCCCCCCTGGTGCAAGCCTACATGATCCATAGAGGTGGAGGGAAGAGAACTCTGGCTAGAAAGAGGGGAAGTAGGGCTTCTGGGGCAGTGAGGGTTCCACAGGGAATGAAGGGGGCATTGTGGCAGTTATAGGGAGTGGAGGATGGACCTCGCAGAGGTGCCATATGACATATTTGACAGCCAAGGGGACTAAGTTGGGGCAGTTGGCATAGCGAGACTATTATGCCACAGCTCCAGGAGGAAGCAGACCTGGCACCTGCTCCACAGGACTGTTGGTTCTGTGGAACAGGTGGCAGAGCTACTCCCACATGTGGCCATGTCATAGTAGTCTCACCATGTCAACTCTCTCTACCCGGTTCCCTCAGCTGTCAGATATATCATATGGCACCTCTGCCAGGTGCCTCCTCAGCTCCCTGTAACTGCTGCCATACCTCCCTCATGCCTTATGGCACCCTCACTGCCCCAGCAGCCCCCATTCCCCACCTTCCTGATCCAACAGCTCACTTGCTGTGCTGCAAAGTAGTGGTGCAGGGCCCGTAGACCACCTCCTGGCTGATCTAACATGAGCTCACAGTTTTGGCCATGGTGGGGCTTATAGAATCCCAAATAAGGGGATGGTGCAGCACCGCCATGGTGCACCTACCCTTGCCACCTGACCCACAGACACTTTTGCCACAAGGGTGGTGCAGGGGGCTTTGCAGCATGTCATCCTAATTTCACAGCAGCCAGCATTACAAAATCAGGAATGCCACAAACTATGATGGAAGGTGCCACTTGTGTTATACACCATTGGTGCAGGCACCTTGTGTCATAATTTATCCTTTGAAAATTGAGGCCCTAACTTTTGCCTCATCTGTCTGTAACCTGAATGTTGTTCTTGTTCCTGAACTTTTAATCTCGTACCTCAGGTATTTGTAATACTGTGTTTATCGCCTCCATAATATTGCATACTGTATGTATGCCACATCCTTGACCCCACTCAGCTGAAACTGTGACTTCTATGTGTTGCCTAAAATATTGCAACTCCCTCATTTATGGCCTCACCATCCACAACTGTTTAGACTCCAGTTTGTCCAAAATACATCTGTTCACCAAAAACTTTACACACATCACCACACCCACAAGGACCTCATCTGGCTCACTGTCTTGAAAAAAAATCTAATTTAAAATTGCCCTACTAGAGTTCAAGATTAAATGCCAAAAATAGTGAGCACTAGGATAGTGGTGCATCTTGCTAAATAAATTACATAACTCCAAAAAAGTAGAGCACTCACCAACCTCTCAAGAATAGTAAGGGCACAGGTCCTTCAAAAAAATAAAAATATTTTTATTGAAATAAAAAAATGCCGCTCAGCTTGATGCATTTTGGTTACATACTTCATCAAAGACTGAAGAACAGTTAAAACCATGGCAGTTATATACCCATTTCAAATCATATCATTATAACGTCACACCTTTTTAGTGAATCTAATTGACCTATCTTAAAACATCCATTTACATCAAAAACCACAGTGTTCACACTTTCTAGCCAAATTAAAAAGTTAAATACACACATAATAGCACCAAAATACTAGTAAAATTACTATAAATGTGCATTTAATTGAAAATACTAGATATTTCTGAGGGGGGAGGGGTTGCAGAAAAGGAAAAAAAGGAACTCCTCATTTATGGCCTGACCATCTACCACTGTTTAGACGCCAGTTTGTCCAAAGTACATCTGTTCACCAAAAAACTTACACACACACATCACCTCACCCAAAAGGACATCATCTGGCTCACTGTCTTGAAAAAAAATATTATTTAAAATTGCCCTTCTAGATTTCAAGATACTATATGGACTTCCTCTGTCTCTCTCAGTAATCTGGTCTCCTGTACTCTCTCTCTCTCTCACATTTTCTGAACTCCTCCACTTCTTACCTCCCTGTCAACCCTCCGCAGAACCTAATCACTATTAGTAAAAGAGCTTTCTTCAGTGTTGCTCTAACAGTTTGGAACATTCTCCTTGCATCTCTCTATTATACTCTGTCTTGCTCTTTATATCCCTAAAATACATATTTTGTCTCCAGATTCCTAACCTCTGTCATCTACCACCCACTCTGTAGTAAATGAATGCTACCTGTGGTCTAATATCCACATAACTTCCTGCATTACTACAGGTATTTTTAGTAGAGCTGCAAAAGTTGTATACTGTCAGTTTGTGTTGTAAACTTGCCCTGATCATTTTGCTTTATCACTCTTGGTTTGGTCTTCTGTTAGATAAATTTTGCAAAATCTTTGTGAAGCAATTTGTATAAAATTTGCTGCACAAAATAATGATTGTAATGTGTTGCACTGTTTTGTAATTTATTGTACTGTAATATATGAATTTACTCAACAATAATATAAAAAAGTATTCAAAAAAACTTGCAATACTATCACTGAAATCCATCAATAGTAGAGCTGGGTGAAATTAACAAATTCCACTTTCACTGAACATTTGTGAAATTTTGTGAAATTTTCTGAAAATGTTTACTTGGTTATAGCTCAGTCAGTAGTATAGCTAGAGGTCTCATGTATGGTATGTGTATTGTTTACACGAGTCCCTAAAACAAGGCCAAGTTTCATGACATTTAAATGTGGGTCAGGCAGAGCTGCAGCTATGAATTTTGAGGCCACGGACAAGTCACTTGAAATGGGCCCATGTTTCCCAAACCAGCTAATGCCAGGGGTAATGCCAGCTCCTCAAGTGGGCCCCTCCTGAGCTCAGGGCCCCAGACAACTTCCCCACTTCCCCCCATTACTGCAGCCCTGGGGTCAGGGATGTTATATGGGCTCAATGTCTGGCAATTTATTATTCATGTTTACATTTCTGAATTTTTTTCTATGCTTACAACTTGACAACCTTTGGAGGTAGACAAGAGAAAATTTATATGCATACATTTCCTGGAAGTATCATAGAAACTGCTAAATAGAGAGGGAACTGATTGCATAACTTGTAAGTTACAGTAGTTCAGAATTTGTCAAATTAATTATTTATTAAATTGTTTGAACATTTTCAGAACATTTGTATGTTTATAGTGCCATGCTATTGCTGGTACACACTCAGTATTTGACATGCATATCAAAGTAAATACTGTATGTCCCAGAATCTAATTAAGCTGGATAAATGAGGTTTAGTAGGCTGACATTTATTGTGGATACTGAAAAATTACTAATTGCCAACATTTGCTTACAAATTGATAGGCACATAATAGGTAATGCCACTAAAATTCCACTTGTGGAATTTAACTTTCACAAGTACTTTTCGCCATTGAATCTACTTACAGTACCTGCACTAGCATCATGGCTTTGCAATACCTCTATGACACTCCTGCAACAGCAATGCCCGGTATCATGCTCCATCATTACTAAAGATATCCAGCTACTTCTGAGCTCAGCTGAGCTGAGCTGGGCTCTCAGACAAGTCAGTGGGATGATTCAATAGCTATCTAGAGAACAGGACACAACAGGTCAAAATAAATGAAGTCCTAGCTGACAGCCATGAGGTACACTCATGAGTTCCACAAGGATCTATATTGGGCCCTTTGCCTTTCAGCCTCTTCCTTAACCACCTCCCCCCTGTCTGTTCTGGCAAAATTCTTCTTTATACAGACAACTTGTAACAATCACACAGGAGTGTGGTGTGCTTATTTATGGAACACATACAAGCAGAGGTGATAAAGTAAGTGCCTCAGCTGGGACTTAACCCAGGCCACCCGGGACTATCGTTCTGAGTGTGCTAACCAGCTGCACCACTGAGACAACTGGAACCTAGGCTGTCCCCGGCACATTACTCTTTCTCAAATGCACAACCCAATGGCAAAACAAATATTTACTTGTAGCAATCACACAGGAGTGTGGTGTGCATATTTATGGAACCCATACAAACAGAGGTGAGAAAGAACTACATGCCTTCTTTCTCACCTGTGTTTGTATGTGTTCTATAATTATGCATACCACACTCCTGTGTGATTTGTGTATTTGAGAAAGAGTAATGTGCCTGGGGAGTGCCCAGGTTCCAGTTGTCTCAGTGGTGCAGCTGGTTAGCGCAATCAGAATGGCATTCCGGGCAGCCTGGGTTCAAGTCCCAGCTGAGGCACTTACTTCTTTCTCCCCTCTGTGTGTATGTGTTCCGTAAATATGTACACCTCACTCCTGTGTGATTGCTACAAGTAAATATTTGTGTTGCCACTGAGTTGTGTATTTGAGAAAGAGTAATGTGCTCAGGGACAGAACAGGTTCCAGTTGTCTCAGTGGCTCAGCTGGTTGGTGCAATTGGAACAGTATTTTGGGCAGCCTGGGTTCAACTCCCAGCTGAGGCACTTACCTTTTTTCACCTCTGTTTGTTTATGTGGACAACGCAGTTATCTTTGCCAGTAGTCTGGACCCAGTCACTCTGGAGAAATGACTCCAGAGTAACACATTACTGCAGTCAAAGCCCAGTTCATGGAGCATAAACTCCTCATGAACTATAAAAAGATGATGGTCGTGTTGTTTGCAAACCCCCACAATAAACTCAAATCACATCGACTAACAATCCATAATAGTGTCAACACCCCATTAGAAATAGTTTAAACCTTTAAATACCTAGGGCTAAGACTTGACTGCTCCCTTTCTTTCATCCACAATGTTGACTATGTCACCAAAGCAGTCAACACTATAATAGGCCTATTGCACCATTACAAACACTGCCTGACAACTGAGGCACTCTGTACTGCTGCCAACAGCAGCATAATTTCCTTCATAGACTATGGTCTAGTCATCTAAAGCACCATGTCAGACACCATGCTTAAAAGGGTTACCATTGTACTAAACAAAGTCTGCAGACTAGTCACAAGTGTGCACTGAGTTACTCATACATGTGACCTACATGCTCAGTCCTGCTGGCTGCACTTTAAAGGCAGGATAAAATACCAGACCTGTCTGCTAGCCCAAAAAACTTTCTAGGTCTAACCCCAGCTCACTAGCACCTTCTCACCCCAACGTCCAACACCCACAGGACTCAGGGCAAGTTCAGGTGATCATACACATCCCATTCCACTGTACATCCCAGCGACAAAGGACCTTCACCTGCCATGCCCCCAGCTGGCTTAATGGTCTCCTAGGACATCCTTGTTGAACCAAGGATTGATCTGTTTAAACGTAAGCTTTGCCAGCACCTCACTGCTCTTAGTGGCTGTGACTGCACTCCATAGTACAACCTCCCATTAGTCGCTAGTAGCTATCAGCACTTACACTCTGCTTGCCCTTGGTTTTGTCCCCCTCCCTACCATCCTCATCCACACCCTATCCCCTACTTGCCTTACCCTTCCCCTCCATGCCGACATGCGTCTTTCACCCCTGCACCCTCTCAAACCCTGGCAAATCTTCCTGGCTGCTCATAGCTTAGTTACATGTACTAACTTCTATAACTGAAGTGTCACGCTCAAACTAACTGGCTGTACTGCTTTTAGCTATGTATCCTGCCATTTTTTGTTTCATCTTATCATTATTGTATGTTACCTGTTTTGCTCAGATGTGGAACCTTTGTAAAAGAGCTTTCAGCATAAAGGTGTTGTAATTTGAGATCTCAATAAATAAATAAAATGAATAAACAATGACCTAGGTCACAACTAGTTGTAATTCTTGACGTTGCTTGACGCTACAGTATGCAAATAGTAAAAATATACATTGTTATCTGCAGGGTTGTTAAAGAGTCAGCAAGTGGCATTGTACAGAAACAATGTTCTGCGTGCATTTGCTTCCACAAGTCATTTAGTCAGTGAGCTCAGTGATTATCTGGCATATTGCAAGAATTCAGGCTAGTTCACACTGATGTCCATAACTATCCTTCATGGTTCATCACTCAATATACTGACCTGACACTTGGTATCACTATACATTTACTATGGAACCTCCAATGAATGCTACCTTATTGCTACTTTACCCAGTCTTTACTTTCCTCTACAATGGCAACTCAAGTGTATGATTGGGCAAAGTGTATGGACATGAGTTCGACAGAAGTATGACAACATTCCACAATTTCACAAAAGCTCATGAAATTCAACTTTCATTATTGATGGTAATGTGGAATCTTTGGTTGCTTATACTGTAACTTTGCCAACCTTTGTGCAGGAGATTAGAAAGTTGACATACCACAGCACTGTTTTTTCCATATTGGCTTTTCTCCCCTGAACTGCAGCTTATCTCTCAGGGATATACCTTATCACAGGGCTATACCCTGATCAGGCTGAATCCAGCCATCACTCAGTCCAATGGCCTACATAACCAGTATAGTGTTATGCTTGTGCAACTGTGTTACTATTTGTGGCTGTCTGCACTTTCTATTCCATGAGGAATTGCCACTCTGTATGGATACTAAAGGAAAGGAACCCTCAAAGAGGGTTCCACCCTAGAGGTGCAGTGGGAAGGTTCCTTGGCTAAAGGTACCTTAGGAAGAACCTCCCTGAGGAGAGGCAAGCTGCTGGAGGAGGAGGGAGGATGGTGGGGCAAAAGAAAAATGCTTCAGAGGGTGGCTAGGAGGAATTGCTTATATAGCTCTGAAAGGGGTATGATCGTGCTCACCCATTGAACTACAGGCATAGCCTTTCAATTCAATGGCCTCTACCATTAGTATAGTTTTATGCTTGTGCAACTGTGTTACTATGTTGTGGTTGTTCATACTCTCTATTCCATGAGGAATCACCAATCTGTAGGGGCAACAAATGGAAGGAACTTTTAAAGAGGGTTCCATCACTAGAGGTGCTGTGGGAAGGTTCCCTTGGCTAAAGTTACCTTAGGAAGAACCCCCCAAAAAAACGTTAGCAGTGATCATTGACTATGAGGTAGAGAAGCAGACTAAAGCAACAGGCTGCTTGATAATACATAGATGAGAAGCACAAGTTAGCAGAAACGCATGGATAAAATGGATTGCACTGATGACAGCAGGGGCCTTCCTAAGGAGAGAGGGAACTGCCAGCAGGGTCACCATCCTCCTCCTTCCAACAGTGGCACTTACCTAAATAAGCTAGGGAATACTACTAAAACTAAGTATTATGACCTTCGGCATGGAGCAGAGAAAAAAAAACTTTGAGGAGGATCCAAGACCTAAGTAGCCTTCCTCCAGGCTTGGGGTATTTTTTATTTAGTGATGGCTTTAGACGTAAATGCCTCCTCACTGCAGGAGAAGAGAATGCATCCTCAGTACAGGAGAAGGGAATGCCTAGGTACTTTTAACTTACACAGTGCCTGGAGAAGGTACTTTAACTTACAGAATGCTCTCACTACAGGAGAAGGGAATACCTCCTCACACTGCATTTTTTTAAATGACTGAAAGGTTCAAAATAGTTGAATTCAGAAGCATACTTCTAAAATGCCTGCAGCTGAAATCTGAGACCAGGCAGCAATTGGAATAGCTAAAAGTTTCAGTATAGCAATGCAGCAGTTTGGTCTGGCTGAGCAAACACTGAAGAAATGGAGCAGAGTACACCAAACTCTTAATACTGAATGAATTCAGCTAGCATGGAGTGAAGTAACAGCAGAACTGTTGAACACACAGAGCACACAGGGAGTGGCATGGGGAAGCCTTGACCAGGTGAAAATAATTAAGGTGGAAAGCACAGGAGACAGCAGGTAGGAAAACAGCAGTGGGAACTGAAACACACAATAATAATGCAATCAACTGAGGGCTTGCAAAATCCAGTGAGTAAATGGAAGCCTGAGAGTACAGGTACAGAGCAGCTTAATGTAAGGAAACAACAATATGTAAGCTAAAATACAAATAAACAGTGTATACACAGGGTGCTAAAAAACTAGAAGCCCAAAAGAAACACACAAAACAAACACAAGTACAGGAGCAAGAAGGAAACAAGCACACAAGGAAGCTCATAGAAGCCTGAGGCAAAGCAATACAAAACAAAAGCAGAACACAACAAACAGAAGTCCAGCACAAATCAAGCAGAGCCCAAGGCACAGAAATGTTTTTGGGGGGCACCACCCCAGCATGCTCCAAGGGATAAAACAGACTGACAGAGCCTCTGGCTGACAAAGAAAAAGTGCTTCAGAGAGAGGCTGGGAGGAACTGCTTATATACTGTAGCTAAGAAAGGGGGCATGGCTGGTTGCTCATCCATTGAACTATAAGCATAGCATTTAAATTGGCTACTGGGTTTTTCTCCAACATTTCTTCACCCTCCTCCCATCTCTCCAGGTGGGGCAGTGCCTATGTCAGCCTCTCCCAGCCACAGCTTCCACTGCAGCAGAGGCAAGCTCCTGGCCCAGCCCAGGGATGCTGTGTGTAGGACCCACTGCAAACCCTCCCTGATAGAGATGCATTACAGAGCAGCAGCTGTCTTGGACATGGCCTGACTCATGACATGACTTCCTGGGCTCTCTTCCAAACACAGGTCATCAGCATGGCAGCATGACCTTCTGCTGCTGAGCCATGGAGTGGCCTCAAAGCCTACTGTTTACTGTAGGATCAATGAATGTAACAAAATTAGTGATATTCTGTTCTCTAGTTTTAAAGTTACAGGGTTTTAAATTCTACTGTTTACATAATTGCGAAATGAAATTTTTAAATTTCTGAAAGTTTTGAGGCTTATAACTCCATCTCCTTTAGAGACAGAGAGATCTCAAACTTGGTGCACATCTGTATGGACTTTGGCAAGTCATCATACCACAAATAGTGTAATGTGGACATATACTTTGTAAATTAGATGGCAATAACTGAAATCACAATTCTGTCAACATTTTGTGAAATTTTCATGGAAATTTCATGAAATTTTGCAGAAACAAAATCATGATTTCACCAGAATTCCACTGGCAGAAGATACATTTTGCCCAGCCCTAATTGATAGTATTATGAGGTCTCATAATACTGTTGATGAACATCCACGATAGTATAATGGAATTGAACACCTAGCTTGCATCACACACTCTGTACACAACCGAGCATGAGCTGGCTTTTCCTGTAACTATTGGGCACAGTAAAAGCTAGCTGCAGTACAGCTGAGGAGAAACACAATTGGAACCACAGAAACCCTCCTCTTATGCCCCTTTCCTTCTGTCCCACTGCCCCTTGTTGGGGGGGAGGCTGAAGAGTTTGCATTCTTTTGGGGGCTGGGAGTGAAGGCTATGTGCTCAGAGAGAGTGGAAAGCAGAGGAAACATGCAATTCCACTTCCAGCCACAGAAAAAAACTGCTTTGGGAATTGTTGTTGTCTTAGCTCCAGGCAGGAGCATAGAGGTAAACTCCTGTCTGGACTCATATGTTACAAAAATACAAAAATATGGGACTGTATGTGACTCAGCTACAATCCTATCTCGAGGTTCTGGTGACATGTTGAACCTTTTCACGCTCTTCTTGAAGTTCACGTCACCAGAACCCCTCAATGGAATTATAGGCTCATAATACACAGTGCCCCATATATTACTCTGTTTGTATTATATTGTGTTGCACCCCTTCCTATGATCCAGATGCATAATCATTAATAGGCAGGTACCTAATATATGTCCTTAGTATCCCTTGTTAAACCCTACCCACTGTTAAAACTTCCTATGTGTTTCTCTAGGACATACTTTACCCAGCACAGACTGTGGACTTCACCCTCCATAAACCTTGATGTTAATGTTTTTCCATTTCAGTGGAAGTGCATTTAGCCCATTTCTAGCAAGCAGTGATGGCTGATTTCTTTGGACAACAGTAAAGGGCAGGACACACATTTGGCTTCCTAGTTAAATGTGTACTATGGTTTGGTATGCAAATTTAATGGACTCACTCATCCATATCTTGAGCTTTATTTGCGTCACTTTAAGGGGACTTCTTTCAGTAATGACTTCCAGAGGATCTTTATGACTAAAAACATGACCTATCAGTGTCTACTTATATTCATGTACAGTATGTTTATTATTCATGCCTAAGCCAGCTTTAATCCTTTCTGCTGAGCCGTAACTGAACTTAATGTAGAACATGGGGTATTAGTATTACTGTTTCATCTTGGATTTAGTCACTGCCACTGGTATTGCATTTGGTTTGGTATGATTCAAATTAGTTGTTCTTCCAATGACTTAATAAGTGCAAAATCACATATATACCAATAGTGTAGTGTATCATAGGAAGTACTGTTTATGTAAAAAACATAAGAGACTTTAGACTGCTTTAAACGGAAGTGTATGGTAACAAAAGACCTCTCACACAATCTGAAAAGGTTTAGAACAGACCTGCAACCTAGTATGTTCACTCTGATGCTCATTTTAGGTTGTTAAGACCTTGATTTGTAGGTGTATAGCACCTTTTTCTGCATTTGTGGCACAGAGTGCATTTCTTTTTTTTCATAGAGCTTTTGCTAGCTCTGGGATGCTGGCAGGGCTCTTCAGCAACTGCTCCCCTCCCTGACCAGTGACTACCTCCCATGAGGACTCACCTGCCTCATGATTCCCCTATGGCTTACCCTAAGTGGCAGGGCCAGGAGATGGAAGGCTGTCCTCCACTCCCATGGTCCCAATCCAGTTCCATGGCAAGCATGTGGGTGATGGCATGGCAGAGCAGGTGAGTGGGGCATCCTGTTTGCATAGCCCCCAAGTTTTCCCAGGTTTTTCTGCATCCTCAGGTAGGTACACCTGTACTGGTATGGGTATGCAGCATGAAGATGCTACATGCACTGTCTAACCCTCTGAGACACAACTGAATGCTGTGCCACCTAGCCTCCACTGGGTGGCAGCCAAGCAGCATCATGTGCTGTCCTCCTTCCCTGAAGTAGGAGAGCCATCTATGGATGCTCAATACTCTTTCCCCAATCTAGCCTGTGAGTGACCACGGCCTGTTCCTGAACCTGTGTTGTTGGCATGGCAGAAGGTAGGCTGCCTAGTGCCTCAGCCTTCTGTGCCACTGGGCTGGCTTATACAGTGGTTTCTAAGATGACTACTTGCATCACAATGAAAACATTGCAGCAACTATTTTCCAGACCAGGCTTGATAGGAGTGATTTTCATTTCACAACATAGAAGCCATCTATTTTTTGAACACTCTATTTTTTGCCACTTAAGGTCCTAATAAAGTCTGGGCTTCCTCTCACCACTACCAGTGGCTTTTTACATAAGAGGAGCTCCTCTACACACCTCCTAAAGCACTCAAAATGCAACTAGACCATGCAACTTGACCAGCTCACTACTGCACTGACACTGAACACTGCTTGTTAATGTCACGTCAAAAGCACCCCCATTATAGACACATGTGCTCCCAGTGAGGGCAGAAGATTTCTTAGATATGTTCTGTCTGATATGAGGGTGGGAAGAATGCTGTCTTCTTGACTGATCTCCATTTTATCACCATTTTGATCAGTCTTGATCTTTCCACAAGGGCAGTGGAACAATAGTGACCATCATCCCCTAGGTGCACTGTGTGGGTATCTTTCCCTCTGCTGTGAAGCCCAAACTATACTGCTACAGTATCTGTGGTCACTCTGATGGCAGTATCATAGTGGGTGTTGCAAAATTCTCAACCTGCAGGGTAGAAGAACCTCTTCTGTGATGCTAAATCTTGCAGCCCATGTTAGTGTCCCAGGCTCAGGACACAAGCCAGGGTCAACAGCATAACAAGTGACCTTTCACTACCTTGCCATCTGGCCATCCAATTTTTTATGTTCGTGCTTGCAATTGCCCAAAGTGAACATGTTGCTGCAAAAGTGGATTTGAGAGGTGTTTCTGTTGGTCCAATGCAGGGCAGTCTGCAGGGGGCTCAACAGTGTCAGACCAAATATCAGCCAGGCTGATTATGACAATCTTCTAAGGTTGCTGGGCAGACACTTCATGAAGTTCAAAGAAAAGAGCCACCTGCATCACAGAGTGGCTCTTTCCTTGGAGCTACATGACACTGCCCAGCAAGCACAGCTAATCAGTATCATGATCAGCCTGCACCTCATCCCCTCCCAATGTAACCTCCTAGTGCCAAATATCCCTCCTGCCTCCCAATTCCTGCCCCAGCACCCTGTGAATAATAATGCATCTCCCTCCCACTGCTAAGTATCCCACCCAGCTCCTGATTCTTCTCACAGTGCCCTATGAATAGTAAGGCAATTCCTTCCCAATGCCAAATATTCCTGCAACATCCTGATTTTTCTTCTGATGGACAGTGAATAATAACACAACTCCTACCTGAAATAAAGAAAACTATCCTTCATAGCCTTTTTCTCCCACACACTCTGAAAAAGAAAATGGTCCATCGATGTCTGTTGCTGCTGCCGCACCCCATCGCCATTACTCTCCCCCCATCTGACCCCCTACTAAGTACCTATGACCCCACACCCTCTACCACTTACTTACCTACAAGGGGTCAAGTGTCGTAATCATTTCTGGACTAAAGGCACATCTTCACTCTTTAGTGCCAGACTAAGAACTGAGGAAATCAGGTAAGCTGCAGTCAATGTAATTCAATATCTTCAAGTTTATTTCACCAGGAAAGCTCTATTGAGCAAGCTCAATTTACAAGGAGGTCCTGCCACAGGCAAAACACAGACAACAAATACAATACAATAAAATAATAAGACATGAACCAGGGCTAATGCAGGAGGGTGAACAATACAAAACAAATTATACAGTGAAATATCATGTGTTTCAAACTTATACTCATAACTTTGTCAGTTTTAAATATTTTTCCCCCAAATTTTCAACATGGTCTGTTTGGGACCCCACCTCATTAACAACATAGGCAAAATCTGTCAAATCTGATCTGAAAGATGATTTCACAGTCACTCCACAAATCACCTTTGAGGTTGGATTTGAACATTTCAGCCACTGGGTTCATGAGATGGAATCATAGAATATTATGTTAAAAGTTGGGGTCAAAATATTAAAACTTTGCCGAGATGCTCTGGGTCAAAATATTGAAAACAACGCAGAAGGTACATTGACATTTTTCAATGCTTGCTTATAACTTCAATATTTTGACCCCAAATTTTCAATATAGCATTTTTTCGCACCACCTCATGAATGTGACAGGTGTTGTTTTCAAATCCAGGTGAAAATGTTTTTGCTCTTGTGGCACAAAATGACATTTTAGCTAGTATTTTATAAATGACATCTACTATATTCAGAAGGAGGAGTCATGGAAAGACTATATTGAAGATGTGGGGTCAAAATGTCACCAGACAATACAGTTGTGAAGAAACATTGAATTTTTTCAATGCTTACTCATAAAATTTCCATGCGTGCAGATTTTGGCCTCCAGTTTTCAACATAGTCCTCTTGTTACCCCACCTCATGAACATGAGAGGTGTCAGTTTCCAAATCTCCTCTGAAACATGTTTTTGCATTTGCTTCATGAAGTCACCTTTTGAATGGGATTTTAAAAATTCCACCTGCTGTGATCATAAGGTGGGGTCATAAAATGACAGTGTTGAAAAATTGGAGTCAAAATGTCAAAAAACAACAAAGTTAGGAGGAAACATTAAATGCTTTCAAAATTTACTCATAACTTTGTGATTTTTGCAGATTTGGACCCCAAATGTGCACATACCCCTTTTGTTATTCTGCCTGATGAATGTGACATGCGTCATTTTTTTCAACTCCCCTTTGAAATGTGTTTTTACAGTCACATAGAAACATAGAATTAGATGGCAGATAAGGACTGCTTGGCCCATCTAGTCTGGCCATTTTCCCCTACCTGTTTCATATACCGCAGATCCCAAATGATCTGTGTCTTACCCTCTCTTTCCTATCACTAGTTCCTTTATGTCTGTCCCATGCGATTTTCAATTCTCCTACTGTTTTTTCCCCTACAACCTCTGCCGGGAGATTGTTCCATGGATACACCACCTTTCCCATGAAAAAATACTTTCTCACACATTACCCCTAAGTCTGTCTCCCTCTATTTTCATATCATGGCCCCTTGTTCTTGAACATCTTTTTTTTGAAAGATGCTACCCTCTTGTACCTTATTTATACCCTTGAGGTATTTAAAAGTCTCTATCATATCTGCCTCTCCTCCTCTCCTCCAGGAAATACATATTGAGCTCCTCCAGTCTCCCTTAAATGACTTTTGTTGCAGCCTCTGCACCATTTTGTTGCCC
Organism: Neoceratodus forsteri; assembly: GCA_016271365.2. Classification (NCBI taxonomy): domain Eukaryota; kingdom Metazoa; phylum Chordata; order Ceratodontiformes; family Ceratodontidae; genus Neoceratodus; species Neoceratodus forsteri. The sequence continues at coordinate 510,520,230 of CM028134.1, read as the reverse complement.
TCTCTGAACTGTTTCTACTCTGTATATGTCCTTCCAGAGATGTGGCCTCTAGAACTGGACACAGTACTCAGATGAGCTCTCACCAATGTTCTATGCAGTGGCATCACCACTTCCTTCCTTCTGCTGGAGATACCTCTCCATATGCACCCCAGCATTCCACTGGCTCTCCTCACAGCCTTCTTAGATTACTTGGTAACCTTCAGATCATCAGATATGATTACTCCCAGGTCCTTCCTGTTTGGTGGCCGTCAGTACCTCCCCCATCATGCACTCCCCCACCACACATTTCTGTGCCTCAAGTGCATGATCTACACTTACTTCTTTGCATTAAATCTTAGCTGCCACATCCTTGCTCACCTCAAGCTTGCTTAGGTCTCTTCTCATTTTCTCCACCTCCTGGAGTGTCAGCCCTGTTGCAGATCTTCTGTAATCTACAAAGAGACACACCTTTCCTTACAGCCCCTCTGCAGTGTCACTTATGAAGACATTAAAGAGAACTGGTCTGAGCACTGATCCCTGCTGGTCACCCCCCTATCTTTGGATTGAACTCTATTCACCACCACCCTCTGTGTCCTATTGCTCAGCCAATTGTTGACCCAGTTTATCACCCTGGGACCCATTCCCAGGCTGCTCAGCTTGTTTACTATCCTCCTATGTGGGACAGTGTTGAAGGCATTGCTGAAATCGAGGTAGGCCACTTTGTGCCCCTCCCTGATCCACCTCCCCAGTCACCCAGTCAAAAAAATCTATCAGATTTGTTTGACAAGATCTTCCCCCTGTGAATCCATGCTGCCTCAGATCCTGTGCGCCATTGGATTTGAGGTATATGACAAACCTTTCTTTTAGTAGTGATTCCATTAGTTTTCCCACCACTGAGGTCAGGCTGACTGGCCTGTTATTGCCAGCCTCCTCCCTGCTCCCTCTTTTGTAGAGAAGGACTACAATCGCTCTCCACCAGTCCTTTTGGCACCACACCAGCGAACTGTTGAAAAGGACTGTCAGTGGTGCTGCCAGTACCTCCCTGAGTTCTCTTAATACTCTGAGATGTATCTCACCCGTCCCCATTGCCTTGTCCATTTTCAGATTAGCGAGTTCCTTTAAGACTCTCTCCTCCTTAAATGGACTGGTGACCATCTCCCTTTCAGTGATGCTTCCATTGGTTAACTTTGGTCCCTCCCTTCTCCTTCTGTGAATAATGAACAAAAATACTTGTTCAGGATTTCTGCTTTTCTTGGTTCCCCTCTGCACACTTCCCTCTTTCCTTTTAAGTCTCACAATCCCACTCTTAGCCTTTTCTTTCACTAACATACCTGAAAAGTTCTTGCCCCTTTGTTATTGCCTGGACTATTTTTCTTCTGTTTGCACCTTTGCACTCCTGACTGCTTTCCCCACCTCCCTCTGCTTTTCCACATACAGTTCCCTGTGTTTTTCCCTCTGTGTTTCCTTGTACATCATGAATGCCATCCTTTTTGTCCTTACCTTCCCGAACACTTCTTTTGAGAACCATAGTGGGTTTTCTTTCTCTTTGTCTTGCTTACATGCATAATGCAATGACTTGTTGCCGCCACTATGGCTCCCTTAAGATTCTCCCATTGTTCCTTCACCCCCCACTTTCTCCTTTTTGGTCAGTTATTTCCTAAAACATTTCCCCATCTTTGTAAAGTCAGCCCATCCTCCAGTACCCTTGCTTTTGTGTGGTTTAACTCTTCTGCCGTACTCACAGTGAACCACACCATACTGTGATTGCTTGATCCCAGATGGCTCCCCACTTTTACATCTGTAGTTCTGTTCCCATTGGTGAATACCAGGTCCAAAGTCACTCCCTCTTGGATGGGGTCCATCACTAGCTGTCATAGGCATGACCCCTGCAGGGCTTCCAGGATGTCTCTGCTCCTGGCTAAGGCTGCAGGTTGGTTGCTCCAAACCTCATCTGGCAGATTGAAGTCTCCTACCAGCAGCACCTCACCTTTACCTGTCATTCTGTGGATGGCTTCTACAAGCACCCTTTCCAGCTGTTCCCTTTGTGCAGGAGATCTGTATATCACACCAGTGTGAATGGTAGTGCCATTTCCCATCTCCAGGGTGATCCACAGTGCCTCCCCTTTCTCTGCATTCCTGTACCAGTTGCCTTAATTCCTTCCTTGACATAGATAGCCATTCCTCCTCCCTTTTTACCCACCCTGTTCCTCCTGAATAGAGTGTAACCCAGTATTGCTATATCCCAGTCATGGTTCCCATGAACCATGTCTCGCTAACAGCAACAAAGTCCAGGTCCACCTCAGCCATCAGTGCCACTAGGTCTGGGATTTTGTTTCCAGACTGTGGCATTTGTACACATGGCCTTCCAATTTTACTGCCTCCTCTCCTAGTAACTCCCTTCCTATTCCCATGTGTTTCCTCCTTAGCTCTCTTGTCCTTATTCCTATTCTGCCTTTTCTCTGCATTTTTATCTATTTTAGTTTTAGTGTTCTTTGGCAATTTCTCAAACTCAGGGTCCTCTCTGCCATTTGTATCATTTTAGGGGGTGGGGCTGTTTGCTTCACTTAGCTTATTTCTGATACCCCCCTTGGCTAGTTTAAATACTTGTTGATGAAACATTTAAACCTCTCACTGAGGATCCTGCCCCCCCCAGATAGATGCATGCCATCATCCCTGTTCAGGCCTGCATGCCCCAGGTGGAACCCCAGTCCCTCTGTGAAACTTCCTTTTGGACAGGATTAAAACATCCACCAGTACTGAGCATACCCTAACATGGGGTCAAGACTAAGTTGAAAATCTAGGGTCAAAATTGAAGAAAACAACTAAGTTATGAAGAAACACTGAATTGTGCCAATGTTTACTCATATGTTTTTTTTTTTGGTAAATTTTGGCCCCTAATGTCAACATATCCCTTGTGTTACCCCACCTTCAACAAGACAGGTATCATTTTCATAGAAACATAGAATTTGTTGGCAGATAAAGACTGCTTAGCCCACCCAGTCTGTCCATTTTTTCCTCACTTACAATATCACACAAACCTTACTTGATCTCTGACTCTTCTTCATCCTCCCCTTCCTTTCCATTAAGATTACTATATGTCCATCCCTGTTTTCTTAAACCCCATCACTGCTTTTGCCCCACCACCTAGGCTGGTAAACTTTTCCAGGAATCCACCACTCTTTCTGTAAAGAAGTACTTTCTCCTATCCTTCCTGAATGTACCCACCCTCCAGCTTCATAGCATGTCCCCTTGTTCTTGAGCACCTTTTGTCTGAAAAATACTTTCCCCTTATACTTTATTTTACTCCAGTGATGTATTTAAATGTCTCTATCATCTCCTCCAACCTTCATCTCTTCCAGAGTATACATATTGAGTTTCTTTAGTCTTTCGTCATAGGACATTTGATATAGTACCACACTATTTTAGTTGCCCTCCTCATGACTGCCTCCAGTCTGTCTATGTCCTTCTGGAGATGTGGTCTCCAGAGCGTACACAGTATTATAGGTGAGGTCTCACCAGTGATCTATACAGCGGCAATATCACCTCTCTCCTTGTGCTCATGATACCTCTCTCTATGCACCCCAGCATCCCACTAGCCATCCCAACTGCCTTATTGCACTGCCTTGCCAAGTTTATGTCATCACGGATGATTATCCCCATGTCTTTGTCCTGTTTGGTGGTCTTCAATAACACTCCCCACATTTTTTACTCTGCTTGGGTTTCTGTACCCTAAGTGCATTATTTTGCACATTTTCACATTGAAACCCAGCTGCCATACCCTTGACCACCCTCCAGTTTCCTCAGGTTTCTGCTCATTCTTTGTACCCCCTGTGGCCACCTTATTGCAGATTCTGGTGCATCCGAAACAGGCAGACCTTCCCTCCAGTTCATGTGCAATGTCACTTATAAAGACATTAAAGAGGACTGCTCCCAGCACTGATCCCTGAGACACACTGCTGGTCACCCTCCCTTCCTTGGAGTGAGCTACATTTACTTCTACCCTCTGTCTGCTACCCTCTAACCAATCTGTTACCTAGCTTACCACCTTTGGACCCACTCCTAAGATACCCAGCTTGCTTTATAGTCTCCTATGTTCTGGAACAGTGTTGAATATATTACTGAAAGTTAGGTATACCATATCCATCACTCCACCCTGATAAAATTCCTTAGTCACCACAGTAGAAAACCCTTAAAAAACAAACTGATCATCTAAGGTGCAGTATGACATGAAATACACTGGAAATAAAAAAGAGTCTTGCACACAAAGGCATCTGTTACCAAATTGAATAAGACTACAGCTAGAAGTACATATAAACTTATAGCTAGAAAGTGCAGAGAGTGCTAAACATACTCCTGCAGTTAGAACTGACCTCTCTCTCCCCCCTTCTTATTTCCAGATTTACCCCCACAATCAAGTCCCACACCAAGTTACTTCCTCCTCCTCCTCTGGGTCATCTACTGCCCTTCTTAGGGTTTCTACTATGGAGATCCCTCGATTCTCCTTGTTCTCTGCCATGGGTGCCTACTCCAGGTAGCTCCACCCTAGCCAGAGCATCATAGGAATTACATAGTGGTACCGCTGAGGAATGTGCTTCTGACTCATCTCCCCCACTCTTCCAGAGTCCACCATAGTTCAACCACTCCTCCTCCTCTTAGGCACCCAATGAGGTAACAGAGTCAGATTTTCTGGCCCCTAGGTGAGGAAGAGGTTGGCCGCATCCCAGCTAACTTTGCCTGTAGTCTAGTAACCTCCTGCCTCAACCTAGAGAGGTGCTTACAGATGGGGCAGCACCACAGTCTCCTGAAATACTATCTGAAAACTGCTGCCAACAGCCACTGCACTGGACCACTCCCAGCATTCTCAATTTCTACCTTTCCCTGTTTTTTTGGAAATACTTATGTACCCGTTCCCCTCATAGGATGTTACTAGTTTTTTCCCTTTTTGTTGTTTGTTATTCTTTGTACACCTATTCTAGATAGAGTGTTTTTCCTATTCCCTGTTTAGGCCTTCCCTTTACCTTCCACCATTCCCTTATGTACCTCTACCCCTGAAAGGGTGCTTCTAGTTTTTCCCCTTGTGTTATTTGTTATTCCTCTTGAACGCCTACTCTAGATAGGGTATTGCACCTATTCCCTGTTATGGCCTACCCTTTACTTTGCACCCATCCCAGCAGTGAATGCAACAACAAGGGCAAACAGGTACCTTACCATAGTTGCTGGTAGAATCCCTTGCTTCCTTGCTTCCTCTTGCTGACACCTGCTGATGCCTAAGACACAAGTCTTACACCTTTTCCACTCCTTCACCATTCTATTCACTGACTCACTGGGACATGTTAATAGTGCTCCCTTTTATCCTCTTAGTAGTCCCCCCACAAGCAGGTTAACCCCCTGATTTGTGTGGAGTGTCAAGGTGGGGCAGAGTCTAGATTCAGGAAGCCCCACACAGTTCAGCAGAGCTGCTGCTGATGTTGGAACAGCTCAGCTGGATCTCCAAACTGATGTCAAACAAGTCCAACCAGCTCTGATTCCATGCTGTAATCCAACACAGATGATGTTATGCTTAACGTTGCAACACAATGGTGTAGTTCCAAAACCACATGTTCAGTTCAGAATCCCACCCCCATGCAGATTAGGCTCCCATTGTAGCAGAGGTCGGGGCAGAGTTTAGATTCAAAAGCCCCACACATGTCTGGCTGCTGTAGTGGTAGAAGCCTAAAATTTAACTCATACTAGGCACAGTGTTTTGGGCCTTATGTCCTAGCACCAGAATTGTTTGTTTGTTTATTAGTTTTTGTTGACCGGGTAAGTGCACTAGACAAATCCTGCCTATTTTCAGGTATGACCCAGGGAAGGGGATACAGATGAATGCCAACTGACCTTGAACCAGATTAAGCATATCTGCAGTGCTGCTGAGTAACCAGGAGACTCTTTGTAAAAAATGAGTAGGAAGATGAGTAAGTTGACTGGGGTGGTGCGATACACCAGCCAATTAAAGAAGAGATGGTTGGACATTTGGTTGAGGGACCCCCAGTTGTATTTGGCCACCACTGGACTAGTGGAGGCAAGAAAGATGAGATACCAAAGAATAGCATTGGATGCAGGATATTTTGGAGAAGTTGGCTCCAAACCACTTTTAAGTTTCCTTTATGATACATTTTTAAAGTATTTATATATATCTCACAGTATCTCTTTATCTGTCCGTATTTATCTAGCTGATTTGACTAAATCTTTTCTTTGTGTGTTTTCTTTAACAGATTTTTCTGGCTCTACAGCTGGAACAGACAGAAGCAATGTTGATCTGGCTTTGACTTGTTCAGCCAAGTCAGACTGTGTTGCTACCAGTGCCAATGGGAGTCTGGGAAAACTTGGCAGCAGGACAAAAAAGAGTGGGACTAGAAGACATGTTGAAGACAGAAATAATGAAAATTATAGCTGAAGCTGAATCATGGTAGTCAAGTTTGAGAAAGGCTAGAAATGTAATATTGTCAGCAACTAGTCTGCAATAAAGGCACAGTGCAACCTTTTCACTATTGCAGGTCTATGGCACTCAAGGAAGTAATTGAATTGCACCAGTGAGCTGCAACAAAATAATAAACTCTAATCACAAAATACAGTAAAAAGCTAGCACTCACAAAGTGGTAATAACAATGAGCTGTTACCACTACCCTGGCACTTCGACTTGTGCTGAGTCTTCCTCATGGTGCAATTTAATCACTTCCCCTTGAGTGCCATAGATCTGGAGTAGTGCAATGTTGTGTGTTTGGGGTAGGCAACCCCTTCTACAGGGACTGACCATCTGCTGATTTTGTGGTTCCCACCTAACTGTCTGCCTACAGTGCAACCTTTCATTGCTATTCAGACCCTACCCTGCTGGTTGAGACAGAAAATGACAACTAGGACATGATAGGAGGCCAAGGTGAAGCCTGACAGCATGTGCGCATGGAAGAAATGAAACATAAGTAAGGCTGACTACTGCTTTCATCTAAATGCAGGAGTAGCAGGAGGCCACAGTGAAGCCTGAGGGCCATGAGCATAAGTAAGGACTGTTAGCACTGAGGACATAAGCGATTCCATGAGTTGGAGTGCAACTGTTAGCACTGAGTACTGCATGATTGCTGACAGTGATATCAAATGGCAACTAGAACATCACATGAGACTGAATGTTAGAAGCTTGGACTGAATGACAAATGCATGCCAGCCAGTTCCATAAGGGAGGTTAGTGTTACTTCTGATACTTTGCAAGTCAGAAGGCTGAGGTAGTAAAATTAACAAATGAAACTGCTAGGGAAGCAGAAACTAGAGAGCAGAGCTGCTGCAGTGAACAAAGAACACAGAAGGGAGTGGCTACCTAGACAGAGTCAGGCATAAACAGTGAATGATTGTGGTTGAACTGAGGGATTTCTTAAGGTAGGGAAAAACAGCAAAATGTGAGCCTGAATAGCAAAAGGCAAGCAAAAGAGGACAGCAGGATGCTAGTAAAACTAGAAACCCCGAAAAGAAGCAAAACTAAAAGAAACACAAGCGCAGAAGAACAGGAGAGCAGCAGACATAAATAGACAGAAGCACAAAATGCAGCCAAGGAGGAAGAAAACTACTATATTTACTGACCTAGAAAACTGGAGAAACACAAACCAAGCAGAAGTCCAAAGCCCAAACGGGGCAGGAGATGAACTCCGGGGGGGGGGAGAGCCCCAGCAGAGTGTCCAGCTACAGCAAAAAAAAAATTGCTTCTGAATGAGGAAGGCATGCCAACCACTTCCACAAGGAGGATAGTGGTAGTTGCTGATGAACTGCAAGTCAGGTAGGCTGAGGCAGTAAAAAAAAAAAAAACAGGGGCATCTAACAGCTTCTCACTGCTCTCACTCTCTCAAGGAAAACTGATTTCTGATATTGGGCTAACTCTGCTTTAATTTAATTAGTTGAGCAGAGGGCTATGAGGGATGTAATGAAGCAAAATACCCAGTATCTTTAATTATATTTAAGTCTCATGAAAACAGAAACAAATGTGTTTCGCTGCCAAAGGAATGAATTAACAAATCAAAATTAACCTGAAAGTTTGGTGCTAAAAATCACTACAATTTTTCATCAGCCAGGGGGATGAACTAGGTTTATAAATATATTATTGAACTATGCAAGGTAAAAGAAGCCATATAAGTTTAAAAGCTTTAAATTGTGGAGTATTACAGTTTCTCTGCAATTTAAAATCAGTGCCCCGGTATGCTGATGAACAGATTAATGCCATTTCTACAATGTTCAAAAAGTAGTTTTCTGTAAGACAAGGAGCAGATGTTGTAGAGAAAGAATGCTTTTCCAGACCCCCAGTTAAATAATGGAATTCCAGTGATGTGCTGGAGTGTGCAACCCCCCCAAAAAAAACAGAGACCTCTGTTAATCTTCTTTCTCTTAGGTTCCACCAGAGCAGTGATCAAGAGATAGGGGTGCAGCAGTAGAGGTTGGGGGATGTGAACTGTGACTAGCGAGCCAGTGGGAAGAAGTCAGGACATTCGAGTGTCAGTGACAGAGGCAGGGGTATGTGAACCAAGACCGGGACTCAGCCAGAGAAGTGATTGGGAGGTGGGGGTGTTGGTAGCAGAGGTTGGGAATATTTATTTTTTTTAAAGTAGCTTTTTGACAGTCAGTGTAAATCCCAGGAATATTTACATATATTAATTTATAAACTGAGTAAACCCCAGCTGCTCCACCTCACTGCTGCTGAACAGAGTTAAAGAAGGAGAGACTCTGTAAATAATGATCAAAAATCAGTTTTTCCAGACCCCCATGTAGACAATGCAATATGGGGAAATGCAGGAGCAAGCAAAAAAAGAAAATCTTAATCTTCTTTCTCTCAAGTTACAAGGGAGCAGCAATTGGGAGGTGGGAGTGTCAGCAGCAGAGGGTGATGTATGTGAACTTTGCAGGGGGAACAAGTGAGGAAGTAGTCGATAGGTGCAGGTGTCATTAGTAGAGGGAGGGGTATGTAAACTGTGACTAGGGAATCACCAGAGACGTTATCAGAACTAACACAGTTTCTATATGACAAGGACCAAATGTTGCAGGGTTCGAATGTTCAAAAATCAGTTTTTCCAGACCCCCATGTAGACAATGCAATATGGGGAAATGCAGGAGCAAGCCAAAAAAGAAAAGTACTCTGTTAATCTTCCTTCTCTCAAGTTACATGGGAGCAGCAATTTGGAGGTGGGAATGTCAGTAGCAGAGGGTGATGTATGTGAACTTTGCTGGGGGAGCAAGTGAGGAAGCAGTCGATAGGTGCAGGTGTCATCAGTAGAGGGAGGGGTATGTAAACTGACTAGGGAATCACCAGAGACATGATCAGAACTAACACAGTTTCTATATGACGAGAACCAAATGTTGCAGGGCTCAAATGTTCAAAAAGCAGTTTTTCCAGACCCCCACTTAGACAATGCAAATACAGAAGTGAGCGAAAAAAAGTAGAGTCTTCTATTGAGTTTCCTTCTCTCAGGTTCCACCTGAACAGCAATCATGAGGTAGGTGTGTCAGCAGTAGATGGTGAGGGATGCTAACTGTGACCAGGGAGACAGTGGGGAAGTGATTGTGAGGTGCGGATGTTGGTGGTAGAGTGAGGGGTATGTGAACCATGACTAGGAAGCCACCGGAGAAGTGATCAGAAAGTGGGGTTGTTGATGGCAGAGGTGTGGGATATTTATTTTATAAAAAAAGTAGCAAGCAAGATGGCAATCAAAGGCTATGGCACACAACAGATCTCCCCTGTATGTTGCCAGGATGGATAAAAAAAGACCTTGTACTGTAGAATAATCAGCAAACACCGGTGAAAAATGGGAATTTATTTGCACCATTTTTAATATGGCAACCAGACCTCGGAACATGAAAGATATCCAAGAACACTTTCCAAAGATGAACTATGCTACTGTACTAAACAGAAACACATTAGGAAGTCAGAAAAGATGCTTGTTGCAAAGATAATATGGCCATAACAAAAACTGGAACCAAACCCAGAACAGTTCTTAACCAGCAGTGGACTGGGAGTAATCTCTCCAACTGCAACTCTTCTACAGCCAGATAGCTATCTTGTGCATGATGGGTTCTTTTATTTCACCCACAACTGTGGAAGTGACAGGCAGAAACAAAATAGTGCTCCCATGGAGGAGGGGGTTGTATGGCCCATGGAGGAGAAGGGCAGCAGAGAAGCAATGCACCAGCATGGATGGCAGCACTGCGGACACAGGAGCACAACACTGCACAAGCACAGAGCTGAAGTATCCAGTCATGTGCTTTCAGAGTCCCTTTTCTATCTCTTAGGAAAATATCTGCAGGGCTCTGCCCATGCAACTATAATAAAAATGAGACTGCCAGGGAAAGCAGGAGTATAGGAACCAAAAACTATGGAGCACCCTGCTGCAGTGAACAACAAATAACTCAGCAAGGAGGGGCCACCTAGCTAGGAGCCAGGTGTAGAGAGTTAAGAATTGCAGTTGAACCAAGGGATTACTAAAGGCATAGAAAACAGCAAAATGGGAGCCTGAATAGCACAAGTCAAAGCAAGAAGGGGTCAGCAAGATGCAAGGAAAAGTGGAACGCCCCCCCTTAAAAAAAAAAAAAAATGGAAAGAAACACAAGGCCAAGGAGAACAGGAATGCAGCAGAAAACAAACTATAGAGAGAAGCACAAACTGCAACCAGGGAGGTAGAAAGCAAAATACAGACCTAGAAAGCTGGAGAAGCACAAACCAAGCAGAAAGCACAAAGCTCAAAGGGGGTACAAGACAAACACTGCAGCAAAGAAAAAGTGCTTCTGAGTGAAGCTGGAAGAAGCTGACTTATGTAGCTCAGGAGGGGGTGTGGCTGGTTGCTCCACCCACTGAACTACAGGCATGGCCTTCAAACAAACTCTGGTCAGAGCCACTACAACTGCTAATACAGTAACCTGATAAGGTGTGAAAATGAATTTCTGTAGTCAGCTCCGTGTGTAAATTTAATGTTTGGTAAAGGAAGATTATTTATCTGGTTGATCCTGTGTTTTCCATGTGATGTGTTTAAATGTGATTGGTGAGTGTGTGTTGCACTATGTTGTTGAAGGACAGGGAGCTCTGCACTAAGGCCTTCAAGTAATGGTAGAAGGAATGGTGCAGGGAGGAGAGGTATGTCCACATTGGGGACTGTGGGCCAAGATAAAATGATATGCACTTACACTGAGCTGATGGCCACTTTCATCCAGGAGCAACCACAGTCCTCAGTGGAAGATTCAGATTTTACTACGATAGACATTTAAAGTAGCAGGGTTGGGGGGGGGTGATGGAAGAAATAGGGGAGGCAAAAAGTGGGCCACTACAAGCTGAGATAGACAATAGGGAGATCCCAAGGGCAGAGTCCCACCAGGATGCAAGTTACTCAAGGAAGCAAGGGGTTGGCAAAGAAAGAAGGGGGAAATGGAGCAGTCAAAGGAGAAAGGTGTGGAAGGAGAAACAATTGGAAATAGGAGAAAGCGGCAAGAAGAGTGGTGATTAAAGCCAAATTTAATGCCATTATTGCCACACCATAAAAACAACCCAGGCACAAATGTGTGGGAAGGGCAATGGCCCCCTCTGCCCTACCTAAATGGCACCCTTGTTTATGATAGCAATTCATTCTTAGGTGCTAATATTGGTACAAGTAAACACAATGGTTTTCTTTGAGTTCTGAGGTACTGTATCTACATGTTTCAGGATGTGTCCTGATCATTGTGAGGGTTAGTGTCCCTCATTATCCTTCATTTTGAGTGTTCATGTCCCTCCTTTCAGTTACAAAATGTGAGGTATGGTACATACTTCCAAGACTCTACTCAGCACAAAGAGTGCTTAGCATAACCATAGTGTATATGCTCCATACAGAATGCCTAACGGAAAGTAAGTGAGCTGAAAGAGTCATGGAGAAACACAATTGTAGCATTAAATATGCATAAGGGGATTAGCATGGCCCAAAACAGAAAGGTCATACTTCACAACACAGAGGCCCCTTTTAGCACATCTGAAATGGGGGATGTTGGCTGACTATATCCTAGGCATTTAATGCAGTAAGCAAACAATACATTACAAATTAATGGCAGTTTAATGACAAAAATCAATAGCCATTAAACAACTTGTAAAAGGATCAGAATTAATGAGTTTACCTAATCTTAATGAGAAATCAATGAAAAATGTATTTTAATGGCTTCAATTGCTAGCAGAAGTATGAAAATTAGAAACGGATGTGTTTTTTTTAGATAAGATTTGCACCAGCTTAGTTGCTGCATACATGGCAAGAGTGCAACATGTGAACCTGATGTGATTTTTAAATGATGTTCACACCAGCTTAACTGCTGCAGTCATGTCAAGTGTGCAACACACAAACCTAACATGATTTTTAGAATATGTTTGCACCAGCTTACCCGCTGCACACAAGTCAAGCTTCCAGCATGTGAACCTGATTTACTTTTTAGACCTGGTTCACTTATGTTCACTTTGTGCATGTGAACCGCATGCAAACATTGCACAACTAAGCAAGTGGCATGTATTCTACATATACACAGCTGACTTATGTTTCTGTAAGGGATTTGTACAAATTACCAATGGTTGCATCTCTTATTGGATTATAAAACCATAATGTGGTACTAATGACATCAAGTCTTGAAGGATGCAAAAATCAAAGAGATAGGAGACAGGTGTTTTTAGTGGAAAATGGAATAAAGGGAAGAATTAAAGAGTGTTAAATTCAATAGCTTGTGAATTAGGTCCAGATTGGTTTAAATTAGAGTCTGCTTATTCTAGTTGGGCTAATGTGACTGAAACATTGCGTGAAATTATGGATAGGATTGCACCTGCGTGTGAAGTAATATTAAAAGATGGTGACAAAGCATGGGTGAATGAGGAATTTAAAAGTTTGATACAAAAAAGACAGACAGCATTAAAGAGGATGGGTAGTAGAATACCATCAGTTGAGAAATGGGTAAAAGGAAGAAAAAAAACATATTATACAGCAAAAGGTAAACAGACTAGGATATTCAGAACAAAAAAAATGGTGGTATACAACAAAGGGTATTTTGCAAAATAATAAACTTGAGGAACAAGTAAGAAAGTGGGCAGAAAATTGTGGTTTTGAAGGAATGGAAAAAGGTAGCTTGTTTGTTCAGGAGTTAAGTGGAACATTGTGTGATGTGAGTAGAGGCCTGAAACTTTTTGAGAAGATAGAAGGGGAAATATGGGACATGCCAGATCAATATCTAGTCTCAGTTGAGGAAACAGCTAAAGCCTTAAAAAAATTGAAAATCAACAAGGCAGTATGACCCGATGATATACCAAATTGGATATAGTGGAAGGGAACAGATTTAACTGCACAATCAATTTTGTTTGGTAAACTACCAAGTCAATGGAAACAGGCATGAGTTTTGTCTTTACCAAAAGTTACTGTGCCACTGGATGTTAAAAAATATTTTAGACTCATTTCATTAACATGTGTTGAGTCAAAATTGTGTGAGAAATTTGTTACAAAGTGGGTGATGGAAATGTTGCCCAGCAAAACTGACACTAACCAATTTGGATCTTCAAAGGGGAGTTTCACAACCCTAGCTTTGCTAAAATTTCAGGAACTGTGCATTAAATTGTGGAAAGATGGGGAATTAGTAAGAGCAGAACTGGATGATTATAGAAAGGCATTTGATTTGATAGATAATAAAATATTAATAGCATTTGTTTACAAGAGATAGAGATCCCCGCTTGCATCATAAGGTGGATTTATGACTTTCTAGAAAGCAGGTCACAGTGGATTGAAAAGGAGGGGTTTAAATCAGATATGGAGTATACATGGGGTGGTTTGCCACAAAGAACAAAATTGGGTCCTTTGTTGTTCCTTGTAATAATAAATGATTTACAAATTGATGGGGCATGTATCAAGAATGTGGACGGTACCTCAGTAATTGATAGGTTCAGTGAAGTTAGTTAAAGTACTATACAGGATGATGTAAAAGAAATTGAAGCTTGGATGCAACTAAATAAGATGCAGATAAGTCCAGAAAAGACACAGGAAATTAGATTTGGGAAAACAAATAAAGTGTCACTGCCCCTCCTCTTGTATTTGGAGGTGCCACAGTTAAGGTACAGTAGTTGAGAGCATTAAATTATTAGGAATAAACATTCAACCTGATTTCGGATTGAGAGAACAGGTGGAAATGATGTTAATGGTAAGAAATTCAAGAGTATACTTTTTAACTCATTACCTCCTGGGTGGCCATTTTGTGTTAGGTAAACAATGGATAGTTCGGATTGCATATGGAGCTATTGAAAGTAATGAGTTTTTAACAATGTTAAAAAGGGCTGGGGTGTGTCAGGAAGATTTGGTATATTTTTTTTGCACAGTGGTTAGACTACATCTGGAATATGGTTCAGCAGTGTGGGATGCAGTACTTACTAAGACAGAAAACAAAGCATTAGAAAGGATACAAAAGAGAGCTCTGCGTATAATTCTGGGGAATGAGATTTTGTATGAAAAAAGCTTTGAAAATAGTGTAAGTTGGTACGCTTAGATGAAAGGAGAAGAGAAATGTCAAGAAAGTTGTTTAAGGAGATATGTAATCCACAGCACAAACTACATGCATTGTTACCACCCAGAGATGCAGCAGTGTATGGGTTAAGGTAACAGGTTAGATGGCAAAAAACAATTTTTAGAACAAAGTACAAAGCAAATTTTTTTCATGCGCTGTTTAGATGAGTGAATGTGCTCCATAGCTTGCGCTACTTGTAATATAAAATTTTAAACTGGATGTGTGAGGAAAAAAATATTTTTGTTCTAAATATTTATAACGTTTTTAGTATGTAAGGAGGCAGTGTAGCACAGTGGATTAAGGCTCTGAGCTGCAAACCTGGAGACCTGGGTTTGAAACCCACAGCCCCCACTTGCATACTGTGTGACCCTGAGGAAGTCACTTAACTTCCTTGTGCTCCCAGGTTGCACCTATAAACAAGCTTTCAGCTTAGTGTGTCTCTCCTGATAAAAAAATATATGTATTTTTGTACTAATGAAATATTGTGTATTTAATATGTTACTATGGATTACTGCTTCTCTATGTTTCTTCTATTGTGTTATATTTTATGCAACTTCAGCCACCCCTTTTGGGGTGTTGGTTGCAATGTGTTTAAATAAACTAAAGTAAACATGTGTTTAAATAAACTAAACTAAAGAAGACATCTGCATGAAATGTTGGCTGCTGGTATCATCAACGTGATATGCAGAGGATGGGAATAGATTATTGCACCTTGAACACAATAACAATCACTGATCAGTATACAATGCCTAGAATACATGATACTTTGGACTATTTAAATGGAAGTTAGTGATTTTCAGTATTGGACATTAGAAGTGGATACTACCAAATACCCATGTCAAAATAAGACCAGGAAAAAACAGCCTTCATTTGTCCATTAGGCTGTTAAAAATTATTGAAGATGCCCCACAGAATATGGGGCACACCAGCCACTTTCCAGAGACTCGTGGAGCAAGTCGTGGGTGATATCAATCTGATCGAGTGTCTTATCTACCTTGATGATGCCTTCATTTTTGGAAGAGCATGAAATCCATTCATTCAAAGTGCTGGATCAATTAGAGCAGTTTGGACTGAAATTATCTGTGGACAAGTGTAAATTTTTCAGAAATTCAGTAAAGTATATGGGACACATTGTTTCTTGAGAAGGAGGTCGCACTGACCCTGACAAAGTAAAAGCTTTAACCACATACCCCTAACCAACTCAACTGAAAGAATTGCAAAGGTTTTTGGGGTTCTGTGGATACTAGGAGATTCATCAAAAACAAGACCAGAAGTGTTAGACCACTGTTAAACCTGACACAAGGTATCTACCGGCAGGCAAAAGATGCAAACACCTGGAAGTGAAACTATCTTTAAAAGTTACTACCAAATCATTGAACCATTTGGATTCAGGTGGATGCCAAATGTCACAGAGCTTTTGCAGACTTTATTAGCCAACTGACAAGTGCACCTGTGTTAGCCTATGCAGACCCAAATTAACCATGTAGTCTGTATACTGATGCAAGTTTTTAAGCACTTGGTGCAGTGCAGTCATATCCAGAGGGCCTGAGAGCCACAGTCTTTGCAGGTAGAAGGCTGACACCATCTGATCGCAACTATCTAGTTCACAAGTTTGAATTTTTGGTATTGACATTGACAATTGTGGGCCAACTTCATGATTACCATATAGCACCTACAGCACTGTAAGAAAGAACAGATAATGCATTAACATATGTCAAAACAACAGCCAAGCTTGATGTAGCTGTTAATCAGTAGCATTCAACATTATCCACTTATGATTACTGTGAGAATATTGCCCTGGACTGAAACACATTGCTCTATCGAGACACCCATATGATGACACTCAAAATAAGGACTGGGTCAGAATTCCAGAAGCAACTGTGCAAACCCTGTGTTAAAAGCATGACACTGATGAGCAACCATCACCTGGAAATCTAAATCTCTTTGCCGAAAATATGTGTGCCATTGCCTGTAATCTATTGTAGTTTCACCCCTTTTGACAAGTCTTCTTTGCCAGACTGGAACCAAAAAGAATTACAGAGAACAGTGTTGAGACCCATGCTTTAAAGACATTATACCCATGCTCCAGAGAGGGGAACCAGCTGACAAAGTAACCGTCATACAGAGATACTCCTCAGTTGCCCAGAGAATGGCAAACATTGAAAATAAGTGATGGACTGATATACTGAGAGCTTCAAGGTACCGATAAGCACAAGAAATGTTAATTGTGTTTGCCAGCTAAATTCTGTAAACATTTACTGAGAGCACTGCATGATGAAATGGAACATTTGGGTCTAGACCAAACACTAGTTCTGATTTAACACCAATTTTACAGGCCCAGGATGGGGGTAAAAGTTGTAAAGTACTGTCAACAATGTACCCATTGCATTCAAAGAAAGACATTACCCAAGCATGCAGTACCACTTGGTACTGTAATATCACAAATATTGTTCCAAAGGAACTCATTTGCTTTGATTTTCTTAGTCTTAAACCCAACAGTAAAAATGTAGTCAATGTTCTAGTGGTGACAGATCATTTCTCACCATATGTGCAGGCCTTTATGACCAAACACCAAAAAGCGTCCATAGTAGCTAAAGTTCTGATGAAGAAATTCATTTTTCACTTTGGTCTATTTCAAAGATTCCATTTGAATCAAGACAGAGACTTTGAAAGTAAACTAGTGAAGGGCTTTTGTCCCTGTGGGGCATTCACAAATCACAAAAAACTCCCTATCAGCCACAAGGCAACCCACAACCCAAATGGTTTAACAAATCTCTGTTAAATATGCTTGGTACTCTAGATCCTAAATAAAAGTCAAAATAAATCCAACAAGTGTGCACCCTCATGGTCACCTACAGTTTTACAAAAAGTGATGCAAATGGTGATGCACTCTACTATCTAATGTTCAGAAGAGAAGCTAGATTGTCTGTGGATATTGGTTTTGGAGTTTACAGTGATGGAGCATACCCTGAAACAAATGCACAGCATGTGCAAAGGCTCACAGATCAGTAGTACTGTGCATACAAACTAGCATCAGAAACCTCTGGGGAGAGAAATCAAGCCAATAAAGCAAGATTTGATAAGAAAGTGAGAGCCCAATGACTTTTGCCAGGAGACATGGTCTTTATGAAGAATCTTGGTTTTACTGGAAAACAAAAGATTGCTGATCATTGTGTATATGTCCCTTATGTAATTGTAAAACAACTGAATTACCTGCCAGTGTACTAAATATAGCCTGAAGAAGAGCCATGGGGGTTAAGAATTACCCATAAAAATGATCTGTTGCCAGCTGGACAGATATATAGTTGCAAATCAGGAGGCAGCTGAACTACCCCATAAATGCCAAACCAGATCTGTAATTCACCGAAAACCAAACACACCTCATCCTAATGATGAGCCCAGATGACAAGAATCCACAATTACACAGCAACATGCAATCCCACAAGTAGTGCTGGAGGGCTCGTCTGATGATGAAATGGATCCTGCCCAGTACTGTTCCACAGAGTACATCCTTGGCTTTCTGAGGGAGGTCACTGCAATGCTAGTATCCCATAACAATAGTACTCCTGTGAACTCCGAAGTTTAGGTAGTTGTGCCTGTGGTTGCGTGATCAGAAAGGGAAACTATTGTTCAGCCTGCAGATGTAGAGAAACCCATGGATGAGCCTTTGGAGGAGCTCAATGCAGCTGAAGAAGTAATACAACCCATCCCAACTGGGAACAAAGTTGTGCTAAATAAAAAGAATGGGGAAGCATAACAGGTTGCCAGGGAAGGAATGACTTTGCAACTGAGATGTTCAGAAGACCAATTAGGCCAATATTGACACTTTCATATGATGCCCCTGCTGCTTCCACCCTTTTGCCCATGCATGTGGTGCATAAAGAAAGATGCATATGTCACCTGCAGATGTTTGTCCCACATCAAGTAGAGTAATGCTAACAGGTGAGGTGGTTTATTGGACTATGGATTGTGACTATCTTAATTATGCATAAATAAACAAAAAATAAATAAATAAATGCTAGTTAGCATGCATTTATCTGGATAGGCTATATGATACTGAAAAGTGAACTATTTAGTTTAGAATCGAGAATTTTAAAGAGGGACCAATATATATGAAATGTATATATGTGTTGCCAGTTAGAAATCAGGGGCTCAATTTTCATAGAACCCTTAGATCACTACAATTTGTGGCAATCTAGGTCTGTGGCAAACTCCAGGTGCATCAGGAACCTGCAGCCAATTTTGTAAAAATAGGGGTCCTTGCACCAAAGATTTGGGACCTGCTGCAGTTACTGGTTTGCACCACATATGTGGTGCACCTGCAGTGTTTGATGGATAGATCCTCCCCCTCAACCCAGTGAACCCTAGCTGACCTGCAGTGGTTGGGGAATTTCAATGGCCAGAAGGTGGGGACAGGAAGGGGGATAATGGAGCCCTGGTGGTGCCATGGGGGGCACAATGGCATTGGAAGAGACATGTGGAGGCACTGAGGGGGAGATGCCATGTGCTGTGCTACACAGCCAATGGGTCCAGGTGGGATGGGCATGGCTGAATCAGCATGTTCTGAACCACCTTGGACAGCAGCCCTGGCATCTGCCTGTCAGGCCTGTAAAGGTGGCAAGTGACAGCAGGTACAGGTTGCAGGGTTTATGTGGTGTCCAGACACATTACCCATGTACAGATCTCCATGTGTGATGGCTGGAGGATGCCCAATGACAGTGATGGTGCCAGTGGGTCCTGTGGGGCAGGTACCAGGGTTGCTGTTTATGGGGGTCCAGAATATGCTGGTCCGACCATGCCCCCCTACCCAGCCTGATTGGCTGTATGGCACGGTGCATGGCATCTCCCCCCAGTGCCTCAACACATCCCTCCCACTGCTGCCATGCCCTGTCACCCCATGGCACTACCAGGGCTCCATTGGTCCATGCTCCCCTCTTTCTATTTTTGCAGTTAATTTGTTTATTATGTAAAAGACTAAAAACCAAACATTTTACATTTATGATGCTTCCCTCTTTCCAGGTCCCCCCAGTTGCTGTCCTGACAGTCAGTGATGCAGGGCCCTTAGACCACCTTCTGACTGGCCTCAAGGCAGATCTCTCTTGTGGCCACTGCAGGGCTTTTAGAATAGCAAATAAGGGGATGGTGCAGCCATACCATGCTGCAACCAGCCTTGCAACTTGGCGCTCAGGAACTTTTGTTGCAAGGTTCATGCAGGGTGGCTTTTCCACACAGCATCCAGATTTTGCTGCATCTGGTGTTTGAAAATGGGGATTGCCATAAACTATGACAAAAGGTGCCACTTGCATCATACCTGTTTGGCAGAGGCACCTTGCATCATAGTTTTTCATTTGAAAATCAAGCCCCAAGTGTCTAGGTAGAATGTATATACACGTATATATGGTCTTTTGGACTTCGCTAATCACTTGGACTTTGCATCAATAGGGAAGTCAATCTTTCAGCAAGGGTAGAGTATAACTGACCCCCAAATGTGGGACTTTTCTTTTCAGCCTCCAAGGCTTGAGGTAGGTCCATATGCTATGCATGTGTCCTCCAGATGGAACTGGTGCTGGAGGCCAGAAGAAGAGTTATTAATTGCTTTGCTGTTCTTTCATTTTATGCCACTGATGACCCTGCACCTGAAGATGAACCAAAGGAATCACTGATGTCTTCACTGGAAACTGGACTGTATTTAGGCAGGATTCAGTGGTTTAAAAAATTAAAGTTGCACAGAGTAGCTAAGAAACTTGAGTGTAGCCAGCCAGAAGGCATTGTGCAAAATATAAACAGATGGATGTCACCATCTTGTCAGTCCTTAACTCCTGCGATGGACCAACTGGAATGCAAGGGGTCCTGGTAAAGACCCAGACACTTTGGAGGAACTGCAGTGGAGTGTTTTGCACCTTTTCAAGCCACCAGGGGAGCCAGAGAGTGGAGTGACAAGCCTGTCAGCAAACAAGAGCCTGAGATGAGAGTGTGCTGAGCTGAGCTCTTCCCCCAGCTGAGGAGGAGTTTCGGGAAATCCTTCCTAAGTGGTTGAACAGGAGGGAGCTGTTGGGGAGGTGAATTGAGGGCCTAGCCAGGCTTCAGGGTCTGAGATCCTGGTGTGAGTAAAGCCAGTTGCCAAATGTTCCACCCAAGCTTGAGAGAAAATGCTATAAATCCTAACAGGTGTAAAAGACAAAATCTGCTAAAGCTATCTGCAGACCTGTTGAAATCAGTTGAGAACCAGCCATTCTACATTGTCTGGTGTTCCAAGGGAGGAAGTGGTCAGGAGATAGCCTCCAGTGTATTGTACCCCTGATTGAGTGAGCAGTGAGATAGAGTAGCTCATCAGTCACATCCCTTTTGAACTTGCCATGCTGCTACATGCTGACCAAGAAGAAAGAGGGCTGCAATGGAGGGATCAGGCCTAGCCTGGGACTACATTCACTATCTGTGTGCCTCTCTGACATTGCATATGTAGATGTGTCTGAGGCAGCTTTCCATTTGTATAGGACACCAGAGTACTGGATTGCCAGACAGAAACCACTGCTGCTGAATGTTCCCTTGTTTGGATTACAGTTTTGTGTTGGATTCCTTGTTGCATTACAACTTGTTCTACTATAATAAACAAACTCTAAGCAGAGCTGATAGGGCTGTGAAGAGCTACCAAATGATCAAAGTTGTTTTCTTGTTGGTTCCATATAGTGCTGTTTAGTCACAATCATCAAAAACTGGCATGCTGCTAATTCAGTCCTCCTAAATTTATTTAGTCAGAATACATGCTGCTTTGTGTGTGTGTGTGTGTGTGTGTGTGTGTGCATGTGCGTGTGTGTGTGCGTGTGTGTGTGTGTGCCAACCCACGTGAGCACCGGAAGACTGTAAAAGGTGAAGGTGCCAAAGATAAAAAGGGCATTTTTGCATTATAAAGGGCACTTTTTCTAAACCAGGTTTTTATGTACAGTAAATGCACATTTATGATGATGATAGTAATTTTAAAAATACCTTTATACCATATCAGAATATCCTGACACACACACGTGTGAGTGTACACTGACAGCTCTGGCCAGTCAGTGTCCTGGGGAAGTGTGATGAAAAAAGGAGAAAATCCCACAGCTGAGGCACAATGATACACTGTTGTCCTAGGCACTCATCTATGGACCAAGCAGGACCTCCAATGGGGCATGCCCCTGTCCCATCGAATCTGACCTGGGGGTTAAGCCACCGAGGAACAATCAGGCATTGGTATGTTTAGGAGATGGTGGGCAACTGTCCTGGAGGGGGTGGCTGATGAGGGCAGTCAAGGTGCCTGGAGTAAAAAAAAGAAAATTGCAGGTCAGGGCTGGCAGAATGGTGCTGGCTGATAGTGTGCTGCATTAACACATGGAAAGATTCAGGATCGAGTCATGAGTCTGACTCCCATGATCAAGGATGGCAGCTCTCTGGGCATGCTGCAGAGGTAGCATGCACAAGCCCTGTGAAGTATGGGTCAGTGCTGCTCACTTCACAATGCCTCCTCTAGATTGTGAGGTACCAGGTGACCATACCGAGTGAGTTCTTCTGCCACAGGTCAGCGCAGGAGTAGTAACAGATGTGTCTTGTCATGAGGTGGAGGGAAGACATACATGGAGGAAAGCCCTGCCATTGGCCTTAATGATGTCTGGCTGCCCACCACCATCACTGGCACTGCCTTGCACAACCACCAATGCTTGCATAAAATATTTACCTCCTCAGGGGATCCCTAACCTCTAGCATGAGCACCAAAAGAGGAAGCAAGTTTCAGATCGTCGTTGACCATGAAGATGTCTGGGTTTGAATGCTGTATTGTGGAACAGTCCAATAAAATGTGGTGGCAGATGGTGGCCACAGAAAGCTGTCAGGTTCTAGCCAGCATCAAGGTAGGGTGGGGCAAAAATATTAAATCTAAAACAAATAGAAGTGTAGGCCAGCTTCAATGCCTCAAGTGGTAAAAGACTGTTCTAGCACACTAGCGACATGGATTTGTGCCCTAAGCTAGGAACAGCAGAAGCAGTGTCTGGTAGGAAATCAAAGGAACTTCCTGTAGGTGACTCCCCTCTGATTCAGTTGTAAACTTCTCTGATTGCAATTTCTGGCAGTGGAATGGTGGCAGTGCATTGTGCAGCATAAGGTTTGACATGTCCAAGCCTTCCCCAAGATGTCACAGTGGGTTTGCTCTTGATCTGATTTGATCTATTAATGCCACATCTTACTAGACAGGCAAGTGACATAGGTTCTTTTTTGCTCCTTCTCTAAACCTCTCCTTTCCCAAGCCACCCCACTCGTTTGGGCACAGCTACAACAGAACCCGCTTGCCACTCACATTTTCCAGGCTCCCAGGTTCCTGGTTTCTCTAATGGCTCCCAGCTTTGAAGTAACCAGTTGGTTTAGGGGAACAATTGTACTGCTGCAGTCAGGAAAGGAAGCACCTTTGTAGGTTGGGGACTGTGGTGGTGCACCAAGGAAACTGATAGCGTGGACCCTGGGGGCCACACTCCAGCATTACTGGTGAGAAGCCATTATTCTCTGTTCTGGTTCCTACCCCTCTGACCACCCATGGCAGCACACGTGTTTGTGTCCTAAGGAGTGTCACAAAGTGGCACATGGCCATCCACTCCATCTAAGGTATCACCACCATGCCACTACCAGAGGCTGCTCACCAGGTGATGAAGCAGTTTTGGAAAATGGCATCAACACTGGAAAACACTAACTGATTTCGTATTGGGTTTATAGCATTTCTTTTTGACTAGCTCTGATGTCTTGACTGGGAATGTCAGTTGAATCTGTAATTCTTCCTAACAACTAGTTCTGCTGAAAACTCAGTTTCAATCCTTGTGCAGTACCCCACTCTTCCCTGAAAGGAGAGTTTTCTCTTGGAGACTCTGTTTCCCTCCCAACTGTCATATGTTCCTGTCATTCTATACTCAAGACAAGGACCAGGGTGAAAGTGATGGTTTAATTCTTTTGTTTGTATGTGACTTTGCCTGGAAGGTCAAACAGTAATTATTTTGAATTCCCAAATGCCATCAATAACAGGGTATTAACCCTTGCAGAACTCCAATATGTTCTAATTCTGTTGGCAGTCACAGGGTTAATTATTTGGATCGAATAAAGAATACTGTCTACTATAAGAGTGTGCAAGTAATGAATATTAATTTCTGAATACCACAACCAATAGGGTATTACTTGGATCCAAGTACTGAGTATTTTATTCTATTCATGGGTATTTATGTGAAAATTTTCAGAACACTTTATGGAATTAAATAAAAAGCTTTATAAAATGGGCAGAACATTTCCTGCGTTTTGTTTGGCAAAGAGGTACCATCTGCTGTGTCCTTATCAAGACATATACTGACAACTGGTACTACTTATGCCAACCAAAACATAGCATGCGGACTTTCATGACGTCACTGCTTGCAATGCAAGCTTGAATATTAGCTCCGTGCATCCCGGGCAAAAAACGGACTCTTCCAGCTAATAAAAGAAAGCAAATCATTTAAAAAGTTCAGAGGAAGAGTCCCTTAACTGAATGAGAGGTAGAAAAAAGAGCAGCCGAAACTATCCTGCCACAGATTTCACAGGATTAGCAGTCAGACAATTGAACGGCTTTGCGAGTGATCCAGACATGGTGGATTCTAAGACCTGCTCAAATTTTTAGCCTAGTAATGCCACTATACTTGTGGAATTGCAAGATTTCTGCACAGAAGTTAAAAATTTCAGATCAGAATTAACTTCAGAGCTGAGTAAATTAGCAGCTAAGGTAACGGAGGTAGAAGCTTACACCACAGACTTAGATGGCAGAACAGATAGACAGGAGCAAATAGTGGTACATCTGATAGATGAACAGCAAATATTGAAAGATAAATGTGAAGACCTTGAAAATCATTCCCATAGAAACAATATGAGAATTCATAGAGTTCCAGAGGGTGAGGAAGGCAGAGATATCTATACATTTGTCGAGGATTTACTCAGTGATTCATTGCAATTGGATCCAGATTACAAATTAAATATCGAACGTGTGCACAGAACCTTGGTGCCCAAACCAATACAGCCAGACCAAAGACCTCACTCCATAATCTTGAAATTTTTAATTACACAGTTAAGCAACATATTTTAACCAGAGTTTGGAGAATAAGAAATACTAAATACAAAGAAAAGAGAATATACTTTGATAATGACTATTCACCACTTATTTCTGCAAAACGAAGAGCCTATGCACCTATCCTCCATTTCTTAAAGCAACAACAGCTTCGTTTCACTACTCCTTACCAAGCGTGCCTTACAGTTATGTTTGTAGAGGGTCCCCAGATGTTTGAGTCACCAGAAGAAGCCACTGCTACATTACAAGCCAAATAACTAGTTCTTCCTCAAACGGAAAGTGCCATGGTCCGAAAATTGCAAACAGAACTAAGAAAGGAAACTTAGGACACAGTAAAAACTCACAATCCAGAAAGAGACAGGGACAGGCCGCTTTGCAAGAAGTAAAGAAATTACTGCAGCATTTCCAAAGAACTGAACCTGAGTGAGCGGTGACACAAACCCATAATAAGACTGAAGATTATGTTAAAATATACTTAGCAGCTTATTAGTGGTATGGGGAGTAGGCTGCAAAATAAGGGGGAAGCTGTTGTGGGAACTGGGACAAGATGGATGTTGAACTATTAAGATTAACAGTGTATTGAAATAGAATGGATTCCATTGGGGATGAATGAACACCCTACTGGGTATCTCCCCCCTTTTCTGTTGAAAAATCTCCCATTCTTTCTACAGAAAAGTTTGCAGTTTAACAAAGGCCTGGGATTGGGGCAATGTTCTAACACTGTTGCTCGAGTTAATTGGTGGTGTGCTTTTGATGCTGGGTTTTTCCTGTCTAACAGTAAGCACAACACCCAATTCAGAGTGGTTGATTGTTAACATGCTGGCATGGGGAGCAGGTGGCAGGGGAGGACAATATATGTGGACCCTCTGGTTACTTGTCTCGCTTGCTGTGGCAACTTGCAGCACTATATTTTATTCTGATGCTGCTGGGGACCCCGGTATCACCAGGATATACCCCCTTGGGACTCCTACAACAGTCTCAACAGAGGAGGGGAAAATTTTCTCTCCCTCCCTTGGGAGTTATTTAAATATGTACAAAGTTGTAGAATAGTTTAAAATCCTGCTTATTGCATAATTTTAACACCCTGTTGGTGGTTTACTAATAAACTTAATGACATTGTGAATCCACCAAGTAGGAACAAGTATAAACTCAAAGCTATGCAAGCTAGTCACAAGTGGTAGTTAGTTTTGTTCATTGATTTATATGGCTTTATTAGAGAAGGTTTGAAACTTTTGAAACAGAAGCACTCAGTAAAATATATGTTAAATATAATGTATCTCAGGGCAATGGAAATAAAGAGTTTTAGATGCTTTTTGGCCTAATGTGATAAGAATGAACATAAAGTTGTTAATTATAGAGAGGTGATGTCTAACAAACAGGATACCCCCCTCTTTACTTATGGCTAAACAATCCCTAATGATATCATTGACTATAAATGGTATTGGCAACCCAATTAAAAGATCACATCTACTGCAGTTCCTCAAAAAAGACCGTCCAGAAATTATCTTTCTCCAAGAGACCCATGTGACCTTAGAGGAACATATGAAATTTCAAAGATTTGGTTTAACTTTGGCAGCTGAATCAGCTTATAATAAGGGGAAAAGAAGAGGGGTAATGATCCTGATACAACAGGGGGTTCCTTTTGAAAAAAAGAAAGAAATAATTGATAGGAGTGCAGATATGCTATAGTTACTGGCTTACTGTATTCTAGACCAGTCACATTGGCTTCTGTTTATTTCCCACCAGGCTCTCCCAAAACATTGGCAATACAGTTTTTTAATAACTTGCCATCAGTTTTGGAGGGGCAGCTATTTATGGGAGGAGAGTTAAATACCACTATAGATCCTGTTCAGGATGTATCAATGGCACATCTGCACAGAGCAACAGCACTCCAAAAATATATAAAATACACTATCTCTTTGTTGGGTATAGTGGATACTTGGAGGCATTGTTTCCCCAAGAAAAGAGAATATACACACATAGCTCCACACACGGGGGTGGAAGCTTGACTAGATTTTTTAATACAATAAAGCACCTAGACAATCTGTGTGACTCTTTGGCATGGGATTAGATTCCTGTCAGATCTTGCACCGTTATATCTGAGGGTTAACTAAGGGGCTATATACAAACAAACGCAGTGGCGTTTGTCTCTTCCATATTTAAGAGATCCGGAATTTACAGATATGGTTAAAGAAACAATCCCTAAAATTCTTCAACAAAACAAGGCACCTGAGGTAACATCCACTATTCTTTGGGACACATTAAAAGTAGTTTTAAGGGGGGATATAGTCAAATTTACAATAAAAAAAAGAAAGAAAGAGAGTTTAAAATCCAAGAATTGCAGGATGAACTACTTCACTGGCAGCAATGGCCTGAATAAAGAGATCTGTTAGTTAAATTAAATACCCGATTACTGAGACAAAGACTGCAGAAATTATTAGATCAAAGAACTGAACAGCAATTGCAGTACCAGACATTAAGATATCATGAGGGAGGCCCAGGAGGGGCTAGAATTTTAGCAAGAAGGCTTAGAGAACATAAAGCTAAAGCATGTATTACATGTATGTATGACACTAAAAATGGGAAGTTAGCCACAAGACCATCTGAGGTGGGAGAAATTTTAAAACAGTATTATGATTTATATAGAGAAAACTGGATAGTATCCCCAACCAGAATTAAGATTTATCTAGCAACCTTATTACTCCTGCGTATCAACACAGAACATGCAACTAAATTGCTAGAGCCGATCTCTGTAACAGAAATTTATTACAAATTAAAATTAGCCAAAACACTTAAAGTGCCAGGCCCAGATGGTTACCCATTGGAATTCTTTAAGAAGCTTAAAGATTTACTTATCCCAACCCTCCTCTCAGCTTTTCATAGTATCCAAAGTGGAGACAACCCCCTCCCATCCTGACAATACACAATAATAGCTGCTGTTCCCAAACCTCAGAAACACCTAAAACAATCATCCTCATATCGTCCTATATCTATGCTAAATTATGATTATAAATTATTTATGTCAATTCTAGCTTCAAGAATCGAACATCTACTCCCTACCCTGATTGACAGTGACCAAGTAGGATTTATTAAAAGTAGACAGGCACATGATGCTATAAGAGGCACTCATTTGCTGGTTGATTGGACATTGTCCAGATGGGTCCCCTTGGTTCTATTAGGACTTGATGCTGAAAACACCTTTGATAGGGTGTCTTGGCCCTTTCTGTGGCAAACCCTGTCTCATTTTGGTTTTCCCACCCAATTTGTGGAACAGATTCAAAATATATACGCTTCTCCAAAAGCATGTGTTAGGGCAGATGGAACTTTATCACACCATTTTGAGTTGTCCAGAGGAACTGGGCAGGGGTGCCCCCTCTCCCCGTTATTATTTGTATTATACCTTGAACCTTTGGCAATAGCTATAAGGTCAATACAGGGAATAGAGGGGATACCCTTGGGAGGCCAACAGCACAAGATTTCACTTTTTGCTGATGATATTTTGTTAACTGTCTTACAACCTGAAAGATCTATCCCCAAGATATGGAAACAGCTTCACGACTTTGGGGACCTGTCTGGATATAGGATCAAGGCCAGAAAACAGAGGTGCTGACTTATAATTATACACCCCCCCTCCCAATTTAAAACAAAGCTACTCCTTTAAATGGTCTAGACAGGCGATGAGATATCTGGGGATAAAACTGACTAAGAACCCAATTCACTCAGAAATACTGAATTTAGAACCCCTAACGATAACTGTGACAGAGTATCTTTCTAGATGGACACATCTCCCTTTAAGTTTTCTTAATAGAATTGAAGCCATCAAACAAAATGTTTTTCCCCGTATCTTATTTTTCTTACAAACCCTGCCTTTCACCCCCTCTAATTTCTATTTTCAAACATGGGACAGACTTATTTCATGATTTATTTGGAGAGGCAAGCCTCCTAGAATTCAGTATTCCACATTACAGTCACCCAGGGAGAAAGGTGGATTAAACCGCACTGATCTTAAAAAATATGCCTTGGCAACTCAGGTATGGGTGGTATTAAACTGGATAAATCCAGTATACACAGCACATTGAAAAAAGTTGGGACGCGGGGAGACTTATTTGAAACACAAATACATTTTTTTAGTAACACTCCAAAAAGTACCACATTAGGACTCTATCTGACACATACCAGAGAGGCACTCAGAGCCTGGTTTAAATTGAGGGATAAATATCTTTCCAATATGGAAAGACTTTATTTTACAGCTTTGGCGTATGATGAAGAAATTAACAAGGGGCAAAGTCTTAGGACATTTGAATTTTGGCAGGGATATGGAATAAAATATGTTTTTAAGTGTATAGGCCCTAATGGTCTCCTTTCCTTTGTATCTTTACAAACAAAATTTCAGATACCCCATAAGTATTTTATTTCCTACTTACATATTAAATCATATCTCAGTAGTTATGAGATAGACCTCTTGGACATATGTACAGATCTCTCACCGGTGGTTACACTGATACACTCTCACGTCCTGGGCTCCTCCACAGGGCGCTTAATTAGCCATATTTATTTGACTTTACACTGGAGCCAAAGTGACTCCATGGAATCTATCAGACTTAAATGGTCAAAAGAACTAAATGTAAGAATTTCAGATGTGAGTTGGTTCAGCTCTGCGCCCCAGGTTTTAAAATTATCCACCTCTCCCTACTGGAAGGAGTATGTCTGGAAACTCAGATCTAGATATTTTAGAACACCTGCAATTTTAGCAAAATGTGGAGAACTCACTAGAGCAAAATGCTGGAGGGGATGCAGTGCTGAAAATGCAGATCAGAGCCACATCTTATGGCATTGCCCTAAACTAATTTCTTATTGGTAACAAATACTAAATGAGCTGACTGATATTTACAACTGCTCAGAACTTCTCACACCCACATATTTACTCACATTTGTTAAACCAGAAACAGTCCAAATAGACAAGGCAGTACTGAAGCAAAGCTCTCTTCTGGTATTGGCAGCTCACAAAGCCATTACTAGATTATGGTATACAGAAAGTATTCCAACTAAACAAATGTGGTTGAACACAACTAGAGATTTATATTCATTGGAACACCTCTCTGCCAGACTATCAGATACAGTTGCAAAATTTTAACTTAAATGGAGAAAATAGGTGTTTCAATTGGAACGTTATAAAGACTTCATCCCTTGAAAGGTTAATGATATGGAGGGAAGGGGGAAGGATGAAGAAGAAGGAAAGGGGAGAGGTAATGGAAGGGAGGAGAAACAGAAGTGAGAAGCAGATAAGTAGAGAAGAAGGGGAAGGGGAGAGAGGAGAAGGGGAGAGAAGAGGTAAGGTGATGGAGGAAAGAGAAAGAAGGAAGAAACAAAAGAAACAATCTTGGCAGTAGTGAACCCCCTACTTGAGACATCATCTCCCTTCATATTTCTATGTATGCCCATATGCATATATATATATATATATAGTACTGAAAACTGCCCTAATGAAACTGGAAGCTATGAGCCTAACAGATAAATTGAAATAACTCACACAGAATGCAGTGTTAGTAAAAGATATAAATTTATTGGGATAACATTGGAAAAGCAAGATATTTACTCCAATTGTATAAAATCTCTATTTTTATTTATTTGTCCTTTTCGTCTCTGTTTCCTTTCTTGGAAAGATATCTAAAATGTTAATTAATATATTATTGACATGTAAGCCATAGTATCTATGTAGAACAACCTTGTAATCAGAGTTATAATGAATTATTTTGCCTGGATATATGAAATTATATGCTGTAATAACTTAGTGTAGATGTCTGTTATAAAGTGTCAAAAAATTAATAAAACTTGGATTATAAAAAAAAAAAAAAGCACAGCATGCTATGAAATCAATGCCTCCAACAGCTCTCCTGCTGCAGCTCCACACCAAACATGTCACGGAACCGCAAGAGCTAGAGTCACTCTTTCTCTCCAAGCTTCACCCCCCCCCACAGTATGACAGCTTAAGTTTAAATCTTAAGTTCCCATTATTTTATTTTCACCACTGCCCACTTCTCCACTGTCATTTCTACAGCTGTCACATGTGGTATTCAAACACCCAGTAAAACTGATCGTTTATTTATGTTTATGCCAGCGGAGTCTTCATTCCTCACCATCCATGTCCTTTATCCAGTCCTGAGCTGTACTTCTATCCAGTAAACTGCATCTACAATCTCTGGTCTACAGCCACCCCTCCATGTCCATGACAGGACAAACCAAGTAACAAGCAACAACGGCAGCACAGAGCAGAGTATGGTTTGAAAACTGTGAAGCTGGAAACTGCTCTGTATGCCGGCCGTTAAGGGCATGCTTTCTCTGGCTCAAAGTGGGCTGCTAGCTGTAAATCTAATGTATTAATGCATTAAAGGCAGCATTAATTATATGATCTAAAAAAAAGTTTATTTCTTCATGCTGTTTGGCTGGTAATGGTGGGGCACAGACAGACAGACACTCATTACCTCACTTAGTTGCCGGTAAGGGATACGTCTGCTTCGAGTCAACCAGGCTACTAGCAGCAATTCAAATTTATTACAATGTAAAAAGAAGCATTAACAATACAAAGCTAAAAACAAGTTTATTTATCTGTGCTGTTTGGATGTGGGGGGGTACAGACAGATACTCATTACATCACTTAGAAACGTTCTGCAGTTCTGTATTGAAAGGGACTATTTTCTCCCAACCTGACAAAAAAAAAAAAAAAAATGAAACAAAAGAAACAAAAGAAAATTTTAAATCTGTACTAACCTTATTAAACTGTATTTTGGAAACTCTGTCCTCTTTTTATAAGTGGAATAAGACACTCTGAGGTATGGTTTATATGCTGATAAGAGCACTTCTCAGGTGCTAAAGGCATTACACACCTGGAGCATGCTCTTATCAACCCATAAACTACACCTTGTCATGTCTTATTCCTTACATATCCCTCCCCAGGTGTCCAGAGATAGTCCCATGGCCATGCACTCCAACTCCAGATTTTCCACCCTCCACCCTGCTTCCTTATCCTCCAAGTGAGAGAGAGAGAGAGAGAGAGATAGAGAGAGAAAAAGAGAGAGACAAAGACAGAAACAGAGAGAAAGAGAGTATCTTTATTTTTGTTACTTTCTTTGTCCTTCTACTGCCAGTCCTGCCTCTTCTGTGTTGGCCACCCCAGCCCTGTCACTCCACATCTAGAAGGCTTAGCTCCACTTTAGCATCCCTATGACTTGTCCCTCATGGTAGTGGCAGCTGGGCTCTCACACCACATGCCGTAGAATGGATTCTAATCCAGAGGAGGGCTTGTTACTTGTGTAGGATCTGCAGAGGACTGACTCATCATCCTGCAGGACCAGGGATTTACCTCTTGTTCTCCTCTTGGAGGAGTGAGCATGCAGTGCTCTCGCATCACTGTGCACACTTCCATGCACAGGAAGTCGACGGCCACTGCTCCTCTGCCCCAGTCAGTGGTCCTGAGCTTTTTGCTCCACAGCCACTGCTAGGGGCCAGGCTTGTGCCAGGTGCTGTAACCTTCCCTCTCTGGTGGATGTTTGAGTATCCTCCTCCCGGCCAACCTCTAATGCCCAGATCTCACTCATGAACTTCGGGTAGTGGCACCACTGATGGTAGCATTACCCCTACACTGAAGGGCCAGTTCAGAGAGTAAAGCTTTTAAAATGAAACTGTAATTAAAAGCCTTCCCATTAGGCCGGTCTGCCTCACAGTGGTAGCACTACTGCTTGCAACACTGACATCCTAGGTTTAGCCTGAGTCATTAGAAGGTTGTCTGAGGGGAGGAGGATTAAGGGTCCCAGTAGATGCTCCCACATCCTGCTTCTATACTTTCACCATAGTGACCGCAGGTGGGGGTGCAGAGGAGCAAGTGGAGGGAACCATAGAAACATAGAATTTGATGGCAGATAAGGACTGCTTGGCCCACCTAGTCTGCCCAGTCTGGGAGACTGAGGATGGCCATTGGCGGGTGCATCAGGTGTGCCAGCGCTTACTGATACAGTCCCCACCGCTTATACTGGCCTGATCTGTATAAACCTATTTTGCCCAGTATAGTGAATGGACGATATTAGTAAAAATGAGCAAAAACAACAACAAATTTGAAGTCATATATTACTTTGTTTCATGGGATGAACAGGGTAGCACAGGTTAGTAGAGACATCAGATGGATGAGACAGAAGTTAAGGATCCCAGTATAATTGGCTCCACTAAAGGATCTTCAGTCCCTTTATCAAGTAGCAAATTCTCTCACGTGACTAAATGAAGTGACACCTGGCAGTATGCAGGAACGGGAAGAAGCATCAGAACACTAACTTTAATTTTTAAATATTTTAAAATAAAGATGAGATTTGTGTTTCAATTTTTATAGCACCGTTACATTTATTAAGTATGTGGGCAGCAGTGGTATGTGCTGTGTACTTGAGCAGAACTCAAGAGCAAGGAGGACATCAGAAGTGGTGCTGGCAATCAGCTGGGAAAGGCAATCTGTGGTATGAAGTTATTTTACTTTTACTAAGACAAAGGCGGCAGATATTCGACACTGACCTGCTTAAATAGCACAGCAATTACACGTTTTGACAGGCCTAATGATACGAAACTGCCCAATATAGGTGGCCTCTATAGACTGTTATATACAATTTTTTTTTCCATACCAGCAATACAGATGGCAAATGGAAAACACTTTTTGCCTGCTAAAGCCTACTGCCCATCACAATTGAGGATGGTATAAGTAGAACCAACTGTATCATCACACTCCTGGGGTAGGGTGGAGTTAAAAGGGAAAAATGTGTGCTGATATTGGAGGAGTAAGCCTTCACCTGCTCACCACATCCATTCTGGATTATTGTGGGTGACCTTTGTGATACCCTCAGCTACACTGTGGGTGGCCAGATAGTAAGAGGAAAAGAAAGCCCAAGGAGTTGAAATGTGATTGCATCCTTGGGGAGAAGCTGAAGAGACAGCACAGTGGTGTGCTGTTGGTGGGCTGGTACAGATTCTGGGATGACTGTCTGGCAAGATCTCAGTAGATAGGATGAGGCACTGGTGGCAGACCAAAGGAGATCAAGATCAGAGGCCTTGGGGGGGGGAAGCCTTCTCACTCCCTAGCCCAATCTTCCAAATGCTATTATTTTAACCTAGGTCACTCATAACCACCATTCCATAATATGGAGGGCATTTAGTGAGAAATTTCAGCTTGCCAGACCCCCGCACTTCATTCCTTTCAGCCTGTAGAAGTAACTGATAAAGTGTAAACTTGTTGTGCAACCTGGAAGCGGGGGTAGAATTGCTTGCATCTTCAGTAATACACATCACTCTACCCCTCCCTTCTAGTTCCACACAGTCTTGTGCTGCAGGGGTGTAGACAGGGATTTCAGATCTGCACACCAAGTGGACTCACTACCCCCCCCACCCCCGTAGCCAGACAATATAGAAATGTACACCAGGACGGTGTTTGTTGCCTCATTTGGCACAACAAATACAACTTTTGTATCTCATGACAGTGGTTGTTGCCATGCATGGGTAAAATACAAATGCCATGCATTGTTCCCTAAGACACCCACATACCAGCCCAGAGCCTGTAAAGTTGTATTGCCCTCGGGATGCAAAGAGCGTATTAGTGACCAGTCCTTCTAGTTTTGACTCCCATGAATAAAATTACAGAAAGGTTCAGTATTTTCTTTTTTTTTTTATTTTCATGGAAAAAGGAAGCAGTTCAGAGCCTATTTGCTACCCCCTTAAATAAAATTACGCACCATGGAGTGCTTGGAGTATGCCTGCCTACACCCATGTTGTGCTGTATCAATGATGAACAACAACTGAAAGGACGGTGCACTTCATGGTGGGGGGGGGGAGCTGACTGGGTGTAACAACTTTTAATGTATTTTACTGTGTTTTTTTATTTTTATCAACTAGGCCACTGTAGGTAATTTAGATGAGTGGAGAAGAGGTGTGACTTTGAAAATACACTCCTTGATTATCACAGAGGTTGCATGGGGGCACCAACTGTTTTTGGCCTGGAAATAGTTCATTTGTTCTACTTAAACTTCAAAGGAGCTGCTTCCCTTTCATAACCAGAAAGACATGTCTTGAAGGTAAACAGTCCAAGACAGAATGAGACAGTTCCTGCCGGGTACATCAGATGGGAGGACTATAAGACAAAAATTGCGATCTGCAAAGCCAGGGTCTGGAATACAAATCCAGTCTGGACCTGTTCTCAAGATGGGTGGTTCCCGTGGGAACAAAGAGATGGTTGAACCTGTGAAGTCAGGGGGATGTGTACGATGATGCAGTGTAGTGATCTGGCCAGCTGAAAGCATTTGTGATCTGTGTTTGGCTTTGAGAAGTCATTTATGATTTGGGACTTCAAATGAACAACATCAAGGGCTCGAGACTGCCATAACTCACTGGTTGTGGTAGGTGTCTACTTAGGATTTAGATAGACGTGTTAGGTTTGTATGTGTGTACTCTATCTTTTTCAAATATTTATGTCTATCTCTGTAGAAATACTGTATTCCCTATGGTTATAGTGTGTATTATCCCGTAGCACATGTAAACATTTTGGAGTATTAAATATTATTTTTAAACAGTTTATGTTTTCTGTGACTGAGTCATTTCAAGTATAGGTAACCAGGGTATACCGGAAAAGTCTATCCTCGAAGAGACAGGCTACAGCTACCATATAGTGTTCTCGGCTGTGGCAAAAGGAGTCAATTATTTACCCTTTTATAAGGAGCACTGTATTGTGTGTGAGTAGAGATGCAGCAAAATGAAATTCTGCCTGTGAATGAATGCAAAGTGGTCACTTCACATTATCATAACGCTATGGGAAGTGGCCATTGGAAAGTGCTCACTTCACTTTGTTATTATGACTTTGCATTGTTATTCCACCTTAACATGAACTAAGGCAGAATGACAACAATATAGGCACTTTAGGCAGCTCCCCCCCCACACATCACATGGCTTACAGTACTATAAGTCACCTGCTTTAGCCAGGCGGGAAGGAACTGAGTCATACAAGCAGTTACTTTCACTTTCTCCTTTGCGAGAGAGGAAGCATTTTGTGTAGGAGAGGAAAGTTCATGTTAACAAGTTTCTTTCTGAACAAATTCCAAAAACCCAAAAGCTTTTTTAAAAGCTAATTCTTTAGTTTTTTTGTACTGTTTTGTCAGTTTTTTTTGGTGACCGATTTCTTTGTTTTATAAGTTTTGTTTTGTGTGTGTGTGTGTGTGTGTGTGTGTGTGTACGTGTGTGTGACTGTGTTGTGTGAGTGTGTGTGAAGTCACTTGTCACGTTAAAGAGGAAGGAGTGTTTTTTGTGCGATAGACCAGGGACAGTATGTGGTCCATGGCCAGCTACTTTGGTCACCAGTCAAAGAAATCAATTAGATTCATCTGACATGACATTCCCACTGTGAACCCATGCTGCCTTGGGTCCTGTGCCTCACTGGCCTCTAGACACTCAACAGTTCTTTCCTTCAGAAGTGATTCCATCACTTTCCCTACCATAGAGGTCAAACTGACAGGTCTGTAGTTTCCTGCCTCTGTCTTGGTCCTACTTTTGTGAAGGGGAATCACATCTGCCTTCCTCCAGTCCTCAGGTACCACACCATCCTCCCATGATTTGTTAAAAAGGGTAGTCAATAGTGTCACTAGTTCTCTACTTAATTCTTTTAGAATTCTGGGGTGAATTCCATCTGGCCCCATTGCTTTGTCCACCTTCAGTTCTAGGAGTTCTTTCAGAACCCTTTCTTCTGTGAAAGGACTGGGATCACCCCCTCTCCAGAGTACTTCTGTTAATTGGATTAGGCACCTCCCCCACCTCCTCTTTTGTGAATACTGAACAGAAGTATTCATTCAGTATCCCTACTTTTCACTGTCCCTCTGCCCACCATCCATTCTATTCAGCCTCACTATCCCTCCTTTGTCTTCTATGCTCCTGATATACCTATAAAGGTTTGATCCCCTTCTTAACTGAGTTGGATATCTTTTCCTCAGTTTGGGCCTTTGCTATTCTGACTACCTCTCCGCTTCCTTCTGCCTTAACTGGTACAGTTATCTGTCCTGCTCCTTCTGTGTTTCCTTATACTTCCTAAATGCTATCTTTTTCTCCCTACCTTCACGCCACCTCTTTTGAAAACCATAGTGGCTTTTTTCTTTCATTTTGATTTGTTTATTTGCTTCACACAAAGGCTTGTTGCCTCTGTGATGGCAGTTTTGATGTTTCCCATTGTTGCTCCACCCCTCCTTCTAGCCTGTTTGCTAGTGCTTTTTCTAAGGCACTCTCCCATCTTGCCAAAGTCAGCCCTCCTGAAGTCCAGAACCCTCACTTTTGTATGGATTGACTCTGTAGCTGAGTTTATAGTGAACACACACTGTTTGGTGGTCACTTGTTCCCAAATGGCTACCACTTCTAGATCTGAGATCCTCTCACTGTCCTCATTTGAAGTACGAGGTCTAAGATTGCTCCTACGAGCAGGTTCCAAAACTAGCTGTCTGTGGCATGCCACCTGAAGGGCATTGAGAATGGCCCCTGCTTTTGGACGTGGCTGCAGCAAGGTGCTCCAGTTAACATCTGGAATATTAGGTCCCCATCAACAATATCTCCCTTTCTCTGCCATCCTAAGTATGCCTTCTATCATATCCTTGTCCATTCCCTCCCCCTGACATGGGGTCTGTATACAACCCCTGTGCGAATGTGGTGCCATTTCCAGTCTTTACGGTGACCCACAGTGCCTCCTCTCCTCCCTGTTTACTCTTTTGTTCAGTTGCTTTTATCCCTTCCCTTACATAGAGAGCTACTCCACTTCCTCTTCTCCCCTCCCTGTCTCTCCTATAGGTTGTGTACCTGGTATGTTAACATCCCAGTCATGGTTCTCTGTGTACCATGTTTCTGTGACTGCTACGATATCCAGGCATCCCTCTTCCATCAAGGCCACCAGTTCAGGGAGCTTGTTGCCCAGACTACGGCGTTGGTACTCATTGCCCTCCATTTCTTGATGGCCTTGCCCTTTTGCCCCATCCTGTCCTTATGCGTTCGTCACTTTCTCCATTTACCCTACTTCTCCCTACGACATCTCTATGTTGCTGTCTACCCCACTTAGTACCTGATTTTGGGGTCGGCTAGAATTCCCTACTCCTCCAGTGCCTCCCCCCTTGACTAGTTTAAATGCTTGCCAATGAAGCATTTAAACCTATCACCTAGGATCCTGGTTCCCCTCCTGGACAGATGCAGGCCATCACACCAGTATAGGCCTGCATCCCTCCAGGTGGACCCCCAGTCCCCAATGAAGCCATCTCCCTGAGCTCTGCACCAGTTTTTCAACCACTGATTGAATCCCATGGTGTGGAGCACCCCAGCCTCACCCATGCCATAGACAGGCAGCACCTCCGAGAAGGTTACCGTGCGTGCTATTTGTCTAAGGCCCCTCCCCATCTCCACAAATGCTTCTTGCACTGCTCTGATCCCTTTCTTAGCCAGGTCATTTGTCTCTGGGTGGACAATGACAACCAGCTCCCTCCCCTGTACAGCTGCTCCTGCGATCCTGAGTATTCGCTCCCTGTTTCCCCAAGCCATGGTGCCAGGAAGGCACTTTATCTCCCTCTCCCCTTCCTCCCCCAGTTCTACCTTCCTAACAATGGAGTCCCCCACCAGGAGTTGTTTCCTTCCCCTGTGGGGTCCCATGCCACCCTCCTGTGGGTCTCCTTTGTGGAGGTTATCAGCATCCTCCTTGGTCTCCACTGAGGGTGCCTCCATAGAAGAACCACACTTTTCCAGAATAGCATAGAAATTGTGGAAAGGTACTACTGGAGGGATGTGCCTCTGTTCCACCACCCTCACCCTCCCTGAGCCCACTGTGGTCCAACCGCTCCTCTTTCTTGGCAACCTCTGAGGCAACGGCAGTGGCCCTGGTGGTACCTGATTGGGAGAGGAGGTCCCACAAATCCTGGCCAACTCAGCCTGGAGATGAGCAACTTCTTCTCTCAGCCCAGAGAGGTGCCTGCAGATGGGACAACACCACATCCTCCAGAACATCTCCCGGAAGACTGCTGCTCCACAGCCACTGCACTGCACCTCTCCCATCATGTCTTATTTCTGGCCCCCTAACTATTGTTTGGAATACTTACTCTTTCCTCTGTTTGTTTGTTTATTTCTTTTTTTTTCTCTCCCTACTTACTTACTGCCTCTGTACCCTTTTAGCTCTTGATCTTCTTGTTCTGAGACAAGAAGTTCCTATATTTCTCAGTAGTCTCCTTACTTGCTCAGAGTCAGACCTCCAGCAGCTAGGGGAGGACGGAGAGCTACTCTTATCCTTCTAGGATGGTGAGTCTTTGGTGGATCTGTGACCATTCCCTTCCTGCTTCCAAACAGGAAGTTCCTGTTGTCAGTCAAATCCTGTGCCTATAAAAGTAGAGCTGCCTTTGGGTGGGGGATGGAAGGGGGAAGGAGCAATATAGTCCAAGTAGAAGTTTAGTTATACCAGCAGCTCCTTCCTCCTGGTACTCTGCCTGTTCTCTGGCAGAAGCCATGGATCGTACTGTAGATTAACATATCCCCTTTCTCCATACAGGAGACAGCGCGCATACCCCCTCTGGCCATGGTTGCTCACCCCCTACTGCGACTCATGTATGAAGCAGCAGAGAGGTACTGTACAATGAGGCACACACGATGACAAGAAACATCATAGAGCGTGTGTTTGGCATGCTAAAGATGCATTTAAGATACCTGGACAAGTCCGGTGGTGCCCTACAGTATAACCTGGACAAGGCCTGTGGCATATTCCTGGCCTGTTGCATACAACACAACATAGCCATCGGATGGGGAATAGCTGTCCAGGGGCTGGAGAGTGACAGTGCAGAGGACATTGAGCTACATGATGAGGGTGAGCAGCCAGTGCAAGACTGGAGGGACCCAAGATTGGCCCTGAGGGGATTGCAGCACAGGGACACCACTGTGCAGGAGCATTTCAGACCTCCAAGGAGAGTAATGCAGTCATCCGTGACACTGCAGGCATGCACACAGGCACAAGATATGTGGGACCATGGGGCACCACTCGGTGATGTACAGTGTGAACTGGTCGGCACTGCGTAACGTGCAGAGGTGTGCCCAGGTCGCATTCACACATATCCACAGGAGAGGCAACAATGCCAATGATGGACAGAGGTAGCTGTGGTGAAATGGCATGGGTCAGAGATAGACCACTGGCACAGGCCTACAGTGTTAGGCCACAGGTGCACTCATCATGCCCATGCCATTTCCACAACACCATGTCCCACAACCATGGCCCGAATGCCATCTAAATGGTATGACAATGTCACAGGGGTGTGTGGGAGGGACACTGTATTTATAGGGTGTGGACAGCACACAGTCATAGGCAATACAAGGCAGATGTTGCCCTACCATTAGTCGTGAGGCATCACGGGGAGGCCAGCAGGGCCCTGGACACCTCAGTGTGTGCACGGTGTAGCCATCATGGACACCTGAATGGCCCCACACCATGGGCACAAGTGATTCCAATGGGGCTTCGCGGGCCACAAGTGGTGAGGACTCCATTCCTGGGGGGGTTGAACCATGTGAATGAGAATGGCTACACGTTGAGGTGGGTGTTGAGAACCACAGACTGTAGCTAGGAGTGGGTGGTGGTGCAAGGGCAGAAGATGGGGTGTCAGAGGCATTGCAGACATAGCATGTTGGGGTGGGAGATCGGGTGTTGCTACACTGACATCAGTGTTGTTGCATCATGCAGACTTGACCGCATGGTAGCACATGCACAGCAGCTGTGTACGGCGCATGGGCCTCAACATGTGTGGTACGGGTGGCTAGGGTTGTGGCGGTGGCTGGGCTTCACAAGATGGTGTCACAGCACTGCCGTACATGCATTGTTGCAGGGGGAATGATCTATGTTTCCCACACAGCAAGACGCTGTTGTACATGTGCAGTAATGCACAATTGAAGCCCTATCATGCATTGCTATGGGGCATCCACCAGCAGCGTGTGGATGACCATGTGTGCCCAACTGTGCTATCGGTATGGGACAGAGGCCTGCAGAAATGTGGACTGTACTCAGCTCCTGCTGCACCTGTCCACCAGTCATGTCACGTGTCAGCTACAGCTCAAGCAACAGCCAGTGCTCCCAGAGATGGGAGGAGGAGGTTGAGCTGGCCAAGCTGGTGGCCCTGCTGGTGTCCAGGGAGGACCAACTCTTTGGGCAGGAGGAGCTGGAGGTGGCCCACTCACAAGTGTAGGTAGACATTGCCAGCCACCTCAGCAGGTGGACTGGCATCCCACAGTCCGGGGAGCAGTGCCAGCATTGCTACATGGGCCTAGGATACTGGGACAGAGCATGGCTGGACAGACTCCATGCCATGGTGTGCCAGGGCATGGTGCCATACCCAAGTATGTAATCCATGTGACTGTGTGCCAATGTGGTTGTTGTAAATGTACAGGGGTGTGGCTATGGCAGACACTGTCCAGTGTAGATGGTGGTATGCCATCCACAGTGGACATCGAATGTAGTACACTATGATGCATTATGGTCTGTTGTGGCCATCACAGTCTGAGTCCACCCCCAATAGGGTGCATGTGCACAGAAGCACAGGCCCATGTCCATACCACTGTGGGCAACACCTGCCAACAGAGTGTTGCATGGTGTCATGCATTACCCGCAATTGTGTGGCCACACAGGGTATGGTGCATGCGGTATACAGGCATGCAAAGGGTGATGTTGTACAGGCTGCACACCTGTGCAGCACACCTGTGCTTGCCATGGCCATAGCACAATGTGTGGCCACAGCATTGTGTGGCATGGCTATTGTGCTGTGCAGCATTGCATGTCTGACACTTGCCACTGTTGCCCATATGCACCCCATGCAGCCTGCCATGTGCAATGGGCCCGCAACAGGATATGGTTCATGGGTATGTGTGTCCTGGCTTGGCCGTATACCACAGTCCCCCTTCTGGGCACCATGTCCATGTGGCCGATGAATGCCAGGGGGTGCTGGCTATGTGACGTGTGCACGGCAAGGTGTGTTGTGGTGGACACCCGTAGTGCA
Organism: Neoceratodus forsteri; assembly: GCA_016271365.2. Taxonomy (NCBI): domain Eukaryota; kingdom Metazoa; phylum Chordata; order Ceratodontiformes; family Ceratodontidae; genus Neoceratodus; species Neoceratodus forsteri. Next base: position 510,478,548 of record CM028134.1, on the reverse strand, counting down.
CCACCATGGACCTGTGTGCCTGCACAAGAACACAGAGGTAGGTTGTGGAGTTTAATGCTAACATCATGTGTCCAGCTGATGTCCACAGTGTGGCCTGGACAGAGTCTAGGACCATTCACGGTTGACATTGCCAATGCATCCATGAAATCGCGGACGCTCTCGCAGACGGAGGATTTTGGCACCAGTTTCAAATCTTCAAATCTAGCAAGGACTAATGCAATATTTGTCAGCGTAGATGTGGGGATAGGTTTCTAAGCTGCTTTAACTCTGTTTTAACTTGGAAATCTAATGTTTTGCTCTCAGTGCTACCTTTAATTTAAATATGTAGAGCATGGTTAATAGCTTTAGGCTTACAATGATCCAACTAAGCTTATTTAGTGCAGTGCACCAAGCCTAGGAAAGCAACTTCTTTACATTGTTAGCAGTTGCTTTAGCTTAATTTAATACCACTGTATGGTGTAGCCCACCATTGTATGACTCAGTATACTTTTGGCTGGTTTCTACTTCCCTCTGTTGCCATATAGCATTCTTAGAAGCCACTGTCCCTCCTCCTGCAAGGACAGCCCCCCTTACCTGTAATTAACCTCCACCTTGCTCTTGTTTCTTCAGCTCTTCCCCGGAGGTCATGAGGGCACTGAAGCAGTCCTCTCTGAAATTAGGAGCTCACCACCCGACACAAGGAACTCCCAAAGCAGGTACAGCATTTTCTGGAGCCGAAATCACAGGTGCTCGCAGATAGAAGCACCCGCCAATGCTTTGTGTCAGCTACCCCACCACCCCGACCACCACACTTGGTGATTAAGCAACTTTATAGTGTGGGTCATGAGGTACGAATAAATCTATCAGTCTGTTTTCCCCCCTTGCAGTGTATCTTCTCCCTCCACTAGTGGCCGCTATTTTTGAAAACTCCCAATTATAACCAGCCCATTACTGCGCTAAAATGCTGCCTCTCTACACTGCACTAATGGCTTCTTCTCCTACCTTTACAGTTATTGCCTCCCTCCATCTACCCCAAGGAGCAGTCAGGCAATCTGACACTTAGCACCCAGTCTGCCCTGTCACCAACCTTTGCAACATCCCCTGCTGAGCCACGCCTGCAGTCAACCTACTCACATGGATTGTTGGGCCCACAATTCTGCCACCCACCTTTCATGCTTGTCTGTCAGCCCTAAACTCATCAGTCCAGTGCCCCCCCAAGGTGGCTGCCCAGCCACCACCCACAAACCTCGGTGGCCCACGCCATTTACCAAGCTCTTGGTAACTCCCTTACTCCTGAAATCAGGGGACATTGAGCCAAACCCAGGTCCTAGCTCCCCACCCACCCATCAACTCCCACAGGGCCTAAAAGTCACTCACCTTAATGTCTGCAGCCTTCTACATAAAACTGCCTTGCTGCAACCAACTGTCTTATCCCCAAGGCCTGACATCATGATCATTTTGGAAACCTGGCTAAAGCCTCACAACATGGATGCCGAAATTGCCATCCCAGGCTACTCAGTCATCCACCATGAATGCCCAGGCACAAAGAGGTGGTGGCATAGCTATGTATATCTCTACCACCCTCCAATTTTCCCCTGTCAACCTACCTTGCCCACGCAGTCCACTGACACCTTGCTGATCAAACTCTCCTCCTCCACACTATCCCCATATTCATAGCTGGATCTTTATCCCCTGATTCACCTATGCCATCAATCCTGGATTACCTAGGCACTTTGAAATCCAGCGCATCAGGGGGTGAGCTCCATATCCTCAGTGATCTTAATCTGAACTGGCTGTCCTGTGCTACCTCCAAGTTTTGCAAACAAGTGGCTGTGCTAAACCTGATCCAGCTGATCTCTGAACCCACACAGCTGAATCCCAAATCACTGAACCACACTCTACTGGATTTGGCCCTTACCTCACACCAACACTGAATAATTGCCTCAGGGCTACTACCAGACTCCCTAAGTGACCACCATATGATATACGTGGTACGCAAAATATTCTGGCCAAAGGCCCCTCCTCCCAGAACCATCCTTGCCCGGTCATTCAAATCACTGGACTTAACCTCTCTCCTAACTGACCTAGCTGTTACAGACTGGTCTTTCACACCCCAGGCCACATCCATTGATTCTGCACTGTAGTATTTCAAGACCAAGTTCTCAGCTGCCTGGGACACATACACCCCACTCAGACAGACTGCAGTGAGGGGCCCACCTGCCCTGGATCATAGCTGATATTATTACCCATACCAGAACCAGAGACCTGGCTCGGAGGTCATTTAAAGCCACTGGCTCCCCACAGCTCATGCTAAATATCTCTCCTTACACAACAGCTGCACTAGGCTAGTCTGGCAGGCAAAAGCAAATTTCTTCAAAGCCTCATTCCAAGCCAACTTAAATCACCCTGCTAAATTTTGGAAGGTGGTCAAATTGCTTCTTTCCCCACCCTCCCAACTCCCAACCCCGGTCTTAAATGTAGGCTGTATCTCTGTGACGGACCCTCTCAAAGTGGCCACAGAATTCAACTCCTTCTTCACAAAATGTACCTCAGCACTTTTGTCCTCACTCCTGCCTTACCATCAAAATGCTACTTCAGCTCCCCCCAATGCACAGGCCAATTCTCCTTCCTCCTCCTCCTCCTTCTCCTTCTGTCAGGTTACCGGCTAGAGGTTTACAATGCCTTGATTGCCCTAAACCCTGCTAAGGGCAAATGTCCTCTGGACTGGACTCAAAATGCTCTACCTGGCTGCTCCTACCATCACCACCCCACTTGTCACTCTTTTCAACCTCTTCTGCCTGTTGTCAATCCCATCAGAGTAAAAGCATGCAACCGTTATTCTGCTTCCGAAGGGTGGCGACCCCTCTGCCCCCGGTAACTACTGTCCAATTTCCCTCCTCCCCACACTGGCAAAATTCCAGGAGCACCTCATACTCACACAACATTCCTCATTTCTTGACTCCTCCTCCTTCTTTACTCCCTACCAATCTGGCTTTAGGAAGTCCCCCTCCACCGCCACTTCTCTCCTATGGCTCATAGATTCCATTCTTGCTGGGTTGAATAAAGGCCACATCACCTCTGCTATTTTTGCTGCTCAATGGTGCCTGCCTGGATAAATAAAGATTTTGATTGATTGATTGATTTTTATCAACCTGGCAAAGGCCTTTGACACTGTCTCCCATGCTGTCCTTCTTGACAAGCTCTCCCTTGCTGAACTCTCTACCAAGGCCACCAGCTGGTTCCACTCTTACTTGGTAGACAGATCCCAATCTGTCAGAATTGGAAACTCCACATCTACCTCCTCCCTCCCAGTCACCTCTGGTGTCCCCTGAGGCTCAGTCCTTGGCCTGTTATTTTTCTCCACCTTCCTAAATGACCTGCCCACTGCCTGCCCACACACATCCATCCACATGTATGCGGACGATACAGTACTGTATACATCAGGCCCCTCGACTGTTGATGTGACGACCAGACTACAGCAGGACTTCAATGAGGTTCAGCTCTGGTTTTATGCTAATCAGCTTTTTCTCAGTGCCAAGAAGATGATCTCAATGACCTTCAGCACAAGGAAGAGACTCTCTCAGCTCACCTCCTTTCCCTCTTTCCACACCCTGGATGGGACTACTTTGGAGAATTGCTCAGAATTTAGATACCTTGGGGTCTGCAGCCGTAGCACCTCGATTTTCTGTGTGCATGTCGATGCCAGCCACAAAGAGCTCCACCCAAGCTGGGTGCCCTCATTCAGAACTGTGGATGCAACCCACTGCCAGCTTACTGTACTAGTGCAGAAAATTATTCTCCTATCTTCGACTATGGGGATGTAGTCTACAGTGCCACCCCAAAGTCCACTTTAGCCAGATTGGATACCCTTTCACTCTTTCTGCCATTTTGCTCTTGACTGCCCTCCTCTACATGCCACTGCACTCTGTACTGGACTCTCAACCTTCTCTCACTCCAGGATCATAGGCAGTCCCACTGCATGAGTCTCATGTCCAAGTTCTGGTCCCATTCCTTGCCACCTTATCTCGCCTCTACCCTTACCCCCCAGTCCCCTCCACCGTACATCCTCAGACACTTCAACACCCATCTCCTGGCAGTGCCACGCATGTCCTCCTCTGCTGGCCTGGTAACCTTCAGACATAGCATGCCCTTACTGTGGAACTCCCTCCCAACTGCCATCCGGTTCATGCCCCCAACCTGGCACCTCAACCCTCTCATCAAAGAGCACTTCTCTCCACCTGTGCCTACAGCTGACATTATGCTATATGAATCGCTTGAAGTGCTAATTCCTGTACCTTGATGCATGATTGATTGTGTTGTTATCTTGCCTACTTGCTGTCCCAATATCCTGTTATTTTCTGATTGCACTGTACTTAACTCTCTATCTGTTGTATTATCATCATGATTGTATATTGCTTTTATCTGTTTAATCTGCAGTGCCCTCCTCCCAAGGTCGCACCTGGAATTGAGCAGTACCCTGCTCAGCATACTCCTGATAAAACTCTTAAATAAATAACTAAAATCAATGTCATAATCTGTGCATGATATTGGGGGCATGGTGGCATAGCCCATAGTCCTCAAGGTCCTGGACACAAAAAAGAGTACTTTGTACCCCTTTTTAAAGTGGAAAACCTGGATAGACGCTCTGCCACAGGTGCATAGACTATGATACAGTACAAGGACATGGGGTCCCAAGTAGGCTGGCCTCTCTGGGCACCTGATTCAGAGACACTGACACTCACCATCTAGGTCACTGGTATCAGAACCATTTTGACCAGAACCACTCTCACTTACAGGCTCTACTTCAACCACTTCCTGAGGGGCTAGGAGCCCCACTCTCACAGGGATGATAGTCCTGACCCCATGATGCTTCCCAGGGGGCTGAGAGGTTCAGTGCTCACCCAGGATTCAGTGCACTGAACCTGGGAGGAGATTCTGGACTGGTGCCCCCCCCATAATATAAAGAGGCCATGGAACCAGCAGGGGCAAGACCAGGGTCTCTTGGGAATGCAGCTGACTTTCTCAGAACTGAGAATAAAACACTTTGCACAGTAAGACAGTAGATGCTTTAGGCTTTTCTGGGTACCAACTTGCCCTCAACTTGCTATACAGTTGACATGGAATCAGAACATAAAAGGGCTACATATAACCATTGGCAACAAATTGCCCTGGGTGGAGATATCCAGACTAGATCAGATTACTATAAGTCACTACAGGCTGCAATTTTCAAAGACACAAAGCACATTTGCTGGAGCTGGAAGGATACTGCTTTCTTCAACTGCGAGCTGTGTGAGAAATTCTATATTGCACTTGATATCTGCAACAAACGTGCACTTTTGCTTAATTCTGTGGGAGGTGAAACTAACTACCCTTGGTAATTGCTTTTTATTCACATATTTATTTAGGGTTTAACCAAGAAGGGCTTGTAAACTCTGTTTATCTTGTTAGTAACTTCAGAAGGATTTAAATACTGCATTTGGGTAGGTCCTTGAGGTAGCTAGATTGTCTACTAGGATTTGCTGACAGTTAAACTATTTTTAAATTTCAGGTGGCTGAGCAGTTGAAAAGAAACTTGCAAACTCTGCTTATCTTGGAAGTAACCTCATAAGTGTTTAAATACTTCATTCTGGTTGTCCCTTGGGGTAGCTGGATTGACTACTAGGCTTTTGGGACTGAAACTATTTTTAAATAATTTACTGGTGCGTAGGAGTTTGTGATAGTTAAACTCTTTTTAAACAGAGTTACTGGGGTTAAGGAGTGGTCACAGAAAACCTGCAGTGTGAAACAGGAAAGATAGTCTTTCAAGCAACAGAGGGTGGTGGATTAAGGTTTCGTTTTGTTACAATTCTTAAGATTTTCAGTGCAGGAAGAGTTTAAAGCACAGCTGACTTATTTTGGGCGGACAGCTCTCAGAGCACAAACCACCAGGCCTGTTTTGGGGCTGGGAAGGTTTACCTGTGTCTGACTTGGATGTGTGGATTTTTCTCTGATTGATTAGCAGGGTATTTCTCTATCAAATTGTTGTGTAGGGCATCTTCCTGACAGGAAGGCACTCATTGCAGCAGTGGGTCAGAGCTTCTAGCTGATTGTTTTGTGAGGGCACAGTTTAGGCCCAACCCCTTCCCACCCTCACCCCACCCACCCTGGAAATAGTTCCTTTATACCTGGGGTTCTGACATCATTTCCTCAAGAGTGCAAGGTATGTCACTGTCATATCCTCTCTAGCACACTGCACTGACAATATAAGCATAAACATTGTATAATATAAATATATATTTCTACATTACAAACCAATCACACACACAGTAGTAAGGGACCTTCCCCAGGCCACACTGGACAGTAGGAAGGAACCTCCCCATCCAGGGAGCACCAGAGCCACCACCACTACCTCAGAGGTTGCAAAGAAAGCACAGCAGTTGGACCACAGTGGGCTCAGGGAGGATGAGGATGGTGAAACAGAGGCACACCCAGTCAGATGTTACACACCACAATCCATACGCCATTCTGGGGAGCATAGCTCCCTATAGATACACCCAGCAGAGGAGACTAAGGAGGCTGAGGACAACTGTCACAAGGGAGGCCCACAGGAAGGAGGCAGAGGACACCACAGGGAAAGGAAGCAGCTCCTGGTGGGGGACTCAATTATTAGGGGATAGAACTGGGGGGAGCTGGGAAAACTGAAGTAAGGTGCCTGCCTGGTGCCATGGCTTGGAGGGACAGGAAGCGCATCCTCAGGATCACGAGAACAGCTGCAAGGGAGTCTGAGCTGGATGTAATTGTCCACCTAGGGATAAATGACTTGGCTCATCATGAGGTTAGAGCAGTGCAGGAGGACATTGCAGAGTTGGGGAGGGCCTAAGACAAGTAGCAAACACAGTATCCTTCTCAGAGGTGCTGCCTGTCAAAGGCATGGGGAGGCGAGGGTAATTGGCACCATGCAGTTTAATGAATGGTTGAAAAAATGGTGGGAGCACAGGGGTTTGGCTTCATTGGGGACGGGGTTCCACCTGGAGGGACACCAGCCTATACTGGCAGGATGGTCTGCATCTGTCCAGGAAGGGAACAAGTCTTTTGAGCAATCGGTTTAAATGCTTCATTGGCAAGCTTTTAAACTAGTCAAGGGGGAGGCACTGACAAGCAGCAGAAAATCCCAGCCTCTCCTACAAAACAGGGTACTAAATGAGAAAAAGACCAAGGTAGAATGGTCAGTGGGGATGCTGCAACAGAAGGTAAGGCCATCAAAAATGGAGAGCAATGAGTACCAATGCCTGTAGTCTAGGTAACAAGCTTCCTGAATTAGTGGCCTTGATGGAGGAGGAACATCTGGATATCGTGGCAGTCACAGAAACATGGTACACACAAAACCATGACTGGGACGTAAACATACCAGGATACACTATCTACAGGAGGGACAGGGAGGGTAAAAGAGGGGAGGAGTAGTTCTTTACATAAGGGAAGGAATAAAAGCAACAGAACAAAAGGGTAAACAGGGAGGAGAAGAAGCACTGTGGGTAAATTGGAGACAGGCAATGGCACCACAATCCGCATAGGGTTAGATACAGACCTCTTCTCAGGGGAGGAAATGGACAAGGAAATGATAGAAAGTATACTTAGAATGGCAGAAAAGGGAAGATATTGCTGATGGGTGATCTGAATATGCCAGATGTTAACTGAGCGCAGTTGCAGCTGCCACTTCAAGAGTGCAGTTATTCTAGATGCCCTACAGGGGGCATGCCTTAGACAACTAGTATTGGAGCCCACTCGAGAGGGAGCAATCTTAGACCTGGTTCTCTCAAATGGAGATGGAAGAGGATCACAGATGTAGAAGTGGGTAGCCATCTGGGAACTAGCGACCATCGAACAGTATGGTTCACAATAAACACAGCAATAGAGTCAAGCCATACAAAGACAAAAGTACTGGACTTTAGGAGGGCTGACTTTTGCCAAAATGGGTGAGTGCCAAGGAATGCACTAGCAAATGGGTGGGAAGGAGGGGTGGAAGAACAATGGGGAATAATAAAAACTGCCATCACAGAGGTAACTAGTCTTTGTGTGAAGCAAATAAACAAAACAAGACGATGTAAGAAACCACTATGGTTCTCAAAGGAAGTGGCAGTGAAGGTTCAAGAGAAAAAGAAAGCATTCAGGAAGTACAAGGAATCGCAGCAGGAGCAGGACAGAGAACTGTATCAGTTAAAGCAAAAGGAGGCTGGGAAGGCAGTCAGAACAGCAAAGGCCCAAACTGAGGAAAAGATAACCAACTCAGTTAAGAAGGGGAATAAAACCTTTTATAGGTACATCAGGGAGCAAAGGAAGACCAAGGGAGGGATAGTGAGGCTTAATAAAGGGGAGGGAGGGTGAGCAGAGGGAGAATGTGAAAAGGCAGAGATACTAAACAAATATTTTTGCTCAGTATTTACAAAGGAAGAGGGGGAGGTACATAAAACAAACAGTAGTAACACTCTGGATACAGAAGTTGATACCAGCCCATTTACAGAAGAAAGGGTTCTGAAAGAACTCTTAAAACTGAAGGTGGACAAAGCAATGGGGCCTGATGGGATTCATCCCAGAATTCTAAAAGAACTAAGGTAGAACTAGTGACACCATTGACTACCCTCTTTAACAAATCATGGGAGGATGGGTGGTACCCGAGGACTGGAGGAGGGCAGATGTGATTCCCTTCACAAAAGTGGGAGCAAGGCAGAAGCAGGAAACTATAGACCTGTTAGTTTAACCTCAGTGATAGGGAAAATGATGGAATCACTTCTAAAGGAAAGAATTGTCGAGTATCTAGAGGCCAGAGGGCACAAGACCCTAGGCAGCATGGATTCACAGCGGAAGGTCATGCCAGACGAATCTGATAGATTTCTTTGACTGGGTGACCAAAGTAGTAGATCAGGGAGGGGCTGTGGACATGGCCTACCTAGACTTTAGCAAGGCATTTGACACAGTCCCACACAAAAGATTAATATATAAGTTAGCTAGCCTGGGAGTGGGTCCCAAGATGACAGCCTGGGTAAAGAATTGGCTGGAGAATAGGACACAGAGAGTAATAGTAAATGGAGTCCACTCAGAAGAAAGGAGGGTTACTAGTGGGGTACCGCAGGGTTCAGTATTAGGACCGGTCCTCTTCAATGTCTTTATAAGCGACATTGCAGAAGGACTGGAAGGAAAAGTATGTCTCTTTGCAGATGACACTAAGATCTGCAAAAGAGTTGATGCACAGGGTGGGGTGGAAAGGATGAGAAGGGACTTGGCAAGGTTAGAGGAATGGTCAAATGTATGGCAGCTTAGATTCAATGCTAAGAAGTGCAAGGTAATGCACCTGGGAAACAAAAACCCAGGGGAAGAGTACACAATGGGGGTGAGATATCAACAACAACAAAAATGGAAAGGGACCTGGGGTAGTCATATCAGATGACCTAAAGGTGGGCAAGCAAAGTGAGAAGGCAGCAAGGAGGGCTGGGGATACTGGGATGCATAGGGAGAGGCATCACCAGTAGAAAACAGGAAGTTATTATCCCTCTGTATAGACAGCTGGTGAGACCCCATCTGGAGTACTGTGTGCAGTTCTGGAGACCCAATCTCCACAAAGACATAGACAGGATGGAAGCTGTCCAGAGGAGGGCAACTAAAATGGTGCAGGGTCTGCACCGGAAGACATATGAAGAGAGACTTAAGGAGCTTAATATGTATAGCCTCGAGGAAAGGAAGGAGGGGGACATGATAGAAACTTTCAAGTACCTCAAGGGAATCAACAAAGTCCAAGAGGGTAGCATCTTTCAAAAAAAGAGGTGTGCAAGAACAAGAGGGCACAATTTGAAGATAGAGGTGGGGTGGCTCAGAGGTAATTTAAGGAAGTATTTTTCACAGAGGGTTGTGGATGCATGGAATGGCTTCGGAGGAGGTTGTGGAGTCAAAATCAGTGGTGGAATTCAAGCATGCATGGGATAGTCATAAGGCAATTCTGGGGTGGGGTAGAAAGAAGTAGGCTGCTGGTTAACTAGGATCTGCAGCTTATCCAGTAGGTAGGGAAATGGGCAGACTGGGTGGCCAAGCGGTCCTTATCTGCCACAAATTCTATGTTTCTATGTTTCTATGTTTCTATGCCATGTACGGAAGTCACAACAGATAAGGCAGTTTTAACTTCCATGATGCTCCCCAGTTTGTAGATTCCTCAGGCCTGGTTGAAAACCAGTGGATGAGGTGCAACTCTTACCCAGAATCAGTGCACTTTGCCTGGGAAGACCTGCTGGCATGTCCCCAAAAATTCAGGGCCTGCTTTAACCACTTCCTTGGATCTAGCAGCCCCAAACTTACAGGGCGATGTCCTTGTCTTCCCTTACTCTACCCCAGGTAGAGATACCCATTGGTGTAGTTGTTACCAGGGGCCCAAAGTATAACTCTTTACACAGGTCCAGTGTACTCAGCCTGGGAGATCTCCTGTTTCTCCCCTAAAGTTTCCACGGCCTCCTTAACCACTTCCCTTGAGAATAGCAGCCCAAACTCACAGCGGTAATGACTCTTAACTCCCTGATGTTCCCCTAGAGAAGATACTTCCACAGGATTAGTTGTTACATAGAAGCCCAAAGCAGATACCTTACCCAGCCCCAGTGCACTTAGCCTGGGGATACCTCCTGGCTTCTTCCCCTAAAACTTCCAGGGCCTGCTTTAAACACTTCCCTTGGGCCTAGCAGCCCCAACCTCACAGGGGTAAAGGTAGTCATCTCCCTGATGCTCCGCCAGGGTGGAGACTTCCACAGGCTTAGTTATTACCAAGGGGCCCAAAGCATATACCATACCCAGGCCAGTGCTCTCAGTCTGGGGAGACCTGCAGCTCTCACTCACTCAAACTTCCAGGGCCTGCTTTAAATACTTCCCTTGGGCCTAGCAGCCCCAAACTCACCGGGGGTAATTACATGCAAATCCCTGATGCTCCCCCAGGGTAAAGACTTCCACAGGCTTAGTTGTTACCCAGGGGCCCAAAATATATACCTTATCCAGGCCCAGTGCTCTCAGCCTGGGGATACCTGCTACCCACATTTCCTCGAACTTCCAGGGCCTGGTTTAAACAATTCCTATGGGCCTAACAGCCTTAAACTCACAGGGGTAATGGTCCTCACCTTCCAGATGCAGCCCCCAAGGGTAGAAACTTCCACAGGCTTAGTTGTTATCCAGGGGCCCAAAGAATATACCTTACCCAGTCCCAGCACACTCAGCCGGGGAGACCTCCCTCTAAAACTTCCACGGCCTGCTTTAAAACACTTCCCTTAGGCCTACAGCCCCAAGCTCACAGGGGTAATGGCCCTCACTTCCTGGTGCTCCCGGGTAGAGACTTCCACAGACTTAATTGGTACCCAGGCCCAAAGCATATACCTTACCCAGGCCCAGTACTCTCAGCCTGAGGAGACCTGCTACCCACACTCCCTCAAACTTCCAGGGCCTGCTTTAAAAAATTCCCTAGGGCCTAGCAGCTCCAATCTCACAGGTCACTTCACTACCAGTCTAGCACTACTTGTTAAGCACTTTGGGATACTCTGTGTATGAAAAGCACTATATAAATGCTGATTCTTCTTCTTCTGCTCTCACCTCCCAGATGCTTTCCTTAAGGTAGAGACTTCCACAAGCTTAGTCAGGGAGACCTGCTGGATTCTTCCCCTAAAACTTCCAAGGCCTGCTTTTACCACTTCCCTTTGGTGTACCAGCCCCCAACTCACAGGAGTAATGGCCCTCACCTCCCAGATGCTTTCCCCAGGGTACAGACTTCCACAGGCTTAGTTGTTACCCAGGATCCCAAGGCATATGCCTTACCCAGTCCCAGTGCACTCAGCCTGGGGAGACCTGCTACTCTCACTCCCTCAAACTTCCAGGCCCAGCTTCATGTTCTCCAGCACCACTGATATTGTGTCCCTCTTTTGCAGATGCCTCTCTGGGGACAACAAGCAAGTCAGTGAGACCCTGGCATCCCTGCACAAACTACCAAGGCACCTCCGGGAGGCACAACACATGACACCAAGAAAGGCATGATACTATGGGAGGCAGTCACTACTGACAAAGCCTCCAGTGAGTAACCACTTTTACAAATGCCAGCAGTCGGATTGTTTTGCCATTGTATGAGATCTAAGCACTTTTGCAAGGTACATACATGTACTCTGACCAGCTTTAAAGCCCAACCAAATATGAGAGACCCCCAGACTGAATATTCTCCATCTCTGGTTTTGCCACATAGTCAATCACCTAGCCAGCCTACAGAGTCAGAGTTGGAGAGTCCTCAGCTGCTGAATCTCTACAGATATTGGCTCAAGACCTTGGAAGGAGGGAGGAAAGAAGGACCAAGAAGCAGCAACTGCTCACTAGCAGATGCTGACCCACCTGTGGAATGCCATTGACCCAGCCCTTTCACTCATGTCCCTGTTGGGTTCCAGGGCTTCATAAGAGACACTTGTATTCCAGAGGCCGAAGCCTCAGATCTCAAGCCAGGCACTATCAAGTGTTAAAGGGGCACTGTCAGCTTTTCACTCGCATTGTTCAGTAATTCCAAACAGTGTACTTGTTGGCACATGCCAATGAAATGTGCACCTTAGAATGCCCCATAGAACTAAAAAGTATACAGCCCTACCTGTTTTTGTAATATTTAATGAAATTCCTTTGAGCGTCCTGCTTTAATTGACCGCCACCGGGAAGGAAGGCGGATATGGGAACGTGCATCATGAACGTGCACAGACCTGAAGTGTGGTTTTACAGCATGTGTACTCTAAAAACACATTGCCTCTGTAATTTGTACTAAAAGGAACTGCTCCCAGAGCTTAAAAACACAAACCGAGCACCACAAGGCTTACAGTTTACAGTTTTAAACTGCAGCCAAAATCCCGCCCAACAATTCCCTTGGGCCTAGCAACCCTAAACTCACAGGGGTGATGGCCCTGACTTCCATGATGCTCCCCCCAGGGTAGAGAATTCCACAGGCTTAGTTGTTACCCAGGGGCCCAAAGCATATGTCTTACTCAGGACTCAGTGATCTCAGCCTGGGGAGACCTGATACCCTCACCCCCTTAAACTTCCAGGCCCAGCTTCATCCATTTTCCTCAGGGCTAGGAGTCTCAAATTCACAGAGATGAAGGGTCTGACACCCTCCTGGTGGAAACTTCTATAGGCCTGGTCGTCTCCCAGGGGCCCAACGTTTCTTTCTTTCTTTCCTTTCCTCCTTTCCCTTCCCTTCCTTCCCTCCCTCCCTCCCTTCTTTCTTTCTTTCTTTCTTTCTTTCTTTCTTTCTTTCTTTCTTTTCACAGCATTCACCTGGAGGGGAGACACTCTCACATCACACATGAACCACTGAGCCACAACAGCAGATGCAACTATCCCTGATGGCCGCAAAGAGGTGAGCATCAGAGGTGAGCTGACAATATGCCAGTTGACCACAAAGGCCCCATGCACCACCAACAGCCCACATGCAGGTGCTCTATCGCAGACTCTGGAGAGCAGCTCAATCAGCATGGATGAACCAGGAAAGCATCATCTTTTCACCAAGTACTGTACCTGCACTGCAACAAGAACAAGAAGCTGATGTGGGCCAGGACATCCCGCCGTAAAAGCCAAGAGATGATGGGGACACATGCTCCACCTAGAAGCTCCACACATTGCCAACAATCCTTTACTGAACAGCAGCAACAGGCAATCAAATCGGCATTTGCAAGACACGTTACACAAGGCGGATCAAGACAACTGATGTTAAGCGCATGCTATAGACTGACATGGCTCTCCTGGGTGCCTTCCCCTTGTCCAGCCAAACCGAAGACTTGTCAAGGAATGTAATGCAAACAGTATGGACTTTGATTCATAGTTATGCCAAAAAGAAATCCTGCCAATGATTTGATCAGTATTGCACTTTGAAAATAGAGTGTTGAAATGATTAAATCTGCCAGGCTTCTAATTTCTAGTGGCCCCTACTACACTGCACTTCCCACAAAAGCTCAGAGTCTTGGGTGAATTGCCTGCTGGGGATGCCCCCAACAGATGCTGCATACATCATGAGACCCATATACTTAGGACACCCATTCCATTGTCCTGCCCAGGGCAGAGCATTGCTGCCCACACAAATCCACATGGGAGGCCCCTGAAAGTCCCCAAACTCCCAAAAAGGTAGGATCACCATTATGTATGCCCAGGATATGGTGCCCATCATGAGGAGCAGCCATATCAGGAATCATGGGGTAGGCCATGTGCCACATGCTATATCCCATTGCTGCTAGATGTGCACTGTGCTGGGACCACTTACACACCTGCACATGGTTGTGTGGATGTTGGGGTTATGGGGGTTCTGCCTGACCCATCGTGGTCTGTGGCATACAGTTTGAGCATGCACATGTGATGCCTGCAATGCACACATGTGGTGGCAATGGTGTGCTGTTGGCTGGTTCTGTGCCACTGACCGTCCCAGTGGACTCTGCAATGTCCCAAGTGTCTGGACACAGTCACAGACCACCTACACCCCCTACTCAGTCTACGTCACGTGGCCATGGACAGGTGGCGCCCAGTGCTGCATGTTCCCCAGTTGTGTGGTCACTGGAAGGTGTGTGCCCCAGCACCACTCATCATACCCCCTGTGCTGTGCGACATAAGATTGCATCACGCTGCCGACATCCAGTGGTCATCATACCCCCCATCACCCTTGCTTACCACATGTCACATATTGCTCCAGTGCTGTGCCCTCATACTATGCCACTGTGGTGCAATCTGGTTGCGGTATGGAACAGTGATGTGCCCCGTTCCACTACTGCAGGGTATTGTTATTGTCATGGCTGTCCCCTGTGTGCAGGGTGGGGCATATCCCTGCCCAGTACAGACTTGTGGCATGCACATGGCTGTCATGGGCAGCCATGGTGGTCTGCAGGTGGTGTCCCCACACATCGATGGCCCTGTGTTGCATCCACTGCTGTACATGGCTGTGTGATGTCATTGTTCAGTGTTCCCCACTGGCTATTGCCAGCCATCCATTCCTATTGACCCACACCACTGTGTCACTCTGTGACTTGTGTGTGTAGCACAGCTGTGTGTGTGACACTTCATTGGCCCCCCCTCGGCGACACCGCACATGCAGCCATCTGTGTACATGCCGCCATTCATTGTGCAGGGTGTGGGCAGTGTCTGACTGGCCCACTCTGCTGCCTGGTTATAACCTTGTGTGCCCCCTCCATTGGGTACCTGGCCAACACATTGCCCTGTGAATGTGTGTTGTTCTGATCCTTTTACCGCACATCCTATTGTGTATGTGGGGTCCTGGCAGTATATGTGTGTTGCTGGCGCAGTGCTAGAGTGTCACATTGTTGTTACATACATTTCTGTGTGTATCCTCCTGAGCCATCAACCACTGTTGTACATGGTGGGCCCCCCCTGTACTCCAGTATGGTCTTGGGTGTTGTATTGCCATGCAGCCATGCCCACTGGCACAGTGTGTGGCCTTTGCATTGCCCACATCCATCCACAGTGTAGCAGCTTGTGGTGGAACCCTGCATGCTGGCTGTGACTGGTGATGGATGTCAGCCACTTGGCTCCCCCTCTGTGGTGGTGTCATGGACATGCATCTTGTTCACATATGAGTCCCTCTGCATCATGCAGTCTGTGCATGGGTGTTGCCCTGTGTTGCAAACACATGGTCCAATTGAGGGTGGTCTGTGGGTTTGGCTTGCTTCCATAGCACCTCAGAGATGGTGTTTGGGTACATATCCATGCCCACGTCCATTGCTGTGGCCCTTCCACTGTGCCTCATGGGTCATGTCCCTATCCAATGCATATCCACTGGATGTATGCAGGGCTTCTCTCCCATGTCTGTGCAACATCCACCAATGGTCTGCTGGCAAGTTGTTGCTGATGTCCAATCCTGTATGGCCATCTGTGTGACTGTGCCCATGCCCGTATGTCTCTAGGTGTTGTGCTGGGGAGTAGGGGTGTCGATAGGTCCATACCTGGGTGCACGCTGACTGCCATTCATCCTTACCTACATGTGAGGCACACTGTGGCCAGTATCATACATCTGTGTAGTGCCTCTGGTACACCTGTGCCAGTGGTTGGCAACCTGTGGCCATCTCACACATGCCTCTGTGTCTGGATGGTGTGCTGTGGCAGGGGCCACTGTATATCCATCACACGGCCATGTGGCACACATCCACATTGCCCTATGCCATGGCATCCACTGCCATTGTCTGTTGCCACGCCCGCATCCCATGTGGTATGCTCTCGATACATGTACCATGGCACAACAGCTGTCACTGTTGCAGGTGGAACTGTGGCTGGGCCTGTGAATGGCACCTCACGTATGCACAGCTGCACATCACCATCATTGATGGGGGGGGGCATGGTTTTCTGTCCAGGCATTACGGACCATTGGCACCGAAGCTGTGTTTTGTTTGTCTGTTTCCTCCCATCGGATGTGTCCAGCTACCACGGATGGGTGACCATGTGAGGAGGCACCAGGGATGTCTGTACTGCAGGAAAGCCACATCACAGACACAGGAGCTCCTATGAAGGATACTGGAACAGCTGGGGGATGTGCTGTGGTCTATCTGCACTGTACGGCAGACTGTGTCCTCTGTACATGTTCACATGGGTGGACCCTCTGTTAGGCAGGCATGTAGTGTGCCCCTGTGGCCCTACTAATTGCCCCATGGCCCTTCCCACCCACACTCCCATCCAGGCCCCTTACATAGTTGCGCCCCTACCTTCTTGTTCTCTCTTTCCGGTTTCTTGTGTATATACAGTACCTGTACATAGTTTTATTCATATTATTGTCCTTGTTTGTTCATTGTTCTGTTTTCTGATTGTTCATTTTGGTTGCATTCTGTTTGTTTCCATAATGTTACACTTTTTCTAACGATTGTTAAAGAGCTGCTGACGCCGTTAGGAAAACTTTAAAAAACATAATGTTCAGACACATTTCAGCTGTTATTTCATATAGCTTCTATATACTTCTATAGATTTCTCCTCTTCATTATTTATTACTGAAGAAATTCCAGCAAGTACAAGATCTGTATCCCAGAGAGTTCATCTGCCTTTATAATTTATTCCCTGCTTGAAATTATAATGCTCTATTGCGACATCAGTCTGTTGCCATGAAAATAACTGTACTGTCACAAGCAGAGTATTATGATATCAGGTTGGGAAGAAGCAATAGAGCTGATGAGCCCTGAAGGAACAGCAGTCCTGTCTTCATGATTATGATCTCAGTAATAAATAATGGGGATAAGAAATATAAGGTTAATGAGAAATTTAAAGCTACTTTGCGTTCAAATATTATGTTTTCCAAAGTTCTTCTTAAGGCGTCAGTGGCTCTTTAAATATATTTACTCTTTCACATGGCTGTGTGCAGTGTGTTCTTCCTTTGGGATTGTTGCCCTGTGTATGGCACATGGGCCACACATCCATGTGTCCACTGGTACACAGGTGGGTACAGGCCGTCACCTCCCCGACCACTTCCTTTCCCCGGGAGGAGGCCCACACTATGTGTGTCCCTGTGTTCCATTGCACAGGTTGCATGGGGTTCCTGTGGCATGTCCGTCTTTGTGTTCCATCCCGTTGGTTCCCTGTGGTGGCACTGTGCTCTTCTGTGGTGGTGGCATTGGCTGCAGCTTGTAACCCTGTGTGCCCATGTGGCTGTGTCCTGCACTGTCAGCGGACATATGTCCCTGTCAGTGTTGGGCCCCATGTGTGTGTGATTCTGCTACATGACATTGTGGTGGTGTGCTGGTGGCACACTGGGCCAGTCTTCTCACAGGCATGTCTGTGGCAGTGTCACTCTGCTTTGGCTATTGGCCCTTTCCATTTGGTCATGGACATTGCTGTGGTCCCCTGTCTGTGGCTGTGTGTGTTGGACATTGCCAGTGTGCTTTGTTTTCCACATGCCTGGCAAATGTCAGTATGGTGCACTGTGTTGGGCACTCACTGGCCCTGTATTGTGGCCTTGGAGCACTGTGGTATGCCACTGTGCTTCCCTTTCCCTTAGGCTGCTGCTCTGTTGTACTACCACCCATCTCACATGCACCCATGCATTGTGCTCCTTGTACTGTTAGTGCATCAGTCCCTGCCTTTTGTGTGTTGTTCCCCATATTCAAATGTACCCTGCTGCACCACACATCTTCTGTCGCGCATGTTTGGGATATTCAGCCAGACATGCATAATCGTGCTTTATGGCACATCTTCTGAATATCCCATTGTTTTGTGCTGCTGCATTTTAGGTACGCAGTACATTCACTTCCGCGATGCAGCCTGACACTTTTTAATATGGGGCCCACAGATCCTAATAGCAGAAGGGGCACTGACTGTTTCACTTCACAAACAGTTGGCATGCATGTCAATGATGGAAAAAATTGAAACTACCATTCTGCTGAAAAACATGACACTTGGGCTGTCTACAAATGTACTTGTTGCTGAGCTGAAAGGAGAAGTGAAACAGATTATTACCTCCGTGTTTGGATTACCTGACCCATTGATACATGAGTCTGTGTTTCGCCTTCAGTGCAGAACTGTTAAAGAGCACTCTGAGGCAATATTTGTCATCTATACGTTTTCTTCATTAGATGAAAGGAATTACATTTTGCAGCAAGTCAGGAAAAAATTAGGCTTTATGTATAAAGGGCAGAAACTTCATTTATATCCAAACTTTGTCTGACTACTCAACACTGTAGAAAACGTTTCCTAGTCATTAGGTCTGACTTTATTCAGGCTGAGGTTCCTGCTATTTTGCAATCTACTGCTAAAATTTTATGTCAAGGGAAAGATCATTATTTCTTTGCTGTGGATGCTGCTTGGGAATTTTATGAAAACTATGTTGCCCTTCAGCTGATCTGGGGTCAGCTCAGGAGGATGAAGAGGAAGACAATACCAAATGTACGCCTATGGCATGATGAAGTTTTCATCTGAACTCTGTGTCTTGAGCATAATACCTTTTTCTTTTCTTTTTATGTTTATTGAAGTTCTTAGATCCCCAGAGCATATACAATACTATGATTGGTCTGAGGGAGTTTTTTGGGGGAGGGGGCTGAAATTATATTCTTATGATGAATTACTGCTGTGGGAGAAATAACATGGAGCATAACACTTTATTTTTGTTAAACTGTAAATATGCAGTTGCCCTCAGTGATATATTTACCAAGTGAAGATGATTTTAATCCTCCAAATTAAGAAAAGTATTTTCTTTGTTAATTATGTATGGTAAATTTTATTTATGTGAAGGCAACATTATGTTAATTCTGTGATGTATGTAACAATATCTCCCTGTATAAAAGCAAAGTATAATAAAGACTTCAGGGTAAACCATGAGGTGATCAAAAGATTTTAGTAGCCAATAAATCTGTCATTTAAACCAGAGGGCTGCTGGGAGCGTAAGTTGATGATAAGCTTGGTTTCTGTGTTTTTTTCTTTGGTCAGCATCCCTCAAACCCTGCTGAAAGACACAAAGAGAAAGATCATTGACATTATGGTCTCTGAAGGTAAAATGGGACACAGTGGGATTATCAGCGTCTGCATTTCTGACTACCCTTTACTATCCCCTGAATTGTTCAGATAGGTGTTTGCCAGTCTCTCTGATGTAGATACTGTCGCTGCACATTTCCTGCAAAGATTACAATATATCACATTGTTGGAAATGCATGAGAACTCCTTGGTGATGTGAAAAACACCTGTGGGACCTTTGATTTCAGTGGCACTGGAAAACAATTTTCTAGATGAAACATCAGGTTCTATTACAACCCTTAGTACATGGGAGGATGGAATTATTAAGTGTGTGGAGGTTGCTACATACCAGGAGATTCCAAAGGTTGGGTGGTTTCCTGCAGAAGGCAGTGTGTGACTCTGTAAAGGAGGTTTCAATATTAGGGTCAGTTTGCAGCATAGGAAAGTTCACTGTGATAGCTTCTGAAGAGAAAGGGTCTTGGAATGGATGGGAAGAACCAGTGAAATATGTTAATGTTGCTTCATGAGAGTAACTCTCCTAGGAGGGTCAACATTATGGGGCATATTGCTGACTCGGGTGAGTGCTCGCTCCACTATGCTTTCTGTGTAACCCTTGTTAATAAAAAATGGTGATTTGTTTTAGCCTGCTTGTCAAAAATCATCATCTTCACTGCATAGCCTGTGAAGTCTAAGAAAATGTAAGTATGACAAACCATTCCTAACATGTTTGGGATGGAAGGAGCTGTGGAGGAGAAAGCTGTGTGAGTCAGCAGGACTGTAATACATTGATGTTTTCAGACCAGTCTTCTGCATCAACAATTGGATATCTAGAAAAGGTGGTGTGGAGAAGGATACTTTAGCAGTATACTGAGGGAAGGATGGTACATGGTAAACCAATCCAAGAAAATATGAAGGGTTTCCCTGGAGCTGGAGGTGGTCCCCACACAATCTATGTAGCATCTGTAAAGGCCAGGCACACTCCCTGTAAAGGAGAGACAGAATTGTTCCACAACCCAACCAACAAGCACATTGGCAAAGCTGGGATACATCTCGGTACCTGTGGCAGTGTTACATCACATTCCTTTGCATACCGTATTCTATGATGCCCAAACCAAATGATATATGGTGTCAGAGTGAGATACCTGGTGTACGTTCAGGTATCAAGGGAATGTGCCATGTGGTGCCAGCATTGGTGCTCAGAAGAGCAATTAGAATAAAGGTGCATACAGAGACATGGGAGGCATGCTCTTACTTTGGAGAGAGGCTGTAAGTTATTGAGTCAGCCAAGAAAAGGTGGTTGGCAGAGTCAAGCTGGCAGGTGTGTTGCCGTACAAGATGGATGGCAAAAAGAACAGATCAACTTTCTGAAGTGGATGTCTATTGTTGAGAACACAACTGAGTCTTTAGCAGGACTGCCTAAGCATCTGATTAATAGACGTTATTAGGTCATAAGGCAAAGTGTGATGTCCAGTGGCAGAAGGGGCAGCAACAATTGAACTGGAGATGGGACGAACTCTTGAATTCCTGTGAAAAGTGACAATGCACATTTTAAGGTGCATACTGCAGCCAGTAAATGACCATGGCAGGGAAATGGAGGTTGCTATCATTAGGTGTACCATAAAGTTTTCCAGTGGTGTCATGGGCTAATGATGTACAGAGTCTTGTAATCCTTACATATTCCTGTCAAGAATAAGTGCATTGAGTCAGTCTCCTTGATATGGGTCGTGTTTAAGGAGAAGGCAGTCTGGAAGAGGTGCTGGACAGAGATGATGTTAACTGAGCTGTAGAAACTTGAGAGAACTAAGGTAAAGTTGCCTGCACTGTTGGAGCAAGAACAGAAATAGGAACAGAGCCTTCACTGTTTACTTTTTAAGGACTTGGGTCAAATGCCCAGGGGCATATAGTTTAGAGGAGGTAATTTTGTAGGAGACAGCAGAGAAAAGGTCTACCTAAAAGCACAAGAAAATGATTCTGTTTCACAAGAAGAGGACCCATGGGTTAATGAGGCGCTGGGAAAGCTGCTAGTAAGAAAATAAGAAAACGGTATGCCTATATCCAAACAGTTACATAGAAACTTAGAAACATAGACTTTGACAGCCATAAGGGCCACTTGGCCCACCTAGTCTGTCCATTTCCCTGTCTATTGGATAAGCTGCAGATTCTAATTAACCAACAGCCTACTTCCTCTGACCCTCCCCACTATAATTGTCTTATGTCTGTCCCATGCATTCTTGAATTCCCCATCTGTTTTTGACCCCACAACCTCCTCAGGAAGGTAGTTCCATGCATCCACCACCCTCTTTATGAAAAAATACTCCCTCGTGTTGCCCCTGAGCCGTCTCCCCTCTATCTTCAAATTGTGCCCCCTTGTTCTTGCACATCTCTTCTACTGAAATATGCTCCCCTCTTGGACTTTGTTGATTCCCTTGAGGTACTTGAATGTTTTTATCATGTACCCCCCTTCCTCCTTTCCTCAAGGGTATAAATATTAAGCTCTTTTAGTCTCTCTCTTTGTATGGCTTCTGTTGCAGACCCTGCACCATTTTAGTTGCCCTCCTCTGGACTGCCTCCATCCTGTCTATGTCCTTGCTGAGATGGGGTCTCCAGAACTGCATGCAGTACTCCAGATGGGGTCTCACCAACTGTTTGTACAGAGGGATAACAACTTCCTGTTTTCTACTGGTGATGCCTCTCCCTACGCATCCCAGTATCCCCCTAGTCCTCCGTACTGCCTTCTCACATTGCTTACCTACCTTAAGGTCTTCTGATATGACTACCCCCGGGTCCCTTTCCATTTTTGTTGTTAGTACCTCTCCCCCATTATGTACTCTTCCCTAGTGTGTGTTTCCCAGGTGCATTACTTTGCACTTCTTTGCACTGAATCTAAGCTGCCATACTTTTGACCATTCCTCCAACCTTGACAAGTCCCTTCTCATCATTTCCACACCCCCTTTGTATATCAACCCTGTTGCAGATCTTTGTGTCATCTGCAAAAAGGCATACTTTTCCTTCCAGCCCTTCCACAATGTCTCCTATAAAGACATTAAAGATGACCGGTCCCAGTACTGAACCCTGCGGTACCCTACTAGTAGCCACCCTTTCTTCAGAGTGTACTCCATTTACTATTATCCTGTGTGTCCTGTTGTCCAGTCAGTTTGTTAACCAGGCTACCACCCTAGGACCCACTCCCAGGCTGGCTAACTTGTTTATTAATCTTTTGTGTGGGACTGTGTGAAATGCCTTGCTAAAGTCTAGGTAGGCCATATCCACAGCCCTTCCCTGGTCTACTACTTTGGTTACCCAGTCAAAGAAATCTATTAGCTTCATCTGACATGATCTTCCCGCTGGAATCCATGCTGCCTTGGGTCCTGTGCTCGTTGGCCTCTAGGTACTCAACAGTTCTTTCTTTTAGAAGTGATTCTATCATTTTCCCTACCACTGAGATCAAACTAACAGGTCTTTAGTTTCCTGCCTCTGTCTTGTTTCCACTTATGTGAAGGGAATCACATCTGCCCTCCTCCAGTCCTCTGATACCACGCCATTCTCCATGATTTGTTAAAAGCATAGTCAGTGGTGGTCTCCCTTAGTTCTTTTAGATTCTGGGTGAATCCCATCAGGCCCCATTGCTTTGTTCACCTGAGTTTTAAGAGTTCTTTCAGGACCCTTTCTTCTGTGAATGGACTGGTATTGACCCTCCCCAGTTCAGAGTGCTTCTACTGTTTAGTTTAGGTACCTCCTTCTTCTTTTGTGAATACTGAGCAAAAGTATTCATTCAGTATCTCTGCCTTTTCACTGTCACCCTCTTCCCACCTCACCTTCCCTTTATTAAGCCTCACTAGCCCTTCCTTGGTCTCCTTCGCCCTGATGTACCTATAAAAGGCTTTATCCCCCTTCTTTACTCAGTTGGCTATCTTTTCCTCAATTTGGGCCTTCACTATTCTGATTGCCTTCCCCGCTTCCTTCTGCTTTAACTGATATAGTTCTCTGTTCTGCTCCTTCTGTGATTCATTACATAGAAACATTGACTTTGACGGCAGATAAGGACCGCTTGGCCCATCTAGTCTGCCCATTTCCCTACCTACAGGATAGGCCACAGATCCTAGTTAACCAACAGCCTATTTCTTCCTACCCACCACAAGAATTGCCTTATGTCTGTCCCATGCATTCTTGAATTCTCCCACAGTTTTAGACCCTACAACCTCCTCAGGAAGGCTGTTCCATGCATCCACTACCCTCTCTGTGAAATAATACTTCCTCACATTGCCCCTGAACTGCCCCCCCATCTTTAAATTGTGTCCCCTTGTTCTTGCACGTCTCTTTTTCTGAAAGATGCTACCCTCTTGGACTTTGTTGATTCCACTGAGGTACTTAAAAGTTTCTATCATGTCCCCCCTCTCCCTTCTTTCTTTCCTCAAGAATTATACTTCCTGAATGCTATATTTTTCTCCCTAACCTTCCCCGCCACCTCTTTTGAGATCCAAAATGTTTTTTTTACTTTGTTTTGTTTTGTTTATTTGCGTCACACAAAAGCTTGTTGCATCTGTGATGGCAGTTTTGATTTTTCCCTATTGTTCTTCCACCCCTCCTTCCTGCCAATTTGCTAGTGCATTCCTTAGGCACTCACTCATTTTGCCAAAGTCAGCCCTCCTAAAATCCAGTACCTTTGCTTTTGCATGGCTTGACTCTACTTACAGCTGTGTTTATCATGCATACCGGGTCATAATGTTGTATGCATAATAGTGCACGACATTATGCCGAATCCCGGACCTGTGAGATCTCCGTGTTGGACCCCCGAGTTAGAATCCTTAGTGGGGGTCCAGGGGCCACAGCCCGTAATGGGGTGGAGCCCCCACAGATGAAAAGATACAGGTGAAGCGCGAAATGTGTGTCACATTTGACATTCTGCCGTATGTGGTTTTGACCTCAGTCCTTTATCATGAACCACACTGTTTGGTGGTCACTTGTTCCCAGATGGCAATACACTTCTAAATCTGTGATCCTCACTCCATTCCCATTTGAGAGTACTGATTCTAAGATTGCTCCCTCCTGAGTGGGATCCAACACTAGCTGTCTGAGGCATGCCCTGCAGGGCATCGAGAATGATCCTGCTCTTGGATGTTGCTGCAGCAAATGTGCTCCAATTAACATCTGACATATTCAGGTCCCCATCAACAATATCTCTCTTTACTGCCATTTTAAGTATGCCTTCTATCATTTCCTTATCCATTTCCTCCCCCTGAGACGGGGGTCAGTATACAACCCCCGTGAAGATTGTGGTGCCATTTCCTGTCTCCAAAGTGACCCACAGTGCCTCCTCTCCTCCCTATTTACCCTTTAGTTTCATTGCTTTGATCCCTTCTCTTTATGTAGAGAGCTCCTCCTCCTCCTCTTTTACCCTCCCTGTCCCTCCTGTAGGTTGTGTACCCTGGTATGTTGACATCCCAGTCAACAGTATAATGGACAGTGTTCCTGCCCATTATAGGAGCTAGATCATTCTAAACCGTTCTGTGTTATAGAGGTGGGTTTTATGTGAAGGTGGCACATTAAATCCAGACTAAATGAAGGAAAAAAACAGCTGATTGTGCCAAAGCTATGTCACCTGGAAGTACATTTTGACCATAATAAAGGGCAGCTAAGGTACCAGGGAATTCTGGAAAGGTTGCTGACCTGATAATACTGGCTATGTGTATGCAAACACGTGAAATGTTTCTTTAACCTGACCTGTTTGCCATGTGGAGGTGGACACTGGAACCCGGTTAGTAATTCGTCGTTATAACTCACGAGTTATAACGGTGAACTTGCTCTGGGTTTCTGATGCTCCACACTTGCGCCTGCTTCCACGCTGTCTGCTAATCATGGCACAGGACAGCCACTGCGACTTCAGCACTACGCTGTGCCCTGGACTCTACACTGCCACGAGTCAGCGGTAAGTAATTTTTTTTGGAAAAAAGAAACTCACCTACTTGCCTCCTGTGCTAAATTTAAAAAAAAAAAAAAGTTTGGGGACCTGCTCCGTTGGAGCACTGACCGCTCTTCCTCCATGCTGGACTTGCTTCCTCCACACCAAGTACCACAGTTTTATTTTATATAATTGCTGTGGTGAGAAAACACTCCCCAGCAATTATATAAAATAAAACACGGGGTTGTGTATTTAACTTGAGTTTTTACACACACCCCTCAGTGTTGGATGCTTAAATAAACCCTCGAGCTCGCCTCGGGTTTATGTAGCATCCAACACCTTGGGTGTAAACTGCGAACACACACAACGCCTTTGCATTATTCTATATGTTATGCAGCCGAATGCTCTAACTTACTGTATGTCTTTCTTTCTACCTTTTTTCCCCTGTCATGTCAGACCTTAATGTTTCTGTTTTTCTTTGTATTCATTTTGTAGAAACAATATGTGACTCTTGCAAATGGGGGATGGCATACTTTAAAATCTGAGGTTGTGATTTAAAGGTAAATTTCCTGTCTCAATGTAAGCAACTTAGGGAAAAAGTGAATTTCAAAATTCCCATGCAAGTTCCATGGATTAACAGTTAACAGACCTTTGATTAAAAAACACTTACCCAAATTCTATTTTCAAATATTGGCCCCAGAAATAGTAGTATGACTATCTTCAAAAATACAATCCCTGCCCAATAGTGGGTCCCAATGGTTCGATTACCTATCTTCTCAAATTGGGAATCAATGTCATAGCTTCACCACTCAATAAGTTACTTAATTTTTCTCACTGCAGAGAGTTTTCCCAACAGTTTGGAAACTGCCAACACGACCAATCTTTAAGGAGGGATCCTCCTTGGTAGTTTCAAATTACCACTGTCTCATTACTAACACCACTCTTGAAGTCCCAGAGAGAGAAGTTTGTGACCAGATTAATGATTTTTATATAAGTTAACATCCAGACAGTTGCTCAACATGGCTTTCATTCAAATCACAGTGCAGAACTAGCCCTAGTGAAATTCACAAGCATTGTGCAGGGAGCACTTGATAAGGGGCTCTATGCTGTAACAGTTTTGTGGACCTCACCAAGGCTTTTGGTCTTGTAGATCATCAATTTCTCAAAGGATTTCTTACCCTGGTTTAAACATTACTTAGAAGAATGGCCCCACAGAATGGATATTTTTGGTACACAATATAAATATTTGTCTATCCCTTGTAGGAGTTCCTCATCCTTTGGGACCCCAGTTGCTTTTTACTTTTTATGAATTTGGCTACAACTGCATTTTAGCATACTGAAGTAATCTTGTATGCTGATGATCATTTATTTTTTTTATGTTGGGGAGGATGTCCAGGCTCTTTCAGCTAAAGACCAGGGAAATGTCAACAGGTTGTAGGAGTGGTTTAGGTCTCATTGGTTGGTTCTAAATTTGAAAAAATAATCCATGATTTCCAGAGGCCCCAGGAAGAATGGTATAGGACCACTCAAGATTGTCAATTTGAATAATATATCTTTTGAATATGTTAGCAATTTAAAGTATCTGGGAGTCACTTTGGAAAGCACTCTGTCCTTTAACTCTCATGTGACCCTGTTGGTTAAAATGTTGCACTGAAGGCTAGGCCTTCTCTTTGGTGCATGTTCTTCTGTATTCCTGAATCAAGAGAACTTTTGACCTATAGTCTTTCATTTTCCATTATAGATTATGGGTCAATCGTTTATATGGCTGCTGTGAAGAGTGCTGTCCCAGTTGAACTCCATCTACAACAGCATTTGTCATTTTGATATGGGTCAGTCTAGGGTAACGATCACTGTGATTTACATTCAGTCATAGTTTGACTCCCTCGAGGCATATAT
The DNA here is from genome assembly GCA_016271365.2 of Neoceratodus forsteri. NCBI lineage: Eukaryota > Metazoa > Chordata > Ceratodontiformes > Ceratodontidae > Neoceratodus > Neoceratodus forsteri. The sequence goes on along the minus strand of CM028134.1, from coordinate 510,451,331 downwards.
TTCATTCTGCACAGATGTGGCACAAGATCATGTTTGGTGTATCTGATTTGTTCACAGTGTCTTCAAATGATTTTGGTACTAGAGCATAGCTTAAAACCTTTTAGGGATTTTTATGCAAATCTTCTTTGGTCAGAAAGCAATTTTTGTTGCATTTGTGAAAGACAACAATATTTTTCTAATGATGTTTGTGCTGTACCAGATTTTCCTCCTTTAAGTTCAAATTGACAAAGTGATTGAGTTAAAAATCTAGGTATAAATATTATATGTAATTATGATATAGCTATTTTTAATGCTGTTTTTATCTCAGTGTTGTATTTTTAATTACACATGTATCTGATCGCTCTGAAAAGGGGCATGTTTTTGTTCATCAGCTAACTAAAATAAACAAGCATTTGTCAATGCCGAATGTTTGCTTGCTGGCATTGGCATTGGTAGTGTAGAAGTTACAGAGCTGCATAATAGAAATGGCAGCAAAGTATTGAACTGAAGCCAACCCCACCACCACCCTGCAGAGAGTGACAGGCATTGGGGTGTGCCTTTGGGTCGTCAGGCATAACGACCACGCCATTGCACCACACCCTACCCTGCAGACACTGACAAGTGTCACAGTGTGCCTTGGGGTCTTTGGCCCTTATGCACACCCCATTCCATCAGGAAATACGGTGAGATGGGTGCGGTATAGGAGAATGGGGTGAAGTTTGGGGCCAAAGAGTCCGAGGCACACCTTGATGCCTCTCACTGGCTGCAGGGTGTGGGTTGGGGTGGAATGGTATGAGCATTACAGGCAAGAATCCCAAGTCACACCCCTGATGCCTGTCATTCTCTACAGGGTGGGGCGTTATGGTCGGAAACCCTAACGCCTCAGGCATTCGTTGGTATTTTCACTCCAAATTTTCAACATGGTTTTTTTGTGACCCCACCTCATGAACAGTGGCAATATCAGTTTGTTAGCTGAAAACTGCTTTTGCACAGCGACTACTGCATTTGGCACCACAGGTGCAAAAACACATTCCGAACAGGATGTGAAAAATGACAGCAGTACTGTTCATGGGGAGGTGTAAAAATGGCAATGTTGAAAATCTGCTAGTGAAAATATTAAAAAACTGGTGAAGTCACGAGAATGCGTAGAAACTGTGCAACGCACACCCGTAATGTAACTAATTTGGGGATTTTTTTACAGCAGATTGTTAACACAGGCATTTTGGGACCTCCGATCATGAACAGTGTCAGTGTGATTTTCTTTATCTGTCCCGAACAATGATTTCCCACAGCGACCACGCATTTCTGTGCTGAAAGTGTGAAAACACATTTCAGCCATGTTGTGGAAAATGACAGCTGTACTGTTAATGAGATGAGGTGGAAACTGCCAATGCTCACCTAACACAGTCATTTTATGGATTTGTACCAAATTTTCAACATAGCCATTTTAAGACCTCTGCTCATGACCAGTGTCACTGTGATTTTCTTAATCTGTTCCAAACATTGTTTTCGCACACTGACTGTACCATTGTGCGCTACATGTGTGAAACACATTTTGGGCAAGATGTAAAATGGTAGCTGTACTGCTCATAAGGAAGTGCGGTAAAATGGCACTGTTGAAAATCTGGTGTGCAAATATTACAAATTCGCGAACTTGCCAGCGTGCATAGGAACTGCGCAACGTGCACTCCTAAAACAGTCATTTTTGGGAATTTTTTCACCAAATTTTCAACATAGCCATTTAACACCTCTGCTCATGACCAATGTCACTGAGATTTTCTTAATGTGTCCCATACACTGATTTTGCACACTGACTGCGCCATCATGCGCTACATGGGCGGAAACACATTGTGGGCGAGATGTGAAAAATGACAGCTGTATTGCTCATAAGGAGGTGTGGTAAAATGGCAATGTTGAAAATCTGGAGTGAAAACATTGAAAATTCACGAACTTACGAGCATGCGTAAGAACTCTGCAATGCACGCTCGTAAAACAGTAATTTTTAGGAATTTTTTCTCCAAATTTTCAACATAGCCATTTTAAGACCTCTGCTCATGAACAGTGTCACTGTGATTTTTAATGTGTCCCTTACATTGATTTTGCACACCGACTGTGCCATTGTGCACTACATGGGCTGAAACACGTTTTGGGCGAGATGTGAAAAATGACAGCTGTACTGCTCATAAGCAGGTGTGGTAAAATGGCAATGTTGAAAATCTGGAGTGAAAATATTGAAAATTCACGAACTTACGAGCCTGCGTAGGAACTGCACAATGCATGCTCATAAAACAGTCATTTAGAATTTGTCACAAATTTTCAAAACAGGCTTTTGAGAGCCCACCTTATGAACACTGGCAGTGTCGTTTTTGTTAATCGGTCCCGAAGGAGATTTCGCGCAGTGACTGCGAAATCACCCTTCGGGCCCAATTAACACCATGACAGTGACAGCATTCATGAGAAGGGGTCCCAAAAACCACATGTTGAAAATTTGGTGCAAAAATTCCAAAAAATGCCTGAGATATGCAGCAAAGTTGAAAAAACCTTATCTATTACATTATACAGCTTACTGGCATTTCCTCAGTTCATGATCGGCTTTGAAGAGTGCAGACGTGTTCCCGGTCCACCAAAGATCGTCGCACCGGACTTCGGAGGTAAGTATGGGGTGAGGGAGTTGTGGGGAGGCAGGGTGCGCAGTGGGTGGGTGCGGGTGGGATGGGAGAATGCCCAGGGAATGTTTTCTTTTTACAGGTTTTTTTTAAGGAAGACGACAGGGAACGCTTTCCATTCTGGGTGGGCTCCCAGTGTGGCAGCTAGAAGGCTGTTGGGGGCTGGAAGCCAAGGGGATTTGGGCCCCCCGCGGCCATACGGACGTGTGCCACGCTGGGGTGGGCTCCCAGCATGGCAGCTGGAAAGCTTTTTTGTGGGGGTAGCATGGAGCCAATGGGGCATTGGACACCCCTGTTGGCTATACAGTATGTGCGTGGGGAGGAGCATGTGAGCACGCAATATGCATGCGTGCGTGTTGGGGGAGAGCTCTGCTCACTGAAGCGGAGCTCTCCCTTTCAACTGTATGCCACTGCATTTTCAACTGCTGTCATAGACAGCTGGAGCAGTGATTGGAGCACGCGACTGCACCTGCAAACACACTGACTGAATTGGAAGAGGCTGACACACCTCTGGAAAACTCGGATGATGGCACTATGTTTCTTGCACATGCGTGCAAGCAAACATAAAAATGAAATTAAATGGATTAGGAACATGTTAGAATGTCTTCTTGATTCTGAAATGGCCTGACTGTCAAAAGCCCCATCTACAGTATGTAAGAATATTCATTCATAGGTCAACAGAGAAGGTTTATTGCTGGAATTGATTTCTAATCTACCTAGAGAACAATACACCCTTAGTGATAACACCTGGGAAACATGCTGGTACATGGGGAGGAAGAAAATAAAAGAAATGTGTTCTAGTGCTAAAAGGATGGGCGTGCATGAAACATCTCCTGACTTATTAGTCAATGGGCTTAATGAGTTATATGCTGTACAGTGATACTAAGGTACAATAGGGATGTTACTACTTGCTTTGTAGTAAAGGCTTATGGTACAAGGATTTATTTTAAGAATGACATCTAAAGTTAAAAATACAACAAAAGATGTATGCATGTATGTATGTATGTATGTATGTATTCATTTATTTATTTATATTTCTGATTATTGGGTGGGTACACTGATCCACAGGACTGTTTCCAGGCACAACCTGGGCCAAAAGAAGGCACAGAGAAAACATACAATAAGGTTACAATGAAGTAGGGGTAGATGTCAAAGCACAGTAGAAGTACCGAACATGTAGCACATGGTACAATAGATAACATGAAGGAAATAAATGTTACAAATTGGTAGGTCAGGTACAAATACAATATGATTTACCAAATACTAAGGGCAGACACAAAATAAAGTGCTAAGCTGAGGCTAATGTTAGGAGGACACCGAGGTGGGCATGGTGAGGGTGCTCACAGACTGTGAGACACACTGTCTGGGAGGGTTCAAGAGGTGTTACAGTAACAAGGATATAAGTAAAATGTTGCTGAGGCTAAAGTTGGGAGGAAATCAAGGTGGGCAGGTGTGGGTGTTCATAGATTGAGGGACATACTGCCTGGGAAGGATGCTAGAGGGGTTATGGTACCTTTAGACATAGAAAGTATGTTGAAAACAAGTCATACTGAAAGACAGAGAGATAGAGAGAGAGAGAGTGAAGACTGGTTCCTCTTACAGAGGACAGCTTGTAACTGAGAAAGGGCACATGCTGCCACGTGGGGAAAATGTTCCTATTTTACAGGGGCTTTTGATTGCATGCTTTACTTTATGGGGCTGAGGGAGGAGTTGGCACTTCCAGAAAGGTAAGGGTGACTATGCTTATCACTGTTAGGACTGGAGAGGGTGGTGGTGTTGTGGTAATTGGGTGGGGAAGGCTATTCATTAACTATACAGCATTACCAGTTGCTTATTATTATTATTATTACTAAAATTGCACCAATTTGCACTTGAGCCTCCCAGGAAGCAGTATAATATTACAACATTTTGCTGAAGTGTTACTGCAGTAAACAAGGCAATTTCAATAGCTGCTAATTCCTTTTGTCATGGAGTAGCCTAACATACTGTGTTGCATCCTGGTGGGTTCCACTGTTCAAATTTTATCAGGACTGAGATGAGGGGAAGAAGGAGGTAGGCTAGGGAGCTAGATGATAATGGGGTATGTAATCCTAAAGGATCAGGGTGGTGAGGGGTAGGGAGCAGTATGCTACAGAGGGTGGGTTCTAAACAAAAAGAGAAAAAAAGAAAAGAAAACATGGTTTCATCGACAAAGGGCTCATTTACCTGGCAAAATGTCACATAGCTGTAGTTCGCTGACATTTTCACCTGCAAAGTGCCACCTTGTAAAGGTGGGCACTTCTCCACATGATGTTGGGGAAGCTTCATTAAGTTCCATGCACAGTGAATTTCACTAACTTCACCCATCCCTACTCTGAAGGTGCTCCTGCCTTCTGCAGATTATAGTTTTATGCCAGTACTAGGCTGAGTCATGAAACACTGCAAACAAGCAGTTAATTACTTCCTAAAGCCCCATATGACGTCCAAACCATCCATTGCTTAACCTTAATACAAAATGGCACCTGGATGAAAATGAGTTAAACGGTCTTGGACAAACACACATCCTAGAGCAGAGGAGTGCTGCTCTTCGGAGGTATGAGGGGTGTTTTGTTTACCCTGAGGTTTGTTAGAGTTAGCCAGTATCCACTGACTTTCAAATGACTGTATTGTAGGGTGCGGCAGTGTCCCTGTAGTTAGGGTTGTGTAAGCCCGTTTAATGTTAAAACCCAGTTTCTGCACCTCAATAACTTTGGTGTTGTTTGACAAAAAAGCCCCAAATTTGGGATGCCTGGTCAGAACGCCAGAGTCTCAAATTGTAAAAAGTTTTGTGATGGCATCTTGTTCAATTTTCATGATACAGTGCATCAAAAAATGAAAAAAAAACAAACAAACAAAAAATTTTGGCTTCTCTATACTTAACATTGCATATTTTGTGCTCTCACCTACAGCCTAGATGGCTTGGATTTTTCATGATATTTTCAGGCTTGATGGGACATATGCCAAGGGTGTACCTTTTAAAGGTTTTGTGAAAAATATTATACAGTTCCAAAATGTGAATGGTACAAAAAACTGTAGTAGTGCTTATTTTAATGATTTACTTGTGTGGAAAAAATACTGATTGTGATGGCCACCATATTTTTTAAAATTCACAAACATTGAAAATACATAAACTTACATATTTTAAAAACAAACACCTGAACCAAGCTAAATGGGATGCATTTAGTTAGATTATTTATTTATTTTTAACAAATACCTGAAATACTTTTTCTGGGCACCCCAAAATCCAGGGTGCCCAGGTCAGTAAGAGGAGCTATTCACCCATGTTCTCTGTAAGAGAACTGAGGGACTTCCTTGAATGCTGAATCCACAGCTGCAGTAGTGCTGCCAGCTTAGTTCAAGCACTGAGCCAGGGATCCCCTGTCTCTCTCTTTCTGTCTGTGCCCTCTCTTAGTCTGTCTGTCTCTCTAGCTATCTAATTATTTATTTATTTCATTATTTCCTAAATGGACCGAGGTGCCCACCCCTAGTGCTGCTTCTTTCTCACCCTTCCCTCCAGGATGCCAGCCTGCCCTTCCCCAATGTTTATGTTTTTAAATATATTATATAAGTGGACAGGGGTGCTCACGTTATGAACGCTTGTATTGACCACATGTCTTCCAGATCACCCACTGCTATTTCCACTGGTGGGGGTGCCAACAATGGGGTGCCTACCCTGGTGCTACCAAACAGTAGCCCAACACTGGGGTGCCCAATCCAGTATCAGCTAATTCCCCGAAAAAAGAAAACTGTCCCTTATTGATTTTTTAACCTGCAAAAAGAAAATGGTAATTTTGCTGCTCTGCCCCCATACATCCCTACCCCACCACACCCCGACCTCCCACTTAGCACTCACTCATCCCACTTCCCCATGTTTCACTCACCTGAACATGTCCCATGACATAGATCCATTCTCTGATTGAAGACATGTCTTGCTGCTGGAACTGGGGAATGTGATATGAGAAAATAAGGTAAGTCTTGTTTAATGTATTTCAGTGGGGTTTCAACTTTAATTTGTATTTTGACTCCAGATTTCAACATGACCTTTGGGGACCAATCTTATGACCAATGGTGTGGAATTATACAAATCTGGCCTGAAAGGCAATTTCGATTCTTGGCAAAATCGCCATTTGGGTGGGATTGAAACATTTTCACTGCTCTTGTTCATAAGGTGGGGTTATAAAAAGGCTATGTTGAAAATTTAAGGTCAAAATATGCAAAAATGAAAAAGTTATGAGTGTATGTTGAATTTTTTCTATGCTCACTCATAACTTTGGTAATTTTAATTATTTTGACCTCAATTTCTCAACTTGACCATTTTTTCCACATCACCTCATGAGTGTGACAGCTGTCATTTTTCAAATCTCGGCCAAAATGTGTTTTTGCATCTGTAGCTTGGATAGAACTTTCACCATGGATTTTAAGTTTTTCAATTACCAGGCTCATGAGTAGAGATATGCCGAAACTTTTATTTGCTGGTGAAGTTGCCAAGTGGCCAAAATTAGGATCTGCAGAGTTTTAAGTTTTCCCCACACTCAGCAACTTTGACTTTGCCTGAAATCATGAAGTTTTACATTTGAATGGTGGAATTCCATTTGTGGATGAAATTCTGCCATTTACTTGTAAAATCCCACACTTTGCGGGCAGAATTCCACAGTTTGTGGCAAAAATTCCACACTTTGTGGCTTGATCCACACTTTGTGAATTGCACTAAATTTGTGGATTAATTCGTGGAGCAAATTTAGCCAACTTTGCAAATCTCTACTCATCAGGGTGGGTGCTAAGAAGGCTGTGCTGAAAATTTGGTGTCCAAATATGACAAATGCCAGGGCATGAGGAACATTGCAGTATTTTAATGTTCACTCACAACTTTGCTAATTTTCAATATTTTGACTCCAAACTTTCAATATAACCATTTTTTCACACCACCTCATAAATGTGACAAGTCTATTTTTTTTTTTAAATCCTGGGCAAGACGTGTTTTCACACTTGTGGTGCGAAATGATGTTTTGACCAATATGCTATAAATGCTATGCATCACATTTATAGGGGCGTGATTAAATGACTACTGATAACTTGAACATTTGGGGTCAAAATTAAATATATATATATATATATTTACTGTATATCTGTAAGAGGAAGCCTCATTTACTTCATCCACTGTGAGTGGGAGGTAATCATGATGGACCTTCTGGCTTTCTTTTATCTTCTCCTACCAAGTAATACCATGTAATATATCTTAATTGTTAAGAAACAGTGTGCGTACTGTCAGTCTTGACCCCAGCAGGTATGCTTTTTGATCCTGTGCTGGTGAGCTGAGTTCTGGAGTGAGCTCAGTGACCCAGCTGGATGGGTGAGTGTGAGGGATGGTGATGTAATGCAACAACCTCCCAGCCAGGGAATGAAAACTGCAGGGTTGTCTGCATGGGCCTGGGTACCACATAGTGAAGATAACTGTCCTCTTGGCATAGGGCCTTGCACTCTGCACTTGTGGGGGCAAGGGCCCTATGCATTGGCTGACAAATGGACTCTTTGTCCTGTGCATCTGTACCTTCAGCCACATGAAAGCTCAAGGATGGAGGGCCCTGCACTTAATAAGCCCACCAGACAGCCTCATGAATTCTTGACAACCATCACTGCACTTATGTAGTCAGATGAGTCTTCCTTGGCACAGGACCCAAAGCACCCTACGCATTTGCATCTGTTCACACAGGTTTCAAAGGAACTTGTTTGAATGAGAATACTGGTTCACTACCTCACAATGAACAAATTCTTTGCAAAAAACTTAATTAATGCACCAGTTAGGGCCCAATCAAATAACATCCCCCTTCAGGGGTGGCTGGCTCTCTCCCTGGGCTAAGACACAGATATGGCACACTGATGAGTCCAAATGAGGATGAAACATGTGTATGTGTCTGCTGTTCATAGCCTTTGCTGATTGCACTGTGAGGCCTTCCAGCACCATGCAATTCTGCTTAAAGTTGAGCCAGTCCAAAATCTCTCATGGGGATTTACATAAGTTTCACACGATGCTTTGCATTATTGGGGTATGTGCAATTGTGTTTTCTTTATTCAACTTAATGCCATAAAAGTAGGAATGTGTGGCATTAGGGTTTTGTGTGCTATGGAAAAATTACAGTTAGTAAATTATCAATTACAGATACTTAGAAAGGAGACGAATGGAGATGAGACTGATGGCGGAAGAATTTAATGATTATAACAATAATCACAGCGAGAGGTTGTGACTGGTACATTCTTCAAAATAACAGTGTGTGCAGGCTTGCTTATATAGTGAAAGACAGCATCATCATTTCCTATGATTTTCTATGATTGATTTAAAACAAGCACAAGCATCAACTTATAAGGTAATACTCTTTCTTTGGTATATGTATGAGCTCATCCTTGGTCAGCACAAGTATAGATAGTGTACATTCTACTATTATATATGGCTAGCAACAGCTGTCACTACCAGTTACCAAAGTCCAGGAGGAAGACATAAGTTTGGACTTAGGAATGTGCATACAAGCATTTTGGCCTGTACTGATAAGGACAAACACTAGAGATAGTCAAAAGGGTAATTTAGACACTATCCTGTGTTCCTGCTTATAGTCACATAGGCCAAATGTTTGCTATTACTTACATGGTCAGCACAAATGTCAAAAGGCACTGTAATATCGCAACTGTGGATTAATTTGTCTTGTGGCTTCACAAGCTTTATATGATCCAATTATATAGGCTAACATTTGTTACACAGACACATGATATTAGACCAAAATTAGGTTAGGTTGCAATATGGGGATAAACTTCTTTATCCCTTGTTACAAGCCCCCCTTGGCCCTATATTGCCTAATTATTATTTGTGCAACAATGCAGCTTCTCGGAGCACGTACATCTCACTATGTACTTTACGAATAGTAAGTCTTAAGCGACACAGGCCTATAATTACCAAGAACACTAAGACCACTTGCAACACAAGTAAAGCTTTAAAAGACAGGACTCCTAAGGGCCCTACTGCATAGCTATAAATCAAGTGCTCATTATCACTCTCACTGAGCAATTCATTTACAACTGCTTGTGCCTTATGGGCAGTATTTTGGATTTGTATCAAATGAGTATCTTTTGATTTAAAAGTGACTGCACGTTAAGAGACAGGAGAGGTATCACAGCTCCAAATTATGGCGATACTTGTTAATATCATATACCTGGTGTGGGTATCAAATGTCACATTATAACTCTTATTCTCCAGGTTGGTAATAGGGTGCAGCACCTTGTCACCAATATATACATTATGTTTGGGAATAATACAAAGTTTGGGTTGTGAATGGTACACAGTTGTCCTTCATAAAATAAGATGGGTGTATTTGTAACAATACAGTATTGGTTAGCACCTTTATAGGTTATAACTACTTGTGGAGTGTACCACCATCTTAACCGGACGGGGCACCAGGCAGTATTATTTTCAGCTTGATCCATGGGAATTTCCCCACAGATGGGTTGCGTTTGTGACATGACGTCACACTGGCATATCCACTGATTATTTATTTCCTCACAGCAATGTAAGTTTGGTGCTACCCAGGACCCATCATTGCTACGTACTAGGATCTCTGGGGGCGAGACTCGATATGCATAATACTGGCTTTGTAAATACCCTACAGAGTGTACTTTTACTATTTGGGAGTACACCTCCTTGTTATACTCAACTTGAGGTAGTCTTACCATGAGGGACACCCTCATGGTGCAACTAAGCATACCGTTGGGTCTAAACACTTGTGGTTTAACATATACTTTGGTTACCTTGTGAATCCACCACATGGGTGGGGCTCGAGCTTAATACAAAAGTTATACACTTACTATCATTAACATTAAGGCAATCTGAACAGTATCACAATTTTATTAATCTTGTACTCTACCTCTTTAAACAGGCGCCCACCTCATGTATATTGTACACAGATAAACGCTCTTCCGTTGCCAAACCTTGCTAGCCTAATGTAAGTGGTAGCAAGACCCTTTCTCCTGTATTAGTATTAAACAGGTCTTGGTACCCTTTAATGGCCTCTAGGTATGCCCTGTTCCATATACTCATTCCTGATCCAAAAGTCCAGCCAGGTCTCCCCATAGATCTCATTTCTTTCTAGTATTACTAACCCTTTCTTTACTAACAAAGGGGCCATCATACTCCCAGTTTTAGCATGGAAGGCGTTTAACATGTCAATCAACATAGTGGCATAAAACTTTGACACACCAGTGACAGCACAACTACTGTTAACATTTATATTCCAGCCAGAGAAATCTAGGTTTATATGCACTCTACTGTACTTCACATTATTTACAAGCATTTGATCAATAGGTGTTGATGTAAGTCCACTCTCTGGCCCTGTTGTCACATTTGGGCATTCGGTTGGTGTTACAGTTAAGTGTATGGCATCTGAAGCTGCAAAATGTAATGAGTTGTTTACACCAGCATAGTTACAAACACTATTATCACCCCAAAGACAGTAGGACAGAGTTAACACATAAACACCATTGTCCTTTGGTGTGGCTCTGTTTATAACAAGAGACCCATTTTTCTGTTTCCAGTCCATGTAGCTTTGCTGTGATCCAGTCTTGAGCTCTGAGGCACAGCTGGACCAGCTGTTAAGTATGTCCACACACCAATTTGTAGATATGAAAGTATGGTTGTTTTTAGTCCAGGTGGCTTTCCATGCTCGTGTCGTGTAGGCGTTTGTATCAACAGGGTCCCAGTTCCCAACTGATTAACAGTGTAATGGACTGTTCATACTCACACGTAACACTAGTCTGTTCCACATTAATGTGCAGGCTGAAGATTATAAAAAGTCTTATGGCTGCCACCAAGCCGGTGACAATGATGTCTTGGGTCTTCATGGCTATAAACATCAAGTGTAGTATTTTAATTTTTAACCAGCTTTGTTTGACACTTTTTTACACTAATCAACTTGTACCCAGAATTCTTGTTTCCTATACTTCTCAGCTTCTTCTTCCGTATGCCCAGTTTTTTCGGCACATTCCCTTTTTAATCTATGTTTTAGCCATTTGGAGTCTAACATTAGTGGATACTGCTCTTATTGATGTCAGGTTGCAGCTGACATGGCTCCCCAACTGGGTCATTCCCGTTATGCTTACAGGTACCATTTGAATGGTTACTGTCCCACCCCTTTTTCCAGTAAGGAGCTCATTTAACTCATCTTGTTTTTCCTGTAACTCCTGGATCTTACTTGCAGCATTTTGGAGTTCAGTGTACAGGCACCTAGTCTCACTAGCATGCTCTTGTGACTGTTGTTCTAACTTAATTTGTAAGAGGGCATTATTTCTGTCTAACAGACACAAACCCCCCTGTGCTTTTATTAGCTGTTCCCTAAAATTAATACACTGTTGTTCTAACTCTTGGTGTTGATCTATTGGGATGCTATCTTTATATTTTCATGTTAATTTTTCTAGTTGTTGTTGCAACTTAGCATTTTGATCCCTTTCATCCCTCAACTGAGCTGCTTCATTTCAGCGACACACAATAGTCTGATTATACTGCCACAGCCCTTGCAATGCATTTGCAAAGATTTCCTTTTCATTTTTTACTCCCTCATTATGAAGGGACACTTGCTGAGTAAAATACAATTGTGCCTGTTGATCATCAGGCACTGGTTCGTATGCTCCCCCCTTTAGGTGTTTTCCTAGAAAACGGCCTATTATTGTTTCCATACTCATTTTTCTGTCTTCTTGCCTGCTTAGCCTCCACAGCTGGGCTCACCCATGCACTGGTGCCCCGGTCCATTTGGCTACGTCTTATGGCTCCCTTGTGAGGTCCGGCTTGCAAGTCCCAGCACCTTCACCTACCTACTCTGCCCCATGAGTTCCTACAGAGTTAAGCATTACTTTTTATTTTAAACAATTTGAGAAGCATACAAAGCATACATCACCTGATTGTGAAGTGGCTGTGACTGTCTGTGTGTACCTTCTTCTCTCGTTTTTGAGCCAGCAGCACCACATCTCCGAGCATCATCACCCTGCTATGGGGCTCGCAAGCTAACTGACCAACAGTTAGGCAGTCTCCTCACATGCAGCACCAGCAATCCGAGTCACGGCACCAATTGTAGTGTTGTGGAAAAATTACAGTTAGTAAATTATCAATTACAGATACTTAGAAAGGAGACAAACGGAGATGAGACTGATGGCGGAAGAATTTAATGATTATAACAATAATCACAGCGAGAGGTTGTGAATGGTACATTCTTCAAAATAACAGTGTGTGCAGGCTTGCTTATATAGTGAAAGACAGCATTATCATTTCCTATGGTTTTCTATGATTGGTTTAAAACAAGCACAAGCATCAACTTATAAGGTAATACTCTTCTTTGGTCATGTATGAGCTCATCCTTGGTCAGCACAAGTATAGATAGTGTACATTCTATTATTATATATGGCTAGCAACAGCTGTCACTACCAGTTACCAAAGTCCAGGAGGAAGAAATAGGTTTGGACTTAGGAATGTGCATACAAGCATTTTGGCCTGTCCTGATAAGGACAAACACTAGAGATAGTCAAAGGGTAATTTGGACACTATCCTGTGTTCCTGCTTATAGTCACATAGGCCAAATGTTTGCTATTACTACATGGTCAGCACAAATGTCAAAAGGCACTGTAATATTGCAACTGTGCTTAATTTGTCTTGTGGCTTCACAAGCTTTGTATGATCCAATTATATAGGCCAACATTTGTTACACAGACACATGATATTTCAGACCAAAATGAGGTTAGTCTGCAATATGGGGACAAACTTCTTTATCCCTTGTTACAGGTTTCCATCCCTAACTCCCTGCTTCTACCCCCCCCCTCCCCAAGCAGCACAAGGAAAAACAAAACATTATGGTTTTGGATTTCTGGAGTCTTGGTGAATCAGTGGTGAGAGCTTCCTTGGGGTTGTCAACCTAATGCCCACTGCAGTACCTGAGCAAACACTGTCAGATGTGATCTCCTTTCTTCTACAGGGTCCACAGTGCCCTTCTTAAAGAAAGCTACAACAGGCTATGTTGGCAACATGTGGTGATACATATTTCTCTACCTTTGAAGAGTGCATCACTATGAGGCACTGCTTTGGAACTCTACCTTGTACTCTGGACAGTAGGCTATGGGCTTGGGGAGGGGTGAGCATTAAGGTTGACAACCCCCAGGAAGACCCCACCACTGATTCACCAAGACCCCAGAGATCCAAACCCTAAAGTGCTTTCCTTTTGCTGTTTGGGGTAGGGGTGGGGAGATACAGTTAGAAACCCTAATGCCACACTTCTCTACTCTTTGTGGCATTAAGTTGAACTCTGGTACATTAACAAAGTAATTTTTTTTTGCAAAGTATGCAACTTATAATGCACTATAATACTATATAGCACTATTTTATACACTTCTTTATAAGTACTGTAAATACATAATGCTGTCTCAACAAAGCAAACTACAAGGCAAGTTTATCCTCTTGCTATATAGTACAAACATGCTATTCAAACATATACTGTACAGTATATTTGAAATTACAAAGGTGAACAAAGGAGGCATAATGTTAAGAGCACCAACACTAAAGCACAACTTCTCTGGTGTCTCTCAGACCTGTCCTTTAGGAAACTGACAGCCTTACCAGGGTCCCTTTTATCAGGTAAGGGCTGGTATGGGAATTCCTATAGAAGGAGTTGGGGTAGTATGGGGTGGAGAATAACCCATATTAATTTTTTTCTTTATAACTTTCTGCTCTTGAATGTAGTTTACCTGTATTTAAAATAAACATTTCAGACTATATGAAGCTGCTGTTAATCTGTTTAATATTATAAATAGCCACATGCACATCTCTAAAAATGTGTATGAATATGTAAGTAGGGAGAGGGGTTACATGATAGAAACTTTCAAATACCTCAAGGGAATCAATAAAGTCCAAGAGGGTAACAAGCATCTTTCAGAAAAAGAGATGTGGAAGAACAAGGGGGTACAATTTGAAGATAGAGGGGAGACAGCTCAGAGGTAATGTGAGGAAGTATTTCTTCACAGAGAGGGTTGTAGATGCATGGAACAGCCTTCATGAGGAAGTCGTAGAGTCAAAAACAGTGGGGGAATTCAAGAATGCATGGGACAGACATAAGGCAATTCTAGTGGGGGTAGGAGGAAGTAGGCTGTTGGTTAACTAGCATCTGCAGCTTTTCCATTAGGTAGGGAAATGGGCAGACTAGGTGGGCCAAGCAGTCCTTATCTGCCATCAGATTCTATGTTTCTATGTTAAGTAGATAAAGAGCTGAATCATGTGACCCTGTGGATTGGCTATTTATACCCTAGGATAGCACAGCATTAGGGAGAGAGATCGGTACAGTTTTGCTTGAGGGAGATACCAGCTGCATAAAACATGACAGCCTGTCTTCTGTTTATAGTAAGAATCCCTTTTTTCCCATTAGTATTTTATTAGTTTCAAACCAATACAATACAATGATCACTAGATTATAGGATACAAAGACATTAATAAAACAAAGAAGCATTTTTCAGATACTAAAAGGTTACATAAAATGTAACTTAATCAGACTAATAGGACAGAAATCTAAGAGCAGAGTTAAATTGGCAAGGCCATATCATGCAGTAATATAATATCATACAACCTTGTAAGGCAAAGGAAGAAAATGTTCAGGATGTCACACTACCAGTTATAACAAGCATTTGTCAATGCCGAACGTTCACTTGCAGGTATTTGCAGTGGTATTTGGCACTTGGACATGGCTTAAAAAAATCAGTGACAAAGAAGTACAAGCATTTGTCAATGCCGAATGTTGCTTGCTTCTATGTGCTGTTTAGGTATTTGGAAGTCATTGGAGTGCAAATATTGAAAATTCGTGAACTTACGAGCGTGCCCAGGAACTGCGCAACGCACGCCAGAAACAGTCATTTTTAGAATTTTTCACCAAATTTTCAACACAGCCATTTTAAGACCTCTGCTCATGAACAGTGTCACTGTGATTTTCTTTAATGTGTCCCATTGAGTTCAGACACCGACTTTCATTGTGCGCTACATGGTGGAAACACATTTTAGGCAGGATGTGAAAAATGACAGCTATACTGCCTGAGGAGGGTGTGGTAAAATGGCAATGTTGAAAATCTGGAGTGAAAATATTGAAAATTCACAAACTTACGAGCATGCATAGGAACTGCGCAACGCTCGCTCGTAAAACAGTCATTTTTAGGAATATTTTCACCAAATGTTTCAACACAGCCATTTTAAGACCTCTGCTCATGAACAGTGTCACTGTGATTTTCTTAATGTGTCCCATACATTGAGTTCGCACACCGACTGCGCCATTGTGCGCTACATGGGCAGAAACACGTTTTGGGCAGGATGTGAAAAATGACAGCTGTACTGCTCATGAGGAGGTGTGGCAAAATGGAAATGTTGAAAATCTGGAGTGAAAATATTGAAACTCGTGAACTTACGAGCCTGCATAGGAACTACGTAACGCATGTCAGAAACAGTCATTTTAGATTTCCACCAAATTTTCAAAATAGGCTTTTGAGAGCCCATCTTATGAACGCTGGCACTGTCGTTTCATTAATCAGGCCTGAGAGGTGATTTCACACAGTGACTGCAAAATCACCCTTTGGGCCTGAATAATGCCATGACAGTGACAGAATTCTGAAAAGGGGTCCCAAAACCCCATGTTGAAAATTTGGCAAAATTAGTAAAAATGCCTGAGATATGCAACAACGCTGAAAAACCCATCTAGCCCATTATACAGCTTACCGGCATTTCTCAGTTCGAGGTCGCTTCTTGAAGAGTGCAGACGGTTCCCGTCCAGCTACCATCGCTAAGGCCTGGAGTCTGGAGGGGTATGGGGTGGGGTGGGGAGTCAGGCGCAGTGGGTGGGTGCAGGTTGTGGGAGGGGGCCAGGGAGAAGCACCGTGGGACCATTTTTAATTTACAGGTTTAAAAAAAAAAAAACAGATGACGCTGGACGCTTGCCATGCTGGGTTGGGCTCCCAGCATGGCAGAAAGATGGCTGGGGGGCATGACGCGGTGCAAGCACACAGCAGTGGTTTTCTTTGAAGAGAAGACCACCGCTGTCATACACAGCACTGCGTCCGATTGGTGCAGGACTGCCACGCCTGCTCAATGGAGCAGGGGATTGCAGGGGAGGGGCACACCTCCAAAGTGTCCCATTCTCCCAAGACGCTCCTGCGCATGCGCCGCAAGCAAACATAAAAAGGGGGGCCCAAATATCTTAAAAACTTAGATGACTGAGCAGAAGGTGACAAATTCTCTCATTTTGTGCTAGAATTTACATATTATTATACCATTCAGACAGGGAGGGTACAGCCTGTTCTTTTCACTTATAAAGTAAAAGCTCTTCTGGGCCAAGGCTGCTGACAGAATCCAGTTAATCTGCATCTTCTGAAGTGGAACTAGTTGTGAGGACAGCCCCAATACAAAGGTCAGCGGAGACAACAAGATCTTAGACCCTGTAACTAACTCACAGACTTTATGAATCTGCTCCCAAAGCCGATATACCTGAGGCAGCTCCCCAACATGTGTAAGAGATCAGCATGAGGCGTATTGCATTTCCAGCATTTAATCCCAGGGCAAAACCAATTTTCTCCAGCCTGTTCGAGGAATAATAGTATTGATGTAAAATTTTGTATTGTATGGTTCTCCCTGAACCTCCTTGAAAGCTTGACTAGCATTTCTCCAGGCAGAGTCCCAATCCTCTAAGGAGATATTCAGACCAAGAGTGGTTTCCCATTTAGATTTAGCTTTTTATTGTGAACAGAACTGTCAGTGTTACTACATACTAACTTGTAAAGTTTTGATACCCCACCTTTAGAGCTAGCTGCTCCACAAATCGGAGACCAATCTTGACCCTCATTAGGTAACACAAAATTAGGGCCTAAAACGGTATCTGCCGGGCTTTCTAACCTGCAGATAGGTCACAAATGAAACTTAGGAGGTTAAACTCCTGACTAAGCTTCTGGAATGACTTTAGTACCCCCAAACTGTGATCAATTAAGCCACCTACCTTGGAAATGCCCTGTCTGAACCAATCAGCATTTTGCAATTATTTGCCCCCATCTGTATGTTAGGATTAGACCACAAACCTTCTAGATGTGAAAGTAATCTGCCCAGTGATAGTTTGGTTTGAAGCAACTTGATTGCTTTTACCGAGCTGAGAATACAAGGGTTAGAAGTATAATAACTAGAACTTGTTTTAAATAAAAGATCAGCTGGTTTCCCTGGTTTGCATATCTGACTTTTCACCTCAAACTAAAGAGGGAAACCAGAAGATGGGGGCAAAATATAAAATACAGCTTGTTTAAAAAGAAAGGCTAGCTGATATATTTCTCACCTAGGAAGTCCAAAGCCACCTTGTGACCAGTGGGACCTGAGTTTTGAAAGGGATAATCTGGGTGCTATGGAGCCCTACAGGAAATTTCTAATCATATATGTTTAATTTTCTTAAATTTATAGGGGCCAAATACTAATAGAATACTCTGGAATAGATTAAAAAACTTGGGGGCCAACATCATTTTGACAGAATTAATTTCCCCCCCTAAGGACAGGGATAACTTGGTCCATTTCCCCAGGTCATCCTTTATTTCCTTCAGTAAAGGATCTAGGTTAATGTCCACTAGCGTGTTAATATTGTTTGAGATTCTCAATCCAAAGTACATGTGAGAATCTGTATTCCAACATTCTTTCTCTAGAATATTATCTCTCCCTTCTTGTCTATCTTCTTCATAAACCTGAAACACCTGTGTTTTTTTTCCAATTGACTGAAAGTCCAGAGAAGCCAGAGAATTGATGAAGTACTGTCTTAAATTCTCTGATGGAATTTCCCAAATGTGATAAAGTAAACAGTAAATCATCTGAGTATGCAAAGGTCTTGTTAATTACTAAACCTGTTTTGAAGCCCTGAATATTCAGATTTGATTGGACATGTTTAATAAATGGCTCTAATGCCAGAATAAAGACATATGGAGAAAGTGGTCATCCTTGCCTTGTCCCTCTGTAAAGTCTAAATGAAGTTGAGATTTTCCCATTTGTTATTACTTCGCCATGGGAGCATTATAAAGGATCTTAATCCACTGAATGAAACCCTTCCCCACATTATATACCTTAATACTCTAAATAAATAGTCTCATTCAAGGGTATCGAAAGCTTTAAAAAAATCTATTGATAGAACAATTAAGGGCTTTTTGTCTTTCTTAGCTGAAAATATCACATTGAGGAGAAGTCTAACATTTTCCATGCCTGACCTGCCTGGGACAAAATCCACCTGCTCCCCACCTACCATTTTAGTTACTAGGCTGCAGATTCTAAGGGACAGAGCCTTCACCAAGATCTTGTAATCCCCAGTCAGCAATGATATTGGTTTATAACTTTCACAGGACAAAGAGTCCTTCTCTTTTTTAGGAATCAGGGAGATAAAAGCTCTGTTGAGAGATTCAGGTAATTTCTTCACTTTGAATGCTTCAGAAAACACCTCACACAAATACTTAGGAATCAGGGGCCCATTACTTTGTAAAGTTCCCGGTAACCCGTCAGGTCCTGGGGCTTTGTTGTTAGGTAGGTCTTTATAATCTGGGAAATTTCTTCAACTGAAATTTGCCTATCATCTAAAGCCCTCCATCTACATCATCTATAAGTTAAGGTGTGTGCCCAAGAAAGCAGCTGACTGATCACATTGTGCTAGCAGAGCTAGTATATATTTTTTATAGAACTCAGTGAATACCTTGTTAATATCTTGATTTGCCACTTTAATACTGCCTTACTTATTTCTTATCCCTGCAATCAGATTCTGGTTAGACCTTTTTTAAGTCTATAAGCAAGTAGTTTACCTGACTTTTCACCCAACTCCCAGAATTTTTGCTTAGTAATTGCCAGTGCAAATTCAGCCTTTTCAGAGAGTATCTTGTTAACTTCAAACTTAGCGCATAATCTCATGAAGTGTGGCTTGAGTCCTGTTCCTTCCTTGTTTAAACTCACTTTCTCTCTCTAAGTTTTGCTCTTTAGTTTCCAAATCCTTAGTGTTTTTTTTTTGTGGAGGCAATGATATTATCCTCCCGAGATACGCCTTAAATGCATCCAACAGAATAGCATAAGATATGTGTCCATCATCATTGCTCTCAGAATATTCAGACACAGTCCTTTCAAGAAATTCCTTGAAAGCTTTATCCTGCAAAAGAGATATTTTGAACCTCCAATGCCTATCTGGGCTAAAATCTCTGTCCACTATAAGTTGTGTTGTCACCATGCTGTGATCTGAGATCACACCACTCTTCATATCTGCTGAGAACAAGGCCGTACTCAATCCCTTAGACACCAACAAGTAGTCTATTCTACTGTATGAGGAGTGTCTATATGAGTAGAAGGAATAGTCCCTCCCATCTGGGTGGAGTGTCCTCCAAGTATCAAACAACTCCAGGTCTTTTTAAATTAACTAGGGCTCTTCTGAGACTTGGCATCAACTGCTGTATCCTAACATTGGATCTATCAAGAAATGGGTCGAGCACTTCATTAAAATCCTCACATATAATCTCGAAATCATTATACGAACTTAACTGGAGAGCAATCTCATTGAAAAATGCTCTGGTCTCTATTAGGGGCATACACATTACAAATGACCACTTTTTTCCTGTTTAGAGTACCTCCAGAAACTGAAAGTGCCCTTCTGGATCTGCTATATGATTACTCTTAAAAAAGGAGACCCCTTTTCTAATTAATATAGAAGTACCCCTTTTTTTCAAGGAAAAACAGTTATGTTCGATTTGCCCCGCCCATGCCCTTGCTAGTTACATAGATACATAGACAGTGTCGGCAGATAAGGGCCTATGGCCCACCTAGTCTGCCCATTTGAGCTTGTAAGTTCAGTTTGTTTTCCTAGAAGTCTATTTCCCCTTACCCCTGACCTCTAGAATTCCTTTATGTCTATCCCATGCATTCTTAAATCCCGTGATTGTTTCTGCCCCACCACTTCCTCTGGCAGGGTGTTCCACTTGTCCACCACCGCTCTGTGAAGAAATTCTTTCTCATGTTTCCTCTGAATCGTCCTCCTTCCAACTTCATCCCATGCCCTCTAGTCCTGAAACATCTTTTTCGCTTAAAAATAGTGTTTTCCTGCACCCTGTTCCTCCCTGTAAGATACTTGTATGTCTCTATCCCTCTCTCCTCCTCTCCTCCAGGGAGTACATGTTCAGTTCCTTCAACCTGTCTTCATAGGATTTGTGATGCAACCCATGCACCATCTTTGTTGCCATCCTCTGAACTTCTCTACCCTGTCTATGTCCCATGTAGGTATGGTCTCCAGAACTGTACACTGTACTCCAGGTGGGGCCTCACTAGTGTCTTGTATAGCGGAATTATGACCTCCCTTTTCCTGCTGGTGATGCCCTGCCTATACATCCCAGCATCCTATTTGCTTTACCTGATGCCTTGTCACACTGTTTCCTACCTTGAGGTCATCAGAGATGACAACCCCAAGATCCCTTTCCTGCTTGGTGCATGCTATATCCTCACCCCCAACTGATATATTGTGCCAGGGTTTTTGTGCCCCATATGCATTATCTTGCACTTCTTGCATTGAATTTCAACTGCCAAACCCTTGACCATTCTTCAAGTTTCTGCAGGTCCCTTCTCATTCTGTCTACACCTCTGGTGTGTCTACTCTGTTACAGAGCTTTGTGTCATCAGCGAACAGTGAAATTCTGCCTTCTATATCCTGTGCAATGTCACTGATGAAGATGTTGAATAGGACCGTCCCAGCACTGATCCCTGTGGTACCCCACTGGTCACTCTTCCCTCTGTGGAGTGACAGCCATTTACCACCACCCTCTGTGTCCTGCCACCCAGCCAGTTACCTACCCACCACCACTGTCCTGCCCACACCCATATTCCCCAGTTTGTGTAATAGTCTTCTATGTGGCACAGTGTCAAAGGCCTGCTGAAGTCCAGATAGGCCATGTCCACTGCCCTCCTGATCCACCTCCCTAGTCACCCAGTCAAAAATTCAATGAGGTTGGTCTGACATGACCTCCCCTGGTGAAACCATGCTGCCTTGGGTCCTGTAGTCCATTGACAACCAGATGTTCCACCAATCTCTCCTTCAGTAGTGCTTCCATGATCTTTCCCACTACCGAGGTGGGGGCTGACTGGTCCTGTAGTTCCCTGCTTCCTCTTTGTTCCCACTTTTGTATAAGGGGACTACATCTGCTGTCCTCCAGTCTTTGGGTACCTCCCTGTTTCCAGTGATTGGCTGAACAGGATAGCCAGAGGTTCAGCCACCACCTCTCTTAGTTCTTCAGGGACCCGGGTGCACCCCATCTGGCCCATTGCTTTGTCAACTCTTGTTACTTCCAGTTCCTTCAGGACCCTTTCTCGTGTAAAGGGACTTGTGTCCATTTCTGCACCATTCTCACCCCTTGTACTCCTTCAGACCCATTACCCTCTTCCTTAGTAAAGACTGAGCAGAAATACCTGTTCAATATGTCAGCTTTACTGTTGTCATCCTCCACGCTGATCCCATCCTCCCCTTCAGTCTAACTATCCCTCCTTTGTCCTTCTTTTTCACTTATGTACCTGTAAAAGGTTTTGTCCCCTTTAACCACTGATTTTGCAATGTGTTCTTCTGTCTGAGCTGGCTTCCTTACTGACTTCCCTGCCTCCTTTGTTTCTCCCTGGTACTTCTCCTATCCCTTCTGCCTGTGTCTTTTGTATTGCCTGAATGCAGTCTTTTGGCTTTCACTTTCTTTGCTACCTCTTTGGAAAACCATAATGGTCTCCTCTTTCTTTTCCTCTTGCTAACCTGCTTAATGCATAATTCTGTTGTTCTTATAATCCCATTTTAAATACTGCCCACTGTTCCTCAATCCCTGATTCCTGTCCCATTCCCCTTAATGCCTCTTTCAAGCATCTCCCCATTTTCCCAAAGTCTGCCCCCCTAAAATCCAGGATACGTGTTTTTGTGTGGTTTGGTTCTGCTCTTTCTGTGATTTCAAACCACAATGACTGGTGGTCACTGTTCCCCAGGTGCTCCCCCACTGTTACCCCATCACACTGTCCCTGTTTGTGAGCACAAGGTCCAGTATTGCCTTCTGCTGAGTTGGTTCCATGACCAGTTGTTTGAGGAAGGCACCCTGAAGGAGTCCAGGATAAATCTGCTCCTAGTTGATGCTGCTGCTGGATGCTCCAGTCCACATCTGGTATATTGAAGTCTCCAACCAGTACTACCTCACCCTTGTCAGCTGCTTTGCTGCTTCCTCCGATAGAGATGTGTCTCCTGAAGGAGGATTATATCCACTCTCTCCTTCTGAAGGTAACTCAGTATTTTCTTTCTCTTAATAGGTGATCTTACGCCTTTAACATTCTATGAGGTGATGCAAATATTATTAACAGACATGGTGTAACCACTTATTGAAATATGTATTTATAAGCTATCTGATCTTATGTGACCACATAGGAGAGTAAGTTCATTAAATTAACAAGGTCCTATATAACACTCAACTTAATAGATTTATCAGTGTACTCAGATAAGTATAAAAAAATGTAGTTAACATTTCTGACACTTAGTCTGGTAAGCAATTACCCCCTTACAGTATATGCGACCAACTATTAGAAGTATAGCTGAAAAGCAAAGGTTAATTATGTCAATTATTGTATATGGTATCAAGTAACTGTAGTATCAAGTATCCCGTATCCAAACAATTAAAATTCTATATCTAAAGTTAGACTATAAAAAGCACCAAACAAGAATATATAGGACAAAGAAATAAATATCAAAACACAAAAGCACTCAATCAAATAGCAATTGTTATAACTGGAAAATGCGAATCCAGTAAGTGATATAAGAACTTGTCTCAATAGTTTAACCTCAAAATAAGTAATAATCATATGTAACCCCAAAACAGGCAAAAGAGAAAATTAGTTTTTTTTGGGGGTAAACAGTAGGATGGAAATCTGCTTCGGTACTCTTAGTTCACCGGATCAATAATCCAAGGTGATAAGTTAACCCACCGTACAATGAGACTAAAACGACCAAAAAGAGGGTAGAAAGGGTCCCAGTCTGAAACTATATTATGTAAGAAGAGAAATATTTAAAACAACTTCACGACAACAGCTCAATAACAGTAGCTGTTAACTATTGTTGGCATCATATTGACCATTAATAAATGACTGTATTCCTGTTAAACCTGCAAAGACTCCCAGATAGTGCCAGATGTAAAATAGTTTAGCTCTATTATGTATCTAATAGGCCCCTCTTCTCCTGTCTCAGTCTCCCTTGACCATTAGTGATGATTGCTAACAATGCATGGTGTCTCTATCCACTCAAGACTGCACTAAAATATGCTAAAGCAGTTTGCTGTCAGCTGTATATTCACATCAGTTGAGCACTCAATTATGATGTCTTTTCTGGAATCTACCAACTGATCCTGGCTCCCCAAACTGAATTGATACTCCTCCCATAGGAATAGAAGAGTTATTGTTTAGTGCACTAGTCTGGGTTCTAATGAAGGGTACACCTGACTCCCTCAGATCACCCTATCACCTTACCCATAAATGCATTTGAGACTATCTTGCATAGTGTCCTGTGGGATCTATCCGCTGAAGCCAGGCTCCCTTGCTCTGAGATACTCTTCCTGACACCTTCCTTCAGTGAGCTAAGCAAGTTATTTGTTTAATCACTGCCCTATAAAGCATATATTCAAGTAACAGTATATAGGTGGAGAGATCTCTAGCGTTCCAAAGTCACCTATCACCAAACATGCCTTTAGTAAAACTGAGGCAGACAAAAAGAAAAGGCAGAATCAGTAAATAAAATACTATGGAGGCATCCATCTATGAGCATTGCCAGCTCAAGGAAGAAGTAATCATTCATTAAAAAATGGGCATAGCAAAATAAGAGTAATGATTGGCTAGAAAATCGGTGCCATATATGTATTACACATAGAAAAAAAAAAAGGACAGGCAAACAAATCAATGCCCCTAAATAGAATGTTGACAAAAAAAATGGAACGTTCATAAATGTTAAGTTAGCCATCTTGTTTTCACGCTTAGTGAGAGCCATACGAGCAAATAGTGAAGCATGTGCAGCAGTTGGGGGGGTGCAGAGGGGCGTACCAGCCAAGACAGGAGTAGAGAAACCAGCAAAGTATGGGGCATGGTGATCTGCAAAACTAACCAAGTGGGGAGACCTGGGTGGGTGGAAATGATCAAAGTGGGCAAATTAGATGGGGCAGAAAGCAGTAATGTGGGGCAGGTGAAAGGGAAGAAAGGAAAACAAAGTGAGGACGAAAAGGGCAGCTGCGAAACTCACACAAAGTGAAGAGGAAGATCGCTGCTGTCCTGAGCCACTGCATGGTGGGGAGACAGAAGGAAGGACAGAGGTGGTTGTATTGTTTGCTCCAGCCTCAGTCGTCACCACTTGGGACCGGTGCGACAGGTGAACACTGTGTAGCGGGTTTAAAATTTTACAAGTCGTCGAGCTGCTGGATCGGAAGAGTGAAGGAAAGGGCAATATTCTTCTTGTGGGATCCATAGGTGTGTCTGGAGGGAACTATAACTTGGAGGAAAGAAAATTTTAGCCGTGTTGGTCCTTGGAAACTGGAGAGAGTGTGTGTGTGCGCGCACGCTTGGGGGGGGGGGGTTCCAGCCTGGCAGCCTGCCAAAACCATGATGTAATTTTCTTGCTTTTGGAAGGACTATTTTATCAGAAGTTCTGATAAAAAATGCCTTTTGCTGCTTACAGGTGTGCTATTTTGTGGGGGCAAAAATTAAAAAAAAAAAAAAGTTTACCATTTTATAAGCGCAATAAAACACTCCAGGGTGTGTATTGAACAGATATTACTGCACTTCCAGAAGCTGAAGGCACTCAGCAGGGCCTCATGCCTTACTACGCCCCGGGCGTGTGGTAATATCTGTTCAACACACACCCTGTCGTGTCTTATTGCTTACTTATCAACATATAGAGAAAAGGTGAGGTATAACAGCAGAACAAATACAACCTGGAAGAATTAGCATTAGGTCTTTTGATCACAAATATTTGTAGCATACAGATGTAATCTTCCCTTAATAATTTGATATCTTAGACTGATTACATCACTTGCAACAGTTTTCACAATCTAACAAAATAATAATTCTGACAGTATGAACCTATCTGTAACGGTATTCTGTCTTACAAAAAAAAAAAACACCTTTTATGCATGAAATACATCCTACTCTCTATCTCATGTGTTGCATACCCTCACTTGGCAAATCCATATGTAAAAAAATAAATGTCCAGCAAACTTCAAAAACTTATTTGTCAGCAGATGAATTGGCTCTGCAATTATTTCAAAGGGGAGTATCTGCTCAGCCATGACTTTGCACTGTCAGATGCATTATCCTGTTCAGCTTATTGACTCTTTCCCTAAATAAAAATGCTTGAAATGGAAGAGTTGCACAGCCAGTACCTTTCAATTTCATAGGAAGTTCTCCATTCAGGTTTCCAGAGTAACTCCTTTCTCTGTTGTATGCAACCCAGCAGGAAGTACACCCACAACAGTTGTTGTGTTTCTTAGTTCCTCTTCTACAAATTATTCAGAAGCTGTTGTAGTGGGGGCACATAAGTCAGTTACCATCTCAGTCAATTCCTGCTCCTCTGGTCCACATGGTGAGGAAGCATTGGAGTAAATAGGGTTCTGTCTGCTGCAACTTCATTTTTTATTGTTTTTAGTAGTACTGGTGAACTTGGTGTGTATTTGTGATTGCTTTTGAGATTGTCTTAATTTCCTCTGGATCCCTGGAGACCAATTACCCTGCCTATCATTCCTTTGTTTAGATGTTGAAGGGCTCAGGTAAGTAGATGAGCAGTCTGTGTGTTTTTGAGGTGGATTATTCACAGCAGGACTCTGGGACATAGAACATTGATTTTTATGTGGTGCTGTACCTTGTGCTAAATAGCTAGCGTGATCATCATTGAGATGTCTCGTGGATTTTGAAAAATCTGTAGGGGTTCAGAAATAAACTTAAACTGTTCCTGTGACTCTCCAATCCTAGCTGCAGATATTCTCAAACATCAGCTGCTGTTGAACAAGAAATAGTACGCCATTCCCTCTCTTATTACTAATTTAGCAGGATATTTAAATGATACTGCACCCCAGCTTTAGATAATTCTTGTTTTGCTTCATAGAATTCATGTCTCTTCTCCATTACAGCCCCTGAATAATCCTGAAAAATAGAATTTTCTCCCATTAAAGAACAAAGACTTCCTTTCCCTGACTAACTTAAGGATTTGTTCTTTGACCGAGAACCTTAAAATAAGCAATTATTGGTTGAGGTTTGGCTCCTGCCTGAGGCTTAGGACCCAGAGATCTGTGAGTTCTTTCTATTTCTAAAGGGTATGGCCATTGGTATTGGAGTAGATCGGGAATAAACCTTTGAAGGAAACCGGGCATATTAACACCTTCCCAGCCTTCAGGTATCCCTAAAATCCTTAAGTTATTACTGCAACCCCTATTTTCAATATCACCTACTTTGTTGGTCAGGAACTCAATCTGCCTAGCCTGAGACCCAGCTAACTGTTTGAGAAGGGCCACCTGTCTTTGTAATATAAGCAACTGCTTGTCATTACCAGTCAGTTTATTCACCATAGTGTCTGTGTCTGACCTGAGAGTAGAGGTGCAGGTTTTAATTTAGTCCATACTAATTTTTAGCTCTGCCATCATCCTCTTTAGCTGATTAGTGTCTTTTTTTACTTGCTTCATTGTTAAGATTATTTGAGCAAACCCTTCATTTTTTTGGCCTCCGTGGGTACTTTCCCTGTTGCCTTTAGTGATTTTTTCCCATTAGCCCCGTTTCACATTTTGAAAGAATAGCAACTCTTTATTTGCGGTAGAAATGTTCCCCTGAGGTCTCCAGCGACCACTACTAATTTTTTCCGTGTCAAATTTGACGCGAAGAGGTTTAAATAAATAAAATAAAGGTTTCAGACTGGGAGCACTAGTTCAAACGACCGCCATCTCCAGAGCGCTGCGTACTCTCAGTAAGAATCCCCTTTGAATTCCAACCAGCCCAGCTTACTTTTAAACAGTTGAATGTTATTTTAAGGGTTTGTATTTGTTATTTTTGTGTGTGAAAATTGATCCATTCCTCACCATGTACCTCTTGGAAAGGCGTCCAGTCATTCCTTTGCATTTCTTAATTGTACATTATCATTTCAATAGAATTGCTCAAGGCAAGCATGTTGCACTATAGTCCTTTGCATGTTATCATCTGTAATACCCACAAACCCATGGTAATTGTACCTTGTACCGTAGTTCAGAACATCTAAAAGCTGGAACTCAAAAGGCTTAAACTTTCCTGGTTTTGAGGAGTTCAGATTAAGGAATTATCACCAAGAAACATAGCACTGAGATTGCAGACTCTTGTACACTCTCCATTAAATCAGTTGACACAAACAAAATAACTGGAGGCAGCCTCAACATGAATATCATAACATTAATTATGTGAGATGCATCATGTTTTCCTAGAAATTACTGTTTTCACTATACAGTAAGTCAATCAAATGTGGTTAGTCAATATTTTTTCACAAAAGTGGGTTAAACAGCAACCAAGCAAAAAGCCAGCTAGTCTGTATGTCTACATGACATTTATATATTTAGGCTCATTTACAGAGGATGCTTAATTTACCACATCTCATTGCCCTGTTGCATTCAGATGTTGGAGATACTACAGCAGAAATGCAATACGATGTCGTCTTAATTTATTACCATAAGGGAAACAGATATGCTGCCCTGTTTTCATTTACATGGTATCTAGAATATTAGATTATTAATTGAAAGCGCTCTGACTTTTTCTAGCTGTGTCCCTTGTGGCTGCCTGGAAAGAATCAGTTGCCAAGAACAATTGTGTCTGTTTTGACTGTAACTGCCCAGCAAGACATAATTACCAGGAGTCACACTTCCCAAATCCCTTTAAAGCAGCAGTGCAAAAAACTGAGCAAACCATACTTTGTTCACTCTAAAAGATTCTAGGTATCTTTCCATTTAATTTGGTGGTAAAATTTTCTAGTTATACCACAGTATTGGGTTGTATGCATTATTGATGAAGAGTGGCTATGCACACATATCTGGGGGCAGTAGCCACTCTGCACCCACTGTGCCCCCGCATGACATGCATGAAGGGGGTGCACTAACCCACTGCACCCAATCCCCATGTCCATGGACAGCTCTGCGCTGGGGACATTCCAGGGGTGTGCCAGCACTATGTGGCATTCACTAACCCATGTAGTGCTGGCACGTAGATTAAGTAGGGTGCTGAGAGCCAGGAGACCTGCAGCCAACTGTGTGCCCACATGGGCTGAGCCTGGAATCACCGGGGACTGGGACAGGGCACCATGCCCTGAACACTGGGCAGCAGGAAGCAGCAGGGGTACTGGATGGGCAAGCACATGGAAATTCTTCTGCGGTGGCACTGGGACGGGAGGGTGCCACGTGGGTGCAGGTGCATGCAATTGGCATGCACAGCCCTGGACCAATGCCACCCTATGCATGGGATCCACTATGGGTCCCAGGGTAGCATCCCATTGGATGCCCACTTGGGACAACAATTCCTCCCCTGGCATCTGCAGAATCCTGTGCGCTAGGGGGAGGAGCTGCAGACAGGTGGCCAGTATTGGTGAATGCTGGTATGGGTGTACCTGTCCACGGCGTGGAGGGTCAAGGGCAGGGTACACGCATTTCATGCATACCTATGCCCCATTCATGCATAGGGGCCAATATTAGTATTTTATTTATTTATTTGAAAATTGGTAACCAGGAAAAGCTCACTGAGCCAAGGCTGATTTCCAGGTGTGACCCCAGGAGAGGGAAGGGGAAATATAAAAATAAAAGCATACACTGCATTAATAATCAGTAAAAAGTGAAGTGCAAGCACAGTGCAGTTTAATCAGGTACAAGTGCACATAAAAGGTAAAAAGAATTAAACAAAGGCACAGTGAGTGGCTTTGACCAAAGCAGGTGGAATGAATGGAAGTGCAGATATTGAAAAGGAAGGAGCCTGATAAAGGCTGAGGTAGAACCAGGAGAAGGCCCACCAACAGGGATGCTAAAGGCTTCAACAGGGGAGGATCAGGGAGGGTGGTAACAGGAGCAGCTGGGGGCAGGAAGGATATTTAGCTGGTGCCTAAGGGAGATGGGGGGATAGATAGAGAGAGGAGGGGAGCAGATTCCAGAGAGACAGAGAAGGAAGGCAATAGAAGACTGGCTGCCCAGCAGAGGAGTGATGGTGGGGAAGATGGCTGTGAGGATCTCTGGAGTGGAGGAAGTATGAAGCAGAAGGAATGGGAGGGAGGGGTGAGGACAGGTAAGAGGGCATGGACTCAAACCAGAATTTGCAGGTGAAGGAGACGCAGTGGGACTGGTGACATGAGGGTAGGGGGAAGATGGGTAGGGAGGAGTAGAGGGACCAGTGGTGAGTAGTGAGGTGGGGGAATTGCTAGCAGAGTGACAAAAGGCATTGCAGAGGGTGTCCAGTATGGTAAGTAAAGAAGAATGGACAGTGCCATAGACCACATCCACATAGTCGAAGTCCGGGTGGACCTGAGGAGGCAAGCAGTCTTTGTTGCGGTACAAGGCAACAAGTTTAGGGCAGAGCTTGGAGTTGATGCCATCTATGTGGGCAGAGAAGTCAAGCATACTATCTAACTGCACACCAAGATACTTGATAAGGAAGAAACCACTTGGAGGGGTGAGCCATCCAGAGTAGAGAAGATAGGGATGGGGTAGAGCCTGTCCAATTTCTGACTGGTGCCAAAGGTCATGGACACTGAGGTGGTTGGATTAGAACTAGCGCAGGACATTGTGGAAGTCTTACTGGAACAAGCCTTGCACCACTGTGGTTGGAGGGCCAGAGATGTAGGTAACTGTGTCACTTGCATACATGTGAAAATGCGAGTGGGCACAGGAAGGGGATGGTCATTCAGGAAAATAGAGATGATGATGGGCCCCAGGATGGAGCCCTCTGGAACCCCAGCCTGGATGGATAGGGAGATTACAGGATGCCTTCTACCTGTACCAACTGTTGATGGCCCATGAGGTAGAAACAGGACCATTCAGCTGTGTGAGCTGAGAGGCCAGCAGAGTTTAGCTTGTCCAGGAAAAGTGAATGGTTCATTGAGTCAAAGGCTTTGGCCAGATCAATTAAAATAGTTGCAGTGATATGACCCTGATCCATCCCATTGAGGATAAATCAGTGACATGTTGTAGGGAGGAGACAGTGGAGTGGTGCTTCTGGAAACCAGACTGCAAAGGGAGAGGAAGTTGAAGTAGTACAGGAAGTCAGCAAGCCTAGGGTAGACAAATTTCTCTTGAGGGGAAGAGGGAGACAGATCAGTTGTTGCCAGAGATGGAGTGGTCACCCCTTTATAAAGGGGAGAACGTTGGCAATCTTTCAGGGCTGAGGAACAACACAGATGGAGAAGGAGAGGTTTAGAAGGTGAGTAAGGGGAAGGTGATGGGAGGAGTTGAAAGATGGAGAGATTTAGGATTTAGGTAACCAGGGCTAGACGTAGACAGGTTGAGAGAGGAGAGAACTAGTAAAGTCTTCTGGGTAGTAACTGAGAGGAAATGAAAACCTGGGGGAGAGAGGGGAAGGGGTGGAGAGGAGGGGGAAGCAGGGGGTACAGGAGTGGATCTAGGAGGTGGAGTAGAGGGGAGAGCACAAATAATGAAAAAGTCTTTGAAGTGAGCAGCTACAGCGGGAAGGTCAGAGACAGGTGAACCATTAACCATGAGGACTGGGGGACTGGACTGGGCAGGGTGGTCAAAAAGGGTATGAGTCACCTTCAAGAATCTGGCTAGGAAGTTAAAGTTATTCTGGAGAATGGCCTTAAAATAGAGGGAATTGGCAGCATGGACAGGCTTTGTACTTGAATTTATGAGCACCCTCATAAGAAAGGAAGTCAGGCAGGTAGTGGGATCATTTGTAACGGGCCCATGCATGATCACGAGACTTACACAGATCAACAAGTTCAGAAGTAATCCAGGAGTGGTGGGAAGATTTAACCCTGGAATTTCTGAGGGGATGTGCTTGTCCCAGATGGAGGAAAATTTAGAATGGAACAGGGAGAGGGCAACATCAATGTCAAGGGCTGAGAGGAAGGTTGTCCAGTCAGTTGCAGCAATGTTGCCCAGGAGAGCATTGGTATTAAACAAATAAAGGGACCTTGAACAGATGTACTTGGGTGAGGAGGCAGGGTGCCAGACTTTTCCTGACACAAAATGTCATGCTGTGGTTACTGAAGGCATCTGACAGAATACCTGCTGCAACAATGGTGGGGGTGGGAGGAGAAAACCCAGTCCAGAAGGCTATGGCAAGGGAAGTGGAGAGTGAGCTGGAGGGATTATTAATAAGATGGGAAAGATTAAAGAGAGTCTGGCCAAAATTACTGGCATCAGTAAATTCAAAATTTGATCAGCATATCCCCAACCAGCCTCATGCCAAAAACGAGATCTCTTGGTTACTTTGTTTAAAAATGTACATGCCATTTTGTAAACCTAAATGCACTACATGTTCAAAAAGTCTGTTTCAGAGAAATGCTACTGATGATGTCATAATTTGAATGACCGCCTAGTCCACCTGGCAAA
Source organism: Neoceratodus forsteri (assembly GCA_016271365.2). Classification (NCBI taxonomy): domain Eukaryota; kingdom Metazoa; phylum Chordata; order Ceratodontiformes; family Ceratodontidae; genus Neoceratodus; species Neoceratodus forsteri. Next base: position 510,419,031 of record CM028134.1, on the reverse strand, counting down.
AGTTACTACTTCTCCCATGTTACATGAAACTGCAGTTGTAGTAAACATCTGAAAAAGGAAAACTGACACTGGGTGGGTCATTGTTTGCATTTCCATTATGTTCGGATGCAAGGTACAGTACATGTGATTAGGGTTGGAATGCAGCAACAGATATGGCTTAAGAAAGTTGAGTGCAATTTTTAGAATACTGCAGGTATGGGATTTAGAAGTGTCACCAGGTTGCAATTGTGGAATGCAGCAATGGCACAGTCTCAGAAAGTAGCTGGACTCATGAGTTTGGAATGCAGTAGGGACACTAAAATTCATAATGTGGTGGTGTCATATATTTTGAGAATGTGGCGGAGATACACAATTTTGAAATGCAGGGGACACAAAGTTGAGGAAAGTGGCAGGGACGCGTAATTTCATAGTGTGCCATGGATGCATACATTTGGCATGTGGTGGCAGCACATAATTTAATTTCAGAATGAGGTTGGGATGCTTGATTTCAGATTGTGGTGGCAACATGCAATTTCACAATGTGGCATGGACATGGAATCTTAGAATGTGATGGTGATGCAGTTTCAGAATAAAGCAAGGATGTGTAATTTTAGAATATGACTTGGGCATGAAATAACAGAATGCGGCAGTGACACTCATTTTCAGAATGTGGTGGGGATGTACAGTACAATTTTGGAATATAGTGGGGAAGCCCTTTTTCAGAATGTGACAATGACAGGCGGTGACATGCAATTTCAGAATGTGGCGATGCCACACAGTTTTGGAATGTAGCAGTAATGTACAGTTCCAGAATGTGGCAGTGATGCACAGTTTTAGAATGTGGCAGTGATGCATGGTTTCAGAATGTGGCAGTGATACAGTTTCAGAATGTGGTGGTAACACACAGTTTCAGAATGTGGCGGTGACACATGGTTTTAGAATATGGCAGTGATGCACATCTTCAGAATGTGGCAGGGATGTGCAATTTTGGAATGTGGTGGGTGCATACAGTTCTGGAATGTGGCAGGGACAAGCAAGTTCAGAATAAATGGTGTCTCTTGTCACATTCTGATAGTGTGCATCCCTACTATATTCCAAAATTGCCAGTTCCTGCCAAATTTCTCAATGTATGTTCCTGCTACATTCTGAGATTGAGTGTTCCACCACATTTTGAGATGCCACATCCCTGCCACATTCTGAGGCTGCATGCCCCCCCCCAACATTTTAAAATTGTGCACCACCTTGGCAGTCTATACCTTGGTTCAGTGCTGCATTCCAATCCACCTCCTGATGTGTTCTGAGTACAGTACCGTACACCTGAACATTCTGGAAACACAAGCACTGCAGCTAACCCTATGTCTGTTTTTAAATGATTACTACAGCTACAGTTTCTTAAACTTTGGAGAAACAGGCCCTATAAGCTTGCTGACAGGGAGGACTAGACTGTGAGTTCAGGTTATGACATCATCACTGGCTCTTCTCTGAAACTGGCTTTTTTGAACAGGTAGTGAATCAGGGTTACAAAAGAGGTCCAGATCCAGCTGTGATTCCCTTAGCCTGAAACTCCTTGCCCTCACCTTAGACGAGGTCCTACCCCACTCCCTAAAATCCTTAACCGGTCACTCATGCACTCACAGTTCTCCCCAAAATGGAAATCGGCAGTGGTGACACCAATCCACAAAGCTGGAGATAAGACGAACACTAGCAACTTCAGACTCATCTCCATCCTTCCCCTCCTTCTCCAAAGCCCTGGAGAGAATAGTTGCTGACTAGCTTGCAGAATATCTTATGAAATACAACCTTCAATGCACTGAGCAGCATGGCTTTTGTAAGGGGCACAGCACCACCACGGCCCTCCTCAAATTCACCTCATGCATCCATAACGCCCTGGACCAGGGGCATCTTGTTGGCGCCGTGTTCATCGATTTGACAAAGGTGTTTGACACTGCAAACCACTGTCTGCTGCTTGAACAATTATCTTGCTTAGGACTCTTAACTGACACCACCCATTGGTTCCAAAGCTACCTCTGTAATCGAACCAACAGGTTAGAATTGGCGAATCCCTCTCGTCCCCCCTCCCTGTCCACTCTGGAGTCCCTCAAGGATCCATCTTGGGCCCCTTGCTTTTCAGTATCTTTCTAAACAACATCCCCTCTTCATGTTCTGACAGACTACTTCTATATGCAGATGATGCAGCTATCTTTACCTCCCACCCTGATTCATCCCTTTTACAGACACAGCTGCAAGCAAGTTTTTCGGAAGTTGAGACCTGGTTTGCATCTCATAAACTCATCCTTAACTACAAAAAAAACAACAAGTGGCTGTATATACAGTGAAGTGTAGATTGTTTAATCCATCTAAGTAGAGATTTAAGCTTGGGATATACTTGTTTCTGTTCCAGGGCCAGATCAGCTTTTTGCAGAACATATACACACTCTTACCCAACTTTCTCTAGATGCCATGAATAGGGATATGCTTGGCCGCTGATACACAGAGGTATTGTTTGATGTGTTTATGTCTGGCAAAGATGATCTACTGAGATGGCACCCTGCCTCGGTGAGTACACTTACATGATATTTACTCAGACGAGCTGAGGACACAGTAGTGTACCCGTTCTTTACCTAATACTCCTTCTCCTGAACAACAGTCCTCCTGTAGGGGAACTCCCTCAGTAATATTAGATTTAGACCCCTTCTACTGTATAGCTGGACGTTGGATACCCGATTCAGAATGTTTGTATCACCATTAAATATACTGATACATATCTGACAAAATAAACTGATATATGTCTTTACCCTTCATCTTCTCTCTTCTACCCCTTAACCATTTCTTTTGCTCTCTTTACTGGCACTTAGTACTTATAATGATTATAGATGGCTAACTGTATGTACAGAATATGTGGATGTATACTGTATCATGTCTACCTTTTTTTTTTTGAAAATAACAAATTTTACAAAAAAACAAACAAACAAAAACAACGATGTTTCACGGCACCCACAACAAATATAAAAGCAGTGGACTATCTATCCTATACAGGGAAGAGATGGTACTGGAGCAAGTTCATCGATTTGAATACTTGGGGTGACCCTTGACTGCACCCTAGCTTACTCATAACATATTGATAACATTGCTAAAATCGTGAACAGTCGCTTAGGTCTGCTACACCGACAAAGGAACTGCCTCACAGCCGAAGCCCTAAACACTGCCATTCAGAGCTCAGTTACGTTAATAATTGACTATGGGCTAGTAATATACAGATCTGCCACAGGCACTGCACTCTGACGCATTTCCATATCACTCAGTAAGGCCTGTTGCCTATTGCCTTCTGCCCCCTGACTGTCACACACCTGCGATATCTACAAACAAGCAAATTAGCTCCAACTATCTGGCAGTCTTAAGTATCAGACATGCATCCTAGTGAAAAAGGTCACCCTGGATCTCTTACCTCCAGGGGTCCGATCACTAATGGCTCTGCCTGAGGCTCCTGTCATACCAGAAGATCGGAAAGTCTTACTTACTCCATTCTCAGAGTCGCACTACTCAAGGACAATGCTCTCAAACCAGAGCCTCCCTCCTGGTACACAACCTGCCTCCTGAAGTTACCAACACAATACTCTGCACTTTAAAAGCAGTCTTCCACAGCACCTTGTCACCAGGGCCTCCCTGTGACTGTTTCTCTTAGCTAATCCAAGTTCTTCACTCCCCCCTCCCATGTAGTCACATACACTCTCTCAATTTCATGTCTTCCTCCCATCCCCTCCTCACCCCCACCCTCACCGCTCCATTCCTTGGTAATTCTATGCTCCCCTTCCCCTCCCTCATCCAAACTCCTTTTCTGCCCCACAGACTCTCCTATCTATGCCTACACTCTTACTCTTAGCTCTTGTCTCCTAATCTTTCACTTACTTATTTCTTGTGCCGTATTTGCCAACTAAATATCTCTAATCACCCATATTCCCTCTTGCTCCTGTCCTACCAATCTCCCTTCCTGTTACATGCCTTTCTCAGGCTTTGTCTCCCTAAAATCTTAATTCACTGATGATTTAAATTGTTCTTTTGCTAACTATTGTCCTGACAAAGCCTATGGCAGCTCTGATTTACCAGATTTGTAACGCCTCCTTGGATTTGATTTTCTCTGACGTGGCACCTTTGTAAAGAGCCTGGCTCAAAGGTGTTATTTTGAAATCTTAATAAATAAAAATAAGTAAAGCAATAATACTCAATTTGTGTGTGGTAGTATTACAACTGACCGCACAGGGAGTAATGCGCTGCTCAGGCCTTATAGCCCCCGGAAGGTCCGGTATTGCCCATACCGCCCACCCTGGAGGGTATTATTGCGCTAGAAATGGGCACTGTAAAAAATAGTTTAATAAAACAAGCTTTTTAAAATTAATTTAAAATAAGTAGTTTAAAATAAGTTTTATAATAAAATAGTTCCTCCTCCTAGAGGAGCCTAATACTGAGCTGGGTTATTGTTACTCTATATAGACACATCTGCAGAGATTAAGTGTCACAGTTGTGTTTTTGACAAGGTTCACTGTCCTCAGCAACTCTACAACACACTGAGACATGCAGGCTGTGATTTTTCTTTAATTTTTTACTAGTAGCGCCTGCCCCCACACACACACACACTCGCTGTGAAGTGCCATTACACTACAAGGAAGTGACTTAGACAAGGGCAGCAAAGGTATATCTCTTTTTCATTAAAAGGCGGTTGGTATGCTTTTTTCCATTTCTTTTTCCTTTGCAAGCAGGAAATAACAGTGACAGAAAGGAAGGCATAGCATCAGGCAAGACGTGAAACACGGCAGAGACAATGCTGCCGATTTACTGTATTTAACATTTATTTATTTGGTTTCTTTAGTGGTGGTGATTTGAAAAGCTGAAATGCCTGTTTGCTGTTGGTGTGATCTGTAAATGTGGACTGGGAATGAAGCTGGAGTGGTGCTGGTGTGAGTATGGGTCAGAGTTCACCAAACAGCAGTTTTCCAGTAGTGATGAAGTCGCGATGTGCGAGCGCTACTAACTGAAAAATAAACTGTTTTGCTGTACTTCTGTGAGAAAAAAAATAGTTTTGATGGGTTATTGTTTGAGAAGTAGGGGCATAAAGCAAGGTAAGGAGACGGATCAATTGGAAGGAAGCATCGATTTTTTATAGTGGCTGTTTTGAATTGCTAGTTAGTGGGAGGGGAGACTGAGCGATCAAGCGGCCTCAATCTGCAGCGACTGAAAAGACGAAAGCAGCATGATTGTGCTGCAAGTTTAAACAAAGATTTTTTTGCAACAAAGAAACGAGGTTTGCACAAAATTGTTTCTTATTTCCTGCCTTTTTATTGTAGTTGATTTGGCAGGTGGGGGCTGATGGACTGGGCTCTCTCGCTAAGGTAACAAAAAAAATGGCGGCAGTTTGAAATTCTGTGCTGGTGCTCCAGCCAATGACAAAGCAGGCTGGGCACATGGATACTTGGTTGGGCATGGGTCAGTTTTGGGCTGGGTCTTTTTATTTGGTGGGCATCTATTGAAAGTTAATGTACCCCTGCGGACTGGGTATCAACCAATCAGATGCCTCCAAATAAAACGCCCATTTTCTAATAAAAAAATAGCTCATAACTTTCAGATGAAGTAACGTAGAAACCTAGTTTTTGGTATAAGATTTATTGGGGACATGCTTTTCTAATTCTGCAGTGTATCACTGTTGGCTGGACTCCCTCTTTAAGAGACTCAGTCTGAGGGTAAGGGACAGGAACTTAATGTTGAAGTCCCCAAACAGGATGAGTTCACTTGAGGAGGAGTTAGGTGATTGCAGAGAGAGAGAGAGAGAGAGTCAATGAGAGAGGAAGGTGAGAGTTTAAGTGAAGCATGAAAACCCCCAATCAAGACAGATATGATAGAGTGAAAGGAAAGACTAGAAAGGAGACACTCATAGGAGGAGGGAACAGACTCCTTGAGAGCAATGGTGCAGGAGAGGCTCTGGCAGACATAGGGGGCCACACCACTACCATGTTTGCCACGGCCCTGCCTGAGCAGGTGGAAATCAGTAAGGGACAGGATAAAATCAGGAGTTCTGGAGTAGAATCAAGATTCAGAAATGCAGATTATGTCAGGAGAGTGCTGTGAAACCCAGACATTAAGGAGGCCAAGTGTGGGAAGAAGGCTTCTAGCATTGAGATGGGAGATGGGAGATGGTAAGGCCTTTGGGAATAGAGGAAGTGGAGGGAGGATGAATGGAGAGGTCAGGGTTAGTTTCTGTGTCACCAGGTTGGAGGAGCAGGAGCAGGATAAGGGGCAGATTGACTGAGTGGGACTTCCAGGAGGAGACCGGGGGGGGAGTGGGAAAGGGACAGTAGGGCTCAGTGGAGAAACTCCAGGTTCAGGAAGGTGGAGGGGGAGGAGAGGAGGGGAGACCAATGTGTGAATAGGAAGAGAAGAGGGGAGGAGGAGGGGAGAGGGGAGGGAGGACAGATGGGTGAAAGGGGGAGGCAGAGGCTGGGTAGAAGGGTGGGAGTGGGGAAGGAAAGAGTTGGGGCAAGAGTAGGAGAGGGTGATGGAGAAGGCAGAGGAAGGCAAGGTGCGTAGTGGCATGGATGTGAGATGTAATAACCAGCAATTAATTAGCAGCAGCAGTGATAGTGACTGGTTAAAGAAAGCAAGGTAGCAAGGCTACAAGACTCAGCACAACAGTCGCAAAGCAGTATATAAACAAATTGTAGATTAAAACACTGTATAACAGTTCAGAGCTGTGGCAAGTGGTAGTGCAGGGCGAGCATGCAACCACACGCTGGGGTTAGATAACTTGGATTACCTGGCTTATGTTTTGTTGTAGTGGGGATTTAAAAGTTGTTTATTACCTACTGTGCTCATTAAGGTTTTGAGTTTTATTTTGGGTTTTCACACTGGACTCGAGGAGCTAAAGCCACCAATGACAAAGGGGCTGAATTAGAGCCAGCAGTAGGGAAACTCAATAAGGAGGGAACAGCATCCAGGGAAGTGACTCTCTTACCTATCTGAATTTGTTTTCCATTTGGTATAGTTTCCTACCTGGTGATTTGATATTGTTTTCTACCTGGTGATTTTTATACCTTCAACTGACATATTGGGCTACTGGGACTAGGGTAGAAGGGGCTGGAGTTAGCTCCATGAATAAGTGGCTGTTTGTCTTGGGAGACTACTGAAATGTCCTGCCCACCCTCCTCCATACCACCCAGGGCTCATCCAGATTTGTAGTGAGGGTGCTGCTTCCTATCTGGTGAAGGTGTTACCTAATTTCCTAGTACAAGGGTCACACTAGAGGACTTGGGACACAATCATATAGGGGAGCACAGAGTAAAGTAAGGAGGAGAGAGAGAAAGGAAAAAAAATATTCTTATGAACCAAAACATTGGTTTTGGGGGACTGGAACAGGGAGGACTTAATGGGGATACCTAGTAGGATGGAGGGGCCAGGGGGATGGGACAGGTGAACATCATGGGGAGGGGCAGGGATGGGGAGGATGAGTAAGAGCAATGCAGAAGGGAATGTAGGAAGGGTAGTAGGCTTCAATGGCTGTGGGGCAGTCATTTTTATAGTTTCATAGTCTAGTATGAGTTCGGGAGACCATAGCCTTTTATGAACTCGCCACCTTTATTGGCGGAACAATATTTGATGTCGCCCATGTGAGCATCTAAGTTTTTTTAAATGTATTTATAGTTTTACTTTCTACTACACAATTTGGTAGGGTGTTCCATGTGGTGATTATTCTTTGGGTGTACCAATTTCCTCTCTTGTGTGTTCTATTTATATTCCCTTTAATTTGTGTTTGTGTGTCCTTGTGTTGGTTGTAACTCTGTGTTTTTCTAGACCTATAGTTTCCATCAATAGTTCATTCTGCAGAGCACTAAATGTCAGACAAAAGTCACCCAAAGGTTTCTATATTGATAGAGTACATTCCAACTGCTTCAGTCTGTCCTCATATACTAAGTTCTTCTATATTTTGATTCTCTTTGTGACATGTCTTTGGACTCCTTCCATCATTTTCTTGCCCATTTTTGTAGTTGGAGCACATAAGGGGACACAATAATCCAAGTGAGGCCTTACTAGGCTGGTATACAATGGAACTATTACCCTCAGTTTGCAGCTTTTAATATTCCTAAAAATGCAAGTTGTGATGTTGTTACACTTCTTAACTGTTGCTTGTGTATGTGCATCAAAGTTTAAGTTGTTATCAATTAGTACTCCCAAATCCTTTTCACTTGTTGTTTCTTGAAGTATTATATTGTTTAATTTATATTTATCACATGGGTTGTTTCTCCCCAAGTGCATAACCTTGCATTTTGTTTCATTAAAAGTAATTTTGTGTCCTTGGGGCCACTTCTCAATTTCATAGATAATTGCCTGAAAGTCTATTGCAGCTTTTGGATTATTAAGGGGATAGTAAACATTGCAGGGGTCACTCAAATTGTAAAAGCCCAGGAAAATATGTTTCAAACAAGGCACAGGACTTCCTTGAAGGTGTCAGGAGTCCTGAGCTGTGACTATCTACTTCATCTGTAAATCAAAACAAGGCAGCAGCCATTTTAAAACAGAAAGTGATGTCACTGAGGGGCAAGCTGCATGTTGTTAATTACAGCTTGCCCCTCAGTGACATCACTGTTGGTCTCATGATTCAATGAAATGGCTGCTGCCTTGTTTTGATTTACAGATGATTTAGGTATTCAGAACTCAGGATCCCTGACACCTACAGGTAAGCCCATACCTCATTTTAAAGATCTGTTTATGGGCTTTCATGTTTAGTGAGCCCTGCAATGTTTACTGTCCCTTTAACGATATATCCGATTTTGCTGTCATCAACGTTCTTGACATTCATGCATTATTTTGAGTCTGCATGGTGGAAATTAAAATATTAAAAAGCATGGGCTGCAATACAGAACCTTGTGGTACCCTGCTTGTCACTAGTCCCCAGGCAGATCTGTTGCCCTTAATTACAATTTGCTGTCTTCTATTGTCAAGCCTAGAAGTAACCCAGTGTATTACGCTACTGTGTCGTTTAAGTTTATACAGTTGCTGAATCAGAATTTTATGTGACACGGTGTCAAATACCTTGGAGAAGTCCAGGAAATGCTATATCCATGGGAAGACCTCTGTGCACTCACTGGTTTGAAGAAGTTGATCAGAGAGGTGGTAGCCTGGGTAAAACATTGGCTGGACAACAGGATGCAGAGGGTAATAATAAACCGAGTCCACAGTGAAGAAAGGGGGATTATTAATGGGGTACTGCAGGGTGCAGTACTGGGTCCGGTCCTTTATAATGTTTTTATAAGTGACTGCAGATGGACTGAAAAGGAAAAGTATGTCTCTTTGCAGAACACACTAAGTTCTGCAACAGGGTTGATACACAAATTGGGGTGGAAAGGATGTGAAGGGACTTGGCAAGATTGGAGGAATGGTCAAATGTATAGCAGCTTAGATTCAACACAAAGAAGTGCAAAGTAATGTACCTGGGAAATAAAACCCAGAGGAAGAGTACACAGTGGGGGTGAGACACTGACAACAACAAAAGGAAAGGACCTGGGAGTAGATATATCAGATGACCTAAAGGTGGGCAAGCAATGTGAGAAGGCAGTAAGGAGGCTGGGGGGATACTGGGATTCATAGGGATAGGCATCACCAGTAGAAAACAGGAAGTTGTTATCCCTCTGTACGGACAGTTGGTGAGACCTCATCTGGAGTACTGCATGCTGTTCTGGAGACCCCATCTCCACAAAGACATAGACATTGTGAAGGCTGTCCAGAGGAGGACAACCAAAATGGCGCAGGGTCTGCATCAAAAGACATACGAAGAGAGACTAAAGGAGCTTAATATGTATACCCTTGAGGAAAGGAGGGAGAGGGGAGACACGATAGAAACTTTCAAGTACCTTAAGGGAATTAACAAAGTCCAAGAGGGTAATATCTTTCAGAAGATGTGCAAGAACAAGGGGCACAATTTGAAGATGGGGGGGATGACTCAGCGGTAATGTGAGGAAGTATTTTTTCATGGAGAGGGTTGTGGATGCATGGAATAGCCTTCCTGAGGAGGTCTTGGAGTCAAAAACAGTGGGGGAATTCAAGAATGCATGGGACAGACATATGGCAATTCTAGTGGGGTGTAGGAGGAAGTAGGCTGTTGGTTAACTAGGATCTGCAGCTTATCCATTAGGTAGGGAAGTGGGCAGACTAGGTGGGCCAAGCGGTCCTTATCTGCCATCAAATTCTATGTTTCTATGTAGACACGGTCTTCTGGCAACAAATCCATGTTAGGTTATATCCTGTTGCTTGCCTTCTGCTGAATGCTCTATAATTCTTTTTTGAGTACGTTTTTTAAGTAGCTTGCATACAACCGACGTCAGACTAATTGGCCGATAATTGGCTACGTTCTTCTACTTACCAGATTTGTATATAGGTGTAACCATTGTGTCTTTCCATTGAGAGATGATACTCCTCTCCTTAGTGACACATTAAACAGCTGTGTTAAGAGTCCCACTAGCTGATTTGATACATCCTTTAAAAATTTAGGATGAATTCCATCCAAGCCTGGTGAGCTATTTGTTCTTAGTGTCCCTTGTACGTTAGCTACTTCTTGACTAGTGAAAGGTACAAAGGTGTCTTTGCCATAATTTATTGCCGTCAACATTCTCCTTTGGTAAGAATACATATAAGAAATATTTGTTGAATTTATCTGCTATTTTTGTTTCGTCTGTCAATATTTCAGTTTCTGTTTGAATTGGTCCAATCCCTACTTTAACCCTTCTTATAGACCCAACATAATTATAAAACCTTTTTTTATTATTCTTAGTGTCAGTGGCTAATTCATACTCTAGGTTTTAATTTGCTTTTCTTATGCTTTATTTCGTTTTGTTAGCCATTTTTTATATGCTAGCCAATTAATTTCTGTTGGTTGTTTTTTATACTTCTAGTATAGTTTTTTCTTCTTCCTTATATTATTTTGTGATATTTTTCTCCACCATAATGATACCCTCACGATTATTCTTATATTTCTTTCTTTCAGGGATCCAGTTGTTCATGCAGTCTGTTATTTTATTGTTAATTTTCTCCCATATGTCTGTCAGCCCCGAGAGCAATTAAATCAGGCACCCATTCCCAGGATGCTAAATAGTGCCTTATCTTACTATAGTCGGCTCTAAAGTAATCCCTAACCTGTGTTCTGCTTTGGGTCACAGTGCGAGACAAGGGGAATGAAGACTGTTTGTTCGGTTATATAGTCAGCCATGTTTGTTAGTACAAGATCAAGTATATTATCATTTCTAGTACATTTTTGACTGATCAAAGTTGTAGTGTGATACACTTTCTAAGAATTTTTCTTCACTACTGTTGGATCTTTCTAGTGTTGTCCAGTTAATAGCTGGGTAATTAAAGTCACCCATTAAGATACAGTCGCATGTTATATCCATGTTTTTAATCACTGATGTCAAATGATTATTTACTTCTGCATAAAGGTTAGGGGCTCTATAACCCAAACCAATCATGAATGTTCCTGTAGGTAGTATGATGCCCTTAATAACTCAATATCCACATTTTCTGTTAGGATGGACATACCTCATGATGTCCTATTTTGATCTCACATACAGGACTATGCCCCACCCTTTTATGGCTATGATGTTTTGATATTTTATTATAACCATCGATTTCAGTGTTCCAGTCATTGTCACAAAACCAGGTTTATTTGACACCACAGATATCAGTATCCTGGTACTTTAATAGATATGTCAGTTCATCCAATATATTGGTAAGACTACGTGCATTAACAAGTATGACATTTTGGTCAGTATTACTATGGGCATTTTCTTAGGGATTGCATGGAGGGCAGGGAGGGGGTGCTTGGTGTGCAGGCAGCTTGAGCAGCTTAAGGATTTTTATTTATTTTTTATTTAGTTTTTGTTGACCGGGTAAGTGCACTAGACAAATCCTGCCTATTTTCAGGCACGACCTGGGGGAAGGGGATACAGATGAATGCCAACTGACCTTGAACCAGATTAAGCTGTTGGTGATATTTTTAGTGAATGAGGGAAATTTGGCCAGGACACCGGGGAAATTCCCCTACTCTTTGGAGGCAGAGGGCGCTATGTGGCTGAGCGGACGCTCTGCTCAGTGGCATCTGGAGCTTTGCTGGAGGAGTACGCGCGGGAGGTCAAGGAGCAGGTCTCCTCCTTGGCTCCCTTGAAAGATAGATATGGAGACTTATGGTGAGGAGACACGGAAAATGGAGGAGAACGTGGATGTTAATATGGCAACAGGAGTGCAGACCTTACTGGAGGATGAGGTTCCCCGAGTTTTGGTACAACAAAGCAGTATTGACGAGGTGGATGTTGATTCACTGCATGTCTTACAAAAACAAGTTGAGGATGCGGAACGCAGCTATCGGGCTGCGAGGTTATGTTTACAGGAAGCACAAGGTGGTAGGAAGGAAGCTACGGTTACACAGGAAGAGGAACAACGATCGGAAGGCAGAGAGATGGATGTGCAAGTTGTCACGAAGGCACAGAGGGAGAGGGTGAGTTGGCAAGTCCTTGTAAGCGGTTTGGCTTCTGCAGACAACGAGGAAAACATTCTTGGAACCAGAGCACAGGGAATTAGTAAAAAGCATGAGAAATCTTCTGGGGGAGGCGACAGGATTCCTCGACAGGCAGCTTCAGGTAATGAGTCTACAGACTTTCTGCAGCTTGGATTACCACCTGTGACTTTTACATTTGGGTCCTCCCTAGGAGGCTCAAAGAAAACTAACAGCAGGGGGAAAACGCAGTGTAAAACAAGATCATTTACTAGATGGGACTCAGAAAGGGCGAGACTGTTTAACAGTGGGGAGAGATCCAGAGGACTGGGTGGCAACGGCCTTACAAGCTGCAGGTTGGGTGAAGAGCCCCACAGGGAAGGGGTGGGATGTGAATTTTAGTAAGGATTCTGTTCCTGATAACATGGATATGTTACAGGTATCCTCTTCCCCGACGACCCCCCCCTCTTCTGAACAGTATGGAAACTCCTTTAATACCCCCAGGACAGCCCTCCCCTGTAGACACTGTGGTTTTGCTACATCATGATGGTCCTCACCCATTGTTACAAGTTATTAAGGACCAAGAAGCGGAAGGTGCATTGGAACAGGATTTATTGATGGATAAAGCTGATAAAGTATGGCATGGGAAAGTATCTGAACATTTGTTTCTGGGTAATACAGGGCCGCTGTTGGAACCTGCAGAAAGAAGGAATGCAGTTAGGTTAAAATTTAGGGGTAATAGTGAAGAAATTCCGGACAGAAAATTTGTGGGCCGTGTGTTACTGAAAAATAGCATGAAGTTCTTTGCATATGAGATTTATGCTTTGATACATGTTCCAGGGGATGTGATTTTTGATGTTAGTTTTAAACATCCTGCGGGTTTAGAAAGATTTTGGAAGCAATACCCGTTTGATGAAGCTTTCCCCTTGTGGAACCTTTTAGCAATACTTTACTAAACCCTTGACTAAAAAGATTACAGTTCTTTTCCGAATGAGGGGGTAAATGTTGCAGATATTAACGTATTGTTAGGCAACATTGTACTGTTAAAGGCTTTCCTGAACCGATTTTAGATGAAGAACAGTTATGGACAGGGGGATGGACATATTTGGTGGTATTAAACTTGGTAAATGGTCAGACTAGTCATCTACCAAACTGTTTTTTTTTTGGGTCGAGATAGGGGGGTGGTTTTTTATCCTGGACAGCCAAGGGCTTGTTCCAAATGTGGTGATTTGGGACATTTGAGCAATGTGTGTGATAAACAAAAATGTGGTTTATGTGGGGAATTGGGGCATGTAGGGGCTCATTGTCGGCAACCTTTAAAATGTAATTTATGTGAGGAACAGGGGTACTCTTTTCCAACCTGCTCATGGGCCTCACATAACAATGTGGATTGCACGGTTAGAGCCGAACAGGATCTGTATGTAGCTGCAGCACAAAAGGAGAAACTAAGGATGGTGGAATTATTGTCAAAGGGGCCGGTTAATACCAATCATCACAAAGGGTTTTAGGACTACCGGGAGTGTCTATCAGTGAGATAGCAGTAGGCCAGAGGTTCTCAAATGGTGAGGCCAGCCTCCCTTGGGAGGCCCCAACCTGTTCCAGGGGAGGCTCAAGCAAGTCTGAAAAAGTACTGTATTTAAATTTTGAGTTTTATATATATTTGTGTGAAGAGATGAAGCAAACTGAAAGAGGATAATAGTAAGTGAATTTTATGCATTTATTTACTAATAGGTGACGAGGGAAGGTGAATGAGCCAAGGTTAATTTCAGGTGTAGCCGGGGAAGGGTAGGGAGTGAATACATTTCAAAAGGTAACTGCAAAACAATCAAGAAATACACAATGAGCAAAAGTGCAAACAAATATGAACAATAAACTAATAATGAGTGGTGGGAATTGATCAATTTGTATCCTGATGGCAGAACAGCCAAAATACAAAGGTTAAACATAGAAGTGCTAAGAGCAATAGCAGGAAGGAACAAAGTAATTTCTGAGAAGTTGCTTAGGAGCAGGGAAGGACAGGGAGAGGCAAAGTATGTAGGAAGGTTATTTTGTATAGAGAGGAAACAGAAAAAGTAGTCTGACCCATGAAGGTACTGCAACAAGGGGTAACAATAGTTGAATAATAATAGCGGAGCAAGTAGGCTGGCATGTAAAGGTGGTTACATTTATTTGTTATATTTATTTGTTATTCAGATAATGCTTTTGAGCACAGGAGCTCTTTTTCAAAGATTCCATGTCAGTATAAGACAAAGAACTGAATGTGAGCCAAGTACTCAAAGGGGTTTCAATTTAGTCATGGTGTACTGCGCAAAGTACAGCATGTTATTTTTCTTTGGGGAGGCCCAAGATTATTTCAGTTTTTGGGGGGAGGCTCAAAATCTTTTCCATGGATTTGGGGAGGCTCACTGTGACAAAGTCTGAGAACTATTGCAGTAGGCGATCGGAAGGTAGAGAGTGATAACCAGACAGTGGTGCAGGAAGATGATGGGGTAATAGACATAGAGGAGGGGGGAGAAGTAGTTACAGTAGTGGAACAGGCAGTTGACTTGGGTGGCGAAGTCATTTCTATGCCCCCCCCAGCGCAATCTGATTTGGGCTTTCAAAGAGTGATTAGGTCTAAGGCAGGGAAACTACAAACGGCTGCCTTGATACAGACAGAAAAGTTTGAGGACTCATATGCCCCTTTGTTTGAGGAGGATATGGAGGAGGATGGGTGTGAGTCGGATCTTTCCTCTGTGGCCTCCTCTCAGGCGGAGGGTGTTATCGAGTCTGGCCCTTCTGAAAAATTGAAAACAAGAAAAAGGAAAAAGAAAAGATGAATACAGGTGGTTATTTGTTTCTTTTGTTAATGGCTATTTCCTTTTGTACTGTTAATGTTAATAGTATAAAAGCTTATGAGAAAAGGCAGAATACTTTCTTGAGCCTCAGTACTGGGGGTGGGAGTGTGATTTTACTACAGGATACCCGATTACACTCTTTAGCTGAGGTGCAAATTGCACAGAAAGAATGGAGGTGGGGTGTTTCGTATTAGTCGGTAGGTGAGGAGCAATGCTCTGGAATAGGAGTACTTTTTAAGGGAAGTGTTCAGGTGATACATGTCTATGATTTAGTACCAGGGAGGGTTATGGTTATGGATGTGATGTTACAGAAGGAGTTTTTCGTTGATAAATATATATGCATCCAACTGAAAGCAGACAGATCTATTATGTTTAGGTGGGTGGAACCTTATTTGCACACGTCAAAGATGGTTTTATGGGGGGGGGATTTTAATTGTGGTCTTTCTCATAGGGACTGAGGAAGGGCTACAGAAAAAGTCTTCTGTGATACCAATACCCTGATGGCAATTATGAGGCAAAATGGCATACAGGACATATATGATATTTTATAACAGGAGCCGGTACATACCTTTTTTAAGGGACAGCTGTCTACCAGGATTGATTTTTGGCTAGTGTCCGTAAGAATAACGTGTCAAAAGGTGGAGGTGTTGCCTTTAGAAACCTTGGACCATTTGGTGGTGGTTTTACATTTAGGAATCAGGCAGAAATTGATGGTCGGGAGAGGTTGTTGGAAAATGAACACTTCAAAATTACAGGACATTGTTGTAGAAAAATCTATAAGGAAGTTGTTTCAAGCTCGACAGGAGATTTGTTTTTCAGAGAGTCCGATAGAATGGTGGGAAGATATAAAAGGGATGTGCAGGACTGGTATGGCACCTATACAAAGAGACAAGCTAGGATAAATATATTGCTTATTTAGGTTTACGTCAAAATATTTACAAGCTTTGACTCAGGGAGGGATGGGGAGCATGAAGCAAAAGGTTACAGAATATAAAAATTCAAATGAGGAAATACTTACAGGATTCTATGCAAGCACTGGCTACTCAACAGAAATATAGGACTCAAGGCACGAAAGAAGAGGTAAACCCTTATGGGGGGGGGGACAAGGGTTTCAAAGAGTGACTATGACAGGCCTCAGAAATAGGCAGGGAAATGTAAAAGAGAATAACCAGGATATAATGCTTCTGGTACAACAGCATATGGTAGATACGTTTCAGACAGTAAAGAAAGATAGTCAGTTTCTTTTCACTGGCCTAGAAATTCCGGGGTTGACCAGGGATGAGAGGGAAAAGTTGATTGCCCCTATTTCAGGAATGGAAATTTGTGCGGCCATTTTACAATTAACCACTAAATCTACTCCTGGAAGGGATGGATTGCCAAATGATTTTTATAAGCAATATGTTGAACTTTTGGTTCCTTATTTAGAAGTATTGTACATTGCCATTTGGGAAGAAAGACAGCTTGCCCCTTCGATGCAAATGGGTTTAATGTTTTTTCTCTTTAAAAAAGGGGACCTGTATGATTTAAAAAATTGGAGGCCTTTAACGTTACTGAATTCAAACTATAAAATTCTTGTGAAGATTCTGAATCAAAGATTGGCATTCATAGCGAACAAATTGATTGTTCAGGAGCAGACTTGTGCAGTTCCAGGAAGGAAGGTTGTACAAAATATGGTTTTCATTAGAGAAATTATAGAGCAGGGATTAGGGAAAGATTTAAGTGGATATTTATTATTGATAGATCAGGAAACTGCTTTTGATTCTATTCAACAGGATTATCTTTGGAGTGTATTGCATCATTATGGAATTCCTCAGGAATTTATAGAACTAGTGAAAGTGCTGTATACAGAAGCACAAGCTGTGCCCTTAGTGAATGGTTTTTTAGGGACTCCAATTTTCCTAAAAAATGGGGTCAAACAGGGTTGCCCATTGAGCCCCTTATTGTATGTCTTTGGTTTGGACCCTTTGTTACGGAAGATTGGACAAGCCAGAGACATTAGGGCGATAAAGAATATTGAAGGATATGAATTTCAGAAGGTCTCGGCTTATGCGGACGATTGCGTTTTTACTGTGGCACATGACATATCAGGGGTTAAAATTTTGTCGCTGTTGCAAGAGGCTTATGATACTACTGGTATTAGAATAAATACGAGTAAAAGTATTGTTTTGCCTTTGGGGCATAGTAAAATTATAGAAGATTTTCCAATTCTGATGACAACAGACCAAGTGAAGATTTTAGGGCTATTTTTTGGTAGCAAAGAAGCAGAGATCTGGAATTGGACTGAAGTTTATGATAAAGCAAAGCTTAAAATACAGACTTGGTTAGCTTGGAAGATGTCTAGGAAAAAGAAGGTGTATCTCTTGAGAGCATACATAGCTCCTATTTTTTTATATGTGTCTCATGTTTTCCCCTTACCTTATAATATGCATACCAAAGTTTTGGGTTTATTTTTTCATTTTTCATGGGGCAGTAGGCTGAACCCGGTTAAAAGAAATCATACATACAGAGTATGGAAAGAAGGTGGTTTGAACATGTTACAACCTATAGTTTATTTATTTGGTAATTTCTTTTTTAGCTCTATTTTTCCCTTATTTTCACAGACTCCGGGAATAGGGCAAATCAGTATGCGGCTTTGGGGCAAAACATTTTTAGAGGCATGGGGGAGAGGGAGATGGCACCCTGTAGAACGATTGCTTCCGAGTTATGTGCAAACCACTATTCGATATGTTAGAACTTGGAAGATAGAGGCGGCATGGTGTAGGGAAAAAGGGAAGAAGGTGTTTTATAAAACAATAGTGGATAAATGGTACCGAGAGGACCCAGTGTTCATGGTACCTTCTTTTATTAATACTACTTTGTTGTTGGAGGGTATGACAAACCACTAATATCGTTAAAGATGCAAGATTTTGCTTGGCTCTGTGGTCATCAGAAACTACAAGTAAGGAGCAATCAGAAACATAAGCAGATAACTGAAAGAGGGTGTGGAGAGCCTATGTGTGCTGGGATTGTGGAGACAATGCAGCATCTTTTCTTTGATTGTTCCCATGTACATGATTTTTGGAAAATGTTATCGGTATTATGGGGGGAAAAGTTATTTTTGTTAATAAATTATGATGTTTTGGTTTTAGGGCAAATCCCAGCCACCTGGGCAAAATGGACAAACAGTACAATCCAGATTGTTTTGGTATGTATAAAATGGTCCATTTGACAGGCGAGATGTCTTAGGTTTCTGAAAGGTAAGGTAGTATGACAGCAAGATGTTTTTTTTAGATACAAAAGGAATTGGATAATATTTATGACTATGAGAAACATACTTTAGGATATGAATTACTAGTGAAGCTCTGGAGGAATGTTGATTGGGTGGGGTAGAGGAACTTATGATAAGGTTGTCAATATTTTCTAGATCTGGGACAGTCTGTGTTTCCTTTTTTCTTTCTTATGTGTTCAAAAAGTAATATTTCTGTGACTTTCTGTCTTGTGTGATGGTGCTGATTAATTAATCTGTATTTTGTTTTTGAATGTTGAATAAAATTTCCCTACTTTTTCGATAAGTGCCATGGGATCTTTAACATCCACCTGAACTACCACCAATGCAGGCAGATGGGACCTCAGTTTAACGCCCCATCCGAAAGACGGATGATGAGATTGATAGGCTGAAAAGGGAGCTGTGGGGGGGTGGGATGGGATGGGCAGGTGGGACCATCTGGGGCCATGGGAGCATAAAAGAGCTAACTTGGACAGCATAGCCGGCAGTCTCAGGGTCAAGCAGGATGGGGGACGAAATGAACCAGAACCACCATATCCTCAGGAACCAATGGAAGCAGAGTCAGGAAGGTAGACAATGGTCAGGAATAGGGGGAGAACAAGACCTAGGTCAGAGCAGAAATGGATACCACAGAACAGAGGTCCAGGAAGGGCTCAGAGCAGGGTAAGAGCGAGGAGTAACAGGTTCTCAGTGCTGGCTAGCCTAGAAGATCGGGGGGGGGAGATCATAGAGGAAGTAAGTGAGAGGGGATAGAAAAATGAGGGGCTAGTAGTCTGACAGCAAGCAGGGCCAGGGCATCAGTGGATAACTGTATGGGGCAGAAAGCTAAGGTGGTTGGTGGGGGGTGGAGGCGAAGAGAGAAAGGGGAAAAGATGGGTGATGGGCCGAGGAGGGATGATGTAAGTCCAGCTGGTGGGAGCAGGGGATGGGGGCACAGATGGGTGATGGCCTGAGTAGGGATGATGTTGGTCCAGCAGGCAGAAGTGGGGGTGGGCAATGGGAGTAGGGAAGGGCAAAGGGAAGAGGTGGAGAGGGAGGGAGAGAACAGGGTCATGGGAAATGAGGACATAGATCAGAGTTTGACCAGAATAGTAGGAAACATTTGGGAGAGAGCATGAAAGTGATGGGAGGGTCATAATTCTGGTCACTCAATAATGAAAGGGTAAGATAG
The DNA here is from genome assembly GCA_016271365.2 of Neoceratodus forsteri. Taxonomy (NCBI): domain Eukaryota; kingdom Metazoa; phylum Chordata; order Ceratodontiformes; family Ceratodontidae; genus Neoceratodus; species Neoceratodus forsteri. The sequence continues at coordinate 510,399,256 of CM028134.1, read as the reverse complement.
CGAGATAAGGGCACCAAGAAAAGCCACATATGGGTGGAATGCATGCCAGCTATGACAGCGGGAAGGGTGGGGCAGTTTATTCAAAACTGCATAGGCAGGGAAAGGGAGAAACCTCACATGGTGGTGCACCTGGACATGAATGATCTGGAACGGAGCACAGGTGAGGAGGTGCAGAAGAGGTTCAAGGAAGTGGGGAGACTATGCAAAAAAGCATGGTGATCAGTTACTTTCTCAGATGTTCTCCCAGTACCCAGGGCAAGTGCGGCCAGGAAACAGGATTGCAGAGTTTAACACATGGCTGTGGACATGGTGTAAGTCCATGGGGTATGGTCTGGTGGGGAAATGGGGTGGAACTTGGGATAACAAGACTCTGTATGCCCTAGACAAGTTACATCTGAGTAGGGAAGGGTCAGAGGTCCTGAAGCAGAGGCTGGAGGTGTATATAGAACCAGAATTAAGTTAAATTATGTGGGGGTAGGGAGGCAAAAGGTTGGATGACAAACTATGTCTCTAGGCCAAGGAGGCTGATAGGCATCCCCCCTAGCTAATAAGAAGGGGACAGGGTGGGGGAATGCAAATAGGGGGAGTGATATAGGTGCACAGAAAGGCAAGGAAGGGTGAGGGACATGCTGGAGGGTTGTTTCCTTGGATACGAGGAACCTGGGGAACAAGGCCAAAGAGTTGCAGGCACTGATGGCAGAAGGAGAGGTGGACATATTGTAGCTGCCATCACTGAAACATGGGCCACCCAATACCAATACTGGGACCTGGTGATCCCAGGATACAGGCTGTACTGGAAGGGCAGGGAAAAAGGGAAGGGGTGGCTATTTATGTAAGGGAAGAGATACTATATAGCAGGGAGGAGGGGAAGGAGGGCAGGCCAGAGGCATTATGGATACAAATCCAGGATGGGAAAGGAAGGAGAGTTAGGTTGGGGGTGGTGTATAGGACACCATCTCAAAATGAAGATATTGATAGGGAGCTTGGGGAGCAGATAATGAGGGTCAGTGCAAAGGGTAACACCATAATAGTGGAGAACTTCAGCCTGCCTGGGGTAGATTGGAGCACCCCAGCCACCTCAAGTGTCAGGGAATAGGTCCTGTTGGAAACTTTCCAGGATCGCTTTCTGAGGCAGAAGGTAGGGGAGCCAACCAGGGAGGGGATCATACTGGACCTTGTGATGACAAATGGCAAAAAAGTCTGGGAGTTGGTGGTGGAGGATCCCCTGGCAGGAACTAACACACACAGTGTTGTTCTCACTTGATATGGGTGAGGAGACAGCCAGAACCAGGGTAAAGGTGATAGACTTCAGGCGGGCAGATTTTGGCAGGATGAAGGGACTGTATTGAGGGCTCCTCACCCGTGTCGCTCACACATGGATGCTAACCAGAAATGGAATATCAAGCTTGGTTTAGTAGAAGCTATGGACTGTTGCTCAAAGATCCAAAGCAAGAAGTCCAGATCTAAGAGGCCAAGCTGGGTAAACAGGAGTTTTAGGAGAGTGAAGGAAAAAGGGCTGCCTTCAGAAAATATATGAGATTCAAGCAGGAGGAAGATAAGGAGGAGTACATGAAGAAATCAAGAGGAAAATGGTCAGGGAAGCCAAGGCAACAAGAGGGCTTAGGCTGGCACAGAATTCACAGAAGGGGAAAAGGATTTCTTGAATTACATAAGAGAGAAAAGAAGCTGTAAGAGCTGGATTGTTAGGATTAAGAAAGATGGAGGGTGGGTGGAAAAGGGGGTGGAGCAGGCAGAAGCGCCCAATGACTACTTCTGTTCTGTGTTTACCAGGGAGAAGCAGGGGCCGATGGCACAGGGGAAGGGAGGGGTAGGCACAGGATGGGCGGAGGTAATGGAGGGTAATCCCAGTGAGCAGGGTGTTGGAAGGCCTATGGTCCCTGAGGGTGGATAAGGCACAAAGCCCAGATGGCATGCACTCAGGGTTCTGAATGAGTTGGCAGGGGTTCTGTTGGAGCCACTAGCAGACTTGTTCAACACCTCTCTGAGGACTGGTTGCATGCCCCAGGACTGCAGAATGGCTCATGTAGTGCCCATCCATAAAAGTGGGCCCAAGGATGAACCAGGTAACTATAGATCAATCAGCCTCACCTCCATTGTGGGGAAACTAATGGAGACTATTCTCAAGGACAGACTAGTAGCCTTTCTGGGGGAGAATGGTCTTCAGGACAACAGGCAGCATGGGTTTGTCTCAGGGAGATCATACCGGAACAACCAGGTTGACTTTTATGACTGAATGACCAGGGCACTTGACAGGGGTCAGGCGGAAGATGTCCTGTATCTGGATTTCAGAAAGGCCTTGAATTCAGTGCCACATAGAAGGTTGATTAGCAAACTGGGATACCTGGGGATAGGGGAGAAGCTGGTAGAGTGGGTCAAAAACTGGCTGCTGGATAGGCAGCAGGGGGTAGTGGTGGGGAGGGGAAGAACTCTCAGCTAAAATGTTGGTAACCTGCGGGGTACCACAAGACTCAGTATTAGGTCTTGTGTTGTTTGATATCTTTATTGCCAATATCTCAGATGGGATTAAGAACAAGATCAGCCTTTTTGCTTATGACACCAAGATCGGTGTGGAGGTGGACCACACAGAGGGGTGGCTAGGATTACAGGAGCATCTGGCTGAATTGGAGTGCTGGTCAGACACATGGCAGCTGGGATTTAATGAACAGAAGTGCAAAGTAATGCACTTGGGCGCCAGAAACCCAAGGAATTGCTACAAGCTGGAGGGGGGCACAGTTATCCACTACAGATGAGGAGAAGGATCCTGGAGTGCTTATAACAGGTCAGATGAACCATTTAGCACAATGCAGAAAGGCAGCAGCTAAAGCTAACAAGATGCTGGGATGTATTGCCAGAGGAATCGCCTCCAGGAGTAGGGAAGTCATCTTGCCATTGTATAGATTGCTGGTGGGACCTCACCTGGAGTACTGCATGCAGTTCTGGTGACCCTACTTAAAGAAAGATGTCAAACTACTGGAGGGGGGGTCCAGAGCAGGGTGACCAGGATGTTTCTCAGAATGGAGGACAAACCATACAAGGAGAGATTGAGGGAGCTTAACATGTACTCCATGGAGGCTAGGAGGGATAAAGGGGATAGGATCAAAACCTTCAAATATATACAGGGCATAAATAAGGTTAGTACAGAGGGTATATATAGATTAAAGGGGGGGAGAAACACTAGGGGACACAGTCTGAAATTGGAGGAGGGAAGGTTCAGGAAAGAAATGAGAAGGCACTGTTTCACAGAAAGAGTGGTGGCTGGATGGAACGCACTACCAGAGGAGGTGATATCCTTTAAGTCAGTGGGCAGTTTTAGGAGGCGGTGGACAGGGTGAGGGAAGATCAATACTTTAAGACTGGGGTGGGACAGCTGCAGAGTAATAGACTGATAGCTGCACACTTGAGCAGACCTCGATAGACCATTTGGCCTGTATCTGCTGGCATTTTTCTTATGTTCATATGTTCGTAAACCTGAGTTAATATAACCAGACAAACTTGAGAGTCTAACTACACAAGTGGAACTACATATTTTCAAAATATATATTATACTGGCATGGTAGCACCAGTATAATTATGGTTGGGTGGAGAGCTCAATGTTAAACTCAATTTTTGCATCTTAACAACTTTGGTGGCATTCAGTGTAAGAGCCCCAAAATTTAAATGCATGGTCAGGGTGGTAGAGTCTCAAGACTTGAACATTTCATGCCGGCATTTTGTGTGGTTTCCAAGATCTTGAATGCTGATTTTCAGAACAGTGAAAATTTGTTTTTCTTATACTTACCATGTTCTTTTTTGTGTTCTGTTTTTTGGTCTCAGGCACTGCCTAGATGGTACAGGATTTTTTGGCTAACCTTTCATGGTAGAAGCGGCCTGTGTTGGAGGAAGCCTTTGAAGGTTTCATGAAAATATTGAACACCTCCAGAGTTATAAATTACAAGGATTAAAGTAGGGTTTTTGAACAACCCTCAATATGAACAATAAAAAACACTGACTGTGAGGGTTAATGTACTGCAAAATTAGTGTTGTATTTGTCTTGAGAAAAATATCGATCATGATGGCCACTACCATGTTTTTTTAAACTAAAACATTATAAATACATAAAACTATGTATTTTTAAAAAACAAACATGTGAACCTAGCTAAACTGGGCCCACTTAAGTAGATTCTAGTGTTTGTTTTTGGAAAATGACCTTGGAAATAAGGTTTCTGGGCATCTGAAAATCCTGGGTTTCCTGTTTAATGAAAGGAGCTGTTCACCCACATTCTCTGTATGAGAGCAGAAGGACTTTCTTGAATTGTGCAGCTACAGCTGGAGTTGTGCTGCTGGCTGCAGTGGGAGCAGTGAGTCAGCAACCCCAACCTCTCTGCCTGTCTTTCTTCTATCTATCTATCTATCTATCTATCTATCTATCTATCTATCTATCTATCTAGCTATCTATCTAGCTATTTATCAATCTAATCTAATTGTAAATTAATGTATTAAGTGGACCTGGGTGTCCAGCTCCATTACCTCTTGTTTCTATCCCCTCTCCACCAAGTCATCCACTCCCCTTCCCAATATATGGAATATTTAATAGATAAATCCTAAAGTAGACAGGGGTACCCATCCCCAGTACCACATCTGTCCACACCCACCCCTACAGGTTGCTCCCCCTTTTCATAATATAAAGAGGTGACACTGTGGTGCCCACCCCCCACTGCCACCAAACAGTTTTCTGACACTGGTGTGCCCAAACCCCAGTGTCAGCAAGGTACACCTGTCAGAAAAAGAAAACCATCCCTCACTGATTAATATTTTAAGTGAAACTTGTAAAAAAGAAAATGGTCCATAGCCGAACTGACCCCCCAAACAGACACTCACCTGACCCTAATCCACCACTTAGCACCAACCACCACCACCCCAACACCCTCACTCATCTAAAACTGTCCCATGTCGTAGAGCCACTCTCCAATCAAAGACACGTCTTGCTGTTGGAATCGACGACTGTGAGATGAGAAAATAAGGAAGTCTGGTTTAATGTATTTCAGTAGGGGCTGAACTTTTATTCATAACTTTGAAGGTTTTCAATATGTTTGCAACAAATTTTCAGCATGGCCTTTTTGGGACCCCCACCTCATGAACAAGGATGGTTAAATTTTTCAAATCTGTGCTGAAAGATGATTTTGAAAACGCTTCATGAAATCACCTTTTGACAGGATTTGAACATTTTGACCTATTGGGTTCATGAGGTGGGGTCATACGAAGGCTATGTTGAAAATATGGTGGGAAAACAGTGTAAAATGACCAAGTTATGAGTGGACATTGACATTTTTTAACATTCACTCATAACTTCACGAGTGTTCAATATTTTTCCACCAAACTTTCAACATGGCCTTTTGGGACCTCACCTCAGGAACAAGGTGCAGTAAGTGATATTTTATTATTATGGGCCAAAGGTGATTTCACAGTCACTGTGCTAAATTCAATTTCAGGCAGGATTTGAACATTTTCATCTACTGGGTTCATGAGGTGGGGGTCATAAGAAGACTATCTTAATAATTTTGTGTAAATATATGGCAAAATGACCAGGTTATGAGTGAAGGTTGAAATAATTCAACATTCATTCATAAATTCACTAAATTTCAATATTTTGACTCCAAATTTTCAACATGCTTATTTTTCCTCATCACCTCCTAAACACAACAGGTGCAGTTTTTCAAATTCTGGATGAGATGTGTTTTCACACTTGTGGTGCAAAATGCCATTTTGACCAGTATTCCATAAATGCCACATGTCATGTTAATAAGGGGGAGTCATAAAATGACTATCTTGAAAATTTGAGGTCAAAATTAAAAAAAAATATTGTTTTAAGAAACATTGTGCATACCAGACTTTATCCTAGTGAGTAGTGCTTTGTGATACCATGCCAGTGAACTGAGTTAGATGGTGAGCTTGGTGAGCCAGCTGGATGGGCCGAGGGTGGGGCTGGCTCTGTCATGCATCACCTCCCCAGCCTGGAAAGAGAAGGTGCAGGGTTGTCCATATTGGCCCATACAGTGAAGAGAACTGTTCTCTTGGCATTAGGTCCTGCAACTCTGCACCCATGGGTGCCAGAGGATCCTTGCTTGGCTGAGAGATGGACTCTTTGCCTTGTGCATTTGTATCTGTGGTCACGTGGATGAGCAGGGCACCTACTGTATGTGTGTATGTCCTACAGCATGCATGAGTACATGTGGTTGCATAAGTGCAGGGCCTCCTATGAAGCTTGCATTTGCAGACAGAAGGTCTCATGGGGCCTATGCTCTGCAGCTAGAAGTACTCATATACACTGTATGAGGTACTTCACTAGATAGCATGATCTGCTAGTGCATGGTTTTCAATATGCAGTTGTGTAACTGAAAATTGCTACCCCCTTGAACAATTTCTTGATCTGTTCCTGAAAGAATGATATCCACATTGCAACAGTACTTCTGCTGCTGAACTGCAGGCTCCACAGGGGCCTGCTCTGCTGTAGCTAGAAGTTGGTGTGCATGTCTCACAACTGTGGCTGAAGAGGCACAGGCCTCTCAGGGGCTTGTGCTTCTTGCAGACAGAAGTGCTGTTGCAAATTAGGTTCATGGATTTTGTGGTGACTGCACTTGCAGGGGCCTGTGCTTCTGCACATAGAAGCAGTAATGTGGATTTGAGTATCCTGGATTTCTGTCTGCAGCACCAAGAGTGTGTATGTCTTGCAATGTCCATGCCATAGATACAAATCCATGAATGTAGCACATCAGTGCAACTTCATTTGAGTCATCTGGAAACAGTTGTGTGTTCTTTTCTTATCTAATGATGATTGTTTGTGGTTGCTTATGTGTGGTCTTGTCCTTTTGGTGCTTGGGAGGGATAGAGTTAGGGTTGAAAACCCTAATGCCACATTTTCCTACTTTTCTGGCATTAAGTTGAACCCTAACTGGTGCATTAATGCAGTTTTGCAGAGAATATTATGCTGGTGTGTTAATGCCAGCATAATTAGGTTGAGTGCAAACTTCTATGTTAAACTTGAGTTTTGAACCTCAATAACTTTGGAAGTGTTCAGTGAATTTGCAAATAAATTTGGCCTGCATAATCTCTATGGGTAAGTCTCTTGACTTGTCAAATTTTGTGTGAATCTGTTTTGTGGTTTATGAGATACAAAGCACCAATCATAAATGTACCACTTTTTTGCCTTTTTTTCTACAGCCATTTATCAGAAACGGCTTTCTGTTGTGGTATGACATTTTCAGGGTAGAAAGCCTTTGTCTCACAGATGTGCCTTTTGAGGTTTTGGTGAAAAATATTCATCCATTTAAAAGTTATTACATTTTTATTTTCCCATAATTTCCTATGGGAAAGTTAGATGTCCTGCATGAAAATACTTTTTGTTTTTGCAGGAGGTGCTCCATTTTGCATGTAGGGTCACATAGAGCCTAGTTTGTTTTCACAGAAGCTACTGTTATTTCACATGTAGAGTCATATAGAGCCTGCTATAGTTTTGCAGATCTCTGTTGTGTCCATCTTGTTTTTTTTGTTAGTGAGAGAGAGAGAAAACAAGTAAAAATAAATGTAATATAAAAAAGAAACATCAGAACTTAGCTGAACAGGAGCCATTTAGCTTGATTCTGATGTTTTTTTATTGATATTGGCCAGAAACATCTTTACTGGGCACCCAAAATCCTGGGTACCGAGGTTAGCAGGAGAACAGTGAGATTTATTTTCAGTTGTGTAGCTGCAGCTTCAACTCATGCTGCCGGCTGCACCCTTAGCAGTGAGCCGCTGATTACCTGATGTCTGGTGGCACCCCCCCATCTGCTGATTAGTGTTCTGTATCCCTGATGTTCAGTGGCACCTCCTACATCCCTCCTGATATGCAGTGCCACTCCACCATCCATCTCCCAGTTTAATTTATATTAATTTTATATTCATTCTGACACTAGGATGCACATTCCCAGTAACAGATACCGCCCACATGCAGCCCCATTTGTTTACTATGTGCCGACATCAGGGGAACAATCCTGTGTTGGCATTACATGCAACCCCCAGCAGTGTAATTCACTGGGGAGCCCACTTCCAGTGTCCCCAAACATGCATTATGTGTACCTGTAAAATGAAAACAGTCTGCTGATGTAATTTTTTATCCTGAAAAAAAGAAAATAGTTCCTCATTGTCACTGCCATCCCCCTCCCCATCCCGACCTTCTTTAAAGTCGAACCACAAACTGGGAAATCAAGGTAAGTGCCGTATAATGCATTTCAATAGTGTTTTGAACTTATGTTGATATCTTTGCCATTTTTTTCACCAAATTTTCAACATGGGCTTTTTGGGACCCCATCTCATGAACACTGTCACTGTCATTTTGTAAATCTGTCCTGGAAGGTGATTTCACAGTCGCTGCATGGAAATCATCTTTCAGGACTGATTACAAAATGACAGTGCCATTGTTCAAGAGGTTTGTTCCAAAAGCCCATGTTGAAAATTTGGTGGAAAACTTCCTAAAAATGGCCGAGTTATGCGCAGCCATGGAAATTTTTCTAGCAGGTATGTAACTTTGTAATTATTAATATATTACCCAAATTTTCAACATAGCCATTTTTCACACCACCTCATGAACCGTACAGCTGTCATTTTTGACATCCTGCCTGAAATGTGTTTTACCACCAGTGGTGCAGAATGGTGTTTTGACATGGATTTGAACATTTTCACCCACAGGGTTTATAAGGTGGGGTCATAAGAAGACTATGTTCAAAATGTGAGTTCAAAATATGAAAAAAAAATTCCAAAGTTATGGCCATTCATTGCAATTTGGTATGCCCACTCATAACTTCAGAAATGTTAAATATTTTGATTTTCAACAAAGCCTTCATATTACCTGACCTCATGTATGTCACAGCTGTCATTTTTAAAAACTTGTCCAAAATGTGTTTTCACACCTGAGGTGTGGAATGGCATTGCAGTTGCGCAAAATTATGTTTTGGCAGGGATTTGAAAATTTTCTCTACTGGGTACATGTGCTGGGGTAATAAGATGGCTATGCTGATATTTTGGTCATGCATCTATGGAGGGTGGGTATGCAAGGTCTGAAGGACCCATCGCTCACACATTAAAGAAGGACTCTGACCAAAAGTGCTACATTGCATAATTAGAATAAGCATACCCCCAGTAAATCTCATACCAAAAATTAGGTTTCTGCGTTACTTTGTTTTAAAGTTATGTGCTATTTTGTAACCCAGATTTCACTACCTGTTCAAAAAAGCCTATTTCAGTGAAGAGCTGCTGACGATGTCATCTCCAGAACTGGCAGTCTAGTCTTTCCTGTCAACAAGCTTATAGGACCTGTTTCTCCAAAGTTTTAAAGATCATGTGCATTAGTCTTCAAAAGTAAAACAGGCAGCACCATTTAAAAACATTGCTATAAAAACTATGTGTGTTTCAGGTTTTGCAATAAAGTTGATAAAATTTATTTTTACTATGGAATTAAGTAGGCAGATGAGCTTGACAGCCTCCAAGGTTCGTCAACTCAGGCACTGTTATGCAATGCTTGGTCCATCAGAAACAAGACTGGCATTGTAGCTGATCTTGTTAGTTCGGCAGACTTGGCCTGCATCACCAAGACCTGGCTGGATGAAAATTCAGGCACCACATTGGAAGCTATGACTTCAGCTCGGTTTTCGGTGATACACCGCCCGAGATTGGACCGCAGGGGGGGGGGGGGTTGCCGTCTGTTTTAAGACAGAATTGGGCCTCATGAGTGTGGTTGCTGGGGAGGCTGAGTCCTTTGAATGCACAGTGGTAGCAGGTGTTGGCGTTCCAATTGTACTCATCTACCGTCCACCAGGAGATGGGAAACGGTTCTTACAGGAAGTGGCAGACTTCATCATTGACATGTTGTTTGAGTCACCCAGATTCATGGTTCTGGGTGACTTCAACGCCTGGATCGACGATGAACTCTTGCAATTTGGTAATCACGTCCTCCAATTACTGATCTCTTTGGGCTTTACACAGGTGGTTTCCACTGCTACTCATAAATCTGGACACTCTTTGGACTTAGTCTTTCTCCTAGGGTTTGATGTTTTCGATTTGGGGGTGGAACCAGTCGTTTGGTCAGACCACTACACAGTGAGGTTAAATTTTAGTACCCTCTGAGAAGGCCTACCCCTGTGGAGATGGTGAGATACTGCCCTTTACAGGATATTACACCCAGGGTCTTTCAGCGGTTCTTGACCTTGTCCCTCGTTGAGCAGTAGTCCAGAGACCTTAGTGATGGCCTATAACAAGGCTGTTACACTGGCTCTGGATACTATTGCTCCTGTTTGTGTCGCCCTTTCTTCATCCCAAGGCGCCTGGTTTGATGGGATGTAGAGGGAGATCGGAGACAGAGGTGAAGATTAGAACGCTGCTGGAGCAGATCTGCCCTTGATGCCGACCACCTTAGATTGATGGACTATTACTCTGTCTATCAATCTGCAATCTCCCATAAGAAGGCAGAATTCCTGTCCAGGGAGATTGCAGCAGCCAGGAATCGACTGGCTCAGCTTTTTCGAACTGTGGACAGACTGTGCAACCCAGCCTGTCTACAAGTTCGGAAAGCTCTCTCGCAATTAGAGTGCGAGGAGCTCGCTCGATTCTTCGCTAATAAAGTGGCCAACATCAGGGCGGATTGGCGCACAGTGGCTTCTAAGGGGGATGCTGTTGAACAACGTGAGTTCACAGTACCTCAGTTTTCTTGGTGTTCCTTCAGCAGACCTGATTTTGTGGATGTCATGAGGATTATCCATGGTGTGCGCCCTACGAGCTGTAGTTTGGATCCTGGACCGACTTCCCTAATATTGGGTTGTTATGACATCTTCAGTCCAATCCTTGTGAAAATAGTCTGGTGCTCCTTGGAATCGGGTGAGTTTCCTAGCTCCCTGAAAGAAGCGGTGGTGACACCCTCTTGAAGAAAGCTACCTGGACCCTGACTGTTTCACAAATCACAGACCCATCTCAAACCTACCCTTTATTGGGAAGGTGATTGAGAAGGTAGTGGCGGTCCAATTGGAGAATGATTTAACCATCCATGGCACCTACAGCCCTTTCAATCAGGTTTTCATAAAAGACAGCCCTGAGACTGCGCTGGTTCGGGTGCTTAATGATCTCCTGAGGGCAAGAGACCAGAAGAGACGTTCTATTCTAGTTCTTGATCTCTCATCAGCCTTTGACACTGTGGATCACGTGGTGTTGTTAGCACACCTGAGGCAGATTTGCAGAATATTGGGAACCGTCCTTCGATGGTTCACCTTATTCCTCACTGGGAGATCACAAAGAGTTGTGTTGGGGCTTTTTTCCTCTGGCCCAACATCTTTGTTGTGTGGGGTGCCTCAGGGTTCTGTGTTATCTTCCATGTTATTCGTGGTGTATATGCTGCCCTTCGGAGACATTATAAGACGGTATAAGCTGAGGTTTCATTGCTATGCAGATGATACCCAGCTATACCTGTCTTTTGCTCCTGACCAGGATGGAGCTCTCTCAATGTTTAACAACTGTTTGAAAGAAATCCAGGGTTGGATGGATTCTAGTTGGCTGAAGTTGAAGTTGAAAAGACAGAGGTTTTAGTAGTGGACCCGGGCTGTCGGATAGAAGGGTCATCTGTTGGTGCACCCTCAGGAATTTTTCTTGGGGGTGTGTCACTTCTGACCTCTGAATGGGTGCGTAAACTAGGGGTTATCTTGGATGACAGGCTGACACTGCAGTCGCAGGTGTCAGCAGTCATCAAGACTTCCTTTTACCATCTTAGGAATATCGCTAGAGTGAAACACCTTGTTCCGTCTGACATGTTACCTATGTTGGTCCACGCCTTCGTGTCCTCACATTTGGACTACTGCAACTCCCTGTATTTTGGGCTTTCTGGGGTTGAAATCCGCTGCCTTCAACTAGTGCAGAACGCGGCAGCCCGGGTATTGACTGGGACCTGTAGGTCTTGTCATATTACCGCGGTGGTGCGCGAACTGCACTGGCTTCCTGTTCAGTGGCAGATCACCTTTAAAGTCTGTTTATTGACTTTCAAAGCCCTACCTGACAAGGGTCCAGCCTATCTGAAAGATCTTCTAGTCTTCTACTGCCCTGGCCCGATCACTCTGCTTGGCGGCGATGGGTTGCTAGAGATTCTGAGAGTGAGTCTAAATTCTTCTGGTTGTAGAGTTTTCATACCCTCCTCCCACTCTTTGGAACTCTCTACCCCATCGGTTACAGCAGTGCACCTCGTGGAGGAATTTAAGAGTGGTTTAAAAGCTCATCTCTATCAAATTGCCTTCTTATAGTACACTGTATAAATTGTTGATGAAACTGTAGTTTTTATTAGTGTTTTATATTGTATTATAATGTCTGTTTTTTTATTATGTGTTTTGTACAGCGCTTTGAAAATTTGAAAGGCGCTTTAAAAATAAAATGTATTATTATTATTAAAGGAAAGCTGTCCTTTGCAGGGGCTCCCCTTAGGTGTAGCTTTTCTGAGAAAAGCTGCTTTTTTCTCATGCAGCAAAGTAGTTTCATTAAATTATAAAAAGCCTGCTACCCGGAAGTATGGCGAACATTGGGGCAGCTCCATTAAGTGTATAAAGGTATGGCACTGCACCGTGCGCTTCAATACAAATGCATTGAAGTGCACGGTGTGGTGCTGCATCTTTATAGTTAATGGAGCCGCCCCAGCTTCCACCATACTTCCGGGTAGCGGACTTTTCATAACTTAATTAAACTAGTTTGTGGCATGAGAAAAAAGCCACTTTTCTCAGAAAAGCTAAACCAGAGGGCATGCTTTGCAGGGGTTGGAGCCCCTGCAAAGGACAGTTTTCTTTAATGCTTTTTGATGTGGTCCATTTCTCCAGGGTTGCTGGATGCTGAGTCAGCATGCCTCCGGCTGCTGCTACCATTTGAGTGCTACTGTTCTGTGCTTCTCTGGAAGTTGTATTGCTGCTAGTATTGTAATGTTGGTAACCTCATTGCCATTTGTCAATGTCTGCTTTACAATATGTTTTAATAGGGGCCTTATATGAGTTATTTCCTACTAGGGGTGGAAGTGTTAGCCCTGGTAAAATGATCATTATAATTTAGAATACAACATAGATGAGCTTGAATGTAGGTCAAGTAACAGCCTGACAAGGAGAAAACATTGGGCTGGCTAAATTAGATATTCCTAGTAAGGTTTCAAAACAGCATTACCTCTCCCACCCCCATTAACAAGGATATGGAATAATTGTTTTAAAGTGCCATCCTGAGACATCTCCTAAGTTGAATGATAGGTGTGAATGATCTCAGCCTTCACAATATCAGAAAGTTATTCAGTCTGCAAACCTCACAGCAGTGTGCTATGACCCAACAATCAGCAACCCTGGGAAAAACACAAAAAACCCCACATTTGTCATCTTTGTTAAAAACCTGAAAAACACATAGTTTTTAAAGAATGTTTATTGAATGGTGCTGCCTGTTTTGCTTACGAACACCATTGCACAGGATCTTTAAAACTTTGAAGAATGAAACAGGTCCTATAAGCTTGCTGATAGGGAGAACTAGTCTGTGAGTTCAGGAGATGACATCATCAGCAGCACTTCACTGAAACTGGCTTTTGAACAGGCAGTGAATTTAGGGTTGTAAAATGACTTGTAACTTTTAAACAAAGTAACTGAGAGATCTCATTTTGGCATGAGACTGACTGGGGCTATGCTGATGCAAATTCTGAATTTACTGATGCCAGAAATTTTGACTGTAGTCCCTCTTTAAAAATAAAGAAAATCACAGAGCATGGGGCCCTGCACTCCACTATGACATGAGGACAGTTATGGATGGTGAGGCCCTGTGCTCCCATGGGCAAATAAGGATACAAGCAAACTATCTGAAAAAGTAAGGAAATTCACTGCAAAAACTTTGTTAATACATCAGTTAGGGTTATTACTAAAGCAACAAAATCAGAAATGTGGTTTCAAACCTAACACCCTACCCCACCCTGCAGACGCTGTCAGACATCTGAATGTGCCTGGGTCAATGGGCCCCAAACACTTACCCCATTCTCTATACTGTATCAATCTCAGCTTATTTACTTATGGAATGGGGTGAGTATATATATATATATATATACACACACACACATATATATATATATATATATATATATCTTCATTACTAAAAAGTCAGTTAATGCATCAGTTAAGGTTCATATCACAGTGACAAAGTACAGAAGTGTGGTTTTAGGTTCCTCATCCTAACACCCCATCCCACCCCCCAACCAATTCTACCACCACACCTCCACCCTCCACACACCAACAGGTGTGTCTTTGGGTCATCAACCCTAATACTTACCCCATTCCATGTGTAAGCAAGCTGAGATGGTACAGCATAGGAGAATAGGGTGAGCATTAGGCACACTCCGACACCTGTTGATGTGTGGAGCATGGGGGTGGGGTGGTAGGGTTGGTTGGGGGGTTGGGATGGGGTGTTAGGGTTGGGAACCCTAACATCACATTTTCATACTTTTGTCCCTGTAATATGAACCTTAACTAATGCATTAACTGAGTTTTTTGCACTGAAAAAAAATATATATAATGAACCCTATCTGATGCATTAATTAATTTTTTGCAATGAATTTCTTACTTTTGTGAAAGTATCACCATAGTCGTAGTTGTTTATGGGAGCGAGGACCCAATCTATCCATAAGTGTAGAGACATTGTAATTAACCTTCATCTCCTGTTGGAGTGCAGGGCCTCATGCTCCATGATTTTCCTTATTTTAATGTGGGAGCACAGGGTCCTTTGGATCCTGCATACCCATCCTCCATAGATTCATGAGTAAATTATCACCATAGCTGTCTGATTACCCCAGGACATGTACCTGGTACAGAACATTTTCAAATCCCTTCCAAATGTAATTCTGCACAACTGTGATGCCACTCCATGCCACAGGTGTGAAAAACACATTTTGGGCAGGATTTGAAAATTTACACTGTGACATACATGAGGTGGGTAATACAAAGGCTATGTTGTAAATCTGGGGTCAAATATTGTAAATTGCTGTAGTTATGAGCAGGCATATCAAAATTGCTAATGAATAGTCATAACTTTGTAATATTTTCATTTTGACTCACATTTCAACATAGTGTTCCTATCACCCCACCTCATGAACCCCATAGGTGAAAATTGCTTAATCCATAGCAAAAGGCCATTCCACACCACAGATGCGGAAACACATTTTGGGCAGGATGTGAGAAATGACAGCTGTACTGTTCATGAGGTGATGTGAAAAAATTACTATGTTGAAAATTCGGAGTGAAAATATTAAAAATTTCCAAAGTTACGCCGATGAAGAAAAATTTAAATGACTGTGCATAACCTGGTATTTTTTGAGCACCAAATTTCAACATGGGCTTTTGGGATCCCACCTCATGAACACTGGCACTGTCATTTTGGCCAATTGGTCCCAAAAGGTGATTTCACTCCAGCGACTGCAAAATCACCTATGGGTCTGATTAACGAAACAACAATGACAGTGTTCATAAGGTGGGGTTCCAAAAAGCCAGTGTTGAAAATTTGGTGCAAAAATACCTAAAAATGGCTGAGAAATCAACATAAGTTCAAAATGCCATTGACAGCCATTTTACGACACTTACCTTGATTCTTCAGTTCGTGGTTTGACTTTGAAGGGTGCAGACATGTCCTGGTCTACAGAAGATGACAACCAATGATCTCTGGTGGTAAGTATAGGGAAAAGGGGAGTGTGTGTGGGGTGGTGGGTTGCTCAGTGGGAGGGTTGGGATGGGAATGGGACGGGAGAGACAATGAGGGACCGTTTTCTTTTTTACAGGATTAAAAAAAAAGCATTGAGGGACAGTTTTCTTTTTTTAACAGGATAAACAGCATCATTTTGGGACACTGGAAGTGGGCTGCCCAGTGTCCCACAGTGCTGGGGGGTGGGTGTACTTCAGAATGCTGACACATGGTTTGGGCACCCAGATGTCAGCAACCGTAAGGTGAACAATGGGTTTGGGGGGACATCCAACATTGGGGGTGGGCATCTCAGGGTCGGAATAAAAGCAATCAAGTATTTCAGGACACTGTGGGTAGGCTCCCCAGTGTCTCACGCTGCTGGGGTGGAGGAACTTCAGAATGCCGACATGGGGATTGGGCACCCTGATGTCGGCATCCATATTTTAAACAACAACCTTTTTGGGGAGGATCATTCAACTCTGGGGGTTGGCATCCCTGAGTTGGAATTAACAATAAACTATTTCAGGACACTGGGGGTGGGATCCCCACTGTCCCACACTACCGGGAGGGGGATAAATGCCAATACGGGGATTGGGCACCCAATGTCGGCCAAAACATTTTTTTATTAAAGCATGCCTTGGTTCCCCTGGAGGCAGTAAAAGGATAAAACAACCTTTTTTTCATTGGGTTAACACCAACAGGTGTTTACCTAAACGGGGCAGAGTAAGCAGATGCTGCCGTTATTTTGGCCAAAGAATGGCCAGAAAGAGTTTTAAGTTTTTACAGGGGCCGATGGTTCTTTATCTTAAAGTAGTGAGACAAATTGTGGCAGTTTTCATGAAACAGTGCCACAATTTGTGGCAGTTTTATGCAACAGTGCCGTTGAACTGCATGAAAACTGCTGCAATTACAATAATTCACATAAATAGTGCCACAAATGTGGCTCTACCAATGACTGATGTAGAACACATATTTCTGGCCACTGTTTTTAAAACTAAGGGCAGAATCGTGTTCCTCGGGTCCCAATTAGTTAAACACAATGGTTGGTATTTATCAAGGGCAGTATTTTTGAATTACAGCATTTTTTCCCCTGCTAACCAAAACAAGATGGCAGCAGCATGATACTACTGATCCATTTTGTGACGGCAAAATTGCTATCATGAAAGCAGAAACTGCTTCTATATGGCACATATAATTTTTGCCTTAGACTATAATGGAAACTTAAAAGTTTAATAACTTCAAAGGCACATCTGCTACCCAGACCCCATCTACCCTAACAATTTCAGACTAGACCTGCAAACCATTTCTGAGATACACAGTGGCAAAGGATTTGAACCTAAATGGTAATTTTCACATTTTTGACACTCTGCATCTCGAAACTGCACATCCGACTGTAACTAACCTTGCCATATCAAGAGAGCTATGGTACCTGACAGCGCTTGAACAATTTCATGTGTAACGGTTGTACAGTTGCAAACTTATTAAAATGCAAAATTTTGGTTTAACATAGAAGTGACCATTGAACCCTAACTATACTGGCAGTCATGTGCCAGTATGATAGATAGATAGATAGATAGATACGCATAACTACACATTTTATAATAGATTTAATTTTGTTTTCTTCTCAAGGAAAAAGATGGTCACCACATTTGGCTTAGAAACAGCTTTGTAGACTTAGCAGGGGTTAGGCTCAAGAAGATAAAAAAACTCATGGTGCAGCAAAGGTGGTACCTAGAAAAGTAGATATGACAAGCATGTTAATATTTTTTATTAACTGTAGCTGAAACTAGCTTTTTGGAAAAAACATTTTTCTTTGTCCTGCTGCTTAAATTCCTTTCAAAGATTAAGAACAGTGGGCCCAATTTTCAAAGCTCTGGGGATGAAGCAAGGTGCTTGCATCAAAAAGAAATGATGCAAGGGACTCCCCGTGTTGCACCTTGCATCATTCTCAATTTTACAATGCAGTCTGTACCAGTTGGGGGACTGCCTGTGCCAGCTGAGCTTGCACATCTTTGCAACAGATGCAGCGGTGTGCCATGTTGGAAGGGGCTTGCTCCAGGGAGCTCTGCAGCATCCCCTACAATAAGATTTTGTAATCCTCTCAAAGGGCACACAGAGTGCACTACAGTTAGAACAGCCTAGAGATGGTCTAACAGCCCATGCGCCACCCCTGGAGCCATTGTTGGGTGGGAGGTGGACATGTGCCCCCTGTTGTGGACAGTGCCAGTGGGATTCTGCACCCACACAGCACCCAGACACCTTTCTTGTCACCAATGGAGTGACCAACAATATCCCACTGTAGCAGGTTGGTGCCCTTGGAGACCTTCCCCCTGAATGGTGTCAATCATATGACTGCCCCCCCCACATGGAGCAGTCCCAGCCACTGTGGTGTCCATGCCCTGTCCCCTCCAGGGCCTATTGCCATCTCCCCATCTCCCAGTTTGCCCCATCCTGCCCTCCATGATCTTTGCCAGTCACCTGGGTGCATGGCCAATGGGTTTTTGCCACGGCCACTGCTGCAGCACAGCAGTCCTGGAGCTTGCGGCAATCTCATGCCATACACCGTTTGGCATGGGGGATGGCTTGCAGCAAACGTGGGGACTTTGGCGCCGGGACCCCATTTCTTCTAAAATCTGGCACGGTCTCTGGTGCACCAGAGCTTGCCACAAGCAGGGATTGGGTGCACCTTGCGCCAATCTAAGAGGCATTTGAAAATCAGCCCTAGTATGTCTGTCTGAACAGAGACTAAAGAACATTTGTTGTCTTGCAAGGTCTAAAAAAGGCCAATGAGTTCTATAAACTTTTATAATGGTGCTATCTGTCTTGGCCTACTACAAACACACTAAGCATGCCTGCCCTTTCCTTCTGGACTATGAAGTAGTAGTAATACTATGGTGCCACTATTGTTAAAGTTGGCGGACATTTTAATGTTAAATTGTGATTTCAGATGTTTATATATTGGCTGTTTCTTGATAACATTTTGTGAAACACTGCAAAGTGTATATTCTGGGTTAGGATCTCCTGACCTGCTAATTTTGGAGAAATTTGGTTCAATGGTTTTTGTACTAGGATGAGTCAAAGAAGTAGGGAGTATTCAAATTAGCTGTGAAAAGGCCAGTTCACACACCACTCTATACACTGTGGTCACAGGCTTATGCACATCAAAGCAACATTTTACAGCAGCCTCTGACAATGTGGGATGCATTAAAAAAGAAATTTGCAGCAGCTAAAGCACCACTGCTGTGCCACTGAAGAGATACCCCCATGTGGACACTGGGTGTCCAACTCCAATACTGTGATGATTTCTTTAAAATAAATTGTGGTTATTGAGATGCGGGTTCTAACTGGCACCACTGAAGACACCCCATTCCAATAATGGATGCTCAGCTCCAGTGTTGGGTATATTTAATTTAAAAAAAACTTTGCAGACACTGGGAGCCCAACACCAGTGCTACCAAAGCCTCCCATTCTGACACCAGGTCCCCAAACCTGGGGCTCAATTTTCATAGAGCCCTTAGATTGCTGCAATTTTTAGTGATATATAGGGCTGTGGCAAACTTCAGGTGTGTCAGAGACCCTGTGCCCAGTTTTTTAAAAATAGGGGTCCTGAGCTGAAGACCCAGGAGTTGCTGCAGCCACAGGGTTGTGCCAAATATGTGGCGCACAAACGGGTTTGATGGAGGGATTTGTCACCTGCCTGGTGGAACCCTGCCTGACCCATGGAGGTTGGGAGGGTTGCAGTGCCCGGAAGTTGGGGACTGGGGACTGATGGAGCCCTGCTGGTGCCATGTGGGGTGAGGGAGGAATAGCAACAGTGGGAGGGATGTGTGGAGGCACTGGAAGGAGATGCCATGTGCCATGCCACACAGCTGATCGGACTAGGTAGGGGGGACAAGGCTAGACCACTGTGATCCAGACCCCCGTGGACAGCAGCTCTGGCACCTGCCCCACAGGACCCAAAGGCCCCTAAATGTGGTGAGTGGCAGTGGGTGCAGGTTTTAGGTGCATGTGGTGGCCAGTAATGTGCCCCAGGCACCCTTACATTACCTACCTACAGAGCCCCACATGTGGTGGCTGGAGGGTGCCCAATGACAATGCTAGTGCCAGTGAGTCCTGTGGGGTAGGTGCCAGGACTGCTGTCCACATGGGTCTGGAACATGCTGGTCCAGCCATGCCCCCCCACCTCGCCCAATTGGCTGTGTGGTATGGAGCATGGCATCTCCCCCGGTGCCTTCCCTCCCCCTGCCACTGTGCCCCTTGCCCCTCCATTGGTCCCTGGTCCCCTCCTTCAGGGTCCCCCTATCGGTGCACTGCCAGTCAGTGATACAGAGCCCTTAGACCATCTTCTGGCTGGTCTAAATGCAGCCCCCTGTTGCGACCATAATGGGGCTTTTAGAGCAGCAAACAAGGGGATGGTATTGCCCCACCATGGTGCAACCACCCTTGGGAGCTGGTGCATGGGCACTTTTGCCACAAGGGTGTTATGGGGGGCTTTGCCACACGGGGTCCTGATTTTGCCACAGTTAGTGCTTGCAAATCAGGATTTCTGCAAACTATGACGCAAGATGCCACTTGTGTCATACCTGTTTGGTGTAGGCATCTTGTGTCATAGTTTTATTTTTGAAAATCAAGCCCCTGGTGTCTGACACCATTAAAAAGAAAAACAATTTGTTGCCACCTGGAACCTAACCCTTGTGCTGCCAAAGTCCCCACCCCTTATTTTGACACCAGCTGCCCAACTCTGGTGTTGGATAAATGATGTAATAAAAACTGGTAAAAAATGTAATTTCCCTTCCACCACCCACTAGATCCATCACTTTTTTTCCATCTTCACACCACAGATCGGTATAACCCCTCTTCTTCATGGACCACTAGCACCCAAATCCAACCATTCTAACCCATGCCATCCATAATTTAAAAAATGTCAGTGATCAGCGTAGCCCTCTTCTTGCATCCTCATTTACCCCCTTTCTAAATGAAACTGCAAATGGCTGTTCATGATCTTTCATTTATTCAGATGGCAGCTGTCTGAGCTGTCTGAAGAGATGAGGGGAATGATGCACTGGTCCCCCAGTTTTTTAAACTTATGGGTGGTATGTAGAGGCAGGTTAGATTGGGGTGCTAGTGGGCTGGGTGGAAGGGGTGGTTATACTGATCAGTGATGGAGGAAGAAGGAGAAATGGATGCTAATGGGTGAGGGAAGGGACATTTTTTTTTGTTACAATTATTGTTGTTACTTAATTTATTCAACACTTGACTTGGGCATGCACTATTGCAATTGGGGGGAGAAGGGAACAGTAAGGGTGATGGAGGTTTCCTCTGGACACCAGGTATTCTTGTACATGGGGCAGGGTGTGAGAGGGGTTGCTGATGGACATCAGGGTTACCTGAGCATGGGGCAGGGTGTGAGAGGGAGTACCGCTGGATTCCAGGGATACCTGGACCTGGGGCAGGGTGTTGTGGAGTACCACTGGACACCAATTACTAGGTGTACTTAACATGGTTATGGGTGTGGGTGGGTGTTTCCACTGGACACCAGCAATTCTTGGACATGGGGCAGGGTGGGCAACGGAGTGCTGTGGGACACCAGGGACTGCTTCATATAGGGGTGGAGTAAGAGAGGGAGTACCGGTGGACACCAGGGACTGCTTGTTACAGGGGTGGGGTGAAGGTGATGAGTGGCACTGTAACCAGGTATTGCTTGCCATTTAAAGTTGGCCAGCATTGTAAACACAAAGTAGTATATATGTATTCTTAAGTATCCTTTTTAAAAATGAGGAAATATATTGCAAAAAAAGCACCTATGTTTAGGCATTGGTCTAAGGTTAGAACCCTCTCTTCAAGCTCTGATGTGTATTTTTCTGTGTCTGAAAAGACATGACGGAACTAGGGCAATACAAAATACATCTTACAGTCATTTAAAATCCACAAAACACCATAACACAGCTTTACCAACGATCATGGAAATTTCTGTTACTGTAACATCACATCATCTTACTTTTGTGTCAGTAAGGGTCAACCACAACTGATGCCTAAATGTAATCTTTTAAATAAATGTATTTAAGCTTTTGGCTTCTGCCTTCACCAAAAACAAATAACCAATCCTACAGTTAAAATACAATATAGTATTAAAGGCAGCTACAGAATTTAGGCAGAGAATGTCCTAATTTTATTGTACAATTACTGTAAATTTTTGGCCAAAAAAGACACACTAAGCCAAAGCCTGTTTCCAGGTGTGTGTCCTGGGAGCACAGGGAAGTTAGGTTACTTATTTATGGTTACACAGTATGAAAGTGGTGGCTGTGGGATTCAAATGTAGTTCTCCAGGTTTACAACTCTGTGTTCTTAACCACTGCACTATACTGCCTCTGCAGTAATACCAGATTACTCAGGATTGCTGGAAACCAGTTAGCCTCCCTCTTAGTGCCCTATACAGTCTATTGCTTGAAACTATACAGATCGCAAAACACCTGGAAATGTTCTGTTCTTACTCCACTTCTGAAGGCAGGTGACTCCAGTCCTGGCCAGTTTATTGTTTTGTTTTCAGTTATGTTTGACTGAGCTTGTTGCAAAGAACATTACAATCATTGCCATCAGGTAGGCACATCACCTATAAGATTACATCCTTACAGAAATAATTATATGAAATGCTTGAATGCTGCACAAGTAAAACTACACACATGGCATGCGTGTGCAAGCATGTTTTTATGTTAAATTGGAACCGATTGTATACGGCAGCAATCAAGTTTGGCATGCGTATGCAAGAATGTTTTATGTTAAATTGAACTGATTGTATGCATGCAGCAATCAAGTGTGGTATGCGTAGTGCAAGCATGTTTATTATGTTAAATTGGAACCGAATGTATGAGTGCAGCAATTAAGTGTGGCATGCGTGCTGTAAGTATGCTTTTTATGTTAAATTGGAATAGATTGCATGCATGTGGCATGCATACAACAAACAAGTGATTATAACTGCATGCATAAAATTAAGCGACTTACTCAGAATCACACAGTATACAAGTGCGGGTTGATGAGATTCAAACCCAGGTCTTCAGGTCTGCAGTTCAGTGCCCTTAAAGAGCCCCTGACACTATTTTTTATTGATGTTTTTTAGTCTGCTGTTGGGTGCTATGTCATTTTTCAGTAATGCCGGTTTCTTTATTTTTTGATAAAATATTGTTTTATGAGGGTAAGAGCGGTCCCACTGTGAGTTCCCAGTCAAATTCCCACCTCAGACTAAATGCTGGAGTGTGAGTGCTCCACTGACATCATTTGTAGGAAGTGTGTAGGGGCGCTGTAGTTGTCAGTAGTTAGCGTAACCTTGAATTGAGCATCGCGGGACCGTGAGTTGTACAGTATTACAAAAAGGTAATGAAATCCCTGGTGATCTAATTCCTCCCCCCCACTCCAGCTCTGTGTCACTCGTAAGTCTTATTGTTAAACTAAATTACAGGCCCGGTGATCTAGTGGCCCCTCATCTGACCATAAGTTGTATTAATAAACGAAATCCCTGGTGATCTAGTGGCCCCCAGGTAATGCCTACCCCACTCCCCACCCAGTCCAGCAGCTGGCACAGCCTCCTCACAGCACCACAGCCAGCAGCTGAAATAACTGTTAATTCAGCTGCCGGCAGTGGCGGTGTGAGGAGGGCTGTGCCAGCTGCTGGATTGGGGGGAGCAGGGTGGTAGGCACTACCTGGGGGGTGGAGGCCACTAGATCACCGGGATTTCAGTTAATAATACAACTTATGGTCAGATGGGGGGCACTAGATCACCAGGGCTGTAATTTATTTTAACAATAAGACTTTGAGCAGCACAGAGCTGGAGTGGTGGTGGGGGGAATTAGATC
This sequence comes from Neoceratodus forsteri, assembly GCA_016271365.2. Lineage (NCBI taxonomy): Eukaryota > Metazoa > Chordata > Ceratodontiformes > Ceratodontidae > Neoceratodus > Neoceratodus forsteri. Next base: position 510,375,664 of record CM028134.1, on the reverse strand, counting down.
ACCAGGGATTTCATTACCTTTTTGTAATACTGTACAACTTACAGTCCCACGATGCTCGATTCAAGACTACGCTAACTACTTACAACTACAGTGCACCTGCATACTTCCTACAAATGACGTCAGTGGAGCACTCACGCTCCAGCATTCAATTAGAGGTGGGAATTTGACTGGAAACTCACAGTGGGACCGTCTGCCTCATAGAACAATATTTTATCAGAAAAATAAAGAAACCAGCATTACTGAAAACTGACACAGCACCCAATAGCACATTAAAAATGTTAATAAAAAATGATGTCAGGGTCTCTTTAACCACTACGCTATACTGCCTGCATACATACAGCTTACTTGTATGTCAATACAAATCTGCACACATCTACATGCATATGTCATGCTTATAGCCACTGCCACACTTTTTAGTTTTCTTGTCCCTCTCATCTCAGCTGCACAGCTGAACCTTAACACACATTCCACTGGAAACACATGTGATTCTCCCCACCCCCTACACACACACACACACACTGACCCACAGAACTACTTAATCACTTCTGTCAAGCCTGTACATCAACTATTTTCTCTCCATAGTTTGACTGCTTCCATGCAAACAGACTTTAAGGGGCAAACACAAAAGTAGCAATAACTCAGTACCCACCCACCCACCCAGCCAGCTCCCCCCCCCCACATACAGATACACTGTAGTGGGCACGGCCACACCATTACAGACAATCCAGCAAGTATAGGCATAAGTCAAAAGTTTCTTACCTGAGTACTAGGGAGCCAGAGGCAGGGGTCTTTAAGAGATGCTGTCCATGGGACAGAGTGCTGGGGCAAGCCCCTTTGAAATGAATGGGCTTATTTTTATTACTATTTGATACATTATGATGGTGAATTGGAGGTTAATGAAGGCCACTGTTCTACTAACAAGGCTCTTTTTAGTCAAATGGTGGCCTTCATTAATCTCCAACTTGCCATCATAATGTATAAAATAGTAATAAAAAAATACCCCCGTTCATTTCAGTGGGGCATGCCCCTGCACTCTCCCTTGCCCTATGTCATAAAGTGTCTGAGCGGGGATGTGGAGATCAGCTTCACGGGGGGGGCATAAACCTAACTATAGTCGGGCTCCAATATTCTGTGCGTACCATACTTCTAACAGTTCCTGACTGTGAGGGACATCCCTCATTTTATCCCTGAAAACTGCTCTGTCCCTCTTCCGTCCCTCATGGAAAACATGCTGTTCACACAGAGTATGTCCTGTAAATTTAGACTTTATAGCAGGGGCATCATTTCAGATTTCAACGGCGGGGGGGGCAACAACCAGTGGAGGGTGGAGGCCAGGTGCCAGTTAGCCTATAGAAGACAAGCTCTGAATGTCTCTAAAAGGTAAAACCTCTTTGTTGTGATTAAAAGTGGTATGCAAAACAGGAAAATCAAATGTATAAGATTCATCTGTCTAGCGAGAGACAAAATCTGAGACTGTAACTTAACTGCCCATCAAGAATATCCATGCATTCACACAGGTATTGAGCAGGCAGCCACCACCTGCCTGCGTGAATGTGTGAGCTGATTCCAACTCAAATGTTTAGCTCTGCAGACTGGAGAGCCTGCCCAGCCTGTTCCACTACAAACAACAGCAACCTTATATTATTGGGTCAAGGCACACCACACACTTGCTTGCAGCCTTTATTTCAGCTATAAATATCACAAAACATTAACAGATTTTAATTAGTTGACCTTCAGGCTTCAGCCACCACACTGACTATTGAGTCTCTGTCACCACTCACTCAGCTGTCTCTTTTTACTTCACTCAGTCGGTCAGTCTCTCTCATCACTGAGGATTTTTTGATTTAGGCATTTAGCACATTTTATTCATTCTCTCACACAGACTCCAAGTCCATGCTCCAGAGCAGTGCATCAGATTTGGGCTTAAACCCACCCAGTTACTAACTGTTTATTTTTCCTGGCTGAAGTTCTGAACCCCCTCAAAAAAAGCATTTCCCTGATCTCTCTCCGATGCCATTCCATTCAATACCCATCCTATATGGGTCAAGAAGCTGCCCAAAGGTGCAGAAATGTGAAAAACACATCAATATTTTAGTCCTTCCTCCTTCCCCAATTCCCCAATAAAAATAATTTACTTTTACTTACCTGGCTGTCTGACTGGAACCTGCAGCCTGGCTCAGTGTGCTACCAGCCCAGTTTTCAGCCCACTCCTCCTCTGTCTATCAGCCAGAAGCTGGATACTGGAATCAACTGTCCCAGGTTCCCACCGTGGTCTGTGATCAAGTCACTCTCTGACTGAACCCACGCAACCTGTGTTGCTTGCTTCTGCTTGGCTGCTGCCACACTGCACTAATTAAGGCCTGTGAAGGCTGCCCACACCACTGTTTCCACTGCTGCTAGGCCTAGCTTGCTGCTGTGGGGGGCCCATGCTGTTTTTATTGTGAGGTGAGTCTACTAGTGTAGGTAGATAGCCTAGTCATTGAGCTAGCTTCTAGCTCACCCCATACCCCTTCAGCCACCAAGAGAGATGGAGACTCACTAAGAGAAGACCAACAAAAATGTGCCACTGCAACACTGCTATTGAGAGCTCAGTGCTCACCGACTCCTCCGAGCTATAGTGTGTAGTCTGTCTACTCGATGGTGGGAAAGACAGTGTCACACTTGCTTGACTCACGCACTTTTGCTTAGTTGGAGCTCCTCCATATCATGAGTGACAGTGCCGCCACTAATAGGTGGAGAGAGTGGACACACAATACAGACATAGTTGAGTCAGGAGCACCCACAGCGTGAGTGCACACAGGCTAGGGGACACATTGAGCAAAGGATTAAATCCAAATTTAATTCCATTATTGCCAAACCATAAGAACAACCTAGGCACAAATGTGTGTGTGTGTGTGGGGGGTAACTGCCCTTCTGCCCTACCTAAATGGCACCCCTGCTTTATTGTAAAAATTCATTCTCAGGTACTAATATTTATACAAGTAAATACACTGTGTTCTGAGGTATCTCCATGTTTCAGGATGTGTCCCTCATTATGAGGGTTAGTGTCCCTCATTGTTCCTCATTTTGAGTGTTCATGTCCCTCATTTCAGTGTCAAAATGTGAGGTATGGTGCATGCTTCAAGGGCCCTACTCAGTACAAAGAGTACAGAGCATGGCTATAGTGTATATACTCCATACAACATGACAAAGGGAAAGTAAGTGAGTTGTAACAGTCATGGAGAAACACATATGGAGCACTAAATATGCATAAGGGAATTTGCATAGCCCAAAACAAAAAGGTCAATCTTCACACCAGAGGCCCCTCTTCACACATCTGGAATGGGTGGTGCTGGCTGACTACTGACAACAAAGATTAATGGGGTCATATCTCAGGCATTTAATGCTGTAAGTAAACCATATTTTACAAATTAATGGCAATTTAATGAACAAAACTCTAAAGTCATTAAACAATTTGTAAAATGATTTAATAGTCAGAATTAATGAGTTTGCTTAATTTTAATGGGAAATCAATGGACATTGTATTTTAATGTCTGTAATTGCTAGCAGTAGTATGAGAAATAGAAACTGATGTGTTTTTTTAGATGAGGTTTGTAACAGTTTAGCTGCTGCGTGCATGGCAAGTGTGCAGCATGCGAACCTGATGTGATTTTTAGATGATGTTCACATCAGCTTACCTGCTGCACACATGTCAAGCTTGCAGGATGTGAACCTAATGTGCTTTTAGATCTGGTTCACTCAGGTTCACTTTGCATATGCTAACCACATGCAAACATTGCACACTAAGCACGTGGCATGCATTCTGCATGTATGTAGCACACTTGTATTTCTGTAAGATCAGTTTTACAGAAAAGGAAATACCAGGTCGTTGCTACAACATTGAAGGGCTATCTATATTAACACATTTAATAAACATATGTAATTTCAAGGCCACATATTGCCATGTGCAGGGATTTATACAAGTTGAAGCAACATAGTGCAACCTGCTGTATTCAAGGACTAACTATCTCTATGTCCTATCAAGGGAAAATAAACATAATCTTGATTAGGACTCCATTGATTTCCTGCAGATATCACAAGTTCACATGGAAATGCCTGGTATCTACAAGATCCCAAATGGAACATCAAACTGCTAAATGAATTTTATGAAAACAGCATCTAGAATAAACAATAGCAAGCTCGAACATGCTACTTCACATCATGACCCTAAATTAGTAGCTTTAGCTGTTATTCTTGATAGCAGCAATTTGCTAAAATATATTAGAACAATAAATCAGTCTGTGGCTATATGTATCACAGTTGCTAAAAGTCTATGTGATTATGACCAACAAAAAAGGTGCACCTCTAGTTAGGTTTGATTTTGGCAACTATGCAATGAGTTCAGCATTATAAAGCAAGATCATAACAAGCATTTGTCAATGCCGAATCTTTGCTTGCTGGTAATGGCATTGGTAGTGCAGGAGTTAAGAGAGATGCATAATAGGAATGGCAGTATTGAACTAAGGGCAATCCCACCCCCTTCCTGCAGAGACTGACAGGCTTTGGGGGTGTGCCTTTGGGTCATCAACCATAACACTCACGCTATTCCACCTCACCCCACACTGCAGACACTGACAGGTGTCGCAGTGTGCCTTGAGGTCTTCGGCCCTTATGCACACCCCATTCCATAAAGAAATAGGCTGAGATGGGTGCAGCACAGGAGAATGGGGTGAATGTTAGGGTCACAGACCCCAAGGCACACCTCAATGCCTGTCAGTAGCTGAAGGGTGGGGGTAGGGTTGGGGTGGAATGGGGTGAGCATTACGGTTGATGACCTCAAGTCACACCCCCAATGCCTGTCAGTCTGTACAGGGTGGGTGTTACAACTGGAAACCCTAATGCCCCAGACATCTGTTGGTATTTTTGCTCCAAATTTTCAACATGAGCTTTTTGGTACCCCACCTCATGAACAGTGGCAGGATCATTTTATTACTTAATCTCAAAAGGTGATTTTGCACACTGAGTGTACCATGCGGCGCCACAGGTATGAAAACACATTTTGGACAGGATGTGAAAAATGACAGCTGTACTGTTCATGAGGAGGTATGAAGAAATGGCAATGTTTAAAATCTGGAGTGAAAATATGAAAAAGTGGCAAAGTTACGGATGTGTAGAAACTGTGCAACACAAGCATGTAACGCAGTCATTTTTTTGAATGTTTTCACCAAATTTTCAACATGGCATTTCTGGGACCTCCCCTCATGAACAGTGACACTGTGATTTCATTAATCTGTCCTGAAAGTTGATTTCACACAGCGACCACGCAATTCTGCACCACAGGTGCAAAAACACATTTCGGGAAGGATGCAAAAAATGACAGCTGTGCTGTTCATAAGGGGGTGTGACAAAATGGCAATGTTGGAAATCTGGGACCTGATTCCAAGTCACGTTACGCATGGCACAAGGTGATTTATGCCAAACCCTATGGCGCAAATTGCACCTTGTGCCAAGCATTATGCTAGTTGCAATTCTGAGTTATGGCCTGCGCCATGCCACATGTGGGTTGTACCAAAGGTGAGGTGCACCACCCACTATGCCTGCAACCCACTGCAGCATGGCACAAGGGTGGGTTATGGCAGCAACTGCTCCCTATTCTGAAAGGGCAGCTGCTGTAACCCAGGTACATGATTCCAGGTCCCGCTATGGCACTGTGGGTTAGACCAGCATGAAGGTGGTCTAAGGGGCATACGTTCTGGAACAAGGATGGATGTCCCCCCCCGCAGTGCTGCGTAAAGCAAAGAGGCTTGCCCCATGGACCCACCAGTCCTGTGATGCCCCCCATCCCCTGCAATAGAGGATGCCACCCAGACCCCGTCCCCAATGGTACTCTCAATGTTACCCCACACTGCCTCACCCCTCAAGGCCCCCAGAGGCAAGCAGGCATGTTGCAAGGCAGGGGGGCACAGGGGGCCATCTATTGCACCCCACAGCTTGCGACACCCAGGTGGGTGGCGCAACCCTGCGGCTACAACAAGTCACAGGATATAAGTACTGGGGACCCTGCCCATTCTGGAATAGGGTGCAGGGACCCCAGTGTAGTGCTGCATGGCATAACTTGCATAGGCCTGCGGGGTTGCACCATGTGACCTGGAATCGGGCCCCTGGAGTGAAAATATAAACAACTGATGATGTTACGAGTGTGTATAGAAACTGCACAACAGACGCTCATAACACAGTCATTTTTTAGACACTTTTCACCAAATTTGCAACAAGGGCTTTTTGGGACCCCACCTCATGAACAGTGGCACTGTCATTTCATTAATTGGTCCCAATGGTGATTCTTTGCAGTGAAATCACCTTATGGAACTGAGAATGAAATGAATGTGCCAGTGAAATTATGCGGGGTCCCAAGAACCCCATGTTGGAAAATCTGGGACCAAACTCCAAAACTGGCTGAAATATCAACCACTGGTTGAAACCCCCATTGAGTGTCATTATAGGGCTTACCATCATTTCTTCAGTTCCCAGTTGGTCTTTGAAGCATGCAGACATGTTCTCAGTTCACATAAGATCACTGCTCCTGACCACCAGAGGTAAGTATGGGTGAGAGGGGGTGCATGAAGGTGGGGTGCGTAGAGGGAGGGTGTGGGTTGGTGGAGGGGGGCTGGCGGGAATGACGAGGGACCATTTTCTTTTTTTCAGGTTTAAAAAAATATGTAGTGGGACTGTTTTCTTTTTTACAGGTGAAATATTAACAGAATGGATTTCGTCACACTGGGGTGGGCTCCCAGCGTGCCCAGAGTACTGGAGGGCGGGATCAATGCCAACCTGGGGCTTGAGCACCCTGGTCCAGCTAAGAACATAGGGGTGTGGAGGATGGTGCATCTGACACTGGGAGTGGACATCCCAGAGTCAAAGAGTGTTTTTGGCACACTGGGGCGGGCGCCCAGTGTGCCACATTAATGAGGGAGGTGGGATACATGTTGACAAGGGAATTGAGCACCCCAAAGTCATCAGGGATGGAGAATGGAGGTGGTGGGTGGGCAGCAGCAGTGGGAGGGAGCTAACATTTAAATTTGTTGTCCTGCTGTGTGCCTGGTTGGGAGGAGGGCAATTGCCACTGCAGTGATGAAACTGCCCCTGATTTCAGCAGCAGATTTCTTTCAAGGCGCTCACTCTGAAACTGCTGTTATCAGCAGCTTCAGCATTAATTGTGGCTGAGGGATGCACCCATTAAAGTATCTGATGTGTTAGCGCAACACTGCCACATCTCTGCAATGCTGTACTACCTCAATGTGTTTCTTGTGCGTTGCGTGTGCAAGCAAACATAAAAACAGCAATTAAACACACTCACAGTTTGCATCCAGATATGCAAGAAATTGTCACTGCAAAAGTAAGGTGCCAACAGGGAATGTGGGAGAGAGGGAGTTATCAGATTAGGTTTCAATCTGCATCACAGCCAAGCTTCATATTTGAACCCCATAGAATAGTCACACACAATCAACAGAACCAAAAGGTTTATCAGAGCCTGTGATCTACAGGCTATACAAAGTAAGTTCAGTCTTTTGAGGGTGCAAAATGAATTATTCATTTACAGAGTTTAACAGCTCTCCTCTCACTCCCCACCACTGACAACTGAACAGTTGCTGCCGCACTTTACACATTATCCCCATCTGAATCCAGCCCATCTGGCATTGAACTCACTTTCAGTTCTGTTAAGGAGGTTAGTCACTATGACTAGATTTGTGGACTGATAGACCTTGCTGCTGTAGATGATTTTTAAGCTGACCAGCATCAGTAGAATGTGATCTATACCAAGTTAAGAGAGCCTTGTTCTCACACCTCAAGCTCTTTCATCTCTGACAGGTGCTGAATCTGAGCTTGGGGAACAGGTGAATCATTGCCCTTGCCTGGATGGGGGCTAGATTGCTTCACTCGTGGAGGACGATGTCCTGCTCCAACATGGTACCCAGAGCTGCTGACATAGTCCTGGGCACTGGCTTTCCTGTGGTTGTTCAGCTTCTTGCACCACATGAAGTGATCTGGTAAGTTTGAGGACTGCAAGATCCTCTTGGTATGTAAGAATTTAGTCAGCCAGTTCCTCGCAAACTCTCAGTGAGACTCCTTTTCAGTTCCTTTGCTAACCCCAGGATATGGACATGACATGCCTGCATTGTTCTCCAGGTTCCCAAATGTTTTCTCAGAAGCAAGTTGCCTTTAATGAGGTCTCTTGCAACTGCAAGAGCATTGTTACCCTTTTGGTGTCAACCACTAGTGTGTATTTCAATCCAGTACTTGCATTCTGGAGGCATACTTTTCCAATTTCCAATCAATCCTTTTTGTGGCTTTGAGTAAAGCTGCATTAGATGGATAATTAGTGTCTGGTTCAACAGCAGCAAGTGATGGGTCTTTGTTAGTACCCTGCCAAGGTTCTTTCGATAGGGCCCCAACTCCTTCAGGAGCTTACCTATTTTTACACACCATACTGAGTGCCCAGATCATCCAAAATGTCCAAAAAAGGTAATAATGTGTTCAATTCAGCTTAAACTATTGAACAATATGGAGTTTTAGCAAGACCCCTGGAATTCTGCAATTCTGCAGTCATGGAATTTTCTGCAGAATTTGTGTTATGCCACAGAATATATATGGTGCTGCAGAACTCATTGTTTTTGATTCATTTTCATTCAAGTATATAGTTTTTCCATAGTGTATGGCTCTCCTCCTCATCTCATTTATCCTGAAGCACCTCCTCTGTGCTTGGCAAATGATATTGTCAATGGCATCACACCATATTTTAACCAATTGCAGAACTGCATTCTGCCACAGAATTGAATAAATCATGCCACAGAAATCAGAAAATGCTGCCACAGAAGCCCTGAAGCTCTGCCGTAGAAATCAGGACAAAATACCTCAGAGCACTAGGAACCTTGTGTATTATTAAATTCTGTATTAGTACATTTTAGGCTGGCAGTAGAGCATAGAAGCTAGAGTATTGAGCTGTGAATGAGCCTGGTACAGCCAACAGACCTGGATTTGATTCCACAACCTCCACTTGCATACCATGTGACTCTGAATTAGTCTCCTAACCTCCCCCAGTGCTCCCTGGTCACCCTTGAAAACAGGCCTTGTGCCTAGTGGGCCTCACCTGGTTACCAAAGGGAAAAAGTTCTGAACTCGTAGTTTTTGTAGTTTTAGCAATATGTCTAGCAGAGTTCCCTGAAGTGTTGCTTTCAGGTCAGCAGCTAGCCATACCTTCCAATCCAGTCTACTTTAAATAAAACCCTGAAAAACTTGTACATAGTCAGATGCGCTCAAGCTGCCTTTGACAGTAACATCATTATGTAGGAACCATGCTGTTTCAGGCCAATACTTTCCATCACCACTGCCCTGCAAAAGTTACAAATGATGTTGCTAATAAACTGGGCTCTGAATATCTCACTGGTGCCATTTTGTAGACCTCACGAAGGCATTTGACACTCTAGGCCATAAACTACCACAAACAAAACTAAAGTCTATAGGAATGCCAGTAATCACAGTAGTCTGGATGGAAAGCTACCTGACGGTGAGGACATAGGTAGTGAAAGCAAATGGAAGTACAGCAGATTCCAGAGGACTAACTCTTGGTGTACCACAAGGGTTTATTCTGGAACCACTTTTGATTGCAGTGTTTCTGAATGATCTGCCTGTGCTATGCATTGACATAAATATCCACCTTAAGTATATGTGGATGACACAGTTCTACATACCAGTTCTTGATCTGACAGAGACCTGCATTTAAAATTATAGTGTGTCTTTGCAAAAGTGCATAACTAGATGTTTGGTAACAGGCTGCTTATAAATGCAAAGAAAACCAAATTATGCCATTTTCTATTGTTTTAATGATGAATGAGTAGGCTGGAGCTGTTTTTATGTGGCAGCAACTGTCTCAGTTTGAGTGTATGCTTTTCCTTTTAGAGGTAAAGTCAAAGTACTGTAATGCTGTTCTCCAAAAAAATGTGGAAAGCCTGCAGACTTTAACGTCCATACAACTGAAAGGGAGTGCCTAGAAAAAGTCCAAAGCTTTAAGTATCTGGAGGTATGACTAGATCCCAGTCTAGTCTTTACTTAGCACTTAGAACATGTGACAAAAACTCAGTGTTGGGTAAGTTACTTTTTCTATTACTTTCTATTACTTTTGAAAACTTGTTCCAGAAAGCTCTGTGCAATCACTAGCAAGGATGGAGAAGTACTGGAAAATGTAATATACCTTACAGTTACAATTACTTATGTCTTTTTTATGCAAAAGAAATATGTAACTGTAACTGATTACATTTATTTGAAAGTAACTAGTAACTAACCTATTACTTTCAAGAAATGTAATCTGTTACAGTTATTTATTAGTTTTGTATTATTTTTGTATAAAAAGAAATAAGTAACTATAATTGTAAGGTGTATTACTTTTTCTAGTACTTCTCCATTCTTGCTAGTGACTGCACAGAGCTTCTTGGAACAAGTTTCCAAACGTAATAGAAAGTAATAGAAAAAGTAACTTACCCAACACTGCAAAAACCCTGCACAAAAACACTAGCATGCTTTACAGACACAAGCACTGTCTAAACCTGAGAAGCAGAAAGTTAAACCAGAAAGCAGTTTTTTTCTCCCCAGTCTAGAGTAAGGATGAACCAGTGCTGAATCTGCATTCAGTGAATGTGCTGTAATCCATCGGTTGGATTCCAGCAAAACAGATCTGAAGGAACTCAGTTTCCCTTTGGCATTTTGATGTCATGATCATTTCTTATGGGGCGTACACACTGAGCAACTCCAAGTTGTTAGCAAACCACATGACCTCCAGCAGCCAATCAGCAATGCTGGAGATGGAGAACGCCTTGTGCTGCACACAACTCTGCCATTTCCAGCTGTTTTCACAAGTTAAGGACCTGGCTAATGAAAAGATCCCCTTTTACATCAAAAACAGTGGAGTTTTGATGAGAAAACTGCAGAAATCACCAGAGAATCATGCACAATTATTCCTGACAGCTAATGGACTAAATGTAACTGCAGCTTCAGGCAGGCAGACTAGGAAGAGAATACACAGTGTGACCCTATACTGGCAGCTGCAGTTCCTACAGTAGGGGCAGCAGGAGTAAATTTAATAGACTGGAGAAAGTGCAAGGGGACTTTTGAAGGATATATCTGACAAATATTTTTTTACTGAGTGCTGGTGGTGTAGAATGCACAAGAATCCACTTTTTTCCAGTGTATTCCCCCCTACAGCAGGAACAGGGCAGAGTGAATTTAACAGACTGGGAAAGGTACAGGAGTGTAGGTAGGAAAATTATTTACAGTCTGGATAGGATACCTAGGACTGAGGGGTCCTATTTATAATAGCTCCCTAGAACCAAATATGCTTACAAAGGACTACAATTGTTAAAATGCATAAAATACAAACTGTTCAAACAAGACATTTTACAAACATTGACCATGGCATTACAAAATTTGGTCTGTTTCAATGGAAAAGGCCTTTTAGTTTTCTTTGTTTTGTTTGTTTGTTTTGGCTTACCCTTAACACATATGTGGTTGAAGAAATAGAAGCATCGAAATTAAATGTTAATTGACCAAATTTGGTTTTGATTTCTTGGCAATCAGTCCCTGATTTCTGACTTTATGTAAAAAATAGTTAGTGTTCAGGTAAGATATTGAACTGTATGGTTGAAAAGGAGATTTTGCCTTGATAATTTTGTATAGTAAAACATACCAGATTTTCTCTTGACGAATCTCTGAAGGCACTCAGTTTAGCCTTCTATAAATGTCACTGTGGATATTGTAGGGACACATAAGGGAAAAGCAAGTCTCTCTATTGTAACATACATCTATTTATGCAAGCAACGTTTTGCAGGAGTGTATCAGCAAAAATCAGACATAGTCCAAACTAGGTCGAACAATTGAGTTTGAGGGGGAGTTTTGAAGGATTTGTTAGACAATACATTTGTTACTAACTGCTGATGGTGGTGGAGGCAGAGTACAGAAATCTGTCAGTATTTATTTTTATTTGTTTGTCTGTGAGTAAAACATGAAATAGGCTAGTGAAATAAGACATTAGGACTCTCAGTGAAGGTCAGGAGGAGGGTGTATTACTGGGTTAGGGCATTTGGGGTTGGCATTTGCACTGTGTACTAGATACTATGAGGAAAATAACTGGAGGAGAAAGGGATATAGGGTGGAAAGGAGCAAGGAAAGGTTATTCTATGCCAGAGCCACCAAGTACCAGTTCTGCAAGCAGTGATGGTGGTGGAGAAGGAGTTAGGACAGGAACTGGGAGTCATAGTGGTGGGTCAAAGCCTATGAGGAGTACTAGGGCTGAGCATGTAATAATATGGGCAATGTTTGAAGCCATGGGTGATTAGTTCTCAGAAGTTCACTGTTTCCATTCCCAGGACAAGTAGTTTTGTCTGCTGGTCACCCAGTGTATCAGGTGATGAAACCACTTTGAGCAATCCAGAAGCACAACAGTCTCCCCCTCTTCCTCCTGCCAGTGTTTCCAGTTTCCTATCCAGAATAGAGAATATCCATCCAGATTTGTAAAGGCAAGCCACTCCTGTCCATGTCATATGAACCCCATGACAACAGCTGCCACCATAGCCACCTGGGCATGTGCATGAGCATGGACAATTGCAAGTCAGTCTTGAAGCACTACAGTATATGATGACCTCTGCCACTAGCTTATGCATCAGCAGTAGTACTATTACCCCAAAACTCAGTGCTGCTGCTTAGTCATTTACAATGGAAAATAATAGTGAGTCTTGGTTTGTCATGGACATTATAGTTATCTTGTCTATACCAATCCCATAGTTCTACCAAAGCAAGCCTGAAGCACCTCTGGTGTCACCAAAGCAGGTCATGGAGTGTGCCACTGAGGAGGATATAGAAGTGGAGCTTTTACAGAAGGGGCATGAGAGGAGGAAGTTGGGGAGGCAAGCACATGATGACAAGGAGAAAGGATGTGGAAAAATGGAAATTACATACTTACCGTAATTCTTGATCTTCTTGGACCAGTCTCCACCACTCATTCACACTAATGGGACTATGCCGGATGTGCTAGGACCCCATGGGAGCTACAAATCTTCAGGAGGGCTGGCGCCAGGATAGGACTGCACATGCATGGCACCATGATGCTAGCTCACACCCGTATAGGCTATCCTGGTGTCGACCCTCCAACTCCTCAGTACCTTTTTGACCAAGGAGGTGCAGCATAACTAATGAAAGAAAAAACTTACCCTAACCTCCGGGCATGTGAAGGCCCGGATGACCCATGCAAGAAGGGTCAATTGAACAATGTCTTCACAGCCTGAACAACAAGGCAGGGAAGACCAAAGAAACAGAATGAGTGAGCTCGGGGATGGGGGGCATGTGAATGAGTGGTGGAGACTGCATCCAAGAAGATCAAGAATTACAGTAAGTATGTAATTGCCATATCTTCCTGGACTGAAGTCTCCACCACTCATTCACATTAATGGGAGAGTACCAAGCTAAAACCAACTCCCTCTGAGTAGGGCGGTCAGAGACAGGGCTCACTCAGAATGGAAGTCCAAAGGACTGTCCTGCCAAGAAAAGTGCTGTCTGGAATGGACATCCAGAACATAGTGCTTTACAAAGTTATGCACTGAGCTCCAACTCACTACCTTGCAGAAGACTGCAACAGGTACATTAGGAATCTCCGCCAGGAAGCCACAACCACTCTGATAGAGTAGTGTGAACCTGGCCTTTCAATTTGGCCTGTGACAAGGATTAGTAGTGTCGAAGACACGCTACTAACCAAGCCGAAAACATCTCAAGGCAAGAAGTTGACCCAACCGAGGCATGTTGAAGATACAATAGTTGTTCGAACTTGTAGCTCTTCATTCTGCCGATGAGAATTGCAGAACTGTCCTAACATCCAGAGAGTGAAGGGAGTGCTCCCCTTCCTTCCGGAATTAACAAAGCAAAACTTGACTAACGGAAAGAGAACCAGAGGCAAATGCCTACTGGATCAAGCTAGACCAAAAATGATCAGATGTGTACCTTCACTACCAAGTATGGCTGAACGGCAAATGACAGATCCAAGAAGGCACTCCAACACCTTACTTGGTGTGCAATCAAAAGGTCCAGGTGGGATTTATCCACTAAATGGAGAAGGGTTTCCATGTAGTTACGTAAGCCTTCCTGGTGGAAGGCCTCTGCATGACTTAGAAGACATCTATGATGGTCTGGGAAAAAACAGAGCTTACCCACTTCCATTTCTTCTGGGCCCAGCATGGAGATGCCAGGAGCACAGGCTAGGATGGAATAAAGTCCCTGTGCCAGAGAGTCCACTCGTAGAGGTAGTCACCTTAGGGGAGCGTCTGACTGGCTACCGATAATGCAAATCTATCTGCCGAGGTCAGGTTGGGGCGATGAGAATCATCCTGCCCCCCCCGGAGCATACAACTTGATCAGCACTCTCTGAATAAAGGGAAGAGGAGGAAAAACATACAGGGGGAGTCTTGAAGATTGCAGTGAACACATCCTGACAGAAAACACCAAGGTTAGGATTTCTGAAGCATGATAGAGGCAGTTTTGCATTTAAAGGGGATGCAAAAGGACCAGGTCCAAACTGCCACATTCGACAAAAACAATTGCACAAAATCTGAACTGATGCACAGTACTCAAGGTACCAGTCTTACACCTCATGGTCCTACTGTGAAAAAGGGTAGGGGGACACCCTGCCCTGTTTGCTGATGTAATACATCATGGCTTTGTCATCCTTCCGAAGTAGGAATGCTCCGTGGCAGGGGGCATACTCCAGGACTTTGTTTAAGACAGCTCTCATCTCTAAGAAATTTATGAAGAGATGAGGTTCCCCCTGTCGCTACACCTGAGTGTGAAAAACTTGACAGTGAGCTCCCCATGAGAGTTTTTGTCCCAGGCTCCATAATTTTGAATGGAGGATTTCGGATCCGTGGTGGGAGACCACAGCTTGCTGTGAGGGACACCCGAAGTTCCAACATCCGCTCTACCGAAGGGGCCTGAAATAGTCATTTTCCAAGATGTTATGAATCATCTGAAGATGTCATTTCTCCCATCCTCTGCAAACAAAAAATGATGCCCTGGATGTATCCAGGAGGGCTCCTAAGAAGAGCAGCTGCTGGGAAGATGAAGCTGGCACCTTACCTGAATCAGAACCCCCCCCCCCCAAAGAGAACAACTGAGAAGCTGGGGTAACTGCCTCCTGTGTCTTTTGCCTGGAGACGTTCGCTAGGAAACAAAGTTCCAGGAAGTGAATACTTAAACATGAACTTCTCCCTGAACAGGTATTTATTTAACTTTCCAAAGCTGAAAAAGGTGTATGCCGCCTGTTATCTTGGAACCAGAAGCAATGGAAATAGACAGCCAAGAGAGTGTGACTGAGAGGCGGACAGACTGGGCTGTTGTCTGGGTGGAAGGTCTGTGGAAATCTGCAAAACTGGGAGAGTATCCTCTCGACAATCCTGATGACCCATAATGTCTGGTGTAATGGACTCCACTGGCTGTAAACTGAATTAGATGCCCCTCCTACTGCAGAGAGGCATCCCCCAGACAGTTGAAGGTGGGACCTGGGCTGGAAATGCAGAGGTTGGTATAGGGTGCTAAGGGGCCCTGTGTCCTCTACTGGGTCAGTTCCTGATAAAGGTGCCTAGGTCTTTACCTTGAAAGGACTACCTGTATGAGAATGTCCAAGGTCCCATCCCTCTGAGAGGCAGCAGGCACCACCTATTGTTTAAATGGCAGCCATTGTTGTTCTAAGTGGCCCCAGAACTTAACCTGAGGGCCGAACAGTTAAGCACTGTCAAGGAGATGTTAACCACCTGCTGCCAGCAGCAGTTGCCTTAGAGGCAGAGTCAAGGTGTCCATAAAAGCTTTCAGCTGATTATTGGGCTATAAGCCCCTAGCAATGGAGGGTTAGATTTCAGGAGGCTCTCGACCATTGCATTGAGTATGTTCCACAGGGAGTACTCATACTGAGGAATATAGAAACTTATAGAAGTCTGCTTTGGTCCACAGATGAAGACCAAAATGTTAAGGTGAACCCCATATCCTTGAGGAAAAACTAACTGGAAAGAAGATCCTCCATCACACTGATACAGAAGGCTTGCATTCCATCCCATAAAATGAGTCAGCCACTGCAGAATAGGGAGAGACTCATCCAGATTCACTTCTACCCCAGAATAACCTTCAAAAGGCAGGTCTAGGCCAGGAACAAGAAAGTCGCCACCACCTGCAGCGGCGAAGAGTTGGGCACCATCCGCGGCACCGGCACCTCATTCGGCACCTGCACCACTCGCTGCGCCGACACCACTCACAGTGCTGGCACCACTCACGGTGCCGGCACCACTAGGTCTGGCCAACTTCAGATCTCCCTTAAAGATATCAACAGGATCATGTGTGGCTTTTATGCTCACCTCTACTCTTCCTCCTCCTCTCCCTCAAAAGACCGTATCAAAGCTTTCCTAGAACCCCAGAGAATGCCTTCCCATCAGTGGCTCAGTGAGCCATTCTGGAAGACCCCTTGTCCATAGAGGAGGTCTGTTCAGTGCTGAGGTCCATGAATAAACAAAAATCATCTGGAAGTGATTGTCTCCCCATAGACCTTTACCAGGCTGAGGAAGGGTTATCTGTACCCTTTCTCCTGCATACTTTTCAGGAAGCACTCACTCAAGGCCACCTGCCAGCAACCTTCAGCAAAACGGTGATAACCGTCCTTCCAAAAAAGGGAAGGTTTCCATCTTACCAGGCACCTACCACTCCATCTCACTAATAAACACTGATGCCACAGTACTGGATAAGGTGCTGGCAGCCGGCTTAAACTTTATCATACCTGACTTCCTCCACTCCAGCCAGGTTGGATTTGTAAAAGGGTGAGTAGGGTCAGACCATCTCTGGTTCTTTTTTGATATGCACCAAGCCGTTCAATCTCTCTCCTCTCCATCCGCCACCCTAACAATAAATTTCAAAAAGGCCTTCAACTAAGTCAAATGGGATACCTTTTCAAGGTACTAAAGAGATTGTGGTTCGGCCCCATTTTCCTTGGGGCAGTGCGCACTTTGTACACTGATCCCTCTGCCAAGGTGTTGACCAACAGCGCCCTATCTGACCCCTTCTTGCTTCAATGAGGCACCAGACAAGTGTGTCCCCTCTTACCTCTCCTGTTTCTGCTCACCACCAAACCCATAGTGATTGTCATAAGTGTGCATCCTGACTGGCTAGGCATTCCGGCAGGCCCTACTGACCACAGAGCCCTGATGTATGCAGACAGCATTCTCATGCTAGTGCTTTTGTGCAGCCAACATCGTGGGACAGTGCAGCTTTGGAGGTGGGGTCGCTGTTGGGCAAATGCAGGGCACACACCGGTAGGTGCGTCCCTCATTCCCCAATCAGCCTGCATGCCGACGCCACAACATACATACATAATGTGGCAAGCACATCTAAGAAAAAGTCCGCTGCAATCCGAGCAAAGCTCGTCATACACAGTGGACCCTTTCTACGTGCTCACCAACTTTATGAGCATGGCTGGCAAGCGGGCGGCCGACCAACTACTGCCAACTTCAGGGGTGCCCATTCCCCTGTTGGTTAACCCCCCCACTTTCTTTGTGTGCTAATGGGGGAGCCCACTCCCGGCATAACCCCACAATTGTTGAGCAGCCGAGGGTGCCCAATCCCCTCAACTCCCCTTTACTTTCTTTGTGTGCCGGCCAGGGTGCCCAATCCCCGGCTACAGACACCCCCAGTCGAAAGGGTGGCATGCTGGGAACCCACCCCAGCATGTAAACTCTGCAAAACAGAACTGTCCAGCAATGTTTTTTTTCCCTGTAAAATGAAAATGGTCCCTCGTAGTCTCAATGCCCTCCCCACCCACCCTCTGCACCTGCCTCCCCTCACCCCTTACTTACCTGTGGAGTCTGGCGCAACGATCTTCGGTGGACCGGGAACACGTCTGCACTCTTCAAAGCCGACCGTGAACTGAAGAAATGCCGGTAAGCTGTATAATGGAATGAATAGGGTTTTTTCAACTCTAATGCATATCTCGGACATTTTTGTGAATTTTGGCCCTAAATTTTCAACATGGGGTTTTTGGGACCCCTTCTCATGAATTCTTGCACTGTCATGCGTTATTCGGTCCCGAAAGGTGATTTCGCAGTCACTGCGCAGAATCACCTTTTGGGACCAAGTAACGAAATAACAGTGCCACTGTTCATGAGAGGGGCTCTCAAAAGCCCATGTTGCAAGTTTCCAGGAAAATTCAAAATGATTGGTTTTACTTGTTGCGTATAGCAACTGTGCAATGCACGCCGTGAGTTAAGCGTATTCACACTATTTTCATGCCTGATTCTCAACATTGGCATTTTACCACACTTGTGAACCGTGATAGCTGTCATTTTTCACATCCTGGCCGAATGTGTTTTCGCACTTCTGGCGAGAATAACGCAGTTGCTGTGTGAAATCAGTGTTTGGGACACATTACAAAATTGACAGTGATACTGTTCATGGGCAGAGGTCCTAAAATGCCTGTGTTGAAAATTTGTTGACAATACTCCATAAAATGACTGTTTTCTGGCGTGTGTAACCTTTCATGATACTGCGCTTGTAAGTGGAGTGCATTGCAATATTTTCACCACACTTCTCAACATTGCCATTTAACCACACCTTCTTGTGAACCGTATAGCTGTCATTTTCCATCCCTGCCGAAATGTGTTTTCGCACTTCCGGCGCAGAATAGCATGGTTGCTGTGCGAAATCACTGTTTGGGACACATTACAAATATGACAGTGACACTGTTCATGAGCAGAGGTCCTAAAATGCCAGTGTTGAAAATTTGGTGACAATACTCCATAAAATGACTGTGTTTGCAGTTTGCACGCACGCTCATAAATTGCACGCACGCTCATAAGTTCGCACACTTTTAATATTTTCACTCCATATTTTCAACAGTGCCATTGTTCTACACCTCCTAATGAAAAGTACAGCTGTCATTTTTCACATCCTGACCAAAATCTGTTTTCGCAGTTCCGGTTCACAATAGCGCGATTGCTGTGGAAAGCTCGTGTTCGACACACATTATGAAAATGGCAGTGACACTGTTCATTAGCAGATGTCCTAAAATGCCTATGTTGAAAATTTAGGGACGAAAGTCAATAAAATGAGTGTTTCTGACGTCGTTATTACGGTTTGCGTACACGCTCGTGACTTTTAATGAATTTGTAATACTTTCCTCCAGCTGTTCATCATTGGCATTTTCCATACCTCCTTATGAACAGTACAGCTGGCTGAAATGTTTTCGCATGTCTGGTGCAGAATTGCACAGTCACTGTGCGAAATCACTTTTGGGACACTTTGAGGAAATGATGGTGACACTATTCATCAGCAGAGGTCCTAAAATGCCTATGTTGAAAATTTGGTGGCAAAAGTCCAGATAATGACTGTGTTGCAAGCATGCATTGCACAGTTTCCACGCACCCTTGTAACTTCGTCAATCTGCAACATTTTCATGCCACATTTTCACCACTGGCATTTGTGCACACTTCATTGTCAACAGTCCAGCTGCCATTTTTCAAAGCCTGCCCAAAATGCATTTCCTCAGCTCTGCCACTCAGTGGCATACTCACTGTGCAAAGTCACCTTTTGGGACACATTAAGAAACTCACAGCGCTATGCCTCTCCACCTCCGCCACTGCCAATGCCAGCGCGACAATATTCGGCATTGACAAATGCTTATTAAATCTGTAATGCTCCATTGTTCTTTCTCACCCCTGTATTTGTCTCTCCCCGGGTCACACCTGGAAACAAGCCTCGGCTCAGTGTGCCTTTCCTGGTTATCAACGTTTAAATAAATAAATAAATAAATAAATAACCTCCCAACCAATATCCTCAGACTCATGTTTTCTAAAATAGGCCCGTGGTTAGAAACTTCTTATGGGAGGGAGGAATCCCTGCTTCAGTTGGTCTAAGATGTGGCATAACACTGGTCAAGTGGAAGGTTTACATTCCCCCAATTTGCGGATTGTAATAAAACTTTCATTCAGGCACAGTCGGCACAGACAATAAAATGGTTCCTCCCACCCTATGACTCCTTGCCTCTGCAGGTCATTAAGGAGGGGGAAATAGTTGATGCACCCAACTCAAGCCTCCTACTCTTCCAATCTAACAAAAAGCTATGCCTTCAGCATCCCACTGTAGTCATTTTATTAATGTACTGGAAGCAGATCTCTACCTGACTATGCTTCCCAGCCGTCCCACTGCCTTTTGCCCCACTATGGGGCAATGACACAATCTGCATAGACTGCAAACTAAACTAAGGGCGTAGCAGTTAAGGGCACTCTCACTGTCCAAGATCTGTGCTCCCAGAGCTGTGGCTATCTGTGCACCTTCACAGACCTAGCAGACCACTTCAACCTTCTTAAGCAAGATCTTTTGTTTCACCTACATCTAACCTCCATTCTTTCCATGAACTCAGGTGAAGCTGGCCAAGGCATCTAGCTTCACCTGAGCTCTTTCCTTCTAGGTTGCTTGAAAGGACAGTGCAAAGAACCTTACCAGAGCAAGGGAATGGATTAAGGCTTCTTTTGGCTAGGCAGATGTACTGTGTGTTGTTATTTTTATTTTGTACTCACAGGGATTGTTACTGTTTGTTGCTAACATTTTATTGCTTTATTTTCTCTGATTCAAATTGTTGCTGCTGGGTATATCTTCTGCTGCATTATTACAGGGTGTGCCTATAGGTGTGTGCTAACAGGTTACTGCTGTAATCTTCTGATTCAAATTGTTTTTTGCAAGGTATTTCTTCTGTTAGTGCTTTATTTTTCTCTGTAGCAAAGTGTTTCTTACAGGGTATATCTTCTGTGAAATTATTACAGGTGGTGCTTTACAGGTTTTACAGTTTTATCTATCATTAGGATAAGCTTTCAGGGTTACTGCATTTGTTGCTGGCTGATTGTTTCTGCTCTCACCTCCTTGTTTCTTTCATCTGTGGTTCTTCTTTTTCAGCAGGGAAAGGGCCCAGCCACCCAACCCCATCCCCAACCACCCCACACTACATTCCTTTTATAGGGTAGCACAGTCATGACATTTCCTGTGGCAAAGCAGGAAGGGGTGGATCAGTGGGGTATCCACACGGTGACCTCATTTACAGGGGCACTAGTAATTTAACTTGTTATAACAAGTTATACAAAAACAAACAAACAAACAAACAAAACACAAAATCAAACTTTTGCTTTCATTTTCTTCCTTCTAGTTACTCTGACCAGATTATAAACCCAGAAACATATCTGGAATGGATGTCATTAACTGCAGGTACTGCAGAACACTTTTCAGAAGGGCAGTTGTACAGGATTTAGGACACTGTCCTACATGCTGGACCATTGGAGATCTAAGGGCGCAGCTCCAGGCAGCATGGGCAGAGATTGCACACCTCAAATTGCATATTCAAGAGGAAATATATTATAAGAACCACCTGCCATTTCCCCAACATCCAACATAAACACCTCGACCGCAGAAGGTAGTTGGTCCAGGAGGTTGGCAGCTGGTTAGGAGGGGCAAATCGGGTGCCCCATCACTCGGTGCTCTCCAACATGTTACCTCCACAAACCATATAAAAACTACAAACAGGTATCTGCCTCTATCTCTGAAATCAAACAAAGGGGCAGAGGACACTGCAGCACTGGAGCTAGCACAACAAAACTCGACCAAAACAGGAACCAAAACCAAAAAAGCAAAAAGGAAGTCTAAAAATTTTCTGATCATAGGAGACTCCATGATTCGATGAGTTGATACCTATCTCCAGCCAGGGGTAATGGTCAGATGTCTCCCATGTACACCAGCATGGAGAGACACTGACCACATTGCTAAAATTGTTCAGGAAGCAGGAGAAAACATTGACGTCCTGGTACACATAGGGACTAATGATCTCGCCAACCGGTCAGTTGTGGAGACCAAGGGACACCTGACCAGGCTGGGTGACAAATTATCATTCATTTCATCTGGCTTCTCCTTCTCTGAGATCCTGCCAGACTGGGAGAGGGGGCAGATGGACAGAAGGTCAGAGAAGGGGAGATAAGGGAGCTAAACATATGGCTCAAAGGCTGGTTCAAGTAAAAAGGACACAAATTTGTAGAGAACTGGCAACAGTTTTGGGAGCGAAAGTTCTTTAAATTTGATGGACTGCATCTGACTAAGGAGGGGAGTCAGTGCATTGGGGCAGACATTTGACGTCTTTACAGAATATTTAAACTAGCAAGTGGGGAGAGGGGTGCAGCATCCCATACGTCGAATGGGAAGAACACCCCTCCCCCCTCAGTTAGTGGTCAAACAGGAGTTCAGCATGTCTGCAGTTCATTTTGCATCACCAGGTAAGGAAAAAGGTCTGGCTCCCCATATGATGCACAGGGGAAATGCCAGACCTCACCCAACAACTAACACATCAAAATCTGGCCAATGGAAAATCATGTACACAAATGCTCGCAGTCTGGGAAACAAGATCCCAGACCTGCAGGCAATAATGACAGGCGAAACTAGACATAGTAGCAATTAGCGAGACATGATTTACCAGTAACCACACTTGGGAGACTTCAGTACCTGGCTATGTACTGTTCAGAAGAGACTGAGGTGCAAAAGGGGGGGTGGAGTGGCCCTGTATGTCAATGAAAATATCAAAGCTACAGAAATTCAGAATACACATAAGGAGCCAGAAGAACTGTGGATCACCCTGGAAACAGGAAATGGGACAGCCATATGAACTGGGGTTGTCTACAGGCCCCACATCAGGGGGAGAACATAGACACATTACTGTTAGAAGATATACAGAACATAACAGCTAAAGGGGAGGTTCTGATAATGGAAGACTTCAACATGCCAGATACAGATTGTTCAATACCAGCAGGAACATCTGCCAGAACTAGACATATGGTGGATTCCCTGCAGGGGGAAGGCCTCAGACAACTGGTACAACAACCCACAAGAGAGAGAACTATCCTACATCTAGTACTGACTAACAGGGAAAGGATCACAGATCTCCAGGTAGAAGGTCACCTGGAGGCCAGTGACCATCGCATGGTATGGTTCAATTTAGCCACTAGAACTAAATCATCCCATTCCATGGCAAAAATGTGGGACTTCAGAGGAGCTGACTTTGATAAGATGGTCAACAGAGTTAAGCTAGCCCTGGCAAAAAGAAATACAGGTGAGGGGGTATAGGCAAAGTGGGCAAGCATTAAGGATACAATACTTGAAGCAACATCCCATTGTGTTAGAGAGAAAAGGAAGTGCAAAAGAAGAAGGAAACCACTTTGGTTCTCAAAAACAGTGGCAGAAAAGGTCAGAGCCAAAAGGCTGGCCTTCAGGAAATATAAGTTTATGTAGCGGGATGAAGATAGGGAGGCATACCAAACTTCCCTAAGGGAAGCAGGGAAGGCAGTAAGGCAGGCAAAGGCCCAAACCGAAGCAACACTAGCTCAAACAGTAAAAGAAGGTGACAATACTTTCTATAGATACATTAGTGAAAGAAGAAAGTCCAGAGGGGGTATTGCTAAGATCAAAGGAGATAAGGGGGCGTGTAAGGAGGAGGACCATGTAAAAGCATCTATCCTAAATAGATACTTCTGCTTAATATTTACTGAAGAGAAGGTAGGACAGGGCCCACAGCTCAGTACCATGGACACAGGGGGGAAGGAGGTGTGCACTAGTCCCTCCACAAAAGAAAGGGTCCTACAAGAGCTCGATAAGCTCAGGGTGGACAAGGCAATGGGACCTGATGGCATACATCCCAGGTTACTAAAGGAGCTAAGGGTGGAACTAGCAGAGCCATTATCAGAACTGTTTAGTGAGTGTCTGAGCACAGGAGAGGTCCCAGAAGACTGGAGAAGGGCTCATGTGATCCCGCTGCACAAGAGTGGTAGCAGGGAGGAGGTGGGGAACTACAGACCAGTCAGTCTTACCTCAGTAGTGGGAAAGATTATGGAAGCACTCATTAAGGAAAGGATAGTGCAACACCTGGAATCCGTAAGAGCACAGGATCCAAGATAGCATGGGTTTACAAAAGGAAGGTCCTGTCAAACTAATCTCATAGATTTCTTTGACTGGGTAACCAGAGTGGTGGACCAAGGGGGAGCAGTTGATGTCGCCTACCTTGACTTCAGCAACGCTTTCGATACTGTTCCACATAGAAGATTGATTAATAAGCTGGGTAGGCTCAGAGTGGGTCAGAAGTTGGTCAATTGGGTGGCAAACTGGTTGACAGGCAGAAAACAGAGAGTGGTGGTAAACGGTATACAGTCAGAAGAGCTGCAAGTCATAAGTGGAGTACCTAAAGGATCACTCCTGGGGCCAGGTCTCTTCAATATCTTGGACACAGTACTTCAGATGGAGCCTAACCAGTATCTTGTAATGGGGTAATGTGTTCATCAGTGACATTACAGATGGACTGGAGGGTAAGGTTTGTCTGTTTGCAGATGACATGAAGATGTGCAACAGAGTAGATGATCCAGATGGGGTGGGCAGAATGAGAAGAGATCTGGATAAACTGGCAAAATGGTCAGAAGAGTGGCAGCTGGGGTTTAATGCAAAGAAGTGCAAGATCATGCACATAGGGAAGAGAAACCCTGAAGAAACCTATAGGCTGGGAGGGGAGTTGCTGGCAGTCACAAAGGAAGAAAGAGACTTGGGCATCATCATCATCATCGATAACCTGAAATCATCCAAGCAGACCACTAAAGCAGTATGTAAGGCTAGGGGGATGTTGGGGTGTATTAGTAGGGGTATCACAAGTGAGAAGAGGGAGGTAATAATCCCTCTTTACAAGACACTGGTTAGGCTCCATCTGAAGTACTGTGTGCAGTACTGGAAGCCACACCTTCACAAGGAAATTAATCAAATTAAGGCAGTCCAGAGAAGGGCAACCAAAATGGTGCATCAGAAAACATATGAGGACAGATTAATGGAGCTCAATATGTATACCCTAGAGCAGAGGAGGGAGAGAAGTGTTATAATCAAGGCATTCAAACACCTTAAGGGCATTAACAAGGTGAAAGAGTCTAACATGTTTTAATATAAGAAAAATAGCAGGACAAGAGGACACAGCATGAGATTAGAAAGAAACCAATTAAGGGGTCATGTGAAAAAGTTATTTTTCACTGAAAGGGTAGTGGATGCATGGAATGGCCTACGTCAGGAAGTGGTGGATACAAATCCAGTGCAGGGCTTCAAACAGGCATGGGATAGGCATAAGGGAGCAATACAGATGAGTATGAATAGATAGGCCATTGACAGAGCAAAGGCCGATGGCATATTTATAAGGTAGAAAAAGAAATGGGTGGACTGGATGGGCCTTGCGGTCCTTATCTGCCATCAACTTCTATGTTTCTATGATGCTAAAACAGTATCTAAACATACCAACGGTACTCCCCAAGTATTAAAAAAGATGGGACTTCTACAATTAGACCTCTGTTGGTGTTGTTGCCAGCAGGAAGGCTCCCTTTCCCATCCCTTGTGGTCATGTTCCTTCATTGTTCAGTTCTGTGGGGCAGTTTTGGATTACTGTCAACACCTCCTCCCACTATGAATCCCATTGGATGTGTCCCTAATACTCCTGTGGATAACCCCACCAAGCATCCCCAAGGATGATCAAGCAGTCAAATGGATTATGGCAGCAGTCATAATAGCCAAATGCCTACTGCTTAGGCATTGGAGATCCCCTGACATACCTTCCCTTAGTGAATGGTTATAGGCTATGGGGCATCTGCCTTCCTCGGAAAGGCTCTCCTATGTGGCCTTAAGCAAAAGACAACAATATCAGGAAGTCTAGGCCCCCCTTCCTAAGCTTACATTCCAACCCCCTTGACCACTACAGCCCTAGGAGAGACTGGGTGGAGATCTTTGCAGGGTGCCAACTGAACAGCTCTTCCAGCCCTTGAATTTTAACCCTCTGCTTTTAACTTGAAGAACAGTAATATTCCCTAGATACTATGAGTGATCATCACTGAAAAATCCTGATATTGGTATACTGATTAGAAGTTACTTGGTTGTAAGGTTAGGTATAGTTTTACTGTTGTATTTTTTCTCATAAATTGCTTTATATCCTAGTTGCTATTTCTCTTTTTGCCATACTGAACATATGTACCAGATAAATGCCAACTGTTTCCCTGGCCGTGTATTTGGAAAATGTTCAGTAAAAACGATAATGATAAAAACAAAGAAAAAAAGCAATCATATATATTTTTTTTAACTAGAGACATGTTGAGACCTAAAGGGGTTGACAGTGTCCCTTTAAGGTACCTTGAGGTAACTGGATCAAATTACTACTGGAGACAATGGCGTTGCTGTAGCATGCATATCTCACTTTGCTGCAGAACTGATGCAGCATTTCAAGGCAATGGTAAAGTTTGGTGATGTTTACCACTGTATGTCTGCCACTGACTCTTAGTATATATCCTGGTATTATTGTATGTAACCAGCATAATAGTCACAGACATTGGGTGAATATCCTGGTCTCCCACATAGCAGCAACGGGTTAAGTTATGTCATTATGAGATCTCTATATTTTAAATGGTAAATGCACATGTATTAAAACATTTCTGGATTCTTTTTAAACATTAATTGATTGTTTAATTAAGTAAGAATAATTATCTTACTATTTTTTTTCCAATTGTTTAACCAGGTGAGACACAGTAAGCTGAAAGCTTTTTTACAGGTGCAACCTGGGAGCACGGGAAGTTAAGTGACTTGCTCAGGGTCACACAGTATATGCAAGTGGGGGCTGTGGGATTCAAACCCAGGTCTCCAGATTTGCAGCTCAGAGCCTTAAACCACTGCACTATACTGCCTGCCTTCTGTACTCTAAGTTTCTTAAATGCATAATTAACTATCAGTTACACTTATGTTAAAAGCATATTACCACTTATTAAGCCTTAGTAGAATATTATTAAGTGACAGCTTTTTTAATAAATGTGTATTAAAATACTATTAGGCCTCTTAATTTAATGTGATACCAATTTTTTTTTCAAAGTGTTCCTATTGGTGTTAGAGTCTCTTTAATACATTTCAAATGTCAACACGATAACCTACTCAACCTATTTCTATGGGGGCAGAGAATACTGTATATAGAACAGATGACAACAGTAGTCCAGAGCTTTATCTGAACAGAAGTTAATAAAGCACAAATAACAATATCACCCTAGAGTACATGCCTAAGGCTGCTGGCGGTTACAGATTCCATCATGCAAATGTATTCCTTCTGAGTAAACCTCTGTACTTTCAAACATTGCATAATATTGAATCACCCTTACTTGTTATGGTTATCTTCTGCCAGTATATCCAAACCAAAAGCAGTAATTCCAGAATGACCAATACTGTGTCTTAAGCAATAGTAAATAAGTTTGGAGAAATCTTCTGCAGGCAGCCTGAAATTCAAACAACAGAGGATGAAGGTTTAACTACTAGTTATCCAATAGAGCTGATTCATTTTTATTTTTGCACCTTACATCAATATAGACAATGTTTCAAGGCTTTATGTTACTTCATCAGGACCAGAAATGGTGTTGACTACAATATATGTATGAATGTATTTATTTATTTCAGATGTTTTACCAGGAAAACATACTGAGCTGGTAACAACTCATTTCCTGATATATCCTGAGGATAATAAAAGTCATATACAGTACATACCTAGTCGGTAGTTGAGGAGGCAGTATAGTCTAGAGGGTTAGATCACCAGGCTGTGAAACTGGAGACTCAGTAGAGCTGGATTTGAAACCCACACTTTCCACTCACATACTGAGTGACCCTGAGTATGTAACTTAACCTCCACGTACTCCTGGGATGCACATGGAAACAATCTTTGGCTCAAGTACCTTTCTCAGACTGTAATTCTACACACATTTTAAAATTTCAATCCATAACCAGAAAATATATATATATTTAGTCCATTATTTTTCTT
Source organism: Neoceratodus forsteri (assembly GCA_016271365.2). Taxonomy (NCBI): domain Eukaryota; kingdom Metazoa; phylum Chordata; order Ceratodontiformes; family Ceratodontidae; genus Neoceratodus; species Neoceratodus forsteri. The sequence goes on along the minus strand of CM028134.1, from coordinate 510,347,733 downwards.
ATAATTCTACTATACTTCACCACCTCCATGTGGACCCCAAATTTGTTGACAGGATCATTTTTCCATGCAAACTGCTATGCTACCTCTATGGATAATGGCAGTGCCATATGACCATGCTCAACACGGCTTTCAGAAGAACCACAGCACAGACACAGCCCTAGTATGATTTACGACAGACTTTTGTGAAGCTCAGGAGACTGGCAGATTCAGCAGTGCAGTCTTCATAGACCCGACTAAGGCGTTTGACCTAGTCAGTCATTAACTGCTCCTGCATAATCTGAAGGGGCTAGGTCTTGATAATTTGTCCTGCTCCTGTTTTGGTAACTACAAAACTGGCCATAAGCAGCTGGTTGAATGGGAAGATAGCCACTCCACCCTGAGAGATATCACAGATGGAGTTCCTCAGGGTTCTATCATGGCCCTGTTGTTCTCCCTCTTTTCATTAATGACTTACCAAAACATTTTGCCACTTCCCAGGCTCCGCTCTATGCATACGATGTGGTGCTATACAGAAGCCACTCAGACACTGATTCAATTGTGCCCGACCTCAAAGTCAACTTCCATCATCTGGAAATTAATTTAAGGCAAATAAATTACTGTTAAATACCAAAAATACAATGTCCATCCTCTCGGGACCTTGCTGCTTAGGCCCTTACAGAAGGAAATTACTAAAAATGTGCTCACTGAATGCTGACCCCATAGAAACTGTCAGCATTATCAAATACCTTGGAATCATACTGGAACAAAAAATTTCATTCAAGCCTCCTGTTGAGTTAGTGACAAACTGGTAAACCAAAAGTTAGAATTCTTCTACCAATTAAACCCCTACCTTATCTTTGAAGCCACAGTAACCATAGCTAGCAGTATTTTACTGCCTGCCATCCTGTGAGTTGCCCCCGTCCTTTCTTCTCTCAAAGATACTGAACTCAGTAAGCTTAAAATCTTACATCAGCATGCATCCCATTTTGCAGTGGGTACCTGTTACAAGGCTCTAGCCATGCTTAACTGGCTCCCATTGGAAAGAAGAGTTCGCTATTCTACTATCTGCCTGGTGCACAAGATTGTACACTCTTCCCCCCAATCTTGCCTCCCTTCTTGAACTTAAACCTCACAGAAGAACCCTTCAGTCCTCCTCCCAGTTACTCCTTACTGTCCCAAAAACTGCAATAGCTGCTGGCTAAGGGCCCTATGTCTTTGTGATGCCTATACTTTGGAATGATCTCCCAGCTGATGTCATGGCCTGCACCAATCACCAGTCTTTCAAATCTTCCCTAAGGGGCATACTTCTTGTATGTGCCAATGTTCTTGTCCTAGCTGAACTCCCCCCTCAGTGACCTCTATGAGATCTATTAGACTAATTCTATTGTCTGGCTCAGGCTACTGATTGTTGCTGTTCACCTTGTTGCTTTTTTCTTGCTATGAACCTGTCATTGTGCCTTGACTTCTTAATCAGTTGTAAATTGTTTTCTAATACTGTGTTGCACTCTGTTTATTTTATGTTGCTGTCAGTATTTTGTTACCATTGACTGTATTAATGTATGAGTACTTAGAAACATAGAAACATAGAAGTTGATGGCAGAAGGAGACCACCAGGTCCATCTAGTCTGCCCATTGTCTTTTAGCCTAGCCTTCTAACTGGCCTTGGGTTTGAGGGCTCCCTTGTATCTGTCCCAAGCATTCTTGAAACCTGCCACTGTGCTTGCCCCCACCACCTTTGCAGGCAGGCTGTTCCAGGTATCCACCACTCTTTCTGTGAAGAAAAACTTCCTGGTGTTGGTGGAGAACTGCCCTCCTTGCAGCCTTAGATCATGTCCCCTGGTTCTACTGCCCTTTTTAAATTGGAAGAGATCATCTATCTGGACCTGGTTTATTCCTTTTATGTATTTGAATGTTTTGATCATGACACTCCTCTCTCTTCTCTGTTCCAGGGAATACGTGTTCAGTTCTTTTAGTCTATCCCTGTAGGACATCTTGTGCAGTCCCTGAATCATTTTTGTTGCCCTACTGAATGTAATTAATGACATGTTGCTCCTGAAAAAGGGACTTTTAGTCTCAGTGAGCCTACCTGGTTAACAAAATCCAAATAAATAAAAATGCTCAACACACCTTCATAAACTATGACAATTTCCTCAACAAAATCACATTCAAGTTATCATAGTCCAAAGTATCTGAATTTATCAGTGTATTTATTCATATGAATCAAAATTTTCTCTCTATATGAACAAATAATACAACCACTCATCACTGACTGATAATCATGTTTGGCTACTTCTTTTAAATACCTTAATAATAATGCATCTTTCATTTGAAATATACAAGACTATTCTACCTTAAAAGGATATGAGTATTAGTGGGCTTCCTCAGGTTCCTTGCAATATCAGTTACTAGTATCTCCCAGTCACCAGATGGATCCTGCCTTCTCTAAAAGCCCTGATGTCCACCCGGGACAAGACCTGGAATAAGTACCGGAACTCAAGGCAATCGGGGGACCTAGAGGCCTACAGGGCCCGTAGAAATCAGTGTAAAAAGGCCATTAAGCTAGCGAAGAAAGCCTATATCACCAACCTTCAAAAACTAACCTTGGCAATCCTAGGCTTTTTTGGAAGCACATTAACGAACTCCTCAAAGGGAACATTCAAACACCACCCAGCCCAATCCTGGCTAATGGGGAACTAATCTATGAGGGATCTCATATTGCTGAGACCCTTAACACCTACTTCACGAACCTGGAGGCATATAGCGGGGACCTCCTGACACGGGTGTAACCGGTTTTACAATGGCTCAGGACCTTGATTGCCCTTTGTTTCACTTGAGGCTGGTCAGGAAAAAGAGGTCCTTACTGCCCTCAAATCCTTCCCTAAGAGGATCTGGGGTCTGATTGAGATCCATACAAGAATCCTAAAAGAGGGAGCCCCAGCCTTAGCCAAACCCCCTAACTGGCTGATCAATCGTCCCAACGGAGGGATCAGTACCCAAGCTCTGAAACAAGCACTTGTGATTCCCTTACACAAGGGAGGAGCAGCAGAGCCCATTGAGAATTTCAGGCCTATCTCCTTGCTGTGTTCCATAGCTAAGGTACAGGAGAAGCTTGTTTACCTCAACTCGGGACTACCTAGAAACTCACCGGTAATCTCACCATCTCAGCACGGGTTCAGGGCTAACCATGGAACGGATACTGCTCTAACAAAATTCTCAGCTGATGTCCTGAGTAATAATGATGGAGCGGTTCGCACAGGGGCGGTCTTCATTGACCTATCCAAAGCATTCGACCTGGTAAACCATAACCTCCTTCTACAAAAATGTGTTCTCTTGGCCTCGATTCTCACTCACTGGGATGGTTCCAGAGTTATCTCGAACGCACTCAGAGGGTAAAGTGGGAGGATAAAGTCTCTAAGCTAGCTCCACTTAAAGAAGGGGTACCCCAAGGGTCTATCCTTGGCCCCCTTCTCTTTACACTGTTCATTAATGATCTGCACAAAAACTGCGGTAGTAGCAGTGCTATTCAGTATGAGGATGATGCAGTCATTTACAGAGGCTCCCATAATTTACTCGAGCTGCAGACAGCCCTCCAAGAAGACATCCACCTGATGGAGGACTGGCTAACTCTGAACAAAATGGTTCTAAACACTAGCAAAATGAAGGTAATGCTCTTTGGCCCTAGATCCCTGGGAACAGAGAGGTCACACCACCTACAACTCCATTCCAGGGTGGGTGCAAAACTTGAGGTGGTCTCCTCTACCAAATACCTTGGCCTTTACCCTGGACCAAGATTTTACCCTAAAGAATCATGTAGATCAAATCACAAAAGCCATACATGTGAAATTAGGCATCCTCTATAGACTAAAGGACCAAATCATTCCCCGGCCAGGGCAGTCATTGCCACAAGCGATCTCCCAAAGCTCACATTCTGGGCCCTGGGATCTCCAGGGTGTGGCCACGATGGAATAGGGAAGGCTGCAGACTCTGTACAATAAGATAGTCTGCTTTGCCACCTTGTCTCACCCTATGACTCACCACTGTGAGGCCCAATCCAGGCTCAGGTGGCCGTCGCTTGATGCTCGACTACTACCCTTCCCTCTGCCTTACATACAAGATACTTGGTCCCTCTCCCCTCCCTAGCCTGGTTGGGCTCGTCAGGGCAAAACCCAACCCACGGTGCCTGCGCTCATCAGGCCAATCTCTCCTCGAGGTCCCAAAGATTAGGACCAAAGCCGGGTCCAGGTCCTTTGTGTACACCGCCCCTTCCACCTGTAACAACCTCCCCTTGGAGGTCCGGGAGGCGGAGACTGTTTCTAGCTTCTGGACGCTGCTGAAGGGACACCTGCTCAATAGGAGCATTTGTCTATGCCACAGTACCTGACCTAGCTCAGCCTCTTGAGCAGCTCATTTGCCCTCCCAATCAGCCATCTTTGCAGGACATTTGGTCCTCTTCTCTTTGAAGGGGTGCACTTAGGTCCCTATCTTATCCCCCTTCCAACCCTGCGTACTTATCAGCTAACCCTAGGTCTACAGACGCTGCCCACTATTTCCTGTGTACCTGGTATCTAATCTACTATTTAGGATGCTTAAAGCTTAACATGCTCATTATTTGTTACCTTCATGCTTTCCATTCTTTTGCGTCTGCAAAGATATGTACTCCTACTTTTGAAATACTATTCCACTCTCCAGTCTGTACTGAAATGTTACCTGTTTGTTGTTGTTGCACCCGGGTCGCCCCTGAAAAAGGGACCTCTATGGGCCCAGTGGGCCTACCCGGTCATCAAAATTCAATAAATAAATAAATAAATAAATACCACTGGTAGAACAGAATATCTTTTGTAATAAACTCTTCCCTGGGCATTTCTTCTGTTTGTGCAGTGTTTAAAAAAAAATCTGTCTATTTCCCATTTAATATTTTTTCTCTTACCAGACATTGCCATGTCCCAAAGTCTATTAAAATGTAACTATTTTCTTTTGTCTATTCTATAATTACTGCTTGTATCACATTTTTAGTCAATCAATATAGACTGCTTGCTTTACTCTTAAATTAACTTGAACTTGATATTTCTTTAAAAATGTACATGTTATTTCAAATAATGTCTCATATCAATATTCTGTGACATTTGAAACCCCAGCTATTGGCTTCTCAGACAACAGAAAACTGAGCTTACAGTACCTTCACAAAAGTAAAGGTTTACTCCCCAGAGCTGCTGATGACCCCTTAAGCTTAACTGGAGGTACCGGCTAGCGCAGGGATCAGGCTTAAATGGTTTACCCAGCAAAGCAGGGGAGGAAGGTGCAGGTAGAACTTTGCACATGTTCAAGGAGCGTGCTTGTGTGCTCCAGTGTTATCTGCACTACCAGGCAATCTTGAGGAGATGAGCACTCCTATATGGGACAGTATAGAGTATACAGATGCCTGATTTCCTTCACTGCCTGCAACATTTTGTAATTTTCTAAAGAACTTACCATTGCAGTTACTCCTTATAACATCCTGCTTGTTAATCTCATTTGCAAGGATAAAAACTCTTTTGATTTGTGATTCTCTGAATATATAAGGAATATGCAATGGGTGGGGTGGAGATAAACCATTTATTTCCATTAGTGAGGGGGGTGGAACCAACTTTTGGAACCTCCTGGTATGCATCAGCCTCCATGCTCACCAGGTACAGTAAAAAAGCTTGTAACAAATTTCATTGTTATACCTGCAAGTGTATTTCTAGTGTCACTGAAATTCAGTTTCCCAAGGAGTTCTCAGGCATTTCTTGTAATGTGATATACTGTATTCTTTGCAGGAATAATGCTGCTGTCTACATCAGAGAGATTGGCAGAAACCTGGCTGACAGATTCAAAGAACATTACAGGGCATTCAGAAATGGAGACACTGATATACCCCTTGGTGGCTGTCCTTGCAGTGCCACTGACTGGCCTGTTCAACTGCTGTCTGGACATGGGTGGTTCTGCAGGAGTGGAATACAGCTGATGCAGTGCTCTTTCATAGGAGGGGGACAAGACATCAATTGTTGGCAAGCTGATGGAAATCATCCTAAAGGAAAAGTTGGTTGAGTTCCTTGAGGCAAATGGGTTTTAGGATAGCAGGAAGCATGGGTTTATTGCAGGGAGGACATACAAAACAAATGTAATCAGCTTCTGTGATTGGGTCACTAGGGCAGTGGACATGGGTCAGATGATAGACATACTATGCCTGGACTTCAGTAAGGCCTTTGATTCAATCCCCCACATGAGGTTAACCAAAAAACTTGCAGACACAGTGACAGAGGAGAAATGAACCAGGTGGGTGGCACATTGGCTAAAGGGTAGAATGTAGTGAGTGGTGGTGGGGTGGGGGAGCATTCTGGGATGAGAAAAGTTACTAGTGGGGTCCCACAGGGGTCAGTGCTTGGTCTAGCCCTGTTTTGTGTGCTCTTTAAAGACATTAGGGACAGCCTCAAAGGCAAGATATGTATTTTCATGGATAATACCAAGCTCTGTGGGTGGGTGGACACTGAGGATGGTATAAGGGACCTAAGTGAGGACCTGGCAAAGTTGGAGAGGGGTCTGGAATCTGGTAACTGGGTTTCAGTGCTAAAATGTGCAGGGTAATACACATAGGGAAGAAAAACTCCAGGGTCGAGTGCAGACTTGAGGGGGGGTTATAGTCACAGTCTTGGAGGGGGACAAGGACCTGAGGAGAGCAATCATGAGCAACCTGAAGCCATTGACACAATGCAAAAAGGCAGCAGGGAAGGTGAACAGGATACTGGGTTGTGCATCAAAGGGGTTGACCAGCAGGAGGAAGAAGGTCATTCTGCCCTGTGCAGATCCAAGGTGCATCTGCATCTGGAGTACTTTGTGCAGTACTGGAGCCCCTACATCAAGAAGGATACAGCCAGCTCCATTATGCCCAGTGACGGTGCATCAATATGGCATTCTGGCAACCCAGGTTCATGCCCTGAGCCTGGATGTTAGGAGTGGAGGCCAGTGGGGAGGAAACTCAGAGCATCCTTTGGATATTCCTCCTGAGAGAGGGTGGTCACCACACCGCTATTACAGCGGCTCCTGATGGGTGCTTGTGGTAATGTCCTTGGTGGCATGGGTGACCAAACGCTGCCAAACCTCCTTGCCCCAGGATGCTGCTATGGCCATATGCATTAGTGGGAGTTGGGTGGGTCAGATAATGGTAAAAATGCCTGATGCAGTCATCCAGATGACTGCTGCCCATCCCACCATGCCATGGTCTCCAAGGTGCACCACTTCCACCCCTCACACCTGTAGTTCCGGAGGGATCAGAGTCTGTTACTCCTCTCCTCTGTGCCCTGCCCCTTGGGGGAGGGGGTCCCTTGCAGGGATAAGCCAGAACCCTCTGGACACTGGTATTGTGGGAGCCTGGTGGCAGAAGCTGGCAGCAGGGATGAGACTAGCAGGCATCAGGGGCATGTGCAGGCCAAAGGAGTGGTGGCCTGGGGGGGCTAGGATAGGAGGAAAAACAAATAACACACACACACACAAAGGATATAAATCAGATGGAGGCTACTAAAATTATATGGGGCAACAGTATGTCCCATATGAACAGAGGCTGGTGAACATGAACATGTACTTGCTGGAGGAAAGAAGTGAGAGAGGTGATAAGATCAAGACCATCAAGTACCTTAAAGGCATTAACAAGGTTGACATGGGGGATCATTTTTGCAGACGTGAGAACAGAAACATCCCAGGGACATGACTACAACATAGTGGTGGGGGGAAGACAGGAAGGAGGCCAGAAGGCAGAAGAGGGTGGTGGCAGGGTTGGAATGCACTGCCAGAAGGGGTAGTGGATCACAGTTCAGTTAGAGGATTTAAAAGAGGGTGGGATAGATTTGAGAGGGAAGATGAGGGTGATGAGTGGTGTGGCAACATTTCACAAACACGCATGAGCTCCACAATAGGTGGAGTCAATATTTTGTATGTTCATATGTTTGTTTAGATCACATTTTACCTCCAGGAACCATAATGTCAGTGATCTTTCTGCTTGTGTCCTTCAGCATGGTTTTTGGAATGTTGACCAAAGGAAAAGAAAATAAACTAAGCTTATTATCTATTTAGACTCCCAGCAGCCCTTTGGTTTAAGTGACAGATTTATTTTCCACTAATATATTTCAGCCACCTTATGGTTTACTACTGTAGTTTGACCTTTTTACCCCAACCCCCATCAAATCTTTGCTTTCGTGTATGCATAATGCATTTGCATGTATGAGTATTACTGCATGCACTTCTACTCATTATGTGTGTTTGTTCCTTCTCCCCCAACCTTTGCCACCTTTCACCCATATAACTATGCCCAGGTAATTTGATCTCACTTTTCGGATTGTTCAACTCATTCACTCCTACTATGCCTTTTCATACCCACCATTTTTTGTTTTTCAGCTTCTATTCTTACCTTGCCTATTATCATTTTTTCTCCTAGTTCCTCCCTCAATTTTATTCCCTCACATATATATCCTTTTTTCTCTTACCATTCCAGTAACTTTGTTTTTTTTTTCTCTTTATAGATAATTATAGATAAAAACAAATCAGGGGTGCCCTGTTCCTTTGGATTGTCAACCCTAAAGTTCACCCAGTTCTAGACACTCCAGAAGCAGATACACCTAATGGGGTGAGCTTTAGGTTGACAACCCCAAGGAAGATGGCATTACTGATTTGTTTTAGTGGTGGGTGTGGGGTTTTAGGGTTGGAACCCTAAAACCACATTTCCCTACTTTTTTTTGCTTTGGCTTGAACACTAAATGTTGCATTAATGCACTTTTTGAAAATAATTTCTTTACTTTTTGAGATAGTATAATTGTATCCTTATTTGTCTGTGGGAGTGGAGGGCCCTCTGGGCCCTGGGCCCCCATCCATCCATATTGTTTCAGATAGTGTAATCATAACTTTATTTGCCTGAGGTGAGCGCTGAGCCCTCCATGCCCTACTCTCCCATTCCTCCATAGATACCTATATGTATGTTGATGTGGAAGCACAGGGCCCTCTGGGCCCTGCACTTCTGTTTGTAGGACAACAGCTACCAAATTGTCAGCACAGACTTCTTATTACCCAGTACTAAAAATTGTCAACCCCCCACCAAAATGTCATTCGGTGTCACCATAATGTCAGTCCATGCTAGAGGCACAAAAAGACACTATGACCAAGATTTGAAAAATGACAGCTGTCACATTAATCAGGTGGTGCAAAGAAATGGCTATGTTGAAAATTTGGGGTGAAACTATTAAAAATTACAAACGTTATAAGGGAGAGTAGCGAAATGTCAACGGATGCACGTAACTTTGCCATTTTAACATATTTTGACTCCAAATGTTCAACATACCCTTCTTATGACTCCACCTCATAAACAAGTGTGGTGAAAATTGTCAAATCCCAGCTGAAAGGGGATTTCACCTAGTGATCTCAAAATCACCTTTCAAGCTACATTTGCACAATTCCACCACCATTGTAAATGGAACTGTGTTGGCTATGCAGGTGGTATGGAGAGGAGTGCCCCAAGGATCAGTTATAGGTCCTTTATTATTCTTAGTATATTTGAAAGATCTTGGACATTATGTGGAGGCCTCTCGTTACCACCTGTATGCCAATTACACCATTTTATACTGTTTGGATGAATCAGTTTCAGTAATACAGCGTACACTGCAGAAAAGTTTTAGCAATATGGCAAAGTACTTTGTCAACTCAAAGTTAAAACTTAATTCCTCAAAAACTAAATGCATGTTGTTTGGGTCCTCTATGAAATGGAAAGATGACTTGACTTTGGAAATTGTGGATAATAGAGGGGAGGGGTTATAGTTAGTTAATCAATATAAATATTTGGGATTTTGATTAGATAATTATGGGTCAGGAAATTTGCATGTAGATAATTTATTCTCCCAGGTTAATAAGCGGGTGGGTTTCCTGTTGAGGAACAAAAACTGCTTAGATTCTGTGACATTGGACCTGATAGTTATGATGCAGATTTTCCCTTTAATCGATTATGGGGACGTATTATGCGACGGAGCCACTAGGGATCGAATAACAAAGTTAGATGTTTCTAGTTAATCGTCTTGCCAGACTGATTCTCAGGTGTCCAAAACTTACTCATCATTGTGAATTGTATGAAAGATTGGGTTGGTTATCATTAAGTAGGAGAAGAATGATACATAAACAGCTGTTTGCTTATAAATGTGGGTTGGGTTCCGTCCCTATATATCTAAAGAATAGATTTTCCTTTAGAAGTGTTGAATTGACATTGAGAAATCAAGTTGTTACGGATATGGTTGTCCCGTTTGTAAAATCAAAACGTTCCCAATATTTATTTAGTAATTATATTCCAATATGTTGGAATAGCCTTCCTCATGAATATAAGCAAAAGATTGGTAAGCCCTTATCAAAATCCCATCTAAGAAAGGGCCATGGTTTAGCCACCAACACGATGGCAGCCTAAAATTTTGAGCTCGCTCCGGACCGGGCTATATCGGAACTCTGGCGTTCAGATCCCCAGGCTATTACAATCCCTAACTACAGAATTTGATGGGGTAACATCCCCTTACTTGCCGATGCTTACGAAAATCAAAATTAGATGCGATTTTGCAGCAGTACAAAGCATCAGTTCCTGGACACTGCTTCACTCACTAGGCCGTGCAGGCCCCACTACAGCTACTGTGAGCAGAACGACTGGAGCACCAGACCCTCCTGCCTGCATCTCTGGCATATGCGGACTACAGAAACCTCTTTTCCTCACTATCATTCTCTGGATTGGGCACACCATGGCTTCACAAAGTGAAAATAGTCAGGCAGTCTTTCTAACCCACTCGCCTGCACAGATGAACTCAGTTGATGAGTCCCTACAGTATATTACGTGTATGTTGGAGACAGTGCTAAACCGAGTGGAAGACATCAGCACCACCTTATCGGGCACCGTGGCTGAGGTTAGGAATCTACAGGACCGAAATGAATGTCTCCGAACAAAGGGTGGAAACTTGTGAACAACAATAATCTAAGCAATTACAGTGCCTACAGTTACAGGAGGAGAAAATTGAAGTGTTGTGGGACAGAATAGAGGACCAGGAAAACCGTGCCAGATGGAATAATCTGCTCATAATAGGGGTACCAGAAGGGGCAGACGGACAGAACATGAGGAGATTTTTGAATGAGACCTTTCCCATCATGCTGGGAGATAGATGGAGGGGAAATATGGACATGGAAAGGGTGCATAGAATATCCGCCAGAAGGGACAGGAATTCCTTCATGCCAAGGCCAATAATTGTGTATTTTTTACGCTATACCACAAAAGAAAAAGTCCTCAGGGCTGCTACAGACCTAGGAGAAATGAGATGGCAGGGAACCTCTATCTCATTCTATTGGGACTTTACTCATGAAACTGCAAACAAATGACGAGCTTTTGGTCCTCTCAAAAAATTCTTGTACCAATTTAATTTCCACTTCAAATTCAGGGGTCTCACCAATTTACTTGTAGCTCAAGATGGAAGGGAATTACTAGCAGACCATCTACAAGATATAGAAAAATGGCTTGCTAAATTCTTGTCTGAACTACCCATCCCGACTACATTTCCTAGAAAGCTTTGGGAGCCGAATACCCCGAAGGGGAGTCATTTTGAAGGGTTTAGGAAACAGGAGGACAATAAAGGGTGCGGACGTGCAGCATCTAAAAACAGTCCCCCAGTAACTACGGGCTCTTCTGAACTTACTTGACCACGTCCTGTCATAGCTCCACAGTCTCTAGTTAAAGCTACCATTGCTATGTCTCCATGGTTGACAACCCCCTCATCCAGGCAATGACAGCGGTCGAGCAGTGGGAATCAATAGACACAGGACTTTTTTATGTTGGCCTCACCTCCTAAGGTCTCTCGGGAAGAGAGAATCTCCCCTTCTTGTAGTGCTCAGTCCTACCCACCTGAATCCCAAGATGTGGAAACTGCTACAGCGTCAGAATGGGCAGATATTTCGGAAGCCTTGCTGGTGGAGGCAGTGGATGCTATGACTCCTGTTAGACCTGGGCTGATCTCTTATGCAGCAGCTGTGGCCAAGGACAGTTCTGAGACTGCACCCCCTCTCCCAAGCAGTAATGAGGGACCCGAGGACCTTTCTGGCTGAAAATTTTGAACTGCCTTGGTTTCGTCAGCCATTTCAAATATATGTTGTGTTCCTAGATTTGTTATGCCCTTTATTGCGCCTATACCCTGCTAAGGCATGGGTGGCGGTTTTTCTAACTCTAACTGGCCAAAGGTAAGGCCCCTGGCCCAGATGGCATGATGGTTGAGTTATACCAAGCACTAGTTGAGGACATATCACAGCCACTGCTCCTTGCTCTCCAAGAACCCCACACAGCTGGTTTATTTCCCCTGTCTATGAGAGAAGCCCTCATTACCCTCCTACTGAAAAAATCTAACGACCCTCTAGACTGTGCAAACTATCGCCCAATTTCCCTGCTTCCCGTGGATACTAAAATCTTGGCCAAGATTCTAGCCACTAAGATGCTGGAAGTGTTACCATCTATCATACATCCAGCTCAAGTCGGCTTTATGAAGGGTAAATCTGGCTCAGGTAACACAAGGCTCCTACTTAATCTAAAATGGATAGCCTCCCATTCTTTCAATCCCATGGCAGCATTAGCAATAGACTTCACTAAAGCATTCAACTCTGTTGAATAGCACTATCTACAACAGGTGTTAAGGTTATATGGCTTTGGTCCTACTTTTTGTCAATGGGTATCCACACTTTACGGCTCCCCGATGGCTAGAATCCTGACCAACAACACTATTTCTACACTTTTTCCTTTGCATAGAGGCACCAGGCAGGGCTGCCTCTACCCCCTTCTCTTCTTAGCCACCTTGGACCCTCTTATATGAGCCTTGATTGCATCAAAGGATATCACTGGCATTGCATATGCTGGGAAATCATATTTAGTAGCTGCATATGCCGATGATCTACTACTAACCCTCTCTCAGCCAAAGCAGGCATTACGGCATGTCCTACCCCTTCTGCAGACCTTTTCAACTCTCTCAGGCCTTTGTGCTAACCAGAAGAAAACACTTCTGGCCCCTCTGAACATAGCCTGCACAAGAAGTTGTCTACAGGGAACAGAGCTTGTAAGGGCTGTACAGGGCTTTTCCTATTTTGGTATAACCATTCCCTTTAAATGGTCAGATCTGGAACCAGCCAATTTTTCACCACTTCTACTCAATTATCCACGGAGATAGAGAAATGGAAGAAACTCCAGCAATCTCTGCCTGGGAAGGTGGCTGCAATGCGTATGCTTTTCCTGCCTCGAGTCATATATCTTTTTAAAAATCTCCCCATATGTCTTTCCCCCAAACTCTTTGCCTCCTTGTAGACCCAGGTGTCTCACTTTCTTTGGGAAGAGAAATATCCTAGGTGGAGCGAGCACAAATTGAGAGTGCACTGGTCCAAGGGTGGACTAGGATCTCCCTGGTTTCAAGGATACCACCTGTCCTGTACAGCTGCTACTGCCACTAAGTGGTTTGTTCCTAGTCCATTACCCCTCCCACCCTGGACACAGTTGGAAACTGATCTGGCAGCAGATACTAATTTGCATTTGCTGCTACATCCTCAGAGCCAGAATCGGCGCACCCTGGCTCCATTATAGGCTGATACCAAATGGGCATGGACCTCACTCATGACCTTGTCCCACACCCCCCCCGTGCTTCCCAAGCCCCTCCATGGCTGTATACCCCTTTGTGGCATAATAAGGCTTTAGTAATTGGCAATATCCCCCCAGTGCTGGCCCACGTGGGAAGCCCAGGGCATCCGTTACATACAGGATCTGTGCATCTCTGGTTCCTCGGTTTTGATGTCCTTCGAACAAATTCAATGCAAATTCCATCTCCTGAGTAGTGATTTTGGAGATTCCTCCAGTTACGCAGTGTTGTACAAGCTAACAGGCCCCGCACATGCCCCGACCCTAAATGGAATTGGCTGACCCATAGACATAAGACCCCCTCAGCTGGAGGCCTCATTGGATACTTTCATAGGACATGGCAAGACTCTCAGGTAGACCCCTCAACTGCATGTCAGTCCTGAATGCCCACATCTCTGAAGAGTCTTGGAACTGCTATCTCCTAGACTACCATTATATCTACACAGATACCAAGAGTTGCTTCTTACAGCTTAAAATATTGCTGTTTAGGTATCATACACTGGCATCCTTGCACTCTCAGAGCATTCTAATTGTTGGTGATGTCAGCAACCGGGTGCCCATCTACTTTATATTTCATGGACATGCCCTCTACTCTCATTCTTCTGGGCATTTATAGCCCAGGATTGTTCTATGATACTAGGCTCTCAGATACTCCTATCTGACCCCAAGCTCCTCTTGGGGGACACTAACTCCTTAACTACCATAGCTCGACCCCAGAGGCAATGGATAGCACTGCTCTTATAGAGACCAAACAACTTATACTTATGCACTGGTGTCAACCACCCCCCCACCCTGGGCTAACTGGTACTCTGCTCTTGCCAGGTTATCCATACTAGAATGTCTGTCCTGTACACACCTAGGTCATATGGATCAATACTTTGCCAGATGGGAAGCTTATCTTCAATCACCCCTTTGTAAAACTCCAATCCCCTTTTGTAATCCTCCTTCTTAGACTTTATGATACTTCACTACTGAGTCTATCCCTATTGCTCTCCTGCTTTTCCCTTACTCAATGTTATTGGTTTGCTTTTACAGTGGTAATGGGTTGCCTTATGTTGTATTGCAGAATTGATCATGTGTAATTATACTAAGATACCTGTCATAATTTTATATATACACACCACATTACCTGGATTATCTATGGATGAACCTAGCTGCATGTAGAATATGTTGTTGGTGAGAACCACCGCATTGTGTTGATGTATTATTGAATGAAAATCAATAAAAAATATTCTATGATAAAAAAATCCCATCTAAGAAGACACCTGATATCCATACAGGAACCTTGTAATTGCCATTAATGTTCTTTTTTTCTATGTTTTTGTATTGATGATTGTTGCTTGATTGTATTTATTATGTTGGGTGTTGAAGTGTATTTTGTATTTTTTTGTAAAGGTTACCATTGCGAATAAGTTTTTTACTCAATTAGTTTTTACCTTGAATAAACAAACAAACAAACAAACATTATTCATGAGGTGGGGTCTCAAAAAGGGCATGTTGAAAATTTGGTGTCAAAATCTGCAAAAATTGAAAATTTATGCACCAAAGTTGAAAACCCCTTTGAAATACATTGAACCGCACTTACTTTACTTTGTCATATGGCAGTTGCCAGGTTCCAGCAGCAAGCTGTGTCTTCCATCAGAAAGTGGATCTTAACCTTGGGACCCATTCAGGTGAGTTAGGCTGTATGGGGAGTGTGGGGGGTGGGGGGAGTCGTGAGAGGTCGGGTTAGAGGGGTCATATCTGTAAGGGACCTTTTTTTAGAGGTTTAAAAAAAAGACATCAAGGGGCCATTTTCTTTATTTCAGACCTGACAGTGATGGGGGGGTGCCATTAGA
This sequence comes from Neoceratodus forsteri, assembly GCA_016271365.2. Classification (NCBI taxonomy): domain Eukaryota; kingdom Metazoa; phylum Chordata; order Ceratodontiformes; family Ceratodontidae; genus Neoceratodus; species Neoceratodus forsteri. The sequence continues at coordinate 510,332,232 of CM028134.1, read as the reverse complement.
TACCGGATAAATAGTAAAATTACAGGGATGGTGAATGAAGGGTGGAGGTGGGGTGCTGCTAGACACCAGGGATAAATCCTATAATTATGGGGATAGTGAACCTAACAATTATGGGTATGGCAGATAAAGGGTGAGGATGCCACTAGACACTAGGGATAAGCCTTACAATTACAGGGATGGTGAACAGAGGGCAGGGGAGCCACTAGAGAACAGGAATAAATGCTTGAATAATGGGTATAGTGAACGGAGGGTGGTAGACATAACTAGACACCAGAGGTAAACCTGGAAATTACAGGGATGACAATCAGATGGTGGTAAGCACCACTAGGCACCAGGGATGGGATATTCAGAACTGCACCAGGCAGGGGCGCAAGCCGGGCGCAGCACAACTGGGATGCGCCAGGGCGTGGCCTGGGAAATATTCAACGGTGCTGTGCCATGGCTCCGCACCGTTGAATATGGCACCATGGCCACCCACATTGCGCATGGCACAGTGGCACTGCGCCAGCACAAGTGGCCAGTGAGAAGCAGGGGAATGCGCTAGCGCAAGTGCCATTGCGCTAGGCACAGCAACCACAATATTCAGAGGTGGACATGCAAATGGGGCCATAATGTATGCAAGGCACAAATAGGGCCATTAGCATGTCATTATGGCCCCATTTGCATGCAGGTGCACCGATCCCCGGAGACTTGTGCCTGGCGCCCTGCCAGGCAGCAGCCGTCGGGGACCGACGCCCCCTGCCCCCACTGATAACTCGCTCCAATGCTCAATTGCAGGCATATGAATTAAATAAACTGTCCAAAATCCCTGGTGGTCCAGTGGACCGCTCCCAGCCCGATCGCGGCATAAGTATAAAATAAGCGTCCATCCTCCCTGGTGGTCCAGTGGACCACTTCCAGCCGATCATGGGCATATGTGAAATATCTACAGCATAAAAACCATCCCTGGTGGTCCAGCGGTACCCCTCTCCACCCACCCCTGAGCCTCACCACCCGCTTCCTCCCCATCAGTGGCGGGTGACAGCTCCCCGCCTCGCCACCTCCGCCCTACCGACTGACTGCCACTGACGGTGCCGCATACAGTTTGTCCACAGCATGGGCCATGGGCATGCAGATCAGATTGCAGCACAGTCCAGATATGTGAATGAATCCATTCACATATCTGGACTGTGTAGTGTGGTATGGTCTGCACGCCCATTGGCCCATGCCTGGACCAATGGGCATACAGCTGTACTGTACACAGTCATCGGCGTGGCCGGGCGGCCTGTGGCAGGGAGCAGCCACCCGCTGCTGATGGGGGGAGAGGGTGGTGGGGCCCAGTGGGCGGGTGGGGAGGGGGTACCACTGACTACCAGGGATGGTTTTTACGTTGTATTTACTACATATGCCCAATAATTATTGAAGTGGTCCACTGGACCACCCAGATTATTGGATGTTTATTTTATACTTATGCCCACGATCAGGCTGGAAGCAGCCCACTGACCACCAGGATATTGGACGATGAATTAAAACATATGCCCGCGATCACGGGGGTGCTACCACAACGGGCGATGCTGCAGGAACTCAGGTGGCCACCCACAGCTGGCAGCTGCAGTGTTGCTCCCTGCAATACAGTGGCTTACCTGTGGGTGGCAAGCTGTTGCTCCTGTTTTTCTTGGCTCAACTGTGTGTGGCGCAGGTAGGGGTTGCACCTGCATCTGCTCAGCACATCCTGGGCTGAATCTTGGGATGTGCGGAGTATGCATGGGCACGCCCCCCCCACTTGTGCTGCATACATTACTGATACACCCCGGTGCATCGGGATTTGTGCCATGCACTTTCCCCTTTTGAATATCGTGCCAGGGCACATCAGTGGGTTACGCATGCTGCAACTGTGTTGCACCAGGTGCAACCCCTCTGAATATCCCACCCCAGGGATAAACCTTACAATTATGGGGATGATGAATGGAGGGTGGGGGCACCACTAGACACCAGAGATAAACCTGACAAATACGGGGATGGCAATTGGAAAGTGGGGGTGCCACTACACACCATGAAATATATTATAACTATAGGGATGGCAATCAGAGAGTGGGCGGTGCCACTCACACACCAGGAAAATATTTTATAATTACAGGATGGCAATCAGAGGTGCGAGGTGACACTAGAAACCAGGGATAAAGTAAATATTTATGGGAATGTCAATCGGAGGGTGGGGATGCCAATAGACACAAGGGAATGAGAGGGACAGTGATCAGGGGAATGAGGGGACAGCAATTGGAGGGTAGTGGGTGCCACTAGACACCAGGGATACATGAAATATTTATGGGGATGGCAATTGGAGAGTCATGGGTGTCACTAAACACCAGGGAAAAATAAAACAAAATATTGGGGGAGTGGCAATCAGAGGGTGGGTGTGCCACTGACATCAGGGTAAAATTAACAAAATTATGGGAATGGTGGTCAGAGGGTGGGGGGGTGCCACTAGACACCAGGAAAATAAACAAAATTACAGGGAGGGAATATCAGAGGGTGGGGTGCCACTAGGCACAAGGGATAAATTACATTATAGCTGGAAAATTATGGTGATACCATGGAAAATCCCTTTTTCATTTGCAGGAATCCTTTCTGTATCAAACAAAACAGGAAATGAAAAGGATTCCTTCAAATGAAAAAACAATATCAAAAACTAAGTCCAAAGTCTTTTTCCATTTGAATAGAATATGAAGGAATCCTTTTCATTCTAACAAAAAGGACACATTTATTTATTTATTTTACATTTGGATTAATACCTTAGAGCTTGGGGCTTGTTTACAAAGGCTCCAAGTCAACAAGGAATACAAGACATTTACAGGTGATGAAACATTGCAGAACAGAAAGACATCAATTAACAAGTAGTAGCAGGGAGGTATCACCAGAGGGCATGGTTTGAAGTTGGAAGGTGGAAGGGTGAGGAGGGAAAAGAGGAGGAGGTTTTTCACTGAGAGGGTGGTGGACCCTTGGAATGCACTGCCTGGTGAGCTGGTTCAGAGATCCACTGTAGAGGGTTTCGAAGAGAGGGTGGGACAGACACAGAAAGTGGATGTATCAGATGATGGCCTGTCCTGGGGGTGGGATGGATGATAGGGTTTCAGAGAACAAGGGATGGGAGGGTCTCGCACCCAACTATGATCTAGGTTCGAGCAGACTCGATAGACCGTAAGGCCTAATCTGCTGGCAAATAGTATGTTAGTAGTGTGCAGTTATGACATTAACAGGATACAACAAGTGAGGAGAAACAGGACCATACTGTGGAGAAACATATTAATGCAGCACTAATTAGTGCAGAACAGTGTTTAACAATCATGTTACAGTTCAGATGGAGCAAATGAAAAAACTCAATCCAAAGACTTTTTCCATTTGAATGAAATATGAAGGGATACATTTTCATTCAAATGAAAAAGGATAAATGAAAAATTGGGAAAAAAACTAGGTCCAAAATCATTTTCCATTTGATGGAATACTCTTTCATTTCAATGAAAAGCCCATACAGAAAAAGGGAAAGTGAGTTATGAAAAAAGATCTTAAAAGAAAAAAAAACACATTTTGGGGTGAATTTTCCTATAGTTAACTGCAGAATCCACCCAATGGAGTCCTGATGAGCAAAATATGTCTTGCTCTCTCTACAGGATGTCATTTTTGTGGGGTTTGATTTTTTCACAGAAAATGGAAAACAGGATGGGGCAAACAAAAAGGATTTTCCAAATGAAAAGGATTGGCCCCAAATGAAAAAGGATCCTTTTTCTTATGGGCCAAATTCCTTGTTCATTCCATACATCTATCCAAAAAGACATGCTCAGAAACTGAAATTTGAAAATTTAAGTGAGTGCAGTAACATAGTCTGTTAGATTGGGAAGCATACTGCTGCTGACTGTATGAAATTTATTGCCTCTTCTAATCTGCTGCTTGAACTGTGTGCTGCCTTTTAAACCTGCAACTTGAACTGTGTGCTGCTTTTTAAACCTGCAACTTGAACTGCGTGCTGCCTTTTAAACCTGCAACTTGAACTGTGTGCTGCTTTTTAAACCAGCAGCTTGAACTGCGTGCTGCTTTTTAAACCTGCAACTTGAACTGTGTGCTGCTTTTGAACCTGCAATTTGAATTGTGTGCTGCACATTGTTTTATTACTTGTGTCTACTGCTGTCCCCTGCTGAAAGATATTTTATTTGCCATTTCTGCTGCTGAACTGTTTTGTAGTTTAACCACCTGCTGCTGCTGTGAGACACTGCATGAAAAGGATTGTGCAAGTGATTTATTGAGCCTTTATTGCCCTGCTTCACACTCCTGACCACCTGTGTTGCCATAGTAACAGTACACTTGCTGCAGCTGCTAGCTCTTCCAGGTTGACCCCTCGCCCCCGATTGGTAGTAGCAGCCCAATTTGGTGGGTCTCGGGAATTTAAATCTAACAGCAAGTAGGACATGGCAGTGGCTTGTGTGGCAAAGTGTGGAGTCTGAGGGAGTCCGAGGGAGCTGTGGGAGCCTGGGCCACTTTGGTCTGTCCTAAGCTGAAAGGTGTGGCAATATTGTGACTTAAGTGTTTAGGGCAAAATGGCTAGGAGTATTAATACTTTCACTGTTAATTGTGTGTTGTTGTTTAGTCTTTTGTTATTAAATAATATACTAGCTAGTTATGTTGAAATTGAGGAAGAATGGGAAGATGTGTGTTTCAGTTATTATATGTCTTCATTACTGTTAAGTAGATCCAATGTTACCCAAATACATGGTTTGCTACTTTTGAATGGAGTTGGTTTAAGAGAGTGTGGATCACATATGTTGCAAGGATCTTTTTTTATTTTCAAAAGTGTGTGCAATTCGCACTAACGTTAAGGTATTGGTGTTACTCTATTTAGTTTTATTACCTGGGGTTATTGAGATGAACCCAGGACCTGTTGGTACCTGCAATGCTGACTCTGGTAACAAAACCTGGTATTCCCTACATGGACTAAATATCATGCATCTGAATGTTAGGAGCTTTTTGCCCAAGCTGTCTGAAGTGAAGGTTATAGCTCAAACATATAGTCCAGATGTAATTGTTTTGACAGAATCTTGGCTAAAATGGTCTATTTCAGAAAATGTGTGTAAAAATAATATAACACATGCAGATAAAACCTGATATTCCCTACATGGACTGAAGATCATGCATCTGAATGTTAGGAGCTTTTTGCCCAAGCTCTCTGAAGTGGAGGTTCTAGCTCAAACAAATAGCCCAGATGTAATTGTTTTGACAGAATCTTGGCTAAAACGGTCTATTTCAGATAATGTGTGTAAAAATAATATAACACATGCAGACAGAATGGGAAAAAGGCTGCACCTGAGCCCTTCAGGGGCAGCTGCACTAAAGAGTAAACTGGGGGACTTCATGGCATGGAAGTTCAATTTAAACTAAATAAGGGGGCTAAGGACAGGGCCATCCTTATGTGAGGCAGAGCAGAGAGGCTATCAGTCTCCTCCCCAAGTCACAACACTCATCAAGGGAACAGTTAGCAGCAGAGAAGGATGGGATAGGGCTACATGTTGGAGGGCTTTGGTTGCAAATGCCAGGAGCCTGGGGAACAAAATTGGAGAACTGAAGGCCACCATGATGGAGGAGAACCTAGACATTGTAGCAGTGAGTGAGACTTGGTGGAATGAGCACCACGCCTGTGAGACGGTGATCCCAGGGTATCATTTGTTTAGGAAGGATCGGGACCGGAAGGAGGGGAGGGGTAGCATTATATGTCAGGGAAGGGATTGGGACCATGGAAGGGCAGGATGAGGAGGAAACAGAGATAATGTGGATCACCCTAGACAGGGGACCGGGGAAAACCTGTGCGTTGGGGTAGTCTATAGGCCTCCTATGCAGGGGGAGGAAGGGGATAGACAATTTGTAGAATCAGTAGCAAGGATGGCACAGAAAGGGGGAAATTGTGCTAGTTGGGGACTTAAACCTTCTGGACATCAAATGGGAGGCCCAGACAGCAATCTCCACAAGGAGCAGCGGCATCTTAGAGGCTCTCCAGGGCATATTCCTGCAGCAAAGGGTCAGTGAGCCCACTAGGGTGTAAACCTGTTAGATGTGGTCCTCACAAATGGGGACAGTGTGGAGGAGGTGGAGGTGGGGGAAGAGCTTGGCACCAGTGACCACAGGGCTGTCAGGTTCAGGGTGAGAGCAGGCAGGGAGAGGGTTAGGACGAGAACAAAGGTAATGGGCTTCAGGAAGGCTGACTTTCATGGAATGAGGAAAGTAGGGAAGAAATGTTGAGGATAGAGGATGTGCAGGGGATGGAGGAATTATGGGCAGCCATCAAGAGAGGGGTATTTAAAGCCATGGACTCATGTATAAGAAGGGTAAGAAAGAATAGAAGACACAAAAGACCTCTGTAGTTCACTAGAGAGGTGGTGTTAGGGGTCAAGGAGAAGACTAGAGCATTCAAGAGGTACAGGAGGACACAAAAGGATGAGGACAGGGAAACCTACAGGGAAAAAAGAAAGGAGGCAAGGCAAAAGATAAGGAGGGCTAAGGAGGCCACTGAGGAGAGGATAGCAAAGCAGACAAGGAGGGGGGACAAAACCTTCTTTAGGTACATTGGAGAAAGGAGGAGGGCACAGCATGGGATTGGAAGGATAAGGGGGAAAGTGAAACATTACTGGAAGGGGATTTTGAAAAAGCAGAGGCATTAAATAGCTATTTCTCCTCAATCTTCATGGAGGAAAGAGAGGGCAGGGGACCAGTACGGGGTTGGGAGGGTGACAGCCACAGGCAGGTGGGTGTGGCAGAATTCACAGCTGAAGGAATAAGGGAAGGGCTGGGTAGACTTAAGGTGGACAAGGCAACGGGGCCTGATGGAATACACCCACGTGTTCTCAAGGACGTGAAGGATGAAGTGGCGCTGCATCTGGTGAGGCTGTTTAACTTGTCCTTGGTCACAGGGGTGGTGCAAATGGACTGGAAGATAGCAGAGGTGGTCACACTACAAGGGGGTTGAAGGATGAGGCCAAAAACTACTGTCCCATTAGTCTTACCGGTGGTGGGGAAGGTAATGGAAACACTACTTAAGATCAGGTTGATAGAATATTTGTAGATGAATGGCATGCAGGATGACAGGCAGCATGCTTCACCAAGGAAGGTCCTGTCAGACTAACCTGATAGAGTTTTTCAATGGGTGACACAGATAGTGGACCAGGGAGGAGCAGTGGACATGGCCTATCTGGATTTCAATAAGGCCTTCAACACTGTTCTGCATGGCGGAATGGTCATAAGCTGACAGACTGGGGTGGACCTCAGGATCACCAGGTGGGTGGAAAACTGGTTGAAGGGAAGGAGTCAGATGGTGGTGGTAAATGGAACACATTCCAGGGAATGGGTGGTGACCAGTGCTGCACAGGTGTCAGTGAAAGAACCAATACTCTTAACATCTATGTTAGTGACCTAGCGGAGGGTCTGGAGGGATGGGTGTGCCTGTTCGCAGACGATACAGTGATCTGCAATAGGGTGGATTCACCTAGTGGGGTGCAAGCATGAGGCGGGACCTGGAGAGGCTGGAGAGGTGGTCTGACACCTGGAAATGAAGTTTAATGCACAAAAGTGCTCGCTGATGCACCTGGGGAGGAGGAATAGGAGGGAAACTTACTCCCTTGGGGGGGTGGTGATTAAGGAGAAGGAAACAGAAAGGGACCTGGGGATTATGGTATCGCGTGACCTCAAGGTGGGAAGCCAGTGTAGCAGGGTGGTGGGAAAGGCAAGTGGAATGTTGGCCTGCATTGTGGAGGGTTTTAATAGCAGGAAAAGGGAGGTGCTAATACCATTATACAGAACCATGGTCAGGCCGCATCTGGAGTATGGGGTGCAGTTCTGGAGGTCTCACCTATGAAGAGATGTTGAGTTGAAGGAGAGGGTACAGAGAAGGGCAACCAAATGGTACAAGGGATGCAGGATGTACCCTATGAGATAAGACTGCGAAGGCTAATTTGTACCCTCTGGAGACTAGGAGGGAGAGGGGGGGACATGGTTGATACCTTTAAGTATCTGAAGAGAATAAATAAGGTGTAGGGTGATAGCTTGTTCAAATTGAAGAAAGGAGTGAACACGAGAGGACATAGCCTCAAACTGGATGGTGGGCAATACAGAGGTAATGTCAGGGGGCAGTTTTTCATGGAGAAGATGGTGGAGGCCTGGAACAAGCTGCCGGAGGAGACAGTGGCAGCTGAAATGGTGGAGGGCTTCAAGAGGGCTTGGGATAGATTTAAGGGGTTGGGAAAAGAGGGTGGAAGCATAACAGAAGGGGGGAGGTATGGTCTTGGGCAGACTAGATGGGCCGTGGGGCCTTTCTCTGATGTCACATTTCTGTGTTAAAAAAAAGGGAGGAGGAGTGGTAGTACTGTATAAAGATTGTTTACAGATCTGTCTTTTGGGTAGCAGTACTGATACTGATTCATCTTTTGTTTGGTTGTTGTTAAGGTTAATTTTTTTGGGTAAAAACATATTACACTAGGGTCCTTATATAACCCTCCCACATGGGTTGAAGGAATTTCTAGATATTTGCTTTGGGTATTTTTCTTCATTCAGCTTTGTAATGGTATGGGATATAAATCTGAACCGGCTTTTGGCTGATAGTTTGGGTTTAGATTCTTTATTACAGACTTATAATCTGGTCCAATTGATTCATGAACCTACCAGGCAAACCAATCAATCAATCAATCAATCTTTATTTTACCAGGAGAGAAACACCACTGAAAAGACTCATTTACAAAGTGGTCCTGGGGTACAAGAATACACAGGGTACAGCATAGGAACATAGATGGTATACACAGACTCAACCAAGACAGTGCAAAACAGGATACATACTGTAGTGCATACAGTGAACAATGAGAGGCAATTGGCTGTAGCCAATAAGGATATGGATCATAATACAATACAGAAACAATGCAAATTAACTAACAAATGTTGGCAAGTAACTGGCCAAATAAGTGCTAAGAGAAAAAACTAGTTTGGCAAGAGATAACACATTGATCAGGTTAAGAGCAGTACAGGACAAATAAAGATGGGGTGGGACGGGGCATAGCAGGAGTAGGCCACAACTGGCACAGGTGGAGAAAAGGGAGGGTGAGGTGGGCAAGAGGTTTGGGAGGTGGCCAGAAGGGGGAGTAAGCTATGGTGTGCCCGATTAATTAGACAGAGGTTGCCGATAGGCACAATCTGGATTAAGGTTTGAAAAAAGGTGGTAGAGATGATGAGGAGTATCTGTTAGGGGAAGCAGGTACAGGTTTTCATGAGAGCGACACTCAGTAAAGATTTGAAGGCCGATAGCCCAGCTAGTCTTGAAAGGTTGAGAGTGCTCTGGATGCTGTTCCAGATGATAGGAAGGGTGTGACATGTAGCGGACTCTCCATGCCGATGTCTGACCCTGGGAACAACAAGCAGAGATGTGAAGATTTTCTGAGTGAGTAGGATCCCTTGGAAAGGGTGAAGAGGTCTGACAAATATTTAGAAAGTTTATTAGTTAGGGCTCTAAAAGTCCAAAGGACAGCATTTTTTACTCACTGGTTTTCAGTGAAGACCAACCAATTTGATCGCAGAGGACACAATGTTGAGTGTTGTAAGGGTCATTAGTGATGAAGCGGCTAGTCCTGTGATAAAGGGTGTCCAGTTTGGCTAGACTGGCTAGAGGGCAATGAGCATATATGAAATCTGCATAGTCTAATAGAGGTAGGAAGGTAGTCAGGACCAATCTTAATTTAGCCTCATGAGTAAGGAAATGTTTGGTCCTGTAGAAGATACCCAGTCTTTGCCTGAGTTTTTTTGATAGTTCTTCCAAGTGTGCAGAGAAGGATAGCTTTTGGTCAAGCCAGAAGCCAAGATATTTGAATGTGTCCACTATTTCTAGTGGCTCTCTCAGCAGGGTCCAGATCTGACAGGTGGGGACAGCATTGGGAGCACAGGCTGAACGGGATTGGGGGGAAAAAGATTGTGGCTTCAGTTGTTTTTTTTTGCATCAAGGACTAGCTTCAGGTGGAGAAAATTGTATTGTAGGATGTTTAAGTCTTGCTGTAATTCTGATCAGGCCTGCTCAAGGGAATGGCTGTCAATGTAGAGCACAGTATCATCTGCAAAGAGATGAACACTGGTTTTACTGAGTCTGGAGTTAATGTTATTGATGTAAATAGCTAATAAGAGCGGTCCCAAAATTGAACCTTGTGGAACTCCTCTTGAAGGATTTCTGGGGTGGGGGAGGGTAGTCCTGGGATTTACCTGTTGCTGCCTTCCAACCAAGTAACCATTGAACCAAGATACAGCTGTGTTGTCAAGCCTGATAGTGGGTAACATAGCTATGAGTACGTCATGGCTGACTGTGTCGAATGCCTTACTCAGGTCCCAGAATAAGGTGCAGACATATTTCTCAGTGTCCAGTACAACTTGCCAGTCGTTTCTCACTTTAGCTAAAGAGGAGGTAGTGCTGTGTCTAGGCCTGAAGCCAGACTGGAGAAGGTTGAGAGTGTTGTTGTTTTCAAGAAAATCTCTTAACTGCAAGTTGACAACTTTCTCCAGAAGTTTGGATAGGATAGGCAGCAAGGATGTGGGCCAATAATTTTTGAGATCGCATGGATCTCCAGATTTGAAAAGGGGAATGGCATGAACTGTTTTACATGACTGTGGGAAGGCACCTTGGGAGAGGGGGAGATTAAAGAGGTGTGTAATGGATGCGGTAAGGATGCGGTGGCCCAATGCAAGAAAGAAAGGTTTGACTTAGTCGGGTCCCATGCTTTTTTTTTTGTGTCTAAGGACAAAAAGGTTTTCGACTTGTTTGTAAGAAACTGGGCTGAAGGAGAATTTATTAGTATAACTGGTGGCTGAGACTGGGAGGGTACAGGCTGAGCTGTCCATTTGAGTGTGCAGTTTATGTGTGGGTAAAGAGTTGAAGACTAGCCCAGTGGTAGTGAAATGGTTATTTAACTGGCTTAGAATATCCTGCTCATTGGTGAACATGTGGTTGTTGTGTACAATTTTGGAAGGTAGTGGTGGGGATTGGTTGCATCCTTCAATGTCTTTCAATATCTGCCAGAACATGACTGAGTAGTATTTAGATGAGTTCAAGGCAGTTTGAAAGTAGTCAGCTTTTGCTGTCTGTACGAGTTTTGTGCAGGAGTTCCTAGCTGACCTAAATGATGCCCAGTCCACTGGCACATTGTTTTTTCAGGATTTCTTCCTGAGGGCATCTCTAGTGTGGGTGGCTGACTTAAGGAGAGGAGTAAACCATGGACAAGATCTTTTGAAGGGTCTACGTTTTGTTCTGGGAGCATGCCTGTTGATAACAGTCAAGACAAGGTTTTGAAATAGCAGACAGACCTCGATGCAGAGCGAGTGATGTAGAAGTCTTGCCATCTAATCATTTCAAGATCAAATAGGAAGGCCGCTGAATTGAACTTGTGGAAGCTCCTTCTAAAAGTGAATTTGGTGGAGGGTGTGGACTTGGGGGGCAGTCCTTATACAAGCTACTGCCTTGTGGTCGCTTAAATCATTGTGAAAGACACCTGAATAGGCAAATTTGTGTGACTTGTCAGCTAGGGATTAGGTCTAAAATTGAGCTGTTAGCTGGATTTTTGGGGTTTGGTCTTGTAGGCTCTTGGATAAGTTGCAAAACACCATATTTATCACAGAGGTCCCTGAGGGATTTGGAGCAGGGTGATAACCAGTCTAGGTTGAGGTCTCCCAAGATAATCATTTCGGAGTTAGATGTCTCTAGTAATTTGCACAGGTGGGGCAGTAAAAAAATAGCTCCCAGATGGAGGTCTATAGTAGCCTGTGATGAGTAGGGACTCGTCAGAGGGTAGTGACAATTTTAGGGTCAGGCTTTCAAAACCTTTTATTACTGTGGAGGAGTCAGTAATGGAGACAGAGTATTTGTCCAAAACATAAATAGCGACACCCCCCAACTCTGCTACCCCTGTCTGTTCTGAAGATGTTGTAGGATGGAATGTTTATGGAATGATCTGGTGTGGAGTTTTTAGCCAGGTTTCTGAAATCGCTAAGATGTCTGGTTTGGTATGGCAAGCCCAAGCCTGTATCATCAAACAGGGAATTATTCTGTATTAGATTGGATTGTCACTAATAGGGTGGACATAATTTTATCCACATGGGTGCTTACTGAATCAATTAGTGACCACCAAGCAACATATTATGTCTTGAATTTCAAAGGGACCACAACTACACCATGGTTTATTCAGTATTAAAGTTTTAGGACATTTGATTATGGAAAACTTATGCAGCAACTTTCCTAAATTGATTGGTTAGTTTTAGATTTAATTCCCTACCCGGACTGTGCAGTTGACTATTTTTGTAAGAAACTATTCCAAGTCCAAGAAATGTTCTTTCCTTTATGCAGGGTTTGAGCATGAGGTACCTTTAATAGGTGGTTCACGGAGGACCTGAAAGAATGAATTCACGCTAGGTACCTTGTTTGGTCCCTATATAATCAATCCCCTCATCAATCCTTCTTGATAGATATTGTTTTTTGAGGAATAAAGTTAGTCATTTAGTAAGTTGTGCTAAGAAAGATTATTACAAAAAAACAACTGACTGACAATTGGGCTGATCCAAAAAAATGTTGGGACTCTGTGAATAATTTAGTTGCCCCAAAGGAGAAATCATCTGTTGACCAAATTAGAATCCCAGAGGGTATGGTATTTAATCCTGCTGTAGTTGCTGGTCTGTTCAATATTACATTTTAGGACTTATATAGCTATGAATGCAACTCAGTTAACTTACCAAATCACATAAATAATGTAAAAACAGAGAAGGGTAATAGGCCTACCTTCTATTTCTGCAGGATAACACAATCTGAAGTATGTAAGTTACTGGGGTCTATCCCAAACAAATTCAGTGACTGTGCTGAAGGTCTCGATGGCTGATTTCTTAAGTTAATTGCCCCCAAATTTCTGCCCCACTTTGTTCAATTTTTAACTTATGTTTAATTTCAGGACAGTTCCATCAACATGGAAACTCGCGAGGGTAGTTCAAATACCTAAAAAATCTAATGCTGATAACCTTGATGATTTTAGGTCGATATCCATACTTTACCGATTAAGTGTTACTTGAAAAAACTGTATCTGGTCAAATGACTGAATATCTAGAAACCTATAGTGTGATGTGTCTTGAACAACATGGTTTCTGAAAAACATGGCACAGAGACTGCCTCGGTCAGGTTCATGAATGCCACCCTCCAGGGCTTTGAAAAGGGCCTATTAATGGGGGTCGGTCTTCATGGACCTGACCAAGGCATTCAGTCTTATAAATCATTCTTTATTGTGCTTAAAATTGGACCATCTTGGTTTTTCTAAGAACATTGTAGCTTGGTGTAGTGATTACTTGACAAACATATCTTAGGTGGTTACTCTGGTTTCAGCGGTTTCATCAATTAGGTCTATCAATCTTGGTGTTCCACAGCGGTCCATATTGGGCTCCTTATTATTTTCATTATTTATTAACACACTTCTTTCTATTCTGAAGTCAAATAATTGTTTATTATATGCTGATGATTTCATAATTTTTTCACATGCTAAGACTGTATCTCAGATTACTTCATTGTTGGAACCCGAATTTCAAAATGTGTGTAGATGGTTTTCAGAGAATCATATGATTCTTAATGTAAAAAAAAATGTTGCTATTTGGAACACTTCACTCTCTGAAAAGGAGCCCTATTCTTATGATTTATGATGATAGGAGGGCAGCAATTGCATTTTTTAATGAATTTAAGTATTTGGGTGTCTTGTTGGATTCAGGTCTGAATTTTTCTTTACAGATCAAAGCAGTCAGTAAAAAGGTCGATCGAAAGTTGGGGTTACTTTTTAAGTTAGGAAATATTTTACTTTGATAGTCATAAATCAGTTGCTATTGGGACATTACTTCCTCATTTAGATTATGTAGTGAGTCTCTATTACAGGTTATCAGCCAAAGAAATCAATATACTCAAGGCCCCTGGAATTTCAAGTGTTCTGCAGTTGCTGAATTTGCTACACAGAATTTGCATCATGCCGCAGAATATATACAGTGCCGAAGAATTCATTGTTTTTGGTGAAATTTCATTTAAATATACTGTTTTTCCATAGTGTCAAGTTTTCTTTCCCACCTCATTTATCCTGCAGCCCCTCCTCTATGCTCAGCATATGATGTTATCAATGACATCACATTATATTTAGCCAATGACAGGACTGCATTCTGCCAGAGAAATGAATAAATCATGCCGCAGAAATCAGAAAATGCTGCCGCAGAAGTCAAGGAGCCCTGCCGCAGAAATCAGAAAATTCTGCTGCAGAACACCAGGGGCCCTGAATATACTGACTGTCATGTATAATAATGTCTGTTGTTTTGTTTTGAATTCTTCCTATCGTCTTCATCATTGTTATTTATATGTTAATCTAGGGTGGCTGTCTCCGTATTCCACAAGTATGTATTTTTTTGGTTGCCAAGTGTTCAAATCAACTTTTTTAGATACTTTTTATCCGCTTAAGGATCTGGTCAATATAAGATCCTCTGCTTGTGCTACTGTTCCTCATACTCTTCCACATTATTCCAAAGCTGGTTCTTGATATTTTTCAGTTGCTACTCCCCTATTCTGGAATTCATTACCTGCTGAGCTTCGCTCTTCTGCCTCATTGAAACAATTTAAATATAACCTTAAACTGTATTTATTGTCTTTGGAAGTTTGTAAATGTTTTGTCTAATTTTGTTTATGTATTAAGTATGTTTATGTTCATGGTAATATGTTTTGTTTATTGTAGGGTCGGGCCTGAAAATTGACTATTTCCGGTGTCCTTACCCGGTTAACAAAATTTAAATAAATAAATAAATAACTTTTGAACGGCTTCATATTTTTTCACCAAACCAGCAAAATACACACCTGTGGGCTAAGCCCTTTCTATCCTGAAAATGTCAGACCAAAATTCCAAACTGGGTGCAAGGCGATGACAAAAAAGAGCAAAAAAGTGAATGTTTATGTTTTTGTGCCACCTGCTTCTTAAAAGCTGCACATTTGATTAGAACAAAACTTGGTATAGCAAGAGATCTACCCTAGGAGACCAAGCATGCAAAATTGTGTGCAAATCTGTTGAACGGTTGCAAAGATATAAAAGTAAAAAATTTGAGGTTTAACATAGAAACCTCTGCTCAACCCTACTGCACCCTGTAACATAGACAGAGAGAGAGAGAGAGAGAGGGACTGTGGCAAGGATTTTTTTTTTAATTTTTCTGCCAGTTGTATGGCCCCTGGGGGTAACCGTGTAGGCTTAGTTTGTTGCCTTTGATCTGTTGGAATTTTCCCAGTATGCCTCTGGGAATAATGTCAATTAGACCTTCAACTAGAACTAAGAGTCCAGGATCCTAGTTATAATCTAGTCACAACATCTAACTGCAACTGCTTGAGAAAGTTAACCACTTTGAAAAAGTGTTTGCCCTCCTTCCCCAGCTGAAGTCAGATGTCTGTAAGTGGCAGCAGTTGTTACTATGGATATGTGCATACCTCTCAACTATCCCTGATTTTCAGGGCCATCCCTGATTTTGCCTCAGTCTTTTACTCTGTCCTCCTAAAATTTGTGTTTCTGTGGCTAAACGGTGGAGATTGTAAGCACAAAATAATGTCAAGTATTAAAGTTAACAGACTTGTTCTTCTTTAGAAAATGCATTTTGCACTAAGCCCCATATTCTACCAGCTTTCTGGGTGGATATATCTAATTTTGAACATGTGTCCCTGATTTTGGTCCTTTGTCACTGATTTTTTTAAGCCTTGTCCCTGATTTATGAAGCAAGAGGTTGAGGGGTATGGATATGTGGCAATTTTCTTTGTAAAGTGCTATCACTGGATGATAATAAATCCAATACACTTTTGAAGGTCTTAGGTCTAATTGACATCATTGCCAGAGGCATTCTGGCTAAAATTCCACCAGATCAAAGGTAGAAGGAGCCTGCATTTTATTTATATATTTATTTATTTAAAGGTTTTACCAGGAAGGCATGCTGAGCAGACTACTGCCCGATTCCAGATATATCCTGGTGGGGGGGGGGAAGAGAACATCCATATTAAGCAGTGTCCAGAGGACATTTCTACAACAATCTTACAAGGTGAAGTGCAGTACAGTAGGCAGTTGTACAAGTCATACAGCTGGCAGTTGTACAAGACATATGACAAATTACAATATAATATCAGTACGAGACTTAAGACAATAAAGTATGGCAACATTTACATTGTATATATATATATATATATGTTATGCATAGATTGCTTGCTTTCAGAGGCAGGAGCTAACATTGGGTGCATGTGCAGATGGAGGAGAAATGTGCTTTGAGAAGGGCATTGAGAAGTGACTAGTGGGGGCTTGCCGAATAATCAAGGGGAGAGAGAGAGAACTGAGTTTAGGTATGTGATATGTGAATGCTGACTGGCCTGCCGAGGTGGACCTGAGTGGAATGGACAGGAGACGTGAGTCATTTTTCCTGATTGCATAATACGGGAAGGTGGTGGCTGAGAGGACTGCAGTGAGATAAGGAGGGCGGGACTCTGCCCAATATTTGGTCATGATGTTGGCACAGTAGAAGTGGCACTAGTCCTGAAGTGAGGGGAGGTGAAGGGTCCGGTATAGGTCACAGTGATGAGTGATGGTAGGAGAGTCGAGGGCAAAATGGCAGAAGGAGTGGAAGAGGGGTTCCAATCAGGCTGGCTAGGGTGGACTTCGGGGTGACACTGTATACTATGTCATCATAGTCAAAAACAGGGAGAATCATATTCTGCACAATTGCACAATGAGCCAGCAGTGGGCTGCAGCCATGGTTACGATACAAAGCTCTCAATTTGGGGTGAAGCTTTTTGTGGATGGCATCAATATGGGCAGAGAAGTCTAGGTGCTGGCCAAGCCAGACCCCGAGATAGCTGCAGGAGGTGCAAGACTCAAGAGAAGTCCCATCCAGGGTGTGGAAGGAGGAGGTAGAGGGGAGCCTTTGAAAGTCTCTGCCTAGTGCCAAGGACAAGGAGACAGTTTTCTTGCATTGAGAAAGAGCTGATTTGAGTGAAACCAGTGCTGAACTTCATTGAAGTCCAGCTGAGAGTCTGGTCACTACATCAGAGGATGTGGGGCCAGATGTGTACAGTACTGTGTCATCCGCATACATGTGAGTGGTTGTGTGAGGGCAGATAGAGGGCAGGTCATTGAGGAAAATAGAGAACAGAAGAGGGCCAAGGACTGAGCCTTGGGGTACACCAGAGGTAACAGGGAGGGAAGCAGATGTGGAGTCATCAGTTCTGGTGGATTGAGATCTGCTTACCAGGTAGGAGTGAAGCCAGCTGGTGGCCTTGCTTGAGAGCCCTGTGTGAGAGAGTCTGGATAAAAGAAGGGAGTGGGAGACAGTGTTGAAGGCTTTAGCCAGGTCGACAAAAGTGGCTGAGGTGATATGATCTCTGTCCTTACCAGTGGGCATGGAACCAGTGAGCATTAGGAGGGAGGTGGTGGTGAAGTGGGACTTCCTAAAGCCAGACTGGTAGGGTGTGAAAAAAGAAGAGGAATCAAGATAGGAGGAGAGTTGGAAGAGGACTAGGTGTTCCTGCACTTTGGCTAGGATAGGAAGGAGGGAAATCAGGCTGTAATTCCCAGGAACAGAGGGGTCACCACCTTTAGGGAGGGGAATGACTGTGGTGTGCTTCCACTTGGTTGGGATAGCAGCTAGAGAGAACGAGAGGTTATAGAGTGAAGCCAGGGAGACAGCCATGGCAGGAGCCAACAAGTATAGTAATTTGGAGTCCAGGCTGGTGGGAAATTTGCCCTTGGAGGGATTTATGGTGAACTGGGCTTTTTAAACTTTATCCGGGGTAGCTGGGTGGAAGGCAAAAAAGGGGCCAACTGTACGAGCTTGGTTGGGGGGGAAGGGGTTTGTGGGCCGGGAGTGAAAGTAGCCAGATGGGACGAAGTGCATTTCATAAAGAAGGAATTGAATTGAGAGGCCACTTTGAGAGGGTCTGTGATCGTGGAACCACCTATGTTTAGGGCAGAGGTGGGGGTTGGCTGTGAGGGAGGAGAAAATGGTGATTTCACCACCTTCCAAAATTTAGATGGCTGGCTTATGTTGGTGAGGAAGGTGTCTCTAAAGTAGTTGGCTTTTGCCCTACAGATTTGTCTTGCAGGTGTTTCGTAAGGGCCCGATACTTTTGTTTGTGCATGGCTGATCTGTATACCTTAAAATCCTTCCTTCCTGGCTCTGAGGAGGCCATGATGTCTGCAGAGATCCAAGGCAGGTAAGCATTCCTCACCCGAGCTTATCTATGAGGGGCATGAATGTTCCAGACTGTGATGAACCTGGACTTGAAGTACTCTTAAGGCAGAATCAATAGAGGTGGCCCTGGGGATATACGACCAATCCGTGTTTGCTAGGTCGCTTAGGGGAGATGCAAGGTCCAAGGATTTAAAAGATCTTGACAGAATGGTTCAGGGAGGGGGCTGGGTTTGGGCCTGTGTATTTTTCTAACCAAGTAAATCATATGGTGGTCACTTAGGGAGTCTGGTAGCTGTCCTGAGGCGAGTATTCAATATGGGTGGGAGGTAAGGGCGCAGTCAAGGAGAGAGTGGTTCGGAGAATAGGGGTTGTAACATGTGGGCTCCATGATATGTTGAGATAGGTTTAGTGCTGCCACCTGGTTGTGCAGCTTGGAGCTACTACCTGACAGCCAGTTCTGGCTGAAGTCACCAAGTATATGTAACTCACCCACAGAAGCCAGTGACGTAAGACTGCTCAGGTGATCTGAGACAGAGGGTGTAGTGGCATCAAGAGAGCAATAGGCATGGCTATCTGCAACTCAAATCTATTCTTTTCAATTTTATGCACGTCTCACCAGGTATTTTATGCTTTTCTCTTTAAAATTATAATACAGTTATGCTATCTTTAACCGTATTTTCACTATTATGTTCTGTCCCCTTTGTATGATGGTTATTCCTGACAATGTAATGTTCACCAATATGTGTTATTGTATCAATTTTGTGCACTCAATTCCAAACTATGTAATGTTTACAATATGTATTATTGTTCCAAATTTTGTCACTAGACACGCCACGTGAAAACGAACAATTTTGCTCACATGCCTTTCCAGTATAAACAATAAAATGAAATGAAATAAAACTGGCAGGAAAAAAAAAAAACTTGCCACAGAAACATGAAACATGAATGCCAGGGACCATCAGAGAAACAAAATCCAGAGCATAATGTGTTTTATAATTTTCATGTCGTCTTTAAATAAACACCTACATTAAGGTGATAGTGAAAACTTAAACATTTTGTAATTTCCTAAACAATGTACCACTGCAGTGACTTCTGATAGCATCCTATTAGTTAATCCCATTTACAAGAATATGAACTAGTTCTGATTTTCAATTCTCTCTCTCTCTCTCTATATATATATATATTTATATATATATATATATATATATATATATATACACATTTGTAAATTGCAAAAAACTTAGTTAATGCACTAGTTAGGATCAAAGCAACAAAAGTATGGAAATGTGGCATTAGGGTTTCCAACTCTAACACCCAACCCCTCCAGGCAGCACAGCAGGTGTGGGGTGTGCCTTGGGGTTCTCAAGCCTAATGCTAATTAAGAAGGGGAAACAATGGGCCGTGGGAGGGATACTTGGCAGAGGATGTGAGGGATTGTTTTTAAGTTGGGGGGAGGACCACAGTAAGCTGTTGATGCTGATCAGCTCTGCTTGCAAGGTGGCTTATGCAAATCAAAGAAAAGAGCCGGCATATCATTCAAGTTCTTTTTTTTTTAACTACATGAGGTTCTGCCCAGGAAGTCCAGAAGATTATCACGATCAGACTGGCTGATGATTGTTCTGACACTGTCGAGCCCCTTGCAGTCTGCCCTGCAATGGACTGACAATGACACACCTCTGAAAACCCACTATCATACCAATATGTTCACTTTTTCGGAAGCGCAAGGGCGAACATAAATAGCAAGACATCTGTTTATTGTATGTGGCCTTTATAAATACAATTATATAAGGACATTCTTTGCTAGGCTTAGTGAATTTGAATCAGTTGTGTTGATGATACTGTGATGTCTGAGATTATTAGAATTAGTCCCATTCCAGACACCTACTAATAAATTAACTAAGAAAGTAAGGATATACAAATGTGCAGACAGACGGTTTATGAAAAGAAAAAATATTGGCTAAAATGAACTAAAAAACTGATATAGAGCTGAACAATTAAGGGAGCAAAGTTGTGGATATGCAACATTCCTCCTGAAAAGTAATTGAGTGTATACAAAAATATCTGGTCCATACCAGATAGAAATGTTTCTCAATAAAATGGATCTTTATGTAAAATAAATAATAATAATAATAAAGTAATGTAAAAAGAGTCAGTATAGCGCAGTGGTTTAAGGCTCTGAGGTGCAAATCTGGTGACATCCAGCAGACCAGACCTGGGTTTGAATCCCACAGCTTCCACTTGCATACTGTGTGACCCTGAGTAAGTCACTTAACTTCCCTGTGCTCCCAGGTCGCTCCTGTAAAAAAGCTTTAAGCTTAGTGTGCTACTCCTGGTTAAACAACTGAAAAAAAAAATCACTTGGAGTATTTATTATATTTTTTGCACAAATGAAATCACTTTAAATGTAACTACTCTTACTGTGTGTCAGCTTCAAGGAATCTCTTAATGAGAAAATTAGAGACATAAAAGTTTATGTCCACCACAGATTGACCATGAAGTTGCTGAAATATTGGAATGTCTCTTTAAGTGGGAGAAATAAAAGACTGATGATAGGCGCCTGACTCCACCCCCGAAGAAGAGGCAGAGTGCCTCAATATGTCCAATAACCATGATAATGCTTTAACCTTTTTCACTCCTGCAACTGTTCAAAGGTATACTTATGCTACCTGGAAGCTTACAATCCCAACATGCAGTACCCGGTTAGCTTTGTCCGATACGGAGATAACCCTATGCTACTACACCACGTTATTGCTCCTATTGTCTTTATAAGGACATTGCAGAGGGACTGGTAGGAAAAGTATGCCCTTTGCAGATGATACAAAGATCTGCAACAGGGTTGATACACAAGAGGAGTGGAAAGGATGAGAAGGAACTTGGCAAGGTTGGAGGAATGGTCAGAAGTATGGCAGCTTGGATTCAATGCAAAGAAGTGCAAAATAATGCACCTGGGAAACAAAAACCCAGGGGAAGATTACACAATGGTGGGGAGGTAGTAACAACAACAAAAATGGAAAGGGACCTGGGGGTAATCATATCAGGTGACCCTAAGGTTAGCAAGCAATGTGAGAAGGCAGTAGGGAGGGCTGGGGGATACTGGAATGTATAGGGAGAGGCATAACCAGCAGAAAACAGGAAGTTGTTATCCATCTGTACAGACAGTCGGTGAGACCCCATCTGGAGCACTGTGTCCAGTTCTGGAGACCCCATCTCTGCAAGGACATAGACAGGATGGAGGCAGTCCAGAGGAGGGCAACAAAAATGGTACAGGGTCTGCAAGACAAGCCATATGAGGAGAGACTAAAGGAGCTTAATATGTATACCCTTGAGGAAAGGAGGGAGAGGGGGGGCATGATAGAAACTTTAAGTACCTCAGTGGAATCAACAAAGTCCAAGAGGGTAGCATCTTCAGAAAAAGAGATGTGCAAGAACAAGGGGACATAATTTGAAGATAGAGGGGTGGCTTAGGGGCAATGTGAAGAAGTATTTTTCACAGAGAGTGGTGGATGCATGGAACAGCCTTCCTGAGGAGGTTGTGGGGTCTAAAACTGGGAGAATTCAAGAATGTATGGGAAAGACATAAGGCAATTCTTGTAGGGGGTTGGAAGAAATAGGCTGTTGGTTAACTAGGATCTGCAGCTTATCCTGTAGGTAGGGAAATGGGCAGACTAGGTGGGCCAAGCAGTCCTTATCTGCCATCAAGGTCTATGTTTCTATGTTTCCCGACGGGGTAATGTAGCGGATGTGATGGAATGCTACCTTACCCCATGTGATCCACAGGAAAGGACAGCTGGATAGGGTTGCTGGCCGAGCTGCCCTGGTGGTGTGGAGGGGATTACCACTGGTAGCTCGGCCGGCAAACTGAGCGTGACCTGGGTTCTGGTCTAGGTCACGTCATTTTACACACTGCACCCCTGTAATTGTTAGCATTTTACTCTGGGGTCCGCTCCCCCTTAGAGTTGAATATTTTAGTTGGGGTGGGGGTGGGGGTGAAGCCCCCGGCATTGTACACTTTATTTGACAGAAATGCCCAAAATTCATATGTCGGGCATATCAGTGATTCGGGGCTGTGTATTTCGAGCAGTTTTGCTCGGTATGCTGAGCGTCGGCATACTGAGTTTAGGGATGTCATAGTATATCTGTTTAAAGTTGTGACTACTAAAATAATAAAAATGTTTTGCATAGGACAACAGCTGTGTGGATGAACTTGGTGTGCTTGTTTCTAAATTTAACTTTTTGCTACTAGCACCAATGTGACACAACAAATGCAGCACCCAAGACACCAGTCTTACCTACTCCAACTCCTTCAGCCAGTTTTCTCCCCAGTGGTTTCTTGATTGCCTGGCACTCAGGTGAATCAATGAGTCCTACTAGGACTCACAAGCCCTCCTGGCTCTGGTTCTGGCTCAGGCAGCCTGATTGGTTGCTTTCTAACCCCTCACCCTGTTGCCATGGTACAAAGGGTCAGAGGTGGCAAAGATGGTGGTGGCCCAGTCTTTGGCACCCAGTTCACAAAATGCTCATTTGTAAATTCCTTACTTTGGAAACACACTTTGTTCTCGCGAATGTGCAGTGCCTTTTGGTTGAGTCATTGAATACATATTGGGATGTCCCTGTTTCCTTGAGCATTGCCTGTGCTCATCCATTGGTGACAGTGAAAAGCAGTCCTCTTGGCGTAGCAATATGGGGAGTATGAGATGGGAGCTAGAGTAATAGACACATAGAAACCACAGGCAGAAAAAGGCCAGAGGTCGATCCAGTCCATCTAACTAGGTATTCCTACCTCAAGCCCTGACCTAATGTTCTCACAGAATTTCTACCCCACCCTTCCTCTGGAATCCAACACTTCCTTAATTCCCATTAGTGAACCTGTCAGCCCTCTTACCCTGTACCAGCTGTGCTTGAACCCATTTATAGTTCCTGCCTCCCACCACCTTTGCTGGTAAACTGTTCTACAGCTCAACCATGCTCTCTGTGAAGTTAAATTTCTTCACATCCCTCCTGAACCTTCCCCTAACAGCTTCCATTCATGGTCACTCATTACTGCCTTCCTTATTTCTGTTAAACAGGTATTTTATGTTCACTATATTTATTCTTCTTAGAATGTGTGGTCTGTATCATGCCACTCATCTTTCTTCTGGCCTCCAGCAAGTCCAATGCTCAGGGCCTGTAGCCATTCCTCATAGGATCTGCCCTGTTGGCCCTCAATCAACTTGGTGACCTTTCACTACACTGACCCCAGTCTATCCCTTTCCCTGCTTGGGTATGGAGTCCAGAACTGGGCACTGTATTCTAGATGGGGCCTCACCAGTGACTCATACAGGGATAATTTCACCTCCTTTTTCCTGCTGTTGAAACTCCTCCAAATGGACCTAAACATTCCTGTTGCCTTACTGTAGGCCCAATTACATTGACTGGTTTGTTTGAGGGAGTTGGTTATACTCACTCCCAGATCCCTTTCATCTGTAGTGGACAACCTAACTTCTCCTATCCAATATGCAGTCCGAGGGTTCCTCTTCCCTGTGTGCATTACCTTGCACTTCTTCACACTGAATCTCAACTACCATAATTGTGACAATTTTGCAGTCTTTGCAGGTCCTTCTGCAACTTTATCATCCTTTCTTCGCTGTCTACCCTGTTGCAAAGCATGTCATCTGCAGAAAGACACATCTTACCCTGTATACCTTCTATGTCATTAATAAACATATTGAAGAGGACAGGTCCCAGGACTGATGCCTGTGACACCCTACTCCTGATCCCTCTGTTCTCTCATTTGACCCCCTTAGCCACCACCTCTGTTACCCCAAGTCAATTCCTCCACCCACTTGACTAACTCCCCCAAAGTCCTCTAATGTCTTCACCAGCCTCCTGTGCAGTACTAAGTTGAAAGTTTGCAGAAATCAGAATAGATGAACTCTACCACCTGCCATTTATTCATCATCCTCATAACCCAAGGATACCACTATGTTGGTTGGACATGACCTCCTGACATAAACCCAAGTTGGTTACTATCCTGTAGCCCATTTTCATCCAGGTACAGTAGGTCACCAAGCTTTCCTTTACTAGGGTCTCCATAGGTTTCTTTCTAAAAACAGGCAGTTGCCCACAAGAAAACTTTACATACACTGAATACTATAACCATGCAAAGTTTATTTAGTGCATGTCATGCTGTGCCAACACACAAGATGCCACCAGCTGGGCAACACCACTAATGTTTACACCTTTTGGGTGCTTTGTCAAGGTGTCGCCCTCTTATAGTAGTCTGCTTAAATACAACTGTGAATTAAACGGACAATAAAAATTTTCCTGAAACATTAAACTCCACATGTTTAAAACCACTGAAGGACTTATTTCATTATTCTTTATGGACTCAGAATGCTACAGATTTCAGCATTTTGTCTAACTTCTATACATATGTATATAAGCTTTTATACATACATCTGTGTGTTGGATGTGTCAGAATGCTATATTATAGGTTACTAATTTTTATGTTTCATAGGAAGTCATTATTCTCTTTTGAAACACTTCCACATACTGCTATAGACTTTCAACATTTTCTAACATTTCATGTGTAATAGAAGGTTTTGTAAACATGGCTGTGTGGGGGATGTTTATGCTGTAATATAAGTTGCTAATTTTTATGTTTTATAGCAAGTTAGCTCCATGATGTCGAACAGTTCATGTGTTTCTTAAATTCCTAACATAACCAGGGCCCAGTGGCATGAACGGTTGAGGTGCTGGATGCCTTACCTCCTCCCACGCCGGTGACCCTAGTTTGGGAGTCTGAGTCATTGGGTGTTGGCTGGGGGGGAGGGTGAGGAGCTGGATTGAGCTACCACAAGGCAGCTCTCCTCTTGAGGAGGGACTTAGGTTTCACTGGCTTTGGCTGCCACCTGGTGAAGACTAGGTGGCAGTGCTAAGCCACAAGGGAGACCAGGCATTAGGCCAGGTGGGAGGAAGGGGCGTCACTGGAGCCATGGAGTGCATATGGCTGGCTTTGGCTGCCATCTGGTGAAGACTAGTGGCAGTGCCAAGCCACAAGGAGACCAGGCATTAGGCCAGGTGGGAGGAAGGGGCCGTCACTGGAGCCATGGAGTGCATATGGCTGGTTCTTTGGCTGCCACCTGGTGAAGACTAGGTGGCAGTGCCAAGCCACAAGGACTCAGGCATTAGGCCAGGTGGGAGGAAGGGCGTCACTGGAGCCATGGAGTGCATATGCATCTCCATGCCCATGCCTGATCACTTTCTGGGGTCCTGGGACAAACAGGGGAGAAAATGGGGCACCGAGGCAGGTTAAATGAAGCCCTGAAGCTACAGAGCAGATGGAGATTCTCTGAGAGAGGACCGCAGTTGTACCTGCTCAGGGCCCTGATGGGAAGAAAAGCGTATATAAAAATAAATTCCTAACATAGCCATAATTCATACTATGCACTTCTGTACAAAAAGAACCTGTCACCTGTTTACACTTTTATCAATTTCAAATGATATTTAGGCATTTAATGCTGTTGCTGAAATATCATCTACTACACAAGGATATTGTCAGGAATAATCAAACTGCAACAGACTTTCAGCATATTAGAATTTCTGTGCCATATACAATATAAGTTTTTATACACGTCTGTGTGTTGCATGTTTAAGTGTGCTGTAACATGAGTTACTAATTTTCATGTTTCATAGCAAGTTAGCTCCAGGATGTCCAACTGTTAATTTCTTTTTTAATTTCCAACATAGCCATACAGTAATTCATGCCACGCCCTTCTGTATGAAAATAATCCTATCACCTATTCATATTTACATCAATTAAAAAATATTTAGGCATTTAATGCTGTTGCAAAATAACATCTACTACATGAGACTATTGTCAGGAGTGATTTCTAAGATATCAAACAACATTCATAACACCAGTGATACATTATATACACAGAAAAAAGCATACAAGGGGCTGGAGCTGGCTATAAAGTTACTAACATCTAACATGAACACCTAACCTATAACTATAAATATGAAACTGTGAGCTGGTGCCATTAGCTTGATGTATGCTGACAATGCAGTTTGTCCGTTTGCTTCTGAATAACTCCCAAATGTTTTCCTACACATATTTTTAATTTTCTTTTTATTTCCACCTATAAACAACGTGTTGCAACTGAGTTTGAAAAAGATGCATTTAAGACCTTATGGGTAGAAGTGAAAATGGCTCAATTACCCCAATTATGTAGGTCCTTGTTTATTTGTGGATATTATCACCCTACTTCAAGTAACAATTATGCTATGTGTGAATATTTTAATTGGAGCCTGGATAGAATTTTTGAAAAACATTGTCTGTGATATTTTATTTTTATCATTTAAGATTTCATTAAAGTTTTTCAGGTACCTTAAGCCATGAAAACGGCCCTCATACACCAAGCCTACAATACAGTCAAGCAAGCTAATACATAGGTAATTATTCTCAAAATACAATGTGTTACCTACAGACTCTATACTTAAAAAAGTATATCCTAATGCAGGTGTCAATGTATACTCATTCTAAACTACAAAATACAAATGTCATACAACAGGAAGATTAACTATCATAGTCTTTTACATTAACTGGAGGTTACTAAGATCTGATCCAGGAGACCAGATCAGAACATCCTGCTATCAACCAATTCAGGTGTATGTGAAATGGCAACTAATTAATAGAGGTTTGTACAGACCAAAGGAATTCTATCATTTAAATCTATAGACAGTAAAGAAAAACCAAGAAGATCAAGAAAAATAGAACCGTATGAGCAGAGAGGGTGACAATACCAGACAGCAGCAGCCAGCTATTGTAGTGTTAGCAAACTATGTTGCAATTTGAGGTACAGGGGGGTTCTGCGGTGGCGGGGGTGCAACCGAACAGATATGGGAGTGTAAATAAGCCCCTCATTTCTTGCAGTTTCTGTCAAACCTTCCCTTGGCCACCGACGAGAGCCTCTCGAAAGTAGCCAATCTAGCCATAGCAGAATGCCATTGCGAAATCACTGGGGGCGCAGATTGTCTCCAGCGTATCAAAATGGTCCTCTTTGCCTCCATGATAGCCACTAGGACCCAAGCTGTGCTGGGAGGAGGGAGTGGATTTAATGCTGAAGTATCCCCCAGTAAGAGGGAATAATGTTGCAGCCGGATTGGTTTACCTATTATCCTGGAGCATTCCCCTAGGACTTGCATCCAGAAATTTTGCAGGGCCGGGCAGGTCCAGATAATGTGAAGTAGGTGAGCAGGGGAAGAGTGGCATCTCCAACACTGATCATGTGGTATAATCCTAAGGCTATGTAGAACTGCAGGAGTTCTATACCACCTTAGGAGAATTTTTAATTGTATTAATTGGCTCTTGGAGTCTTCATAGGCTGTGTGAGCAGCTCTGATGCACATCAACCATTGCTACTGGGATAAGGGGTGAAGCAGATCCCTTTCCTAGGTGGCTCTACTGGTGAGAGTAGCATCTGGCTGCGCATCTCTAAGGATTTTGTAGAGAACACCCACCTGTCCTTGGTCCTTTCTGGGTAGGTGAAGGACGCTCAAGCAGTCCCAGGTGTTTTGTGATGATGGGGCTTTAAGAAGGGAGGAGAGAGCACTTCTCAGCTGCAGAAATTTCCAGAAGTCTGAGGATCCCAACCCATATCTATCCCGAATCTGTTCAAAGGACATTAGTGTGCGAGAGTTGGGGAGTAGGAGATCACCTATAACTCGAATGCCCTTTGAGGCCCAATGGGGTTGTCTGTGATATTTTAATGGTGGATGCAAACAAACTGCCTTTAAGACAGATTATGCAAGGAAAACATTTTAAACAAATTGTTATTGGAGGGACAAAAGGGGAAAATACATTAGACATAGTGGGGGACATTTTCAAAGGAGATGCACCAGCACATCTCAAGAAATGCACCACATGACGATATTCAAATGATAGAGATGCATCACACATCTCCGGCTGTGCCCAAGTGCAGCGATAATGTTTGCAGCACATCTCCAGGGGACGTGCCCATGAATATGTGGCACATCCCCATATTCAGCAGAGATGTGCAGCGCAGCTGCCCACATATCTCAGAGATGTGCCGCACTCAGTTAAGCATGGAAGAAACATGCCTAATTCATAGCCACCCACAGGTGGGCTGTTGTACTGCACACAGTAGCACAACAGTCGCCAGTCCCTGCAGCCCGATGGCAAGCCCCCCCATCCCTGAATCTCGATCATGGTAGAAACAATAAAAGTTAGGTGCCCCAGTCCCTGGTAGTCTAGTGGAATCTCCCAAATCCCTGAACCCCATTCATCTCTATAGCCTCAACCCTGTTCTTCCATAGTGTAGGATCCCCCACCCCATCCCGATCCTCGATTGAAATACAAACAATAATCACAACTGCCCTTTCAAAAGTGTAGTGGTCGCCCCACCCCTGATCCCTGATCCCTGATCAAATACAAAACAATAATCACAAATGCCCTTTCCATAGTGTAGTGACCCCACCCTACCACCCACTCAGGCACATACATCCCACCCCGCCTCTAAGTGCGATACGAAACTATGCCTTAGAAGCTGCTCCCTAATTTCCTGAAAGTGTCCAAGGCCTGCACGTGCTTTGGGAGAGTGGCCATAGGTTTCACATTGCCGACAGTCTGGAATAAGCTTCAGAAATCTTTGAAATTAAGGATCTTTGTCAGTCTTGCTGTGTTCAGGACCTTATGCCAAAACTGTCATAGCAGAGATGTTGCTTACCACTGCCTATAGATTGCTTGCCTGCTTATTTCAACCTTTCCTTCGTTCTGCCCACACCGAACATTACCACTTAGGAATCCTATATCCCAAATCCTCCATTTTCTCCGCCCATCCTTGCAAGTAGCCAGCTTGTAAATCCACCTCTCCCTGAAGTGTACTGTATATTCCCTGCACCATCACCATCCATGCCCGCCTTACCTCCTCTACCCCCTGTTACCTGCGCATTGAGTTAGGTTTTTGTTTATCTAATACTGCATATTCTTCTTTTATGTCACTCCCCTTCCACCATCCTCCTTTTTCCTTGAATAGGATATGTACCTACTTAGAAATAGTGTACCTTGTACTTGAATACTACACCATTACTTTTTATTGTCACCTTGTTTGATTTTATTATGTATATACATGTTGTTTACTTGCCTGTACATAAATGCAATGTTTCTGACCTTGTGTGATTCAGGTCCAGCTTGTAAATGAGCTTGCTCAATGGTCTCTGCATGGATAAATAAATAAAGATTTGATTGATTGATTGATTG
Source organism: Neoceratodus forsteri (assembly GCA_016271365.2). Lineage (NCBI taxonomy): Eukaryota > Metazoa > Chordata > Ceratodontiformes > Ceratodontidae > Neoceratodus > Neoceratodus forsteri. The sequence continues at coordinate 510,302,723 of CM028134.1, read as the reverse complement.
AAAGTGCATGCTTGCCTTGGTAACATTGTCTTTACAGGGATTCCAGGGCATTTGCTGAAACCATTCCTTGGTGGTAAGTGCAAGGGGTGTGTGCATATCATTAATGCTCACTGTTAACAGTGTGGTAATGAACTCAAGGACTATCTCCTATTACAAGGTATTTGGCACTAGGTGGGTTTGTAGGTGGTTGTTGCTTCCCAGAGGGCTATACCAGGTTAGTTAGATACCCCTACTATTATTACTCTGGGTGGAGGCACCAAAATATTGAATCCAGCCCCTCAACCTGGGGTTAAGTACAGGTAGGGGTTGTAACCTTAGAGATAGTGCCACCTAGGGGTTACATTTTGAGGGACCACTGGTATTAGTAACCCCTAGTGGCTAATATACGAAATTGCAGTTAATTGTAAATTTAGTGCCAATTATGAAATGGAGAAACTTGCTACAGCTAAACTTGAAATTTTCCACAAAATGGCCTTGCACTATCTGTTGGGGTGGAGTGACATGAAGAGGTAAATCTTCACCATGCTTTAATGTTATTGGATATCCCATTAGGGACCACAATGTTGTTATAAAGGGGCAGTGAGCAAGGTTAAGTGTCTGGGCAAAATTTCAATATGGGGGTGAAATGCTGACCTATTTGCCCAGATGATAATGGCTCTTATTGAATGTAGTGCTCCTACTGACCCAGAGACTGTACCTCCCATTATTATACCTGAGGGATCCCAGGTGGGGTGGAGGTCATCACTATGCATAGTTGAGAATCTTCCCGGTGGGGTCACCCAAAGTGGAAGGATTCAGGGAGAGATCAGAAATAACTTTTAGTAGCTGAGGGACAGACACTTGAGGACTTGAAGAGGGTCACAGAGAACCCTTGGGGGCTACAGGTCGAATTCTTCCTGCCTCTATGTCCTTGCTTGTGCTGTCCTCCATTGCTGTGTCCCCCATAGTTGTACCCTCTGTGAATCTGGACTCTTACCACTGGCTCTGACTGTTTTTGGGCACTGTTCCTACCCCTATGGAGGAAGATGACTTAGAGACTTGGATAGACTATGCATTCCCTCTGGTCCAAGAGTGGCAATGCTTGGAAGGTGAGAAGTGCAAGAAACTCATGGAGAGTTTAAGGGGCCCTACACTTGAAGCTATCAGGTTCCCCTGGTCCACCAACCTGGAGGCCTCTACTGAAGAGTACCTGTCTGCCTTAGAAGGATGTTTGGTAGTACTGAGTCAGGGGAGGACTTCATGTGGAAGTTCAAATCCACCAAACAATGGAAGGATGAATGTTTACTGACCTATGTGACTTGAGTAGAGAGGGCCCATCAGAGAGCACACCATAAGGGTGGTAAACCTGCTAGTGAATTGAACCAAGTGAGGTTAGAACACAAACTCAAATCTGCTCGCTACTCTAGTGTGCTTATGCTAAAGTTAAAATTTCAGGATCACAAGGACAATCCCCCTGCATACTGCTGGTTGGTGAAAGAAATTCGGGAAGTCAAGACTGAAGATGATTGTTGGGACCCATATGCTGGTCTTGCCTGAACTATCCTTGAGAAATCCAGTGAGAGGGAGAATACCCTTGAGTCTCAGCAAATCAGTGAGCTGTTAAAAGAACTGAAAGAGCTGTGAGCCAGCAATCAGAACACTGCAGAAAATGTGAAAACCCACGCCACCTGCACTTCCAATGCAGAGGTTGTTTGTGAGATTCAGCCTGCCATGAAGGGGGCTAGCACCCATGCTATCGAACCCAGATCTGGCAGTGATATAGCTGAAGAGATGAGGGAGCTGCCAGCTATAGTATAGTGTATAGTATAGTAGAGTTTAGTGTGAGACTTCAGTCACATATCCCGACAGCCTGTACCATGGAAAAACTATGGTGGAGTGTAGTCTGAGTCTTGGCACAAGAAAGAGTACCGGTCCCCACCTACTCACAACTATAAACCCAGAGAAGATTCTGCTCATTCTCCTGAACCCAAAATTCAAGTGTTTAGTTATGAGTTTGGGGAAGATGGATGCACTAAAAAATCTTGCCATGCTCCTGAGGACCTGCGCCTAGTAACTGCCAAACTGCTCAATCAGGTTCGACAAAGCAACATAAAGCTGTAGTAGAGGCTATCATGCAAGTCTTTTTCCTCTAAGGCCACTGTGAAAAAACCTGCTAAGATTGCTTCCCCAGACTGATCAGAGGTGGTGGGCCCCTCCATGGAGACCACGGGGCACATTAATGGTATCCCGACCTGAGTGTATTAGACAGCGGATCTCAGGTCACTATAATATTTAAAGTCTGGTATGACCAACACATGTCTGACCACCTGCTACAACCCTTCAAAGGACTGCATGTATGGGGTTTAAGTTATAAATCCTACCCTTACCTTAGATATTTACGCATATGGCTATCATTTTCTTCTATCGTTGCTGGCATGGATGAGCCCGTGGAGACTTTGGCCTTGGTCTGCCTGCCAACCAGCTTATATGATGGAATCCCTTTACTAATTGGCACTAATGCTCATATGTTTGGCTGATTAGCTCAGCTGTGTCATGAGAGACAAACCCGAAAGACTGGGTGAGCTCTACACATCCATGCCATGGTGTGAAGAGCCTATGATATGCAGATGCAGATGCAGGCTAAGGAGGCTGACAAAGATGAACCCGTGGGAGTTGTGTGGAAAAAAGACTCAGCGCCTTTTGTTTTGCCATCTAATATGCAGTGTAGTGTCAGCAGCGAAGTGTGGATGAAAAAGGATGTAACCAATAAGCTCCTTATGCTGGATGCTCTAGAGGAAGGAAAGCTGCTGGATGGGTGCCTAGTTAAACGTAGTATACTGCCTGCCCATGCTGACGCATATGTCCGGAGGGTGGTGGTCCAAATCCAAAATGTGTCTGACTGAGATATTAAAATCAACTGAGGTTGTACCCTGGCTATGGTATATTGCACAGATACTGCAGTGTTACCAAGCAAACACCATACCAAGGGGTATGGTGAAGTAACTCCCAACACGTTCGATTTTGGAGAGTCCCCCATTCCTGAAGAGTGGAAGGATAAATGTTAGTTCTAAGATGGCACAGCAGAGTAAAGTGTTTTTGTTAAAATAATGGGATGTTGGATGCATCACTGGTGCTGAACACCATATCATGCTTCACGATGAGAGGCCATTTTGAGAGAGGTCACGCAGATTGGCACCTGCCAACACTGGTGATGTCTGACGCCACCTCCAGGAGATGTTAGCAGCTAGAATCATCCAGGAATCCCACAGCACTTATGCATCCCCATTGTGGTGGTTCAAAAGAAAAATGGTTCAGTGAGGAAGTGTGTGGATTACAGGACCCTTGACTGAAGAACCATACTGGGTCAGTATACGATGCCTCACATCCAGAATGCCCTTGACTGTCTTAATGGAAGTCAGGGGTTTCCCGTCTTATATCTTAGAAACGGGTACTACCAGATCCCAATAGCACCAGAGGATAGAGAGGAAACTGCACTTATCTGTCCCCTGGGCTTGTACAAATTCTTGTACGTGCCCCAGGGCATATCTGGAGTGCCAGCCACCTTCTAAAAATTAATGAAATGAGCTGTAGGAGACATGAACCTCTTGGAATGCCTAGCTTATTTGGACAATGTCATCATGTTTGGCAAAACACTCGAAAAGCATGAGGCTCGTTTGTTCAAGGTCCTGGACTGGTTAGAAGAATTCGGATTAAAATTGTCCATTGACAAGTGCCAGTTTTTCCAGAAATCTGTAAAATAGGTGGGTCACATTGTATCTGATGAAGGCATCCAAACTGACCTGAGCAAAATAAAAGCTTTAACCACCTGACCACAGCTGAACACCCTTAAAGAACTGCAAAGATTCCTAGATTTCTTTGGATACTATCAGTGCTTTGTAAAAGAGAACATCAAACTAATTCACCCACTGCTAAATCTGGCCCAAGGGTCTCCACCTACCAATCAGAAACTCAAAGGAGTACTGTAAAGAAGGTAGTGAAGTCTACTTCAAGGTCAATTAACCTTTTGGACCAGATGAAGCCTGAATTGTGATACAGCATTTTACGACTTCATCCACCAGCTTACACATGCCCCAGTACTTGCATATGCAGATCCAGCTAAACTGTATATACTACACACAGATGCCAGCTTAAGTGGACTTGGAGCCATGCTTTATGAAGAGTATGACCAAGGATTTCACCCCAGTGGAGTTTGCCAGTAGAAAGCTTGACATAGTCTGAGAAAAACTATCCTGTGCATAAACTTGAATTTCTCACTTTGAAATGGGCAATAGTAGACCAGTTTCATGAATACCTCTATGGCGCTAAAATTCTAGTAAAAACAGACAATAATCCCCTCATGTACCGTATGTCCAAACCTCAGCCAAGTTGGATGCCACCGGGCACATATGGTTATCTGCTCTTTCAACATATGATTATTCGGTGGAGTTCCAACCTGACCTCAATCATATTGATGCCGATGCCCTGTCCAGAAGGCCTGTATCAAATTCTGAGTAGGTGAATATGTCAGAACAATCCATGAAGGATTTATGCCACAAGTTTGACAAAAATGAACACCTGTCTTCTGAAACCATAGATTGCTTAGTTGATTGTCTGGGGCCTCCAGAAACCTGCGTGTCTGTAGCCTACTGTAACTTTGCAGCCTTGAATCTGAGCACTCTGCCCCAATTCATCCCAGAAGACATACAAAGGGAGCAGTATCACGACCCCATGATCAAACTTGTACTGAATGCTATAAACACTGGAAAGAATGTTTCAACGTTATGGTCGAAAGATCAGAGAACTGCTTTGCTATTCAGAGAGAGGCATAAGCTCAAACTACAAAACAAACTGTTGTACAGAGAGCTTACCAATGGACAAGGCAAAGTCATTAAACAGCAATTAGTGTTGCCTTCTACTGTATGTTTAAACGTGTGGTCCTAAGAGCACTCCATGACCAAATGGGACATTTGGACAGTGAAAGAACAACCAGTGTAACCAGAGTCCTGTTCTACTGGCCTAGAATGGGTGTAGACATTGATCAGTATATCAAAACCTGTAGTCAGTGCCTCTAAAGCAAAGTCCAACCACAGAGACCAGCGCTCCTGGTTAACATCACCACTAGTGCACCCATGGAACTTGCATTTATTGACTTTTTAAGCTTGGAGCCCTATGCAAAAAACATTGGCAATGTGCTTGTCATGACAGATCACTTCATTCATTATGCACAAGCATACCCAACAAAGGACCAGAAAGTGGCCACCATAGCCAAAGTGCTTGTTGAAAAAATGTTTGTCCATTATGGTGCCCCACAGCAGATCCATTCCAACCAGGGAAGAGACTTTGAAAGCCATTTGATCAAAAAATGCTCTTTCTCTGGAGTGGAAGAAAGTCAAGAACCACTCCATATCATCCACAAGGGGATCCACAGCCTGAAAGATTAACAAAACCTTGCTGGACGTGTTGGGTACTCTTCACCTGAAAGACAAGTCAAGACGGAGTCAGCAAATAAGTACTTTAGTGCACGCTTACAATTGTACTCATAACAATGCAACCAGGTTTTCCCTATATAAATTAATATTTGGTCAAGAAGCATGTCTACCTATATATATTTGTTTTGGGATATCAGCAGATAAAATCCAAGCAGATAATACTCTACTGTATGTACAAAATCTCAAAGCCTAGATTAATCATGCATATTGGCTTTCTCATACGATGGCTGCAAGAAAAACTTAGCCAACAAAGAGAGACATGACAAATGTGTTAAAGCTCAAAAGTTACATCCCAGAGACCATGTATTACTGAGAAATCTGGGCTTTCAAGGGGAAACACAAAATCATTGACCAGTGGAGGAACACCCCATACATTGTTATCAGCAAGCTGGATGATCTGCCAGTCTACAAAGTGCATCCTGAAAATGACCCATGAGCTGTAAAGACAATGCACCAAAATCACCTTTTACTCACTGGCCAGATTATTACAGACTCTGCACCTCAAACTAATGTTCTTACTGGGCCTGTTACTAGATCTGCTGCTCAAAGGAAATAATCAAACCAGCCTTCTGCTCTTTCACAGCCAGAACCTCTGTCACGTTCTGCTGTAGTTAATGGTGACAATCATTCTTAGTCTGATGAAAGTGAATATGGGGTTACATACTAGCCTTCTTTCAAACTAGCTCAGTTGTTTCAAGGAAACCCTTTTGTAACATGGGAGATGATGCTGAACCTTCAGAACTGTCTGGCCATCCAGCTCTCTCAACTACTCCAGTACTGCCTGATAGCGAGGAGAAAAGTATAACCTCAGAAGCAGCTGAATCACTATGTCTTGCAAACTGTCCAAAACTGAAATAGCTAGCCTCGATCAAGACAGTGAGGAACAAAATGGTGAATCTTCAGTTAAAGCTGAGGTATCTGGACCTAGTGAACCTGAACTCATGTTAACCAGTAGTGCTAACTCTGAAAGTGCAAACAGTATTCTTAATGAGTCAAATTTGTTGACCTATCACTTATGGATGACCCAGCTGCCACAGATGCAAGTTCTGTGTCCAATGCTGAACAGCAAAGAATGCAGATGTTGAAAGGACTGTGCCACTGCCTACTTCACCCAGAAGATCTGGAACAGCTGTTAAACCTGTAGTACGCCTCAAGTATGATTCTCCAGGAAAGCCTGTAGACCTTCCTATGAATGTGGTTCATAAAGGGATGCATATCACTGCCAACTCCCTTCGTAAGATAGGTTACACTGAAGCTTCTAAGTTAGTGATAAAACCCTCCAATCAGTATCCTGAGGGTCATTTTGTAAAAAGTCCACAGTTAGCTGACAAGATCAGGTTATCAACTATGTGGATTTGTGGACAAAGAGTGGTACAGACGAGAGTAATGCATATAACTACCTAGCTAAGATAGTATGCAAATGAAAGATAAAAATGTTAAAGTGAAAAATGTAAAATGTCTAAGTAATACCATTGTGTATGCACAACCTTAGCTATAAGTGAAGCATGCTTATTCTTATGATGAATACTTATAATGAAACTGCACAGTAAATGTATATAGTATTCATGGTTACAACCTGCATATCATCACGAATAGTATTTTGTTAATCATAAATGTTTATAATGTATAGATCTGATGTGCAAGCCAAGTTTTCCTAGGCAGGAAAGAGTAGCCCCTCGCCCAATTGGGCTTACCTTAAGTGTCTTCCTGGGCTGCAGTAATCCCCACTGCCAGGTGGCCATCCTGCATAGTTAGTAAATCCATAGTTATTTGTTAATCCTAGTGATTTGAGTGAGAGTGCCATGATGTGCCTCTGTGCCTGTCCCTTTAAGATATTAGCCAGTGTGTATACAGTCAATGGTCTGGGCTGGGTCTAAGTACTTCAAAGTTCACAACTGGCCAGGCACCATTCTAATTTGCTCTACTCTGCTGTCAATAGTGAAGCAGAGGGAGCTTTAGCTATTACTGTAAATTGTTTTCAGAAAGTCATAGCACTTACCCAGGATACACAGTTGAAGAACTAGTCCAAGACTTAGGATTTCTTTTGCTTCAAAAATCCCTTTATTGATGCCAAGTTTAAAAAAGCCACATGACCCACACTGAGTCGAAGAACCACACACCAAATCTCTAATGTTTCAATTCATCCAAGTCTTTGACAACTCTGTGTAACCTGAGTAAGTGCCATAACTTTCTGAATACAGTTTAGCATTGTGTCATTGAGCACCCCAGTACACTTTGGTGTGGCTCTTTTCCTTCCTCTATTGCTGTAAATGTTTATTTCTAATCTGCTGTTATATTTGTGTAACTCCCCCAAGTGTGGGGCTTACCAGTTGCCACCCCGTAGGACTCCCCGATTCCTTCCGACCACCAGCCCACAGTCCTGCAGTCACTAAGTCTCCTACTGGACCCCACATGTGTTTTCTGCAGGAAGCGAGGCTGGAAGAGTAAAAGACATGAACCGCTGGGCAGCCACACTTGCGAGTGTGAGCGGGCGAGGTCGCACATGTGCAATGCGCATTTTAAAAATGCCACTTCTGTGGCAAAAACAGAGGTTCCCCCCATGATCCTGGACTCCCGACTAAGCTAATCAGAGTCCAGTGTTATGCCTGGGTTATACACCACCAACTGACCCACATGTAACCATAACCTTATACACCTACAAGTATTAGTGTTCTTACTGTTTTATTCATTATTTTTGCTATACTCATATTTGTCTGGAATGCATTTACCTATATGATATGTTTCTGCTATATACACTGTTTCTAGTTTCCACATACAGTCTGCTATAATCATAATCACTCACATTCTGTATTTTCCACTATTGTAACATGTTGTATGCTTTTCTGATTACACTGCGAGTGTTTCCAGACTCACTGTCTCCAGTGAGAACTGATAACAAATTTTCCATTTATTGCTGACTATGATTTTCTCTTTGTCCTAAGATTTCTTATTGATGTTGCAACTTCATTTCCTATGAAATTGCCCAAGGGAGCCTCCTTATTTACATGCCTTATCCAATGCTGTATGTTTATCATATCTGTAACTGCACTATCTATCATATATAAATGTATGCAGACCAGCTTTTCTTAGAGAAAGAGGTCATACTTGTGGAATGGTGGGAAATCAGCTCCCTTGTGATTGCTTTGTCACATGTCTGACATGAGTATTTGTAATAAAACTTCTCTTTATTACATACTGCTTGTGGTATATTCTTTGGATAGCCAATCCAACATACAAGAATCTGATGGTAAGCTGGATCTACGCAGCAATGGTGACAGTGGGAAATGTTACTTTTTGTTAACAAAGGTACACTCATTTCCTGTTGGGAACTGAGTTCTAGGAATTAATTTTCCCCTACAAGTTGCTGTGAGCTACAGCTTGGGACTCTGGTTTAAAATCACGGACTGCAGTTCTACATTTGCTAGAGCACTGGCACTAGGAACTTCGATGTACAGTGTGCTGTCACACCCCTACTAAGTGGGCCTTAGGCAGATTTGAACCTCTCTACAGGCAGAGTGCTGCTCTGCATTTGACTGAACCTTAGGCAGTTTTGGGATTCCATGAAGCCAGGCTGCTTCCTTGTAGATTGTGGGGTCCTTTTACAGGCACCAATATACGTCAGAGCCTTCTGTGTGTCCTTAGCTACCATGGTTCGAAACACAGTTGCTGAGCCACAAACGGTTAAAAATTTCCCTGCTCATTGACATGTTTAAAATATGAATGGAGCTGAGAGAAGACATCTCAGCTTATCTCACTGCACCCAGTGGGTGGGACGTGCTTTCATGTAGTTAACTACAGATGATTTGGATCCAATTAAGTTGATCTGTGTGCAGTATATCTCACTGTGACAGTCAACTATGATGTAATCTGCAAGAGGGCTGCTTTAGAGGCTTTCAAGCCTAAAAGGGTTAATGGCTACTGATCAATCGGTGACTGAACCATCTACTAAGTTTATTATGGACTTCCTTGAGGAATCCTCCTTGCTAATTGAATTCATGGACCAAACATTTGTCTGTTATGACCCTGGAAGAATTTTTTTTTAAATGGACAGATCATCAGGCTGGGTGTTGACCTTGTCATTGTGCTTTGGATTTATAGTGAGTACACTTTAATTATATCTGTTGGTTGATCAACCTTTCATTGAATTCTTCAAAGGATTTAAGTATAAAATCTTTTCTCTATACTATTCCTTGCTACTCACTTTAGGAAAAGCACTATGTTTAATAGTTGTATGCCTTATTTTGTTTTCTGTTCCATGAATGCATAGTTTATCTTTTGCTAGACTGAAAGCAGCCTAGTCAAGGACACGTTGTATCATGCATGCAGTTGAGATAATGACTAATTGGAGAATGTTCAAAACAGCAGAGACATTACTGTATTCTGGAATGAATCTTGAGGTCCAATGGTATCATCAGCTTCATTGACTATTATGGTGTGTTTGATTTTTAAAACTGTTTTGAAAACAGTAATTAGTGTTGGATGGGACGCAAGAGTTAAGTTTGTTCACTTGTGTTACTTATTTTTGAATTAGAAGAATCTTCTTTTGCTTGATAAAGGTTAGTCTTCATCAGTGATGTAGGGTTGAAGAATATGTTTTTGAATGTGCCATCCTGGATTTTGATGTATGGAAATATTTGTAGTTGGGAAAAAATGTGCCTAATTAAGCAAATGCTACATCAAATTGTCACTGTTATCAGCTATCAGAGTCTCTAATTGTGTTTTCTGAAGCTACACAAGACAGACAGAACTCCAGGAGGAAGGAGCTACTGTTATAACTAAAACTTCTCTACTGGGACTAAGAACTAGATCTTTTGTACTGGGACCTTCAATTAAGGGTAAAAAAAAAAGGAGTTGGCATGTTTGTCAGAGGTAGTTGAAGCAAATTGTTCTCTGTTATCCGTGTTATCTGTGTACTTATCTAGGTGCTTGTCACAGGTGTCAGAAGAGAATTGTTATCTGTGAAATTAAGTGTAGAAAGATTTGCAAAGTAGGGGGAGTGGCTTAGATAGAAGGAGCCAGGTTAAGACCAGATATAAATACTGTCCTAGATAGCTTCTGCCAGAGGACAGACAGAACTCCAGGAGGAAAGAGCTACTGGTATAACTAAAACTTCTCTACTGGGACTAAGAACTAGATCTCTTGTACTGGGACCTTCAATTAAGGAAAAACAAACAAAAAGGAGTTGGTGTGTTTGTCAGAGGTAGTTGAAGTAAATTATCTGTTATCTGTGTTATCTGTGTACTTATCTAGGTGCTTGTCACAGGTGTCAGAAGGGAATTGTTATCTGTGAAATTAAGTAAGTGTAGAAAGATTTGCAAAGTAGGGGGAGTGGCTTAGCTAGAAGGAGCCAGGTTAAGACCAGATATAAATACTGCCCTAGATAGCTTCTGCCAGAGGACAGACAGAACTCCAGGAGGAAGGAGCTACTGGTATAACTAAAACTTCTCTACTGGGACTAAGAACTAGATCTCTTGTACTGGGACCTTCAATTAAGGGTAAAAACAAAAAAAATGGAGTTGGTATGTTTGTCAGAGGTAGTTAAAGTAAATTGTTATCTGTTATCTGTGTTATCTGTGTACTTATCTAGGTGCTTGTCACAGGTGTCAGAAGGGAATTGTTATCTGTGAAATTAAGTAAGTGTAGAAAGATTTGCAAAGTAGGGGGAGTGGCTTAGCTAGAAGGAGCCAGGTTAAGACCAGATATAAATACTGCCCTAGATAGCTTCTGCCAGAGGACAGACAGAACTCCAGGAGGAAGGAACTACTGGTATAACTAAAACTTCTCTACTGGGACTAAGAACTTGATCTCTTGTACTGGGACCTTCAATTAATTTTAAAAAACAAAAATAAAAGGAGTTGGTGTGTTTGTCAGAGGTAGCTGAAGTAAATTGTAATCTGTTATCTGTGTTCTTATCTAGGTGCTTGTCACAGGTGTCAGAAGGGAATTGTTATCTGTGAAATTAACTAAGTGTAGAAAGATTTGCAAAGTAGGGGGAGTGGCTTAGCTAGAAGGAGCCAGGTTAAGACCAGATATAAATACTGCCCTAGATAGCTTCTGCCAGAGGACAGACAGAACTCCAGGAAGAAGAAGCTACTGGTATAACTAAAACTTCTCTACTGGGACTAAGAACTAGCTCTCTTGTACTGGGACCTTCAATTAAGTGTAAAAAACAAACAAACAAAAAAAAGGAGTTGGTGTGTTTGTCAGAGGTAGTTGAAGTAAATTGTAATCTGTTATCTGTGTTCTTATCTAGGTGCTTGTCACAGGTGTCAGAAGGGAATTGTTATCTGTGAAATTAACTAAGTGTAGAAAGATTTGCAAAGTAGGGGGAGTGGCTTAGCTAGAAGGAGCCAGGTTAAGACCAGATATAAATACTGCCCTAGATAGCTTCTGCCAGAGGACAGACAGAACTCCGGGAGGAAGGAGCTACTGGTATAACTAAAACTTCTCTACTGGGACTAAGAACTAGCTCTCTTGTACTGGGACCTTCAATTAATTATAAAAAACAAAAAAGGTTGGTGTGTTTGTCAGAGGTAGCTGAAATGAGTATAATCTGTTATCTGTGTTATCTGTGTTTCTTATCTGGTGATTGTCACAGAGTGTCAGAAGGGAATTGTTATCTGTGAAATTAAGTAAGTGTAGAAAGATTTTAAAAGTAGGGGAGTGGCTTAGCTTAGAAGGGAGCCAGGTTAAGACCAGATATAAATACTGCCCTAGATAGCTTCTGCCAGAGGGACAGACAGAACTCCAGGAGGAAGGAGCTACTGGTATAACTAAAACTTCTCTACTGGGACTAAGAACTAGCTCTCTTGTACTGGGACCTTCAATTAAGGGTAAAAAACAAGCAAACAAAAAAAAGGAGTTGGTGTGTTTGTCAGAGGTAGTTGAAGTAAATTGTTATCTGTTATCTGTGTACTTATCTAGGTGCTTGTCACAGGTGTCAAAAGGGAATTGTTATCTGTGAAATTAAGTAAGTGTAGAAAGATTTGCAAAGTAGGGGGAGTGGCTTAGCTAGAAGGAGCCAGGTTAAGACCAGATATAAATACTGCCCTAGATAGCTTCTGCCAGAGGACAGACAGAACTCCAGGAGGAAGGAGCTACTGGTATAACTAAAACTCTCTACTGGGACTAAGAACTAGATCTCTGTACTGGGACCTACAATTAATGGTAAAAAGGAGTTGGTGTGTTTGTCAGAGGTGGTTGAAGTAAATTGTTATCTGTTATCTGTGTACTTATCTAGGTGCTTGTCACACGTGTCAGAAGGGAATTGATATCTGTGAAATTAAGTAAGTGTAGAAAGATTTGCAAAGTAGGGGGAATGGCTTAGCTAGAAGGAGCCAGGTTAAGACCAGATATAAATACTGCCCTAGATAGCTTCTGCCAGAGGACAGACAGAACTCCAGGAGGAAGGAGCTACTGGTATAACTAAAACTTCTCTACTGGGACTAAGAATTAGATCTCTTGTACTGGGACCTACAATTAAGGGTAAAAAAAGGTTGGTGTGTGTTTGTCAGAGGTAGTTGAAGTAAATTGTTATCTGTTATCTGTGTACCTTATCTGGGTGCTTATCACAGGTGTCAGAAGGGAATTGTTATTCAGAAATTAACTAAGTGTAGAAAGATTTGCTAAGTAGGGGAGTGGTTTAGGCTAGAAGAGCCAGGTTAAGACCAGATATAAATACTGCCCTAGATAGCTTCTGCCAGAGGACAGACAGAACTCCAGGTGGAAGGAGCTACTGGTATAACTAAAACTTCTCTACTGGGATTGTATTGTCCTCCTTCCCTTCCCTCCACCCCCACCCTTAACCAGTTCTACTTTTATAGGCACAGGATTTAACTGACAACAGGAACTTCCTGTTTGGGAGCAGGAAGTGAGTGATCACAGAACCACGAAATACTCACCATCCTAGAAGGGCAAGAGTAGCTTCCATCCCCTAGCTCCTGGAGGTCTGACTCTGAGCAAGTAAGGAGACTACTGAGAATGTAGGATCTTCTTATCTCAGAACAGGAAGATCAGGAGATAAAAGGGTGCAGAGGCAGTAAGTAGGGAGAGAAGGAAGAAAAAAAGAAATAAACAAACAGAGGAAAAGAGTAAGTATTCCAAATAACAGTTAGGGGGCCAGAAAAAAGACATGATAGGAGTGGTGCAGTGCAGTGGCTGTGGAGCAGTGGTCTTCCAGGAGATGTTTTGGAGGATGCAGTGTTGTCCCATGTGCAGACACCTCTCTGGGCTGAGGGAGGGGGTTGCTCATCTCCAGGCTGAGTTGGCCAGGATTTGTGGGACCTCCTCTCCCACCCAGAGACCACCAGGGTCACTGCCTTTGCCTCAGAGGTTGCCAAGAAAGAGGAGTGGTTGGACCACAGTGGGCTCAGAGAGGGTGAGGGTGGTGGAACAGAGGCTTTATCCCTCCAGTTGTACCTCTCCACAATTTCTATGCCGTTCTGGAAAAGTGTGGTTCCTCTATGGAGGCACCTGCAGTGGAGACCAAGGAGGATGCTGGGAACCTCCACAAAGGAGACCCAAAGGAGGGTGGCATGGGACCCCACAGGGGAAGGAAACAACTCCTGGTGGGGGACTCATTGTTAGGAAGGTAGAACTGGGTGAGGAAGGGAGGGAGGTGGCGAGGTCTGCCTGGCGCCATGGCTTGAGAGACAGGAGCATTCATCAGACCTGCAGGAGCAGCTGCACAGGGAGGGAGTTGGACGTCATTGTCCACCTAGGGACAAATGACCTGACTGAGAAAGGGATCAGAGCAGTGCAAGAAGCATTTTTGGAGATGGAGAGGGGCCTTAGACAAATTGCACAGACAGTAACCTTCTCAGAGGTGCTGCCTGTCTATGGTACGGGTGAGGCTAGGGTGCTCCACACCATGGGATTCAATCAGTGGTTGAAAAACTGGTGTAGAGCTCAGGGATTTGGCTTCATTTTAGCCTGGGAGTCCACTTGGGGGGATGCAGGCCTAGATGGTCTGCATCTGTCCAGGAGGGGAACCAGATTCTAGGTGATAGGTTTAAATACTTCATTGACAAGTATTTAACCAGCCAAGGGGGAAGGCACTGGAAAGGAGCAAGGAAATCCTAGCCCCCAAAAAAATATCAGGGTACTAAGTGAGGTAGACACCAACATAGAGATGTCAATAGGGAGAAGTGCTGGGGTAAATGGAGAAAGTGACAAATGCAATAAGGACAGGGATGGGGCAAAAGGGTAAGTCCATCAAGAAATGGAGGGTAATGAGTACCAACACCTGTAGTCTGGGCAACAAGCTCCTGAACTGGTGGCCTTGATGGAAGAGGGATGCCTGGATATTGTAGCAGTCACAGAAACATGGTACACAGAGAACCATGAGACTGGGATGTTAAGTCCCAGGGTACACAACCTACAGGAGAGACAGGGAGGCAGAAGGGTGGGGGAGTAGCTCTGTAAGGGGAAGGGATAAAAAGCAACTGAACAAAAGAGTAAAGGGAAGGAGAGGAGGCACTGTGGGTCACCTTAGAGACTGGAAATTGCACCACAATCCGCAGAGGGTTGTATATAGACCCCCATGTCAGGGGAGGGAATGGTGATATGATAGAAGCCACTTAGATGGCAGAGAAAGGGAGATACTGTTGATGGGGACCTTAATGGTCCAGATGTTAAGTGGAGCACCTTGCTGCAGCCACATCCAAAAGCAGGGCCATTCTCGATGCTCCTTCTGATGCTGCATGCCTCAAACAGCTAGTTTTGGAACCCACTTGTGAGGGAGCAATCTTAGACCTCATACTCTCAAATGGGGACAGTGAGAGGATCTCAGATCTGAGAAGTGGGTAGCCATTTGGGAACAAGGACCACCAAGCAGTGTGGTTCATGATAACTCTGCTACAGAGTCAAGCCATACAAAAGTGAGGGTTCTGGACTTCAGGAAGGCTGACTTTGGCAAGATGGGAGAGTGCCTTAGAAAAGCACCAAACAGGCTAGAAGGAGGTGGAGCAACAATGGGCAATATCAAAACTGCCATCACAGAAGCAAAAGCCTTGTGTGAAGCAAACAAACAAATCAAATGAAAGAAAAGCCACTGTGGTTCTCAAAAGAGGTGGCAGTGAAGGTTAGGGAGAAAAATATAGCATTTAGGAAGTATAAGGAAACACAGAAGGAGCAAGACAGAGAACTGCACCAGTTAAGGCAGAAGGAAGCAGTGAGGGTAGTCAGAATAGCAAAGGCACAAACTGAGGAAAAGATAGCTAACTCAGTTAAGAAGGGGATAAAACCTTTTATAGATATATCAGGAGGCGTAGAAAGACAAAGGGAGGATAGTGAGGCTGAATAGAATGGATGGTGGGTGGGCAGTGACAGTGATAAAGAGGGATACTGAATGAATACTTCTGTTCAGTATTCACAAAAGAGGAAGTGGGGGAGGTGCCTAATCCAATTAACAGAAGCACTCTGGAGAGGCAGGTTGATCCCAGTCCTTTCACAGAAGAAAGGGTTCTGAAAGAACTCCTAAAACTGAAGGTGGACAAAGCAATGGGGCCATATGGAATTCACCCCAGAATTCTAAAAGAATTAAGTAGAGAACTAGTGACACCACTGACTATGCTTTTTAACAAATCATGGGAGGATGGTGTGGTACCTGAGGACTGGAAGAAGGCGGATGTGATTCCCCTTCACAAAAGTGGGACCAAGACGGAGGCAGGAAACTACAGACCTGTCAGTTTGACCTCTGTGGTAGGGAAAGTGATGGAATCACTTCTGAAGGAAAGAATTGTTGAGCACCTAGAGGCCAGTGGGGCACAGGACCCAAAGCAGCATGGGTTCACAGTGGGAAGGTCATGTCAAACAAATCTAATTGATTTCTTTGACTGGGTGACCGAAGTAGTAGACCAGGGAGGGGCTGTGGACATGGCCTACCTAGACTTTAGCAAGGCATTTGACACAGTCCCACACAAAAGATTAGTAGTCAAATTGGGAGTGGGTTCCAAGGTGGTAGCCTGGGTAAAACATTGGCTGAACAACAAGACACAGAAGGTAATTATAAATCGAGTCCACTCTGAAGAAAGAGGGGTTACTAGTGGGGCACTGTGAGGGTTCAGTATTGGTCCAGTCCTTTTAATGTCTTTTATAAGGATACTGCAGGGACTAGAAGGAAAGTATGCCCTTGCAGATGACACAAAGATCTGCAACAGGGTTGATACACAAGGAGGCGGAAAGGATGAGAAGGGACTTGGCAAGGTTGGAGGAATGGTCAGAAGTATGGCAGCTTGGATTCAATGCAAAGAAGTGCAAGTAATGCACCTGGGAAACAAAACCCAGGAGAAGATTACACAATGGGGGTAGGTAGTAACAACAACTAAAATGGAAAAAGACCTGGGTAGTCGTATCAGATGACCTTAAGGTTGGCAAGCAATGCGAGAAGGCAGTAGGGAGGGCTGGGGGGATGCTAGGATGTATAGGGAGAGGTATCACTAGCAGAAAACAAGAAGTTGTTATCCCCCTGTACAGACAGTCAGTGAGACCCCATCTGGAGTACTGCATCCAGTTCTGGAGACCCCATCTCCACAAGGACATAGACAGGATGGAAGCAGTTCAGAGGAGGACAACTAAAATGGTGCAGGGTCTGCAAGAGAAGCCATACAAGGAGAGACTAAAGGAGCTTAATATGTATACCCTTGAGGAAAGGAGGGAGAGGGGGGACATGATAGAAATGTTTAAGTACCTCAGTGGAATCAACAAAATCCAAGAGGGTAGCATCTTTCAGAAAAAGAGATGTGCAAGAACAAGGGGACACAATTTGAAGATAGAGGGGGGATGGCTCATGGGCAATGTGAGGAAGTATTTTTTCACAGAGAGGGTGGTGGACACATGGAACAGCCTTCCTGAGGAGGTTGTGTGGTCTAAAACTGTGGGAGAATTCAAGAATGCATGAGACAGACATAAGGCAATTTTTGTGGGGGTAGGAAGAAATAGGCTGTTGGTTAAATAGGATCTGCAGCTTATTCTCTAGGTAGGGAAATGGGCAGACTAGGTGGGCCAAGCAGTCCTTATCTGCCGTCAAAGTCTATGTTTCTAGGTTTTTTTTCTGTCGTAATGAGGAAAATCTGCTCGTAAAATGGCTGACATCTTTGGCTTGTGGCCAAGGGCTAATTCTGGTCTGCTGTGTTGGCACATTGTTTGCAAACTTTCCATCATTCTGATAAGCAGTTGGTTTAATGTTGAAAGTAAGCGGACTGGTGTCATTAGTCTGATTCAAGTTGATCATAGTTTGTTGAGAAAAAACAGCATGAAACAAAAGCTTGCAAAGGTTTTCTATGTTTTTCCCTTTCCTTTCAAATATGGCTTCTTTGTCTGCCATTGTGTCAGTCATGATGATGCCTCAGCTGGTGGCTAGGAATTGTTCTTTATCCGTAAAAACTCTCATTCAGAGTGGTGTTCAAGGACACTGCATCTACAGCTGGGTTTGGTCCAAGAAAACATCATTTGCACAGTATGTGACCTTTGGCAAGTCACTTGATCTCCTTGTCCTTTTGAACTGTACCTGTTTTTTTCCAGCTCAGCATTGATGTACCTCCTAATTAAATCAGTATTTTTATCCAAATGTAGCTTTGATGGGTGTGCACATCTGAAGTACTTTTAAAATTTCTTTTTTTTCCCCAGCTCTCGTCTATCTGTCTGTGACGTCAGGACTGCATTTTTTCCTCTGGGCTTGCAGCCATGAAGCTTCTTGCTATCTCCTTAAGGTTGGCAAACAATGAGAGGCAGTAGGGAGGCTGGGGATGCTAGGATGTATGGGAGAGGTATCACTAGCAGAAAACAAAAGTTGGTATCCCCCTGTACAGACAGGCCAGTGAGACCCCATCTGGAGTGCATCCAGTTCTAGACCCCCATCTCCAGGACATAGACAGAATGGAGCAGTTCAGAGGACAACTAAAATGGTGCAGGGTCTGCAAAGCCATACAGGAGAGACTAAAGGAGCTTAATATGCATACCCTTGAGGAAAGGAGGGAGAGGGGACATGATAGAAATGTTTAAATACCTCAATTGAATCAACAAAATCAAGAGGTAGCATCTTTCAGAAAAAGAGATGTGCAAGAACAAGGACACAATTTGAAGATAGAGGGATGGTACATGGGCAATGTGAGGAAGTATTTTTTTCTAGAGAGGGTGGGTGGACACATGGAGTTAACCTTCTGTGGGGAGGTTGTGTGGGAATTCCTATAAAACTGTGGGAGGAATTCAGAGGCATGAGACAGACATAGGCAATTTTGTGGGGTAGGAAGAAATAGGCTGTTGGTTAAATGGATCTGCAGCTTATTCTCTGGTAAGAATGGGCAGACTAGGTGGGCCAAGCAGTCATATCTGCCGTCAAGTCTATATTTCGGTTTTTCTGTACGTAATAGGAAAAATCTGCTAAATGGAAATGGCTGACATCTTTGGCTTGGCAGCCAAGGGCTAATTCTAGTCTGCTGTGTTGGCACATTGTTTGCAAACTTTCCATCATTCTGATAGCAGTTGGTTTAATGTTAAGTAAGCGGACTGATGTCATTAGTCTTGATTCAAGTTGATCATAGTTTGTTGAAAAAAACAGCATAAACAAAAAAAGCTTACAAAGGTTTTCTATGTTTCCTTTTTCCTTTCAAATATGACTAACTGTCTGCCATTGTGTCAGTCATGATGATGCCTCAGCTGGTGGCTAGGAATTGTTCTTTTATCCGTAAAAACTCTCAATTCAGAGTGGTGTTCAAAGGACACTGCATCTACAGCTGGGTTTGGTCCAAAGAAAACATCATTTGCACAGTATGTGACCTTTGGCAAATCACTTGATCTCCTTGTCCTTTTAGAACTGTACCTGTTTTTCCAGCTCAGCATATGATGTACCTCCCTAAATTAAATCAGTATTTCTTATCCAAATGTAGCTTTGGATGGGTGTGCACATCAGAAGTGCTTTTAAAATTTCTTTTTTTTCCCCAGCTCTCATCTGTCTGTGGCGTCAGGACTGCATTTTTTTTTCCTCTAGGAGCTTGCAGCCATAAGCTTCTTGCTATCTCCCCATTTCCTATATATGCACCTTCCTTTATGGAAGCTCATAACTTTTGTCCTTGTTCTGTATCTCTTATCCCAATGCATCCTTTGTGATCGGCGAGGGAGGGAGCTGATCACCCCTGGATTTGTAATAAGCAGTTTCACTTTAACTAAAAGCTAGCTACACAATTTACAATGCCCCCAAAAATATTAGAACTGTTTTGAGAGATTTCACCATTTATGTTACAGGCCTAAATTTAACACCCTTTTAAGAATTTTGTATGTACAAAATACCAGTATTGTAACTTATGTTATCAGAATGATGTATATGTTAATGATACAGTTCTACTGTCAAATTCAGAGAATTAGGGGTGCATAATTGTCTGGCTTTAGGTCTAATTAAATTTCATTTTCAGTAATCCATTGGAGTGTACTGATAGCTACAATATAAGCAATCCTACCCTCAAGGGTAGTGAAATACCTCTATGTATAAAGTTACTATAAGTATCAACATTTTGAAACCAGTGCTAACCTTCCACAGGAGATAGACCTTGGAAGTGAGGATATTCCCCTTTCATGGCTTGTGTTTTATTTTTTCCTTCTTGCAGGATAAGACATTCCTTCATAAGCAACCACTGGTAATGTATACAGCTCTTTAATCCAGTGGCACTATTTCTTTATAATTTTATTATAGTTTGAATCATAGGGGATACTGTATTGCCCTTATTATTATTTTATTTAATAAGTCTAGAGTCAAACCCATCTGTATTTATTCAGCATACAACCTTCCAGGTGATGACTGATTGACAAAGAAAGATTGCCAAAATATTTGTAGATAAATATCCACATCACTATTGTGAGATAAAGTGTTATCTAACATTTATGCGAGAAAACTGTTACAGGTAAATTTAATAGAATTTAGTATTGTATTGTCAGGCATCTACTCCAGCGTTGGACATCTACAGTATTCTATAATATCGAGCTGCCTCTTTCATAAAAGAAGAACTCGGGGAGCCAAAGGCATAGAATTGTATATATACTTACTCCCATTAACTGATTGCTTACAGTAACAACTGTGTTAGCAACTGGTGTGATCTTAAGGGGCAGATAATTGTTGGAATTGTTAATGACATAGTTAACTACTAACGCATCATTGCATGCCTATTTATTTAGCAAATAACAGTCTAGGAATGGTATCAGCTGTATGTGTACTATTTAATACAGGCTGTACTCACTGATAGAAGGCTTATACAGTTCATCAGTGATGGGTATGTATAACGCTGCAGCTGTTATCATTCTTAGTGTGATTCACCATGTCTATGACATTTCCATAGATATGATATACTATAAGCCAAGCCTCCTGAACTATACAAAGAGCTTGGGGGGGTTGAACCATGCCACCTTACAGTGCACCTACGGTGGTTGCAAATAAATTCAATTCCTTCTGGACCTGACTGATCTACAGGTAACAGATCCAGAAATGAGGGAGGTAAACCCACTGTCCCTCCAGTAAAAGCACACACAAAGAAAAAATTTGTGTTTGCTAATAACACATTTTTTGGTTACAAGTTAAAAAAAATACATATATATAGTAATCAAACATTATAAACCTGCTTATCATCTCTGCCTTCCCAGTGTGGTCTAGCACAACTGAACACAATCAATTTGCAAGTGGCTTTATGCCAACAACCAGCACCAGCCAGGTGCAAGTGCCTTGGCCCTCAACAAGTAATCAGCTGAGATGGGTGGGGAGAGAAACTGTGTACATTCCCATATTCTTTCACATACCGTTTTTACAATATTATTTCAACAGTCATTCCTGGACTCTGATGACAACTTCATTTTAAATGTGATCAATGTTTAATATGTATTTTATGCAATGTGCTTAATATGACTATTGTGTTACTGTGACAATGTTTGTGTCTTACGCCATTATGTTTTCACATATTGTTGCAGTTTATACACATATAAACTCAACAAACTGCTCCACAACCATGGATGTTTTTGGGAATTGGGCTCATTTGGTGATATCCTCCGAAACTCACATGGGGGTACCAAGTACCCAACCACTTACACTACAAAAGTAGTAGTTTCACAAGCTGAAATGTCTGAACAACACCCCCAATGAATAGTTATTTCTTTCTTATAAATTATGTGCCACCATTCTCACTCCCAAAAAAAGGGATCAGCATTGCTGTCCCATCCAGATTAATTACAGCATGATAACCATGCACACCCAGTACCTTAGTGGTGGCCCCAACCAATCTCATAGAATAAATGGCAGACTGCTAGCAATCAACAACAAATCCCTAAGGCCAAACAAGCTAATGGCACACTCCAAGGTAGGCCCTACTCCAGAAGGTCACCAGCTGGCATCCAGTCTATATGCCAGGCCCAAGCACAACACACAGGTTTCTACACATGTACTGTACTCATACATCCATAGTATTGTACACCTCATTCCATTCCTAACACTGCTATGTTTTCATCTGTTGTTACCCCAACAGAGATAAAGCATACCCAATGTTCCAAGCATAACCCAGACCAACTAGTGGTCCAATTGCTTCATCACTTCCAGGTACCCTTGTAAATAATGTGTAAATACACACATAATATGGCAGAATATAAATTCTGCTTCAATACACCACTTCTAGATTTCATAGTGTCATGTTACCAGATCCCTTTGCAATAGAACTGATACATACTCAAGACCCAATATCAAAGCACCACATTACTGACTACCTACAGTAGGAGTATTACACCCTAGACAACAGAGTCAACAAAAGAGACCTTTTTAAATCCCACAGGTGCCACAGGCGCTATTGTATACCCCTGTGTTACATGGTGTATATGGCATGCTGCCAAAAGATAAAGGTTCAAAGTGCATATAATAGCGCACTTTCATTTCATGAGATAGGCCTAAACTAGGCGAAACAGCAACACATATGCAGGGAAACTATATATTTTTTTCCTTACTCTCACAACCTCTTCTGAGACTTGGTAACAGGATGTATTCACATATGAATAAATAGTATATTCTTATTACTGGACCTCGACCTGCTCCTCCGAGTGCATGGCCGACGCCATCACTTGTCTATGTCGCACCATACCATAAACAAAGTCATTGCTAATAACCATACTATTTTGCTTTTCCCTTTCAAAACAACTATATGTGAGTTTTAAAACTATGCTTTTAACAAAGTTTTACAAGTTTTAGATTTTCATGGAGTGGTACTGGTAAGATCTTTAAGCAACACTTGCAACCATTCTTTATGGCTGGTTTTCCTAACTTGGCTGGCACCTCATATGAACTGAGTGTTCTTATATGGACTGTGCTCTTGGTTGCTCTTTCATGTATTATGTTCTTTATGAACAGTCGCTATTTGTGCAAAATGTGCTCTTTTTACAACAAGTTATGCCTGTGTGGGTGTGGCTATTCCATTGAAACATTCAATGGACAATCTCATGCAATCATTGCCAAGGCCTTTGCCAAACCAACCAACCAGCAGCCAGCTTCATGAACATTACCTTTCTTGCCATGCTGGTTCTTGTCTGCACAGCCCCATGTGCCATGTATGCCCCATGGGTTACAAACTTTTGACAGTGACATTTCAAATGTTACTACACTGCTTTGGTTACCAACTTGAACCTTATGGACTGGTTCCTCTTTAAGGACATTGTTATTAGATTCTTCAGTCAGAAGCGTATCGCTGCCATTATCTGCCTTTTCCACTCTCAAAATGGACTGTTCTTTACAAATGGATAATGTCTTTAGCACTGTTTTGCAAACAATGTTCTGTG
Source organism: Neoceratodus forsteri (assembly GCA_016271365.2). Taxonomy (NCBI): domain Eukaryota; kingdom Metazoa; phylum Chordata; order Ceratodontiformes; family Ceratodontidae; genus Neoceratodus; species Neoceratodus forsteri. Next base: position 510,279,462 of record CM028134.1, on the reverse strand, counting down.
ATAATACACATCAACAATTTTTCATGTATACATATCCACTGTGGTGTTGACATGCCTAGTTTCTGTTTTGTGTTTTCTGATCTGACCATCTGTGATTACCCCTGTGTCAACTCCTGTAAAGGACTACTTTCACAGTCACCTGGACTATCTGTATGTAATAGACATGTAATTAATTTACATTATAAGTTTTTATGTGCTTTGAAAAGCAGATATTCAAATTGATGTTTTAACGATTACTAGTAGTTTATATCTTGTTTTAACTCATCCACTACTAACTCTTTGCTGTCTGAGGCATACTTTTAACCAGCAACTTGCACGGCTGCAGTTCTTTTACAAGGCTCATGCCTCAGGCTTGTTGATGCAATATGACATACCATTGCTACACCTAACCATCTTCCTTTTGTTGTGTTGCCTTTTGAGCAAGGCAACAAAGAGGGGACTGTTGTGCCTGGGTTATATACCACCAGCTGACCCACATGTAACCATAACCTTATACACCTACAAGTATTAGTGTTCTTACTGTTTTATTCATCATTTTTTGCTATGCTCATATTTGTCTGGAATGCATTCACCTATATGATATGTTTTTGCTATATATACTGTTTCTAGTTTCCACATGTATTCTGTTATAATCATAATCACTTACATTCTGTACTTTTCAACATTGTAACACATTATATGCTTTTCAGTTACACTGCAAGGTTCCAGATTCACTGTCTCCAGTGAGAACTGATAACAAGTTTTCCATTTATTGCTGATGACTGACCTCACTGCTACAATAGCTGAGGCAGGACTAGACTGGGTTGCTGTAACTGAAACATGGTTCACAAACAATCACGGTTGGGAGGTGACTTTCCCGGGGTACAACTTGTTCAGGAGAGATAAGACTGGGAAAAAGGGAGGGGGTAGCTATTTATGTTAAGGATACCATCAATGCTATGGAAATGCAGCAAGCACAAGGGGAAACAGAGGATCTATTGATCACAATCAGGGCCGGAAGCTGGAAATCCATTTGGGTAGGGATAATCTACAGATCCCCAAATCAGGAGGAATCCAGGGATAAGGAAATCATGGAAACAATCCTCTAGATGTCAGGCAAAGGGGACGTGGTGCTGGTGGGGGATTTTAATCTGCCAGATATAGATTGGAGTACCCACACAGCGGCATCACAAAAAAGCAGGGAATTCCTAGTCACATTACAGGAAGCAGGCCTAAGTCAACTAGTGACATCACCCACAAGGGGTAATGCAATTCAAGATCTGATATTCACAAATAGCGATAGGGTTCTGGGCATCAAAGTGGGGAACCACCTTGGTGACAGTGACCATAGCATAGTATGGTTCAGGGTAAAAAGGACTGAAGACTCCACACACTCCAAATTGAAGGTCCTTGACTTCAGGATGGAAACTTCACAAAAATGAAGGCCTGCCTGAGGGACAACCTCAGTAACACAACAGAAGGAAGCATTGAGGAATGTTGGACAAGGTTGAATGATGCAATAACAATGGTCACATCACAGTGCGCCCATCAGGTTAGTAAGAACAAAAGGAGGAAAAAAACACTATTGTTTTCCAAGGAGGTGACAACCACGGTGAAAAAGAAGTGCATATAGCCTTCAGAAAGTACAAGAAGTCAGGGAACAAGGTGGACAAAACAGAATACAAACAGAAACTGAAAGAGACAGGAAAAGTAATGTGAAATGCAAAAGCTCAGACAGAGGTTAGGATAGCTCAGGAAGTAAAAATGGGTAACAAAACCTTCTACAGGTACATACAAGAAAATAGGAAGATCACAGGGGGCATTGTTAGAATTACAAAAAAGGATGGACAACCCACAGAGCAAGATGGGGAGAAGGCAGAGGTGCTGAATGGGTGCTTCTGCTCAGTCTTCACACAGGAAACAGATGGAAATGGACCAACAATAGGCATAAAGAAGTGTCCAAATGAAGGAATTGACACAGGTCCCTTCACAGAGGAAAGGGTCCTACAGAAAATAGACAAGTTAAAGGTAGATAAAGCTATGGGGCTAGATGGGATGCACCCAAGAATACTTAAAGAACTTGGGAGAGAACTGGCAGTCCCTTTATCAGTGCTCATCAACAAATCATTGAGGAGCGGGGAGGTGCTGGAGGATTGGAAGAGAGCAACAGTAGTACCACTCCACAAGAGTGGAAGCAAGGATCAGCCAGGAAACTACCATCCGGTTAGTCTGTCAGTCATGGGAAAACTGATGGAGCCCCTGCCGAAGGAAAGAATTGTAGCTTTTTCGGAGCAAACTGATCAGCTCAACAACAATCAACATGGTTTCATGGCAGGGAGGTCCTGCCAGACAAACCTAGCTTGATTTTTTCAATTGGATCACCAAAACAGTGGATCAGGGTATGGTGGTGGATGTGGTTTACCTGGACTTCAGCAAAGCTTTTGACTCTGTTCCGCACAGGTGACTAGTCAAAAAACTAGAGAACATGGGAGTCGGGCCCTAGGTAACAAACTGGGTCAGAAACTGGTTACGTGGAAGAACTCAAAGAGTATTAGTGAATGGCACACTGTCAGAAGAGGGGAGGATGACTAGCGGGGTTCCACATGGCTCAGTTCTGGGGCTGATCCTCTTCAACATATTCATCAGTGACATTGCAGATGGACTGAAGGAAAAGGTTTGCCTCATTGCAGATTACACCAAAATCAGCAACAGGGTGGACACACCAGAGGGACAGCATATCATGGAAGCTGATCTCTGAAAACTAGAGGAGTGGTCCAGGACCTGGCAATTGAAGTTCAGTGGCAAAAAATGCAAGGTCATGCACCTGGGAAAACGTAGCCTAAGGAAACTGTACTCAATGGGAGGACAGCAGCTGGTGGCTACTAGGCAGGAGCGAGACCTGGGGGTGATTATATCAGATGACCTCAAGGTCAGTAAACAACGTGAAAAGACAGTACTAAAAGTTAGTGGCATCCTGGGATGCATAGGGAGAGGCATCACAAGCAGAAAGCATGAAGCAATCATGCCCCTTTATCAGTCCCTGGTAAGGCCTCACCTGGAGTATTGTGTCCAGTTCTGGAGGCCACACCTCAGGAAAGACATAGATAGGCTGGAGACAGTACAGGGAAGAGCAACAAAGATGGTGCACGGCTTGCATCAGAAAACTGTACAAAGCAAGACTAGATGACTTCAAAGTATACTCCCTAGAGCAATGCAGGAATTGTGGGGACATGATCGAAACATTTAAATACCTTAAAGGCAACAACAGGGTGCATGTGCAGCACCTCTTTCGGTTAAAAGACAACAACAGGACTAAAGGGCATGACCTTAGACTTAAGGAGGAAAGTTCAGGAGCAATATGGGAAATTCTTCTTCACAGAGCATGATGTGGAACCATAGAATAGCCTGCTGGGGTGGGGGTGGGCGCCAAGGTGGTGGGGGAATTCAAGTGGGCATGAGATAGACAATGTAGGATACCCAAGCAGGCAGCTAAGTAAGGGGGGTTGGAAACCAAGGGCAGACTTGATGGATCATACGATCCCCATCTGTCGACAACTTCTATGTTTCTATGTTTCTATGCTGACTATGATTTTCTCTTTGTCCTAAGATTTCTTACTGATATTGCAACTTCATTTCCTATGTAATTGCCCAAGGAAGCCGCCTTATTTACATGCCTTATCCAATGCTGTATGTTTATCATATCTAACTGCACTGTTATCTATCATCAAGGCCCCTAGAATTCTGTGGCTGCAGAATTTTGTGCAGAACTTGCAATCTACCGGAGAACTTCTGCGGTGCCGCAGAATTCACTCTTCTTGGTGAGTTTTTATTAATATTTCTGTTTATCCATAGAGTCTGTTTCCCTTCCCCTCTTGTTATATCCAAACCCCCCCATATGCTCAGAATGTGATGTTATCATTGCTATAACATCATACAATAGCTAATGAAATGGCTGCACTCTGCAACAGAAATGAACAGTCACTTATCTACCACAGCTCCCACTGCCAGAGACGGTGGCACAGCAAATCATGCATGGGGATACAGTAGTTGCTCAACCTGCACTACACCCTAATACAATTTTCAGTCTTACATTATTGCACTAGGGCCAACCTAAACAAAACCTTGTCAATAGCACAGACCTGTTAAGTCCATATCTCACTTTCTACAAACCTATTTGTGCCTTTAAGGTATAGAGATGCAATCTGAAGTGAATAACTGGTAAATTGAATTTAACTGTAATTTTTGAGAAAAATAAAGTAATTATGCCCAGAAAAGTGGAATATAATAATGTGTAGACCTGTTGAAAGAATAGACCTGTTAAATAAATAATTGCACTGTATGCATTTTTGCCAGGGTTATTGATTACATATTGTCATTGGTTGATAGAATCATCTAAAAGTTATGGAGAAATGTTGTGTGCAGGGACAGCTGTTGGGCCAGAGGGTAGCACTCTGTGCTTCCGTGCCGGCAACTCAGGTTCAGAGATTAGCTCTGGGAGCTGGCTGGGCAGTACAAGGATTGGTGGAACACATCACTGCTCAGAGCCTGGGAAGGTATGGTGCAGTGTTCTGTCACATGGTGGGCACATTATGATGGGCTGAAGAGCTCTATCTCACTATCGTTTCACATGCATGTCATGGCCTGATGGTGTTATGCAATGTGTCAGGGAAAGCGGGTTGACATGAAAAATTAGTTTTGCAATAACTCCTCTATTCCATTTCCAATGGGACCTGTATGAATGAGGATGCAAGTTCATGGAAATAAAAAATAAAATAACTACATATATATATATATATATATATATATATATATATATATATATATACACACACACACACACACACAAATACAGTATCTCTGTCTCTCATCACACTCACACACACATATTTGTATGTATGTTACAGATTGCATATAAATATATAAGTGATACACAGTGGGAACCTCATGAGTGTTGTAGAAAGCACATACACATATGTAAGTGATGGACAGTGGAAACCTCATTAGTGGGATACATAGCATGCATATAGTAATACATTATTTATCACATAAGATCCCCTCTGCATATCTCATTTATGCAACAGGCTAGGACCTTAAGGGAGAGACATTTGTTTTGCTTTTTCAGGCATAAAATTATTTTTATGTCTGTTATTTTTGAATTAATGTTACTGTGCTTTCCACCATCCTGATTGCTATAACCACTGTCATGAAAGTGAAGTCAGGATGACAAGCTGACACTGTGATGTGATTGTTTGTTAGTGCCACAGAACTTCTGCAGAAATTACAAACCACCGCCGCAGAAGTTCTGTGGCAAATGGTAGTCTTGCCGCAGAACTTGGTCCCACTGTGCCGCCGAAAAGTAGGGGCCCTGTCTATCATATATAATTGTATGCACACCAGTTTCTCGGAGAGAAAGAGACCATACTCGAGGAATGGTGGGAAATCGACTCCCTTGTGATTTCTTTGTCACATGTCTGACGTGAGTATTTGTAATCAAACTGCTCTTTATTACATACTGCCTGTGGTATATTCTTTAGATAGCCAATCTAACATACAAGAATCTGATGGTAAGCTGGACCTACCGCAACACCGGAGACATGAGGGAGGAGCCCCAATAGTGCAAAGGGGCACAAATATGATTATTTTCGAAGCGCTCTTAAGCACCATAAATGAGTAGGCCCCAGCAGCTGAGGCTGCTGGGAAATGTAGTCCCCGGCATGAATGGAGATTGCTTGTGCCTAGGAGGTCACAGAAATGGGAGATGCAGTGGCTGAATGGCAGCAACCATCCCCACAAATGTGTAGTCACTAGAAAGGGCACAGAAAGGGCTATTAAGCCCAACAAACATTTAAACATCACTCCAAATGGTTTGGCTGCAAGAGAATCTCAAAGTTAGGACTGCCACAAACTGTTTTGCCAGCAGCCATCTTATCAGAGACCTTGTGACCAGTTTCAACCAATCAGACCTCACAGGAGCCTTTGAGGACTGTGAAATGGCTTCTGGGAGAGGAGAGTGAACAATGTGCTGGGTGCCCTAGCAACAACCAATCAGGCACCCATAATCAGTATGGACAGCCCAATCAGCAGTTGCCAGTTGTTCTGAGGGAGGAAAAAGAACGCTGCAGCTCAAGGCTGTGCTCCTCGAGTGTTTTTGAAGTGACAGGCTGTTCTGTAACAGTTGGAGGAGAGCCCTCAAGCCTATCAAAGGGGCTCCTGGCTGATCTCCAGCCTTGTGAAGTGATTTTCTGATAAAGAAGAGATTTTTCCAACCTTAAAGAAAAGAATCATCCTGCCTGTTGCAGTTTTGACAGGTTTTGTCAGAGAAAACCTGTTAAATTAATTGATTCTAAGCAGATTCTGACCAGAAAGCTATCCAGAGCTGTTTCTTGAGGGGATCACTTTGCCTTGGTGTCTCCTGGCCTTTAAGATCATCTTAGAAATTGTTTGTCTGCCAGCAGAAGTATCCCGGTGACTTTTAATTCAATCTAAAGCATGAGACTGTTTTCCCTGTGGGGAATATCCAGCCTTGTACACCCTTTGGCTACTGTTACTGGCCAGCAGGGTGACTGCAGTGTTGAGTGAAGCCTGCAGGGTGACTAAAGCTATCTGTAACCCCCCCCATCCTGGGGACCATTGGAGAGAAGATGATACAGGCCTGTCAAGTGAACACTGTTTACAAAGGCCATCTCAGTGAAGTTTGGAAAGACTTGACAGGTGAAGACCAGCATCTTTCATCCCTGCAACCACATGTTGTGGCTTCTGCTCTCTGCATCCTGCTGTCTGCTGATGTGCTGCACCACCCGCTATCACTAAAATCCCATGGTGCTGAAAAAAAGAACCAATACCAGAAAAGTCTCAGCTCCAACCTGTTTGTATCAACCTAAGTGTTCAAGAAACCTTGAGTAAGCAGGACTGCCCTGCAAATATTTGTGGGAACTGTACAATTGGAATAATAAGTTTTAACTACAGTTACAACATCTTATTTACTAAAGTTTAAGTGCACCAATGCTAGCCAACCTGTGGCAACCACATGCCTGCATCTGTCTGGGATACCTCAGCATAGAACTAGGGGTTCTAGTGCCAGACAGAAGGGGGTGTGATATTGCTGCATGCTGGTGGGAGGTTGGGAAATTGGTTTCTTTCTTATATGCTCAATGTTTTTAATGTTTTACTGTTTTACCTGCCGTTGCATTGATTTCTGCTAAAACCAATCAAAACCAAATCTGTGTACCTCCCTGTTCCAGGTATCTCCTCCCTATTCCTGCTACACCCTGATAAATAAATCTGCAATTATTATTTATTCTTTACCACTGTGTCTATGAGCATATTATTAGAGAGTTCCTTAAAGTGCATGTTTGGAGGCTGGCTAGCTCATTTTTAGTTAAACCCCTTTGTTGTCTTTTTAATTTCTCCTTGGAATTTAGCCAGTTTCCATCTGACTGGAAGCTGGCGAGAGTTCTGACAATTCCTAAAAAAGCGCAAGCAGTCTTGTTGGAGGATTTCAGACCAATGTTGATCCTTAATCCCCTAAGCAAGATGCTTGAGAAGGTAGTAGCCAATCAAATTAATGACTGTCTTGCTCAGTTATGGTCTACTTTCACCACACGAACATGGTTTCTGTAAAAATTATGGAACTGGGGCGCTAATAAGCAGCTAACTGAGCGGTCGCCTTTCTCGCTCGCTCTGCCTGGGCAGCCGTTAATTAATAAAAATTTAAAGGCATAATTTGCCCCAAGAGGCTAAAAATATATAGTCAGGTGGAGGAAGGCGCGATGGATGAGTTTTTAACCCCCATGCCATCCAAAAATCAGCGGGTGACCGGGAAAACCCGAAAGAAGTAGTGTCGTCGGCCTCTGTAAGTGAAAGTCTGGGAGCCTGGTCGCTCTGGCTGCAATGCAGCATTAGGGAAGAGTTAATGGCGAAGTGATTGCAGCCCCAGAACCGTGCCTAATTAAGCTAGAGGATAAGTTGGACGTGTAGGCTGCAGGAGGTGCTGGCAACAAGCACAGCAAGGCGCCAGGCTTACGGAGGCAGAGGAAAGAATCTCTAGGTTGGAAGATGAGGTGCTGAAAGTTCCTGGGCAAGTTCGAGCCCTCCAGAAGGAGCTGGAGGAATTCAAGGAGGCCTACAATTATCAAGAGAACTACCACAGGCGACTGAACCTGCGCTTAAGAGGGCTTTCAGAGGGGCAAGAGGGGAGTGATGCCTGGACTTTTATGGCAGGGTCCTGCCGAGCTGTTGGGCCTTAATATGAAGCACGGTCGGGTGAAACTGGAAAGGGGCACATCAGACGATTATGCCGCGGCCACCGGCGGATCAGCCTCCCAGCCAGATTATTATGCGGTTTCACAATTTCCAAGATCGGGAGGTGATCCTGAAGGTGTACCGAGCAAAGGGCTCCCTGAGTTTTGAAGGTCACCGGCTGTTCCTCTCACAGGATTATTCGGCGTGCCTGCTGAAGAGAAGAAAGGCATTCAATGGGCTTATGGCCCAGCTGAGGAGTCTGAAGGTGGAAAACTTTCTTGTGTACCCTGCAACACTTAAGATTAAGCATGAAGGGGCAACTTACTCCTTCTGGGAGATGAGAAAGTGGAAGAATTTGTGAAGGCTCTGAGAAGGAAGGTGAGCTGAAGACCAACGGGGGAACGAGGAAGAGCTGGATGACTGGGTGGAATAGGGTTTGTGTATAAGTGCTGCACTACTGCTGGTTCGTGTTACTTGTTAACTGTGAGCTGTTTGCGCCATTGCCTTTGTTCACCTGAGGAATTTATGGTTCAGAAGGGACAGAGACTGGTTTGGAAGGTTCTGACATTCATCGGACACTAGAAGGCTGAGATGGCTGAAGACGGGGCTGTGGAGTACCTCCCCTTGCATCCCCCTTGGACCTCTGCTGTATTGTGAGCCCCAAAAAGGACATGTGGATGAGGGGACTGTGAAGAGTGAGGCCTCTAGGCTGCATGCCTGGTATCAATAAGGTAGGAGCTGGGGCTGAGACCTGGCGTGTAGTCGATCGTGCTGACCTGGCCCCACACCTCTCAGATGTCCCATTATACCTCTTATCTGCATGTTCCCTGTCAATTTCTGTGCTGAAGGGGCTGTTGGATGGTAATACAATTAAGTGGAAGAGCCTGCGGGTGTGGACTATATGGTAGAGTAGGGGGGCGGGGGGGTCGAGACTGTTCAGGCTGGATAGTGGAAGCAGGGCGGCTGCCTTGCGAGGGTAAACCAGAACCGAAGTTGCTGAACATAGTCCAGGCTGTTTTGTTGTATTCCTTTCAGTCTCTCCTGCCTCTCGCCCCCTCTATCATACACCCCTCATGGGTGTCCGAGGAGAACGGAGCCGCGGAACATGAGATTAGTGGATCGGAGGTTCGGGTTTGGCAGGGAGAGGGCAGGGGCAGATTAGATGCATGCTGGTGGTTGGCATGGCTTAGTTCCTGTGCCCTCAGTGCATCCATGTGGCCCAGCTGCCTCCTGAAGGGGAGGGGGTTGGCAGTGGGGTAACGGGGAAGAACAGATACCAGCACAAGTAGTATAAGGGGGCTGGGGGATGAGGGAGTGGATGAATAGAACCTTGCTACAAGTTGGGGGCAGTGCTCCAACCTGAGGGATACACTTTTGGGGAGTAGGGTGGGGGTAGGATAGATGAAAGAGTCCCCTCCTATTGCTGGTTTGTAGTGGGGAGAGGCAGGGGACGGGATGGGGGGAGGCTAGAGGCAAAGGGATGGAACGGGCCACCAGGACGGAACTGTGCCCTCACTCCTTTGGGAGAGGAGGGCGTGTGGGAGTAATGGAGTCCCTACGGTGAGGACAAGTTGACACATGGGGTGATGAGACCTGTGACCGGGGACTATAGGAATGGGGCCTAGAACAGTGGTTGGAGTACTTGGGGTGGGGGGAGGACCGACAGTAAACAGACAGGAGTGGAGAGAGAGGGCAGTGGGAGGGACCTCAGGGGGAGGAGGGAAAGATGGATGGATTGATGTCTCATGCCTTGGCTTGTTGTTGTTGGAGCCAAGAGGGGGATGCCGAGATGGAGGGACAAGGCTGCTGGGGGTGGCGAGGCGTGCATCTCAGTTGTGGAGGAGTATTCTTGAGTGTTTTTTTGACTATACACTTGTGCTATGTTAGCAATTAGTGTAGATGGGGAAATATGTGGGGGGAGGGCATGGAGGGGGCAAGCTGAGGTTGAAAGGTGGTAGGGGGTGAGCATATCAGGGTTGTAGAGTTAAAAATGTTTGTAAGAGTAGGGTTACTATAGTTACTACTGTTAGTGTAACTGTGTTAATTTCTTTCTTTTTCAGATGCAGTCAAGTGTGTGGAAATCAGACAGTGTGCAAGCTTTTTTTAAAGTGTTCTTACATAATGGAAATGTACAGAGGAATGCCAGGGTGGAAATAGTTTGGTATCGGGAAAGATGCCTAGGGTGGGATGGGTGATGCAGTGAACCTTAATGTTGTCTCATGGAATGTAAAAGGCATAGGGAGCCCAGTAAAGAGGACAGCACTTCTGACTGCCTTGAAAAGGAGGGGGACGCAGGTGGCTCCGTTGCAAGAGACCCACCTGACAGAATTGGAACATGCCAAGTTGGTATGGAACTGGGTGGGGAAATGTTTGGCTGCCTCTTACTCCTCTCACAAAAGGGGGGGTAGCGATACTGTTCCATAAGAGCCTGCTCTTCAAGGTGAAAAAGAGTTGTGAGGGACTCGAAGAGGCAGAGTATATTTTGTCACTGGGCATTGGCATGGGGAGACACCTGTGTTTGGCTGTATATATCACAGCCATGTATGAACCGCAGTTTTATACCTCTTTACTGGGCCTGCTGACCAGGGAGCAGTTTCCTGGGCTTATTATGAGAGGTGATTTTAACTGGACCATGGATGCATGTATGGATCACTCTGCAGGAAAGGGACGGGTAACAGAGGCTATGAACCAATGGTGAATTGGAGTAGCAGATTTGGATATGGTGGATGGCTGGAGGACAGTTAACCCCAGTGCGAGGGAATATACCTTCTATTCTAACCCTCATAGGACCTGGTCTCGTCTGGACTATATCTACCTTCCCAGAAGTTGGGTGGGAAGCATAAGGGAGACAGCCCATGGTCCCATCTTTATTTCAGACCATGCCATGGTTATGTTAAAACTGTCGGGGGGAGTCCCTGAGGACAGGCCTGCCACTTGGAAATTTCCTACATATCTAGCCAAAGACAGGGCATTTAGGGAGTACTTGGCAGAGCAGTGGAAGCTATATGTGGAGGCGAACTCGTGGTGGGGTCTCTAGTACCATTTTCTGGGAGGCGAGAAAAGCCTATATGAGGGAGACTATAATAGCATGTAGCTAAAATTAGAAACAGAGCAAGTGCAAGGGAGGAGCTCAGAGAGCCAAGAGAAGGAGTTGGAGAAGCGGGTAGGGGGAGGAGAAGGAGGGGAGTCATTAAATTGTTAACAATGGCAAGGGAAGCTCTCAATACCTTATTAAGAGATGAGGCTGGAAAAGCATGGTTCCATTGTCAAAGGAGGGTTTTCGAGTAGGGGAATAAGCCAGGGCCCATGCTGGTGAGGTTGATGAAAGGGGGTAGGTGCTCAACACGAATACTGAGGGTGAAGGGTGCGGAGGGACAGGTCTTTACAAATTCAAAGGAAATTGCAGAATGTTTTAGCAGTTTTTATGAGAAGTTATGCAGGGCGGAATACACCGAGAAGGGAGATTGCATACGAGAGTTCTTGGATGGAGTGTCTCTGCAGAGGATTACAGATGAGCAGAAGGAGCTGCTGGGCCAACCCATCTCTAGGGTAGAAATTCTAAGGGCTATACAGAAGTTGCAGGTGGGAAAAGCCAGTGGACCAGATGGGATTCCCGTTGAGTATTATAGAATTTTGGGAAGGCAACTGGATGACACATTGAGTAGGGTATTTGAGGAGGCAGTGGAGGGGGAGACCCCAGTGTTGCCTGACTCATGTTGTGAGGTGGATATCTGCCTGATACACAAGAGGGGGCAGGACACATCGGATTGCACAACCTACTGACCTATCTCATTGCTTAATGTAGATCTGAAAATCTTGGCCAAGGTCCTGGCTAATAGATTGGAGAATATACTTCCGGAGGTGATTCACCCAGATCAGACCGGATTTATTAAGGGGCGTCAATCTTATCATAATGTACGTAGACTGCTCAATATTATATGGCGAGCAGGTCGGACCCATGGGGAAATGGGGGTGATCTCTTTGGATGCTGAAAAAGCATTTGATAGGGTGGAATGGGATTACCTGTTTGAAGTATTGACCCGGTTTGGTCTGGGTGACTCGTTCATCGATTGGGTCAGGGCTATGCATCTTAAGCCGAATGTACGTGTTATAGTAAATGGATGCCACTCGGAAAGCTTCAGGCTGGGAAGGGGCACAAGGCAGGGATGCCCACTTCCCCCATGTTGTTTGCCTTGGCGATCAAACCCTTGGCGGCAGCATTACGTCAGCATAAGGGTGTAGTGGGAGTAGGGGATGAGATGGGGAGAGAGCATAAGGTGGCGTTATACGCGGATGATATGCTGCTGTTCCTGGGAGATCTGCACAGATCCATGGGGAACTTAATGGGTATTATTGAGAGGTTTGCAAGTTTTTCAGGTTATAAGATTAATGTCAGGAAATCTGAAGTTATGGGTTTCCCAGATGTTGGCTGGGAGGTACAGCAAATGGGATTTAAGGTGGTCCAGATGGACTTTAAATATTTAGGGGTCCAGATAGGGTGGCGATGGGAAGAGCTATATAGGTTAAACTATCAACCCCTGATTAAATCGGTTCTGGCAGATCTTAAGCAATGGATGCAGCTTCCTGTGTCCTGGATGGGGAGGATTAATATAATAAAAATGAATATTATTCCCCGTATCCTATATCCCATGAAAATGTTGCAGGTGAGGCTAACAACGAGAGATGTAAAAAGGTTGGAGAGGGGGTTCTCGGATTTTATCTGGCAGGGTAAGAAGCCCAGGATTAGCCCGAAAAGGCTTAAAGCGGATGGGATTAAGGGGGGCTTAACTTTCTGGATTTGGGTACTTATTATAGGGCGGTGCAGCTTAGGGGGATAGCTGACTGGGTTCACAGGCGGAGGTGGCCAGCTGGGTAGAGCTGGAACAGGAGGACCCAGGGAGACTTACAGCCTACCTGCATGGCAAGGGACTGCAGGCATATAGGGAACTAGGGAGCGGTAACCCATTAGTTAGGGAAACATTGGAGGCGTGGGACCATATGTGGTGGCGGAAAGGCTTGGCTCACAGGGAGACTTTGCTATTACTGATAGTGAAGAATCCCTTCTTTGTGCCTGGGATGGAGGATAGAGGGTTTCTGGAATGGGAAAAGGGGGGAGTAGCCTACGTGGGTGTCCTTTTGGAGAAGGGAGAGCTAAGCGAGTTTGACAGGATCAGGCAAGAAGTGAGGTTGGGGACATCCCAACTATTCCGATACCTTCAAGTGAAAGCATTTGTGGGGAACATGGGTATGGGGGACAGGGGGGTTGCACCCGAATATAGTAGAGCGGATGGTATGTCAGACTAAGTCAGACCCGAAAGGATTCTTAGGAAAAGTGGCTAAACAGGATAGGCAAAGTCTGCCAGATTTAACTGGCGCCACAAAGGCCCTTTGGAAGAGGGACTTAGGACAACAAATATCGGAAAAGAATTGGAAGCTAGTCCTGGGGATGCCGGAGGGGATTATGGTGTGTAACAAGTTTAAGGAGGCCTTCTACAAGTTCCTGCATAGAGCATACTGGGCCTCAGTGGCGGTTCACAGGGTGCATCTTGCAATATCCCCGCTGTGCCAGAGATGTAATAGGGGGATGGGTACCTTCTTCCACTGCTTTTGGTCATGCCCAGTCCTGGTTAAGTTTTGGGAGGGGGTAGTACGAGAGGTAAATAAGGTGTCAGGGGGGCACTTGCCTCGGGATCCCGTGGTTTGTCTACTTGGGGTGGAGGTAGCAGGAGGGGAGGAGGAATGGCTGCCACTGCCTAGGAGGACAAGAGTTGTATTTGTACTGGCCAGGCACTGTATTCAGAACACTTGGGTCACTGGGAATGGGCCTACGGTAACTGAGTGGTGAACAATGGTCATCCGCTCTTTGGCTTTGGAAAGGCTCACATTGCTGATGAGGGATAGGGAGGAAGTGTTCTTGAGGGACTGGGCTCCCTTTTTGGCATCCTTGAGTATACCAGGTCGCTCCTGTAAAGAAGCTTTCAGCTTAGTGTGCTATACCTGGTTAAATAACTAAATAAATAAATAAAATATCTGAAAACATAATGCTGTGCACAGGGTTGAACATATAAACAACAGCGTGGAGGCAAGTCCAAAGGGGAAGGGCTTTTCTCGCTAACTGAGTAGTCACTGTCCAACATGTGTTCGTGTTCATGATATTATTATCTTGCACAAAATGAGAACGAAATGGATATTTTGGGTGTACATGGGGCTAACTGTGAGTATTTGAATATGTCCAAAGGTAGAGATGGAAACGCAAACTCGATTGCATCTATTTGTTGATTGATTGCATCTATTTGTTGATTGACTGTGTCTATTTGTTATCTGTTATTATTTAGTGTTTGTTATGTACTAGTTTTAGTCGGGATGTCAGTATGTCTAACCATGTGGTTGCTCGTTGTTGTATGTCATATATGTATTGTTTGTAAAAGAAAATTCTTAATAAACAGAATATTCAAAAAAAAATTGTGGAACTGGAACTACCTTGGTCGGGTTCACAAACTCCGTCCTAAGAGGCTTTGAAAAGGACCTCTTGACTGGGGCAGCGTTTGTGGACCAGACCAAGGAATTTTGATTTCATTGAGTATGACTTAACATGCTCAAAGTTGAGTGCCTTGGGTTTTTCTGAAATAACAGTTTCTTGGATCAGAGATTATTTAACAAATCGTTCACAGTATGTTAGCATTGGCTCCTGCACATCTGATATATCATTGATCAGCTGTGGAGTTCCACAGGGGTCCATTTTGGGCCCCTTATTATTTTCTATCTTTGTAAACAAACTTCCCTCTGTCTGCAGGAGTTGTAATACCATTCTCTATGCAGATAACTTGATTATTGATTTTGAGAACATCTGTAATTGTTTTTTGTATAATTCAATGGTTTAGAATTCAAAACAGACGGAATTGATGATTTTTGGCACTAAATCCACGCTTAGAGATACTCTTTCTTTATGTCTTCATGATTTAGATGGTCTGGCTATTGAACAGGTATATCTATATAAGTATCTTGGTGTCGTATTGGACCCCAGGTTGACTTTTTCATCTTAGGTTCTTTCAGTTGCTCATACGATTAATCAGAGGTTGGGACTTCTGTATAAATTAAAAAACAAATTTCTTTTGATGTAAGAAAAAATATTCTTGTAGGTTCATTATTACCACATTTTGATTATGTTTTGTACATTTACTGGAATCTTAGGAGTAAAGAATTGCAATTGTTGAAAACTGCTTACAATCATATCTGTCAATTTGTTCTTTTGGTGCCAATGCATACCCACCATTGTGCCTTGTATTCTCAATTGGTTGGCTTGCTCCAATGGCAAGAACAGAGTAATGCTTTTGGCTGCACAGTCTTTAAATGTGTCTTTCTAAAATCTCGATTCCCATCATACAATCTCATAAATTCATGAAATGTCCTCTCTAGCTTACGTTCCTCAAACGGTATTTTATTGGACATTGTATTGCCCAAACTTAAAATTGCTTCTCGTGCTTTCTCTATTGCAGGCCCGCTGTATAGGAATGCACTACCTTTGGTGATACATCAGGTTTCATCTATAAGTTTTAAAGAAAAATTGAAAACTTTTATTATTGAAATATTTATGTAACTGTTTTTTTGTAATTTATTGCCACTGTGTGATATATGTTAGTGGTGTTATGAAATGTATGTTTAGTTACTGTGTACTCCAGGGTGAGCCTGAAAAAAGGCCAGTGGTCCAGTTTCCTTACCCAGGTAACAAATGAATAAATGAAATAAATAAAATGTTGGTTATTGAAGTGCAAGGTAAAGTGAATTTCTGTGTGTGGGGTGTCATTTGGGAAGGGAGGTGGGTAGGTACAGCATCCCAAGGGGTTGTACCCAAGTTACCATTCTGGCCCACAAAACCTTACTCTGGGTGAAGGCACTGCATTATTTATGGAATCTTTTGGAAATGAACTCCCAGACCATACTGTACAGAGCCCTGGCTCCTCAACCTTGACTGTGAATGTAAGGCAGGGGTAGTAGCCCTTAGTTAGACCATGGTGTTGGGGTTACATTTGAATTAGAGTGTTTGCTTTAACCTGCCTTCTTGCAGCTTATTCCTCCAAAATGAGAGCCACCATGTTTGGACCGGAACTTCCAGATATGAGGACCAATTGGGACACAAGGGACCTTAAGGGGTCCTTAGCACAGGTGCCTCATGGGAAGGAAAACTGTAGTTCTTGTAGTTTTACAGGTTGGTGCCTAAACTGACTAATGGGAGCACCAGAACTGTGACTGACAGCTCCCCTAGCCAACTGGATTGCTAGAAAACTGGACTAGTTAAATAACTGTTAGAAAAAAGAGTCAGTTGCTGTTAGAGCTGGGAGAGTGAGCAACTCGAGCCATCGAGAGACAGCTCCAGAAAAGGAGCTATGGAGATTTGGCAGGGAAAGGCCTGACTTGCCTTCCTGCCATTGTTTTCCAGTATTGGACTACTTGATAACAGTAATCGGACTAATCTGAAGCTAATCTTTGAACTGTGGCTGTTTCACTCGAGACTCTGAGAAGTGCAGCTTGAGATATTGGACCGAGAGAAGCTCCTGTGAAGAGTTCAGCCCAAGAGTTGTGTGAGACACTGCTTTTGTGAATTGAGAAGTTTGCTCAGTGCAAATAGCGAAATAGTGAACCAGCCTGAAACCGATCTGAAAGGTAGAGAAGTGAATGCTGTTTTCATTAAATGTGCTGAATGTTATCATGGGTTATGCCTTACTGTTAAGGGACTCTTGCTTGACAGAAACTTTCTTTACCGGTGACCGAACTGTCTGCCAGCTGGAGGTTCTCACCAGCAAACAAACTGAACTTTGCCAGAAGTGTTTATCCAGCCTTGGGCCTATGTCAAACTTGGCTCAAGCCATCTATTTCTGCACCAGTGACTGTTTTCTTGGAGAGAGACCAGATTTGGGATCCAGCCCCTGCACAGCAAGAAATCTCAGGGTGTGGCTACCTGGGGGGGAAAGGCCACGAAGCGGAGGTGAGTCATGCAGACCCAGCTTACCCATGCAATATAGTTTCCAGCAGCAGGTCTTCATATCACCAGACCGTCTTGAACCAACTGGTGTCGCGAATAAACTCAGGGTAGCTCCCTGCAACTTTTCTTTTAATCTTTCTGTGGTACCATCTGATTGCTCCAGTGTGTTTCAGGGTTACAAAAGACTGGGCCAACTGGCCCTGGTTACAAATAGCCAAAGTCTTGTTTATGCATGTTTAACTGAATTGTCTTTCTATCAAGGCCCCCAACAACAGCTACAATGCTGGGCAGTCCCGGGTACCAATTCTGGTCAGCCAGCATAACAATCTGGATACCGAGTGTTGTCAGACTGTTTACTGAAGGACTAGAGTGCATGTATGCATAGTAACCTGAATCAAATCTGTAAAGTAATTATTCTTCTAGATTCACGCCCCCATCCTTGTTCATGTCCCCTGAATAAACCTGATTTGCTGTTTCACCTTTAAACTGGCTTATGAGCGTATTCTTCGTTGGTGTACAGTATTGAAAGTGCATGTTTGCCTTGCTAACATTGTCTTTACAGGGGATTCTAGGGCAGTTGCTGAAGGCCAGTCCCTGGTGGTAAGTGAAAGGGGTATGTGCATATCATTATAGCTCATTGTTAACTGTGTGGTAACTACTCCAAAGGGTTATCTCCTATTACAAGGTGTTTGGTCACTAGGTGGGTTTGTTGGTGGTTATAGCTTCCCAGAAGGCTATACCAGGTTAGGTAGATCCCCCCACAATTATTACTCTGGGTGGAGGCACCATAATATCGAATCCAGGCCCCTCAACCTGGGGTTAGAAGTACAGGCAGGGATTGTAACCTTAGAGATAGCGCCACCTTGGGCTTACATGTCTATTCCAACCCAGTCCTACCAGATCCATTCCTGTGCATGTTTCAGATCAATTCATTTCACTATCCCTGCCTTGTTTAGTACCAGTTTACAATGTTATTTATCTATGACTGGTTCTACTGCTTTCTGATCCATGTTTTCTCAAAGTCATGCAAATCATGGTATTTTGCATTTTGCATCTCATCTTGTTAATTACTCATGTAGTCTACCTGATGTTTTTATGTTTCGTACCTTCGTTTCCCTGAGGTCTCATCTAGCTGTGTATGTTTATCCCCCTTTACTATTTTCCATCCTTCCCTACTACCCTTGTGCTCTTGCTACACTACTACACCGATTATGCCTTTTCAAATGGCTTCAGCTACCTTTTTCTTGCTCTGCCCATATCAGCAGCCACACAACTTCCATTCCTAACTTTACCTAGTGGGGTATCAAGTAAGGAAGGCTTGCCCTGTCTGCCAGGGATGGAAGTCCTATTCCAGCAGCCTCCAATCTAAATCACCATTCCATTGGTCTCTGTCCTTTATTCTTCCTAATGAGATATTGAGTGAAGATGGACTTGCCCTGTCTTCTGAGGATGGGAGCCTGATTCATTCCTTCAACTTATTCCATCATTCCGCAGTCTCCATCCTTACCTCATACCTTAGGAGGTATTTGAGTGCAGGTGACCCTGATGCTTCTACTGGAAATAGGAGCTCTGTTTCATCTTTTCTAACCATATTAACAACTGATTTCAGCCTATTCCAAAGTTTTGACAATCTCCATCCCTATCTCTTCTTGGAGGTTAGCTTACCTCATCTACCAAGGATGGGAGTCTGTTTTATACAATCACATCATCATCAGTTCCATTTTCTATTAGCATCATTCAGCTACCTTCATCTTCCTCCTATGCTTCATTCTCAGTTCAGAAGATTCTATCATTCAAGGTCTGGGTCAGCCATCTCAGTTCAGAAATGGAGTCCCTTTACCATCAGTCTTCAATCTCCTGTACCCGAGCCCCATCACCTGTTACCTTGCCTCCACTCTCTAAAGAAAATCCTGCAGGATTTCCCAGGCCTTATTCTTCTGCTCCTTCAGCCAGTCCACAAGCTTTGGAATCCACCTACTCCATTGAAGTCTGGCTTATTCTAGCCTTGTAGCCACATTTCAACTGCCCTGCTCTCTTGTTCTGGGTTTCTGCTCACAGCTGGGATTTGTGTGCTTTGCTTTCACTTCTCAGCCTCATCCTGTTCTGGATTTTGGACCCTGTCAGCTTATTCATCCCTGTCATACACAATTCTGGACTTGGTGGCTCTGCTAGCCCTTCCTGTGTCCATCTTGCAATCCTGTCCATTAGTGCTTGTGACTTGCTACCCAGTTCTGCCTCTTCCAGTCTCTGGCCCTTCCACTCCTGCTGCCATTTTCTCAATCTTCAATGCTCAAGGCATTTCTGCTCCTCTGCATTTTAACCAGGACTTGTCTTCATCTGCATTCATCCTCATTTCCCACTTCACTTGCATCAGGATCCGTTCCAAAATCTTTCCATGCCAAGTGGCAATGAGCTTCTGTCTATAGTGCAGCTTTTCCTTTGGATTACTTTGGACACCTCTGGCATCTCAGTGCTCTTCTTCTGTGCTGTTCACTGTCCTTCTGTTCTTTCTGCTGTGAAGGAACCTGCTGTGTTTATCCATTCCATTCAAGTTTTCTAGTTGTTTTTTTCCTGGGTCCTGTTCTGTGCCTGCCATTCCTCTATGTTGGATTGGTCATCTCAGTATCACTCCTTGGACATTTTCTGACCTGCAGTGTCTCCTGGTCAACTCATTGACTGCATGTCCATCCTCCATTCCTGGCATTGCTTCCTGCTGATCCATCTCTTTGAGATCTGTATGGTATATCTCTGATGGCCCACTGTTCTGCTGTGATGCTTTTCATGCGGCTGCTCAGGTGGCCCATGGCTTTGAGTCATTTACTGACATGTATTGTCTTTTTGGGCATTTTTCTACATTCACTGTGCCCAGTACGCAATCAACTGTTTGATTATGTCTCCATTGTTCAGCAATCAATCATCTGTCAATTGCATCTCCTGATTGCTCTGCCTTACTCTCCTCCCATGGCAGGCATTACAGATACTGTCCAGCATTCCAAGGATTATCAGTTCCTCTCACCAAAGTGAACATCCCTGGTCTAGTGACATCCTTTGACCTACGTGGCATCTTGGACTTGGACAGTATTGAAGCACCATTACCTACTGATACTCTCCAGTGTATCATTCCTCTGCATCCTGTTGGATTCAGACTGTATAGAATGGATAGGGAGGAATCACAGGATTTGATCAGGGTGGGGTACCCCATGCACTGCAGATGGTGGTAGGATCAAGGTAGTGGGGTGCGCAGAAGGTGCCCTGGGATTATATGGGCCTTAGGGAGAGGCCAGACATGTTTAGTTCCTATCACCAGGGTTCCCACCAGACAGAGTGGGCAGGCAACCAGAGGGGCTGCATTGTCCACCAGTCCCCTGAGGGCGGTACTTCGCAATGCCAGATCAGTCAGAAACAAGACTGCAATTATATCGGACTTGTTTTTTTTGGGCTATCTGGCTTGCATCATGGAGACCTGGATCAGTGATGATGCTGGCCCGGTTCTAGAGGCCACCGTCATGCCTGAGTATACCGTAGTGCACTGCCCCAGAGTGGAACGCAGGGGCAGGGGGGTAGCCATCTGTTTTATATCTGAGCTGGGGCTTCACCCTGCACCCAGTGAGAGCACCACATTCATTTGAATGTGTGGCCATCTGTGGGGGTCCGGGTGCAGGTTGCTTGATTCTCCTGATTTACCGCCCTTCTGGGGTGGTGGGAGATTTCTTGCAGGACGTGGCTGAGTTCATTGTCAGGGAAACATTGGAGGCCCCTAAATTTTTTTGTGCTGGGGGACTTCAGTGTTGGGGTTGAGGATGAATCTTTGCGGCTTAGTTACAACTTCCTCCAGATGATGTCCTCTCTGGGCTTTGAGCAAGGAGTTTCCTCCGCAACCCATCAGGGTGGCCACATGTTGGATCTGGTGTTCTCACTAGGGCTTGAGATAAATAGTCTCAGCATTGATCGGGTTATTTGGTCCGATCATTGCATGGTGAAGTTCCGGTTTGGGGCCCCCCTTGATAACCCTCCCCCTGCAGAGATGGTCAGCTATCACCCTTTGAGGGGGTTGACCCCTGAGGGTTTTTTGGCAGTGGCTGACCTATCTAGTGTGGACAGTACATGCATTGGGGGTCTGTGCATGGCAGTGGATGCCTATAATAAGGCACTGGCTGGTGCGCTTGACTCCCTTGCACCAGCCCATGTATGACTCAGGTCTTCTCACTTGAGGTCCCCTTGGTATGATGGGAAGCTCAAGGTAATGAAGACTTTGGGTCAGAGATTAGAGCACTGCTGGAGGAAGTCCAGTCTGGAGGTAGACAAACTGGCCCTACGTGTGCACTACGGTGCATACCAAGGGGTAATCAACCATAGGAAGGCAGAATTTCTGTCCCAGGAGATTGCTGCTGGTAGGAACTGACCAATTGTGCTGTTTCAGACTGTGGACATGCATCTTCATCCTTCCTGTCTACAGCCAAAGGTAGCCTTTTCAAACGCATTGTGTGAGGAGTTTGCTCAGTTCTTCTCAGACAGAGTGTCTGCCATCAGGCAGGGGGTTCCGCCAGTGGAAAAGACTTTGGCCGACAGTGGTCACCATGGGTAACCAGAGAGCACTTCACTTGGTTTGGGTGAGTTTAGACTGGTGGAGGTGGCTGAGGTCAGTGAGATTGCCTCCAAGCTTCGGCACACCTTTTGTGAACTGGACCCGGTGACAACTCATTTCTTAATGAGATGTGTTGACTCCATTGGCCCAGTGTTTGCCTTGATTGTTCGGTGTTCCTTGTCAGAGGGAGTTTTCCCCAATGTCTTGAAGGAGGCATTGGTGAGACCCCTTCTGAAAAAAACATTGTTGGACCCTGACGTCAAGGCAAATTACCGTCCTATCTCCAATCTCTCATTTTTGGGTAAGATTGTGGAGAAGGTGGTGGTGCTTCAGCTTGAGGAGCATCTCATTGCCCATGATCCATATGAGTCACTCCAGTCTGTGTTTCATGTGAGGCATAGCACAGAACCTGTGCTAGTTTGGGTGCATAATGACCTCCTTAGGGCTAAAGATCGAGGGAAGGGGACAATTCTTGTTCTCCTCGATTTCTCTTCAGCATTTGACACGGTGGACCATCGAGTGTTACTTGACCTCTTAAGGGAATTCTGTGGACTCACCAGCACTGTCATTTGCTGGTTTGAGTCTTTTCTATCTAACAGGAGGCAGAGGATAGTGATGGGGAATTTCTCCTCTTCCCCTGGCCATTTGTCATGCGGAGCTCCCCAGGGTTCGGTCTTGTTGCCAATGTTGTTTGCCATGTATATGCTGCCCCTGGGAGAGCTAATTAGGAAGTACAGTCTGGGTTTTCACTGCCATGCTGATAATACCCAACTGTATCTTTCCTTTGTCCCCGGAACATCTTGTGAAGTGGAAGTGCTTAACAGCTGCTTTGCTGAGAACAATGACTGGATGGCCTCCAGCTGGTTGTGACTGAACCCCAGTAAGATGGAGGTACTGGTGGTGGAGTCGAACAGAGGGTATGATAGGTTGGCCTCTGGTGCAGAGACAGGGCTTTGTCTTGTCTCTGTACCATTGAAGGCCTCCTTTAGGTTGTGTGATCTGGGTGTTATTCTTGATAGCAGATTGACACTTAAGTTTCAGGTGGTGTCTATTGTCTGTACCAGTTTTTATCATCTGAGGAATATCGCCAGGATAAAGCCCCTACTTCCACCACTGGAACTCCCCACTTTGGTGCATGCATTCATGACGTCCAGGCTTGACTACTGTAATGCACTCTATCTTGGGGTCTCTGAGGGTACCCTGCGCTGACTGCAGCTGGTGCAGAATGTGGCAGTGAGGCTGTTGACAGGACAGCCTAAGTATTGTCACATCACTCCGGTGCTGCATCAACTGCACTGGCTGCCGGTTAGGTGGGGGGTCCTCTTTAAGGTGGGTTTGCTCACCTTTAAGGCCCTACACATCCTGGGCCCTGGCTACTTGAAGGATCTTCTTGCACCTGCTGTTTCGGTCCACTCCCTCTGCTTCTCCTCTAGGGGCCTCCTCACGATCCCCAGGATGAGGTTAAAAATTGCTGGTGACAGAGCATTTAGTGTCGCCACCCCCGTCCTGTGGAATTTACTTTCTTTAGCCATCAGGGAGGCCCCTTCTATGGAGGTATTTAAGGCCCACCTCAAGGCCTTCTTATATAATCAGGCCTTCCTGGACTATGTTTTATAGTCCCTACCTGTCTTTTAGAAATGGATGTTTAATTTAGTTTCTACCTATTCTGAATTTAGTTGCTGTCAAGGGTAATACATTCTGTTTTAACTGTTTGGTATATTGTATATAAATGTTTATTATTACGTTCTTTTGTATCTATTTTGATTGTTGTACAGCGCCCAGAACCTCTGAGATGGGCGTCTTTTAAATAAAACTTGCCTTGCCTCTTAACTCTCGATCAACTCCACAGGATCTTTCCTCAGACATCTTATTGGATTCAGACCCTATGGAAGCCATTACCTCCTAATTTACTCCACAGTTTCCAAGCTTTAGTGGAGTTCTCTTCGAACCAGTCCTCTTGTTACAGAAACATGAACATTACTTCTCTACCAGGATACCTCAACTGCTCAATAACCATTATTCTCAAGGGAGGTCCTTCATACCCTACCTAGTGGCACTGGCACCATCAGTTATTTAAAGTGCAACATCATATTCAATCATTGGCTATGGCAAATCAGAACTCATCATGTCATCCCATTTGTATATTCCTGGTATAACTATCTCATTTTCTTCATAGACCCTTCTCCTTCTAGTGTCTCAGAATATGCTCTAACATATCTCCAGCACATAGCTATCTGGCTATCTTCATGCAATCCTGAATCATGCTCTTTGGCCTACAGACATTGTAATACTTCACAAAGTCATTTACATCTCCTTTCAAAATTTACCAGTTAAGCCGGTCACCTTCTTAGGGGTCTTTTGATTCTGTCAGATGGCCTCTCTCTTCCTCATACTTGTTCCAGTGAATACCATCACCAAGGGCAAGTCTTCATTCCTTTCCATCGTGCCGTTCATGCACAATTGACTTGGTTATTCCTTAATCTCAGTTTCACACTGCAGCGGTTCCACGTCAAGACTATGCAAGTCTATGCAGTCTACTCACTCCATGCTTTATACTGCTTTCCATAGCAGTCCCTTAATTGCACCCTCAGTCAGCAGATTCAGTACAGACTCAGCCAAGACTCCTTCTTTTCTCTTTAGCATTCTCACAATGAGTTGTACTTTGTTCACCAGCAAGTCACCACCATGTAGGCCTCTCTAGCCCCTGCCATCGAGCTACTTATACTACATCAGGAAACATATCCATCATCTTGTGCATCACAGTTCTTCCTGAATATTTGCTCCTATAAACCATATGCTGGTATTTATAACTTGTGATCAAGCCTCAAAAATTGATACAGAACATTTCAGCTATATCTATCAGGTATTCTGTTTCTGTCTTGCAGCCTACACCAGCATCACTTTCACTGTTTTTCAGTCCTCCAGTTACACTCTTCAACTAGATATGCAATGAGCTTCATTCACCCAGACTCCTTGTCATCTTTTTATAGATACCTCCATAGTGAAACATAGGAAATTTACTTAACTCCAATCCATTTGACTCTATTTTGAGCATCATGGTTCATTCCGCTAATTGTCCAGCCTTCACTAGATTCCTGTGTCCCAAGGATACTGAATCTCATAAATCTTAAACAATTCTGAGAACCTTTCCAATGTCCAAATAATCACCACTCTACAAGAAGGAGCTGCTCATTCTATCCTGCCTTTTATTCTTCTCTCAGTCTGACAGATATCAGTAAGGAATTCATATAACCTATTTTCCATAATGTAAATTCTGGAGTCTGGCAGTGAGCACAGGGGTTTTCTTGCAGGTTTCATGGTTGAGGTCTGGGAGGACTAGACTATCTAAAGGAGAGAAGTGCTTAAACTTTTACTTGCTCATTTTTATTTAGAAAAGGTATGCTAACGTTGTCACATTTTAAGCACAATTGCAGCCTTACTAGTTGCTCTTGCCTGCTTGGTGTCCTGGTGTTTTTTTTGTCTTTTCTTCTAGCTTTGTGTGGCTGTGAAGGAGCCCCTGGTGATGGAAGGGAGTGAGGAACAAGGACAGTCCCAGAGAAGAGAGTCCCGGCTTGCAGCCTTTGGAGTTAGAGTGGGCCCCAAGATTCAGGAAGAAGAGGGAAGCAAGAAGTGAGGAACTGGTCGTTAAATTGTCACCTTCTGCTGCTTCGACTTTTGCTTACTTGCGAAGTGGATGGTGGACCGAGGAGTTTTGGAAAGCTGGAAAGTTGGAGAGTCAGAGACCCATAGAACCGGAGGATGTTTTCTTGATTCCAAACCAGTATAGAGACTGATTCTGTATGGAGTTGTGCTGTATTCAAACACTGTGATGATTTTTTTGTATACTGTATTTCATGTTGCTTTGCTTTAAAAAAGATAAATAAATAAAAGGGGTAGGGGTTTCCCTACTTTGAATTTCCACTTGGGGAATGCTGTAGCTGACAGTACTGTAGAACATTGCAAAACCTTAGCGAAATTTAGTATTTTTTATTTGAATTATAAATTCTAATTACTTTTATCCACTTTTCATTTACTTTTGTTTAAATTTTAGTGTGGCTACTTGTCATGTGACCCCCCCATAAAGAGCATGCATGTGGCTCTGGTGTTGCAGTTCTACAGATGCCATTATCACCTGCTCACCTGCTCGCTGAGTCTGAGTCTTAATAGTTTTTTTCTCAAGTTGTGAACTGGTTCTTTATTTGCACTAGCTGCAGTTTACTGGCTCAGGTGTAGTGGAGAGCAGTTAGCAAGCTAATGTTTTCCTCATAGTAGCAAATAGCCATTTTATCTGTCTTTGTGCCAGCATCTGATTCTGAGGCAAGTTTGCGGTTGCTTTGGCCATCCAATCTCCTGCATAGAGCAGCACTTTAAAGTAAAAACAAAATAAAATAGCTGCTAAAGGGCTAAGGGATTTGTGTTATCTTGCCATGTGTTTAGAGTGTGTTTTACTACCTGCTCCATGCTATGTAGTGCATTTTTGCTGTATGCACGAGTAAGTAGTGCTTTAATTTTTTTTTATACGTACATAGAATCTTATTTATTTTTTAATTTAAATGTAAATACAATTACTGTATTATGCTATGTTATGTCTAAGTATTCACTGAATTATTTAATTTAAACTCAATGTAGATTCAAGTAATGAAGCAATGAAGAATGTTTTAAAGAGAATTTTTGGAAATCTAGTGAACTAAAGTGACCTGAGACAAGCTGAAGCAAGCTTAAAAGCTATCAGGAAATTAATAGGTAGTAAATATATAGTTCAGCAAATGGGCAACTCATCCTCTAAGGAAAGTTTTTGGTTCTGTAGTTTCTTCTTTTTTATAACAGGATCTTAGTAAATGAATTGTATTTGTGCTATTAGGTGGGATTAAGCCACAATTATTAGGAGTGTTTTATTTTAAGAGATATTTTGTCTGTGTATTAAAAGTTCCCCACAGAGTGATTGATTTTTGTAATTTTTTCACCTGGCAGTGACAACAACTGAATCACATTATCTACTTCCTTCCACAACTGACTGAGTGGATAGATGATCAGCTCTCAAATATTCCAGCAGATATGGACCTGAAGTTTTGAGTTATTCCGAAGGACATGTGAAGGTTGGAAGCAACTTCCACTGGGGCAATGCATCTAAGCCTGTAAGGTCCAAAGCTTTAAAGCTCTACTTACTTCAAGCCAGGACTCAATATAATCTGTATAGTCTGTATAATTTCCAGGATTTTGCAGGACTGTGTAGGATTTTGTAGTATCTTAAATATTTTTAGATACTTTTAAATACTCCAAGATATAGGAGTTGGCACTTTATGTCTTCATAAGTTTTTGCTTTGTCAGTACTTTATTTTTGTATTTATTATTGTCATATAGAGAAAAACAATGGTTATTTCAAGACAGCAAAGAGACTTGCAGGGTGCTTGCTCCCCTCTATTGAGTCATACTCTGTTAAGTAATACAAAAACAAAAAGAAGCGTAAAGTAATTAAGCAAACCAAAATTACAGATCACTTATTCCTTAAAAATTCTTTAATGGGAGAACAAACTTCAATTTCCAAAGGGAGGCTATCAGCTTCTTTACCTCTCTTATATGACACTCTGAGTAAAACTTGTTTGGATAATAGTCTTCAGAAAACCCCAGATCTTATACTTTACTCTACTAATGAAACTTATGAGTCCAGTAATTTGTTAATTGCTGAAGAAAATGAAGTTTCTGATGAAAAACAGCTAGTTGAGTTTATCAACTGCTAATGTTTACAGGATGGTATCTGAACATCCTATAAATATTACTTTAGTGAGAACTTTATCCAACAAAGTTATTTTCTCGGGAAGTAACTTAGGGAAATGTCTGCTAGTCTGCAGCAGACAACAATTGACGGTATTAAAACTCTGGAATCAAGACATGACACAGTGTGTCCTTTTTCAGGAAAAACTACATTAATTCCTGGTAAGATGAATATATTATTACAGGAAGTTAAGTTTAAGCAAGGGGGGGTAAAAATATCTCAGTTTCTGATAAAAATAGTATATCATCACAGGAAGCTGAGTCTGTGCAAGTGAGGCATTTGCCTACTTGCTTAAGTGATGATCTTATACTGACATTAAAAAATCAACCCAAAGCTCAAATTCTTTTAATAGAACAAATGATAGTACTTAAGAATGAAATTGACTCTTCCAGGTTTGACATAGCAGTCAATGCAGAAAAACTTGACACAATTTTATCTAAACTGGATGAAATTCTGCCCTCTAAGCAATCTGACTATTTTGCCAGACACAAGTGTAGAGTTCTGTCCATCCAAGGGCAGGCCAAAGTTTAGTCCTGTAATAAATTCCTGATTCACAAATTACACAAAATAAGAAGAAAAGAAGAAAGCAAAAGAAAATATCTCAGGGAAAAAAATAACTTAGAAGAGACTAGTGTTAAATTATCTGGGCTTACTGAAGTAGTTAATCAGCTACCACAGAGCTTAATCTCTAGTCAGCAGAACACAGTTCACTTCACAGCACCTAAAACTGATAATTTAAATAAGACAGTAGAGCACTGTCATAATTCTAACAAAGCTGGGCAGCTGGGTGAGCCCTCTGTTTTTGAAATTCCTAAGGGAAAGACTGATCTGGGGGAGCAGTAAAAGCTGTTGGAAGATGAGATTAAATCACTGGGGACACAGATGGGATCTTTTGTCACACAAGGAATTGACTTGACCTGTTTTAGTCAGCTTATTTAAAAAAATGAAATTAGAAGGACTCCCTCTAGTTGTAATATTCACTCAGAGTCTTTCACTCATGAGTGTATGTTACCAGGTGAGGCAAGGCCACCATCTGATCTCCAATTTAAGGAGGCCCCTCTATTATGTTTGACAGCTGAGAAAGGATGGCCTAATATTCCTGATGATAATCTAAAGTTTTTTTTATTGATTTTGTTAATAGAGAATTAGAGATGGAATTTATTGATACTGATTAGTGTAATGTACATAGAAGTACTGCTGGTAGAATTAATACTATTGAATTAACTGTATATTCTCCATTTGTGGCAAATCACTTGTGGTACAATGCAAAGAGATTTACTCAACAAGGGATTTTTCTTTCATTTTCCAACAGATCAGTTTTTTATGTCTATAATGCCCCTAGTAATGAACCTTGGGAGCCCCTCACACATCTGACCATGGTCTTGAGAGTATGTATAGAGAAAATAACTACAGACTTCAAGGGTCTCTCTGCAATCTATTTTGAAATTCCCTGCAGATACAGCTGGGTAATAGAGGCATTCTCAGGGTTACTAGGCATGAAAATAGTTCACAAATTGATATTTGGGTTAAGAACTCTGTGATTGCTGAGAATTTGTTGCTGAAAAGTAGAATGTTGGATACCCTGTCTCTGCTTCTGGTAAAACCTAAGGATATTTTCCTAAAGATGATATTAATCTCATGAATAAAGTGTATTCAAATGAGGCCTCTGGGACCCATTTTCCAAATCTGATATCTGATCATATAAGGTCAGTTGAAACTCCCTTACCTTTGGTAAATAGATTTGGTATCCTTACTGACTGTAGTAACTGACTTCAGGCCCGGCATCTGGAACCTATTACAAACTGGATTCTGCTATAGAGCAGACTAACAATTTTTTATTTGACAACAAGCATGCATTACTTGTTGTTTCATGGAATATATCAGGGCATGCTACAAAAGTAGCA